>CM033443.1:38943826-41824197 GCA_019425775.1 Rafetus swinhoei | reverse complement strand
ATATTTATTTATATTAACCTCACCTTGAGGCCAAGCCGGGCATTGAAGCATTCCTTGCTAGGGTCAAGGTGTCCGGTGTAAAGCTTCGTGAGCCAGGGCAACAGCGTGTAGGTCACATCCCCCACAATGCACAGCTGCACGTACACGTCCCCACCTGCTGATGATGAGGTCAGGAATAAACTGCCTGCCTCCAGCTTCTGGAAGACGCTGGAGTCGCAGAAGATGTGAGCGTCACGTGCCTTCCTCGACCAGCCTAAGAAAATGTCGGTAACCTGTCCACGGTGGTTGAGAGGGCCTGTGGGACCATGGAGAAGTACCCTTGTGGTTTATATACACAGATGCCTGGTAGTCGGGGCTCGGGCAGGGAGGTGGGTGCCGTCAATAATATCACCACCATACGGTTGGGGAAGCACATGGCGACAAAGCCGGCTACGACGGGATCCATGTTGCTGAGGTGGATGACCCTGAGAGCTGGATGGTGTTGATGGCCTGCATGTGACGTAGCGTGGGTGCTGTCTACTTTGTAACCCGGTGTTCCCGCCTGGCTGTGTTGTTATGTGTGAGTCCCAATGACTCACTCCTCATGTGTATTGGCCCCAGCCACCTAAGTCTCAGCCTGAGCAGATAACAAGGCTGTTCCCAGAGGGCGAGACAAAAGAAGATAGGCCGGGTCGGCCATCAGGCGGGGGGGTCGGGCCTGGGAGTTGAGTTAGTCTCTGCTGGGCTAGGCGGAGTGAGGATGTTTTAGACCAAGAAAGGGGGTGAAGCCCCTTCCCCTCGAGAGGAATAAGGCTGTCTGCCCTCGCTCCTGTGTTAACATCACTCCTATGCTATGCTGTGTCTCTGAAAAGAAATAAACCCTTTTACTCTACTGGCTGGCCGAGAGACACATCTGGCTGTGGATGGGGGTGCAGGGTCGTGGGGGCTCCCCGACACGCCATCACACCGCACCGCCTGTAGCAGGAGACCAACAAGCAGAGAATCACTGGGGTGCCTGAGCCCTGTGCAGGTCCCCCACCCCACCCCTTCCCTGCCCACACATACCAGGAGCCACCCCCTACATAGCCTATCCCCTGGCAGGGCTGTGTGAGGGTGGGACTGAAAAACTGCCTGGGAAAGGGGGCTTCTCCACCACCCCGACCACCCTTTCCCTAGGGTTCCCCATTCCAGCACTTCTGCAATGAAGAGTAACAGTAGTCCGAATTAGGGGCTTTAGTTCAAACTACCTAGCCCGTGCTGCGTGTAGCCGCGGGCAGGGAGTTCGAACTACTGGGCGTTTAAAAATGGTGGCACCTGGGAACATGCAAATAAAGCCCAGGATATTTTAATCCCGGGCTTCATTTGCAAGTTCAAATGACTACATTAGCCACCCTAGTTCGAAGACGCATGCTTAAAGGGATCCCCCGGACAGCCGTTACTCTGCTCCTGCTTCTGGCTTGCCTACCTCCTGGAGGACAGCAAAGCTGCTGCCGTGCTTGCTCTGCTTCCTCAGACACCACAGCAGTTTATTTTCAGGGTTTTTTTCTGCTTTTCACTGTGTTTTTGGCCATGGAGCCTGAGCTGCCCCTGGGCAGGCGATGGCCCCACACTGTGATGCTGGACGTTCTGCTGCATCTTCATGAGACCATCACGATGTTTGTGGCAGAGCTGGATTCAGCGCCCAGCTTTGAGCCTCTCACTCAGGCTGCAGCCCCACTGCCCTTGCCACTGAACTTATTCCTGCAGAGGCGAGTTGGAGGCTGGACACCAGTTCAGACTGGTGGGACCGGCTTGTTATGGAGCAGTGGGATGGAGGCTTGGGCGAAACTTCCTTATGCGGAAGTCCACCTTCCAGGAGCTGTGTGCCTGGCTCGCCCCTGCCGTACAACGCCAGGACACCCTCTTGCGGCCCGCCATCCCCCTGGAGAAGTGGGTTGCTATTGCCCTCTGGAAGCTGGCCACCCCCGACAGCTACTGCTCTGTGGGACACCAGTTTGGCATGGGGAGGTCTGCTGTTGGGGCCGTCTTGATGGAGGTAAGTCACTCTCTGGGGACAGTCCATGGGGGGGGGCAGATAAGGGGGCAGTCAGGACCGGGCAGAGGGAATGGGGTGGCAGTGGTAGAAGTCCTCCTGGCTTCACCCTACCATGGGGTGGGGGGGATTGGCTGAGGGGGCTCTTGGGGTCTGGAAGGGGAGGGGGTGGGGAAGCACCTCTCATCAGCTCATGCAACTCCTCTAATGTCTTGTTATGTGTGTTTCTATTTGTCCCTTTCTGCAGGTGGTGACAGCCATCAATTCAGAGCTGCTTTACAGGACTGTCCGCCTCGGAGACCTGGATACCATCATGGCCGGATTTGCAGGGCTAGGATTTCCGGACTGCGGTGGAGCACTCGACGGGATACACATCCCGATCCGCGCACTGCCCCATCGAGCAGCCCAGTATATTAACAGAAAGGGCTACTTTTCTATGGTGCTGCAGGCCCTGGTCGACCACCAGGGAGAATTCGCAGACATTTGCGTCGGGTGGTCAGGCTGGGCACACGATGCCCGCATCTTCCAGAACTCATACCTGTACCGCAGGCTGCAGGCTGGGTCATTCTTTCCAGAGTGAAACTATGCAGTCGGGGATGTGCAGATGCCTACGTGCATCGTGGCTGACGTGGCATACCCCCTTATGCCCTGGCTCATGAAGCCATTCACTGGAAACCTGGATGCGAGCAGGGAATTCTTTAACTCCCACCTGAATTGGGCTTGCTTGGCGGTGGAGTGCGCCTTTGGCCGTCTGAAGGGCAGGGTTATATGCCTTCTCACTCGGCTGGACATGGGGGAACACAACATCCCCAATGTGGTTGCTGCATGCTGTGTGCTGCACAACCTAGTGGAGAGGAAAGGAGGCCTTCCTCCCAGCATGGGGGACACGGGCTGCTGTGGAGGGGAGGCACTTTGAGCAGCCCTGGACAACTGCCATCCAGCAAGCCCATGAGCTGGGATTGTGCATTTGGGAAGCCCTGAGGGAGCGATTCTCCCAAGGAGCCCAATGAGTTTCCCCAGGGCCTTCCAAATGTGGGCTTGCCCCATGCCCCCAGTGCCTTCCCCCGCCCAAAGCCCCTCCCGGCCCCACATTCACATTGTACACATTCACACTGAGAACAGAGACAGGTATGTTGAAAACATGTTGACAGTTTATTTCACTGTTGATTGTTTCAAAAACTATACAATTCTGTTAACAAAAATTTATTTTTGGAACAAAAAGTAAAGTGCTTCCCTTACTGACTCTCAACCTGGGGGGGGATGTCAACCTGGAAGGGTGGAGGGAGGCTCAGGGCTGAGGGTGCCACCTGGATGACGAGCCCCTGCCACCTTGGCTGCGGAGGCCTGCTCGGAGATGGCTGCGCGTGCAGGCTGGGACAGTAGGGGCTGGGCAGGAGGTACAGCTGTACCTGGGTCTGGGATGGCAGGGGGTCAAGGGGAGG
Source organism: Rafetus swinhoei (assembly GCA_019425775.1). Taxonomy (NCBI): domain Eukaryota; kingdom Metazoa; phylum Chordata; order Testudines; family Trionychidae; genus Rafetus; species Rafetus swinhoei. The sequence continues at coordinate 41,820,744 of CM033443.1, read as the reverse complement.
CAGGGGGTGAGAGAAGGGGCGGGGTGGGCCACCATCCTGCCCCCACCCCATGGCCAAGCAGCACAGACAAGTGTCAGGCCACAGTTGGGGTTCCCGCAGGTTGCTGAGAGGCCTGAAGCTGTGTGGCAATTCCCAGGGTCCCCAACCCATGCCTGTATCTGGCATCAGTGTCTGCAGGAGCAGGTGGTTCCTCGCAGCCATGCGGGTGCAAGGGTAGGACGGCTCTCCCTGAGGTTGGCCATGTGTGTGCCCCCCCCCTCCCCAGGCTGTGATCAGCATGACTGTGACGTAGTGGGGGGTACCTTGCTGGTTGCTATGCTGGGCAGTGGGTTGTGAGTGACCCCCACTGGCTGCTGGCTGCAGCACAGCCCAGCAGGGCAGGGGATGAGTCATTATGCAAGGGGCTTCGAAACTCCTCAGACAGGTATCTCCCATGGAGCGGAACAATGGGAAGAAGGGGAGTGGAGCCCTGGATGGGGGCAGGGCTGGAGGTGAGTTAGTTAGTTTCTGTCTGGGATCATGGAGGAGACAGCCTAGGGAAAGGGCTGGAATTTAGGGGCCCAGTCTCCCCATCTCAAGGGGCTGAGGCATCCTAGGCCCAGTTCCTGTAACTAGATGACATCTGTGCTGTGCTGTATCCTGGAGAAGCAATAAACTCCCTCTATTCTACTGGCTGGTGGAGTCTGTCCGTGCCATCACGGGGGTGCAGGAGGCGGGAAAACCCCAACGCGCCGTCACAATGACATGTCACAGTACTGCACCATCCACTTTGCTCCCGCCTCCCCTACCCTGTGTGTGTTGGACCCTCACAGCACTCACCTGATGTTCCCTCCCCGGTGTCCGAAGTTGTCTGGGAGGCCTCCTGCATCTGGGTGTCTGGCTCCAGGGTCAGGGTCACAGTGCTCCTGCTGGTGTCCTCCTCCTCCTCTTGGAGCTGCTGGTCCTATGGGGTCTCACCTTGGAGCTGCGGCTGCTGCTGCACAGGGGTCTCCACCCCAGACTCCACAACTCTCTCGGGAGGCAGGGGTTCCCCTGCCCCCAGGATCCGGTCCAGGTCCTCATAATAGGCACAATACTGTGGTTCTTCCCCAGAGCAGGAGCTGCACTCACGGGCTCTAACATACCCCTGCAGCTCCTTGACCTTTGCCTGACCTGCTCCAGTGTGCAGGGGTGGTGACCTTTTTGGCAAGGCCATCAGCCATTCTGGCGTAAATGTCCGCATTCCTCCTCTTGGACTGCAGTGAAGAGACTCCTTCTCAGACCAGAGCCCCAAGAGGGCTTTGATCTTGGGGCCAGACCAGGAAGGTGCCCGGTGTTTGGTGCCCCTGGCTTCTTGAGGGGTGTGTCCCTAGAGGGGCCAGGAGTTTCAGGGGCTTGTCCTGGGACATGGCTCTCAGTAGTCCTACCAGGAAGAGCTCAGCAGTCAGGGTCCTTTTGGAGCTGGCTTGCTGCCACAATGCTACTCCTGGGTGCCTGTGGCTTTAAAAGATGGCTACAGGCAGGAACAATAGAGATGAAAGGTCTGGCAGGAGTGTCCACCAGGGCTTCTTCCTGGAGGCCTTTATTTTCGACAAAAAATCTTCCCTGAGTCCACACTTCCCTTTTTTCGACAGATCTCTGTCAAAAATAGCGTTATTCCTCATAAAATGAGGTTTACTGCCGTCGACAAAACCGCCACGTTCTGTCGATTTACTGTCGACAGAACGCGGCGGCAGTCTAGACTCAGGTAAAGATTTTTCGAAAAATCCCTGTAGTCTAGACACACCCCGAGTGTCAGAGTTGCTGCATTACAGAATTGTGCATGCATTGCCAAAAGTGTCCATCGAGTGTCACTGTTGCTCTGTTGCAGCATTTTTACACTAGGCAGTTAGGAGTTATGATTTTGAAATAACAGGCTAATAACTCCTGTTTGTGATGAGGAAAAACCCTCATTTAGAAATTGTTATTTTGAAATGTCTTCAGTATATATGCTCAGCTGTTCTTATTTAGAAATAACTACTCCCCAGAGTCATTCAAAGTAATTACTCCCCAGTGCTTCCTGGGACTCTAAATCAATGTAGTACGTCAACATTAGGGGAGCCTGCCTCCGACTAATTTCAGGGCTTCCCTGTAGTTTGGATGTTCTATTTCAAAGTAGTTAGCTTATTCTGACATAAGTGTGTAGCGTAGACATTATTCCAAAATAACTTTAAAAGATTCAAGGTATAACTGCCAAACTAAGTACTGAGGGAAAACTGCAAATTTCCATTTGCTCTTAGTCTGCATTGCTCTAGCTGGCTTCCAACCCTAGTGATGGGCTCAGGGCTTTAGTCCCTGCCACAAGTCAGCCATTCTTTCATGAATCCAATCCCATTGAGAACTGAAAAGAGAATGAGAGAAGACTTGTAAACTCATTTGTAATCTTGACCACACTAATGGTCAAAACACAGACATAAACATGTGCATCACCTAACTGCTGTTCACTGGAGACCCCTTCTTTATTCCTCTCCAGCTTATCCAGGTCCTAAAATGCTCATCATTTATAAAAAAACTATGACCAGCTCCACCTCACCACACCCTCAGTACACTATACCCACATCCTACCCAGAATACTCTGGTCCTCTGAGGGGAAGTGATGATTGAGCAAGCAACTGAAGAACAATGTAATGATGTCCAGTGATTACATAGACAGATGCTCTGTAGTTTATCATCCCTCCCTCCCTCCGCATTGTTGTATTTCAAGGACAGCGACCCAAGTGCAGCTACTTATGGGGAGGAAAGGACAATACCAGTGTGACAGCGCGTTGGGGTTTTCCCGTCTCCTGCACCCCTGTAATGGCATAGACAGACTCCACCAGCCAGTAGAATAGAGGGAGTTTATTGCTTCTCCAGGATACAGCACAGCACAGATGTCATCTGGTTACAGGAACTGGGCCTAGGATGCCTCAGCCCCCCTTGAGATGGGGGAGACTGGGCCCCTAAATTCCAGCCCCTTTCCCTAGTCTGTCTCCTCCATGATCCCAGACAGAAACTAACTCACTCACTTCCAGCCCTGCCCCCCAGCCAGGGCTCCACTCCCCTTCTTCCCATTGTTCCGCTCCATGGGAGATACCTGTCTGACGAGTTTCGAAGCCCCCTTGCATAATGACTCATCCCCTGCCCTGCTGGGCCGTGCTGCAGCCAGCAGCCAGTGGAGGTCACTCACAACCCACTGCCCAGCATAGCAACCAGCAAGGTACCCCCCACTACGTCACAACCAGACAATTACCAGCCACGGGCAGAGCTGTGATCTTGATCACATGACCAGACCATCATAGCTGCCTGTGGGCAATTATTGCCTTGATGCTGCAGCATTCAGCCTCCGTGAGCACTAACATTGGTCCGTCTGTCCTGCCACATGACGCCCAATATTCTCAGGTACCTTTGGTGGAATTTCTCCAGATCTTTAATATGACATCTGTGGGGGGTCCAGGCTTCAGCTCCATATAGCAACATTGGGATGACTACGGCATTGTAGATGCCAGTCTTGGGCTGCATCTTTATGTCACATTCATCAAAGACTCGCCTCCATAAATGTCCATAAGCTGCACTGGCGCTGGAGATTTGGTGGTGGATTTCATCGTCAATGTCAGCACTGCTGGACAGATTGCTTCTGAGACAGGGGAAGCTGTTGACATTCTCCAGCACTTGGTCGTCGGCCATGGTGGTTGGTTTGGCTAATGGTGTGATGGACCCTCCCCTTGCTATGCTTTATGAAATATGGACACAAATATACAAGTCCATAACTCAAAGATGCTTTGGACAAATTGCTTCATGTAACCAACCAATCTTCATGTAACCAACCAATCTTAATGTCTTAATCCACTGGATCTGTTTGTCTTATTTTGGTGTATGTATCATTCTCGTGTGTAAAATTAGACATATGGAATATGGAATGCTTTATGATTTTTAATGTGTAAATGGAAAGCCATCAAGGATGTTTCCAATGCCGGGCAATTATATGCAAATAGCCTTTTGTTCTTAAGTCTTAGCAGTGAATGGGCTGAGGAAGTCACATGTCCACCCCAACTGGAAGGGTGGGATGTAGAAATAGAATTCACACCCAAAAAGGGAATCTTTAAAACCTCAGTACAAACTCTTTACAAACTCATCCTAAAACTGTTTCTTTTCCAGCTAAGCCTTCCAAACCAGGGCTGCTCCTCACTCTGGGGTCTTTGGTTCCTTCCTGCAGGTGTGTCCAGCCAGCCCAAAGACCAAGCCTGCTTGCTTCCTATTGTTTTTAATCTACTTTGCTCTGACAGTTCTCACTTATTACCACTTACAGGCCCATATGCAGGGAGGTGTAAAGGGTGCAAATGAGAACCACGGGGCCAATTCCGATTGGCGTGGCGCGCTGCCCGAGTTTCCCTCCCCAGTGCTCTGGCCGGCTGAAGGCTGGGGCTGATTTCCCCCCCTTCCAAGAACAAGGTCCAGCCCTGCTCCTGTCCTCACTCCTGGTGGCAGTCAGGGCCGGCTTTAGGAAGTGCGGAGCCCAATTTGAACAATTTCGACAGGGCCCCACAGCAATTTTGGTTGAGCAAAAAAAAAAAAAAAAACCAAAAAAACCCCACACACACCACAGCCGCCACAGCTGTGAAAAGAAACTCGCCGGCACGTCCGGGTTCAGGGGCACAGGGCCCCCTTAGGCGCGGGGCCCGATTGCGCCAAATCAGTCGAATCTGCCTAAGGCCGGCCCTGGTGGCAGTGGCTGCTGCTCGTCAAAATAAATAAATATAAATAAATAAATAAATAAAAAGACTGGGTGGGTGGAGGAAGGCAGGGGACACAGGCAATGCTGGAGCTGGGGGCAGCGGGAGCCAGCCTTTGGGGCAGCAGAGGCGGTCAGACTCCAGGCCTGTAGCAAAGAAGATAGAGCCACTGCTGAAGGTTATGCAGTGATCGGGCTCCTAACTGGGGAGAACAGCCGCCACCTGCCAGCTCAGTGTGGGGTTAAAGCATCTCTCTGCCAGGTGGAGCACAGGGCACCATGCCACACCCTTGCAAGGGGACAGGCCCCCCAAAGACAGGCTGGAGCAGGGATAGGCAAGAGGCTGCCAGCGGACTGTTTCCAGCCTGCCAAGCCAGTGGATCTATTCTCTGCTCTGAATGGCTGGGTGTGAGGAGGGAAATTCTCATGCTGGTCCGCCCCCAGCAAAATCTTTCCGCTCCCATTGGCCAATCTCTCAGTTTCTGGCCAATAGGAGCTGAGAATTTTTCTGGAAGCAAGGGCAATGTGGGAAGCCTTCTCCCTCTTTCCCCATACCTGCCCCCTCCCCATGCCTGGAGTGGAGCAGCGAACAGCCTGCAGCAGACAGTCTGCCTCAGGTTTCTGCAGGTAAGCGCCTCCCAGCCAGAGCCTGCTTCTGGCACCCCAGCCCCTCTCTCCCCTCTGACTTCCTGCCCTAGACCACCACCCAAACCTTCTGTACCCCTTCTCCCAGGTCACAACTCCCTCCCAGACCTTGCACCCCCTTCTAAAGCCCCTTTCCCAGGCCAAAATCTTCTCCTGCACCCATACCCCACTAAACCCTGCACCCCAAGCCCCTGCCCCTCCTTCACCCAAACTCCCTCTCAGATCCCTCACCTTCTTCTGCACCCTAGTCCCCTATCTCAAGTTTCCTTCTGCAACCACCCGCCATCCCAGACTGCACACCCCCTCCACAGAAGTGCAGCCCTAGACCACTTGCCAAAATATTGGAGTGGCCCCCCCATTAACAATTATTGCCCACCCCTGACTAATCCCATGATGAAAATATGGGACCACCGCTCATTTGGGATGGGGGAGACTCACGTTCAATTTCCCCTTCTGCTGGAGGAGATGAAAGCATTTCACCTTAGTCGGAGAGTGTCATGCTAGAAGGGACCAGCAAAGTATCTAGTTCAGGGGTTCTCAGTGTCAGGGGCAGGCCTGGAAAAGGAGATTTTTTTCTTTTAAAGAGCTCTGGCTGTCAGCTCTTGGTAACTGGTGCCCCTGCTGAAGCCTGGAAGGTGGACATCAAGGAGAAAGCCAGAGCCCTGCCATTTGGCTTCAGACTGTCCTTCTGCCAATCCCCCACCTTGCTGCTATCTCAGGGGGCTGACAGTTGGGCTCAGGCTGCCAGCTTCCTGGGGCAGCAGCAACAGCACAAGGGTAAGGGTGGCAAAGGGGCATTGAGTCTGCTGTGAACTGAAAAGTGACATTGACAAATATCCATGTTCACAATGCCAACCTTATTTCTGTATTGTTGCTGCTGCTGGGCTGCCTTCAGAGCTGGGTGGCAGCATCTGAGGGGCATAAATGACTACAGACACAAATGGGGGCTCAATCAAATACGATTTAAAACCACTAATCTCATCTAACCTCCTGTATATCACAGAACACCAGCACCCTGGCCCTAAAGCCAGAGTTAGCCCAAAGTACTACGTTTACAGAAGGCTAAACTATTATGTGGCACAGGCAAGCGACAGATGAGACTGAGGAGTACCAGTAGTGCCTGAGACCCTCACAGTGGCAGGAAATGATCAAAATACCCTGTGTCAAGGCTGTTCCCCACTCTGGCATGATTAATGCAGAAGTGCGAGCCATAAAGCACCCCCAAAACCTGATCTCTACAGGCTTTGGTACAAAAACTTCCCCCAAAATCCTAATACCCGGACTTTGGAAAATAAAAACTGCTGCCACCACCCAAGTATTTGTAAGAAGGAAAAAAAACAGGGGAGAGATCACTTGGGAAATTTCAGCCCTAAAGTAAAACCAGGACACAAAAATTAACCAATACCGGTTAATTAAAAAAAAGGTAGCATGATGACAGCCTTCCCCTGGCGCTACTGTTACATGTTTCTTGGACTTGTGCTATTAGCACTATCCAACTGACAGAATTAATGTCATCGACCAGTCACCGACTGACGAACACTCATCCTCCCAGTTTGTTCAACGCTATAAATGACCCGTCTCAGAGCCAAAGATTTAAGAAGATCAGCCCTTCACTCAGTGTCTACCAGCTCAATGTCAAAGGTCTATCACACAGTAAGCGCGACTACCTTGCCAGATCTCTGACAGAACATCATATCAATGTTGTACTTCTCCAGAAAACCCACTGCGAAGATGACTCTCACCTTAAGATCACTGGTTATGACCTCATGGCAAGCATTGGTGTGGCTAAACATGGCATCGCCACCTATGTCAGAAGTGGCATTAAGAACGCAACCAGCATATGTGAAAGGGAATATAAAGAAACAAGAGAAGCAGCGTTTGCAACCATCCAGATTGGAGCACTCACTATCACAAACATACACAAGCCACCTAATTCAGAATGGCCAAACCCAGCACTTCCTAGTCTGACCCACCCAGCACTCTACAGTGGTGACTTCAACAGCCACTGTATCGACTGGAGTTACCATACCAATGACAAGGCAGGCAAACAGCTGACAAATTGGGCATCAGCAGCAGATGTAGAGCTGCTCTTTGATTCCAAACAGCCAGCAACGTTCCTCTCTGCACGTTGAAACACAACTCATAAGGACTACCACTCGCTACTAAGGACTACTGCTTGCTACTACAAAGACTGTGCTTGAGCCATTCCCACATAGTCAACCTCACTAGACGGGTCACTGAATTGGCCTGGAAACCCCCTGTCATCAAAGCACTTCCAAGACCATGATGGAACTTCCGCAGAGCTAACTGGGAAAGTTTCAGAAAGGCAGTCAAAGATTGCATCCATCAGATAGAGCCAGGGCCGGCTCTAGGTTTTTTGCCTCCCCAAGCAAAAAAATGTTTGGCTGCCCCCGTTCTTTTGTCCGGGGAGGGTGCATGCGCAAATGCAGCTTGTGCGGCTTCCTGGGGGATGGGGCACGTGCACCAGGGGGAGCCCAAACCCTGGGGCATTTTCATCTCCTAGGAGAGCGCCAGGGACTCCCCACGTGAGGACAATGGAAGTGCAGGTTCATCCACAGCAAGTCAGTTAAAGACTTCCAAAGCATGCAGCTGTTCACATAATTTAGTGCTGGAGTCCCGGTCCCACTCCTCACTCTGCAAAGGGATTTTATTATTAGAAGCCTTATAATCACTCAGACTCCAACCCCAAACCATAAGCTGTCCAACCCTTGGTGTCCATGGACAAGAATCAGCCTCACTATACAATGAAACAGTTCAAAGGGATTAAGAGAACTTTTGTTTCAACTCCCCAGCTCAACTGTCCAGAACAAGACAAGCACCAGACAACAAAACCCCACTAGCCTAGGACCTATTCCATGAGCATAGCCCTGTGCTTTCTCCTTCAGGGATGGACCAAACAGCCTCTGAAGCAGGGTGGATTGATTTAAATAGCTTTGATTTAAATCTCTAATTTTAATAATGATTTAAACCGGCAAGCAGAAAACCTTGGTTTAAATGAGCAATTAACCATCCTTTAGGAAAATATTTTAAAAGTATAATTTAAATGATTGAGTCTTATTGATTAGCAACCTTTAAAACATGTTGATTTACAACTAAATATAACCTTTATGCCAAATTTGGTGCTTCTATTTACTAACTAGGAGAATACACTCAGTACAGCTACCAACTAAATAAATGCCCAAATAATTGTGTAACTTACATGTAATCAGATTCTTAATTTTTACGTTTTTATTCTATTACAAAATGATGTATAATAGGAACACTTAAGAGACAGGTTTTACCCCATTTATTATTTGCTAAGTGGTGGCTACTTTTTTTAAAACATACAATTTGCATCTACTTCTGTCTGGACGGAAATTCTATTTAAAATAAACAAAACCAGCATTTAATTTTTGTATGAAATAAAACTACCTAAATGTGAAGAACACATAACAAAAAGTATCCAAACACATTTTGCATCTAAAATTCATTTATTAAACAAAGGAAATATCCATAGTGAATTTAACAGATCGAATCTAGTCATCATGTTCTTCAAGATGTTAGAACGCTCTCATAACCAGTTTTTTACTGAGAGAAGAGGAAAACAAGTTTTTCTGCTTCGTCAACTCTTGGTTTTGCAACGGTGAATGAACTAATCATTGAAATGAACTAGCTGAATAAACCAAAGTGATAAAAACATTCTCTCTTCACCTGCAGAAGAAGCTACTGCTGATGTAAACACTGGTTCCGGGGGCTTACACAGCAACTTATACTAGTGAAATGGTAGAATTTCTTTAAAAGTTGACAGGACATATGTTCTATTTAAAATTAAATTAAAAATTGTTATGGCCTAAATTTATCATAACCTATTTAAATAACTTATGAATTAAATTTAAAAATTAAAGGTATATTATTTAAAACAAAGCCTATTTAAATGGGATCAAAATTCCAATTTTAATAAAGCTCTCCTGCCCCAGACAAGAAGGGACTTGGGGACACGGGCACTGGGAACACCAGAGTTCCCTTTCCTCGGACAAAGGGGGAGGGAGAATCACCTGGGTCCCAGGCAGGGGTGAGATTGTCAGGACACAGCACAAGGGGGCTGGGTTCCTGGGCAGATGTGGGAGGGGAGGTTCAGGGCCCCGAGTAGGGGAGGGAGGATTGTTTAGAGAGCCAGACAGGAGATGGGGATCCAGGTGGGCGGCAGGGTGGGGCGGGGAGAAGAGGAGGCGGGGTACCAGCAGGGTTGCAGTAGGCCAGGAGATGGGGTGCGGGGTTGCTGGGCAGAGGCTGAGCCAGGAGGAGAAGAGAGGGGAGGTAGTGGGGGTGTTGTGGGACAGTGGGCAGAGGCACACAAGTGGGGGGACAGCCGGGCAAGGGGGTTCACGGGCAGGGAGTTGCAGGGAGTGAACACAGGTGGGGTTGCCAGCCGGGAGGGTACACAGGCGGGGGGGCCCACTGGCAGGAGGCGGGGAGGGGAGTTGCAGGGCGGCGCACGGGGGGGTGGCCGGCCGGGGGGGCACACGGGCGGGAGGGGGCCACACTCACTCAAAGGCGAAGAAGAGGCCGCTGGGCTCAGCATCACCAGCAGCAGCCGTGGCTGCCCTGCGCCGCCCTCCAGAAAGCACCCCAGCAGGGGCCTTGCCTCAGGGCTGCCCATGCAGAGCTCCCAGTGCCCCGGGGCCAAGTGCGGGCTCCGAGCAGCCGGGCGTGGGGCTCCCCACCTGCTCCTCCTGTGGGCCAGAATACTGCCCCTGAAAATGTGCCGCCCCAAGCACGTGCTTCCTTTGCTGGTGCCTAGAGCTGGCCCTGGATAGAGCCATCTCCCAAAAACTATCTGCGTTTATGAGACTTATCAAGAAAGCGGCAAAGAAAAATATCCCACGTGGTTTTCACAAAGAGTATATACCTTGCTGGTCGCCCACTACAGAAGGACTACTAAAGCAATATGAAAAGACCGGTGCTGCTGAGCAAGCCACAGCTCTCTTAAAACAGATGGATGAAGAGCGCCTGGACAGATGGAAGGAAACAGTGGAGGGCTGAACTTCACACATTCCAGCATGAAAGCATGGGCCCTGCTTCGTCATCTGGGAGCAGCTGTGCCACCAAAGCTACGACCACCAGTGGTAACTGCCAACCAAATTGCTTCCCATCTCCTCAGAACATCAAAGATGTCACCAGACAAAGACAGCAGGCAAGAGATTGAAAGCGAGTACACCCAGAACGTCCAGCAATGCCCAGAATCCAGCGTTTTCTCTGCTCCATACACAGAGGAAGAAATTAAAATAGCATTAGCGGCTTCAAAGGACAAGAAAGCCGCTGGTGTGGACGGAATATTCCCTGAGTTTTTTTTAAGAACTTAGGAACGAAGGGGAGGAACTGGCTGGCTGCACTCTTCACGTCTATCCACCAAACAAGCTGCCTCCCTACAGAATGGAAGGAAGCAAAGGTGATTGCAATTCTTAAGAATGGAAAACCACCGGATAGTGCCTCAAGCTACAGACCGATAGCGCTCCTTTCAGGGGCGGCCCATGAGCCTAGGCAAACTAGGCAGTTGCCTAGGGCGCCGCCGGCCCGGGCGCCCAATGATGACGTCACGGCCATTGATGGTCATGCAGGCGGGGGCGCTGATTGTGCCTTCTGCCTGGGGCGCCAGCTGCCGCAGTGGGCCTCGGGCCGCTCCTGGCTCCTTTCTACTACCAGCAAAGTGATGGAGTGAGCACTGTTGGCTCATTTCTCTGCCACCATAGGGGCTGGGTTATTAAAAGATCAGGCTGGTTTTAGGCCAGGCAGAAATACGTGCAACCAGGTGCTGGCCCTCACAACCACAACTGAAGCTGGCAAAACCAGCTTTTTTGTGACCAGACAAAACTGTGGTCACAGCTTTTCCTCTAGACAACTGTAATGCCACAGCAAAACTTGATGTTGCTTTCTGTGGGAAAAAGATTGCTTACGAGCCTCATCCCAAATACCTAGGCGTAACACTTGACTGTAGGCTCTCCTTAGGGTTTGTTCAGATGCCATCTGGAACAAACAAAGGAGAAACTAAAGCCAAGGATCAACCTTCTAAGAAAACTCGCTGCAACCAGTTGGAGAGCTGGAGCACGCACCTTGAGGACCTCAGCAATAGCCCTGGTGTATTCTGTTGCTGAATATTGCTCTCCTGTGTGGTCAGAAAGCACCCACACAAAGCTAGTTGACACTCAACTGAATAGCGCCATGCGGAGTGATAACGGGAACTTTAAAGCCCACTGCCGTAGAATGATTACCACCGCTGGCAAACATTGCCCCACCAAGCATTCGTCAACAGGAGCAGGAATACAGACTATATCAACATATCAACCGCAGCAGCCAACCTCTTTCCATCCAGAAATACCTTGATCAACCACCAACATCGCGTCTAAAATCCCGTAAGCCTCCCTGGCAATGAGTGAAGGAAGTCATGGCCAATGTCAAGAAACTATGGCGAACTGAATGGCAGCAAGTAGACGTCCCAAACAAACATCTTGTGTCGGATCCCACCTCTGAGCAGAAAGGCTTTGATCTTCCCTGGAGACTGTGGTGTGTCCTAAACTGGCTTAGGACTGGTCAGGGCAGGTGCAGTTATCTACTGCATAAGTGGAATTGTTGCCATCTCCACGTTGTGATTGTGGTAGTCCACAAACTATGCATCACATTGTTGTGGAATGCCCAACACGAAAATTCACTGGCTCATTGGAGGATATTCACAATCTAACCAGCTACGCTGTTTGCTGGCTAGGGAGCTTGGACATCCAACTTTGACGTAGAAATATAGCATTGAACACAACATTCGAAAGAGATTTAAAAAAAAAAGAAACAAACTTATTATAAAAACAAAACCACAGTTACAAGCATAGTTGAAATGGCTAGACGGTAAGAGCCACCAATTAATATACTCATGGGGAATCCCCCCATGGGCCAAAACTTAGTTACAAAAGAGAGGAAAAAACATTTCTAATAGCACAGATTGCAGATCCAAATTCCCAAACCAGAAAACAATAAAACCTGACAGATTTATCTAGACTTTACCCTACTTACACATTATGAAGAGTCTTTTTCTTGGAGAGAGACATGTCTTCTGTCTCCCTCAGTATCTAGAGAGTAAAACTGGCTCAGAGACAAAGGAGGAAAACCCAAAAATTCCTTTGTCCCAGTTTGAAATCCCTATCTGCATTTCTATTGGCTGACTGCTACCTGGCTAGGTACAGGGGACATAGTTAACCCCTTAGCCCCAGGTTACTGGCCATCCCTCATGATTATGACACCCTGTCATAACCAGAAGGGCTTACCAGCCCTGGGGACTGAGGGGTTAACTACGTCTCCTGGAGCTAGCCAGGTAGTTGGTTAGCCAATAGCAATTCAGGTTGGGATTTCAAACTGGGACAAAGGAATTTTTATCTTTTTCCCTCCTTTGTCTGGGTCAGAGCAGTTTCTTCCAAGTAACAGGGAGATAGGCAGGCTCGTCTCTCTCCAAGAAAGATCTCTGATATTTGTGTAAGCAGGGGCTGAACTGCTGTTTGCTGTCAGCTAGTTAGAAGGAGAGAGCTGCCCTGGGGGTGGGTGTGCCCACTCCAAGGCTATGTCTACACTCGCGGCTTCTTCGCAAGTAATATGCAAATGAGGCTAAGCGTGGAATATCGCCAAGCCTCATTTGCATACCTAATGAGCCACCATTTTTTTCAGAAGAGGCTCTTGCGCAAGAAGGAGTGTCTACACTGCCGCTTCTTGCGCAAGAAAAACCCTCTTGCGCAAAGCCATTACACCTATTACTTTTCAGGAGGTTCCCCTTGCTCCATCAGCTCCCCTGGTGCCTGCTGCCCCCCAACCCTCCTCTGGTGTCCTGACTCCTGCCCTTCTCATTGCCCTCAGCCTTCCTGAGACCTGCCCCCCTCCGCCAGCCCTTCTCTCCCCCCTGTGCCCACACCTCGGCTATGTCTAGACTGGCAAGATTTAGCGCAAATACTCTAAACGCAAGAGTTTTTGCGTTAGAGTATTTGAGTAAGAGAGCATCTATACTGGCATGTGCCTTTGCGCAAAAGATTTGCTTTTGCACAAAAGCATCCGTGCCAGTGTAGACACTCTCTTGCGCAAGAAAACTCCGATGGCCATTTTAGCCATCGTGCTTTCTTGCGCAAGAAATTGATGTTACCTGTCTACACTGGCCTCTTGCGCAAGAACACTTGCGCAAGAGGACTTATCCCTGAGCAGGAGCATCAGAGTATTTGCGCAAGAAGCACTGATTTCATACAGTAGAACGTCAGTGTTCTTGCGCAAATACTCACGGCCAGTGTAGACAGGTGGCAAGATTTTGCGCAAAAAGCAGTCGCTTTTGCGCTAAATCTTGCCAATGTAGACACAGCCCTCCAGTAGCCCCACTCTGATCATGTGAGCTACCCCTCCTCATCCCCTCTCCTAAAACCTCCCTCTACACATCTGCCTTGCCTCTCTCCTCTGGTGCTGGTCCCTCCCCTGCAGGTGTCTGCCCTTCTGCTTCACCCCCAGAATCCCTTGGCACCTGCACCCTCCTGATGACTCCCCCTTCCCTCACTGCCCCTGACCCCTTTGCCCTCTTTTTCCCTGATACCCACCCCCTCACCACCCTCATGTCCCTGTGCCCTCACAGATGCCTTGCTCCATCCCCGCCTTCCTCATGCCCACCCCTTCTTTCAAGCCTTCTCCCAGCACCTCCCCTTCTAGCCCCCAGTGCCCTTACCCTCTCCTCTCCCAGCATCACCCTGTCCCCCCTCCCACTGACACCTCCCCTCCTGCCCTTTTCCTCATTGTCTGCACTTGGCCCCCCCGGCATTTGTCTCTCCTGCACCCCTGTCCCTTGGTGCCTTCCCCTTTCTTCTTCTTCTTCTTCATCTTCTTCTCCTGACCTCCTCTCCCCTCCCCTCCTCCCCTCCCCAAGCCCCTTCCCCATATTTTCCCCTCCTCTCTCCTCCCCACAGCCCAGCCCAGCCCCTTCCCCTCCCCAGGGCCAGCTCTAGGTTTTTGCTGCCCCAAGCAAAACATTTTTGCCCCCCCCCCTTTTTTGTTGGCTTTTACACGTTTGCATTTTGCAATGGGGTTTTTTCGTTTTTGTCCCAGCATTTTAGCCCTATAAATAGCAAATTGCCTTTATAGAAAAAAAAAAAAAAGAATGAAAATGCTAAGGCGCTTCAAGTGAACTCCCCCTTTCACTCGCTGCTGGGTCACAGCAGCCTTTTCCCTGCCCTGTCCAGCCCTTCCCTATGGACAAGCACCCTTCACTCCCGACCCACAGGGGGAGCAGGGACAGCACAGAACCAGAGGGGTGCAGGGAACAGTGGGGAGGGTATGGGGGTGGCGCGGGGAACAGGAGGCACAGAGCCAGAGGGACACAGGGATCAGGGGGAGCAGGGTGCCGTGGAGGCTCGGGGAATGGGACGCGGGGAACGGGAGGGGCAGAGGGATCGGGGTCTAGGGGCAGTGCAGGGAACGGGCAGCACAGAGCTGGGGTGGCAAGGATTGGGGGGAGCAGGGTGCGGGGTGCAAGGGCAGCGCAGAGCCAAAGGGTCGCAGGGAAGAGGGAGAGCAGGGGGTGTGGGGTGCAGGGGAGCAGGGTCGGTGTGGGGAACAGGCAGTGTGGAGACAAAGGGGGGCTGGGGCTGTGGCAGGACTGGAGTCAGCAGGGCAGGCCCTGGCTGTGCCACGCGCCGCAGCCAGCAGCCACAGCTGAGCTGCCGCGGCCCTTTAAAATCAGCGGTGCCATGTCACACCAGCATCCTGGCATCCCGCCCCGCCTCCTCGTGCTGGAGCTGCACGCAGGCAGCCTGGTGGGAAGAATCGCCGCACTTCCCCCTTCCCAGTGGCGCTCTGCTCCTCTGCTGGCCGGCGGATCGGCTGGGGCCGCGCCGCCCGTAGTGCGGGCTTCCGCCAGCCCGTCACAATGGCCCACCGGGCCAGTCCGCCCCTGCACTCGCCAGCTGGTAATACCTACTCGCCATGGGCGAGCGGGCGAGTGTATTTGTCGAGCCCTGGCTATGTCTACACTGGCAGCTTCTTGCACAAGAACAGCTGTTCTTCCACAAAAACTTGCTGGCTGTCTACACTGCACAAGTGTTCTTCCAGAAGTAAATTTACAGTACAGCGTTGTAAAACAGGGCTTCATTGGGAAGAGTTATTCCTTTCCCCATGAGGAATAAGCCCTCTTGCACAAGAGCTCTTCCAGAAGAGGCCAGTGTAGACAGGCAACATGAATTTCTTGTGCAAGAAGCCCCTATGGTTAAAATGGACATCAGAGCTTTCTTGCAGAAGAGAGCATCTACACTGCCATGGATGCTCTTGCGCAAAAGCACATGGCAGTGTAAACTCTCTCTTGTGGAAGAGTTTTTGCACAAGAAGCCTTCCACAAAAGAGGTCTTGCGCAAGAAGCTGCCAGTGTAGACATAGCCCATGAGGAGTCTTTTTTGCTAGTCCAGTGGAAGCTGGAATCTTTTGCCAGCCTAGGTGGTGGCTAAAGAGTTGAAATCACTAAGAGCTGAAATCACTGGGTTGGCTGGGAGCCAGATCCATTGCAGACAGCGGAGCGGCTGGCGGGAACAACAGAGTGGCTGGTGGGAACGACCAGCACGCAGCCAGCAGAGCGGCTGGCAGGAATGACTGGCGGGCGGCTGGTAGGAGCGGCGGCAGGTGGCCAGCGGAGCAGCTGGCAGGAATGACCGGCAGGTGGCCCCTGGAGCGGCTGGCAGGAACGGCCAGCGGACTACAGGAGCAGCACAAAGGTGGCCTAGCCTCAGGCTCAAGGAGGGGAGTCATCCAGATGATGTGTCAGGGTCTGCACTGACTGGACAGAGCTGTAAGTGGGGCATCTGAAGTGGGGTACGGAGAAAGTTTGGGTAAGTGAATGGAACCTTTACCTTGGTGGACTAGTGAGCCTGATAGGCAAAAGACATTGCTCAATCCTTTTGAGCTGGGACAGTTACTCGTGGGAGAGGGGGGCTACAAACTCTGCAGTGGCATTTTCTCAAGATAATGCCATGTGACTTCTCTCTCTTTCATTAAAAGTTTCTTTTCTACACTCAGACTCTGTGCTTGCGAGTGGGGAAACATCGCTTCTCAGAGGCGCCCAGGGGTGTGTGAATTTCCCAGGCTACTGGGTGGGGGCTTGTGATGTCGCATCGGGGTTCCCCCGACTCCTGCACCCCAGTAGTGGCACAAACAGACTCCACCAGCCAGTAGAATAGAGGGAGTTTATTGCTTCTCCAGGATACAGCACAGCATAGATGTAATCTGGTTACAGGGCAGGCCTAGGATGCCTCAGCTCCCCTTGAGATGGGGGAAGACTGGGCCCCTAAATCCCAGCCCCTTGCTTAGGCTGCTTCCTCCATGATACCAGACAAACTAAAAACCTCTCTTCCAGCCTGTCCCCCAGCCAGGTGTTGGCCTCCGCCCTCCTTCATCTCCCTCCCTGGGAGGATGAGCCTGGGTGTCTGGGTTAATACACATTTGGGAGAGTCAGTGAGAATCTCCCATCACAGCGCAGGGGGACCCCGGGTCACAGAGCAGACAGCACCCCCACTACGCCACAGGGCTCGAGCCGGTTCTGTGTGAGATGGACCCCTAGATATTGAACCCGGCCCTGGTTGCTGCCGAGCCTACCTGGTGGAAGGGTTACATTTGTAAGTAGGGCAAAGTTTAGATAGCCCATCAGGTTTTATTGTTTTCTGGTTTGGGAATGTGGAATTATCTGAGCCATTTAAAGTGGGTTTTTTTTTCATCTTTAAAAGTGTTTTCCTTTTGTAACTAAAGTACTGAGCCCAGGCCTTCCCCTGAGTATCTAGATTAATTGGTGTCTCTTTTCCATCTAATCACTATGCTTGCAACGATAGTTTTGTTTTGATAATAAAGTTTGTTTTCCTTTTTCTAATTAACTGGTATTGGTTCATTTTTGTGAACTGGAAGGTTTGTCTGTGTGTGTGTGTCTGTCTGGTGAAGGAATCAGGTACCACAGACTGCAGCTTGTTTTTCTCTTTCAAGCTCTTTGGGGAAAAGAGCTTGAGGTACCCATGCGGTTTTAGGGAGGAGGTTTCCCAAGTAATCTCTTCCCTGGTTTGCTTGGAATACTTGGGTGATGGCAGAATACCCCAAAGTCTGGGTATTAGAATTTGGGGGTAAGTTTTTGTACCAAAGCCTGTAGAGACCAGGTTTTGGGGTGCTTTTGCAGGCCCCCACTTCTGCATTTGTTGTGCCAGAGTGGGGAATAGCCTTGGCATACCCAGATAAGCCCAGTGAGTGGCCTGCACCCACTCACTGCAGAGGAAGGCCTCTGAGGTCACTGCCAATCTAATTTGGGGGAAATTTCACCTTGACTAACATGTGGTGGGCATGTGAGCAAGGACTCAGAGGCCTGGTCTTCCTGTCCTATATCCCATTTGCTTGGATGAAGATTTTTAAAATGAAAACACCCTGCAGAATATTCCCTTCCTGACCCTGCAAGTAGCTATCTGAAAACCTGAAGCATCAGCTTTTAGGGAGCTAGGGCATAAACAAAGGCTATGTCTAGACTGCATTCTATTGTCGAAAGAGGATATGCAAATTCCACAGGAAAGTAGTCTGGACACAGTTTTTTTCGGAAAAAAAAACTTTTCGGAAAAAAATTCTCTTCCTTTAAAAATGAGGTTTATGCAGCCACAAAAGGTAGACGGCCCATAGTAATGAATTGATGCATATGATAAGTTTAGATCAATGAGATACTGACCTATTGGAAAAAGACACTTCAACACTAGTAAGGTGAGGGAATACAAATGAGGAGAAAAGGAAACATCCCCTACTGAATATGCATCAAACACAATGTCAGCATGTCATATGATACAAGTGGCATCCCACCCTAGGAGCAGTAGGCGAAGGAGAGGCCATCTTTGGGAGATGTCAGAATACTGGCCACTGGTGATGATGGGGAAGGTGCAGATGATGAGGAAGATGATGGCTAACATCTGGGCTTGTGCTAGAAGGAATGGTGGGAGTATATGGTATGGAAATAGAGATACACATTTGCCACAGTCACAAACAGCCCAGTTTCAGAAGATAATAAACTATATTTCCAAGTGTACATTATTTAATACAAGAGTGTACACAATAGTGTGAGTGTTGCATCTGTGCACATCAGGGTTCCCAACCATAGAACAACTGAATACTGGGCCTGATCCTGGGACAAAGGACCTGTCAACCCTAAAGGTGGTAACTGAAATTCATAAGCAATCTTAGCTCAGGCAACAGTAGTCACTTGAGAAATGCAGGCACAATTCTGTAATGGAGCAACAGTGACGCTCGGTGGCCACTCGTGATAATACATGTTGCAATTCTGTAACGCAGCAACAATGACAGTTGGGGGCCACATCAGTGAGGCTGGGTGGGAAGGGGATTTGGAGGGGTTGGTTTTTTTGCATCTCGCTCCCCAACTGATTTTTCTGTGGGACGGTGGCTCCGACCCAAAACAGGTTCCCTGCCCCTCCCATAAATAAAGACAATGCTGAAACATTTTGTGTTTGACATCAATTTTATATAAAATATTAAGCCTGGCCAACAAGCCCCCAGTTGGGACCAAGCCCACCATCTGGTGGCAACATCATAACACTCCTGCACACACACCCCACAGACCTCAACCCTGAGCCCGTCATACACCTGAACCCCCTGCCCTGAGCCCTTCCCTTCCCCAAACTCCTGCACCCCCCACATCCCCAGTCTTCTGCCAAAACACAACTGCACCATCCACACACTACAAACCTGTGCCCTGAGCCCATCATATTCACAACCCCACCCACCCTGAGCCCCTCATACATCCCAACCCAAACTCCTGCACCCCGCCCCCCAGCCTGGAGCCCCTTCCCTGAGCCAGCAGCCCCTTCTCCGCCTCCTCCTGCACCCAAATGCCCTCCCAGAGCTTGCATCTCTCATTCCTTCCTGCACCCAAATCCCTCATTCCCACCCCAGAGCCCACACCTCCTGTCTCAACCCAGTGAAAGTGATTAAGGGCTGGGGACAGCAAATGATGGAGAAAAGGGGAATGGAGAGGATGGTGCCTCCAGGAGAGGTGGGGTCTTGGGGAACGGATGGGGTAGATCTTGGCTTACCCTGACATTTAAAATGTGATCTTGGGTATAAAAAGTTTGGCAATCACTGCTCTATAGGCTTCTGCTTAAAAGCTCCTCAAGGTCACAGATCCCTGGCCTTGGGAGGTAGCTGACACCACCAAGTGAAACAAAATAAACCCCTTTCTCTTCTTGAACCCAGGAAGAAAGCACTTAGGCTTCTTCCAGAGGGGTACCCCAAGCTCTTTTACCACAAGAGAGCTTAGAAAAAAACCAACAAATTGCAGTCTCTGGTAGCTGATCTCAGTCCTAGGCATGCATCCACAGATCTCCTGTTACCTTCCAGGACACAACAATCAAATCATCATCTTGAAAAAGGTGGTTTTTATTAACAAAACAAAAAGATATACTTGGTTGCTAGGTGTTACAGAGCAACTAAGAAAAGAACAGACCAAAACCACAAAGAACCATGGCTCTTTGTAGCTTAAATGCTGAGTGGGAGGTGGGGTGGAGTCATGGATTCACACCATGAAGTTTAACCAAACAACAAAAAATATCCTGATCATGAGTAAATACACATTTTCCCTTATTTACTCATGATTCCTTCATGGTTCAGTCCACTTCCATGCCCCTGAATTCCTTGGAGGCATGGTGGTCCTGTCTAGGTTTAAATCATTCTGTCTCCCAACTCCTGACTTACACACACACACACACACACACAAAGAAAGCAGGCAAGGTATCTATATACAATTCAAATTTCAGCACTGTATCCCATTGGTTCTTCTGGCTTTTTGCCAACACCCCCCACTAGCTCCTTGAGTTTAACTCATTAGGTGCTGAGCAGCACTCCTCCTAGCCATCACAGACCCCTACTGCCTACATTATGGGACCAAGTACAAAACTTTTCCTTATTCACTTGTTCTACACCAGTCATGATTTTTCTCCCCGACCCCTCCCCGAGGTCATGATAGTCTCCTCTTCGCTCATTTGAAGTCCCAGCTTTTTTAATCTCTCTTGATATGGGACCCGTTCCAAACCCTTAATCATTTTTGTTGCCATTTTCTGAACCTTTTCCAATGCCAATGCATCTTTTTTGAGATGAGGCAACCACATCTGTATGCAGTGTTCAAGATATGGGCATACCATGGATTTCTATAGAGGCAATAAGATAGTCTCTGTCTTATTCTCTATCCCTTTTTAATTATTACTAACATTCGGTTTGCTTTTTGACTGCTGCTGCACATTGAAAGGATGTGTTCAGAGAACTATCCACAGTGACTCAGAGCTCTCTCTTGAGTGGTGCTAACTAAATGAATCCCCATAATTTCATTTTATTTTTCCCAATGTGCATTACTCCATGCCATTTTGTTGCCCAATCAAGTAATTTTGTGAGTTCCTTAAGAACAAAGCAGGCAGTGAAGAGCTTCTAAACCAGTGGTCTCCAACCTTTTTAAGCACGAGATCACTTTTTGAATTTAAGTGCAATCCAAGATCTACCTCATATATAAATATCCTTGCCCCGCTTCCTTCCTACCCCTTCTCCAAGGCCCCACTGCTGCTCACTCCATCCTCCCTCTCTTGCCCATCCTCACTCACTTTCATCAGGCTGGGGCAGAGGGTTGGGGGTGCAGCGCTGCACCTTGTGGTTGGATTAAGGGATTTGAAGTGTGAGAGGGCTCTGAGCTGCTCTTGGGGCAGGCAGTTGGACGTAGGAGGAGGTTCTAAGTGCAGGCTCTGGGAGGGTGTTTGGATGCAGGGGTGCTCAGAGCTCAGATAAAGGCATGAGGGGGTTCATGACTGAGGTAGGAGTTTGGGATGTGGGCTCCATCTGGGCACTGCTGCTGGCTCCTGGGTGGTGGGGCAGTGGGGCTAAGGCAGGCTCACCCGTGCCCTGGCCCTGAACCACTCCCTAAAGCGGCCAGCAAACTCCATCCCTGGTCCTGTTGTGCCCCCTCTCTGCTCTGTGGAAAAAGGATACAGAATGGGAGAGGGGGCACCCTGACATCAGCACCCTCTTTCCTCCCTGCCCTGCCCAGAAAGCAGGAAACTCCCAAGGGGAGGGGCAGCTCCAAGGCAAAGGGCAGGAGATGCACAGCAGTGGGGGGGAGGGGCAGCTGAAGTGTAGGCACTTGATAGCCTCTTGGCCAAACCAGTCAGGATCACCTGTCAGAGGCTCCAAGATCTACCAGTAGGTCCCAATCTACTGGTTGGTGACCACTGTTCTAAACTATCTTGAGCAGTTTAGTATAATCTACAAATTTTGCCACCTCACTGTTTTCCACTTTCTCCAGATCATTTATAAATAGGTTGCATAGTATTTGTAATAAGATGAGGGCCTGAAACAAAAGTCCATGTAGCACAAGCCTGAGGCTTAGCTAACAATGGACATTGCTTTATATTAGCCAAGTTAAGCTGTGAGCAAGAGGCAGGCCTCTGCTCACAGAACTTGGCACACACAGGGCTGAGAGTGCAAAATACTAACTGGTAATAGGCCCGGGTGTAGACCAGTAATTGGAAAGCACATTCCAAAAAGGATAGTACCACCACCTCATTAAGAAAGATCTCGAGATACACACTCACCACAGATATCGACCCAGGTCCAGGAAAGGGTCTACAATGACGGCATGATGGGTAGAGATGTTCTAATCAAACCATAAGGTGCAGGGCAATGAGTGGTATCTAAGTAGTGTCAGAGGGTGGTAACTGGACAATGTCAGAGGGTGCCAACCTGACATGTCAGGAATGATGTGTAACTTGTTTGTACCTGTATATAAAGTGTTGTCGTGGAGGGGCAGTCTTTGTCCAGCCTAGAGGGCAATGGGACCTCCCACTGACTGAGCTGAGTCCATTGTTATGGGTACGTATACGTAGTGGTTCAGTAGAGTCCACCGACAACTATTACTGCACTTTGCTTAACAATAACCTGGCCAGGCACCTTTGAGCCTTATCTGATTTGTGGTCTTTGGGGGCTCTCTCAGAGCCTGCTGTGTTGACTAATTGCTCAGGTCAACATGGCGCACACAATTGAGCTCACACGCAGCCTTCTGGTGATCATCGCTGATGAAGCAGGAGACCTATTAGGACAGCACCCAGTAAATCCTGACCTACTACAGGACTGACTGGTCTCAGGATGGATCCTTAGGAGACACCACTAGTTACTTCTCTCCATTCTGAAAACTGACCATTTATTCCTACCCTTCATTTCAAGTCTTTTAACCAATTGTCAGTCCATTACAGGACCTTCTGTCTTATCCCATGACAACCCGTGGTAATACCTGAACAATTCTCTAATAGAGCAACAGTGACACTGGGCGGTGTCTCAGGGTAATGCACACAGCAGTTCCCTAGGGGACAAGAGTGACACTGCACGGCCACTCTCAGTATTGCAAAAAGCATTTCTATTCTCAAGGGATGGAGAGCCACGGAGACCAGTTGGGCGCATGCACAGATCAGCTCCTCCCTGGAGCAGCAGTGCCAGCAGGTGACCAGAGTGAGGAATGCACACTGTATTTCGATAAAGGAGCAGTGTGATTACATCTGTCAGAGTAACGCACAAAGTATTTCTGCCACAGTGCTGCAGTGACACCCGGTGATCAGTGTGGGTAAAGCACAGATTGTGTATTATCCTACCTGGGGATGGGGAGTCATTGCTGTGCCAACAGAATCACAGAACCACCTGCCCTAGAGGAACTGTGACAGGCTACGGTCAATAGGGCAGCGCTAGTCCCTTCCCCATGAAGGGCCACACTGAGGTGGCATAGACCAAAAATCGTGGCAGCTGCATTTCCAATCCCCCCCAACTTCCTGCTCCCCTCTCTGGTGCTTCCTTAGTGAAGTGAGGCTGCCTCCTCCCCTCAGGGGCTGTGACTTCCAGCCTCTGTCCTGGTGAGAGGCCAGAGTCAGGCAGGGCAGGACAGCTGCTGCGCCAGGTGGTGCAATGATGCAGGCAGGCCCAATGCTCCCCCACGTTGTCCTTGTGCTGATTGTGGTCCTGAGACCGTGGCTCCTCCTCACTTCCCTGCCACCCTTCAACTGCCCACAGAATGTCCGAGCCACGCAGGTGGCTGTTTGGGGCCAGCCCAGCCCTCGGGGAGCAGTGACCACAATGGATTAGGACCCAGGAGTCCCGGCCCCGGAGCAGGTTAGTCTGGAGCGCTGTGCGGAGCCCTGGACCATCCACATGTCCTGGGTGCTGCAACCCGGTAAGTGGAGACAAAGGCTGAGGGCTGCTCTCAGACCCCTGATCGTACTCTGCTGAATGTGGCCTGCTTCCGATAGGAGCTCTAGAGTGGCCTGGCAAGGGAAGCTCCCCCAGTGATGTAAAAGGAGGACACTTGAGGACTGAGCATCTCTTCTTAGAGTCAAGTTGCTCTCTGCAAAGTTACCGAATTCAGGAGGACTCGTAGCACCTGACACTTCACAGAGGACTCCCCAAGCTTACCCGGTTACACGCAAAGGCCTTTACACAGGGGCCCAACTTCTGATGGGTTTGATCCCCCTCCTGGGATGCCACCTGCTTTGCTGGGATTTCACTGAGCCTACTTGCTCCACTAGTCTGGGCTGCCTCTCCTCGTTTCACTGACTTAGGCTCCCTGGCCTCTGGAAGCCCACACAGGCAGGGAGGGACGCACCAGGGGTAGAAACACAGAGTCTGCAAACTGCTCCCTACAGTAAGCCTGAGCTAGGAAATTGCCCAGTGCTCAAGTGCAGTTCCCCTCTGGAAAGTACACCCAAATTAATATGGTCTGACGCAGGAGAGAAATCACTGCAAGGCAAGCGTACATTTTCCCCACCCTCAACGAGGAGGAACATATGCTAAACTTTTTACTTCCTCTTCCATCATCAGAAATTACCTTTTACAGTTATTATTAAATCCAATTTGTGTAGATTCTAGTAAACTTGTGTTTGTTAAAGTGATTGCAAACAGCAGCAAACAAGCCAAACCATGCATGCTATGTTTATGTGCTTAGTAAACTGCCTGTTCCATTTACTTAGTATTCAGGTTGTCAGATCTTACAGCAACTGGATTCAAGAAGTAATTTCTAATCCTAAACCTTGTTCAGCAGCTGCAGATTCTCTGTAGTGTGCAGATCCAGTTATTTCTCTTTACTGAGAAATGGACACAACCAAAGGTGAAAGGCTGCAGCAATCGACCCACGAGGAGTTGATTGAGTAGATCCAGTAAAGACCTGCTAGATCGATCCCGGAACACACTCCTGTAGTGTGAGCCATAGGTGGGCCTGCAGGGATCAAATTTGTGCTCCTCTAGGCCAGCCTTAAGGACTGCTAGTGAAAACACCAGGTGTTCTTTATCAGATGGCCTTCACCAACCAAAACGCCCCTTGCTTGCTAGCTAAGAACCTCGTATGGGATAAATAACATGACATCTGCTCTCAGCCCCGTGGGAACATTGAGAGTGGTATTGGGCCAACTCGTGCACACTCGGTAAGTCACTGGGAGTCCTTCCCCTCTGGGAGTCTCACCAGCGGCCTAGACCTTGAAGGGTGCCCTGGGTCCCCCAGCTGGAGCCACGTCCACTGCAGCCCGGTGCGAGGTGATGGGAATGGGACTCCCCCAGACCTGAAGGGGCATAAGCATTTTCAAGTGCCTGTTGCTCACTTTGAGCATAGGCAAAGCAATGCATAGCTGTTGTATGACTTTGCAGTAGCTGCATAATCATTTGGAAGTATTAAGCCTGCAGGGGCGGGATAGCTCATTGGCCTGCTAAACCCAGCGTTGTGAGTTCAATCCTTGAGGGGGCCATTTAGGGATCTGGGGTAAATCTGTCAGGGATGGTACTTGGTCCTGCCGTGAGGGCAGGGGCCTAGACTCAATGACCTCTCAAGGTCCCTTCCAGTTCTAGGAGATGATAATATATGGAGATATGCCTAATAGTAGTGAGATTAATAAAATCAACTATCCCTAATCAACTCTGTCTTGAAGTGAATCCATGCCCTGGCCCTGTGACTTGACAGCTCCCAGAAACACCAGTGCTCCCCCAGCACAAAGAGCTCAAGGTGAGTCACTGGAAGAATCTTTGTGTAAGTGAAGTACTGAGGGAGGACAGTGAATTTCCATGTGCTCTCACTCTGCATATCACTATGTGGCTTCCATCCCTAGCAATGGGCTCAGGGCAGCAGCTCCTTCTTTGCTCTCTGCCACAGGTCAGCCATTTTTTTCCATCCACTCAATCCCTTTAGGGACAGAAAAGAGAACACTTGGAAGGGAGGCCGCCGCCACTCATGGTTGAAACACAGACACACACAGATGCATCACCTGGCTGCTGCTCACTGGAGAGCCCTTCTTTATTCCTCTCCAGCCTATCCAGGGCCTAAAACACTGACCATGGAGAAGAAACTACAGACCTCCCCATCTCACAGCACCCTCAGCCCACAACACCCTCGCCCTACCCAGAATGCTCTGGGCCTTTGAGGGAAGTGAGGATTGTTCAAAGGCACCATAATAGATGCCCAACTTAAATGTATACCCCAAATTAAAAAACACAGTAAAGAACTAAAAAAAGAGCCACCGTGGCTTAACAACCAAGTAAAAGAAGCAGCGAGAGATAAAAAGGCATCTTTTAAAATGTGGAAGTCAAATCCTAGTGAGGAAAATAGAAAGGAGCATATACACTGCCAAATTAAGTGTAAAAATGTAATAGGAGGCGTTTGAAGAACAGCTAGCCAAAAACTCAAAGACTATGTCTACACTGCAGTCTTTTTGAGCAAGAACAGCCGTTCTTGCACAAAAACTTGCAGAGAGTCTATACTGCACACACGTTCTTGCGCAAGTAAATTTACAGTAAAGCATCAGAAAAGAGGGCTTTTTGCGCAAGAGTTATTCCTCTCCCCATGAGGAATAAGCCCTCTTGCGCAAGAGCTCTTGCCCAAGAAGGCACTGTGGACAGGCAACAGGGGTTTCTTGTGCAAGAAACCCCTATGGTTAAAATGGCCATCAGAGCTTTCTTGCACAAGAGAGCATCCACACAGCCATGGATACTCTCGTGCAAAAGCACATCTCTTGCGCAAAAGCATATGGCAGTGTGGACACGCTCTTGGGCAAGAACTCTTGCACAAAACATTTCTTGCACAAAAAGCCTGCACTGTAGACGTAGCCAAAAGGTATAACAAAATGTTTTTTAAGTATGTCAGAAGCAGGAAGCCTGCTAAACAGTCAGTGTGGCTCCTGGACGATCGAGATACAAAAGGAGCACTTGATCGTCTTTAAGTCATTGCAGAGAAACTAAATGAATTCTTTGCTTCATTCTTCTGGCCACCACCAGAAAGAGAAGAGAGGGAGAGAGACAAACATAGGAGGAAGGCAGGCAACTCCCCACCTGGAACACTGCTCCTGGAGCCACATGCTAACAAAGACCCACCATCCTGAGCAGGGAAGAGAGCAGCACTTAAAATTGTGGACCTCAGCTCCCTAGTAACCACTGATGCTACTCAGCAACCTCTGCTCTCAAACCCCGCCCTAGGCACAGTGGAGTCTCTAACTACAGCCAAGTGAGCTGCAGGCAGAGCCCTCACCAACCAGACACTTACTCAGTGACAGCGGTGGCTGCTCCAAACCCAGCTGGATGGATCCTGCCTCACATCGATCATGCTCACGGGCTAGCAACTCTCATTCGTATTCCATCCTATGATGGGAGCAGACTCTGACAAATGACTCCTTTTCCCTTGCTACTAACCTAGAATACAGAGGAGGGGCAAAAAGTAAGCATCTCAGATGGCACTGTCCTGTATCCTCCTTCCTCGCATTCAACACGTCACAGGCACTGACACCACCTCCCATTACCAGAGCAGGACTACAACTAAAATTGAGCTCTTTGCACGTACATGCAATATAGTCACTTCGCAAAGCAGACTATTGTCCGTGCCCTTGATTCAATTCCAGAGAGCCGTGTGCTGAAAGAGGTAGTGACACCGTGTGAAAAATCCTAGAGCGAGTACAGACAAACAATTCAAAAACTAATATTTTGCTCTCAGCCAGTTACAAGGAAGGCACATATGAAGAATTCTTAGCTGTCACCTTAGAAGGATGTCCAGGCTGCTTTCAGCTCTTCTGCCAGCTTCTCCTCTGGCCATGGTTCCTGAATTCACTCCTCTGCAAGCGCAGCAGAAAAACCCCAGCATAAACTACACAACACTAAGCTCTATTGCTCTGGGAATTCTTCCCTTGGTCCCAGCACCCCTTGCTCTCCTATATCATGCCCACTACAAGAACAATGTATGAGTCAACCATGACACAGCTCCACTCTTGTATGCTCTGTCTAGCATGACTGGCGTACCTGCAACATTCCCGTTGGTTCCCGAGACCAGGTTAGGATCTTAGAAAGAGACAGCAGAAGCAGAGGAAAGAAAAAGACAAGTACACACACAGAAAAAGACAGAGAGAACGTATTGTCCTCGCTTCGATCATGCTCCCTGTCTCTCTCTCTTCTCGATATCTTTCCATCCTTTGACGGGAGAACACTGAGGCGGTTGACTTCATGGGGGAAAAACAAACAAGTTTGCGTCTGAGCACGCAAGGACGCCTCATCGCTTCTTCTTGCATCGAATACACCGCAGCCTCCCACCATCGGCAGCCCCCCTCCCTCCCCCTGCCATTTCAGGAATACAACTACAAAGGAACCCGTTGAGCCTATTTCCAAAAGAGTCACCCTACAGAGCCGACTATGGTCCCTTCACCAGCCCCCAAACCCCAGGCCCGCACTGATTCCTCTGCAAGCGCGACAGAAAAAGCCCAGCGTGAGCGCTCACTCACTAAGGTCCATGGCTGCGGGAATTCTATCCTTTAGCCCTTTCCCCCTCTCCATCGGGCCCACTACGAGAACACGGAGTCAGTCAGCCATGACACAGCACCGCTCTCCCTTGTGCGACTGGCGTACCTGCATAATTCCCGTTGGCTCCCGAGCCCTTAACCCGTGGAGATGCTCACCTGGAAAGCCTGCGAGTGTCCTGTAGAAGGACACGGCAGAAGCACAGCAAGGACAAAGACGCAGACAGAAACAGACAGACAGACAACGTATTGGCCAATACGAGAGAGCGACAAGAGAGAAACACAGGAGAGGCAGCCAGAAACCTTACCACCTTGTGTCTTCCTCCCCGATCCAAGCGTCTGCTGAGGAGGACACCGCGTTCCACAGAAACCAGCACCCCTGACAAACGGGAGCCCTGTTTTTCCCACAACCAAGGCAGCACCTCGGGAACCTCCGCTCCGACTCGCTGTCTAAGCCAACGTGACTTCCCTTCCTAGAACCGAGTGGGCAGTAAGCCGAGAGATTTCCAAACCCGACACTTATCTCTGTGACAGCGCTGGCTGCTCCGCTCCCAGCTGGACGGTTCTTGCCTCGCTTCGAGCAAGCGCCTGAGCTCACTGTTCTCCTTTTCGTTCCATCCCCAGACGGGAGGACACCGGGACGGTTGACTTCTTATCGCTTGCTACCGAACTCAGCAAAGGGGGAAAAACAAACAAACAACTGAGCTTTTCAGTCCGCAAGGACGCGGCATCGCTTCTTCTCCCCTATAACGCACCGCAGCCTCCCACCATCGGCCACCCCCCTCCCACTGCTGCTGCAGGAACACGGAGAGAAAGGAGGCCTTCAATCTGTAGCCACTCTCTGTTGAACCGACTACTGCCCCTTCACCAGCC
Source organism: Rafetus swinhoei (assembly GCA_019425775.1). Lineage (NCBI taxonomy): Eukaryota > Metazoa > Chordata > Testudines > Trionychidae > Rafetus > Rafetus swinhoei. The sequence continues at coordinate 41,791,644 of CM033443.1, read as the reverse complement.
CCCAACCCACCAGGCTCCGTGCCCCGGCAGGAAGCTCTCTGCCTCAGAAGAAGCCTACTGCCAGGACGGTTGAAGATTTCAAAGCACGCATCTCTTGCTCACACAGAGCCACGGGAAGGCCGAACGCTGAGGACCCTTCATGTGTCCCGAGAATCACGTCCAGGCAGCTCAAGTCCATCTCGGACGGTTTCTTCTCTGGCCACGGCCCCGCATTGATTCCTCTGCAAGAGCAACAGAAAAAGCCCAGCGTGAGCGCTCACTCACTAAGGACCGTGGCTGCGGGAATTCTATCCTTTAGCCCTTTCCCCCTCTCCCTTCTCTATCGGGCCCACTACGAGAACACGGAGTCAGTCAGCCATGACACAGCACCGCTCTCCCTTGCACGACTGGTGTACCTGCATAATTCCCGTTGGCTCCCGAGCCCTTAACCCGTGGAGATGCTCATCTGGAATGCCTGCGAGTGTCCTGTAGAAGGACACGGCAGAAGCACAGCAAGGACAAAGACGCAGACAGAAACAGACAGACAGACAACGAGAGAAACACGTTGGCCAATACGAGAGAGCGACAAGAGAGAAACACAGGAGAGGCAGCCAGAAACCTTACCACCTTGCGTCTTCCTCCCCGATCCAAGCGTCTGCTGAGGAGGACACCGCGTTCCACAGAAACCAGCACCCCTAACAAACGGGAGCCCTGTTTTTCCCACAACCAAGGCAGCACCTCGGGAACCTCCGCTCCGACTCGCTGCCTAAGCCAACGTGACTTCCCTTCCTAGAATCGAGCGGGCCATAAGCCAAAAGATTTCCAAACCCGACACAGTACTGCTCTCCCTTCCTCTACCTTGCGCAATTGGCGTACCCGCATGATTCCTGTTGGCTCTGGAGACTTTAACCCGTGGAGATGCTCACCTAGAATGCCTGCAAGTGTCCTGTAGAAGGACACAGCAGAAGCACAGCAAGGACAAAGACACAGACAGACAGAACGTATTGGCCAATATGAGAGAGCAACAAGAGAAATATTGGTGTCATGTTAGCTATCGTCCAGTCATTAGGTACAGAAGCTGATTTAAAGGATAGTTTACAAACCCCAGTTAATAGTCTTGCAATTTCAAATTTGAGTTCTTTCAGAACTCTTGGGTGAATGTCATCTGGTCCCAGTGACTTGTTATTGTTAAGTTTATCAATGTGTTCCAAAACCTCCTCTAATGAAATGACACATCAGTCTGGGACAATTCCTCAGATTTGTCACCTAAAAAGAATGGCTCAGGTTTGGGAATCTCCCCAATATCCTCAGCTTTAAAGACTGATGCAAAGAATTCATTTAGCTTCTCCACAATGATTTTATCATATTTGAGTGCTCCTTTAATATCTCAATTGTCCAAGGGCCTCACTGGTTGTTTAGCCGGCTTCTTGCTCCTGATGTACTTAAGAAACATTTTGCTAATTATTTTTGAGTTTTTGGCTAACTTTTCTTCAAACTTCTTTTTGGCTTTTCTTATTATATTTTTACACTTAATTTGGCAAAGTTTATGCTCCTTTCTATTTTCCTCACTAGGATTTGACTTCCATTTTTTTAAAAGATTTCTTTTTATCTCCCACTGCTTCTTTTACTTTGTTAAGCCAAGCCAGGGTGGCACATTTTTGGTTCGCTTGCAGTGTTTTTTAATTTGGGGTATACATTTAAGTTGGGCCTCTATTATGGTGTCTTTGAAAAGTTTCCATGCAGCTTGCAGAGATTTTACTTTTGTCACTGTACCTTTTAAATTCTGTTTAACTAACCTCCTTATTTTTGCGTAATTCCCCTTCCTGAACTTAAATGCCACAGTGTTGGGCTGCTGAGGTGTTTTTCCCACCACAGGGATGTTAAATTTTATTACATTATGGTCACTATTTCCAAGCAGTCCAGTTATATTTACCTCTTGGACCAGATCGTGTACTCCACTTAGGACTAAATCAAGAACTGCCTCTCCCCTTTGTGGGTTCCAGAACCAGCTGCTCCAAGAAGCAGTCATTTAAGGTATCAAGAAATGTTATCTCTGCATCTCATACTGAGGTGATGTGTATCCAGTCAACATGGGGATAGTTGAATTCCCTACTATTATTGAGTTTTTTACTTTGATAGCCTCTCTAATCTCCCTTAGCATTTCATAATCACTATCTCTGTCCTGATCAGGTGGTTGATAATATATCCCTACTGCTATCACCATCAGCCAGTCCCTCTCTCTGCCACTGCAGGAATACAACTAGAAAGGAGCCCGTTGAACCTACATCCAAAACAGTCACTATGTAGAGCCGAATACGGTCCCTTCCCCAGCCTCAATACCACAGGGCTCTATGCCCAAGCAGGAAGCTAAAAGTCTGTGAAGAAACCTACTGCCAGTACAGAAGAGGAATTCAAAGCACTCCTTGCTTACTCACACACAGCAATGTGAAGGCCAAAGGTGAGGATCATTCATGTCTCCCAAGAACCATGCCCTGCCTGCTCAAGTCCATCTCTGCCAATTTCCTCTCTGGCCGTGGCCCCTGAATAGATTCCTCCGCAAGCGCACCAGAAAAAGCCCAGCATGAGCTGTCACTACACTAAGCTCTATTGCTAGGCAAATATCCCTTGATCCCTGCCCCCCTCTACCGTCTATATGGGGCCCACTTCATGAACACTCAGGGCAGGGTGGAGGAGTGTTTGAGGCACAGCACCACTCCCACATCCTCTATCTTGTGCCTTTTATGTGCCACCATAATTCCTGTTGGCTCCCGACACTTAACCTGTGGGGATGCACACCTAGAATGCCTGCAAGGGTTCTGTAGAAGGAGACAACAGAAACAGACAAGGAAAAAGACACAGACAGAGACAGAACGTGCTGGCCAACATGACAGAATGAGGAGAGAGGAACACGTGGGAGGAAGGTAAACAACTGAGCATCATCCTCCTCGATCCAAGTCTCTGCTAAGGTGGACACACTGTTCCCCAGAGAAATGAGCAGCACCTACAAATGGGAACCCTGTTTCTCTCATAACTAAAGTTGCTAGTCGGGAACCTCAGCTAGGGCTGGCTTTCTAAGCAAACACCACGTCCCTACCTGCATCCAGGTGGGCCATAAGCTCAGATTTTTCCAAATGAAACACTTATCTCAGTGACAGTGGTGGTAGCTCTGCTCTCAACTGGACAATTCTTGCCTCCCATTCATCATTCTCCCAACCTTACTGCTCTCATTCATGCTGTCTTTCCTTCGCATGATGGGAGGAGACTCGAATGGTTGACTTCTTATGCCTTGATACTAATGTCAGCACAAGGGGGAAGAACAAACAAGTTAGCAGCTCAGTCAGCAATGGTGCATAACCTCTTCTTCTCGCATATAAGATATCACAGACTCCTACCATCAGCCATGCCCTTTCACGGCCACTGCAGGAATACAGCTAGAGTAGAAAGGAGCCCATTGAGCTGGTATCCAAAATAGTAACTCTACAGAGTAGACTACTATCCCTTTCCCAGCCTCAATGCCACAGAGCCCCATGGCAAAAAAGAAGCTCATGGCCCGTGAAGAAATCTACTGCCAGGTATGCCCTACTTTTTTGTGGTTCCTGAGACCACCTCTGTGGGGAATGCATGCCAAGCAAACTTCCCCCTGTTCTGTGGAGGGAGACAGCAGGACAGGAAAGGGGAGAGTCTTAGCTGGGTTGATCAATGGAGAAGTTCAATAAGCAATTTAGGTTCTCCACATAAATATGTCTATCTTGAATTTATGGCATTGGCAGCTGTACTGTCGCGTGGAGGGATCTAAATTCCCAGGGGCACTGAGGGATTGGGGTGATTTAGAGGCCCCATGATGAAGGGCAGGGTGGAGGAGTGTTTGAGGACCCCACATTGGCAGGGAAGGTGAACTTGGCAAGTTCAAGGGGGAACAAGAATTGGGGAGTGTTGGGGGTTAAGGGATCCCATGAATGGAGGGATCCACTAGGGGCAGATTAGGGAAGGATATGGCAGGCTGGATGATGTCAGGGAGGAAGAGGAGGACTGAGGGGGGAAGTTCAGGGTGCTAGGAACAGAATGAATAAGGGAGGCTGACAGGTCCCATGGCTGGTGGGATAGGAGTGTGGGAGGAGGGATTGTGGGTTGGGAAGGAAGCAAATTAGACCAAGGGGGTCCTACGAACAGGGGAAACGTAGGGATAGAGCTAGGGTGCAGGTTGAGGTGAGCTGGGGGATGTTGTAGGGAGGAAAAGAAGGGCTGATGGACTCCACAAATGGGGGCATGGACTGGGGGTGCAGGTTGGGCTGGGTGTTGTGGAGAGGAAGGGAAACTGAGGGGCCCCTGGGATAAGAGTATGGACTGGAGGGAAGGACTCTGATGTGGGTGCAGGCGGGGCTGGGGGTTATTAGAAATGGACTGGAGAAGTGGGGGGAATAGGGATGCAGGCTGGGCTGGGGTTGGCTAAGGAAGGGAGGAAAGAAGGATCTGAGGAATCCGACGGGGCCAGCCTATGATGCAGTTTGTGGGCAGGGTTGGGCTGTGTCATGTTGGGTGGGATGGGGGCTGGGTTATGATGTACTGGGCGGGGCAAGGAGCACTGGCTGCAACACGAGGAACCAGCACTGTCAAAACTACAACTCCCAGGATGCATCGCTAATGCTGGGAGTGACTCACGCACAATGAGACCAAGCCCCTAGCGTACCAGGGTTGGCATCCAGACTGCTGATGTCACTTCCTCTTCCGCCATCTCCCGCCCCACTTCTGGCCTTTCAAACATAACCTGAAATGGCAAAAACCTCCCCCGCCAGACGGTTACTGGAGAGGGCACAAACTGCCCCCCAGAGGATGTTCAGCCCCTTCTCCGCAACACCTCAGCTCCCCGCAGCGACATGTGTCCGTGGGGGCGGGCTGGGCTGCCAGGCTCTGGCCGTGCTGTGCGGAGCTCCCCTACCCCGACCACCCCGGGCGCCTAAGGGCTGAGACCCAGGCGGGGCAGGGGGCACAGCAACCGGAGCCTTCACGCTAAGGGGCAGGCTCGGCGCTGGACAGCATTATGCCCTGATCCTGGCTCCGCCTTGCGCTTCTTCGACCTTCCTCCCATGGCGGCACCACCCGCCCAGCGCCGCGTGCGCAGCCACACCCTGCTGCGCGGAGCACTTGACCGGGAAACACCACAACGCCCATGGTGCCATGCGGCTGCAGGGGCTGATGGGCTACAGGCCCAGAGACACTACAACTCCCGTGGTGCTATGGGGGTCGCAGTGGCTGATGGGTAACAGGCCAGAAGATACTCCAGATCCCATGGTGCCGTGGGGGCTGCAGTAGCCGATGGGCACTCTTGGCTCGGAGGAACACCGCATCGTTCACCTCGCTCGCCCAGCTTCACCAGTGCGTGAATTTCTGGCGACCTGCTCCATGTGACGTCGTGACGCGCAACAGAGGATGAGTGCAACAGCTGCCCCCCAGCAAGAAGGGTTGCCAGATGGTTGAAACAAAGATACCGAACAACCTCCCACCCCCAAAAAAAAAAAATTCTGTTGTGGGGGGAGAGACCAAAGTTGTTGAGCAAAAAAATAAATACAAAAAAAAAAAAAAAAGACTCCAAAGACTTAAGCCAAAAAAAAATGTAAAATAGAACAGCAAACAGCATGTCCCCTTTAAGAGTGAGTGCCAGGATAGGAACAAGGGAGCGGTTCTGCACTAAGACCCAGGGGAAGACCTAGGTCTTTTGGCTGGCAGCCATTTTGTGCTGGCAGCCTTGGGGAACCAGGTAAGCATGGGGGCTGGGGTCAGGGGGTGTTGGGAGCCAAAGGGGATTCCGGGGGGGGGGGGGGGGGCGCTGAGTGTTTGTAGGGTTGCCAGGTGCCCAGTATTTTCGCCTCCTGGTTGGGGAAAAATCAAGAAAATACTGGACATCTCAGGTGTCCAGTATTCTCTGAATTTTTTTACCGGGCAGGAGCCGAAAATACTGGACTGTCCGGGTGAATACCAGACACCTGGCAACCCTACCAGCAAGGAGCACAGCGGTGCATTGTGGGAGTGGTTCTGGCTTCCATCGCCCTCAGCTGCTGTCTGTGCTGTCCCTGCTCTGCACTCCATGCAGCTGTACTTAATGCACTGCTGCAGGGAACCACTGACTCCAGCACCTGTCCTAGCTAAGCGCCCCAGTCTTAACCTTTCCCAGCTCCACCCACCTGGACTCTGGTGTCCCTGTTACTCACCAGTCTGGTTTCTAGATGGTTTCAACAAAAATACTGGACACACTTGACATTACATCACAATCTACATTACATCTTATTTAGAAAATACCGGACATTTATATTTTCCCATTTATATTTTCTCAATTTGTTTCCTGAACAGAAAGCTCAAATACTGGACTGTCCAGTTCAAAAATGGACACCTGGCAAACCTACTCACCAGTGGCAGAATCGGGGCAAGCTGAGCGCTCACCAGAGCTAAGGGACTCTGGGAGCTGTTCCCGGGCAGCTTTCAGCGGTTCCCAGTCAGTTGCTATCAAATCATGGACCGTGCCAACATCACTTCCAGTCAGTGGAAGGGGTGCTTGCATCCTTCGGGCAAGCGCCACAAGGGGGACACAAGAGGAGCTACTACCATGCGGCAGTGACAAACTCGTTCCTCAATGCACCACGGGAGTTGACCCTTCCCCCCCCAAGTGTTTCATGGGAGCTGTAGTCCCTTCCGCCTCTGCCCCGCTCTTCCCAGTGGTGGTGGCGGGCTGTTTGGGGCTCCAGCCAGTGGGGCAGAGTTTTTACCCCATAGCATGACCCAAGCATGGTACTGGTACTATGGTACCATCTGACTATCACACCCTCTCTCTTGTGTGCGTTCCAGTGCTCAGGCCAGTCCTGGGTCTGGAACCCCCAGCAGCTGCAGGTCTGCATGTGGCCCTGCTCCCCTGTGCCAGAGTTTTCATGAACAGGGCTCAGCCCTTCACTGGCCCATAAATATCTGCCCTCTGTTGTGTCTGTATCCATCAACTACTCGGTGAATCACTGGACCAAAACTCTGCCATGCAACATTTTTCAGTCAATATCAATTCCTATTGGCTGCTTAGGGATAGCTGAATTCCCTACTATTATTGAATTTTTTATTTTAGTAGGCACTCTCTCCCATGATGCCTTGGGACTGCAGTGGCTGGTGGGAGAGGGAGGCTTCGACTTCCCTTAGAGAGTTACAGAAGTCAAAGTAAGAAGCTCGTTATTTCAAAATTATTTCAAAATAATGGGCTTGCTGTGTAGATGCACACTCTGTTATATTGAAATAACGCTACTGTGTTGACATGCCCTAAGAGAGTCAATCCGGAGGTGGCTAGTTGCAGAAGCCAGTCAGGGCCAGCAGGGGGCCATATATAAAGGGCTGCTAAAGAGAGGCATTCTCTCCCTGGCCTGTGGACTGGCTGTCTAGGAGCACTGTAGTAGAGCAGTGCTGGGCAAGGAGCATCTAGCCAGACTGAGACCCTGTAGGAAGGGCAAACAAGGTGCTAGGGCTACAGCGGAAGAGGCTTTGGGAAAAGAGGCAACAGAGGAGGGGCAGTGAATGGCTGACAGCTATAGGGGCCCTGGGTCAGGACCCAGAATAGCAGGTGGGCCTGGGTCCTAACCCAGGGACCCTATAGCTGGCAGAGGGGGCCCTTGCCACTGGGAGAAGTGACCAGCTCAGACTGCGGTTTGCACTGGCATAAAGGACTGGATGTGTGACAGTAGCAGACCCCCCAGATGAGTGGCTGGATTATGGGCTGCTGGCCCCTCAAAGGGTGGAGGCAACAGAGTGGGGCACACCCAGAGGGCAGTGCCGGGGGGGGGGGGCACTGTGGTCTGGGGGAGCGATGCAGGTCACATAGTGGGAGCAATGGCAAAGGTGTCCAGTGGAAGGACCTGAGCTAATTCCCAAAATAACCAGCAGGAAGGGACATGAATTTGGTAGGGTCCTAGACAGGAGTGAGCCCCTCTTTCAGTCTAGCCTGCAGATGACCTAGGGCTGTCAGGGGCAGGCTGAGGTTTTCTAACAAGGCTGTTTGTTACTGTCCTGGATGGAGTCCCAGAGTTACAATCCTACTCTGGCTTCTTGTCCACTGGGCAGTTAGAGCTTGGGTCAAATCCATTCCTAGTGAAAGCAGGTGCTTTAGAACCCCCCCCCCCCCCCCACACACACACACACACACCAGGCTTCGGCGGGGGAGAGGGGGGAAGAGATCCTAGGGTTGGAGATGGGTCCCAGTTCTCAGTCCCATGTCTGCACAAACTCCAGCCCTCCCTCCCAAGCAGGATTAGAGTTAACCCTGGCCAGGAGCAGCCCCAGGTCAAAGGTCTGGCAGCAGTTCTCGATGCCCTTCCTCTGGTACAGCACCTGGCTAGACACCAGACTCTCTGTCCCCACAGGTGCAAACCTCTTGGGCAGCCCCATCTGCCCGTACCCTGAGAGCTCCTGGGCTGTCTTCATTCTCCTCCCCTCTCCAAATCTTCACAGGCTTGTTCCCCCTCCCCTTCTTCCCCATCTATTCATTGGCTCAAGCTCTCCATGATGTCCATAACTAAGCCACTGCCCTTGTTTGGCTGGGGGAAGGCACAGATGCATTCCAATCAGGTGTGGCTAAGCATCAAGGCTGAGGAACACACCTGTCCCCAGGTAGCCCAAGCATGCCCCATGGCTAGGCCATGTCAGTGTGCCTCTCTCAGCCAAGTAGGGGTGCCCCCCTTTGACCTGTGAGAATGTTGGGCAGCTTCTGCCTCATTGCTCTTTTTTCCTCCTCCCGCCCATGTTCCCAGGGTCTGGCTTGGCTGCCTCCTCTCTGGGTCTCCCATGGCTTGGGACCTGCCTGAGGCCAGGATCACAGTCCTGGTGCTTCTAGTGGGGATTCCTGCGAGCCCAGTGCTATTGGGGGTGCTCAGTGGCGGCAGGCAGATGATATTAGTCGGGTGGTCAGCTCTGGCTGACCCATGGCTCTGACAAGTGCCCAGTCTTGCTAGCATAAGCCAGTGCCTTGTGGGTAGCTCTCAGCTTGGCTGCCGTATAGACAGTACAATGTCTTGGCCAGCTGTGACTGAAAGGATAGCCCTTAGGCATGTAGTGCCTAGCAGGGGCAGCTGCAGGGCTGGACGAGAGCGTGCATGGTGGCGGTTGCTCTGGCCGTGACTTCCCTGATGGGTGCAGTGACAAGGAATTTGATGCATAAGTCCCTCTTCCCTTTCCTGTTTCCACTTCTGCCAGGTCCCATTTGGACTCTGCATGAAGGCAGTGCACTATCTTGTCCTTCCTCCTACCACTAGCCCTGCTAGTGCCGTATACAAACCTGACTCTCAGCCCCCGCTAGCCGTGCCCTGTCTCCTCTAACTTCTTCCTGTGCCTAGCAAACCTGACCCAGAGCCCCCTGCTAGCCCAGCACTGGCTCCTCTGACTTCCTTCTGTGCCTGGCAATCTTGACCCTCAGCCCTCTGCTGGCCTAGCCCTGGCCCCAGGGCAAGCAGCAGCCCTGCTCCACCACCGGAGATTGCTATGGACTGGGAGACTCCCCAAGATAACATTTGGGGGTTGTATAACCAAAGCCAAAAAAGGATTTTAGGCAGACTGCCTGTGTATTGGTGAGTGATTAATCCTCTGACAGTAATCTCATGGGAGTGACATTACACCCCTATTCTTTATGGAAAATAACTTACACAAGGTTTACTGAGTATGATTTTCCTAGTTGCATGATTATGTCATAAGTCAGGAATATTGACTAATGTATCTTATTTCAGCTATGCTATTTTGGGTGATGGCCACTGCTAACCTTTCAGGTACAACAATGGAAAAGCCAGACAGGGCTGATAACCCATCAGCAAGGATAATGAATCGTGAAAAGGTTTGGACTTCTGTAGACACTCCATACTGCCACTGACTCATGGATAATGCTAGAGTCAGGTGATCTAGTCACCTGATACTAACCTCCATCTTGGACTGCTGAATTCTTCCACTGGAAGGTGGGGGGAATTGAACAAATGATTACTGCCTTCTGGAAATCCTATGTAAGGGTGGGGAAGCAAAACAATCAGGGTCTTCACTTTGCTTCTCCCCCACCTCCCCACCCAAAAATAATACTTGAAATCACCTGGAGAGACAAAAAAGACAAACTGGGAGTAGTGGGAAAGGCTGCTGGACACAAATTAAAAAGATACCCTGAGCCTGTGAAGGAATCTATTTAAAACAGCATCTAGGGTGGGGAATTATTTATTGTAACCAATTTGTTTAGTGAATCCAGCTTAGTTTGCATGCTTTGTATTATTTTGTTTGTAACCTGCTTTGTTCTGTTTGCTCTTTCTTTAACCACTTAAATACACCTTTGGAGCTAACAAACTTATTTCTGGTGTGTGATATGACCCCATTTATATAATTTCTAACTCGGAAGAGGGGGCAGGAAGTTGGCATACTTTCCTCCACACACACAGGCAAATTTCATATAATGTTGGGTTCGCACACCCAAGGCAGGTGAACACCTGGGGCTGGGGCAAGTCCCTTAAGATGAGTCTTCCTAGAGCTGATCTCAGTGTCTATACAAGGGGTGGGCAATAATTTTTGATGGGGGGGCAACTCCAAGGTTTTGGAAAGTGGTCGAGGGCTGCACTCTTCCATGACATTAATGGAGGAAATGCGGCATCTGTGATGGAGGTTAGGTGCAGAAGGGAGCTTGGGGTAAGAGAGTGGGGTGCAGGAGGGAGACTGGAGTCTGGGAGGGAGTTTGGGTGAAGGAGCCGGTTGTGACTACGGCAAGGGACTGAAGTGCAGGGGTTTGGGATGTGACCTAAGGTAGGAAGGTATTGTGATCTGGGAGGGGGTATGGGTGTAAGTGGGGACAGAGGGTTTGGGTATGTTGAGCGGGGCAGGAAAGGGCTGGGGTGCCAGAAGCAGGCTGTGGCCAAGAGACTTACCTACCAGCTGCCAAACTTGCCTGCCTGCAGAGCTAAGGCTTGCAGAGTTTAAAACGTTTCCCAGCCAGACTGCCTGCTTACCTGGCCACGTGCTTCATTGAATAACTGAGCAGAGAAGGGGTGTGGTTCTTTTTGGTTGTCTGTTATTCCAACAAGCAGCTCCCATTGGCTGGTTTCTGGCCAGAAACTGACCAGTGGGATTGTGTTGGGTGCAGGGCAGCTCCTGAAACTTCCTCCTCCCCTCCAGTTTTAAAACAAACGGAGCCCTGCAGCCATGTTTCTGCACAGCACACAGGGCTGCGGGGCAAGCAGGGGAGTCTGCCTGGGGCTCCCTGCTGCCTCCATAGGCCAGATCTGGTGGCTTGGTAAGCCGCATCCAGCCCATGGGCCGTATTTAGGGTTGCCAGATGGTTTAATCAAAAATACCCAAAGCCCCTCCTCCCCCCCAAAAAAAACACCAGGGAAAAAATTCTGTTGAGGAAAAAAAAAGGGGGGGGGGAAACCAAAGTTGTTGAGAAAAAAAAAAGGACCCCAAGAGTTATTAAGCAAAAAATATATATATTTAAAAAAAACCAGCATGGCCCCTTTAAGAAATGCTTTTGAGGCTTTTTAGCCCTAACAGGCTGCCAGTGGCCCTCCACCATCTCGTCTTCCTGCTCTGGGCCAGACAGCTCCCCTGCGGAAGCAGGTAAGCACCCGGTATTTTCGCCTCCTGGCCGGGAAAAAAATCAGAAAATACCGGACATTTTAGGTGTCCGGTATTTTCTGAATTTTTTTTACTGGACAGGAGGCAAAAATACTGGACTGTCGGGGTCAACCTAACCGGCCACCTGAGCCGTATTTTGCCCAGGCCTGGTCTATATCTTTCTGCAGTTGGGTGTGGCCCTATCAGGGTGCTTGGCTACTCCTTGAGAGTTTCTGTCCAGAGGCTCTTGGAGATAGTTTATTGCTCAGCCGCCCTGGCAGTCACCTCTCCCCAGTTGGTCCCAATAGGCTTTCTCCACTGCATTTTCTATCAGGTTCTTACTGGTCATTATCTCCACTGTATCTGGGTGCAGCCATCTGTTCAAACAGCTTTTCAGTCCTAAAACAGTCTTGGCACCATCCCTCAGTTGTGCAATCCTTTTAAACATTTATCCCCCTAACACACTGGTGTCTGAAACCAGACCACTTCATGGGAGGGTGTGGAAGTGACAGCCAATTCGGCTCCAGCCATGGCATCCAGGTGGGCTAGAGGGGATACAGCCACATTGTTTCCATCCTGCCTATCAGCTGCTTATAGGGAGAGAGTTCCCTTTAAGCCTCTTAGTCAATGCAGATTTTGGCCTTCACCCGCCAGATGAAGGGCTATATGGGGGAGGGGATGTCATACAGAGTATCACCAACATCAAGAGGAGCAGACACACAAAAAAGCCCAGGCATGGATAGAAGTTGCAGGGATAGATTGGCATTGGGGCAGCTTTAAGACATATGGTACTTAGAACTGCTATACTGGATCAGACTAATGATTGATCTAGTCCAGTATCCTGTCTTGCAGCAGTGGCTAGTGCTAGATGCTTCAGAGGGAATTAACAGAACAGGCAGTCGATGCATCCCATGATCAAATCCCAGCTTCCGGCAATCAAAGGGTTAGGGCCGTGGTCACCAACAGGTCGATCGCAAGGCCTCGACCAGTCGATCGCGGGGCGTCCGTGTTTTCTTTGCATCTCACTTGTGTGGCCCCAACTGACTTTTCTTGGGTCAGTAACCCCTGACTCAAAACAGGTTCCCTGCCCTTCTCATAAATAAAGACAATGCACAAACTTTTTGTGTTTGACACAGAATTTTATTTAAAAATTAAGCCTGGCCAACAAACCCCCAATTGGGGCCAAGCCCCGATCTGGCCACAGCATCATAACACTCCTGCACTCCCCCTTCCCCCAGACCCTAGATCTGAGCCTATCATACACTGAAACCCCCTGCCCAGAGCCCCTTACATACCCCAAACCAAATTCCTGAACCCTCACATCCACAGGCCTGTAGCCTGCTTAGTACCCCAACACTGCCCGGCCTGGAGCCCCCTCCCCGAGCCAGCGTCCCCTTCTCCACCTCCTCCTGCATCCAGATTTCCTCCCAGAGCTTGCACCTCTCACTCCTTCCCACACCCAAATCCCTCATTCCCACCCCAGAGCCTACACATTCTGTCTCAACCCAGCGAGGGTACGGCTAGACTGCAGGAGTTTTTCAGGATTCCGGAAATATCCCAGAAAAACTCTTCTGCATCCAGGGATGCATTTGTTCTTCCGCTTTTTTTTAGTGGAAGAGCAAACATGCTCTTTTGGTCACCCCTATATTCCTCTTTCCACGAGGAATAAGGGAGCTTCCAAAAGAAGGGGTTTTTCTGACATTTGGTCCAGTCTAGACAGGCCAAATGTTGGAAAAACCTCTTCCTACAGAAGAATTGGAGGAAAAAAAAAAAAAAAGCAGCAGTATAAGGGTTGGGGATAGTAAGTGATGGAGAAGAGGAGAACAGAGAGGGCAGGGGCGGCAGATCTTGGCTTGTTCTGTCATTTAAAAAGTGATCTTGGGTGTAAAAAGGTTGGAGACCACTGCCCTACATCATCCCACTCACACATCCAAAGAGGCTCACCAGGGCCAGGACACCAGCGTTGCAGGGGATGGAAGGGGGGTAGTGACATCACAAAGGCCTGTTGCAGGATCTCAGCCTATTGGGAGATAGTGATAGGTCGGTGGCGACCTCACAGAGAGACCCTAACCTGACATCAGCCAATCAGGAGAGAGGCGCAAGGCAGGGACAAGCTCAGAGATTCTAATGGCTTTGCAGCAGCAAGGCTCCTTCTCAAGGTCTCTCGTTGAGGGCGGAGAAAGAATTAGGATTAATTACGGGAGCATGAGGAGGAACCTTGTCGGACTTTTCTCCTTCCCTACCCACGGATTTGATGTTACCTGCACAGAAGGTAAGAGCTGCAGAGAGGGTTGGAGCCTGTTCTGTCTGATCCACCAGGTGCCAGCTGAGCTCTAGGCATAGAAATCACTAAGTTAAGGTTAAGCGGGATCCCGTGGGTGAAATTGCTCTAGCGCTCATTAACCAGTTACCCCTTTACATGTCTATCTGAGAGTACTGTATTCTTATCAGTCAATGTGTCCCGAGGGGCAGGGGCGGACTAGGGGCAGAATGCCATCCTTGCAGGAGATGGGTGGGGGGGGCGATGACATCTCAAAGGCCTGTTGTAGAATCTCAGCTTATTGGGGAAAGGCAATGGGGAGGCGGTGACCTCGTAGAAAGATCCTGACATCAGACAGACAGGACAGTGGTGCAAGGTGGGGGCAACCTGACAGACCCCGCCTTATGGCTTTGTGGGAGGCTCTCCCAAAGAGGCAGGGCTGGAATTGCTCTGAGACTGATCTCCTCTGATGGTGATTTGGCCCATCCTTTAGGACATCTGCTGAGACCTCTCAGCCTCCCATCAAGTCTCAATGCTGATTGGGAAAACTTCTCCTCCCTGTCATTAGTCCCCTGCTCGGCCAGTTTCCCAGCTGTTACCCAGTTTGGGGCCAGCGAAGCCCTCGGGCAGGAGTGACCGCAAAGGGCTAGGACCCAGAAGCCGTGCCCGGGGCTCAGTCTGGAGTGCTGTACAGAGCCCTGGACCATCCACATATCCTGTGTGGTGCAACCTGCTGAGTGGAGACAAAGGCTCAGGGCTACTCTCACACCCTGATCAGACACTTTACTGAATGTGGCCTGCTTCAGAGAGGAAGGCTAGAATGGCCTGACCAGGGAAGCTCACTCAGTGATGTAAAAGGAAAACACTTCAGGACTGAGCATCTCTTCTTACAGCCAAGTTGCTCTCCACAAAATTACTGAAGTTCAAGAGGACTCCATAGCACCTGACACTTCCTTGAGAGAGCACAAAGGACTCCTCCAAGCTTACTCAGTTACATGCAGAGGTCTTTTCTCAGTGGCCCAATTTCTGATGGGTTTGATCCTCCTTCTGAGATGCCACCTTGTGTACTGGAATTTCACTGAGCCTACTTGCTCCACTAGCCTGGGCTGCATCTCCCTCTTTTGCTGAATTAGACTCTCTGGCCCTTGGAGCGCACACTGGCTGGGACGCACCAGGTGTAGAAACACAGAGTCCGCAAACAGCTCTCTATGGTAAGGCTTAGCTAGGAAATTGCTCATTACTCAAATGCAGTTCCCCTCTGGAAAGTACACCCAAAATAATATTGTCTGATGCTGTAGAGAAATCATTATGCAACTCATACATTTGCCCACTCTCTCAATGAGGAGGAACATATATACAACTTTTTCCTCCCTCTTCCCCCATTAGAAATTACACAAACTGGGTTTAATAATTAAAAAAAGCAAGTTTATTAAAATCTACCTTTTACAGTTAAGTGATTATAAACAACAGCAAAAAAACCAAAGCATGCATGCTATATTTATGTGCTTATTAAACTGCCTTGTTCTATTTGCTTAATATTCAGTTTTTCAGATCTTACAGAGACTGGATTCAAGAAGTAATTTCTCACCCTAAATGTTGTTAGTCAAATTATAGATTCTCTGTATCGCAGAGTTCCAGCTATTTCTCTTTATAGAGGAGATTCCTCTTCTGGACACAACCAAAGGTGAAAGTCTGCAGCAGTCGATCCACGAGGGGCTGATTTAGTGGTTCTAGTGAAGACCTGCTAAATCAATCACAGAACATAAACCCAGAAACTCTAGCACTCCCCTAGAACAAAGAGCTTGAGGTGGGTTAATGGGAGAATCTTTGTTTAAGTGAAGTACTGAGGGAGGATTGCAAATTTCCATTTGCTCTTATTTTGCATATCTCTATCTGGCTTCCAACCCTAGTGATGGACTCAGGGAGGTAGGTCCTTCTTTGGTCTCTGCCACAGATTGGCCATTCATTCATCCACCCAATCCCATTGGGAACTGAAAAGGGAATGAGAGAACACTTGTAAGCGAGGCCACCACTGGTGGTTGAAACACAGATGCATCACCTGGCTGCTGCTCACTGGAGCCCCCTTCTTTATTCCTCTCCAGCTTATCCAGGGTCTAAATTGCTCATCAATGATAAGAAACTACAGCCCTCCCTATCTCACCACACCCTCAGTCCACAACACCCATGCCCTACCCAGAATGCTCTCATCCTCTGATACAAGTGATGATTGTTCTCCAGATCCATGCTCAATGTGATGTCCAGAGATTCAAAAACAGTGATGTGGAGGAAGGGACTACCAACTATGGAGCATCTTGAAGAAGTGGGTTGTGCCTATGAAAGCTCATCATGCCATCTACATCAGCCATGGCCAACTCGCAGCTCGCGAGCCGCATGCAGCTCTTCTCCGGCCCCCCCCCCCCGAGGGTTGCCAGATGGTTTAACCAAAAATACCGAACACCCCCCACCCCCCAAAAAAAAAAAAAAAAACCCACACCAGGGAAAAAATTCTGTTGACAAAAAAAAGGGGGAGACCAAAGTTGTTGATCCAAAAAAACACAAAAAACAAAAAACCCAGCATGGCCCCTTTAAGAGGCTTTTTGGACCTAAGAGGCTGCCAGCGGCCATCTTGTCTCCTTGCTCCGGACCAGACAGCTCTCCTGCAGAACCAGGTAAGCGGGGAAGGGGGTGTGTGGGTGGCTGGGCCCGGTTGCTGAGTGTATGTAGCGTTGCCAGGCCGTGAAAAAAAAAAAATCAGAAAATAATGGACATTTTAGGTGTCTGGTATTTTCTGAATTTTTTTTTTTTACCAGACAGGAGGCGAAAATACCGGACTATCTGGGTCAATACCGGACACCTGGCAAGCCTACCCCCCCAGGGTGCAGCTCTCGAAGCCATGCACAAACCACCACTACAATGCATTTTATTGCGATCTGAAAACTTGCCTTAATCCCTGCCTCGTAGTCCCATACAGAGGGCCCGCCTCAATTTAAAAAAAGTCAACCACAGTCACAGCTTCAGTCTCACACCCACTACCCTTCAGGACTTACCTCCCTTTGCACCTCCCCTGTCTCCCGAGATCTAACAGGTGGGTATACACATATAGAATGCCTGCAAGTGTCCTTGAGAAGGAGACAACAAAAGCAGACACAAAGATGCAGAGAGAGACAAGCAGTTGGAATGTCACTTATCTCAGTGACAGTGGTGACTGCTCCGCTCTCAGCTAGATGGCTCTTGCCTCCCATCCATCATTCTCCCGAGCCCGCTGCTCTCCCTCCCTTTCCATCACATGACGGCAGGAGACGAGGACGGTTGACTTCTTATCCCCTGCTACTAAACAAAGCACATGGGGGGGAGGCGGGAAGTTAGCATCTCAGTCAGAAATGTCGTGCAACCTCCCTTTCTCATATGTAACACGCCGCATCATCCCACCATCGGCCACTCCCTCTTGCTGCCACTGCATGACTAGAACTACAAAGGAGCTCCTTGAACCAACATCCAAACCAGTCACGCCGTAGAGCCGACTACTGCCCCATCCCCAGCCTGAATGCAACAAAACTCCGTGCTCAAGCAGCAAGCTCAAGACCTGTTAAGAACCTACTGCCACTGCAGAGGAGGACATCTAAGTGCTCCTCGCTTACACACAGCCATGCGAAGGCCTAAAGCTGGGGATCCTTCATGTCTCCCGAGAACCACGTCCAGCCTGCTCAAGTCCATCTCTGCCAGTTTCCTCACCGGCCGTGGCTGCTGAATGGATTCCTCTACAAGCACAGCAGAAAAAGCCCGGCATGAGCTGTAGCTACACTAAGCTCTAATGCTGGGGAAAATCTTCCCTTTTATCCCTGCCCGCCTCTCCCGTCATTATGGGGCCCACTTAACGAACACTCCCGAATCCTCTACTTTGTGCCATTGCTGTACCCTTTGGCTCCCAAGGCCTAACACCTGGGGATGCACACCTAAAATGCCTGCAAGTGTCCTGGAGAAGGAGACGACAGAAGCAGAGACAAAGACAAAGACGCAGACAGAGAGAGACAGTCGGAACGTGCTGGCCAACACGACACAATGAGGCAAGAGAAACACGTGGGAGGAAGGCAAACAACTCCCCACCGGCGTCATCCCCTGGATCCAAGTCTCTACTGAGGAGCACGCTCTGTTCTAGAGAAACGAGCAGCACCTATAAGTGGGAACCCTGCTTCTCTGAGAAGTAAAGCCGCTAGTCGGGAACCTCAGTTAGGGCTGGCTTCTAGGTAAACCGGGCATCCCGACCTGTACCAGAGCTCTCCAAACCAGACGCTTATCTCAGTGACAGGGGTGACTGCTCTGCTCTCAGCTAGATGGCTCTTGTCTCCCATCCATCATTCTCCCGAGCTCACTGCTCTCCCTCCCTTTCCATCACGTGACGGGAGGAGACAAGGATGGTTGACTTCTTATCCCTCGCTACTAAACAAAGCACACAGGGAAAAAAGAAATAAGTAAGCATCTCAGTCAGCAATCGTGCGTAACCTTTTTTTTCGCATATAAGATACCACAGACTTCTGCCATTGGTTACGCCCTTTCCCTGCCACTGCAGGAATACAAGAAAGGAGGGTTTTAAGCCGGTATTCAAAATAGTCACTCTACAGAGCAAACTACTATCCCTTCCCCAGCCTCAATGCCACAGGGCCCCATGCTAAAAAAGGAAGCATATGGTCTGTGAGGAAATATACTGCCTGCTGTCCCCTACTTTTTTGTGGCTCCTGAGATCACACCTGTGGGGATGTATGCCGTGCAGACTTAACTCTCTCTACAGGACAGGGGGAACAGGACAGAAAAGGGGAGAGTCTCAGCTGGGCTGATCAATGGAGAAGTTCAATAAGCGATTTAGGTTCCCCACACAAATGTCTACCTTGAATTTATGATATTTGGGGCTGCACTGTTGAGTGGAGGGATCTACGTTCCCAGGTGCACTGAGGGGTTGAGGCGATTTAGCGGCCCATAATGAAGGGGAAGATGGAGGAGTGTTTGAGGGCCCAAGTTGGCAGCTAAGGTGAACTCTTGCAAATTGAAAAGGGAACAAGGGGGGTTAAGGGATCTCATGAATGGAAGGATCCACTGGGGGTAGATTAGGGAAGGATATGGCAGGCTGGGGGATGTGGGGGAGGAGGAAGACTGAGGGGGGAAGGGGTGCAAGTTCAGGGTACTAGGGAAAGAAAGAATAAGGGAGGCTGACAGGTTCCATGGCTGGTGGGATAGCAGCGTGGGAGTAGGGATTGTGGGTAGGGAAAGAAGCAAATGAGGCCAAGGGGTCCTATGGCCAGGTGAAGGGTAGGGATAGGGATAGGAAGCATGCTGAAGTGAGCTGGTGGGTGGTGCAGGGAGGAGAAGGTGGACTGATGGATCCCATAAATGGGGGTATGGACTGGGGGTGCAGGTTGGGGGGAATGTTGTGGAGAGGAAGGGAAACTGAAGGGCCCTGGGATAAGAGCATGGACAGGGGGAATGGCACTGACAGGCTGGGCTGGGGGGTATTGGTAGGGCTGCCAGATGGTCTCCCAAAAAATACCGGACACCCAGTATTTTTTGGTCGAGCCAAAAAAAAAAAAGGAACGCGAGATAAGCGGCGATCACAACCCCGCCCGTCAGGCTTCCGTCCAGTGCCCAGCTGGAAAAATCAGAGACAGTATTGTCTGATTTTTTTTTTTACCGGGCAGAGGGCTCAAATACCGGACTGTCCCGTAGGATACCGGACACCTGGCAACCCTAGGTATTGGAATGGAGTGGGGAAGTGGGGGGTGAGGGGGGGAAATAGGGATGAAGGCTGGGCTGGGGGTGGCTCAGGATGGGAGGAAAGGACGATCTGAGGGGTCTCATGGGGCCAGCCTGTGGTGCAGTTTGCGGGCAGGGTGGGGCAGGAGCTGGCCTATAATGTGCTGGTGGGGCGAGGGCACTGGCTGTGACGTGCTAGTGATTCTCGGACCCGAGGCGGCAGCACTGTGAAAACTACAACTCCCAGGATGCATCGCTCATGCTGAGCGTGACAAGCACTTACGAGACCCAGTTCCTAGCGTACCAGGGAGGGGGGCGAGCGGTGGGTTGGCATCCAGGTTGCTAATGTCACTTCCTCTTCCGCCAACTTCGCCCTCCTCCCGTTGCCCTGCAAACGTAACCTGTAACGGCAAAAGCCTCTCCCCACCCAACTGAAAATACAGGGCCCCGCACTGACCACTAGGAGGTGTCGCTGGCCCTCCAATGGCTGCTGAGAGATGGAGGCCGGCGCACACTACATCTCCCACAAGCCACTGCGGCTCCATTCTCTCCACCTTTCTGAGAGCCCCTCCCACCCCGAACCCCGCTCAGCCTGTAGCTGGGCAGGGAGCACCTGGCCTGGGTGGGGGTTGGGGCCAGGCCTGAGGGTTATGGGGAGGGGAGGGGAGAGCGGGACCTGCGGAGGATCAGGGCTGAGGGGAAGGGGACAGGGTGAGATGCAGGGAGCTGGGGCATCAGGGGGCTTATACCTTGGGGGGTTGTGGCTGGGCCCATGGGGGTTGAAGTGCAAGTGGCCTGGGACCCACTAGGGGCCATAGGCAGGAGGGGGAGAGGGATGTCACAGAGCCTGGTGTGCGGTTGCAGAAGGAGGGATATGGGGCTGATCTAGGTGACAGAGGGAGAGTGTGAGGGGGCGGAGCAGGAGATGCAGTGATTTCCAAGGAGGAAACAAGCACGTGTGAGCAAGGGAAAAGAACATTGATGGTGGGGGCTAAGGTGCCCCACAGCAACCTACTGCCCCCAATCGTGGCATGGGTCACCCACAGTGTTCCCTCTAACACCTTCCATGTTGGGTGGGTTGAAATTTATGTGCACCACCAATATTAAGGTTCAGTGTGGACGTGCAGTGTGTCCCAATACACACTAGGTATAAATATATATTTTAAACAGTTTGTAGGTATGGAAGGCAATTTATTAAAACAAGGGATAATTAACAAGGAGCAATACTTAAGGTATTTATTTAATATGAAATTAAACAAAAGAAAATTAACACTACTCTTGGAGTAAATACATCATTATCCTTTCCAACAACTCAAGGTAGTAAATATACGAAAATGGGTCATACTGAAAATAACTATATAAATAAATCAAAGACATGGCCATCAAGTAAAAGCATAAAAATATGCACAGCTTTAAGATGCTCAACAAATCTGAGTCAACTAGAAATAGTCATGCTGTCCTTGAAAAGATGTAATACAATATTTACTAAAGGCATTCACTCAGGGTTGTACACTTTCTGTGGGGAAGGTTTAGGATCCATGCTATGCAAGTAAAACAGAAACCTATAAAAGCTGATACAAGTTCTCGTTTGAACCTCTCACCTTGTGTGTGTCGCTAATTTAAGAGTAGAAACCCCAGAATACTTTTCTGGAATCCCCACTCCGATAGAAAGGCCAAATAAATTAAACAGGATACATGGCAAACAATTTATCATGTATTAACTAAACAGGATTTAAAAAAAATAATTAAGATCAGAGTTTGCAGATATCTACAACACACTACAAATGTATAAAAGAATGCTTTTCTTTCTTCCCTTAACCCAGTAACAGCTATGTAAACTTTGTTTGAGATATGATCATGCAAATGTCATGAGGTAGGCCTTTTGCTCCAGTATTCAAAAGCAGCTGAAAAGCTTTTAACCAACCTGAAACTGTGGTACCATCCCATTCAGCCTGCTCCAGCCCAGGAGAGAGTCCTATGTCTGCAGCCCAGCTAGAGTTGTGCTGGTGAGATGTGATGCAGCCCAGATGGGAGCAAGTTAGGCACCCTAAACAAACTCCCCTCTGTCCCTACTTCACTGTACAGATGCCAGCACCCTCCCCCCCCCCCCCCATGCAATCTGTTCCCCCCACCCAGCCGGATGCTAGGGTAGAATCCAGCCTCTCAGTAGGGTTGCCAGGTGTCCGGTTTTCACCCGGATAGTTCGGTATTTTGGCCTTCTGTCTGGTAAACAAAAACCCAGAGAATACTGGACATGTAAAATGTCTGATATTTTCTGTTTTCCTCGGACGGATGGCCGGTGGTGTCTGTGAGGGCAGGGGGAGCAAGGAGCGCGGTAATTTAAAGGAGCAGCAACCTCTTTTTTTTTTTTTTTGCTCAGCCAATTTTTCCCTGCCTGTTCGGGATTTTTTTGTGAAGGTATCTGGCAGCCCTGCCCCTCAGAGTTGCAGGCTTCCACAGCTACAGCCCAGCTGGGAGTCAGGACAAGAGAACACACCATAAACAAACTCCCCACCCCCACCTCACCAACAACAGCACACATACACACCCTCTTTCCCCAGCTACCTATGCCAACCATATGTCCTGAATTTTCTGGGACAGTCTCGAATTTAAATACTGTCCCAATGTCCCCATCAAGTAGCAAAGTGTCCCAGAAAGCCTTGTCGGACATTTCACTACTTGATGGGGACACCAGCTCACAGGGAAGAAGTGACCAACAAATGGCTCCATGCCATTGCTCCTCGCTCAGCACAGCAGCCTCCTCCCCCCACAACTCACCCAGCAGAGCGTGTGGGCAGCTCCACTGGAACTTTGACAGTGGGCAGCTGGGCCAACTTCCAGTGGCACGCGATTTCTGGCCACCACGCCACCCCTTCCCCCCTCCCCACACACACTGCCCCCATGGTACTGCCACTGCCTCACAGGGCCCCCAGCCTGGCTGCATCGCCTCCTCCTCCAGGCTGCTCATCCTTTGTTACAGCATCCACTGCCCGGGGGGGGGGAGAAGAGAACGGGATGGGCGGGTCCAAGGCAAAACCTGGTAGAACCGCTCCCGGCCCTCCGTGTTTTGGAGCTGTTGCCTCAGCCCTGGCAGGGGCCGTGCAGAGCTCCATGCACTGCCACTCTCTCCCCCTGCCACCCCACTAGCAACAAGCCTGGTCTGGTGGGGAAGGTCAAGGTTTCTTCACCCACCTCATGCCCTCCAAGTGGGGAGCTGGTACTCCAGGCTTGTGCCTCCCACCAGGATCTCCGCTACATGGTGGGGACTGAGATCCCTCCCCTTTCCCACCCCACTGGGGGAGCAGCAGCGCGTTGTCTGGAGGCTTTCCCCACTGCAAGGGGGCATGAAACCACGTAAGCATCCCCCCCCCCCCATGTCTAGACCCATACAACCCAATCCCACTCACTCCCCTCCCTCCACCAAGACCCTGCACCCCTACTTCATCCAACATCCTTCCTTGCACCTGCACCCTCCCTCCTGGCCAGACATCTTGCCACCAGCCTGCTTTTGCACCCTACCTCCCACCCAGACCCCACAACCTCTTCTCCTTGTGCACCCCATCTCCCACCCAGATCCTAAGAACATAAGAATGTCCATACTGGGTCAGTCCAAAGGTCCATTTAGCCCAGTATCCTGTCTGCCAACAGTGGCCAATACCAAAAGCCACGGTGGGAGGGATCACAACAGGTAATCCTCACGTGATCCCTCCCCCGTCACTCACCTCCAGAGAAACAGAGGCTAGGGATACCATTCTTACCCATCCTGGCTAATAGCCATTGATGGACCTAACCTCCATGAATCTATCTAGCTCTTTTTTGAACCCTGTTCAAGTTCTAGCCTTCACTGCATCCTCTGGCAGGGAGTTCCACAGGTTGACTGTGTGCTGAGTGAAGAAAAACTTCCTTTTGTTTGTTTTAAACCTACTGCCTATTAATTTCAACAATTTATTTATAAATGATCTAGACAAAGGGATAAACAGGTAGGTGGCAAAATTTGCAGCTGATACCAAACTGCTCAAGATAGTTAAGACCAAAGCAGACTGTGAAAAGCTTCATAAAGATCTAACCAAACCAAGTGATCGGGCAACAAAATGGCAAATGAAATTTAATGTTGATAAATGTAAAGTAATGCACATTGGAAAAAAAATAATCCCAATTATACATACCATATGATGTGGACTAATTTAGCTACAACGGAGTTATTGTGGATAGTTCTCTGAAAACATCCACTCAGTATACAGTGGCAGTCAAAAAAGCAAATAGAATGTTAGGAATCATTAAAAAAGGGATAGAGAATGAGACACAGAATATCTTATTACCTCTATATAAAACCATGGTAAGCCCACATCTTGAATACTGCATGCAGATGGGGTCGTGCCTCATCTCAAAAAAGATATATTAGCATTGGAAAAGATTCAGAAAAGGGCAACAAAAACCATTAGGGGTTTGGAATAGGTCTCATATGAAGAGAGATTAAGAGAGACTTGGATTTTTCAGCTTAGAAAAGAGGAGACTAAGGAGGGATATGATAGAGGTCTATAAAGTCATGACTGGTGTGGAAAAAAGTGAATAAGGAAAAGTTATTTACGTAGTCCCACAATATCAGAACTAGGAGTCACCAAATGAAATTAATAGGCAGCAGGTTTAAAACAAACAAAAGGAAGTTTTTCTTCACACAGCTCACAGTCAACCTGTGGAACTCCTTGCCAGAGGATGTTGTGAAGACTAGGACTTTAGCAGGGTTCAAAAAAGAGGTAGATAGATTCATGGAGGTTAGGTCCATCAATGGCTATTAGCCAGGATGAGTAGGAGTAGTGTCCCTAGCCTCTGTTTGTCTAGAAATGGATGACAGGAGAGGGATCATGTGATGATTACCTTTTAGTTCCCTCCATCTGGGGCATCTGTTATTGGCCACTGTTGGAAGATAGGATATTGGGCTAGATGGTCCTTTGGTCTGACCCAGTATGACCATTCTTATGTAACACTGAGCAGGACCTAGGAACTCAGGTCAGAGCACATCATGCTGTGCTGAGCTCCGGACCCTCCATCTGCTCTTGGTGGTGCACCCTAGTAGAGCTCCAAGGGCTATTCTCGGGCCCACAATCATGTTGTCTGAAGGATACCAGAGTTGGTAGAGATGAAGACTAAAGTGGCATGGTCAGGGAAGCTCACCCAGTGATGTAGCATGAAGAGAGCTGAGAATTGAGCATATTTGGTTTAGGGATGTAATATCACATTTAACTGGTTAACTGTTTAAACGTGATGTTTAACTGGTCAGGGCTGGCCTTACCATGAGGCGAACTGAGGTGGCCGCCTCAGGTGCTAAACTGGGGGGGAGCGGGGGCACCACTAGGACCCAGAGTGTAGAAAATTGTGTCTGCTGCTGGTGCATGTGTATTCTCTCTGCTCTAGATGCATAGAGATGGTGGAGTGCTATGCTGGAGGAAGGAGGGCACAAAAGACATAACAGGCAGGCAGGAGAAAAGGTGGCATGGGGATGTCATTTGAGCTCCCCGCCTCAGGTGCCAAAATGTTGTGGGTCAGCCCTGTAACTGGTTAACCAATTAAAGGGCGAGCAGGCAGGGAGGGGGAAGGGATTGTTCCAGCCCAATCCAACTGGAGCAGCCCCCTGCCCACAGCGGGTCGGGAGCTACTCCAGCCCCCACCAGTTAACTGGAACCAGTAAGCATCACCCATTAAGAGTGATACTTACCAGTAAATCTTTTACAACCCTACTCTGGTTACAGGGAAGATGCTCTCCAGATAGTTACCGTACTTTGGGAGGACTCTGAAGTACCAGACGATTCCTTGAGGGGGCCCAAAAGACTCCCCCAAGCATATCATGCCTCCAATAGAAGCAAAGGCCTTTTCTCAGAGACCCATCCCATGCTGACAAGAGTCTTTGCAGCCCTCCCTCAAAACTTACTTTGAGCCAATTGCTATTTGCTCTTATTTCACAGATCGCTGTCTGGTTTCCATCTCCCTGGATGGTCTCAGGGTGGCTGCTCCAGCCTGGGGTCTCTGCCACAGGTCACCTATTCTCTCATGTACCCAAAGTTTATAGGAACTGAAAAGAAAAAGAGAACACATAAAGCTAGGTCACCACAGGTGCATGGAGCAGACAGACACGTTACCTGGCTGCTGCTCTTTGGAGCCCTCTTCTCCAGTCTATCTAGGGCCTAACATGCTCGTTACTTATAAGGATCTCCCCACACCCATGCCCACCCAGGATGCTCTCTGGTCCTCTGAAGGAAGGCATAGCTGAGAATTGGAGAACACCGTGAACAGGCTAGAAACTACAGAGTATCTCTATTTGTATGCAGGTCACCCTCCTTCATATTCACAGGGCTACCAA
The DNA here is from genome assembly GCA_019425775.1 of Rafetus swinhoei. NCBI lineage: Eukaryota > Metazoa > Chordata > Testudines > Trionychidae > Rafetus > Rafetus swinhoei. The sequence goes on along the minus strand of CM033443.1, from coordinate 41,765,716 downwards.
ACCATATCACCTTCAGCCAAGGGAGCAAGGAGCTCCATCTCAAGGGAGCAAAAAGCCTTTCTGAGCCCAAACACACAAGACAGGAAGAGAGGTAAGTAACCACTTTCAAGCTCTCTCCACAGGCACTGCGGTGGAGAATGCTTTAGCAGAGACCTCTCAGGGAAGTAACCTCTGGCTCTGTGGACATGGGGAAGTCAGTGGATGAGATACACCTTGACTTTAGCCAAGCTTTTGATATGGTTTCCCACAATATTCTTGCCAGCAAGTTAAGGGAGTATGGATTGGATAAATGGACTATAAGATGGATAGAAAGCTGGCTAGATTGTTGGGCCCAACGGGTAGCGATCAACAGCTCGATGTCAGGTTGGCGGTCGGTTTCTAGGGGAGTGCCCCAAGGATCGGTTCTAGGACCGGTTTTGTTCAACATCTTTATTAATGACCTGGATGAGGGGATGGATTGCACCCTCAGCAAGTTTGTGGATGCCACTAAGCTAGGGGGAGAGGTAGATACGCTGGAGGGTAGGGATAGGGTCCAGAGTGACCTAGACAAATTAAAGGATTGGGCCAAAAGAAATCTGATGAGGTTCAACAAGGACAAGTGTAGAGTCCTGCACTCGGGACGGAAGAATCCCAAGCATTGTTACAAGCTGGGGACCGACTGGCTAAGTAGCAGTAATGCAGAAAAGGACCTGGGGATTACAGTGGATGAGAAGCTGGATTTGAGTCAACAGTGTTAGAAAAAAAACTGCTCCCCCAGTAAAAAAGTTTGGCCAGGCCGCTTTTGCTGTAGTGGGCTGCAGTACTCCTTGGGAGAAACCGGCCGCACCCTTCCTGCATACCATTGCCTTTAGAAAAAGGGAAGGTGTGAAAAGGGGAAAATAGCCTCAGACTCTCCCACCCGTCACCTTGGCGTGAGAACTGCGGGGCTTACCTGGTCGCATGAAACCTGCACAGTTTCGGCCCAACTCCTGGGACACAGACCCCCCACTTGGTGACCATTGGGGCCATATATGGTAATATGCAAATGCGGGAAAGCAATGTGCAGATTTGGCGATAAATACCCATCGCACAGTTCGCTCAAGGAGGTCTTCGCAACACACGTACCACCGTGCGTGTGCCTTCCCGCATACTTCAAAGCGCTGCCGGCCTGATCAACCGACCAGCCACCTCCCCGACTCTTGGGCGTAACCAAGGCCTTACATATCGAACCGATATCTTTGTAATGTTCCGTGTGCTGTAAGTTGGTATGTATGATTTGATTCTCTTTGTTGTATAAGCTTAGTGTTGTAGTTTTTGGTAGTACATAGATTTTATGGTTATTATTGTTATTAATTAGTGTAGCTGGATATTTTTAGAATAGAGACTATTCCCCTTGCCATTCCCATCTTTATATCTCTGACACGTTTAACTAGAAATCGTGGAATAAATATAATAAATACTGTAAATTCATTATTAACACACTCTATTAAAAAATCTTAGAATAAATACTATAAATTCATCACTGTCATAAATAAATATCCTTTATTTGCTAAAACTGTCCACCTGGTTCTGTCCTTCCCCCCTGGGGTATGCACCACAGGTCCGATGATGCATGGTGAGGCCACATCTGGAGTATTGTGTCCAGTTCTGGGCTCCCCACTATAGAAAGGATGTGGATGCATTGTAGAGGGTCCAGCAGAGGGCAACAAAAATGATTAGAGGGCTGGAGCACATGACCTATGAAGAGAGACTGAGGGATTTGGGTTTGTTTAGTCTGCAGAAGAGTGAGGAGGATTTGATAGCAGCCTTCAACTTCCTGAAAGGAGGTTCCAGAGAGGATGGAGAAAAGCTGTTCACAGTAGTGACAGATGGCAGAACAAGGAGCAATGGTCTCAAGTTACAGTGGGGGAGGTCTAGGTTGGATATTAGGAAAAACTATTTCACTAGGAGGGTGGTGAAGCACTGGAATGGGTTACCTAGGGAGGTGGTGGAATCTCCATCCCTAGAAGTTGACAAAGCCCTGGCTGGGTTGATTTAGTTGGGGTTGGTCCTGCCTTGGGTAGGGGGCTGGACTTGATGACCTCCCGTGGTCTCTTCCAGCTCTATGATTCTAGATTCACCTATGCACAAACCAAGCTCAGCCAAACTGGGAACATGCCCCCCACTTCCCAGCCACGGGATTCAGTGATGTAGAAACTGGCTCAGGCATGTTTTCCAACTCACAATGCGGCTGGACTCTGACCCTCATCTTTTTCCTTGGTTGCAATGTTCCCTCCAATCTTTTCCATCCATGTATGGAATACATAAATGCAGAATAGGGATGTAAAAGTGTCACCGTTTCAACATCAGCTTATTGGTTTCCATTACAATTACATGTCATTTCCTGGCTGCCAACCTTGCTGTAGACAGAGTTTTATAATGTGTTATGTAATGTGCTTAATGGGTAGTATGAGAATAAATGTTAAACGTCTGTAACTCTGTTGGCCACCCTTCTCTGGTTAGCAGGGAAGAACAGTCTTTTAGGCCCTTAATAAAGATCCATCAGACAGATTGCTTGTGTCTGTATCTGACGTCAAGACAGAAAGAGATCAGCAGGATCCTTGTGATTCAGCATGAGCACACTGTTGCTCTTAGAAGTAATTAGAATATAGGTTGTGGTGCAAAGAAAATATGATGAATGATTATAAATACATACTAATAGAAGCTTTGCATTGAAATAGATTGATACCTTTTGTATGGACAACTGTATCCCTTTTCCCATGTGTGAAATAACTGTAGTTCCTGGGGAGGGGGAGTGAATGAGTTTGGAATGGGACTGTTTGAAGAGAACACGGCCTAGTAATTGATACCTGTGGGACTGCACTACACTGGGTAACAATGTCTGATCACAGCAGCACCACACACACACATATGCAAAAGCCACACACCACGCCAAATGCTCTCACACAGGAATGCACACATACTCCCGTGCACACAATCTTGCAGACATGCACAAACACAAATTAACAGATGTGTGCGCACACTTGCACAGACACACAAGTAGACACATTTACAAATGTGCATATGTATGCATGCGCACACCCACATGTGCATGCACATGCCTGCGTGCCTGCACAAGCATGTATGTAAACACACACACAGATTCACATGCACTCGCTCAGACACACACACACAGGCATGCACAAATGCATACACACATATGCACAATGTGCATGCACACAGGTATGCACATGTGTGAATGGACACTTGCACACGTGCACACACATCATGCACACACAGTGACATGCACTCATACGTATGAACGCACACGAAGTAACAGCAGCATAGAAGGACATAGCAACAATATCAAACTCAAAAAGCCAAATATTAGATCAATTAGAAGAGAACTATTACAATGAGGTCCTAATCCATTATTGGGGCTCCCCATGTACTGCTGCAAGACACAATATTTATTTCAGTCCCAGTTTTGCAAACTCTCAGCATGCGTAACTTTATATATAGGGTTGCCAGATGGTTTAACAAAAAATACCAACCCCCTCCCTTAAAGGAAAAAATTCTGCTGAGGAAAAAAACAAAACACAAAAAAGCAAAAGTTGTCCAGTATTTTCTGAATTTTTTTACCGGACGGAAGGCACAATACTGGGCTGTCTGGTTCAATACCAGACACCTGGCAACCCTATTTATATATGTTAGCAGCCTACTAACCTTGTGGGTCTATGCACATATGGAAAATTAAGTATTGCCAACTAGAAGATTAAAAAAAAAAACAGGGGAATGACCTTTTTAAAAATACAAAATTAAGTCTTCAGTTTAAGGAACTTTTGTAGTTCATATTTTCAAGTTTCTCACTAACGCCAGAGGGTCTTTTCTCAGGAACCCATCCCATGCTCACAAGAGTCTTTGCAGCCCTCCCTCAATACTTACCTTGAGCCAATCGCTATTTGCTCTTATTCTATAGATCTCGGTCTTGTTTCTGTCTCCCTGGATGGTCTCAGTGTGGCTGCTCCTTTTGGTCTCTGCCACAGGCTGGCCATCCTCTCCTCTACCTCAAGTCTATAGGAACCAAAAAGAGAAAGCGAACACTTATAAGATAGGCCATCACAGGTGTGCAGAATGGACAGACACGCACATCACCTGGATGCTGCTCTCTGGAGTCCAGTGTTCCCTCTAAAATTTCCCACACAGGAGTGGAGTGAGTTTTGCCTCGTGTGCAAAGATTGAGGTCACGTGTGCTTGTTCGGATGCGTGCCACCACGGCACCAAGTGAACAAATATCTTGCATATATTTTTTAAAACATTCTGAAAGAAAGAATACTAAAACAAGCCATAATTAACCAGGGCCATGACTGACTTCATATAAAAACATTTAAATAGAAAGATAATTAATACTGCAATATTTTCAGTAGCTAACTTTCTCTGTTTATAGCCCTCTCTCAGACCCTCCCACTGCTGGATCAGATGATCTCTCAGGATCCCTTATGGTAAAACTTGCCTCAGACCCTGTGCTGAGTTATTTATGAGAGACAAAAACAAAAGGAAAAACTATGTAGCACTTTAAAGACTGACAAGATGGTTTAAATAGGTGATGAGCTTTCTTCGTGGGCCAGACCCACTTCCTCAGATCATATTCTGGAAGAGAATTGGCATGGCCATATATACCAAAGGAATACAATGAAAAAAGTGAATACATTATTAAACTGACAAATCAGATTTAGTACAGAAGGTGGGGTGAGGGAGAGGGAGGGAGGGAGGGAATAGCTATTTATGAGTCAATGAATCAGGGGTGGTAAGTGGGGAAGCTATCTTTGTAATGGTTAAGGTAATTAGCATCTTTGTTAAGGCCCATTCGTAAAGTGTCAAATTTAAGCATGAAAGAAAGTTCTGAAGTTTCCCTCTGTAATCTGGTGTTAAAGTCTCTTTGAAGTAAGATGCATGTAGTAAGGTCGTTAAGAGTATGTCCAGGTAGGTTGAAATGAAAAGCAACTGGTTTTTCCTTGTGAAGATGTCTGATGTTTGATTTGTGGGCATTAATTCTTTGGCGAAGTGTCTGAGAAGTCTGTCCAATATACATAGCAGAAGGACACTGTTGCCACATGATGGCATAAATTATATTTCTGGATGAACAGGAATGTGTGTTCTTGATCATATAACTGACATGGTTAGGTCCAGTGATGGTGTCACCAGAGTAACTATGTGGACAAAGTTGGTAATGAGATTTGTTGCAAAGGAAAGTTCCAGGATTGGTATTTGTGTGGTATGTCCTGTGGTTGTTGGTAAGAATCCTCCTGAGGTTAGGTGGTTGTCTATAGGAGACTAAACAAAGATGCTAATTACCTTAACCATTACAAAGATAGCTTCCCCATTTATCACTGCCAATTCTCTTCCAGAATATGATCTGATGAAGTGGGTCTAGCCCACGAAAGCTCATCACCTATTAAACCATCTTGTTAGTTTTTCCTTTTGTTTTTGCAAGATCAGACTAACACGGCTACCTCTTTATTATAAGAGACAAGTTATTTATGAGAGACAAGGTATTTAAACTTTCCTCCAGTAACATACACATCAAAATTTTGTCTCTTCAGGATTGTCTTGTAAACTCTATGCTTGCAGACACCATTCACATAAGCTAATTTGATCTTACATGAACAACAGGAATCTTAGTTCATAAGAATTACCAAAACATTATATCTAATTTCCTTTTTACAGCTATTCCATAGTGTTAGACTTTGCTTTATATGTATCTTGATATAGGATAGGAGGAACAAGATTAGCATACTTTCCTAGTTGAAAATCCAAGAGAAAGAAAGGGGAGAATTACAAATAAAGACTATTTTAAGGTATCTGAAAGCTACTTTAGTCTGGGCAGGTACTCAGTGATACCGAGGCTGACTTTTCTGTTGGTCATATTATGGCATACTAAAACAAGTCTACCACACCAAACGAAAGAGCGGGCAATCACATTAAATGCAAAAAAATAAAAATAAAATACATAAATAAAAATGGTCTCTGCAGAAAATTTGTTTGCAGACAAAAAAGAAAATGGGGTGGTTAAGGAAGAACAGAAAGCATATCTGTGTAGGAATCGATTTACTAGAAACCTTTTGAACATAGAACAAAGGAACAAAAATCAGTAACACGTTATTACAGGGACAAGTACCTTAATTATTGTTGCCCTGACATTTCATTTTGCAGAAGATTCTACCTATGGAACGGTTGCTGGAGTGAAACTACAGGGCCGAGAAGGAGGAAAGTTTGATTTTCTTTTAAAAAAATAGAAATAAGAATATAACAAAAGGCTAAAAGACACCCAATATTTTTTAAAAAAGAGTCTGAACTAAAGGCTTTGTGTTTGAAGTTTTAATTTTCAGAAGCTTCAGGGGGTAACCAAGTTAGTCTGTACAGGATTTTTAGACATTCCTCAAACTGCAGTTGCTGTTTTTTTCAAAACAAACCCTAAAAAATACTACATTATAAAGACTCAGAAACCCAAAGTAACATGTTCTCCCAACCCATGCTTAAAAATAGGGGCGGGGAACCTTTTTTGGGTCGGTGGCCGCTTATCCACGGAAAAAAAAAAAATCAGTCAGAGGCCACACACAAGTGAGAAGTGAAGCAAAACAAAACAAAAACAAAAAATAACCACCAAAAAAACCCAAAGAATCCCACCACCCTCGCTGACATGGTTCCCAACTGAGAAGGAGAAAGACACTCCCCATGTTTCCCTCACACACCAGAGCTTAAGGGGGGCCCCAGGCTAGTAGATGTTGTGTGCTCCAGTCTTGTGGGGAGCTGGAGCACTAGGATGGGCTCCCCAATGCCCGGTGGGGGCGGGCGTTGAGAGGGCCCAGGGCCAGACCCAGGCAAGCCGTCTCCAGGGCCAGACCCAGGCAAGCTGGGGCCACATCCAGCCCCTGGGCATTAGGTTATCCACCCCTGCTTTAAAAGCAAAACATCTTAATTTTAAAATCTATCCCCATATCACTGGGTTGACCAGCTTCATGCAGGTCTCGTGTGGATGGAAAACTGTAGCAATGTGTGTGTTTTAAGGCCACAAGGGGCCATCTTGACCTAACAATGTTAAATATAGACTAATTGACTAATCGAATAGTTGATGTATTTTGCATCAACTATTTGATTAGTCAATAGAGCGCCTCTGCCTTTGAAGTGTAGGGCTGTCGCTACACTTTAAAGGCGAAAGTGCTGCATGGAGCCCGGGGTCAACTGAGGACTCCCCCCACTCACCCTGGGCAATATGTGGCGCTGCCACTTTGAAACGCCACGGGGAGCCTGGCATCAGGCTGCACGTAGCGTTTCAAAGAGGCAGCGGAGCACGGAGCCCGGGCACTGGCCCCAGGCTTCAAGCAGCGCTGCCTCTTTGAAGTACCTCCTCCTCCTCTTCTCCCTCCCCTTGCTTCCTCTTTCTGAGGCAGCCGGGGAGTGGGGAGGAGGGGAGGGGGAGGAATCAACTAGTTGACTATCCTATCAGCTATCCGATAAGCATTTGCTTATTGGATAGTTGGTTGTCCTTCACATCCCTATCTTGACCCACCACCAGTCTATGAAAATACAATTCACGTCTTCGACTTCAAACATCCATTGGCACAAATATATATTTAAAAAGAACATAAACAAACAGAAGCCACATTAGCAGCTGGAACTGGGGCCAAAGCAAGGCCACCCCAGCACGTACAGCTTGGCTGAGGCCCTGGCTCCACCCGTGGCACACCAGGGGAGCTGCCTGCCACCAGAGCAGGAACCCACCTTGCCGCTCACCTTCCAGCTGGAAAGTGAATGCTGCTGCATGGCTCTGCAAAAGAGGTGGGCAGGCACAGAATTTGTGTGTGCCTGGCCACTCACCTTAGAGGCAACTATGCTGGAGCCCCCTTCTCTAGTCTATCCAGGGCCTAAAATGCTCATTACTGATAACATGGATGGGCAAGCTGGACCCAGCCCTCGAAGCTTGGGGCTCCATCTCCCTTTCCCCTACCCCACACGGGGCTGGAGTGCACAAAATCTAACATAAGAACATAAGCACAACCATACTGGGTCAGACCAAAGGTCCGTCTAGCCCAGTATCCTGCCTGCTGAGATGCCCCACAGGGAAGGAACACAACAGGTAATCCTCACATGATCCCTCTCCTATCACCCATTTCCAAACAAAAAACTACTAGCTTGAGCCCTCCAAGGCTCTGGTGTGCAAGGAGAATGTCTTTATCCCTCTCAGTTGGGGGTCATGTCAGTATGGGCTTTTTTTGTTCGTTTCTGTCTCACTTGTTTGCGGCCCTCTGACTGATTTTTCTGTGGGTCAGTGGCTACAGCCCCCCAAATCTCTCCACATGCATGCCCAACCAGGATGCTCTCTGGTCCTCTGAAGAAAGGCATAGCTGAACATTGGAGAACACTGTGGACAGATCAGAAACTATGGAATATTGTTAGTTGTATGCAGGTCATACTCCTTCATATTCACAGGGCTACCAAGCCATATGTTCGCACACACCAAGCCCTGCCAAACTGGGGGTGTGCCCCCTTTCCAGCCACAGCATTCATCCATGGAGAAGTTGAATAGGCAGTGAGGAGTCCAAAAAGCACTGGCTGGGGGATGCTTTCCTTCTCACAATGGGGCTGGATTCCAATCCACACCTTTCCCCTTGGTCACAACATTCCATCTAATCTTATCATCCATGTGCAGAATAAATTTTGTATGTGAATCAAGGCCTGTGTGAATGTGTACCATTAGTAGAAACAATCTCCTAAGGATATTAAAGACTAGTCAACTATCTGATAAGCACTTACTTATCAGATATTAATGTTGACTAGTCAATCCCCCCCGTTGCTGCTTCTATGAGATATCCCAAAGCGGCAGCTGCACAGCTGATCCTGGGATCAGCTATGCAGTGGGCTGCCCCTTTAAAACGCTGCCTCTGTGAGGATTCAAAGGGGCAGCCTTGGAGCCTGGGGTCAGCTGGGGATTACCAGCTGATCCCAGGCTCCTCACAGCATTTCCCCAGAATCTGGGATCAGCTGGGGATTCCCGAGTCCTGAGGAATTGCCTCGGGGAGTCCAGGGTCAGCAGGGACTCCCCAGCTGAGCCAGGGCTCCCCTGCCTCCCCTCTGAATCGCACTGATCAGCTGTGCGGCAGCTGCCCCTTTGAAACTGCTGCCTCCGTGCAATTCAGAGGGGCAGGGGAGACCACAGCATGGAGCCTGGGGTCAGCAGGGGACTCTGAGTCCCCTGCTGACTCTGGCCACCATGGCTTTGAAATGCACAAGAGCCCCTGCTGGAAACTCTTGTGCATTTCAAAGCAGGCACCCACATGCAGCCCTGAGTCAGCGGTACTTCCCGCTGGCCCCAGGCTGTACACGGAGTTCTGCATTCCTCCTTTGAAAAGTACAAGAGCCCCCGTTCTTGTACTTTGAAAAGTGTAAAAGCCCGGGGAAACACTACATCTCCCAGCATGCACTGTCTGCTGGGGCTCTTGTACATTTCAAAGGAGGAATGCAGAAAGTCCATCGACTAGCCAATGAACCACATTTTAACATCCTTACAACCTACCTGTGGGCAACCCAGGAAGTTACTCCATTTCAGGAAGACTGAGCAGTGCCAGACAACTCCTGGAAAGGGCACAACTCTCCCCACCCCGTTCAGCCCCTCCCACCACCAACACCGATTTCCATGGGCTCTGGCTCCCCAGATCTTCGTGTCCCATCCCTGGGGACGGGCCAGGGCTGCTCCTTTCCTGTGTCTTGCCCCGGCCAGAGCCGCTCTGCCCGGAGTCGCCAGGCCCAGAGAGAAGCAGAAGGGCTCAGCCTGCCCCGAGCAGCACTGGGAGCAAGGAAAAGTCCCCACAGGGACCAGGATCCCCTCAGGGCCCCGCAGAGACACTTGTCAATGGGAGCGGGGCTACCCCCACGGCCGCGCTAGGCGCTGAAAAATAGCGCGCTCCTCAGACCTTCCTGCCATGGCGGCACCGCCCGCCCAGCGCCACATACACTGCCCCCACCCTGCTGCGCACGGCACGTAGGCCGGGAAATAGGGCAACTCCCATGGTGCCATGGGGCCGCAGTGGCTGCTGGGTAACGCCGTCCAGAAGACGCTGCAGCTCCTATGTTGCCCTGGAGGCCTCAGTGGCAGATGGAAGCAATCAGCCAGAGAAACACTACATCTCCCAGCATGCATTGCCTCGCTTCTCATGTCCCATCCGTGTGACGTCATAACCTGCGACCAGGAGCCCAGCGACGGTGAGGATCGGGGCTGAGGAGGGATCGGAAGCTCCCAGCAGTTTGAGACTGGGGGGTTAGGTGCCTCTGCCTGGTCTGGTCCCTTTTTACGTGTCTACTTTTCATTGGACAGCGTCATAGCCCCTGCCTGTTTGTTCTGTATTTTTCCCAGCGTCCCTTAGGCAGAAAAGCTTCCCTTCTCCTTTCCTCTAATTGTCACTGAGGCAGCCTCTGCCCTCTCACTGTCTGTGGGACACTATAGGCACCCTGCCAGCTCGCTGCCCTCTTCTACTCCAAAAGCGACGAGGAGTCCTGTGGCACCTTATAGACTAACAGATTTATTGGAGCATAAGCTTTCGTGGGCAAAGACCCACTTCGTCAGATGCATCTTTGACCACGAAAGCTTATGCTCCAATAAATCACACACAGCTACACCTCTGATACTCTTCTACTCCAGTGCTCTTTGCAGCATGCATAGCTGACTTCTCCCCCCCACCCATCTGTTGCTCCTAGGGTTACACTGCACACTACTTGACCTTTATACCTCTTGTTGGGAAGTGAGGATGCACAGCTAAGTTACTCCACTGTCAGCCAGCACCTTTTCCTCCTCCAGGAGCTTTCTCTTTCCAGCCCCCAGAAACAAAGAGGATGGTGGGGCTTCAGCCCCACTGTGCATGCCTGCAGGTGGCAGCCTCTCGGGCTGAAGCTCCAAGCCTGAGCAGGTGTTCCTTATTCTCAAACTTCTAGGAGTATCATATGTGGCTTGGAGGTGTTATTAAGTTTGGCAGCCCCAAGCTATTTCTTACTATGGTAATACAGCAACTAGCAGAATGTGATCCAGGCCCCAACTGGGACACCCTCCTCCCCCAATATAAATAATATCTTGGTATAATGCAGTAGATGTTGCTAGATAATATCTTCTTGTGTTGCACATTTGACTATGAAAGAAAATGGAAAAAATGTATATTAAATAATTATGCCTGAGACAGGAACATTAACTAAGCCTTGTATTTTTAAAATGTTTAATATATATTTTTATAAACAAGTCACGTGATAAAATAGCACAAGAAACACTTACCAAATATAAGATTATATCTTCAGAATATACAGGAGAATGAGGTCTTATGTACAGTAAGAAAATGGTTTTCAGATTTTTTTTCTCTCCCCTTCTATTTTCATTCTATGGCGATTTGAAATATCATCACCCCTGTGATACTTTAGCCCAACAGACACATAATTGGGGCACTAATAAAATTGAATCAACCACACCAGCGACAAAACCCTGAAAGGATTGGGATCATCTGGGTCAGCCAGTTTAGGAACACTGGGACAGTCCCTCAGCTGGTGTAAATCTGCATAGCGCCATGGCCAATTTACACCATCTGAAATCTTGGCCCATCAATTTTTCTTCACCTGAGTCTTTTAAATATAATGTCCCCCCCCTCCTTTTTCAGTCTTATTGTTCCAACCCTTGGTTCTTTCATGATGGGCTTCACACAGTCTCTGATATCACAGGTATTTTTCAAGGTTACCCAATTAAAACAACACAGATGCTTTGCCGGGGTGTACAATATCTCTTAAGAAAGTGCAGGATTTAAAAAAAAACAACAACAGTAAAGGGTCAGACTGTTGGGAATAATCTTGGGATATAATTCCAGTTCCTCAGTTGATATAAATCAGGAAGCTAATGATGCTATGTCAGTTTACACCAGTTAGGGATCTGGCTCCATAACGTGTATTATATAATACATATATAGTATATTTCTTTACATTATTTAAAAATCAAAGGTACTTTCCATTGCTGAATGGTTCCTGGTTTTTGTTTCTCACACTGCTTGGACAATCCAATTGAACTGGTTTTTCTTTCTGTTTAAGGTCAGTTTTGCTTCTTAGTTCTCCTGCCTTAGCATAGTGCTCTTGTGCTGAATCTTTCAACACTACAGGAGATAATTTAAATCCCAAGCTGGCCCTCCGACCGCAATTGGTTTCTTGTGCTCCTATGAGTGCCTGGGCTCTGTTAGATGATAGCACTGATTCTAGTAACTCCAAAGAAAGCAAAGGGCAGTAAGGGGTGTATGTGATTATGCTGCCTCCCACTGCACTGAACACATTGTGCCACAGCAGCTGTACTTCCTAGAATTCTATGGCTACGTCTACACTGCAGGCTTCTTGCGCAAGAACTGTTTTGTGCAAGAATTCTTGCGCAAAGTCTTCCACAAGAGCGTGTCCACACTGCCATGTGCTTTAACACAAGAGATGTGTTTTTGCACAAGAGCGCCCACGGCAGTGTGAACGCTGTCTTGCACAAGAAAGCTTTGATGGCCATTTTAGCCAAAGGGGTTTCTTGCGCAAGAAATTCATGTTGCCTGTCTACACTGCCTTCTTGTGGAAGAGCTCTTGCGCAAGAGGGCTTATTCCTTGTGGGGAGAGGAATAACTCTTCCAGAAGAAGCCCTGTTTTCCGATGCTGTAGTGTAAATTTATTTGTGCAAGAACGTGCGTGCACTATAGACACCCGGCAATTTTTGCGCAAGAACAACTGTTCTTGCACAAAAAGCCTGCAGTGTAGACGTAGACTGTCAGGCATGGTGTCTGATTAAGACCCAATGCTTCTGGCAGCTCCTGCAGGACAGGTACATCACCATATAGTTCCTAGCCAGAAGCTGACTTAAAGGCACAGTGGAGCCCACAGAGGTTTATAATTAGCCTCTCCCCTCTTCAAAATAAAATGTAGCTTCTCAGTTGTGTCCTTTTAGGAGCAAGTCATTCTCATTGTGCTCAGTGCCTTCTGTAACAGAACTCCTTCTGCATCAGGTACACCCTGACTGCAAAGAAAGGCTTCTCACTTGAGGAATGTGCATCTCTGTGCCCTTCCAAGGTCTCCCTCCCTGCAAAATACTAACTTCTTTTGTGACACTCACGGTTTGGGAGGCCCAGCCATTGGTAAAGTTCTCCTGATTGTAAAACCACTGTGGAAGCAGGACCCATACTGTTTGCTTACCTCCCATGCTGGACCACCACACAAGATCTTAGCCACCAGCAGGAGAATTAAGAAGTGCCACATTTTACCTCTGACACTTTATTTCCCAGATCAGCTGAAGGTCCCCAGGTTAAGTTTAAAGGGCAGTAAAATGGATCACTTTCTGGGAGGCAATGTGAAATCAGTTTGGAAAGTTGAAAAGCCTAGAATGAGGTAAATGGATATAGTTGTTAAACATAATTATTATATTATGGGTTAGAGTTAGAAGAGACCTAGTAGGTGATCAAGCCCATACCCTAACACAATAGCAGCTGGAGACTGGCTGACATTTGTATTGTAGACGATCCAAGATCTTATCCTGATTCTGTTCCACAACGTAAGAAAGATTCGGCCATATGCAGGTCCAAGAGCCAACCTCAAAAGCTCCCATTTCCCTTAGAAGAAAAAATACACCATTTATTTCTGAAGGCACTTGCTGCTCGCTGGCTTCTCCTGGACCCTCAAGCCTTCCTCACAATTTTCTCCCACTGTTTAGGGCTCAGTGAGCAGATGGAAAACTCTGGACAAGTTGATGACTCAGATTTATGGGCAAGACTAGCCTTTGGGTGGGAAAGCCCCATTTTCCTAGTTTCATTTGAGACCCCTATGGATGAGACTGTCTGCTACCTGGTCCTCATAGCAGAATCACTGCTGAAATGATACATAAAAGCCATCTGCAATGTCAGATTGGCACCATGGAATCTATTCACAAACCTCTTGACCATGTTAGAACATGGTTTGGTCTTGCCTGCACAGACAGGACCCTAAGCACAGTCTCACTATGTTACAAATCTGTGTAGACCAGGGGCCAAATTCAGATACTCAAATAATCTTGAGAAATTAGCATGAAATTCCCCCACTGATCAATTTCTAAGTCACTTTGCCAGATAGACAATCCCTTTGTTTGGCTTTTCTTAGCCCTCAATATGGCTTCATGCTCAGCCATCCCCAGTAAAACTCTGCGCTCCAGAGAATGGCATTAAAGCAGAGAGGAAGCATATAGGGTCCTGCATAAAGCTGAGGGTTAATCATCCCAATACAGAGAAGCAATTGCTGGCCCAGTCTCCAAGAGGAACCAGGTCAAGCCACCAAAGTGCCAAATGCCCTCAATTGCAAATGCTCTGCTCAAACAGCTATAGGATTTTGAGGATCAGGGCCCAAGCTCTCACCAAAATATATTTCAGTAAGACCACAACACCAAATTGAGCAGTGTGAGAGCTCAGGGTAGAAAGATAATTAATGATCTAATCTGGAAAAGGGCTGGAGCAAATTATACCAATACATTATAACAATTTACAAACCCAGAGAAGGACAGCCAACTCACAAACTGATGGCCTTCTGAGCCACGAAGTGGTTTACCTTCCACCACCTTCACAGACCTCATTGTGAAGTTAGCCAGGCATATTATGGAGTCCCCTTTTTTGAAGCACCAGGTTTTAATTGCTGTCAGATGCAAAATATTGGATGTGATGGTGCAATGAGCTGGGTTCCAATATATGGTTAACCGCAACTTCTTTAAAGAGGAAATGTCATCCAGAGGGTAGCATATTGGACATTTAAGTGGTCTACATTTAAGAGACCCAGGTTCTATTCTCTGCCACTGACCTGCTTTGTGTCCTAGGAAAAGTCACTTCACCATTCTGCACCTTAATTTCTCCTTTATCCATCCTTTCCATTTAGATGATACAGGGCGTCCCTGCTATAAGTCGCCCTGGTATACATTCGTTCCACACTAAAATCATTGACGCTGGTAGTAACTGATGCATTATAATAAGTCCTCCCATTTCCCATTCTTAAGTCATGCAAAAAAACCCAATAACCCAATTTGTGCAAACAGAAGTCAGCCATGGGAAACAAATTCCCCACTTTAAGTTGTTTCGTTATTAGTCCAATTTTTTTGGAACGTGTCTGTGATGGACAGGAGGAGTGCTGGCCAGCACCCGATGACTAAGGGGTTAAACTCAGGTAGCTAGGAAGGGTGTTGGCAGGGGGGTCAGAAGAACCAATGAGAATACAGTGCTGAAATTTGAATGGTATAAGATACCTTCTCTGCTTTCTTTGCGTGGGGAAGTTAAGCCAGGAGTTGAGAGAGACAGAATGATTTAAATCCTTGAGCCTCCACTTCAGCATGCTTCGCCTGTGCTTCCTCTTCCACTTGCCTCACCTCTGCTTCCTTTTCTAAGCATTTTCACTTCCAATTCCACTTGCTTCATCTGTAGGCAGAACTCTTTACCTTAGTTAGAGATCTGCCTGCCTTAAGGGTACTCTCCCACCCTTAAGACTGTGGTGGGGAAGGGGAATCCACTGCTCCTGCCCCCTCCTCAGTGTACAAATCTTCTCCGGGGGTGGATGTCTTGCCCTGATCTGAGGCTGTTTTCACCTCAGGGTGTCACTTAGGGGGAGTTGGTTGCTCTAGGGCTATTCTGCCCGACCGCAAAAGCATGCACTGGGCTACTTCCTTGCCCTATTCTAGCCTAGCTATCCAGTTGCCCCGAAAGCTAGAAAAACAAAACAAAACACTGTTTGGTTTGGACTCTCTGGCTATGCAGATTTAATCTGTGCTTTTC
The DNA here is from genome assembly GCA_019425775.1 of Rafetus swinhoei. Taxonomy (NCBI): domain Eukaryota; kingdom Metazoa; phylum Chordata; order Testudines; family Trionychidae; genus Rafetus; species Rafetus swinhoei. The sequence goes on along the minus strand of CM033443.1, from coordinate 41,749,934 downwards.
CACCCTCAGGCAGCAAAAGAGAAAAAAAAAATCCCAAAACTTCCAAACAGCAAAACAGAGGGGAAAACATGCATCCTTTTAAAATCCCGAAGTCTGTGTTCCTGGTTCAAAATGATCCCACTGCTCTGCCACCATGTCAGGGCTAATACACACTCTGGCACTCCAAGCACGGAAGATGGGGGCCCGCAAGACACCTTAAAAATACCTTGTCTCAACAGCAGGGGAAGGGAACCTTTTTTGGGTCAGGGGCCACTGACCCACAGCAAAATCAGTAGGGGGCTGTGCACAAGTGAGAAACAAAAAAGAAAACCAACCCTCACTGATGTGGCCCCCCAACTAAGAAGGAGAAAGACACTCCTCACATTCCCCTCACACACCAGAGCCTTGGGGGGCCCAGGCTAGTAAATATTTTCTGTGTTGCAGCCCTGTGAGGGGCTGGAGCACCATCGTGGGCTCCCCAATACTGGGGGGGAGCTCCAAGCCTCAGGGGCTGGATCCAGGAAAACTGGGGGCCACATCCGGCCCCTGGGCCTGAGGTTCCCCACCCGCTCTACAGGCTCTGCTTACAAAAACTCCCCAGAGTCACAGATTTACTGGCTTTGAGGGGTAGTTGCCACCATCAAGTGATTTACCCTAAAAAAACAGGAGGGAACACTTGAATTCCTTCCCAAGGGGTACCCAAACTCTTTTGCCCCAAAAGAGCTTGAAAAAAGAAAAGAGGAAAAACAAGCTGCAGTCTGTGGTAGCTGACCGCTCAGTCTAGGCAGGCAGACATGCACACACTGATCCCTGTTCCTTCTCAGGACACAAGAATCAAATCATCACCTTAAAAAGGTGATTTTTATTAACCAAACAAAAGATATACTTGATAAAGCATACTTGATTGCTAGGTGTTACAGAGCAATTAAGTAAAACACATTAAAACAGAGAGAAAATCTTTGGGAACAACTCTTAGATAGCGAATGGGAAGGGGAAGCATAGGTTCACACGGAGCAGTTCAAACCAAACCACAAAAATAAAGAAAAATACCCTGATCACAAATAGATACACTTTTCCCCTGTATTGACTCATGATCAGGGCTTGACAAACGGCTGCAAAATCTGCTCACCAGCCCCACACTGCGCATGCGCAAGACCCACATTGCGCATGCGTATGCCGCCGGTGAACGGGGCGACCGGCTGAAATCTACTCACCACGGGCGAGTAGATTCAGTGATTTGTCAAGCCCTGCTCATGATCCTTCCTGGTTCAGTCCACTTCCATGCCCTGAATTCTTTGGCGACATGGTAGTCCTGTCTGGGTTTAAATCATTCTGTATCTCTTAACTTCCCCATACAAAGAAAGCAGACAAGGTATCTTATGCAATTCATATTTCAGCACTGTATTCCCATTGGTTCTTTTGGCCCCTGACAACACCCTTGCTAGCTTCCTGAGCTTAACCCCTTAGTCACTGGGTACCAGCCAACACTCCTCCTATCCATCACAGTATCTTGGACTTATAGTGAGGATGGCCTGTAAACTCTTTGGGGGTGGGGACTGTCTGTTACAGGATATCTAGCATCTTGCATGTTGGGGCAATACCAGTAATAATCCCTGTGGCTGGGATTGGGTTGTCACCTTTGTTGTGTGCTTGCTCACTTTTGGTGAATAAGGCAACTCATAAAACTCTCTTCCAATGGGCATTACAAGGGCTCAACACCTGACAGGATCAGCTCCGTAATAATACTTAATCTATCCCCCTCTTGCCTCTCCTTAGGTCAACAGATCTCAATTTACATATGCAAAATTCACTAACTGGGGCTGTGACAGTTTGAGCAAGAAGGGGGAAAAAACAATGGAATGCAAAGTGGGGGACTCTGGGCTGCTTCAATTTACCAACCCGTATCTGAACTCAGAAGGGAAGAGAATTAAATATATATGATGGTGGAGCACACCATACATGTCCCAGGACAAGCACGTCCATCTGAAGAAACCTGCACCTACACTGCAGTGACTCTGAGTGGTGGGAAATAGCTCAAGGGGCAGGGAACCCCTTTAGACATCTCCATAGGTAAGTGCACTCTGAGAGTGATCTCTGGATTCCTGCTTGATCAAATACATAGAAGCAGTAACAGTTCAGTGTGGGAGCCTGCTTGCATCAACTTGCGTGATCTGGTGGCTTGTTAATCGAGCAGCCATGAGATGCCAGGCTCGTTGACTAGCAGAAGAACCTTAATAGGGGAAATGTATGGGGAGGGAGGTGGAACAAGGAATCGTTCCAGTGGCTGCAGGAGCAGCTCTAGAAATATTGGCATCTAAGCAAAAGAAGGCTTTAATTTCCTGTCCCTTCCTGCCAATCCAGCTCTACAGATCACCTTCTCCAGTGCAGTCTCTTTTTTTTAGATTTCTCCTCTGGACTAGGCCCTCTTTGTTTCCAAACATGCCTCAGGACTCTGCACTTAGCAGCAGTGTTATTTCCAACAAGGCTCTGGGGCTCCAGGCCTCAGGAAAGGAGAGGGTACCCATCACTATACAACTGCACAGAAGCAGTTCTAGGAATTCATCAGCTAAAGAAGAGCATTTTGAGAGACCAACATCTTGGGGGTGAACCCTGAGGTTCCAGGCCTAGCCCAGCAGTACCTTAGAGCTACCTAATTTATGCCCATAGATGCCTTATGAGTGAGTATCCCAGAATGGGGACTAGCATAACTGTTAGTCCCTGCAGATTTCCTGGTAATGGTCAGAGTTTTCCAATGTCCCCACTGGAAAGACTGAACTTGTCAAAAAGAACTCTGGCTGCCCACCCAGTGGTTTTGGCAAGTTGAGGGACCTGCCAATAGTGCAATTAGCAACCAAAGCTACTGCTTAACCAAGGTAGCAACTCCCCAATCATGCCCTCCCCCCCAGTAACTGAGAAGGAGAACTGAGGGAAGGAGAAACCAATGGAGCAGGAAGTTGCAAAATGTCATCCTAAAGGGAGATCATTTAAAGCTTACAAATCTTTATGGCAACAAACGTTTATAATAAAAAAGTGGCTATTAAATCAGTTAATTCATGTCCATTACAAATGAAGAAAGCTGTGACAATACATATTCATTAGAAATTATTAAACCATTTCATTACTGAGCTGCAGTTTGAGCTGTTGTGGGTCATCTCCACTCCTTGGTAGAAAGACTGTGTGGAAAAGCTGGCCTCTTACTCAGGACCAGACTTGAGTGACTCATGTGTAATAGAGAATTTATTCAATAAGCTTAGTGCTAATTTGTTTGAATGCATTTCCCCCAGGTTTATTCATCATGCCACAAACAACCCATTTTGACAAATTTGTTACATAGAAGCCCGATGTTTGGTCAAATAAACCACATGGTGTTGTTTCTATTCCCTGACTGAATAAGTATAATCTTATCAGGTTTCTAGTGCAAATGCTTGCAGAAAGTGACTTGAAGGTGCATTTTTGCAAGTGTTAGAACGTGGGAGTTTAAGGAACACTTTCCACAAGCACCCTTGTTTCCAAAACATGATTCTGCATGTACACGGGGAGCAATCGTGAGAAAGAGGCTTATACAACCAAAGCCAATTGGAATGGAAAAGTTTATCAACATTTGCTAAGATCTATTCAGGACCTTGTTCAGCTTTGTGGTCAGCTCCTTGCCTCACATCCAAACCAGGCAGATATTTCTTTAGTTTTCTTACATTTTTAGGGACACCTGCAGAACAGTGGAGGAATTACAATTGTGCATGTGGTGCAGTTGTGCCAGGCCCCAAAAGGTTATGGGACTGCATCTAAAGAAGATGCTGGGGGAGAGCAAGGCCATTGCCTTCCCTCTCCTGGGAAAGCCCCTGGGTCCTGGGGGGAGCAACCAGTAAGGATGTGTGGAAAAGACATGAGGGTATTGTAGTGTGGGAGACATGTGAGAGATGGAGGGGGAGTACACTGCCCCACTCCGCATGCTCAACAGGGTAAAAGCATCAGCTGCTTTGCACAGGGCTGGGAAGGTGGGGAAACTAGTGGGGCTAAGTAGGAACTGGGTGGAGCTGTGGGCTGGATTGGAATTGTTGAAGGGGGAATGGGTCAGAATGGAGCTTGGGGTGTATGGCTCAGAGATGGGAGGATGGAAGAGGTTTGGAACAGAGCTGGAGGGAACCAAGAGGGAAACTGGGTGGGGGCAGGGGCTTGAAACAAAGCGGAGTGGCAGGGAAGCTAAAAGGGCCTGGAGAAGTCATTGGATCAGCACTGGGGGAACTGAGGGCTGGAATGAAGCAGTCTGGAAGAAGGCTGGGAAAAGCTATGGGAACTGCATCAGCCTGGAGAGTAATGAGGGGTACTATGGAGGCAGCTGGGAGTCTCTAAAGGGGCATGAGGGACCTGGGGGTGTAGGAGGGCTGGATTGGGGTTAAGGGAGAGCTCGTGCACAGGGGGGTGTACTGGGCCTGTGGGGGAGCTGGAGAAGGCAGATTTCAGACTTGGGAAGGGGGGCCCTTACCTTTTCTGGCACCATGGACTTCTGGAACTTACTTATGCCATTACAGCAGGGATCTCCTGGCTATCTCATGCAGCACAGTCTGTGTTCAGCACATGAGAAAGCCCAGAGGTCTAGGATCCTGGATGCCCTGCCTGCTGCAGTGTCTGATACCAAATGCATGTTGGGAGTGGCACTGGATGTCACAGAGTCCAAGGGCACCAATCCCAGCTGGTAAAAAAGATTCCATGACAAGCCCTGCCAACATTGGTTTCACCTAATCAGCAGCTGTTATCTACTGCCTCATTCTAAAACCAGGGTGTCTATTAACTCCTAGCCTAAAAGGGCCTTGGGGCAGGAACAAGGTCTAATTTGTGAAGTGCCATGTCCATGTAATACAACAGCTTCTTATAACAGGAAATGGGCAGATTTCTGCTGAGCAATGCAAGTTACTCCTTCCTTGCTTAGGCTGTGCATTGCCTCCTACAGTGATCCTGGTCCTGACAGCCCTGTATCACAAAAATGAGCCACAGATGAGGATACCCGTGGATATAAAGCAGATATCTATGGATTTGCAGGGCTACAGAGATTAGGATTGATGGTGTTTCACTATAGGAACCTTCTAATTGCTATGCTCAGCACCCAGAGCTGTCCCATCCATGAGTTGGTTCGGGGCAAATGCCCCAGGCCTTGTGCTTTTGGGCCCCCACAGCAGCTGCCTCAATTGTCCTATGGACAGGACCCACGGGATGACCCGGGGGCCTGGCACGGGGCAGCAGCAGGGGTCACCTTCCCCTGCCTCACACTCACTGTGGAGGTAGGAGCTGGCCCCAGCAGCCCTGGTGCACTCCACTTCGCCACCCTCTCCTAATCCGCTGTACTTTGCTTCTCTGCAGCAGCAAGAAGCACAGTGCCTGGGCCCCAGGGCACTCCACTTCCTGCTGTTATAGAGAAGCCGAGCACAGCAACTCAGGAGAAGGTGGTGGGGCAGAGCAGACTGCTGGGCCTCTCAGGCTCCTGCTGCTGCGGTGAGTGTAAGAGAGGTGGGACAACCCCTCCCTATCCCATGCTCCAGTAATCCCCAAGCTTGTGTTGCACATGGGAAGGAGTGAGACATAAGTGGAGCAGGAATGGGTCTGGGGAAGGACAGGAGTGGGGCAAGGTGGGGGTGGATCCTGTGGCAGGGGTGTTGTCCCAGGCCCCCCTAAGGATAGCCCTGTCAGCATCTTTCCCTTAGGACCAGTCCCTGGCTGAGGTCAGGGATAAAGCAGGCAGTGTAGAAAGTACTGATGCTTCTGGGAGGACTTGTGAGATGAGACACAGAGTGGTCACTGCCTTGCCTCTTTCTGCTGGAGTCTGGGAGATGGCTTTTGATGCCGGATGAGCTACAGTGATGTTAGGTCCTGGGGCTACTTCTCCTGCATTGCAGACTCCATTTCCCACACCACAGGAGCTGGATGCACTCTGGCTGATTGCAATGGGACAGGAGACTGTCAAGGTACCCACAGACTGCAATCCAGCCTCAAGATATGAAGGAGTGACCCTCCTGATGCCTTCCCTACAGAATCCCAATCTCTTCATCCCAGGCTTCCTCTCCCAATCCTAGGAAGCAACCTGCTCCTCTCTCCAGCCCCGAAACTCCACCCAGCTGGTTGCACTGCTTTCGACTTGGTTCCTGGAGGAGAAGGGAGGATAGGCAAACAGTGACTGAGCAGGGAGGGATGACATTTCTCCAAAGCAGTAAACTCAAGGTCTAGACTGCAGGGTTTTTGGTATCCTGGAAAAATTCCGCCGCGTCCAGGGAACGCATTTACTCTTCTACTTTTTTTTGCTGAAGAGCAAATGTGCTCTTTCAAGGAGCCCTGTATACCTCGTTCTATGTATAGTGGCCCGATGGGGTCAAATGGCGGAAAAGCCTATTCTGGAAAGCAATCGGAAAAAGCTATGCAAATTGCGGAGCGCTATTTACGTAGCTTTTTCGGAAAAAAAGGCTATAGGGTAGACCTAGCCTCAGTCTCTTGGTAGTGCTTATGGGATGGGATGTGTGCGCGTACATGGAGTTGGGCATGGGCTTCCTTCAGCCTCCCTGAAAACAGGAAATGGAGCAGAAATGCACTGGCATGGGAAGGAGCAGTGATGGGGCTCTCTCCAGCCCTATCCTCCTCACTGTCCAAACAAACCAAACATAAAGAGATTACCCAGAAGTCTAAAGAGCCCAGCTGCTGAGAACTGGTTTGGGCTGTGGACAGTACAGCTCAGCTGGTCTTTCATGTCTCAAGCCCCGCTGCCCCCACTAATTGCAGCAAGAGGGCTGCTTTCTAAGTAACCAGGGGCTGCTTAGATGCTAGGGCCATGGCCACCTCCTGATGGATAAGGAAGTAAGCGGACCCTGCTGCTATCGTCTGCCATAGTGAGATGTAAAGGGTTCCTTGGAGTCAAGGCCCAGCAGCAGGTCAAAGTAGGAGCTGCCTGGGAAAGCCTGCCTCTTAGAGTTGCAAGTGCTCTGGAGGGAAAAGTAGCAAGAAGGGAACAGTCAGGATCTAGGGTGACCTGCTGCCCAGAATTGAGCAAGACAGCCCTGAAATGCAGAGTTCAAGCCCTAGTACTGGGCTGAATGGCTCTGGGACATCATCTGTCCTGGATTCCCAGTAGTGCTGCTCCATCCTTGCCTGAAGCTGAGGCAGCACCAGCCAGGGGCTGGAAGAGCTGCTGAGATAGGCCTTAGGTTCACCCCATCAGAAGGCCCTGCCCCTGCTCCTCCTCCCCACTCTGCAGTGGCCAGGATGGACAGTGGTAATAGCCACTCAGGGAGTCCAGGATGCTGTGAAGAGACCTAGACCCTTTAACTGTTGCATGCCCCAGAGGGGTGGAGACCCAGCCCAGGGGCTGTTCTTGGGCACCTTGGTCCCTGACTCAGGGCAGTTGGAGGGTCCAGGGCTCCCCACAGCAGCCTCAGCTCTGCCCGGCTCTGGCTTCTGGCCTGCCTAGGAGGAAGAGGAGCGGGTTGGGGGGACTCATGCATGGATTCCATTTTTGCATTTTGAAAAGGTGGTTACCCTAATACAGTGGTCCCCAAATTTTTTTGGTCACATCTTCCCCCTTACCCAGTCCAAGCTCCCCATGGGGTGGGTGAGTGAGTGGGGCGGGATGGCAGAGGGAGAGCCATTTCACAGGGGCAGAGGGCAAAGTAGGGCAGGACAGAGGATGGGAACCATGCTCCAGGGATAGGGGTGAGTGGGGAGGGCTGGGAGTGGGGGAGCTGTGCCCAGGGAACAGGAAGTGAGTGGGGCAGGATGGGGGATGGGGAGCCATGACTTTGGGTTGGACTGAGAGGGGGAGGGGGAGTTGTGTTCCATGGGGTGGGGGCTTAGTGGGATAGGATGGGAAAGCTGCTTGTCCCTCTTGGCTGGAGCAGTTTCTGAGTGCTCCTCCTGACTCCAGCAGCACCTGCTTCTCTTCCTTTCCACACCCTTCCCATAACCTGGCAAATCTAAGCTGGGGCCAGAGGCTGCAGCTGGGGCTGGATGCTGAGCAGGGCGAGAGCTGAGCTTGGGACAAGAGTTAGGCTGAATGGCTATGTACCCCCCTGTGGGCATGCCCCCCAGTTTGGGGCCCACTACCCTAGTAGGATCCCAGGCCAGTCTGACTGATGTGCTGCTAGCCTGCCCTTGCCTCTATCCTAGAACTGAGCTGGCCTCAAGCTGGTCCTGGGGAAAGATGCTGCTACACATCAAGCACAGCAGGACACCACAGCTTTCTCCCCACTCTTCCAGGCTGCAGCTTGAGAAGGGAGATAGTTGAAGGAGGAGGGGAGCTGCTCTAGTTTCCCAGCTCTCACATTAAACCTATACTCCAATAAACATATGTGGATTGGATACAAAGCCACACCAGCTTCACACTGGAAGAGAAATGGAGCTTGGCAGAGGGCTGCCCCAAAGGCCCTCCCAACCCTGCGCATTCCAGAACCTACCTTACCACAAGACTGAAGCAAGCTAGCATGCGAAGGCTGCAGGCTGTTCTGAGAAGAACATCTTATTAACAAAATGAAAACGGCAGAAGGTGACCGTCCATCTCAGATCACTGGACCATGGGGAGATTGGGTTTTCAGAGGACTGGGTGGGGAGCTGGGTTTTGTTAGTATCAAGAAATTTGCTCACAGATCCATGCTTTCAATGAAGACAAGACAATCACGGTCAACATACCAGCTCCACCTTCTGGAGCAGAAGGCACCTGGCCTGCCAAAAGCCTCGGAATGGGCCCCGTGCTTCTCTTTCACAGCATTGGTCGATTTATTTTTTTAAACGTCTCCAGTATGGCAGACCCTGCAGTGTCCTGCTGAAGGAATTAAGAGACAGCAAACACATGGCATCAGGTATTCCATTCTTTCTTCTTCAAGTCTCTCTGTCCGTCAGGATTCTTTTAGCTTTCTGGTTCAGATGCCATGGAAACACTGGGTTTGATCATCCAGAACCCAGAATGGAGAGGGTCTCCAATCGGGCTTCTCCCCCAGACACAACACCAATCCCACCCAGAAGGCAGTCAGAAGGAACTTCTAACTGCTGTGACATAAGACCTTGGGCAAAAGCCACATATGGGGGTCCAGCACCAAAAGGAACACCTTTTGGGTCATGAAACAGTGTCATTCCATCTCAGCTCTCCATTCATGATCATTCATTCACTTTGTTTCATTTGCTCTGATTTTGTTGAGTTTTGTTTGGCTGTATCTTTTAAATTAATTGTTTTTTCAGGACAGACCATTACAAAAAAGCCGAGAGGTGATGAAGGCGTGGAAAATTTACAAATTTTGCAGAGATATTCTTGCATGAAGGTCACATCTTAAGGAACAGACATATGCCCATTGTTATGGAGATAGCAAATATCTCTATCTAGGTGTCTTCATCCAATGCATTGATGTGATTAATTAATTCTTGATTGCTGTATACACGGTGAGTGGTTTAAATCAACAGCATGGTAAGCATCTCTCCCCAAACATAACAAAAGTAACACAAAATGATAACTCTGGTTAGTTGATCAGTGCTGGATTGGGAGCGAAGGTTGGCCAATCCTTGAGACTGCTTATTCGATCACCATGCAGCCTGGCAGGTGCTGGGAGAAATACTTGAACAACTCCGGAGTGGCACCAGGACAATTGGTCAGCTCCAGCTCCTCCAGGTCTTGAAGTTGGACAAGGCCTGAGAGCCCCGTGGTTGTCAGCAAAGGGCAGCCTGAAACCAGAAGGTGAAAATACCCAGTGAGCAAGGTACTATGATGTACTACCGTCTGAGGTAGACATGGAAGAACATAGCCATCCCTCTATGTGGGGTGGGGGTTGGATAGCTATCAGTCTAACCTATCTCTAAATACCGGCTGCAAAATAGAGAACAATGCCACCAGGCGCCATCACTTGTCCCTTACGTGTTGGCCCTGTCACTTGCTACAATCATCTCGGAGTATCTCTCTAAATTACTTTCCTGCTATCACAGGGACTTCAGGCACTGGTGAACCTCAGTCTCTCCTATTCTCTGACTTGGCACACTATAGTTTGGTCTCCTGAGGGTTCCAATGATTTGATATAATGCTGATTGCTGTAATTGGTGTGAGGATACTAGAGGGTGTTGGTGGCCTATGAAGGACTGGAGGGTGGGACAAGATGATCTGTTGGTTCTTTCTGGTCTTTAACTTAACTGCAAAAAAAACCTCACAGCAGTGAGTCCCAGAGTTCAGGTCATTGGATTTGGGCTTGCAGGGCTTGTACTACACAGCTAAAAATAGCAGTGTGGATATTTGGACTAGGGCTGGTGTCTGGACTTCAAGATCTCCCACCCTTGTTGGGTTTCAGACCCTCCAGACTGAGCTTGAACATATATTTAACTATTAGCCCCACAGCGTTAAGCCCTGTGAGCCCAAGTCAGCTGACCCAGATTTTGAGAAATGATATTGCATGTCTTTTTTTTAGTATAGAAATACCCTAAAACAGCAGAAATATCTGTGGGAGGAGACCACCTGGATCTCTGGAGATGGGGAGAGCTGCTGTAGCATACTCTCCTATCTACAGGTAGTAGGACCAATCCACTGAATTAGACCTTCACAGCAGCACTGCATCCGTCCACTACAGGACACAAGGCCTGGATCTGATCTCCTTTGTTCTAGCATAATTTTGAGAACATTAAAGGAATCATTCCTGATTTACTTCACTGTAAATAGCACAAAGACCATTTGTCCTCAAGCCTCATTTAGAAAGCCCGTAAACATAAAGTGACTAACAGAAAACTGTTTGTGCTATTTTCTGATCCAGTCATCAGGGTTTGAGTGATGCTCAAAAGTGCTGCTGCTACTTTGCTTCAGTGGGAAACATGTTTTTCTTACAGAAACGAGCAGAGGAAACAGTAAGAACCATGGGCTATGTCTAAACTGCGCATTGTTGCGCAAGAAGAGATGCAAATGAGGTGCGGCGATGAAAATCGCCGCGCCTCATTTGCATACCTAATGAGCCACCATTTTTACAGAAGAGGCTTTTGCACAAGAAGGAGCTGTCTACACTGCTCTTTCTTGCACAAAAAACTCTTGTGCAGGAGCCGTTCTGCCGCTTATTTTCAGGAAGAATGGTGCCTGCGCAAGAGGGAGGTTTTGCACAAGAAGGAGCAGTGGAGACAGCTCCTTCGTGTGCAAAAGCCCCTTCTGCAAAAATGGTGTCTCATTAGGTATGCAAATGAGGTGCGGCGATATTCATTGCTGCGCCTCATTTGCATATCTTCTTGCCCATGGAAAATGAATAGCTCTGCTAAGAGCATAACAATAGTTCCATGATCATAACTTGCAAGTGCCCTCTTGATGGCAGCCAGTCCTCCTTTTAGACCCAAATCTATCATTATCTCACACTAAACAGGTGAGCTGACCTCACACAATGGTTATTGTAACTGATTTAGAAAAGTTGACTCATGAATGTGAGATGTAAACGCATATTGTTGTGCCGAAGAAACTGACCTGAGGTCTTCCCTAGATTCTGAACACCATTATATCAATGTGAGTCTTTAACTTATGCTGTCCTCCATATCTGGGTCCTGGGCAGGTTTGAGTGGTATCTCTGGTAGCACGGCAGAGCAAATGAGGATATAAATCCATTAAAAGGGCTCAAATGACATAAACCATGAATAGATGGGAGGGCAGATCACTGCATCATGGTGTTGACACCAAAAATGTCACATTCACATGACACTCACTATGGAGGGAACAAGCTTACACAAGGCTTTACCAGTGGGTTATTGGGTGGGTGGACTAGGTGACTTCTTGGGGGCCTTTCCAATCCTATTGATTTATGGCCAATGAGAATCTTTAGAATCTATGTGATGGGTCTGTTCAGGCATGGGCATGTGCTCAACACTTCTGACATCCATCAGTGTAACATGTCAGTGAAGGAAAAGGCCAGTGATGGAGCATGGCAAACACTGTTAATTCACATTGGTGCCTCCATTCTAGTCAAACACTTCCAGGCAACTCAGAACTCTTTTGAAGAAACAGGACTCTGATTCAAGCTGCTTAGAAAGATGGTGGCTCAGCCCTGTGTGACGCTGACATGAACTGTAGCAAAGGGCAACTGTGCAGATCCTAGCATGGAATTTGTCCCTGAGAGGCTGATTTTCAGAAGTGATGAGCACTTTTTCACCTATCATCAGAAGTGCATCAGTCTGCACTTCTGACAGCCAGGGTCCATGAGTTCAGAGAGAAGTTGGGAGTGCTGCTGTCCAGACTGGGAGATGGGGCTTATTTAGTCTGCAGAAGAGAAGAGTCAGAGGGATTAGATGATAGCCTTCAACTTCCTGAAGGGAGGTTCCAAAGAAAGAGAGGCTGTTCTCAGTAGAGACGGATGGCAGAAAAAGGAGTAATGGTCTCAAGTTACAGTGGGGGAGGTCTAGGTTGCATATTAGGAAAAACTATTTCACTAGGAGGGTGGTGAAGCACTGGAATGGGTTACCTAGGGAGGTAATGGACTCTCCATCCCTAGCGGTTTTTAAGTCTGGGCTTGACAAAGCCCTGGCTGGGATGATTTAGTTAGGGTTGGTCCTGCTTTGGGTAGGGGACTGGACTCAATGATATCCTGAGGTCTCTTCCAGCCCTAGGATTTTATGATTCTATGGGCTCTAGCTTGAGGGGACATTGGAGAAAGCAAGAGGGGTGACGGTAATTGACACAGCCAGTAAGGTGACAGCATGGAATATCTGGGTGAAGGAAATCCTCTAGCTGTCTGGATTGGCTTACTCCACTGCTTCCTTTCCTCAACAGAGAAAGCAGATGGTTGGGTCTTCTCCTAACCTGTCTCCTGCAATTACTTTTCACTGGCCAATTTTACCCTCCACTAAGGCTATGTCTACACTACAAGGTAACCGGCAGAGCATCCACACCTCAAGTCCTTTTTCTGCCATCCATCACTACAAAACCAGTGGAGCATCCACACCTCAAGTGCGTTTTTGCACATAAAAAAATACAGTAAATCGACGGGACAGAGGGCTTTTGCCGGTAGAGTTATTCCTCTCCCCATGAGGAATAACTTATTTTTGCGCTACAGCTCTTGCGCAAAAAGGCATGTGTGGACGCTCCGCAGAGGTTTCTTGAGGAAAACGAGCCTATCAGAAAAAGCACAGGTGCTCTGATGGCCATTCTGTTAATGGTAATCAGAGCTTTCTTGCGCAAGAGCGTCCATGCAGTGTGGACACTCTCTTGCGCAAAAGCACATTGCTTTTGCGATGTGCTTTCGAGGTGTGGACACGCTTTTGCGCAAGAAGTTTTTGTGGAAGAACTCTTTTGCAAAAAGCTTCTTGTGCAAAAATCCTGCAGTGTAGACAAAGCCTAAGTGTAATTCCAGGCTGGAATAGCATCCTGCCAGTCCATCATTGGGTCATCACTCAGCAACATTCTCCCATGACACCATAGTGGTGATTCATGAAACTGAAATGGCCAGGACTATCTCTTGTGCCGTGGCCCTGTCCCCAGGCTGATGCTTCCCCCTCTTCAGAAACCATTCTATCATCTCCAGAATAAACCAGTGTTTGGATCTCACCAGCAAGAGACAACAGGCGCAAGCTTCTCATGCCCAGGAGATGCTTCAGGCCAAAGTCTTGCACCTAAAATAACAGAAGAGTGAGGAAATTATCCTGGACTGTCAATACAGCACTAAAAGAATGAACTCTACTTTGCTTTTCACTAGCAGCTTTCATTAGAAGATCTCTAAACACTTTGCACAAACCAAAGAATTCAGCCTCCTCTTTCCATTGGGTGAAGGGGAAAATGAGGCATACAGATATTTTATGTCTTGACCAAAGTCAGAGCTGAGATAGACCCCAGATCATAGTTCCCACTAATGTGCACGCCTGCATGGCTATGCACAAAAAATTCTTCCCCCACCCACCTCCTCTGGAGAGTGGTGCAGCAGCACTCGTGTGGCAGGCGGCTGCGCCTGCAGGCGGGGCCAGCTGAGATGGCGTGGTGAGGGAGCCACTGGAATGGGGAGCTGGAACCTACCACAGCCATGTGGCAGGGGGGGCGAAGCCTGCTCCCGTGGTTGATGCTACCATGTGATGGTGGTGGGGGAGGCTGGGGCCTGTTCTGGCACCTGGGGCTGGGAATGGAATCTTCCGCATGGCGGGGAGGGGGAGGTCTGCTCCAGTGGCAGGGAATGGGACATGCCAAATGGTGGGGGGAGGGGGATCCCGCTCCAGTGGCTGGGAACAGGACACGCTTCATGGTGGGGCAGGGGGAGGGAGGAGGGGGGCGCGGTTCTGCTCCAGTGGCAAGGACCATTTGTGTGTTAATAAATTGGGTGCTGCAGTGGCACACATCCAAACCAGCGCACATGGCCTCAATATTGGTGCACAAGCCAAAACTCACTCTGCTCATGGTTGGAAAATCTTAGCAGGAACACTGCCCCAGATCCCCTGACACACAGTTCACTGTTCTAACCAATAGTCACCAATACTTGCTAACGTATAAAGCATATAATTGCAATGAGCCATTTTGCTTTGGATCAAATGCTATGTATTCTACAAGCGTCACATGCATCCCCTGGAGATGTTTTTTGGAAAGCTTTATCTACACTTGATAATAATAGTGCTCCTGGCCAAAATCATGTTACTTATCATTGACACAGCATGTTTCATCCATTGATCTCAAAGCACAGTCACTGAGGCAGCCATTGCAGAGAGAAAGCTGAGGAAGGGAAGATTTAATATAGGAACTTGTTCCAGTGGGCTAGTTGGTCCCTTCTGAGGAAATGCCTCAAAGGAGATCTAGCCCTAGCAAGGAGCATGGCTTGCATTATCCTTCTCTGTTCACCAACCTGACAGCACCAGCGGAGATACAGGCTCCTAATTGATGACATGGTGGATAAGTAACTGAGTCCAGTGTCTGTAATCCGCACACACCTGTAGACAGAAGCACAGTGTCATATGAAAGATACCAGCAGGGAAGGAAGGTGGAATCCTAACAACTCCGCCAAACAATTCATACGCCTTGAATTGGCTCTTCTCTGTTGCTAAGCAAGAGGGGAGGGGGCAGACAAATGGACTAGATACTCCCCAGAGGCTTTCAGATATGCAGGCATATGGTGGGGAACAGAAGTCCTTATGTGTTCTAATGCCTAGCTAACAGCAAGGCCTTCAGCCTCAGATATCTTCAGTGTCTTGTACTTCTTCCTCTTCCTTCACCTCCCACACCCCTACCATCTGCTTTAAAGCAGTGGAAGGCTTAATGAGTCTTTTGCCCTCACATCATCTGCAACACAGGTCATAGATTACTGAGAGTTACTAACATCTGATGACTGTTTGGTGGCCCTAGGTAAAGTGAGTCACACTCAGAGGTGTCGACATCACAAAAGCTACCACCATAATTGTCAGGCAGCTCAAATGGGCTAGGCATAGAACCTGAACTTTATGCTCAGGTCTAGAGGGTGTCTATAGAACAATGACCAGGCAGTGTTCAGGGAAGGTTGCACTCATGCTGCTCATGCCCTTCTTAATCTGTGGGGAAAACAGAAAATTCATTCTCACGGTTGTTAGTACAAAACCTTTGGTCTGTGTTAGGATTCCTGGGGGACAAAAACAAAACAAAACCACTAGTCAATTGTGACCATAACTCCACCGTTGCCTGGTCCCAAGTCCAGGATGTGAAAGGAGGAGGGTTGTACGTCGGGCTAGCAACCCACTACGTAAAAAAAAAAACAACCTCTTGCTACAGAAACGTCAACGAAAACTTTAAAAAGCCATTAAAGGGGTGATCAGCTGAGGATCGAGGCAGCAATGCCTAGCATGACGAGCAGAAATGAAAGCCGAAAGGAAGTTTCTGCTCCGATACAGTCCCTAGCAAGACCCAAGCAACAAGTGAGAGTGGCAGCATGGAACGTAAGAACCATGTACGAGACTGGGAAAACAGAACAGGTGGTGAGAGAAATGTCCAGGTACAAGATCAATATTTTGGGCATTAGTGAAATGAGATGGACTGACTCAGGGATGCTAACACTTGGTTCAGGGGAGATTGTCTGTTACTCTGGAAGGTCAGATGGACAGCATCAAGAAGGGGTTGGCATCATCATGGATATTCAGGCTAAGAAGAGCCTTCTGGGATGGGAACCAGTCAACTCTATCATCAGAGCAAGATTCTTTTCCAGCTACGCCAAAACCACCATTATTCAATGCTATGCACTCACCGAACAAGCTACAGAGGAGGAGAAGGACTTATTCTATAGCAACCTGCAAGAGCAGATAGACAAGACACCTCGCCATGACGTTTTGATTGTAATGGGGGATCTGAATGCAAAAGTCGGGTCGGATAATGAAGGCTACGAATCCTGCATGGGCCCAGAGGGTGTCGGTGAAAGAAACGATAATGGACAGCGTTTTGTAGATTTGTGTCTGGAGAATGGTCTGGTGATAGGAGGCACTGTCTTTCAACATAAGTCAATACATAAGTTGACCTGGCTATCTCCAGATAGAAGGACTTGTAACCAAATTGATCACATTGCTATCAACCAGAAGTGGAGAAGATCCATGAGAGATGTCCGAGCACTGAGAGGAGCAGATGCCAACAGCGATCATCATCTTCTTCTTTGTCTGATGATGGCTGAAAAGGACAGACAGAAAGACTGGTGGCCAGCTCTTTGACTCCAGTAGATGAAAACATCCAACAGTGAAGATCCAGTTCACTCTAGAGCTGTCCAACAGATTCAGCCTGCTCGAAGACCTGATAGCAGATGATATTAATATCCACTGTGAGGCGATCCAGAAGGTATACCTGGAAACCAGCAAGATTGTACTGGGGTACAAGACGAAACAGAGAAGGGAGTGGATCTCAGATGCTACATGGCAGCTCATTGAGAACAGAAAGGCGGTTAAACAGCGCACACTTGCAGGCAGTGACGAAGATAAAATACCAGCTGTACAGGTCTACAGGGACCTAAACGTTGCCGTGAAGAGAAGTGTATGAAGAGATAAGAGAGCGTATGTGGACAATATTGCCACGGAGGCCCAGTCAGCAGCAGACAGAGGTGATACTAGGACAGTGTACAAGATCACCAAGACTCTTATAGGAGACTTTACCAACAAGTCTACTGTAGTAAGAGACAAGAACGGGAAAATGCTGGTGACAGCAAAAAAACAGCTCAGCAGGTGGACGGAACACTTCAGGGAGACTCTCAACAGACCAGACCCAGAGGAAGAGGCTGACATTAGAAGTATGAACCTCCAAGTAGACATGGAATGTGGGGACATCAGTGAGCTGGAGATAGCGGACGCTATCAAACAGACGAAGGGCAATAGAGCACCCGGGGAAGACCAGATCACTGCTGAAATGCTTAAGGCAGACCCCAAGGCAAGCGCACAAGCTCTGAAGGGTCTCTTCAACAGGGTCTGGGAAGAAGAGAGGGTACCGGAGGCCTGGAAGAAGGGCATCATTGTGAACTTACCCAAAAAAGGTGATCTGTCCATCTGCGGGAACTGGAGAGGCATTAATCTGCTGTCTGTGCCGGGAAAGATTTTCTGTAGAGTCCTGCTACAGAGAATGTGAAAGGGCATTGAGAAAATCCTCAGGGAAGAACAGGCTGGCTTCAGAAGTGGAAGGTCATGCACGGACCAGATCTTCGTCCTACGCACCATAGTGGAGCAGTCAATAGAGTGGAACTCTTCGCTCTACATTAACTTCATGGATTTTGAGAAGGCGTTTGATAGCAGCCACCACCCCTCACTCTGGAGGATTCTACAAGCATACGGGTTCCCTGAGAAGGTCATTAACATCCTGAGGGACCTGTACGCTGAGAATCAATGCTGTGTGCGACATGAAGGACAGGAGAGTGACTGGTTTCACGTGAAGACAGGGATCAGACAGGGCTGTGTAATCTCACCTGTTATCTTCCTTGTGGTCATCGACTGGGTGATGCGCAGAGCCACTGAGGGCAGATCAAGGGGGAGTGCTATGGGGACCGACTGCTCGGCTTAAGGACTGCGACTTCACAGATGACCTGGCGCTTCTTTGCGCATGATCAGCAGGACATCCAAGAAAAGACCGACATTGTTGACCGGACAGCCAGAAGCGTTGGGCTCAGAATTCACCCTGGCAAGTCCAAAGTGATGAAACTGAGGACAACTAACACCGATAAAACCACCGTCATGGGTGAAGAGTTAGAGGAAGTAAATGACTTCAGGTATCTCGGCAGTTACATCTCGGCGGACAGCAACATCGACAAAGAGATCTCCGCTAGAATTGCCCTGGCAGCGCAAGCCTTCCAAAAGCTTAACAACATTTGGAAGTCGTCACTGTTGCAGACCAGGACTAAACTGAAGATCTATAGGTCGAATGTGCGCTCAGTCCTGCTGTATGCTGTAGAGACTTGGAGGACTAACAAGAAGATTGAGAGCAGACTCAGAGGTTTTGAAGGACGGTGCCTTCGTCGTATCCTCAGAGTCCGCTGGGAACAGCATGTTACCAACAAGGAGATAAGCCAGCGCACTGGCATCAACAATGTTGTGGACGAGATCAAGCAGAGACGCTGGAGATGGCTGGGGCATGTCCTTCGGATAAGTGAAACAAGAATCCCTCATATGGTACTCAGATGGACTCCACCTGGAAAGCGTAAAAGAGGAAGGCCGTTGGTCACCTGGAGGAGGACTATGGAGGAGGACATGAAAAGGAAGGGCACGACCTGGGAAGAAGTCAGCCAGCTTTCTCAGGACTGTGAAGGCTGGAGAAGATTCGTTGGTGCCTTATGCTCCATCAGGAGCGAAGAGGATTAATAATAATAATAATAATAATAATTGTGACCATAGTGCTACTGGGCTCTATATGATTGCCACATAGGGAACCACATGAATCCTCTTTCTCCAGTGCTGAGGAAAAACAGGGTTTTAGAGTGACATTTCTCCAGGCACTTGAGGGTACCACACACTGTGAGACAGAACAAGAGGGCCATGCCTGTAGAAGGAGGGCAAGATCCCCAAGTGGTATAAGTCAGAAAAGCTCACTAATTTTACTGGTGCATGCCAGGTTACACCAGCTGAGGATCAGACCTGAAGAACCTCTGTGACCCAATTCAGTTCAGAGCAGGCAACCAAGGCAGGTGCTTTTTGTTGCAGGATGACTGGTGCCTTTAAAGAAAGATAAGGCCACGCATGCCTGTGCCACAATTAGCTGCTTCTCAGCCTGATTTGGTGGGACCTATGAACAATCAGGTGATAGCTTCAGGGACAGCTTGGCCTTATGAAAGGACTAAGAGACCTGAGTCTGGTAGCTGAAGCCCTAGGGAGTGCACTGGGGTCACTTGAGCCAGGGACCAAGAATGATACTCCAAGGGAGCCAGCCTGGATTCCCAGTGCTCTCTCCCATAGCCAGAAAAACTCTCAAAAGTAACTCAGAGGGTAGGCTGAAGAGAAGCCCCAGCGGGCAGAACTTTTTGTCTGTTGGGATTTTTTGGGGGGATGTCTGCTCTCTTGGGAGGGGTTAAGTTTGTCTGGGTCTTGACCAGAGAGCTAAGGCACATCCCCAGCACAGACCATTATGTGGAGAGATGAGGAGACCCATGTTGAAGCAAGAAATGAAGGCAGCAAGTGCCAGTAGTGCCACACTCAGTAGCAGGGGGCATTTTGCAGTACCCATGCCCTATGACAGAACACAGAGCAATAGTCTCAAGTTGCAGTAGGGGAGGCCTAGGCTGGATATTAGGAAAATCTATTTCACTAGAAGAGTGGTGAAGCGCTGCAATGGGTTACTTATGTAAGTGGTGAAATTTCCACCCCTAGAGATTTTTACAGCCAGGCATTATAAAGCACTGGCTGGAATGATTTAATTGGCTTTGAGCAGGAGGTTGGACTATGAGACCTTCTCAGGTCTCTTCCAAGCCTAAGCTTCTATGATACTCCAGCATTCTTTACTTGAGCTTCCTTCCACTATACTTACTGGTCAACACACTCTTCTGAGCCCACTGTCATCTGCACCTCCCTTTGGAGATGAGCTTCTAGAAGCTTTCCATTCAATAGGAAATTCTTTATTTCGTTGAGAGACTGGCACTAGGTATTTTCTGTCTTCAGGACTGGCCCATTTCTTCACTTAAGGAAGAAGTTTCAAGGGAACATCACCATGCAGCTCTATGCAAGGGGGTCCCATGGCTAGTGGGAAGAAGAAATCACGTCAGGTCAGGCCTTCAGCACAGGGCCATTCCTAAACCATCCTGCTTTCACTCCCCAGAAGGGACCTCCTTCCTGCCTAGGAGACCTGCCACCTTTTCCCCTTTGTCACACAAGAAAGTAACAGAGGATGAGTGGCTCAGAACAGCAGAGATAGTGAGGGGTAGGAATGGTGAAGATGGTGCCTGCAGAAGATGCTGGCAGGATAGGTGGGATGGAAAAGGAGCATGCAGCAAGGTGCCTGCTGGAGACTTCTGACATGCCATAAGAGGGAGGATGGAAGAGCAGGGAGGAAGGAGCTTGGTAGCCAAGTTTAGCTGTGCCGGCATCCATCACCATAGCAATTTCAAAGTCTTCAGCTGCTGTAAATTAACATGATTCCACTGAACAGCGCTCTAATAACTTACAGCAGCTGTGGATCTGGCCTGTGGGCTTCAAGGATCAATGGGGCTGACAGTATTATTCAAGACACTGCTCTCAGCATGTTGCACAATCTGTTTAGCAGAAACAGATCAGTGGGTGCAGAGCAGATGCAAACCCTGCAAACACATAACTCCAGCTAAACTTTTCCCAGGAAATTCAGCAAGTTTAGTTCATTTTCCCCCTCCACATCCCATTGCTTTTTCATCATGCTTTTTGCATTGGCATGAACTGATGCACAGGAACACTAGCAGGAAGGCCTGTGGAATATCTGTGGTCTGGTCTGAGAGCTAGGGAAAAAGTCTGTGCTCTTTTTGAGCTTCCTAATCCAGGTCTGCTGGCTCCAGAAGAGGGTCAGAGAAGTTAGGATTGAGCCTTTATGTTTGTGTGGGGCACGGTATCTCTGAACTGAATCCTAAAGGGTGTTCTCATCAGGTGTAGAAATTAGCCTGAAGAACAGAGTTCTGGTCCAAATTTCCCAAAAATTGTGGGAGGAAAGCAAGAGTTTGGATCTGGGAATTTGCTTCAGGTCCATCTCCAATCATGTATAAAGGCCTTAGGGCAAAAAGCAGAATATATATCCCTGAAATGCTGGCAACAATATTACCCTGTCCTTTCCTTCTCTCTCTGTTCCCCCTCTCACCAACTTCTATTTACCCTTTCTTTCCATTTCATATATTGACCAGGAGGAATGCTGTTCCATTTTGAGAAGAAACCATGTTTGGGACCTTAATGCCAGTTTCGGTTCCTAATTTTCCAAATGCTTTCAATATGCCACCCTTGCCCTCAGGTGGGGACTGAGGGATATCATGACCCAAACGCAGCAGTGACATGGTGCACAATGTGACAAGGAAGCACACAAGCATTTTTGATCCACAGCTGTTGATTGGTAATTTCTCCCAACAATTTTTGCTGCTAAACAGTGTGTGTGGAGTAGCTTGCTGCTACTCCACCGCCAGTCTCTCCCAGCACCAACTGCTCTAAAGAATGGAGCTGGATCTTGAGCTGTCCTGTCCTCACTTCTCGCATCAGAGAGTACTATTGGTGAGATGACACAGCTATTCTAATCCCAGCCCCTCCCAGCAGCAAGCCCTATAGGGAATGGTGAGCAATGCTAGTTGTGCTCCCAGCTGCTCCTGTCTCAGCTCACCAGGCAGGGGTTATTGAAGCTTCTAGATGCCCCCTCCCTGGAGGGATCCTGCAAAGGATTCAGCTGCCCACCTACCTGTCAAGTACGAGCTCCTCCAGTTTATGCAGATCACAGGCAATATACTCCAGAGCCATGTCCGTGATCCGAGGGCACCATGACAAATCCAAGCTCCTCAACTTCCGCAGGTTCTCGGCCACCAGCTCCACCCCATCATCAGTTACCTTGGAACAGCCAGAGAGGCTCAACACGCTCAGGTTGGGCAAGCTGTGTACCATGTTGACTACCCCATGGTTGGTGATCTCCCAGCAGGAGCTGAGGCGCAGAGTGTGGGTGGTGTAGCCCTGTTTGGCAGTGAAGTAGGCCAAGGCCGTGTCTGTCACATGGTAGGCCTGCAGGTTGAGCTCAGTCAGGTTGGGCAGCAGCTGGGAGATGGCAGCGATGGCATCATCAGCCACATTGATGCAGTCGCTGATGCTCAAGGAGGTGATACGAGCATTCAGGCTTGACCACAGGCCCGCTTCCGTGAAGTCATTGCAGCCGGAGAGCTCCAGGCGCACCACACCCTGCATCTGCTCCAGCATCACCTGCCAACAGAGCATGGCACTGGGTAATCTCTCCACCACACTTCACAGATTCATGGTGCTTAAGGCCAGAAAGACCATTGCATCATATGGAAAGCAATAGGCCCCTGAGCACACTCAGGAGGGGCAGGGATGCCTGTAACATCTCACTTCAGGAAGATCTGTTGGTGGGGGCTTATGGTACATATGAGCTCTGGCAACTGTGCCCGTGAAACTTATAACCACTTGGAGTACTCTAACCCAGTGGTGTGCAACCCGTAGGTCGCAACCCCCAAGGGGGTCACAGTTGTCTTCCCAGGGGGTCACGGCACTTAGATCCGGCCAGCCGGGGGCTGGGCGCGGTACTTAGATCTGGCTGGCTGGTGGCTGGGCCCGGCAGTTGGCAGCCCCTGCGGCACGGGGGTCGCAGATCAAAAAAGGTTGCATACCACTGCTCTAACCCATGTTGCCTTACACCAGACACACACTTGTGTCCTGTGTGAACTACAAATGAGGCACAACCCCCCTCTGGTCTCCACTTAAAATGTAGGCCAATATAGCTATAGCACTCAAGGGTATGAAAAACTGACATCTCAGTGCTATAGCTATGCTGACCTAAACCCTGGTGGAATGGAAGAATGTTTCTGTCAACCTAACTAGTATTGCTTAGGGAAATAGTGTTTCTACAGCAAAGAATCCCTTCCATTCCAACAACGTCCCACTCCCGCCCCTCCCTCCCCTTCCACCTGAGGGTAGCGCCTGGTAGTGCCAAACACCCCTTCCCCCTAGAAACACCTTGTCCAGGTGCTCAGCAAGGCTGTCAGCTCCCTTTATCTCATTGTAATTGAAGCTTGTTACAGTGAGAGAGTATGTTGGTAAATGCACCATGCTCACAGATGTTGCTCAGTTACAATGAGCTCTGTAGCCCTGTATCCCTGTCTACCTTACAGAGTTATGCTGGCATAACTGCAATGACAAAACTATGCCACTCTTGTTCCCATAGTGAAGACATGGTCACAAAGCTCACTCCATCTGAGAAGTATCTGTGAGCATATGAGCATTCCCAGCATTCTCTGTTGCTGTAACAAAAGCTAAGGAAATCCCCGAATGAAAACTCTCTGTTAAGGCAGAGAACACTGAAAGCCAGGACTGGTGGCTGAAAACAAACTTTATGGGGCCACAGAAAACTTGGCCACACCCATGAAAAGTGGGCATCTGATTAACTAAAATCATGCCAGACCACAGATGTTGCTGGACCAGAGAATGCTGGACTAGAGAGGTTCAACCTGCATTTGAAAGGCAGAGAGAATGGAGGAGATTTGGGGTAACCCAGCTAACCAAGAGTAAGGCCTTTTATCTTTTTGGTTCTTTTGACTGAAGCAGGAGACAGGCTGGATAAGCTAAGAGGTAGCAAGCCTGGACCTGACTGTACAGCATGGGGATGGAGGTGTATGTTGTCAGGTGTATGTTGCCTTCAAAACAACACATAAAAGCCAAATGTTTGATGTACACAACTGAGCCTCCAACATAACATTTCTTCAGCTCCTAGGTCCCTACCCACACTTCATCTAGATGCCACAATCCTCCTTATTCACACTTCCCATGTAGGCTCTAGCTCACCCCCATCCCTATCCACACTCTACATTCTGACCCACAAACTACCCATCCACCACATAGGCCAGAGTGTCATCTCTCTCCAGCCTGCCTACAGACCTGACATGAGGCCTTGTCACACCTTGACCTTCCCATCTAGCCCAATGGCTACACTCTGCTTCATGTGGCCCACCATCTCTGCTCTGCAATCAGGCCCATGTGACTGATAAAAGGAGCCTTTTTTGGCACCTCCAGGAAGTTGTCATATTAATGTCCAACTTCCACCTGTATCTCCCCCTTTAGGTTAGTCAATAAGTCACATGATGTAGCCTGAGGGAGCCAGGATGCAGCCAAAGAATCTCCTCTTCCTCTTCTTGGGTCCTACACATTGCTCTGACAGCCTCCACCCATCACTAGGGGGTACCGGCTTATAAATCTGGGGAACTCTTTCAAGCATGGCACTCAAATCCCAAGGTCTACCCACTTATAATCCACCCTGACACCCTTCTGATGGGTGGCGGAGATTCCCTGCCCTGTAGCTGATAAAGGCTGGAAGACTGGGAATGGGCTTTACCAGCACATAGCTAGGGTAGGCTCTGCTAGTATGGATACACACAAGAGGGTGGACTTTCTGCTCATGAAGCACTGATGAGGGCTGGCTGGAAAGACAAGGGGAAAATGGGGCCAGGCTATACCTCTCATGTGTGTGTAATAGCAGTATATAGGAAGAGGATAATATCCCTTTAAATAGTTGTGAGCCTTCTTGTGGTGCTCACTGTGCTCTGTTTTAGAAACCAGCCAGAGTACCAGGATGGACATAGCTAGGCTTGGTGTGCTTGTATATGGTTATTTGGAATCCAAGTGTAGCCCTGTGATTTTGTTATATTATCATTGTTCTGTAAAAAGCAAAAGACAAAACAGGGGCAGGCTGGGCACATTGAAAAATTGCTCCATTGGTGCAAGAATTGGGCTAAAACTCTGGGTTCTAGTCCAAGTTCATACCCTGGCCTTTTTTATGACTCCTGGGCAAGTCACTTAATCTTTCTATGTCTCAGTTCATAGAAGGTAATACTTGCCTTCGTTGCACAATGTTTTGGAATCTGTGGTTGAAAAGTCCTGCAGTTAAGTAGCAATACCATTATGGCCAAAGTATTTTAAAGGGCAATGGAGTAAAGAGCCTTTACTCTGCCTATCAAAGGGTTGTGCCTGGGGATAAATTTGGCTTGGAATGCATCAAGGAAGTGGAGGAAAAGATAGGGAATCATAGGCTATGTCTACACAACAAGGTTTTTTTGTGCGAAAACGGCCGTTTTTCACAAAAAACAGCAGATTGTCCACATCTCAAGTGCGTTTTTGCACACACAAAAAAATACAGTAAATCGACAAGACAGAGGGCTTTTGCCGGTAGAGTTATTCCTCTCCACATGAGGAATAACTCCTTTTTGCACTATAGCTCTTGCGCAAAAAGGCACGTGTGGATGCTCCGCAGGGGTTTCTTGTGCAAAAAGAGCCTATCTGAAAAAGCATAGTAGTTCTGATTGCCATTAACAGAATGGCTATCAGAGCTTTCTTGCACAAGAGCGTCCATGCAGTGTGGATACTCTCTTGTGCAAAAGTACATCGCTTTTGTGATGCGCTTTTGAGGTGTGGACACGCTTTTGTGCAAGAAGTTTTTGCGGAAGATCTCTTCCACAAAAAGCTTCTTGCGCAAAAACCCTACAGTGTAGACAAAGTCTAAGGGTATGTTTACACTTGCCCCCTACTTCGAAGTAAGGAGGCAAATGAAGCATACCGAAGTTGCAAATCAAGCCCGGGATTTAAATATCCCGCGCTGATTTGCATGTTTAACTGGTCGCCATTTTAGAAATTCCTAGCCGGAGTAACTGTCCACGTCTACACGCGGCAGTGAATGGAGTCCGATTTAAAGCCCTAACTTGAATTAGCTGGTATTCCTCCTGCAATGTGGTTTACCAGCTAATTTGAATTAGGGGCTTTAAATCGGACTCCCGTTTCACTGCCGCGCGTAGACGCAGGCAGTTACTCCAGGTTAGGGAATTTCTAAAATGGCGACCAGCTGGGAACATGCAAATCAAGCACGGGATATTTAAATCCCGGGCTTGATTTGCAACTTCGGTATGCTTCATTTGCCTCCCTGCTTTGAAGTAGGGGGCAAGTGTAGACATACCCACAGTGTTTAAGGCCAGAAGGGACCAGGGATCAGATCTGTCATGACTGTGACTGTGTTCATTAGGTAACCGACATCACCCAGCACCTGCACACTAAATCCATCTTAACTGAGCCCAAAGGATTACAGCTCACAGGAGCCTTAAGTGTTCTGTGTCACAGGCAGAGAAAAGGAGGGACTGGCATGCACCAGTGCTCAAGGAAACTGCAATAACAGAGAAATGATTAAGTGAAATGCACCAGATAATCCTGGCAAGTGACTCTCCCATAGGTACTGCCAGAAATTCCTTGCCAACCACACACAGAGTGATCAGCTAAACCCTGAGCACATGAATAAGAACTAGCCAGCCAGAGCCCTGCCACCCCGCCCAGTGTGGCCAGTCTTGATGCTTGGGGAAGATCAACTTTCCACTTCAGCATACAGGAAGGAAAGGAAGGAAAGAAGGAAGGAAAAAAATTCCTTTCTTACCCCCTGCAGTTTCTTGACTAAAACCCTGATGAATGAGCTTGTAGGAAGATAAGCAAAATGTTGGAAGTGTGCCCCAGGGCTGTTGAGTCCTGCCCCCAGGGAAGAAAGAAGGGAGTCATCATGGGGACCTAGCTTGCCTCCCTAATGCAGAAATACATCTGCATACAGTGAGGAAGGAATGATGAGACTATGCCCTGTCCTCAGTGAGCCACTCAGGCTGACTCAGTTGCTTGGGGACCAGTGCTAATGTCATACCATGCAGGCTCTCTCAGCTTGATCCCAGCCCTCAGGTGCTCACTTTTTCTGCTACCAGCAGGCAGGCAAGTGAGGCTAGCATTCCAACTCCCAAAAGGAAGAAATCTGTTTAACTAGCTGACACAGATCTACTTAACTAGCTCCCAGCCTCCTGGGGAAAGAAGGAAAGAATCATGGGAATTTGTAGCCAATATATTTGGATACAAAGCATTCTCTCTGGACTGTGGCTACAGAATTAAATGAGCGTATTTTCTCTTGCATTGCATTGCATTATGGCAAGTGAGAGACCGGGCAGCTTAGACAGAGTCTCACACCGGCAAACAGAGAGGTGCTAGGACAACTCACTTAAAATCTCTCTGGGCCTCCACTGCCCGTATGTACAATGGATATAACAATCCTTCTTTTTCTGTCTTTTGCCTGAGATTCTGAGGTCTTTGGGACAGTGACACTATGTCTGTATAGCACCTACCAAAATGGGGCCCTGTTACTTCTATAACAACAGTCCAGCTGTGGTGTGTCTGACCCAGAATAACCAGGCACAGCTCACTAGAGAGCAATTGGAATATTGGATGGAATGCAGAGCACAGATGCAGAATTATGAATGGAATTCAGCAACGGCAAATGAAGTGAGTTTGATGGGGCTGTGCAAAAGTCTTTTCAGGAAGTGCTGGGAGCACTGTTCTTTGAGATATTTCAAATCAGACTGGAGAGAACACTAGAAAACCATCTATGAGGAAGAACTCTGTCTTGCCCCAGGTAGCTAGACTGCAGTGGACAGGAGTCTTTCATCATTCAGCTGCATCTCTGTGATTCCCGGTAGCCAGACCAGGGACAAGAAACCTACCTCAAGCCCTGCATCCGTGATGGTCGATCTCTTAAGGCTCATAGACTTCACCCCTTTCTTGGACAGGGGGTAATTGTCAATGAACTCACAAATGTCCAGGTCTGAGACCCCCACCAGGCAGAAGCTGTCAAAGCCCCGGATGGCAAAGCCTTGTAGGTTAACAAACTCCTTCTCACCACTAGCCAGGGTGTTGTAGAGCTCTTTGGTGTGCAGCACTGGTGTCAAGCCTACCCAGAACTTGGACTGATACAGGACCCGTCGCCACACCTTACATACTTGGGCCAGGACACATTTCTCACAGGCTGAAAAGTACCAGAACAAGCGATTGAGGATCTTCTCATCCACAGCCAGTTGCCTTTCCGTAAGGGATCCAGGGAGCGTCTCTGGGGAGGGGTGCTCATTTGTTGGGGAGGCCTCACTCAAGTTCAGTCCCACCATGGAGGTGCCAGAAGGGGATGGCACCCCAGCCAGAGTTGCCAAGGACAGTGGTGATGCCAGACTGGTTATGGGCAGGTCACTGTGATTGGATAAGGCTGGGCTGATGATAGCAGGCACAGAAGAAGGCTGGCAGAGCCGGTTTTTCACTGCTGGTGTCCCTTTGGTGATGCTGGCAGAGCCAAGTCCATTGGGCTGGGTAGGGATCTTCACCAGTCCATTCCGGGGTAAACATGGGGGCTTGATGTCACCGGTACTGTGGTTCGACATCTTCTACAGTCTCTCTGGAACACAATGCAGAGAGGTTAGGGGGCAATTCTCCCTCCTGGGTGCCTGCCTCGAGACCTGCTAGAACAGGGAGGTACCTGCAATGTACATGGAGACCCAGGCAAAGCTGAGATGCCAGGCCAACTGTCTAGAAGAGCTTTAAGAATCTCACTTTGTCCTGCCCCCTGCCTGTGTGTGTTACATCACCAGATTCCCACTGACCATGGCCTTAACTGATCCATCTGGTCTGACACAGCCGGGGGGCAGAGTCAGTCAGTGGAATGGCCCCTCAAGGACAGCTGGGCTATTAATGCTCCAGGACTGCAGCTACCTTGCTGAAGCTCTTAGTTTAAAACAAGGGCTGAATATGCAACTGATGCTCCAGGGAGGAGGATCTTGTAGGTAAAAGCTATAGCTGAGAGCCTAGAATATGGGGGGACAGTCCTGCCCTGATTCACACATTGCACAACTTATCTTAGCTATCCTATGGCTCCCATCTCAGTGGGCTCTAAGCACTGATTTGAATTTCATTCACATTGCAGAGGGTGCAGATCAGGGCAGCACATGAGTCCATGTACCTGAGAGTGATATAGATCAACAGCTTGCCTTTCACAGCTGAGAGAGAAATGTGATCTAGAGGTCTGAGCACATCCCTAGAACCACCGAGGCCCAATCCCAACACTTTCACTGTGGTCTTGAGCAAGTCTGTTCTCTGCCTCAGTTTCTCCCTGTAAAACTGAAATAACTATAATGTCCCACTTCACTGATGGGACTATACAACAGGGACTTATCTGACTGTTCCTCTTTCATAGTAATAACATGTATGTTTCATTTTCACAGCACTTATAAGACCCATAACCCACCCAGAGAGCAGTGTTCCCTCAAAGCTGGGTGGCAGCACAGCTTCACAAGTGATTAATCAGCCTCTCCCAGTCAGTCAACTCCTTGCATTAATCACCTGTGAAGTTGTGCTGCCATGCAGCTTAGAGGGAACACTACCAGAGAGGTACAGGTGTGTTGTTATCTCCATTTCTCAGAAGGGGGAGACTAAGGCAGAGAGCTGAATGTCAGGATTAGAACGCTGATTTTTTAGGACCTATGCACATCTGGGACTGATAAGTGGACAATTTACAGTCAACTGAATTCAAAGGTGCTCTGACAATTCACACCATTCCCTGATTTGCCTCCACAGTGCTAGAGCGCTAACGTTCCAGCTGCACTACATCAAATAACACTGAGTTTCTGTAGGTGGTCATTTGCCCACCACCTTCCACAAAGCTAAGTAGCTCCTAGACTGTTGAAAAGGAAATTCTGCAAATGAGCTAAGGTCTGTATCTTTAGAGGGTAGAGGGGACGCTGACCTTACATAAACTTCCAGGGGTAGCCGAGTTAGTCTGTACAGGATAAACTTAAAAAACAACAAATGGACTGGTAGCACTTTATAGACTAACAAAACATTTAGATGGTGTCATGAGCTTTCATGGGCACAGCCCACTTCTTCAGATGATCAGTGCCCACGAAAGCTCATGATACCATCTAAATGTTTTTTTAGTCTATAAAGTGCTACCAGACCATTTGTTGTTTTTAAAATTTAACTTACATAAACCATCATTCATTGCAGGAGGCCCATCCATCAAGAAGGAATCTTTTCTTGCTGTCCCTTTCCAGCCACATCCCTCACTTGACCCATCAGCCCTGCAAAGCGAGCCATAACACTGTCACCAACAAAAGGAAATGGGCTTCCACCATGACTTTAAATGCATGGTGCAAGGATCTCCTGGGAGGATACCTGATTCCTTGTTCTGTTTCCACAGATGGTGCGGGAATGCAGAACCATCCCACCCATAGGAAGGTTCAGGGAAGCTTCCCCAGGCCTCATGCTTTGGGGGGGACCTGCAGTGGCTGCCTCAACTGTCCTATGGATGGGACCCGTGGGGTCACAACAGCCTGGAGGATTATGTGAGGGGGCCTGGCATGGTGTAGCAACAGGGGTTGGGGTCCCTGCACTCA
Source organism: Rafetus swinhoei (assembly GCA_019425775.1). Classification (NCBI taxonomy): domain Eukaryota; kingdom Metazoa; phylum Chordata; order Testudines; family Trionychidae; genus Rafetus; species Rafetus swinhoei. Next base: position 41,719,650 of record CM033443.1, on the reverse strand, counting down.
TTAAAGTAACAGGAGCTGGTTGACACAGCAGCTTGCTCTGTCCCGCCCGTCCCTTCTCCCATCTCACTGTGCTCTGCTTCATGGCAGTGTCAGGAAGTGAAGAGTCCCTGCCCTGACCCGCTCTGCTCCCCCGAACAATGCAGGACTCAGGGGAGCAGACTGGGCTGGAGCTGAGGCTCTCTGCTTCTTGCCTCTGAGGTGAAGTGGAGCAGAGTGAGCTGGGAGATGGGCAGGAGAGTGGAGCAGGCTGGTGTGTCATTCTGGTTTCCACTGCCATGGTAAGTGTGTGTGTGGGGGGGTCCAACCCCTTCTGCCACCCCGCAACAGGCCCCCCCCAGTAATTCCCCAGGTCACATAGCTTGGGGGAAGGGACTTTTGGGAAGGGGTGCAATGGAGACACGAGGGGGCAGAGCAAGGTGGGGCTTGAGAGAGGGTGGCATGGGGGTGGGGCAGGGGCGGGAAAAGATATGGTGGGGGCAGGGTCTGGAAGGAGCTGCCCAGACTCTGTGCCTGAGGCAGGGGAGTTGACCTGGATCCCATGCCCCTTTCGGGACAGCTCAGGGGAAAATGGGACAATCTGTTTAGCAGACAAGCAATGTTTATCCCAGCATGTGCCACTAGAGGCTGACATTCTATTTTGTTTATAAATAGACCAGTGCATTTCAAAAGGCAAGGATGAGACAATAACAGCTAAATCTCTGTGTGTGTGCATGCGTGTAGTGGAAGGGAAGAGAGCAAGAGGGTGTGGATGACAGTGGAGCTCCGAAAGGCCTCTTTCTCTTTCACTGGCTCTCTGACTCAGTACTCATATGGTCCTCCTCACTGTGTTATCTGGAACCGGTGCACTGAAAATGCACCATTTCTTTTACTGGCAAAAGCAATGATAATTAAATGAATGCTTGCCATACTATCTTCAACTTACTTAGATGAGTCCACAGGGCTCTGTGGCCAGGCACCACCTCCATCACCAAGACACAATAAGGTGTAATGCTAGGGACAGAGCGAGTACTCCCTTATCCACTTTCATGCGCCCTCACTGATGAGTGCCTCATACTGAATGAGGCTGTTGATATAATAGGCATCACAGAACCTTGGTGAACTGAGTCATACCAAGGTACAAAATATATCAGAAGGACAGAACAGGTTGTGCTGGTGGGTGAGTGGCACTATATGTGAAAGAAAGCATAGAATCAAATGAAGTAAAAACTCTTACATGAACCAAACTGTACCATAGTTCATTTGTAATTCCATGCTCTAATAATAAGAATATAGCTGTAGGGATATATTACTGACCTCCTGACAAGGATTGTGATAGTGACTGTGAAATGCCCCGGGGAGATTAGAGAGGCTATGAAAATAACAAACTCAGTAATAATGGGGGATTTCAACAACACCCATATTGACAGGGTACATGTCATCTCAGGATGCGATGCAGAGATAAAGTTTCTTGACACTTAAATGACTGCTTCTTGGAGCAGCAAGTCTTAGAACCCACAAGAGGAGAGGCAATTCTTGATTTAGTCCTAAGTGCAGGCAGGATCTGGTCTAAGAGGTGAAAATAGCTGGCCCATTTAGTAATAATTAACCATAATATAATTAGATTCAACATCCTTGTGGTGGGGAAAACACCAAAGCAGCCAAACACTGTAGCATTTAATTTCAGAAAAGGGAACTACACAAAAATGAAAAAGTTAGTAAAACAGAAATTAAAAGGCATAGTGCCAAAAGTGAAATCCCTGCAAGCTGCATGGAAACTTTTCAAAAACACTATAATAGAGGCTCACCTTATATATGTGCTCCAAATTAAAAAACACAGTAAGAGAACCAAAAAAGTACCACTGTGGCTAAACAACAAAGTAAAGGAAATAGACAGAGGCATTGTTTACAAAGTGGAAGTTAAATCCTAGTGTGGAAAGTAGGAAGAATATAAATTCTGGCAACTAAAGTGCACAAATATAATTAGGAAGGCCAAAAAGAATGTGAAGAACAGCTAGCCCAAAACTCGAAAAGTAATAGCAAATGTTTAAGTACGTTAGAAGCAGGAAGCCTGCTAAACAATCAGTGGGGCCACTGGACAATCAAGATGCTGAAAGCGCACTCAAGGATTATAAGGCCATTGCAGAAAAACTAAATGAATTCTTTGCATTGATCATCATAGCTGAGCATGTGAGGGAGATTCCCAAACCTGAACCATTCTTTTTAGGGTGACAAATTTGAGGAACCGTATTAGGGTTGTTAAATAGCGGTTAATAAGCTAATTGAATAGTTGATGGAATTTCCATCAACTATTTGATTAATTTATAAGGGGGTTAGCTCCTGGGGGCCACACAAACTGGGATTACTACATTTAATCTGCTTTTTAAATGTAGTAAGAGCCACTGTGCCTCTGCCTCCCCTGCCCCCCACCACGGAGATGGTGCTGAGGGGAACCAGCTTTTGAGCCAGCTCCCCCCCACTACCAGTTCCTGCTCTCTCCCCCCACTGCCTCTGATACAGAGGCAGTAAGGGGTGGGGATAGCAAGTCGTCGAGTAGTGACTCGACTACCCAATAAGCCTAGGTTAATCAGGTAGGCGACTACTCAACTAGTCATTTACATCCCTAAACTGTATTGCCCTCCCCACAGCACTGCCTGGCACCTTAGCCACACAATCCCCATTAGAGTGATTTTTTAAACAAAATGACTGTTTATTCATTTGTAAAGCATATAGGATGATTGATATGCAGAATAACACTTTGCAAATCTTACAAGCAGCCAACTCTGGGCTTCACTGCCATTTTTAGCCACCCCCAACAAGCAGGCATGAGTCTCCAGGGTGTTAGGAGCACAGGCAGCAGTGGTACTGTCATACCCCTTGTCATATATAGGAGCTCCTAAGGAGAGTCTGACTTACCTGGAGAGTGAGGAAAGGGTTAAGCAACTGTAAATGCACCTGAGGAAGGGGGCTTTGGGCATTCAGTCAATGAACTGCAGATAGGAATTGCAAACTGAGAGAGAGGGGTTTTTCTTTGGCTCTTCTTTGAGATCAGAGCCGTTTTTTTCCAGGTATGGAGGGAGACAGGCTTTCCCAGGAATGGATTTCTTAAAATGTGTAAGTAGGGAAAAGTTTAGATAGTCCATCAGGTTTTATTGTTTACCTTGTTTGGGGGTTTGGAAATCATGTCTGAGCTGGTTAATTGTTTTTCTCTTTGTAACTAAGGATTACAACCCAGGGATTTCCCCTGAGTCTATTTCACGCCATGGCTTTTTAACACCCAGTCATTTACTATGCTTGCAACAGTAGTTTTGTTTTGCTTAACCAGTATTGGTTGATTGCAGTTTCTTTAAGCCTATATGCCTAAATCATCCAGGAGGAACAGAGACCATTGTTCTCTGCGGATTCCCTCTGTTCTCCCAACTCCAAGCAAAATGGTGGTTGGGGCAAGGGAGAGAATTTTGCCTTACGGAGGGTATTCCCAAGTTCTCTCCTCCCTGGAAAAGGGTTTAGTTTATATCTTTTACTCACTTGGATGGTGGCAGCGAGCAAATCAGTCGGTCTTTTTGGATCTCAGGGAGACCAGACAAGTTTGTCTCTGGGAGTCACAGAGACAGGTTTTACAAAGTTTGTTTTACTAGCCGGCTCCTCATCTCTGCACTCAGAGTGTCAGGCTGGGGAATTGAACCGTGACAGCCCTTAACAAGGTGCAGGTTGCAGTCCTGCCTCCCCAGCTGGTACCCACCGGCTAGTGCAGACAAGTCATCTGCCCTTCACCTTATTGTGCTGCCCCACTTGGGAATCCAGCTTTGAGAGCAGCACAATTCTGCCCTGGATCCCTGCTTTTGTTCTCCAGCAACACACACATTCCTACAATGAAGGAGGGAAGGGATCAGCATCCAGCCACCATCCTGCTCTCCTTGAACATAGGACTTGTCAGAACAGACTGAATCAACCATCTACTGTCTCTGATAGTGGCCAACACCAGCTGACCCAGAAAGATATGAGAATGCCCTGGATGGACAGCTATGTATTAACATGGCCAGAAGGGAATTTCCTTCCTGACTCCAGGCTGTTGGCACTCTGCTTGTGCCCTGAAACACATTGATGGTTCATAGTTCATAATATTTTCATTGTGGCTAATACAACTATGAACATTTTTATGTCAATGGTTCCAGTTCTCCATCGCCTCACATCTGGGGCAGGCATTTCTATTACTGTAAGACAGGTGTAAAATGCTACCAAATTAGAAGGATAGGGCCAGCTTCTCATCTACACTAAAGTCTTGTCTACACTGCAGTCTACTAAACTGCCAGTTGCTTTTCAACTTAAGAGTATGGAGGAGGCAGAGATAGAAATAGTGTGTGTGTTGGGGACAGCGTGTGACGACATGCTTACTTTTTATGTTCAGAAAGCAGTCTGAGCAACTAATCCTGGGAAAAAGGGACTCTCCCCTCATTACCCAACTCTACACAGCACAGCAGTTTTACATGCTCCACCCCACCCCAACCCAACCCCACAGCAGTAACCAACTCTGCCTGCCTATGGCTCTGTGATTCCCTCCACATTCTCCTGCAGCCTCCTCAACAGTTCTGTAAGCTCCCCAGGCTGAGGAATGTCAGCGGTTCCCAGAGCTTTAAAAGGGGAGAGGCCTGTAGCAGATTCCCTTCCTGATATCAGCCTGGAACTGGGGATTCCTCTGACCTACTATCCCGGACTCCCTTTCACACTGTGTTGCTGTAACAAACTGCAAATACACTCCTGGTCCTGCACTCCCACCAGTATTCACACAGGCAGGGACACACCCAGCTGCAGTTACATGCAGGCTCTGATCATCCACTGCATGTGACCCAACCATGGAGAGGCTACAGCCAAAATAACCTGGAGAGGAATATGCACCAACCACCTGAGCTAAGATTCCCACACACTTCACTCCTATCATTGGGTCAGATAAAGCAAAAGCAAGTTTAGTAACTACATGTAACCCGCATCCAGTTGGATTTAGACTCTGGTTGCTGTGTAAGTGGGGCACAGAATGTGTTGAGTGCAGCACCCAGTCTTTTTTCTCTGGATCAGTTTCAGCTATTGCAGACTGAGGATGTGGACACAGTGCTTGGAGGAGTGCGACCAACCACGTGCTCACTTGACCCCTGCCCTTCATGGCTTATTAAATCTAGCCGGGAAGGGATAACTGGCTGGGTCCAGGGGATTATTAATGCGTCTTTTAGATCTGGCATGGTTCCTGCTGCCTTGAAAGAGGCAGTGATAAAACCGTTACTCAAGAAGACCTCCCTGGATCCACATGACTTAAATAACTATCGCCCAATTGCTAATATTCCCTTCTTGGGCAAGGTACTCGAGCGAGCGGTGGCGCTGCAACGCCAAGCTTTCTTGGAAGAAACAGACTACTTAGATCCATTTCAGTCTGGCTTTAGGCCTGGTTTTGGAACTGAAACAGCCTTGGTCACCCTGGTAGATGATTTATGCCTGGGAGACAGACAAGGGGAGTGCATCCCTGTTGATTCTCCTAGACCTCTCAGAGGCTTTTGATAGAATTGACCATGATATCCTTCTGGGACGCCTGGCGGAGTTGAGTATTGGAGGCACTGTTTTGCAATGGTTCTGGTCCTACCTGTCAGGACGCTTTCAGAAGATGGAGCTAGGGGGGCTGCTATTCGACCCCGTGGTGATTGTGCTATGGGGTCCCGCAAGGTTCCATCTTGTCCCCTATGCTGTTTAATATCTACATGAAGCCGCTGGGAGAGGTCATAAGGAGTTTTGGAGGAAGGTGCCATCAATATGCAGATGACACCCAACTCTATTTCCCTGTGACATTAGAACCAGGTGTGGCAGTGACTGATCTAAATCGGTGTCTGGAGGCAGTGATGGTTTGGATGAAGTCAAATAAGCTGAAGTTGAACCCAGATAAGACTGAGGTCCTGAAGATCAGGAGGCCATCTGTTCGTGAATATGGCATGGCACCTGTTCTAGACGGGGGTTACTCTCCCCCTGAAAGAACAGATACGCAGCTTGGGAGTCCCCCTGGACCCTTTTTTAACATTTGAAAATCAGATTTCTTTGGTGGCCAGGAGTGCCTTTGGGCAACTTCATTAGATCCGCCAGCTGCGACCCTTACTGAACAAACATGACTTGGCCACAGTGATCCATGCTCTTGTTACATCCCGACTGGATTACTGTAATGCACTTTATGTGGGGGCTGCCTCTAAAGAGCCTTCGGAAACTTCAACTGGTCCAGAATATGGTTGCTCGAGTTTTAACTAACACTAGTTATACGGAGCACATTATGCCAGTGCTTCGGCAGCTGCACTGGCTTCCGGTATGTTTCCGGGCACAATTTAAGGTTTTAGTTATGACCTATAAAGCCTTAAATGAGTTGGGTCCAGGGTATCTAAAGGACCATATTCTCCCATATGAACCTGCCCGGGGATTGAGGTCAGCTGAGGAGGCTTTGCTTCGTGTTCCCCCACTTGTGGAGATAAGATTAACATCTACGTGGAACAGGGCATTCTCAGCTTTTGCTCCGAGGCTGTGGAATTCTCTTCCTCGGGATATTCGCATGGTGCCAACGCTAGCGTTGTTTCAGCGTCAGGCTAAAGCCACCCTTTTTTACTCGTGCTTTTATTAATGTTTGAGTCTGTATGTGTGTGTTCCTCCTCTCTATATGTTTTTAGCTGGTTATGTCCCTCTGAGGTCTCATATTTTAAATTTTTATATATATATTTGTATTTTTTTTTGTTTGTTCTTGTAAGCCGCCTTGAATATTTTAAATAGAAAGGCGGGGTAAAAATATTTAAATAAATAAATAAATAATAAAATAAAGGTCCACCCGCTTATGAGCGCCCCTCTGTGGCCAAGGGGTGCCGTGTAAGCTCTTTGCCTTGCTCTCCGGGTCACTTTCCCTGGATACTGCCCTGTCTGGTTGTCTTCAAGGTTCTGAGGCCAGTATCTGACAAGCCCTGTCCATGGTGCTATTGGTTCTTGTATTAAGCTTGTGTCCAGTATTTGGTCACTGGACCTGGGCCTTACCCAGGTCTAAGTTCAGCTCGCACTTGGTGTTGTCCGTAGTGCTGCTGGTCTCCCAGTCAGTATATAAACCTATCTGAGTTGAGCTCCTAGCCCAGCAGCTTCTTTTATACGGGTCTGCTGGGCCCTGATTGGCTGCTGCAGAGACTGCCACTTTATCCTGCCTGGAGAACTTCTTTTCTGCTCCTCTTGCTGGGATGGGGTGTGGCAAGGCCTCTGGCCTCCTGTAGGGAGCATCAGGGCTTAGTCCACCCCCGTCACACTACAAAAGATAGATTTTAAGTGATTATAAATGATAGCAAACAGATCAAAGCAGATTACCATAAATAAATAAAAACACAATTTAAGATTAATATACTAGATTGTTGATTCAAATCCAATCTATTGCTCATCATAAGGCTTTGTCTACACTGGCAATTGGCATTTTTTTAAAAAAGGTCCTGAATGACAAAAGCTTTGTGGCAGCAAGGGCTAGTGTAAACAGTGCTTTGTTGGCAGGAGTGCTCTCCTTCTGACAAAGCAAACTCAGCTCATGGAAGTTTTGTCGTGCTGACAAAACAAAAGTGCCAACAAACATTTATATAGCCTGACTTTTAGAGACATGGCCATATTGCTAAAAGCTGTATAGTGTAGACTAAACCAAACTGATAATACTAAAGTTTTTAAGACACATGCTACAGCTGCTTTGCAGCTTGGATTCCCCAGGTCTTTCATACACACAAGAGAAATACCTTTAGAGTCATAGGACTGGAAGAGACCTCAGGAGGTCATCCAGTTCAATACCCTGCTAAAAGCAGGACCAACCCCAACTAAATCATCCCAGCCAGGAATTTGTCAAGCTGGGACTTAAAAGCCTCTAGGGATGGAGATTCCAGCACCTCCCTAGATAACCCATACCAGTGCTTCACTACCCTCCTAGCAAAATAGTTTTTCCTAATATCCAATCTAGAGCTCCTCCACTGCAACATGAGACCTGTGCTCCTTATTCTGTCATCTGTCACCACTGAGAACAGCCTCTCTCCATCCTCTCTGGAACCCCCCTTCAGGTAGTTGAAGGCTGTTATCAAATCCCCCTTCACTCTTCTCTTCTGTAGACTAAATATATCCAAATTCCTCAGCCTCTGCTCATAAGTCATGTGCTCCAGCCCCCTAATAATTCTGGTTGACCTCCACTGAACTTTCTCCAATGTGTCCACATTCTTCCTGTAATGGAGGGCCCAAAATTGGACTCAGTACTCCAGATGTAGCCTTACCAGTGCCACTTCCCTTGAGCTGCTGGCAATGCTCCCACTAATGCACCCCAATATGCCATTAGCCTTCTTAGCTACAAGGGCACACTGTTGACTCATATCCAGCTTAGGGATGTTAAATATCGTTTAATTGAATAGTCAATTAATGTCATTAATTCTTATTGGTTACTCAAGTATTCTATAGCTCCCAAGAGTAGGGCCAGCAAGCAGCGTGCTCCAGTCCCACTCCTAAGGAGCCCTCTGCCACTCTGCACTGCTGCCTCAGTGTTAGAGGCAGAAGCATGGGCTGCCAGGCAGGAGCTGGTCCGCGAAATGCCAGCTCCCTGCATAGACCGGCTATCTATTGTCCCACGCTATTGCCTCTGATACAGAGGAGCAGAGCAGGGTAGTAGCAGCCCCTGTCTGTGAGGGGTCTGAGCTCCTGGACCCAGCCCAAGCCAGAACTGAGTTGGGCTGCCTGCCCACCTGGCTCCTAATACACTTAAATGCAGAGCCACAGCGGGGGTAGGTCCCGAACCCAGCACAAGCCAGGGCTGAGCCAAGCTGCCTGCCCACCTGGCTCCTAATACACTTTAAATGCAGAGTCACAGCTGGGGTAGGTCCCAGACCCAGCACAAGCTGGGACTCAGTCAGGCTGCTGGCCAGCCTGCTAAAAAATTTACTGGTTTGGGGGGAGGGGAGGAAGATATGCATGTAGACTATAGCATTAACCGATAAGCTTTTGCTTATTGGTTAATCAACTATACTATTACATCCCTACAGCTTCTCATCCACTGTAATCTCCAGGTCCTTTTCTGCAGAACTGCTGCTTAGCCAGTCGGTCCCTGGCCTGTAGCAGTGCTTGGGATTCTTCTGTCCCAAGTGCAGGACTCTACACTTGTGCTTGTTGAACCTCATCAGATTTCTTTTGGTCCAATCCTCCAATTTGTCTTCATCACTGTGGACCCTATCCCTACCCTCCAACATATCTACCTGTCCCCCTAGATTATTGTCATCTGTGAACTTGCTGAGGGTGTAATCCATAAAGATGTTCAATAAAACCTATCCCATAACCGATGCTTGGGGCACTCTTCTTGATACTGAACACCAACCAGAAATTGAGCTGTTGATCACTACCCTTTGAGTTCAATGATCTAGCAAGTATTCTATTCATCTTACAGTCCATTTATCCAATCTATACTTCTTTAACTTGCTGGTAAGAATACTGTTGGAAACTGTATCAAAAGCTTTGCTAAAGTCAAGGTCTATCATGTCCACTGCCTTCCCCGTATCCACATAGCCAGTTTCCTCATCACAGAAGGCAATCAAGTTGGTCAGACATGACTTGCCCTTAGTAAATCCATATTGACTATTCCTGATCACTTCCCCCTCTTCCAATGAGGACCCTTCATGATTCTTCCAGAGACTGAGGTGAGGCTGACCAGTCTGTAGTTCCCCAACACCTCCTTCTTCCCTTTTTAAAAAATAGACTCTACATTTGCCTTTTCCCAATCATCTAGGTCCTCCCCTGATTTCCAAAGATAATGGCCAATGGCTCTGCAATCACATCAGCCAGCTCCCTTAGAACCCTCGAATGCACTAGATCCAGCTCCATGGATTTGTGTATGTCCAGCTTTTCTAAATGGTTCTTAACTTGTTCTTTTTCCACTGTGGGCTGCCCACCTCCTTCCCATATGTGCTGCCCAGTGCAGAATCTTAGCCTTTTACCAATTCAGTCTTTGTGCCTGTCACGGGATGGGGGCGGGAGTCCTCTCGTCTCTCTCCCAGGAGGTAGGGTCTCATGTCCTTGGGCTCTCTGAGTCGGTGACACACCCCGTGCAACTGGAAAAAACCCTGTGGTAAAACCCCTCACCTCGGGGCTGGATAGCCTAATGGCCCAAATCAATGTGGAGTCCTTTAAAGCAGGGTTGGTAGGCCAATTAAGCCCGAATCAGTACATTAAAGCTAAATGGTTGGCCCTATAAGGCAGGGCTGGATGGTCCAATGGCCAGAGTCGGTAAATTGAAGTTAAGGCTGGCCTTTTACTGTAGTACTGGACAGCCAACTGAGCAAAGTCACGGGGCGGGGGGTGGGGGGGGGGAGGGAAGGACCTGTGCCCCAGTAGAGGGGACCTGGGCCCACCCTACTCCACCAGGTCCCAGTCCAGGGCTGTGTGAGTGGCAAAATGGTCCACCACTCCCTTGGTGGGGAATCCAACCAAAACATGCTGAGTATCTCTAGGTGGAAGAGGCCGCTCCTTCACCCTCCCTGGGCCACTTCCTAGCAGATCCAACGGGTTGGTGTCCCACATGGCAGCTGGGTCCTCTGGCTCCTCATGGTCCACATATCCCTGGGAATCTGCGGGGGTTGCATCCTAGCTGTTGTCGGGGCCTCCGCTGTTCTTGGCTCGGGCAGCTGGCTGCTGCTGCTCAGGAGCTACAAACAGAGGTCCTTCTCCTCCACCAGCCAGTCCAGACTGAGCCTCTCCCCAGGCTTTTATACCTGGGTTACAGCAGAGCATGCCTGGCAGGGCTGCAGGGGCAGGGGTCCTTCATCCAGGATAGCCTGGCTAAACCCTGCTTGTTCAGCGTGGGGCTGCTACACCCCGTCACACACACTCCCCCTTAAGAGGGATTCCAGGGGTGGTGTCACTTTACTGTCCTCCCTGGCCCTTGAAAAAAAGTCTGCGTTGGCATGGGCCTTCCCTGAGCAGTGCGCCACCTGGAAAACATAAGGTTGGAGAGAGACGTACCACCGCATTACTTGGGCACTGGAGACTTTCATGGAGTGAAGCCACTTCAGCGATGCATGGCTGGTAACCAATGTGAATTGGCTCTTTGGCTGGTAGTATCTGAGGGCCTCCACAGCCCATTTCACCGCAAAAGCCTCCTTTTCTATCGTGGAGTATCATGTCTCTCGTGGGAGCAGCTTTCGGGTGAGGTATAAAATGGAGTGCTCCTCCCCTTCCACCTCCTGGGATAAAATGGCTCCTAACCCCACCGGCTCCCAGGTCAGCCGTTCCCGCAAGTTCTGGAAGGCAATTTCACAGTCCTTGGACCATTGAATGTGGCAAGACCGGGGGTTCTTTGTGAGGTCCATAAGCGGGACAGCTATAATAGCAAAATTTGGTATAAACCGTTGGTAGTATCCCGCTAGCCCTAAGAATTGCTGCATTTGCTTAATTGTGGTGGGAGTGGGGTTGTCTCGCAGTGCTTGCACCTTGTCCACCAGAGGCCGGAGCTGTCCTCTCCTGATGGTGTAGCCCAGGTAGCTCACCTCTCGCTGGTCCCAGTGGCATTTGGACGGATTTGCTTTAAGGCTCCCCTCTGCCAAGGCTTGCAAAACTTGGGTCAGATGCTGGAGGTGCTCAGCCCAACTGTTGCTGTAAACCACAATGCCATTGATGTAGGCAGCTGCACAGGCATTGTGTGGGCCTAGTACTTTATTCATAAGCCACTGGAAGGTGGCTGCTGCCCCATGCAGGCCGAAAGGCATTGTGGTGAACTGGAATAGCCCAAAGGGTGCCGGGAACGCCATCTTCTCCTTTGACACTGGCATCAAGGGGATCTGCCAGTAGCCTTTGGTTAGGTCCAGTGTGGATATGAACCTGGCATGGCCTAATTGCTCCAGGAGTTCGTCTACCGGAGGCATCAGGTAGGCATTGAACCCGGAGATGGCATTTACCTTCCTAAAGTCCACGCAGAACCTGACCATCCCATCTGGTTTGCGCACCAGTACTACTGGGCTTCTCCATTTGCTCCAGGATTCCTCCACTATACCCAGGGCAAGCATCTGGTTTAGCTCCTTCTGGATGGTGTCCCACATCTTCCTGGGGAGCAGACGATGGTTATCCCTCACCTGTCCTGGGGGAGTGGCAATGTAGTGGCTCATCAGGCTTGTCTTCCCCGGTTTGAGCAACAGGACATGAGCGAAGTCACTTACTAGCTTTGGAGTTGCTCTTGCTGTTCAGGGTTAGAGATGTTAAATAGCGGTTAACTGAATAGTTGATTAACCTCATGAATTCTTATTGGTTAGTTGACTATTCTACTAATCCAGGCAGCCCCTGTCTGGAAGGGAGGGGTCTGAGCTCCCAGACTGGCACGAGCCGGAACTGAACCGGGATGCCTGCTCATCTGGCTCCTAATACGCTTTAAATGCAGAGCCACAGTAGGGGTAGGTCCTGGACCCTGTGCAAGCCGGGACTGAGCCAAGCTGCTGGCCAGCCTGCTAAAAAATTTACTGGCAAGGGGTGGGGGAAAATGCATGTAGTCTATAGCATTAACCTGTAAGGTTTTGCTTATCCGTTAATTCATTAAACGACTATACTATTACATCCCTATTCAGGGTCGGGATCTTGGCTGAAGTTGGTAAGTGGGGGTGTGGAGTTTCCTTCCACTGACAGCCTCAAATCTGTCTCCGTGGGGTACAGCGTGACCATCAGGGCCTCTTGTTCTTTCTAGGCCTTGAAGAGATTCACATAGTAAACCCGCATCTCCCTCCTCCTCCTTGGCAGCCGCACTTCATAGTCAATGGGGTCTACCTATCGCATCACCTCCAACGGCCCATGCCACTTTGCCACTAGCTTAGACTCAGAGGAAGGGATTAGCAGCAACACCTGGTCTCCTGGTTGGAAGGTCCGGGTTCTTGTACTATGGTTAAAATGCATAGCTTGGACTTCCTGGGCCTTTCATAAATTCTCCTGGGCTAGGCGGCTCAACTCCTGTAGTCGGTCTCTCAGCTGTAAAATGTATTGCACAGACCCCTGAGCGTAGGTCTCTTGCTCCTCCCAGGTCTCTCAGACAAGGTCTAAAATCCCTTGGGGCTACCTCCCGTACAGAAATTCGAAGGGCAAGAATTCTGTGGAAGCTTGGGAAACTTCCCTCACTGCAAACATCAGGGCCGGCAGCATCTTATCCCAATGCCTGGCATCCTCCTCTATGAACTTTCGCAACATCGTTTTTAGGGTCTGGTTGAAATGCTCCATCAGCCCATCTGTCTGCGGATGGTAAACCAAGGTCCTGAGGGTGTGAATGTTCAATAGATGGCATAGCTCATCCATGAGTCTTGAAGTCACATTTGTTCCTTGGTCAGTGAGAATTTTCCAGGACAGCCTGACCCAGGAAAATATTTCTAACAGCTCCTCGGCAATGGTGTGGGCAGTGGCCATTCGCAAGGGCACCACCTCAGGATACCATGTGGCATAGTCCACTACTACTAAAATATACTTGTGCATGGTCCTACTTCTCTCTAGTGAGTCCACCAGGTCCAGGCCGATCCACTTAAATGGGGTCCCTACTATCGGCAAGGGCACCAACGGGGCCCGAGGAATGCCTGAGGCACTGGTCTTCTGGCACTCTGGGCATGATGCACAGTACTCCTGTACCTCATGGTGAATTCTGGGCCAGAAGAATCATTGTGCCACTCTGAAGCATCTTCTCATGGCCCAGATGTCCTACCCAGGGTACCGTGTGGGCTAGATGTAATAGTCCCCGGTGGAATCAGTGCAGGACTAGTAACTGGCACACGTCTGCATGGGTCTGGGGATCTGGGGCCAGGTGCTAAAGAAGATCTTGATGTATCTCAAAGTGGGGTCCTTGGGGCAGATGTCAGGGCCAATCCCCTTCGGCAGGACGTTTGGCTGCTTGCTCCCAGGCTCGACTAAGGGTCGGGTCGTTCTGCTGCTCTTCCAGAAAACCCCCATCTAGCTTCAACGCGAGAGGCAGGGGTCCCGCAGGGGTCCTGATTAGTATAGGTGCCGGTCTAGGGGGCGTTGGGGCCCACGAGGGTCCTTCATCCAGTGGTTTGCCTAGCAAGGCTCTTCGGGTGAGCCTGGCCATTATTGCGCCTGCCACTCAGTAGTAGGGCGACAAAGCCCAGCCAGTCTTGACCAAGGACCACTGGGTAGGGTAACTTTGTGGCCACCATGACTTGGCATCGTTCCTCCCATTGCCTGTCTTCTATCTTCATCCAGGTCATTGGGTAGAACCTCACGTCACCATGGATGCACAGCAGCTGTACAGGGGCCCCCTGTTGGTCGGTCTCTGGCACCACCCCTGCTTGGATGATGGTTTGACTGCAGCCGGAATCCACTAAGGTGGTGGTATGCGTCCCATTCACTATCATGGGTACCACTATCTTGGCTGCATCACGCCATCGGGCTCTCTGCCCAGCTACCAGCACATGGCCATAGCTACAGTCCATGAATGGGCAGTCCCTCTGAAAATGTCCCTCCTGGCCGCATTCATAGCAATGGCCTTGCCCATGCCCAGACTGAGCCTCTCCCCAGGCTTTTATGCCTGGGCTACAGTCAGAGCATGCCTGTCAGGGCTGCAGGGGCAGGGCTCCTTCAGCAGGATAGCCTGGCTAAACCCTGCTTGTTCAGTGCAGGGCTGGTACACCCCGTCACAGTGCCTCAGATATTTCCCAGGAGTCCTCTTGTGTGTGGAGTGAAGAACCACAGATGATGTCACTCTCTGCCTTATATAGCTTTAGCATATGGCAGGAACCCTTAATTCCAAAGCTTGGTTCCCAGATGAGTGTGGGAAAATACTGACACCCCAAAATGGTGTCCATTTTGACATCATTTTGCCTCTAATAGAGGCAGTGAGGGGGGGAGGGGAGCAACTAGTCAAGTGACTACTTGACTATCCAATAAGCTTATGCTCATTGGGTATTTGACTAGTCAACTAGTCGCTTACATCCCTAATTAGCATCATCTGGCTTCTTCATTGTTGTACCTGAAAGGCTGGTTATGGATGTTTTCCGGAGTAAGCCCATTTGGAATACAGATCCCTACTCAATATCAATAACTTCAGATACATGCACACTAAAAGGATAATTAAATTCTGCAAATAATAACTTTTCCAATGACATCTCATGTGACTAATCTTGTACAAAATATATGACCATATTATACTAATATTACTATGATGAATATGAGGTGCATTGTCACAGGCAGCAAACTTGCAGGACAAATGAGTTCAAAACTGTGAGCTGAAGAGGCAGAATGGGCATCATGAGATACTAGGGAAGGTCAGTTATTTTGACATAATGAATGTCACTATCTACATTGGCTTTTTGTTGACAAAACTTTTGCACAAAAATCTCTATGCCGCTCATCAAGGTGGTTTTATTTTGTCACCAAAAGTAGTATTGTTGTGTTTTACTGACTTTTTCCAACAAAACAGTGCAGTGTAGACAAGGCCTTAGGCCCCTTGACACTGTTTTGGAGGGGCAAAGTGAGGCCAATTGCATTCATGCCCACATTAAGGTCACTGTCCAGAGTGGTGCAAAGGCCCTTGGTTCATATGATTAAGACACTGGCAAAGCTCCTATTGTGTTCAATACAGCCAGGATTTTGCCCCTAATGTTTTACACCTTCTTGTACAGGTTTAGATGGATCAGACCAACAGGAATTTTGCCATTGACTTCAGTGAGAGTAGGATCTGGCCCTAGATGGATAAACAAGCTCAGAAATTCACCCCACCAGCTGCATTCCTGCCCTTTTAGTTCATTTAGCTATGGATGGATTTTGTAGCAAGCAAGGTTACTAGTACGGGTGAACCAAGAATCAGAGCAGATGGTAACACTACAGGACAAACATGCCTAGAATTTATGATCACAAACTTACTTATTTTAGACTCATCCATTCAATGAGCAGGACCATTCAGTGAGAGAGGTTCTCAACATTTTTTTTGTGTGACATCCCACCTCTCATTATAATAATGAGATTGGCCAGTGCAACCTGCTCCCCTCATTGGGCATAGCCTCTTCCCACTCACAGGCACAGAACCTGCCTCCCTCCAACTCTTCATCCCCTGGCCTCATCACCTGTTCCCTTCTGATTAGTGTGGCTGTATTTGTTAGGCAGCATGATTCAGGTGATGGAAGAGGTGTCTGTAAAACAGCCTAGGCCTAATCCTGGCCTGTGATGTTCAGTCATCATCAGTTTAGGGTTAGAGCTTCTTAAAGGTACAGTACTTCACATGGTTCTCCATGCAGTATTGATCAAGTCAGCCCTCCCCGTGGCTCAGTCTGCCTGTGTGTTAAAGCAGCACAGCACTACTCATAGGCTATGTCTACACTGCCCCTCTCTTGTGCAAAAACATATGCAAATGAGGCAAAGTGTGGAATATCGTTGTGCCTCATTTGCATAATTAATGAGGCTCCATTTTTGTGCAAGAGGCTTTTGCGCGCAAAAAGGAGCCGTCTACACAGCTCCTTTCTGCAAAAAACCCCCTCTTGCGCAAGAGCTGTTCTTCTGCATTTTTTTCTGGAAGAACGGCTCTTGCACAAGAGGGGAGTTTTGCTCAAAAAGGAGCTATATAGACAGCTCTTTTTTGCGCAAAAGCCTTTTGCACAAAAACAGAGCCTAATTAATTATGCAAATGAGGCACAGCGATATTCCACTCTTTGCTTCATTTGTATATGTTTTTGCAGAAAAGGCTATAGTGTAGACATAGCCATAGTATCATTCATGGGGCACTGTGAGGACTGTAATGTGCTAGAAAAGCAGGAAATGAGACATGATAGAATGTGAGTCAGGCACTAGAGTTGTCTCCATTGACAGGAAGTCATGGCCCTTTCTCCATATCATGCTTGGGGCTCCAAACAACAGAGACATGAACCTGCAGGGTCAAGTATGCCAAGCAAATAGGCAGGAAGGTTCCCAGAAGATGGGATGAGCTTCTCACAGGGATTAAACCCTCCTCCCATTCTAATCTTGGCACCTCCTACACTGCTGATGGCCCCTCCAACCAGCACACCCAAGTTCACAGTCCTCACGGTTGTTGTCACTCCAGTCCTGTAGGAAAAAGGCTGAGCAGAAACTGTAGGGTAGGACTTGTCCCAGACTATGGAGTTCAGGGGTCAGCCCCAGCTGTCCCAATTTTGTGTTTGGTGCTGTCTCCTGCTGCAGAAACCACCTTTCATCAGGCACTGTTATTTGGGCTCAGCTTGGCTCAAGATGGAGCCTGGGAAAATGCAACTGAGGACAACTCTTATCTGCTTCATTCTACACACATTAACTCTGGTTGCCCTGGGTGTAGGGGATATATTGACAGAGGACACTGCCCATCACAAAAAGGGCATGCCCTGGGTCACACAGAAGTCATCTGCCTTTGTGAATAGAACAATAGTCCCTGATTGTTCAAAGCTCGCTGTTTTCCCCACCACCCCTGACAGAGGGCATGAACTTGATGGAAAAGACTCAATCTGATTCAGCACTCGTGTTCTGCACAATTGCCCAGGGGACTGGTTCATTGGTCCAAGACCAGAAGGGCTGCTTGCCAAATGTCTAAGCAACATCCTAATGGCTCCTGTCATCCTTAGGTTTTTACTGCCTGGTACACAGGGCCTGAGTCTGATCTCACCTACACTGGGGCAAATCAGGAGCCACTCCACTGAAGTTAAGGAGCTTATCCATATAAATCTAGTGCACGTGAGATTACACTCAATCCCAGTGTCTCTGTGAAACTTTAAAAAGGGCTCCAGAGGCGATCCTGGCAATTAAAGACCGGTAAGTCTAACTTCAGTACCAGGCAAATTAGTCGAAACAATAGTAAAGAATAAAATTGTCAGGCACGTAGAAGAACATAATTTGCTGGACAAAAGTTAAAATCTATTAGAGTTCTTTGAAGGGGTTAACAAACATGTGGACAAGGGGGATCCAGTAGATATAGTATACTTAGATTTCCAGAAAGCCTTTAACAAGGTCCCTCACCAAAGGCTCTTGTGTAAATTACATTGTCATGGGATAAGAGGGAAGGTCCTTTCATGGATTGAGAACTGGTTAAAAGACAGGAAACAAAGGGTAGGAATAAATGGTAAATTTTCAGAATGGAGAGGGGTAACTAGTGGTGTCCCCCAAGGGTCAGTCCTGGGACCAATCCTGTTCAACTTTTTCATAAATGATCTGGAGAAAGGGGTAAGCAGTGAGGTAGTAAAGTTTGCGGATGATACTAAACTGTTTAAGACAGAAGCAGACTGTGAAGAACTTAAAAAGAGAGATCTCACCAAACTGAGTGATTGGGCAACAAAATGGCAAATGAAATTTAATGTGGATAAGTGTAAAGTAATGCACTTTGGAAAAAATAACCCCAACTATACGTACAGTATGATGGGGGCTAATTTGGCTACGACAAATCAGGAAAGAGATCTTGGAGTTATCGTGGATAGTTCTCTGAAAACTTCCACACAGTGTGCAGCGGTGGCCAAAAAAGGCAAATAGGATATTAGGAATTATTAAGAAAGGGATAGAAAATAAGACACAGAATATCTTACTGCCCCTGTATAAAACTATGGTACGCCCACATCTTGAATACTGTGTACAGATGTGGTCTCCTCACCTCAAAAAAGATATTTTGGCCTTGGAAAGGGTTCAGAAAAGGGCAACTAAAATGATTAGGGGTTTGGAACGGGTCCCATATGAAGAGAGGCTAAAGCGACTGGGACTTTTCAGTTTAGAAAAGAGGAGACTATGGGGGGGATATGATAGAGGTATATAAAATCA
The DNA here is from genome assembly GCA_019425775.1 of Rafetus swinhoei. NCBI lineage: Eukaryota > Metazoa > Chordata > Testudines > Trionychidae > Rafetus > Rafetus swinhoei. The sequence continues at coordinate 41,700,894 of CM033443.1, read as the reverse complement.
CGAGAGGTGTGGAGAGGGTGAATAAAGAAAAGTTATTTATTAGTTCCCATAATAGAAGAACTAGAGGACACCAAATGAAGTGAATGGGTAGCAGGTTTAAAATGAATAAAAGAAAGTTCTTCTTCACACAGCGCATAGTCAACCTGTGGAACTGCTTGCCAGAGGAGGCTGTGAAGGCTAGGACTATAACAGAGTTTAAAGAGAAGCTAGATAATGTCATGGAGGTTAGGTCCATAAAAGGCTATTAGCCAGGGGATAGAAATGGTGTCCCTGGCCTCTGTTTGTCAGAGGCTGGAGAAGGATGGCAGGAGACAAATCACTTGATCATTGTCTTCGGTACGCCCCCTCTGGGGCACCTGGTGCTGGCCACTGTCGGCAGACAGGCTACTGGGCTAGATGGACCTTTGGTATGACCCAGTACGGCCGTTCTTATGTTCTTATGTTCTAAACTATTATCCACAGGTTGTCAAAACAAAGGACAGTTTAAGGTTTCTTCTCTCCTCAGAGTCATGCGGCTCGGGCAGGATCTGCCACTTTTAGGCATTCCCTATCACTGTGTCTTACAGCCAGATCAAAGACAGCAGGGAAGGAAAGAGCTCATCTCCATAGTGCAGCCCTTTGCTCCAACAGCAAGACCAAAAAGGGACACAACTAAGGACTGAACCCACCCCCAAAAGCCCACTCCAGTAACTTGGGAGCTTGCTCTCATGTAAGGCTTTGCCAGCTATATAGCTGATCCCAGATGACTTCCTTTTGGAGACCTCAGCTGATGGTCTTACGTCACTCTAATTGTCAACAGTATTCCCCTTCCCCTGTTCAGCATCTTTCAGGGTCATTTCAGGAGAGATGGTAGATGGGCGGATAGAAGAATATTAAGGCCAGATAGTACCATTCTGATAATCTAGTCGGACCTCTTGCAAAGCACAGATCACAGATTCTCTCTCAGTCATTTTTCCATCAAGCCTATAATGTTTGAGTAATAGCAGAGATTTTAGAAAGATATCCAGTCTTGCGTTAAAGTCTTCAAGTGATAGAAAACTCATCACATCCCTAGGTGAGATGTTCCATTGGTTAATTCCCTTTATGGCTAAAAACATTCACCTATCTCTAGTCTATCATCTAGCTTCAATATCTAACCACTGAATCTCATTATGCCTTTTTCTGATTGATGAAAGAACCAAGTGCTTCAGAAACTTCTCCCCTAAATAGTTATTTATATATGTGATGATAGAGAGATGAAAAATAGAGATTGGCTGTGCATGGAAGATAGATATAGAGCTAGATAAAGCATGGAGATAAAGAGATAGATGATAGAAAGATGAAAGACATAGACAGAGCTATATATATGGGGATATACATATGTAACCCCCTTTTTCCTCCCCAGGTTACTCGGGAGCAGGTCACACTCATAGGTGTGCCGGGGCGCCTGATGGTCTTGACATAAAAGGAGATCCTGAGTACCCCAGTGGTGATGTTGTTTGGTTGGGGAAAACCTATCCACCCCCTGCTGCAGTCCCTTGCTCATAAAGAATGCACAATGGCGGTGCCTCCACCTGGCTGGCCTTGTACACACTTACTGGTGTGCCTTGAGAGCCTCCAGGAATAAACTCATTCCAGCAATAATCTGGATCTAATTCCAGAAGAACAACTACAAATCATATACATCTAATAGATTACATTAAAATAAACAATCTTTACTTAATTTAAATGAACAGGGTTTAACGGATTAACAATGAATAACATTAACAAAGTGCACAACAATAATTGGAACTTATATATCTAGCATTTGCACTGCCAATACTGATCCCACCCCAGTGTGCGCACACCCCTGGACTCAGAGTCCCAGATTCTTGCTTGCGTGGGCGTGCTTGAAGAACTGCAGCTGTAATGGAGATTCTCTGTAGGCAGTGTGTATGAGGGTCCAAGTTAGGCAGCAGCTCTGTCCCAGGCAGCACTTTCCCAAAATGCCCAATTACTTACAGACTCAGGCTGTGCCTATCAGAAGCAGCCTGCTAGATCCCAGTTCCAAAGGCATCTAGTCCCAGTCTGTAGCTGCACTCTAACAGCCCCTGGACTGGATCAAACTCCTCCACAGCAGCCTGGCTCCCCTTCTGTTCCAAAATCCAAGGGCAGAGTCCCAGGCTGCTAGGGCTCTCTTCTCATGCACATGGAGAGACTCAGATCTCCCACACAAGAGTCACTTCCTTCCTGTTTTTCCCAAGGGCTCATGGGAATTGTAGTCTGTGAGGCTGGATTACGGCACACAGGGTCTTTCCAGAAAATAAGCAGAGGCACCTTTAGTAAGGGGACCACACACACACACACACACACACATACAGGGCTCGCTCACGCACGCACACACACACACACACACACACACACACACACACCACTCAGCACCATGGCGGGAGGAGGAAGGGGGGGCGGTGACGTACACGGCCCCGCCCCCGGCCGTGTACGTCAGCACCCCCCCCCATCCCACCAGGGCTCAGCTGAGCTGGGCTGCGGCCGGGGAGCAATCGGCAGCAAGCAGCCCTTTGGGGTCCGGCTGCGGCCAGTGGCTGCACCCCCCCCCTCGCCAGGTCTGCTTCCCGCCCCCCTCCTCCCGTCCAGCCCCACGGCCCTGATCCCCAGCTCTGCTTCCCACCCCTCTTTCTGCTGGCCAGCCCCACGGCCCCCGGACACCGCTCCGCCAGCGCTGCTTCCTCCCCTCTTCCTCCGGGCCCCCATCCTCCCCTACAGCCCCGATCCTCCCAGCTCTGCTTCCCACTCCCCTTCCGGCCAGCCCCACCTCCTTCCCCTCCCGGCGTGGCGCCCCGCCTCCCTTCCCCTCCCTCCCCCTCCGTGGCACGCTGCACGCGTGGGGAGCGCGGACCCCAAACGGCCACTTGCCACCCCGGGCCTAGCTGACCGCCGCTCCTGTGGGGCCCACCTTGCCGCCGCTTGCTCCCCCGCTGGGGCCCAGCTGAGCGTGGCTCAGGTGGGCCCGGCGGAGCGGCGGTCAGCTGGGCCCGGGGCCGCTTGCTGCTGCTTGCTCCCGCCGGGGCCCGGCGGAGCGCCACTCAGCTGGGAGCAGCGCAGCGAGCCACAGCGCGCCACGCAGGGAGGGGAAGGGGGTGGGGCTGGCCGGAAGGGGGTGGAAAGCAGAGCTGGGGATCGGGGCTGTGTGGCTGGAGGGGAGGATGGGTAGGGGCCAGAGGAAGGGGGAGGAAGCAGCGCTGGGGGAATCCGGGGCCGTGCGGCCCGAACTGCCACGGAGCGAGGGGAAGGGGGCCGGGGCGCTGACGTACACGGCCAGGGGGCATGGCTGTGTACGTCAGCGTTACAGACGCACAGACACTGGGCTACTATATATATGATTACTGTTCTTATTCTTATTAGGAATTTATGCCATTAAAAAAACACTTTTTTGGGGGGAGGGTGGCGAGTCCCTTTTTTGTCTGGCGAGTAGGGTTTTCCATAATTTGTCGAGCCCTGTATATATATATATATATATATATAAAGAGAGAGAGAGAGAGAGTAATAAAAAGCAATAGAAAGCAGAACCTCATGTCAGGCATGAGGTCTGGGCCTGCCTTAGAATTGCCCAGAAGCCTAGAGCAGGCTTATGTGAAGTGACAGCATGCACTGAAAACAAAACAGGTCAATAAATATTCCATGTTTCAGAGAATCATGCTCTCATCCCCCCTCCCCTCTGAGGTATATTATTTAAGTGAATTTCCTTCTATAAATAAGGCCATGAATAATTGATAGTTTGTCTCGAGCCCCTAAACTGCCTTAGGTTCCTCCCTGCTGCAGTGCAGCCAGCAGGCTCCATCTCACCTCTGCCATCTCCCAAGTGGCGGGCAGCCTCCTGAGTATCCAGAGAACTGTATCCCAGGAGACCCGCACAATCAGACATATTGAAATGAGTTGGGAGAATAGTGAGCTTCTGTTTGGTTTCTGGGCTGCTGCTGAGGAGGGTCATGTGACAGCCCAGATGACTGGCTCCACAGAGCCAGCTGGCTGGGTGAAACACCACACACCCAGCAGTGGCTTCTCCTTTATGTCAGCAAACGCAACACTCATCTAAAGAGCCTTCATTACCCAGCCACATGTGGACCTCAGTGCACATGTCGAAAGGGCTGTTTGGAGTGGTATGGGGGGAGCTTTACAAGAGAAGAGGAGAGTGACAGCAGCACACCTGTCTAAGCCCAGAGAGCAGCAGCAGCAGAACAGGCCCTGGTTTCACAGCAACAGGAGCCAAGTCTAGGAGTAAACCTGCCCGTTTGCTGCCACACAGCTCTGCCAATGCCTGTCAGTACTGACCTGATCCCCACAGATCCCTGTACTGTCCTTTCTTTTGTAGCCAATATGGAATAGCTAGTATTGAAGGAAGCAATCAGGATCCCTGGATTCCACAAAGTCACATGTGACAGCCCTAGCTAGCTCCCTTTTCACCTTCTAGGCACTCCTTCCTCCCAAACAACTATCCCACATGTTGCTGACCTCCTTCTGCCTAAGCCACTCCCTCTCCCTCAGCTGCTCAGGGGCCAATGGAGACCATACTTATGCTGGGGGAAGCCAGGAAAGGAAAGCAACAGGGGGACATTTAGTTGACCTCCACTAGGGCTGGTGTGCTAGCTGGCACGGTGGAGGAAAAGGCAAGATCGTGAGATAGCTTTATAGGCCTAAGACCGCTCACTGACATCAGAACCTACTGGCTTGGTGACTGCAGCCTTCTGACCAGCTTTGATGGGAGCCCGCATGTGAGGAATGAGGTGGGCCCTGCTTCCTCCCCTGACTGAAAACAATCTGCAAAGGATCCAAGTAGCTGGGAGGCCCAGTGCACTGTTCTGTCTGAAGCGGGACGTCAATAGCACAGGGAGTGCTGGAGCAGGAGGAAGGGGAGTGTGGGGATCAGCTGTACACAAGCCTCAGCTGGCCATTTGGACAGTTCAGTCTCCATGAGGGGCACAACAGGGAGCTTCCCAAGATTAATGGAGTGCTCAGAAGGAGGCCAGCTTGATTTGGAGCAGAAGAGGTCATGGAGACATCATCTCCCCTTGTGGTCCAGGACTACTGTAGATACTAAATAAATAAGGCTGGCCTGTTAATTTGTGATGTGCTAATGGCCCCTGAGCATACTTTCAGCAGCCTAATTCCTCTAGACCAGAGAATGAACTGAATCAAATATTTTACCAACTTGATTTGTGGTGGTGATGTCCCAGTTCCTAATGGAGGGAGGAATCCAATGTAAATAGCTGCGTCCTATGGGGCTTACTCTGTTGTATCCTGGAGTGAGGCCAGCCCATGAAGCCTCTGCACCTCACTCACATGGAGATCAGCTGGTTGGAGATAAAACTAACAAGGCCCAGCTTCCCTCTTCCAAAGGTCAGTGGGATGGGGGTATACCAGAGCCTCTGGGACTCTCCTGGCCCTGCCACACTCCACCCCAGAAAAGAGCAGTAGAGGAGTCTTCCAAGCTCCCTGGAGTAGCTGTGTGAGAAGCAGCCAAACAGGGCCCAGCAAGCTAATGTAAGGAGAGCTGCTGGGCTAGACTCAGTTCAGGTCCTTGCTAGAGCTGGAGGTGAGCAGATAGTGCTCTGGGCTGGCTCCTGGGACAAGGCCCTGAGGTAAGTGTGAAGAATGTGCTAGATCTATGAGGAAGTGTCCCAAGGAATTATAGCAGCAATGAAGGTATTTAAAGGGACGTTGCAGATAGCTGCTATCTACAGAGTGCCCCTCTCCCCTGCATTAGCCACTGGGAGGGAGAGGCCTGGACTTACTATAGGGACCCAGCTGGAGAGTTGTGGCCAAAAAGACTCTAAAAGAGGGCAAAGACATTGCCTCCAGAAAAGGAGCTCTGGGGCCCTGCTCTATTCCAGAGGGGGGACAGGGAAAGACATTACAGAGGGGACTGAGTGAGGCCCCATTTGGATTTGTACCCTAGAAAGTGTTGTTTTGTTTCATATACAGACGGTGTGTATCTTGACCAGAAGGCTGAATCACCAAAGAGCTATTACAAACAGAGAGAGAGAGTGTGCAGGCACATGCATTCGGCCAGGGGTGCTCGCAAGAGGGGAGTGCAACTCCATTACAGTCAGGCTAGCTCATTGCAATACTGGGCTTAGCACTCTAATGGGGGGGCACTGATCTGGGAATCAGGAGACCTAGGCTACGTCTAAACTACACCCCTCTGTCAGCAGAAGGATGTAAATGAAGCACTTCGAAAGTGCAAATGAAGCAGGGATTTAACTATCCTGCGCTTCATTTGCATAATCGCCTCATGGCGCTGTTTCGAACAAGCTCCACTTTGAAACTGAAACTGCGGTTTAGACACTTTTTTTCAACAATGGGGCGCTTTTTCAAAAGATCCTCAGGAGTACAGGATCTTTCGAAAAAGCGCCCTGTTGTAAAAAAAAAAATGCGTCTAAACCGCAGTTTCAGTTTCGAAATGGTGAAAGATCTGGAGAAATTGGAGAAGGTCCAGAGAAGAGCAACAAGAATGATTAAAGGTCTAGAGAACATAACCTATGAAGGAAGACTGAAAGAATTGGGCTTGTTTAGTTTGGAAAAGAAAAGATTGAGAGGGGACTTGATAGTGGTTTTCAGGTATCTAAAAGGGTGTCACAAGGAGGAGGGAGAAAAATTCTTCTTACTGGCCTCTGAGGATAGAACAAGAAGCAATGGGCTTAAACTGCAGCAAGGAAGGTTTAGTTTGGACATTAGGAAAAAGTTCCTAACTGTCTGGGTGGTTAAACACTGCAATAAATTGCCTAGGGAGGTTGTGGAATCTCCATCTCTGGAGATATTTAAGAGTAGATTAGATAAATGCCTATCAGGGATGGTCTAGACAATACTGGGTCCTGCCATGAGGGCAGGGGACTGGACTCGATGACCTCTCGAGGTCCCTTCCAGTCCTAGTATTCTATGATTCTATGCGGCCCACTCACCAGCCTTGGTTGCCCATTGCTGCCATAGATCTTACGGGGGTTCATGCATCATCTTGCTCCTGCCCAACAATATGAATTCAATCCATAGAAAAGCAGGTTCCAAGCAAACATCCCTTCCTCATCCAGAGCCCAGGATCTGCTCCTGGCCAGAACCTTGCCCAGAATCCTGAATGCCCAAGATACTTCCAGTCTCTCATCAGGGTCAGAAGCAGTGCAAAGGCATAAGTGACCTCGCCCCTCACCTCCAGTCACCCACAGGAACCCTTTTTCCCAGCTGAGCCAGGTGCTCTTTTCTTCTGCTGCTTTTGTGAGAGGCATGGGCAGGTGACAGCCTTCTACCCATTTCCCCTTTATTCTGCCTGGGAAAGGGCTGATGGGCTAACTCCTCCTACATCCCAAGTTAAGCCTCTCCATGGGGAACAGGAGGCTGACCCATCTCCTCACTTGCCTGTGTTCTATAGTAGGAACTGGCAACAATCCTCTAGTGCCCTTGCCTTGCACACTGGCCTTTAGCACTCTGTGTGAGATGCCCCCGGGAGCTAATAAGTAACCCCTCTGCTTCAGCCAGTCATCTGTGCTTCAGGTCCCAATCCCCAGCTATTGGAGGTTCCCTCATCCCTAGATGATCAACAGAAACCAGCTGCCTATGTATTTATGCCCCATCAGGTTGTTGCAGAATTTGTCCATGTGCTGACTCTGCCCCTCACCACTCACGCAGGATACTCAATGATGGTTTAGTAGCTCCTAAGCACAGTAACATCAGAAGCATAGATGAGTTCAAGCCATGTGCTGTGGAGATGGATCTGCTCACAACTTTCCTGAGTCTTATTTGAAAGAAGAGCAACCATCAGTCCTGCGCTGACAATGTGCCCAATGCAGGGCCATATTGGCATCTTGCAGAAGCCCTTAGGAGGGCATCTAAAGTGCAATTGATTGTAGCTGCCCTCATGTTCATTACAGCTATAGGGGCTGAAGCACCTACAGGTCATATAGCAGGTGTGATGGCTCCCACCTTGGCCAACACAAAGGCACTGAAGCAGGGCCAACCAGGAGCTAAAGGCATAAGCTGGTTTGGCTTCAGCTGAAGAACCAGGCTCAGGGAGCTTACTAGATTGCCATTCTCTAGTAGGGATGTAAGATTTCAATTATTTGGCTAATCGAATGGTTGATGGAACTTGCATCGACGGTTTGATTAGTTGATAAGGGCACTTCCACCTTTGAAGTGTATTGCTACACTTCAAAGGCAAAAGTGCTGCAGGGAGCACAGGGCCAGCAGAGGCGTCCCCAGTGGTCCCAGGCTGCACGTGGCATTTCAAAGCAGCAACGCCGCTGCCCCCAGCTCCACGCAGTGCTGCCACTTTGAAGCGCCCTGTCCTCTTCCCCCTCCCCCTTTCTGCCTCTTTCTGATAGAGGCAGCAAGGGGGAGGAGCAACTAGTTGACTAGCCTGTTGACTATTTGATAAGCATTTGCTTATCGGATAGTCGACTAGTTGTTCACATCCCTATTCTCTATGGCAGGACTCAGAAAACACACTAACCAATGACTGCACATGCAAGCTTCCATCTTGATCCAAGTTGTCCAGGTCACAATTAATTTCCACCAGGGGCCAGCCTTCAGTTTTCTGGTGCCCCTCTGGGGACAAATAATGAAAATCCTGATGATAAATTCTTTGCCTTATCTGGGTGAAAGCTTTAGGTTGCCACTTCAAAATGAAGTTGCTAATTAAGCCCTAGCTGTGTTGGTAGCAGATATTGCAAACACCAGCATAGAACTGGAGCTCCAGGGACCCATGTGCCCATGAAGCCTGAGCCACATCCCATTGAAGTCTATGGACAGAGTATTAAGGGTAAGGCTTACCAGTTAATTATGAACATTCCTACTTCTTAGTGACAGGTTCTGAATCAAGCCCCCACTGTCTATGCTCCTTTCCCTGAATTTAGGACCTGGGATCAAGACCCAATTGCTATGATGGCAAAATCATCATTGGCTCCTAACTAAGCTAGGCTTGGCACAAGTGAAGAGGAGATGGGAACATCTACACTTGGATCTGTAGATTGCTAGCTGCCTCGAGTATGAACAAGCCTGGAACCCAAGGTTTTTACCCAGCTAGCATATTGGGCTGCATTAGTAGGGCATTGCCAGCAGATCGAGAGAAGTAATTATTCCCCTCTATTCTGCACTAGTGAGGCCACATCTGGAGTATTGTGTCCAGTTTTGGGCCCTCACTACAGAAAGGATGTGGACCAACTGGAGGGAGTCCAGTGGAGGGAAACAACAATTATTAGGGGGGAATGGGGGAACTTGACTTATGTAGTCGGCAGAAGAGAAGAATGAGAGGGGATTAGATAGGAGCTTTGAATGAGGGTCCAAAGAGGAAGGAGCCAGGCTCAGTGATGGCTAGGGTTGCCAGGAGTCCGGTTTTCTACCGGACAGTCCGGTGTTTGCGCCCTCTGTCCGGTAGAAAAATTCAGACAATACCGGACATGTGCAATGTCCGGTATTTTCTGAATTTCCGGCTGGGCGCCAGACGGAAGCCTGGCGGGGCCGGGGGAGCGACTGGGAGGCGGGCCACAATTGGCGCTGGGAGCCCTGTGGTCGTGTGCAAAAGCCAGGCGGGGCGAGGCGGGGGCAGTGGCTTGAACTCCCAGCCACTCCCCCCGCCCGGCTTCTGCACACAACCAGAAGCTCCCAGCGCCAATCGCGGCCCCGCCTCCCAGCTGGGAGCCTCTGGTTGTGTGCAGAAGCCGGGCGGGGGGAGCAGTTCCCAGCCATGCCCCCTGCCCCCGCCCAGCTTCTACTAGCAACTAGAGGGAGTGCCTGCCAGGGGCGCGGCCTGTTGGACTCCGGCTGCGGCCAGTGGCTGCACCTCCCCCGGCCCCCCCAGCTCTGCTTCCTGCCTCCTTCCTCCGGCCCCCTCCTCCCGTCCAGCCCCCAGCCCCGATCCCCAGCTCTGCTTCCTGCCCCCTTCCTTCCAGCCAGCCCGCCCCCGACCGCCCTGCCTGTGATTCTCTGCACAGCGTGGTAGCCATTTTTATTTTAATGAAGCAGGGATTATTTAAATCCCCACTTCATTGACTATGTCGGGTAAACTAGTTTGCATGGCTCCGTCGACGGAGCCATGTAGTCTAGACATACCCAGTGTGTCCCCGTGGGCTTGGTCACACATTAGCCAAGCCCAGCACCATGAGCCTACATACCATGGCCAGTGGAGCTGCAACCAAACAACAGTGCTGCATTTTGATGTTTTTTGCTAGGATTTTGGAATGCATACCCTTGGGTCCTCAGCACCTAGCCACTTGAGGGCACTCAAGTAATTGCACTTTTCAGTCCTTCCTAGGCCCCTCTGCGGATGTTTTCAGCCCACTGTGTTTTTGCTGAGCCATTTCCAGTGCCGCACTGAGGAGATGAGCCTGAGTCTGTTGGACAAGCTACTTCTGCTTGCAGCTGAAAGGCTTGTGAAGCACAGCAGATGCTGGCTGGCAATCCGGGCAGCACTTTGACATACAGAAAACACAAACTCAGAGGGGAATACATTCATTCCTACACATATGGACAGATACAAATGGACACAATTGCTGCTTTTTATCCAGTGCAAGTGGAAGCAGCCCAGGAGAGTGCGTGAAATAGCTCACTCTGGTCTCAGTTAAACTTAAAAAACAACAAGTAGTCTGGTAGCACTTTAAAGACTAACAAAACATGTAGATGGTATCATGAGCTTTCGTGGGCACAGCCCACTTCTTCAGATGACCATAGTGTTGGATGTCCTTCACTCAAACATATGCATGCTCAATTCAGACCAGCTATAGTTCCTAATCCTATCCAAGATGCCCACGCCACACAGTGTTTAAACAGTAGTTCCTTTTTCTGGGCTCCATAGTGCTTTAGACTAATAGTCCCTCTGAGCTGAGAATGATACAGCAATGTGAAAGTGTGCTGAGCAAGGTGCCAGGAAATAAGGGATCAGGTAAATAGGTAAGCACTGTGTACTCACACTTACTTAGTAACTACTTAGCCTGCATCTAGGAATTCAAAACATCCCCACACAAACCAATGCTGTTAGGTGCATTAATGAGGGCACATTCACAGCTTTTGGAAAGTCATTAAACACATGTCAACTGGCAATCAAAATGGGGAGTCCAGAATATACACTCGTGATTCATGGTTCTGCCAGCTCTGGACCATGCCTGCAAAGCTGCCATTCCAAAACCCATGGAAAAAGCCAATGAAAAGGATTTAGTGACCCACGCATTAAGTTACAAAGATCCCATGTTTGAAGCTCAGCCATCCAGCCCTTCATTTTACTAAGGCAGACCAAGTGTGATTCAACCAACTGCAGCTTAGGGGACAGGATTGGGATCCCTCACCTGCTGGGTGAGCTTGGGCAAATCCCTTGGACCCAGATCCTCAAAGCTCTTTAGGTGCCGAAATTTCCTGTGCATAGCAATACTTGCCCTGCTTTACAAAGTGCTGTGGCATCTCCCATGAACTCAGATCACACGCAGGTCAGACTCTAGGGCCACAATGGTCCCTTTTGGCTTTGGAATCTATGAACTGTATGTCTGCTAAATATAAGCTAAAGTACACTGGGTACAGCCCTGCATGCACGAGCCCTGCAGTCCAAGACACAGCCTCCTGGATTCTAACTCATGCATACAGGGAAAGGGCCAGTCTGGAATCACTACTGAAAGCTTCGAAGCAAGGCTGCTGAGTTTAGAAGCTTCTCCATGTTCACTTCTTAGGAGGAATTCAGGGCCATTCCATATAAACCAACAAAGGATTAATGGAGCCAAAGTAAAAACAGCAACTTACATCAGCTAAGAATCAGGACCCTGGTGTTTAGCGAACAGCTGCTCCAGAAATGGACTGGATTGAAGGTGGAGAGTTCTGATCTGGGTGGCGTATCTGCCTTACCCACAGAGAATAGGACTCTCTTAGTCACATTCAAAATGGCATATGTGTTGGGAAAGGACAAACTAAATCTGTTTAAACAGGGCCGGCCTTAGGCCGATTTGCCCGATTCCCCTGAATTGGGCCCTGCGCCCTGAACCCGGAAGTGTGCCGGGCGCACTGCGGGAGGGGGCGTCGGCCCCAGAGGAAGAGTGCGGCGGCTGCCTGCGCTGCAGGAGGTGTGAGTTTAGCGCAGGGCTTCCCTGCGCCACAGGAGGGTGTGTGTGTTGGCAGGGGAGGTAGCTGGGAATTTCTGTGTGACAATACTTCCCTCCTACAAAATGGTGTTTACCTTTCCACTGACCAAGGCTCAACAGGTAGAAATCAAAGGTTTGACGTCTAGCTGACAGCCAGTATCAAGTGGAGTATCCAGAGGTAAGTCCTGGGGCTGATTTTGTTCTGCATCTTCATTAATAATCTGGATGATGGGGTGGCTTTCATGGATGACACTAAGCTGAGGGGAGAAATAGATATGTTGGACAGTAGAGATAGGGTCCAGAGTGACCTAGACAAATTGGAGGGTTGGGCCAAAAGAAATCTGATGAGGGTCAACAAAGACAAGTGCAGAGTCCTGCATTTAGGATGGAATAATCCCATGTACAGGCTGGTGACCAACTGGCTAAACAGCAGTTCTACAGAAAAGGACCTAGGGGTTACAGTAGATGAGGATATGAGTCAACAGTGTACCCTTGTTGCCAAGAAGGCTAATGGCATATTGGGTTACATTAGCAGGATCATTGCCAGCAGATAAGGGAAGTGATTATTCCCCTTTATTTGGCACTAGTGAGGCCACAGCTGGACTACTGCCTCCAGTTTTGGAGCTCCCACTACAGAAAGGATGTGGATGCATTGGAGAAAGTCCAGTGGAGGGCAACAAAAATGATTAGGGGTCTGAAGCACATGATTTATAAGAACATAAGAATGGCCATACTGAGTCAGACCAAAGGTCCATCCAGCCCAGTACCCTGTCTACTGACAGTAGCCAATGCCAGGTGTCCCAGAGGGAGTGAATTGAACAGGTAATCATCAAGAGATCTCTCTCCTGCCATCAGTCTCCACCCTCTGACAAACAGAGGCTTGGGACACCATTCCTTACCCATACTGGCTAATAGTCATCAATGGCCTTAACCTCCATGAATTTATCTAGTTCTCTTTTAAACCCTGTTATAGTCCTAGCCTTCACAACCTCCTCAGGCAAGGAGTTCCACAGATTGACTATGCGCTGTGTGAAGAAGAACTTCCTTTTATTTGTTTTAAACCTGCTGCCAATTAGTTTCATTTCGTGGCCCCTAGTTCTTATATTATGGGAACAAGTAAATAACTTTTCCTTATTCACTTTCTCCACACCACTCATGATTTTATATACTCTATCATATCCCCCCTTAGTCTCCTCTTTTCCAAGCTGAAAAGTCCCAGTCTCTTTAATCTCTCCTCATATGGGACCCGTTCCAAACCCCTAATCATTTTAGTTGCCCTTCTCTGAACCTTTTCTAATGCCAGTATATCTTTTTTGAGATGAGGAGACCACATCTGTACACAGTATTCAAGATGTGGGCATACCATGGATTTATATAAGGGAAATAAGATATTCTCCGTCTTATTCTCTATCCCAGCGTTTCCCAAACTATGGAAAAAAAATACTGGGCCTCAGCATGCCTGGTGGCTGCCGGCAGGGCCAGCCTTAGGCCGATTTGGGCCTCGGGCCCCGTGCCCCTGAAACCGGAAGTGCCGGCGAGTTACAGAGCCGGGGGCCCTGCTCCACCAATATGTGGAGCTGGGTCTCTCCCCCGGCTCTGCCTGGAGCGGGCGCGGGCCCAAGCCCCGAGCCCTGGGCCCGGGCCCCGGCCCCGCGCCGGCCCCCCCGGCGCGTCCTCTCACCCCACCCCCAGAGCGTCCCCCCCGTGCGCGGCTCCTCCTCACCGCCTGCTGCTGCCCATGTGCGGCGTGGCACGTGGGCGGGGAGGACGCCCGGACGTGACGTGACGTCACGGCCCGGGATTTTAAAACTCTTCTGAGGCACATGGCGGGGCCACGCTGGCTCCGGGTTCGGCCTCCGGGGCCTGAGCGTGGCCTACGGCCCCGCAATGTGGAAGGTAGAAGGTAGGGAATAGGCTTGGGCGGGGGCGAGGCGAGGAGAGGAGAGGAGAGGCGGCGGTGGGCGTGGGCGGAGGCGAGGAGGCGGCAGCAGCAACGGTTGCAGGGGGGAGGGGTGGAAGGAGAAGGGGCTTGGGCGGGCGAAGGGGAAGGCACCAAGGGACAGGGTGCAGGAGAGAGAGACAAATGCCAGGGAGCCAAGTGCAGACAATGAGGGAAAGGGCAGGAGGGGAGGTGTCAGTGGGAGGGGGGACAGGGTGATGCTGGGAGAGGAGAGGAGAGGGGAAGGGCATTGGGGTCTGGAGGGGGAGGTGCTGGGAGAAGGCTTGAGAGAAGGGGTGGGCATGAGGAAGTCCAGGATGGAGCAAGTCATGTGTGAGGGCACAGAGGGGCAGGAGGGGAATGGGGCAGAGAGTGGTGAGGGGGTGGGTATTAGGGAAAAAGAGGACAAAGGGGGCGGGGCAGTAAGGGAAAGGGGAGGCACTAGGAGGGTGCAGGGCTAAGGGAAGGTGCAGGTGCCAGGGGATTCTGGGGTGAGGAGGAGGGGAGAGCTGGCCACTGGAAGCAGCACTGGACGGGGAATGGGGCAGGCTGGGGAGATTGGGGGGGGCTGGTGGAAGCAGGGCTGCCGGGGTGCGAGGTTGGGGCAGGAGCTGGCCGGGAAGATGTGGGAGAAGCGGCCGCCAGAAGGAGGGCTGGACGTGAGGCAGCGGGGCTGGCCAAGGGAGATTGGGAGGAGAAGTGGGGAGAACTGGCTGCCCGGGAGGGGTTGGGGGAAGTGGGGCTGGCCAGAGGCGCAGCGGGGGGAGCAGGGGGGAGGAATGAATCGGCCTGCGGGGAGTGGGACTGACCCAGCCATATGTAGATCTTGGGGCGCTGCCCCCGTTCCCCCTTCCCCCCCCGCAAAGCACAAAGCATGATTTAGTCCGGCCCAGGGATTCTATTGTCCCCCACGCACACCCCTCGAGTAGTTGCGAACTGTCTGGCTGGTAGACACACTCATGCAGCCTGAGCACATTTACCAGCCAGGCAGTTCAAAACTACAAACTGATACATCTAGTAATAATACACTTATTTAATGAGAAAATACCAGACATGTGATATGTCTGGTATTTTCTCAGTTTGTTTTTTATGTGTTTATATTTTTGGGCTGCAAAAAGCAGTACTGAAAAAGGGTTCCAACTAAAGTAAAAGTTTGGGAAACCCTGGTCTAACCAGCTTTGTCTGTCTTACAGTCCATTTATCCAATCCATATTCCTTAACTTGCTGGCAAGAATATTGTGGGTGACCATATCAAAAGCTTTGCTAAAGCTGGCACTGGGGGTTTTGGGAGGACCAGAAACAACTTATTTGAATATTCAAATCATTTGATTAATGAATATGCAAATACGCAAATGAACATTACCGGTCCTCCAAAAGTTTGTGAATGGATTTACTGGTCCCTGTGTCAAAAAGTTTGGGAACCCCTGCTCTATCCCTTTTTTAATGATTCCTAACATCCTGTTTGCTTCTTTGACTGCCGCTGCGTGGACGTCTTCAGAGAACTATCCACAGTAACTCCAAGATCTCTTTCCTGATTAGTTGTAGCTAAATTAGCCCCCATCATATTATATGTATAGTTGGGGTTATTTTTTCCAATGTGCATTACTTTACATTTATCCACATTAAATTTCATTTGCCATTTTGTTGCCCAGTCACTTAGTTTGCTGAGATCTTTTTGAAGTTCTTCACAGTCTGCTTTGGTCTTAACTACCTTGAGCAGTTTAGTATTGTCTACAAACTTTGCCACCTCACTGTTTACCCCTTTTTCTCCAGATCATTTATGAATAAGTTGAATAGGATTGGTCCTAGGACTGACCCTTAGGGAATACCACTACTTACCCCCCTCCATTCTGAAAATTTACCATTTATTCCTACCCTTTGTTTCCTGTCTTTTAACCAGTTCTCAGTCCATGAAAGGATCTTCCCTCTTATCCCATGACAACTTAATTTACGTAAGAGCCTTTGGTGAGGGACCTTGTCAAAGGCTTTCTGGAAATCTAAGTACACTATATCTACTGGAGCCCTCTTGTCCACATGTTTGTTGACCCCTTCAAAGAACTCTAATAGATTAGTAAGACATGATTTCCCTTTACAGAAACCATGTTGACTTTTGCCCAACAAATTATGTTCTTCTATGTGTCTGACAATTTTATTCTTTACTATTGTTTCAACTAATTTGCCTGGTACTGACATTAGACTTACCGGTCTGTAAATTACCGGGATCGCCTCTAGAGCCCTTTTTAAATATTGGCATTACATTAGCTATCTTCCAGTCATTGGGTACAGAAGCTGATTTAAAGGATAGGTTACAAACCATAGTTAATAGTTCCGCAATTTCACATTTGAGTTCTTTCAGAACTCTTGGGTGAATGCCATCTGGTCCCGGTGACTTGTTACTGTTAAGTTTATCAATTAATTGCAAAACCTCCTCTAATGACACTTCAATCCGGGACAGTTCCTCAGATTCATCACCCACAAAGGATGGTGCAGATTTGGGAATCTCCCTAACATCCTCAGCCATTAAAACTGAAGCAAAGAATTCATTTAGTTTCGCCACAATAACTTTATTGTCTTTAAGTCCTCTTTTTGTATCTCGATCGTCCAGGGGCCCCACTGGTTGTTTAGCAGGCTTCCTGCTTCTGATGTACTTAAAAACATTTTGTTATTACTGTGACGACGCGTTGGGGTCCCCTGACTCCTGCACCCCCGTAATGGCACGAACAGACTCCACCAGCCCGTAGAATGGAGGGAGTTTATTCCTTCTCAGGATACAGCACAGCACAGCACCGATGTAATCTGGTTACAGGGCAGGTCTAGGATGCCTCAGCCCCCTTGCGATGGGGAGATTGGGCCCCTAAATCCCAGCCCTGGCTTAGGCTGGTTCCTCCATGATCCCAGACAGAAACTAACCCCTCTCTTCCAGCCCTGCCCCCAGCCAGAATGGCATTTCCCCCTTCCTTTGTCTCTCTCCTTGGGGGTAGCTGGTCAGACAGGTTGAGACACCCTCTTTGCATAATGCCTCATCTCCAGTCCTTCTGGGCTGTGGTACCGATGGCAGCCAGTGGGGGTTACCACAGAGCCAGCATAGAAACCAGCCAGGTACCTCCACTCGTCACAGTTCTCCCCCTCCGAGAGCGAACTGAGCAGGGTCACTCCGCTCGTGACCTAGGGAAGTTCGGGCCTCGCTACGGGATAGTGCGTCGGCGATGATGTTGGCGCTCCCTTGGCGTGGATCACTTCCATGTCGTAGTCCTGCAGGAGCAGGCTCCACCTCAGCAGCTTGGCGTTGGCCCATCTGGTGCAGCCAGGTCAGGGGGCAGTGGTCGATGTACACCGTGAAACGCCCGGCCAAACAGGTGCTGCAGCTTTTGCAGGGCCCACACCATCGCTAGGCATTCCCTCTCTATGGTCGCGTAGCTCGCTCCCGGGGCAGCAGTTTCCTGCTCAGGTACACGATGGGGTGGCGTTCCCCCTTCTCGTCCGCCTGCATCAGCACCGCCCCAGCCCGGTGTCCGGCGTCAGTAAACACGATAAAGGGCTTGTCAAAGTCCGGGTTTACCAACACTGGGGCCTGACCAGGGCTTCCTTCAGTGCACAGAGAGCCCTCTGGCACTGCTCTGTCAGATCACCCTGTCGGGCCTCCCCTTCCTGCACAGCTCTGTGATTGGGGCAGCGATGGAGCTGAAGTTGGGCACAAACCTCCGGTAGTACCCGCCATCCCAATGAAAGCCTGGACCTGCTTCTTGGTCTGGGGTACAGGCCAGTCTCTGATGGCCCCCACTTTGGCCGGCTCTGGCTTCAAGCAGCCGCTCCCCTTATGGCCCAGGTAGGACACTTGGCCATTCCAACCTTGCACTTCCCAGCCTTTACGGTCAGCCCAGCCTCCTTCAGCCGATCCAGTACCTGGCTGACCTGGGCCACGTGGTCCTCCCAGGACTGGCTGAAGATACAGATATCATCTATGTATGCTAGGGCATAGTTCTCCATTCCCCTCAGCAGCTGGTCCACCAGGACGGCTGGAAGGTGGCAGCGCCCCTTTGAGGCCGAAGGGCAGGACCAGGAACTCATAGAGCCCCAGCGGGGATGAAAGCCGATTTCAGTCTGGCCTCCTGGTCTAGCGGCACCTGCCAGTAGCCCTTGGTGAGGTCCAGGGTGGTGAGGTAACGAGCTCCCCAGCTTGTCCAGGAGCTCGTCGGGCCTTGGCATCGGGTAGGCGTCAGACACCGAGATGGCGTTGAGCTTCGGTAGTCCACGCAGAACCGGATCGACCCGTCCTTCTTGGGAACCAGCACAGCGGAGAGGCCCAGGGGCTGGAGGACGGCTGGATCACCCCAGGGCCAACATGGCCTCGACCTCTCTCTCCAGGTCCTGGGCTGTTTTCCCGTGACCCTGAAGCGGGAGCAGCGCACCGGGGGTGAGTGCCCGTCTCCACCCGGTGGACAGCCAGGTTGGTGAGACCAGGCTTGTCGGAGAACAGCTGCTGGCGGGGCGCAGCACCTCTTGGATCTCGGCCTGCTGGGCGGGTGAGCTGGTCGAAGAGAAATTGACTCCAGCGAAGAGTCCTCTCCGGTTCGGGAACAGGCCCACCAGGATCCTCCCCTGCTCCTCCCAGGGCCTGCACACGGCCAGCACCAAGTTCTCCCTGTCCCAGTGCGGCTTCATCATGTTAACGTGATACACCCGCTGGCGCGTGTCCGGCCCGTCAGCTGCACCACGTAGTTCACCTCGTTCAGCTGCTTAACAACTTTGAAGGGGCCGTCCCAGGCGGCTTGCAGCTTGTTCTTCCGCACGGGAATTAGAACCATCACCTGGTCCCGGTAGCATAGGCCGGGCCGTGCATTGCGGTCGTACCAGACCTTCTGCTTCCTCTGGGCCCTGCTCAGGTTCTCTCTGGCCAGGCCCATGAGCTCGGAAAGTCTTTCCCGGAACGTCAGGGCGTAGTCCACAACTGGCTCCCCCTCCGGGAGACCTTCCCCTCCCACTCGTCTCTCAGTAAGTCCAGGGGCCCCTCACTCGCCTCCCATATAACAGCTCGAGCGGTGAGAACCCGTGGACTCCTGGGGCACCTCCTGTATGCAAACAGCAGGTGGTGTAGGTACTTGTCCCAGTCCTGCGGGTGTTTGTGCATAAAGGTCCTTAGCATCTGCTTCAGAGTCCCATTGAACCTCTCCACCAACCCGTTGGTCTGGGGTGATACGCCGAGGCCCAGGTGTGCTGGACCCCACACTTCTCCCACAAGCACCGGAGCAGGGCCGACATGAAGTTGGATCCTGGTCCGTGAGAACCTCCTGGGGAACCCCACCCTGCTGAAAATGGTCAGCAGTGCGTCTGCCACCGTGTCTGCCTCAATAGAGGGTAGGGCCACGGCCTCGGGTAGCGGGTGGCAAAGTCCACCACCACCAGGATGTACTTCTTCCCGTCCGGGTTGCTCTGTTGAAGGGCCCCACAATATCCATCGCCACCTTCTGGAAAGGCTCCTCTATGATGGGTAGGGGCCTCAACGCAGCTTTCTTCCTATCTTGGGCCTTCCCCACCCGTTGGCAGGAGTCGCAGGACCGGCAGTACCTCTGCACGCCGCAAATATCCCCGGCCAGTAGAAGTTTTGGAGCAGCCTCAGCCGCGTCGCCGGATCCCCTGGTGTCCCGAGCGGGATGTCATGGGCCAGGTATAGCAGCTTGCGGCGATACCTTTGCGGGACCACCAGCTGCCGCTGGAGCCCCCACTCTCCTACCTTCCCGGGAAGCCATTCCCGGTACAGAAATCCCCTCTCCACTGGAACTTCTCCTGGCAATCTCCCCTAGGGGCTGAGCTGCGCCCAGGTCGGCCCGGTCCCTCAGGGCCTGCAAGGAGGATCCGCCCGCACCTCCGCCTGGAATTCAGCGGCTGGGGCTGGGACAGGCGTGTTTCCCCACGGCCTAGGTCCGACTCCATGTCTGCTGGGACAGGGCCCTGGGCCCCGGTTGGGGAACCTCCTCGAGTTCGGGCTGCCAGCCCCTCGCTGGCTCTGGCTACGGGTGGTGACCAGGGTCCTGTGGGGTCCGTCTGGCCACTCCTCTAGGTCGCTCCCCATCAGCACCTCGGTGGGCAAGTGCGGTGCACCCCACTTCCTTGGGGCCCTCCTTGGCCTCCCATTTCAGATGCACCCTGGCTACTGGTACCTTAAATGGGGTGCCGTCTATGCCCCTCAGGGTCAGCTGAGTGTTGGGCAGCATACGGTCTGGGGCCACTCGTTGGGTCGGGCCAGCGTCACCTCCGCCCCGTGTCCCAGAAACCTGTCACCTTCCTACCATCCACCTCCAGGGGGTACGAGGCAGTCGCTCCGCAGAGGTCGCCTGCCCCCACCCGGTACACGGAGGAATCCTCCTCCAGAGGTTAGACCTCCCAGGGAGGTGCACTGAGCATCCTTCCCCACTCTGAGCTGAGGTTTGCCTGCCAGCCCCTGCCTCTGGGGCAGCCTGCCCTTCCTCCAGCCCCAGCCAGTTAACCCTGGAAAGTCCCAGGTCATGGGACCTGTTCTTGTGCCTGGTGCACTGAGCCCTCTTGTGGCCTCGTTGCCCACAGCGATGGCAAGTTAGGTTCTGCGGGCCCTTTTGGGTCGGCTCCGCCCGGGCCCTGGCTGGTTTTCTGGGGCACCGATGAGTGGTCCTGGTCCCTGGAGCTCGCCTCGGGGGTGCCTCTCTCCGCCGCTCAGCCGAGAACCGGTCTCTGCGCGATTCCCTTTCCCTCCGGGATTCCCGTTCACACCTGGACCGGCTCTCTGTGAACTCATCCGCCAGCCTCCCCGCTTCCTGGGGGTTCTCCGGACTTCGGTCTTTGAGCCACAGCCTCAGGCTGGGTGTGCGCTTTATAGAACTGCTCCATCATAATCAGCTTGAGCAGTTCCTCTGCGTCTGGGCTCCAACTCCAGACACCCACTTGCGGCAGTATTGCGCCAGGCGGGAGGCCAGATCCACATAGGTCTCCGTGGCTCCTCTGCACCTCCCGGAACTTCTTCCTGTACATCTCGGGGTCAGCCCAAACTTGTGCAGCAGGGCCTCCTTGACTTGGTTGTAATCCCTGGCTGTAGGTCTTCCAGCTGATTGAGCACCCGGTGGCCTCCTGGTTCAGTGCAGGATGAGCTCCTGCAGCCAGTCAGCTGGGGACCCGTTGCAGTCCACAGGCCCTCTCAAAGGAGCTGAGGAACCCGTCTATGTCGCCCATGTCCTTCAATTGGGCCACCACGAGCTTCTCCAAGCATCTGGCCGCCCGGGCCTTTGGGGCTCATCTGCACTCGGCGCAGTTGGGGCCCTGCCGCTTCTCCGCTCGGCCATGGCCAGCTCATGCTGTCGCTGCTCTCTACGGTCCTGGACTTCCAATTCCTTCATCTGCAGCTGGATTTCTAGCTGCCGCAGCTCCGAGGGTTGGACCCCCTGGGTGGACTACGGCTTGCAGTGCTCCTGGGAGGCAGTCCGGTCTCTTCGGTGGCCTCCAGCGCTCCGCCCCTCTCCGAGCCTGACACGCTCCCAGTGGGGTCTGGCTGTTCCCCACGGGGACAGGATCCCAGCCCTGTGGCTGGTCATTCTCTTCCAGCCGGGCAATCAGCTGGGCCTTGGTTGCGCTCCGCACAGGCAAGCCCCTCTCTCTGCACAGCTTCACCAGCTCTGCCTTC
Source organism: Rafetus swinhoei (assembly GCA_019425775.1). NCBI lineage: Eukaryota > Metazoa > Chordata > Testudines > Trionychidae > Rafetus > Rafetus swinhoei. The sequence goes on along the minus strand of CM033443.1, from coordinate 41,679,227 downwards.
AGCAGTTGGGTATAGGCCATCTCCCGCTGGTCCTCGGTGCAGACTCACCAGTCTAGTGCTGCTGCGCCCCACGATTCTCAGGAACCGCTTCGCTCTGTTTCCAGCACGCCTGGTTCCATGGCTCTTGCTTCTACTGCGCCTAGTCGCTCGCCGCTGGATGCTCCATCCACGGGGTGCAGTGCATCCCACTTCTGACACCAGTGTGACGACGCGTTGGGGTCCCCTGACTCCTGCACCCCCGTAATGGCACGAACAGACTCCACCAGCCCGTAGAATGGAGGGAGTTTATTCCTTCTCCAGGATACAGCACAGCACAGCACCGATGTAATCTGGTTACAGGGCAGGTCTAGGATGCCTCAGCCCCCCCTTGCGATGGGGGAGATTGGGCCCCTAAATCCCAGCCCCTGGCTTAGGCTGGTTCCTCCATGATCCCAGACAGAAACTAACCCCTCTCTTCCAGCCCTGCCCCCAGCCAGGGCAGCATTTCCCCTTCCTTTGTCTCTCTCCTTGGGGGGTAGCTGGTCAGACAGGTTGAGACACCCTCTTTGCATAATGCCTCATCTCCAGTCCTTCTGGGCTGTGGTACCGATGGCAGCCAGTGGGGGTTACCACAGAGCCAGCATAGAAACCAGCCAGGTACCTCCACTACGTCACAATTACCTTTTGAGTTTTGGCTAGCTGTTCTTCAAACTCCTTTTTGGCTTTTCTTATTACATTTTTACACTTAATTTGGCAGTGTTTATGCTCCTTTCTATTTACCTCACTAGGATTTGACTTCCATTTCTTAAAATATGTCTTTTGATCACTCACTGCTTCTTTTACATGGTGGTTAAGCCACGGTGGCTCTTTTCTAGTTTTTCTACTATGTTTTTTTAATTTGGGGTATACATTTAAGTTGATAGACACCTCTATTATAGTGTCTTAGAAATTAAAAGGTACAGTGACTAAAGTAAAATCCCTGCAAGCTGCATGGACACTTTTCAGTTTAACTAACCTCCTCATTTTTGCATAGTTCCCCTTTTTGAAATTAAATGCCACAGTGTTGGGCTGCTGAGGTGTTCTTTCCACCACAGGAATGTTAAATGTTATTATATTATGGTCACTATTTCCAAGCGGTCCTGTTATAGTTACCTCTTAGACCAGATCCTGCGCGCCACTCAGGACTAAATTGAGAATTGCCTCTCCCCTTGTGGGTTCCTGTACCAGCTGCTCCAAGAAGCAGTCATTTAAGGTATCAAGAAATTTTGTCTCTGCATCTTGTCCTGAGGTGACATGTACCCAGTCAATATGGGGATATTGATAGCCTCTCTAATCTCCCTTAGCATTTCATAGTCACTATTACAGTCCTGGTCAGGTGGTCGATAATAGATCCCTACTGTTTTATTCTTATTAGAGCAGAGAATTACTTACTATCCATAGCAATTCTATGGAACATGTTGATTCATTTAAGATTTTTACTTCATTGGATTCTAAATTCTCTTTCACATATAGTGCCACTCCCCAACCCGCACGACCTGTTCTGTCCTTCTGATATATTTTGTACCCAGGAATGATTGTGTCCCATTGATTGTCCTCACTCCACCAGGTTTCTGTGATGCCTATTATATCAGTATCCTCCCTTAACACGAGGCACTCTAGTTTACCCATCTTATTTTTTAGACTTCTAGCATTTGTGTACTTTAAAAACTTGTCACTGTTTATTTGTCTGCCCTTTTCTGATGTGTCAGATTCTTTTTTATGTGAATGTTTTTTGTCTGATCTGGCCCATACTTTATCCTCTTCCATCCTCGCCTCCTGACTAAAACCTAGAGAATCTCTATCAATAGACTCTCCTCTAAGAGACGTCTCTGTCCGATCCATGTGCTCCTCTGCACCAATTGGCTTTCCCCCATCTCTTAGTTTACAAACTGCTCCTAACCCTTCCTGCTGGCCCATTCTCCATGTACTTCAGCTCTGCCTGCTGCCCCTGGGTGATTAAAAACCTGCCAGGGGTTGCTGCCACCACCAGCAGCAGTGCAATGGGGCTAGAGTGGCTTCCTGCTGCTAGCTAAATGCCTCTGCTGGCATGTCACACTCACCGGAGCGATGAGTGTGCAGAGCTGTCCTGTCCCTAGGTATAAACTGTGACACTGTTGACTCATTTTGTGAAACTGACTAGATGCCAACTCTCCTGATTTGATCACAGACCTCCTGATTATTAGGGCTTTTTTTTCTGGAAAGCCCCAGCCACATTATTGGAACTTCACTACCCAATGCCTCATGCAACACCATCAACTGTGATCATTATGACAGTATATTATGCTTGTTTGTTGGTGCATAGTAGTAAAAGAGAATCCCAGACTTTTTTTTTTTTTTTTTTTTAAGGAAGACTTTAGGTCTCATAGTTTTTGGAGAAAAGCTAATCTTTTAGTATTATATATTTATTACTAAAGACTTACATGACATTGCTCAGGTCCTTTAGGAAGGGGGCTGGAGGCGTGGGGGCGCAAGAGTAAGGGCTGGGGGATGACGAGGAATTCAGGGCAGGGGGTGAGGGCTGCAGGAGTTAGCACAGAGGCTGGGGGCTCAGAGCAGGGGGTTGAGGTGTGTGTGTGGGGGGCGCTCAAGGAAAGTGTGTGTGGGGGTTCAGGGCAGGGGTGGCCAGCAGCTTCTCCCCAGGGATGGCCCACCCACTGGCTTTTCCCCAGGAGTGGTGGGGCCATGCTGCCAGCCAGCAGCTGCTCCCTGGAGCTGGTTGCTTGCTGCCCCCTGTGGTCATTCTGGGGTATAACTGTCCCCCATGCTTGCTGCCTCCTGTGGTCATTCCTAAGTATAACTGTCCCTGCTATCACACCCTTCCCTTTCCATTAGAGGAGAAACAAATCACATTCCACACACATCCCATTGTCCTGGCACAATCAAGCCATGGTCCCCTGGGCACCTCAGGGCCCCTGTGAGGCAGGGCCCACTGTGCAGGCTACACATGGCCTTGCTCGCGGGGCCTCCCCGTCCTCTGGCCCGAGGACTGTTACTCGCAGCTCACAGAGGAGGGCACGGCCTCAGGGACAGTGTCTGCATGGATGACTGACCGCCTCTCCGTCTTTATTCTCTACACCGGACCAGCCGTCACTGAGGGGCACTCCACGCCATCAGAGGCAGCCGCCCAACCCCGGGGGAGCCGCAAGCGCAGGAAGGTCCACAAGGACCTCAGGAGAGAGCACGTGGCCATCCTGCGTGACATGCAGCAAACTTTGCCCCAGAAGGCCTGGGATGACGCCCAGTGGTGGACTCACATGTGGGACCAGCTTGTGTGGCAGTGACAACATTTGCATCACCGTCCAAGAAATGATGGCACACCCAGCTCCTGTCCTTGCTCCTGCCTCCCAGTCCCCTCTGCTATGACTTTGCCCCTTCCCCCTGCCCCTTCGCCATGCCTGACCCTGCTCCAGGTCCCCTTCCCCCAAGGTCACCGAGGTCCCTGGACCTGAGGCGGCACTTCCAGTTGCACCATGCGCCACTCCCAGCCCTGAGCCCCCCTCCTCCCTCCAGGTACTCAGCCCCTCTCCTCCCTCCAGGTTCTCGGCCACCTCCACCCTCCCCAGTTACTTTTCTGGAAAAAAAAATACAAAGGTTTTGTTTTTCAACCCAAAATTGGTGTGTTTATTGAGAGTACAGGGAAGGGGGGAAGGCAGGGGTTCTGCTGGGAAAGGCTTGTGTTTGTCTGTGTTTATGTGGAGTTTAGAGTGCTGAGCTGTGTGTTTGTTTGTTTTGTTTGAAAGGCTATGTGCTCAGGTTGCCAGTTGGAAGATGTGAGCAGGGCCGGCCTTACGCCGATTCCCCGGAATCGGGCCCTGCGCCTAAAGGGGCCCCGCGCCCTGAACCCAGAAGTGTGCCAGGCGCCATGAGCGTCGAGTTAATATTCAGAGGCAGGGGCCCTGCTCCAGCAATATTTGGAGCTGGGTCTCTCCCCCGGCTCTGCCTGGAGCGGTCCCCGGACCCCACCTTCCAGCCCCCCCGCCTGTCCTCCCACCCCGGCCCCAGAGCGTCCCCCTCGGCCCCGTCCTGTCCCTGCCATGCACAACTCTCAGTGCGTCGCCCCCTGGCCGCCTCTGCTGCTGCCATGCACAGCATTCCCAGGTGAGCGGGGAGTCACCCAGGCGTGACGTGATGTCACAGCCCGGGACTTTAAAACTGCTCGGCGCCGCGTGGTGCTGCTCAGCCTAGCTCTGGGTTCAGAGTCCGGGGTCCCGAGCGCAGACTCCAGTCCCGCAAAGTGGAAGGCAGAAGGTAAGGGAGGGGGAAAACTAGGGGAAGGGGTGGGAGAGGAAGGGGCTTGTGCGGAGGCGGAGGGGGTGGGAGAGGAAGGAGCTTGGGAGGGAGGAAGGGGGAGAGAGGAAGGGGTTTGTGAGGCATGGGGAGGGGAGAGAGGAAGGGGTTTGTGCGGAGGAGGAGGGGGAAAAATGGGGAATGCAATGAGGGAAAGGGCAGGAGGAGGGGTCAGTGGGAGGGGGGACAGGGTGATTCTGGGAGAGGAGAGGGGAAGGGCATTGGGGGCTAGAGGGGGAAGGGGGAGGTGCTGGGCATACAGTAACAAGACATCCTGCAATAAATAACGAAGTATATCTTTTGCAGACAGCACTTAGTGTTCTGAAAACTGGGTCCACATCTTGATTTCATCAGGCCAACCTCGCCTTGTGTGTCTGTTTACCTAGAGCAATATATTATTGTCCACTTAAATAGCAAAGCCCTCATCAGATATTATGATATAAAATATCTGGATAGACAGGCAGATCAATTTGTGTCTGTTTATAGATCGTAATTAGATTAGACAAGACAAATGTTTAGAACACACACTATATACATATGTAGGCACAGGTGGTTATACACGTGTGTGTGTATGTTCACATCTAATCACATGTACACAACTCAAATGATGAATAAGCTAAAAGTTCAGCCATTAAGATACTCGGCTGCGTATTTCCCCAGCGCACACTAACCCATTAAACCAAAATGGAAATGACAGCATCTGAAGAAGTGGGCTCTGCCCACGAAAGCTCGTGATACCATCCACATGTTTTGTTAGTCTATAAAGTGCTACCAGTCCATTTGTTGTTTTTTAAGTTTATCCTCTACAGACTAACTCAGCTACCCCCTGAAGCACCAGCTGTGGTTTGCCCACTGTTTGGATGATGGGATCATTTCAGAAACCAGCAAGCTAGGCGGCAAAGAAACGCATTTCCATTTCTTAGGTGTTGCCATCTCCACCATTCATTGAGCTGCCACAGAGTACAGGGATTAGAAGCATTAGTGGCACCTGTTCTTTATTTCCCCGCTTGGTATCAACTCCAAAGAGCTCATCTTGATTTGCAGTCAATAGACAGAACCAACCACTATTCGAGGTAGGGAGAAACAATTGATTTCAACACAATTTCTTAGAGCTGTATAGGCCTGCTCTAAGAGTCAGAGAATGGATTTCAGCTGGGGTCCCCCATCTAGAGTTTTAGGGCAGAGTGCATAAGGGATGGAACAGAATATTACCTGGTGGGTGGAGCTGGGACAGAAATGTTAGCTATGATTTTGGGTCTAAAATATTTGGTGATTTATTTGTACTATAGGAGCATTTGGGAGCCCCACCTGAGGTCAGGGCTTTCCAGTATTAAGCCTTTCACAGACACATACTGAGAGGCAAATCCCCACCCCAAAAAGATTCCAGAAAAAGGGAAGCAAAGGGAAAGTGAGTTGTCCAAGGTCACAAAGCAAAAGTCAGGAATAGAAGTCAGGTTTCTGGACGCCCAGGCTGGTGCTCTAGCTACTAGACCAGCAGTTCTCAAACTGTTGGTTGGGACTACCTTAGACATGCTGGGACTCAGGACTGAGGCCACTGCCCAGGGTCAAAGTCAGAGGCCTTCAGACTGGGTGGCAGGGCTCAGCTTTGGCCCCCCTGCCCAGAGCAGTGGGGCTCAGGCTTTGTCCCCCTGTTACTTCTCCCGGGGCACCATATCTTGGGCAGGCTCAAGCTTCAGTCCCCAGTCCTAGGATCATGAAGTAATTTTTGTTCTCAGAAGGGGATTGTGGGACAGTGAAGTTTGAGAATGCCTGAACTGGACCACACTGCTTCTCTAAAAGGTCATACACAAGGAGAACTGCATTCCAATGTCCCACCATCAACCTGCAACATGTTGGAAACACCCACCTGATCCAAGTTCAGTGCCCCCAGGAGCAACAATTGGATTTCACAATAATTTGATTTTTTTAAAGTATTGCAGGATTCCCAGCTGAGCCTAATGGAAGGCTGATACTTAGGGAAGAGAATATTAATGGACTAGAACTTAGTCATAGAATAATTGTCTTCTGCTGTTATATAACTGCCAGAGCATTGGCATAAAAAAAGCCAGGCAAAGCTAAGAAGCCAGAACTTAGCTGCAGCTGATCAGCAATTGATTCAGGCAAAGAAAAAGAGTGCCCATAGCGGAACCTTTGCCCTCCCTCGATCCTAAGCAACTCTACACCAATCCAGTTCCCCTGGTAAACATTACACCTACATCGGCTATCAGAAGCAGCTAGGGATCTCTGGATGCAGTGGAACCCTAGCCCCCATGCCTCCTATTTCCCTTGGAAAATACATCCCTTTTTGACCAGCTGCCTTGCAAAGGGCATAGATGGCAATGTTGATGGTGCAAATTTCCAAAGAAAGGGAGCAGGCTTCAGGGGCAGGAAGACCAGCAGCTCAGTGTGGTGCGACAGGGATGGGCAGGCAGGGGCTTCTCTGGTCACCGAGGATGGGGAATCACAGAAATCAAAGGGAGCAGATGATGACTGAATGTGCCCAGAAAACCGGATCTTATGCTGCAATGCTTTGTGCAGAAATTACACCAGATTACTTACTGCTAACTTGAAGTGGAAAAAAGTGTCCTATTATGGAGGGTGGAATAAGGTAGGCCTTTCCAGGAATCTTCTGAGAAGGATGGAAGAGTTCCTCTATGAGAGCTTTGTAGAGATGTGCAGGGAGGATTCCTGCTATTTCCAGACACAATTAACAAATTGTTCCAGGGAGCCCTCACTGTGTAGGCAGAGTGGCCACCACAGATAAAACCCAATTACCGTAACCCACTTGTAACATGGATTACAAAATGTGAACTCATTAGAAGTGCCTTCCCTGACATCAGGGTCTTGCAGCAATATGTCCAGGGAGCAGGGGATTGGCTCCAAAGTTAAAAACGGGCCTGGCTGTTGGTTAGGGTGTGTTTAGACTACACCTCTCTGCCGACACAGAGATGTAGATTAGGCACATCGAAATTGCTAATGAAGCGGGGATTTAAATATCCCACGCTTCATTAGCATAAAAATGGCTGCCGCTTTTTTTTTGGCACGGAGTTTTGTCGGAAAAAAGCGGCAGTCTAGAGGCTGATCTTTCGAAAAATAAAGGCTTTTTCGAAAGATCCCTTATCCCTCGTGAAATGAGGTTTACAGGATCTTTCGAAAAAGGCTTTATTTTTGGAAAGATCAGCCTCTAGACTGTCGCCTTTCTCCCACAAAGCTCCGTGCTGAAAAAAAGTGGCGGCCATTTTTATGCTAATGAAGCACGGGATATTTAAATGCCCGCTTCATTAGCAAATTCGATGTGCCTAATCTACATCTCTCTGTCAGCAGAGAGGTGTAGTCTAGACACACCCTTAGATTGGATGCTCTACTTGCCTGCTGAGCATTCTCCTTCTCATCTACAGTGTCCTTCTCCCTGTTACCTGAGACTTCCTGAAGAGTCTCTTGGGAGGTATCCACTGACAGCTTTGGGACACTGGTTGGGGCCCTCCCTAGAATCCCATGCAGCTGCTCATAGAAGCAGCATGTTTATGACCAAGGTTCCCTCTAAGCTGCGTGGCAGCATGGCCCCTCCCTACGCAAGGAGCTGCTGCTTTCTTTGAGGGAGAAGTGCCCTTCCCCCAGTTAGGCAGCTCTATGCACAGAGCCTTGAGTACTTTGCTGGGCAGGGCGGATTAAGCAGCTGTGGAGCCTTGCTACTGCACAGCTTAGAGGGAACCTTGTTTGTGACTCTGACCCAGACCAACCGTTTGCCTCCTTCGTCTTCTGGTTCACTTGCCTGAGTAACTTTGTTTTCATGGGGCACTATTGGGTACCCCTGCTGTATCCTTTTTCCACAGGCCCTGTGTAATTTTGGCATAGATATCAGCATTTCCTCTACTGCTTCAGAGATCTGCCTGCACCCAGAGTCCTCTTCCCACACAGAAATCCGATCCAGGATCTCCTGCACTGCTGGAGCTTGTTTGAGACACTGGAAATTCATGATCAGTTGTGCTGTTGAGGTGTGTTGCCTGCTCTGCTCACTATGCTGGCCAAACAGGAAAGGAAATTCAAATTTTCCCAGGGCTTTTCCTGTGTGTCTGGAAGAGCAGCAGAGTTGAAAGTGCTGGCCAGAGTGGTCACTTTGTGGCACTGTGGGACACCTCCTAGAGTTCAAGAATGTCAACTTCATGAGCACTGCATCTGTACTATTCCAAAGTTGACCTTGCAGATTTAGCATTACTCCTCTCATCAAGGAGGAGTACAGAAATTTACTTCAGCCGCCTTTAAACTCGGTGTATCAGGTTTGGTGGTGTAGACTCATTGTTTGTAAAATTGACCTAACAAGCCTAATTTCAACCTAGCCTACTAGTGCAGACCAGACATAGGTCTTTAAACCAGTTAGTTTTTGTGCCCTCACTATTTCCCTTGGAAGGCTGTTACAGAATTTCACTCCTTTGAGGCTTCAATACATTCACCTAACTACAAGCTTAAACTTGTTGTTGATGGCCTGTTTATAGTCATTTGCTCTTATCTCCACTAGGAATGTAAAAGTTTAACCAAGAACAGCCATACTGGGTAAGACTAAAGGTCCAGCTACCCCAGTATCTTGTCTTTGACAGTGGCCAATGACAGATACTCCAGGAGTGAACAGAACAGGTGATCATCAAATGACCCCTCTACTGTTATCCATTTCTAGCCCCTGAAAGAGACTAGGGTCACCATTCCTACCCATCCTGGCTAATAAGTATTGATGGACCTAACCTCCAAGAATGTATCTAGTTCTTTTCTGAAACCTATTAAAGTCCTGACCTTCACAACATCCTCTGGCAAGGAGTTCCACAGGCTGACTGTGTGCTGCATGAAGAAAAACTTCCTTTTGTTTGTTTTAAACCTGCTACCTATTAATTTCATTTGGTGACTCCTAGTTCCTATTTTATGGGAGCAAATAAATAACTTTTCCTTATTCACTTTTTCCGTATCTGTCATGATTTTATAGATTTCTATCATATCCCCCTTAGTCTCCTCTTTTCTAAGCTGAAAAGTCCCATTCTTTTTAATCTCTTTTCATGTGGCACCCGTTCCAAACCCCTGAAAATTTTGTTGCTCTTTTCTGAACCTTTTCCAATGCCAAGATATCTTTTTTTTTTTTTTTGGTGATAAGGCAACCACATCTGTACACAGTATTCAAGATGTGGATGTACCATGGATTTATATAGCAGCAATAAGATATTCCCTGTCTTATTCTCTGTCTGTTTTTTAATGATTCCTAACATTATGTTTGCTTTCTTGACTGCTGCTGTACATTGAATAGATGTTTTCAGAGAACTGTCCCATGACTCCAAGATCTCTCTTGGTGGGATGTCTCTCGAGTGGTTATAGCTAAATTAGTCCCCATAATTTTGTATGTATAGTTGGGATTATTTTTTCCAATATGCATTACTTTGCATTTATCAACATTAAAATTTGTCTGCCATTTTGTTGTCCAATCACTTTGTTTTCCGTGATCCCTTTGAACTCTTCACTACCTTAAGCAGTTTAGTACTATCTGCAAATTTTGCCACCTCACTGTTTACCCCTTTCTCCAGACCATTTATGAATATGTTGAATAGGACTGGTCCCAATACAGGCACCACTAGTTACCTCTCTCCATTCTGGAAACTTACCATTTATTCCTACCCTTTGTTTCCTGTCTCTGAACCAGTTATCAATCCATGAGACCTTCCCTCTTATCCCATGAAAACTTACTTTACTGAAGAGTCTTTGGTGACCTTGTCAGAGGCTTTCTGGAAATCTAAGTACACAATATCCACTGGATTCCCCTTGTCCACATGCTAGTTGATTCTCTCCCCCCCGCAGGACTCTAGTAGATTAACTTAAAAAACAATGAATAGTCTAGCAGCACTTTAGAGACTAACACCTATTAACTATAACAGTAGTGCTGCTAGACCAGGGGTTCCCAAACTTTTTGACACGGGGACCAGTAAATCCATGCACGAGCTTTTGGAGGACTGGTAACATTCATTTGCATATCTGCATATTCATTAAGCAAATGATAAATATTCAAATAAGTTGTTTCTGGTCCTCCTAAAGCCCCCACTGCTAGCATTAGCAAAGCTTTTGATACAGTCACCCACAATATTCTTGCCAGCAAGTTAAGGGAATATGGATTGGATAAATGGACTGTAAGATGGATAGAAAGCTGGCTAGACCAGGGTTTCCCAAACTTTTTACTTTAGTTGGAACCCATTTTTTTTCAGTACTGTTTTTTGCAGCCCAAAAATATAAACGCATAGAAAAAAAAGAATGACAAATGAATAAATTTTCAGTGTTTCACCCGGCTGCATCCTCCGCCCAGCCTGGGCCAGGGCTTGGGGGACCCAGCGCCGCATGGGCACTCCAGGAGGTGGAAGCAGGAGCAGATTGGGGGTAGGGTATCTGGGTAGGAGGGGGGGTGCAAGGAAGAGTTGCCAGGTGTCCGGTTTTGTACTGGACAGTCTGGTATTTGAGGGTTTTGTCCGGGAAACAAATTGAGAAATTACCAGACATATAAAATGTCCAGTATTTTCTAATCAGGTAAGTTTTATTATAATTAGGTGTATCAGTCCTTAGCTGTGAACTGCCTGGCTGGTAGATGTGCTCATGCTGTGAGAGTGTGTCTACCAGCCAGGCAGTTTGCAACTCCTCGAGGGAGGGTATATGGGAGGGGGGCAAAATGGAATCCCTGGGGCCAGACTCACTCGTGTGCCTGGGTCTGCATGTGCCCGGGTCAGTCCCGCTCTCCCCCCCCACTTCTACTCCCGATCTCCCCAGTCCAGCCCTGCTTCCGCCACCTGCCCGCCCGCCTGCCCCGATCTCCACGGGACAGCTCCACTGCCCCCAACCCTGCTTCCGCTGGCTGCCCGCCCACACCCCCAATCTCCACGGGACAGCCCTGCTGCCCCCAACCCTGTTTCCTGGTGGCCGGTTTCCCCCCCACACACACCTCCTCCCAGCCCGCCCCGCTCTGCTCCCTTCCCAGCAGCCACGCTGAGGCCCGGTATTTTTTTCCTGCAGCCTGGTACCAGGCCATGGCCCATAGTTTGGGAAATGCTGTGCTAGACTATTCATTGGGTTTTTTCAAGTTTTTCTAGTTACACACTAACACAGCTACCCCTCTGAAGCTTCTAGTAGATTAGTAAGGCATGATTTCCTTAACCGGTTAACTGGTAAAAATTAGACTTATTGGAATGCTTACAGGTTAACCATATCTTTCCCAAACCTCAGTGGATGACCAATGGACTGTATTGAGCTGGCCAATGGGACCCTGACAGTGTCGAGGCAACAGGCAGGGCCATGTGGTGGGCAGGCTTGAGTGGCCCGGACTGAGCTTGATCAGTGGAGGCAGGACTTGGCCATGCCACACCAGAGCAGCCCCAGTGGGCAGTTGGGACTCCAGCCATGGCCATGCCAGAGCAGCCCTGGCCACAATCCGTAGTGGGTAGGATGGCCTGGAGCAGCCTCCAACACACCTGCCCTACAGACTCAGAGGGACCACATCCCCACTGAGACCCCAGGCCTAGCTGCCATGCATCGGCCCACCAACAGTTAACCAGTTAATGATAGAATTTAAATAGTTTAACCACTGAACTGTTTTGACTGATATTTACATCCCTAATGTTCACATTGGTACTTAACTTAAATAATTCCTCTTTTCTCCCTATACATACATCAGAGAGATAAATATCAGAGAGAGAATCTCCCTTCAACTTGCATTTGGTCAGGCTATTTTCCCCCACATCAGATTGGCTGAGATCCTGGGAGTTTTCCACCTTTCTCTGCAGTATGAGGCGTGAGTCACTTGTAGGTTTCGTAGAATCATAGAACACTAGAACTGGAAGGGACCTCAAGAGGTCATCAAGTCCAGTCCCCTGCCCTCATGGCAGGACCAAGCACCATCTAGACCATCCCTGATAGTTGTTTATCTAACCTGCTCTTAAATATCTCCAGAGATGGAATTCCATAATCTCCCTCGGCAATTTATTCCAGTGTTTAACCACCCGGACAGTTAGGAAGTTTTTCCTAAGGTCCAATCTAAACCTCCTTGCTGCAGGGGATTAGTTTAAATGGGGATTCTCCATAGCTTGAAGTCTTTTTAACCCATGATTTGAAGACATTAGTAGATCAGCTGGAGCTTAAGAGGCTGTTATAGGAGCGAGTGAATGAGTGAAGGCCTCTGGCCTGAGCTGTGCAGGAAGCTAGACTAGAGGATCATAGTGGTCCCTTCTGGCCTTAAAGTCCATGATGAATTATCAGGGGATATTGGCTCAAATGCTATTCTGGTTTCTTTGATACAATACTGTGACTGCATCAGGCCTTTCCTTAATGTTCAATAAGCAGATGTATTTTCTCAGGGCTATATTATTGCTGCTATTGTTTGTGTTACAATTAGAAGCTCTAGGTGCTGTACAAACACAGAACAAAAACACAATCCCTGACATTTTGCATCATTAACCCCCTGCGGATAACTAGCTTAGTTATCTGAAAAGAGATGCACATCCAGATACACTGGCTACACGTGGGATGCATGCAGGGACACATGCACCCACCAAGGCGGAAAGGGCCAGCCAGCAGGAGGGCCAGCACCAGCAGCAGGAGACTGCACCATGAGACACCCCTTCCCCCCCACCGCCACTTACTAGCAGCAGTGGCAGGGAAGGCACACGCTGGGCGACTGCAGCCCACACAGCACCACTCTCCAGCTGTGCTTCTGGGAGTGCTGGGAATATGCGGGGAGGGGTGAAGCAAGGGTAGGGCAGGGGCGGAGCAAGGGGGTGGGGAAGGAGAGAGAGCACCGACCCTGCCTCTTCCCCTGTCTAGAGTTGCCAGATATCTTCACAAAAAATCCTGAACAGTCAGGGGAAAATTGATTGAGCAAAAAAAGAGGCTGCTGCGCCTTTAAATTACCGCGCTCCTCACTCCTCCCACCCTCACAGCCACCGCCAGCCATCCGTCCAAAGAAAACAGAAAATACCAGACATTTTACATTTCTAGTATTCTCTGTTTGTTTGTTTTTTTTACCAGACAGAAGGCAAAATACCAAACTGTCCAGGTGAAAACCAGACACCTGACAACCCTACCCCTGTCACCAGTCACCACTGAGAAATGGCAATCATTCCTCTCCTTAAATACGAATGAAGACATCATTTAACAAGTCATGCTTTTTAGATATTTTAGTAGCATTCCTACAATTCACTATCTATAACAGCCTAATTAGTGGGAATATGTTTGTATGGGTTGTACTTGGCCTGTCTGAACTAGCCAAGCAGAAAGCTTGGGTTTCTTTCTGATCTGACTTATCAGATCTCATCTTTCTGATCTGTCCATCAGCAGTGACTCTGTTAAAATCAGTGGGCAACATGGATGTAAATCCAGTGTACAGGAGAGAAAGATCATTAAAATGTAGGGTTGGGAGATCATCTAGTTTAGTCCCTGTTCTGAGACAGGACCAGCTAAACTTGAACCATCCCAACAAGTATTTTTCCAGCCTGTTCTTAAACATCACTAATGACTGGGATTCCACAGCCTCACGCAGAAACGTAGACCAGAATTTAATTACCCTTAGCGTTTGAAAGATTTTCCTAATATCTAACCTAACTCTGTCTTGCCATGGATTAAGCTGATAACTTCTTGTCCTACCTCCAGTGGCCATAGAGAACACTTGATCACAAAGACCTCTTTATAACAGCCCTGAACATATTTGAAAACTGTTCTCATGTCCCACCTCAGTCTTCTTTTCTTCTACACTAAACATGCCCATTTTTATCAATCTTTCCTCAGATTAGATTTTCTAAACTTTTGTGGCTCTCCATTGGACTTTCTCCAATTTGTTCACATCTTTCCTAAAGTATAATACCAAAACCTGGACACATTATTCCAACTAAAGCCTCACTAGAACTGAATAGAGCATAACAATTAAATTACCTTCTGTGATTTGCATAAGACACTCTTATTAATAGGCTGATATTCTGGGTTTTTTTTCACAACTGCATCACACTATTGACTCCTATTTGTGTTGATTTGTGATCCACTGTAGCTCTCAGATCCTTTTCAACAGTATGGCCACCTAGCCAGTTATTCCCCATTTTTGTATTTGTGCATTTGGTTTTTCTATCTTAAGTGTAGTCCATGGTGTGATGGGTTGAATCCCTGGGATGGCATCCAAAGAGCTGAAATACCATTGAACCTGCTTTTTTGTGCCAACATGGGCACCCTTTAACCCTGTCTTACTGAGCCAGGCTCTTAAGCCTCCTCCTACAACACACACATCCAGGGCCACATCCAACTGCAGAACCAAATGGACACTAAGATCGGCTCTGGGAAGACTCAGCTTAAGGGCCTTGCCTAAGCCCCAAGTGTTCATTCCTTGGGGTGTGTCTAGACTACAGGGTTTTGTCGACAAAAGTGGACTTTTGTCGACAAAACTATACCTGCGTCTACACTGCCGCTGAGTTCTGTCGATATAATGTCGACAGAACTCAGCAGTTTTGCAGTTTTGTCAACAGCTGTAAACTTCATTCTACAAGGAACAATGCCTTTTGTCGACAGAGTTCTGTTGACAGAAGGCGTTATTGCATCTACACTGTCCTTTGCGTCTACCTATTATGTCGACAAAGTGGCTTGCTTTGTCGACAGAACTGGATGTAGTCTAGACACTCTTTGTCGACAGAAGCTTTGTTGACAGTATCTGTCGACAAAACTTCTGTCAACAAAAGCCTGTAGTCTAGGCATACCCTTGGAGTATAAACCCAAAGTTATATGAAATTAGCCTCCCCTCCCCTCAATGTGGAGGAAGGTATGCACAGCTTCTCTTCCCACATGTTAGAAACTGCATAAACTCGGTTATATTATAAACAAGGAATAAGTTTAACTACCAAAAGGTGTATTTAAGTGGTCAAAGGTGTAGCAAACAGAACAAAGAATATTACTAGAAAATAATACAAAGCATGCAAACTAAGCTAGATTCACTAAAGAAATTGTTTACACATAATTATTCCTCACCCTAGATCAGGAGTCTCAAACTCCGAACCCATGGGCCACCCCTGGCTGAAGCAGTTGTGCAATCTTGCTCGAGAGTCTCGGCAGGCCTGGGGTGCAGGAGCCTGTCCATTCCCATCCCTCAAACTCCACCCCTTCCTATCATCATCCCGCTTTCTCTCCCCCCCCCCCCCATGGCACCCCATCCCCTGAGGGACGTGGCCTCAGAGATTACCAGGAGGGTCTGGCGGGGGGCAGCAGCGGTTCTCTTGTCTCCGCACTCTCCACAGTGGTGGAAGCCATGGGGAAGCAAAGCATACTCAGCAAGTACACTAGCTCTACTGCACTCTGCTTCCCAGTGGGGCAGGAGCTATGGGGGAAGCAGAGTATGGGGAAGTTGGACAGCTGTTGCCGCCCCATGCCAAACTCCCTCTCCCCTCCCCCCCGGTAATTTCTGAGGCTGCAAACTTCAAGGGACAGGGTTCCATACAGGGGAGGGCAGGACGAAAGTGGAAAGGGATGGAGCTTGGGGGGCAGGAATAGACAGGCCCCACCATGGTCTGCTGGGACTCCAAGGCCTGACAGTGCAACTGCTTCATGGGCTGGAAGTTTGAGACTCCCGCCCTAAATATTGTTTTAGGTAGAGTTCTTTACAGGCCAGAGGTGTCCTTCTAGCCTGTGTCCAGCAGTTCCTCTCCCCTCCCTCCCCCATTCAGTTATAGTCCTTTTGTTTCCAGGTGTTTTCAAGTATCTCTTTGGGATGGGTATGGTTGCCAGGTGTCCAGTTTTGAACCGAACAGTCCAGTATTTGAGCTTTCTGTTCGGGAAACAAATTGAGAAATATAAATGAGAAAATATAAGTGTCCGGTATTTTCTAAATAAGATGTAATGTAGATTGTGATGTATGTCAAGTGTGTCTGGTATTTCTGTTGAAACCATCTGGCAACTGTAGGGATGGGGAGGCAGAGATGAAGCAAGCTGAAGACCCACATTGTTTTCTTCCCCTGCTTTCTACAGAATTTCCATAAGGCAGGAACCCTTTGTTTGATTCCCCCATCCCTCAGTGGAAAAGTACAGCAGATCAAGAGTCACCTGCCTCTATAGCATCTCAGCCTCTATAAGTCATTAGCACTATAAAACATCACCAGGAAGGCCAAGGCTCTTAATAGTCCCCTGTCTTTGCTGATGGGCCAACAGCCCAGTCTGGTTTGTCCATTGTAGTACCTGACGTGTCAGCAGTGGAAGTCACCCAAAGGATCATATATGAAATAAAGCTCCACAGGTCAATATCTCTAACTTTAGACACAAACATGACTTAGGCATACAAATGGTATCATCATATTCAGTATATCATAATCTCTCCAATGGTGCCTTACATGAGTTATCTTGCATAAATCATCTCAGTAATGGAATATTCATATCATAAGCACATTTTCATAAATATGGAACATATGTCACACTTGGCTGTGCTGAATTTCATCTTGTTGATATCAAGCCAATTCTCAAGGTCATTTTGAATTCTAATCCTATTTTCCTAAATGGAGATATACCTATCTCATAGAACTAGCAGGGACCTTGAGAGGTCATGGAGTCCAGTCCCCTGCAGGACCAAGTACCATCCCTGACAGATTTGCCCCAGATCCCTAAATGGCCCCCTCAAGGATTGAGCTCACAATGCTGGGTTTAGCAGGCCAATGCTCAAACCACTGAGCTATCCTTCCCCCCAACCTCTCCTACCCTGATGTTACCTGGAAATTTTATAAGCATCCTCTCTACTCCATTATTTAAGTTATTTAAGAAAATACTGACTAGTAATACCAGGCACCTGACTGAGGTGTGTGGGGACTCCAGTAGATATACCCCTCCAGTTTGTGAGCAATCCATTGATCATTACGCTTCAAGTATGGTCTTTCAACTAGTTGTGCACTCACCTTATAGTAAGACTTGTTTTTAAAGTTACAGATCAACACAGCTACCTCTCTGAGACTTCTTTGGAAAAGACAAGCAAATTACTTGTTAGTCTATCTGAGGTTTTTAAAGGGATACTGACAAGGTTGACTGGACCAAAGTATAACCTACCTCTCTGTCTCTTTGTGGATTCCATGCAATAATTTATAATTAATAGTTAGCACATATCCTCTATAGGCAGATGCTGTGTTTCAGTTTGCTCCCCAGGCACTAATGAACAAAGATGTGCAACACACCTGTGAAGTGGGGGGGAGTGGGGATGCAGGATTATTCCCATACTACAGATGGGAAAACCAAGGCACAAATCAATTAAGTGACTGTGTCAAAACCAGGAATAGAATTAATGTCTCCTGTGACAACCACAAAATCATCCTTCTTCCTTGGCCTTTTTCAGTCAAAAATCAAATGCTTTTTTCCTACTATGCACATGCATGCACACACACAGAGAAAGAGCAGTTCCATGAGAAACTCAAGAGAAAACCTGCAATAAATCAATGTGTTTGTATTTGACAGAAGAAACAACACTCTAGGCCAGATCCTGAGCTGACCTAAAAAAGTGAAGCGCCACCAAAGTCCATGTGTGTGTGAAGTCAATGGAGCTATGCTGATTTACACCAGCTGAGGTTCTGCCCCCGCATTTGGAAATTGGTTCCAATTTCAAGCTACCAGACTGGTTCCCCTCTGCCCAAGTGAAGGTAGAAAGGACAGAATGATACAAATATTTCTGAACTGTGTCCATCTTATGACTCCACTTCATATTTCAGAGCAAGCAGTTCCAATCTCTTGTGGATCTCCTGAAAAAAGTTACTATTTTACATCTCTTCACTGGAATCATTCAGAAGTCCAGCAGTGCTACAGATGCCAACACTGAAGTCAGCAGACTGGGTCCCACTCTGGTACTCTAACAAGACAGCAATGTTCACAAAATATATGGCAGAACACAGCTGCCATATTCCTGATGTTTCTAGATAGTCTGCAGTGAGTGGTTTTAGACAGGTGATACATTTATAGGTAGAGGAGGAGCATGATGGATTAACTGAATTGTGCCGAGAGTTGGATTGGTAATAAGCCCATGGGAGGAGACATGTGGGCTAGAGGCTAAGTCCTGGACTGGCCTCCCAGAGATGTGGGTTCTAATCCTGGCTCAACTGGACAAGTTTCTCCTCTCTACTGTGTGTCTCTATTGCAGATATGTCACTGGTGGATGGGACCCGAGTGCTATGGCAGTACAGATAATGGTAACTGACAAGATTCATTTGCTAATCCTTCCAGAATCCCTGTGGAGCTAAATATTATTGTCCCAGTTCTGCTGATAGGTAAATTGAGTCACTGAGGGCTCAGTTAAACAATGGACAATGAAGATACACTAACATCAGTCAGCTCTCTGCTTCACAGGACTGGCCCATTTAGCCCTAACTTTACTATTACCATGCTGAATCAGCTTGTCTACCCTGACCTACAGAGACCCTCTCCTTCTCTGGCACAGAAGTTTACGCAGACACATTGCTTCCCACCACTCAGTCAGAGGGCAGGGATTATAGTCAGAGGAAAGATGGCCAAAGCGCTGAAAGAAAGCATAATCAATCTTGAGGTAGGAGGCCAAATTAATCCCTGACGTAACTCCTCCAATTTCAGTTACTGTCACAGTAAATTTCAGACCCATCAAATTACCAAGGGACCAGCTATCAGAGGAAAGCTGTGAGGGAAAATAATGAAAAATGAATGCTGATGAGATGCCCACCCACTCTAAAGCAACATCCCTCACCCTCCTTGACAAGAAGCAAAGATTTACACCAACAGTCCAAGAATGGGCACTTGGCTAGTCCTTCTTATGCCCCATAGCAGAGCTTGTGTGTTCAGCTGGGAAGTCAGCAGCAGGAGCTTCCCCACAGCAGCACCAAGGCCTTGTAATGGCTATTAGAATGCCAGCAGCATGAGCTATGACAAAGCAGCCTGCAGTCAGTGTCTGCTACCTCTCACCAGCAGAGAATACCCAGCAGCAGCTCCTGAGATTTCCTCATGACCCAGCAGTACACTGGCGGAGTCTGCATTGGTTCCAAAAGGCATACTGCCTCATCCTCTCCAATGCACGCCCTGGGCATCTCGATCGCCAAAACTCAACTGCACAGCCTTAGAACACCAGCAGTCTTACACAGTGGGAAAAACATCCCTGGGACTCAGATTCCAGTATCAGAATCCAGCAGATGCTACCCTCTCAGGGTGCAGCAGGACCCAAACACCCCTGGATTTCCATTGGCAAAGCATACAGGTGAATGCCTCTGGGATGGCATGGCAAGATCAAGATGCCTCTGCTGGAATTGCCTGTTGATTTGAGAGGCCCTCCAACTCACTCCACTCCTTGCTGGTAGACACACTGTGCCTCTGAAGGTTGGAGATGTGTGGATTGGAAGGTGAGGGTCTAGTGACACTAACTTACCTGCACACACATTACACCACGGGGTATGGGGAGGGGATCACCTAGGATATTGCTGATAACTATTAGAATTAATTAATTAAATAAGTACTCAGGTTATTCAAAGCCTTTACAAGAATAAACTGATTGATCCTCATCCATGGCAGAAAGAAGCTAGCAACAGTCCCCATGGAGGGGAAAGATGCTAAAGCACAAAAGAAATGATCTAGGAATCTGAGTTCCTGACTCTGTCCATGGTGGCCTGAGCCAAGTCACCTCCCTTCTCAGTGCCCCAGTGACACTCGCCACTATCATGGGAGCGTGGGTTTGCTGCTGCTTGCTAAGCACTCTGAGAGCCTCTGAGGGCAGACCCTAGAGATAGGCAGGGGATTATTATGAAGTGACTTGCCTGATGCCCCACACCAAATCAGTGGCTGACCTGGAACTCACACTCAGGAATTCCTGGCACGTAGCACTATTTTCAGCCCCCTTCCCAGACCCCAGCTCTTTCACCTGCTCCAAGCCTAGCCAGCTTGGGAAGAGAAGGGATGCTCCAAGCTCATGGCAGTGAGGGGCTGGTGTGACTTGAAACCAAACATAAGTGGCTAGTCCCTTGCATGACTGGCGTGAGATAAAATGCTAAAACTCCCTAGGCCCAATCCTCAACTACTATAAAGTGGTGTTACTCTCAAGAAATCAGTGGGCTGATTTATGCCCATGTAAGGTTGCCAGATGGTTTCACAAAAAAAAATACCGACACCCTCCCCCCCCCCCAAAAAAACAAAAAACGCTGGGAAAAAATTCTGTTGATGTCCGGTATTTTCTGCATTTTTTTTTACTGGACGGAAGGCGCAAATACTGGGCTATCCGGTTCAATACCAGACACCTGGCAATGGTAGAGCTGGACTGGGTTAGGTGGATGTGAAAGCAAGGAAGGAGCAGGGCACTGTACTAGATCGGGTCAGAGCCTGGACCCTGTCCAGGGTCAGAGTGAGGCCAAGCTGCCTCAGTACCAACAGGCAGAACAGGTTAGTAGCCCGGCCTAGGCTCTGCTTCACAGCAGGGCAACAACCAGTCTCTGTACTTGGGCCTATGCTCAGGCCAAGCAAGCACTCAATACACCCTGGCCCTAACTCAGGGCGGGGCAACAAATGCAAGCACTCAGGCCTCGGTTCAGACTAAGCAAGCAGTTAATACACCCTGACCCTACATTGGGATGGGGGAAGCACTTCAAGTGCTCAGGTTGCTGGCTCAGGCTGAGCAAGAAGTCCATATGCCCAAGCCTGTTCAGTGTGGGGCAGCAAACAGTTCAGGCCCCACCCTTTTGACTCCACCCTTTCTAATCCCTGGGGATGGGGCTGGATTGGCCCCTGGCCCTGGCCACCAGGGTGTCTTGGGGAACTTTTCCCCTTCCGGGTCAGAGAGAGGCCAAGCTACCGCACTACAAGCACTCCGCACTACAAGCACTCACACCCATCATACAGAGGGCTAGGGGTGTGTGGGCTTAGTAAAGTGGATGCAAATCATGTGGGCAAAGCACTGTATGGAGTCCAACAACTTTCCTAGGAGAGACCTTTCCAAAGGGCATGTCACACTGCCGAGCTCATGGGAATTATCCTGTCCAGTTACCCTAGTCTGAGTGAAAACTAACACTCCATCCTGGCACTGCACTCACATGAGTGTGTCACTTCGGGGGGGGTGCCTGCTAGTTCTTCACTCTGGGAAGTCATGTCCATTCTGGGGGTCATAAAGGGGAATCGTGGGAAGGCACTGGAGGACTTGCGCTGCTTGAGTGGCACTGGCCTGCAGCCATATTGCAAAGCAATTGTGTTAGCTGCTGATGAGCTTTAGTGATAGTCCCTGATGACAGACATCCATCACCACATTTGAGTGAAGGGTTTTAGCGTATGGACAGGACTGGAGGTAGGGGCAATGCTTGATTTATAACTCAAGTTGCAGTGAAAACAAGCCCAACAAATGTTCCTGCCTCTAGCCTCCAAGTCAAGCAGAGTAGCCTGCAGTTATGTTGTGAGTACATACACAGGGAAGAGGGGAAGCAGAGGCACCAACTGAAGAGTAAATATGTTGGTGTTCATGCTTGAGACAGACTCATCCAAACCCATAAGCCAGATCTGGACCTAACAGAATGCGGCTGTTTTGCCTGCTTTCCCAGCATACCCTTTTTGATTTTCCTTAGGGACTGTCCCATGCCTTCATAATGGGACTGCTGGCACTGCCCACCATCCTACTGACAATGCTTTCAGAGTGCCTTCAAGTTTCCTGCCTCCTTCTCCAGTCCTGACTATTTCAATGGGTTTGCGTCTTTGCTGTCCAAGGTTGCGCTCCAATGGGGACAGCAGAGCTGGATGTGACAGACCTGAAAACACCATGAACCCAGGGCAGCTGGGGACAATGTAAGCATCATTCTAGAGATATAATAGTATAATTGATTAACTGATAAGCAAAAACTTATAGGTTACTGCTATAGACTACATGCATTTCCCTCCTCCTACCCTTGCCAGTAAATTTTTTAGCAGTTCTGGCCAGCAGCCCAGCTCAGTTCTCGCACTGAGTCCAGAACCCACTCCTGCTGTGGCTCTGTATTTAAAGTGTATTAGGAACCAGGCAGCCCGGCTCAGTTCCAGCTCATGCTGGGCCCAGGAGTTCAGACCCACCTTGGTCAGGGGCTGCTGCCACCCCACACTGCTGCCTCTTTATCAGAGGCAGCAGCACTGGGCAACAGGCAGTCAGTCCATAAGGGGAGCTGGTTTTTAAACTGGCTCCCCTCATGGACAAGCTCCTGCCTGACACCCTGCACTGCTGCCTCTGATACACTGGCTGCCAGCCCTGCCCCCAGCGACTATAGAACAGTCGACTAACCGATAAGAATTCATGAGGTTACTTGACTATTCAATTAACCCATATTTAACATCCCTACTAGAGACCAGAATTCTCGCTTCCTGTCATTTTCCCTCTTTCACCTTCTTCCTGCCTTCCCATCCACACCTCAACTACTCCTGCTCTAAATTAGCATCTGCCCGAAGCTCCCAAAAGGTGTGTTTCCCTTTACATCAGGAGCCGAAGAAAGGATCCCTGATGTCACACTCCTGGATAAGGACCTCAAGCTAACAGATACAGCAGACATGGAGAATGAATGCAGGCAGCCCTGGATTATGGAAGTAGGATAGTTACAGAAAAGGCTGCTGCTTTACCAGTAACCTCTGCTGTCTCCACTATACTTCTCCATACACAGTGGCCTCCTCTTACTTATACCCATTGCAACCCCATGGGTTTGACTTGGCTTGCCGAGGTGTTATTGAGAGTGGAGTTATCCTACATTTAACCTGCAGTTGTGAATCTAAGGCAATGCACTCTCCCTAAGGGGAGAGGATGGGGAGCTAGGAAAGAAGGCCAAGCCACTGGGACCTCAAATGGGTGTTAAATCCAACACCTTGAATGGGATGAATTTGTAGTAACCAGCTGTACTCACATAAAGGGTTGAGAGATGAATTAGCAAGAAAGGTTGGCTCATGCTTTGACCCATGGGAATGAAGGTCAACCTGGGGAACTCTTTGCCAGAGGATGTTGTGAAGGCCATAATGATAACAGGGTTAAAAAAGAATTAAATACATTAATAGAGGATAGGTCCATCAATGATATTAGCTGGAATGGTATTCCCTATCCAAAAGCTGGGAATGGATGACAGAGGATGATAGTTGATGGTTACGTGGTCTCTTCAGTCCCTCTGGGGCACCTGAACTGACCCCTGTCAGAAGACAGGACACTGGGTAAGATGGACCTTTGATCTGACCTAGTGTGGCTTTTCCTCACTTTCTATTGGGCACCCTTTCAGTGTGAAAAGTTATGCCTTCTGCTACAGCTGCTGGCAGAGGAGGGAAAGAGTCCATCTTCCCATGCTGCCAATTTGAAAGCCTCTGACATGTTCTCCAGCCAGGCAGGAGACTGAACTCCTGAGGAATCTCTCGGCTCCCCTTCACAGAGTTTGTTCTAGTGCCCCTTCCCCACAATCAAAGCTTTCTGGTGCTCCAATGCGCCAGCTGCACAGCCACAGACTTTCCAAGATTTATATGGCCTGACATCCCTTTCCACCTCCAGGAATCACACAAACCAGCCAGCCTCCGGCCTGAAGTCAGCAGCAATGCCCCAGCCATCCCTCTGGAGCTAGGTTTCTGTTTGGCCATGGCACCTCCTGCTTCTCCTCCCTAAGACCAGTGGGCAAAGTGAGTGGTGAGGTCCATAACATCTAGCCAGGAGGTTGATTTGCTGCCACTCTGTCTGGTTCACTGGCATGAGTGATTGCCACAACTCAGAGCCAGAGCATGGCTGAAGTGAACAGCACAATGGACAGTGATCCTGAACAGAACTGGGCAGCAAGAGAGACCTCTCAGGTGGGAACACCTGCTCTGCCACTAGCATGCTCTGAGCCACCGGCCCAGCCAACTACTCCACCTCAAGGGTGTTAGCCCAAGTCCTCTTTGGAGGCTGAGAAAGCAGGGTATTGAGTACATTGCCAGCCACAAGAATCACATCATCCATCTCCAGTCTATGGAGCAAATAAATAAATAAATAAATAAAGCAACCCAACCCACTGGCACTGGGAATTCATCTTCCACCATTTCTTTTCAATGCAGAGAAAAAGGAGGCCAACACCGAAGCATTTCTTCCAGCCAGCCACAGAAGCAGCATAGGGCAGAGCAAAGAGCATTGTATTGGATGGAAATGAATGGAGTCTAGTCTTTCTAGAAAGGTGATGCTTGCCTGCCATTATATAACCCAAGCTCTACAATGCAATGCTTTTAATCAAAAAGGGCTATAATTATCTTCCCTGGTTCTCATTGTAACACTGAGCCACATCCCTCGGGGGGAAGAGAGGGGGGGACTGTGTCCTAGAGACATCAATACAAGCTGACATAGGGGGCTTTGTGTGCCAAAGGATCTGCAGCAAGATACAGCCCTTACCTCCAGCGGCTGCTTCCAGCTCATGCCATGCCTCCCCGGGAGCTGCTCCTTTCATGTGCAGAACAGAATCAGGAGACGAAACAGAACAAATCGCCCACTCTGATCTACACCAGCCCCCAGCTGGGGACAGACACAGAATCAGGGAGCTAGATTCCCCCCCACACGCACAGTGTCCTTAAATAAAGCCTTCCACCAATGATTCCATTAGTCTGATGTTTTGCAAAATAAGGGTGGGAGAGAATTTGTCCCACTAAAAAAAAAAAAAAAAAAAGAAAAAGCAAGCAAGACAGCAATCTCAGGAGACTGAAATATGCTTCCCCTCCTCCCCAACAAACCCGGAGCTGGTATCCAGAGAGCACTGTCTGAAAGATGCAAGCTGTCTCACACGCACACGCTGGCATGCGTGCACACACACACACAGTGTCGTAGACCAAACCCAGTTAAAGAGACACAGCCATTATCATCATTAATGCATGACTGCAGGCGGGCTAGTCTCCCCACCTCCTGGCTAGGATCCTCAGAGATTACAACCATTCACTATGGGAAACAGCCAGAACTAGAATTTTTATTGGCTTTCCACCCCTTCCCTTATTACCCTCTTGAGGTCAATCAAATGGACTGGCATTTGCAAAAAGACAAAGACAGCTACACAGGCAAATACTAAGATGATGATTAGATAAAATATCTATCTAACTGAATATTTGCTCCCTAGTGCTCCTCTCCCCCATTTTGGGGCACTGGCATTCATGGGCTCTGTGGTTTCAATGTATCCCTTCTTGGGATAATGAAACAGACAAGCTACAGTACATAAAGAGGTTAGCGGCATGGGGCTGAGGTGTTGTGATGCACACAAAATGTACAAAACATTACCACTACCAATGAATCCTTTTGGGTAATCATAGGCATGTTGTACCCAGTTGTGCCTTTTGCCCTCAACAACCATCAGCTGAGTAACAGGCTGAGTAGCTTTCTAGGCTATCAGAATTTGGGTCTAACTACAGATAAGCTTTGAAGGCAGGTAGCTGGAGGAACCAGCTGAATTCCTACCCTGGGAGCTAGGAAGGGAAGCAAACGCCTTCACTCCCACATGCTCCAGTGGTCATCTGTGCTCATAGATTAGGGCCCTGCATGGACCACTCTCCTGCTCTGTTCCCAAGACACAGCAAACTTCCCCAGACTCAGAGTGTTTGAAAGGCCAGACCTGGAGCTCTGACCCCACTGGCTGTCCCTTAACACACTGAGCATGCCCACTCCCTCACCTCACCAACTTCTTTGGCCATGGGTGCCCCTCACCCAATGTCCCTACTAAACTGGGGGGGAAGAACAGTCAGCTAGCATGGGGGCAATCCCCCTCATATACAACCCAGGAACCCCTGGTTAAAAGTTCCCCACCCAGCAGCTGCTGACACCTGCCTCCCCTAGCTCTGGAGAGGCTGATGTAACAGGGGGATGATCTGGCTGCCTTACTCCCTTCTTGATTATTTAAAAGGCAGGTCAGGTTTCTCAATCTGGCAAGCTGTAATGTGTTGTGTGGGGAAGGGGGTGGAGAACAGACTGCAGCTCTTAAAATAGAAATATTCCTTTCTGTCTGTTTCTCTCTCACACACGTACACCCCAACTCTTACATACCCCTTGCCCTCTCTGTCGATAGGGTCCCTCTGCCTCTCCATTCTCCCATCTATCCCCCTTTCTCCCTATTATTCTTTGTTGTCAGATGACCTGCTTTCCCTGTTACCGTACTTTCCAGTACAAGGGCTCTGGCAGGCCTGGGAGGCTCCCTGGAGACAGGCACAGCAAACTCCCAGGGCTCCACAGATTCTGATCCATCAGGAAGAGCTGCAGACAAAGCTCAATCCAGATGCAGCTGGAGTTATACCAGGGTCAGGATGCATTGGGCCCCTTGTGCTGATTGTTCATGCTCCATCCCTGCCTCAGGAATGAGTTGCACAAACACTACTACCTGGGCCAGATCCTCAGCTGATATCAATCAGCACAGCTCCTTTGAAGTCAAAAGGGCCAGATCCTCAGCTAGTGTAAACTGATATTTCTCCATTGAAGCCAATGGGATTATACCAATGTTCACTAACTGGGACACTGGCCCAGACGCTACGGCTATGTCTACACTGCAGACTTTTTGCGCAAGAACACCTGTTCTTGCGCAAAAACTTGCAGAGCGTCTACACTGCACGTGTTCTTGCGCAAGTAAATTTACATTAAAGCATCAGAAGAGAGGGCTTCTTGTGCAAGAGTTATTCCTCTCCCCACGAGGAATAAGCCTTTTTGCACAAGAGCTCTTGCGCAAGAAGGCAGTGTGGATGGGCAACAGGGGTTTCTTGAGCAAGAAACTCCTATGGCTAAAATGGCCATCAGAGCTTTCTTGTGCAAGAGAGCGTTCACACTGCCATGGACGCTCTTGTGCAAAAGCACATCTCTTGCGCAAAACAGTTCTTGCGCAAAAAGACTGCAGTGTAGCCGTAGCCTACAGCTATACAGAGACGAATATACGACACCACAACTGAAGCAAGCAGATAAATGCTCCTTAAGAGGAGATTTGGAGCTGCTGTTCAAATCAGGATCAAGCTAGCTGGGGTTCAAGTTTCAGGCTAGCTGGGGTTGAGGTTGAAGCAAGGTTCAGGATGAACTGCCACAAGCTGCAGATTTTAGCTATGGCAGAAATTATCTCTCAAGAGCAACCCACATCTTCTGCTAACTTGCTAAGTGACTTTGGGCAAGTCATTTCACATGCCCATGCCTCAATTTCACCTCCCAAACTCTGTCTGTCTTTTCTATTTAGGCTGCCAGTTGTTTGGGGGCAGGAACTCTCTTACTAGGTGTCTGTACTGTGCCTAGCACAATGGGGTCCTGATTTTGGTTGTGGCCTATGGGTGCTATGCTAATAATAATAAAAGCAACTGGGGGTCACCTGCAGAGATTTCTATGTTCTTGCCTGCAGTCTCATGGGAACAGTTGCTCCTGACAGATTTCCGCAATAGTGTGCACTCCTTAAACACAGAGACACAGCCTGCAGTGTCCAGAATCTGAACCACAGTGAAGCAGCAGCACTACAGAAGTACCACTTTTTTGCTTCCCAGCTCAGGCTTTGCAAACCAGACAGCTCAGAGATCTGCATCTTGTTTATGCTCCCTGCATAACTGCTCCAAAACTGCTCACCTCACTGATAATCCCATAAAGAAAATCACCAACCTAGGTTAAACACGGAGTCTGAGGAGGTGGCAAGGAAACAATATGGAACAGCATAGGTAAACTGTTCTTAACAGTGGCTACAGGGCAGTTCTGGTGGCCCAAAGACAGCATATCTTGCCAAACAGTATAACTGATGTGAAGTCCTTCCTGAACTCTGCTCTTTGCCACCTATGCATCTGCACCAATGTTGATCTGGCTGCACGCATGGCTCAGCTTAAGAGGTGCTGTGCACCAAAATCTGTCACTGCAGACCATAGCATCTTACAGAGGCAGGCCAAGAAGGAAAACCAAAACCTCTGCCTTTTTTAAGCTGACTGAACTGGCAAGAAGAATTGCTGAAATTTATTGAAGGATCAGCTTTGTGTTCCACCACAGTGACCCCTACTGGCTAATTGACCTTAAGCAGGCTCAAAAGGCAGTTTGAGTCTATGCTCAGCAGGAGAAGTTGGTTTGCTTTTGTGATCAGATGACAAGATCTGGGTTGTAGTTTCCACTCAGGCACAAGGTACAAGCTTGGATAGGTTAACTGCTTAGTGCCTTAGGTTCCCTTGCTGTAAGAGCAAGGAAAGGATTATAATACTGCCCTACAAGGCAGGGGTGCTGTGGATATTCAATCACTCATGCCGATGAGATGCATAGACACTGCAGTGAGGACTGCCAGGCTGCGTCTACACTGCTTTCTCTTCCGAAAGAAGAAATGCAAATGAGGGAACGGAAATGCAAATGAAGCACTGATTACCATGTTTACACTCTTCATTTGCATATCCTCTTCCTAGCCTTTTTTCGGAAGAGGTTTTAAAAAAAAAAAAAAAGCAGTCTAGACGCGGTTCTTTCAAAAAAACCCTCCTTTTTCAAAAGAACCCTGTAAACCTCATTTTTTGAGGAAGAAGGGTTCTTTCGAAAAAGGGTTTTTTCGAAAGAACCACATTTAGACTGCTTTTTTTTTTTTTTTTCCCAAAAAAACCTCTTCCAAAAAAAGGACTGGAAGAGGCTATGCAAATGAAGTGCGCAAACATGCTAATCAGTGCTTCATTTGCATTTCTGTTTTCCTCATTTGCATTTCCTCTTTCGGGAAGAGGAAAGCAGTCTAGACGCAGCCCCACAGAAATGCCTGTAAATCAGTAATGACTGGTCACTGTGATGCAGAGATGTGTTTGTTATCTGGAGAACATATGTGCAGCACAGATCCCCCAGTACCTAAGGCCTTAAATGTTTTCCCTTAAACAACTTGCTCTACCTGAAAAGGTTCCAGCCTGTCAGGACAGAGCCAGATGAAACAGACATGTGGCAGCTGGTCAGCTTTGCAAGCTGGGTCCTGATAGCCTATTCAATTGCCTATCTGAAATGCAAGCAATTCCACTGTAGCAGTATTTAGCATATGTGATGCAACCCCATTAAAAGGAAGAGCTATGAAATATTAATGAGCCACACGAGAGGGTCTAATGGAAATCCAGCATGATTGTAAAAAGATTAACTGTTGAGAACTGGAGTCGGGCTAAAAGGCCCCATAATATTGTAAGATGGCATGCTGCTCTGAGTGACCACGCAATTTACAGAAAATTAGCTCCCACTTAAGCAAGAAAGCTGAGGGCTATGAATAGAGCCCTGTGTGGATGCAAAATTTTGTATCTGCTTGTGTAAAAATGAGCTGCAGATATCTGTATCCACATTTGAAAATACAGATACTCGCAGATATAAATCAGATATCTGCGTATTTGGAGGACTCTCGCTATGAAACCACTTTGTTCTGTTTTATCAATATACATGATTAAGAAGAAAGGGAAATACCTGCTAGGGCTATGTCTGAACTTTGAGTCCCAAGGATTTCCGAATGCTTGCATCAATCTCAGTGATGCAGGTGTAAATCCAGAAGAGCCACTGATGTCAGGTACAAGCACCATACAAAAACAAGGACACTGAGAACAGGAGTTGGCTCAGCAGAGTTGCGTAAGTGAGCACTGAATTTGATCCTTACTCTCTAATTTTCTGGTGTGAGCAGTGTGTAAGCATGATGCTCAAGAGCATTGGTAAAATCAGATCTTCCTTTTCACAGCATTTATAGCCGTGATCCCACAAATGGATCCATGAAGACAGAGTCCCAATAAAGTGAACAGGGCCCCACAGAACTGTAAATGTCCATGCACATGGATCCAAGAACATTATAAAGGTCCCATAGCATCTGCAGGCAGAATTTGCCAAACATTCCAACCTGTATCACCATTCTTATTCTTCAGCGCTTCAGCAGCTAGGTGACTGTAGTGATCATTCACCTTTGGACCATTCCTGCGCAACCACAAAGGCCTGATGGCCTGAGACACCAACATCAGAAAAGACGCAATGAATCCATGTAATAGAAGTCTGCCTCTGGACTGCCTCCACCCCTCATTTGATGGAATTTTATCCCAGATGTTACAAGTCACCTGGAGAATGGCATTCATTGGAAGGACTTGTGGCATCCTTGCAACATGTCCAAAAAGCCTTAAGGCACTGCTTGCAGCCAATGACCCCAGTAGTCTGTAGACCCGAACTACCATATATACCTGCATTACAGATGAAGTCATTCTACTTTATGCCCAATAAACAACATTGACATTTTGTATGAAAAACCTCCAGCTTTGTCCAGACTGTGTGAGGTAATATCCATGTTTCACAGCCATTCAAGAAGGATCCAATGGATACAGTGTTCTTAGATTTCCAGAAAGCCTTTGACAAGGTCCCTCACCAAAGACTCTTAAGTAAAATAAACTGTCATGGGATAAGAAGAAAGATCCTTTCATGGATTGGTAACTAGTTAAAAGATAGGAAACAAAAAGTAGGAATAAATGGTCAGTTTTCAGAATTGTAAGTTGTAACTAATGGTGGTCCCAAGGGGTCTGTACTGGGACCACTCCTATTCAACATATTCATAAATAATCTGGAGAAAGGGTAAACAGTGAGGTGGCAAAATTTGTAGATGATATAAAATTGCTCAAGATAGCTAAGCTCTGACTGCAAAGAGCTTCACAAAGATGTCACAAAACTGGATGGGTAGGCAACAAAATGGCAGATGAAATTCAGTGGTGATACATGCAAAGTAATGCACATTGGAAAAAATAATCCCAAATATACATACAAAATGATGGGGATTAATTTAGCTATAACCATGCTCGAAAGAGAAATCTTGTCATATTTCTCTGAAAACATACATTCAATGTGCTGTGGCAGTTAAAAAGCAAATAAAATATTGGGAATCAGTAAGAAAGGGATACATAGTAAGAAAGAAAATATACTTCTTCTGTATAAATCCATGGTACTCCTGCATCTTGAATATTGTGTGCAGATATGGTTGCCTCATCTCAAAAAAGATATATTAGAACTGGAAAAGATTCAGAAAAGGGCAGCAAAAATGATTAGGGATATGGAATGGCTGCCATATAAGGAGATATTAATAAGACTGGGACTTTTCAGGTTGGAAAAGAGACCAACAAGGGTGGATATAATAGAAGTCTATAAAATCACGACTGGTGTGAAGACAGTAAATAAGGAAAAAATATTTATTCCTTCCCATAACACAAAAACCCCAAATGAAATTAATAGGCAGCAAGATTAATACAACAAAAGGAAGTATTTCTTCACACAACGCACAGTCAACCTGTGGAACTCCCTGCCAGAGGATGTTGTAAAGGCCAGGACTTTAATAGGGTTCAAAAAAGAACTACATAAATTCTCAGAGGATAGATCCATCAATGGTTATTAGCCAGGGTGGGTAGGGATGGTGACCCTAGCCTTTGTTTGTCAGGGCTGAGAATGGGTGACAGGGGAGGGATCACTTGATGATTACCTGTTCTTTTCATTCCCTCTGGGGCACCTGGCATTGGTCACTGTCAGAAAACAGAATACTAGGCTAGATGGAACTCTGATCTGACCCAGTATCACCATATTCTTACATGGGAAGAATACAGTTTGAGTAAATCCTCAAGTGGTTATCATACTAAGATGATGTTGATTCTCTGTCTGCTGTAAACCACTCCAATGGAGAACCAACATGTGAGAGATGGAGGAGCTGGTAAGTATAGAACC
Source organism: Rafetus swinhoei (assembly GCA_019425775.1). Taxonomy (NCBI): domain Eukaryota; kingdom Metazoa; phylum Chordata; order Testudines; family Trionychidae; genus Rafetus; species Rafetus swinhoei. The sequence continues at coordinate 41,647,309 of CM033443.1, read as the reverse complement.
AGATAGCAAAAGCTGGAAACTCATTCACTGGTTTCATTGTTCAAAGAGATTTTAATTGCAGGTGGTCCTAATTATAGATTTTGCAATTTTGCTTGACCACAAAACAGAGACCAGTCTTTGCTGACTCCTCTTCCATCTGATACCGGAATGCTTCACAAAAGCTGTTGGGACTCTGTACTAAAAGAACAACTTCATCGGCATAGTTAAGGTCTTTGAGCATGAGATCACCAATGTTAATGCCCATGGACCTGACCAAATGCTGCATTATGAAATCCACTGCCTGACCAAAAAAAGAGTACAGAGGCTAGAACAGCAGATACTGCCTAACAGGCACTGACATCCAGTTCCCCAAATGAACATGGGCAGCAGTACCATTATACAGCTGTCTAATCAAGTCCAGCCAAGTGGTAGGGACACCTATGCCCTTTAAGGTCTTCCATAATCTTAACATGATCTACTGAATCAAACACAGACTTAAGATCAATATGTACTATGTGCAGGGGCTTCTTGAACTCACAATGTGTCTCTGACAACAAAGGGTCAAAACGGCATCTAATGTGAACCCGTTCCTTGTAAATGCTGATTGTAGGAGATGATGCTTCCAATTTAGCAAAGGCTCCAAGTATGCCAACAAAACACCTTCCCTTCACATTCCATGTTCTGGAATAGAAAGGAGAGTGATCAGCCTGTAGCTCTTACATTCACTACACAGTTCCTTGCCTTTATAGAGTGATACCTTCCTCAGTTCTTCACATCAGACGAAAGATGGCCAGAAGTGAGTGTGCTACAGGATCAATAGCTCATTTTAGTAGCTCTGAGAGGATGCCATCAGCACCGGTTGCATGTCCGTTTTTCAATTTTGAGATGGCACACTTCACTTCTTCCAGTGTTGATGCATCATTACAAATGTCTGGATCTGGAACCACAGTGGCTGCCAAATCATCCTGCTCTGAACAAACATGAGCCAAGGATGGTTCAGGGCACTATGATAATGTTCCACCCAGCATGAGAGAATGTCATCACCTTATTTACAAGAATGGCCTTAGCTATGTTCAGGGTGCCATTTGTAATAGACTACCTCTTGACCATGAATGGCACACAATGCTGGCTTCATGTTGTCCCTGGCTAAGCCAAATCTGACATCATTCAGCACTTGGTTATAATATGCCTTGAAAATAAATTGCAGGGAGCCAAGGTGTTAGATTTTCACTTCACCTGATTATGAGTATACTCATCAACGCACTGGTGGTTGGTCCTATGTGGCCTCCAACTGAATTATCTGGAAGGCCTCTTCCAACAGCCATGGTCAGCATGTTAATTGTCTGTTCAGCAGACTGGTTGAGGGTAATAGTGAACAAGGACCAAGCAACCTTCACATCATCTAGCAGATTAGCTAGAACCGAGAATCTATTGCACACATCAATAAAAAAATCCTGGCAAATGGAATGCATCAATGTCAAACTCCTTTATCATTGCAGAGGGCTTCCCTGCTCGTTGGAGCATCAGTGCCATACAGGTTTCTGTGTTCGCTGTGCATTCTGCACCATGATATACTCCACAGGAAGCAAAAAGACACTTTGAGTGACACCATCATGAGAGATCTATGACATCTGGTGTATATGTCATAACCTGGACCATCACCCAAGAATGGAAATATTCTGGGAGGTACAGAATGTAAGTGAGTGGCAAGAATTATCATTGGGTGTGCTTGAACCATAATAACCAATGACCTGTTCAAATCCATTCGCAGGCATCAGCATTTAAGTAACATATTTAAGTCACCCAGGATCATGAGGTTATCATATGGAGAGACTATGCACACTAGATGTTACAAATGATCATAGAAATGATCTTTAAGTCAACATTTTCCTCATAAACTACTATGACACAGGGGTAACTGTGCCAATGTTTAAAACGTGCATAAAATAAATGAGGAGACATAGGTGTCCATGTTGTCAGGGAGAACTTGGCTTTGCCTCACAGTAGTAGTGCTACCCCATATAAATAGTTGAGGTTGCCAAAATACAAAAGTAAAGATTCTTCCACCTTCCATCTACCAGCCTTGCTTCTTTTAGTCCTGTGATTGATATAACAAGGCAGTCTGTTTTGCATGAGACAGAAACCTGATGGCCATGCCTGTGAAGAGTTGCAACATTCCAAGCTGTAATTTTGGTGGACTGGCAGAGATCCCACACACTACTGAATGCATTGTCACAATGTACTGCAGACTTTCCTGCTGACTTCAGAAGATGTGCATCCCCAAGGGGCTTTGGCACAAACCCATCATGTTTGCACATAGGGGAGACAGCACTGACAAGGCTTCTACAGCTGAAAGTAAAGCAGGGGCTTTAAACCAGGTACTGAGTGCTAGATTATTCATGGTCCAAAAACAAGAATGAATGATTATCCTGCAAAATACCTCGTCCCATTGGGATGAGACACAGGAGCAGTAACACGACCCTTTTTCTAGTCTGCCAGTAATGGCTTCACACTGTGAGTCCTTCTCAGCAACTTACTTCGCCTTGGATAGCTAGACGCAGCTGCTGCTCTGCATCTTTTCTGCCTGCATTAGCCATCATTTTCAGCGTTCACAATGGATCTGTCCACCTTGCAAAATGCCCAAGCTTGTATTTCAGACAAACCTTCATTGCTAACAAGCAATTCCCTACTTCAGATGTTATGCTTTGTCCACCATGAAGACATACCTCATCATTTGTCACCATTATCCAGTGATAAATATGCACTTACAAAGTAAATGACAGCCCAAATACCTGAGGAGGTAGAGACAAGAGATCATATAAAGCCCCCTTTCAAGAAATAACCATTTATGTCACTATGTGCAGAAAGCCCAGTATAAATTATGCCAGCTGCAAAACTCCCACTGGCTTCCAAAGGACAAGACTGGCCCTTTAACTCCAAACAACATCATTGGTCTTTGAAAAAATTCTGTCAGTAGTGTTGGAATCAACTCACACCAGTCTTTAAAAGGTGAAGATGTAGGAGGCACAAACTGTAATGACCACAAAGGCCAGCAGACCTTAAGGAAGCCACTTGCTATGCAGGCATGGCATTAGGTGGCTCTGAATTAGAGGTGCCATCTCTTATGAGCGCCTCATTCCCTTGTGACTAAACTTAGTTCAAATGCTATCCAGTTTCCTGGCCAATTTGCAGTCAGAGTAATTTATATTCTGCTCCCTAAATTCTACCCAGAATTTCAACAGGATGCAGTTGTCTTCACTCCTTGCCTTCAACTGAGTACCGAGCTGCTGCTGTGCACTGCTGAACAGCTGCTGTGCTCCACACTAGAAGGGGTGAGCAAAGTGATTCCTGGGGATAGGCCCCAATCACGAGGAGTTCTCTGTGGATGGACCCAGGAGCCCATGCAGAACTCCCTGAAGTGTTGGAAGTCACAATTTAAAATGTTTCCAAGCTGCATGGTGCTTTTGTTCCTGTCTTTCTTAATCCTTCTGGATGTCCTCCATTCGCATGTATCAATGCCGTTGTTTACTTTTCAGAATATGTCAGTCACGCTTGGAAACTTGCCTGAATTCCCCATCAGCATAGAACACGCCCACTTCTGGGCAACAATGGAGGATGTATGAAATTCCAACCACCACCAACAATTTGCAGGAGGAAAGAGGAAGAGAAATCATTCCCTGGGGACAGATTCTGCTCCTACACCCTCTAGTGTAAATCGGGAGTAACTGCAACAAAGTGAATGGGCCAGATTCAGTACTGCCCTACATAAGAACGGTCATACTAGGTCAGACCCAAGATCCATCTAGCCCAGTGTCCTGTCTTCTGACAGTGGCCAATGCCAGGTGCCCCAAAATAAATGAATAGAACACGTAGCCATCAAGTGATCCATCCCCTGTTGCCCATTCCCAGCTTCTGGCAAACTGAAGCTAAGGACACAATCCCTGTCTAGCTCTTTAGCCCCAGCTGCACTGGCACAGCAGACAACCCCACGGCAGGTGTAGGAGGCTGGTTAGTCACTAAGCCAACTTTAGACTAACCCTTGAGAGTTCTTGGAGCAGGGGCTCTGCTTCGTGGCAGAGCATTAGGGATGGACTGGAAAAGGGGAGAGGCATAGCTGGGGCGGTCCTGTGTCCTGGTGATTCTCTGCTCTTGTAAGCCTTCTCAGCTCTATGCGAGCAAGGAGTGCAAGTCAGTGCAGCCCTCCCCTGAGCTCGAACGGTTCCCATATAAGGGAAGCAAAACTACTTCCTGTAAGTCTCTGGCCTGTGTTGGGATGTACTGTATCTACCCCTTCACAACTAGAACCAAGCCCATATTCCTGATGAGAGCAGGGAAGGAAGGGGCTGAAGGATGCTGAGATTCTTCCACAACATAAAGACCTTCATAACTTCTATTTAATTCTATTATGCTCCATTATCTCTTCCAACCTGGGACTACCCAGGATTTAGCATCATCCCCATTTATTCTCCCCTCAGCTTCTGCTGTGGGGACAGGTAATACGCAACATTTATGATGCATCTGACTGATTCATGTCACTTGTTATCCCAAGGTAAGCCTTTCTTCCTTTACTTTAGCTACTTAGCACCAGAAAATGACATTGCCAGTTTTATGCTCTGGTGTTAGGGGCCCTGTAATGCACTGAGCACTTCCAAGCTGCACCACTTTGCATGAAGTCAGTATGATGTAATGTCTGCTATGGACAAGGGGTTTCATCATCATCAGATGAGGATGACTGAAGAGTTTGCAAATTCACTAGTCTTTAAAAGGGAACCGTATACTTGAATGAACTTCCAAATCCATCAGAGTTAAAGAGAAAGCCATCACATGCATTCCAAAATCCTGTATTAAAATAACATTAAAAGATTGCAAAGTCAAGCCGTCCAAAGTCGAGAAATGCCAGAACTAAGGTGGCTTGTGCTTATGCGATTTTAATTCATCCCACCTTGGTCATAGGGATGATGGTAGTCTTTAATTAAATGGTCACAAACTCCTTTTTCCACAGCAGCCTCCTACCAGATTTCAAGTCTACACAGCACAGAGGGATTAATACTTCTTTTAAAAAATTCTTACAATGTTAACTTGGGTAAGTCAATCAATTTTTCCCTTATCTTGTTATTGGAATCGACAATTTTTGCTGAAACTTTCCAAATAAATTCAACCTGAGGCCAACATCTGACATGGAAAATTTCAGCCTGAACAGTTAGTTTGGCAATGTGATAAGCAAATGAAAACAGGGTCTTACAACAGAAAGTATCTGGCAACCTCAACTATAGACATAGCTACCTTAACTGCCCATGTGTTTGCTAATTAGCAATGGCCTATCTAGCCCCCCACTGATGACAATGGAATGGGAGTTGGAATGGGTTTCAAGAGTGTTTTGAGATTTTGCTCTTCTGCAGCCCTCTTTTCCATGCTGACGACTAAGCAATGCCCTATCACCCACAGGTCTGCAACACAAAATAAACAGGCTCCAAATAATGCCTTCACTGGTCACTTGAGAGAACTTAGAGTAGTGACAAAGAACTAGTTGTTAGCACTCCTCCTTCCAGGATAGTGCTCCAAGGCAATGATGGAATTTCTGTACTCTGAAGCATCCCCTGACTCCCCTGACAGATCAGCAGCAGTACAGCAAAGGCCAGCCTTGCTCCCAAAGCCCTGATGGGCAGATAAAAGGAGCTGGCCTCCCTGTCCCTCCAGAGTCTAGGTTGGTTAGTGCTCTGGTGAGAAATTATACCCCTGATTTCCTGTACCCAATTTCCTCATCTTGGCAGCTGGAATCACATGACAAGGATTGCAAGACAATTTATGTCCCACTGCTGCAGGGACACAGCAAGCCCAGAGTCTGAGGTCATGGTGGAGATGTGCATGGTGTAAGTAAAAGGAGAATAAAGCCCTTTAAAGAAGCAAACAGATCATTGTTCTTTGCCGTGCTTCTGAACTCACCATTACAAACCCCTCTGTGATAATGCTATTGCACTATTACCACTTTACAGATGGGGAAACTGAGGCACAGCAAAGGGAAGTGATTTACCTGCCTCTCACACTGTCAGAATTAGAACCCTGATCTCCCAGCTCCTGCCAGTACTTTATTTTACTTTAACCATGAAGCCCCCTTTCCTCCCATAGCCCAGTAACATTGTCTGTGAGTTGGGGACACAGCAGGTAGAGTCCTGAAAATGTGCTAAGTGAGGCCAGCAAACCTGAGTCAGAGACTGGATTGATCACTTCAAGAGGGAACCCTGCTAAGTTCTGAGTGAGCATGGGTAACTGTTTATTGCTATATGAAGTCTGTGCAGGGCCAATGCATCATTTCAATCTCCCTGCACAGTTGCAAATGAAGCACAGCACTTCATTCAGGGCTTCAAGACAGTGGTGATAATTGCATTAGCCTGTGTAGAACTGAGTCTTTTTCACCAAACTCTGACTGGATCTTGTATTACTGATACTAGCACTAGCTGTTTATCTACGCACTACATCTGCTACAGCTGTAACCCAAGCCTGGGAGAGGGAAGAAAGGATTCAGCATGCCAGTGAACTGGTGGGTCCCTTTATCTCAACAACCATGCTTGGATCTTGGAAGACACACAAATCTCCTTTATTGATTCATCTTTATAATTACTGGCATTCAGCTGGCTGTGATGCTCTCATCCCAACAGTCACAAGCATCCTCGGAACATGTGAAAGTAAAAAGCAGCTTCATTTATCTTAGTGACTGCTTCATTTGGTCCGTTTCTTTATACTTATTCAAAAGCAAAATGCCACTCTCCATGGAGCTCCCTCCCCCACACCCTTCTCAACCAAAAAACAAATATCAACAGAACATGGAGCTGAGCTGTCAGCTGGAGCCCCATCACTATTTGACCAGCCCTTGCCAAAGATAGACTGCCCTGCAGATGACTCAGGCGCTCAGCTGTCACCAAGGCAACCAGTGTAGCCTAGCAATGTCTGTCTCCCAGTAACCATGGTCTCCTAGCAATAGAATATTTTTCACAGCTCGAGATGAAGAATTTAAAGTTATTTTTAGTCCTGCTGCAAATCAATAGGCAGCTCCATTCACCACTGGAGAAGATACTTGTTTGGGGGCTGTTTGTTTTGGTTTGTGTTTCGTAGGTTTTTTGGCCTTTTTTTTTTTTTAATCAGACCAGGCAAAAATAAATGTTTGAATGACAAGCTCTGCTGCTACCTCTCAGTCTGGCTGTGTGAATCTGCAGAGCTCAGCTGTCCCTCTCTCGGCTGATGCTTAGAATTCACATTAAGAAAGGAAAAGAAAAGAAAATTCATCAGGGTTAGTAGAAAGAGGGAATAACAAATTGGGGGGCAGTGTTGCTGCCCTGGAACCAGTGGCCGCATTGAGGCAGCCAAGTAAACAGAACCCAGACCTTCATGTTCCAAAAGCCCTTGAAGGAGGGATTGCCTTTAACTGTTGGCAATAAAGGGCTCATTACACACAGTTGAGCTGTTCTGACTGCATCCAGTAGAAAGCAGTAGTACATGACTAAGTCAATTCCCTATCATTCACTAAGGGTATGTCTAGACTACATGCCTCTGCCGACAGAGGCATGTAAATTAGACATACCGACATAGTCAATGAAGCGGGGATTTAAATATCCCCCGCGTCATTAAAATAAAAATGGCCACCGCATTGTGCCGGCTCAGCTGATCGTCGGCACAGCGCGGCAGTCAAGACGCAGATTGGTCGACAGGGAACGCCTTTGTCAACCGCTCCTGTAAACCTCGTTACAGGAGCGGTCGACAAAGGAGTTCCCTGTCGACCGATCCGCATCTTGACTGCCGCGCTGTGCCGACGATCAGCTGAGCCGGCACAATGCGGTGGCCATGTTTATTTTAATGAAGCCGGGGATATTTAAATCCCCGCTTCATTGACTATGTCCTTTTGTCTAATTTACATGCCTCTGTCGGCAGAGGCATGTAGTCTAGACATACCCTAAGTTCCATGAATGTGGTAATGTAACTGGTAAGAGCAGAGGGTACAGGGCAAGTGGCCTGGACTGTATGAACTTTGGGCTAGAAGAGAGCAGAGTTCATACACCAGTGGATGCCTGTCCTTCCAGGTGAAGGGGTCTGAGGACAGAGCACACATGACATGGGTGGGGCCTGTCATAGTTGCCTTCCATAGGAGTATTGCAATGGAGAAAAGCCAGCTTTGAACACTCTCAGGTGGGAGCGGGAAGGCGGTGAGCTATGGAATTCACTATAGTCCATTGTTGGGTAGGCTGGAGCAAAGTAAGACTCATCTCACTTTGCAAGCCTGCTCCACAAATGGTGGACAGAAGCCAGGCAATTTAGGTAGCTCATCCAAAGAACAGCATGAGTAACTAAGCATCCTGCTGTGAATTCCCACTTTGACGGAGTCAGATCCTTGTTCCTAGGTCAAGGAGAGGAAGTAAAATCACTAACAAGCTGCTACAGAGGTTCAGTGCAGCTGAAGTGCTGCTCTCCCATTCTATGTAACCCTTTTCTGATAACAGGAGCTGCAGGTCAGCATTGAGATGACCAGCAGAGCTAGGATGGGGCTAGCGGCAGGACTGGACTAGCAGTGGGATGGAGAAGCAGGAGTGAAGTCCACTGACAGAGCTATGTGATGAAAGGAGAGTTCACCCACGTCAGCAGAGCTAGCTCTTGACCTGCTAACGGGGCAACCACCTAGCAAGCTCAGCTGGACCCAATGAGCCTTCTCCAAATCACCGTTCTTCCTGCATGGATAGGAGAGTCTGCGGTCTGATACTTGAGCCTTGCAGTGGCCCAGCAGCCGCTTCACACATACCATGCTCACAGCAGTGCTTGCTTTGCTCCTTCCTCCAAGCCCTTGTTCCAGCCCCATTACATCCTGGACTCTTTTCCACTCCAGTCTAGTCTTGCTATCCTGGCCTGCTCTGGTTCCAACCTTTGGCTTGACTCTCCACCTGACTCTGGCTTCACCCTCAACCTGGTGAGGATTTCTGGATCTATGGTCACCCGTAACTAGAACTGCCATGAGAACCACCAGACAAGGCTCCTGCTCCACCTACTAGGCAGGCTGCCCACACCCTGACAGCCTATGACCGAGACCCAAGGATCTGGCCTCCTGTGCTCTTCCCTATTGAAGGCAAAATCCCCTAATATCTATGATTCTGCACCCGGGGCCGGGGGGAGGATGGGGCCAAAGCAGGAAATTTAAGCAAAAATGCCAGACTGGACAAGGCCTTCAGGAGGAAACTCGACAACGTATTTGACACAAACTTGCCGTGTGATATAGCCAACAAAAAGAATAAAGTCCTTGAAGTCAGTGATGTTATGTTGGATTTATACCATGGTAACAGAGCAGAACTTAATCCAATGGGAGTGTGCCTGTGATCCGCTGCACAAGAGAGGATTTAACAATGTGCAATATGATGGGAGATGAGACCTAAACAAGTTAGATAGAAGCTCAGATAGCTGGGCCATGCCTGAAGCACTGGTTAGTTAAGACAAGGGTGAAGAGGGTGCTGACAACACTGAGCACAAGCAAGAGAGAGGAGTCAAATTTTTAGACAGGATTCAAACAGATAGTGAATGATACTAGCAAATGAGATCTGGACTCAGGGCAAAATATAAAGGTTCTGCCCCCATCACTGAGAAGATACAGGGAGGGAGCTGTCCAGAGCCAGCTGACTGAAGGGACTGAATGTAGGGAGTGATAAAGGCTGACAGCCTGATTTCAATTTTATCCGATAATACATTGCTATAAAACCTCGTGCAACACCACTGATTTACACCAGTGTAAATCTGAAGTAAGAGCAGAATCAGGACTAGTGGCAGTTGCAAGGCTGTAGTTGTACATACAATGTGGAAATCATGGGCCCAACTCTCCTCTCACTGACACCAATGTAAGTTAGGAATCACTATAGGAAGCCTTGGAATACTCATGTGAGACATCTGAATTGAGCCCTTGTCTCTCAATAAAGTTAATATGGGAAAGCTCTGCTGCTGTCTGAGCTAGGATTTTGGCGGGCACTACAGTCAGAATGGGCTCATCTTTGCATCCCCATATACAGAGGGGTTGGCAGGACTTTTCTCAGACAGTTGAAAGATGCTCTGGGCTAACACTTTAAAGAGAATATATGTGCTTATAGATAGTACCAGCATCTGCATTCTGCAGAGGTCTTTTGCCTCTGTGCAACAACAGCAATTTGTTGTAAAGCCCATTAATATTAAAAGGGGATCTCATCAACCAAAAAATGGCCAGAAAGTGCAGCTATAGTTAAAACATCAATAAGTATTTATAACACCTAAAACCAATGGAAATGTTTTCCTTTGATTTTTAATTCATGTTATTGTAATACAATACAATTTGTATTGCAGTAGGCCTGCCAAGAACGAGCATTTCAGGGTGCTGTACTAACAGGTGATTATTAATGATAATAATTTCAATTAAGTAGTATTTATAGGCCAATCAGTGCAACACTAAAAACCAGAAATGAAATTGACTAGAAGTGAAAGTGAAACTGACATAATTGATTAAGACTTAATCCTACACATACTGGAGTCAATGACAATGATCCCATAAGCTTCCGTGGCTCAAGAAAGGTAAATCAATAAATTAATTCAAAGCATAAAAGGCCTGGTCCTCATCTGGTATAAACTGGTGCCACCCCACTGACTTCTATTATGACAATCTGGTCCAAAGAGTGTAAAATATGTTTCCCTAAACATGAAGAGCAAAATGTGCATTTCTCTCTGGCTGGCTGATTTATTACAGATTATGGAAATCATCCAACAAATCAGGAAAGAACAAATATACAGGGCCTGACTGTCCATCACAACAAGTGGTGTACTAATTTACAGATGTATAAAATGCTATTATTCTGATCTGGTTTAAGTCCCTGCTAATCCTCCAAATGATGTCCTGACAACATCCTTGTTGTTCCCTACACACAGCTCTGCGTCCTGACCTGCAGCATCCCATGTTATTCTAGTTTTGGGCTCCCCACATGCAGCTCTGACAACACCTCTCAAGGCTGACTTGCAGCAACTCTTATTATTCCAGTGTTGGGCTTTTCCTTAAACAAATAGTGCATTTTGTCTGGTGGAAACAACAAATGCAAGAAACTCCCTTGCAACAAAGGCTGGGAATTAGTCACAAGCTATTTAGGCTCATGTTTTCCCATGGAATTCCAGATTATTAGCTCATACTGTAAATCAAACCATTTGGGCTTTTTTTTTTGAATGGTTGGGTTGTTAATCTTTAAACCCCCCTGTTCTGCAGTTATTTGTCACAGCTTTTTAAATCTACACAGACTGAAATATGTTATCATAATGATGTTCTGGTTGATGGCCTGACATGAGTTGAAATATGGGTTCCCACTAAAGGGAAACAATTATGGGCCATTTGCTGAACAATGGACATTTTTAAGAATCCCACAATATCTGGTTATGGAATAGGGTCGTTCACTGGAATGCCAGGACCTAGTTAAGAGTCTTCTAATGTGTACATGGGAGAATTCTTCTGATCTTTGAGAGACACAAATTTAAACAAATTAAAAGAAATGCAAGGGAAAAAACCTACAACCCTGTAATCAGAAGATAGAGTTGAAATTTGACCATCTGACCAGAGCCAGAAAATTCAATATTATGGATGATATTCTTAAAAATATAGACCCCTAGGTAGTTATAAATATGGTTAACTCTTGGGACATGCTCATACTATAGTGACATTAATAAGATGAACAGCATGCTGAGTTTGACTCTCCTCCCTTGTCCATTTCATATGGGTGTGTAACTCACTTGGGGTACTGCTACACTGTGTTTTAGTTTTCGGAAGAGGTATGCAAATAGCGCTCATATTTGCATACCTTCTTCTGTTTTTTTTTCCCCGGAAGAGGCTTTTCTGCCATTTGGCCCTGTTTACACGGGGCCAAATGTCAGAAAACCTTTACAAGGGCTTTTGAAAGAGGGGTTTTTTTCCCGACATTTGGCCCTGTGTAGATGGGGCCAAATGGTGGAAAAGCCTCTTCCAGGAAAAAGAACGGAAGAAGGCATGCAAATGCGAGTGCTATTTGCATACCTCTTCTGAAAAATAAAACACAGTGTAGCTGTACCCTTGCTGTCAGAAAAGTTCCACCTAGTTCCCGCCCGGTTGAGTGTAGAGTCCTCTCTGATTTTTACTTGTCCTATTAGTTTCTTAGTTTCAATAAATCAGCATAGCTCCACTGAAGAACGGTGGCTATGATGCAGGACTCCAGAAGTATGTCTACAATGTACCTGGGGTATATTTCCCAATGCAGAGAGACAAACACATGCTAGCTCTGCTTAAGCTAGCACATCGAAAACAGCAGTGTGGATGTTACAGTATGGGCAGTGGCTTTGGCTAGCCATCCAGAGAATCAGAAGAGTTGGAGTCAGGCAGCTAGCCCAAACTGCTGTGTTGCAGCAATGTCCACATTGTTATTTTTAGCATGGTTGCTGAAGCAGAACTAGCACAAAGTCTGTCTACTCATGCAGGGAGTCACGCTTTTCAGGCACAGTGTGGACATATCCCAGGTTTCTAATAAATTGGCTAGCATCGATAAAGCTGTTGGGTCAGATTTACAAAGGTATTTAGGTGTCCAAAATGGTACCCAGTGGGATTTACAAATTTAGAGAAAAGCTGTAAACCCATGACAGTTAGCACACATTTGTCCTATTCTATCATAGACAAGGCCTGATTCACCTCTCCTGTGCACTGATACACATCAGGAGTAACACTACTGACATCGATGAAACTACAGCACAGTAAAACTGGAGGGTGGGGGGAAGTCAGGCGACAATTCGACTCTTTTGATCCTATTTAAGATCACTGTTGCAGTACTGTGCTACAGGCACTATTTACACCACTGGAAAGGATTCTCTGATGGGAAGGTGGATTACCTAGAGGTGGTAGCCAGGTCAGCAGGAGAACTTTTCCATCAATCTAGCGCTCTCTACTCATATTGGTTTAACTATATCACTCGAAAGGGTAGATTTTTCACATCCCTGAGCAACAGTTACAGTCAACCTAACTTCCTAGTGTAGACTAGGCTACACTTGCTGTATTTTATACACACAGAGGCGAGTTTCCTCTTGCACCACTTTCACCCTGATATAATTCCATTCCTCAAAAGAACAAACTCCAATGAAGCTACAAGTTAAAGTAACTCTCACCCTGCTTTAAAGTGTCACCTTCTTCTGGCTCCTTGGCAATCAAGTTACACAAACTCTCTTGCCCTGTAGGCACAGTAGGTGTGGGCAGATGTTAAAGGGTGTGTGTCAAGGCTATTCTACACTCTGCCACAATCAATGCAGAAGTGGGGGCCTGCAAGAGCACCCCAAAACCTTGTCTCTACAGGCTTTGGTACAAAAACTTCCCCCCCCAAAATCCTAACACCCGGATTTTGGAGAATCTGCTGCCACCATCACATGTTTTTAAATCCACAACCAGGGGTGGACACTTGAAACCAACCTCAGGGGTACCCCAAGCTCTTTTTCCCAAAAGAGCTTGAAAAAGAGAAAACAGAAAAACAAGGTGCAATCTGTGGTAGCTGACCCCCCTCAGTCAGAGGCATGCAGATACACACAGACAGGACACAAAAATCAACCAATCAAACAAAAATCTAACTGAGCATAATGAAATCCAAGCTAGTTGGAGAGAATCTACCCCAGACCACCTTATATATATATAGATATACACACACATACACTTCACTTCTGAGGGACTGGTGTCCACTACTGCATAAGTTGATTAACTTACGTCGCTCTGGGGTGTGAAAAAGAAGCCCCCTGACAGACATAAGTTGCATAGACTTAAGCGCTGTCCACACCAGCGCTGTTAGCAGGAGACGCTCTCCCGCTGACTCCACCTCTGGGGGGGATGTCTAAACTGCAGAGTTTTTAAAAACTCTGCCGCGTCCAGGGAATGCTTCCATTTCCGCTGAAAGCGGTCACGTTCTCTCAGAAGCCCTGTATTCCTCATTTTATGAAGAATACAGGATCTTCCAAAAGACGAGATTTTTCCCACATTTGGCCCCGGGGAGACAGGCCAAATGTTGGAAAAGCCTCTTCCCCCTCCCGCGCCAAAAAAGCAGAAAAAGAACGCAGTGTAGGGTGTGAGAGGCAGAGGCTAAGTAATTATGCTGATGAGAAAGTGCGCTCTCATTGACATAGCACATCTTAACCAGACACACTACAGAGGCTGATGTAGAGTTCTAGTGTCGACTTGCCCTGAGTGTGTTTCAGAGTCTCCTCCACAGAAACTAACAGTCCCCTGGATTCCATATCATCCAAACCACTCTGTCACCTGAAAACAAGTGCCTGTCTTTTCTGAGCCCAGAGTATTTATTGTGACAGCAGGCCTGGGAGTTAGAGGAGTCAGAGGAGGGGGTTGTAAAGCAGAAGAAAATAGAGATGTCTTCATTCTCCAGGTATGATCCTTCACAGCAACCCTCCATCCACCTCTTGTCTCCAGCTTGCATTTCCTTCCGCATGCAGGATTTGCTCTAACTCTAATATATTCAGGGCACTGCGTGAGGGACGTGAAAGGAGAAAGCAGATGGAAATGTCACATTTTCATGTGAAAGGCAGCATGTTACTGAGACCGTGTGTCCCTGCTGAAGCAAGTCACAATGACAGGAATAACAGCATTAAGCTGATGGATTCGGGGAAGCAGAGCTTGGGGCCATGGATTGCTTTCAAAAGGGAAACAGTTACATCCCAATGCAAGTAACTCACAATGGCCCACTAGCGGCGTTCTGCCCACCTCCGATTTCCTTGCGATCCAAGCCATGGTTTTCAGAAAGGGGCAAACTATTCTCAGCTCAGAGAAAATGCCAACCTCAGGTGAAATTGGCAGTCTGGCTCAGAAATGCTAATGGAGAACACCAGCAGAGCTTTCATCTTCAACAAGGAACTTACAGCAGAGATGAGACAGACCCCAGGGGCTGGGAATGGGAACCATTGGATGCCTAATCAGAGACCTAATGGGGGAGATGGAGGGATAGTGTGCTCAGAGGACAATGCCTAGAGCACAGCAGGCTCTAGGGACTTGCTGCTGCAGAGGATGGATTCAAAATAGCACTTAGATCTGAAAATCTGGGGGAAACTAATTGAGACAGGAAACTGGTTCCTTGCATAGGGCTAGCACTTGTCAAGGAGCATAGCTGCATTGCAGTCAGTGGAATGATTTAGACCAGCTAAGGATCTGTATATGCTTTCTGTCTTCAGGACTTGTGCCTCATGGGTTATTCAGCTGTATTCAGTGTTCTGCTGCCAAACAGAATCAGAATGGGGACAGCAGGAGCTGTGCACCTTGGGGTTGGGGTCGAAAGTTGGAACCAAGCTACAAAGACAGATTTCATTCCCACAGGGCAAGAACTCTCTCTCCGATCGTCTGTACTGTGCCACACACACCAATGCAGCAATGGAGAGACAGGACTGAGATCCTGATTTCAAATACCAACATATTGGACTGGGCCTTGATTTGGGCCCCTGTATAAACAGACCATGTCCAGACATCAATATGAGTTTGCTGGCATGAAACCTGAGGGCTAGATCACCGCAAGGCCCCTGAAAGGGTTTGTTACCGCGACCCTTCTTCCAGGCACAATTACATTCCTTGCTAGTGCCCTCCATGGGTACAATCCACCTTAGACTGGGGAGATCACACTGAAGCTTCCCATGGGATGGTGCTTCAATGAGACATCCTGCCTTCCTGGAGCCTGGGCAATACTGTGTAGCTCTACACTAAGCTCAAGATTTGGCCCTGAGTACAGCCCAATCCTACCCTCGCATTGTAAACACTTGTTAGTTCAGCATGTTCACTTCAGTTGTACAGAACATGCAGCTGGTGCCTTGTACCCAGGATGGGCAACATGCACACTGTTCACTCCAAGAAGAAAGAACGAGAGTCCCATCCAAAGACTAAAGCCAATCAATTCTTGCAGCTGGCATTTTTGTAATAAAGGAAATGCATTTACTGGAACAATCAGACTGTGCGCCAGCCACATGATTAGCTAGGTGCTGGAGCTACCTGCCAACAATCCAGGAACTCTCAGCACAGGGCTCTAGCACGGTCCAAGCCAAGGCTCTCATCTTCCATAACTGGGCAAAAGACTAGAACATGCTTCCTTCCTATGTGATGTGCTCAGTGTACTTTCCCATCACACCACAGGCACCCAGGACTTGCAGGAACCAGACTTGAAGTCTATGTAGTTCACAATCTTGATTTGGACATTGGCCAGCACTAGCTGATTCATTGGAGGCCACAAGAAACCCTCAGAGCAGGCAGGTGTGGTCTGATTTGTCCCTAAAGGAAGTTTCCTCCTGATCCCTAGATTGACTCATGCCCTGAGGCAGGCTGATTTACATTCCTTCCAACATGTTGTTAATTTTAATGGAAATACTTTTGGGGGGAAGTGGATATATGCAGTGGTGATCATTGCCATAGAATCATAGAAGATTAGGGTTGGAAGAGAGCTCAGGAGATGATGTAGTTCAGCACCCTGCTCAAAGCAGGACCAACCCCAACTAAATCATCCCAGCCAGGGTTTGCCAAGACTGGCCTTAAAAACCTCTGAGAATGGAGATTTCACCACCTCCATGGTTAACCATTCCAATGCTTCACTATCCTCCCAGTAAAATAGTTTTTTCCAGCCCTGTATTTGTGGACCCAATCCTGAGGTTCCTGTGCAGGCAAAACTTCATTGACGTCTATTCAGGATTGTGCCTGAGTAGAAAAGATCTGTGAATGTGGATTGGTGGTAGTAATATGCAAGCAGATTCTGATCTCACTCCATTGACTTCCAGGACAGCTGTCAAGATTGATACTGGTGCCACTTACAGCATCTTTCATGTCCAGTACTGCTTCTGTTCCATGCTTAGCAGCAGGAGGCCTAGGCACTCTGCAGAACAGAGCATGGCCTTTTTGTTTCATCAAAAGGTCCCCTTTTAATTCATAATATACGTATTAATGCCTTCTTCCCTTCCTTCTCCAGGAAGCTTTTCATGTTGCCTGTGCCACTTTCTGTCAAATACAGGGGGAGACAGAGGGAATTCCAGCTCAACTTCCATGCTTTTCTCAGGGATCCTTTGCTAACAGAAAAGGGACCCCAAATCTCTTGGAATCTCCCAACAATCCCTTTTTTCTCCCTGTAACAGGATGCAGACTTATCACCACAGCACCTCCTGCTGGTTGTCCAGGGAATTAGCTCAATCCAGCTCCCATTTGCCTTCTTCAGGTGGCGTCTCACCTATTTCCTGTTCTGCTGTCTGTGCCTTCTTCAGGATTTTGGACCCATGTCTCTCCTGGGTCATGGCATCCTCTTCAAGAACTTCCAACTGTACCTCATCTCCGTTCTTCCTCCTTCTGGGAGAACTGGCAGTCCTCAGTCCTGCTTCACTGGCCAACTGCAGCCCAGTCTAGTC
The DNA here is from genome assembly GCA_019425775.1 of Rafetus swinhoei. Classification (NCBI taxonomy): domain Eukaryota; kingdom Metazoa; phylum Chordata; order Testudines; family Trionychidae; genus Rafetus; species Rafetus swinhoei. The sequence continues at coordinate 41,629,918 of CM033443.1, read as the reverse complement.
CCTCGCCTTGGAGGCAAACTGCAGTCTGAATTGGCCATGATCCTCAGCGGCAAGTGAAGTGCAAGTAATGGGGAGAGACCCGGCCTGCCCACTATTCCAGGTCCTGACCCAAGGACCTTCTAGATGGCAGCCAAATGCTGCCTCTCTGGCAACCCGCTCTATCAATTTCCCTGGACCACTTCCCCATAGCTCCAGCACCTTCCCAGCCCTTTGTATCGGGGTCCCAATCAGGTGGCAAGTCAGGCTGGAGCTCCTGCTTTCTTCCTGGCCCTGCCCACCATTGATCCATGCAGCCAGTCCTTCTCCCTTGCCCTCCAGACAGATGCTGAGCTCCTCTCTGCCCTGCAGCCCTTCTTATAGGGCCCAACCTAGCCCTGACTGGCTGCTTCTAAGCCTTCACCTGATTGAATGGGAGAACCTTTATCATCACTTTGCCAACTGCTCCATCACACTCCAACTTGGCTCCAAATAGCATGCTTCTGGTATACCAAGATATGCATGTCAAACTGCCTTATTCATCACATTTGACTTCCTCTGATCCTGGCCCCATCTACACCTTTCTGCCTTTTTCCATATCCTTTTCACTGTCATGTTGTCATTTATTCAAGCAGCAGAGCCCTCCCTTTGTAGTTGTGTCATCTCACAAGGCCTTTCAGGCCATCACAATCTGAGCACTGATGCAGCTTCTAACATTATAGGCATTTGGTGCCTTGCAGTGAAATGTCACTATGCTGCATCAATCACTATAAGAAAAAGAAACTACACCTGCTAGGGAGCTGTATTTATGCCAGACAAATACTGCCCAAAGGTACAATTCAACCTGAGCCAACTCTCAGGATCTGAAAATCCCCCAATGCTGGGCTCCTCTGAGACACTGCATGCCACTCAGATTTTTGCACGTCCCCCATCCCTTCTGCAATGCTGGGGCTAGAGCTGGTTGAAATGCTTTGAATGGAAACTCACCTTCTCTCCAAATCAGAAACTTCCCTTACAAAATCTGTCCTTTCTAAGTTCACTGGTCTTGCACCAAAACTGGAAAATGGATTAATTTAATCTTGTTTTCTTTTCCATCTTGGCTTTTCATGTTCCCTTCCTCCTCCTCTCTTTTCAGTGGCAAAATAGAAAAAGTCGGAGAAAGGAGCTGAGGGAGAAAAATGATAATAGGCTTACTCTTGAGTTACACTGTGGGTAGAGAGGAGACTCAGGCCTTAAGAATCAGTACTTTCTTGAGATGTTTTATGTAACAGCACGGGCTGCTGGAGAGTGAAGTATGTAGGGGTGTGTCAAATCCAAGGAGCAGCTCCTAAGGTTTGCTTGATACAGAAGAAAGACAATCAGAAGAGACTATGGCATCATAAATCAATAAAATTTTGTAGTGCTTGTTGAAATTTTGCTCATAAATTGATTTCATGATTAAAATAAAAATGCATGGGGCGCGGGGGCGCGGCAGCTATTATATGACACATCTCTCTGAAGGAGATGATTATTATAAGAAATACTAACTTGAGAATACATTCTCTCCAATTTTAAAGGGTATAATTTCATTCAGAATGCTTTCTGACTAAAATACTTACTGGTGTGCGCTATGAATATGCATGTGTTAGTCCTGAGATGGAGTGAAACAATAACAGGGATTGATCTTCTCCATTCTTTGACTCAGGGGCCATGGAAGTGGTGGAAAACCTTTCTGCGGCCCATGTTTTGTCCAAGGGAAGAGAGCCTGAGGGAACAAAACATTGTTCAGCTCAAACTGGAATTAAGACTATAAGACCCTAAGGATGGTAACTGATCATTGTGCCAGATTCACAAGAGTTGTGGTAAATTTGCTGTCATCCATCTCTCTAGAATGTATCTGTTCAAGGTCTACCACTAGGCATTGGGTTATAAGTAAAAACAAACTCTGTATCCAGAAGATGAAGCTAGATCAGGGCTACTCAGCACGTGGCATGTGGGCCGCATGCGGACCATTTGTTTGTGGCCCACTTGGGTTTACGCGGGACTCAGCACGTGGCCTGCAGGTGGGATCCTTTGAACATGGCCTCCACTGGGAACACACTCCACAATGGCAAGGAGTCTCTCAGGCGAGGTGAGCATTGAAAGACGCAAGCGGACGAGCTGGCTGGAACAGACGAGTACAGGGTGTTTCTAGACCCCAGGGAGGAGGTGCTGTGAGCGATGGGGCATTTGGGAAGTGCTGTCTGCTTAGCCGTGTGGGCAGAGCCTAAGAGGTGCTGACTGGCTCACACTGGCCACGTTTGGGTCCGGCACTGCGGCTTAAGGCTTAATCTTTGTATTCATGCCCGTCAATGTTAAAGAAGCTATTTGCATATATATTTGCATGTATTTGCAACCACACTTAAGTTGCAGCCCTCGGCATGTGCTGTGAGTATCATTGTGGCCCTTGGGGCTTCCAAAGTTGAGTAGCCCTGAGCTAGATGATCACAATGGTCCCTTCTAGCTTAAGACTTTATGAATCCACCCACTCATTCTTAGATCTTGTCCCATTCTTTCCACATCATCTGCTTGAGTTTGGTGCTTTAAACCAGGGTGAGGATCCTGATCAAAGGATCATAGAAGATGAGGGCTGGAACAGACCATAGGAGGTCATCTAGTCCAACCCCCTGCTCAAAGCAGAACCAACCCTAAGTAAGTCACTCCAGCCAGGGCTTTCTCAAGCCAGGCCTTCAAAACCTCTACAGATGGAGATTCCACCACCTCCCTGGGTAACCCATTCAAGAGTTTCACCACCCTCCTAGAGAAACAGCTTTTCCTAACATACAACCTAGATTTCCCCCATGCAGCTTCAGACCACTGCTCCTTGTTCTGTCATCTGCCACCACTGAGAACTGCCTAGCTCCATCCTCTTTGGAATCCCTCTTGGGTAGTTGAAGACTTATCAAACCCCACCCACCTGCCCCCAATTCTTCTCTTCTGCAGACCAGTTCCCTCAGCCTCTCCTCATAAGGTATACATTCCACCCCCCCTAATAATTTTTGTTGCCCTCCACTGGACTCTCACCAATTTGTCCACATCTTTTGTGTAGTGGGGGTCCAGAACTGTGCACAATACTCCAGACGTGGCTCTATAGCAGGGGTTCTTAACCTTTTTACCTTCACACCTCCCCTGAAAGTGAACTTCATGTTCACACACCCCTGGGAGCCATTTTGTGCACAGCCTAGCCCCACCCCCTCACCTGACAGGAAGCTAAGGGGCATGGCTAGGACTATAAGAACTCTGCCAGGGAGCTCAGTTGGGGCCCAGCCTCTGAGGGAGACAGAGGCCTGCCCAGAGTGCCTGGCTGACGAGGCTGAGACCTGGCCCGGGCCTCCCACAGCTGCCTTCCCTCAGGCCAGCAAAGGCTTCCCTGCCTGGGCCGCCGAGGCCTGGCCAAGCCGGCCAGCAGGGCTACCCTCTGACCTGGAGGAACCCAAGGCTCTACTGGTGCCTGGCGACTCGGAGGACCGGCCTGAGCTGAAGGCCCGGCTCGAACCCCGAGGCCTGCCTGAACCCTGGGACCTGGCGAACCAGCTGGACGCTGGATGCAGCCATCCGAGCTAATTCCCAAATCCGACGGGCTGGTGGTGCTGTGGGGCGAGTGAACCCCATTACAATGCCTAAATGAATAATATGAGCTTTTTACTTTGAACCTTTTCCTAACAAATTTACGTAATATTTGAAGATGAAAGTTGGCAATGCTTGCATACTGTTATTGTAGTGTGTCGTCACATAGGCCTGATTGATTCACACTGCTATTGTAGTGTGCCGCTCTCTAGAAGTTAATAAGAAATTAATGTTTATAATTTTAATTCATAATATTAATTATGAAGAAATCTAAACTTTAGAATTTTATCCAGTGAGAAGGCAATTGCGATAAATTTTCTGGGAGGCACCTCACACCTCCCCTGTATCCCCTTCACACCTCCCCTGGGGAGGCACACCTTACTGGTTAAGAAGCCCTGCTCTATAGTGTTGAACAGGGGAATAATTACTTCCCTCAATTTGCTGACAATGCTGCTACTAATGCAGCCCAATATGCCATTAGCCTTCTTGGCAACATGGGCATATTGTTGACTCAAATCCAGCTTCTCATCTTCTGTAATCCCTAGGTCCTTTTCTGTAGAACTGCTGCTTAGCCAGTCAGTCCCCAGCTTATAGCAGTGTGTGGGATTCTTCCATCCTAAGTGCAGGACTCTGCACTTGTCTTTGTTGAACCTCATCAGATTTCTTTTGGCCCAATTATCCGATTTGTTTAGGACACTCTGGACTCTATTCCTACCTTACAGCGTATTTACGTCTCCTCCCCTCCTCCAACCCCAGTTTAGTGTCATCCACACACTTGTTAAGGATGCAATATATGCCATCATCCAGATCATTAATGAAGATGTTGAACCAAAGTGGCCCCAGGAACAACCCCTCAGACACTCTGCTTGATATTGGCTGCAAACTAGACATACCGCCATTGATCACTATCTGTTGAGCCAAATAATCTAGCCAACTTTCTTTTTACCTTAGAGGCCATTGATATAAGACATACTGCTTTAACTTGCTTACATGAATACTGAGGGAGACCATATCAAAAGCTTTGCTAAAGTCAGCGTATCACATCCATTGGTTTCCCCATATCCACAGAACCAGTTATCTCATTTTAGAAGGTAATTAGGTTGGTGAGGAATGACTTGCCCTTGGTGAATCCATGTTGGACACTGTTATAGGCAAATCTCACTGAAGAAAGAAAAGCTTCCCTGATTTTATTGGCAGAAATATGCAGCATGCTCATGTAGATGTCTTCATGAACCTAAACGGCCTCTCTGCTGGATCATGAAGCCCACAGTGCAATGTTGATAGGTTCCCTACGTCCGTTCTCCAGCCATTCCACATGGCTGGTGGGCCTTGCACAGTGCAGGGCATTGTCTAGAGCAGGGGTGGAAAACCTATGGCTTGCAGCTTGCCTTGATCCAGCCCACAAGGCTCCCCATATGGGCCAGATCAAGACAAGCTGCTGACCTGATTCGTTCTGTGGGCTCTGTCTGATAGTGGGGAGGAAGTGGTTCTGCATGCTGCAAGGAGCACTTCCTTACAATGTGCAGAGCCACCTCTGGCCCCCTGGGAACTGTGCCCCAATCTCCTATCCCATCCCTCCCATTCCCTGAATCCCCAACCCCCCTTCTAGACCCTACCACCCACTCCCACAGACCCCACCCCCTCAGCCCACTCTTGCACCTTACCTTCTACCCAGACCCCACCTCCCACCACAGCTCATTCCTGCACCCTACCACCTACACAGACTCCACACCCCCAGCCTGATTCTGCACCCTACCTCCCACCCAGATCCTAGTCTAATTTCCACCCCCAGCCTGATCCTGCACCTACCTCCACCCAGATCCTACTCTCATTCCCACCCCTAGCCTGATCCTGCATCCTACTTCCCACCCAGATCTGCACTCTCACTCCTCAGCCTGCTCCCTGGCAGCCTCCTGCCACACACTGAACCTCTCATTTTTGGCCCCACCCCAGAACCTAGAAGGCGCCCACAAAATATACTAGCCCCAGGACCCCAGAAGATAATCTGGCCTTGGGTATAAGCCCTGAGTTTTGTCACATCCTTCCCCCACCCCACACATACCATGGGACTGGAGCTGGAGGACAGTCAGGTGAATGTCTTTTTCTTCTTCTCACTTGGGAGCCAGGTCAGTGAGGGGTTGTTATTTTTCCATTGCTTCTCACTTGTGGCCCTTGACTGATTTTTTTTTTGTGGGTCAGTGCTATCACCTCATTATAATTCCTCAATAGCCCCAACTGAGATCAGGACCCCAATGTGCTAGGTGCTGTACAAACATATAGAACCCTGCACAGATACAAAATTTGTATTCCTGTGCAAATCAGTATCCACAAATATGAGCTGCGGCTATCCACATGGATATCCGCAGATGCAAGCACTCAGAAAGCAAATATCCATGAATTTGCAGGGTTCTAAATACAAAATATGCATATGCATCTTTATCCACAAAAATGAGCTGATGGTTTCTGCATCCACATCTGAGGATGTGGATACCTGCAGATATAAAGAGGCTATCAGCAGATTTGCAGGGCTCTACAATCTAAAAAAAGGGCAGGAGGGGAAACGGACACAGAGAGATGAAGTGACTTGCTCAGCATCACCAAACAGGTCAGTGGCTGTCATGATCATGAGGGTTAGCTAGCAGCCTGGGGACTAAGGGGTTAACTATGTCCCTTACTTAAACCAGGTAACTGGCAGCCAATAGAAATGTAGGTAGGAATTTCAAACTGGGACAAAGGAATTTTTGGGGCCTTTGTCCCTGGTCAGTTTCTCTCCAGCTACTGAGGGGGACAAACACTATAACTTCCTCCAAGAAAAGACTCTACGCTATCTATAAGTAGGGTAAAGTTTAGATAAATCCATTAGGTTTTATTGATTTATGGTTTGGGATTGGGAATCTGATGTCTATGCATTTAAAAATGGGGTTTTCTCTACTTTGTAACTAAGTTTTGGCCCATGGTGGAATCCCCTCATGAGTATATTAATTGGTGACTTTTCCAACTAGTCATTATCCTTGCAACAGGAATATTGTGGTGATAAAAGTTCTCTTTTCTTTTTATTAACCTGGTATTGGTTAATTTTTGTGTCTTGGTTTTACTTTTGGGGCTGAGATTTCTCAAGTGGTCGCTCCCTGGTTTCTTTATTACTACTTGGGTGGTGGCAGCAGATTTTTTTATCCCCAGAATCTAGGTTTTTAAGATTTTGTGGGGGAAGCTTTATACCAAGCCTGGAAAGATAAGGTTTTGGGGTACTTTGTGGGCCCCTACTTCTGCATTTATCATGCCAGAGTGGGGAAGAAGCCTTGACAGTGGCACAGTCAGGAACTGAACCCAGTATAGTGCCCTAGACACAGGATCATGGCTAGTCAAAATCCATACTTGTCCTAGCATTAGTGTCTAAGGAACTGAAAAGTCTTTAAGAAGGCTGTATTCTTCCTTAATGTGAATATGATTCAGAGTGTCATGATGTTAATGTTTTTGAAAAGAAATATTGTCTTGTTCCAGATTATGAACAGCACTCAGCAGGATCCCATTTTACCACAGCCGGGGCTAGCAGAGTTCACACTGCAGTATCCCAGAGAATTCCAATCTCTCTTGTGCTGGCTTGCAGGTTGGGGAGTGGAGGGCATTGGGTAAAAATCCTGCTGTATACAGATGGTTTGGGTGCAACTAGCATTGCTCATGTGGTTACTGAGTGCACATACATGGTCACACACAAAAAAGACAGAGACTGAAAAATAAAATGATTGCAATATGCCAAGATAAAAATAGAACAGGTTTTTCCAGAACCAACTCAGACCTTCAGCTATCAAAATCAGAACTATACTCTGGGGCCTGAACTCCACCTCTAATTAGGATAACCCCGCCTGAGTGGTGTTTACAGGGTATCTGTAAATTATATAATGCATTACAGTGTGGATGGGTTCTTAATTCTGTATATTTATTTTAACGTTACTAAATGTCACAAGAGATGTGTGGGCCTTGAAAATCACCAAAACATGTTTAAAGTAGTTTATGGAGAGCTCCTATGCTTTCTTCCATTGTGAAAATATTTTGCCCAATTTACAGAGCTCTATCAAGTTAGTCTCTTTCTCCTTCACTGCCTTCTGTCCTATCTTTACTCCTTACCAGCACTCTAGGATGGATCTTTACTACTGTGAGCACACCAATCCCCTTCTGTCTGCACTGGCTTACCATTAAACACAAAATCAGGTCTAAGGTCTTGGTCCTTATCCTCAAGATGCTCCATGGCCTGGATATCTAAAAAATCACCAAAAGCTCCAGGGAGGAAAACCATGGCCAACAGCTCTGTTTTGCTGGCACAATGGATCAGGGTGAAACTCATGATGAAGGAGACAGAGCTATTTCGGAGGCTAGTTGGGGAGAGCCAGGGGCTGCCCTTCTTTAGGACGGGAAGGAAGGCGCCAGACTGACACCGGTCTCTGGAATCGAGATCCCCAGGAAGTTAAGACCATCCCAAACTTCACTCCCTTCTGCTCCTAAGGCAAGGTCTATCTGTTTGGCCAGCCTTCTCATCCCTAAATACAGAGCAGCATCTACACTGTCCATGCTTCTTCCCCTGAGGAGAGAATGAGCAGGGATACAATTTCAGATTTTGGTGGGGGGGCATCCTGTGCATGCCATGTTGTGGGGAAAGAGTGAGAGCATCAGCAGTGTTACTGAGCATGTTTAGTACAAGCCAAGGACCAAATGGGGGTGTGTGAAACCAACCCCATCCGCCCTCTACCACATATACATCATCTCTATCCAGGGGCTACTACGGCACTGGAAAATTCTACATTGTTTGCAGACAGCTTAGCAGTTAGCTTACAGGAGCACTGTATCTAATTCCTATATAAAAGAAAGAAAATTAAATACATTTTAGACCCACTCAGCTCTAACACTAGCATATTCTGACATCTTGTGGTAAGTCACTTAAGAGCCACTGGTTAGCCTTAAAATGTTAATATATTCTTTAGGGCTGTCAAGCGATTAAAAAAATTAATCGTGATTAATCGCACAATTAAAAGATTTACTCGCAATTAATCGTGTGCGCTGCCACTTTGAAACGCTGCGCCGGCATTTCAAACAGGCAGAGCTGCGGAAGCCCAGGATCAGCTAGAGTCCTCAGCTGACCCCAGGCTCAATGCAGCTGCCCCTCTGAAATGCAGTAGTGACGTTTCAAAGGGGCAGCACCGTGGGAGCCTGGGATCAGCTAGAGTCACCAGCTGACCATGGCTCCATGCCTCACTGCCCCTTGGAAACATCGCCCTGGCATTTCCAAGGGACACCACCGTGTGAGCCTGGGGTCAGCTGGGGACTCCAGCTGATCCCTAGCTCCTAATGCACTGCCCCTTTGAGGTGCCGGGGAGGCGCTTCAAAGGGGCAGTGCTGCACGGAATGCAGGGGACTCCAGCTGATCCCAAACTCCTAATGTGCTGCCCCTTTGAAGCACCAGAGCGGTGCTGCGTTAATCGTAGGCATTAACACACATCAATTGACAGCCCTAATATTCTTACTTTGTCACTAACTGTGGGGAGAGAGAGAGAGAGACTCCTGTGCTCTATCTCCACTCTGGAAGAGAAGTGGGGTCTAATGGGTTATAGCAGAAGGCAGATACATTTCAACTCTATATAAGAATATCAGAATAGCCATACTGGGTAAGACCAATGGTCCTTCTAGCCCTGCATCCTGTTTTCTAACAATGGCAAATGGCAGGTGCTTCAGAAGGAATAAACAGAAGAGGCAATCATCATGATCCATCCCCTGTCACCTCTTTTGTTTGTTTAATCTGCTGCCTATACATTTAATTGGGTCAGCTTCTTGTGTTATGTTATTATTTATTCCTTTACTATTTCCTTATTCTATTTTTCCACACCATTCATGATTTTCTACACCTCTAACATATCCCCTCACACTTTAGTCATTTCTTTTCCAAGCTCAAGAGTCCCAGTCTTGTTAATTTCTCCTCATATGGAATCTGTTCCTTAACCCCCTAATCATTTCTGTTGCCCTTTCTGTACCTTTTCCAAATCCAATCCATCTTTTTTTAGATAGGGTGACTAGATCGGCATACAATATTCAAGATGTGGTCATACAATGACTTTATATAGAGGCAATGGTGGTATGTCTTATTATTTATTCCTTTCCTAATTATTCCCAATATTCTGTTAGCTTTTTAGTTTTTAGATTGTCACTGCACATTGAAGAGATGTTTTCAGGGAACTATCCACAAGAATTCTGAAAGCTCTTTCTTGAATGGCAACAGCTATTTTAGACCCCATCATTTTTGTATGTATAGTTAGGATTATATTTCCCCCATGTGCATTATTTTGCACTCACATTGAATTCCATCTGCCCTTGTGCTCCCCAATCACCCAGTTTTATGAGATCCCTTTTGTAACTCTTTGCAGTCAGCTTTGTATTAGTCTCTTTTAGTCACTTTTTTACACCTTTTTCAAGAATATTTACAAAAAGTTTAACAGAAGTGGTTCAAATTCAGATCCCTGCAGCACAACACTCGTTCCTACTCTTTTCCCCCCTGTAATAGTTCGTGTCAGCAGGAGGCCACACTGATGCACTATAAGCCGCCAGAGTTCGGGGCCTCAGGCCTGACTGCAGGCCGAATAGCAGTTCTAGAGGCCTCACCCTTGTTCAGGGCTGAGCAGCAAATAATGGTTAAACAGCTCCTGGTAAGCCGATTGGCAGTTTATGAACCCAGCCCTGGGTCAGGACGGGGCAACAAACATACTGGTAAACAGTAGTCTGACAGGCTGCACAGCAGTTTGTAGCCCAGGCCTTGTTCAGGGCAGGGCAATAAACAATTAAACAATTAAGTAGTCCAAAAGGTTCAAAGATGCAGGCCTATCTGCAGGCTGAGGGGTTGGGTCTCCTTGCTGGCAGAGAGCCGACAAGCAAAGGGGTTTTTCTCCCTATGGGAGGAACCTGCCACCCAAGGGAAGGGGTGCCAGGGGGGATGCAGGCCCACCCGCTCCACTGTGTCCCAGCCCAGGGCCCCAGCAGCGGCAGTGCAGCAGCCACTGGGTCGGCGGTGATCCAAGCCGCAACACGTTGCCCTGCTGACCTCCATTTCCTCAGCCGCCCCAGGGTCAGCTGTCCCTGGGCCACTTCCCTATTTCCCTTGGGGGCCTACCTGGCTCGGACACAGCTCCTTGGAGTCATCTGTGGACGGAGGTGCCAGCAGCGTGTCCTTTGGCTCAGGGCCCTGCTCAGGTAAGGGTCCAGCCAGTCCAGCCCACTCATCTGGTCCTGGCAAGAGTCCTAGGGGTCCAGAGAAATTGCGGGCCCAGGCAGCGGCCGTGGTGGCCTGGGCCAGTTCTTAGGGCCCAGCAGTGGCCTGGGCGGCCCAACCTAGTACTCCCTCTGAGGGCAGCATGGCAAAGCCTTTCTCCTCTGGGGCTGGGGTAGAATCTCTGGCCTGCTCGGCAGCCAAGCTCTAACTGAGCTTGGAGCTCCTCTTTTTATACCTCCAGTCCTGCCTTCCTGTTTCTCGTAAGCGGGGCTGGGTCATTCTGGCACTACCCACCAAGGAGTCCTTGGGGGAGTTTCCTCACCTGGGTCAGTGGGAGGCTATGTTGACTCACTGCACCCCCCCCCCCCTATTTTTTAAGTGAAGTACCAGGCAATGTTATCATGATGATCCAACAATCCTTCAACTGCTTGAATGCCCAGCCTTTTGTTATTCTTAATCACCTTGTCTCCCTCTTTTTATAACAAACTCCCTGCCCCAAATGCAAATCTGCAAGTAGCTCAAACTCTGTTGCATTTAAGAACTGCCTCTGGAGACAGAACATGGGCTTTAAGCAGACCTTATAATTGGCACCCTTGAGAATGAGAACTTGTCTACACTAGTAGTAAGTCATTGTAACTTCCCTCACTCAGAGGTGTGAAAAAGCTACAGGATCTCCAGATCAGAAGAGCTTAGAATTGTGTGGACTCAGGGCTGGACATACCAAGGAACTTCAGTCCATTCATCCCTCCCAAACAGTACAAATAGTATCAGCAGGGTTCAAAACTCAGAGACCAACCCAATGAGAGCACAACACAAGTGAATAGAGATCAGGTTTAATGCTCAGACCCTTGCTCCTGGCCAGGGCCGGCCTTAGGCCGATTCGCCCAATTCCCCCGAATGGGGCCCCATGCCTAAAGGGGCCCTGCGCCCTGAACCCAGAAGTGTGTCGGGCGCCATGGGCGGCAAGTTAATATTCAGAGCCGGGGGCCCTGCTCCAGCAATATTTGAAGCTGGGTCTCTCCCCCGGCTCTGCCTGGAGCGGTCCCCGGCCCCCACCTGCCGGCCCCCCTGCGCGTTCTCCCACCCTGACCCCAGAGAATCCCCCTCGGCCCCGGCCCAACCCTGCCATGCACAGCTTTCAGTGCGGCTCCCTCTCGCCGGCTGCTGCTGCCATGCGCGGCGTTTGCAGGTGAGTGGGGAAGGACGCCCGGGCGTGATGTGACATCACGGCCTGGGACTTTAAAACTCCTCGGCGCTGCATGGCACCGCTCGGCCTAGCTCCAGGTTCGGAGTCCGGGGCCCGAGCGCAGACTCTGGCCCTGCAAAGTGGAAGGCAGAAGGTAGGGGAGGGGGAAAACTAGGGAGGGGGAGGGGGAGGGGCTTGTGCGGAGGGGAATGGGGAGGGGAAGGGACTTGTGCGGAGGCGGAGGGGGAAGAAAGGGGAAGACACCAAGGGACAGTGTGGAGGAGAGACAAATGCCAGGAGGCCAAGTGCAGACAATGAGGAAAAGGGCAGGAGGGGAGGTGTCAGTGGAGGGAGGACAGGGTGATGCTGGGAGAGAGGAGAGGGGAGGGGAGGAAGGGCATGGGGGGAGGGGAGGTGCTGGGAGAAGGCTTGAAAGAAGGGGTGGGCATGAGAAAGGTGGGGATGGAACAAGTCATGTGTGAGGGCACAGAGGGGCAGGAGGGGAACGGGGCAGAGAGTGGTGAGGGGTGGGCATCAGGGAAAAGGGGGCAGGGTTAGTAAGGGAAGGGGGAGGCACCAGGAGGGAGCAGGGCTACAGGAAGGTGCAGGTGCCAGGGGGTTCTGGGATGAAGTAGAAGGGCAGACACCTGCAGGGGAGGGACCAGCACCAGAGGAGAGAGGCAAGGCAGGTGTGTAGAGGGAGGTGTTAGGAGAGGGGATGAGGAGGGGTAGCTCACATGATCAGAGTGGGACTACTGGAGGAGTGGCCACAGGGGGGAGAGAAGGGCTGGTGGAGGGGGGGCACGTCGCAGGAGGGCTGAGGGCAGTGAGAAGGGCAGGAGTCAGGACAGCAGAGGAGGGTGAGGAGTTGGGGGGCAGCAGGCACCAGGGGAGCTGATGGAGCAAGGGGAAGAGACATGGCAGCAGAGAGGAAAGGTAAAGGTTTATAAAGTATTTATTAATAACTTGGGTGCCACAGTGGCACATGCAAACTAGCCACATGAACTCAGTCCAGGTGCACAACACAAAATCCATTCTGCTCATGGGAGGAAACTCTTAGGCTATGTCTACACTGGCGGCTTCTTGCGCAAGAACATCTTGCGCAAGGGTTCTTGTGCAAGAAGTCTTGCACAAGAACACGTCCACACTCCCATGTGTGAGCTGTGCTTTTGCGCAAGAGCATCCATGGCACTGTGGACGCTCTCTTGCGCAAGAAAGCTCCGATGCCCATTTTAGCCATGGGGGTTTCTTGCGCAAGAAATCCCTGCCGAACATCCACACTGCCCTCTTGCGCAAGAGAGCTTACACCTGTTAGAAAAGAGCGTAGCTCTTGCGCAAGACACCCTCTCTTACCACGCCATACTGTAAATTTCCTTGCGCAAGAGCAGGCGGGCAGTGTGGCTGCTCTGTGGGTTCTTGTGCAAGAACGGCTGTATTTGCGCAAGAAGCCGCGAGTGTAGACATAGCCTTAGAGGGAACACTTCCCCCAGCCTCTCTGCCCCCGAGTTAATGTAACACACATTGGGTTAATGCAATTGCAGGATAGTTGCATGAGGGGGGTTTGGTGGGGGCCAAACTAATCCCTGTTGGTAGGAGGATGGTGGGAAAAGTCCTTCAAGAGAGGTGACATGACACCTTTTACTTCTGGTCACGTGTCCATGTTGCCTCCAGAGGCCTGGTTAATGGGGGTCAGAGGGTGTGGCTAATGGGGGTAGGGGCGTGGTTAATGGGGGTCAGGGGGTGTGGCTTATGGGGCACCACCAAAAATTATACAAATCTGCCGCCCCTGGAGGAGTGCGTTGGCTGTTTAGCACAGGGTTTTCTTGTGCAGTGGGAGGGGGTGTGTGTGTGTGTGTGTGTGTGTTGGCAGGGGATTTTTTGGGCCTTTTTTTTTTTTTTTGCTCAATCAAAAAAATTCCTGGGGCCCCTCGTTGAAACTTGTGTGCTTTTTTTTTTTTGCTCAACCACCAAAATTGCTGCAGGGCCCCGCTGAAATTGTTTGAATTGGGCCCCGCAATTCCTAAAGCCAGCCCTGCTCCTGGCTGGCAAGTGTTCAGTGTCCCTTTACCAGCAGAGTCTGCAGCACCTCATGCTTCTCTGGAACAACCTCTCAGCAATGTCCAATCCATGCTGACTAGGTATATCCCCATACTGCAGAGCTTTGATGGAGGAGCCACTCCAGGAGGAATGGAGTCTGTATTTCAGCTAGTAGGCAGAATTGTGGTTATTGTGATATCACCTAAATGCTCCAATGATGATAAGGCACCCACTGTCCTAATGTATACACATATAGTAAGAAACAGTTCCTATCCTGAAAGTTTCCAATTTAAATCAACGAAGGAAGGATTACATACCCCATTTTATAGATAGGAAACTGAAGCACAGAAGGGAAGATTATCACATCCATGGACACACAGCGAGTATGTGGCAGAGATAGGACTATAACCCAGAACCCTAGACCCAGTGCCTTAACTGCAAGACCATGCTTGTTTAATTTAAGCAACTGCTTTCTCTGGTGGAAGTCCATGGCACATACGAAAGTAAGGCTAGTAAGCTGCCTTGCTCATAAATGCACTGTGAACACTTGTAGGAGTTGTTTTTAGCTCTCAGTTGTCAATACAATAGGCCCGACAAGTTAATCTATGCTATACCTGGGGGGCTGTTGAGATGTCAGGCAGGCAATCTGCTTATATTTAGCCCTGGTATCCTAGAGATCCACTCGCCTTGCATTTAAAAATCCCCTCTTTGTATAAGAGAAGCTTTTGTCATCTGCACAAAGGTGGCTCTAATAATACTAATGAAAATAATCACCATTTCAATAAGCTTTAAAATTAGGGTTGCCAGATGCTTTCAACAAGAATACCGGACACACTTGACATTACATCACAATCTACATTACATCTTATTTAGAAAATACCGGACATTTATATTTTCGCATTTATATTTTCTCAATTTGTTTCCCGAACAGAAAGCTCAAATATTGGCCTGTCAAAACCAGACACCTGGCAACCCTATTTAAAATGCAGAGACCAGATCTAGGCCCAAATCAAAACCTCTAATCCCAGATCCCCCAACTGTGGAGGGAGGGTCAAGATCTTCAGGCAACTGCTATCCCTGAACCCAGTCCATGAAAGAACAGAATCCAGTTTGCAAAGCACTCCAAGGAGTTCTCAGCTAGATCCAGAAATCCACAATGCCAAATCTACCCAGTCACGACTCTGCTGCTTTCAGTGGGAAGACAGCAGAGTGAATACTGGAACAAATCTTTTCTTTTTAGGGACCAAGGGGAGACAATGGATCTGTAAAGCAGCCAAGCACTTTGAAACTCCCACTACAAACTCATCTGCACTTTTAGGTCCCTAAATATTTTTGTAAATCTAAGTCAGGACCCTGCATGCACTTTTGAGAAATCACTACCCATAGTGCTAGAGAGTCACTGCTATTGGTACATGAGCTAGAGCAGTGGTTCCCAAACTTTTCAGCATCACGCCCCCCCCCCCTTTCTGATTTTTGACAAACCCTCATGCCCCCCACCCTACCCCTGGAAAAAAAACTTGTTGAGCAAAAAAACTGAGCAGGGCAGCAAAACTTGATGCGGGGAGGCTGCATTTCCTTGCGCCCCCCCTGGAATTTCTTCACACACCCCCAGGGGGCCCCAGTTTGGGAACCCATGAGCCAGAGGAAAGCTAGCTAAACATATCTACACTGCAATCACACCTCCCAATGGCAGTGCAGACAGACCCTAACGCAGGGGTGGGCAATAATTTTTGATGGAGGGCCATTCCAAGATTTTGGAAAGTGGTCGAGGGCCGCACTCTTCCATTCCAGACCCTGCATCTCCTCTATTAATATCATGGAAGTTGGGTGCAGAAGGGAGCTTGGGGTAAGGGACTGGGGTGCAGGAGGGAGACTGGAATCTGGGAGGGAGTTGGGATGAAGCAGGCGGTTGTGACCTAGGGCGGGGGACTGGAGTGCAAGGGTTTGGGATGCCACCTAGGGTTGGAGGGGATTGTGATCTGGGGCGCCAGATCTGGGAGGGTGTATGGCTGTAAGAGGGGGAGACAGAGGGTTTGAGTATGTTGGGGGGGCAGAGAGTTGGGGCATGAAAGGGCTGGGGTGACAGAAGCAGGCAGTGGCCAAGTGACTTACTTGTCAGCTGCCAAACTAGCCTGCCTGCCTGCACATCTTAAAATGTTTATGTTCTTATGTTTCCCAGCCAGCCAGACTACCTGCCTGGCCATGTGCTTCATGAATAACTGAGCCCAGGAAAGGGGGGCGTGATTCTTCTTAGCTGCCTGTTATTCTAACAAGCAGCTCCCATTGACTGGTTTCTACCAGAAACCGGCCAATGGGAATGTGCTGGGGGTAGGGTGGCTCCTAAAACTTCCCTCTTCTCCAGTTTTAAAAAAGAAATGGAAGCCTGCAGCTGCATTTCTGTACGGCATGTGCGGCAAGCTGGGGAGCCTGCCTGGGGCTCCTTGCTGCCTCCACAGGTCAGATCCAGTGGCTTGGCAGGCCACATTCAGCCCACAGGCCGTATTTTTCCCAGGCCTGCCCTAACAGCATGTCTGCACAGCAGGGTAAAGCCAAAATAAGCTACGCAACTTGAGCTGCATCAGTTGGCGCTGTCTACACAGCAGGAAGTCTGAGTCTGAGCACTCTTCCTCTGACATCCCTTACTCCTCGTAAAATGAGGGTTACAGGAGTTGAAGAAAGAAGTCCTCCAGCTTAGCGATGTGAGGTGAGAATATTCTCTGGAGAATATTCTCCGAGACCAAGAATATTCTGAGAATATTCTCCAAAAGATTATTCCTCAAGAATTTTTGAGAATTTTCTAATTTTTCATTTCCTCTTGAAATAATATATTGTATTCAACTTTTAGAACACCCTAAATGTTAAAGAGCTTTCTTGGAGCATTCAAGATAGTTTGAGAACGTTATAGAACGTTATAGAACGTCCAGGAATTCTGACTGTTATGGAACTTTCTGGAAGCATCACAAAAAGTATATAAAGAGGCAATAACACATTTACTCTCTTTTGTGAACGGTGTAATTGTGTTTTCATCAGTATGAAAAGAAGCCTAAAAGTGATGTGTGGGATTATTGCCTTCATAAAACAGTTAAAGACAAAGTGTTATATGAATGTAAGTACTGCAAGGCTTAATACAAGAGAAATGCCACAAGGATGAGAGAGCATATTTCCAATTGTTTGAAGACTCCTGCTTACATCAAGGAAAAGGCAACAAAATTCTCAGAGTCCAGAAGCAGATCACCTCAACCATCAACATCTATAGAACACTGTGATAGTGCTAGTGAATTTACATCACCACCTTCCACATCTAGTTCAGCCAAGGTGTGTCACTCTATAAGTCGCTACTTTGATTCTGTGAATGAAACTGAAAACAAAGTTTTGGATGAATTTTTTGCACGAGCTATATTCTCATCGGGATTGCCTCTTTCACTGGTTGAAAACAAAGATTGGATTACTTTCATGCAAAAATTAAGATAATCTTACAAGATGCCATCCAGGTACACACTTTCTAACAAACTTTTGGAAGCTGAATATCAACGTGTTGATGCTCTTATAAAAACAAAAATTGCTGAAGCCTCTTCTCTTGCACTGCAGTGTGATGCTTGGAGCAACCGAAGAAATGAATCTGTTATAAATTTTATTATATCAACACCCCAACCAGTGTTTTACAAGACAGTGGCAACCGATGTTGAACGCCATACTGCTGAGTATATGGCATTCCATATGGAAGAAATAATGACAGAAATAGGCACTGAAAAATTTGGTGCCATTGTCACTGATAATGCTGCAGCAATGGTGAAATCCTTTTCAATGCTTAACAAAAAATACAATCACATTGCTATGTACACTTGTGCTGCTCATACACTAAATTTGTTAATTGGTGACATCAGTAACCTAAAATCTGTTCAAGAAACTGAAGCTACCTGTAAAACTATTGTGAAGGAAATTAACAAATTGCAAGTTTCATGAGCTCATTTTACTGCATTTCAAAAAGAGAAAAATCAAACTTGTGCACTTAAATTGCCAGTTAAAACTAGGTGGGGTTCCATTTTATATTGTTTGAAAAGCTTATTGAAATAAAAAAATGTCTTAAAATGCCTTGCTGTCCATGAAGATTTACAGACTAAACTGAGCAAACGTACCAGGAATTCAATCCTGGATGAAGATGTATTTTGGGTACGGGTCCAAAAACTGCATGCACTGATAAGTCCTGTTGTTAAATGGATTACGCTGCTTGAATCTGACCAGCCAAAAATGAGCAAAGTTCCTGAATGTTTCAGGGAATTAAGCGATCATTTTGATAGGCTACTTCCAGTCCACTTACCAAACAAGAAAAACAGGATGTGATGAAAAGTTTTGAAAAAGAAAGATATGGCTCTAAAAGACATTCACTATGCTGCAAATATTCTAGATCCAAAATTCAATGGTAGTGCCTTACTAGAAATGAACAAATACAAGGAACTGAATTCATCGATAAATTAGTCACAGAATGTATGGCACTGATCACTCAGCAAAAGTCATTGCAGAGCTTGCAGAGTATCGTGCTAAAGAAGGTTTTTGGAAAATCATATGTAACAAAATCAGCTGGCTCAGTAGATGCAGTAACATGGTGGAAAGGTATTTGCTATGGATCAAAATTAGGGAAAGCAGCGAACAACATATTGAATATGCCACCAACAACGGCAGCAACTGAAAGAAGTTTCAGTACTTACAGTATCATTCATAATGCAGAAAGAAACAAGTTAACACAAGAAAGGGCAGGCAAGCTGACATTCATAGCCCATAATATAAAGCTTCTTAAAAACCCAAATGATGCTCCGTTGAAATCCCCAAGAGATAAAAAGGAAACAGAACCAGATACATGAGGAAGAAGAAATTGATGATGCTGAAGAAAAAAGAAGAAGAAGTCGAAGAAGAGGATATGTATGAGGAAGAAGAGATAGAAATATATGGGTCAGATTCGGAAAGTGCAGATTCTGATTAGACTTGTATTCAATCCAGAAAGTTAAAAATATTTGTATCCTGCAACAGAAGATTTGTAATAAAAGTTCTAGTAATTTAAACCTCTGTCTTTTTTTCTTTACTTTCCCAAATTTAAACCTCTGTCTTTTTTTCTTTACTTTCCCAAATTTTCATTTTAACAATTGGAAACTTTCATGATTCTTGAAGTTTTATTAAAGAAAGACATTATTATAAATAGTAAAATTCTTTAAAAACTATAACAAGTATTTAAGAAAAAATTCTCAAAAATTCTCACATTGGAGAATATTCTCAAGAACATTCTCGAGAATATTCTCTGAAAGTTTATTCCTGAGAATTTAACATCACTACTCCAGCTCACCATTATTTCAACATTATGTCAAAATAACTGCTTGCTGTGTAGACATGGACTATGTTATTACAGAATACCCCTGCTGTGGAGACATAGCCCAAGTGACTTTGGAGTAAGTCCCATTGACTTTAGTACTTCAGAGAATCCCATGCGTAGAGTGGGAAATACAGGGAAAATCTCAGGATCTGTCAGTATCCAATACTACTCACAAACGAACCCCCCTCCTTTGAACTTACTACACCCTCTTCTCTACCACAAGTGATGCTAGACTAGCACTCTGGCAGTTAAGTCTGCACACATAACAGGCTCCACAGTTAGGACTGTACAGAAGGGTGCTTGTGACAAGCACATGGTACACTTTTCCAATCCCTGCAATGGAGGGGCTCTTCTCCCCTTCTCAACCCCCCCACCAAGTTGGCTGGAAAATCTTGTCAGTTTCACTGTGAAAATACTTTCCCAAGGAACTCTCTTCCTGATTGTTATTAAATGCTAGCCTTTGTCAGAATGAACATGTGGTGAAAACATGGCTGATCTGGAATTGACAAGAAAAAGGAAAATCATCCAGCTTTGAATTTATTTCCCAATAATTGTCCCATATGCATCCTGCTGCACCAGTTCTCCTTCCCTCTAGCCTAGAAGGGCTTGTGGGTACTCTCCCGATCCTCCATCACACCAGTGACTAGCAACCAACATGCCCTAATTCCATCACACTCACCATTGTGACTGCACACTGTGGCTGGAGCAGCTTTCCTGATGACTTGTGTATTGTGACTTTAATTTGCTTTAGCCAATGCTTAGCTCCCTCAAGTCTGCAATGAGCTACACGTATGTGCAGAGTCTACCCTTTCCTCATGCAAAGCCCCATAATACCTGGGATGCATGCATGAAGACCTTCATCCTTACATGTGGTCAAGTGATGACAGCTAGTTTCAAAACCATTTCCCCTGGAACAGCGCAATGCTGGTGTATTACTCAGACATGTAACTTTGCTAGGAACAAAGCCTATATCGCAGAAAAAATGGTTACTTTGATAACTGTTGTTCTTAGAGTGCTTGCTCATGTCCATTCCACTTAGGTGTGTGTGCACCGCATGCACGGATTGTCGGAGAGTTTTCCCTTAGCAGAACCTGTCAGGCCAGCAGGGGAGCCCCCAGGAGTGGCACCGCTATATCAGTGCATATATACCCCTGCTGGCCCTCCACCAGGGCCGGACTGAGGCATGGGCTAGCTGGGCAGCTGCCCGGGGCGCCAACCTATGGGGGGCGCCTGATGGCAGCTGTAAGGGGAGCGCAGCATGCCCAGCTCCCGCAGTGCTGGCCCCGCGACGCCGGCCAGCAGCACCCTTCCCCTCATGGCCGCAGGGCCCTGCATGGCCCGGCACGCGAGCCAGCAGCGGTGGCCGGGCCGGGCTGGGCAGCGCATGCTCTGTCTACCCTGGGCGTTGGGCCCCGGGCTGCGAGCCAGTGGCTATGGCCGGCCCACGCATGCGCCGTGCGCCCGGGGGCAGCGCTGCGCGCCCGGGCCTGGGGCGCCAAAAGGGCTCGGGCCAGCCCTGCCCTCCACCCCCTCAGTTCCTTCTTGCCGGAACGCTCTGACGCAAGGGAGGCGTGTGGGATGTGGAATGGACATGAGCAACACATCTCAAAGAACAGCAGTTATGAAAGTAAGTAACTTTTTTCTTCATGTGCTTGCTTATGTCCATTCCACTTAGATGGCTCCAAAGCTAAAACCCCAGGAAACCGGGTCAGAGCCTACCGAGAGAAAGACTTCAACACAGCTCTACCCATGGCAGCATCCTCTGTGGTGTGCTGTGTAATGGCACAGTGGTTTGCAAAGGTGTGCACCGACGACCAGGTAGCTGCCCTGCAAATCTCCACAATGGGCACCTGGGCTTCAAAGGCCTGGGCTCTTGTGGAATGAACCGTAATGGGAGGAGCAGGAACGTGCGCCAGCTCGTAGCACACTTTGATACAAGCTGTGATCACAGGCGTGCGCACGGGGTGTGCCAGGTGTGCCCAGGCACACCCTAATGCCGTGGTCACCAACCCCTCCATCCAGCAGCTGTGCGCCACTTCTGGGGTTTGAGGAAGTGCGCAGGCTGCTTCCCTTCCCCCAAACAGCTGGCACCCACCACACAGCAGGTCTGCGGCACGCCAGAGACTGTCTGCGCGGAGAGAAGGTAGGAGTCCCCAGAGGAGGCACGCGCAGGGGCTTCCCTTCTCCGCTCGGAGGGCAGGGGGTGTTTAGAAGTCCCATTAAGAAGCGCGCCCGGGCTTCCCTCCTCTACGGGGGGTAGGGCGAGGAATCCCCAGAGGAGGCACGCGCTAGGACGCTTGGCCAATGGGAAGGGAGCGCTGTTGCACGGGTGCCGGTTGGCGAGCATCTCTGTGGGATCAGCTGGTCCTGCTCCGGCAGCAGCCCCGCGGCACCTGCCTGGCCGGGAAGGTGAGGCGGGATCCCCGGGCCGCACGCATCACGGGGCTGCTGCCGGAGCAGGACCAGCTGATCCCACAGAGACGCTTGCCAGCCAGCACCCGTTCAACAGCACTCCCTTCCCATTGGCCAAGCGTTCCTCCGCGTGCCTCCTCTGGGATTCTTCCCCCCCCCCTCCACCACGTAGAGGAGGGAAGCCCGGGTGCGCTTCTTAATGGGACTTCTAAACACTTCCCGCGCGGAGAAGGGAAGCCTCAGCGCGTGCATCTTCTGGGGACTCCTACCTTCTCTCCGCGCGGACAGTCTCCGGCATGCTGCAGGTGCTGGTGTGCGGGGCTACGGGCCTAGCACCACTCACCGTGGCCGCAGGGCGCGGGTCGCCTGCCCAAGCATGAAAGCAGCCTGGGGCCGGCTACTCCTCTGTAGGGGGCTGGCAGGTCCCTGTAGATCGGTGGCGCTGGAACAGTTTTTAGAGTGTGGGTGCTTTTTACTTCACCCTCTCCCTTAGCTCATCTGCCTCCCCCCAAAGGTAGGGCCAGCACTGAGCTATGGCTGAGAGATGTGGACTGGGTTAAGGGAGCTGAGGCTAGGACCACAGCTGCTGGTGGGAACAAAGCCCTTGCGTGAGTCCTGGAGCCTGCCCATGTGGAGGCTGGAAAGTAGAGCAAAGAAAAAGAAACTTGAATTTCTTGTCAGTACTGTGCTATCACAGTCCCCCTGGAGGTTCCTCAGGGCAGGTGGTTCAAGGGGTTATGATAGGACAATACCTGTAAAATTTAAGTGTGCATGGTTTAGGGTGGGAGCTCGGAGTGTGGGGAAGCTCAGGGATGGGGGTGAAGTTATGGGGACCACAGGAGTCAGGGCAAGGGTTGGGGACCTGTGGAGAACTTGGAGGCTGCAGGAGTCAAGGCAGGGTGAGGGCAGAGGGCATGGGGATGCAGGAGGCTCAAGGAAGGGAATTAGCGGAAGCTTGGGGCTGGGAGTGCAGCCATGGTGCTGCCTAGCCATAGGCCCAGGAGCAGAGTCCTGCATGCAGGTCCTGTATCTGGGACTCTGTGTGCAGGGCTGGAAGCAGAGCCCCCTGACATGGGTCCTGTATCCAGGACCGTGGGTACCCAGGGGTTCTGTATCTCAGTGGCCCCAGCAGCGGGGGTTACTCATGGAAGCCACAGAACCCATCAGCAGCCCCCAAGTGGGGGGTGGGGGGGGGACTCCAGAGAGGTGCGGGGGGGGCATCAGGGAAAAACAGGGAAAAGGGGGCAGGGGGAAGCACCAGGAGGGTGCAGGGGTAAGGAAAGGTGCAGGTGCCAGGGGATTCTGGGGGTGAAGCAGAAGGGCAGACACCTGCAGGGGAAGGACCAGCATCTGTGGAGAGAGGCAGGGCAGGTGTGTAGAGGGAGGTGTTAGAAGAGGGGATGAGGAGGGGTAGCTCACATGATCAGAGTGGGGCTACTGGAGGAGTGGGCACAGGGGGGAGAGAAGGGCTGGTGGAGGGGGGCAGGTCTCAGGAAGGCTGAGGGCAGTGAGAAGGGCAGGAGTCAGGACAGCAGAGGAGGGTGAGGGGTTGGGGGGGCAGCAGGCACCAGGGGAGCCGATGGACCAAGGGGAGGAGACATGGCAGCAGAGGGAAAAGGTAGAGGTTTATATGATATTTATTAATAACTTGGGTGCCACAGTGGCACATCCAAACAAGCCACATGAACTCAGTACTGGTGCACAAACACAAAATTCGTTCTGCTCATGGGAGAAAACTCTTAGAGGGAACACTTCCCCCAGCCTCTCCGCCCCCAAGTTAATGTCACACACATTGGGTTAATGCAATTGCAGGATAGCTGCATGAGGGGGGTTTGGTGGGGGCCAAACTAATCCCTATTGGTAGGAGGATGGTTGGAAGAGTCCTGAGAGGGGGCTCATATGATACCTTTTACTTCTGGTCGTGTGTCCATTTTGCCCCAAGAGTGTTACCTCCAGAGGCGTGGCTAATGGGAGTCAGGGGCGTGGCTAACGGGGGTCAAAGAGTACATTTTTAAAAAATTCTTTGGGTGCACACCCTAATGAAATGTGCTGCGCATGCCTATGGCTGTGATCCGGGAGGAGATACACTCGTCTGACACAGGCTGGCCCTTCATCCTGTCCGCTATGGACACAAACAAACAATTGAGGGGACTTACAGCAGAGCCTGGTCCTCTCTAAATAAAAAGCTAAAGCACGTTTCACATCAAGAGTGTGTAGGGCCTGTTCTATCCCAAAGCTGTGGGACTTAGGGTAAAAAAACAGGAAGAAAAATGTCCTGGTGAACATGGAATTAAGAAACCACCTTCGGGAAAAAAGCAGGGTGGGGGCGCAACCTGACCTTATCTTTAAAAAAGACCATGTATGCGGAGTCCACTAATAGGGCCCTCAGTTCCAACCTTCACCTGGCCAAAGTAATGGCCACCAGGAAGGACACCTTCTAGGAAAGGTGCAGAAGGGAGCACATTGCCAACGGCTCAAAGGGAGGACCCATGAGCCTTTTGAGAACCAGATTTAGGTCCCAAGAGGGCAAGGGCCTACCTGGGGGTAGACCCTATCCAATCCCTTAAGAAAACAGTGCACCATAGGATCTGAGAAGATAGTCCTGCCACCCAAGCCTGAATGAAAGGCCGAGATGGCTGGTGGGTGCACTCGTACTGCGGAAGGAGCCAGACCCTGGAACCTGAGTCCCAGGAGGTAATCCAAGATAGCAGGCACAGGGACCTCCATAGGAGAGAATCCCTTGCTGTCTGACCAGAGAACGAAGCATTTCCACTTCACCAGAGGTGGACCAAGTGGAGGGCTTACAGCTCCCCAAGAGAAATGCCTGGACCTGCTCCGAACACTGCCTCTCCTTGGCCGTCAGCCATGGAGCTTCCATGCCATGAGGTGCAGGGAGTGGAGGTTCAGGTGTCGCAGCCTGCCAAACTCCTGGGAGATTAGGTCTGGGCCCAGGGGGAGGACTAGAAGCCACTCCACTGAGAGTGTGAGAAGGTCCGGGAACCAATGCTAACAAGGCCACACAAGGGCTATCAGGATTACAGAGGCCTGAAATTCCCTGACCCTGAGAATTACCTTGTGGATCAGTGGGAAGAGGGGGAAGGCATACAGCAGGTCCTGAGGCCAAGGGATCATGAGAGCATCCCCTAGAGAACCCGGGCTGTGGTTAAACGGAGCAAAAACGGGGACAATTCCGGTTGCTGCGGGTGACAAACAGGTCCAGGTGGGGAAACCCCGACTTGTGGAAAATAGACAGGGCTACGTCTGCCCTGAGGATCCACTCGTGGCCCTCGAAGGACCAGATGAGGTGATCTGCCAACCCATTCTGGGCCCTGGGGAGGTAGGTGGCCACCGGGTGAATATTGTGAGCTACACAGAACTCCCAGAGGAGGAGAGCCTCCCTGCACAGGGCATAGGAGTGAGCACTACTCAGTCTGTTTATATAAAACATCGCTGCCATGTTGTTGGTCAAAATCTAAATGCACCTGTTTCAAAGCTGTGGAAGGAAATCACTGCAGGAAAGGCAAACAGCTCTCAACTCCCTGACATTGATATGAAGGGAGAGGTCCGCAGGGCCCCACCTACCTTGTGTCCGTAGCTTCCCGAGGTGGGCTCCCCAACCTATATTGGAAGCATCCGTCACCAACTGAATGGATGGGGAGCGACTGAGGAACGGCATTCCTTTGCAGACCACCTCCTTGCACAGCCACCACTCGAGGGATCTCAACACTTCTGCAGGCACCGTTACCCCATGTCCATATGTTGGAACGCTGGGTTGTGGGTCCACACCAGCCATAGCTGGAGTGGCCATAACCTGAGCCTAGCATGCCGAACCATGTAAGTGCAGGCCACCATGTGCCCCAGCAGCCTTATGAAACAGTGGGCCATCATGGTGGGGAATGACTGGAGCCACAATATGTCCTCTTTTAATGTCACAAAACACCCCATGGGCAGGGAGGCCCCAGCCTTTGTTGCATCCAGGAAAGCGCCCTCAAACTCTATCGTTTGAGTGGGGATCAGGGTGGATTTGGCCTCGTTTAGGATAAGGCCCAGCCTGATGAATGTCTCCCTGACAAGGGATATGTGGCTGATCACCTGGGACGGATAGAAGCCTCTTACAAGCCAATTGTCCAGGTATGGATAAACCTGGACCGGTTGCTTCCTCAGGAAAGTGGCCACTACTGCCATGGACTTTGTAAAAACCCTGGGGGCCATAGAAAGACCAAAGGGAAGGGCCGTAAACTGATAGTGGTCGCGACCCACCATAAAACAGAGGAATTGCCTATGTGCAGGTGCGATAGAAATGTGAAAATAGGCATCTTTGAGATTGAGGGCATTGTACCAGTCTCCCATGGCTAGGAAAGGAATGATGGAGGCCAAGGTTACCATCTTGAACTTGTAATTTACTATGAAAGTATTTAGATCCCTCAGGTCCAGAATGCGGTGGAAGCCGCCCTTGGCCTTTGGGATTAGGAAGTAGCAGGAGTAGAAACCCTTTCCCCTGAGGTCCCAGGGGACCTCCTCTACTGCCCCACACGTCAAGAAGCTTCTGCACTTCCACCCTGAGAAGATGCTTGTGAGAGGGGTCCCTGAAGAGAGACAGGGAAGGGGGGAGGGAACAGAAGGGGATGAAATAACCCCTTCTCACCATGGCCAGGACCCAGCGGTCTGTCATGATGAGCGACCAGGCACGGTGGAAGGGGGAAAGGCAATTGGTAAAATGCCTCTAGTCTGAGACTGGTGCGTTGTCCTTGCTCACACCTTCAAATATTCAGCCCAGGACCCTGGGACTTGCTGAAATGCCCCCAACCCCCGCCCCTGGTCAGAAGACGAGCAGGAAGAATGCCTGCAACTTCTATTACTACTATTGCGGGCCCTGCAGCTAGAAAAATCCAACCTATTCCCCTTCTGGAAGGGCAGGATGGGGCCCTAGAGAGGGAGCACCTCTGCAGGGCAGGAGCGGTACCTGAGGGTTGCTCTAGAATCCTTCAGCACGTGGAGGCTAGTATTGGTCCGTTCCAAAAACAAGCCCCTACCCTCAAAGGGCAGGTCCTGGATAGTGTTCTGGACTTCTGGTGGGATGCCAGACACCTGAAACCATGCACTCCAATGCAGGACCAGACCCATTGCCATCGTATGCGCCGCCACATCTGCGGAGTTCAAGTCTGCCTGGAGTGCTGCCCAGCACACTACCTTGCCTTCCTCAGACAAGGCCCTGAACTCCTGACTTGAGTCTTGGGGCAGCAATTCCCCAAATTTGTCTATAGCTGCCCACAAGTTGAAGGCATACCTACTCAGGAGGACTTGCTGGTTAGCAATCCTGTGTAGGAGACCCCCTGAGACGTAGGCCTTACGACCTAACAGATCTGATCACTTGGCCTCCCTGTTCTTGGGGGTAGGGGCAGGTTGGCCCTGGCACTCGCAGTGGTTGGCAGCCTGTACCACCATCGAACCCAGTGGCGGATGTGAGAACAGATGCTCATGGCATGTTTGGGGGGACAAAGTACCGCCGTTCTGCCCTTTTGTCCATAGGCAGGATAGACATTGGTGTCTGCCAGAGGGCCTTGGTAATTTTGCCCACTGTCTTATTCAAGGGCAAGGTCACATGAGACAGCACCTCTGGGATGAGGATGTTGACCATTGGGATGGAGTCCTCAGAGGCCCATTCGAGCTGGACCCCGAAGCTTTGGGACAGTCTCTGGAGGAGTTTCTTGATGGGCCCGGGAGTCCATGGCCGACACTGAATAAGAAGCCAACCCAAGGGCCTCATCAGGGGAGGACAATGAGTACTCGCGCATACCATCAAGTCCTCCAGTTCATGTGGCCGCTCCGATACCTGAGAAGGGGCAGACTGCCCCGACGGCCCTTGGTCCCCGCCACCCTCCGACGGGGGCTGAGGCGATGCACTCCACACTGCCGAGGCCTGTGGTGCCGTGGCACTAGGTAATGGGGTGGCCGAGGGTGGGGCCCGGATTCCCAAACACGAGGATCCTGCAATAGAGGGAGCACTCCCTTGCAACTGGTGGTATGCCCATGGGGTCCAAAACAGCCACTGGTCCAGTTGCTGCCACTGCAGAGGCCAGGTCTGCGAATGGCCTGAAACGCTGTCATGGCGCTTGTGGTGCTGGGAGAGAGTGTGGCACCGGGACCTGGATCAGTGCGGAAACCTGGAATGGTGCCGGGACCTAGAACAGTGTCGGGTCTGGGATCAGCACTGGGAGTCTGAGCGGTGCCAGCAGCGAGACAGCGATGTCCTAGACTGCACCAGCTCCACATTGGAATTCAATGAGTAGTCGGACTCCGACCAAGTCAGGGCTGAAGTAGAACACAGGGATCAGTGCCTCTCCACGTGCCGAATCATGGACACTGCCTTGCCCCAGTGCCACACTGGCGGTGAGGGAAGCAGGTGCTCTGGTGTCATGGACTGGGCCACTGGGATGAGCGTGCTAGATGCTGATCTCTCTAGGCTCCTGAGAAAGCGAGGCCACCAATACTGAAGGATCTGTTGGTGCTGGTGTAGATGTGAGCGCTGGGGAGTTCAGCACTGCACAGGGTGCTGGTACCAAGGATGGTGTGGGCTTATCCGGGTCCGGTGCTGTCGACGAGGCACAGGCCCAAGGCCAGTCCAGGCACTCCAAAGAAGGCCAGGGTGAATCAACAGCCAGCTCAATGAATTCCCACGCCACCTCAAACATGTCCTGACTAGAGGGCCTTTTGATCGGAACCAGTTCCTCCACTGCACCACGGTCGTGCTCGACTGGCCACTCTCCAACCCAGGAACAGCAGACCTTGCTATTGGTACGGGTGCAAGCATCACAGGCACATGCTGGGGTTGGAGATCTGCCCCCTCCATCCTCCTCTTCTTGCATGGCACCGGTGATTGCAATCGGTGCTGCTCCGCAGGGTGCCTCAACACTGACGAAGCTCCTGAAGACCCCAGTCTCTCCTACACTGAGGGCAGTGCGCTGCCAGACTCCAGTGCCACATCCGCCAACGGTGCTGGGTGAAGCACCGACTCCATCAGAAGTATCTTCAATCGCGAATCTCTAACGTTTAGTCTGGGGCTTAAAACTCCAGCAGATTCTGCAGTTAGTTGGGACGTGGGCTTCACCCAAACACTTCAGGCATGAATCGTGCGGTCACCACAGGGCATAGGCTTGGAACAGTCAACACAGGGCTTAATGCCATGAGGCCCTGGCATGTCCCATGGGCTGGGAGGCAAGGGGATGCAATAGGTGAGCCCCAACCCAAACAAGCTTATCTAACTCTATCTAAACCGGTACTTAACAGGTGAAGCAACTTGTAAAGAACAAAGGGATTCAACTAGGGGCTAACTACTCTAAAAGCTTGTAGATATTGCTAAGGTCACGTTTGCAAGCAAGCGAGAAATTGCGGTAAGAAGGAACTGAGGGGGTGGAGGGCCAGCGGGGGGTATATATGCACCGATAGAGTGGCGCCACTCCAGGGGGCTCCCCTGCTGGCCCGACAGGTTCCGCTAAGGGAAAACTCTCCAACAATCCACGCACAGGGCGCACGCACACCTAAGGGGGAATGGATGTGAGCAAGCACACGAAGAAGAACTACTGTGGTGCCCAGACATACTGAGCTAGGCATATTGTAAATGTGGTTTTGATGGCTACATTAGCTAGGCAGACTGACAGAATAAAGAGATGGATTAAAGAAACTGACATACAGAATGAGTGAAAAGATGAATATTATGGAACAACAGAGGGCAGCTTTTCCAGGGTGGTAATGGAGTTTTGCTAATGCAGGAGATGGGGAACCTCAAGCCTAAGGGCCAGATGCGGCCTCCAGCTTGCCTGGATCTGGCCCCTGAGGCCCAGGGTCCACCCCCCCTGCATTGGGGAGCCTGTGCTGGCACTCCAGCCCCCTCCTGCCCCATGATGGAACTGGAGCACACAAAATATAGTAGGTAGCCCCCTCCCAGGCTGTGGTGTGCAAGGGGAAGTTTTTCTCCTTCTCAGTCAGGGCACCACATCAGTGAGTGGTTTTTTTGTTTGTTTTTTGCTTCTCATCTGTATGTAGCCCCCGACTGATTTTTCTAAGGGTGAACAGTTTGACCCCAAAAAAGGTTCCCCATCCCTGTGTTAATGAGTCCCAGGTCCCTTGGCACCAAGCCCTGGTGAGGCGAGTGGATAAGAAACAAAGGTCAATATCACACATATTAGTTGATTAAAAGGCTCCCCTACCAGGGCCGCCGGGGGGAGGCGGCAAGTGGGGCAATTTGCCCCAGGCCCCACAGGGGCCCCCATGAGAATGTCTGAAGTCTGAGGTCTGAGACAGGGAGTGCCAGGAAGGGGCCCCCAAAATTGCTTTGCCCCAGGCCCCCTGAATCCTCTGGGCGGCCCTGTCCCCCACAACCCTTATTACCCCATAATGTCTGTAGGTCCCTGCTGAGATGTGGGCTCCTTTGTGCTATGCCACATACTCCCCCCACATACATCCCTGCCCCAAAGAGTTCACAGACAAAGGAGAGAGGCCTGTCCCTTTTCCAGATGAGAAACACATACGAGTTCAAACAGGAAAACTATGGCAGAGCAGGGGGATTGAACTCAGCCTAAGGCCTTTCTGGTTACCAGCCCTGCCTCCTCTCACTGGTAAACTGTGGGCAGGGTTCAGCAGAGAAGTGATGATGTGTCTAAACCAGTGTTTCTTAAACTGTGTTTCATGGCACACCGATGTGCCGCGGAGAACAACAGAGTTCAAAATGGCCACCCTTAAAGGGGCAGGTGACTTTTTTTCCCCTCAATAACTTCCCCCCCCAACCCTTTTGGGGGGGGGGGGGGAAGAGGTCAATAACTTTTCCCTGGCCCGGCCTGCCTCTTTTTTTTTTTTTCTTTTCTCAACAAAAAATCCTTGGTGTTCCTCATAAAAAAAATTATTGTTTGGTGTTCCTCGGTCTTAAAAAAGTTTAAGAAACACTGGCCTAAACTGCAGATCTATGCTTGAGTGTGCCTTGTATTCCAATGCCAGGCCAGAGACAGAAGGAGAACATTCTTGAATGAATCCTTTTGTTCTTGCAACTCATCTTCCTCTACATCAGGCAGGTACTAGTCACCATTTCTGCCAGCACAGGGCCAAATACAGCTCTGGCCTAAGGATGCTATTGAAATCAATGAGGTTACTCTTGCTGATACTGGCTCTGGATTTGACTTGCACAATAAAAAAATAGACTCCTGGAAGCTCTTTAGGATAGGGCCTGTCGCTTTACTCTCTGTTTGTATACCACCTAGCTCAGTGGGGTCTTGATCCATGATTCAACTTACTAACACAAGCCTGCATTCACTGCTCTTAGACCTGTGTTTGATGTCGCAGTGAAGGCAATGTTGATCCAGCTCTTACTGCAACGCACCCAGGAGTAGGCACAACACTGTTTACTCAAGTGCAGCTGCATCAGAACACATTCAGCTGGTGAGATATAGGGGTCCAAAGAAATTCATTCTATTTGCTTAAAGCTCTGCTCGCCCACTCTACTGCCTGGAATAAAAGGCATGAGAACAGGCATGTGGGAGAGCTGGAGGAAAGAGCCTGCAGAAGGAATACTAAATTCCTGGGAAAGAAGAAGAAAGATGGCAACTCTTCTGGAGCCAATAAGTCACAGCTAATATTGCAATGACAGCCCTAGTTTCAAACTATTGAGCCACCCAAACACCCCCAAAGTTAGGGTTTTGTTTCAGTGCATCAGAAAGACAGGACTAAGTTTGTCAGAAGAACACAGCTTGGCAGGCTGCTGAGTCCTTTGGAAAATGCAGACCCACTTCTGGTGCTGTGCACTCCAATGCCCTTGCAGGAGCTTAGTGAAATGGTTGGACCATCAAAACAACGGAGTGGAGGGGCTGGCTACTGAGTTTGACAATCTGGTTCCTAAAGGCAGCTGTATAATTCCAGTGTGAAATTGCTCACAGTTTGGGGGTGTCTTGCTCCCTGCTTCTCACCACCCCAATCATCCTCACCCCATCCCACCAGAAGCCACTGACCAGTGCTATGTTCTGGGGGAGACTTTTGAGGCTAGGCTATGAACACAAGCTCCTACTGACACCAAGTTTTCCTTTGTATCCTTCCCCTTGTCTAACCTTCACATCACTGCCCTAGTTTTCTCTGTACTCAGACAGTGTCGTTTTTAGTCTGACAAAGGCCTCCTGAAAACACGCACTCCTGACAAGCCTTATGGAAATTACTTTAGCAAGATTCTCATACCCTCCTCCAATACAGCCAGCAGCCCACATGCCATGCATGCGTGCGTGTGTGTCAGACAGGCCAACAGTGTCCCAATTGGCCTATAAGATGCTGAACACCTTATAAGTTACAAAGGGTCAAATTTTGTCAGGCTGATCAGTGTCCTACCCCTGAGCATTCCTTCTGAAATCAACAGGGCTATTCAAGGAATAAGGTATCACTTGGTATGGAGCAGAAATGGCAGAATTGGGTCCCTCAGGTATTGAAAAACAGCTGCTGTTGCATTATTCTAACAGACTACACACAGAAGCTCAGTGGCAAAGTCTTGCACTGATTCCCTGGGACCTGCCAGCTGGCAACCCCATGCCAGAGATGGATTAACCAGTGATGGGCCCCACACAAGTCCTCACCCCCTCGCCCCGGAACGTTCTGGGGATGTTCAGCTCTAGGTCTGATCCCAGCTCTGAGCAGCAAGACTCTGCAATCTCTCCCATCTGGGAATGGGCTTTGCTGTAGGGACACTTCAAACGCTCCCTGGCTGATTCGCAAAACAAAACAGCATCTTCCAAAAGTAGGTAAACCCTCCACCTTGCCTATCCAGAATGCCTTCCTGGGTTGGAGATCACCTCCTGTCTCTGGTCACTAGAGGGCGAGCTGAGCCTACATCTCCGGTAGATTGCTTGTGGCAATTTCCTATGTGTCCCAAAGGCTAGAAACACGTGATTGGCCAAAAACGTTTGTGTACCATCTCTCCTTTGGGTATCCAAAATGATTCGTTTGGTTAAGTCTCCACTAGCTAGTGGTAGAACCTCCTGCTGTCCTGAAGAGAAGCCGTGCTAGTGCATACCACTGGCCAGAGTTAAAGATGTCACCTTAATCCAGAGCAAACTCCAAAATGAACCAACATGCAAATGAGTCAGAATGCAGATACATACCCAATACTGACATAATCTAAGTGTCCTAGGAAGCAGACTCATCTGAGCTGGAGGGGTTTGAGCTACAGATTGTGGAGAGGAGAAGGAGCTGTGGGCAAACACCACAATATAAAGAAAAACTTAAAAAACAACAAATAGTCTAGTAGCACCTTAAAGACTAACAAAACATGTAGGTGGTATCATGAGCTTTCGTGGGCACAACCCACTTCTTCAGATGACTGGAGTATTAGAAGTCCACATTCAAGAATAAATAAGGGAAGGCTGGGGAAAGCACAGCAAGCACAGCACTGGTGGGGAAAGCACAGCAAGGTGGCCCCAGCCCACGCTGCTCTGCAGCCACACCACACTGCTTCCAGGGAGTGCTGTGTCAATCCTTCCCTCTCCCCCAGAGTGGCCCGCCCAGGGGAACAAGCCAATGGGAGCTGCCTGTTTCCAGGACAGGCAGCATGCAAAGTACCTGTCCCCCCAGACTCCCAGCATTCAGAGCAGCACATGGCCCTTTCAGCAGCATGCAACTGCATAGGGCACCATGAAATTGGGGACAGGGTAGGGATGGTCCTGCCTGAGCCATAGGGTCATTTACCCACACCAGCTCCTGTTAGCTAGGACTGCCTCCTACCTGCCTCTCATGGTACTTCACAGAATCATAGAATACTAGAACTGGAAGGGACCTTGAGAGGCCATTACTCTAGTCCCCTGCCCTCACAGCAGGACCAAGCACCATCTAGATCATCCCTGATAGATATCTATCCAACCTGCTCAAATATCTCCAGTGATGAAGATTCCACAACCTCCATAGGCAACTTATTCCGGTGTTTAACCACCCTGACAGTTAGGAAGTTTTTCCTAATGTCCAACCTAAACCTCCCTTGCTGCAATTTAAGCCCATTGCTTCTTGTCCCATCAGAGGCCAAGAAGAACAATTTTTCTTCCTCCTCCTTGTGACACCCTTTTAGATACTTGAAAACTACAATCATGTCTCCTTCTCAGTCATTTCTTTTCTAAACTAAACAAGCCCAATTCTTTCAGTCTTCCCTCATAGCTCATGTTTTCTAGATCTTTAATCAGTTTTGTTGCTCTTCTCTGGACCCTCTCCATTTTCACCAAATCTTTCTTGAAATGTGGTGCCCAGAACTGGACACAATACTCCAACTGGGGCTTAAACAGTGTAGAGTAGAGCATAAGAATTACTTTTTGTGTCTTGCTCACAACACTCCTGTTAATGCATCCTAGAATCATGTTTGCTTTTTTACAACAGTGTCATGATATTGACTCATTTAGCTTCTGGTCCACTATAACCCCAAGGCTACATCTACGCTACAACTCCATTTCAGGGTACTGGAGTATCCCAAAATAGATATCCCGCATCTTAAGAGCGCGCCTATTATTTCAAAATATAATGGGCTCGCTAGTGCGACATCCCTGTAAACCTCATTCCATGTTTTGGAATAATGGGTTGTAATAGTTCCTGTCAGCAAGAGGCCATGTTGACTCACTATAAGCCGCCGGAGTTTGGGGCCTCAGGTAGGGTTGCCAGGTGTCCAGTATTCACCCGGACAGTCCAGTATTTTCGCCTCCTGTCAGGTAAAAAAAATTTAAGAGAACTTTAGGTGTCCGGTATTTTCTGAATTTTTCCCCGGCCATGAGGCAAAAATGCCAGGCACCTGGCAACCCTACAAACACTCAGCGCCTTCCCCTCCCCACGGCTTCCAACACTCCCAGCCCCTCTGCTTACCTGGCTCCCCAAGGCTGCTGGCACAAAATGGCTGCTGGCCAAAAGAACTAGAGGAAGCAATGCTTCCCCGGGTTTTAGTGCTCAACCTCTCGCCTGTTCCTAACCCTGCACTCACTCTTAAAGGGGACATGTTTTATTTAAAATTTTTTTTTTTTTTTTGGCTTAATACGTCCTTGAAGTCCTTTTTTTTTTTTGCTCAACCACTTTGGTCTCCCCCCCCCCTTTTTTTTCCCCTTCAACAGAATTTTTTCCCTTTTTTGGGGGGCGGTGGGGAGGGGAGGTTCAGTATTTGTTTCAACCATCTGGCAACCCTAGCCTCAGGCCTGACTACAGGCCAAATAGCAGTTACAGAGGCCACGCCCTTGTTCAGAGTGGAGCAGCAAATAAACGGTTAAGCAGTTTTTGGTAAGCCAAGCAGCAGTTTATGAGCCCAGGCCCTGGGTCAGGGTGGGGCAACAAACAAACAGTTAATTTACAGGTTTTAAGGTTCAGGCCGGACTTTAGGCCGAGTTACAATTTGGGAGGCCAGGCCCAGCGGGAGGGTGGGTCAGCAATCTATAAACAAATGGTCCATACACTGTTAAACAGGGGGAACCTGTCACCCAAGGGAAAGGGTGGCAGGGGGGGCACGCAGGCCCACCTGCTCCACCACGTCCCAGCCCAGGGCTCTATTAGCGGCAGCGCAGTAGTCACTGGGGATCTAAGCTGCAACATGCTGCCCAGCTGACCTCCATCTCCTCAGCCACCCCAGGGTTGGCTGTCCCTGGGCCACTTCCCCGTTCCCCTTGGGGGGGCCTACCTGGCTCAGGTACTGCTCCTCAGGGTCAGCTAGGAAAGGAGGTGCTGGCAGTGTGTGCATAGGCTCTGGGTCCTGCTTTGGTAAGGGTCCAAACAGTCCAGCCCACTCATCTGGGCCTGGCAAGGGTCCTGAGGGTCCAGATAAATCCACGGGCCTGGGAAGCAGCCTCTGAGGCCTCGTCCAGTTATCAAGGCCTGGCAGCAGCTGTGGAGGCCTGGGCCAGCTCTCAGGACCTGGCAGTGGCCTGGGCAGCCCAACCCAGTCCTCCCTCTGAGGGCACCATGGTAGGGCCTTTCTCCTCTGGGGCTGGAGTAGAGTCTCTGGCCTGCTCGGCAGTCAAGCTCCAACAGAGCTTGGAGAGCCTCTTTTTATACCTCTGGCCCACCCTTCTGTTTCCTGTGGCCAGGGCTGGGTTGTTCTGGCACTGCCCACCAAGGGGTCTTTGGGAGAGTTTACTCATCCAGGTCAGCAGGAGGCCACACTGACTCACTACACAGGTTATTTCAAAATTTGGTACTGTGTATACAATGCCAAATTACTAAATAAGCTATTTCAAAATAAGATCAAAATAAGATACACAATTTGTGTAGCTCAAATTGAGTACCTTATTTTGACCTATGGTGCAGTACAGATGCACCCTTAGATATCTTTCTGCAGTACTCCTTCCTAGACAGTCACTTCCCATTCTGTATGTGTGAAACTGATTGTTCCTTTCTTAGTGGATTACTTTGGATTTGTCCCTATTAAACTTCATCCTATTTACCTCAGACCATTTCTCCAGTTTCTCCAGATCATTTTAAATTATGACCCTACTCTCCAAAACATTTGCAACCCCTTCCAACTTAATATCATCTGCAACCTTAATAAGCATACTCTCTATGCCAATATCTAAATTGTT
Source organism: Rafetus swinhoei (assembly GCA_019425775.1). Classification (NCBI taxonomy): domain Eukaryota; kingdom Metazoa; phylum Chordata; order Testudines; family Trionychidae; genus Rafetus; species Rafetus swinhoei. The sequence continues at coordinate 41,593,550 of CM033443.1, read as the reverse complement.
GATGAAGATATTGAACAGAACCGGTCCCAAAACAGACCCCTGAGGAACCTCACCTGTAATAGCCTCCAGTAACTATTCTCTGAAAACAATTATCCAGCCAGTTACGCACCTGCCTTATAGTAGTCCCATCTAGGTTGTATTTCCCTAGTTTATTGTTAAGAAGGTCATGCAAAACTGTATCAAATGCTTTACTAAAGTCTAGGTATACCACGTCCACCGCCTCTCCTTTATCCACAAGACTCATTATCCTATCAAAGAAAGCTATCAGAATGGTTTCACATGATTTGCTGGCATGTTACCTATCACCCTATTATCTTCCAGAAGCTTGCAGATTAATTCCTTAATTATTTGTTCCATTATCCTCCTTGGCACAGAAGTTAAACTGACTGGTCTGTAGTTTCCTGGGTTGTTCTTATTCCTCTTTTTATAGATGGGCATTATATTTGCCCTTTTCTAATCTTCTGGAATCTCTCCCAACCCCAGAGCAGAGGAAGCTCAGCTGGAGGAAGTGAGGGAGGTAGACAGGAGCCAGTGAGGAGGAAGGGGAAGATTAGTGAGGGAGGGAGGTGGGGGTTCGGGGGAAGAGGTGAGGAGTGGGGTGATTCCGACTGTCCTGCTAGTGTCCAGTTTTCAGAAATAGTGACAATCCACTCTATGATGCTCCCTAATCCCAATATCCTTGAATCCCTTTCAGTAGACAATCTGATTCTCCTTGATATTACACTTGGATAACTCCACAGACCATGATCAAGGAGAGCCAGGTTCCATGGCTGATGATCAGTGGCCATTTCTTGGGTTGATGCTGGGACAGTAAATAGGCAGAGTACATCCCTGAAGGAATTGCTTACTATTTTAATGAATCTGTGCCTCTACTGAGCATAATCAGTATTGTTCAGCTGTGTCTCCTAGGCCTCAGGCTGCTAACATCTTATAGTGATTGTCCAGGAGGAGGATCTGAGTTCTGTCCCCATGGCTGCCTGGAAGCTGAATGGCCATGGGGTGCAGCTTAATGAGAAACATGAGGGCTCTGTCTAGACTGCCCCCTCTTGTGCAAAAAAAATGCAAACGAGGCGAAGCGTGAAATATCACCATGCCTCATTTGCATAATTAATGAGGCTCTACTTTTGCACAAGAGGCTTTTGCGCAAAAAGGAGCCATCTACACTGCAAACTTTGTAAATAGAAGGTGGTGGAAACTGACAATAAAAGCACAGGTGACTGCACCAGAAGCATCTCTGGCTGATTTGTGGACTGGAAGGTATCCCAGACCAAAGGGCCTGAGTGGGGCCTCTGCCACACGTGGTACCAGGAGTGCGGTGCAGTGCCAGAAAACCTGGTTGGTGGCCCAGAAAGGAGGAGACCCTGCAGTGGCTGGTCAAGCTGCAAGATCAACCCTGGTTGGGGAGATGAGGGAAACTGAGGCACAGATGGAGCCACACAAAGGGGGGTCAGACCCTGATTCCCTGGTACTGGTCAGAGTAGTACCGGAGGAAGGGCCCCAACAAGGGTGCGGGTGGTGTGAGCACCTGTGGGCAATGCCTGAAGTATATGGGCCAGGCCCTTTCCCCTGTGACTTTTGTGGGGAGGGAACAAAAGAGCCTCCTGGAAAAGCCCCGAGGGAGGGTTTGGGCACAAGTGGGGATTTGCCCCGAGGGGACCCCCTTGGTAAGGACCCAAGTGTCCCAGGGAGGGCGGAACCCAAGGGCAAAGGACAGCTCCCCAAGGAGGACCCCAAGAAAAAAAAGGGAAAGCCACCCCCAAGGGCAGAGAGTGTTAAGAAGTGGCAGGCCCAAACCGGACACTTCATAAGGGGGAGGAGTGTGACAGAACTCTTCCACTGTAGTCTGGCTGAAGAGGCTGATGGCCACAGCTGAGCAAGCCCAGGCTTGAAGGGCTATTAGAAACAGCTGTGGGCCTCACTGGGCGAGGGCTATATAAGGCAGAGGAAGGAAGCCAGGAGGGGGCAAGGAGGAGCCAGGAGCCAGGGTGTGGCTGAGTGCTCCCAGGCAGATGGAGGAGCTGGCCGAGTTCACTGTAAACTTTGTACCTAGAACGTGGTTGGAACTGACAATAAAAGCCCGGGTGACTGCACCACAAGTGTCTCTGGCTGATTTGTGGACCAGAAGGTATCCCAGATCAAGGGGCCTGAGGCAGGGACTCTGCCACAAGCCTCTTATGCAAAAATAGAGCCTCATTAATTATGCAAATGAAGTGTGGTGATATTCCATGCTTTGCCTCATTTGCATTTGTTTTGCGCAAGAGGGGGCAGTCTAGACATAGCTGAAGTGTCCAGTGCCTCCTGGAGTTAGCTGCATTTTTTTGCCTGCTTGAGGATGGCAGCATCGAGCTACCTGTGCAGTGTATAATTCCACACCCCCAACACACTCACATACCTGCTACTCCACTGAGCTTGGGGGCTTATTTTGGCCATTCTCACTGAAATATTAATTTGAGAGTTTGCCAATGCACCAAGTCAAAAGTTCAGCTGCAGTGTCCCCCACCCAGTTAATTTAACAAGAGGAAAAATAATGAGCGAAAGCTCTGAAGCTCAGCTCATTAGCTGCCAGAGCTTTGCCAAAATATGGCCATTAATTCCACCCAATTGATTGTCATTTCCCTAACTGCAACCTCAAGCTCAGAGCAGATGGGTCCCTTCCCTCCTAACCATCCTTAGAGAAATGGTTATTAAAAACCCAGCACACAACTCCAGTGTGAGGAGGTGGAAGTAGCAGGTGGAAAATAGACCCTCAATAGCTGCTGAGATGGCATTTCATTGATACAGACGGTGAAGAATATAACACGCAGCCTCTTTCTCACACAGCAGACTGAGGAGAACATCAGACTTGCCCTGGCTCCCTCTGCACACAAGAGTCCTGGCTGTACTCAACAGTGCCTGGAGTCTGGCTCCTTTGGAGCACATGCCTGTTCCTCAGTGACCCTCCATAATGATTGCACTGCTCCTCTAAAGCCTCAGGTTGACAGCCTTAGCAGCCAGGGGTAATGGAGTAATGCCCAAGCCCAACTGTGGAGCATTAAAACCAAAACCCTTCTAGTGAAAGACTTTCCTCAAAACAAACGCTCGGACACTGTGGCTCAGTAGGTTTGTCTGCTCTCCTCACAGGTCAGTTACTGCTGCACTGTGCTTCACTAAAAAGATGAGGGACGCACAAGAAACACTGAGAAGGACTAGGACTCTGTGTGCACTAGCCCTGCTGTTCGTATAGGAAGAAGTTACTCACCTTGTGTGGTAACGATGGTTCTTCGAGATGTGCCCCATGGGTGCTCCACTCTAGGTGTCGGGTCCGTCCCGGCGCCACTGATCGGGAGATTTCATAGCCATATCGGGCCGGACCGCGCATGCTCCCTGTGCCGCTGGTCATTCGCGCCCTTTCTAGCGTGCCCGGTTCGGCCCCCCCGCCAGTTCCTCTCACCGCTCGGTCTCTGAAACGAGAAAGAGAAAACAACCCTGGAGCAGGGAGGAGGCCGGGACGTGGAGCACCCACCGGGCACATCTCGAAGAACCATCGTTACCACACAAGGTGAGTAACTTCTTCTTCTTCTTCGAGTGGCCCCGTGGGTGCTCCACTTTAGGTGACTGTATAGCAGTAGTTGGAACAAGGAGCGCTCCGGGTTAATTAGGTTTTACTGTAGAAAGGACTGCAGAAGCCACTGCATGGTCTTGTAGCCTGTCACTTTGACACCTCATTAATATGTATGTTTAGTTATGATTATGTATTAGCTGTATTCATATTCAGTTAGAAGGTTCTAGGAATGTTGCACATGGCACGCAAGTAGCTGCACGTGTCACGCTGTGCTGCTGCACGCAGCACACTGATCCAGGCTGTTACAGCTTGTTTATCAAAGCACCCAATCAGGGATCCTTGTTTTCCCTGTGCAGGATCCAATGATTTTAAATTAAAGATCATCAATATTTATGAGAAGGGTGTATACAAGGCCTGGCTGACAGTTGTCTGTGTCGCGCCACTTGTTCCTGCTTGTCCCCTGTCTGTTTATGTCAGTCTATAGTTAGTTAGGGTTAGCTAGATTTCGTCATCGAGTGTGTCCGTTAGGATTAGTGCGTCGGTTCACCGCATCAGCGGCCGGGTACTTGTTCGTGACGGGAGCGTCGAGTCTAGCTAGTCAGGTTTTGTTTCCAGGTATTAGGGATAGGTAGCTGTCAATCATCGGTTCCTGCTGAAGAACAGAAGCCACCTGAAGATCAGCGCCAGGCAAGTCTCCACCAGTGATTCCTGCGCCTAGGAGCGGAAGGCCCCAGACGAGGATCATCACTACCCGCCTGCACCATACCCGTCCCCAGGTCACCGAGGGATCGCCTCTCTGTTCCTCGCTAAGGGCTCGGAAGGAGCCTAAAGCTTGAGGTCGAGAGCACCGCAGAGGGTCACTGCTGCGAGGGATCTCCTCCTTGCCTTTCACCAGAGGCTTTCAATTAGCCAAAGGTTTGAGAGACAGGAGCTTCGTCCATCGTCGACACCTGGAATTGTGTAACTATTGTTTCTGTATACCTTGTGTTTGTGGGGAACTTTTCTATCACCTTATCTTTCTGGGGTTGGGAAATATTACTGTTTACCTGTCTTCCTTGTTGTACCTTTAAACTTTTACAATATATGGTTTGGCCCCTTTAAAGTGAGCATTTTTTTTTACTGGCGTATTTGAGTCAGCAAACACCTATGATAGATGAGGTCTGGTGTCGACTGCAACTTCCACTGAGGCCTTAATTGACTTAATCAGATGCAAATTTAGGTACAAGTTTTCCTCAGTGCAACAGTCTGCTGCCCATTTTTGCACTATAGCGTAATGTCTCATAAATGTAGAGCTGGAAGCGCTCCTCGCCCATGTGAGCACCCCATCTGATGAGTGAAGCATCTGATGTTAACTGAACCGATGGCTGAGCTTGGTGAAACGGTACTCCCGTGAGGATGTTTGATGGGTTCGTCCACCATCGAAGGGACCTGTGCACGTGGGATGGAGGAGTAACTAACTTGTGTATGTTGTGTCTTGTGGGGACATACACCGTTGACAGCCAGTGCTGTAGATTTCTTAGATGGAGACGTGCATGCGGGACGACGAAGGTGGCTGCAGCCATGTGGCCGAGCAAGCGTAGGCAAGTATGTGCTAAGACTGTTGCGGTTTTGTGGAGAAGATTGACCAGGTCTTTTATTGCCTGGAATCTGTCCCTGGGCAGATAGGCTCTCGCCGCACGGGAGTCGAGAACTGCTCCTATGAATTTTATGTTCTGTGTTTGAATTAACGTGGACTTTTGTTCGTTTACTATCAGTCCAAGTGAGTTGAAAGTCTCTCTGACTATTGAAAGCATCTGCGTCGTCTCCTGTCGTGATGTTCCCTTTATGAGACAGTCGTCCAGATAAGGGAATATGATGACTCCGAGATGACGAAGGTGGGCGGCGACAACGGCGAGGGTCTTTGAAAAAAACTCTTGGAGCCGAAGCCAGCCCAAACGGAAGGACGCAATACTGAAAGTGCTCGTTGCTTATAACAAATCGCAGGAATCGCCTGTGCGCAGGGTGTATGGCTATATGAAAATAGGCATCCTGGAGGTCGAGGGCCTCGAACCAGTCGTCGGTGTTCAGAGAAGGAAAGATCGTAGTCAGAGTCACCATTTTGAATCACTGCTTCCGCAGATAACGGTTTAACCCTCGTAGATCGAGTATGGGTCTCCAACCCCCTGTTTTCTTTTGAGTTAGGAAGTACCTTGAATAGAACCCTTTTCCCCTGAAGCAGTCTGGGACCCTTTCTATCGCTCCAATTTCTAACAGGCAATAGGCCTCCTGTTGTAAGAGGGCCTCGTGAGAAGGGTCCCTGAAAAGGGACAGGGTGGGAGAGGTGGTGGGGGGAAGGGATGTGAATGGGATGGTGAGTCCAGATTTTATCCTTCCAAAACCCATCTGTCCAATGATATGGCAACCCATTGATGGTAGTAGAGTCGCAGCCGATGTTGGAAAATGGGATTGGTGTCTCTGACTAGAACAGGAATGTTCGGCGTGCCCTCGACCTAGGAGTCAAACCTGCTGCTTGGGTGTGTCTGCATTATTCGCCCTAGATGTCTGAGGGCATCTGCGCTGTGTCCTCTGCTTGGACCGGTTTTGATCATATGGACGGTTTTGCTGTCTGCGAAATTGGTACTCGTAACGTCTTTGGAATGGGAAATAACGCTTATGGCAGAAAGGTGGAACGTACATCCCGAGCGTACGTAAGGTGGCTCGGGAATCTTTGCCCATGTGGAGCACCTCGTCCGTTTTCTCCGCAAACAACTTAATCCTGTCAAATGGAAGATCCTCGACCTTGGATTGTAACTCTTTTGGTACAGCAGCGGTCGTAAGCCATGAAGCTCTTCTCATGGAAACTGCTGTTGCAATTGTTCGAGTCGCTGTGTCTGCCACATCCATGGCAATTTGCAAACCTGCTCTGGCACATGCATAGCCCTCCTGCAGTAGAGATCGGAGAAGTATTTTGTCAGTTTCGGAAATTCTCTGAGCAATTTCCAATAATTTCGCAATGTTGTCAAAACTATGATTAGAAAGTAACGCTGCGTAATTTGCGATACGGAGGAGAAGTGTTGAAGAGGAGTACACTTTTCTTCCGAATATGTCCAGTCTCTTTGCGTCCTTGTCTGCTGCTGAATTCCTTACTTGCGGATTTTTTGCTCTTTGCAGAGCTGCATCCACCACCAACGAGTTTGGTTGAGGGTGAGTAAAAAGGAACTCAGCACCCTTTGAAGATATAAAGTATCTCTTCTCGGCTCGCTTACATGATGGAGTAGTGGAAGCCGGCGTATTCCAAATTTCTGTGGCTGGCTCCAGGATCTCCTCATCCAGCGGTAGAGCCACCTTAGATTGCTGTCTAGGGTGCCAGTTCTTTAGTAACTTATACTGCTTTGCTTGCACCTCCGCTAACTGAACCTCCTGTGATTGTGCCACCCTCTTGAAGAGGTCTTGAAATTCTTGGGTATCATCTGGTGGTGAGGAGTCCATTGCAAAAACTGCGTCATCGGGAGAAGACGACTGGGCATCCTGTGGGGAAGCTTGTGGCGTCTGCTCATCCATGTCCGAGATTTGACCCTCTTCAGGTTCTGACAGGACCGAAACTGAAGGGGCACTAGGAGGAGGTCTGGGTGACCGCAGCGGTTGGTGGTCAGAGACAGGTGAAGAGTGGCATCTGTAAGATGACTGGCGGCAGCAACACGAATAAGAATGGGACTGTGATCTGCCCTGCCTCCCCGTGTAATAACTCCTCTGATAATGATAGTCATAATCAGGAGATGACCTTCTGGAAGCGTATCTACTCCCATGTCTAGTATGGTGAGATCTTGGAGGGGAGTAACTCGGAGAGCAAGATGTGTATCTGTAATAATGGCGAGATCTTCGTCGCGGGGAACGCGAAGACCTATGCCTCGGAGAGTAAGGTCCCCTTCCCGATACTGTATAATGGGGTGGGGAAGGGTCTGTTGAAGGCACAGGAGAAGGAGACAGTGAATGATCCCTAGGGATCGACTTCCTAGATGCTTTTGTAGGGACTGATGATAAGTGCCCCTTTACAACTGAAGAGTCCCCTGCTGTGCTCCGATAGATCTCTTCCACTGATGGAGAGTCTGAGTCATGGGAGGAGGGAGAGCCTGTTTGCAGTCTTGATGTAGACTGATGAGTAGAGTGTGAGAGCGTTCTCGGTGCCAAGCCAGGTAATTCTCGCGGCATCAGGTGTGCTGCGGAACAGCTGATCGCTGCCAGTGCCGGCTGCAGTGTCGGTGCTGGGTCCACGCTTTGCGGTGCAGGGCTCTCCCGGTGCCGTCTCCTGTCCGGTGCGGACGGCACCCAGTCTTGCGGAGCCATAAGTGGCACCGTCTCAGTGACCGCCCAGACTGCCGACTCCGGTGCCGATCCTTGCATGTCCCGCTGTTCCGGGGACGGTGCCTTCTCTGTCTGCGCCGTTAGCTGGGGCCGCTTGCTCCCCGAAGGGGTCGAAGCCTGCTTATGCTCCCTATGGAGAGGGGAGGCTGGCGGCGGGGCAGATGCCGTGCGGGGCTTGCCAGGCTTAGATCGCGGCCGTGAAATTGACTTAGCCGCCGACCAGCTATTTTCCGATCCCCGGTCTCCCTGATTTATTGGAGGCAGAGGAACCGCTGGCAGGGAGCGGGCGGGGGAGGCTTTTTTCTTCTTTGCTCCCACTGCCACAGGGGATAATGCCCTTCTTTTCGGGGGTTGAGGTGACTCCTGCTGTAGAGTGTGTGATGGCTGAAGAGCCTTATCACATAGCAGGAGTTTCAGGCGTAGGTCTCTGTCTCTTCGTGCCCTCGGTGTTAATTTACAGCAGTGGGCACATTTGCTAGTGACATGAGACTCCCCCAGGCAACGAATGCAGAGTGCATGCCCGTCAGAAGCGGGCATTGCCTCTTTACACTGAACACACCGCTTAAAGCCAGGTGATCCAGACATGGTGGTGAAACTGACAAGAAAAGCGCTTCAGCGCGTAACTGACTAAAACGATCTTCTTTTCTCTTTTTTTTTTTTTTTTTTGAAGACTAACTAAACAAGGCTAATAACTAACTAACACTAAAGTTTAACTATTTACACGATTTTTTTTTTTCAGAGAAATGGTAAGCGACCGAAGAGAGATTGCCAGCTCCCATCAGCAACCGAGGACGGTTGAGAGGAACTGGTGGGGGGGCCGAACCGCGCACGCTAGAAAGGGCGCAAATGACCAGCGGTGCAGGGAGCATGTGCGGTCCAGCCCGATATGGCTATGAAATCTCCCGATCAGTGGCGCCAGGACGGACCTGACACCTAGAGTGGAGCACCCACGGGGCCACTCGAAGAAGAACTTATGTTACTCCAGGGGGTAAATAAGCCACTCCCAAGTGATACAAGTTTCACCGAGAGAGGCGCTGGTGTGGACAGTGCTATGTCGGTGGGAGAGCATCTCTCTGTCAGCATAGAGTGGTTACAACAGGAGAGATCTTACAGCAGCACAGCTGTATCAGCATAGTTGTACTTCTATCAGCTTGCTAGTGTGGACACAGATAATCACATTAATAGTTTGACCAGCTTTATCTCCCTTGATAGATCACTTCTCCAGGACCCCTTCTACCTACCCCTGGAGCTCAGCCTCATGTTAGTGCCTTTGAACCTCGGCCCCCACAAATTCATGGGCATTGGACAAAGGATAACCCTGCCTTGGAGGGGGGGGGTCAAATAACCCCATATCTCTGGATCTGTTACACTGCTCTACAGCCAAAATGCTTCTGAAATAAATGTAGTCAAACTTTACTAATTCTGGGTCACTGAGAATGAAAATGATGCTTAAAATTGTTGATTGGCTCTAGTTTTCAAGATATGCTATTGGGTCAGTATATACAACCCTTGACTTGGGAATGGCGGAGGATAAGTGAGTTATAAAGGGAAGGGATCTCAATTTAAACCAGAAATGACTAAAATACATCTTTGACTGGATCTATGAATAAATCTATGACTGGTTTGGACAATACTTGCTTTTAGGCAAAACAATGAACGATGCAATCTGAAGCTGGTATTGTCATACATGATATGAATTGCAGCATGTTATTCCTAGAAGTCATGGATGATGCAATCATAACGAAGCTTACATCACTCTGCTGAACAAATTGCCCTATATCAGCTCTAGAAATCATACAGTGTCGTCTCTTATTTGTCAGTGTTTGATTTTGCAAAGGGACACATTTCTGTTTAGCCAAAGTGAGCAGAGATGCCTCGTACTTGTGTGAACAGTGCAGATAACTTCTGCTATGTTTGTGGTGAAGTGACTTTTGCATCACAAAAGCGCAGTATAACCACTATGGTTAAGAAAGCCTAGCACCTTTATTTTGGCTGCAAAATTGGAGATCAGGACAAGAGGTGGGCCCCACACATATGCTGCAACACTTGTGCAACAAATCTTCGCCAGTGGTTGAACAGGAAAAGGAAATCTATGCCTTTTGCAGTGCCAATGATTTGGAGAGAGCCAACAGATCATACCAGCAATTGTTACTTCTGCATGGTGCCTCCAGTTGGGAAAGGTGTGTCAAAGAAGACAAAGTGGACTGTGCATTATCCAAACATTCCATCAGCTATACGCCCAGTACCCCACGGAGAAGGACTGCCGGTTCCTGATGCACCAGAATCATTCTCACTTGAGTCAGACGAGGAAGAGGAAGAGGATGAAACTTCTGGTCCTGAACCATCAATGTCACAGGACCCACATTTTCTCCCATCCTCCTCCTCTGAACCACACCTCATAACACAAGATGAACTGAATGACCTTGTCAGGGATTTGGAACTACCCAAGAGTAAGGCAGAGCTGTTGGGCTCCAGACTACAGCAGTGGAATCTCCTGGCAGGTGATGTTAGGGTTTCCATGTTCCGTGACAGTTAAAAGGATCTTGTCCCATTCTTCCTCATGGAAGGTGATCTTGTAGCCTGCAACACCATCGATGGTGTGATGGCAGCCCTCAACATCGTTCACGATCCAGATGAGTGGAGACTGTTCATTGATTCATCGAAGACGAGTCTTAAAGCTGTTTTGCTGCATAATGGCAATGTTTTGCCATCAATTCCAGTTGGTCATGCAGTCCATATGAAGGAAACCTATGACAACATGAAACAACTTTTGAAGTGCATAAACTATGACCAACATCAGTGGCAGCTTTGTGGCGATTTGAAGGTTGTTGCTCTCTTGCTTGGTCTGCAGACTGGATACACAAAGTACTGCTGTTTTCTCTGCGAATGGGATAGTCGCAAGAGATTCCCACTACATCAAGATAGATTGGCCACTCCGACAGTCATTGGAGCCTGGGAGGAAAAGTGTTCAGCATCCACCACTTGTTGAATCAAGGAAGATTTTGTTACCACCCTTACACATCAAGCTGGGTCTGATGAAGAACTTTGTCAAGGCCATGGACAAAACACAAGCAGCTTTCAAGTACCTCCATGGAAAATTTCCAAGGTTAAGTGAAGCTAAGATAAAGGAAGGTGTCTTTGTTGGTCCTCAGATTCGTGAACTTCTTCGAGATGATGCATTTGACCATGCACTGCGTGGCAAGGAAAAGACGGCATGGAAAGCCTTCCAGTTAGTGGCAATAAATTTTCTCGGAAACAACAAGGCAGACAACTACAGGTTGTTGGTGGAAAACCTCCTCAAGGCATACAAAAGCCTTGGTTGCAACATGTCACTAAAGATACATTTTTTGCACTCTCATCTAGATTTTTTTCACCGAACTGCGGAGCAGTGAGCGACGAGCACGGCGAGCAATTTCACCAGGAGAAACGCTATCAGGGCAAATGGAGCCCATCAATGCTTGCAGACTATTGCTGGACAGTGACAAGAGATGCTCTATTTAATGAATACAAGAGACAAGCCAAGAAGCGCCGAGTAGACACTGAATAGGACTAAACTATGTACATAATAGTTTTTTGCCTTTTGTTTCATAATAAATTTTATTTATATAACCCTTTTGCTGATTTTTGAAGTGTTACATAAACAGGACAGGTGAAATATTATCATGTAAAGCAACCATAAACACATGAAAAGACCTAGGTTTACAATTTATGATTAAAACTCTACTATCTACACAATATACATAGACGTAAAATGTAAAAACTTAAATATCTTGGAAACAGTAGCCAAGCAGTTGTTTTAATTGTCATATTTGAATTCAGCACATCAAAATACATAATAAATAGCACATTTTATCTCTGAAGCAGACGACTTCTAAAAAATTGTAGACCAGTGTTATAGGAGCAGGGGAGAAGCTTGTCTACTAGGAGCATGTTTGAGCCTCTACAGTAATGAAGCATATGCCTTTGTCTTTAGCTAAACCCCAGGATTCCTCCTTTTATAGAGAGCCCTAGGCCTCTGAAAGGCACCCCTTATCCTTTTCTGTAACAGCCTTGATGCACATATCTTGTAAATCCCTGGTCAGGATGGCATCTTGCTCTATAATCCCATTTCCTTCATCTCCTATCTTGCCCCCGATCTTACCCAGACAGTTTGTTTCTCTTTGGTTGAGAGAGAGGAAGTAGGCTTTGATTTACAGTGCTAAGACAAGGCATGGGTTAATGCAGTCATGTCAGAGGGGAAGGTGATGACAGCAGTGATGGATGAGACATGAACCCACCTTTCAGATGGAGCTGGAGGCAGGAAAGGGGAGGAAGAGAAAATTGCCATAGCAATCCTGCTCTCCCTTTTTCGTCTCAGACTGGTGTGGTGGTTTTCAGTTCTAGCTCCTGGGAAGGAGAGGTGGACATGCTTATGAACTGCACAACATGGAAGGAGAGCATGTTGTTGGGATATGTAAAAATTAATAGGCCTGAAATGGCTCTACGGTAGTCCTTCGGGGGTCAGCCACAGCATTACCCTTCAAACATGCTTTTTCCTTTTGTTTTGTAGTTTGGGAAGATAGATTAAGGGTCCAGTCGAGACCAGTATTACCCTTTGATGTATAAACATGCTCTCTGTGGGTACGTCTAGACTACAGGCTTTTGTCAACTGAGGCTTTATCAACAGATACTGTCGACAAAGAGCGTCTAGACTACATCCAGTTCTGTCGACAAAGCAAGCCGCTTTGTCGACATGAGAGTGTAGACGCAAAGGACAGTGTAGATGCAATAACGCCTTCTGTCAACAGAACTCTGTCAACAAAAGGCATTATTCCTTGTAGAATGAGGTTTACCGCCGTCGACAAAACTGCCGAGTTCTGTCGACATTATGTCGACAGAACTCGGCGGTAGTGTAGACGCAGGTATAGTTTTGTCGACAAAAGTCCACTTTTGGGGCGGGTATAATTGTATTCATTATTTTCTTATTAATATTCATTTTATGGGAGTTAACATTACTAAATAAGGCTTTAGGAAAAGTAGTGATAGACATGTGAATTAACATACTAAAATAGATGAAAGGGTGTAATCATCACCATGTTATGGCCACTCGGACATTGTGTTGAATGTCCGAGGTAAACGCGCGTAGGCAATAAAGCAGTTCCATTTATGCCATCTGCTCCTGGGTCACCTGTTTCTTCTCGAACACATGTCTTGGTGCATAAATACTTACAAATGCCTGATGGTTGCATTTGCTGTAGTGCGTTTCTTTGTGTGTGCCCAAGCCACTATAAGGGTTCGTGAATGTACAGAATGAAAGCTTGTTTTGGTGTGTGCACAGAACTCAGTGCACAGCATGAGAGTCTTTGTGTAACTCCACTGGTGTGTATGCGTGCACATGTGTGTCAAATCTGGTGTGTGCCTTTTTGTGCCAAAAGTCTGACCATTCCTGCCTCAAATAGGTACCTCTGGAGTGTGGGGAAGAAGCAGCACCTTAGAGGCCAGAGGTGAGCAGTGATTTGTCTGTGAAATTTCTGATGGGGTGAAGAGGGGAGCCACAAACAGCTCTGGAAGCTGCAATCAAAAATAAATGGAGCATTGGTATCATGACAGAATTAGCCACAGGGGTGTGCACTTGCCTTGCCTGGGGAATTAGTGAATGTTCTGAGGAACCAATGGTGTAAAAGGGCCTGCAGAAGAACCCCTGGATATAAACATGTAGGAAGAAAGTGAAATAGGGATGTGGGCTGAACCAGCAGGATCATCTCATGCCTGGGCCCCTGTTTCCTCTATGATAAACTCTTGAAGGGTAGCTTCAGGGGGTAGCCGAGTTAGTCTGTACAGGATAAACTTAAAAAAACAACAAATGGTCTCATAGCACAGCACTTTACCAAGAAAGGTATCATTAAATCCTGTTTTACATGCAAGGAAACTGAGGCACAGAGAGAGGGGACTCAGAAAACAAGTGGCAGAGCTAGAACTAGAACAGTGTATCCAGGCACTCAGCTCATACCCTTAGCCACAAGACTATGCTACCTTACAGCTCACTGTACTCAGCAGTTAACATTTAGTCTTAATGCTGAGTCACTCAGGATCTCTTGTATGGAAGCACAATTTCACCAGCAATGCGTATGCCAGTGAGAGATTCAGTATTGCAGTCTAAGAGGCCTTGGGAGTTGGGGTGATCAAGGGAGGAGCATGCTAGGAGAAACTCTCCACCTACCACATGCCTCGGCTCCAACAAAAAAGCGGCATCACCGTTGTTCTGATACCTTTGGAGTGAGAATGGAGCTGGTGTGTGAGCTGGAAGCTGGCCAAGTGCCATTTCCATAAAGCAGGGAAGACAGATTCAGAGGATGGGGAGAGAATGGAGAAGGGGGGTGCGGACAATTGTTTTGCTCCCATCAGTCACAGCTCCCGCCAGAATTCTGATGAAGCAGTGTGTTTGCAAAAGGGATCTAGGGCTCAGGGGGACTGGAATTAAAGGACCAGCCAACCATAGCTTCTTATTGTCACTGGAATGCACATGACCCTCTCTATGCAAGGGAAGCAGGGGAATGCCACAAAAGGACGTGGTCCGCTCCATTGCGGAACATGCTAATCCCACATGAATGGCCCAGACCCAGCTCCAGCCTAGCCCTGGTCTGGCTGGACATAGTCTTGGCCTTTGGGTGGGCTGATCCCAGTGATGAGGACACACCCATGCTGTACGTGCAAGGCACATGCTCACTTCACAAATTCTGACCTGGCTGAGGCTACTCTCCTGAGTGCAGCTCTCCTGTAACAACTGCAGGTCGCTGCACAGCTAGCTGGTAACAGAACGAACCATTGAGACAGCTACACTGGAGAAAGTCCTGACTTGTACAAATCTGGGATCTGTGGGACATTCCTTGCCCTGACAGAGCAAACTGGAACCATGGTCTCCTGCTGGAGATGCTCCCCAGAGGCCCCAGCATGACCCACTGTGTAATAAATGGCAGTTCTTTGCCCCAAACTAGGGATGTAAAATCCCATTTAATCAGTTAACTGGTTAAACATTACATTTAACTGATTAACCACTGAAACAGGGGTGGGCAGACGGGCCTGCACCAGGCCCGACGCTACTCCAATCCCTGCCGGTTAACCATAATCAGAAAGCATCACTGTAAGGGTGATGCTTATCAGTTAACCATTCACAGCCCTACCCTGAACAGCAGCTTGCAATGTTTTTGGGGTGCTTGGCATGCAAGAATTCATTTTCTGAGCCTCAGAGTTCACTGAACAATAAATCAGGTGCACAGTCCCCACCTGACAGAGAAGGAAACTGAGGCACAGGAAATGATTGCACGAAGACCAAACAGTAATACAGCAGCAGAGTCCAGAACTGAACCTAGGTGTCCTGCCGCCATCCCTTCCAATGGCTTAGCTGACCACATGGTGCTTTCAAGGAGGCCTCCAGCACTTGCATGTCACTCTATCATCATAATATATGGAGATATACCTATCTCATAGAACTGGAAGGGACCTCGAGAGGTCAAGTCCAATCCCCTACCCTCATGGCAGGACCAAGCACCATCCCTGACAGATTTGCCCCAGATCCCTAAATGGCCCCCTCAAGGATTGAACTCACAATGCCAGGTTTAGCAGGCCAATGCTCAAACCACTGAGCTATCCCTCATGATCCTGAAAGTATCATTATCCCAGCTTACAGTGCTCCATATCATGGGCTGGTAAGGTGGGATCCTGTATTCCCCACCCAGGCATGTGAAGATCCCACTGGCACAAGTTATTAAATAGGGGCCTGATCCACAGTCCACTGAAGTCAATGGGAAGACTCCCCACTGCTTTGGATCAGGCTCCACTTGCTTGGCACAAACTTACTTCTCTGCGCTTTAAGACATTGCTTCCCAAGCATACCCAGGTCCTCTGCCCATGCACCAGCACTGCAGTATCCTTGCATCAACAGCACTTCACAGGCCTGACCAAGGCATCTGTCACTTGACAGGGAAGGACTAAACACTGCCATGTGGGCTGGCTCAAGGGACACCACCCCAGAAAAGAGTGAATCATGTCCCACTTCATTACTTCTTAATACACTGGGATGCTAACATGAAGGGGAAAGGAGTCCAGGAGAGCTGGCAGTATTTTAAAGTAGCCTTATTGAAGGTACAGGAAGAAACCATCCTGATGCACAGTAAGAAAAGCAAATATGGTAGGTTGGATTGCCAGATGGTTGAAACAAAAATACCAAACACTCCCTTCTCCCCCCCAAAAAAAAACACCGGGAAAAAATTCTGTTGAAGGAAAGAAAAGGGGGGGAGACCAAAGTTGTTGAGGAAAAAAAAAAAAAAAAACTCCTAGACTTAAGCAAAAAAAAAAAAAAAAAAAATTAAAATAAAACAGCATTAAAACAGCATGTGTCCTTTAAGAGTGAGTGCAGGGATAGGAACAGGAGAGCGGTTGAGCACTAAGACCCAGGGGGAGCATTGCTTCCCCTAGGTCTTTTGGCCACCAGCCATTTTGTGCCGGCAGCCTTGGGGAACCAGGTAAGCATGGGGGCTGGGGTTGAAGGGGTGGGGCTGAGGGACCGAGGAGGGGTTCAGGGAGGCCGGGTGCAGAGTGTTTGTAGGGTTGCCAGGTGCCCGGCATTTTCACCTCCTGTCCGGGGAAAAATTCAGAAAATACCGGACATCTCAGGTGTCCGGTATTCTCTGAATTTTTTTTACCAGACAGGAGGCGAAAATACCGGACTGTCCAGGTGAATACCGGACACCTGGCAACCCTAATGGTAGGCGACCAGATTGGCTTACTGGGGAAATTCTTGGTGAGCTTAAACACAAAAAGGAAGCTTACAAGAAGTGGAAACTTGGACAGATGACTAGGGAGGAATATAAATATATTGCTCAAGAATGCAGGGGAGTAATCAGGAAGGCGAAAGCACAATTGGAATTGCAGCTAGCAAGGGATGTGAAGGGTAACAAGAAAGGTTTCTACAGGCATGTTAGCAATAAGAGGGTGATCAGAGAGGGCATGGGGCCCTTATTGGATGAGGGAGGTAGCCTTGTGACAGATAATGTGGAAAAAGCTGAAGTACTCAATGCTTTCTTTGCCTCTGTCTTCACAGACAAGGTCAGCTCCCAGACTACTGCACTAGGCAACGCTGTATGGGAAGGAGGTGGGCAGCCCTCAGTGGAGAAAGAACAGGTTAGGAACTATTTACAAAAGCTAGACATACACAAATCCATTGGTCCGGATTTAATGCATCCAAGGGGGTTGGCAAATGTCATTGCAGAGCCTTTGGTCATTATCTTTGAAAACTCGTGGAGATCGAGAGAGATCTCGGATGATTGGAAAAAGGCAAATGTAGTGCCCATCTCTAAAAAAGGGAAGAAGAACAATCCAGGGAACTATAGGTCAGTCAGCCTTACCTCAGTCCCCAGAAAAATACTGGAGGGGATCCTCAAGGAATCCATTCTGAAGCACTTGGAAGAGGGGAAAGTGATCAGGAATACTCAACATGGATTCACCAAGGCCAAGTGATGCCTGACCAATCTGATTAGCTTCTATGATGAGGTAACTGGCTCTGTGGATATGGGAAAGTCAGTGGATGTGATATACCTTGACTTTAGCAAAGCTTTTGACACGGTCTCCCACAATATTCTTGCCACCAAGTTAAGGAAGTATGGATTGGATAAATGGATTATAAGATGGATAGAAAGCTGGCTAGAATGTCGGGCCCAATGGGTAGTGATTAATGGCTCGATGTCAGGTTGGCAGTTGGTTTCTAGCAGAGTGCCCCAAGGATAGGTTCTAGGACTGGTTTTGTTCAACATCTTTATTAATGACCTTGATGAGGGGATGAATTGCACCCTCAACAAGTTTGTGGATGACACTAAACTAGGGGGAGAGGTAGATACGCTGGAGGGCAGGGACAGGGTCCAGAGTGACCTGGACAGATTAGAGGATTGGGCCAAAAGAAATCTGATGAGGACAAGGACAAGTATAGAGTCCTGCACTTGGGACGAAGAATCCCAAGCATTGTTACAGGCTGGGGACTGACTGGCTAAGCAGCAGTAATGCAGAAAAGGACCTGGGGATTACAGCAGATGAGAAGCTGGATATGAGTCAACAGTGTGCCCTTGTAGCCAAGACGGTGAATGGCATATTAGGTTGCATTAGGAGGAGCACTGCCAGCAGATCTAGAGAAGTGATTATTCCCCTTTATTCGGATCTGGTGAGGACACGTCTAGAGTATTGTGTCCAGTTCTGGGCCCCCCACGATAGAAAGGATGTGGACCCATTGGAGAGGGTCCAGCGGAGGACAAACAAAATGCTCAGGGGGCTGGAGCACATGACCTATGATGAGAGGCTGAGGGATTTGGGTTTGTTTAGTCTGCAGAAGAGAAGAGTGAGGGGGGATTTGATAACAGCCTTCAACTTCCTGAAGGGAGGTTCCAAAGAGGATGGAGAAAGGCTGTTCTCAGTAGTGACGGATGGCAGAACAAGGAGCAATGGGCTCATGTTACAATGGGGGAGGTCTAAGTTGGATATTAGGAAAAACTATTTCACTAGGAGGGTGGTGAAGCACTGGAATGGGTTAGCTAGGGAGGTGGTGGAATCTCCATCCCTAGAGCTGTTTAAGTCTCGGCTTGACAAAGCCCTGGCTGGGTTGATTTAGTTGGGATTGGTCCTGCTTTGGGCAAGGGGGCTGGACTTGATGACCTCCTGAGGTCACTCACTTCCAGCTCTATGATTCTATTATTCCAATACCCATTCAAAACACATCTGACTCCTTGCTCCCCTAGGGAAGCAGCTTGGCCTCATCCACTCAGTCCAAATATGGAGGTGGGGAGTTCCTGAGGCTAATCGCAGTGTTGACTTGTGCTCTTGTAGTGTATTCTTGGGCAACTGACCCTCCCTACCTCAGGTCCCACTCTGTAAAATGGTGATTGCAATGGTTATTTTTCAGCCTCAAGGGGATGTTGTGAAGGTAACACAGGGCATGGACCATCTTCCTGTTCTGTGCGTGTACAGCACCTGGCACAACATGGGCCAGGACTAGAGCTCACAGACGCTACTGCAAAACAACCCCAAACAAAAAACAAACAAACCCTCATTACTGAGTTAAAGCACTGACTATTATTATATTACCAGCTAAACTCACATCCCTGCATGTGAAAGACCTAATATAAAATATAATCATAGGATATGTAGTAGGGATGTGATAGTATAGTTCAGTGGTCACCAACCAGTAGATCGGGATCTACTGATAGATCTTGGAGCCTTTGACAGGTGATCCTGAGAGGTTTGGCTGGGAGGTTATCAGGGGCTGGCACTTCATCTGCCCTCTCAGCACTGCCGTGCTGCTCCTGTCCTCTGCCTAGGAGGTGCCCCTTACCCCTGGGAGCCTCTTGCTTGCTATGGAGGGCACGTGAAGAAGAGATGGGGGGGTGCTGATGTCAGGGTGCCCCTTCCTCCACCCTGTACCTCATCTCCACAGAGCAGAGGGGGGCAGGGATGGAGAGAGTTTGCTGGCTGCTTTTGAGAGTGGTGCAGGGCCAGGTTAGGGGTGAGCCTGCCTTAGCCCCCTGTACCACCACCCAGAAGCCACCTGTGGTAAGTGGTGCCCAGTTAGAGTCTGCATTCCAAACCCCGGCCTCAGATATGAACCTCCTCTGGCACCCCAAACTCCTGCCCCCAGGCTGATAAAAGTGAGTGAGGATGGGGAAGGAAGGATGGAGTGAGCAGGGATGGGGTCTTGGGGAAGGGGTGGGAAGGAAGCGGGGCAAGGATGTTTAGGTTCGAGGTAGATCCTGGATGGCACTTACTTTCAAGAAGTGATCTCATGCTTAAAAAGGTTGGAGATCACTGGTATAGTCAATTAACCAAAGAACCGATAAGCAAAAGCTTATCAGTAAACGCTATAGACTACCCACATTTCCCTTCCCCCACGCACCCCCAGTAAATTTTTTAGCAGGCTGGCCAGCAGCCCAGCTCAGTCCCAACTTGTGCCGCGTCTGGGACCTACATCTGCTGTGGCTCTGCATTTAAAGTGTATTAGAAGCCAGGCAGGCAGGCAGCTCAGCTCAGTTCCAGGAGCTCAGATCTCCCTGCCCTGGAGAGGGTCTGCTGCCATCCCACATTGCAGCCTCTGTATCAGAGGCAGCAGCACAGGATGACAGCCAGCCGGTCTGCAAGAGGATCTCATTTTTAAACTGGCTCTCCTCGCAGACCAGTTCCTGCCTGGCACCCCACACTGCTGGCTCTGATATATAGGCAGCAGTGCAGAATGGCAGGGAGCTCCTCAGGAGTGGGGCCGAGGGTTGCCAGATGGTTTAACCAAAAATACCGAACACCGCCCCCCGCAAAAAAACACACCGGGTAAAAAATTCTGTTGAGAAAAAAAAAAAAAAGGAGGGAGACCAAAGTTGTTGAGAAAAAAAGAAAAGGACCCCGAGAGTTAAGCTAAAAAATAATAATAATAATAATAACAACAGCATGGCCCCTTTAAGAAATGCTTTTGAGGCTTTTTGGCCCTAACAGGGTGCCGGTGGCCATGCGCCATCTTGTCTTCCTGCTCTGGGCCAGACAGCTCCCCTGTGGAACCAGGTAAGAATCCGGGATTTTTACCTCCTGGCCGGGAAAAAAAAAATCAGAAAGTTCTGGACATGTTAGGACATTTCAGGTGTCTGGTATTTTCTGAATTTTTTTACCAGACAGGAGGTGAAAATACTGGACTGTCCAGGTCTATACCGGACACCTGGCAGCCCTAGTGGGGCCAGAGCTCACTTCCAGGGACTATAAAATAGTCGAGTAACTAGTAAGAATTCATGAGGTTAATCGGCTATTCAATTAACTGATATTTAACATCCCTAGTATGTAGGCAAGTCCTATGGGTCATAGCTTGACCTTCAGTGACTTGGCCTAAACTAACTCGGCTACCCCTCTGAAGCTTTTAAACTTTCTGTATTACCTTGAACAGAGCCAGAAATTGAATCCTGATCTCTTGCAAGCCCCTGCCGTAATCACAATAGCCCATTCTTTCCTCAAGAGCTGTGTGTGTTAATCTAAGACCACATGTTCTCCTAAACCACCAGGAAGACAATACTCAGTGGAGTACACAGTACCAGGTGGGTGGCTTTACTGCAGATGGAGGACCCCTGGTTTAGTCCTGTTGTACTGTGTTTATTAAATCCTTCCAGTCTTCAGGGAGAAATCTGAATTGCCTCAGCAGACCAAACCTAAAAGCTGATCTTAGGTCCTGAAAGTCAGGTCAGAACTTACATCAAGATTTCAAACATACTAAAACTGTATCCAGAGTTTTGTTTCAACTCATCCGTCAATTTAGAAGGTGTTTACTAGACCTGCTAAATCGAACCCTAGGAGATCAATTTCCACAGAGTGGATCTCCAGCTAAGTGTTCTGAGTTAGCTTAGATCCCCACTGATGCAGTGGCAGACCACTCTTCCGCTGTTAGGGCCCTGGGCCAGGATGGAATGGAGTGGGTAGGCCTGCGTTCCCCCCACTGCCACCCAACCAAGGCTGGCAGTCTCCCCTTCCCCCAGGCAGTCTGCACCTGGCTAATCAACTACCTACATCTCAACTGGAGCCCTATATTTCTTGCTCCCCTGCCCTGCCCTGAGCTGGGGCCTGGGCAGAGTGACTGTTTATTGACCAGTCTAAACCTCTGGACTCTCTTTACTGCCCCACCCTGATTAGAGGCTGGGACTCCATGACTGTGTTGATTGTGTACCTCTGACCTGAGACACACACTCATGTATCCAGTCACACAGCTGCTGGAAATGAAGCAATGAAGCAGACTGTTTGCCCACAGACCTGGAGGGTGAGAGATCACCCCTCTCTAACAGACTACAAAGCCCTTATAACAGTGAGTAGGGTGCAGCAGGGTGCAGAGAAGAAGGGATCAGAGTCAACGGTCACAGGGTTCAGCTGAATGTAGAGCCGGGGGAGCTCAATAGCCCACTTCACAGCTGGTTATCAGTCTCACTTAAGGTCAAAGCACTACAGCAGGAGTGGCCAACCTGCGGCTCACGAGCTGCAAAGAAAAAAATTGCAGCTCCTGACGGAACCAGTACAGAACACGGAACCACTCGGGTCAGCCGCTCTCACAGCTGGGCCACTGTGAGCCACATACGGGCTCACAGCCCGCGCCGTTCCGCTCACGGCCCCCAGCACACCACATCATATCCTGCACATGCAGGCCGGGTCGCACACAGCATCCCAGCCTGCATGTGCTAGCAGCCGGCTGCTGAGAGCAGGCAACGGCAGCAGCTCTGAGTGCAGCGGTGGCTCTGGGACCTGGGCATAAGGTTAGTGGGAGAGGGGAACTGGGTTAGAGCGGGGAGGGGAGGCATCTGGCTTTGGGGAAGGGGAGGGTGTGCGCACAGAGTGCCGGCTGCTCAGCGCACGCACCCCAGCGCCTGGAGGGAGAGGCGCGGCTGTAGCGGCGGCTCCGGGACCCAAGACTTAGGTTAGAGTGGGGGAACGGGGGGGGTGCGCACGGCCTCCTAGCCAGCACGTCTGAAGGCCGGCCATTAAGCACAGGCGCCCGAACACCTGGAGGGAGACATGTGTGGCTATGGTGGCGGCTCCGCCTCCGGGACCAGAGAATTAAGTTGGGGGGAGAGAGGATTGGTATAGAGGGGGCCGGTGCCTGGCTCTGGGGTGGGGAGGAATGGGTTAGGGAGGTGTGTGCAGCCAGCGCTCTTCCTGAGACCCAGGATCCCCAGGTACTGTCCCCAACTGTCTCTGTCCCCTCTTCCTGGTCAGACCCCCCACGAATACCCTGCCCCAGCACCCTGTCCCCTGCCCCCACCAGCACAGTTGGGGCCACATTAGTGAGGCTTGGGGGGTTTTGGAGCAGTTGTTTTTTTGCATCTCACTTGTGTGGCCCCGACTGACTTTTCTGTGGATCAGTGACCCCTGACTCAAAACAGGTTCCCCGCCCCTCTCATAAATAAAGACAATGCTGAAACATTTTGTGTTTGACATAATATTTTATTTAAAAATGAAGCCTGGCCAACAAGCCCCCAATTGGGGCCAAGCCCCCATCTGGCTGCAGCATCATAACACTTTTGCACACACACCCCAGACCCTAAACCTGAGTCTATCATACACTGGAACCCCCTGTCCTGAGCCTCTCACATCCCCAAACTCCTGCAGCCCACATTCCCAGTCTTCCACCACAACACTCCTGCACTACCCATACACTGCAAATCTGTGTCCTGAGCCCATCATACTCCCAGCCTCCCTGCCCTGAGCCCCTCATGCACCCCAGCCCAAACTCCTGCACCCTCATAGCCTGAAGCCTGCGGCTTGCTCAGCACCCCAACCCTCCACCTGACCCCAACACTCTCCAGCCTGGAGCCCCTTCCCTGAGCCAGCATCCTCTTCTCTACTTCCTCCTGCATACAAATTCCCTCCCAGAGCTTGCACCTCTCACCCCTTCCCAGTGCTTTTTTTGTGAGCCACAGTAGCAGTGGAGACAGCGTGAAGAGCCGGGGCAAAGTTGTTGAGTCATAAAAAAAGGGGGGGGAGGGTGCAGGGCCGCGAAGACCCGGGGAAAGTTGTTAACAAAAAACCAAACAAAAAAGCCGTGCCCTGGGACGGATGTACCAGCACCTATTTTCCGCCAACATGGCTTTTTTTTTTCCCCCACAGTAATTTTGCCCCGGTTCTTCACGTTGTCTCCACTGCTATTGTGGCTCTTCATTTGGAACGGGTTGGCCACCCCTGCACTACATCTTTGCAGAAAGCAGGCAGCAGGAAATTCATACAGCCCTGCTCCTCTCACTGCACGTAGGCCAGCCTGCCAAGCATGTACAATTCTGTGGTTTTCTCCCTCTGTGACAATAATGTGAAATGCCTTTCAAAAAGGCAGAATAATAGTACTTTAAAAGGGTTTACTTATGCCACAGGCCACTTTAACTTAAGGGCCAATCGATGCTCTGGAGGTCAGTCATCTGGTGTGCGATTTAGTGGGTCTAGTAAGGACCCACTAAATTGAACATTGAGGGTGTTCCTACACCTTGCAAAGAGTAAGGGAAGTTGATAGGAGCATTTCTCCTGTCAACCTCCCGCTGTGAAGATGACACCACAGTTTGAATCAACTGTGGTTTGTAACCTAACCTTTAAATCAGCTTCTGTACCCAATGACTGGAAGATAGCTAATGGAACGCCAATATTTAAAAGGGGCTCTAGAGGCGATCCCAGCAATTACAGACCAGGAAGTCTAACGTCAGTACCAGGCAAATTAGTTGAAACAATAGTAAAGAATAAAATTGTCAGACACGTAGAAGAACATAATTTGTTGGGCAAAAGTCAACATGGTCTCTGTAAAGGGAAATCATGTCTTACTAATCTATTAGAGTTCTTTGAAGGGGTCAACAAACATGTGGACAAGGGGGATCCAGTAGATATAGTGTACTTAGATTTCCAGAAAGCCTTTGACAAGGTCCCTCACCAAAGGCTCTTACATAAATTAAGTTGTCATGGGATAAGAGGAAGATCCTTCATGGACTGAGAACTGGTTAAAAGACAGGAAACAAAGGGTAGGAATAAATGGTAAATTTTCAGAATGGAGGGGTAACTAGTGGTGTTCCCCAAGGGTCAGTCCTAGGACCAATCCTATTCAACTTATTCATAAATGATCTGGAGAAAGGGGTAAACAGTGAGGTGGCAAAGTTTGCAGACGATACTAAACTGCTCAAGGTAGTTAAGACCAAAGCAGACTGTGAAGAACTTCAAAAAGATCTCAGCAAACTAAGTGACTGGGCAACAAAGCGGCAAATGAAATTTAATGTGGATAAATGTAAAGTAATGCACATTGGAAAAAATAACCCCAACCATACATATAATATGATGGGGGCTAATTTAGCTACAACTAATCAGGAAAGAGATGTTGGAGTCATCTTGGATAGTTCTCTTAAGACGTCCACGCAGTGGCAGTCAAAAAAGCAAACAGGATGTTAGTAATAATTTAAAAAGGGATAGAGAGTAAGACAGAGAATATCTTATTGCCCTTATATAAATCCATGGTACGCCCACATCTTGAATACTGTGTACAGATGTGGTCTCCTCATCTCAAAAAAGATATACTGGCATTAGAAAAGGTTCAGAGAAGGGCAACTAAAATGATTAGGGGGTTTGGAATTGGTCCCATATGAGGAGAGAATAAAGGGACTGGGACTTTTCAGCTTGGAAAAGAGGAGACTAAGGGGGGATATGATAGAGGTATATAAAATCATGAATGGTGTGGAAAAAGTGAATAAGGAAAAGTTATTTACTTGTTCCCGTAATATAAGAACTAGGGGCCACCAAATGAAACTAATGGGCAGCAGGTTTAAAACAAATAAAAGGAAGTTCTTCTTCACACAGCGCATAGTCAATCTGTGGAACTCCTTGCCTGAGGAGGTTGTGAAGGCTAGTACTATAACAGGGTTTAAAAGAGAACTAGATAAATTCATGGAGGTTAAGTCCATTAATGACTATTAGCCAGTATGGGTAAGGAATGGTGTCCCTAGCCTCGGTTTGTCAGAGGGTGGAGATGGATGGCAGGAGAGAGATCACTTGATCATTACCTGTTCGATTCACTCCCTCTGGGACACCTGGCATTGGCCACTGTCTGCAGGCAGGGTACTGGGCTGGATGGACCTTTGGTCTGACCCAGTATGGCCGTTCTTATGTTCTCTCCCTCGGGCTCTCTCTGGCAGTGCAGCAGAGAGTGCTTGCTGGTGCCACCCCTGTTCGGAGAGCAAATAGGGGTCTGTAGTCACCAGGGCCTCTCTCATACACAGGACTAAATTCACCTTTTAGATCTGTCAAAAAGATGAATCAGGACAAACCCTGAGGCTGCTTTAGCTCTGAATTAGTTCATGCTGCCAGCCTGTGAATACTGCTTACATTGGGAAGGGCCTGGTGTGTAACTGTCACCACCATAGAGTGCATGCTGAGAGTTCCCTGGGGAACTCAGTCACAACATTCCAGGGCAGGCTGCGAGCCGAGACTGTGTGGCTGCCAACTTGGAATTTCCCTGCTATGCAGTGTAACCAAACCTATTTACAAGGATCTAGTGCTGAAAACAACCTCACTTCATATTTCCAGAGAGAAGCAACCAGGCCTTCCATAATAAGAGCCTGTCTAGCTCACACAGAACTGGAGCTAGGCCTGATGCAAACTCCACAGGACCCTAGGAAAATTTGTAATCAAGATCTGGGCTTCACAGCTCAGACCCCTCTAAACAAAGAAATGATCAGCTCAGCCGATACCCTTATAACAACAATTCTATCTAGCTAAAGTTCTCATCTGATCCTGACTGCCAGAGCAGCCCAGCAAGGTTACAACCCCTTAGGCTATGTCTACACTACAAGGTTTTTGGAAGTGAAGCTGGCACAGACATTGCACAGAATTCTAAACAACAGTGTTCTGCTTAAATAACATAAGCAATACATAGATCTACACAAAATAATAAACACACCTGTACACCTGTCCCTGCACCCTGGAGAGTGCTCTGGGCTTTGGCAGAGCCTTCTGAGCAGGCCATGACCCGCCTGCAGCAAACGTCTTCTTTTCTGAATCATTCTATTTCTCTTACTCCAACTTCTATTATCAGTATCCTTCCACTCTCCCGTCCAGGCTTCCTCTATATCTGCTTGTGCTCTTTCAAATGGCTGCTGAGAGACCCTCTATTCTATAACCATCCACTCACTTTGTCAAGCATTGTTTTAGTCTCAACAGGTGATCAAAAATCCCTCACCAGGTGACCTATTGCTTTGTTACCAGCTGCCTGGCCAACCATACTTCTGTTTGAATAGATCATCAAGAATTAACGACCCTCCAGTTTTAGGCCCAGGCCCTCATGCCTTGAAATTTCAGTCCAACATGGAGACAAAGACAGCAAGTCATTCAAAATGGAGTTTGCAGCCTGACACAAAGCCATACAGATGGTTCATAATCACACTCATAATTCATACCTGATATGTGGACAGATCCCCACATCATCACACAGGGATATGCTGCTTTACATCACTGCAGAGCCTCTCTTGATCCATTTGCACCAGAAATAATCAGTTTAACCTCTATATAAAGGAGAAAGGGTATTTTAGCTAGATATATACATCACTGTTCTCCAAAAAGCTCTACCAGTCAAAATTTCAATGCATTTCATTTGTCCCTGTTTTTTTCTCCCCAGATGTTCCCATTTTTAGCTCTGTGATATTGGCAGGTGTACCTGTAGTCCATTTAGTCTAGTATCATGCATCTGGCAGTGGCCAATAGTGGGTCTTTTTCAAAAGACTAGAGAAAAAAAAACAGTGACCAATTAACCAGATTAATCCCCGTGGTAACTCTATAGACTTCTACAGATTACACCAGTGGTGCATTTGCCTGAATGCACGTATGCATGTGGACAACCATGCCTTTCATGATATCCTTTATTTATGCACTGAAATATGAGATTTCATTGCCCTGAACTTAGAATCAGATCCTCTTAGGCTCCTAACTTTAATTGAAATCAGTGGAAGTTAGGAGACTAAATAACTTTGAAGACCTGGGCTTTAGTCTTTTTAACTCTCTGTCAAACATTTGATTCAATGACCTCCAGCAACAGTGAGTTCTACACACCATTGTATGAAGAACTTCCTTATATCTCTTCTCAATGAACCAGTCATTAATTTCTGAGTGACTCTCTTACGATAGCTTCAGAGGGGTAGCTGAGTTAGTCTGTACAGGATAAACTTAAAAAAACAACACATAGTATGGTAGCACTTTAAAGACTAACAAAACATGTAGATGGTATCATGAGCTTTCGTGGGCACAGCCCACTTCCTCAGGTGACTGGAGTGTTGTATGTACAGAACACCAAAATAAATAGGGAAGAAGGGGGGGGAGGAAAAAAATGGGAGGAGGGGGGAACAAAAGGAGGCAGTGGGTATATAAATATCAAAGGGGAAAACCAAGCTGGTATGTTAACAGGCAAAACTGACAATCTATAAGCACCTAAAAACTGGATAATTAAAAGAAGCAGATAAGGACCATTAGTTAGCAATTAGAGAGGAAGAGTACTAACACCAGAATCTACACAGACAAAGAACCATTGGCACCTTCATTGCTTGGTTGGTTGATAATGTCCCAGTCATCTGGTATCTCGATTCAAACCATTGGCATGAGAATTAAACTTGTGAATGAATTGTAGTTCCAACCCTTCCCTGTGTATTTGGCTTGTGGAATTGGTCTGTAACAAAACAGCAACTTGAAGATCTCTTAATGAATGACCAGGCAAATTAAAGTGTTCACCAACAGGTTTCTGTATGTTCCCTTTACGGATATCTGATTTGTGTCCATTGATTCTTTCCATAGGGACTGTCCAGTTTGTCCAATATTTATTGCATTGGGGCACTGCTGGCATTTGATAGCATAGATCACATTACTGGATGTGCAGTTAAATGAGCCTCTGATTTGGTGGCTTATGTGGTTGGCTCCAGTGATGAATTTGCTTATATAGATATGTGGGCAGAGTTGGCAACAGGGCTGATTGCAGGGGTGGGTTCCTGGATACTTATGATGTAACTGTGTGGCATGGTTTCCAGAATTTTTTTTTTCATGTTGGGGGGTTTTCTGTAAGCAAGAATAGGCCTTTCCCCCAAGGCCTCTGAGAGTGAGGGATCATTTTCCAAGATAGGTTGTAGATTGTGGATAATGCGTTGGAGTGGTTTAAGTTGTAGACTGTAGGTAATTAGAAGGGGAATTCTGTTGTTTTCTTTTTTGGTTTGTCTTGAAGTAATTTGTATCTGGGTTCTTTTTTGGCTCTGTCAATCTGTTTTCGCACTTCTCCAGGTGAGTATTTCAGTTTTAGGGATGCTCTGTATAGATCCTGAAGGTGTTTATCTCTGTCTGTGGGATTGGAGCAAATCCAGTTGTATCTTAGGGCTCAGCTGTATACAATAGATTGAGAAATATGTCTGGGATGGAATTCTCCTGTGTGCCCACATTCACTTCCAGGTCTCTCTTGCCCAAAGGCAGGAGAGTGCTAGGTTAGATCCAGGTAGTACTACAGCTGTTAGTTACTGGACGGGTGAGTGTAAAACAGTGTAGAAATATACCTTCTTTCTCAAAGGCCATAACCTGAGTTGTTAAGATGGGACACCTACATCCTGATTAGCTCCTACATCCTCTGGCTCTCACTCAGGAAAATTTCTACTGAAAAATCAATGAGAGATGTGGACTGGGTAAAATCAATGTAAAAATGCGTGCTATGATTCATTTGGACAGTTCTAGATCAACAGACCTCTTAAAGAGCACTCAGCATGCCAAGAGAGGAATTATGCAGTGCTCTATGTTCTATGCACTGAGTGTGAAAGTGCTCAGCCACAGTGCAAATCTAACATAATAGACAAAAGTAAACAGTCATAGGTAGAAGGCTTTCCCACACCATTAGTTGTCATATAACAGCACAGGATACAAATGGAAGAACTGCTTAACTTTCCTTAGTCTCTTCATAATTTGCAATAACTCACTCAAGTCCCCTCTAGCTGCAATGTGATCAAACAGGGTTTAAGTTAAATAAAACCTTTTCCTGGGACTCAGCTTACCTATCATTATCAATACCCATGTCTCTTCAGGCTTGAAGAGATTGCTATGTGCATCTAGTTGGACATCCTGCATAACCCAGAACATAAAATAATGTAAACTCACCACTGTCTAGGATGTAAGCAAGCAGCTGCTGAAGGTGCTTGCTATCTGGCCGCATGGTGATACTTGCAGTGGCTCCTGAAGCAACAGGATCCTAGAGAAGGAGAAGATGGAAGCAAAGACATCAAGCTCAAGAGCAGCAACAACCATTTTGACAGCCAGACTAGAAAAGGTTTTTGGCACCCAAACACCCCCTCCTCACAAGAACCCAATTGGAGCAGGTCTCTGCCCCCAGGAGTTGGTGCCCAGGACATACGCTCTGTTCACCTGCCCCTAGAATTGGCCATAGTCATGGTGGTAATAGCCATTCCTGGTTTTGTGGTACCTCCCCATGGTCTAATGGCTTAGCCACACATACAGCACTGAAATGCTGCAGCTAAGCCACTATAACACTTTGATGAAGAAGCTCCTACACCGAAGGGAGAGCTTCTCCCATCAGTGTAGTTTAGCCACAGTCCCTCAAACAGGTGGATATGTCGATGGGAGATGCTCTCCTATCATCAGAGTGCTGTCTATACCAGAGGTTAAGTCAATATAACTATGTGAGGACAGTATATCTATGTAGGACAAGAAGCAATGGGCTTAAATTGCAGCAAGGGAGGTTTAGGTTGGACATTAGGAAAAACTTCTTAACTGTCACGGTGGTTAAACACTGGAATAAATTGCCTAGGGAGGTTGTGGAATCTCCACCTCTGGAGATATTTAAGAGCAGGTTGGATAGACATCTATCAGGGATGATCTAGAAGGTGCTCGGTCCTGCTGTGGGGGCAGGGGACTGGACTTGATGACCTCTCGAGGTCCCTTCCAGTCCTAGTATTCTATGATTCTATGTTGCTCAGGGGGGTGGACTTTTCCGACTACGACTGTAGTTATATGGATGTAAGTTTGTAGTACAGACCTGACCACAGCGTTCTGAGCACTAGAGAACAGAGCCGAAGCCTTGCACAATGCAACATTACTAAAGCTGGTGGGCATGTGTCCCGTCTGCCCAGAAGCTCTGCAGATTCTCCCCCCAGCTCCCGCCTCCCTACTGTGCCAAACACATATAACAATGCAGTCTCAGGCCTGTGCCTCGTCCACACCCTGTCTGTCTGAAATCCACCACATTTGGGGACTCTGGGAGAGGAATGCTGGAACAATGCACACACACTTCTTCCCCTGCATCTGAGGCATGGACCCTCTCACCTATGGAAACACACCTGCTCTCTGCCAGGTAAATAACACATTATATAGCTGTGTTACCCACACAACATTCTCTAGGGGCACACCCCTTTACCCAGTTCCTAGGGCTCAAGGTGGAACCCTCTTAATTTAAATACCCATCCTTACCCAGTTCCTAAGACTTGGGGAGTAATTCCTGCAGGTTTGCAGGCTCTTTTGCCAGTGAAAGAGCCTTACGCAGTAATATCCTTTCTTGTTATTTATTAGCAGTTACCAAGCAAGCAGAATATACATGCTAAACACGCAGTGCCATGCTCACCAATCCTGATTAAGGCAGGCAAATTTCTCCTGATGGCCAAGCATGGTCAGTCTCGTCTCAATTCTGGGTTGCTGCATGTCCTGGTCGTAGAGGAGATTCTTGGCAGCTCTGAGCTTAGGCTGTATTTTCTTCCATGTCTTTCCTATCTTCTGGAGGGGAGTTCTTCTTCCAGGTCTTTTCTTCTTTTCCTTCTTCTTTCTGTTCCTTCTTTTCCTTTCTTCCCTTCCTACTGATCTCCTTCTTATACCCCAGTTTATATAGTGAAACTTGCGTCCTGCTTAGCTATACCATAACCAATTATTTTATTAAAATTTTACTAACCAATCGTAACATACTGTAACAGAATTACCTTACCAAGCATACCCACCAGCTTAATTGCTTTACACCTAGCAAAATTAATTATACAGCAGACAGAAAAAATTAAAAGACAGAGATCCTACAAACAAACAATAGGAAAGTGAGGACCATAATCACAGAATGCGGATTCCACAACCACAACTAAGATAAGTAGCTTTTTGCCAGACAAAATGCTGGCAAACTAAGTTTTCTTTAACCATCTTGAGACCTGTTTCTTTATCTGGTGATCATGGGTGCCATTAGGATAGGGTCTCCTGAACAGCGGATAACACTATTTTAGTGTAATTTAGAGGGAATGTGAGTGTGTGATTCCTTGCTTTACAGCTAATGGCTATTGCTATCTCAATCTGGCTGCAGATAAAAGCTTTAAGCTTTAGAACTTTATGGCTGAAGGAGGAGCCAAGTCCACATGCCCAGGCCCAGAAGCTAGGGTTGCATGAGATCAGAGGAAAACCAGAGAGCTTTTTGTGCAGGCTGTTGTGGGTGTGATGCTGTGACAAGCACTTGTGGTGGCTGCAGCTCCTGTGCATGTCTACTTTCAAATAAATGTAGCTGACTGCTTGTGACAAGGGAAATGCCAGGAGGCAGTAAAGCTGCCTAGCCCCTGAGAGCACAGCTGTGTCAGCTGCAGGCCAGAGGTTAAATAGCTAATGAAAGAGCCCTGGTTACAGGCTGCTGTCTGGGAATACTGGACACAATAGGAGCCTCAGCAACCAACAAAGAGGGTGGGGAAGGGGGATTACACTCTGACAATTGAGGCTTACAGGCCCCAGTGGGCGTTTCTACATAGCAGTACAGCTAGTGTTTACTTGCAGAGTCTGGGCAAAGGTGCTCACAGGGTGACATAGTATAGTCCAAAATAAAACATCTGTAGGAGAAACATCAAACCAGAGCAACAGCCAACTTGTCCATTCCCTCCTCAACCATGGAGTTCCTCTTCCTCCTGACTAAAGGAAGCAAACCTGGGGGAGAGTGGAGACGGGAGTGGCAAATTAGCCACCGGACCAATGAGGCCTGTGCCAGAGGCCCCATCCAATTGGGGGGCCCTAAATAATGAGAACCACTCTGTCCATCCAGTGCTCTTGCCAGGCAGTGGTCCCTGTACTCCGACCTCACTCCCTAAGGGTATGTCTACACTAGCCCCCTAGTTCGAACTAGGGAGGCTAATGAGGGCGACCGAAATTGCAAATGAAGCGCGGGATTTAAATATCCCGCGCTTCATTAGCATGTTCCCGGGCGGTCGCCATTTTGGAAATTGACTAGCCCGGAATAACTGCCCGCATCTACACGCAGCAGAGAAGGGCGATTCTGAAAAAACCCTTACTTCGAATTACCAGTTAAACCTCATGGAACCTCATTAGGTCTAACTGGTAATTCGAAGTAAGGGGTTTATTTCGGAATCGCCCACACAAACTATAATCTGCCTCTGAAGGAGTGGGGAGATTTTTATTACAAATACTCTGGTCAGCACTATGCAAGGCCTCACCAGCTCGCAATGAGACACAAGTTTCAGAGGATTAGCTGTGTTAGTCTGTAACTGAAAAAACTTTAAAAACAATAAATAGTCCTGCAGTACCATAGAGAGTAACAAAAAATGTAGATGGTCCCATGAGTTTTCGTGGGCACAACTCACTTCTACAGATGAAACTTCAACTGCTAGCTGCAGCATGCAGTCCTCCAGACAAACAGACCATATGGTGTCTTTCAGTCAAGCAGCAAGCACACCACAAACACCACGCTATAGACAACAACTTACCCTTTGACACAGTAGCACAGAGGAGCCATTCAAAAAAAATCATTTTGATACAGAAACTCTTCTCTGGTTTAGGCCATGGTATGGCCCAAGGGGTCACCCAATGGTCAGTGAAATCACAGAAAGAAAGGCTTTCCTTTGGGCATCACTGCCTCATGCCCAGTGTGTATGGGCCCTCTGGCTCGTTTGACAGGCAGCATTGTCATGTTGGTTGAATACAGGACAGTAAGGGTACATCTACACAGCAACGTTATTTCGAAATAACTAGTGTTATTTCGAAATAATTTAGTCCATGTCCACTAAATTGGGAATGTCTACAGGCACTTATTTCGATACAGTGTTGAAATACTGTCAAGCTGGAGGACTTTTTACTCCGACTCCTGTAACCCTCATTGTACGAGGAGTAGGGAAGTCAGAGGAAAAGTGCTCTATTTCAAAATAAGTGCTGTGTAGACATTCCCAATTTCAAAATAAGCTATTCTGAAATAAGCTACACAATTGATGTAGCTCAATTTGTGTAGCTTATTTTAAGTTAAACCCTGCTGTGTAGATGCACCCTCATTCATAAGCTTCTGGCATTTACCCCCACTCTTCCACTGCCTTTGTACTGTGACCTTCAGCAAGTCATCCTGGGTATGGCTGCACTGCAATGAGATATCCACAGCTGGCCCGTGCCAGCTGATTTGGCTGGAGCTCAGGCTGCTGGGCTGTTTAAGTGCAATGCAAATGATAAAGCTTAGGCTGCAGCCTGAGCTCTGGGATCCTCCCACCTCAGAGTGTCCTAGAACTCAGGCTTCAAAGCAATTAAAAGCCCCTTAACCCAAACCCCATAAGCCTGAGTCAGCTGTCACAGGCCAGCTGCAGGTGTCTAACTGCAGTTTAGACATGCCCTTCAGCTCTCTTGGGGTATGTCTACATTACAGCACTAATTCGAACTAACTTAATTCGAATTAGTTAATTCGAACTAAGCTAATTCGAACTAGTGCATCTAGACCTAAAAACTAATTCGAATTAGCATTTTGCTAATTCAAACTAGCATGTCCACATTGAGTGGACCCTGAACCGAAGTTAAGGCTGGCCGGAACCAGTGCCGGCAGGGCATCAGGTTAGGACTTAGAGTATGGAGCTGCTGCCTCAGGCTTGCCGAGGGCTGTGCTTAAAGGGACCCGACCCCCACCCCGGACAGACAGTTCTCAGGGTTCCCCGCTTGCTTGTCTACCTCGATGAGGGACAGCAAAGCAGTCCTGTCTTGGAGTGCCCTGAGTGCCCACACTCGGCACATCACAGCACTCGGCCATCAGCCCAGCTGCACTTGCCGCAGGCTGCCATCCAGGGGTGGTCAATCGGGGGCTGTCAGGATCCATGAGGCCCTGCAGGAGAGCTTCCACCCCGAGGAGCCCGCAGAGCCACCCCAGTCCTCCCCATCGGGGGCTCGTGCCCCATTCCTCCCTCACCTCCTTCCACTTACCCCTCCCTAGCCCCCCTTCCTGATGTAAAAAAATAAAGGACACGTGTGTTCAAAAATAGAAACTCTCTTTATTTAACAAAACTGGGAGTGGGGGGGGATTAACCTCTGGGGAGACTGGGAAAAGGAGGTGGGAGAGGGGAAGGAAGAGGATGGGAGAGGGGAGGGGGAAACCTGGGAGGAGGGAGCTGGAAGGGGGAAGCTAGGGGAAGAAGGAGGAGGGGAAGTATAAAACTATGGTACGCCATATCTTCAGTACTGTGTACAGATGTGGTCTCCTCACCTCAAAAAAGATATTTTGGCCTTGGAAAGGGTTCAGAAAAGGGCAACTAAAATGATTAGGGGTTTGGAACAGGTCCCATATGAAGAGAGGCTAAAGAGACTGGGACTTTTCAGCTTAGAAAAGAGGAGACTGAGGGGATATGATAGAGGTATATAAAATCATGAGTGGTGGAGAGGGTGCATAAAGAAAAGTTCTTCATTAGTTCCCATAATATAAGGACTAGAGGACACCAAATGAAATGAATGGGTAGCAGGCTTCAAACTAATAAAAGAAAGTTCTTCTTCACAAAGCAAATAGTCAACCTGTGGAACTCCTTGCCACAGGAGGCTGTGAAGGCTAGAACTATAACAGAGTTTAAAGAGAAGTTAGATAAAGTCATGGAGGTTGGATCCATGGAGTGCTATTAGCCAGGGGGTAGGAATGGTGTCCCTGGCCTCTGTTTGTGGAAGGCTGGAGATGGATGGCACAAGACAAATGGCTTGGTCATTGTCTTCGGTCCATCCCCTCCGGGGTACCTGGTGTTGGCCGCTGTCGGCAGACAGGTTACTGGGCTAGATGGACCTTTGGTCTGACCCAGTACGGCCGTTCTTATGTTCTAAGCTCAGGGCTCAGGGTCGGGGGTCTCACTGGACCAACTTGATTTTCATGCAAACCTGCTCCTGGGTTCGCATGTGGCCTTTTGTGGCCAGGCTGGCATCTATCCTGCCCTAGACGGCCACTTTCCTGTGCCTAGTGTAGAGATTGTGGACGTTGGAGGCCTCCCCCCAAACCTGGATGAGGTCCACGATCTCCGCACTAGACCAGGCGGGCGCCCGCCTCTTGCGGCCCCGGGCAGGCTCCTGGGAGTCGCCAGCCTGGTCCTGGGAAGAGGCGGAGGGCTGGGTGGCAGCGGGTGGCTGGCTCATGCCGTGCCAGGTGCAGGGTCTGCTGGCTGGGTGCTGGCAGGCTTGCACCTGGCACAGGCACCGTAGCCAGACCGTGGCCCTTTAAGGGCTCCGGGGCCGGGAGGGGAGCAGAAAAGTTTCCCTGGCTTGGCCCAGAGTGGCCACCAGGGCAAGCTGGGAAGGGCTAGCCTCCAACTAGTTCGAATTAAGTGGCTACACAGCCCTTAATTTGAACTACTTAATTCGAACTAGGCGTTAGTCCTCGTAGAATGAGGTTTACTTAGTTCGAATTAAGCGCTCTGCTAGTTCAAATTAAGTTCGAACTAGCGGTTTGCATGTGTAGCGCCTATGAAAGTTAATTCAAACTAACGGCTGTTAGTTCGAATTAACTTTGTAGTGTAGACATACCCTTGGTTTAGTTTCCCCATCAGTAAAATGAGGCTAATGCACACCTCTGTTATATGAGGTCTCGTGTAAAAAGTAAAGTTTGAAGGTGTAAGTATGTGCATGTTAAGTGTGATCTTTTCGTAGCTTTTAAAGTATTTAGCATTTGACATTGACTATAGTATGCCATTGTGAAATGAAAACACTGTGATGAACTAGCTATTAGGTATGTGTACTGCTGCCATCTAGTGAATGGAATTAGAATTGACCAATGATATATCATAGGCCCTATACTGTCAAGAGAAATTCACCTTCAGCACAAGTGGTAGAGGGCTTGCAGGTTTGGGGCAGGCGGGCTGAGATCTATCCTTGCCATCACAGTGAAGGAAGGAGCAGTTGCTGCGATAACTATAAAAGGATAAGTTGTCTCAGTCTATTGCAAAATACACCTGCTTGAAGACAAACATCAGTATTGAAAAAGACAATGCTTTCACCAGGCACATGAACTAAACTAGTAGTACTCACTAAGAGTTGGCCAACAAGCCCATTATTCCAAGGGGCACTGCCCCCATCAGTGGCATCCTTGTCTGAGGCTGCTAAATAACTCCTCTCTCAAACAGAGACAAGTCTGAACTCATAAGCTTTCCCTTAAAACTTGGGAAATGTTGGGCTCTGAATGGGCTCTGGCTGTTCTTAGCTGAGTGCCAGCCACCTAAGCTGTCAAGCCCTATTAATGGAAGGAGGGGAAGGGTGATCTAGTATAGTGGATAGGAGACTGGGAGGACTCAAGAGATTGAGGTTCAGCTTCGGGCTCAGGTGGGCTCTTCCACTGTGATCTATAGCAAATCATTTAATGAACCCTATGCCTCATTTCCCCTATGATTGATCAGTGGATAGATAACACATCCCATTCTCAATGTTGTTGTGAGGATAAAACACTTTAATGAATCTGAGATGCTCAGATTCTATAGGGATGTGGGCCATATACAAACCCACACAGATGAATTTTAAATGGGTTTTCCACATACAAGGAAATCTTGATCATATCTATTCACCAAAACGATGCTACCCAGGGTATGTCTACACTGCAGTGTTTTTCTGGAAAAACAGCCATTTTTCCAGAAAAACTATACTTACATCTACACTGCTATTGTGCTCTTTCGACAGAAAGTCGAAAGAACTGAGGGTTTTTTCCGACAGCAGTAAACCTCTTTCTACAAGGAAGAAGCCTTTTTCCAAAAAAGCTTTTTCAGAAAAAGGTGTGTGTGGATGCAGAAGAGGGAGTTCTTTCGAAAGAAGAGGCCTCCAGGAAACAACACAGGTGCCCTGGTGGACACACCGTCCATACTAATCACAACTTAAATGCGAGATAGCGTCCAATAAATGTGGATGCTATCTTTGGAAAAAGCACATCACTTTTTCCTTGAGCTTTTGCTGTGTGGATGCTCTCTTTCAAAATAAGCTTTTCCGGAAGATCTCTTCCAGAAAAGCTTCTTCCGAAATAAGTTTGCAATCTAGACATAGTCCTAATAAACATGCCAGCTTCTGGGCTGACCGTCACTGTGTCTGGGATGGTGACTCTGGCAGACAGAGCACACTCGGACACTAATTTAACAAGAGCATCCTTCTGTGTGCATCTCTCCTCTGGCTTCTTTCTACTTAGAAGCTTTCTCCCAGGACTTGTTCCACCTTAAACTTCTTCTTCTGCTGGTTTAGTATCTGACAAGAGCACAATACTGGACCATGTCACCACACACAGACTGGACTCATTTTCTACGGATTCCAACAGATTGACTTATTTCAGTATCACTTCGTGTCCCGAGGACTCTGAATCCAGATTGCAGCCTCCTGTTCACTACTCCACCCCCTTCCCCCCTCCCCCCCCCCGCTTTCTTTTTCTCTTTCTTTCTTCCATCCACATTTACAATCCCTCATTTCCATTCTGCTCCACCCTCTCCCTAGAGACTTTGTTCTCTTGCCTGTATCTTTGCATTGCAATTGTGCCATGTTTATTTCAAACATTTTGGCGGGCTGTCACTCCAATGGAAACTCAATTAATTGCAGGGCTTGTAGACCTGGGACAATAGCATCTGAAAAAAAATCATTATGAACAGATTTGGGGAAAAAGTTTTATGCTGTGCTGCTGAACAAGCTAATAACAGTAACAACTGTGGAATGAGGAACACATTCTCTATGTTTTCAGAGCTCTGAACAAATAATCTGTAATGTAATTCTATTGCGTTGCTACAGACAAAAAGAAGGCTTGACTTAGAACTTCAGAACCTGGCCCACCTAGTATCTAAGTCAGGCAAAATTCCTCTTACAAAGTCAGATGATCAGATTATACGAACCTTTCCTAAGATTGTACACAGCTTCATTGGCTTCAGGATATGAATAAGGATGAAGTAAAAACAGAGCAGGGACATCAAATTTGTCCCTTTATGCATAATTTTATATTACAGTACTTAATTTATATTGCAAATACCATCTACAATTCAAACAAACTGCATCCTGATTAGGTCTACCCAAGCTGGCATTTTCCGTTTAGCTTACCTCAAAACCACAGATTTGACATTCACATTTTCGAAGATAAATAATAGTCCCAGGGCAGTCAGATTCTATGTGCAAAAGTCTCATTGTTCGTGTTGTGTGTATGTATAAGAGAAAGGGGGTTGTTTACAAGTTGTGGTTAGCACCTAACATTTTCTCTGAGTTCACCAGTAAAAAAAAAAAAAAATCTTTGCATGGATTGGAATAAATACTACTGTGTGTGTCCATTTTTAATGCTCCCTCTCTGAAATGTCCAGTGCACCTGTGTCTGTCTTACTTCCCTGTATAATGAAAATGCAAAAAGTCACGTCTGTAACATTTCAAATGAAGAGCTTAAAAAAATTTCACCAATTTTTCATTTGCTGAATTACATATATGTGTGCATGAACACACATATATAGTATATGTTTGTATAAACACGTTTACATGTGTGTGTACATGGCCAGACAGGAGACACACTTGAGAAGTGTGTGTGAGAGAAAGAGAGAGAAAAGATACAACTGATGAAACTCATGAAATGGCTATACTGAATAATTGGACGATTAAAAGTGACAATATAGTTTGACTCGGTGCAAATGGGAGAATTCAAATAGGAAGCTAAGGTAAAAGTTACACAGGCATGTGCATGTCAACTAAGCATCCACCTTCCCTCAAATCACTGTGCACAACAGCGGCTGTCTGTGCGCTGAACCCCTCGCATCTGGACAACAATCACTTCAAATCATTTTTCCTAGTTCATTATGTTGTTCTCAAATTCCTCCTCTTAATGGGGGAAAAGGGAGCCCACGCCTCATCCTTCTCTCGGCTCCGATTGGCTGAAAGTTTCCGATCCCTGCTCCAATTGGAGAATCACAAATCATCTCCCTCCTGTTCCTCCCTCCGGCCCGCGCGCATTCACGCCTTACTCCACCCTCGTTGAATCTGACCAGCAACCTGCGGACACCGTAGCTCGCTTCACTATGAGCCTCCTGGCTACTTTCATCCTCGCTGCGTTTTCCCTGGCTCTGCATCACAGCATCCCTGCGGACTAGTAGGAAGCGGGAGGAAAACCCTGAGCACTTTTGCGGAGGCGGCCTGGGGAGATGGATGGCGGGGACATAAAGGCGTTAGCTCTCCAAGAACATTCCCGCACGGTGGTGGGGAAAGATTTTCTATCTGGCATATGATTCTTCCTTCTGCTTTCTTGGGAGACAAGAACTCAGAGAAGATGCCTCGGGTGCTGTGGGCTCTTTGCTTTGGTGTCCTGGAGACGGTCCTTTGCAGTTTCTCAGAAGATCACTGCAGCTGGAGGGGGAGGTACGGATGAGTAACCATTGGCAAGCATGGCACGAGATCGCACTGTGCTAAATGTGCTCTACGGTGGGAAACCGTCTGCTTTGTCCAGAAACTCCGATACTTTTTCTTAATAATGCAGCCTCCGATTCGCCAGTCCCATTGTCTTCAGTGGGAGTTTGGATGGCCGGATGGTTATTAATGCCTGAAAGGCTCGTGCAGCAGAGTTTAAGTCTAAGAAAGGAGCTGATAGATGGGGTAACGTGTGTTCCGGCCGAGCTGCTATGCTCTTAGTATCAAGACAGGGGATCTGATTCTGTTCTCGCCTATCCTGGCTGCAGTCAAGTGTAGACTCACGTTAACGGTGAAAAGCAAGGAGAGGAGCTGGCATGCTTCTTACTAACCTGTGCCCAAGGAAATATTGAATTTCTGGTTTATGTTTGAGAAAAGGAAAATTCCAGTCCTTGTGGCAGCCGTCTTCAGTCGATTGAGCTTAACTTTCACATAGCCTCTGAGAAAAAGATATTGCTTTCCCCTAAGAAGAGGATGGGTTGGTTCTCTCTCCTTCCCCCCAC
Organism: Rafetus swinhoei; assembly: GCA_019425775.1. NCBI lineage: Eukaryota > Metazoa > Chordata > Testudines > Trionychidae > Rafetus > Rafetus swinhoei. The sequence goes on along the minus strand of CM033443.1, from coordinate 41,553,002 downwards.
CCCTCCATTGCTATCAGAGAGGGAAAGTATCTCCCTCAGAGCTAGCTGAAAGTTCACAAGATTTTAAGTTAAATCCATCCTGAGAGAACAATATCCAACCTCCTAAACCAGGGGTGGACAGTAATTTTTGATGGGGGGGGGCACTTAATGAGCCACACTCTTCCATGATATTAATGGAGGTGGTGCTGGGTCTGGGATGCAGGTTGGGTGCAGAAGGGAGCTTGGGGTAAGGGATTGGGGTTCAGGAGGGAGTGTGAGGTCTGGGAGGGAGTTGGGTGAAGGATGTGGTTGTGACCTGGGGAAGGAGACTGCGGTGCAGGAGGGGTGCAGGGTTGTTATCTTGGGCAGGGAATTGGGATGCAGTGTCTGGGAGGGGGTATGGGTTCAGGAGGGGACAGAGAGTTTGGCTTATGTGGGGTAGGGGGACAGAGGTTTGGGGGGAGGAAGAGGCTGGGGTTCCAGAAGCAGGCTCTGGCTGGGAGACTTACTTGGGTGACTTCTGGCCAGCAGCCCAGCAGGTTTCTCAGGCAGCCAACCTGCCTGCCCTGCACAGGCTGCAGGGTCCAAGTGTGTTGGTGAATGAGAGCCTGAGGGGAAGGGGCATTGGTGCTTTGTGAGCTGCCTGTTTTTCAAACAGGTGGCTCCTAGTGGCCAGAAATTGGCCAATGGGATTGTGCTGGAAGCAGAGCAGTGCAGAAGCACCACTCCTCCCTTCTCTGGGCTCACAGCTGAGAAACAGAAATGGCTGCGGCAGCTTTTTCTGAGCAGTATGGGAGGGCGGGGACGCACAGTGTTGGGCAAGCAGGGAGTTTACCTGAGGCTCCCTGCTGCATTTGCGGGCTGGATCCAGTGGCTTGGCGGGCCAGAACTGGCCCCCAGGCCATATTTTGCCCAGCCTGTCCTAAACCATCTCTTTGAGGGGCAGCATCTTGTGTCCTCTGGCAGAGTTATGGGCTCTGCACCCACATAAACCCTCCCTCTGGTTAGTCCAGCTTCTCTGTGCTTTGAGATGATGCATTTTACTTGGTGTGTTGATTGTTTTATTGAATCCTAGGGCTGTAGGCCTATTATTTTTTTCTTTACAAGGTGGAGGGAAAGGAAAAAGGAATAAATAAGTGAAAGTGCTGGAGTTGGTTAGTTTTTCTCATGTTTATGGAATGCCCCCTAGAACTAAACATTGATCTTCCTGCCTGCAGAGGACAGGGACAAGTGAGAGTTACAGACCTCTGCCACTTGAAGTTTCTTGATTCTCTGTCCTCTCCAACCTACCTAATTGTTTTGCACTTCATAATAATGGCAATAGTGACTAATGAAATTGGGTGCAGCAGCAGCTGATCCTTTCCAAATACTCCATGCTTCCTGCTTTCATGGGAAAATAAGTGAAAATTGGAAAATAAAAATGAAAGTCCCTAAATAAAAGCCTCCAAGCAGGCTGCTTTAATACATGAGCTGAATTGCTCTTTGACATGATTTTATTGAGAGGTTGCAGAATTCCTAGGCCAAACTGCTATTTAAAACCACATTGTTCAGAACTGAAAGCAAGACAAGATTTGTCAAGCAGAGTTACTGTAAGAGCTCTGGGCTTGGAGCCGCTTTTCATGATGTCTGTATAGGGCCTAGCAGAGTGGGTCCAGTATGAGACCTCTAAGCCATGCTGAAGTACCAATATGAAAGGAAAAACTTAAAAAACAACAAAGAGTCTTGCAGCACCTTAAAGACTAACAAAACATGTAGATGGCATCATGAGCTTTCGTGGGAACAACCCACTTCTTCAGATGAAGTGTGTTGTGCCCACAAAAGCTCATGATACCATCTATACGTTGTTAGTCTTTAAGGTGCTGCATGACTATTTATTGTTTTTTAAGTTTTTCCAGTTACAGACTAACTCGGCTATCCCTCTAAAGCAATATGAGAGGAGTCTGGTTTGCCATCAGTCTTGGATGGTTTAGACACAAATCTTAGTTGTCCCTTGTGGTCCCTTCGAACTCTATGGTTCTATAATATGATGGGAGACAGCATAACTGCTATGAAAATGCCTTTATAGATAGGAGAGCCAAGCCTACAGATGGCAGCGCCATGGGCATGTTAAAACACATTTCCCAGATAGTTCAGTGGCAGCTTCTGTTTCTCAAGGTTTTCTCCTACAGATGAGTTAACTACAAAGGAGCAAAAACAGGTCAAGTGACAGTCACTGGGTGAATCTGGATTAAAGACCCATACCCTTCCACCGCCTGCTGAGAATTTTGCTTGCTTACAAGTGGATAGTTCAAAGAATGGAGAAGTGCTCACATTGTCACACTCTTTCTGCTCTAAAAGTTTTGGAACTACTTACGAAGCTCGTAGGGTCTGAGCTTGGGCCCACTATGGACAGAGGCTGGTCCCCGGCAGAAGCTCCTGTCCACATTGGGCCCATGCTTGCCACTGACAGAGGCTGTTCCAGGGGAGGCGAGGCAGTCTCTGTCTGTGGGGAGCTTGAACCCTTATGGACAAGGGCTGCTGCCACCCCATGCTGCTGTCTCTGTATCATAGGCAGCAGCGTGGGGCAGCAGGCAGCCGATCTGCACAGGGAGCTGGGTTTTTAAATCCACTCCCTTTGTGGACTGGCTCCCACCTGGGAGTGGGGTTGGAACACACTGGCTCCTGGCTCCATCCCTTGGATCTATAGAATAATTGAGTAACCAATAAAAATTCATGCAGTTACTTGACTATTCTATTACCTGCTATCTAACATCCCTACGGGTATGTCTACACTGCAAAGTTAATTTGAAATAACAGCCGTTATTTCGAATTAACTTTAATAGTGTCTATACATGTAAACCGCTATTTCAAAATTAATTTGAAATAGCGGAGCACTTAATTCGAATTTGGTAAATCTCAGTCTACGAGGAGTAACGCCAAATTCAAAATAGCTATTTCGAATTAAGTGCTGTGTAGACACTTAATTTGAAATAGGGGGCCTCCAGCCCTTCCCAGGGAGCCCTGGTGGCCACTCTGGGCACAACCAGGAAAACTTACTCTCCTCTTCCCCAGCCCTAGAGCCATTAAGAACATAAGAACGGCCGTACTGGGTCAGACCAAAGGTCCATCTAGCCCAGTATCCTGTCTGCCGACAGTGGCCAGCACCAGGTGCCCCAGAGAGGGTGGACCGAAGACAATGATCAAGCGATTTCTCTCCTGCCATTCCTCTCCAGCCTATGCCAAACAGAGGCCAAGGACACCATTTTATCCCCTGGCTAATAGCCTTTTATGGACCTAACCTCCATGAAATTATCAAGCTTCTCTTTAAACTCTATTATAGTCCTAGCCTTCACAGCCTCCTCTGGCAAGGAGTTCCACAGGTTGACTACACGCTGTGTGAAGAAGAACTTTCTTTTATTAGTTTTAAACCTGCTACCCATTAATTTCATTTGGTGTCCTCTAGTTCTTCTATTTAGGGAACTAATAAATAACTATTCTTTATCCGCCCCCTCCACACCACAAGTAAATAACTTTCTTTATTCACCCTCTCCACACCACTCATGATATACCTCTATCATATCCCCCCTCAGTATCCTCTTTTCTAAACTGAAAAGTCCCAGTCGCTTTAACCTCTCCTCATATGGGACCCGTTCCAAACCCCTAATCATTTTAGTTGCCCTTTCTGAACCCTTTCCAAGGCCAAAATATCTTTTTGAGGTGAGGAGACCACATCTGTACACAGTATTCAAGATGTGGGCGTACCATAGTTTTATACAGGGGCAGTAAGATATTCTGGGTCTTATTTTCTATCCCTTTCTTAATAATTCCTAGCATCCTATTTGCCTTTTTGACCGCCGCTGTACACTGTGTGGAAGTTTTCAGAGAACTGTCCACAATAACTCCAAGATCTCTTTCCTGATTTGTCATAGCCAAATTAGCCCCCATCATACTGTACGTATAGTTGGGGTTATTTTTCCTGATGTGCATTACTTTACACTTATCCACATTAAATTTCATTTGCCATTTTGTTGCCCAATCACTCAGTTTGGTGAGATCTTCTTGTAGTCCCTCACAGTCTGCTTCTGTCTTGACTATCCTGAACAGTTTGGTATCATCTGCAAACTTTACCACCTCACTGCTTACCCCTTTCTCCAGATCATTTATGAATAAGTTGAACAGGATTGGTCCTAGGACTGACCCTTGGGGGACACCACTAGTTACCCCTCTCCATTCTGAAAATTTACCATTTATTCCTACCCTTTGTTTCCTGTCTTTTAACCAGTTCTCAATCCAAGAAAGGACCTTCCTCTTATCCCATGGCCATGTAATTTACACAAGAGCCTTTGGTGAGGGACCTTGTCAAAGGCTTTCTGGAAATCTAAGTATACTATATCTACTGGATCCCCTTGTCCGCATGTTTGTTAACCCCTTCAAAGAACTCTAATAGATTAGTAAGACAGGATTTCCCTTTACAGAAACCATGTTGACTTTTGTCCAACAAATTATGTTCTTCTACATGCTTCAATTTTATTCTTTACTATTGTTTCGACTAATTTGCCCGGTACTGAAGTTAGACTTACCGGTCTGTAATTGCCCGGATCGCCTCTAGAGCCCTTTTTAAATATTGGTGTCACGTTGGCTACCTTCCAGTCATTAGGTACGGAAGCCGATTTAAGGGATAGGTTACAAACCACAGATAATAGTTCAGCAATTTCCCATCTGAGTTCTTTTAGAACCCTTGGATGAATGCCATCCGGTCCCGGAGATTTGTTAACATTAAAGGGATAGACTCTGGCCAAAGTGCCTGTGCCAGCTCCAAGCCTGCCAGCCCAGAGCCAGCAGTGGCCACCGGGGCCCCTGACCCAGTGGTCCCAAAACTTGAGCCAGCAAGCCACTGGCAGCCAGCCCTCCACCGCTCCCCAGGAGCAGTCTGCCAGCTCCCAGGAGCCTGACAGGGGCTGGAGAAGGCGGGCACCTTCCTGGTCCAGGGTGGAGATCATGGACCTTATTCAGGTGTGGGGGGGATGCCCCCAACATCCATGATCTCTGCACTAGATGGAGGAATGCGGCCGTCTATGGCAGGATAGCTGCCAGTCTGGCCACCAAAGGCCACATGCAAACCCAGGAGCAGGTTTGCATGAAAATCAAGTTGGTCCAGCGAGACCCCAACCCTGAGCTTCCCCTCCCCCTTCTTCCCTTTGCTTCCCCCTTCCAGCTCCCTCCTCCCAGGTTGCCCCCTCCCTTCTCTCTCTCTTCCCCTCTCCCGCCTCCTTTTCCCAGTCTCCCCAGAGGTTCATCTCCCCCAGTTTTGTTCAATAAACCCAGTTTCTATTTTTGAACATACGTGTCTTTTGTTTGACATCAGGAAGGGGGGCTAGGGAGGGGTAAGTGGAAGGACGTGAGGGAGGAATGGGGCACGAGCCCCCGGTGGGGAGGACCGGGGTGGCTCTGAGGGCTCCTCGGGTGGACGCTCTCCCGCAGGGCCTCCTGGATCCTGACAGCCCCCCGATGGACCCTCCGGATGGCAGCCTGCAGCAAGTGCAGCCAGGCTGATGGCAACGACCCCACGAGATGCACTGGTATGCCCAGGGGCAGCTCTGGCTCCATGTGGCCGAGTGCTGTGGTGTCCCGAGTGCGGGCACTCAGGGCACTCCAAGACAGGACTGCTTTGCTGTCCCTCATCGAGGTAGACAAGCAAGCGGGCAACCCTGAGAACTGTCTGTCGGGGGTGGGGTAGGGTCCCTTTAAGCACGGAGCTCAGTTAGCCTCAGGCAGCAGCCCCACACGCTAAGTCCTAACCTGATGCCCTGCGGCACTGGTTCGGCCAGCCTTAACTTTGGTTCAGGGTCCACTCAGTGTGGACACGCTATTTGAAATAGCAAAGCGTTATTTGAAATAGGTTTTTAATGTAGATGCGTTAATTTGAATTAGCTTAATTCAAATTAACTATTTCGAATTAAGTTAACTCGAATTAACGCTGCAGTGTAGACCTACCCTACTAGAGACAAGTAGAGAAGGCGCCCCCCCAGTACTGAGTTTGCATCTCAACTTCATCAAAGTATCAGGGTGTTCAGAGGCAATCTGGATTCAACACCCAAAGTAAAATGGGGGACAGCTCAGACGTTTGAAGAAGGGGGCAGATTTGGGAATCCAGGGTCTGACTCAGGCCCATCTCCACCTGGAATAGCTGGGTGGGCAGTAATTGAGGCTGCTCCACAAGAAAGGAGCAAGTAGGCATGAAACGAGCCCAGAACTAGAGCAGGAAAAGGAGAGGAGTAGTCAGGAGAGTGATCAGCCTGACTCATTGTTACAAGCTATGCTTCCACATTCTAACCTTGGCATGGAGTGTCCCAGTCACTAAGACCCAGACTCTACAAGGGAGTTAAGCACTTATCTCCCCCTCAAATCAATGGGATGTAGGCACCTAAATTAAACACCTTGGAGTATCAGGGTCTCAGTCCTTCTCACAGGGCTATTGGGCAAGTGGGCTCCGTGCTGGGTAGCTCTGGCCACTGGAAGCTGGTTTAATCCTGCTGCCTGGTGGGGCCATTGGAAGCTGAAAGGGTCCTGGCGCATGCTGGGATGGAGATCCTTTTGACAAAGGGCTAGTATGATAGTAACGTGTTCATTCTCCTCCTGCAGTGGCTTGTCCCAGGAATCAGAAAGCGTGGAGCAGATCTCTCTACACTGTGCTGAAGGCTCACTTGAGTGGCTGTACCCAGCTGGAGCCTTACGCCTCAGCCTCTCCCCCCGCCTCCCCATGAGCACTGCAGCCAAAGGGAAGAGCCCCAGGCAGATCACCACCTGTATCAAGCCCTCCAGCACCTTCCAAGGAGCTCAGATCTATCTGGAGAGGGATGGGATCCTGGAACTTCTGCTGTCTGAGACAGATGCCTCCCTCCGTCCTAGGGTGCGCTGCTTCAGTTGGCTGCCCCAGGAAAAAGTGGCACTCTTTCTTCAGTCTACCTTGCACCAGGACATCAGCCGTCGGATTGCTGCCTTCCGCTATGAGCTGCGGGGAGATTGGAACTCACGCCTCTCACTGCCCTCCAGCAACCTCAGCCTGGAAGGTAAATAGCCAGCGTGTCAGGGATCCACTCAATGCCAGGCGTGTTAACCAACTCCACTGCTTGCCTCCTGTCCTGTCACTTTGCCAGTCTCCTCCCTCATTGGGCAAGGAGGGTGAGATCCACCACAGCAGTGCCCTGGCATGAGCTGCTCCAGCAGGATGAGTCCTTACTGCATTGTTCTAACAGGGCCAGTTAAAAATCTAGGCTTGTGTGCATTCTTGTAGAGAGAGAGGCTGGCTAGAGGACCCAGGACCCTTAGGTTCTATTTCTGATTCTGCACTGACTGTGACCTTGGGCAAATTGTTTCACCTCTTTGTACTTTAGATTCCTATAAGATCAGGGGACCACTGCTGACATACCTCACAGGATAATTAGTTAACAGGCCAGTCCTCAAGCTCTTGCTTAGTTCGCAGTCAGGAAGAATTCCTCTTGATTAATGAAGATGACAGGAGGTTTTGCTTGAGTCATGGCACTGAGACTGGGTTAATTATTGACAGTGTTAGCAGGGCTCTGAGCCATGTAACTGTTACATGGTAGGAGCTCTTTGGTCAGTGGGATTCTTCTTGGGTTTCTTGTCTCTCCAGGCTACAAACAGGTATATTCTACAGGAGGTTCCAGCCCCTGACTGCTAAAGACCTTGCCCAGTGTAGACCTCCTGTCAGGGACAGGGATGGGACAGTAACCCAATCTGGCCTCTCTGCCTGAGCGTGTTTAGAGAGCAGAGCCAGGAGCCAGAGGAGGGTCTCAAAGCAATTCCTATCAGCATGTTTAATCCATTCAGCTGCCACACAGCTGCGCTAATGAAAGTCCCGAGGGATATCCCTGCCATCCAACCACCTCAGACATAAGGGGTTCGCCTGGTCACTGTGGTGACACGAGCTTCCGCCCCCCCCTCCACCTCCATCCCCAGGAATGGCAAGGGCTGCTCTCAGAAGGGCCCTGGGAACCCTAAACAGAGGATCAGCGTGACTGGGTTTTCAGGCAAGGAGATTTGAAAGGAAGTATCCTAGCTCTGCAGCAATGGTTCCTCTCTCCCCCTCCTCCTTCCCAGCCATAGGAAGAGTCTCCAAGGGCAGCAGAGCTGGCCCTGGGTCAGGGAAAGAGCACAAAGATCTGGAAGCTGTGGCCTGGGTGAATTAGCAGTATGTTTCCACAGAGCTAGCAACAGGCTGAGCATACCCTTCCCTGCCTGGGGAGCCAGTCTGTTCTAGTCAGGTTCATCACCCCATGTAAAGGTACCCTAACAGCAACACCAGCCACAAAGGCTGGGCTGGGAACCTCAAGCCTAGAGACAACCAGAGCCTGTCTGTAAGAGGACAGAAACCAACTGTTGAATCCTAAGCATCTTGAACACCTGAAAAGTTCTGTTTCAGCTCTGGGTTCTCAGCCTGTATGAACCAGGGAGGAATATGCATGGAATAGGAGTCACAGCCCAGGGAAATTTGGGCCCAAACCAAATCCCTGACTCCATCTCTAGCCTAGATCACAGAAGGGGAACATGCCATTGACTTCCTCTGCTGCCAGCGTAAGTCACTATGTATTTCCAATTATTAAAGAATACTGGGGTTGGGGGAGAGGAAACATTTCCCCTTGTTGAGAAATAATATTCATGGCCCTGTTCAGAATGTCCCAAGAATGGAAGGGGTTGCCCCTCCCCACTCATGGCTTTCACCAGTTCAGTTTCAAAGTGACTGTTTGCTTTTTTGCCTGCTGCGGTACATTGAGTGGGTGTTTTCAGAGAACTATCCACAATGACTCCAAGATCGCTTTCTTGAGTAGTAACAACTAATTTAGCCCCCATCATTTTATATGTATAGTTGGGATTATGTGTTACAATGTGTATTTCTTGACTTTTATCAACACTGAATTTCATCTGCCATTTTGTTGCCCAGTTACCCAGATTTGTGAGATCCTCTCGAAGCTCTTCACAGCTTGCTTGGGACTCAACTATCTTGAGTTGACTGGGACTGGAAGAGCTGTCACTTCTTGCTGGAACCTCAGGGTCACAGCAGGGTAGACAGAGCATCTCCAGCCTTGGAGCCACAGTGGGGCAGAAAGCAGTGAATAAGTCAGGGCTGCAGTGGGGAGGGGACAGAATTGGGCGGGACTGTGGGCAAAATGGGAGCAGAGCATACCATATACAGAGCATGGGTGGACTGTAACAGGAAGACCTGATATCTCAGCAGAGCCTGGGGCAGTAAGGAATTGGGAGCAGCAAGAGATCTGGGGAAATACACCTGGGGATTTATTAGCAGCCTTCGCCTATTTGAATGGGGGTTCCAGAGAGATAGAGCTAGGCTGTTCTCAGTGGTGGCAGATGATAGAACAAGGAGTGATAGATTTCAAGTTGCAGTATGGGAGAACTAGGTTGGATATTAGGAAAAAACCCTGTATCATTAGGAGAGCGGCAAAGCATTGAAATGGCTTGCCTAGGGTGGTGGTGGAATCTCCACTCTTAGAGGTTTTTTAAGGCCAGGCTTAACAAAGCCCTGGCTGGGATGTTTTAGCTGCGATTGGTCCTGCTTTGAGCTGAGGCTTGGACTAAGAATGTTAAATATCAATTAATTTACTAGTCGAGTAGTCGATGGAATTTCCATCAACTCCTCAACTAGTCGATAGGCACTTACGCGTTCCTCCTTTGAAATGTACAAGAGCCCCAGCGGCTCTTCCCCGCGGGGGCTCTTGTGCATTTCAAAGTGGAAGTGCCCACATGGAGCCTGGAGTCAGCAGCACTTCCCACTGGTCCCAGGCTGCATGCAGCGTGCCAGCTTTGGGGTCAGCTGGGGACTCTCCAGCTGACCCCGGGTTCAGCACGCTTTGAAATGCCGCACGGAGCCCGGGCTCAGCTGAGGAGTTCCCAGCTGATCCCGGGTTTCATGGAAATGCCGCGTAGAGCCCGGGGTCAGACTCCCCAGCTGATCCTGGGCTCTGCATGGCATTTCAAAGTGGCACAGAGTCTGGGATCAACTGGGGGAATCCCCAGCTGATGTCCCAGCTAGCTCCATGCAGCGCTGCTGCTTTGAAATGCCACGATGGCACAGAGCCTGGGATCAGCTGTGTGGCACTGCCCCTTTGAAACGATGCCACGGCATTTCAAAGCGGCAACGCCGCACAGAACCTGTACTCCATGCAGCGCTGCCACTTTGAAGTATCCCCTTTTCCCCCCTGCCAGTGCTGCCTCTATTTGATAGAGGCAGCAAGGGGGGGAGCAACTAGTCGACTAGTCCTTAACATCGTTAGCTTGGACTGAAAGACCTCATGAGGTCTCTTCCAACCCTAAGCTTCTGTGATTCTATGAAAGGGAACCAGGCTCGGGAGCAACTGAGAGAGGAGGGACCTGGGGGGCCACTAGCCATGTGACCCCCCCCCCCCCCAGTCCACAGAAGAGCTGGGACAACTCCCCTCCCCTCCACTCCAAGCCATGCCTTGCTCTGCCCTCGCCCCACCTCTTCCCCCAAGCAATGCAGCCAAAGGGAATAACGGGGCAGAGGGGCTGGCCAGCCCCTGCACTCATCAACAGCAGCAGGGGAAGCGGAGCAACACAGATCCGCTCCTTCTGCAAGTGACATGGCAGGAGAGCAGAGCAAGTTGGGGTTTGGGGTTGCTGCTATTTCTCTGCTGCCGCCAGTGAGTGGGAGGAGGAGGGCAGAGGCAGATTCCTACTGTGGATGCAAACCTCCCTCCCGCTAGTTCCAGCCCCTTGGCACTTCTGCTCATGGCGTTTGGGGGACATGGCCTTCTCGTGCCCTCCTCCAGCTGTCACCACTGCCAGGTTAGAATGGAAAGGGCCTCCTCTCCCAAACACTGAGCCATCTCATCTCCTTCCTATGGCAGAGCAGTTGTATTTTGACTGAAGGTAGAAAGAAGGATAAAGCTGGACTCGTGATCTAACTCTCACAGGTGCTGACAGAGAAAGGCAGGGAGCTTCGGGCTGCCCAGAGGCAGGAGTGATGCCTAAAAGGGAGGAGTGTAGCTAAACAGCTCATGAGTATGAACCCATATCTCCTCCCTCTAACATGCTTGTTCTGTTCAGCACTGCTGATATTCCGCATGCTTAGCACGTCTGAAATGTCCCCGCACTTTCATCCAGCACACCAGCCACCTTCATCGTATTCTTCTCTTCTCCTGAGCAGTTCATTGCAACTCTTGACTCAGTCAGAAGGCTCTCTGCAGCGCCTCCCCGGGGCACATCACCTCTGCAGCTTCCCCACAAACGCAAAAGCTCTCACCTTGATTCTGCAACCTTTGTACCCAGGGTGTAGCCATATGTGAGTCTGAGCGGGTTGTATCCCAGGATCCAGGCCCACCCAAATTGGGGCCAGATCCCTCCGAATCCAATCCAGGGTGGTGTCTGTAAGCTCGCTGTGTCCTCCTCCTGCCAGTACCACATGCAGCTGCCCCTGTCTCCAGCCCCAGTGTTAGATCTACAGTGGGGCTGCCTCAGGGTGGTGGGTCTGGGTGAGGCTGGCACTGGGGCAAGCAGAACCCAGTGCCTGCAGGAGGGGGATGCCTCTGGATGAGGGTTGCCAACTCTGATAAGCAAATCTAGGTAATTTTTCCCCATTATAACCTAATGCCTTTTTCTTAAAATATCCTAATAAAATCACTGATTGCTTTCAATAGTAACCAGGACTTTCATGCCAATTCCAGGAGACTCGAGGCCAAACCTGGACAATTCACAACTCTAGTCCGGGCTGACAGATACCGGGATGGGTGGGCAGAGCTCAAGCCTCTGCCAAGCCCCCATCTCTCCCATGGGCACCCCAGGTGGCTGCTAAGAGATATGGGGCACAGGAGCGGGCAGACCCCTCATCTCTCCTGCATCCCTGCCCTCCGCAAGGCCTCCCATCTCTCCTGCTTCCTCCCCCTACTCCCATTGTCTACCCACCTGAAAGCCAGTTTTCTTGTCCTAGCTATGCCACTGCTTTGTATGCACAATAGGGATGTAATAGTGTAGCTGATTAACTAATTAACCAATAAGCAAAAGCTTATAGGTTAATGCTATAGATACACGCATTCCCGTCTCCCCCTTGCTAGTACATTTTTTAGTAGGCTGGCCAGTTGCCTGGCTCAGTCCCTGCTGTGGCTCTGCATTTAAAGTGTATTAGGAACCAGGTGGACAGGCAGCCCCGCTCAGTTCTGGGTCCAGGAGTTCAGCCCTTACGTGGATAGGGGCTGCTGCCTCTGTATCACAGGCAGCAGTGCAGAGCAACAGGCAGCCAGTCCATGAGGGGAGCTGGTTTTTAAACTCGCTCCCCTCACAGACCAGCTCCCGCCTGGCACCCCGTGATGCTGCCTCTGATACAGAGGCAGCAGTGCTGAGTGGCTGGGGGCTCCTTGGGAGTAGGACCAGACTGTGCTGGCTGCTGACCCTGCCCCCGGGGACTATAGAATAGTCGACTAACTGATAAGAATTCATGAGGTTAATCGACTATTCAGTTAACCAATAATTAACAACCCTAATGCACAATCCACCTCCCTTGGCCAGGTGCTATTGCAGGGGGAAGGGACACTGCATTCCACCAGGCCAACTACCAGGGGAAGGGAGCCCCTAGAAGGCACAGGGCAGCAGAGCAACTCTTGCGGGAACAAAGATAGAGCCCGAGGCACCCGGTGGTCTGAGGAGGCCAGATGGCCATGCTGTGTGGCACCAGCAAACAAACAGGACTTAGCAAGCATCCGTGCTTAGAGCATATGTGACCAGAAAGCCTGGCCCTCATTTCCAATGTAACTCTTCTCTGTTTTGATGCTGCAGGGGCATGCCGGCCATGTAATGACACCGAGATCTTGATGGCCATTTGCACTAGTGACTTTGGTGAGTACAGCTTCTGCCATTTCTGCAATCACATTCTCTTCCCCTAAGGGGTTTCTTCCAGGAATCTGGGGTGTTTGTCATCAGTGGATTTCAAGAATTAAACACAGAACAAAGAAAAATCCAGTCTCTGATGTCCCCATGATAGGACACATGCTAGCCTGCACATGACATACACTATGCTATTTACCATGGGCCTCTATAGAAAGAATGAGAACAGCTCTGTTATGTGTCATAGGCCCTATGGGTATGTCTACACAGCAAAGTTATTTTGAAATAACAGCCCTTATTTCAAAATAACTTTCCTAGAGTCTACACAGCCAAACCGCTATTTTGAAATAAATTCTAAATAGCGGAGCGCTTATTTCGAATTTGGTAAACCTCATTCTACGAGGAATAACACCAAATTCGAAATAGCTATTCCGAAATAAGTGCTGTGTAGACACTTATTTCAAAATAGGGGGCCTCCAGCCTTCCCAGGGCCACTCCAGCCTCAACCAAGAACACTGCTCTCCCTCCCCCCACTTCCCGGAGCCCTTAAAGGGATAGACTCTGGCCACAGTGCCTGTGCCAGCTCCAAGCCTGCCAGCCCAGAGCCAGCAGTCACTGCCCCTGACCCAGTGGCCCCAAAACATGAGCCAGCAAGCTATTGGCAGCCAGCCCTCCACCGCTCCCCAGGAGCAGTCTGTCAGCTCCCAGGAGCCTGCCAGGGCCCGGAGAAGGTGGGCATCTTCCTGGTCCAGGGTGGAGATCATGGACCTTATTCAGGTGTGGGGGGGATGCCCCCAACATCCATGATCTCCGCACTAGATGGAGGAATGCGGCCGTCTATGGCAGGATAGCTGCCAGCCTGGCCACCAAAGGCCACAAGCGAACCCAGAAGCAGGTTTGCATGAAAATCACTTGGTCCGGCGGGACCCCCACCCCTGAGCCCTGAGCTTCCCCTCCCCCTTCTTCCCCTTGCTTCCCCCTTCCAGCTCCCTCCTCCCAGCTTTCTCCCTCCCCTCTCCCACCCTCTCTTCTCCCATCTCCCGCCTCCTTTCCCCAGTCTCACCAGAGTTTGATTCCCTCCCTCCCAGTTTTGTTAAATAAAGAGAGTTTGTGTTCATGAAAATACGTGTATTTTATTTGACATCAGGAAGGGGGGTTAGGGAGGGGTAAGTGGAAGGACGTGGAAGGGGTAAGTGAATCGCCGCTTCATTTGGGTATGTCTAGTAAACTAATCTACATGGCTCTGGCGACAGAGCCATGTAGTCTAGACATGCCCTTTCTTACCTCAAGTGTTAAGGAACTATGCTGGTGGATTAAAAAGCCTTGAAATCTATTCCCAGTGTTGCCAAAGAGTTCTGAGAGATCTCTGTTAAGCACTAGTGCTGTCTAGATGGCAATAATTTCATTCCAGGGCAGCTCTCAAGGTTCTGAACTTTATTTTTCTTCCACATTAGAACATTACACATTTTAGAGAAGCTGAATCATGCTGAAACATATGGATTTGGATGGAAAACATGAGCTTTTTGACCTGGGTCCTCTTCCCTCCTCAGCTGTGACCAGAGAGCCTTAGGCTAAAAAAAGTCTTACCTGTGAAACTAGGCTAAACTGATACGTTTCTGCAAAACATTTCCTCTTCAACAAATCTGCATATTTCAGTACAAGTCATTTGCTCAAAAATGTTCCCACCTGCTCTGATAAGTAGTGGAATGAAAGCTAGAGTACTATGTGCCCACAGATTTGTTATTTAATATACTCTGTGTTGAATCTTTCATAAAAACCTGTATTCCAGATGGCTTCTCAGTGAAGTAATAGGCGCAGAAATAAAAACAGATGAAAAGGGAAAAATTCAACGGCATATGCAAAGCAGAAAAGCCCCTACACCCACAGCACAGGGGTCAGGAACTTGAAATGGGAAGGAGCGGCCATCTTTTCATCCTTCCCAGCTCTATAGAAGCACACACAGAGTTGGGCATAGTCCAGATATGATAGAGCATGTGCACGGGAGCTACTCACAGTACAAGCTTTCCAAATGCTGTGCAAAACAAGGGGCAGTTCATGTTGAATGACAGAGAGCCCACTGTGGCAGTTTTACAACCACAAACAAAACCAATCACTTGTGTATGTTCCTGCCTCTTCATTAGCCTACTTGGAGCTGGCAGGCCAGGCAAATGCAGGATAGCAGCAGGTGGCAGGTAGCCTGTGTTAAGTGCTGCTGACAGAACTAAGCCAAGGAACTCTGTCCCAGGCTGTGATCGCAAAGCGGAGATCGGCTTCGCTCCCACTGGACATTGGCACAGTGGACAGTTGCCAATTATTCCTGCATGCGCCGTTAGCTCCATTAGCTTCTTGATTTGCACCTGTAAAGAGCAGAAGGTGGGCCAGGGGTCACTGGCTGCCCAGGCCAGAGTTACCATGGCAATGAAGAAGTCAAACATAAGAGCAAGGGATTTGTCATGCTAGATCAGACCATAAATCCATCAAGTGGTCTGGCAGAGGCCAATGCCCGCTGATTCAGGGAAGGCCAACCACACTAGAATGTATCCAGCTAATTGTGCAGTATTATACGTAATATGTGCAGGGAGAGGGAAATCCCTTCCTTATCCTCACAGGTGATCAGTTCATGTCCTGAAGCATGAGGCTTCATGATCTTTATCTCAATACATAACTGTGAATACTAGGAAATTCCTATGAGTATCCAGATTGGGGAATGTGTGAGAGGGATTTTCTCTTATGTTCTCACTAAACATACCAGCCATTCCTTTCATGGAGTGATATCCCGACTGGAGCAGAGGGGACGAGGGAGTTGATGATCCCCTTGGAACACAGCACTTGACCTCCATCAGCTGCATTATAAGGGCATAAGCACAGAAAAACCCACAAAACCCTGGTCTATATTAGACTTTTAGGGGGATTCATGGAAGAGGTTCTCTAGCTTGTGTTATGCAGGAGGTCAGACTTGATGCTCACAGTGGTCCCTTCTTACCTTACAAATCTATAATGCAACTCCAGTGTAATCTGCAGTCCCGTAAGCTGTTTCAGCACTAAATCCCCATGCAGACCTACCTGTGGACTGAATAAATAAATCAGGCTTTGGGCCCGGGTCTCCAGTGACAAGAGGCTGGTCCACTGACTGGGTCACTTGTGCTACCTTGTCCATTTTTCCCAGATAGCCAAATATTCCCAGTTAAGGGTGCAGAAGCCACAGCAGTGCAACAGTTCCCAGTTCTGAATCAGTGAGTAATTGTGCCTCTTCTACCATCTTTTCCCTCAGTCATTCGTGGCAACATCCGGACCGTCTCCAATGATGTCGAGAGGCAGGAATCCATCATCAGCGTGAGTGCCACCCGGGTTCACCGGCAGAAATTCACTCTGTTCCAGCCTGTCAGTAAATCCAGCAAATCAATGGGCAGCATCCACACCCTCCTGCGGTGTGGAGTGAAACCAGGACCCGGCAGCTTCCTTTTCATGGGGTGGCTGCACTTTGGGGAGGCCTGGCTCAGCTGTGCTCCCCGTTACAAAGACTTTCAGCGCATCTACGAGATTGCACACCAGGCTCACGAGAACCCCTGTGAAGTCTCGCTGGACTGAGTGATGATGGCAGGGGCATTCAGCCTGACCCTTAGGCATGGCGATCACCAGCTAAACAATGGTGCCACCAAGGGCTCACATTCACCAGCCTGGGGATAGCAAGAATTCTCCCCATCCCATACCGACCTGCAGTGGTTCCCATTCCTACTTCACATGCTCTGTGCTGAAGCGAGTTGTAGGGTACCGTCTGTGCTACCAGGAACCTGGCTCCAGGCAGGAGATCCCCAGATTGCTGATTAGGATCAGGCACACGTTGAGTAACATAAAGGAAATTAGACCCTTCCCATGTGGGGAACAGTAACACAAACAGCTGACTAATGGAGAGCAGGACTTGTAATAAACCATCCCTTTAAGCAGCTTGAGTAGACAAAAATGCCAGTGAAATGGCAGCTAAGTCATCCTTACTATCCCAAGATTCATTGCCAGGTAAGTCCCAGCACTGAGGGACTCTCTTGCTGTGTTGTGACTGTTCAGACCGAGTATCGAAGTGGATTGAGTGTGGGGAGATGATGGATCACTGAACCTGGAAATCAATGCATGACCAACTCTGCACTTCATTTTGCACTGAAACACACCAACACAATGTGGAAAAGGCATTGGCAAAACTAGCCAAAGGCAGGGGAAAATCCTGCCCAAATAAAGAGGCCATGCTAACTCCACCAGGTTTGACCCACCATAGGATCTGATTCAGCAAAGCTCTTGAGCTGTCAGTCCCATTGACTTCAAAGAGACTAAAGCCCAGAGCCTCAAAGGTATTTAGGAACCTATGTGCTTCACAGAAGTGGGGCCTTGTTGCCATGACATCTGTTCTGAAGTGGTCCTGCTCCCTCTCCTTCCCCTAGAGAAGCTTCACCCCTCCAGTGAGGGGAGGAAGACCCAGGAAGTGACAGCTATCATGTTTACATTCCATTTAGTATTTGTTTGGGTAGAAATGTGAAGATACTACTTTGTATACAGTGTGGTGAGAAAGTGGAGGACAACAGAGCTATGGGAGGAGAGTCAGAGTAGGGCTGGGAATATCTGCTTGGTGGGCTTCTGAACGGACATAAATTAATGGTTCACAACCCGGTTGCCAAAAAGATGTCCCATGGAGTCTTCACAGGTGTCTTGTGTCCTTGACATTTAGGGAGCGTTCACTGGAGGGGTCCAGCTTTACCCTGCGGTAGCAGAGCAGAACATGGGTGTCAAACTGTACCTGCCTGGGGAGAAGGAAATTTACCAGCTACAGGTTTTGGATGTCGGGGAAGTAGTTTCTATCTGCCAGCAGGGAAAGACATTAGCAGCTCTTAGGTTTTGGTTAAATCATTATGTACATTTATACACAAGCTCTGTGCTACTCTTCAAGCTCCTGCCAGCAGAACCCTCACTCAAAGTCCCATGCATAGACTTTGGTGCCACCTCTCTTCAGATGTTTACCTCTATCCCGCAAACCTAGCATGGTTCCTGCCTTCAGAAACACCCAAAATGCAGAATCACCAAACAGCTTCTCAGGAACTTTAAAGCAGAGGTGGGCCCATGTTAAGATCGGGGGATTTTAGAGACAGAGCTCTGCTACAGATCCAGATTTCTGGTTTGGATCAGTTTAATGGAAGTGGGCCTAAACTACGATATTTGGATCTGAATCCAGATTCCAAACTCTTCCCACCGTTGGGTGACTTTTGATTTGGTGTTCCTATCTGGTTTCATCTCCGCACTAAAGAAGCTGACCTCATTTTAGCATCACTTTTGTGCTGTCTCTGATCTGCAAACATCGTATGTGGACCTTGACAGGAGAAGAGGAGTGGGAAGAACCTCTGTGAATGTCAGTGTGAAGTGATTCAGCAGGCAGTACAGTGTGACTCCAGTATGTACAGCAATGAAATCTTTGCAAAGGTATTTAGCTCACTTTTTTTAAAATGACAATTTGGGTCACTTGTAGTTTGAAGACAAGGCTTGTCTATAACAGACACCATAAATTAATGGCAGCTTTGGGAGCCAGGAGATGTGACTGAGGAACACAGGTTTGTCTTTCTACAGCTTATGTTAAATATACAGAATTGCCAACTAGAATTGTGTGTATTGTAGAAAATGGACTTGCAACATTGTGAGGAGTCCCTATGGGGAATCTGTATAAGTATGTGCATTGGTCCCAATATGCATATACTTAACCTACCACTGGTGATGGAAAATGGGGAAGTAGCAGCTGCTAATGGAAGCATTCTGGCAGAAACAAAGGTCTTGGGAGGAGATGGCAAGAAAGCAGAAGCCTGTCATCAGAGAACAGGAAATAGGAGTAAGAATCGAGAGAAGATGGTCTTTTCTTCTAGGTGGTCAGTGTGTCACAGACAATTGGAACTTGGACAACTGCAGAGACAAGCAAACTCTTTGTTTGGTTATTGGGGAGCGTGGGAAGGAGATCTGAACTGTCAATTTTAAACTGAGACATCCACTTTGGGGTGCTCAGTAGTTGTAGAACAGAAATTTTGAGTTAAAGGTGCAGGTTTGAGGGGAGTTTGGGACAAAAATCATTCATACCAGGTAACTATCAGCAAACTCCTAATTCTGTGTGGAAATTGCTGGTAAAGCCCAGATGTTTTAGGCCTTGTCTACATCCAACCAAGTTTAAGAATGGCCATACTGAGTCAGACCAGAGGTCCATATAGCCCAGTATCCTGTCTGCCGACAGTGGCCAATAACAGATGCCCCAAAGGGAAGGAACACAACAGGTAAACCTCACGTGATCCCTCTTCTGTCATCCATTTACAGACAACAGATTCTAGGGATACCATTCCTACCCATCCTGGCTAATAGTCATTGATGGACCTAACCTCCATGAATCTATCTAGCTCTTTTTTGAACCCTGTTAAAGTCCTAGTCTTCATCATATCCTCTGGCAAGGAGTTCCACAGGTTGACTGTGCGCTGAGTGAAAAAATACTTCCTTTTGTTTGTTTTAAACCTGCTGCCTATTAATTTCATTTGGTGACCCCTAGTTCTTATATTGTGGGAATAAGTAAATAGCTTTTCCTTATTCACTTTTTCCAGACCAGTCATGATTTTATAGACCTCTATCATATCCCCCCTTAGACTCCTCTTTTCTAAGCTGAAAAGTCCAAGTCTTTTTAATCTCTCTTCACATGGGACCTGTTCCAAATTCCTAATAATTTTTGTTGCCCTTTTCGGAACCTTTTCCAATGCCAAAATATCTTTTTTGAGATGAGGCGACCACATCTGTACGTAACTCATTAGTGATACAGCTGACTGTGGTTTGGATCTACACACACAACACTATTAACATTCAGCTACTAATCAAGGCAGCTAAGTCTACATCTGTACTACAGTGGGGATCAAGGCTTTGAGACTGATCCACCAGCAGTTGATTTAGCAAGTCTAGTGAAGATCCTCCAAATCAATCCAGATCACTCTCCAGTCAACCCTGCTCCTCTAACTCTGTTGAGAAGAGTAATGTAAGTAGACAGAGGAGTTTCTCCTGTTGACCCCCCTGCAGTGTAGACCCCATTGTAATTTGACCTAAGGTACACTGACTCAGTTGTGTACCTTAGGTTGATTTTCTGTGGTATTGTAGACATAGGCTAAGTTTGGCTCAGTTAGGATCTAGCCTGGAACATGGTTGGCTTCTTGTAACCAGTTCATAAAATGTGTTTGCTGTACAGATGGACAGCCCACCATGCTTTGGTCTCCCTGCTGCAGCATGTTCTCTACTTTAGATCCTCTTGAGGTATCATGAGAGCTGCCCAGATTTTCCCACAATGCACTGTTACAAACCTCAGGTACATGTGAATGCATATACATCTGTCACATGGTTGCACTGTGAAAAAATCTGCAGCACAGAGAAATGTCTGTTGTAAAGGGTTACAGGAGGTGGGTTACACCACCATTGTTTCTTATGTAGCGTGGATGGGACCTTAGGCTAATGAGTTCAAATGATTCTGGCTCACTTCTTATCCAAAAATGCCTATTTGGGGGACAAGGAGAAATATTTGATAAGTGGGGACATCATATATGCACTAAAGTTATAACAATACCAAATTTGTGATTTTTTTAAACTAAACTTTGTGTAAAGTGTGGGTTTTTTAAAATTTAAAATCTTAATATAAAATGCATCTCCACAGCTGTAAAACACTGTTAGGCACATTCAATGTTGCCGTTCTGTAGAGTGTAGTCAATAGCTGTGAGAATGTAATTGAGTTTATACATATCATGTCTATTTACAAGGTGAGAAAGGAAGCTCTAATTCTGCATAACTTGTAACAAAGAGATTTCTCATTGTTGTGTTTTGAAATAAACAACTGTATTTGTCATTTGTGGTTCTGAAGTGCCATATTTAAAAAAAAATCAGTATTTCTAGCAACCCTTGTGTCCATGATTTTTTCTGGGGACACTGGGTGAGGGTCAAACTGTGTTCTTGTCTCAGTAGTTCTGAAACAAAACTCACTGAGTTTCGGGACAGTAAACGAAAACTAGTAACGGTAAGAGCTTAACAATTTGGAAAGAGGCTTCTACGGCACTCTCCAGATGGATAGTAACTAGGTGGAAGCATCATGTGATTGGAGCAAACTCAGTGCCAAATTCAGCCCTGGTGTATTTTAACGCAATAGCCTTAGTCCATGGGTTTAACCTACCCTGATGTCAATGAACCTGTCTGCTCTGAACCAGAAAAGGAGTCAGGGGGTAGCTATAGTGAAGCATTCAGACTTCAATATTCCAGTGACAGCTGTGATGGTTTCAATGTATAGTGTAGGCAGGACCTTCACCTTGTTCTGAAATATGCTACACCCCTTGGGTCTTAGCATGCTCTTCGGACATTGCTATGGTCGATCTTCATTACAAACTAGAAGTTATACTTTATATTAAGGTTCTTTTAATAAAGGGATAGTAGTTGATTGTTTTAATAAATAGTTGATTGTTACAGAGTGCAACAGGTTGCTTATAACCTCTGGAACACCTTCTGCTGATGTATTTATAACCATCAATAGTACAATACTCTTCATGTCAGTAACATGATTATACTTCCTACTAATAATTTATTAAACCTATATGTACAGAAGGTTATTGTGAGGGGCAACATTGTGGAGCTGTGTTATAACGCAGGAATGCCATGATCACCTGTGTAATAACATGGATTGCTTTGACCCTTGTAGATGGAACAAACCCATAGAGAGTTTGGTCACAGGACTGGAAATGGCAGTGAGGAATACTCATAAGGAGTAGTTACACTTGCAGAGAGCCAGAGACCTAGAGTGGCAGCTAAGTAGCTACCCCTTATATCTGCTGTTTGTTGGAAGGAAAGGTTATATATGGAAGGCTAGTGAAGTACACGGCCAGATACTTCATCCCGTGGCATAGGGCTTCCATTATTTTAATCAGCAGGCCTCTTTATTCCTGCTGCAAGAACATCTGCATTGAAATTTCTGCTTTTCTAACAGTTAGAGGCCTGGACCACGAACCCAACAAAAGTAAAATGAGGAAGCAGGACACAGGACCTTGGCTTCCTACATTTTTGATTCCACCCCATCTCCTCCACACATGCACTTTTAATGGGTCCAGCTGCAGCCAGGCTGCAGAAAACATTCTATGGGTGTGCACCTCCTGTGGAGATGCAGTTTGTAATACAGACACCCTGGGTCAGCTGCTCCACTCCTCTGCACAGCTCAGCAGAGCAATAGAAGAGTAGGGACTTCAAGCCATTATCTGCAAGGGTCTACCTGCTTCCTGATGTAAATTGCTACAGGGCTGCTTTAGCTTAAGCTCCAGCTACAGAGAACATAAAAATGGCCATACTGGGTCAGACCAAAGGTCCATCTAGCCCAGTATTCTGCCGACAGTGGTCATTAACCAGGTGCCCCAGAGGTGGTAGACCGAAGATAATGATCAAGCAATTTGTCTCCTGCCATCCTTCTCCAGTCTTTGACAAACAGAGGCCAGGGGCACCATTCCTTACCCCCTAATAGCCTTTTATGGACCTAACCTCCATGTATTTATCTAGCTCTTTTTTAAACTCTGTTATAGTCCTAGCCTTCACAGACAAGGAGTTCCACAGGTTGACTGTGCGCTATGTGAAGAAGAATTTCCTTTTATTTGTTTTAAACCTGCTACCCAGCAATTTTATTTGGTGTCCTCTAGGTCTGGTATTATGGGAACAAGTAAATAACTTTTCTTTATTCACCCTCTCCATACCACTCATGATTTTATATACCTCTATCATATCCCCCCTCAGTCTCCTCTTTTCTAAACTGAAAAGTCCCAGTCTCTTTAGCCTCTCCTCATATGGGACCCATTCCAAAGCCCTAATCATTTTAGTTGCTCTTTTCTGAACCTTTTCTAATGACAAAATATCTTTTTTCAGGTGAGGAGACCACATCTGTATGCAGTATTCAAGATGTAGGCGTACTATAGTTTTATATAGGGGCAGTAAGATATTCTGTGTCTTATTTTCTATCCCTTTTTTAATAATTCCTAGCATCCTATTTGCTTTTTTGACTGCCGCCGCACACTGCATGGACATTTTCAGAGAACTATCCACGATGACTCCAAGATCTCTTTCCTGATTAGTTGTAGCTAAATTAACCCCCATCATATTGTATGTATAGTTGGGGTTATTTTTTTCCAATGTGCATTACTTTACACTTATCCACATTAAATTTCATTTGCCATTTTGTTGCCCAATCACTCAGTTTGGTGAGATCTTTTTGAAGTTCTTCACAGTCTGCTTTGGTCTTGACTATCTTGAACAGTTTAGTATCGTCCACAAACTTTGCCACCTCACTACTCATCCCTTTCTCAAGATCATTTATGAATAAGTTGAATAGAATTGGTCCTAGGACTGACCCTTGGGGAACACCACTAGTTACACCTCTCCATTCTGAAAATTTACCATTTATTCCTACCCTTTGTTTCCTGTCTTTTAACCAGTTCTCAATCCATGAAAGGATCTTCCCTCTTATCCCATGACAACCTAATTTACACAAGAGCCTTTGGTGAGGAACCTTATCAAAGGCTTTCTGGAAATCTAAGTATACTATATCTACTGGATCCCCCTTGTCCACGTTTGTTAACCCCTTCAAAGAACTCTAATAGATTAGTAAGACATGATTTCTCTTTACAGAAACCATGTTGACTTTTGCCCAACAAATTATGTTCTTCTACGTGTCTGACAGTTTTATTCTTTACTATTGTTTCAACTAATTTGCCCGGTACTGATATTAGACTTATCGGACTGTAATTGCCAGGGTCGCCTCTAGAGCCCTTTTTAAATATTGGCGTTATGTTATCTGTCTTCCACTCGTTGGGTACAGAAGCTGATTTAAAGGATAGGTTACAAACCATAGTTAATAGTTCCGCAATTTCACATTTGAGTTCTTTCAGAACCTTTGGGTGAATGCCATCCGGTCCCGGTGATTTGTTACTGTTAAGTTTTTCTATTTGTTCCAAAACCTCCTCTAATGACACTTCAATCCGGGACAGTTCCTCAGATTCATCACCCACAAAGGACGGTGCAGGTTTGGGAATCTCCCTAACATCCTCAGCCATGAAGACTGAAGCAAAGAAATCATTTAGGCTCTCCGCAATGGCTTTATCATCCTTGATTGCTCCCTTCATGTCTCGATCATCCAGGGGCCCCACTGGTTTTTTAGCAAGCTTACTGCTTCTAATGTACTTAAAAAACATTTTGCTATTACTTTTTGAGTTTTTGGCTAGCTGTTCCTCAAAATCTTTTTTGGCTTTTCTTATTACATTTTTACACTTAATTTGGCAGTGTCTATGTTCCTTTCTATTTACCTCACTAGCATTGGACTTCCACTTTTTAAAAGATGCCTTTTTATCTCTCACTGCTTCTTTTACATGGTTGTTAATGGGAACCAGAAATATGAGCAGCCTAAAGCCATTATGACAACTCTACATTGTTCATGGAGTAGAGGTAAAAGTAAGCGGGTGGGCCTTGCTTAGCAGTTCCAGCAAGAGCTGGCTGAGCTGCAGCAACAGCCAGCAGAGAGCTATTTAAAGAGCAGGCATGGACCCGGGTTACAATAGGACAGTACCTATAAGAAATTTTAAATTACTTTTACTGCTGCCATGGAGCCCCCTTAAGCAGAGGTGATATTTCTCTGAGAAGGATGCTTTGCCCACTTTACACTAATACAGGATTGAAGCAGGACTGCTGTGCACTGGTAAGTGAACAGAAAGCACCAAAATCATTTTGCACAAGGCCAAAACCACAGTCCAAAAGGTGGCTTTGAATTGAGATGCAGGAGGTGAAAACGCCTATCTTTAAAAATCTGTGGCAATCAGGGGAGGTCCCAGATAATTGGAAAAAGGCAAATGTAGTGATCATCTTTTAAAAAGAAAAGAAGGAGAATCTGCAGAGCTACAGACCAGCCAGCCTCACCTCAGTCCCTGGAAACAAATCATGGAGCAGATCCTCAAGGAATCTAGTTTGAAACACTTGGAGGAGGAAGGTCATCAGGAACAGTCAACATGGATTCACCAAGGGCAAGTCAGGCCTGACCAAACTAACTGCCTTCTATGATAACTGGCTTTGTGGATGGGGGAAGGAGTGGACATGATACACCTTGACTTTAGCAAAGTTTTTGATATGGTCTCCCACAGTATTCTTGTCAGCAAGTTTAAGTAGTATGGTTTGGATGAATGGACAATAAAGTGGATAGAAAGCTGGCTAGATCTTCAGGCTCAACAGGCAGAGTGATCAATGGCTCGATGTCTACTTGGCAGCTGGTATTAAATGGAATGCCCCAGAAGACGATTCTGGGGCCAGTTTTGTTCAATATTTTCATTAATTACCAGGATGAGGGGATGGATTGCATCCTCAGCAAGTCTGTGGACAACACTAAGCTCAGGGGAAAGGTAGATATGCTGGAGGGTAGAGATAGAGTCCAGAGTAACCTAGACAAACTGGATGATTGAACCAAAAGAAATCTGATGTGGATCAACAAGGAAAAGCGTAGACTTCTGCAATTCAGATACAGGCTAAGGACTGACTGATTAAGTGGCATTTCTACAGAAAAGAACCTAGGGATTACAGTGAATGAGAAACTAGATATGAGTAAAGAGTGTGCTCTTGTTGCCAAGAAGGCTAATGGCATATTGTGCCGCATTTCTAGGAGCATTGCCAGCAGATCAAGGGAAGTGATTATTTCCCCTCTATTTGGCACTGGAGGGGGCACATTTTGAATATCGTGTATGGGACCGGCCCGAGCCCTTCTGGCGCCCTGGGCCCGGGCGCGCGGCGCCGCCCCCGGGCGCACGGCGCATGCGTGGGCCCGCCCCCCCAGGGTGTGCAGGCCCGCCCCCAGGGCGCATGGTGCATGCGCGGACCGGTCACGGCCACTGGCGCACAGCCCGGGCCCCACCCCCAGGGCGCACGGCGCATGCGCGGGCCGGCCACAGCCGCTGGTGCGCAGTCTGGGGCCCACCCCCAGGGCACACAGCACATGCGCTGCCCAGCCCAGCCCGGCCAGCGCTGCTGGCACATGTGCACCGAACCGTGCAGCGCCCCGCGGCTGTGGGGGGAAGGGCACTGCTGGCCGGCGCTGACGCTGCGGGAGGTGGGCGCGCGGCACCTGATGGCAGCTGTAAGGGATGCCGCGCGCCCCTTACAGCTGCCATCAGGTGCCCCCCATCGGTTGGCGCCCCGGGCAGCTGCCCGGCTCGCCCATGCCTCAGTCCGGCTCTGATCGTGTGTACAGTATTGGTTCCACTCACTGCAGAAGTGATGTGGACAAATTGGAGAGCAGAGGGCAACAAAAATGATTAGGAGTGTAGGTCACATGACTTATTGAGAGAGACTGAGGGAAGTGGACTTATTGGTCTGCAGGAGAGTCAAGGGGGATTTGACAGCATCATTCAGGTACATTGACTCAGAGAGAACTGATGGGCAGGATCCCCTGGGATGCTAACATGAAGGGAAAAGGATGGATGCGATATATCTTGACTTTAGCAAAGCTTTTGATACAGTCTCCTACAATATTTTGCCAGCAAGTTAAGGAAATATGGATTGGATAAATGGACTATAAGGTGGATAGAAAGCTGGTTAGATTGTCGGGCCCAACAGGTAGTGATCAACGATTTCATGTTGGCGGTTGGTTTCAAGTGGAGCGCCCCAAAGATTGGTTCTAGGGCCGGTTTTGTTCAACATCTTTATTAATGACCTGGATGAGGGGATGGATTGCACCCACAGCAAATTTGCAGATGACTCTAAGCCAAGGGGAGAGGTAAATACGCTGGAGGGCAGGGATAGGGTCCAGTGTGACCTAGACAGATTAGAGGATTGGGCCAAAAGAAATCTGGTGAGGTTCAACAAGGACAAGTGCAGAGTCTTGCACTTGAGAGGGAAGAATCCCAAGCATTGTTACAGGCTGGGGACTGACTGGCTAAGTAGCAGTAATGCAGAAAAGGACCTGAGGATTACAGTGGATGAGAAGCTGGATATGAGTCAACAATGTGCCTTTGTAGCCAAGAAGGCTAATGGCATATTAGGGTGCATTAGAGGGAGCATTGCCAGTAGATCTAGAGAAGTGATTATTCCCCTTTATTCTGCACTGGTGAGGCCACATCTGGAGAACTGGGCCTCCACTGCAGAAAGGATGTGGATACATTGGAGAGGGTCCAATGCAGGGCAACCAAAATGATTAGGGGGCTAGAGCACATGATCTACGAGGAGAGGCTGAGGGATTTGGGCTGATTTAGTCAACAGAAGAGAAGAGTGAGGGGGGATCTGATAGCAGCCTTCAACTTCCTGAAGGGAGGTTCCAAAGAGGATGGAGAAAGGCTGTTCTCAGTAGTGATGGATAGCAGAACAAGAAGCAATGATTTCAAATTTCAGTGGTGCAGGTCTAGTTTGAACATTAGGAAAACCTATTTCACCAGGAGGGTGGTGAAGCACTGGAATGGGTTACGTATGGAGGTGGTGGAATCTCCATCCCTAGAGGTTTTTAAGTTTCGCCTTGACAAAGCCCTGGCTGGGATGATTTACTTGGGATTAGTCCTGCTTTGGGCAGGGGGCTGGACTCGATGACCTCCTAAGGTCTCTTCCAAACCTATGATTTTACATGAAGGAGGGGGGGGGGTTCCAAAGAAGATCAAGCTAGGCTGTTCTCTGTGGCAGCAGATAACAGAACAAGGAGCGATGGTCTCAAATTGCAGTGGGGGAAACCTAGGTTGGATACTTAGAAAAACTATTTCACTAGGAGGGTGGTGAAACATTGGAAAAGGTTACCTATGGTGGGGATGTTAAATTGCGAGTAACTGACTAATCAGATAGTCTAATCAAAATGCATCGACTATTTGATTAGTCGATAGGGCTCCTCTGCCTCTGAAGTGTAGCAACAGTCATAGGGCTGTTGCTACACTTCGAAGGCGAAAGTGCCGTGTGGAGCCCAGGGTCACCTTGGGACCCTGGGCTCCGTGTGGCACTGCTGCTGTGAAACGCCGCGGGGAGCCCAGCGTCAGACTCCATGTGGCATTTCAAAGCAGCAGCACTGCACGGAGCCCGGGGTCAGTGGGGGAGTCCCCAGCTGATCCCAGGCTCCATGCGGCGCTGCCGCTTTAACATGCTGCATGCAGCCAGGGTACACCCGAGCTGGCCCCGGGCACCATGCAGTGCTGCCACTTTGAAGTACCTCTTTCCCTCCACTTGCCCCCTGTTTGCTGCCTCTTTCTGATAGAGGCAGCAAGGTGGGGGAAAGCGAACAGTCGACAGGCTAGTCGACTATCTGAAAAGCAGTTGCTTATTGGACAGTCGACTGGTTCTTCACATCCCTAACCTAGAGAGATGGTAGAATTTTCATCCTTAAAGGTTTTTAAGACCCAGCTTGACAAAGTCCTGGCTGGAATGATTTAGTTGGGGTTGGTCCTGCTTTGAGCAGGGGGTTGAACTAGATGACCTTGTGAGCTCTTTTCCAACCCTAATCTTCTATGATTCTGATACAGAAGAAGGAGGGATAATTATTTTGGTTCAAAATTAAGGTTGTTGTATTATGGTAAAATATGTCTTGCTTTATGCATCAAAAGAATGTGCGTTTTTATGATGAAGGCTGGATCCTTCAAATCTTTATTTACTCAAGCCAGTCTCACTCCCTCTAGGTTTCAGTAGGACTCCTCACATGATTAAAAAAAATGTACAGGTAGGCCCTAAAACTGATGTCATGATACTAGACTCAAACTGGAAAACAACAGACACATGAGGACAGAGGACTCTATTCCATAAACACATAAATATACTTAATTCTACCACCTGATCAATTGGGCTAATCACAGTAGTGACTTTAATCACATGTGAGTGTTTGCAGGATCAGGCCTAGAAAGAGGAAGCAAGGTGAAAAATAATTAAAAAAACTGGAAAGAGTAGGAAAGAAAGGGAGGAGACTAAAGTGTAAATGGAAAACCAGTAAACGAGAGGCACAAATAAAGGGAAATGAACTGTTCATGTAGCCTTTTATTTAAACCTTATATAAATAATAGTTTCTTTGAACCTTTACCTCTATCTAATGCATTTCTCTTCTTTAAATTATTGTACGTAGTGCTCAGAACATTCTGTGGGGTTTCTGCCCAGGAGAAGAATATAATGTTTGTCTTTAAATACGTTTATTCGGCCAAATCAGATCATTTTTCTTTGGAGGAAAAGAATGTTATCCTGCTTTTTTGCCAATGCAGATTTTTCGTTTTGTTTTTGGTGCCCTTTGCTCTTTGTCAGAGTCAGTCTCCCACCGCCACTTCCCCCCATCTCTCTCATTCCAAAGGCGTTTGGGATTAGGCCAAATCTGCAGTGTTACAGAAACAATTCCTTACAAATGCTCCAGAGAAAAGGAGAGAAAACAGAGTGAGCCCCAAGAAGGCAGCAAACTCGGAACCAAATAAAAAAATAATTAGATCAGCAGCAGAGAAATAGTGTCCAAACAAATAAAATCCTACATGAACTGAGAGACATTAGGGAGGTCCCTATAGCGAGTCTTACTGGCACTGGTGTAGCCATCAGCTACCCTGTAGTCAGAATTCCTACATCATTCTCTCTGTAAGATGGAGAGGAAGGTCTAGTGGTTAGAGTACTAGCTTCAGATTTGGGAGATCTTAGGTCAATTCCTGCCTCTACCACAGACTCCCTTCATGATCTTGGGCAAATAAATTAGGTCTAGGGCTTCAGAGATATTTAGAGGCGTAACTGTATTTCTCTGTGCCTCAATTTCCCCATCTGCAAAATGGAGACAATAGCATTGCCCTGCCTCATGGGGGTGCTGTGAGAAGAAAAAATAAAAATGGAGAGTTGCTCAGATAATACAGTATCTAGCCATACAAGTATATGCAATCTAAATAAATAGATGCAAGGCCTGAAATAGAAGAGCAGTGAGAGCCCTCATTCCCTACAGTCCCCATCCCCATCCTCCTGGCACAGTTAGATTTCCTGTACTATTTCTATTACTGGAACTGGAATTAGTATTACTCTCATGCTGCCAGAATGTATATAGCATTCTCTACAGCACCTCCTGCTGGCAGTGGGTATAGCTGAGAGATCAGAGCTGTTACATCATTCTCTAGTGACACCTAATAAAGCAGAATAGCAGTGAGCTCCCCTGGGTTCAGCTCAGACTGAACAAGCTGAATTAATTATTATGCTTTGGGAACCTCCTGAACTGTGTCGCTTTGGCACAGAATGTCCACACCTCTATTTAAAGGGGGGGGAAAAAGCACATTGAAAAAATACAGCCCAGTTAATATTTCCTCAGCAGGATGAAAAACAATGCATCAGCCACTACCACAGCAAGCTGTTAGAAAAAAAACAAACAAACAAGAGAAAGAAAAACAAAGTGGAAAAGGGGATACTTTTGTATAAACAAGATAAGGAAAAGGGGGCTTTCTGAATCGGATGGCTAGTCCCGTTCAGTTCAATCCACATGGTCTGGCTAACAGTCTTCTAGTTTGGTCTTGGAGAAAGGAGCAGTGTTTGAAAACCATTTTCCAATACAGCTTTGTTATCTAGAACAGCCTCTAGCTGTGGCACAGGTCTCAAAGTCATACTTGATCAAAGTCTGTGGTTTTTCTGGTGGTTCTGGCCCATCTGCACTCAAGATACACAGACCTGGCAGACTCTGCTATTTAAACTAAAATATCTTTAAAAAAAAAATAAAGGAAGAAGAATAATCCAGGGAACTACAAACCAGTCAGTCACATCTCAATCCCTGGAAAATCATGGAGCAGGTCCTCAAAGAATTCATTTTGAAACACTTGGGTTATATCTACACTGCCCCCGTTTTGTGCAAAAAATATGCAAATGAGGCAAAGTGTGGAATATTGCCGTGTCTCATTTGCATAATTAATAAGGCTCCGTTTTTGCACAAAAACCCCCTCTCGCACAAGAGCCGTTCTTCCTGAAAAAAATGCAGAAGAATGGCTCTTGCGCAAGAGGAGGGTTTTGCACAAAACCCAAGCCACATTAATTATGCAAATGAGACACGGCAATATTCCACACTTCGCCTCATTTGCATATTTTTTGCGCAAAATGGGGGCAGTGTAAACATAGCCTTGGAGGAGAAGAACGTGATCAGGAATAGTTAACATACAGTCACCCAGGGCAAGTCTTGTGTGATGAATCTGATTGCCCTCTATGATGGAGATAAATGGCTCAGTGGATATGGGGAAAGCGGTGGACATGATATATCTTGATTTTAGCAAAGTTTTTTTATATATCTCACCCAATATTCATGTAAGCAAGTTAAAGAAGTATGGCTTAGATGAATGGACTATAAGGTGGACAGAAAGCTGTCTGGGTCATCAGGTTCAGTGAGTAGTGATCACTGGCTCGATATCTAGTTGGTAGCTGGTATCAAGTGGAATGCCTCTAAGGTCAGTCCTGGGGCTGGTTTTGTTCAACATCTTCATTAAAGATGTGGATGATGGGATGGATGACACTAAACTTTGGGAGAGGTAGATACACTGAAGAATTAGACCCAAGAAATCCGATGTGGTTCACCAAGGACAAGTGCAGACTCCTGCACTTTGGATGGAAGAATCCTATGCACTGCTACAGGCTGAGAACCGACTGGCTAAGCAGCAGTTCTGCAGAAAAGGACCTTGGGATTACAGTGGACAAGAAACAAGGTGTGAATCAACAGTGTGCTCTTGTTGCCATGAAGCCTAACAACATATTGACTGCATTAGTAGGAACATTGCCAGCAGATCAAAGGAAGTAATCATTTCCCTCTATTTGGCACTGGTGAGGGCACATAAAATCATAGAGCTGAAAGAGACCTCACGAGGTCATCAAGTCCAGCCCAAGGCAGGACCAATCCCAACTAAATCAACCCAGCCAGGGTTTTGTCAAACCAAGATTTAAAAGCCTCTAGGGATGGAGATTCCACTACCTCCGTAGGTAACCCATTCCAGTACTTCACCACCCTCCTAGTGAAATAGTTTTTCCTAATATCCAACCTAGACCTCCCCCACTGTAACTTGAGACCATTGTTCCTTGTTCTGCTATCTGTCACTACTGAGAACAGCCTCTCTCCATCCTCTTTAGAACCTCCCTTCAGGAAGTTGAAGGCTGCTATCAAATCCCTCCTCACTCTTCTCTTCTGCAGACTAAACAAACCCAAAACCCTCAGCCTCTCCTCATAGGTCATATGCTTCAGCCCCCTAATTATTTTGGTTGCCCTCCGCTGGACCCTCTCCAGTGCATCCACATGCTTTCTATAGTGGGGGGCCCAGAACTGGACACAATACTCCAGAGGTGACCTCACCAGAGCCGAATAAAGGGGAATAATCACTTCTCTAGATCTGCTGGCAATGCTCCTCCTAATGCACCCCAATATGCCATTAGGCTTCTTGGCTATAAGGGCACACTGTTGACTCATATTCAGCTTCTCATCCACTGTAATCCCTAGGTCCTTTTCTGCAGAACTGCTACTTAGCCATTCGGTCCCCAGCCTGTAACAATGCTTGGGATTCTTCCGTCCCAAGTGCAGGACTCTACACTTGTCCTTGTTGAACCTCGTCAGATTTCTTTTGGCCCAATCCTCTAATCTGTCTAGGTCACTCTGGACCCTATCCCTGCCCTCCAGTGTATCTACCTCTCCCCCTAGCTTAGTGTCATCCACAAACTTGCTGAGGGGTGCAATCCATCCCCTCATCCAGGTCATTAATAAAATTTGCCTTTTTCCAATCATCCGTGATCTCTCCTGATCTCCACGAATTTTCAAAGATAATGGCCAAAGGCTCTGCAATGACATTTGCCAACTCCCCTCAGTACCCTCGGATGCATTAATCCGGACCCATGAATTTGTGTATGTTTAGCTTTTCTAAATAGTTCCCTAACCTGTTCTTTCCCCACCAAGGGCTGTCCACCTCCTTCCCATACTGCATTGCCTAATGCATTAGTCTGGGAGCTGACCTTGTCTGTGAAGACAGAGAAAAGAAAGCATTGAATACTTCAGCTTTTCCCACATCATCTGTCACAAGATTACCTCCCTCATCCAGTAAGGGCCCCATACCCTCTCTGATCACCCTCTTATTGCTAATATGCCTGTAGAAACCTTTCTTGTTACCCTTCACATCACTTGCTAGCTGCAATTCCAACTGGGCTTTCGCCTTCCTGATAACTCCCTGCATTCCCGAGCAATATATTTATACTCCTCCCTAGTCATCTGTCCAAGTTTACACTTCTTGTAAACTTCCTTTTTGTGTTTAAGCTCATCAAGGATTTCTCCAGTGAGCCAATCTGGTCGCCTACC
The DNA here is from genome assembly GCA_019425775.1 of Rafetus swinhoei. Classification (NCBI taxonomy): domain Eukaryota; kingdom Metazoa; phylum Chordata; order Testudines; family Trionychidae; genus Rafetus; species Rafetus swinhoei. Next base: position 41,519,848 of record CM033443.1, on the reverse strand, counting down.
ATATTTGCTTTTCTTACTCCGCATCGGGATGGTTTCTTCCTGTGCCTTCAATAAGGCTTCTTTAAAATACTGCCAGCTCTCCTGGACTCCTTTTCCCTTCATGTAAGCATCCCAGGGAATCCTGCCCATCAGTTCTCTGAGGGAGTCACAGTCTGCTTTTCTGAAGTCCAGAGTGTGTATTTTGCTACTCTCCTTTCTTCCTTTGGTCAGGATCCTGAAATCTACCATCTCATGATCACTGCTTCCCAGGTTGTCACCCACCTCTACTTCCCCTACTAGTTCCTCCCTGTTTGTGAGCAGCATGTCAAGCTGCGCATGGCCCCTGGTCAGTTCCTTCAGCACTTGTACTAAGAAGTTATCCCCAACATTCTCCAAAAACTTCCCGGATTGTCTGTGTACTGCTATATTGGTCTTCCAACAGATGTCAGGGTGATTAAAATCCCCCATGAGAACCAGGGCCTGTGATCTGGAAGCTTCTCTCAGTTGTCTGAAGAAAGCCTCGTCTACCTCATCCACCTGATCTAGTGGTCTATAGCAGACACCAACCATAACATCACCCCTGTTGCTTCCACCTCTAAACTTAACCCATAGACTCTCAACAGGCTTTTCGCCCTCTGTATACTGGAGCTCTGAGCAATCATACTGCTCTCTTACGTACAATGCAACTCCTCTTCCTTTTCTCCTCCGCCAGTTCTTCCTGAACAGTTTATACCCTTCCACGACAGTGCTCCAGTCATGCAAGTCATCCCACCAAGTCTCCATTATTCCAATCAAATCATACTTCTTTGACTGGGCCCGAGCTTCTAATTCTTCCTGTTTGTTTCCCAGGCTCCTTGCATTTGTTTACAAACACCTTAGTTAACCAGTTGATTGCCCTACCTTCTTTATTTGAATCAGGGTTCCCCCTATGTTGCTCATTCCTCCTTGTGTTTCTTCCCAGTATCCGACTTCCCCCCACTTACCTCAGGGCTTTGGTCACCGTCCCCCAACGAACCTAGTTTAAAGCCCTCCTCAGTAGGTTTGCAAGCCTGCCCACGAAGATGCTTTTTCCTCTCTTGGTTAGATGGACCCCATCTCTTCCTAACAATCCTTGTGCCCGGAACAGAGTCCCATGGTCGAAGAAACCAAAGCCCTCTCTCCGACACCACCTGTGCAATCACGCATTTACTTCCTCAATTCGATGATCCCTACCTGGACCTTTTCCCTCAACAGGGAGGATGGACGAGAACACCACTTGCGCTTCAAATTCCTTGATCCTTCTTCCCAGTGCTACATAATCTGCAGTGACCCGCTCAAGGTCATTCTTGGCCGTATCGTTAGTTCCCACATGGAGAAGCAGGAAGGGGTAGCAATCTGAAGGTTTGATCAGTTTTAGAAGAGTCTTGGTCACATCCTGAATTTGAGTACTGAGTCCAATTTTGGGCCCCCCACTACAGAAATGATGTGGACAAACTGGAGATTGCCCAGTAGAGGGCAACAAAAATGATAAGGAGGATGGGGCACGTGACTTACAAGAAAAGTCTGAGGGAACTGGGCTTAGTAGTCTGCAGAAGAGAAGAATGAGGGGGTGATTTGATAGCAGCCTTCACCTACCAGAAAGGGAGTTCCAAAGAGGATGGAATTGGGCTATTCTCAATAGTGGCAGATGACAGAACAATGAGCAATAGTCTCATGTTGCAGTGGGGGAGATCTAGTTTGGATATTAGGAAAAACTATTTCACTAGGAGGGTGGTGAATCACTGCAATTGGTTACCTAGGGAGGTGGTGGAATCTCCATCTTTATAGGTTTTTAAGGCCCAGATTGACAAGGCCCTAAGTGGAATGATTTAGTTGGAGTTGATCCTGCTTTGAGGAGGAAGTTGGACAAGATGACCTTCTGAGGTCCTTTCCAACCCTAATCTTCTATGATCTTCCAGTAATGACTTGTCTAGTCAGCAGGATTCTGTGCCCAAAAGCTGAATATCCTCTATAACTTCTGGGTATGCTGGTCATACTCATTCAGCCCTGGACTCTTCCACCTTGCCTCTGGCCCAGAGTAACCACTCTCTCCTGGGTGGAGAATATACTTTCACCTCCAAACTCATTCAGTTGCATCAAACAACATAAAATAAAGGCCAAGGACAGGTGGAAGTTAACCAAACTTTGAAACCTGAGTAAGCTAACAGTCTTCTGTGCAGCCAATGGAAACAACTTTCTCTTTGCATCCACATTCTGCCTAGGCAGCCAGACCCTGACAAAGGAATCCAGTTCCTTGCATCAGGCCCCCTATTATTCTCTTGTAAGAACCAGGATTCCAGGAAGTCAAGCAGAGAGGGGGAAAAAAAAAAAAGCACACAAAATCAAATCTCACAACATACATGCCCATGAGGAGTCCAGGGACTAGAAGGTCACCTCTGACCTTCCCTGTTTAAATATCTTTAAAACAACTGAGTCATGATCCAGGGGAAGCCAGACAAAATATTATGCTGAAAGGCCTCCACTTATCACATTCACTATGGACAGCCGGAGAATGTGTTCAAATGTCTAGCACTTTACGTTCCTGATTAACTTTTCTTTCTTTTTTTTTTAAGCACATTGGTAACTATAGCAACAATTGCTGACAAGAATGAAAACCCATTTCTGTCCTTTATTAGAAGCCATTCCTGTCAATTACCTCACTCTTCTCACCCATCCCTTCAGCCCAAGAAACAAACAGCTTGGTGTTTGTCTTTTCCAATAGACCCAGCTTTGTGTCAGGGATCTTCATCTACTAAAACTTGGGAGGCTTTGTATGCTCTCACACACATGGCCTCTCCACCCATCTGGAATTAAGCCACAGCCTACTGACTCTAAGGAGAGAATGTTCTCTAGCAGTTAGAGACTGACCAGAAGTCAGAATGCAGAGTGTCATTTTCCAGCTAAGCCATAGGCAACCTGCCTGACTTTGGGCAAACCGTAATCATGCCTCAGATTCCCTTCTTGTGAAATGGGATGATATCCCCCTACCACATGGGTGGAGGGGGTCATGGTGAGATTTAGCTAATAATTATAGAATACATTCAGGAACACTAGATGAATGGTGCAGTAACATGTATTACTGTATTTTTAAGGTGATGTGCTAAGTTGCTGGGTATTCCATTAGGCCAGTGGTCCCCAACCTTTTGGGGCTGCCGGGCGCCCGGGGGCGGGGCCACACATGCGCCACACGCCTGGGGGTGGCACTGCGCATGCACTGTGCGCCCGGGGGTGGCACAGCGCATGCGCCGTGCGCCCGAGACAGGGGCTGCGCATGCGCCGGGGCGCAAGAATGGCTTGGGCTGGCCCTGGTCACTAGGCGGGCGCACATAAATGCCCCGGCGGGCACCATGGCGCCCGCGGGCACCGCGCTGGGGACTACTGCATTAGGCTCTTGAGCATAGTGAAGTCTATAATCCATCCCTTGGGAGGGGGAAAGCAATCAAACTACAGTGACTTGAGCACAGTACAAGTGACATGACATTATTAAGAGCCAGTCTGGTCTGAGAGCCAGGGCACTAGGCTAGAATTCAGAAACCTTCCTTCAATTCCCATCTCTGCAACTGGCAAGTCACTTTGCCCACCCTTGTTCCTGTCCCATCCTGTTTACTGAAGTTCCCTCTATGTACAGCCCTTCATGCCAGGGGGCCCTGAGCTTAGTTTGAGCCTCCAGGTGCTAATATAAGTAACATCACTCCTGCTACTATTAGCACGTCTTAACAGCAGAACAGCTTGACTGTATGCCCCACAGAGCGGCTATATATGTCTACACTGGCGGGTTCTTGCACAAGAACATCTTGCGCAAGGGTTCTTGTGCAAGAACTCTTGCTCAAGAACACGGCCATGTGCTTTTGTGCAAGAGCATCCATGGCAGTGTGGACGCTCTCTTGTGTAAGAAACCCCTGCTGCGCATCCATACTGCCCTCTTGCGCAAGAGCTCTTGCACAAGAGAGCTTACACTTGTTAGAAAAGAGCGTAGCTCTTGCTCAAGAAGCCCTCTCTTACCACGCTTTACTGTAAATCTTCTTGCGCAAGAGCGGGCGGGCAATGTGGACGTTCTGCGGAAGAACGGCTGTTCTTGCGCAAGAACCCGCCAGTGTAGACATAGCCACCTGTGCTTGTGGAGCAGGAGGGAGTAGGGGAGTTCTCAACTGCTGCTGTCCTGCTGCTTTGAGGAGCTATGACAGTCCTAACAGGCCACTGAATGTAATCACAGCTCTAAAATGGCTGAAGGGCCTCAGTGCAATGAGGCAGAGTGCTGACCCCACATCCCTTTCTACCCCAAGCACTTATGATTGTGGCACTGGACCCCACACCATGATGTGTGCCAAAGCTCTGTTCTACTAACCATCCCAACATCCCATAATGCCACATGCGCTGAGGGACTTCCATATGCTAGATGACTATGAGCCGAGCGAGCTCAGTAGCCAGCACCCTAAAAAGCTCTTGGCAGATCAGTGAAACCCTCTTGCAGTGATTTTCCCAAAGCTGGACCAAAAAAACAACAACCCTGCAGTGAAGCCGCTTGTTGGCGAATTTTCTGCCGAAGCCTCAGGGGCTGCTTCTCACATATGATTAGTGTGTTTACCTTGAACATGGGCAAAGCCACACAATAGGGCCTCTGAGGAGACATTTCCCACCATTTCCTCCCACTGTAGCCCTCCCTATTGCCTTTTTCCTTCCTTCTTCCCCTTGTCAGGGAGATAAAAGGCTGAAATTTGTGTATCGCTTGGCTCCAAAGAAGAGATTCACAAAGACTAGAAGGGTTGAGCCCTTCCATTCTGCATCCCTTCCCCTGCTGTGAAAGAGCCAGGCCTACCTGCTGAAGAAAAGCCTTTGGCGGAGCAGATGATTTCCTCTTGCTCCCTATTGTGGAGGTACAGGGGCTGGGGGTGAGGGGAGGTGTACTGTGACACCGCTGCTGGTATTGAGGCCCCTCCCGGGGCTAATCAGAAATAAAACAACAGCTGGGGGATTTCCTGAGGGTCGCCTCACACAGCCAGAGCCCAGGCAGCTCTGAGCAACGCAGGCAGCCCCAAGGGCCCCTGCCTTTGAGCTCATGCTCTGGCTGTGCAGAGTGCCTGGCCTGTGCAATCATAGACAGTGTGGAAGCGGCAAAAGCAAATAAGTGACTACCAACAGGGGCAGGAGTCTGTAATGGGAGTGAGAGGGGCACAGAACAGCAGGGATTAAGATCTCTAAGGAGAATGGGAGCAGGATGGCAAGAGGGATGGGCAGAGGAGTGAAATTAGGACCTGCATGGGGCAAGGAATACAACAGCGAGTGGGAGCTCAAAGCAGGACCAACCCCAACTAAATTATCCCAGCCCAGGCTCTCCTACTCAGTTCTTTTACTTGAGACTAAGATGGTGCTGGTGTCTGGTCTTTAACGTCAATCACGTAGATCCAAATGCTAGTTGCAGTGAAGTAAATGGCAAAATTTCCATTGACTTCAGTAGAAACCAGAACAGATCCTGGGGCCCATGCAGCTACTGTCCAGCCTTGCTTGCTGTTTTTCTAAGTTTCTCACTCATTGCATCTGTTTGGGCCCACCCAGCTTTCCTAGTGGCAGGGTAGCTGACAGCTGGTGAAGGCACAGCTTTCCCAGTGCATAGCAACAAATTCCTTAAATTCACTGCTACTTTACAGCCTCTGAGAAAGGTGGGCTGGGGAGGATGAAAGCAGCCATTATTCAATGAATGCAAATTTAAAAAAGCTTTTTTTAGCACAGATCTTCCTCCAGGGTTCTCACTGGCCATCTTATACTTCCAAAAACTCACCTGCCTTCTTAAAGATCCCTCAGCCTATTACAGAAAATCCATTCCTCTCTCTGAATCCACTGAAATGAGTGAGCTTCTTCAGCGGACTCCCAAGGAAGACTGGGCTGTCTATTTTCATCCTCATCTTCTGTCCACTCGTCTTCCAGTATTTTAGAGAAGGTGAAAATATGTGAATAGGTCATTTCTCTCTCTGGCAAGCTATTGTATAAGTCTAAGGTAGCCTGGACCTGAATCAGATCCTGGTGGATTGTTTAACTAATTAACTAGGTAACAGGCCTAACTCCTCTGACTTCCATGAAATCACATCAAAGATTAATTTGGTCCACTGTCTGCAGAGTGCTTACAAAGGGTAGAGCACTATGAAAGTGCTAAGTGACATTCACTCCATTGTTTTTCTTCCTGTTTCTCTCCCTCTATTCCCTTTCTGCAGCACATTTCTCTCACTTTACTTGTCCTATTATCATTCTCTCTCCTTCAGTTTCTTTATCTCTTTCCCTCTCCCACTTCACCCTGCTATTAGCCTAATTAGCTCCGCCTGCCAGTGAATAACCATAAAATTGGAGATGTCACCAGAGCCGGCTGATTTGGCTATGGCATCAGTGTTCCCTTAATTCAGGGGTAGGAAATCATTTTCACATGGGAACACACCAAGAATTTGGTAAGTGATCACGGGCTGCACTTTTCTACTATATGAATTGAGCAGGTATGGGGCCTGGGATGGAGTTTGGGTGCAGAAGGGGGTTGGGATGTGGGAAGGGGTGCCAGGTGCAAGCTCTGGCTGGGAGGTGCTCACTATAGGTGGCTCCTGGCTGGCAGCATGGTGGGGCTCTCAGAAAGGCTACCTGCCTGCTATGACCACATATGCCACTTAAAGCAGACAGTTATTGGGGCAAGCATATTTCTACGTGTGCCTTGGGGAAGGAGGACAGTGGGTCTCTGTGTGCTGCCTGCATCCACAAGCACTACCCCCAGGATGAGGATGGAGGTGGGAATTGGGGAAGTGTGCAGAGACCTCTGCCCTTGTCCCTGCATGGGGCACGCACATAGACATGCTCCCTTCCCTCCTCACTTCTCTCCCCTCCAATCAAAACAAAAACACCTAAATCCCAAAGCAGGAATTATTGCAGAAAATGGCATATTTCCTATCCCCTCTTTCAATCTCCGCCATTATCACAACATGTTATAAGAAAGGGGATGTGTGAAGATTTGCTGCAATACCTATATTCATATTTGAAACAAAAGACAGAACTATGTAGCACTTTAAAGACTAACAAGATGGTTTATTAGGTGATGAGCTTTCGTGGGCCAGTCCCACTTCCTCAGATCAATATGTGGAAGAAAATCGGCACAACCATATATACCAAAGTGATATAATCAAAAAAATGAACGCATGTGAAATTGACAAATCAAATTTTAGAACAGAGTGGGGGTGAGGAGGGAAGGTTAGTGTCTGTGAGGTAATGACATAGGGGTGATAATAGGGGACGTTTCTGTGAGGTAATGACATTAGGGGTGATAATTATATCATTACCTCACAGAAACGTCCCCTATTATCACCGCCACTTTTTTCCGGCACGGAGCTTTGTCGGAGAAAAGCGGCAGTCTAGAGGCTGATCTTTCACTAAAGAAAGCCTTTTCCGATAGATCCTGTATACACTGGAGACTTGGGAAATGCAGTGGAGAAAGGAGCACAATAGGGGGCCACTCCTCCAACGCAGATGTACCACCCCCCAGCTCTTTCATGCAAAGTCTCCTCCATGTGTATAGCAGCCTGGCTGGAGGATGGGGCTGGAGGTAGTACAGCTATGCCAGAGGAGCTGCCAGCATGAGGCCACCCAAGAACCACAGCAGGGAAAGGAGTACAATACCAGCAGCTCATCTCGCATGGCTGTAGCACCCCCCGTCCTCCAGTGGGACTGCTTGTACAGACCTTAGAGAGATGTAGTTGCTTGGTCAGGCTAGGGCTGTAGAACCATGCCAGAGGAGTCAGCATTCTATTCCTTTCTCCACTGCCACTGTGGTTCCCAGGTAAGTCCTGCCATTCAGGGCTCTCCTGGGAACCACAGTGCAGGGCCACCGGATGACTCCACATGGCGGCTCTTCAGGTGTGGTGGTACCACCCCCAGCCAGGTCCTACAGCGGGGCTGCTGTACAGACTGAGGAGACCCCATGTGGAAAGTCTGGGAGCAGTACTGCTGTGCCGAAGGAACTGCCAACATTCTGCTCATCCTGTGTCTTTCCGATACACTTTACCAACTATAAATGTCTTGCTGGTAGGAGGTACTGAACCATAGCAGTCTTCGTGCACTGCTGCTTATCCCTGCAGCTAGTGTGTGCTGGCTTGGGAAGAGGTTTCACAGATCCTTGAAGCCTCCACCTCTAGGAACTGCTGCAGCAGAGCCATAGAGAAGCTAACTAAGTATTAGTCCTAAGAAGTGAGGGAAGCTGATAGCAATTAAATAGAGAGATGATGTGTCAGCAACTGTCAGCTTGTGCTTTGTGCTCCTGCTCCCTAATTGGCTCACTGTTGTTCCATTTTTTTTAAATTGTGGGTGGGCAATTTGCCTCCTGAATGAAAAGAACAGCAGCTGCTAAACTGGATTCCACCCCCTGGTTTTCCTCCCCCACCACACTCACAAACCCCTTCCCCCCCTCAACTCCCCACTGTCTTCCCAATACTGGAACTTTCGCACAGTCTTAGCTTCATTCTCAAGCCTGTTTTCATTAAGAGGGAATTCTAAGCTCTGTCCTGAGTGTGAAACTGCATGAACAACTGCAACAGGTGGTGTGATTTTCAAATCCAGTGGGGACTGGGAGGAAGACACACATACTTCAAACTATCACAATCTTTCACACATTTAAGAGTTAAAACAAGAACAAGATCAAATCCAAGCCTTAGGGGGAAAACACTGAGTCCAACTTGTACCCAATGGCCCTCAGCAGACATGCATCCCTGGTGTGGAAATGGGCCTGTCAAAAACCTGGATTTACAGTGCTTTGGCCTGCACAGATGCTGTTGTGCTTAGAGAAAAATCTTTTAAAATGCAGGAGGGGGGAGAATCCCTATGCGGAAGTACAGTAGACTTCCAATAATCCGGCACCTTTGGGACCTAGGTGGTACCAGATTATCGGATATGCCAGAGTATCGGGAGATACTCTGGCGGGGGGCTGTGACGGGTCTGCCGGGACCCACACTGCGTCCGGGGGGTGGGCGGGGAATGGCGTGGCAAGGGGCGAACCCTCCGCCATTTTGCAGGAAGGTGCGTTGCGGGACGTGTCCCCACCAACCGAGCAGTGAACCGGTATCCCTGCTCTTAGGGTCCTGGGTTGGGGACTGGAGTGGGGGGTGGGACCAGCCCCCCCTACCCTCTACGAGCATGCCAGGTAAACCTTTAAGACAATTGACTTGATCCAGGAGACCTAAGACTTAATTGTGTGGGTGTGGGACTTGCTGGGAGCACACAGAGACATTGGCGACAGGAGAGGGAGGAGGGACACCGAAAAGGTCATATATCCACTCACGATGATGAGGCCTACTGGTACCAGAGTGAGCGTTGACCTTGGGAGTAAACCCCGCACGGGGACACTTGGGAATGTTCTACAAGTATATTAGAAGCAAAAGGAAGACATTCCAATATACTTGTAGAACGTTTTCTTGTTACTCACAGGCATATAAGCTCCTTTTTTATTCCCTCCCTTTTGTATTGTTCCCAACTGTAGAGTCCATCATTTGCTGACTACAAGCGGCCAGTGGGCACATACAGATGGACTGGGACTAAGTGTGGATCCACAAATTACCCTCCCCCACAAACCAGACATAGAATTGTATTTCCGTAGCCCAGCTCCTGCCTCCTCAAGATTGATTGTTCGCCTTCCCATTCCTAAGTATTTGATCTTTCTCCTAGTCAATTGGCTTAGACCACCTCAGAAAAAAAACAGGCGGCACAAGTCAGCTGTGAACTGCACTTGCAGGCACCTGCTGCCCTGCCTCTGACTCACTGCTCCAGCTGGATGCCCTCTGACCACAGGGCCCAGATCCCAGAATTCTGTCTTAATCCATCCCAGCTCCAACTGAATGCAATGGCCAGATGGCCCAGGGATCAGAGAATATCACGGGCATGTCATTAGAGAGGTAGACAAGTGGCCCAGCAATTCAAGTTAATTGGAGTATCTTGTGCTTTCTCTCATGGCTCTAAAATCTGGTCTACTTTAGGGAGAGGACTAAATGAAACCATGCTGTCTGCTAGCATGCTCAAGTTGGTTGCACGCTCCTCCAACACACTGACTCCTGGCTCGCAGCACAGTTCTATTTCCAAGCCACTAAAAGGCCACCACACATGAGCAGTGTGACCATCCAGATAGTCATCTGGAACTCCAGAACTGTGAACTCCCCCAGGGCAGTGCCCTGCCAGCGCTGCATGCTTCCCCACAGTGGTGCCCATACACTCTCACCCCAACAAACTTCCTCAGATTGGTGCCCTGCTTCCACCATCTAAGACTCTGGCAAACCATGGCAAGCCTGATTACACCAGCCCCAGCAGAATCTGGAAGTAAAATTTGAAGTCACTCACCATAGTCCCCAATCTGTTTCTGATATGAGGAAACTAGCCACCCAGGACAAAGCATTCCAGAGAGGTACGTGATTACAATAGGGAGGAAGTATTTAAGCCCCTTAAAGCCCAGCCAGGGGATGGTTTCCTGCAAACAGTTTATTTCCTCTTAAAAAAAAAAAAAAAAAGACTTTAAAATAAAAGTAAGTAACTATAAAGAAGCTGAGGAATGTTAATACGTGGCAGCTGTAATTTCCATATCCCACCCCGCCACGCCACACCACATCCACCACGCATTAGCCCAGCAGTTTCAGAGATATCTGCCAGTAAGCTAAGAACTTCGACCAGCCCAGCAACATCTTAACCCTCCTCAGGACCTAACCATCTAAATCAGCAAAGCACCACCAACTTCAATGGAACTGCACTGATTTACTCCTGTTGGGGATCAGGACCTCCCATTAGCTTTTGGGTAACAACATCCATGAGCAAAAAACTTCCCGTTACTATGGCCTCTTCCATTCATTTATCAAATCACAGCAGGAGGGACAGAGTAAGGCAGGTGGGGTTCTGGGGCCATGGAGGCTTAGGGCAGTGGTTCCCAATTTTTTTTATATAGCAGACTGGCAAACCCATTCACAAACTTTTGGAGGACTGGTAACATTTTATTTGCATAGAAAAGCCCCAGCCCTCAGCACCACCACAAACAGCCAGCTTCAGCTCCAACAGTCGCCACATGGCGGACAGCTGTCACAGCTGAAGCTGGCTGTTTGCAGCAGCTCTGGTAGCCAGGACTGGGGTACACCTCAGCTTCCTGAGCCCCTCCACTGCCAGCTCCAGGCCCTAGAGCCCCCTGCTCCTCCACAACCCTCCAGCGCCAGCCACTGACCTCAGAGTCCCCTGCACCCAACATCCCCAGTGCCAGCCTCCCGCCAGACCTCTATCCCAAATGCCTCAGTGCCAGCTCCCCACTGCCTCAGTGCCAGCCTCATTTCCAGAGCCCCACTGCACCGAACCCTCCCAGAGCCCCCCCAATGCCAGCCCCCTGCCTCTTAGAGTCACCCGATCCCCAGAGCCCCCCAGCACTAGCCCCGCCTCCCCAGAGCACACAGTGCCTGCCCCGCCCCCGCCACTAAGCCCTGCACTGCCTCCCAGCCACCTTAGGTCGCAGCTGCTCTAAGGCTGCCATGCTGGGCTCCATGTGGCCCTCCCACCGCGCAGCGAACCGCTCTTCTCCATCCAGGAGGAGACTCTGCCCCTGCCTAGCGCTGGTTGGCTGAGAGGCAGGGCAGGACACGCTCTCCCAACAGCTGCAGCGGGAGGGGAGGCACTGGGGTATATACCCCAGGCCTGGCCCCCAGAGCTGCAGTTCACAGCCCAGCACCAGTCCATGGCCCAGCAATGGGGAACCGCTGATGTAAGAGACCCAGGAGAGCAGTAGGGCAAGATTTTAAGCCCACTGGAGTCAATGGGAGTCTTTCCATAGGCTCCTGTAGACTTTGGATCAGGTCCTTGATGTCCCTGGATTCTGCAAAACAACAAACTGCTGTGCTGTTTCATCAAGATTATGCGAAGACTAGTGACGGGGAGTGTCATGCCCCCCATGCTTTATGCATAACTCCAACATACTATATGCAAAACTAGTCATATAACATATCAATTTAAAAGTTACAATCTGCTGATTCCCTATTTGCTGCATGTATCATTCTTATACTATGAAGTGTGAATCTGGTTTTAATTCTAAATGTGCTAACAAGGGCCATTAATGATATTTTAGGAACTCAATGATTCAGTACTCAAACCAGTGACCTGTGTGCGAATGGTCTTGTTTGTCCTGTAAGCCTAAACTATGGTTTCATCCTAAAAAGACACGTGACCATGCCACCTCATAATGGAATCCATCTTGAATTCTGTATTTTTCCATGGTTATGAGACGACTGAACAAAGGGTTCCTGCTCTGGGGGAAAATCTATTTAAGGAATGGAAAGTAATTAGGTTTTTGTCTTCAGATGGCCTTTGAAACTGTCTCACCCACCCTAAGATGATACACATGAAGAAATCTGAAAACAAAAGACACTAAAGAACTCTGGAAAAACTGGCCAGAGTAAAGACCCAGGCCAGAGTAAAGATCAACTCTGACCTGAAGCATTTTACCTGTGATAAGAACTACTGTTTAGGATAAGAATTTGCTAAGAAATGTCTTAGTATATCATAATTTGCTGGCCTCTTTTGTTTATTTTAACTTATAATTTACTTTGATCTGTTTCCACTTGCAAACACTTAAATCCTACTTTTTATACTTCATAAAAACACTTTTGTTTACAGGCAACCCCTGCACTTACGAACTAATTGGTTTCCGGAGAACTGTTGTAAGTTGGGCCGTCATAACTCAAACCCTTATTGCCCATGGGGCAATGCTAAGAAGAGGGGTTCCGTTCCTGGCCTGCTTTGCCTCCTGGAGCCAGGGGGCTCTGCTGGGCAGTAAGTGATCCTGGGGGCTGCGCCAGGTGGTAGGTGGCTCCGCGGTGCGAACGGCGCCCTGAGCCAGCCGGGGGCTGTGCTGAGTGATAGGCGGCCCCGCGGCTCCCGGAATAGGGCGGCCGTAAATGTGGGGGGTATTGCAGGTCAGGCAGTTGCAAGTCAGGGGTCCCCTGTATTATCAAGCCCAGTGTAAATAATTGTTACCTGGGGGAAGGGGGGGGACCTACCACTGTGCATATCTCTCTTTCATTGAGAAAGGGGGAGGACATCTTTATGAGCTTTTTCAGTATAAAACTTTTATACAAAGTAAGAAGGATTTATTTGGGGGTTTGGTCCTCTTTGAGGACTGTGTTCCTGGGTGCTGAGCCCTTTAGCTGAACCCTCCCAGATCTAAGCTGGTTCAGTGTCTGTGTAACTCTGCAGGGAGCAGTAATCCCAACTCTGTGCCTTGGGTTGGGGGAGACCAGCGCTTGGGGGAGACCAGAACTTCTGGCCCAGCAAGACAGGGTAGTGGGGAGCCCTAGAGGGCAGGAAGGCAGGCATCAGTGACTTGATCAGCACACGGGGAGGACAACCCCAAGGGGATTTCTGTGATCCAACCTGTCACAAGAAGAACCCCCAATCTTGTGCTAACTTCCACACCACGTGGCCCTACAAGCCTGGGAGGTTGGACAAGACCTAACTCAGTATGTGATTTCTCTCAAGACATAATACCTGGATTTCAGACAGTGACTCAAGCTTTGGGGGAAAGCTCAGTTCATATCCACACAAGCTTGCCAAACCCTATGATGCAAAGAGGAGTAAAGAGATGGCCCCTCCTAGGGGCCACTGCCCAGCTCAACTCTGCCATCTGTTAGCTAGATTGACACTGTCAAAGACTGGAGTACATAGGAAGGCAATGGAGCCCCTTTAAGTGGAGTCCAGATCCCATGGTGACGAGTACGGTATAAACCACATGGTACCACACAGGGAACAAAACTTCTTTGCAACTTAAAAATAGTGCAGATGGGCCAAACCAAGAAGCTCATCTAGTCCCCTACACATTCCAGGATTGACTTTTGATTCAGGTTCTTGGATCTGAAATTGTTTATTCATGTGGTGCTAACATTTTTCAGGAACAACTCATGGCACCAGCAAACCCCCTCACCCAGTCTTGACATAGTGCCGCACCCTGCGAGGTCCAGCTCCCAGGACTTGACATAGTACCACTCTGCAGTGGCACAGCATCAACAGTCTCTGGAAGTTCAGCCTAAACTTAACCCAGATCAGAACACCACCCTCCTGGTCCAGCTGTAATACAACAAAGCTCCCAAAAAGTGACAAATTCAATGCACAGGGCAAGTCCACATCTAGAATCACGCAACCCCACAAATCGTGAGTTTTTAAGTAATACTAAAGATTTAGCTTTTTTTGTAATTTGCCTTCTAATTTCTGAACATTGCGAAGCTTTTCTCCATAGTCGAGTTCAAGAAACATTTTTTAAATGAAAACCTGAGTTTTTTACATAGTTACAGGAGCCCAAGAGATGGAGCTTTTGGAGAAATACAATATACTACAAGGCACACAGAAAAACTAATAGAGCTGACAACATTGGCTTCACTGCATTTTCTCAGTGGAGATCCCAGGTCACCTTCTGCTAAAGAGTAGGAGGTGGGAAATGAGATTGCAAGGGAACAGCCTACACTGCCCTGGAACTCCCTTGGGAGCTTCAGAGCAAGGTTACACTATGGCTAATCTGAGCAGCTGGTTCACATCACAGGGTTATAACAGACACTGTAGACAAGCAAGAGCGCTGCAATCTGTTCCCAATTGGTGCTTCACTACACTGGATTTCATCCCTTTCACAGTCAAGCCCTGGCTAAAAGAGCATCTATAGCCACCCCTAACGCCTGGGGGCCAGCTCCCCTTCCAATTCATTATTTTAAATAAATCTCCTTAATTCCAGAAGCCAAGGAAAGATAACAAACTCATATACTCGCATTGCATCATAATGCTCTGACAGATCTCTAGCCAGCTTCACAGAACTCACTCCATAGCAGCAGAAGGAATAAGACAAGTGCTTGCCACTTGAGCTAACGGAAAGTCACCACTCACTGTGAACAGTATGGAGGCTGTAACACACACATGAGCAATTCTGATTCAATCCAGTGGAAGGCAAGGTAGAATACCAGTAGTAGGCAGTTCTCTACAACAGTCCCCAGTAGTGTACAATTTTACAATTAATGTTAAGGCAACTTGTATGGATATGACAGAACCAGGATACAAAGCCACAAGGATTATGGTCTAAAAATCACAGGCATCAATAATAAGAATCTGTAGCAATTTTACAACCCTTGAAAACCCTACAATATTACCACTGCAGTGTTGATTAGTGTCCACCTTTTACATCCAAGTTTTCGGTGTCTTTAGAAGAATTTTCCATCAAAATCTTTGGCCATGTTAGTTGTAATACATTCATGGTGCCCAGCAGTGACAAGTTTATAAGAAAACTGAATCACTCAAAGTTGGACAGGGAGCAAGCCAGCCCCCCACTGACAGATAGGAGCTGCACTTCCTTACTTTGGGGCAGAATCTCTAAAATGGATTTTTAAATATATAAAATGTGCTTAAAATGGGATCAGTTCAGTGCTGTAGCAGGGTGGGGTTGGTAGAACCCCAGGGAATGAAGGCAGGTGTTGCACATGCTTTCCCCAGGCAGCAAAGACCAAGAACCTTCTGCTGTCCCTACTTCCAGCACAATCTCAGAAATAGGCCAATGAGAGCTGCTTGGGCCATGCTTGCAGTGCAGAGAGTCCAATCTCCTTCCCTCCCAAAGGATGCGCACCACGCAAAGAGCACATGACCCCCTCAGCTTGCCACTTTGAGCAGCATGCAGAGGTGCAGCAGGCAGGGAGCCTGCCTTAGGGTCCTGCTGGACTGTTGGCTGGGAGCCACATAAGGTAAGCGCATCCCACTCAGGGTCTGCATCTGGCATCCCACCTCATCTCTCCCCTCCCCCAACTCTCTGCACTCCTCTCCCAGGTCACAACCCCTTTCTGCCTAGGACACAACCCCCTCTCAAAGCCTGCACTTCCTCCTACATCTCCCAGGTCAGTACCCTCTCCTGCACCCATACCACCTCCCGGACAATGTTCCCTGTAAGGCGAGCATTTGGGTGGCCACCCACGAGATATTCAAATGTTGTCCAACTGATTAGCAGAACACCCACAGTCAGCAGCATGTATTTCTTCTGGTGGTGCACATCCACACATGCCTCAGTGCACATAATAAAATGTATTCTGTACATGGGTGGAAAAAGTTAGAGGAAACATTGCTCCTGGACCCTGCACTCCAATCCATACCTTAAGCTCCCTTCTACACCCAACCTCCATCCCAACCCTTTACCTCCTCCATTAATAGCACAGAAGAGTGCGGTGCTTGACCAAATTTTTGGGGTGGCCCCCCTATCAAAATTAGTGATCATCCCTGACCTATACTCATTGCACAGAGATTAGGCCAGTGGTGGGCAACCTGCAGCCAGTGGGTCTCAGATGGCCTGCAGGGGTTCCAAATGTGGCCCACAAGATATTTTGTCTGGGTTGCCAGATTCCACTGGTTTCCATTCGCATAGTAGTTTTCCTACTGTATTACTAAAGTGGCACGCATGTAAAGCAAGGGCACATGACGTGGGATGGGTGCTAATGGCTCTCACAGTCAATGTTGTGTGCAATGTGCTCCCTCTACATCCATTCAGAGTGCTGCTGTGGTTCAACTGGGTACACCCCACAATTTCTAGGTATGCAAGTGCAGTTAGTAAAATTATCCCATCCTGGGAAACCACCTTGGTTATGACAATCTTAGAATCATAAAATCATAGAACTGGAAGAGACCTCATGAGGTCATCAAGTCCAGCCCCCTGCACAAGGCAGGACCAATCCCAACTATATCAACCCAGCCAGGGCTTTGTCAAGCTGAGACTTAAAAATCTCCAGGGATGGAGATTCCACCTCCCTAGGTAACCCATTCCAATGCTTCACCACCCTCCTAGTGAAATAGTTTTTCCTAATATCCAACCTAGACCTCTCCCATTGTAACTTGAAACCTTTGCTCCTCGTTCTGCCATCCATCACTACTGTGAACAGCCTTTCTCCATCCTCTTTGGAACCTCCCTTCAGGAAGTTGAAGGCTGCTATCAAATCCCCCCTCACTCTACTCTTCTGTTGACTAAACAAACACAAATCCGTCAGTCTTTCCTCATAGATCATGCGCTCCAGCCCCCTAATCATTTTGGTTGCCCTCTGCTGAACCCTCTCCAATGCGTCCACGTCCTTCCTATCGTGGGGGGCCCAGAACTGGACACAATACTCCAGATGTGGCCTCACCAGAACCAAATAAAGGGGAATAATCACTTCTCTAGATCTGCTGGCAATGCTTCTTCTAATGCAACCTAATATACCATTAGCCTTCTTGGCTACAAGGGCACACTGTTGACTCATATCCAGCTTCTCATCCACTGTAATCCCCAGGTCCTTTTCTGCAGAACTGTTACTTAGCCAGTCGGTCCCCAGCCCATAACAATGCTTGGGATTCTTCTATCCCAAGTGCAGGATTCTACACTTGTCCTTGTTGAACCTCATCAGATTTCTTTTGGCCCAATCCTCTAATCTGTCTAGTCGCTCTGGACCCTATCCCTGCCCTCCAACGTATCTACCTCTCTCCCTAGCTTAGTGTCATCTGCAAACTTGCTGAGGGTGCAATCCATCCCTTCATCCAGGTCATTAATAAAGATGTTGAACAAAACTGGTCTTAGAACAGATCCTTGGGGCACTCTGCTAGAAACCAACCGCAACCTGACATCGAGACGTTGATCACTACCCGTTGGGCCTGACAGTCTAGCCAGCTTTCTATCTCTTACAGTCCATTTATCCAATCCATACTCCCTTAACTTGCTGGCAAGAATATTGTGGGAGACCATATCAAAAGCTTTGCTAAATCATAGAATCATAGAAAGTATTGGACTGGAAGGGACCTCAAGAGGTCATCGAGTCCAGTCCCCTGCCCTCATGGCAGGACCAAGTACTGTCTAGACCATCCCTGATAGACATTTATCTAACCTACTCATAAATATCTCCAGAGATGGAGATTCCACAACCTCCCTGGGCAATTTATTCCAGTGTTTAACCACCCAGACAGTTAGGAACTTTTTCCTAACGTCCAACCTAAACCTCCCTTGCTGCAGTTTAAGCCCATTGCTTCTTGTTCTATCCTCAGAGGCCAAGATGAACAAGTTTTCTCCCTCCTCCTTATGACACCCTTTTAGATACCTGAAAACCGCTATCATGTCCCCCCTCAATCTTCTCTTTTCTAAACTAAACAAACCCAATTCTTTCAGCCTTCCTTCATAGGTCATGTTCTTTAGACCTTTAATCATTCTTGTTGCTCTTCTCTGGACCCTCTCCAATTTCTCCACATCCTTCTTGAAATGCGGTGCCCAGAACTGGACACAATACTCCAACTGAGGCCTAACCAGCGCAGAGTAGAGCGGAAGAATGACTTCTCGTGTCTTGCTCACAACACACCTGTTAATGCATCCCAGAATCATGTTTGCTTTTTTTGCAACAGCATCACACTGTTGACTCATATTTAGCTTGTGGTCACTATAACCCCTAGATCCCTTTCTGCCGTACTCCTTCCTAGACAGTCGCTTCCCATTCTGTATGTGTGAAACTGATTGTTCCTTCCTAAGTGGAGCACTTTGCATTTGTCTTTATTAAACTTCATCCTGTTTACCTCAGACCATTTCTCCAATTTGTCCAGATCATTTTGAATTATGACACTATCCTCCAAAGCAGTTGCAACCCCCCTCCCAGCTTGGTATCATCTGCAAACTTAATAAGCGTACTTTCAATGCCAATATCTAAATCGTTGATGAAAATATTGAACAGAGCCAGTCCCAAAACAGACCCCTGCGGAACCCCACTTGTTATACCTTTCCAGCAGGATTGTGAACCATTAATAACTACTCTCTGAGTACGGTTATCCAGCCAATATGGTTATCCAGCATGCACCCACCTTATAGCAGCCCCATCTAAGTTGTATTTGCCTAGTTTATTGATAAGAATATCATGCAAGACCGTATCAAATGCCTTACTAAAGTCTAGGTATACCACATTCACCACTTCTCCCTTATCCACAAGACTCATTATCCTATCAAAGAAAGCTATCAGATTGGTTTGACATGATTTGTTCTTTACAAATCCATGCTGGCTGTTCCTTATCACCTTACCACCTTCCAAGTGTTTGCAAATGATTTCCTTAATTACTTGCTCCATTATCTTTCCTAGCACAGAAGTTAAACTAACTGGTCTGTAGTTTCCTGGGTTGTTCTTATTTCCCTTTTTATAGATGGGCACTATATTTGCCCTTTTCCAGTCTTCTGGAATCTCTGCTGTCTCCCATGATTTTCCAAAGATGATAGCTAGAGGCTCAGATACCTCCTCTATCAGCTCCTTGAGTATTCTAGGATGCATTTCATCAGGCCCTGGTGACTTGCAGGCATCTAACTTTTCTGAGTGATTTTTAACTTGTTCTTTTTTTATTTTATCTTCTAAACCTACTCCCTTCCCACTAGCATTCACTTTGTTAGACATTCCTTCATCAGACTTCTTGGTGAAGACCAAAACAAAGAAGTCATTAAGCATCTCTGCCATTTCCAAGTTTCTTGTTACTGTTTCTCCCTCCTCACTGAGCAGTGGGCCTACCCTGTCCTTGGTCTTCCTCTTGCTTCTAATGTATGTATAAAAAGTCTTCTTGTTTCCCTTTATTCCTGTAGCTAGTTTGAGCTCATTTTGTGCCTTTGCCTTTCTAATCTTGCCCCTGCATTCCTGTGTTGTTTGCCTATATTCATCCCTTTGTAATGTGTCCTAGTTTCCATTTTTTATAGGACTCCTTTTTTATTTTTAGATCATGCAAGATCTCGTGGTTAAGCCACGAGAAGTCAAGGTATATCACATCCACTGACTTTCCCATATCCACAGACTCAGTTACCTCATCATAGAAGCTAATCAGATTGGTCAGGCATAACTTGCCCTTCATGAATCCATTTTGACTATTCCTGATCATTTTCCCCTCTTCCAAGTGCTGAGATGAAGGCAGGCCACTCATGCAGCCTACTCACTAGCTTAGGTTGCCCATCACCATATTAGGCAGAATTTAACCTGGTCGGTACTTGGATTGGAGACCTCTAAGGTAAACCCACAGTTTTGGGGTGGGTTATTCAGTAAGAGTATGTCTACACAGCAACATTATTTTGAAATAACTTAGTCCACATCTACACAGCAGGCAATTATTTCAAAATAATGTCAAAATGGAGGACTTCTTACTCCGACTCTTGTAACCCTCATTGCACAAGGAGTAAAGGAACTCGGAGGAAGAGTGCACTATTTTGAAATAAGTACTATGTAGAAACTCTGTCACGTGAAAGTCATATGTGGGTCCTGAAGCTTAGCAGGCCTGGGATGGAAGTTTCCATCCCCGCTGTACCCAGCTTAGCATAGCCTAGGACCCTGTAAGCCCAAACAGCACCTGGGCTTTATCAGCTTTAAGCCATGCCTTGAGCTGGGAAATTACTGAGCAGTAAACAAGTTTAACCTCGGTCTAGCTCATGAAAGTGATAAAAATGGCGTTGAGCCAGGTATGTGCACACCCAGTAAACAACTGCAGTTTAAGATCACTGGGAGTCCTGCCCCTCTGTGAGTCTCACAAGGGAGCTAGACCTCAAAGGGTGCCCTGGGTCCCCCAGCTGGAGCCACGTCCACTGCGGCCTGGCGCGAGGTGACTGGAACAGGACTTATTCATAAATGATCTGGAGAAAGGGATAAACAGTGAGGTGGCAAAGTTTGCAGATGATATTAAACTGCTCAAGGTAGTAAAGACCAAAGCAAACTGTGAAGAACTTCAAAAAGAGCTCACAAAACTAAGTGATTGGGCAACAAAATGGCAAATAAAATTTAATGTGGATAAATGTAGAGTAATGCACATTGGAAAAAATAACCCCAACTATACATATAATATGATGGGGGCTAATTTAGCTACAACTAATCAGGAAAGAGATCTTGGAGTCCTGGTCAGGTGGTCGATAATAGATCCCTACTGTTATATTCTTATTAGAGCAGGGAATTATTATCCATAGAGATTCTATGGAACATGTTGATTCATTTAAGATTTTTACTTCATTTGATTCTAAATTCTCTTTCACATATAGTGCTACTCCCCAACCCGCACGACCTGTTCTGTCCTTCCGATATATTTTGTACCTGGAATGATTGGGTCCCATTGACTGTCCTCACTCCACCAGGTTTCTGTGATGCCTATTATATCAGTATCCTCCCTTAACACGAGGCACTCTAGTTTACCCATCTTATTTTTTAGACTTCTAGCATTTGTGTACAAGCACTTTAAAAACTTGTCACTGTTTATTTGTCTGCCCTTTTCTGATGTGTCAGATTCTTTTTTATGTGAATGTTTTTTGTCTGATCTGGCCCATACTTTATCCTCTTCCATCCTCGCCTCCTGACTAAAACCTAGAGAATCTCTATCAATAGACTCTCCTCTAAGACACGTCTCTGTCCGATCCACGCGCTCCTCCACACCAATCGGCTTTCCCCCATCTCTTAGTTTAAAAACTGTTCTGCAACCTTTTTAATGTTAAGTGCCAGCAGTCTGGATCCACTATGGTTTAAGTGGATCCCATCCTTCCTGTATAGGCTCCCCCTATCCCAAAAGTTTCCCCGGTTCCTCATAAAGCTAAAACCCTCCTCCCTACACCATCGTCTCATCCACGCATTGAGACTCTGAAGCTCTGCCTGCCTACCTGGCCCTGCATGTGGAACTGGAAGCATTTCTGAGAATGCCACCATAGAGGTCCTGGATTTCAGTCTCTTTCCTAGCAGCCTAAATTTGGCCTCCAGGATGTCTCTGCTACCCTTCCCTATGTCATTAGTACCTACATGTACCATGACCACCGGCTCCTCCTCAGCACTACACAGAAGTCTATCTAGATGCCTCGAGAGATCCGCAACCTTTGCACCAGGCAGGCAAGTCACAATACAGTTCTTCCTGTCACCGCAAACCCAGCTATCTATATTTCTAATGATCAAATCTCCCATTACTAACACCTGCCTTTTCCTACTGACTGGAGTTCCCTCCCCCAGAGAGGTAACCTTAGTGCGAGAGGATACCCCAACATCTGGAAGGAGGGTCCCGACTAAGGGAAGGTTTCCCTCTGCTCCCGTTGACTGCTCTCCTTTCCTGAGACTTTCATCCTCCTTAACAGCGCAGGGGCTGTCTGACTGGAGGTGGGACAATTCTACAGTGTCCCGGAAAGCCTCATCTACGTACCTCTCTGCTTCCCTCAGCTCCTCCAGTTTAGCCACCCTGGCCTCCAAGCCCGTACGCGGTCTCTGAGAGCCAGGAGCTCCTTGCACCGAATGAACACATATGCCACCTGCCCACAGGGCAGATAATCATACATGCTACACTGAGTGCAATAAACAGAATAGTTCCCACTCTGCTTTTGGGCTTCTGCCTGCATTCTCTCCCACAGCTACCTAAGTTATTGATAGGGTTTCTAGTTAATCAAAACTTCCTGATTTAAAACCTTTAAACTAAACTATGAAGAATGTCAAGTGTACCTTGGCCCCTTCCCACTCCCCTTCCAAACTTCCTCTCAAAACTCCCTGTTTGCTGCTCCTGTTCGCAAAGCTCCCTGGTTGCTGACTCTCTGCTTTATAAAGCCCTGGCCTGCCTGATGGACCTGCCCACTGACTAAGGCTCAGCCAATTAACAGAGGCTTCTAGATTTCAAACCTTTAGAAGCTCACAGCTTCCAACTGCCGGCCACAGCACACGCTCCTTCAAACAAACAAACAAAACATACAGACAAACACAAGCTCAGCACACAGCAAGTAACCCCCAAACTCACACTACAGACAGCCACTTACCTCAAGGGTCCTGTATTTGCTCCTCCTTTACCTGGAGAACTCCCTCTCAAAACTTCCTGTTTGCTGCTCCTGTTTGCAAAGCTGAATACTGCGTACAAATGTGGTCTCTTCATCTCAAAAAAGATATACTGGCATTAGAAAAGGTTCAGAGAAGGGCAACTAAAATGATTAGGGGTTTGGAACAGGTCCCATATGAAGAGAGATTAAAAGGTTTGAAATCTAGAAGCCTCTGTTAATTGGCTGAGCCTCAGTCAGGGGAAGGGGCTACCAGAGCTATATAAGCCTGTGACTCAGCGACCAGGGAGCTTGTGAACAGGAACTGCTAACAGGGAGTTCGGAGAGGGAGTTCTCCAGGTAAAAGAGGAGTAAAAAGGGGACCCTTGTGGTAAGTGGCTGTCTGGAGTGTGTGTTTGTGTGTGGGGAGTTATTTGCTGTGTGCTGAGCTTGTGTTTGTCTGTTTGGTTGGTTTGTTTGTTTGCTTGAAGGAGCTTCTAAAGGTTTGAAATCTAGAAGCCTCTGTTAATTGGCTGAGCCTCAGTCAGGGGAGGGCTACCAGAGCTATATAAGCCTGTGACTCAGCGACCAGGAGCTTGCGAACAGGAACTGCTAACAGGGAGTTTGGAGAGGAGTTTGGAGGAGGGGAGGTTAGAGGGCACTAGTGACTTCTGGCCTTCTTTAAAACATAACTCTTATAATAATCTATATTCCAGAGGTTTAAAAAGAATCCCAGTTTATACTTAAACTTATTCATTAGAAAAATGGAGACAGAAGCCCAGCAGCAGAGTGGGGCTATCCTGTTTATTGCGTCGAGTGTAACATGTATGATTACCTGCCCTGTGGGGTCGCGTATGTGTGCACCCATTGCAGGAGCTCCTGACCCTCAGAGACCGAGTTCGGGCTTTGGAGGCCAGGGTGGCTGAACTGGAGGAGCTAAGGAGGTAGAGATATGTGGATGAGACTTTCTGGGACACTGTAGTACTGTCCCACCTCCAGTCTGAGAGCCCCAGTGCTCTTAAGGAGGATGAAAGTCTCAAGGGAACAGAGCATTCAATGGGAGCAGAGGAAACCATCCCGTGGTTGGGACCCTCCTCCCAGAGGATGTTGCGGTATCCTCTCGCACTGAGGATACCTCTGAGGGGAGGAATGCCAGTTCGGAAGAGGCAGGTGTTAGTAGTGGGTGATTCGATCGTTAGAAACATAGATAGTTGGGTTTGTGATGACCGGGAGAACCGTATGGTCACTTGCCTGCCTGGTGCGAAGGTTGCGGATCTCTCGAGGCATCTAGATAGACTTATGTGTAGTGCTGGGGAGGAGCCGGTGGTCGTGGTACATGTAGGTACCAATGACGTAGGGAAGGGTAGGAGAGATGTCCTGGAGGCCAAATTTAGGCTGCTAGGAAAGAGACTGAAATCCAGGACCTCTATGGTGGCATTCTCGGAAATGCTTCCAGTTCCACGCGCAGGGTCAGGTAGGCAGGCAGAGATTCAGAATCTCAATGCGTGGATGAGACGATGGTGTAGGGAAGAGGGGTTTGGATTTATTAGGAACTGGGGACACTTTTGGGAGAGGGGGAGCCTATACAGGAAGGATGGGCTCCACCTAAACCAGTGGAACCAGACTGCTGGCACTAAACATTAAAAAGGCCGTAGAGCAGTTTTTAAACTGAGAGATGGGGAAAGCCGATTGGTGTGGAGATGCACGTAAATCGGAGGAGACTTCTCTTAGAGGAGAATCCATTGATAGAGATTCTCTAAGCTGTAGTCAGAAAGAGAGGAGGAGAGAGGGCAAACCATGGGCCAGAGCAGACAAAAAACCGCGTACAAAGGAATCCAATGCATCAGGGAAGGACAGACAAATAAGCAGTGGCAAATTTTTAAAGTGCTTCTACACAAATGCTAGGAGTCTGACTAATAAGATGGGTGAACTAGAGTACCTAGTATTAAATGAGGAGATTGACATAATAGGCATCACTGAAACCTGGTGGAGCGAGGAAAATCTGTGGGACACAATCATGCCGGGATATAAAATATATCAAAGGATAGAGCAGGCCGGGTGGGTGGCGGAGTGGCACTGTATGTGAAAGATAATGTAGAATCAAATGAAATAAAAATATTAAATGAATCAACATGTTCAATAGAATCGCTATGGATAGTAATTCCATGCTCCAAAAATAAGAAATTAGCAGTAGGGATATATTACCGACCACCTGACCAGGACAGGGATACTGACATTGAAATGCTGAGGGAGATTAGAGAGGCTACCAAAACAAAGAACTCTATAATAATGGGGATTTTAATTACCCCATATTGACTGGATACATGTCACCTCAGGAAGAGAAGCGGAGATAAAATTTCTCAATGGCTTAAATGACTGCTTCTTGGAGCAGCTGGTGCAGGAACCCACAAGGGAGAGGCAATTCTCGATTTAGTCCTGAGTGGAGCGCAGGATCAGGTCAGGAAATAACCGTTACAGGACCACTTGGGAATAGTGACCATAATATAATAACATTCAACATTCCTGTGGTGGGAAGAACACCTCAGCAGACCAGCACCCTGGCATTTAATTTCAAAAGAATTACACAAAAATGAGGAGGTTAGTTAAACAGAAATTAAAAGGCACAGTGACTAGAGCCAAATCCTGCAAGCTGCATGGAAACTTTTAAAGACACCATAATAGAGGCCCAACTTAAATGTATACCCCAAATTAAAAAACATAGCAAGAGACCTAAAAAAGTCACCGTTAACCACCATGTAAAAGAAGCAGTGAGGACAAAAAGGCATCTTTTAAGAAGTGGAAGTCAATCCTAGTGAGATAAATGAAAGGAACATAAACACTGTCAAATCAAGTGTAAAAATGTAATAAGAAAAGCAAAAAAAGATTTTGAGGAACAGCCAAAAACTCAAAAGAAATAACAAAATGTTTTTAAGTACATTAGAAGCAGGAAGCCTGCTAAAAACCTGTGGGTCCCCTAGGCGATCGAACTATAAAGGCGCAATCAAGGCGATAAAGCCATTGCGGAGAAACTAAATGATTTCTTTGCTTCAGTCTTCACGGCTGAGGACGTTGGGGAGATTCCCAAATCTGCACCGTCCTTTGTGGGTAATGAATCTGAGGAACTGTCCGGATTGAAGTGTCATTAGAGGAGGTTTTGGAACAAATAGAAAAACTTAATGTTAACAAATCTCCGGGACGGATGGCATTCATCCAAGGGTTCTAAAAGAACTCAGATGGGAAATTGCTGAACTATTATCTGTGGTTTGTAACCTATCCCTTAAATCGGCTTCCGTACCTAATGACTGGAAGGTAATGACACCAATATTTAAAAAGGGCTCTAGAGCGATCCGGGCAATTACAGACCGGTAAGTCTAACTTCAGTACCTGGCAAATTAGTAAACAATAGTAAAGAATAAAATTGTGAAGCATGTAGAAGAACATAATTTGTTGGACAAAAGTCAACATGGTTTCTGTAAAGGAAATCCTGTCTTACTAATCTATTAGAGTTCTTTGAAGGGGTTAACAAACATGCGGACAAGGGGATCCAGTAGATATAGTATACTTAGATTTCCAGAAAGCCTTTGACAAGGTCCCTCACCAAAGGCTCTTGTGTAAATTACATGGCCATGGGATAAGAGGAAGGTCCTTTCTTGGATTGAGAACTGGTTAAAGACAGGAAACAAAGGGTAGGAATAAATGGTAAATTTTCAGAATGGAGAGGGTAACTAGTGGTGTCCCCAAGGGTCAGTCCTAGGACCAATCCTGTTCAACTTATTCATAAATGATCTGGAGAAAGGGGTAAGCAGTGAGGTGGTAAAGTTTGCGGATGATACCAAACTGTTTAGGATAGTCAAGACAGAAGCAGACTGTGAGGACTCCAAGAAGATCTCACCAAACTGAGTGATTGG
Organism: Rafetus swinhoei; assembly: GCA_019425775.1. Taxonomy (NCBI): domain Eukaryota; kingdom Metazoa; phylum Chordata; order Testudines; family Trionychidae; genus Rafetus; species Rafetus swinhoei. The sequence continues at coordinate 41,493,166 of CM033443.1, read as the reverse complement.
GCAACAAAATGGCAAATGAAATTTAATGTGGATAAGTGTAAAGTAATGCACATCGGGAAAAATAACCCCAACTATACGTACAGTATGATGGGGGCTAATTTAGCTATGACAAATCAGGAAAGAGATCTTGGAGTTATCGTGGACAGTTCTCTGAAAACTTCCACACAGTGTGCAGCGGTCAAAAAGGCAAATAGGATGCTAGGTATTATTAAGAAAGGGATAGAAAATAAGACCCAGAATATCTTACTGCCCCTGTATAAAACTATGGTACACCCACATCTTGAATACTGTGTACAGATGTGGTCTCCTCACCTCAAAAAGATATTTTGGCCTTGGAAAGGGTTCAGAAAGGGCAACTAAAATGATTAGGGGTTTGGAGCGGGTCCCATATGAGGAGAGGTTAAGCGACTGGGACTTTTCAGTTTAGAAAAGAGGAGACTGAGGGGATATGATAGAGGTGTATAAAATCATGAGTGGTGTGGAGGGCCGATAAAGAAAAGTTATTTATTAGTTCCTAAATAGAAGAACTAGAGGACACCAAATGAAATTAATGGGTAGCAGGTTTAAAACTAATAAAAGAAAGTTCTTCTTCACACAGCGTGTAGTCAGCATGTGGAACTCCTTGCCAGAGGAGGCTGTGAAGGCTAGGACTATAACAGAGTTTAAAGAGAAGCTAGATAATTTCATGGAGGTTAGGTCCATAAAGGCTATTAGCCAGGGGATAAAATGGTGTCCTTGGCCTCTGTTTGACAGAGGCTGGAGAGGGATGGGCAGGAGACAAATCGCTTGATCATTGTCTTCGGTCCACCCCCTCTGGGGCACCTGGTGCTGGCCACTGTCGGCAGACAGGATACTGGGCTAGATGGACCTTTGGTCTGACCTGGTACGGCCGTTCTTATGTTCTTATGAGACTGGGACTTTTCAGCTTGGAAAAGAGGAGACTAAGGGGGGATATGATAGAGGTCTATAAAATCATGAAAGGTGTGGAGAAAGTGAATAAGGAAAAGTTATTTACTTGTTCCCATAATATAAGAACTAGGGGCCACCAAATGAAACTAATGGGCAGCAGGTTTAAACAAATAAAAGGAAGTTCTTCTTCACACAGCGCATAGTCAATCTGTGGAACTTCTTGCCTGAGGAGGTTGTGAAGGCTAGGACTATAACAGGGTTTAAAAGAGACCTAGATAAATTAATGGAGGTTAAGTCCATTAATGGCTATTAGCCAGGATGTGTAAGGAATGGTGTCCCTAGCCTCTGTTTGTCAGAGGGTGGAGATGGATGGCAGGAGAGCGATCGCTTGATCATTACCTGTTCGATTCACACCCTCTGGGACACCTGGCATTGGCCACTGTCGGCAGACCGGGTACTGTCCTGGATGGACCTTTGGTCTGACCCAGTATGGCCATTCTTATGTTCTTATGAAGGGGCGTAAGCATTTCCAAGTGCCTATTACTCTTTAATGCATTGCTTTGCCTATGCTTATTGGTGTATTACTTTGCAGTAGTTGTGTAACCAACTCACAGTATTAAGCCTGTAATAGTAGTGATGTAGCGAAATTAATAAAAGCAACTATCCCTAATCGACTCTGTCTTGAAGTGAATCCACAACCCTGTTGGGCCCTGCCCCTGTGAGTTGACACACTCCCGATATTGAAATAAGCTATTTCAAAATAAGCTAGGCCATTGACGTAGCTCAATTTGCGTAGCTTATTTCGAGTTCAGCCCTGCTGTGTAGATGCACCCTAAATCAGTACACCCAAATGGCCAAAAATCATGCCCTTTTTTTTTTTAATAACAATGTTTGTATCTTATTTGCCTTCTGGTTTTTAGCCTTCAAAAGTCATGTTTTGAAGCTGTAATTCTACAATCATCAGGTCTAGAAACGTATGCTTTTAGGAAAGCTGAGGTTCCCATATAATCACGATTCCAACAGCAGAGGCTTTAAAGGGGAAAAATAGCACACCAACTATTCTGAGACTTGCAATAAAAGTCACAAGTTGGCAACATTGGTTAACGGTATGCTTCCCTCCAAGTTAATACAGTACTGAAGGGTTGCTGCTGGAAATAGCGAAGTTACTCACCTTGGTGCAGTAACTGTCGTTCTTCGAGATGATGTCCCTGCGGGTGCTCCACTGTGGGTGCTGGGCCAGCACCCACAGTGGAGCACCCGTGGGGACATCCTCGAAGACGAACCAATTGTTCTGATTTTTTTTTTTTTAACTCCTAAATGACATGCAGTACCATAGCTCATTTCACTAGAGAACCACACTAATCTGGTGTTCTAGTTAAATTCCACACTAAAAGATTACATCCTACCTACCTAAACTCCTTCCGCAGTTTCCAATCAATGTAATATTCTTCCTAATTTCCTGTCTTAATACAGTGTATAATGTTCTGTAAGTGGGCATTTGAGCTGAAACAGCAAGCCTTTATATTTAACAATACAGTACAGAGACTAGAATGACCTCTCCTTCCATTTTTATGGATCTATATATAATCTGCAGCAGACAGCCTAGGGGAAGATTCTAGGCAGCAATGCATGTAGACTAGCTATAGGGTTAACACTATCATCCTTATTTTAAAAGAGTTCCTTGTTCAGTGTTAGAAGTAAGTGACTTGCTCCAAGTTGTAACCATTGACATGGCATACTATTATCGGACACTGTTAACAGACATTTCCCTTTCACAAATCTCTCACACCACACACTATATTTACTCTGGATTAGCATGGGGCTCTTCCACCATTCTCTCTGACCAGGAAGCTGGGCACTTTGTGAAGGCCTCCTTGTGGCCTGTTCCTTGGGCAGGAGCTAGAATCATGCCATGGCCAGAGAGACATGTTAACCTAACCGAGTCAGTGTCAAAAGATGGTGCATTAAGGAAAACTTGGCTCAGTTTAGCTTCCTCTCCTATCTCTCATCTAGTGTGTTGCTTCCCCTGTCTTGGTCCCAGTATTTGTTTTTACAATACCAGTCTCAAAAGCTAGTTGTGTAAGGAAGTGAGCAATAGGCTTCATGGTGAGCCAGTTTGGCTAGTAAGCATCAGAGTGATCTCTCCTGCCAGCAGGTATCTGTCAGTAAGAAGACAGCAGGTACTTTTACCAGCACAGGCAGATGGTCTAGCTCTCTTGTTTATAGAAGCTTTGCCTCCCAAGTCTCTTGTCTCATGTCCAATCTCCCCACCAGCATTTGTAGTGTGTACTCTAATCTGAAGCTGACTGTTGACACTCAGGTGTAGCCAGCATTAAGAGGGCAATAAAGTTAGTGCAGATAGGAAAACCAGGAAGTTCTGACCTACTAATATGGAGCAAAAGCTCCATTTCCAAGGCAGGAGCTAGGGCTCAAATCCATGTCCAGTCAAACCCACCGTGGTTCTTCTCTTCCCAATGGCTGCCTAGCACTTGGAGCCCAATCAATGTAGACCTAGGGTTCATGTCAGGACTTTCCTTTTCATCACTGGTGAATGAAGACTGACAGACCATTTATCTGCTGTTAGTCCAGATGTTATTCACCTATGTCTTTCAACTGGGACAATCACAGGGGAAATCCCAGACTGAATTTCAGGACCACCTGAAATGGGGGTCTGAGTCTTAGCACTCAGTGATGCATACAATAGATCTAGAAACTAACAAGGATTTTTGATCCTCTTTCAGGTGACCCTCTTGGCAACAGTACTGTATGTGTCTATACCCGCTGTTAAGGGACAAAAGGCAGACAGGCAGTGAGCTTGGTCAGTACCACTATCTGTCCATCCCTCTCACGCTAAGGCTTTCTTCATTCATGAGTTGACTTACTCCCCACATAGGCACAAAATGCAATATGATAATGAATTTAATCAAGCTGGAGAGGGAGCACACAAAGATTCCTATACACCTATACTTAGCAGTATATTATACTAAGATGCTGGACTAAAAAGTATTAATATGTTTTGGACCTACAGAGAATCTTCCAAAATCTCTCCTTTGAACTTCAATTTGTGTTTGGATAAGAAGCAACCGGCATGAAAACATGAAATAAACTGCTGATTCTGGAGAGGCTGGAGGTGACTGAGCTATTGATAGTGCAAGACAGTCACTATCCAATGGGGTGGTGCATAGAGGAAAGAGAACTGAAAAGAATGGAAGGGGAGTTTGAGTAACTATGCAGGACATTGCTGAAGTATATGCAGCCCTAAGCCTGACATAATTTGGCTGCCTAATCTCAAGTCTTTATAAAGATCAAGATTTTGTTCTTTGAATTTCTGTCCAGAAATATATTTCATTAGCATTAGGGGGAAAAAAACTAACATTTTCAGAAGTATTGGTCAGTCCATCTCAAAATAGATAGAGGGTGGTTTGGACAAGGCTACCGAGAATGCTTAGAGGCCTGGAAAATGCTGATTTGAAGAGTGTTTGAAAAAACTGGGAGTGTTTACCACAGAAAGGGAATGAACAAGAGAGGAAATGGTGTATAAAACAATGAGTGACAATAGAGAAGGTAGGTTTCAGAGGTAGCAGTGTTAGTCTGTTTCCCACAAAAACATCAAAAAGTCTGGGGGGGAGGGGAGGGGGAGCTTAAAGACAAACAATTTTATGAGGGCATAAGCTTTTATGAGCTGTAACTCACTTCATCAGATGCATGAAGTGAAAGGCAAAGGAAACAGATAGCGATACACAGATGGGAGTGTTACATTAAAGCTAATTCAATCAGGGTGGATGTGGATAAGAAGGTGAAAATACCTAGCGTGGAAAATTACTTATGGTAATGAGGGAGCCATTCCCAATCCTTATTCAGACCCATTCCCAGGGTGTCAAATTAGCATATGAATTCCAACTCAGCAGTTTCACATTGCAGCCTGTTTTTTGAAGGGGTTTTTGTTTGTTCGTTTTGTTTGAGGATGGTAACTTTCAAGTCTGTAACTGTGGTCTAGGGAAGTTAAAATGCTCTCCAACCAGTTTTTGTATGTTACTATTTTTGACATTGATTTGTGTTCCTTTATTCTGTTGGATATAGTCCTGTTTGTCAAATATACATGGCAGAGGGGCATTGCTGGTTCGTGATGGCATATACCACCTTAGTAGATGTGCAGGTGAACGAGGCCTTTAATGGTATGGCTAATGTGGTGAGGTCCTGTGATTGTCAGTAGGGTAGATGTGTGAGCAGAGCTAGCTATGGGGTTTGTTGCAGGGATTTGTTCCTGGGTTAGTGCTTCTGTTGTGTGGTGCATGGCTGGTATGTGTTTCAGGTTAGGGCAGGGGTGGGCAACAATTTCTGATGGGGGCCACTTCAAGATTTTGGAAAATGGTTGAGGGCCACAGTCTTCCATGATGTTAATGGAGGAGGTGCAGAAGGGAGGTTGGGGTAAGGGACTGGGGTGCAGGGAAGGTCTGTGGGGAGTTTGGGTAGAGGAGGCAGTTGTGACCGGGGGCACAGGATTGGGGCACGGAGGTTTGGGTTGTGATTTAAGGCAGGAGGGAGTTATGATCTAGGGCAGGGATTGGGGTGCAAGGATTTGGGCTGTGACCTGGGGCAGGGGACTGGGGTGGAGGGAGTACAGGGGTTTAGGTAGCAACCTCAGGCAGGAGGGGATTATGACCTAGGGCAGGGAATTGGGGTGCTGGGTTTGGGAGGGGGTATGGATTTAGGAGGGAGGCAGAGAGTTTGGCTTATGCGGGGTAGGAGGGTAGAGGGTTGGGGAAGAGGGAGGGGCTGGGGTGCCAGAGGCAGGCTCTGCCAGAAGACTTACCTGTGAGACTCCAGGCCAGCAGCCAAGCATGTTTCTCAGGCAGGAGCCTGCCCTGTCCCCGCACAGGCTGCATGAGTGCTTCGCACGCTGCCTGTTCTTGAAACAGGCAGTTCCCATTGGCCAGAAACCGGCCAATGGGATTGTTCTGGGAGCGGGAGCAGCCGTGAAGCACCCCCTCCCGCCTGTTCACAGTTTGTGAAACACAAACAGCCTGGCAGCTGCTTTTCTGAGCGGTGTGGGGATGGGGCGAGCAGGGGAGTCCGCATGAGGGTCCCTGCTGCATCTGCAAGCTGGATCCCGTGGCGTGGCAGGCTGCACCTGGCCCGCGGAAGGTGTTTTGCCCAGGCCTGGGTTAGGAGACTGTCTCTGTAAGTGAGGACTGACCTGCCTGACAAGGTCTATGAGAGCAAGAAATCATTATCTAGTAGAAGTGGTAAATCCTTAATGATGTGTTGGAGAGGTTTTAGCTGAGGACTGTAGGTAACGGCCACTGGTGTTCTGTTGTTTTCTTTGTTGGCTCTGTCCTGTAGTTGGTAACTTCTGGAATGTAGTAGTTAGGATTTACTGGCGTGGTGTCCTGACAGGTCTCCTGCTTAGTCGATGATAATCCTTCGGCTGAGTGCATGTGTGTTCTATCATGTGTGTTGTGTTGACTTGCACAAGCAGTCAACACAGCAGACTCCAAGGGAGCCCCCACAGACTACAAAATCAAATAAGGATCGAAGGCGCCCGGCCAGGTTTATTGTCAAACAAAGTACAGTAACAGTTGTCAGGAGACTCTACCAAACCACTACACATCTGTACCCCTTGACAATTGCCTAGCTCAGTCAGTAGGAGCTCCCACTGCCCCCTAGGCTGGACAAAGACAACCCCTTGAAGACACCACTTTATATACAGGTACAAACAAGTTACACATCACTCCTGACATGTCAGGTTACCGCCCTCTGACTCTACTTAGATACCACCCATTACCTCGTGGTTTGATTAGAACATCTCTATCCAACATGCTGCCATTTCAGATCTTTTTCTGAACCTTAGTTGGTACCCACACTCCCCACAGATACCAAGGTCCTTTTAAACAAGCTGGTGTTACCATCCTTTTGGAATGTGCTTTCAACTTACGACCAGTACCAATTACTGTTTACACCTGGGCCTATTAACAATTAGTGTTTTGCACTCTCAGCCCTGTTCCTGCCAAGTTGTGTGAGCAGGGGCTGCCTCTTGTTCTCAGCTTAGCTTTGTTTTCTATTAGCAAAGTTTGGACCATTGTTAGCCAGGCCTCAGGCCTGTGCTACGTAGACTTTTGTTTCAGGTCCTCATCTTACTACATGGGATATAAATAGTTTAAACCAAACTATTAGAGAGTAAAATTAGGCCTGCGTGGTGATTGTTTATACCACATCTGCCTACTAGGGATGTTAAAATTAGAATAATCAACTAATCAAATACTCAATGGAATTTCCATCCACTATTGGATTAGTCAATAAGGGTGTTTCCGCTTTGAAATGTAGCCAAGAGCCTGCCCAGCTGTTGCTACATTTTAAAGGTGGAAGTGCCAGGCAGCCTACTGCCTTTGAAATGTACAAGAGCCCCAGCAACTGGTTGACTATAGAGAAATATGCATAATGGAAACTAAAGTACACTGGCAAAACCTAGGGTTTACTTCAACCAGCTTACACATGTTACAAATACAACTGTCTTGTCTACAGAGGTCAGCTACCATGGGTTAAAATGAACACTTTTTTTCTAGTGAAGACAAGACCTGAGGGGGCTCTGCCTCATATTTAGTAAGTGTGACTGAGCATACCCTCTTCGTGCCCCAGGCCAGGCCAGGGCAAGTGCTTCACAAGATAATGTGGTTTGCAACCTGCAGCACAAAGAAGGTATTCTGGGATCTGGGGGTCTGTTGAGTGCCAGTCTGTAAGGATTATTTGGGGGAGCACAACCACTCCATGCCAACGATTAATTCCCGTTCTTCCAGTTTCTCCCAACCAATGCTGTCCCTCCCTTAGTGCCCCCATCCAGCCCAGTACCTCCCAACATAATCATCCCAGTACCTCTGTCCCACACAGTCCCTTCCAATATAATCATCCCAGTAACCCATCCTATCCAGTATCCCCTAATATAACCATCCCAGTACCCTGCTCAACCTAGTATCTCTCTTGTAGCCTTTTCCAGTAACCCCATCCCACCCAGCAACCCCGTCCAACCCAATAGCTGGAAATGCGCAACAGGCAATGGATCACTTGATGATTACCTGTTCCGTTTATTCCCTCTGGGGCACCTGACATTGGCCACTGTTGGAAGACAGGACACTGGGTTAGATGGACCTTTGGTATGATCCAGTATGGCTCTTCTTATGTCAGTACCTCCCAACACAATCCTCCCAGAACCCCCATCTCATCTGGTACCTCCCAACACAATCATCCTGGCATCTCTGTCCTGCCCAGTACCTCCCAAACGAACCATCCCAGTACCCCCATCCCACCCAGTACCTCCCAACATAACCATCCTGGCATCCCCGTCCCACCCATTACCTCCGTCCCGCCTGGTACCTCCCGACACAACCCTCCCGGTACCCCCGTCCCACCCGGTACCTCCCGACACAACCCTCCCAGTACCCCCGTTCCACCCGGTACCTCCCAACACAACCCTCCTGGTACCCCGTCCCTCCCGACACAACCTTCCCGGTACCCCCATTCCACCCTGTACCTCCCAACACAGCCTCTCGGTACCCCGTCCCTCCCGACACAACCCTCCCAGTACCCCCGTCCCACCCGGAACCTCCCAACACAACCCTCCCAGTATCCCGTCCTCCCAACACAACCCTCCCGGTACCCCGTTCCACCGGTACCTCCCGACACAACCTCCCAGTATCCCGTCCCTCCCAACACAACCTTCCCGATACCCCGTCCCTCCCGACACAACCCTCCCGGTACCCCGTTCCACCCGGTACCTCCCGACACAACCCTCCCGATACCCCGTCCCACCGGAACCTCCCAATACAACCTCCCAGTACCCCGTCCCTCCCGACACAACCCTCCGGTACCCCGTCCCTCCCGACACAACCCTCCCGGTACCCCGTTCCACCGGTACCTCCCAACACAACCCTCCGGTACCCCGTCCCACCGGAACCTCCCAACACAACCCTCCCAGTATCCCCGTCCCTCCCAACACAACCCTCCCGGTACCCCCGTTCCACCCGGTACCTCCCGACACAACCCTCCCAGTATCCCCGTCCCTCCCAACACAACCTTCCCGATACCCCCCCGTCCCTCCCGACACAACCCTCCCGGTACCCCGTTCCACCCGGTACCTCCCGACACAACCCTACGGTACCCCGTCCTCCGACACAACCCTCCCGATACCCCCGTTCCACCCGGTACCTCCCAACACAACCCTCCTGGTACCTCCCAACACAACCCTCCTGGTACCCCCGTCCCTCCCGACACCCCCATTCCACCCTGTACCTCCCGACACAACCCTCCCGGTACCCCGTCCTCCCGACACAACCCTCCCGGTACCCCCGTCCCACCCGGTACCTCCCGACACAACCCTCCGGTACCCCGTTCCACCCCGTACCTCCCGACACAACCCTCCCGGTACCCCCGTTCCACCCCGTACCTCCCGACACAACCCTCCCGGTACCCCCGTACCGGGCGGTACCGCCCATGGCTCTATTCTGAAGCTGCCGGCCTGTGGCCCCGGGGGGCGCTGAAGGGGGGGCGTGGTGCCGCGTTTGAGGGGGACTGCAGCAGCGGAAGCAGCGGTGCCAGGGCCGCTCTCGGCTCGGTCGCCTCAGCAAAGCCCCGCCCCCTAACTCGCCGCGCGCCCGCTGCTGGTAGCGGGCCAGGACTGGCGCGTGCGCGGTGCATTGTGGGGGGCGGGCGGTTGGGTCACGACCTTGGCGGAGTTCTGAAGGGGCCACACGGGACAGGCCCCTCCCCCGGGCGTACAGCAGCCGGACCAGGCCTTCCCGCCATGGACGCGGAGAATCTGGACGAAGTGGCGGCCGAGCTGCAGGGCAGGAGCGAGGCCCTGGGTGGCTGGGGCCTGGCGCAGCTCGCCGCGAGCTCGGGTCTCGCTGTCTATGCCATGTGGGCGGCGCTCACGCCCGGCTTCCGCCGCCTGCCGCTCCGGCTGCAGGTAGCGCGTCCCCGGGCTCCGGCGTGGCGGGACGGCAGTGATGGGGGCTCGCCGCACCCAAGTGCCAGGGCGCGTCTCGCTCCTGCCCTGTGCAGTGAGCGCCGCGGCACACGGCTGCGAGAGGCATCTGCCGTGCGAGACAAAACCCCACGAGAACTGTTCTTCACTCCCATGCAAGAGGGAGAAATGGGTCCCATTGTTTGTTCTCAGCAAGCTTGCCAGTGTCTCTTTTAAGATGTTTCATTCTAAAGGCTCCCCATAGAATCATATGGCTGGAAGAGACTTCAGGAGATCGAGTCCAACCCTAACCACTTCACAAACTCTGTACTTGAAACCTGACATGATTATTGTTTCAATGTTGTTTTATTTGAAAGTGAAAAGATAGACACCAGCTGGGTTTTGGTGAGCTATGCTTAGGATTCAATCTTCTGCTTGAGTAAGTGGGTGCAGTTTCCTAGAAATCACTTCCACCAGTTATGGATCTGGCTCTTAATTTCCAGTTTCTCTTAGCATAGTGGCCAAGGAGCTTGAGACAGCAGGCAGTAAGATATTGAGCTTCTCCAGGTCTCAGACTCCAGCTGGGAGACTCTTGACTATCAGAATAGGAGGAAACAGCATTAAATAGATCTCATGTGTAGGTGACCAGAGTGCAGCCTGTGGCTGATCTTGCAGTCAGTTCCATATGGGCAAACACTTATATCCATATGGAAAATTAGTGAAGTCAGTTGAACTCTGGGCCATAACAAGTGCTTGCCTGCACAGATCCACTTGCAGGATTGGAGGTGGTTTGCAATGGATGTGCAGCCTTCACAAGTGTGGAACGACCTGTCCAAACATCATGCATTGTAGGATGCTTTATTTAATCTTATCTTTCAGGTGTTCCAGTTGGTTCACTTATGTTTGACTGGGGCTTACAATTCTTATTTCTCTAAACCAGGTGCCATATGTACCATCAAGTACCAAGCAAGTTGAGAATGTTATGTCGCTGCTGAAAGGACGTGCCGGAAAGATGGTGGATTTAGGATCAGGAGATGGCAGAATTGTAAGAGGAAAAAGTCCTTGTGTTTGATAGTCACAGCTGCTGGTTGTATGCATTTTGAAGAATTATAACAGTATTAAAGGTAGATCTCCCACTGCAAGAGCATGCACATCCTGATGCCTGTTACGTCAGTGTATATGCAGAGTAACTTAGTTGAGATTATGGTGGACATACACCAGAGTAACCCCTTAGACTGGAAGCTCTTTCAAGGCAATTGCCTTGATCCATTCCTTGCAAAGACTTCCCAGGACCAGAGTAGCTGTGAGTTATTCCACAAGGAGCATTCTTTGTGTCTCTTTCCTAGACTTGGACTTCTTAATGAATCTGGGACTGGAGAAGGTGAGAGTCCCCATATAGGTTTTGCTCCTGCACATCTTAGAATGACTCCTCTGGAAGCAGCTATAGTACCAGTGGAAGGGAATCTCCCTATAGTATGAGAAAAATATTTCTGATAAGACTGGCACTTACAACCATGCTCAAAACCTGTCTTGTTCTTTCCTCATTCTGAATCTGAGCCTGCAAGGTGCTAACTGAGCATACTGAACTGAGTGGAGTTGAAAATGCTCTTCACTGTATCAAGCCCTTAGTTTCTATTCCACTGCCTCCCTGATTTATCCCAAAGGATGTTCCATGTTACATGCTGAGCCTTGCTGGCTACCTTCTACACTTGCATCTGGTCACTATTACTTACTCCTTACCTTCCTACCCCATTCCCTACAAGAGGTGTTAGTGACAGCAGTGCAAGTAACCATACTACTTGTAGGCAATGCTCTTATCCCATTCAGTGGCTGCTGCTGGGCATGAAGTAGCTGGAAGCTGTCTTACTTACAGCCACTGCTCCAAAGATTATTTCAGGAACAAACATGGAGGTTAATTTTGGTTTCAATTCCTCTCTCCAGGTATTAGAAGCATATAAACAAGGTTTCAGACCAGCTGTTGGCTATGAACTCAACCCTTGGCTTTTGACACTCTCCAACTACCGTGCCTGGAGAACTGGATGTTATGGGAAGGTATTCTACCAACGACAAGATCTGTGGAAGGTAACTTCTTGTGGTGGAGTTAGGACTCTGGATTTCTCAGCCTGAGTACATTATCTCAAAGATCTAAGGAGCTATCTCTGCCAAACAGAAATCAGGGCTTTAGTCAGGCTGTACAAAAGGTTCAACATTTTCCAAACTTCTCATTAGCACTGTTGTTTTGTTTTGGAGAGAGCGTGTGTGCTGGGGAAGCCTGAGAAACCATGTGCTTTCTCTTTAAGGCACTCACTCACCAGATAGCTGGTGGTTCAGACTGCAGCAGCTGCCAGCAGCTCTCCTACTCCTGAGCCCTGACCTCCCGCCCCAGTTTTCAGAGATAAGAACATCAAAACCGCCATACTGGGTCAGACCAAAGGTCCATCCAGCCCAGTGTCCTGTCCGCCGACAGTGGCCAACACCAGATGCCCCAGAGGGAGGGATCGCAACAAGTAATCCTCTTGTGGTCCTTCCCCTGTCACCCACCTCCAGAGAAACAGAGGCTAAGGACACCATTCCTACCCATGGTGGCTAACAGCCATTGATGGACCTAACCTCCATGAATCTATCTAGCTCTTTTTTTAACCTTGTTAAAGTCCTAGTCTTCACCACATCCTCTGGCAAGGAGTTCCATGGGTTGACTCTGTGCTGAGTGAAGAAAAACTTCCTTTTGTTTGTTTTAAACTTGCTGCCTATTAATTTCATTTCGTGACCCCTAGTTCTTTTATTGTGGGAATAAGTAAATAACTTTTCCTTATTCACTTTTTCCATATCAGTCATGATTTTATAGACCTCTATCATATCCCTCCTTAGTCTCCTCTTTTCTAAGCCGAAATGCCCAAGTCTTTTTAATCTCTCTTCACATGGGACCCGTTCCAAACCCCTAATCATTTTTGTTGTCCTTTTCTGAACCTTTTCCAATGCCAATATATCTTTTTTTGAGATGAGGCGACCACATCTGTATGCAGTATTCAATATGTGGGTATACCATGGTTTTATATAGAGGCAATAAGATATTTTCTGTCTTACTCTCTATCCCTTTTTTAATGACTCCTAACATTCCATTTTCTTTTTTCACTGCCGCTGCACACTGAGTGGATGTTTTCAGAGAACTATCCACAGTGACTCCAAGATCTCTCTCTTGAGTAGTTGTAGCCAAATTAGTCCCCATCATATTGTATATATAATTGGGATTATTTTTTCCAATGTGCATTACTTTACATTTATGAACATTAAATTGCATTTGCCATTTTGTTGCCCAATCACTTAGTTTGGGGAGATCTTTTTGAAGCTCTTCACAGTCTGCTTTGGTCTCAACTATCTTGAGCAGTTTAGTATCATCTGCAAATTTTGCCACCTCACTGTTTATCCCTTTCTCTAGAAGATCATTTATAAATAAGTCGAATAGGATGGGTCCTAGGACACACCCTTAGGGAACCCCACTAGTTACTTCTCTGCACTCTGAAAACTTACCTTTTATTCCTACCCTTGGTTTCCTGTCTTTTAACCAGTTATCAATCCACGAAAGGACTTTCTGTCTTATCCCATGATAACTTACTTTACTTAAGAGCCTTTGGTGAGGGACCTTGTCAAAGGCTTTCTGGAAATCTAATTATTCTATATCCACTGGATCCCCCTTGGCCACATGTTCGTTGACCCCCTCAAAGAACTCTAGCAGATTAGTAAAGCAGGATTTCCCTTTACAGAAACCATGTTGACTTCCCCCAACAAATTATACTCATCCATGGGTCTGACAATTTTATTCTTTACTAGAGTTTCAACTAATTTGCCCAGTACTGACTCTATCAGAGGCAGCATCATGGGGTGCCAGGCGGGAGCTGGTCCACAACGGGAACCATTTTAAAAACCAGCTCCCTTCATGGACTGGCTGCCTGTCGCTCTGCACTGCTGCCTCTGTATCAGCAGCCGCTGTCCAGGTGAGGAGCTGAGCTCCTGGACCCAGCACAAGCCGGAACTGAGCCAGGCTGCCTGTCCACCTGGCTCCCAATAGACTTTAAATGCAGAGCTGTAGCGAGAACTGAGCTGGGCTGCTGGCCAGCCTGCTAAAAAAATTACTGGCAAGTGGGAGAGGGAAATGCATGTAGTCTATAGCATTAACCTATAAGCTTTTGCTTATCGGTTAATCAACTACACTATTACATTCCTAATTGACTGTCTATACCTAGGTGCTAGATGTGCACTGAGCCTTCTAAAGACACATTAGCAAAAGCCAAATCTCTCCCCACATCTGAAACTAGGCTGAAGTAAACATTGGCTGGTATGGACTAGATCAGTGGTTCTAAAACCATGGGCCACAGTGGCCTAATCAGCGCACAGCTGTGGCCCACATGACATTGTAAGGGCCATGCACGTAATGTATAGTGTGGATGCAGCCCATATAACACACAAAGAACGGCCTATGCTGCCCACATGGTAAATAGGTTAAAAAGGCCTGGACTCAAACTAATAAGTTAGTCCCATCTCTACATTTTGGGACCCAAAGATTTTATTTAATCCATTAGCAAAGAGACACTCCTGCATCTTGTCCAGTAATGTTTTTCGCAACACCTTCCCCGGTAACAGTGCAACTCTCCCCTCTCTAAGAGCTCACTTGCTCAGTACGCTTGACCTCTTCTGGGTTTAGCATAACTTCCTGTATGTTGAGAAGTGAAATTTGACCCTTACACACAGACTCTGCTGAGATCCTCTTTCCCTGGCACACTTTGCACTGTCCCCTCAGCTTGTTATTTCTCTCTCTAAGTCTGACTTTATTTTCTTAAAGGTGAACCTATGTGACTGCAACAACGTGTCTGTGTTCCTGGCTCCCAGTGTGGTAAGTCCAAGCGCTCTCTAGTGACTGGTAAATGAGGCTAAGGCTGAAGGGCTGGTTGCTAATTTTCTACTTTGTTGGGCAAATCAGTGAAGAGGGAGGATACTCAAGATAAAGGGATCATCCTGAATGTTGGCAAAAAACTTGTAAGAAAATGGCACTAGATCTATGTATGTTCACGAAATGAACCAAACCCTGGTGCATCTGCCTTAATGAGGAAACAGTGAACATCCTCAAATAGCCCATCATTGTTAGTGTGAGGTTTCCTTGAACAAAGTGTAGTTTCTCTCTGTTCCTGACACAGCAGAATAGTTTGAATATTGGATCTACTGAGAAATTGCCCATATGTATTGAGTGACTTCATCCCTAGCGGGATCTACAAGATGCTGAGCACTGGCATTCCCAGGGACTAGGGAAGTACAAGAATGCAGTCAGCACTGTTTAGCCACAGCGGTGGACACAGCACAGTCTGCATTTTGTGATTCAGAATTCCTAAACCTGTTTAGATGCTGAGCACTTGCACCTCCTGCTTGTTTCAGTGGGGGTAGCACGTGCTGAATGCAAGTGCAGATCTGGCCTAGTTCGGAGAGAAAAAGGGTTAGCATGAGCACTGCTTATTGTGATAGATTGGCAATACTTAGTCTTCCTCAGTGTCTTGCAACAGGGCTTACTGAGCTCCATCTCAGGCAGTGCTGAGATACACTGCTGGGAAGCTGATTTATTGTCCTGTGGGTACTGCTAAAGAATGGACCTTGCTGTGTCCTTGGCTTGGTATGGGTATTTGCTTCTCATCTCCATGGAGCCCCCCACACCCATTTTCTAGGCCATTAGAGTTTGCTGGTGAGATTAAATGAATTTTTGAACATAAAAGCAAACCTCAATGAATGTGATGTTTTCTAGTACAGGGGCTTTGTCTATAAATGCATTTGTACCATGCACACTATAATGGAGTCTGGATCATGACTTTAAGAGCAGATTAGATAGGCATCTATCAGAGATGATCTAGATGGTGTTTGGTCCTGCCACAATAGCGGGAGACTGGATGTGATGACCTCTTGAGGTCCCTTCCAGGTTTAGTATTCTATGATAGGCCACTGGATGCTACTTCAGTAGTAATCAAAATGGTAACCAATAGCAAACCTGCAAAAAGTCTTTAGAATGCATCTCTCTCCCCCCATGATATCTATGACTATTAGTAACAGATTTTCCCTTCCTCTTCCCCATTAGCTACCTCTCCTAGAGACAAAACTGCTTGCAGAACTGCCGGACGAGGCTCGTGTGGTGTCTGGACGCTTTCCCTTTCCCACCTGGATGCCAACCATCAGTGTTGGAGAGGGTATAAACCAAAGCTGGGCCTATGACATCAAGACTGTACGGCAAATAGAGCAGAGCAAAGCTGAGGGAAACCCAGAATGAGTCAAGAGCTCAGGTGTAGCTGAGGTTTACAGGACAACAGTTTGGAAGCCTCTGTAGACGAGGGCCCCTCAGAACGACGTGACGGGTAAATGTGCCTGCTCAGCTAAACAGCCCAGCAAGTATTGGGAGGCAGCAGAGAAGGAGTTTGCAGTGAGCAGGGACGGGTGGTGATTTGTCAAACTTTACCCCAGGTGCACTGGCATCTCTAGAACCAAAATTCTGGGGAGCCTTTGAGCTGGGAAGTTGGAACTGTCAAAAACAAGAGCCGAATCTTTTATTCTTGTTTTGAGAACTCATTTCTCCATTTATTTGCAAGTCATTTTCTAAAAATAAAAGGGCTGCAGGACTTGGTTCATCCATCCTTGGGGTGAGGCTGGGAGGCTCTTTGCCCCTCGCTGTTGACAGCCATTTTGGGCTGTGTTCAGAATTGCCTTAGGGGAAGGCCCAGTAATGCAGCTTCTCCAGCTCTAGCTCTTCTCCCTGTAAGTCGTCCTCCTATAGTCATCACCCAGCAGGTGTTCCTCGCTGAACAACTTCCCATGAATGCAGAAGAGTAAAGCTGTGTACAAGCGCAACCAAGTTCAAATCCTAACCTGAGCCCTATCTCTAGTCCCTTGTAGCTCAAATGGGGTGAGTTAGGTCAGTACTTTGGAGGCAACAATCTAGCAGAAGGTGAAGTAACCCTGATACTGCAGGCGCGCATAGTAAGCTGAATCTACCAGTTTTGCAGTGGACTTAAGTTCAGAGGAGGGTTCTGCACCATTCTCCTGTACTAGCAGTGGTGCTCTGCAGCTACTTAGCATTTCTGCAATGAACAGGAGATCTTTATGGCCTGCTAGAGGAAGGGAAACCTGACAAAAAGTACAGGGGGAACAATGAACTGAGTTTTGATCTGATTTTAGTAAATATGATTTATCTCCACAGCATCAAATGTATACTGCTGATTTCCTTCTCAGCAAGTCCTAGTTCTCTAGTAAGAGGGCCCCAGTATGAAGAACACTTGCTGGAGTGGATTATCACTTGGCGTGACAGAGCATGGAATAGTATAGCCAGGCAGCCCCTTCGTTTTATATCCTTGTCTGTCCTATGATGAACTAATGGCTGCTGCTTGTCAGGGCCATGGCAAAAGCTACAGTTCATGGCTGATGGTTCTTTTGGGTTTCTGCATTAAGTGAGTATCAGAAGCCCCAGCACTGAGTGCTCGGGGTGCCTCAATCCCTACAAGTTTCCTTAACCTCAGGATCTCTTGCTTGTACCTGCAAGAAACATAGGTTACAAAGAAAAGCAATGGCAACCTTCCATCAGAGGTAGTTGTAAGAATCCTGCTAGGGAGTGAGATCCTAAAGCAAAGGGGAAACTGAAGACAAGTTCCCACTATCCAGACAGGGAGAAAACTACAGCTAAGGGCAATGCTAGAGTCTTCCTGATCCTTCGTCTGAATGGATGCCAAGGGATTCCACGAGCAACAAGCCTAGGAGTGACACCTGGCATGATTCTGGCCATTTTTCAGAGTGATTAGTTGCAGTTGTACAAGCTAAGTTTGCAGATAATAGCACCTCTTGATGGTTGTAGCACTAGCAACTTTTAACTCTTTCTTTGGATGTGGTGAACTAGTAATTGATAGCTGACATGTTAAATAATTTGCATAGGGAAAAAGAAAGGCTTTGGATTCTAGGCAGTATTCCCTACTCACCCCCTCCTTTGTCTCCTACACAGCCTTCATCACCCCCAGGGTGGGCTGCAGCCCTGAGGAAGGAAATGTATCCTTGGAAAGAACAGATGCAAACTTTTTGTCATGCTGAGCTGCTTATACAGTCAGCTGCTCACACAGCTGGTTTCTCCTTAGCTGGGCTGCATGGTAGGAAGGCAGCAGTTAGGTGTCTACACTGTAGCAGTTGCCACAGTATTCACTGGCCCTGCAGGTAAGCCTTATGCATGGGGGAAGGGATAGATGAAGGGATCCCCACCCCCTCTCACCTTGCAAGATGCTTATCTACATATTCCTGCAGCTCCAGCAACTGCTCTTCAGCCACAATTGCCCGAATCAGCAGCTGGCTTCTCTCCCTTTCCAGATCCTCCTGGGGGCAGAAATAACAAGGTGAGAACAAGAAGTGTAATAAGGGAGTGCTTTAGGGGAAAGCACTGGACTGGTGCTGACTTGCCTCTGAAATAGTCTTAAAATCAGAGGCTACTGATTTTCTCATGCACTCACCCTCCACCTCTGAGATTTCTGGGCTTTAAGCTACACATGCTGCCCGATAAACTGAAAATACAAATGAGCATTCCAAAGAGACAAACCACAGGTGTTCAGTGCCCTGAAAACAATGACATCTTGCCAAGGCAGCCAGTTTTGAGACACTCAGGTGCATTGAGACAGTTTGGGAAGGGAGGAGGTGTTCAAGATTAAAGCCTTCGGTTACACAACTAGCAGGAGAAATGCTAAAACCAATCCTAAGGTGCCCACAGTTATTCCCAAACTGAGCCCCCCACAACCTACTCTCTCCACTATGGTGTTGTGGGGACTGGTAGTATGCTTTTAAGAAGTCCAGCATAGAGATGTATATGACCATCATCCACTTTTCCTGAAAGTGTTTTCAAAGATCTCTTCCCTTTTTAATAAGAATCTCTGGCTCTTATCTAGTACTTTTCATCAGTAGCTCTCAAAGTGATTTACAAGGGAGTATTATCCCCATTTTATGGCTGGGGCAACAGAGGCACAGAGCGGTGCTATGACTTCCCCAAGGTCACCCAGAATGCCAGTAGCCACTCATCTCCTGAGGTTTTAGCTCAGTGCTCTAGCTGCTAGGCCATACTGCCTCCTTCCTTTAGTCCTTGTCTAAATGATTAAAAAAAAACATCAGCTACACGATCATAGATATTAGCATGTGATTTCTCCTGAGTAGTATGGTCAGAATAACTCACGATAGGGAAGCATGATTTACTTTGGTGTTTACAACAAATCTAGACTAGGAAACTGAAGCCTTGCTAAAAATGCTTTCAGCAGTTATTACCCCACACCGCCTCACCAGTCAGCACTGAAAGTGATCAGTGCTAGAGTACTATAGGCAATAGTGCTTCAGAAACTGGAGTGTCTACAAGAGTCTTTGTTCCTGAACGTTTCCCTTCTTTATAATCACCAGCAGTAGCAAGAAGGGAGCACTAGTGTGTTTCACTACCATGCCACCCAGCCCTACTCAGGCCAAATCTAGACATCATAGTGATAAAACTGCCACTGGCCACAAGCAACTTGTTTGTGCTGGCGCAAATGTTCCCTGTAAGCTGAGCACTTGTGCAGCAGCTCAGGAGAAATTCAAATGCTGACCACCTGATTAGCAGAGCACCCATAGTCAGCAGCATGCATATCTACTGGTAGTGCACATCCATACATGCATTGGTGCACATAACAAAATGTATTGTGCACACGAATGGAAAAGATTAAAGGGAACCTTGACAGGCACTACCAGTGGTGGTCTCTCCCAGTGGAGCTGCACTCCGGCTGGTGCTCAGATGGAAAATGATAGTAAAGAGTTCCAGCAGGCAGCCACATATTTGATTAAGAAAAGTATCTGTAATGGTAACTGGCAGTGACCATTAAAATGCAGTAGTGCTTGGTCTGTGCCTCGCCCTCTTTTCAGTCTGCCTCAGAACCAAACATTTTACCTGGGTAGTATGTGTGAACTCTCGAAGCTGCTTCCTGATCTCTGCCCAGCCCTCCTCATCCAGTTTGCTAGGATAGAGCAGCGGATGTTAATTGCAATCATTTATACAAAGTCAGACCATTCTGAAACTATGGGACTCTGCATGACCACCAGACCTGCTACTGCCTTTTCAGCCTGATTCCCTGTATGACTGCAGAGCCCATCTCTATTCCCTCACATACCAGGGCAATGAGAGTCACAGATCCTACAACCTGGCTTTGTATGGGAGAGGCTGGGCTTGCCCTTAGTTTACATCATCAAACAAACATGAGAAAAATTCAGTGCAGAAATAATCATTAACCTGACAGCAAGTCTGAATTTTCTGGGAAAAAAAAGGAGAGAGGCTCAATAAATACCAAACACTAGCACTTTTCTTTTTGTGCTTCTGCACAAATTCACTCATTCTAATGTAAGGATGTTAAAATGTTATTATCTGGTTAATCGTATAGTTGATACAATTGTATCAACTATGTGATTAGTCAATAAGAGCTGTAGCAGGGGGTAACTCCAGGAGCCAACTCCAGCAGGGAATGAACAGTCCTGGCTTGTACCAGCTCCGGAGCCACCTGCGCTGCTCAGTCCCGGCTTGTGCTGAATAAAGCAAACCCTGCTCGCAGTGGCCAGGGCTGGCCGCAGGCAGGGACTGCTCAGGCAGCAATCCCCTGTCCATGGCCAGAAATGGCTGCCATGAACAAGGGCTGGTGCTGGAGCAACCTCTGTTCGTAGCGGCCAGGAGCTGCCACCTAAGGGCTGCTTGGTAGCAACAGCCCTTGTCCGCCGGGGAAGGGGAGACAGGCAGCACCCTGGAGACAGTGCTGGGGGGAACCGGCTCCTGTCCGTGCCCCTTGCGCCGCAGAGAGCGCAGGGCGAGCGGGGACTGCCTGAGTGCTCTCTGTGGCACTTCTGCTTTTGAAATGTACAAGAGCCCTGGAGGAGCAGTCCCTGCTCATGCTGTTTCCCTGTTGTGCCTCTGCCTTCTCTGCCCCCTGTGAAGACGGTGCGGGGGGTGGGGAGAGGGAAACTGGCTTAAAGCCTGCTTCCCTCCCCCCTTGCTGCCTCTCTCTGAAGGGCGTGACTTGTCGAGTCGCTACTCGACTGCAGTCAACTAGTTGCTAACATCCCTATTCTATTGTGGAGTGTAAAAAAATGGTGACAGGTCAGGTAATTTTGAAGAAATAAGCAGCCAAGCCATGGGAAAGTTCTTCATATTCTGTCCTGGGCTGAATAAGCAAAATATAGGTCACATATGACAGCCGGGGATTTTGATTAAATAGAAAGAATGGTATGAACTGAGGAATGCATTGTGTTCAGATGCTGTAGCCTATATATAAGTGAAAGGCTTAATTGGGACTGTAGAGGCTCTCTCTGGCATCTGTGTTAACTGGGAAAAACAGATGACTTTCTGAAAGAAGGGGACTGTAATTTTACATAAATAAAATAGTTGGTTTAAAAACAACAGCAAATACCTATTTCTAATTAGTCATGAGAAATACTGCAATGATGCACAGTGAAACAACTCTTAGCAATATGCATGTGCACTGCTGTAGCTGCACAGATCTCAGCTTCTCACTCACCTTTTATTTTCTATCCTATCTTGGATCAGCTTCATTACTTCACCCACCTTATCTCTAACCATATGTATTATCAGGCTAGCACCAGCAGGGACAAAGATATTAACATCAAGATACAGAGAATAAATATTACAATGTGAATAGAACACAAGCATCCATAAGAAACTTAACAGGCAGATGCATCACTAAGGTCCAGATTCTGCTACTTTTGGGACTATTTGAGGAGTAAGAGACATAATTAAAGTACTGCTTGGCATGGGAAATGGCAGAATCTGGCACAGAGCTAGAACTCATTTCTAGAGACATTTCATACAGTAATTCCTCATTTAACACTATAGATATGTTTCAGAAAATGATCGTGTTAAGTGAAAACGTGTTATGCGGGGTCAATTTTCCCATTGAAAATAATGGAAAAGGTAGGGGTTGCGTTTCAAGCAGTGGTGTCTGTTGGGACCAGGACATAAGGTTGGGGGAGAAAGGGGACTGGGTTACAGCAGGGAGGGGAGGTGTTTGGCTGTGGGGAAAGGAAGGGGAAGAGGGATTGGGTTGGGAGTATGCCCCTCTGTCGGGACCCGCACTGTCCAGCAAGGAGGGGTCGCCGGGGAATGGCGCGGAGAGCGGTGAACCCTCCACCGCTTTGCAGGGAGGCGGGGGAAGCCCCGTGCAGCCACCGGCAACGGGCTGGCTGGGGAAACCCAACCGCCAGCCTGCAAGCGGAGGCAGAGGAGAGGGGACAAGGCGTCCAGTGAGGGGGAGTCAGCGGGGAATGGCACGGTGAGCGGCAAACCCTCCGCCGCTTTGCAGGGAGGCAGGGGAAATCGTGTTATTCCGGGGACGGTCGTGTAATTCAAAAAAACGTTCCTTAAAAAAAATCGTGCTATCGCAAAAACGTGTTAAGCGGGCATGTGTTAAATGAGGAATTACTGTAATCATGTAGCCTAGGGTGTCACTGATTCAGAAGGGTTACATAAGTGGGTCTCTTTAAAGCTGGATTTCTGTTTGAAATATGTTACACTAGAGTCTCCAGGTATAAGGTTTTAAAATAGTTTAAATTATACATTGAATTCTCTCTCTCATACATACACTGACATTTCCATGAGGACAGGTGGAATAATGATTTCCACCTACCATTTCCCACATGAAGTCTCTGCCAGAAGTGTTCTTGAAAGTGTCAGATTAATTGGACCAATATTCTGTTTGATAAAGGTTCATATCCCACCCTCATCACCAGGGGATCTGAGAATTTTCTAGTAGTGCATTAAGAAATGTGACTAATATCTATCACATGTCTGTTCTCTCATCTTTCCAAGTTGAGAATTGGGAATGCACTGTAGTCTTCTGCTGTGGTAGGGTTTTACAAGAATGAGATTTTGAAGAGGTGGGATTTTTTTTTCCCTTTCTGAAAATTATTCTTACTTGACTCTGGCCGCTAGTAACTCCAAAGTAGCTTCATCTAGGAATTCCTAGCTCCTGTTGTACTCAAATCTGCAGTGAGAATAGCGCATGAACACCTTGACCAAACTGGAGCATAAAAGCTGTTAGTCATTAGAGACTGAGAGCCTGATACTCCACTGCCCTGCCCCTGATGCCACCAAGTACACCTGTTCAAAGGAAGTGCCCAGGGCATGTGAAATGGTAACAAATCAGATGACTAGTGTTTTCTACCCACTTTGTCCTAGTGTCATTGACTGCATGAGAAATAGAGGAACAGAGAAATTGACCGTGAATTTGTTGATCTTATATATGATAGCTTTTGGGAAGGGTCTAGTCCAAGCTCCATTACATGTAATCTAAGCTTTTATTGAGAAATAATTATGTTTCCAGCACTCTGTGTTGGGAAGGGAGTCCTCTAGGCTTACAAGTTTAGAAGGGTGAAGTTACCAAAAAAAAAAAAAGACTATTCACAGTGAAAACATTGTAGTCCCACCCAAGAAAGTCTCCATCTATGCTCATCTGCCAATCATCATAATTTCATAGCGAGTATCTTTAAACACATGGCCATAGCAGGTCATTACTTTGGACAAAGGCAATGGCAGGTCCTTCTCACTCCATGCAGTGCCCTGCTCTTGATTTCAGGATCTCCTCTTTAGTTCCTGAATCCTTACTACTACTGTTCTAGAGCCCTGCAAATCTGTGGCTATCCACTTCACATCCACAGGCCATTTTTGTGCATTGGATGCACATATTGGATGAGAAGTTGACTCATATCCAACAGTGTACCCTTGTAGCCAAGAAGGCGACTGGCATATTAGGGTGCATTAGGAGGAGCGTTGCCAGCAGATCCAGAGAAGTGAATATTCCCTTTTATTCGGCCCTGGTGAGGCCACATCTGGAATATTGTGTCCAGTTCTGGGCCCCCACTATAGAAAGGATGTGGACTCATTGGAGGGGGTCCAGCGGAGGGCAATCAAAATGATTAGGGGGCTGGAGCACATGACCTATGAGGAGAGACTGGGGGATTTGGGTTTGTTTAGTCTGCAGAAGAGAAGAGTGAGGGGGGATTTGATAGCAGCTTTCAACTTCCTGAAGGGAGGTTCCAAAGAGGATGGAGAGAAGCTGTTCTCAATAGTGAGGGATGGCAGAACAAGGAGCAATGGTCTCAAGTTACAGTGGGGGAGGTCTAGGTTGGATATTAGGAAAAACTATTTCACTGGGAGGGTGGTGAAGTACTGGAATGGGTTACCTACGGAGGTAGTGGAATCTCCATCCCTAGAGGTTTTTAAGTCTCGGTTTGACAAAGCCCTGGCTGGGTTGATTTAGTTGCGATTGGTCCTGCTGTGGGCTGGGGGCTGGACTTGATGACCTCCTGAGGTCTCTTCCAGCTCTGTGATTCTATATAAACATGGTGTATGCGCAGGGTTCTATCTATCACTGCTGCCTGGAAAGATGGATCCCTTAGAGATAAGTGGGAACAGTGTCATCTTTAGACTCTGAGGACATGAGGCTGTGTGTTTCCTGCAGCTACCATGCCCCCTGCAGGAGGCATTTTTCTAACCTTTACAGTTTTGTACTAACATCTGTATTCTCTGTGATCTAGGTACCGAAAGTCTTGGTAGAATAACTGAGTAATGAGGAAAGAAAGATAACTCATCAAAACTATTTAATAAGTTGACAAGAAACCAAATCTAGGAGGTACCAGACAGTTGTGGCTCACCTGCACAAGCCCCTGTTCCACCCAAAACTTATAAGCATGCTCATGTACTGTGGGGGAAGCAGAAACAAGACTGCCTTGACTCTTTAAGGACCTGTGTAGTGCCATTTAAATCAATAGAACTACAAGTATCATTAAAATTACACACGTGCTAAGTGCTTTGTTAGATCAGGACATCAATGGCAAACTCATTTCAAGACTAAGAATGCTGTATCTGACAAAACTGACGTTTCCACTCGCATACATTTTTAAATATTAAATTATTTCAGCCAGCGTGGTATCTCCTATCTCTATTTATTATCTTTTCCCCAAGTAGCTGAGGCAACTCCTGAATCTTTAAGGTAATGCAGAGGGATAAAGGAGGAAGCCACCTTTAATACAGAGATTACAATACCAGTTACATAAATGGAAGCTACTTACTGCTGAAATGGTCCTAGTGCAGAGCTTTCATGCAGTCTTTTCTGTAGGCAAAGGAAGAACATCTTTGTGTGCATTAACCCAACAGAGTTCCTGTTCCTTTGCAGGGCCTGCCCTAAACACATCTCAGTGTTGTGAATGGCCACCACTGACACTAACAAGGAAATGGTCCACAAGATAATCTCAAGGCTTGTGGCTCTTACTCTCCACTGAGAAGTAAATGTGGCTCATCTGAACTAAGACCTTAGGAACATAATTGCTCTTGGGCAAAATTAAGGGGAAGAAATGGATAAAACTAGAACCTTTCTCGGTGTTGTCTGCCATTTGACTCCTTGTATATTTTATTTTGCCAAGACAAATAAAGCCTCCAAGAAGTGAAATCTTTGCTCTGCCCTCTCTTGCCTCCCTGGCTTTTCTCCAAAAAGTGAGACTGCAATTATAGTACACTGAAGGTAGTTGTGGACTAGCAGCTCTCACTGCTACAGATCTCTTGTCTTTTTAATCTAGAACAGGGGTGGGGCACCTTTTTTGGGTCGGGGGCTGCTGAATCAGTTGGGGGCCACACAAAAGCAAGAAGCAAAAAAAAAAAAAAAAACTCCACCCCAAATGTTCACTGACGTGGCCCCTGACTGAGAAGGAGAAAGACACTCTCCACATTCCCCTCACACACCAGATCCTAGGGAGGCCCAGGCTAGTAGCTTTTGTATGCTTCAGCCCTGCAGGGGAGTGGCAGGGGGCTGAAGCGCCAGCCTGAGTGAGCCCTGAACTTCAAGGGCCAGATTCAGACAAGCTGGGGGGTGCATCTGGCCCCAGGGCCTTAGGTTCCCCACCCTGATCTAGAATTTAACTCATCTCTACAATCTCTGTGTTATGCGCAAACCGACACAATGCAGAGATTCAATAGGACATCACAGCTGTGGTCAGGGGTTCCCCCTCTTCACAGTTGTTACAAGGAGACCGAGAGCATGGGCTATCCCTGGTGCTGCCTCCTCCTCCCCCCCCCCCCCCCCCCCGAAGGGCAGCCTGGGTTACAACAACCACTAGAGGAGCAAGACTGGAAAATGGGAGATCAAACTTAACCTCACCCTTCACCTGATAAGTCCACCCTCTGTACAACAACAGTGCAGTGAAGCATGTGGTTACCTTCTCCTTCAGTTCATGCAGCTGTGTCTCTAGTTTTGCTTTGTCCTCTCGCAGTTGGTTTAGCTCCTGGATTGTGCTTGTCAGTAGCCCAGAATCTGTGATGGTGAAATGGAACTCAGGAGGGCCCGGGTCCATCTCGCTGATGCCCTGAGACTGGATTTGCTCACGCTGCATCCTTAAAACAAGCCAGCAAGGTCAGTCAAGCAAAGTAATGATTAGGCAGCATCAGCTCAGTAAATTACTATCCATTGGTTTCTGCAGATCTGATACTAATGAGAGGACAACTGGCACACTGAGATGAGTAGGACCAGCCAGAAGCGCTCATATTGTTCTTTGACAGGTTTCTGCTAACAGGCTAGCTAGTGCACCTCAACTATTGTCTATAGTTTCATGTGCTAGGAAAGACAATGGTCCAGGGTTGTGTTTTAGCAAAGGGCTATATGAAATGAGGACACAGCATCAGGTATGGCGCATGCACTGGATGGAAAGATGATGTAGTACAAGTTAACCCCTTGTTAAGCAGAATTAAAGTAAGTGCTATGCATTTATACTGCACCTCTCTTGTGTGTAGAGCTTTGCAAAGTTTACCAACTGTCTTATTTCACATTTTATATAGTGAAGTACACAGAAGGCCTGAGTTTTGAGAAGTGTCCCAATTTTGGGTGCACAAGAGACATTTTGCTCCTCATTCTGGGTGCCCAAGTGCAGAACATTGCTCCTGGTTTTCTAAAGTGTTTAGCAAGTCAAAACCAGAACCCAAGTCTCCAAACTACAAAGTGTCTATTCCAATCACTAGTCTCTGGCTGCCTCCCCCCATTAATGGAAGATGGTGTAGGGTTGCACTGAAGGATTATATAGCCCAATTTGTTCTAAGCAGTCCTCCTTACCTGGGTGTTTTAGAGGGACGATGATCTTTCATGGCTACAGAAAAGCCTCCTAACTTACCTATAAGCAATGAGCAGGTTTTCATGCCTCTTGACGAGGTTCTGCATGCGCTTCTTGTAACCACGTGCAGCTCCAGCCAGCTGCTCCTCCCGAGATTTATAGGCAGCTCGGATGTCCTTCAGCATGCTGTCCACAAAGCGCTTCATGTGGGCATGGTCAGCTGGTTCTTTGCTAGGCCCCTTAGAAGCATTTGATTTGCTGTCCATATATTCCTAGAGAGAAGGAAATGAGCTCAAAGCAGACTGCTAGACATGAAATGGCTGTTTCCTAAAACACTCAATTGAAGTATTAGGATGGCTATTCCCTGTTCTGCGTGGAGGCACACAGGAGAACTCATCATCAGAATGCTTAACATTTAGAGCCCTTTCCCATTAGCAAGTGCAGTACAAAATAACTAGCTGCCAGCGAGTGAGAGAAATGAGGCATACAGAAATTAATGCCTTGAACATACTGCAAGTCAGTAGCAGAGGGAGTGCTACCTTTGAGTCACTCCATTAAGCCACACTATCTCTGATTGACTCCTTGTCTGTTCAGGAGATTACGGGGCTCTTTTAGAAACTGAACTGTTCTTAGCAAACGTTTCCTTCAATTGTTCTCTTGATCCATTGCCACACTGTGATCTCTTAGAGTTGTTGGCAAAGTCTCTGTACTGCTAGCTATGGTGGAAAGGCTAGCAGATTTCTTCCTAGAGACAGCCAATTTTCCTCAATGACCTGTCCTGCAGAATGTACTCAGGGATCAGTGTAATTCATATGCCATGAAGTCTGACATTTCCTCAGTGCTCACTCTGCAGGAATGAGAAGTGCATTCCCATAGTAACCACATGTTACAAGGTTCTGTGATAAAGCAGGAAAGGTGATGGGGCCATGGATCTTGCAGGGTATCAGTTTTTCCTTGGGGATGAACTAAGGAAAGATTCTGTTACCTCAGATGACAGCACACTGTGAAGTAAACAGTGGCACAGTCTGGCCTTCTGAAAGACTTCCAGGGCACTGGGTTTAGAAGCCAATTGAAAAGTAGCTTTAGTAAATTTTTAAGTTGACTGAAAGAGAAAGACATGACAGAGATGCAGTGATTATTCTGGGATATCCCTTGGGAAATCGAGTAGGGAATGACTTGGCTATTCTCACAGACTCATGGGCTGCAATTACATCACATGCAGGACACAAACTTTCATCAAGAGGAAGAAAAGATCCCATTCTTCAACTCTCCCTAGCAGCCACCAGACAGAGCATGTGCCTCTTGCCTGCAGCTCAAGAGAGGGGGAAAAGAGGGAAACAGGAGTGGTTTGAGAGCAGTGGGAAGTGTCCGAACTCAAAGGTCTGTCCTGGCAAGCCAGAAGGAATAACTAAACCCAGAGCAAGGAAATGCAGATGCCCATATATGGCAGGGACCCTCACCGCCAGGTCTTTGATGTATTGAGTGAGACGATAGCGATATTCCTGGTTCAGCTCCTTCAGCTGAAGCTGCAGTTGGGAATTCTCAGCCTCCACCTCTTTGAGCTGGCTCTGAGAGGTAAACAGCACCTACAGCACAGAGAGCAGACAGTCACACGGGTCTCCTATTGGCCAGCTGACCTTTAATCAACAGTGCTCAACAGAAAGAGGAAGGTTCAAATTGAGTCCACTTTCTCGGAAAAGTCACTATTAAAAAGCAATGCCTAAGGGAGCACAAGAGGCAGTTCATAAGGGCAGAGAGGGAGGGATGATTCTGCTGTCATCCCAGAACAACCCAGGAAATATTTACAGCACATATTTCTGGGGGGCTGACAGACTTACTGGGCCCCTGGGCAAGGAGGGGGGTGGTGGCTTTGTGCTCCCAGAAGGGATGGGACCTTGTGCAGAAAGAGTGGGGCTGGGGGCAGCTAGAGTTCTGCACCACCCGGAGTGCACCCTGCCCTCTACTCCCAGCCCTTTACATTGCTGCTGGAGCCAGCAGGGCTCCAGCAGCAATGTAAAGGGTCAAGGGCTCCAGCCACCATTGCTACCATAATAATGGCAGCGGCTGGAAGCCCCAGGCCCTTTTGAATTACCAAGCCCTAAGGCAGTTGCCCCCTTTGCTCCACCTTCACCACCCCCATTGGCAGGCCTGCATATTTCTGTGCTGCCTATGCCCCCAAAGAATCTGGGCACCAACTGAATACTTCACTGGCACCTTCCCTCTAGAGATCTCAAAGCACTTCACAAGCATTATGGAATAAAGCGTCAGAATCTTGTGAGGGAGGAAATTCTTATTGCCTCTGTTTTATAGATAGAGAAACTGAGGCACAGTGCTATTCAGTAAGTAAGAATTGGACTAAGACGCAGTCTGTCATTTACATGGCCCCTTAATACTGAAAACCTGAATGTTCCAAGTAGCAAATGGGTTCATTTATCCAAGGAACTGACAGTTTGTGGCTTCCCAATGACAGAAGCACAAAACTTGACACATCCAAGGAGGATGAGTTGGCCCTGCTCCATCATGCTGCATTTGCAGACACAAATGGCCTGAACTCAGTTGTTTCTTCTTGGTATAGTCTGATGCCGCTAGGGAAACAGCAGTCGAGATTGATCAAATCCCTCTGCAGAATGAGACATGCTGACAAGACTTCATGGAGGGGAGACTTCCAGGGCAGAGCCTCACCCACCTTGCTTTTGGCTCCAAGTTACTAGTGTATGGTGCTATGCAACCAAAGAAGTTAAATATCTAGGTGAGTCACAGAGTCAGAGCACAAGGCTTAGGGATCTTACCGCTGACTGCTCCGCCAGTTTGTGCTGAGTATTGCGAATTGCTCTCTTGGCCTCCTGCAGCTCCTTCCCCATTGCCACTCTGCATACACACAATGGGGGACATGTTCACTTCACTCACCGGGCTGCTCTTCCATCAATGGCCCTCCATTGGCACAGAACACAGTCCAGGCTGTTTGGCATACTACAGTGCTTCTAAAGCAAGGGACCAATAGTATGGATTAGAGCCAGGAGCTGTGCACCAGTCCTACTCCACAACTCCATGCAACTCTGCCAATTTAGGTGCACAAAGCTGAGCAACCCAAACAAACCTGATACAGGGATCTCCTAAGCAAATGCTACCAACTGCAAACTAGGCAGAGTCCATCCAACTCCATCCATTTGAAACCAAAGGCAGATTTCATCCAAAGCCTGCTAATGTGAAAGGGAGAAAACACCCTCCAGTCACAGCCTTTCTCCTAGCATGGACTTGAGCTCCTCAGTCTCACCTACTGAAGGAAGGAAGAATGATCAGATGCTCAAGACACAGAGACCTGGGCTCAATTCCTACTCTACCACAGACTGTGTGATCTTGCACATGTCAGTTCAGCTCCAATTGTCAAAGGGGTATCAGGTATTTAGGGACCTAAATCCCACTGACTTTCAATATAAGACAGGCACCTAAAATCCACAGGGCCCTATGAGACTGCCAGGTTTTATCTCTGTGCCTCAGGTCTCTACCAGTAAAATAGAAATGCTATTTAATCCATTCATGTTGGTAAGGTTCAGATATTCCAGTGTGAGGGCCATGCAAACAATGATACAAGGGGGTGGGACAGCCTCAAACACTCACACTCTCTCTTCCAGCTTCTGTTGCTGAGAGTCATATGTTTGCTTCATCTTTTCAATCTCAACTTTTATGTGATCTTGGTTTCCAAGCAACTGAAAGACAAGAATGAATGGGAAGATGAAATGAGCCCTGCAAAAAGAATGACTGAACTTCAGAGAAAGCTCACTGAGAATGAGAAAAAATTACCAGCTACCTAACAGACTGCACTTGCTGGAAAGATGTGTGCTGAAAGGGGCACAGTGAAATGCAGGGGAAAGGGAAGATTGAATAGGAAGCAGCTAATACACTACAACACAGCTAATGTCGTAAAAATCTATCCTGGTTGCATAGGTATAATCAAACTAAGTGTGGACTTAGGTGAGATATGGATAGGAGCAGTTGGGCCAATAGCCACCATGGGCCCCAAGGCAAAGCGTGGTGGTGGGGGTGGTTCCACACCCCAGAAGGGGCAGGGCCTCAGTTGGAGGATTCGGGGCCAAAGGCAGTCACCCCTTAGTGCCCCAGCTTTCAGAGCCGTGCAAAGCACTTGGACAGTGTTCCAGCGCTCCAGCAGCAATTCAAGGGGCTCCAGGACTCTGGCCGGCAGCTCCGAGCCCCTTTGAATAGCTGGGCCCTGGTGCAGTTGCCTCCTTTGCCCCGCCCCCCCTCCATTCCGTCAGCAGGCCTAGATAGGAAGGTGACATTATCTGAAATGAAAGAACATAAGAACGGCCATACTGGGTCAGACCAAAGGTCCATCCAGCCCAGTACCTGTCTGCCGACAGTGGCCAATGCCAGGTGCCCCAGAGGGAGTGAATCGAACAGGTAATGATCAACCAACCTCTCTCCTGCCATCCATCTCCACCCTCACAAACAGAGGCTAGGGACACCATTCCTTACCCATACTGGCTAATAGCCATTAATGGACTTAACCTCCATGAATTTATCTAGTTCTCTTTTAAACCCTGTTGTAGTCCTAGCCTTCACAACCTCCTTAGGCAAGGAGTTCCACAGATTGGCTATGTGCTGTGTGAAGAACAATTTCCTTTTATTTGTTTTAAACCTACTGCTCATTAGTTTCATTTGGTGGCCCTTAGTTCTTATATTATGGGTACAAGTAAATAACTTTTCCTTATTCACTTTCTCCACACCACTCATGATTTTATAGACCTCTATCATATCCCCCTAGTCTCCTCTTTTCCAAGCTGAAAAGTCCCAGTCTCTTTAATCTTTCCTCATATGGGACCCATTCCAAACCCCTCATCATTTTAGCTGCCCTTCTCTGAACCTTTTCTAATGTCGGTATATATTTTTTGAGATGAGGAGACCACATCTACACGCAGTATTCAAGATGTGGGCGTACACCATGGATTTATATAAGGGCAATAAGATATTCTCCGTCTTATTCTCTATCCCTTTTTTTAATGATTCCTAACATCCTGTTTGCTTCTTTGACTGCCGCTGCGTGGACGTCTTCAGAGAACTATCCACAGTAACTCCAAGATCTCTTTCCTGATTAGTTGTAGCTAAATTAGCCCCCATCATATTATATGTATAGTTGGGGTTATTTTTTCCAATGTGCATTACTTTACATTTATCCACATTAAATTTCATTTGCCATTTTGTTGCCCAGTCACTTAGTTTGCTGAGATCTTTTTGAAGTTCTTCACAGTCTGCTTTGGTCTTAACTACCTTGAGCAGTTTAGTATTGTCTACAAACTTTGCCACCTCACTGTTTACCCCTTTCTCCAGATCATTTATGAATAAGTTGAATAGGACTGGTCCTAGGACTGACCCTTGGGGAACACCACTACTTACCCCTCTCCATCCTGAAAATTTACCATTTATTCCTGTTTTTTTAACCAGTTCTCAGTCCATGAAAGGATCTTCTCTCTTATCCCATGACAACTTAATTTACGTAAGAGACTTTGATGAGGGATCTTGACAAAGACTTTCTGGAAATCTAAGTACACTATATCTACTAGATCCCCCTTGTCCACATGTTTGTTGACCCCTTCAAAGAACTCTAATAGATTAGTAAGACATGATTTCCCTTTACAGAAACCATGTTGACTTTTGCCCAACAAATTATGTTCTTCTATGTGTCTGACAATTTTATTCTTTACTATTGTTTCAACTAATTTGCCCGGTACTGACATTAGACTTACCGGACTGTAATTGCCGGGGATCGCCTCTAGAGCCCTTTTTAAATATTGGTGTTACATTAGCTATCTTCCAGTCGTTGGGTACAGAAGCTGATTTAAAGGATAGGTTACAAACCACAGTTAATAGTTCCGCACTTTTCACATTTGAGTTCTTTTTAGAACTCTTGGGTGAATGTCATCTGGTGACTTGTTACTGTTAAGTTTATCAATTAATTGCAAAACCTCCTCTAGTGACACTTCAATCTGTGACAAGTCCTCAGATTTGTCACCTACAAAGGACGGGTCAGGTTTGGGCATCTCCCTAACGTCCTCAGCCGTGAAGACTGAAGCAAAGAATTCATTTAGTTTCTCCGCAATGACTTTATCATCTTTAAGTGTCCTTTTGTATCTCGATCGTCCAGGGGCCCCACTGGTTGTTTAGCAGGCTTCCTGCTAAAAGGTAGATACTGAAGCACTAGTCATGATGCATGCAGCTGAGGCAAGAGGCTACCCCAGCTCTCCATTCTGGATTTGCTTTATCACCACCACTTCCAGTCTGTGTCCCTAGCAGAGCTCTCAAAATCCCCTCATTTAGACCCTTCTGCCCAGAAAGAAAGGCTAACACTCCCTTAACTAGTCCCAGGAGCCACTGCTAAGTGACTTGGGACAGCAGCATCACACACTGCTGGCATAAGAAGCTCACTTGACTTCAGTGATTTCTTTTTTCCCCTAGTGCCAGGATATTGAGTGGATTGACTGTGCACAGCTCTTCCAGCTCTGGGGGCAAGAGATTGGGACAGAGGTTTGAGCCCAAGTCACCTGCACAGCAGTGCAGAGGTGCTACCAGTGAGTCAATTCTTCTGTGGAATCAAGGTGAACATGGATTTAGTAAATAACACAGACCCACTTCCTTTCAAATTTGTTTTTATATTGACCCAGTGGAAATGGCAGGGGAAAGCTACTAGCTCCTCTAATCATAGCTTCTCATGGCAGAAGTCACTTACAAAACAATGCAGATCCAGTTTTCTAACAAAAACCGGAAGAGAAAATACATGCCATCTGGTAACTACACAGCTCTCAAGAACTCAAGGAATAGGTCATTCTCCAAATTCAGTCTGACAGACATTTTGCATTGGAGAAGAGTGAGCATGGAGGATGAACCCCATGTAGTAATTAATCACAAGGACACAGCTCAGAGACACATGCAGTGCTGCACACTCACATGTCTCTCCACTTTTCGACGTTCGTGTTCAGAGGCAACTATATCTTCTGGCTGATTTTAAAAAAACAGAACAGAGCAGTGGTCACATTCAGGTCTCTTGTGGGAAGCAGGGAGGTCAGACTAGTTAGGAGGTCATATAGATCTATACCTTCACTTTCCGGGCAGAGAGGTGGTGGACCACAGCCCGCACCCTTTCCAGCTCAGCTGAGGTTCCATTGGCCAGGACCTGGGAATAGTTATTCCGTAACTGAGGAAGAGAGTGCCTGGTGTTGACCACATTTAGCAGCTCTATGCTCAGCTCTTCATTCTTAGCAACCTACAAAGTAAAACAAGAAGGTAACAGTTTCATTTCTTAAGATTTCCCCCTCCAGCTCTTAATGTGTATTATTCAGCATGCCCATTCAGTTCTGTTTACATACGAAGCATTTACTTTTTTCCCCCGGATAGCAGATTTTTTCTCTCACCTGTCTGAATATGGTGGTGAACTATTTAATTCTCATGAAAAGGCAGGACTGATACCATTGACTAGAACTAGCTAGAGAAAGCAGAGGTGCTGCTGTATGACTTTGTTGCTTACATAGCTCTGCCCACGTCTCTCAATTCACCCCAGCAGCATCCATGTCATTCCAGTCTGGAGTTCTCACACAGCTCTGCCAGTGTAGCTCATTCGGATCTTGCAGGTCGTCCTGCTAGTCCTCCCCTATTCCCTCAGCTCTGCCAATGCCCCTTGTTCCTGACCTGAAGTGCCCCTTACTATTCCAGTCCTGGACTTTTTCTGACCCAACTGAATGATGTTAATGAAAATGGACAAATCCTTTAAGAATTAGGCTGATGTCACCCAAGTCATTTCATTTTTGATCTCTACTATAGTTAAGCACAGACTTCCAGAAGTAGATTAACCCACAACACCACCTAGCCATTCAGAGTCAATACCAGTAGGAAACTGACACATTCGGGAAGGATAAACAGCATCTCCACTAGAAAGGCTCTGTTGCAGGGGATCTGGAATGAATATTGAGAGAATTAATGTCTCAATAGAGAATTAAAGAACAAAGCTCTTATGGGATTTGTGACTGGGGACATGTTTGAATAATTGTTACCATTGTGCTGAATCCTGGCAGATGTGATGCCTTGGTCATCTATTTCAATAATGGGTGATCAAAAGATAGCATCGTGTGGGCTGAGGCAGTGATGGGAGAAGAAAAGAGAGACTGATAATGGATGAGGTGTACAGCCGGGAAAGCTGTCAGGAGCTCCAAAGGAACACACTTGTTCTCCAACTAAAATGATCCATTTGTATCTCTATCAGTTCTGACCATTTGCTCAGAGAGGCTGTATGAGATTTTGCTTTATGCGGATAGCTACATTTACAAAGGGCTGTTTTCAGGGAGTTGCACCTCATCCCCACTGCCCCTGAGGACTCCCGCAGAAACCTCCTGTAAGTCAGGAAAAGTGAAGCTCTTATTTAAAAGGTGTTAGCACAGTCACTGTCCAACATTAAACAGTGTTAAACAAAGTCTGGGTTTGATGTACAGCCTACTTAGTACCATGGCAAACACAACATTAAACATCCTTTTAACCTTCTGTTAAAGACAAAGAAAAGAAAGACAAAGAGGTAAAGGGTTTGAAATGTAAAGAATGAAATAAGATTTAATTGTAACAACACTCCTGTCCCTTTGTCTTAAGCTGGGGAGCTTTTCCAAAGAATGCCCATTCCCTTGGTCTTAGACCTAGTCTACATTAGGTCAAAGTTAGCTGCGTTCAGTCTATTTTACACCACCAAGCCCACTCCTGCACTCCTCCTCTTACCCATCCTCAAACAGCTCCCCACCTTCCCTCCTTCCCAGACCCTCACCCACATTCTGCTCCTGCACCCTCCCTCCCAACCAGATCCTGCGCCCTATTTCCTGCCCAGACCCAACACCCCCAGCTCACTCCTGCACCCTACAACCCATCCAGAAAAGTTAATCCATCAGCCCTAGCCTTCTCCACAGGAGCCTCCTTCCACACACTGAACCCCTCATTTTTGGCCCCATCCCAGAGGCTAGGGTGGTCCCACAAAATCTACTAGCCCCAGACCCCCAGAAGAGTTAATCCAGCCCTGTGTGTGGTCCCCCAACTGATTTTTCTGTGAGTCGGTGACCCCAGAACCAAAAAAGATTCCCCGCTCTTGCGATACAAAAATGATTCGTGTATGCAAATGGGTCAAGCATATTCAACAAATCATAACTTTTCAGATTATACCTCACATGACTTCTCTTGTATAAAATACATCATAATTATACTTTAATCATCTCATAATAATACCGTTAAAAGAATATAGGGTGCAGTGTGACAGGACCTACCAATACTTACCTACATTTGTAAAATGCTCTTAGATCATTAGAGGAATATACTATACATTATTACTATACCATTACAACTGTCATTTACATTTTAAAGGTGCATTCTCAATTTGAAAATCACATTTCCACCTGAAAATTGCATACTTCCATGGGTAAAAGAAATTACCCCAAAAATCCCTCTCCATTTGTTCAGTATGTTTATTCTGACAACGTTATGAGTAGTCAGTTTCACTTATTTGTTCATGGGCCATTACGCATCCTGGTTCATGCACTAGCAAATAACACTGGTCTGTGAGAAGCTCACACCCATGCTCTTTCTAAGATGTTCTCCAGCAACAGCAAGGTAGAAACTGAAGAGGCAGCAGGTAGGCATGTGCACAGAGGAGAAGGGCAACATCAGTGAGAGCAAAACCTGCATGGTGAGGAAAACTCAGTAGGTTAGCAGGTCTCACTCACCTCCTGTTCATGTGCTTTACCCAGGGCCAGATAATTGCTTTTCAGATTGATGTATTCATCAGCCAGCTCCTTGCGATTGGTCTCCATGGTGTGCAGGCATTCCTGTAGGGCATCACGCTCCCCGGTGACCTTGTCATCGTGGAGCTCCAGCTCCAGAATACGGTTCTCCAGGGTCAGGACCTACAGTGCACAATTAGGTTTTCACTTGGCAAAACAAGTTATCAGACTCAGTGCATAAATGACACAAGTTTGGGACTGCATTTCAGTGCTCATGCATGTGAAGGGAGAATGACAGCTGTAGCAAGAGTCATGGACAAACTGGGGGTAATTAAGTGCACCCCAAACAGTCTAGATTCTGGCCCTGGCATCAGTGTATCTGACAGGATGAGCATGAAGAAGTAGAGAGGGGCTAATGCATGTAGGATTGTAAGGCAGTATGATAGTGCCACATACCATATTTTTCAGTTCAAAGTTTTCTGTTTCATACTGCTCTTTCATTTTGTTTGTCTCAATCTGGAGATCAATGAGGTCCTTGGAAATCTGTGAGAGAGACAAATGAGATAGCACTGAATCTCAGATACAGAAATCCACAACAGGAAATTCCAGTCTCCTTAGAGCCAACAGGACCCAAGTGGAGTTTCAGGGACACTGAGAGCTTAGATTTCTTCAGAGAGTTACTTCTGAAATCTGAGATTTTTTTTACCCTGTAGAGTCCATTCAAGAGACTCCTTGACTCCCCCTTTGCTGTGAAGGTGGAATATGCCTTTTTCCAGGGTAATGCCAGATTAGCCAACCTGACAAAGATGTCAGCAAAAAGAGAAGCCTCATATTTATATTTCCAATCTATGGGCCAAACCCTGCAGTCTTTATTCAGTCTTCATTCAGATAAACATCCCACTGAAGACAAGAGGAGCTCTGCTTGAGCAGCAACTGAATCTGACCTAAGGGTTTGGCCAAGGGATATCAGGCTAGCTTTTAGGAATGATTTGGAGCTTTAGGGACTGCCACTGAGGCCAACACTTGGTTCTCAGGGCTACTGATTATGCCCACAGGTCTAGACCAAAAATATAAGCACAAAAAAGATCTGCAAGAAAACATGCCTCTTGTGATCTGAGCATCAGCTTATTATGCAGGCACTGACCATGGTTCGATAGGTAAGGTTGAGAAGAGTTTGCACCTTAATATTAAAATATGCAGACCATGACACACACAAGCTAAGACCTGTCGAGATGCCCAAGACCAGATTCCCTTCATAGCCCCAAAGAGGATGAGTATAAAGGGCAAGTAAAAACTACTGAAATTAAATTATACGTATTTTGAGATGTCTCAGCCTTTTCCAGAAAGAAGAAGTGTGGAAAAGTGACTGTCTGGAAGCTGACATAGTGCACCAGTCGTAGCCTTCCCCAGCAGAAGTAACTCTAAGGAATACTGTACATATAGTAGCCCTGGCCATTGAGGACTGCACATGTCTATACAGATCTTCAGAGAGAATCTCTTTACATTTGCTAAGGATTTTACAGATCCATATATTTCTGGTTCAACAGCTCAAGTATCTTCAGTTCTCAAGGTGCATGAATTACCTTAAGTTTCTCTTCCTCGCTGAAGACCAATCTGGATGACAAGTCTGTTTTGGAACCAGCCAGCTTCCCCATCTTCTCCTGCAGTTCTCCAAGCTTTGTGTACAGACTTTCATTTCTATTCTGCAGCTGCATCTGGGCACACAAAACAACTCCAGTGACTCCCTCTGCTGAGCAGAGACAAGATCTTCTCCCCTATGTACAGCACTGCACAGATAGGCAGGTTGGGGAAGGGAAGAATAAACAGCACATATGATGAGAAAGCACAGCTTTCTGCATGCAATGACTAATAGTTTGGAAAGGTGGTTGTCATTTTCATCTTGCAATTAGGATCAAGTTTTCAAAATGCCTGTTTTAGGATTAGGAATGTAAAGGGTTAACTGGTTAATCCATAACCATTGCATCACTGGCATGCTTACTGGGTTAACTGGCACCCAGCTCAGCCTGAGCAGCCCCTTACCCGCAGCAGGCTGGAGCATCCCTGCCTGCGACACTCCGAGGGGAAAAGAAACTGCTTCAGCCTAGCTAGGCCTACCATGCCGTGGAAGGGGGGTTGCTCCAGCCCAGCCAGGCTCACTATGCTGTACTGCAGGCGGGGTGACTGCTCCAGTGGTCTCCTGCCCGCAGCATGACCCGGTGGGTTGGTTAACTGATTAAACATAATTTAACCAGTTAACATTTTAAGCATGATTTTATTTCCCTACTTAGTATGCAGGAAAGGCGCTGCATACAAAAATGCATTTCATACTTACATTTTCATTGGTGAGGCGCTGGAGCTGTTCTTGGAGGGTGCTTATGCTCTCACTCTCCATGGCTCTCCTAGGATACATGTGTTCATTTAGTTGGTGCTGAAAGGTCAGGATCTTTGCCTGGTACTAAGTAAGAAAGGAAGAACCCGAGATGGGATCCTAGTGACAAAAATCTTATCTGCCAATAGTTCTTTCCTCTATGGATAGCACAGACTGGGTTGCTATCAACTCAGGTTGCTAGAGGGTGTGTTTTTTATTTTTTTTAGGAGGTGGAGCAAATGAATACACCTGCTCCTGGGAACTGCCGAAAAGGAAGCAACTAATGACACAGCCAATCTGCTATCCTGCTTGCGTCCATGGCATATACCAGAGGTTTCAAAGGAAAGCTCAGTGGGTCCACCTCTTTGCTCTATTAGGCTCTCAGTAAACATCTCACCTGTGTCTTTCTTGTGCCTCTCATATTCTTGCTATATGATCATATTCTTTTACATGACTAAATGTTCTTTGTCAGATCATTGTAACTCTCACATAACTGCGCAGAATACTGCAAAGACAGCAATCTATACAGAAACAGAAACGTATGTTGTGCTGCTTCATCTCTGGAAGTGGTTTCACTCACAGACAGATCCTAGAAGCATGCCATTCCTGAAAAGTAGAATCAGGGATAGATTCAGGGTAAAGAGGAACACTGCCCGCACCTTTCCAGAACCAGAGGATCACAAAGAAATTATTCTGTACTGAGACGTCTCTGACCTGGAGAAATACAGAAAACTGGAACTGCCATCTTCTGATACGACACTTGCTGACTGCCAGGCATATGCAAAGGGACTCTCATTACATTGAAGGAGGGGGTCAAAATATTTATTCTGAGGGGGAATTAAGGGGTTTCACTCACCCCCTAATCCCTGGTTTATAAAGC
The DNA here is from genome assembly GCA_019425775.1 of Rafetus swinhoei. Classification (NCBI taxonomy): domain Eukaryota; kingdom Metazoa; phylum Chordata; order Testudines; family Trionychidae; genus Rafetus; species Rafetus swinhoei. Next base: position 41,453,129 of record CM033443.1, on the reverse strand, counting down.
ACCCACTCCCTATAGCAGGAGTATACCCATGTCTGGAAAGGAAATAATTCTTTGGAGCTTGAAGTGCTATTTTATAACTAGCTACTGGGGTGGAAAAGAGTTTTGCTTCTCCTATGTTAAGGACAGAACATCAGCTCCAATGTCTTGTCTAAGAACACTAACACTAAGCAATATCAAAAGATGCTGGGCTCAAGTTTGGGTTTATTTGTTAAATTCAGAAAATTCAAAATATACATGATCATACGGCAGTGTCCACCAAGCAGCTCTGAAGCTTTTGGGATAGAGCAGAAGTGGCAGGAGAGGCACAGCATGGGGAAAGCAGCCAGTCTTCCAAAGGCGGACTGGCAATCAAAATAGGCCTGGGAAATGGGTTGAGAATGGCCCACTTTTTCACATCAAAGAATTTTTTAAAAATTTACTCTTTGACCCCCATTAGCCACACCCCTGGCTCCTGTTAACCACATCCCTGACCCCCATTAGCCAGGCCTCTGGAGGTAACACTCTCGGGGCAAGATGGACACATGACCAGAAGTAAAAGGTGTCACGTGACCCCTCTAAGGACTTTTCCCACCATCCTCCTACCAATAGGGATTAGTTTGGCCCCCACCAAACCTCCCTCATGCAACTATCCTGCAATTGCATTAACCCAATGTGTACAACATTAACTCGGGGGCGGAGAGGCTGGGGGAAGTGTTCCCTCTATGAGTTTCCTCCTATGAGCAGAACGAATTTTGTGTTGTGCACCAGTACTGAGTTCATGTGGCTTGTTTGGATGTGCCACTGTGGCACTCAAGTTATTAATAAATATCTTATAAACCTCTACTTTTTCCCTCTGCTGCCATGTCTCCTCCCCTTGCTCCATCAGTTCCCCTGGTGCCTTCTGCCCCCTAACCCCTCACCCTCCTCTGCTGTCCTGACTCAGACTCCTGCCCTTCTCACTGCCCTCAGCCCTCCTGAGACCTGCCCCTCTCCACCAGCCCTTCTCTCCCCACTGTGCTCACTCCTCCAGTAGCCCCACTCTGATCATGTGAGCTACCCCTCCTCATCCCCTCTCCTAAAACCTTCCTCTACACACCTGCCCTGCCTTTCTCCTCTGGTGCTGGTCCCTCCCCTGCAGGTGTCTGCCCTTCTGCTTCACCCCCAGAATCCCCTGGCACCTGCACCTTCCCTTACCCCTGCACCCTCCTGGTGCCTCCCTCTTCCCTCACTGCCCCTGCCCCCTTTGCCCTCTTTTTCCCTGATGCCCATCTCCTCACCACCCTCTGCCCCCTGTTCCCCTCATGCCCCTGTGCCCTCACACATGACTTGTTCCATCCCCGCCTTCCTCATGCCCACCCCTTCTTTCAAACCTTATCCCAGCACCCCTCCTCTAGCCCCAATGCCCTTACCCTCTCCTCTCCCAGCATCACCCTGTCCCCCTCCCACTGACACCTCCCTCCTGCCCTTTTCCTCATTGTCTGCACTTGGCCCCCTGGCATTTGTCTCTCCCCCACCCTGTCCCTTGGTGCCTTCCCTTTTCTTCTGCTGACCTGCCCCCCTCCCCTCAGCACAAACCCCTTCCTCTCCCCACCACCTACCTTCTGCCTTCCAGTTTGCGGGGCTGGAGTCTATGATCGGGCCCCAGCTGCTTCCGGGGCTCCAGACCACGTGCCAGGCCTGGAGCTGGGCCGCATGGTGCAACTCTGGGCCGAGCGCTTTTAAAGTTCTGGGCTGTGATGTCACACCACGCCCGGGCATCTCCCCTCTCACCTGTTGTGCGGCCTTTGAGCACGCCGCGCATGCGCTCCCTTGGCCCCACTGTGCCCTGTATATGGCCGGCGCATGGCGCTGGGGAATTTAAAGTGCGGGGCTGCAGCGCCCCATCACAATCCCAGTGTCCTGCCAGGCCAGTCCGCCCCTGCAGTCTTCTCATCTCTTCTTTCCTCTGGTCTCCCGCCATGCAAAACTACCACGGGCATCATCACAAAATGCAAGCACCACATCATCAAACTCAAACTTCCACTGGTTGAATTTAGTTTGGCTGATATGAATCCTGCAGTCGTACATGGGTTTGTATCTTGTGGGGACGCATTAAGCCAGCCCTATTTTTAACCCAACAAACAATGCACTACAAACCTGACTATTATATTGACACAGAGGCTACAGTTTAAGCACCCATTAATATTCAGTGTTCAGCTGCTCAGCCCTATTAAATGTTTAGATTCCTATCAGAAAAGATCCAGCTGAGGACAGAACCTCGGGATTTAGGATCTATAGGTACCTCAACAAAGAAGTCATTTAAAACAGGGACGTTCTTAACTTGAGAGAGAGCTACACAGCACAGCAACTAAGTGCCAAGAATCCAAGACAGGCAGCAAATAATCCTAGTCTTGCTGTTCTCATGCAGGACTTCTTCCAATGACTGGGTCAACTTGGAATCACTGTGGGGAAAGTAAAATAAAACTGACATTGGACTCTATTCCCTGCCATTTCTGAAATGAACTGGAATGTCTCATCTAGTGCCAACTAAAAGTTGTCAGATGCCAATATCAGCTCTCACCCCCAGAGCTGAGACTGTAAACACTCATTTCACTTGTGAAAACTTAAGAAATTATTTTGTTCCTTTGTCTCTTTCTAGTAGCACATATCACCAGGCATTAGAGCATAGAAGTCCTTCACTTTGTTACTTCCAGCACGCATGTGCGAAAAGCAGGACCTCAGGATTTTCAGAGAAACCTTAGGGAATTAGAGATCTGAATCGTAAATCTTACTGAACTTTAATAGGAGTTGGGTATCTACCAGCTGGTTAGGAATTTTTTGTCTCAGCATATTTCTGTCAAAAAAGGGAAGGTTACTCACCTGTGTGGTAACTGGAGTTCTTCAAGATGGTTGTCCCCATAGGTGGTCCACCTTAGGTACTTCAGTGCCGCTAAGCCTGTGATCGGAGATTTGTGACAGCAATGTCCGTGGCCGGTCGCGTGCGCAAAGAGCCAGTGTGTGTTCTGAAGAGGATATTGCACATGCGCAGCTGCCCTTCCCCCCCCCGCACCTCCCACCAGTTCCTTCTCTGACCTGAACGTATTCTATTCTAAACCTGAGGGGAGGAAGGTGGATGCAATCCAGACATTTGCTGAGGCAGAATCAAGACTTGACCAATACTTTTGGTCACATATGCTCAACAGCCAAAGCTCCCACCACCTATTACAAATACTGCTTCGTAATCACCAAGGTGGAGCACCCACGGAAACAACCATCTCGAAGAACTCCAGTTACTGCACAGGTGAGTAATCTTCCCTTCTTCTTCGAGGAGTGTCCTCGTGGGTGCTCCACCTTGGTGATTATGAAGCAGTATTTGTAATAGGTGGTGGGAGCTTCGGCTGCTGAGCATATGTGACCAAAAGTATTGTTTGGCCAAGTCTTGATTCTGCCTCAGCAAATGTCTGGATTGCATAATGTTGCATGAAGGTATGTGTTGACACCCATGTGGCAGCCCTGCAGATGTGTTCTGTGGACACACCCTGTAGGAATGCCATTGTGGTTGCCATTGCCCTTGTCAAGTGAGACCGCACAGTGGGTGGGGGCTCTCTCTGTGCCAGGGTATATGCTAGTTTAATGCAACTAGATACCCATTTCGATAGTCTTTGTTTTGATATGGGCAATCCCTGCAATCTCTCTGTAGATGATATGAACAGCCGGGGAGTCTTTCGAAAGGGTTTTGTTCGTTGTAGATAGAAGGCAAGTGCTCTGTGGACATCCAGGGTATGGAGAGCCATTTCTTTGTTGTCCTTATGCGGCTTCGGGAAAAAGACCAATAAGTATATGGGTTCATTGCAGTGGAAAGAGGTGGGTACTTTTGGGAGGAATTTGGGGTGAGTCTGTAGAATTACCTTGTCCTTATGGAATATTGTGTATGGGGGATCCGCCATTAATGCTGCTATTTCACCAACTTGTCTGGCAGAGGTGATTGCTACAAGGAAGGCCACCTTCATTGATAAGTGTAGTAGCGAACAGGTGGCGAGAGGTTCAAAAGGTTTACTCATCAAGACTTTTAGCACTAGGTTCAGGTACCATGCTGGGATCGGGTCCTTGCATGGAGGAAACATGTTGTGGAGAGAGTAGTGCCTAGGGACCAGCTAAAACATTGCACTCTTAGTCTAGTCAGGGACCATGGGAAGCACAGATCAGCATACCCTAAAGAGACTGGAAGTAGTTGGGGAATGGTTCTAGTCCCACAAATTGAATACCAAGGGGAACAGAGTGTGGCAAACCCAAACCTCAATGACCAGATCCCTCAAATTGGCATGCTATCATCTAGGGACAAAGGAATAAAAATTGTGGGTAAAGTTTTAAGGAGGTCTCACAGAACTATTAAGGGTGTATTGCCTGTTAGAGATAATTATGTTATTGGCTCTATGTAGTGCTGTAATGAATATTAGCATGTCTAGTATAAAGAAATAGACATAGGATGTTAAATTTTAAATGTTCTTTTGTTAATGGTTAATATTTTTAATATGGTGTGGTTTTGGTATATGTTGTTACAATGTGTACTGCTGTGAATATTGTGGCTGTGGCAGAATTTTAGCAAGGGGGGAATGTAAGGGAACTGTTGGCCCCTTATTAAAACTCATTGTGGGGAGTGGTTGGTTGGCTAATGCCCAGTACCAAAAGGAAGGGAAAGGATGAATGAGAAATTAGGATCCTGAGACTGACAGTCCCCAGGAACAATGGGAAGAGCCCAGTGCTCCAGGATAACCTGACTGACAGTGCAGGCTGCCTAAGGAGGAAGTCAGGAGGCGCGTGCATGCATGCGTGTTCGTTCTGTCCTCCACATGAGTTCAATTTACCTGAGTAAGGCAGAGTTGAACTAAGGAGAGAGCAAGAGCCCGAACTGAGTTGGGGAGCAGAGCCATGCCAGCCAGAGGGAGCCAGAGATACAGCACAGTGAGCAGATCAATGCTGGGAGCAGGGCTGCAGCCACAGAGCCAGAGACACAGCACAGAGATCAACTCCTGAGACAGAGCCCAGAGAGCAGAGTCTGACACATGACCCATAGAGCAGAGTTTGGCTGGGCGCAGGGCTACAGCCAGAAGGGAAAGAGAAGCAGTCTGGGAGTTGGAGGCAGAGCAGCAGAGAGTGTGGGGCTGGAGCAGCCTGGAATTGGGTATGGTGAGCAGCTGGTGAGAACAAGGAGGGAAACTGGGCAGAGAGCCCAGCACAGGGAGATGCCATCAGCCAAGAGACCTCACAGGCCGGAATTTGGGGGGAGGATCATAACCCCGACTGGGAGCTGACACTGGGGAGAAGGGTCCTGCCACCCAGAGACTGAAGGTAAGTTGCCACCACCAGACCAAGTGTCTGCACCCACAGCATCCCTGAAGAACAACAAGGACCTACAAGGAATGGACTGTGAACTGCACTTCCATTCCTGGACTCTGTTTGTGATGTCCCCTGCCACAGAGCAGGGTTATGTGTTTTACTTCAACCTTTCCCATTTTCCCTTATTCTTTTTAAAAATTGTTTGCTGTTTAATACATTGTATTTGTTTAGCCTTTGAACTGTAGGTAAAGATCAGTGGGTCAGGGAAATGTCCAGTGCAGGGAGAGCACCCTGGAGTGGGGACACCCTAGCCCCTGTCCTAAGTGACTACAACAAGGTTAGAGATTGAGTTCCCCAGGAATTCTGGGCCCAGCCTTGTTTAGGTTATGAGTACTCTGCCACACAGGGGAATGGAAGGGTTGCCCTTCAGGTCAGGGAGATGTCTGGGTAAAAGTAGTAGAAGTGGGGACTCAGATCTTTCTTTAGCCCATTTGACCTGGGTAAAGTAGAAGCCAGGAAAGTTCCTCTCAAATAACAAAACTATTACCCCACTTAATATATTTCAAGACTCCTGTTGTATTAAATGCTTTTCTTGTGTTACCTCATCTGTTGACATCATAAAGAGCTGCTGGTCACTCATGCAGTCATTTCACTGCCTCTAACACTCGGAGGCAGAATGTTTGCCCTGTAGTCAAGAGGCAGAGCAGCTTTCAGTGATAGGGAATGGAAGTGACCAGGTACCAATTCTCCAGGACAACCAATAACTCTGAGGAAAGGTAAAACCAGGAAATGAAGTTGTTAACTGGAATGGGTATGTGCAGTTATAGCACCAACCCACAGGGGGCACAATTGTCAAATTCTGACACAGTTAGCAGCTGAAATTCCCACTTAGATACCTTAAGTGTCTGCTTTAGGCAACCATCTATGTCCATAAAAAGTAATTCCCTCTCTGAAAAATATAGAGCATGACAGTTCAGATGAGTATTTTCTGTGAGGATCAGATGCTGCATAGAAATATTAATATTTTAACATAAAAGCTGTTTAATTGGTTGAGCTCTTTTTTCATTGTCATAATTATGTAGATAAAGGCAATTACCTAGTAAAACTGCCTCCAATGGCATCCCAGAGAGCTTTGCAAACAATAGAGAGAAAATAATCATCAGAAAATATATAGGTAGTGTGTACTTATATCATAAAACCCTAGCATTAAACAAGCCCAATCTTCTGTGGAACTTCTACTGACCCCAATGGGAGTGCTGCACAAAGAGGGTTTGTAGGATCAGGTCTTCTAGCTAGTGCTTATATGTATAGTTATCACAGGCCTCAGTTGGAGTATAATGTCCAGTTCTGGGCACCACATTTCAAGAAAGATGTGGAGAAATTGGAGAAGGTCCAGAGAAGAGCAACAAAAATGATTAAAGTTCTAGAAAACATGAGCTATGAGGGAAGGCTGAAGGAATTGGGCTTGTTTAGTTTGGAAAAGAGAAGACTGAGAGGGGACACGATAGCGGTTTTCAAGTATCTAAAAGGCTGTCACGGGGGGTGGGGAGGGGAATTGTTCTCCTTGGTCTCTGATGATAGGACAAGAAGCAATGGGCTTAAACTGCAGCAAGGGAGGTTTAGGTTGGACATTAGGAAAAACTTCCTGTCAGGGTGGTTAAACACTGGAATAAATTGCCTAGGGAGGTTGTGGAATCTCCATCACTGAAGATATTTAAAAGCAGGTTGGATAGACATCTATCAGGAATGATCTAGACAGTGCTTGGTCCTGCCGTGAGGGCAGGGGACTGGACTTGATGATCTCTCGAGATCCCTTCCAGTTCTAGTACTCTATGATTCTATGTTTATCATCAGTGCCGTGGGTCTAATCAGAAACAACATAACTAGCATGAATACACTGGAATATCAGCATTTGTATTGGCACCATCCCATTACTTCTTTTACCATAGGGTCCATTCTTACTGTGGTGTCCAACATGCAAGCCACTAGCCACATGTGGCTATGTGGCCAGTTGAGTGTGGCTATGTTGCTATAGCATTAGCCACTATAAAGACTACTGCTTCAGAACCGGTTGGACACCACAGCTCTAACATATATACAGAATAGACCACAGAGAACCAGTGCATCAAACCTTACTTCTTTTCCTTGGACATGATCCCATGAGATACTAAGTGAGCTTCAACAGCAGTGGGACTTGGGAGGCACTCAACACCTTTTGGGAGTTACTCAGCACCTCACAGGATTAGGCCCTTTTCAGCAAACATTCATACAGATAATATGGAGAAGCAGGGACAGATTAAGAAAGAGGCTTCAGGGGTTGCACCACAGGGCCCCAGACTAAAGGGGGGCCTCAGGCTGCAGCCATTAAAGCCTCTGCATGCTGTGTTCTGGGCCAGCTCTGCCTGATTGAGGAGGAGGTGGCTCCACATGCTGCTGCCTTTCCTCCTCCTGCCCCCTGGAGCCAAGACAGGCATTGCACCAGGAAGCTCTATTTTGGAGCTGCCCTCACCTGCAGGAGCTGCCGCCCCCACCTTTCCCACTGGCCTCAATCACCAGTCAATAGGAGATGAAGAGGACAGTGCCTGCAAGCAAGGCTGAGCAGAGCCACTCATTCCTCTCCCCCCTGCCCAATCGAAATTGCCCCAGGTAAGTTCCTCACACCCCAAGTTCCACCCTCCTGCTGCAGCCCTGAGACCCCCCTCGCATGCTGTCTCTCCCAAAGCTTGCAACCCCAGCACCCTAAGTCCCTAACTCCCTCCCAGACCCCAAATCCTGCACCCAACTCTGAGCCCCCTCGTGCACTCTAACTCTCTTCCTGACCTCATTGCCTTCCCCCCACCTCTTGTCCTAACCTCTCTCCTACATTCCAAATCCCTTGGCCATAGTCTGGAGTACCCTGCACTCCAAACTCCTCATCCCCAGCACCACCCCAGAGCCCACGTCCGAAGTTGGAGCCCTCACCTCTTCCCACATTGCACCCACCCTTCTGCCTCAACCCACCACAACCCCCTCCTGTGCACTGATCCCCTGATTTTTGGCCCTGCCCCAAAGCCTAGGGGGCCCCACAAAATCTAGTAGCCCTGGGGCCCCAGAAGAGTTAATCCAGCCCTGCGCAAAAGAAAAGGCCCAAGTGTACCATTGCTGTGTTTAGCCTCTAATATCCCAGTCATGTGTGTTTGTGGGGTAATCTATCTGGGGGTTTTGTTTCCAGGGTTCTAGCTCATTTCAGTAATGTACAGCTAGTGCTGGACGAGATGCCAAACTTCCCTGAGGAGCTCCAAGGGGCAAAGAAAGGGATTCTGTATCTCACACAGTACAAAGTAAGGATCCAAACTCTTAAGTCAAATTTACATCATGCCCAATGTTGTATCTGAACACCTGGAAAATTGCGAAGGCCCTAAGTTTCCCATGTGTGAATGGGAAATTAATCTGGGTTGTCACTATGCTATGTCACAACTTTAGCAAACTGAATGGCAGCTGAAGGGTGGAGCCTGCATTGTCTGGCTGTTTACATGGGTGGTGGCTATTATAGGCATGGAAGGCTCTGCCTTCTAAAAATGCTTGACATGTCCCCACCCCTGTTACACCCTCAGCCACTCCTGCCTGGTGTTCCCCTTAATGTCAGAAAGGTGTACCCCGGGGGTAGTGCACCACCAGTCCACCTGGCACTGGAGCCAAACTGCCCACCCAATGCTCCAGCTGCAATGCCTGCTCACAAAGGCTACGTCTCACGAGGCATATGGGCTCCAAAAGATGGGGCCAAATGGCGGAAAAGCCTCTTCCGAAAAAAAGCGGAAAAAACTACGCAAAATGCGGAGTGCATTTTGCGTTGCTTTTTCCGCAAAAACGCCACAGTCTAGACCTAGCCCGTGCTGGGGGTGCACTGGCCATGCAGCCCATTCAAGTGCTGCGGGTGCTCCATCTGTGCCACCCACCCAGCACTGGGGCTGAGGAAGCAGGAGGGTGGGCAGGTCACGGCTGCATGAAGGACAAAAGGTGGTGGGACCTCAGGTAGGTGGGTTGGGGGGCAGAGGTTAGCCTCCCCCAAAGGCATGTTCACCCACCATATATGCATGGACAGATTGTTAATCTGCAGTGTCAGCAGCTCTGTAAATTACTGTTTTAATAAAGAACTAGTTTAGTTTAATAAAGGCATTTTTAATAAGAGAAAGTTGTGCTAGCATGTTGGTTAGGTATGTGATAGTTTAGACACAATTAAAGCAATATAAATGTCAATATACTGGTATTGCTTTTGCCAGTTAGGGGAAATAGAAGTACTTATACCAGGATTGTATATACTATAATTGCATCTATACGAGAAGGGTTTTTCTAGTTTCACTCTATTGGTAAAACCCAGATAGCATAGATCAGGCCTAATATAAGAATTCGTTCATGTTATTACTCAATATGCAGTACATTGAAACAACTGCTAGGATTTTTCTTTCTCTGTACTGTATCTTTAAGTTTTCAGGAGGCAGCTGCCATTTTGTGTTAATTTCAGATGCAGCCTGTCACAGAGGAGACACACACCATCCCCCTCCTGGAGACTTTACTTCCTTCTTATTGGCTTCCTTTCATGTTAAAAAAGTCATTCCTACTGAATGTACAGATGCTTTTGTCAAGGAAAAACACAACATATTGGGCGGGCTACCCTGAGACAGGTAACTCCCGAGACAGGTATTACCATGGACATGCTGTTGCAAAGAGATGGATTTTCTATTTCTTCCTGGCAATGGTGAGACTCCAGTGGTACGCAGTGGGCTTTGCCTTATTTTCTCAGAGAACAGATTCCACAGTAGTGGACCAGCAGCTGAGAAATTTCCATCTCACATTTTCATGATTCTTGCTCGTTTTGTGGACAATTCCACATTTGCCAGTGAGCAAAGCTATTCTAGTAAGCACTGTTGGCAGGGAGAGAAATGTTTCCCTGAGAGAATATGGCAAAGTCCACTGATTGCCATGAAGATTAGCATGAAGCCCTAGCACTTGCAGAGGGATCCAATGTAACTAGTAGAACTATGGGGTTACAAGATTGCATTAGGCTCCACTGCACCGTGCTTATCACCTCCAGCATTGGCACCTTCTTAGGTCTCTCCCTTCCCTGTCTGATCCCACTCCCCAAAAAGCTCAAAGCAATACTCTTCCTGAACCAGGTCTTGTCTCTGTTTTCCTAGATGATATTCCAGCACAAGGACAAGGGCTCCACCACCATCCGTTTTCCACTTCAGCTCCTGGGGGACTGTGTGATAGGGGAGGAGCTGAGCTCCAGACAGCAATATATCAAAGGGACTTCTAGTATGTGTCGTACTTCCATAGCAAGAACCCTACTGCTGCCACATCTGTGTCTCATGTCACATTTACTTTGAGTGAGGTGAAGCAGACAGCTAATAGCAGATATTGCCTGTATAGCTGTAGAGAGGCCCATATTCAGGTGTACTGACCAGGAGAAGGCCACAGTCACTGCCATTTTGATGACCACTTTAAACAGGGCCTGAATTATTCATCACAAATATAAAACTAGGATTACAACGGATTTCCAGAGCATCTGAGCCCAATCAGCTGAGAGCAACAGAGGACTTCCCCTAGAAATAGGATGTGAGGATGAGATTAAAACCTCACGATGTCCATACACCTTGGATTAACCAGCCACCATTTTCAGTTTGTATAGACTTAACTCATGCATACATACATACATCCCTCAAAAAAATCTTCAGATGGTATTTATTTCCAGATTAATTTATCAGGCTCTCTGGGTGTAAAGGGTTTTCTCAACATTATCAGTTCCTCAGAATTATTTAGGTGCCCAATTGTGATGGGTTGCTGTGAAAGTTAGGTGCCTACATAGCACTGAGGATGTGGGCCCAAATAACAACCTACAATGGGCAATTGGACTTAGAAGTCCAGTGTTCTAGCCCCAACTCTCCCACCTACTCACTGTGTCACCTGGGACAAGTTGCCTCCGCTCCTCCTAGAGGGGGTAATGATACCTACTCCACAGGCAGGTTGAGAGATTTGGTGATTGTAAATTGCTTTGAGAACCTGCAAAAGATCATTGTGTATAGCACTAAAAGAATAGACAGTATATGAGACCACTCCCTTTCTCATGAGGTTCATTTGTAGCAGTGCAAGGATTGCCTCACCAGTATAATTTCTGAGTTATCATCATGTCAGCAGAACCATGGAGCTGTGGGAGGGAAGAGCATGGGAGTAGGGAAAAAATTACAGGGTTCAAGGAGATGAAATAAGGACAACAAAGTAAATTGGAGAAAGAAGAAATGTCTATAGTGAAGGAACCATCAGCTGACTTGACTCATGTTTTCTCTAATCTCATCCACTTAGCTTCCAGTCAAGGTGTTCTCACCTTTAAATTCATCTTCTTGTATGGAGCCACTGATTGCCTGAATATGATCCAAACCCTGTCTTCAGCAGGTGAGGCTTTTGATGGCTCTGAGTAGTGCCAAAAGTCAGGTGGTTGTTTCATACACACATAGGAAGGTAAGGTCCCAGCTCCAAAATTTACAATGTACACGGTATATTCGGCTACCTCTCTTTTCATTAATGGTACCTTACTGCAGGAGCAGTCCTATTGAAGCTAATAAAATTATGTGCGGAGCATGTTGTTTCTAAATCAGAATAAGGTCACCAGAACTATGCCCTATAAGAGCAGTACAGACAAAGGGATTCAATATAAAAGCCAAAAGATTGATCAGTGTGGACTGGCACAGGCGTCATGTTTCTTATGTTTGTGCAGGGCATAAGGAGTTGTGTTAATGGTTATATTATGATTACAACATTTCAGACCAGATGTAAGACAGCTACAGAGTCTGACTCTCAAACTGCTAAGTGTGTTTAGATACCTCACTCCCACCTTTGAAGATCAGGGCCTGAGTGGCTCCTGTATATTGATGACTTTATTCTCCCAGCATCATTAAAGTAGGGTTCCTCATTTGGAACCAGAAGTATGCAACAGGTAGCAGCAGAGTCAACCTCCCTCCCCACAAATGCAGTATTGTGAAAAACATAAATTACTAAAAAATAAGGGGGAATACAGCATTTTATTTTCTGTGTACTAAAGTTTCAAAGCTGTATTAAGTCAATGTTCAGATGTAAACTTTGAAAGAACAATACTAACATTTTGTTTAGAGTTACAAACAACCTGCCCTCCTCCTGGGGTGTTTATAACTCTGAGACTCTACGGTACCTCACCCATCTTGTAGCCTGGAACCAACATGGCTACATTGATTTCAAGGGAATTTAGGGGCCTTTGTGGATCTTGGCTTTGGTATTTAGCAGTCAGTAATTTACATGACAATAATTACAGTACTACATAATGATCTATCTGCAGTTTTTAAACAGGCTCCCTTCGCAGGCCAGCTCCCACCTGCCACCCCACGCTGCTGCCTCTAATACATAGGGAGCCCCCTATCACTCTGTGCTGCTGCCTAGGAGTGGGGCCAGGAGTGCAATGGCTACCAGCCCTGCCCCTGGGGACCATCGAATAATCATGTAACTGATAAGATTTGGTGTGGTTACACAATTATTCAATTTCTAACACCCTAGTTTCGGCACACAGGCTCAGTGGTGCAGTAGTTAATGGTGTTGCCATCATTATTGTCATTGAGCTTCAGAGTCAATAACCCAGAAAGATGCTAGAGACAAAGACACTGGTTCAGGCTGCATGCAGACTCAGGGAGGCACTACTGAACTGATTTCTGTTCAAAAGGTTGTCTTCAAAACTATATTTAGAAGTCTTTTAAGTGAAAGTTTAAATTCTGCAGAATTGGTTAGAGCCGCCAGAAGAGTTGTACAGCACCATGGCTCAATCTAACCTTTTGCTCTTAGCAGGTGGGAAGATTCAGTGCGTTGGTACATGCTTTGTAAATCCTTCCAACTGCTAAATTTGTTCTTCCAAAGCACTGAAAGACCTACAAGAGAAAGGCACTAGACACATGAAAAGGATTTATTTTTACTAACGTGATTTTCTTTCTCCTTGTTAAATACACAGATACATTAAGAGAGGCTGCAAATCTCCAGGACTATCCAACAGCCTCAATCTACACCTATGCTCACCCATCAGCACCTCGAGCTTCCCGTAAGCACTGAAACATTTTCACCCTGGTTATATGAAATGTCCCCCAAACTTCCAGCTGGAGCCTGAGAGGAGAGAACCAAGGGCCCATCCAATGCCCATAAAAGTCAGACAAAATCTTTCCATTGACTTCAAAGGCTTTGGATCAGGCATTCTACATCCAGGTTCCTTTACTCCTGGGTGACCCTGCACAGTGCTCCATTACCAGTATGCCTGCTGGCGTGAAGGACTCAGCCTCTCCCATGCTATGTCTACACTACAGAGATTTTTTTTTTTTTCCTGAAAAATGGCCATTTTTCTGAAAAAACTTCACTTTTGTCCACACTGCAATTGCGTTCTTTGGGGGGAAAAAAAAAATTGAAAGAACAGAGGGGTTTTTCTGACATTGGTAAACCTCTTTCTATGAGGAAGAAGCCTTTTTCCAAAAGAACTCTTTCGGAAAAAGGCGCGTGTGGACAGGGAAGAGGGAGTTCTTTCGAAAGAAGAGGAAAGAGGAAAAAGCACAGGTGCCCTGGTGGCCACTCCGTCCATAGTAATCACAGCTTAAATGCTAGATAGCGTCCACTCAATGTGAACGCTATCTTTCGAAAAAGCAGATCGCTTTTTTGATGCGCTTTGGCAGTGTGGACGCTCTCTTTCGGAAGAAGTTTTTCCGGAAGATCTCTTCTGGAAAAGCTTTTTCCGAAAGAAGCCTGCAGTCTAAGATGTAGCCCCAGATAAGAAATATTTCAGAGAGGTAGCCATGTTAATTTGTCTCAGCATAAACAACAGAGAGTCCTGTGGCACCTTGAAGACTAACAAATTTAATAGGTATCAGAGGGTTAGCCACACCATCATGGGCTCATTCACCTGCACATCTACCAACGTAATATATGCCATCATGTGCTAGCAATGCCCCTCTGCCATATATATCGGCCAAACTGCACAGTCCCTACGTAAAAGAATAAACGGACACAAATCAGATATCAGGAATGGTAATATACAAAAACCTGTAGGAGAACACTTCAATCTCCCTGGACTCACAGTAGCAGATTTAAAAATAGCCATCCTGCAACAAAAAAACCTTAAAAAACAGACTTCAAAGAGAAACTGCAGAGCTATAATTCATCTGCAAATTTGACACATCATTTTAGGATTAAACAAAGACTGTGAATGGCTAGCCAACTACAAAAGCAGTTTCTCAACTTTTGGTATTCACACCTCCACATCAGCTGCTAGATGTGAGCCTCATTCTCCCTGACTGAATTGACCTGTGTATTTATACCTGCCTCTTGAATTTCCACTACATGCATCTGACGAAGTGGGTCTTTGCCCACAAAAGCTTATGCTCCAATATATCTGTTAGTCTATAAGGGGCCACAGGACTTCTCATTGTTCTTGCAAATGTAATAGGGCACAAGCTTCCATGGACTACAGCTCACTTCATCAGATGCATGAAGTGAAAGAATCAGATGGCAGGGATATTATATATATGTGTAATTATACACATCACACACACACATCTCTATATGTATGTACATATATATTCCTGCCAGCTGATCAGCTCACTTCATCAGATGCATGAAGTGAAAGAATCAGCTGGCAGGAATATATATGTACATACATATAGAGGTGTGTGTGTGTGTGTGTGTGTGTGTGTGTGTGTATGTGTGTGTGTGATTACACATATATATAATATCCCTGCCATCTGATTCTTTCACTTCATGCATCTGATGAAGTGAGCTGTAGCCCATGGATGCTTATGCCCTATTAAATTTGTTAGTCTTTAAGGTGTCACAGGACTCCTTGTTGTTTCAGATAAAAAGAGCTCAGTTACTGTCTTCATTCACGCCTGGGATTCTTCACCTAGCCCAATGGCTCCATCCTTTCCTGAAACGAATCCTGAGCTATTGTAAGGTTAACATCTTTCCTTGGATGCAGCTCCCATTGTTCTCAGAACTCTGCCCAAAATTGGACTGTGTCATGTATGTTCTTTTTTATTCTATCACTGTATTAAGGAACATGACTAAATCTGTCACGTGTCTGTAATCAGCGACTCATAATTAGGGCCCAGATCAGCAAGATGCTGAGCACTCAGTTACCACTGGAGTCTGTGGGAGTTGAAGGCACTCAGACATACTTCAGCACTGCTAAGGATTAGGACCTCAGAGCACTAATAAAGTGGATACCTGGAGCCCCAGCCCTAGTTAAAGAACTTCTATTCCATAGTCATATGGTGAAATACCTTGGGGTAGCCCAGTTTTTTCCTTCACAGCCTTTCCCCTGGGATTGGCTAGATCTTCATGAGGAATTGCTCTGTAGCCTGAAAATCAGTATGGAATAGAAAACAAAGAATGTGGGAGAGAACGTTTCATTCAGATTTCTGTTCTCCTGGGGCAGGTTCGCTTAGCACACTTCCGCATTGGCCACCCCCCTATCCTGGCCCACCAGAGTTACCCCCACCATACTCCGAAGTGGAGTCAACAAGCCCAAGAGGTAAGTCAGCATTGAGGTTCCCTCTAAGCTGCGCAGCCAGGTGCCTAACAAGCCCTGTGCAGGGGCACAGAGTTGCTGCACAGAGCACTGCCTTGCCCCACTGGGCCCAGCATGGAGCTGCCCCAGCAAAGCAGCTGAGGCAGCTCCGTGCTGGGGCAGAGGTAGAATAGCAGTTCCGTGTTGGGGCTGAGAAAGAGGTGCCTCTCCCCTGGCCATTATGCCCAACATGGAGCTGCCGCAGAACTGCTGCTGCCGCCAAGGGACAGTCACCCTTTCCCTGGCTTCCACTCAGCCTAGGCCAGATCCACCCAGCTGAGATACAGGAGCCCCTCCCTGACTGTGCCTACCGGAGCTGCAGTGGCTATGGAGAGGGATCTCTCACCTGGCCCCATGCGGCTGTGGTAAGAGGGGGCTGGGAGTAGTCCTCTCCCCCCAGGGCAGCCCCCAAACCTCTCATCTCCAGCTCCACCCCAGAGCCTGCACCCACAGCCAGTGCCCTCACCCTATACCCAACCCTTTGTCCCAGCCCTGAGCCCCCTCCCAAACCAGCACCACACCTGCCACACTTTCTCCATGTGCAGAATGACTTTTGTTATGAGATACATCACCTCCACGTGGGTGCACAAACATCATTCCACGTGTGGTCATAAAACATTAGTGGGAACACAAGTCAGCACAAGGGTACACTGGGTGCGGCTCAGCTGTCAAGTCACCACACTGAGCATCTTACGCTCCTGGTTCCATTTCCCTGGGCTAAGGTGCTCAGCTCCTCCCAGCATGATTCGTGACCACAGAGCTGGCTCAAACATCTCAGCAGCCTTCTTCATATATCTGCCTCCACAAGCTGCAAGAGCTAAGATTCAGGGGGAGTCCTGTTCTCAGTGGTGGCAGATGACAGAACAAGGAGCAATGGTTTCATGTTAAAAGTGGGGGAAATCTAGGTTGGATATTAGGACAAAATGTTTGACTGGGTGGGTGGTGAAACACTGGAATAGGTTACATAGGGAGGTAGTCGAATTTTCATTCTTAGAGGTTTTTAAGATCTGGTTTGAGTTGGTTCTGCCTTGAGCTGGGGGTAGGACTAGAGGACCTCCTGAGATCTCTTCCAAACAATCTTCTATGGTTCTATGACATAGCCCTTTGATTGTGCCACACTCCATGTTCCCCCTTTCCAGGGAAGGGTATCACAATTTCAGTCCAGCTACTTCCGCAGTAGCAAATGGGGGGCAGGGAGATCCGGGCCCACCCACTACTTCAGGTCCCATCCCACGGACGCTGTTGAAGACCCCACTTGTTGCATCCTTTTGAGTCCTCTGTAGATCTCCCTAGCCACTTCCCTGCAGCCCCAGCACCCTCTTTCCACTTGCCTCAGGGCCTCAGTCTGGAGATCCCTGCAGCCCACCAAAAGCTGCCTTGAGCTCCTTGAGTCTCTGCCTGTTACACTGCTATGTCCCAGGTACTTGCTGCCCTCCACCTATACAGCAGCGAGTCTTTCTTCTTCCCCAAGCTCTAGGGTACAGCTGACACTGCTCTGCTCCACAGCTCTTCTTATGTGGCCCTGCCCATCCCTGATTGGCTGCTGCTATAAGCCCTTCCATGACTGGTTGCTTCCTGTGCAGCCTCCCTAGGGCTCAATTAACCCCTGAGAGTCCAGTGTTGGGCAGGTACCCCATCACAGGGATGACTGACATACTATGTTATACTTGAGGACAAGTGTGTTTAAGTCAACGAGACTACTCAGATGCTTACAGTTAAGCACATGCATAGGTTTTTTGCAGGTTTAACCTCACTTTCCCCATCTATCAAGAAGCAAGAGTCAGGAAGAACAGGCAGGGGAGAAAAGGAAGAGGAGTTGCACTGTATGTAAGAGAGCACTATGATTGCTCAGAACTCCAGTATATAGAGGGAGAAAAGCCTGTTGAGAGTCTATGGGTCCAGTTTAGAGGTGTAAGTAACAGCAGTGATGTTGTGGTTGGTGTCTGCTACAGGCCACCGAATCAAATGGATGAGGTAGATGAGGCTTTCTTCGAACAACTGAGAGAAGTTTCCAGATCGCAAGCCCTGGTTCTCATGGGGGACTTTAATCACCCTGACATCTGTTGGGAGACCAATACAGCAGGACACAGACAATCCAGGACATTTTTGGAGAATGTTGGGGATAACTTCTTGGTATCGGTGCTGCAGGATCCGACCAGGGGCTGTGTGCAGCTTGACCTGCTGCTCACAAACAGGGAGGAACTAATAGGGGAAGTAGAGGTGGGTGACAACCTGGGAAGCAGTGATCATGAGATGGTAGATTTCAGGATCCTGACCAAAGGAAGAAAACAGAGTAGTAAAATACACACCTTGAACTTCAGAAAAGCAGACTTCAACTCCCTCAGAGACCTGATGGGCAGAAGCCCCTGGGATGCTAACATGAAGGGGAAAGGAGCCCAGGAGAGCTGGCAGTATTTTAAAGAAGCCTTATTGAAGGCACAGAAAGAAACCATTCCAATGCATAGCAAGAGAATCAAATATGGTAGGAGACCGGATTGGCTTACCGGGGAAATCCTTGGTGAACTTAAGCACAAAAAGGGAGCTTACAAAAAGTGGAAACTTGGACAGATGACTAGAGAGGGGTATAAATGTATAGCTCAAGAATGCAGGGGAGTTATCAAGAAGGCGAAAGCGCAATTGGAATTGCAACTCGCAAGGGATGTGAAGGATAACAAGAGAGGTTTCTACAGGCATGTTAGCAAGAAGAAGGTGATCAGAGAGAGTGTGGGGCCCCTACTGGATGAAGGCAGTAACCTAGTGACAGATGATGTGGGGAAAGATGAAGTACTTAATGCTTTCTTTGCCTCTGTCTTCACAGACAAGGTCAGCTCCCAGACTAATGCACTAAGTGACGCAACATGGGACGAAGGTGGACAGCCCTTGGTGGGGAAAGAACAGGTTAGGAACTATTTAGAAAAGCTAAACATACATAAATCCATGGGTCCGGACTTAATACATCCAAGGGTACTGAGGGAGTTGGCAAATGTCATTGAGGAGCCTTTGGCCATTATCTTTGAAAAGTTGTGGAGATCAGGAGAGATCCCGGATGATTGGAAAAAGGCAAATGTAGTGCCCATCTTTAAGAAAGGGAAGGACGACGATCCAGGGAACTATAGGCCGGTCAGTTTTACCTCAGTCCCTGGAAAAATCATGGAGGGGATCCTCAAGGAATCCATTTCAAAGCACTTGGAAGAGGGGAAGGTGATCGAGAATAGTCAGCATGGATTCATGAAGGGCAAGTCGTGCCTGACCAATCTGATTAGCTTCTATGATGAGGTAACTGGCTCTGTAGATATGGGGAAGTCAGTGGATGTGATATACCTTGACTTTAGCAAGACTTTTGATCCAGTCTCCCACAATATTCTTGCCAGCAAGTTAAGGGACTGTGGATTGGATAAATGGACGGTAAGATGGATAGAAAGCTGGCTGGAAGGTCGGGCCCAGCAGGTAGTGATCAACGGCTCAATGTCAGGATGGCAGTCGGTTGCTAGCGGAGTGCCCCAAGGTTCAGTTCTGGGACCGGTTTTGTTCAACATCTTTATTAATGACCTGGATGAGGGAATGGATTGCACCCTCAGCAAGTTTGTGGATGACACTAAGCTAGGGAGAGAGGTAGATATGCTGGAGGGCAGGGATAGAGTCCAGAGTGACTTAGACAAATTGGAGGATTGGGCCACAAGAAATCTGATGAGGTTCAACAAGGACAAGTATAGAGTCCTGCACTTGGGACGGAAGAATCCCAAGCATTGTTGCAGGCTGGGGACCAACTGGCTAAGTAGCAGTTCTGTAGAAAAGGACCTGGGGATTACAGTGGATGAGAAGGCGTTTGATACGGTCTCGCATGATATTCTTATCAATAAACTAGGCAAATACAACTTAGATGGGGCTACTATAAGGTGGGTGCATAACTGGCTGGATAACCATACTCAAAGAGTAGTTATTAATGGTTCACAATCCTGCTGGAAAGGTATAACAAGTGGGGTTCCGCAGGGGTCTGTTTTGGGACCAACTCTGTTCAATATCTTCATCAACGATTTAGATATTGGCATAGAAACTACACTTATTAAGTTTGCAGATGATACCAAGCTGGAAGGGGTTGTGACTGCTCTGAAGAATAGGGTCATAATTCAAAAAGATCTGGACAAATTGGAGAAATGGTCTGAGGTAAACAGGCTGAAGTTTAATAAAGACAAATGCAAAGTGCTCCACTTAGGAAGGAACAATCAGTTTCACACATACAGAATGGGAAGCTACTGTCTAGGAAGGAGTACGGCAGAAAGGATCTAGGGGTTATAATGGACCACAAGCTGAATATGAGTCAGCAGTGTGATGCTGTTGCAAAAAGCAAACATGATTCTGGGATGCATTAACAGGTGTATTGTGAGCAAGAGAAGTCATTCTTCCGCTCTACTCTGCGCTGGTTAGGCCTCAGTTGGAGTATTGGTCCAGTTCTGGGCACCGCATTTCAAGAAAGATGTGGAGAAATTGGAGAGGGTCCAGAGAAGAGCAACAAGAATGATTAAAGGTCCAGAGAACATGACCTATGAAGGAAGGCTGAAAGAATTGGGTTTGTTTAGTTTAGAAAAGAGAAGATTGAGGGGGGACATGCTAGCAGTTTTCAGATATCTAAAAGGATGTCATAAGGAGGAGAGAAAAAACGTGTTCATCTTGGCCTCTGAGGATAGACCAAGAAGCAATGGGCTTAAACTGCAGCAAGGGAGGTTTAGGTTGGACATTAGGAAAAAGTTCCTAACTGTCAGGGTAGTCAGACACTGGAATAAATTGCCCAGGGAGGTTGTGGAATCTCCATCTCTGGAGATATTTAAGAGTAGGTTAGATAACTGTCTATCAGGGATGGTCTAGCCAGTATTTGGTCCTGCCATGAGGGCAGGGGACTGGACTCGATGACCTCTCGAGGTCCCTTCCAGTCCTAGTATTCTATGATTCTATGAGTCAACAGTGTGCCCTTGTAGCCAAGAAGGCTAATGGCATATTAGGTTGCATTAAGAGGAGCATTGCCAGTCGATCCAGAGATGTTTATTCCTCTTTACTCGGCTCTGGTGAGGCCACATCTGGAGTATTGTGTCCAGTTCTGGGCCCTCAATTACAGGAAGGATGTGGATACACTGGAGAGGGTCCAGCGGAGGGCAACCAAAATGATTAGGGGGCTGGAGAATATGACCTACGAGGAGAGGCTGAGGGAGTTGGGTCTATTTAGTCTGCAGAAGAGAAGAGTGAGGGGGGATTTGATAGCAGTCTTCAACTTCCTGAAGGGAGGTTCCGAAGAGGCTGGAGAAAGGCTGTTCCTTGTTCTGCCATCCATCACTACTGTGAACAATGGTCTCAAGTTGCGGTGGGAGAGGTCCAGTTTGGATATTAGGAAATACTATTTCACTAGGAGGGTGGTGAAGCACTGGAATGGATTACCTAGGGAAGTAGTGGAGTCTCCATCCCTAGAGGTGTTTAAGTCTCGGCTTGACAAAGCCCTGGCTGGGTTGATTTAATTGGGATTGGTTCTGCCTTGGGCAGGGGGCTGGACTTGATGGCCTTCTAAGGTCTCTTCCAGCTCTATGGTTCTATGATTCTAAGAGTCATTGACTTAAATCATTATAAAAGACCTAATCTATTTTAGACAAACATAAAGATAACCTAGCTCTTATCTAGCACTTTCATCAGTAGCTCTCAGTGATTTACAAAGGAGGCCACTATCATGATCAAAATAGATACAACAAAAAGTCTACAGTATATACATGTTGATGAAATGCATTGAAAACATGCTAACATATTTTTACATTTTAGATCACTCTACCTAATGACATCTCCAGTTCCCCTGATAAGTTATTTTCCACCCACAGAAAATATTTGCAAGATTTTCTATACTTGTTTAGCTCAGATGTTAAAATATATTGAAACCACTATCCCACTCACTTTTCTCACTGATATTTAAATAATCCTAACACTTTACTTATTTGCTGCCAAACCATAAACACAGCAATTGGACAAATATGTCAATAATATCACCAAAGTTGAGCCATTTTGGGTAACCATTCATGTGATATGACTGTGCATGAACTATTAGAGTAGAGTAGAGGTCAAAATGTTGTAGAGGGGAACAGTTTGTGATGTTCTGATTAGCTAATTCACATTGTTGAATTGTATCCCAATTTTGTGCTATTATTTACTAGTCTTTCATTGACTATCAATTCATTATTTATATTCATTATTTGTATTATAGTGCCAATAATGTCCAGTTGGATTCATGGCCCCAATAAACTGGGTGCCATATGGACAGAGAAGAGATTTTTGAGAGCCTAGTTTGAGATGTCTTTAGGCCCTAACAAAAGCCCAGTAACAGAAAACAATATCTCAGGTATTTTTTACTAGGGTTAGCAGCAAGGGACACGCTCGGTGAAATGCAGCCATATACTCCAGAAAGTCTATTTCCTATAGGCAGCATAGTAGAATGGATGCATGCCATTGCCTATATCTGTGCTCAGTGTAATTGTAGCCAGGTGAGTCCCAGGCTACTGCCTCTATCTGGGGACCATTCACTTAGCTCAGCAGAGGAGATATGTATATGGCAGGCACCCAGTGCTTGAAAAACTGAACTCTCTTTGCTGTGGGGATGGAGCCATCCAGTTTGGATCCAGACTAGAGCTCATTCAGGGATTCAGAATGTTGTTTGGATACAGGATTCTGGTTCAGCCCCCAAGAAAGGCTGGAACAGACAATTGTCTTCTTACAAACCCCACGTGTGGCTGTTTAGCTCCTGCAAGACAGTATTTAGGAGCTGAAGGACGATATGAGGAGAGGCTGAGGGAGATGGGTCTATTTAGTCTGCAGAAGAGAAGAGTAAGGGGGGATTTGATAGCAGCCTTCAACTTCCTGAAGGGAGGTTCCAAAGAGGCTGGAGAAAGGCTGTTCTCAGTAGTGACAGATGGCAGAACAAGGAACAATGGTCTCAAGTCGCGGTGGGAGAGGTCCAGGTTGGATATTAGGAAAAACTATTTCACTAGGAGGGTGGTGAAACACTGGAATGGGTTACCTAGGGAAGTAGTGGAGTCTCCATCCCTAGAGGTGTTTATGTCTCGGCTTGACAAAGCCCTGGCTGGGTTGATTTAATTGGGATAGGTCCTGCCTTGGGCAGGGGGCTGGACTTGATGGCCTTCTAAGGTCTCTTCCAGCTCTATGATTCTATGATAACAGTGTCTCCACTTTTCTCTTATTTCTCAGAGAGTCAGGAGGGCTGCTGCCGCTGCAGGGCCCTGAGAACCCAAGAACAGACAGACAGGCAGAATTGAGGAGCCAGCCCAGAAATGTATGGACATAAAACTGGTGCATTCCTTGCTTTCTTCCATTCCCTCTAGTCCCCCAGCATGATGGCTCTTTGAGGGCAATGAAGCAACATTCCACTGCCAAAGCCTGATTCAGTCTTAAGCTGCTCAGTTATCCTGCATCTCATCTTGCTTCCTGCAGTAGTAAAAGCTCTCTCTCTCTCTCTCACACACACACACATCCCTTTGTGATTGTTGTGGCTAGCTGAGTTTTCTTTATAGCTTGGGCTTGAAAAAAAAACAATCTCAATAGGAGGATAGCCCCACATCCTTCACGTACACATTTCAAAGTGGCCTGTGGTTATCTAACCGATGGGGAAATATCTTCTATTCCTATAAAAACATCTGTGGTCCATATCATTGAAAATCATGGTAACAGAATCAGCTTCTAGCATCACGTGACATTTTGTAAGTGGCAAGAGAACACGCATTTTGAGGAAAGCGCTGTTATTTAACAAGTATAACAGTGACTAGAAATTTGAAGATGGGTTACATTCCCAGGTTTATTAACTCGTAGTGTAAATGGGCACATTACTTCCCCTCTCTATCTGCCTACCATAGTGTTTTATTATTTTAGCCTGCTCCCCATCTATGTAATAGTTGATTACCTTACATGTAAAAACCAGTAACAATAGCAAAGTCTGTAGTGGAGTTTCCAGGAGTTTCTTCCTTTTTTAAATGAAAACTGCTTTGGGTGGGGTTTTGGTAACATGCTTAAGTTACTTCTATTGGAGTTTTTAAGTTAGTTACTTTCAGGGAGGGTTTTGGATAGATGGCTGCCTTATCACGTTTAGGAGGACAGAGGTACCTTCCAACAAGGAGGTTTTGCAGCATTTCCTAAAGCTGGTCAAACTCTGCATTCAGCTCTGGAAGTCCGTTCCATAACCAAGTCCTCTTTACCAAGATTGATTCATCCTCAGTTTTGTGAGCTGCAGTGTCCCAGAGGATCATGACTTGTGTTGTTTGTTAGACAAAAAGAGAGTCTTTAATGTAGCTACAGCTTGAACTATTAATTGGTTGGAATATTAGGACCAAATCCTTAAACTGGCTTCAAAGACTGTCTGGTACCCAGTAGAAGGAAGGACTTGAGCCTGAGTTCATGGCAACCTAATCTCAATCTCAACCTCAGCTGACGAAGTGGGTATTGCCTACGAAAGCTCATGTTACGACCTACATTAGTCTCTAAGGTGTCACAGGACTACTAATTTTTATAGAGAAGTAATGCATTTGTGCGTGGGTTTCCCCATCCATAAAACAACTAATGGTAGTGTTTGCACTTTGAAAGCTTCGGAAGAAAATTATGATGTAAGTGCAAAGTATTACAACTATTTGCCTTCTGGGGTTTGTGTAATAACATGGGCTTCCCGCAGTGGCTATGTTTATGTGGAACAGAAGCCCAAACTGGCAAATTCTGATTTTCCTATTTAAACTATGAACCCAAATGTATAGGCAGCATGGTACAGCTCAGGAAACCTACAGCCAATAGCTGGCATTTCAGCAGTCACTTGTGTGATATTAGCAGATATAGGACTGGCCACTATGTTTTAACAGTGACTTTCTCTATATTTTTCTTTTCAGGTTGCATGGAGCTGGGGACATGCACCTCTGGGGACTATTAAATTAGAAGTGAGATTGCTGGGTTTGGATGGCTTTTCAGTCAGAAATCACTATTCAAACAGGCAGGATGAAGGAACATAGGTATCAAGCAATTCCTTAGTGCTCACCATTTTAGAGCACACAGTGTGTATAAGAGGTGATCATAGACCAAGGTGTTACAATACTGGACTGGAAGACAGATCTGATTCTAATCCCAGCTGTGCCTTGGATAAGTCACTGTCTCTCTGTGCCTCAGTGTTCCCATCAATAAAATGGAGATAATGGAAGCGACTGCAGAGGAGGACTGCAAGAATCAATCGTATGTAAATTCCATTGAGATTCTAAAAGAAAACACTATACCAGGGGTTCTCAAACTTCATTGCACCATGACCCCCTTCTGACAATGAAAATTACATGAGCCCAGGAGAGGAAACCAAAGCCTGAGCCTGCCCAATCCTCACTGTCCTGGGTGGGGGTGGGGCCAAAGCTGAAGCCCAAGGGCTTCAGCCCCAGGCGAAAGGCCTGTAACCTCAGCCTTGCAACCCAGGGCTGAAGCCCTCAAACTTTGGCTTCAGCTCCGGGCTGTGAGGCTTGGACTTCAGCCCCCAGGCTCCAGTAAGTCTAACACCAGCCCTGCTGACCCCATTAAAACAGAGTCATGACCCACTTTGGAGTCCCAACCCATGATTTGAGAATTGCTGCACTTGAGAAATGCCAGGCACCATTACTTCAATTTTTAGTTGCTTATAAATGAACATGCTTTGAGGTGAAAAGATGATGGCATACTGTTGTAGGTGCTTTGGAGCTCTGATGCCCACAACATGCAATCAACAGAACCTCTTCTACCATATGAGATACTTACAATACACTGAACCCTCTAACAACCAACTACCCCAGGGACCAGCAAAAATAAATTTGCATTGCAGAGTAAGGGCCAGATTTTCCAGTCTGCAAAGGACACTTCACTATTCACGTGTAAATGACACAAGGCAGCCAAAGATGGCCAATGGAGGATTACCCCTGTGAAGGTTAACCATCCACTGGTGTATAATAAGGAGGCTGCCCTGCTGCCTCCCGTATCAGCTGTTGCCACCAGAGTCCCAGCACATGGGAACTAAGGGTATATGTAATAGACAGTGCGTGGTCAGGAAGCTCCACTATGCCCAGTTTTCTACCAGTATAAATGAGGGCTGCCCCATGGTCAGAGAGATAGGTGTTTAAATAAAGATTGAACAAAATGATGTGATAAGCCTTAGGCATATCATGAAAAGGTCCCTGCAGACAGGCAGTAGTCTGTTGGTTGTTTTCATTATGAATTTTCCTTAAATACTGGTTTCAGACATCAGATTGAAAGCCCTGGAGAAGGAAGCCCTCTATGCACCATATAAGTACAGAAGAGTCAGAGACCATGAAGTCTTTCCCATTATTCCACATTGTATGCTTGACCTGCAGAGATCACCTCGAGGGGCAGAAGGGGCATTACTAACTCACACATGTAGATTATAGAAAGGCCCTCAATTATTCTGTGTTAGTTCAGTATCCACAGTGTGTCTACCGCTAATGCCAGCTGTATGGGGGACATGGACACTGGCACCAGAAATGAGAGGCCTCTGAGTGCCCATCAGCCAGGAGTGTCTTTTAAACACTAATCATTCTTGGCCAACTAGCAAGTGCCAGGTGATGATCTTCACTGCTGTCAGAGAACCCTCCACCTCAGGAACAATGTGCTTGTTTGAAATCTGAGACAGAATATATGGGAAGCTGACTGCTGATTGGCTGCTATGGGGAGGGAATGGATTTATAATTGTTTAGAGAGGGTTGAAAACTTCTGTACTATTTTGCTGCTTTTCCTAATACTATTACAGCCTTCTCCATAGCAACCAGCTAAGACACCACAGACTTTGTTCCTGGCCTGAGAGGTTAGGTATGAGAACTAGAATTGTTCAAGCAGGGCACAGCACTGTGGAAAGTTAAGATAATGAAAATATTAACAGTGCTGGCCATGCTTGCAGAAAGATAAAGTATATAAGAAAACAATTAAATGATGAACAGGGAAAAAAATCAATTCAGTGATATTTAGTTGGCAGAACAATTTAGAAGATTAAATGTAAAGATCAGTGGAAACAAAGCGTATCAAACTTCATAGCCATCAGGCTGGCCACCACAGCAGGGAGAGAACTCAGATTCTCCTGCTCCAAGATTAGCTTTTGTTTGAGCCAAAGGAGACGCTATATTACATGACATCATTACAGGATCTACAATGCAAAGTGGACATTTCTGATTCCAGCCTACGGTGCGCTAGTCAGCTCATTAAAAAATAGACCAAAATTCTATAATTAAGATCAATAAATTGATATTAATAAAAAATACCTAGCTCTTACCTAATGTTTTCATAAGTAGCTCTCTATTTGCTTTACAATGGATTTCATTATCCCTGTTTTGCAGATGTGGAAACTGAGGTGATATGACTTTTGCCAAGGTCGCCCATCAAGCCATGTGCAGAGCTGGGAGTAGAATCCAGATATCAAGTCCCAGACTCTTAGCTCTATTTTGCTGCCTCTCTCAGTTAAACACTGATTTTAACTGAGAGAGGGGGCAGACAGGCTAATGCTTTATATTCCAAAGTAGGAGCTGGCCCTGGTTTCTCAATGGGAGAGCTGCAAATAAAGCTGGGATTAAGAACAACTGGTGCCAGGGTATTGTCACAACAGTAACTTACATTTATCATGGAAAACCAAAACCAAAACCAATTTCAGGTTTCTACAATCTCTGATCCTCGCTCGTGCACCTATCTAGCTTGCCTTTCCAATGCTGTAATTACTGTGGAGGTGGGGGTCTGAAAAAATGTCATACCGTAGAAAAACTGGCATTAGATATTTTTGTTTAAAACAATCATAGCAAACCTTAAATGACATTCCTCCCCCTCAGGAATCCCCAAACCGCTATAGAAATATCGAGCAGTGCACAAATGACACCAACCATTTAAAAATGATAGCACACCCTCTTTTCACCCTGTTCATATGGAAGTCCTGGTGCCACCTGAACTGTTGTGGCAGAACTAGTCCTCTAGAACATTGTGATGCCACTTCAAGGCCAGGGCTAGAATTTGTGATGGAAATATGGAGTCATTTGGTCCATGACTTCCTCAGATACATATCCCCTTTGCAGAAAGGAGGAGCTAAGTTTAATATTCAAATTCCTCTAACATGGATATTACACAGCAGACACTGAGGCAGACTGGGGAAAGTGGGGGTGAACAGCAGTTGGGCTGAATGGGTCATGTCTCACCTCTGTGGTCTTTCTGTGTGGCAAATGGTTATGCAGATCCCCTTCCACTCTTCAAAGAAGGAAGTGGGGGATTTCCCTCTACTCTCTGTTGCTGTCTCCAGTGCTCCTTACTGCTCATTAGTTACCACCTTCCCTTCTCCCCATGGCTCCTCCAGCCTCACTAGGGCTATGGAGGGCCAGGGGTAGAGCACTGCTGGTAGCTGAACAGCAGTGAAGTGTTCCCAGGATGCTCTCCAGAGATGCCCCCAATCATGTTCCCCTCACTATCAACATTTCCTCAAAAAACAAGAGCAATTCATTGCCCAAAAACTTTATAAAGGTTGACAGGCAGTACCTCATACCCTTCCAGGATGTCAAGAGCACTTCTGAAAAGCAGGGACAGGCAATAGTTTTTGATTGGGGGAGGGGGGTGTCACTAAGAATTTGGAAAGTGGTCGAGAGCCACACTCTTCCATGATATTAATGGAGGAAGTGCAGGGTCTAGGATGGAGGCTGGGTGCAGAAGGGAGCTTGGGGTAAGGGACAGAGTTTGGGGGAAGGAGACAGTTGTGACCTGGGGCACTGGACTGGAGTCCAGGAGGTTGGATTGTGAGCTAGGGCAGGAAATTGGGGTCCAGGGGTTTGGGTATGTGGAGGGGGGAGAAGAGAGAGTTGAGGGAGGAACTGGGGTGCTAGAGGTAGGCTCTGGCCAGGAGACTTATCAGCCAGCAGCCCGTTCCTAAATCAGCCTCCCTGCCTGCCTTGCCCCCACACAGGCTGCAGCCATGTGCTCTGTGAAGAACTATGAGCCCCTTGTGCTTGGTGGCTGCCTGTTATTGAAACAGGCAGCTCCCAACGGCCAGTTTCTGGCCAGAAGCTGGCCAATGGGATTGTGCTGGGGGCGGGAGCAGCTCCTAAAGCTTTCTCCCCTCCTGGCTCAGTTTTTAAAGTGAAACCACCCCACAGCCATGTTTGAGTGGTGTGCAGGTGGGGCAAAGCAAGTGGGGAGTCTGCCTGGGGCTCCCCGCAGTGTCCAAGGCCAGATCTGGTGGCTTAGCGGGCCGGATCCAGCCGGTGGGCTGTATTTTGTCCAGGCCTGGACTAAAGGGTTAAGGCACATGCTAGCCCCATCAGCAACTTACTCTTCCCTCTTTGAGAAATGCCCTGCCCTTCTTCATAGCTCTCTATCCTTCCAGATGACATGGCATGATGGGGCTCACAGTACATGGGGACAGCAAGAGAAATGGTCAGCTTGTGTCCTCACTACATTCCACCACTGCACCAACTCTTCACAAGCCACCCAGCTTCCTTGTCCAAAGGACACCTTCTGGGATATCATCTGCACTTCCATGCATCCTGCCATTTGCTAGCAGATAACTCCAGAACCACATAGCAAGAACAGACTACCATGTTATTTTATTGTCCAGCCCACATAATGTAGCACAGAAATGAGGGATCCCTGATCCTTCCGGACACAGAGGCACCCCTCGTCATGAGCTGCTGCACCAGGCAATCCAGCTATCCTGAATGCAGAGAAGGGTAGCTGGAGCATAAACAGACAAATGAGAGAATACAATTCTGGAGGACAGAAAAAGGCACATTGACTTAGTAATGTCTTGAATCTGCTTATTATAGGGCAGCCCTACCTGAAATATACTTACTGTACATTTCCCATGGCTCTTGTCAACTCCTGTGGACAGAATTAAGGTTTTGTGGCAGGACTGGTGTTTCTTTAACTCCTGGTTTTCAGAAGCTTAAGCATAGGTGCATGCAGTGCTCAGGAAGGGCATGAAGCACTACTATTCAAACTGTAGCTTTTCAGTGTGTGTGTTTAACACAAAGACCTATTAAAAACTGACAATAAGAAACTTACCATAATTAATTTTCACTAATACCTCAAATCAATACATAAAATGGCTGAATACTCCAGCTCTGTTGAACCCTTCATGTCTGGCCTTGGGCTTGGAAAGGTCTCTAAAAGTTAACAAGTCAGTCAACTCTGCAGCTGCTTTAGAAATAGACCTTTTCTAGTGTTTAGTTTCATTCTGAGTTGGTTTAATATTTTCACACAAAGAGGCTTTTGTGCAAAGGTGTAAACTCTCTCTGGACATTGAGGTTGGTTTTTTTTTTTAAATTAATTTATAGCTTATGTGTTTTTGGCAGGGAAGTCCCTGCTGATTCAGCTCTTTCTAAGCTTCCACAATGATTACATCTTGTGTCAATATGTACTTAGCGCCTATTAGTGTGCGTGTGTCTCATTTCTCCCTTTTGATCGATAATTTCCCAGAATAGACTATTAAAATAGAGGGGGGGGGGGGAAGTCTAAATTAAAGAAAAAAAGAAACTAAAAAAACCTTATCTAGTCTTATCACAGAAGCCAGTGAATGTACTGAAAGAAGGAATATCAGAATCAGACTATATGACTCTGGTGCCTGTGTATGTTCACATTTTTTTCCTCTAACTAGAATATTATATAAAAGTTCTGCCAGAATTAAACCACCTGAAATGCTCATTGCTATATTAGGAGAGGGACACACCACCTCTAACAGAGCTGATGTAGACAGTTGGAAATACTTCATCTCACATACCTGCAAAATTAATCTGTGGAACTCACTGCAGCAGGACATACCTGAAGCAATAGTTTAGGATATTTCAAGATTGCAGGATATTACTAATGTTATTAAAAATCTTAATATTTACAGAATTATTGCTGAGCTATTTATAGTTCAAACTAGAAGAATGGATTAGATAATTCTATGACTAAGAACAGTAGCTCTAGTTATAGAAGAAGAGGAAAAGTTGTGGTAGTTATTGAATCTTGTGGCTCAGGGGAGTCAAAGAAATCTGGACCTTCCCACTGTGGAATACGGCATTATACAATGGGAGGCATTATAAATGTTGTGGTCTTATCATAGAATACTAGAACTGGAAGGGACCTTGAGAGGTCATCGAGTCCAGTCCCCTGCCCTCATGGCAGGACCAAATACTGTCTAGACCATCCCTGATAGACAGTTATCTAACCTACTCTTAAATATCTCCAGAGATGGGGATTCCACAACCTCCCTGGGCAATTTATTCCAGTGTTTGACTACCCTGACAGTTAGGAACTTTTTCCTAATGTCCAACCTAAACCTCCTTTGCTGCAGTTTAAGCCCATTGCTTCTCGTTCTATCCTCAGAGGCTAAGATGAACAAGTTTTCTCCCTCCTCCTTATGACACCCTTTTAGATACCTGAAAACGGCTATCATGTCCCCCCTCAGTCTTCTCTTTTCTAAACTAAACAAACCCAATTCTTTCAGCCTTCCTTCATAGGTCTTATACCTTCCTCTTAGGCCCACTAAGGACTTGCTACTGTCAAAACAAGGAAGCATAACTTTCCTGGTTCAGTATGAAAAGCCAGTTTTTATAGAATAAAGAGAAGGATTCAGAATATTTTATACTTTTGGCACCCATGAAAATCCATAGATGGCCCAGACCCAGAATAGCAGGCCCTTTACGGGCAGCCATTTGTAGGTCTTTATTACCCTAGCACAGGAACTCAGGATCTCAGTTTCCTTAGAGCTCTAGCTTCAGGTTTGTAATGCTGACACTGAAGGAGGAATTTACAGTACTCTAGAGATCTTATCACTTCTCAGAGATCAGAGAATACATCTAGCAGTGGTGAGTATCCTGAAGTAACCTCTACTGGCCATACATTTTTCTCCATTCACATTATGGCTGTACTTTACTAAGTTTTAGTCACCTTTAGTCTTTAAAAGCACTGAGTCTTGAAAACAGGAGCAATGCAGCCAACGGCCCCTTTTCCTATGGCTTCACTCCCCAGTTAGATTTAGAGGCAGAAACAGTACTGGTGAAACAAATGAAACAAAAGATAGGCCCACAAGGAAAAGAATATACAGCTGACTAAAGAAGCACTCTCTCTTCCCAAGAATCTGGTCCTAGGAAGTTTTCACAGAAACACCACCACCAAGGGCAGCTATCACTGGAAAAAGACATACATGACCAGGGCCTACTAGTTATCGGAGGATGAGCCTCTGCCCCTAGGCCCAAGCAAATAAATGGGATGCTGTTCCTTTGGACTCAGCACTCAGACTGGCAGCAGCATATGCTCAGTGAAGGGCTCATACCTCTGGGGCCCACAAATGGGGCAGCTTTAAGACATAGCTTAAAATAGATCTGTTTGGTCAAGCAATTTTCATTGGTCTCTGGACCACTCTAGGGGCAGGTCAAGAACATTTTTCTAAGACTTTTAGTTCTGTTTAATGGCTCACAAGCCCCGTTTCTATCTGCAGCCTCTTTATCTGGAAAAAAAGAACAGCAGACATGAGTCTACACAAAGAAAGAAAAATTATGATCACACTGTCAAGGGAGTTCAATAGGAAGGAGGATAAAGCAATATGGCCAAGAGCCTAATCATAGTTATACTCCAGAGCAGAGCCAATCATAGGCATGGAGGAAAGGCCACAGTCTATAAAGGAGTCAGTTAAAGTAGATGTGGAATGCTTTAACAGATTTCTTATATGAAATGCTAGTAAATAAACACAACTACGACATAGTTGGCATCACAGAAGTTTGGTGAGATAACACGTATGACTGCAATATTGGTATAGAAGGGTACAGCTTGCCCAGGAAACATAGGCAGGGAAAAAAGGGAGGAGGTGTTGCCTTTTGTATATTAAAAACATGCACACTTGGACTGAGGTGGAGATGGACATAGGAGATAGATTTATTGAGAGTCTCTGGGTAAGGGTAAAAAAAACAAAACAAAAGTGATGTCATGCTAGGGGGTCTATTACAGACCATCTAACCAGGAAGAGGTGGATGAGTGGTGTGGTTTTTTTTTTTTTTTTTTTTTTAAAAAGCATCATCCAAAGCAGAAAACTTGGTGGCGATGAGGGACTTCAACTACCCAGACATATTTTGGGAAAGTAACACAGCAGGACAGAGATTATCTAACAAGTTCTTGGAATGTATTGGAGACTTTTTATTTTAGAAGGTAGGGAAAGCTATGGATGGGGGTGGCTGTTCTAGTTTTGATTTTAACAGTGAGGAACTGTTTGAGAATTTGAAAGTGGAAGGCAGCTTAAGTGAACATGATCATTGAAATGACAGAGTTCATGATTCTGAGGAATGGCAGGAGGGAGAATTGCAAAATAAAGACAACGAATTTCAAGAAGGCCAATTTCAAATTTCAACTTAAGGAGTTGGTAGGTAACATCTCATGGGAAGCAAATCTAAGAGGAAAAATGATTGCAGATAGTTGGTACTTTTTCATACATTATTAAGGGCTCAAGAGCAAACTATTTCACTGCATAAGAAAGATAGGAAGCATGGCAAGAGACCATGCTGGCTTAACCAGGAGAACTTGAAAGATCTAAAAAGTTTCCACTTTTTATAGAACTGTTTTGATAAGTTACAAAGGATGAATACAAACAACAAAAGTATGTGGGGCAAAAGTTAGAAACACTAAGGCAGAAAGATAGATTGATCTAAGCAGAGACATAAAGGGTAACAAGAAAACATTCTACAAATATATTAGAAGCTAGAGGAAAACCAAACACAGGATAGGACCATTACCTACTTAGGGCATGTCTAAACTACACCCCTCTTTCGAAAGAGGGATGTAAATTAGACAGATTGAAATTGCAAATGAAGCCAAGATTTGAATTTCCCATGCTTCAGTTGGATAATGGCAGCCACAAGTTTTCGAAAACAGGTATTTCGAAAGTGAAACCGCTGTCTAGATGCGGTTCTTTCTAAAAAACACTCTCGAAAGATCCTGTACTCCTTAAAAAATGAGGTTTACAGGATCTTAAAAAAAAAAAAAAAAAAAAAAAAGGGTTTTTTCAAAATAACCGTGTCTAGATGGCGGTTTCACTTTCAAAATACCCATTTTCGAAAGAACACGTGGCCGCCATTATGCAAATGAAGCACAGGAAATTCAAATCCCGGCTTCATTTGCAATTTTGATTTAATTTACATCCCTCTTTCGAAAGAGGGATGTAGTCTAGACATAGCCTTAATGATCAAGGAAAAATAATAAACACAAAATGGGGAAATGGCAGAGGTACTTAATGACTTCTTTGTTTTGGTTTTCACCAAGAAGGCTGGTGGGGATTGAATGCTTAACATGATGAATGCTGGTGAAAATGAGGTAGGTTCAAAAGCTAAAATAGGAAAAGAACAAGTTAAAGATTATTTAGCCAGATTAGAGGTCTTCAAATCACTGGGGCCTGATGAAACGCATATACTGCCCCCACTATAAAAAGGGAAATAAGGACAACTACAGACTAATCAAATTAACTTCTGTACCAGGAAAGATAGTGGAGCAAATAATTAAGGAATCCATTTGCAAACATCTAGAAGATAAGCTGATAAGTAACAGCATGGATTTATCAAGAACAAATCACGTGAAACCAATCTGATAGGCTAACAAGCTTTGCGGATAAGGGTGAAGTGGTAGATGCGGTATACAGGAAAACCACACCATTCATGGTGGTTGCGTTCCTGGCACCACTGTGAAAGGCAAAATCTGCGAATACTGGGGGTGGTGAGCCTTAATGTCATGGTGAGTGCAGAGGGGGGCCCTGACCATTGCTGCCCTCCAGCAACAATCCCCCAACCCCGAGGCAGTGTCCCTCCCCAGGCCACAGGGTGAGGTGCAATGTGGGGGACAGGAGAAACCCACAAATATGCGAAATCATGAATAGTGATTCCGCAAATCAAGGGAATCTCCTTTACCTAAGACTTTAGTAAAGCATTTCATACCAGTGTTGCATGACCTTCTCATTAATAAAACTAGGGAAATACAACCTAGATGGAGCTACTATAAAGTGGCTGCATAACTGGCTGGATAACCATTCCCAGAGACCAACAAAAACATGTAGATGGTATCATTAGCTTTTGTGGGCACAACCCACTAGTTCATCTGAAGACATGAGTTGTGCCCATGAAAGCTCATAATACCATCTACATGTTTTATTAGTCCCTAAGGTGCTCCTAGGTTATGTGTTGTTTTTAAGCATTCCCAGAGAATAGTTATCAACAGGGCTCGACAAATTATGGAAAACCCTACTCTCCAGACAAAAAAGGGACTCGCCACCCTCCCCCCCCAAAAAGTGTTTTTTTTAATGGCATAAATTCCTAATACGAATAAGAACAGTAATTACTAATATGTTCTTAATAAATATCACTCAAGTTATTAATAAATATTTATAAACTTCTACGTTTTCCCTCTGCTGCCATGTCTCCTCCCCTTCTCCATCAGCTCCCCTGGTGCCTGCTGCCCCCCAACCCCTCACCCTCCTCTGCTGTCCTGACTCCTACCCTTCTCGCTGCCCTCAGCCTTCCTGAGACCTGCCCCCTCCACCAGCCCTTCTCTCCCCTGTGCCCACTCCTCCAGTAGCCCCACTCTGATCAAGTGAGCTACCCCTCCTCATCCCCTCTCCTAACACCTCCTCTACACACCTGCCCTGCCTCTCTCCTCTGAGGCTGGTCCTCTCCTGCAGGTGTGTGCCCTTCTGCTTCACCCCAGAATCTCCTGGCACCTGCACCCTCCTGGTTCCTCCCCTTCCCTCACTGCCCCTGCCCCTTTTCCTGATACCCACCCCTCAGCACCCTCTGCCCCCATTCCCCTCATGCCCTCACACATGCCTTGCTCCATCCCCACCTTCCTCATGCCCACCCCTTCTTTCAAGCCTTCTCCCAGCACCTCCCCTCCTCCTTCTAGCCCCAGTGCCCCTCTCCTCTCCCAGCATCACCCTGTTCCCCCTTCCCACTGACACCTCCTCCTGCCCTTTTCCTCATTGTCTGCACTTGGCCCCCTGGGATTTGTCTCTCCTGCACCCCTGTCCCTTGGTGCCTTCCCCTTTCTTCTTCTTCTTCTCCTGACCTCCTCCCCTCCCCTCCCATCCCCTCAGCACAAGCCCCTTCCCCATATTTCTCCCCTCCCCTTCCCACAGCCCAGCCCAGCCACTTCCCCTCCCCCAGGGCCAAGCAAAACATTCCCCCCCCTTTTTTTGTTGTCTTTTACACATTTGCATTTTGCAAGGGTTTTTTTTTGTTTGTTTTCATTTTTGTCCCAGCATTTTAGCCCTATAAATAGCAAATAGCAAAGGCGCTTCAAGTGAACTCCCCCTTTCACTGCTGCTGGGTCACAGCAGCCTTTTCCTGCCCTGTCCAGCCCCTCCCTATGGGCAAGCACCCCTCCCAACCCACAGGAAACAGGGTGCAGGGACAGCACAGAGCCAGAGGGTGCAGGGAACAGTGTGGGGGACGGGACGGGGTGGCGAGGGAACAGGAGGCACAGAGGCAGAGGGCGCGGGGATCGGGGAGCAGTGTGCGGTGGAGGCACGGGGAATGGAATGTGGGGAACAGGGGGCAGAGGGATTGGAGTCTAGGAGCAGTGCAGGGAACGGGCAGCACAGAGCTGGGGGGGAGCAGGGTGCGGGGTGCAAGGGCAGCGCAGAGCCAGAGGGAGAGCAGGGGATCCGGGGTGCAGGGGCAGCGGGGTGAATGGGCGACGGGAGCCAGATGGGGCGCGGGGCGGGCGCAGTGAGCCGGGTGGTCGGCAGGGAGGGTCTCTCGCCGGCGAGGGGCTGGGGCCGTGGCAGGACTGGAGCCGGTGGGGCGGGGCCTAGCTCTGCTGCGCGCCCCAGCCAGCTGCCGGGGACACACGGCCAGAGCTGAGCTGCCGCGGCCCTTTACAATCGGCAGGGCCACGTCCCGCCAGCGTCTTGGCAGCTGCCGGCTCTGCCTCCTCGCGCCGCAGCTGCACGCGGGCAGCCCGGCGCTGAGAATCGCCGCAGTTCCCCCTCCCCGGCAGCGCTCTGCTCCTCCGCCGGCTGGCGGATTGGCTGGGGCCGTGCCGCCCGTAGTGCGAGCTTCGGCCAGCCCGTTACAATGGCCCACCGGGCCAGTCCGCCCCTGCACTCTCCAGCTGGAAAAATCTACTTGCCACGGGCGAGCGCATTTGTCGAGCCCTGGTTATCAGTGGTTCACAATCACGATGGAATGGCATAATGAGTGGGGTTCCACAGGGCTCAGCTATTGCACCAATTCCGTTCAATATCTTCATCAACAATTTAGATAAGGGCATAGAGAGTACGCTGACAAAGTTTGCAGATAATACCAAGCTGCAAGGGGTTGCAAGTGCTTAGAAAGATAGGATTATAATTCAGAATCATCTGGACAAACTGGAGAAGTGGTCTGAGGTAAATACGATGAAATTGAACAAGGTCAAACGCAAAGTACTCCATTTAGGCTATGTCTAGACTACAGGCTTCTTTCAGAAGAAGCTTTTTGCAGAAGAGATCTTCCAAAAAAAGTCTTCCGAAAAAAACGTCTTCGGAAAGAGAGCATCCACACTGCAAAAGTTCATTGAAAAAGTGATCTGCTTTTTTGAAAGAGGGCGTCCAGACTGAATGGACGCTCTTGCACATGTAAGCTGTTTGCGCTATGGACAGAATGGCCACCAGGGCACCTGTGCTTTTTCCTCTTCTTCCGAAAGAACTCCCTCTTCCCCGTCCACACACGCCTTTTTGCGGAAGAGCTCTTTTGCAAAAAGGCTTCTTCCTTGTAGAATGAGGATTACCAGTGCCAAAAAAAAAACCAAACACAACAACACACACACACACACACCACACCCTCTGTTCTTTTGATTTTCTTGTGGAAGAACACAATTGCAGTGTGGACATTCCTCAAATCGGCTGTTTTTCCCGACAAAAATCTGTAGTGTAAACATACCCTTAGGAAGGAACAATCAGTTACACACATACAAAATGGAAAGAAGTACTGCACAAAGATCTACGGGTCATAGTGGATCACAAGCTAAATGAGTCAACAGTGTGACACTTGCAAAAAAAAGCAAACATTCTGTGATGTATTAACAAGGGTGTTGTAAGCAAGATACAAGAAGTAATTCTTCCACTCTGCACTGATTAGGCCTCAACTGGAGTATTGTGTTCAGTTTTGGGTGCTGCATTTCAGGCATGGTGTGGAGAAATTGGAGAAGGTCCAGACAAGAGCAACAAAAATTATTAAAGGTCTAGAAAACATGACCTGTGAGGGAAGATTGAAAAAACTGGGTTTGTTTAGTCTGGAAAAGAGAAGATTGAGGGGAGATATGATAACAGCTTTCAAGTACAAAAAGGTTGTTATAAGGAGAGGGAGAAAAATCATTTTCCTTAACCTCTGAGGATAGGACAAGAATCAGTGGGCTTAAATTACAGCAAGGGAGGTTTAAGTTGGACGTTAGGAAAAAGCTTCCTAGCTGTCAGAATGGTTAAACACTGGAATACATTGCCTAGGGAGGTTGTGGAATCTCCATCTCTGGAGATATTTAAGAGCAAGTTAGACACCTGTCAGGGATGGGCTAGATGGTGCTTGGTTCTGCCAAGAGTGCAGTGAACTGGACTTGATGACAGCTCAAGGTTCCTTCCAGTTCTATTATTCTAGGATTACATATCCTCCTGTTAGTTCCCTTAACCACTACACTCACTTTCCCCAGGCCCGTCAGGGTGTAAATTACAGCAGTTTAGAATCAAATCCACTTGCTGACAGAATTTACACCTCCCTGAACAGCTCTGAGTTTACTCCTACATGTACCAACAGGTTCCATCCATCAGCAGCATGCAAGCTGCCTCCTCACCAGGCAGAGAAACAAGAGTTATTCGAAGGAACAACAGACCAAAGTCAGCCTTGCTGTAAAATGAAGTCAGTGGAGCTGCTTACACTGACAAAACGGCAGAATTTGGTCTTCTGAATCTGGCACCAGGGAAGGCACCTTTGACACATGCTCTGGCCAATTAGCCTCGTCCATCCTAGACAGCTGTGACCTTTTCTTCTTGGAAACTGGTAAAAGTTTCTTCATGATCTGGGTTGGACAGTGTTAGTGGGGAAATGACCTGGAACACAGTGCAATTTCATGACCCCTACAGTGTGATTTTGAACATCTGCCAAATGACTGTGTCAGGAAGCCAGTCTTCCAGTCATAAGTCAGCTGTCTGTCAACCTAGTATCTCCAGTCCAAGCCCATAGCCCCTTAAGAGGTGCCAAACAGCTTCCATAGCAGCCAGGATACAAAGAACTCCTGAAGATGCTGACAAATCAACCACAATTCCCCCATCCCATTTTAAAGTTGTATTAATGGTTTCTATTACTCTTTATACTCCTTTGATAAGGAAGACCTGAAAATGTTTCTCTCCCCCTAACCCCTAAAAACTGGTATTACAAGAAATTGATACAAGTTCAGGTATTGTCTACCCTAGAAGTCTTTATGGTGAAGAGAACTAGCAAAATAACAGCACAAGAAAGTGATGAAAAGGATTTGCCAGCAGACTAAAATGTTTTGTTTTTGATTTTCATTAGCATTTAACTCCAATCCCTAACATACGTGTCTTTATATTAAAGATTTACCACATACACCTTCCAGGCCTTATAAAAGTGCATAAGCGCTTTTTAAAAGAGCTAACCAAACTTTGCACATCACCTTTAAAAGCAATTTTTTTTGGGAACTAAAGATTTTGCCACATAGAATAAATGAACTTCAGAGGAGATCTCTGCAGCTATGTTAAGCATGAGCTCTATAAAACGGCCTTCAAATGAAGCTCTCTGTGACTCTACTATAAAATATTCAGTTTCATTTTCACTTCATTCTTTAGATCTGACAAATTACGATGTAAATTCCAAGGAGTGAACCCAAAGATACCAAAATTAACACAATAAATCCCGAAATGCATTTATGCTTTGCATCTTCGTAGACACCTGTTAATTACCATCTAAGCAGTACAACCGCTAAAGATCCCAACCCACTAATCAGATAAAATAAAGAACTTCATACTTTCATCATTCTCCTCAATCTTCTTTTAAAACAAATGTCTTGATTTCAGTGAAAACTGTACAAATCATAAGGCCAGATTCTGAAATCCTTACTCACAGTATTATCTTACTCCGGGCATACCCAATAGGCAGACCTTGGGCCAAATCCAGACCACCAGATGCTTTTGAATAGACCCTGAAATCCTTTTATTTACTGTATGTTATTTTTTAAAGATATTTTCTCTGTAGTAAGGACTTTTACTATATCTTGACCAAGAAATGTGGATCTTGACAAAAAAATAATTGACTCTCTCAGCCTCTCAATGAGAAGTTCCATTGATTTCAGTGGGACTACTTGCAGAGTAAGTATTGCTCCATATCTGAAGTTACATCACCTCTAGAAGGCAGCCAGTTCTATTAAGCAACCATCAAAGACAGGCTTCATTCTATACTATTTGCATTCAATCACTAGGTAACTATGGTGACAAGTCTCAGAGGGGTAGCCATACTAGTCTGTATCTGCAAAAACGAGGAGTCCTATGGCACCTTAGATACTAACAGATTTATTTGTGCATAAGCTCGTGCGTGTAAAAACCACTTGGTTAGATGCATGGATCCAAATCTGTTAGTTTTTAAGATACCACAGGACTCCTTGTTTGGGGGTACTATTATGTTTGTCATGACTACTGCACAAATTACTTAAGTCTCCACCACTGAAGTAAATGTATATAAAGTCAGGATGTATTCCCTTTGTGCTCCTGAGGATTTGAATCTCACACTGATGTGAAAAATCTGCCCCATCCTTTGACTTTAGTCATTCCGCTAATATTTTAAAACCTCAACTGTCTCACTGTCACCACTCTTTTCCAGAGGATTGTCCTATCTCCTATAACCTTGCCTTGTAACAGATCCTTCAGACCCATGGACATTTTTTTGTCAACACAGACCCATCTCCTGTAGGAGCTGAATCCGATAGCCTATACTCAGACAACACTCCTGATTCTGTCCTAAAGCATATATTTCTTGCTGTATTATACAGCCAACACAGCAGGTTGTACTCCAAATAGTCTACCAGGGCTCTTTATGGAAATAGTATCACTCATTTGCTGTCTCTTTTGAAGTAAGGTACTTCTGTTTTGCTACTCTCAATTTAGTTATCCACACTAATCACCCCAGACCTTTGTCTTTGACTATGGGCTAAACATTCATTCTATTTAGCATGTTGTTCCATTGTTCCTTTGTGTTTCTTCTTTGCCAACTAAGACAATCCAAATCCTTTAGAACCCAAGTGCTTTGTTCCCCACTCGGTGCTCTCTCTACCTCTAATGCTGGTAGAAACCCAAATCTGAAAAACCATGGGAATTTGGAACCAGAGGTGGGCCAAAAGTGGAACTTCAAATCTAATCCTTTTAAGATTAGAGGGGAGTCTTGGATTTCAGTCTCCAAATCTGAACCTGTCCATATGGTTCTGGTTCCAACTCAGAACCCCTGGTTTGCTAGCATGGGTTCAGATGCAGCCACCATTCCACAAGAACATCTCATGAGACACATATTCAAGATTGCAGAAATTTCACAGGATCATCCAGGATTGCAAGGTTTCCACCATCTGGCCCCATCAAACTCAAACTTGAGAACCAATTGTACTTGCACCTGAACCATCATCAAAGCTTATTCCAGATCAGATTACTGTTTCCTCAGCTCATTGCCATTCAGGAGTCATGTTCTCTTCAGAAGTGTTTATTCACTTCTCAACAACCCTACTTGTCATTTCCCAGAGGAGATATAAACGTCACATGGGCATTTATATTAACTACAATAGGGACCTAAAACAGAAGTGGCAGAGGAAGAGGAGCCATTAGTTTACCTTCACCAGTATTTTCAGTACATTTGTTCTCAGTTAAAGATGTCCGGAGAATTGACTCCCAGAGCAACAGACTCAGAGAATATACACACACAGCTCAAGACCTTCAATCAACATCCCTTGCCTTAGTAATAAAATCCTCCCTGCATTCCTGCCTGGTAGTACAAGGGTTAAAACCAATCGAGCACAGAGTGCTGGACAGGCATCAAGGTGGTTGCTGTATTGCTACATTAACAGTGGGGGGAAAATACAGAGAACAGAATCGGCTGCTTCACAGAATGTTTCCTTCCCATGCTTCTGCTGCAATGAACACAAGAAAAGGTAAGTGGAAGAAACTTCCCACATTCCTCCAATAGTGTCTCATCAGAGCAGGATAGCATGGATCTGCACCAGAGTATCAAATAAATCACACAAGTAAGGGCAGGTAAATAGTGAGGGTGAGCAGATCAACGAGTTCTTGGAAACTTTCTACTTGTTTTGCTCATCAAACTTATTTTTCCACCTCTGCTGTTATAGGATAGTGATCAGGCTATATTATGCCCTGTATGTTACTCTAAGGAGCTGTAGTGATTGCATGCACAGTGCATGTATCTCTGCTAGAGTAGTAACTTTGCAGCTGGAGAAAAAGATTGGTTCTTTTGCAGAAAGTTTCTAAATAATGGATTAAGGTGAGACCTCCATACTCTCTCTACTTTTTAAAAGATCAGATTAATTCTGGGAGGTTTGGGTCTAGGCTACATCTACTGCTGACATTTTAGAATAAAAAAAACACTGCTGAAACATGCAGTGAAAATCTAATTGCTGGTCCAACAGGACCCTGAATATACAGGAATGGTAGGTTACTATTCTTGGAGATATGAGCATACATAAAAAAAAAAAGACTACTACACCGACAGGCGTATAAACAGAGGCAACAGATCAGCACTACCTTAGTACATATAATTATGGGCTTTTTAAAATGTAAGTTAAGTACATAAATGCGTATTATTAACCTAGTACGCAGATACTATAGATAGAGGAGATCTGTACATGCCACAGTGACAGGGATCGATAGAGACGAATGAGCCTGGAGTTCATTTTTGGGAGGTATTATTGGCAGAGCAGACTACATGACTGCAATGTGAGTACTTTGGGGAGCTGATCTTGCCTCTCCCCCATCACACCTCAATAAACAGAAAAGTTTGGATCAGCACCCATGGACACAAGTATGTGTGTCATACCTGGGAAGGTGGGATCAAGTGCAATGGTTGCCATTACAACTAGGGATATAACAGTGTAGTCGATTAACCAATAAGCAAAAGCTTATAGGTTCATGCTATAGACTACACGCATTTCCTCCCCATCCCCTACTGGTAAATTTTTTAGCTGGCTGGCCACCAGCAGCTCAGCTCAGCACTGGGTCAGATCCATCCCCGCTGCAGCTCTGCATTTAAAGTATATTAGGAGCCAGGCAGCCTGGCTCAGTTCCAGCTCATGCCAAGTCTGGGAGCTCAGCCCCCACCCTGGACAGCAGTGCAGGGCGGCAGGCAGCTGGTCAGTGAGGGGAGCTGGTTTTTAAAACTAGCTCCCCTCACAGACCAGTTCCCCCCGGCGCCCCGCACTGCTGCCTCTGATTTAGAGGCAGCAGTGTAGAGCGGCAGGGGGTTCCTCGGGAGTGCGGCCAGCGCACACTGGCTGCCCACCCCACCCCCGAGGACTATAGAATAGTCAAGTAACTGATAAGAATTCATGAGGTTAATCGACTATTCAATTAACCGATATTTAACATCCCTAATTAGAACACTGTTCACAGGGTATTTGCAAGCAATTTGCCACTTCACACTAGTTCGTGTAACTGCAACACTCATTTTTAATACGAAATACTGCAGTATATTCATTTCTCTCAAGCAGATTTTAATGGCATCTTCTCTAAACCTGCACAGCAACACTGAACAAAAATGAGAAGGCAATATTCTTACCCAGATAGCTTGCCATTCCTGACTGATCCTTCCCTCAAACTGGAGATGAGGAAGTGTAATGTTACAAGATATGTCTGCTGCAATGGGGGCAGGAAGTCATGCTGAAAAAGCAATAGATGGATTTGACAGGCACAGGATCACTACCTTATCAGAAGTTTCAGTATTAAAGTACAGAACCAGAACCAGGTACTGGTGCACAACAGATTGCTTCATTTCCCTAACCAAAACGCTACTTCATTGCAAGAGTGCAACAGGTCATCTGAAATCAACTTCTCCTCTTTTTATTTTCCCATTACTTCAAAACCGTGGAATTATCTAACTCTAATTTTCTATGTTTTCCCCTCCCTTGTAAATGGGGTTGGGTGAACTCCAGTGGCCTAATTTCAAACCCACTTGAACATCCTGCATGTGAAAATTTGAACTGAACATAAACAAACAGTGCCTGCCACTAAGGAGAGCTGGGGAGGGGGAGGGGGCGGGAGGGAGAGAGGCGCAATTAGAAATGTTCTTCTGTAAAGAGGGCTTCTATCTTACACACAAGACACCCACGGGGAAGGCTTAGCATTTATAGGGGGGTTTCTATATAATATAGAGCCCAGGGCTTTCTCTAATGCTTTACTGAATAACTATGGGAGGTGGAAACATTTAAATACAGGGGATAAAAAGGTTAAGTTTTCTGTCATTCACATAGCTCACTAAAATTGCTCACGCCAGGATTTTCACCCATCTCGGCCTGGTTACCATCCCCATCCTCAAAACAAGTTTTAAAATTAAATTAAGCTCTTCTGAAAACAAGTTTTCTAAAAGAAATGAGAGCCATAATACCCAGGACTGTGATGCTCTACAGCACAATATGGTATGAGCACATCTAAAAATGTACTGAATCATTTCTCTTTGTTATTCACTGCTTCCTGCATTAGCCTATATTTCCCCCACTCTTCATTACACTGAAGTGCACAAGCAACAGGACCAGGAAGTGCAAGGTAAGACAGAAGCTTTAGGAACAGTTTCAACAAAGAACTGTACAACAGTGAAAGTGGAAAAGAGTCGATCAAGTTTGAACCTTGCTCAAAATGGATGCACCTGTGTTGACCTTAGTGGCTGTATTGCCACTGAGTGCCAAATTCAGATTTGATGTGTCTTGTATAAGCTTTGCTGTCTTTCCAGGATACATCCGTGGCCTTCCATGTTGATGAGCCACTGCTTTTTTTTCCTGTAAGC
The DNA here is from genome assembly GCA_019425775.1 of Rafetus swinhoei. NCBI lineage: Eukaryota > Metazoa > Chordata > Testudines > Trionychidae > Rafetus > Rafetus swinhoei. Next base: position 41,408,180 of record CM033443.1, on the reverse strand, counting down.
GCAATGGCTGAGGCTAAGGGAGCAGTTCTTTCTCTTTGCTGAATGATGTGGCCTTAAACACAAAAAGGTGTCTGATTGAGAATTCTCATGCATTTTCTCATCAGCCACTGTCAGTGTTCTGGGCTTGGACCTACAGCATGCTGTTTTACTCATAAAAGTTTTCCCAGTACCAGCCTAACTTCCTGACAGACAACTGACAGCCTGTGTTTAAGAGTCCAGCTCCGCGTAAGGGGGCACAGCTCCCACTGACCTCAGAGAAGGGTTTGTGATCACCTGCACCAGCCCTGAACATGGTCCAGATTGAACTCTGCTGACAAAGCTGCTTGGGGGCCCAGAGATGGTACAGCAAGGACGACAGCAAGGACTGAGATGCTTTGGCAGACATGCTGAAATGGGATCTCTGCAGGCAATGCTTTCCCCTCCACAGTGGAGGAGAGATGACCCACTAACTGCAGCGGTCTGGTATTGACTAACCAAAGGAGGTGTACTGACCAAGTCCAGAAGCTATGTCCTGTCTTCTTAAGCAACGTTCTCAGACTATGGGTTGGGACCCTAAAGTGGGTCACAAACCTGTTTTAACGGGGTCACCAGGGATGGTGTTAGAATTGCTGGAATCCAGAGCTGAAGCCTGAGCCCCACGTCCCTGGGCAGAAGCCAAACCCCATGGACTTCAGTTCTTGGTGATGGGTCCTAATGTTACAGGCCCCCCGGTGAGAACTAAACCCTACAGCTTCAGCTTTGATCCTCTTACCTGTGGTGGTGGGGCTCACGCTTTGGTCCCTGGGCAGCTGGGCTCACGTTTCAGTCCCCCTCCCACTCAAGTTGTGTAATAACTTTTGTTATCAGAAGGGGGTCATGCTGCAGTGAAGTTTGAGAACCCCCTTTCTTAGAGAATATGGGTCTGCATGAGAGAGGAGCTAGGAAAACCTTAAAGAAAGTCATTATCACTGGCCTCTTGTTTTTAAGATGGGAAAAAATGGCAGACTCCAGTTTTAAAGCTCTGTGGAGTAGGGAGAGGAACCCAACCTCTGGTCACAGCCTGATTCTCTCAGTCAGCAACTTGCCCATGTCAGGGGGAGGAAGCAATTACCAGACATACCAAAAGGGAATCCTACCTAGACATTGCAATCCCAGTCTTGTCAAGGTGAAGAGCCTATTAAGCCAAATGATAACAGATTGTAAATAGATACAGACAGAAGGATGTGAACAACCTGACTAGTTAGCCCAAATACACAACATGCTCCTAAAGATGTACGTCTGTGCCTACATGCTAAGAATGTCACTCCCACATTTCAAAATGATGCCCCCCCCCATACACTGTTTCCGTGCCCCTTGTGCAGTCATTTATACCAGTACAAAGTGGGTAAAGAACATTTGCACCAGTGTAGGAGCACACATGCTCATAGCAATGGTGAATCTGGCCCTATATAACCACAGAGAGAAAACCCAAGTCACTCCACAAACCCTGGACCTAAAACTGATCCAAGTGAAATCAATTGCAATACAGTCACCAAGTTCAGCAGAATCAGTTCCTACAGCTATCAGCAGGGATTGAAGAAAGGCAATACACCAACAACAGGCAACCTAGACTAGTGAGTGGGCCATGCGAGTAGCTCTCCATCTCACTGGGTCGCAAGATTGTTGTAACTAAGAACGGTCTCATCTATAGGGTATTTTTGCTAAATGTTTTTCAGTACCTAGAATTTGTGGGGTGTGCCAATTGAATCACAGCAGTGCTTTGCCTGTATGCAGAGGGAGGGCATGACTCTCTCAGTTAATGTTGTGTGCAATCAGCACACTCCTCCCTTCACATGCCCTTGCTTTGTGTGTTTCTCATTTTAGTAATACTGGTAGAAAAAAAACGGCATTGACAGAAACCAGCAGAAACTGGCAATCCCACTATGGGCAACAGTAAACAAAATGTCTTGTGAGCCACACAGAACCCCGATGGCTGCAGGCTGCACACCACTGCAATACATTTCTCTTCCATGTTATGGTTGCTCAGTCCCCAGTATTGTGCCTTACGTGGTACTAGCATTAGGGGTCCATTGAGTGTACCTAGCCATGTTATATTTGCATCATTTCCTCTTGCCATGTGCTGTGAGCTAATGATTTCCATTTGTTTTGTCTTAATTTCCCTTCTCCACTCCCCTCAGCAGACACCCTCTTGTTACTCTTGGTCTTGGTGCCAGCGGCAGGGTGCCAATCTCCCAGCAAAGATGCACCCAAAGAGCAGTCTGACACACAGCTCCTAAAATGTCCGAGCTCATGTGCTTGCAGCTATGACGACTACAGTGAGGAACTCAACATCTTCTGCAGCTCCCGGAACCTGACCTGCTTCCCAGAAGACATTCCCAGCAATGTTAAGTCATTATGGCTGGATGGAAACAACTTCTTTTCTGTGCCAGCTGCAGCCTTCAGTAATCTTTCCAACCTGGACTTCCTGAATCTGCAGAGCAGCCAGCTGGCAAGCATTGAGCAGCATGCCTTTCATGGGTTAAAAGGCCTCTACCACCTGCACCTGGAACGGAACAGGCTAAAGCATTTGGCACCCAACACTTTCCTTCACACACAGAACCTTGCCACCTTAAGCCTCAACAACAATCACTTCAGCAAAATTGAGGAAGACCTGTTTGCTGGGCTCTCCAACCTCTGGTACCTGAACCTCGGGTGGAATTCCTTAGTGGTGTTGCCTGATAAAGTGTTCCATCACTTGCCTAACCTGAGGGAGCTAGTCTTGGCTGGGAACAAGCTGCCCTACCTGCAACACCAAATATTCTGCAGTCTCAGTGAGCTGAAGGAGCTGGATTTGAGTAGGAACTTGTTGAAAGGCATCAAGCTCAATATCTTTGTCAAGTTGCAGAAGCTACAGAAGCTGTACCTCAACCACAACCTGATCAATGCCATTGCCCCACGTGCATTTATGGGGATGAAGTCCCTCAGGTGGTTGGACCTCTCCCACAATCGTCTCATCTCGCTCTTTGAAGAAACATTCCTGGGCCTCTTGAGCCTGCATGTACTGCGTTTATCCAGTAACTCAATCACCAGCCTGCGCCCAAGGACTTTCAAAGACCTCCAGTTCCTGGAGGAGCTGCAGCTGGGACACAACAGGATCAGGAGCCTCACAGAAAGGACTTTCGATGGGCTAGGCCAGCTGGAGGTCCTTACACTGAACAACAACCAGATTCAAGAGATCAGGGTTGGGGCATTCCTTGGGCTCTTTAATGTCGCAGTGATGAACTTGTCTGGTAACTGCCTCAAGGCACTTCCTGACTATGTCTTTAAGGGTCTAACCAAGCTGCATAGCCTTCACCTGGAAAACAGCTGTCTGAGCAGAATCATGCCACAAACTTTCTCTAGCCTTTCCTGCCTCCGGAGGCTCTCCTTGCAACACAACACCATATCTGTGATTGAAGACCAGAGTCTGAATGAACTGCATGATCTTTTGGAGCTGGACCTTAAGCATAACAGGCTGACCCATCTTTCGTCCAACATGTTTGTAGGCCTCAATAACCTTGAATACCTACTCCTTTCCTCCAACCAGCTGCTGGAGATCTCGCACAACACTTTCAACTCACTTCAGCGTCTCTTCTGGCTCGACCTCTCCAACAACCATTTGGAGACACTGGACAACAACATAATTACCCCTTTGACAAGCTTGCGGTATCTTAGCGTCAGAAACAATTCCTTGGAAACCTTCTCAGTTGATTCTCTGAGCCCTTTGCCTGTGCTGGAGCAGTTGTGGCTGGAAGGAAACAAGTGGCACTGTAACTGCTCACTGAAGGAACTAAGACACTTTTCCTTGCAGCATCCCACAGTGGTTCCACGTTTTGTACAGTCCCTTACAGAGGGAGAGGATTCCAACATACCTGTATATGTGTACAACAACCTTACCTGTCTAAGCCCACCAGATGTGGCCGGCCTTGACCTGAGGGAAATCAGTGAAGACCACTTTGCTGACTGCTAACTGATATATTTCCTCTTTATAGAGGACTTTCTGCTTTCTATAGTTGGCACCATTAGACATATATTCGCACAAGTTCCAGTAGCATCCAGTGAACCATTTTCCTATAGGCAAATAAGCTTGAAAGGTATAGCTATCTACCAGCTCAACCACCTTGCCTGATCTTTGTATCAAGCTCACCAGTGCAGCAGTTCAATAGAGCATGTGCCACCATTCACTATTTCGTAGGGAGGCCAGTACAATTGCACAGAACTCTTTAGCTTTCTTTCTCCATGCTGCACCATTACTATATTTGTATAGCTGCAGTTTTCAACAGAACCAGCATACCAGCATTGGCTGAGCAGCTGGGGTAAACAGGTTCTTTGGACTTTGCAATTACCCTTGGGCTATTTGAACTTAGCATTGTGATTCAGAGCCAGCATTCCTTTGCCCAGCACTGACAAGTGAAGGAAAGAATGGGGGCATGTGAAAGCCTGGGCAGATGGGAGCCTTTTCTGGGGACTGTCTTTTCCAATTAAAAAATTAAAACTGATTTTAATGAACCCAAATGAACTATGGTAGTACAATAAGAGTCTGACTCAAAGCTAACCTGGAAGGGTATTGACTGCTGAGGTCCTGCATTTAGCTCTGTAACTCATTGGGAGCAATGGATGGGCCACCTGTCGCCACCAATGAGTATCTCATGTCAGCTTTTTAGCAACCATTTCTAGTTGGTAGAGATGCTGTTGTCAACAGGTCATGGAGACAAACCCTCCTTAATGGAAAGAATATCACTGCAACCTCAGGGCCTCAGGCTGAGCAAACAGAGAGCAAATGAAGACGACAAGATGCTCTTAATCTGAGGGAGGAAAATCTGGGCCGCAGTGAACATTAATGGGAATGCTAACAAAGTTATTTATCATTGCCCTGCAATAAGCCCCATTCTGACTAGGCAATGCATGCAGGGGCTTCATCCCATATGAACTGCAGTAGCTTGCCGCAGCAGTTGTCACTTTTCCATTCTGTGTGACCCTGCGTTGCAATGCAAAAATGTTTCAGGAACCCATAAAGCATTCTGACTGTACAGCACCAAATACAAAGGGTCCTGATACATTGGCCTCTGAGGATAGGACAAGACGCAATGGGCTTAAACTGCAGCAAGGGAGGCTCAGGTTGGACATTAGGAAAAACTTCCTAACTGTCAGGGTGGTTAAACACTGGAATAAGTTGCCTAGGGAGCTTGTGGAATCTCCATCTCTGGAGATATTTAAGAGCAGGTTAGATAGATGTCTATCAGGGATGGTTTAGATAGCACTGGTCCTGCCATGAGGGCAGGGAACTGGACTCGATGACATCTCGAGGTCCCTTCCACTTCTAATGTTCTATGATAAGGAAGGCCCCACATGCTACCATAATGGAAATAATAAAGGGAGGGTGACTAAGCCCTTGAATTCCAGTAAAGAACCCATGGTACACAGAAGTAGTCAAGGGCAGAGCCTCATCTGTAATATCTGGTCACTGAAGCCAGGAAGAGTCTTGAAAAGCAGACACCTGACCTGTTTTAGGAGAGCAGAGTGCACATGACATGCTTTTAACTCCTTGAAATGGCAAATTTATGCAGGGTTAAGAAAAAACATGCACATCAACTCCCTGATAAAACACAGCAGGCAAATAAACCTTTGGAGCTACTATAGCTTATATGCTGAGGATTTCTTTTTAATTTTGAGCCTCACCTTGTTACAAATCTTATAAAAAAAGCTAGTTGTGCTTGTGAGCAGCAGACATTGTTTAAAGTCACTCCTAACATTTCCTGCGCATCTTAAAAACTTCCACAAGGCAAAGCTAGAGCTTTTTACAGAGAAATTTCTTGCAGACTTTATTATTCAAGTTTGAAAAAATAATCTATCAAAGTGCAAATTACTTAGGTGCACAACCATATTGATTTGTGGGACTTGTGTTCTTACATTACTTAGGCATTTGAGAATCCTACTGAGTTCAATTGCAGTAAAAAAGATGACCAGTCTAACCCTGCTTCTGAGTCCATGAGAGTTTAGCTACTGACTTCCACCAAAAGCAAGATCAGCTCGAGGAGTCACACTTGGATGCAGATTGCCAGGCAGACACCTGATCACCTCGGCTGCACTCGAAGGGCAATAAAAAGGTGAAAACATATAAAGTTCTCAACTAGAGTTAGGGATACTGGTCTCATTACTGTTCATACACATTTAAGTATGTAAATCCTTGCATTATAATTAGGAAAGGAAGGTGTGAGTTGCAAGACTAGTCTTTTTTATAACTGCAATGTGGTTTAATAGGGTGCATCTACACTGTACCATTGCTCAAAATAAGATACGCAATTTGCATTGCTCAAATTGCGTATCTTATTTTGAAATAGCTTATTTCGTACTTTGGTGCTGTCTATATAACGCCAAATTTCAAAATAACCTGCTATTCCGAAACATTTCTTACTCCTCATGAAATGAGCTTTACAGGGACATCAGAACAGCGAGCCTGTTATATTTCAAAATAACAGGCTTGCTGTGAATAGCTATTTTAGGATACTCTGGTATCCCAAAATAGTGCTGCAGTATAGATGTAGCCCAAGAGTGCAGGTATCTGCAATGCTATTTCTTCTAGCTGCCCACACAACTCCACCTGGAAATGGCGGGCTCACCCCCGCAAGCTAGAACCCTGCCCCTTTCACACAGTTGCTTCCCCAGCCCTTCGTGCTCTTTGTTTATTTCAGGGAGTTCTCATTATGTGCTTGGTTGTTTCTGAGCAGCAGGTGCAGGCTATGCCCCTGGGACAAAGGGTAAGGGCTACAACATACTGAATAAGAAGAGTAATCAAGGTGGTGCTTGACAATATCAGTGAGAAGGTAGTGCCCCAGGCTGATATGTGCAGGTGACTGGGTGGAGGAGATATAAACTCCCAAATGCCATTCAGACTGGCTAGTGGAAGACAGCTTAATTTCTTGGTACATGGCATAGCCAAAGTGAGTCCTAGGAAGGGACTGAAACGTGGGAAAGTTTGGGAAGAAATTTCCTAGTAGGCAAAAGGCTTACAGTGATTTTAGCATGAGACACTAAAAAATGCGATACCAGCCTTGTTTACCTTAGCAGAACAAATGGGATGAGGGGAAGCAAAGTGACACTGGGTTAGAAACTCAGGACTATGAAGGAGATGAGAAACTTATACTTGGAGTAGGAGACAACAGAAATATTCACAAGGGGAACAACATGCACAGAACAGATAAGGAAGAGGATTTTATCTGCAGTGTTTTGTTTGGATGGGAGGGAACAAGGTATGTGCCAGGAAAGCCAGAGAGATGTTGGCAGTTGAGGCAAAAGTTGCCAAGGCCTGGCTAGAATTTGTAGTGACATGGTCAGAAAGAAAAGGCTGGACCTTAGCATATTACAGAGGAAGGAGGAGGATTCACACCCAGCCTGGCTGTGTGAAGCAGAGTTAAAGGGAGGAGGCAGAGAGAACCAGCGATTACAGGCTTGAGTTAGCACAGCCTGGTGGTAGCACAGCCTGGGGGTAGTAAAGAGAAGTTGGAAGAAGGTAAAGTTCTGTATAATCTAGCAATGAAACAGTCAGGCGATATATATGCAGACTTAGGGTCTGTTTCCACAAACATTTAATTCACCACAAGTGTGAATGTACTCCACACTAATCTGCCACATTTTTATAATCTGTCAAACCCTGGCGGTGTGCATTAACTATGTGTTAATGGACTTTGGTTTATTCCCATTTCAAAGAGACCAAATCAAGCACATTATGAACGATTACCATGCAGCACAAGGATCCATGCAGCAAGTCACTCCATGGCATGCTATGTGATGGAGATTCACATTAGAGCCCAGCCTGAGACTATTTTTTAAATCCTGTTCTCAGCATGCAATACGTACTCCCACCTGCTCCTGCAGTTTCCTGTAGTTTTATTCCACTGCCACAGTAACTCAGGGCCTCCCGCACACTTAGACCAATGGCTGTTTTGATCAGGTGGCCCAGACGGACCTGATGCTAAAACAGAAGTGATGAAGAACTGAATTTAAAGCAGACCATCTTCTCTAACCATAAAGGCCAATGTAGAACTTCCTTAATTTAAAAAAAAAAAAAAAAAAATATCCCATGGCCAGCAGAGGGGAACCACTATTTTGCTACCAAAATAGGGACAGATTCTGAAGGCTACAGGAAGGAAACTAGGATTTGGTGGAAGGGGAAGGGAGACAATCCCCTCCAATCACACAAAATGCAATGAGACGTTTAGATGGTAAGAAAACATTATTTAATGTCCGGAGCTGTTACAAAGATTCCTGAGCCCTGACACCTCTCGGGTCATGTCTATACTTACGCAGAGATTGGCGCTCCAGAGATTGATCTTCCAGCATTCAATTTAGCAGATCTAGTAAAGACCCACTAAATCGAATGCTATCGATGATGGGGTACTCCTCAAATTGCGAGGAGTAAGGGAAGTTGATGGGAGATCACGTCAACCTCCCGCTGTGGAGATGGCGACAAAGTTCAAATTAAGGCATGTTGACTCCAGCTAAACAATTAACATAGCTGGAGTTGCTTGTCTTAATTCAAATTTCTACATGAGTATAAACGTGGCTTCAGGGAGCCAAAAGATGGTGTGTTCCTTAGGTAGGCATGATAAGACAGATTTAGTAATCAGACTTCAGAGCTGCTGCATGGATTTGACGCTCTTCATAGGCATATTCTGTACCATCTACTTAAAGCTTCAGAGTACGATGACACAAGTAGGACCCAGGGTCAGAGGGTCTGGCATGAAGCCTATTCAAGGTCACTGAACTGAAAGTACTACTAGGAAAGCAAATGAGGGAAGGTAGCAGCATCAGGCGTTTGGGGGGGGAGATCGCTGGTGCTATTCATTTCAATAAGGGAAGGGTTTTCTGTTCTGAATCATCATCATCATCAGCCACAGAGGCCAACAGCTACACACAATTTACATTGCCAGGTATTTTGCAGTGTATCAATCACTGCAGTAACAAGCAGGAACATCATGGTGAATGGGGTGGCCATCTTCACAATACACAAACTTAGCAAGAGTTCATTGACAGATGAAAATTTCTGTGTGGCTAGTAAAAGCTGCACCACCTATGCCCCCATTTCCTAGTCCAGGATGATCATCGTGCTCATCTGCTCAAAAGGCAAAGAGTGTTGCAAATGCACACTCCCCCTTTGAGCAATAGTAAACTCTCACAAGGTTTCCTCAATGCTTTAGTAGTGAGACTGCCATTTCCCTTTCCCAGGACCTCCTCTCCCCACCCTGAAAATAGCTTGGTCCACGGCTCACAGTGCTGCAAAGAGGTGGCCAGAAAGAGTCCTGCCTTAGAAACAGCTCAGGAGCTCTGAGCGGATGTCCTGTCCAAGATCTGCTGGGCGATGTGAGCAAGGGCAGGGAAAGCAGAGCTCTTGGGAAACTCCTGGATGAAATCTCTGCCCTCCTCCAAGCACTGGGCGAGCTGGGGATCAAGAGGAACACAGCCTGTGTGGGAGGGCAAAGGGAGAGTGTGACCATGAGACCACCAGAATGAGTTAAACAAATGAAAGTATGCACATGCAAGTCAAAAGCCCAGAAAGGTAAGAGTGAGCCACCCACACCAGCAAAAGGAGACAGAAAAAGACCAGACAAAGAATTAAGCATTAACCCCTTTTACTGCTCCCCTACAACACTATGTACTAGAGATGCAGCACCATCGCTCCTTTCTACTCAGAAACGTCTGCTATCAGTGCTTCTAGCACTACTATCAGCAGAGATTTACCCTGGCATTGCTATCAAGACTATTGCAGGGTCCTTGATGAGGGGGAGGACTAAATAATTAATGAGGTTTAAATAAATTCTTCATTTCTATCACAGGAGTGCCACTGGACTCCCAGTGGTGCTGCCTCTATTTGCCATGACCTGATGGCAGGCAATAGGGATTACTCCAAATCCTTACCACATCCAAAGCCAGACTGGATTGCCAGGTATCTCTGTCTCTGTTCTCTCCTGGCCAGGCACATGACTACATCCATTTGGCAGCTCTATTCTCTTCTCCTAAACCAGATTCTCTTCATACCTCAAGGAGAGATGCCCCTCCTTTATCTTACAGTTTGGTTTCTAGATCCCCTTTCATGCTCCTTGTGGCACTGTTTTCTCACCACTCACCAACCACTTCACCCTCTGACCTACTACCCCTCTCTAGGAAGGGTTCTGTATTCAAAAAGGCACTCACCTAGGAATGGGACTCTGGCATGCCTGGCCAGCTCTTCACCACCCCCTTTGGAAAAGATATTTGTGCACTCCTGGAAGAGCAGAAAAAACAGCATTTAGCCATCAGGAACTTTCCAAAGCAGTAGTTCTGTAGGCCAATGGGCATTGCAAATGGGCAACATGACTGTTTATTGGGGTACGTTAAAACTAAGACAACACAGACAATGCTACAGTTACCTGAGCAAGCAAAGTTTATTTACCTATGGCAGCTGCTGGGTCCTCCCACCTCATGCACTTCTTACCCCTCAAAGAGCTGCCTCTCCTGAACCTACCCCAACAGCTAGCCAATGAAGGGCGGCATGACTCACAAAGCTGTATAGTCAGTTGCAGGCTATAGTCAAGAAAAATCGCTTCACACCCCAGGTCTTAAGTACAAGAATGTAGCATATTGGCTAGCACCCCATTGATGCAGGGGGTGCACAGCCATGGGTCAATTTTAAAGGGCTCACCAAGCAGTGTGGGCAGACGAAACCACTCATGTTCTCTACAATCCCGATCACTCGTAAGCCTGTCTTCTTGCAGAACGTCAGCTCTCGCCTGACATCCCCTATAGACACTGCCTGTGGGTACAGAATCCTGCGAGATCAGTGATAAAGGACCAGCAAAGTTGAGAGGTGCATGTCTGCTTTGTCATCCATTCATCCACTGCTGCCAACCCAGGATACACACAGCAGTTGCAGGGATGAAGTAAGCAGAAGTGCAGAATTAATAACCATAGAGAGAGATGGACACTTGTACAGGGACATGTAAACACAACCCTTAAGGGATAAATAAAATATTAATTTGGTGTGACCTCAGGGCAGACCCCAAAGAAATACCCACCCCAGAAAAAGCCAGAGGCATCTGCTCCAGTAATCATTACATACCTGTGGTGTTGTTACCAAGACTGCCCCAAGGGGCATGTACTGGCGAAGAGATTCCACTGTAGAGATGTGCTCATCTGAGGTCCCCGGAGGTGTATCCACAATGAGGAAATCGAGTTCTCCCCAGGTCACATCAGAGATAAATTGCTTTATCAAAGCTGCCAGAACAAAAATGGGGGAAAATCTTGAAGCACAAGCGTGGTCCATAGACTCAACAGTGGGGCAGTAGCATTTGTTAGATATCAGATCACCACACCGTGGGAACAGATAGGTGCAAAAGAATAGAATAAGTAGAAAGAGAAGCACTCTATGAACAGAAGCAGCAACAGTACCATCTTCCCTAAAGGGTCTCTATCTTGCCCTACAAGAAATGCAGCTAGGTGGCAAGAGAGTAGTTCAGTTTCCAAGGCCACTGAGATTCTGTTCTGTGTGCTAACAATAGCAATCATTATAGATACCTGTCCAGAGAGCACAATACTAGCTTGTTCCCCAGGATGCTTTACATTACACATATCTACATATGGCAGCTTGTCAACCTAATTATGTCAGTGAATACGCTACAGCCATGTTCCTCCAGATAAAAGTGCCTTACTACACTGAGGCTACATCTACACAGCTTCCCTCTTCTGCTAAAGCCTATGCAAATGAAGCACAGATTAGCATATTGCTGCGCTTCATTTGCATAATTAATTAGGAGCCATTTTTGTGCAAGAAGGCACCGTCTACACAGCACCTTTTTGCTCAAAAACCCCTTCTTGTGCAAGAGCCGTTCTTCCTCATTTTTTCAGGAAGAACAGCTCTTGCGCAAGAGGGGGGTTTTGCGCAAAAATGGCTCTAATTATGCAAATGAAGCGCAGCAATATGCTAATCCGTGCTTCATTTGCATAGGCTTTTGCAGAAGAGGGAAGCTGTGTAGACGTAGCCTGACATAACTTCACAAGAGGTGTAAGGTTTAGATCAGTATAGTTAGGGTAATGCATAGACACTGAATCCCTTACGTCGGCTGTCCTGTCCATTTCATGGCAGAAGCCATGCTCCTCAATAGGAAATGAGATGAAAAGCTCAGGGCAGCTTCAGACTAGGGATGTTAAATTGCGGTTAATCGACTAGTCAATAGGCACTTCCGCATTCCTCCTTTGAAATGTACAAGCTCGCTAAACTCCATACAGTCCAAGGTCAGCAGGAAGGGCCAGCTGACCCAGGGTTTGGGGAAATGCCGCTTGGAACCTGGGGTTAGCTGTGGAGTCCCCAGCTGACCCTGGGCTCCATGCTGCTTCGGCTTATCGGATAGTTGACTAGTCCTTAATTTCCCTACTTCAGACCCCAATCCCAGATGGGAGCTGGGGCAAGAACCCATGTGTGCCCCTGTGAAACTGGGTTGAGAAGCCCCAGGCAACTCCCCTTACTCCCAGCAGAGCTGAAAGATTGGGCTATAAGGTCAGTGGAAATACTCCTGATGGGGACATGCGCCAAGGAGAGTAGTGTAGACATGCGCCACCTAATAATATGGGTCAACGTAGGTTTGTAGTATAGACATACCCCAGATACACTGAACAGCTGTCACACGATGGAGACTTTCAGTCTTTGATGGTCAGCCCTAGATCAAAACCAACAACCTAGAGATCAATGGTTTCATCTGCTACCTATACCAGTGGTGCACAACCCATGGAAAATCCGCAGTGGCAGGCCAGCATTTTATTTCCAGCTCAGCATACATGCGGCGGGAGTGGACTGGTGCATTAAATTAAAGGGGCCGCAACAAAATGTTCCAAGCATGGGGTTTTTTTTTTTTGGGCTCAACAAAAATTTTCCCAGTTTTGGGGGTCGCGAATGAAAAAAAAACGTTGAGCACCACTGACCTAGACTGTCACCCTGACATCCAGCCCTAGTTCGCCTACTCAAACACTGCAGTTCGTAGTTCTTGCTAACCATGACTAATCATAGAGGGTTAATGAGCAAAAAGCAAGGCAAGACCAGCCTTAAGTAAGGCAACCATGTGTTTCAATGAGCTTCATCTCTACAAAAGGTGCCCTTGCATGGGAGAATGGTTTTTTTGGGGAGGGGGAGAAAAGGAGGCTCATGGCAAGGATGGAGAGCAACCCAGCCCTGCTCCACCCTCAGCCCAGGTCCAGCCCCGGCTCCCAACCCACCCAGTTCTGTCCCCAGCTCTGCCTTCAGCATAAACTCCTTTTCTGAAGATGGAAGCCTTGGCTGTGCAGTAATGGAAAAGTTTGGGCACCACTGCTGTATGGTCATTATCAAAAGTAAAAGCATTCTGTACCATTTTTCTTGGGTCCTCGCCACACCACAGCATCATCTGGCTTCTCCAGCAAGAACCCAATCGACATGAGGGAAATGCTTTTGTCCTGGTCTACAAAGACAGGCACCCAGCCACTGTCGCACTGATGCACACCCTTGCCCTGGACTTTGAGCATTCGAGGGATGCTGGGGCCACATAGGTCAACATCGAGGATCCCCACCTGCCAATGAATATGGAGAACCTTTCAGCTATACACTAAGATGGCACAGAGGGCCAGCACAGAGGCAAAACATAACTCTCCACTGATTTCTGCAGGCCAGACAACCTTATAAGACGAATGGCTTAGAAGTCTATAAATCAAATTTGAAATACATAGGAAGCATGGATGGACTCATCAAATCCTGGATGAGTTCAAACAGTTCTTCCCCTTTCCAAGGGAGATCAGTGTATCCTCACTGAACTTCCTGGACAGACAGCTTTCAAATGAGACCTTAAAAACCATGGTCCATCTGCTCTGCAGGACTTTAGAATCTCTGGGGTATTTTCTTTTCCCTGTGGCTGAGGACACAATTCCTCATTGCTGGTGCTACTGTATTATGTGGCGGTCCTTCTTTCCCCCCCCCCAGATGTGTTTTAAGTGTGTGTGTGTGTTTTAAGTGCTCTTACAGCCTTCGCCACTCACATCCTGCTTACATGTACAGGAGTGCCCCTCCTTGTTCCATGTCATTCACCCATCTGCCTTTCCATAGGCAAAGCTCAATGTTCCCTCAGACGATCTCTAAAGGTATCTATTTCCTACTCACGCCCTATAACTCGGGCCCACACAACACAGCCCTGCAGTAGGACAGGCAAGACAACAGGAGGCCTTGGAGAATAAGGGCAGCAAAGATCAAGGACTCAACTCTCCTGGTCTCCATCCTCACAGCAAGTGAGAGTACCTCAGCAGCTTTTAACGCATAGCGTAGCCAAGCCCAGGGCAGACATTACTTAGGAAAGAGATACAACATGGTCAGCAATTCCACTGAGACCCAGATGTCAAGGAACCTGAGTTCTACTCCCTGCTCTACCATTGTGTCACTGTGTGACTTTAAACAAAATAGGTCCCTGATCTGTGCCTCAAATTTGGACAATTATAATGAACAAGTTTTACACAGGGCTTCCATAATACTTTGCCCATATATAGCATCTTTGTCGAAAGACCTCAAAACTTGACTTTACAGCTTTTTGGTCAAATAAATGCAGAAAAAAAAATCAATTTTATAGTAAAATTAACTTCTGCTCAATGTCAGCAGCACATGCTTGACGGATCTTAATGACTAGATAGCAAAAATGCTATAAGAATCTTAATACCTAGATTATGAGCACAAAACCCCAGACTAGAATCTTAGGGGCATACAGGAAGGAAATATACTCCTATGACTGCTATATGAAGCTTGCTCACCTTTTTCCCAGCGTGCTGTAAAGCTAAAGCCAACTCAGTGGAGATGGTGCTTTTTCCCACACCTCCTTTTCCTGAGAGCACCAGAAGGATGTGCCGAACCCCAGCCAGGTTACTTCTCTCTGCGAAAGACAATGGAACAATACTGAGACTTCCCAGCGCCTCCATGCAGCATCATGCTGCGCTGAGGATGTATGCATAGCAATGCCATATGAAGCCAGCAGAGTGAATCCTCACATTTCACAACTAGGACATCATTCCAATTAAAGGAGCTATCACCAAGTAATATAAAGAAGACACGTATGTTGGCTAATGTGTTGCAACCTGAATCAAAATGTCATGATGGATTTTAAATAGATAATTATCCACTAGGAACAAAGCTGTGACTCATCAGCTCATCATGCATCCAATGTGCAGTAAGGACTTTGGTACCAATTCAGCAAAACACTTGAACTGACCTCAGTGGGACCTATGCACATGCTTTAATGGTTTTATCACTACAAGTTGAATTAGGGATTTAAGTGATTAGTCAACTATCCAATAAGCATATGCTTATCGGGTAGTTGAGTAGTGACTCAAATAGTTGCGTCTCCACCATGCCTTGCTGCCTCTATCAGAAAGGGAGTGGGGAAGCAGGAGCCAGTGCTGAAGGGGAGCCAGCCTAAAAGCCAGTTCTGTCCAGCACCGGCGGGGGTGGGGGGGGAGGAGGGAGGAAGAGAGGAGGCAAAGGCATAGCAAGGGATTGAATAAGCCAGGAATCAGCTGTCCCAGCTCGCTCATGGTCCCCCCCCAGGGATGTAAGTGACTAATCGACTATCCAATCATCGGATAATTGACACACTAGTCGACTAGTTGCTTCCCCCCCCATGCTGCCTCTCAGAGGCAGTAAGTGGGGGGGGGAAGAAGAGGAGGTGCAGGGGGGAGCTGCTTAGAAGCCGGTTTCCTCCAGTTCCATGGGCAGGGGCACAACAGCAGCATTTCAAAGGCGGAACACCGCGCTAGTTCTTATCAACTAATCAAATAGTCTATGGAAATTCCATCAACTATTCGATTAGTTAATTGAAATTTAAAATCCCTAGTCCTGCCCCTGCTGTGCATCTGCTTTTTAACTGTATTAAGAGCCATGCTAAGTAAACATATGGCTAACTAAAATCATGCCAGACCACGGATATTGCCAAACCAGAGAGTGTCAGAGAGGTTTAACCTGTACTGATCTGGGCCGGATTGCTATTTGGGACTTAGTGCAATGCTCTGAACCTTCCCTCTCCTCAGTAGCCCAATACCCTAGGAGCTTCCGTCTTTCTGTGCTGTTGTGTTTCTTGTTTTTCTGGACATGTCAGTGTCTTATCTTAAATTTTCTTCAGTTTGCTTGCTGCACTGTCAGTGTTTGCTCTGGTATAAGCAGCCTCTGTTTATGACTAGTACACAGTATGCTTTCAGTCCTGAGGGAAGGGCTGTGGACACATTCTTTTGAGATTCTTTAAATGGAGTATATCTACAAGGCCTCAAGGGCTGCTGGCAGAGGCAGGGCTGGAAGAAAATCTGAAACTGCTGATTTAAAGATCCTGTTAGAGACAAAAACTACACAGCTCTGAAAGCAAGAAAAATTCTAAAGGGAAATAAATTCATTCAACCCTCCCCACCCGTAAACCTGTATTAAAACACTCATTTCCCTACCTTAATGACATCTGCGATGAAATTAACACCTTTGAATCATCCCTAGACTGAAGTTCTGTATTGAATCACAGCACAGATAAATCTCACACTGCCACTTCTTACCAATGCAATTCAACCTTGACTCAACAGGACCAGATTTAGGCAGGAGGGAAGAGGAGGATGGATATTGTTACAAATTTCTGGAGCTTGGGGCAAATGACACTGCTTCGTGGCAAGTTAGGAACCTTGATTAGAGTTTAACTCACATGCTATATTTGGTAGAGGGCTGGAACTTGCTGTACCTCTAAGACCAAAGATCACTGACCATTTTTAATGGCAAATGTCTCAAGGGCCACCAGAAATAAAGCTTCTACACCACAGGTTTTCAATAAAACCCTCTTTCCAAAGGCAGATGATATTCATCTTTTGGATTGTGTGTGTTCCTGCAAAGATCTTTACTACTAAAAATCAAATCTGGTTTGTTATGTGGGAGCAGGGGAAAGAACCAAGGGAACAATCAGAATAATCTGATTTTACAGCAAGAGTGTCACCTAATTTTGCTTTTAGTTATGTTTGTTATTAAATGTTACTTTACACATTTCATAAAAAAGTGAATAGCAGCTCTGCTGTGATTTGCAAGTTTGGCACAGCTCCCTGAAGTTTTCTTCTAAGGCCCTAATTATAGCTATATAGTCTCAGTAAATATTTTTATTATCTGTACTTCTGCACTAGTGGGTGTAGGTATCCAATGGAGAACTCCCACACCTGACTTAGGGGTAACACAGGACTATTGAATTCCAAAGGCTCCTCACATTCCTGAGTGGTCAGTCATGCATCCTGAAAACCCAACTCAGATGTAAACACAATCATTAGTAAATCCAGGAAGAAACAGAATAGCTAGGAATAATTTGTGTGAATCATCAAGGAATTTCCTGAAGGCTCAGATATCGAAGTGGGGTGTACCTCAGACTGGTTCTGTTCCCTGGATATGAACCACCATAAGCAGTATTTGTGGTCTCCTGTTTAGAATGTGGTCTCCTGCTTCGGAGTGGTTTTCCAGTATTTCAGAGATATACAATAGCAATCAAGGACAAGGAAGACTATTTTATTGAAGAACAAGCTGACTGAGAAAAACAGACTTCATCTTGAGATGGAGCTTGCTTTGACCATGGGAGAAGTAATCCGAAACTCAATCAAAGGTAACTTGTACCAAAGATCTCTGCTGTCTCTTTTGTAATGAAAGGAAGAAATTGCAAAACGTTTCGATGGGTGTTTAATATCTAACATCCTTATATGTAGGTTTTCTTTCCCATTCATTTTAAAACTTATTTAGCTATATACAGATGAATTCTCTGATAGTCATATAGGTGGGGAGCATATTAGGTTGTGATTGCAAGGGTAGCATTGCTATTATTCTCTCAAAGGGGACATGGATGAGAGAAAACAGTGAGTACTAAAAGTTAGATTCACAAAGGGATGTAGCTGCTATTTAAGATACTGAAAGCTAACATGTGGCAGGACTCCAAGCACCTCAAGTCTTCTGTTCAGCTGCCATCTAACCTCATAGAAGCCTACATCACTCCTGATGGGTGAACACACAATCACCGCAGGGTGGCATGCGAGAATTCCCAATAAACCAATAGTCAGGGCTCTCACTTGGCAAGGACTTGCCTATTTTGCCATGTGATTACGTGCTCTGGGATGGGTCTCCTTCAGCCATTCTTATTGTAACTGGACTACTTTGTATGAATAATTATTCCTTGGGCCAGCCTACTGGTTAGGTCACTCACTCAGGGTGTGGGAACCCCAAATTCCAGGGAACATTTAATGATTTATATAAAGTGAAATAGCTCCAACCAGAGACTGACACACCTACCCCCAAACACTCAATAGCAGGGGTCAACATACTCCCAAAGGAAACATGAGCAAATCAAGAAGAGCAGGGATTTGAAAATGGTTCCCTCCCACTTCCAAGTGAGCGCTTTGATCTCCGGGCTATTGGTTACAATGGAGATGCAAGTGTGGATGCGAATAGAGGCAGCTAATTTTTGTGGATACAGATGTGGATGCAGATGCACAATTTGTATCTGCACCGGCTCTAACCATCAGTCTCCATCTCTCATGCATACACATGTGAGCAAAACAGAGACAAAAGGCTGACTTGGCTTAGGAACTGAAATGCTGCAGCAACACAGCCATAATGCTGCATTGTAGGTGCTACCTCCATTGATGAGAGGGAATCTCCCCCGCAACACAATTCCTCCCCCCCCCCCGAGTATGCATTCCAACACATGTAATCTATTCCCCTCTCCCCCCCTCCCCCCAATCAACCTCATTATACAAGGGCTTGAGCTAGTTTAACTATGTCACTCAGAAATGAGGATTTTTAACCCTCCTAAGTGAAATAGCTGGGTTCATCTAATTTTCTAGTGTAGACCAACCCTTAGTGTCTAAGTCCAGGAGCAGAATGATACCTGTGAATTCCAAGCAGAGTTCTGTGCCTCCCCTCTGGACTACAGTAGGTTCCTATTGTCCTTGGGTTTACATCCCATCCCTTCCCTTGGCATTATTTTATTGGCTCATTTATTCATCTTTAAGCTAAGCACACTACGCCACATTTTGTCAGTCCCAGACTTAGGTACCCAACTCTCTCCATGCCTTGGCACCTAACTCTGGGCTGAGAATTCCACTGGGAAACAGGTGCTACAATGCTCAACACTGCAACATCTAAGCATAAGAACCGCCATACTAGGTGAGACCAAAAGGCCACCTAGCCCAGTATCCTGTCTTCTGACAATGGCCAATGCCAGATGCCCCAGAGGGAGTGAACAGAATAGGTGATCATCAAGTGACCCCCTCTACTGTTATCCTTTTGTAGCCCCTGACAGAGACTAGGGACACCATTCCTACCCATTCTGGCTAATAAATTTGATGGACCTAACCTCCATGAATTTATCTAGTTCTTTTTTGAACCCTTTTAAAATCCTGGTCTTCATAACATCCTCTCACAAGGAGTTCCACAGGTTGTGCTGCATGAAAAACTTCCTTTGGTTTAAACCTGCTACCTATTAATTTCATTTGGTGACCCTGAGTTCTTATGTTATGGGAGGAGAAAAAGTTATTTACTTTATTCACTTTCTCCATAGCTGTCATGATTATATAGAACTCTTATCATATCACCACTTAGTCTCCTCTTTTCTAAGATGAAAAGTCCAAGTCTCTTTAATCTCTCTTCATATGGTTCCCATTCCAAACCCCTAATCAATTTTGTTGTCCTTTTCTGAACCTCTTCCAATGCCAATATCTTTTTTGAGATGAGGCAACCACATTGAATAATTCGTACATAAGTATGGGCATACCACGGATTTATAGAGAGGCAATAAGATATTCTGTGTTATTCGCTATCCCTTTTTTAATGATTCCTAACATTGTTTGCTTTTCTGACTGCTGCTGTACATTGAGTAGATGTTTTCAGAGAACTATTCACAATGACTCCAAAATCTCTCTCGAGTGGTTTTAGCTAAATTAGTCCCCATCATTTTGTATGTACTAGTTGGAATTATTTTTTCCCAATATGCATTACTTTGCATTTATCAACATTAAAATTTCATTTGCCATTTTGTTGCTCAATCATCTAGTTTTGAGAGAGCTTTTTGAAGCACTTCACAGTCTGCTTTGGTGTTAACTGTCTTGAGCAGTTTGGTATCACCTGCAAATTTTGCCACCTCACTGTTTACCCCTTTCTCTAGATCACGTATAAATAAGTTGAATAGGATGGGTCCCAGGACAAACCCTTAGGGGACCCCACTAATTATCTCTCTCCATTCTGAAAACTGACCATTTATTCCTACCCTTTGTTTCCTGCCTTTTAACCAGTTATCAATACATGAGAGGATCTTCCCTCTTATCCAATGATAAAGAAAATAATTTAAGAGCCTTTGGTGAAGGACCTTGTCAAAGGCTTTCTGGAAATCTAAGTACATTATATCCACTGGACCCCTCTTGTCCATGTACTTGTTGACCCTCTAAAAAAACTCCAGTAGATTAAACAAATGGTCTGGTAGCACTTTATAGACTAACAAAACATGTAGATGGTATTATGAGCTTTCGTGGGCACAGCCCACTTCTTCAGATGACTAGAGTTTTGAGTTTAGGATGTGCAGACCCAAAATAAAAAGGAGAGAAGGGGAAGGGGGAGGGAAAAAAAAGGAGGGAAGTGGGAGACAGGGAGCTAGAGGGAATCAGCAAGTATCTGAAGATTGGGTAGTTAAAACGAAGCAGATAAGAATCAAAGTCAATTGATAGTATCCTTCCTGATATAGGAGTCTACACAAAGAGCCATTTGCACCTTCAACGACTATTAAGTTGATAGTGCCCCAACCATCTTTCATCACGACTGAGTCCATTAGCATGTGAATTGAATTTGCGGATGAACTCTAATTCCAATGTTTCTCTGTATCTGGCTAGTAGAACTGGTTTGTGACAAGACTGCCACTTCAAGATCTTTTAAACAGTGATTAGGAAGATTAAAGTGTCCCCCAATAGGTTTTTGTATGTTTCCTTTACGTATATATGATTTGTGTCCATTGATTCTTTCCCGCAGAGACTGTCCAGTTTGTCCAATATATATAGCAGTGGGGCATTGCTGACATTTGATGGCATAGATCAAATTACTGGATGTGCAGTCAAATGACCTTTTGATTTGGTAGCTTATGTTGTTGGCTCCGGTGATTAATTCGCTAGTATAGATATGTGGGCAGAGTTGGCATCATGTCTGGTTGTAGGGCTGGGTTCCTGGATGCTTATGATGTGGTTATGTGGCATGGTTACCGGAAAGAATTCGTTTCAGGTTGGGGGGGTTGTCTCTAGGCGAGAATAGGCTTTTCTCTCAAGGCCTCTGAGAATGAGGGATCATTTTCCAAGATAGGTTGTAGATTGTGTAAAATGTGCTGGAGGGGTCTGAGTTGTGGACCATAGGTAATAACAAGTGGAGTTCTGTTATTTTCTCTTTTGGGTCTGTCTTGAAGTAGTTCATGTCTGGAAGGATACTATCAATTGACTTTGATTCTTATCTGTTTTGTTTTAACTACCCAATCTTCAGATACTTACTGATTCCCTCTAGCTCCCTGACTCCCACCTCCCTCCTTTTTTTCCCTCCTCCTTCCCCCTTCTCTCCTATTTATTTTGGGTCTGCACATCCTAAACTCAAAACTCTGGTCATCTGAAGAAGTAGGCTATGCCCACGAAAGCTCATAATACCATCTACATGTTTTGTTAGTCTATGAAGTGCTACCAGACCATTTGTTGTTTTTTCTGTACAGACTAACTCAGGTACCTCAATACCCCCTGAAGCTTCCAGTAGATTAGTAAGGCATGATTTCCCTTTTGGGAAAAAGTCAACAGAGTTTCATTAAAATTATTTTCATCTGTGTATCTGATAATTCCATTTTTAACTATAGTTTCAACAAATTTGCCAGGTACTGATGTTAGACTTACCAGTCTGTAATTGCCAGGATAACCTCTAGAGCCCTTTTTAATTATTGGTGTCACATTTGCTATCTTCCAGAAATTAGGTACAGAAGCTAATTTAAAGGACAGATTACAAACCACAGTTAATAGTTCCAAAACTTCACATTTGAGTTCTTTCAGAGCATTCACCCGAGAGTCAACTGGTCCCAGTGACTTGTTACTGTTAAGTTTATCAATTTGTTCCAAAATCTCCTCTAATGACACCTTAATCTGGGACAATTCCTCAGATTTGTCACCTAAAAAGAATGGCTTGGGTTTGAGAATCTCCCTAACATCCTCAGCAGTGAAGACCAAAGCAAAGAATTCATTTAGTTTCCTTAAGTCCTTTTGTGGATTTAGCCCCAAGCTCCTGGTCATATGGGAAATGAAAATATAGCAGGAGTAGGGCTGAGTTAGGTTACAAATTCATGGCAGTTTCATCAATTTCTGCAAAGTCCACATGGTATGGTTGAGAAAAATGGTCTTTCATACAAGAACTGGTGCTGGGCTCTTTTAGGTACAGTACTGTCTACACTACAAAAAAGCCCAAATACCCAGTTAGACTACTATATATTCGTGCTTAACTGTATTTTTGGGGCTGTGTTAACTGCTGGGGACTAACCCTGTCACAGCTGATTTGGACCTTGTAGCTAAAAAGTAGACCAATAGTGACATCAGTGACACCGTGTCTTTGTTTTATAGTTATTTATAGATGCAATTCACTATTCTAGCCTTTATTTTTCACCTCTCCCCGCGCGCTACCATCAATGGGGAGAGGCCAGCTGGCCCCAACACCCTCAGGCAGCCTCAGCCGCCGAACGGGAAAGGCCCGCGTTCGGCACCGCATGAGCCAGGTCTGGCCTGGACCAGAGCACTGACCAAAGAGGGGAGTGTGTTCGCTGTCACGGCAGCGATGGGCGCCGGATACGAGCCACCCCAGAGCTGGCAGGGCCTCGTGAGCGCCTGAGCCTCGGCGCGGGGCTTCCCAGGCCCGGTGGGACTCGTGGCGCTGAGCTATAGCAGCGAGTCGTCCCCAGCGCTGACGGGAGGGGAGTCAGAGTCCTCCCTGACCGCTGGCCCCCGCTCCGTCCGTCCGTCCGTCCCTCCCGCCAGCCAGCCAGCCAGCCAGCCATTCACTCACCCGCCGCCTCACCAGCCGCCATGCTGCCTCAAGCGTGGGCTCCCACTACGCCTGCGCGACCCGTGTGTGAGCGTAGCATCAAAGGGGGCCATAACCAATAGGCAGGCGAGCTCTGTCATATGGCCCCCTCACCTGACCTTGCTGACTGATGTTCCTTTCAGCCAATGACCTGTTTTCGTACATGTTTACGCGAGCCCTCTGTAAGTGCATCAGTTTCTGCCTTAGAAACTTTCTTCCAATGGTGCATCCCTCTGAGAACTGACAGCCGATGTGACCAATGGTATTAGAGATTATCCCGCCCCCATGACCTGTGAGGGACAGGAGGACGGCCCAATTGAGAATACCGGCTGAGGCTAGACTCCGTTTCCCAAGGGAGCCGCGGCCAATAGGCGCGGAAGGGGGAGGGCGAATCGTGGATTGTTTGTATCCTGGGAGGGGAAAAGTAGGTCAGAAGCTGAGCGAGGGTGGCCTAGCTGTGGCCGGGAGAGTCGCCGCGAGCAGGTAAAGCAGGGGGCGGGGCGGAACGGGGCTGCGGCCTGTCGAGGGGTGGCCGGTTCTGTGCGGGTGGGGGACGAGGCTTTGGCCTGTTCCGGGGGGCGGGCAGTGAGGCTGCGGCCTGTCTCTGCCAGGAGGTGGCGGGGGTTGAGGCTGTGGCCTGCCCCTGGCCGGGGGGAGGGGTGAGTAGGGCGGGGAATCTGTGCTGGGGGTGAGGGACGAGCCTGGGGCTGACTCCTGTGTGGGGAAATGGGGAATCTGCGGGGCGGGCCTGTTCCTGCCTGTGGGATTGGGGCTGCTGTATTGGCAGGAGGAATAGCTCTGACTGTGCGTTGAAGGAAGGGGTGTGGCCGTGTTTCAAACCTGCCCACCTTCCTGGGGTCAGTTATCCTGTGTGGTACATTCTAGTCTGGACTCAGTCCCTGGTTCTCCGAGCGCCTGCTGGGTTTGTATTAGGGGGTCAGCTTGTTCTCTGGCCGGGCTGGGCTGCCCATAGGCGTAGGGGAGTGTGTGGTGAGTAGAACTGGTCTGGTTCTAACCGTTTCTATCAGACAGGAGCCAATCTGTACTGATGGCCTGTGTGTCATCTCTGAGAGATTGACATGCTGCCTTGTATACCGTGGAGCCGAGTGTGGTGTAAGAACCTCTGTATAGAGTTGCCATCTATAGTGCTAGTCTGTACCTGAGAGTGCAAGGCAACCTCATTCTTAAAACATGCAGGCTTCAGTGTCAGTTGCACTCCTGTGCTCCAGTGATTCTGCAATTAGAGTCTTGGGCTGGACAAATGGCTGATTCTGCCACCTACAGCCCTGTGGCTACCTTGCCTGAATTCTGAGGGAACAGTATCCTTGTACCTAGGTGGAAGGGGTCATTGTTATTGAGCTGCTCTCTCTCTTCCTTAGTGTCCATGCATATTTGGGCCGCTTTCTCAAAGTTGCTTTGTAGCCTTTGCCTTCACTGCAAGTTGTGTGACTTCATTATGGCTCTTGTAGTCAGCTTCTTTATCACATGCTGACCTCACAGCAGTTTCACCTATTCTCGTGACTACACAGCTCTATTGCTCTAATTCCAGGTGGAGAACTTCAGGCCTGGGGGCCAGATGCAGCCCCCAGCTTGCCTGGCTCAGGGCCCCTCTCTCCTGCATTGGGGAGTCTGTGCTGGTGCTCCACCCCCCACCCCTCTGCCCCACCACAGTGCTGGAGCATACAAAATCTACTAGGCTGGGCCCCCCTAGGCTCTGGTGTGCAAGGGGAATGTGGGGAGTGTGTTTCTCCTTCTCAGTTAAGCGCCACATCAGTGAGGGTTTTCTTTGTGCGCCCTTCGACTGATATTTCTGTGGGTCAGTGGCCTGACTGAAAAACTGTTCTCCATCCCTGATCTAATTCCTTCCTGACAAGGTAGCTCTGTCACTTACCTACTGAGTAAATTGCTCTGAGAAACCATCATATTACATTGATCCTGGCACTCTTTATTGATCTGCCAATTAAGTGCCACATAGACCTGAAACTGGTACTGCTGGGCTTTGGCATGTTGGAACCAGTCTAGACTTCCTTGGCCCTTGTACTGCCCCAGATATCTGTGATGATGCATCATCTGGCTTGTGGCAATACCACTGTCTTGGGGTAATGTGTGACTGTGTCTCTAAACCTTTCTTCCTCCCCCGTATAGATGATTGAGTATAGCCACTATTGAGTCTATATTAACCTTTATCTCTCTTGTGCATTTTCCTGTTCTTTTCTGTTTCCTCAGACTCCTCAAATTATTCTTATTTCTCTCTTTATGTTGCTTTTTATGTAGTGGCTGGAAATACATTGTATTACCCAGTATCTTTACAAATACTGTTTTAGTCTCTTTCACTGGAAGTAGTTAGGCCGGGTTAGGGTCCTTCCCTAAGGAGTATCATGTCACACTAGTAATGTTGTCTACCTCCCTGTGGTGTAGTGCCTCTGTGATTCTCCCTCACTCATGGATTAATCCAAGTCTCTGGGTTATTGGCTGTCTAGCCTTACTAGTATCTCTCTTCAAGGAGCTGATAGAGGAGGTATCTGAGCCTCTAGCTGTCATCTTTGGAAAATCATAGGAGACAAGAGAGATTCCAGAAGACTGGAGTAGTGCAAATATAGTGCCCATTTATAAAAAGGGAAATAAGAACAACCCAGGAAACTACAGACCAGTTAGTTTAACTTCTGTGCCAGGGAAGATAATGGAGCAAGTAATTAAGGAAATCCTCTGCAAACACTTGGAAGGTGGCAAGGTGATAGGGAACAGCCAGAATGGATTTGTAAAGAACAAATCATGTCAAACCAACCTGATAGCTTTCTTTGATAGGATAATGAGTCTTGTGGATAAGGGAGAAGCGGTGGATGTGGTATACCTAGACTTTAGTAAGGTGTTTGATACGGTCTCGCATGATATTCTTATCAATAAACTAGGCAAATACAACATAGATGGGGCTGCTATAAGGTGGGTGCATAACTGGCTGGATAACCGTACTCAGAGAGTAGTTATTAATGGTTCACAATCCTGCTGGAAAGGTATAACAAGTGGGGTTCCGCAGGGGTCTGTTTTGGGACCGGCTCTGCTCAATATTTTCATCAACGATTTAGATATTGGCATTGAAAGTATGCTTATTAAGTTTGCAGATGATACCAACCTGGGAGGGGTTGCAACTGCTTTGGAGGATAGGGTCATAATTCAAAATGATCTGGACAAATTGGAGAAATGGTCTGAGGTAAACAGGATGAAGTTTAATAAAGACAAATGCAAAGTGCTCCACTTAGGAAGGAACAATCAGTTTCTCACATACAGAGTGGGAAGCGACTGTCTAGGAAGGAGTACGGCAGAAAGGGATCCAGGGGTTATAGTGGACCACAAGCTGAATATGAGTCAGCAGTGTGATGCTGTTGCAAAAAAAAAACCAAACATGATTCTGGGATGCATTAACAGGTGTATTGTGAGCAAGACACGAGAAGTCATTCTTCCGCTCTACTCTGCGCTGGTTAGGCCTCAGTTGGAGTATTGTGTCCAGTTCTGGGCACCGCATTTCAAGAAGGATGTGGAGAAATTGGAGAGGGTCCAGAGAAGAGCAACAAGAATGATTAAAGGTCTAGTGAACATGACCTATGAAGGAAGGCTGAAAGAATTGGGTTTGTTTAGTTTAGAAAAGAGAAGATTGAGGGGGGACATGATAGCGGTTTTCAGGTATCTAAAAGGGTGTCATAAGGAGGAGGGAGAAAACGTGTTCATCTTGGCCTCTGAGGATAGACCAAGAAGCAATGGGCTTAAACTGCAGCAAGGGAGGTTTAGGTTGGACATTAGGAAAAAGTTCCTAACTGTCAGGGTAGTCAAACACTGGAATAAATTGCCCAGGGAGGTTGTGGAATCTCCATCTCTGGAGATATTTAAGAGGTTAGATTCCCATTCGCTTCCCATTCTGTATGTGTGAAACGAAGGAGGCGGGGCAAGGGTATTTGGGTTTGAGGTAGATCCTGGATTGCACTTAAATTCAAAAAGTGATCTTGTGCTTAAAAAATGTCTGTAAAATGTTAACAGATTGAAAAGGGGTCCATATGCTCGAAAAGGTTGGAGACCACTGCTTTAGAGTGAAGGAGAAATCTGTATGCTGTCATCTGGGCCCTCTCAGGCAAATGGAGCAACTGCTGTCCTTACAGGGGTTGGTGGTATCAAAGGCTGATGAAGAATCGAAAACAGTGGTTCCCAACCTTTTCGAGCATATGGACCCCTTTTCAATCTGTTCACATTTTACAGACCCACTCCCCAAGGGGAGTGGCAGGATGCGGTGGCCAGCATGTTCCTTGGCCTGTGCTGCCTCCTAAGCTCCCACCCCCTCCATCCCCTGCCCATCCACGGAGGATATGGCGAGGCGGCTCTTGTGGCCCAAGGCAGCTCCTGCCCTGGCACTCCACCCTTGGCCAGGCATGGAGCCCTGGGGGAGGGAAAAAATGGAAAAGACAAGTAAGGATCAAGCCCACCGTGGGAGAGGGCTGGAGTGCAAACGGCAGTGCAGCTGGCGGCAGGAGGTAGGATGGTGCCTCCTGGGGTATCAAGATCCAATCCTGAGGACAGGAGGCACTGTGTGTGTGCCCAGTCACAAAACGGTGAGCCCTGGGCACAAATCGCCCAGCGAAAAGTCCCAATCCCACAATGGGCCCGATCCTTAATTTTCTTTTCCTTTCCTAAACTTTCCTTGGACCCCCCCCCCCTACAGTACCGTTGTGGACCCCCAGGGGTCCATGGACCATAGGTTGGGAACCACTCATCTAAAAGAATTGTTATGGGCATTTGCTCTTTATCTACTGCCAAAAGAAAGCAGTTTGCTAATGAAATCAGTAGTTTCCTAACCAAGTCTGAAATCTGTTGAGAAGTGTCAAGGAAACAAAGGTCTTCACTGATCAATGCTGTCTCCTCTGCCTCCCCCTAAATGAACATAGTTGTGCATCTTGTGCTATTCCACAGATAACCCTTTAATTGCTGTCAGAATGTGTGCATGGATCTCTGCAGAAGTTAATAAAGTTTGGTACTTAGAACTGATTCCCATATATAAAACATTGACTTCATAGTGCTAAATGGAATGGGAGATTGGCCACAAATTCCAAAACCATCTGAGCTGCTCCAAAATCAGCTGTGTAGAAAGAGTAGGAAGCTGGTAGTATACCATAAGGATCTGCTGGTGCAGTGCTGTTATGTGATTCAGCACTTTAGATACTTTCATTCCTGCTTTAGAAATAGAATGAGGACTCAGAGCATCATTATTCCCAGCCAACTCTTTCTGAAATAGACTCTTAGGATGATAGGACTGAAAGGGACTTACTTTGTGAGGTTATCTAGTCCAGTCCCCTGCACTTATTGCAGGACTAAATATTATCTAGATCAGTAGTTCCCTCACTGTCAGCAGTGCTCTGAACCAAATCTCTGAGCATCCCACCGAAAGGTAGAAATGGGTCCTAGGGAAGGATAGGAAATCACATGAATCTGATGTATGTTGCATACAATTTACGTAAATACCACTTATTTTTCTTTATTCCTTGTCTCTTACTCAAAACTGATGAGTCTGTGGCAGTACAAGATGCAGGTATCACCCTGTCCACAGTTGTGTTAAAGACTGAGAGGGATCTTTCTGTTAGATTTGGGATGGGAGAGGATGGTAAGTGACAAGTAGCAGGCGTAGGGCAATGCCTTTTTATTTCATTAGCAAAAGACAGATAGGAACTGATAAGCCAGGGAGACCCTTCTACAGCAGGGCTGTAAGGAACTTGGCATTTTCAGAGCTAGAGGGATTGTATATGAGTAGGGCCCTATCAAATTCGTGGTCATGTAACATACGTCACAGACCATGACATTTGGTCTCCTTCCATGAAATCTGGTCTCTTGTGTGCTTTTACCCTATATTAAAGGTTCCCCGGGGGAGGAGGGGAACCAGCATTTCTCAAAGGGGAGCCCTAACAAAAAAGGAAGTTTCATCAGGGTTCCAGAGTTATTTTAGAGGGGGTATGGTATATCCACCCTTATTTTTGCACTGACTTTAGAACTGGGCAGCCAAACAACAGTGGCTGCTATTTGAAGGCCCAGCTCTGCAGGCAGCAGTGTAGACATAAAGGTGACAATACCATACCATGCTATCCTTACTCCTGCACTGCTGCTCTGGTGGCGGTTCTGCCTTGAGACCTGGGCTCCTGGCCAGTAGCTGCTAATCTCCAACTGTCCAGCTTAAAGATAGCACCACCAACAGAAATAAATGTATCAGTACTGCAGTCCCCCTACAATAACCTTGTTACCCCCATCTGCCACAATTCCCTTTTGAAACATGACCCCCTACACTTACAACATCGTGTAATTTGAGATTTGAATAGCTGAAATAATGAAATTTACCATTTTAAATGTCCTATGACTGTGAAATTGACCAATATGGCCCGTGAATTTGGTAGGGGCCTACACATGAACCAAAAGGATGGTTGAAAGACGTGTGGAACTCCATAGAAAGAGCCAAGGAGGAGGGAGTTTTGTGTGTGTGACATGCTAAAGCAGGGGTGGGGAACCTATGGCCCAGGAGCTGGATGTGGCCCCCAGCTTGCCTGGATCCAGCCCCCAAGGCTCAGGGCTCCCTCCCAGCATTGGGGAGCCTGCGCTGGTGCTTCAGCCCCCCCTTCTCCCAGCCATCCTCCCACGGGGCTGAAGCACACAAAATATATTAGCCCAGGCCCCCCTAGGCTCTGGTGTGCCAGGGGAATGTGTGGAGTGTCCTTCTCCTTCTCAGCTGGGGGGCCATGTCAGTGAGGGTTAAGGTTTTGGTGGGTTTTTTTTCTCACTTGAGTGCAGCCCCTGACTGATTTTTCTGTGGGTCAGCAGCCTCAACCCAAAAAACGTTCCCCACCCCTGTATTAAAGGAACATTCTAGGGGAAAAAGGAAAGGGTTGAGCAGCAAGAATTGGCTCCTTTGTTGCTTTTTGTGAGTTTTTGTTGTAATAGTTAGAAACTTGTTCTGGTCTGTCTTGGGGAAATAGAACCTCCCCAAATCTGGACTTTGAGGGCTTGTTTTCACTACTCGGTGGATCGAGGCTGCAGCAATCGATCCACCAGCGGTCAATTTATCACATCTGCTGAGATGCGATAAATCAATCTCCAAGTGCTCTTCAGTCAACTCTGATACTCCACCAGGATAAGAAGAGTAGCCAGAGTCGACAGGAGATCTTACCATGCAGAAGATTCCGCAGTAAGTACATTGACTTCAGCTTCGCTGTTTGCATAGTTTACATTGTGTAGGTTAGATTGACTGAGTTCTGGGGAGATTAGGGTGGACAGTCATAGCCAGCTGTATCTTGGGGCTTAAGAAACACACAAGCAGCTGTTTGCTTCTCTCTGCTGTTCTTGAGGCAAGTTGGGACAAGTTGATGAAAAGATTATTGTCCCAGCACAGCAAGACTTTTGTCTATCTTCTCCTGCCAAACCCAATCCTCCCCAACTAGAGAGAACAAAGTCTCGTCTGAAGTTGCTCCAATCTCCTTACTGCCAGAACCAAACCCATTATAGTCAGTTAGTCAATGATGAGCAGACAAATGCATACATATCACCTTGTGTAGAGACATAGAGCCAGGAGGAAATGCTATAGGCAGCTATAAATGAGACAGTGTAGCATTAGAACTTGGTTATGCACAGTGTAGTCACTGAACCCACAGGAGCCTGCGTATGCCAATTATTGTTGATCTACATCATTCTTCAGGGCAATTGTGGGATTATGTGGCTTGTGCAGTAGCAGTTCTCCCTTCTATGGCGGTGTGCAGGGTGTCACTGCCTGTCCTTTGTGCTCCTTGGGTGTTTCTGGTAACCAGGTTCAACATGCTGGATTCAAAATGAAGTAGGTCCTGGTATTTCTTTCAGTTTATTTGGGCTGGGGGCTCTACACAGGCGATGAGCTTAGTCCTGTAGGTTTATGCTTCTGTTTCTCAGCAGCAGTCCTTGCTGGCCAAACAAGTGTAACATTGCCCATGCTGTGAAAGATGTGTGTCTTACTATTCTAGTCAGAGAGTAGTCCATGAGTTCCATAAGGCCATGGTGAAGGCCCAGGTTTGATCTGACTAACTATTCACAAGGAAGTCAGGGGAAGGGATAGAGCACGATGACAGCTGCAAGGAATTGAGGAAATCTTTTGCTGGAAGGAGGTGGTACCCAATTGACTCTGCTGCTCTGGGTTATCTTATTTTCTTCCCTTCCTATTTTGCAGATTATTTGGCTCAAAACACCATGGCACGACGCCCACGCAACAGCAGAGCCTGGCACTTTGTCCTGAGTGGGATACGCCGGGATGCAGATGCACGGGCAGTGGCTTTGGCCTCTGGAGCCCGTGGATGGGGCTATGACTCTGATGGGCAGGTAGGTTAGAATATTAAGACTTACAAAGTTAAAATGTGCTTTAAAAGAAATTATTTTTAAACATCCGCTAAGGAAACCTTCCCCAGCATGCAGGTGACTAATGGCTTGAGGGCTAGGTGTACAGTGTGGCAATACCAGGCCCACAAAAAGGAAGGCGGAACAAAGGGGGCAGGTGCCCTGGGGCCCTCTGATTTCAAAAGGACCCTGGGTTCCCAGTTGCTGCTGCTGCTGCAGGAACAGTGGCAGCCAGATCCCCAGGCCCTTTAAATCACTGCCAGAGTACAAGTGGGATGCGTTGGGCGGCTCTTAGGGCTGCTATGGGGGGGAGGGGAAATCTGCCCTTTTTTCCTGAGGCTCCACCCTTTACAGGAACACTGCACCAGTACTCCCACCTTGTCCAGGGGCCCGGCAAGTCTGTCGTTCCCTCTGGCAATAGCATGCACAATAGGCCACATTCAGACAAGAGGCCAGTAGCCTAATCTTACAGACATCTAAACTAATGCAAATTAATTTTTTCTCCAAGATGTATGCATGTTGGACTCTCACCCAATTACCAGATTGTAATTTACAGGTCCCCTTGTCTCACCATCGCTGAACTTGGCTCACTGGGTATAAATTGATATAAAAGCAGGAAATGAAGTACAATCATGTAAGACGGTATAAATTAAAATAGCAACTGACTTCCTCCAGCTTGCTTTCACCCAGCTCCTAGGTATACAGGCTAAACTCTCTTGCAAGTTACAAATTGGTATGAAAGTAAGCCTGGCTCAGATACCTGATTGGCCCAGAATTCTGAGGGACCACGTATAATCACTTTTACCATTAGTCCTGTCAGAGTGGCTTAATGTTTCTACAGTGGTAATGTTTTCTCTAAATTCTGCAAGCTCAATTCTGTGGATGGGAAAGAGGAGAAGATAAACAGCAGAAATGTATCTGTTTTGATGTTCAGGCCAATATCTGGAAAATCTACAAAGGAGAGGAGAGCTCTGGGATGGACTATGCACAGATGACCCAGAGTCACACACAATCCAAGAATATCCAAATGTCCTTGTAGCTGTTCACTTTGGTGTTCAGTCTGGGCAATGGAGCAGGAATGCATGGGAAACAACAGGCTAAATATCTAACACCAGTGTAAATCTAGAGTCACTTACTAAAGTCATTTGAGATTAGAGTGTGGCCCTGCACCTTCTATTACATACAAATACTGTGCAAAAGAAATCCATTTAGGACAGTAGTTCTCAGTGTGGGTGCTGTATTTGGCCCAGTGAGCACATAGCTGCATCCCATCTGTGTGCTAAAGGCTGCTAGTGCAGCAAGGTCTAGGTTTCTGGCAAGGAGGCAGGATTGTGGGCAGCTGGTTGGCCCCACATGGCTGGGTCCACAGTTAGGGTGGTCACCCCACACTACATGATAGGGTCCAGGGTTCCTGCTGCCTGGCTCCCCACCCACTCCTCTGTTCTGGGCCCAACTGTGTGGAGGGGTCTCTGAGTGGGAGGTGCTGGGGAAAGGGGTTTGTAAGGGAGGATGGGGGTTGCTGTGGTTCTTAACCTTTGGCCTAGGTAACACATTATGATAAGTTGAGAACCGCTGGTTTATGTTTAGCTGTTTGATCTACTGGCATGTAGGGTTAATAATGTTTAGGTGGTATTGAAACTAAATGTCTTCTGTGCTCATACACCACACTAAGCAAAAACCTTTTAATGAAAAGGTCTTAAGTATAAAGCCCTCCAGCCATCTGGCCCCTAGGACAGAGACCTGTATGGAGTGCACCCTCTCTTCCACATGAGGAGCAGCAGAAGTTACTGCTTGATACCACTATTCCCTCAGTCCTGATATGCAGTCTACTTTTTGGCCCCCCCTTGCTTGCTGTATTACTTGTTAGTATCATCCTAGCCCTTTCTTCCACGTCAATACCTTAGGCTATGTCTGCGCTACAGGGTTTTTTGCGCAAAAAACAGCAGAGCGTCCACACCTCAAGCATGTTTTTGCGCAAGAAAATCTACAGTCAATCGACAGAACAAAGGGCTTTTTGCGGTGACAGAATCTACAGAACAGAGGGCTTTCTACAAGGCATAACTCCTTTTTGCACAAGAGTTCTTGCGCAAAAAGGTGTGTGTGGACACTCAACAGGGGTTTTTTGCACAAAAAGAGCCTATTACAAAAAGCTACGGGTGCTCTAATGGCCATTCTGTGATTGGCCATCAGAACTTTCTTGTGCAAAAGAGTCCATGCAGTATGGACGCTCTCTTGCGCAAAAGCACATTGCTTTTGTGATGTGCTTTTGAGGAGTGGACATGCTTTTCCGCAAGAAGTTTTTGCGGAAGAACTCTTTTGCAAAAGGCTTCTTGCACAAAAACCCTGCAGTGTAGACAAAGCCTCAGCTTCCCAACTCTCTGTCCTTTTTCTCCACTCCTATAGTTTCCTCCTTTGCACCTCAAACATCCCTAAATAGCATCAGTGATTTAAAATCAAGATCTTGAATGCTGTGTGCTTGTATTCATCCTCCACTTTGCTTGAACTTTGCATCCTTCTCCATCGAGTCATCTGTGCAGCCTACACAGGGTAGGCTCTTTTGGGCATGTGTCTGCTGGGACCTTTGAGTATTACTGAAATAATTACAAAGTCATGGCTTTGTAAAGCACTGCTGAAGCTGAGATGCCTCTCAAACTTTAGCTTTCTGATGGTATCCCTCTGCTTTTCCTTGGCAGCACAGTGACTCTGACTCTGAACCAGAGTTTCCTTCCCTCTCACCATCCATTCCCAGTGCCATCCCTGTGACAGGAGAGTCCTACTGCAACTGTGAGAACCAGAATGAGACTCCCTACTGCTCCGGCCTGCATACCATCCATCGGGTCAAGGACTGCCAGTGCGGAGAAGAAGATGAGTGTAAGGAAGCAGCTCATAAAGTGCTCTTGCTATTCCTCTGGGGTTTGAACTGTGTTGTTTTCTCTTTGCTTGTAACTTTTGGGATCCCATCCAGATGCAGATAATGGTGCCCCTGCTTATCTGTACAAAATGGTGAGGACCACTACTGCATTCTTAGAGCGGAAAATACAATGTGTTAATTTTGCATGGGTGCTGTTCATTCTGATGACATGCTCCATAGGGAAAATGAGAAGGTAACTAGTATATTATATCTTGTGTGATTCACTGGCTAAACTTTGAATATGTCAGTGCACCAGATCTTGCCTGTGGGGACCTGGTTTAAAATCCAGGTTAGGCCATAAGAGAAACTGAACTTCATGGTTGCATCCCAGGGCATGTCCACTCTGCTCTACTGTGAACTTCTGGGGTGTAAATAGTAGTGCACACCAATGTGCTACACTGTAACTCCCCCATGTGTATGCTGCAGGTACAAAGTAAATGATTCATAATTCACACTAATATAATCCAGTGTGCGCTGCTGTTCACACACCCATAGTCTGAACTGTGGGACAGGGTATGTATGCTAACTTTGATCCTCATTACAATTCAGTACAATTAGAAAATTGGTAAGGTAGTAAGGAGTATAGCAGATGAGGCTTGCTGTGCATTGAGAGCTAGCTAAAATCTGGGTCTGTCCAGGTGATGGGGGTTCATATATCAAGAATGAGAAGCCTGTACACTGCTTGGACTCTGGCTGTAATTTCATGAGCCTGAAGGAAATAAAGATGGGATTCTCAAAAATTCAAGGAAGCTCTAGAAGCATCTTAAATTCTCATTCTCCCAGATTAGACCTCATCAGGTCATTTCCTGCCCATCTTTCAGAGTGACAATGCTGTGACTTTTGTGGTTTGTAATAGAGTAATCCTGCCTTCAGTGTTTTATTTGTGGCCTGACCTCTGGTCCAACTTCACATGCTAACTGACAGCAGTAATGTATGGGATAGTCTTAGGTAATTGCAGTTACCTAAGACTAAGATGCTTACACATTTGAGCTTTGGTGTCACACCAAAACAAGAACCACTGTTTGATGTTGGCAGATATGGTTAAGAAGGATGAACCACACTAACATGACATCCCTAGAATACAGCAAGAAGGTCTGGGGCTTAAACAAGCTGACTATTCAACAAACCCACATTGCTGTTTAGCCTGCTAGACTATAAAAATTGTAAAGGCTGTTAAACTGTTACGTTTCTGGATTTGTGCAGTCTCATATAGCCCTTCCTCCTAAAAATGTTGTCTTCTTTCTCAACAGACTTTGAGTGGGTGTGGGATGACATGAATAAATCAACTGCAACACTCCTGACCTGTGACAACCGCAAAGTGAACTTCCACATGGAGTATAGCTGTGGCACTGCTGCTATCCGTGGGAACAAGGAGCTGGCAGAGGGCCAGCACTTCTGGGAGATCAAGATGACCTCTCCAGTCTATGGCACTGACATGGTATGTTGAGCTGAGTTATTTAGGAACAAACAGGTACACAGAGATATGTTTTTTCAACAGAACTGTACTTGATAGCACACCATCTCAATATCTCTGAGTACTTCATGAAAACTGGACTCCTCCCCAATTATCAGGCAGGGAAGCTAACAGTTTATTGCTTGAAGGGGATCATTAATTAGATCTGCTCTGGCCTGCGTAACAGAGGCCATTCAGTTTTACTGTGATACTCCTATATTGAGCCCAAAAACTTACCTTTTCTGGTTCACTCTAATTGAAGTGACTCACTTGAGATCTCACAGAGCCGGTTGTGATGTATAGGGCCCATATATTCTGCCTCTCCATCTTCCCTTTTGTTACGTTATTATTTGTAGGTCACTAGCTAAATTCCCTTTAAGCAGCCGCGCAGCTTCCTATTAAGCCTCAAGCAGGGGCTCAAGGCTGCAGCAGGGAGAGATGCTTCTCCCCAAGCCCTGAAGCTGCCACAGCTGGGGGAGAGGCACCTCTCCCTGCCAGCCCCAGCAGGGAACTGCTGCAGCTGGGGCAGCTCTGTGCTGGGCTGCCAGAGAAGTGGCCAACAGCAAGTGTGGCTTCTAAGGGGGAAGGGGTAGTCAGAGGGCTCCCCATGCTGCCCCCATCCTGAGCACCAGCTCTGCACTCTCGTTTACTGGTTCCTGGCTAATAGGAGCTGGGGGCAGCACTGAGTTAGTGCTGGCTGGGTGAGAGCAGTGCACCTGGGAACCTTGTGCTGCCTCCCCAGGAGTTGGACCTGCTGGCTTCTTTCCAGGGTGTAGTGCTGTGTCCTAGGACAGGCAGGCACCAGACTGCCTGTCATAGTGCCACTGACCAAGAGCTTCCAATGTAAACCCGAGCCCCAACCCCCACCTTGAGCCCTCCTAAAGCCAGAGCTACTTCTTGCACCCCAAAATCTCATTCCTGGCCCCACCCAAAGCTCACACTCCCAGCCTAGACTCTGTACTGCCTCCTATACCCCAGCCCAAAGCCCCTCCCCAAACCTGGAGCCCTTCCTACACCACAACCCCCTGCCTTAACCTGCAATCCCCTCCTGTATTCTGAATCCCTTGGCCTTAACCCCTCAGCCTGGAGCCCTCTCCTGCATCCTAAACCACTTATCCCCAGCCCCCTGCAAGAGCCCACACCCTCCTCCCTCAGCCATCAGCCTGCCCTACCCTAGAACACCCCCAACCTCCATATAGAGCCCTCATCCCAACCCCTTGGCTCCACCCAAACTACACACTGTGTGCATAATGACTTTTGTTATGTGCACCAATATGGAGGTGATATATCACATTGCAAAAGTCATTCTGCACATTGACACAAAAAATGTGAGGGAACACTGGTTCACCAGTGGTGATCTAAGCATGACAAAATAGAGAGATGGGCCCAGCCGCACAGTGCATGAAATGACAGAAATGTAGAGAAACTCGTGATTCCTACCCAGTCAGAGATGCACGGTTTTCTGACTAATCCTAGCATATGATGAATGCTGGAACAGCATTGGACAATTTAGATAAAAAAGCTACTATTTAGCTAACAATCACCATTTTTCTTCCCCCCATTGGAGTTCTGATGCTTTTGTTGTGACCATCCCCTACTTTGCCCGCTTCTTTCAGAGAAATAGTAAATTCCTAGAATGCAGGACTAAAGCTGTAACTTGCCCAGAACTTTTTATGGACGCTGTTGGGACATGCTAATAAAAGTAGCCGAGGGAGAGACTAAAAGGTACAATATCTGTATTGTGGCTCACGGCTATGCTGTGCTTAAAGCCCTGAGTGGTCCCATGGCAGAAACAAAGACCTTATGTTCTCCTTTGGCATGGGCTATCTCCATCCAGATGGTGGGAATTGGGACTTCAGATGTGAATCTCGACAAGTACCGCCACACATTCTGTAGCCTGCTGGGCAAGGATGAAGACAGCTGGGGACTCTCCTACACAGGTAATGTAGGGGTGTGTGTGGGTGGGTGGGTGGGCGGGCGGGAGGAGCTCCTCTAGAGTTTATGGGAAAGGTTCGTGGCTATGAGGAAACCTAATCCTAGTAATTGTGGAAGTGCTTTCATGGATGGGAGTTAGACTGAAATGATCACCTGGACTGTGAATCTGCTCTGATATCCCTAATGGACTTCAACTGAAACTGCTGCCCACAGCCAGCCTTCTGTTGGGGTGGTGGAGAAGATCCATGCATATTGCCAGTGTTGCTGTATTTCCCATCAGGATTGCATCTGTCATTTAAAACATCTTTTATATAGTGAAGTAACTCCCTTAACAGGGTACATAGTCTAACCTAGAGGCTGAACTTTGTCCATGTCCCACCTCCTCTACAGATAACAGTATAAACCAGGGGTGGGTAATAATTTTGGCAAGGAGGCCACTTCACAAATGCTGGTTGTGGTTGTGGGCTGGCTCTGCCCCTGGACGGGGGTGGGGCCTTAGGCAAAAAAGGGTGGTTCCTTCTCGGGCCTGCATGTCTCCCACCCCCCCCCCCACCCTCTGCTAGGGACTTTGCCTTCACGCCCCAATTGGGACTGGGCGCCGGGGAGCACGCAAAGTCATTTGCTGTTCAAAATGGTTGGCATATTGTGCTCCTGGTGGGGAGGTGGGGGGGGCGAGGTGCCAGCTGCTTTGATCAGCTAATTACTTTGACCTGGGGGCAGGGGAGTGGCAGGGTGGCCACAGGCTGGATCAATCCACTTGGCAGGCTGGATTCCCATACCTGGTATTAACCCCCCCCCCAATAGAAGTGCTTCCACCTAATAAAGGAAGTTCAGTCTCTGTCGTTCTGTATTTGCTCAACTGCTGAGACAGCCAGTGAGGCTCCCTCCCCCCAGCTTTAGCTCATTTCATATAGGCTGTCCCACTGCAGAGGGACCACAACTTTGTCTTTTAATACATTTGGCCTATACTTGACCCTGGGTATAGAGACAAGAGTATAGTCCACTCTTGGCTGTCTCCTGAGCTGCCAGAGACCCTTCCCATGGTTTGGGATGTGGGGCAGCAAATGGGAGTCATGAGGGAAAATCTAAAGGTTTTGGTTTTTGTTTCTGAATGGTTGATTACTTCGGTCTATGCAACAAATGGAAAATAAGATGGATTTAAAGAGTGTAGGGTTGCTTCTTAATCTGCTGAATCTCTGTTTAAGGACTACTTCACCATAAGGGAGATAAAATGAACTTCTCCTCAAGGTTTGGCCAAGGCTCCATCATTGGGGTTCATTTGGACACATGGCATGGAACTCTCACTTTCTTCAAAAACAGGAAATGCATAGGTAAGAGTTGGAACAAGGTGGCCTTCATCCAGCCAACCTCACCCTTCAGCAGACCAAAGTGATGGGCCAAAACATCCAGGGAGGGAAGGGTGTATGAATTAGTGAACATAGAGCCTTTGCGCGGAACTTGAGCTAGTTGCTACCTTTTGGAAGTCTGTGCCATCTGACTGTTGAAGAGGTGGATTGTTAGTGGGCTTCCTTGATTGGCAAGCTATAGGGAAGATTAAATGCATGAAGCCGGTGTCACTAAAACACCCATTCATTCTTTCAACGAGCCTGACTTCAAAAATCTCCTGCGCTCCATATCTTTATCCATAAATTTATAGACCCCACATTTGGTGGGGGAGAGGTAACGTTG
Source organism: Rafetus swinhoei (assembly GCA_019425775.1). Classification (NCBI taxonomy): domain Eukaryota; kingdom Metazoa; phylum Chordata; order Testudines; family Trionychidae; genus Rafetus; species Rafetus swinhoei. The sequence continues at coordinate 41,368,703 of CM033443.1, read as the reverse complement.
GAGGACTTTTTCCTTCATCCTCCCATTTTCCTGGTTCTTCTCCTGCAGACTGAGCAACAGAAGTCTGAAGTGCAGACAATGCAATGTTCATTGGAGTTAATTTCCAGCAAACATGATCCCAAAGCACTTCACACCAGTTAGGCTGCTCTGTATGCCAAGAGTCCATTCCCTGTGTTCCGCCCCCAACTCTGAGACTGCATTGTGTTTACCGTCTGTCCCCTTCTTCGCTCTTTGTCTGTGTCCCTGTTCCTCATTCCCTATAGCTCCCCCCGCATCATCATCATCATCATCATCCCCACTTCTTTAACAAACATGATTTCGGTTTCCTTTCCTTACTTTGTTTGACCTCAGCTTATATAGTAAAACTTGAGTTTTGCTTAGCCAAGGGCACCAACAGCCTTCATGGGCCCTTGGGCAAGGTGTCGGGGGCAGCTCTGCTCTTGTAACCAGCCTTCTAAGTTGCCCAGTGCACGGCGCCCCCCACCCAACATCCCTCAAAGCTGCCCAGAGCATGCAACGCACTGCTCCAAGTGGCTGTTTAAGGGGCCTGGAGCTACAGACATCGTCGCTGCCACAGTAGCAGGGGTGGTGGACAAAACCCTCAAGTCCCAGGGCAGTTGTCCCCTTTGTTCCCCTGTTGGTAGGCCTGTACTTAGCTATACTGTAACCAATCATTTTACTGAAACTTTACTAACCAAGCCTAAAATAATGTAACATAATTCTCCGACCAATTATATCCTACCACCTTGCCAGATCTACATCCAGTAAAATTAAGTATACAGCAAACAGTTAGTGAACCAGAGACCATACAGATTAGCAATAGAAAAGTAGAGACCTTAAAGACAAAACAATAAACGAGGGTTTTACAACCACAATTAAGTGAGTTCTTGCCAGACACAAATACTAAATTTTCTTTTAAAATCTAGGCTCTTTCCTTTATCTGGAGCTATAAGATTGGATTACCTTATTAACAGCCTAATTTTACTGTATTTCAATGTGACTGGTTTGGAATGTGAAGATGTGACCATACTGTGCTGCTTAGCCAAAGAATAAGGCCTTAGACTGTTACACTGAGAGAAGGTCCATACACAGGCAGACTTGTGATTTTGATTATTTTATACCTCTGTAACTAGCTAGATGATGATAAAACACCTACATTATTATTACAGGTAGGCCTGTATATTTATAGTCTAACAGTTCCGATCACAGGGTATCCTCAGAACTCTGTCTCTGCAATATAGGCAATTACCTAATTGTGCCTTGGCCTGTGACTAATACCAGCCTCTTTGATTGTATTTCCTTGCAGGAGTTGCAGCTACCAAACTGCAGAACAAGAAATTCTACCCCATGGTGTGCTCCACTGCAGCCAAAAGCAGCATGAAAGTGATCCGCTCATGCACCAGCTACACATCCCTCCAGTATCTCTGCTGTTATCGCCTCCGCCAGCTGTTGCCCAACTATGTAGATACACTGGAAGTGCTGCCCCTGCCCCCCGGACTCAAGCAAGTTCTACACAACAAACTAGGCTGGGTGCTGAGTATGAACTGTAGCACGTTGAAGCCTTCCACCTCCTCTTCCTCCTTGTCTGGAAGCGACTCTGATAGTTCCTGTGGATCAGATGCAGAGGCGTGCCAAAGGAAGAGGTGCAGGAGGACATAAGTTATTTTCAAACAAACTGCCGGGGGGTGTTTCATTTACTATCTGAGGATGATCCAGGCCTGGCACCTCTTAGTGGGGACATCAACTTCTAATCAAGTTTGCAGAGACTTCTACCCTCTTGAAATCTTTAAGCTACAAACATCAGCCACTTGCCTTGGAAACCTATCCCAACCAGGGAGTGAGTTAACCTGCAGCAAAATATCCTAGATTCATCTCCTATTCTTCTTTACCAGCTCATGTCTCAGGAGCACATAGACTTTTCCAGCAGAGATGCACGTTGTCAAGCTGGCTTCCAAATGTGGGTCTCTTCTAGCAGGCTTTATGATCCAATCAATGACTTGACTCCCATTAAAAGACAAAATCAGTTACCACTCCACCCTCTCCTGCCATGTGTTGGTTTGACACTTGCAATGAAGGCATTGAGTCACTGGGACGTGATCTAAAACAGCAGTATTAAGAGAAGGGCTCTTAGAATTGCATCTACATGTTTTACTGTTGGCACTGTTATGAACAAGCGGTTACTTGCTAAAGCTGATCTGTAAGTGATCTCATTTGAATCCCATGACTTTAAATTGCTTTGCATGTTGGGTACTGCTGCTTTGCCTGTATAGAAGACTATTAAATGGTAATAAACATACTGTTTACTTTGGCTCATACCTTCAGTGGCAATTAAAGTGTGCCTCTCAAAAGTATCATAAGGAGTCTTGGAAGGGCTTTATTAGCGACCAGGCTGAGACCTCATGTTGAGGGGCAGATTATTCCACAATAGCCTCATGGAGTTCTTGCATCATCTTCTGGCACTGAGTCCCCTCAGACAGGATACTGGACTAGATGGTCTGATACACTATAGCAGGTATGTAGCTAAATAGTTGCACCTTATGCAGTGTGAGAGAGGAGGCATCTGACTTGTTTCCTCCTCTGTTAATCAGATTAATAACTGAGTTTTTGATTTTGCTAAGAAATGGATGAATAATGCAGGGCTTCTATTAAGTCAGACAGTAGGATCCACATAACTGTCACCCAGTCTGATGCCAGGCAACTGCTATGAAACTCAGCACAGCTTTATCAGCAGTTATTTTGCATAATGATTGTGCAAGACTTGCACGCTGACTGTAGCAGGCCAGAAAGTTTCTTACTCTGCTTAGAATCAGAAAGAAATGCTCCTCAATTAGGGATTGGCAAAGGCCTGGATCCTTTGGCAGAAAATAATCCATCAGTGGCCTGAAACTACTTTCACTGACCTTTAGTAATGGAAGAACCCATTTCCCAGCTTAGACGTGACCCTGATTTAAGTGGCTTTAAGTGTCACTGAGAAAAATGTCTCTTTTAGCTGGCACCTTCTGGATAACTAGAAAGTCAGGATACAAAGTGGTGGGAGCACATACAATAATTACTCGTTTAACACGTGCCCACTTAACACGTTTTCGCAATAGCACGATTTTCTTTTAGGGAATGTTTTTCGAATAACACGACCGGCCCCGAAATAACATGAAAATAATCAAGTGGCGGACTACTTTGTGTGGTGGTATAAGTTGGTGAAAACAGTGGTAATATGCATGAGCGGATGAATACATGTGGTCACAGCACTCCTCCGCTCACTCATGTTTTTGTCTTTGTGTTTTAACAAGCCGTGGTGACTTGTGTTGCTAGTTATCTTGTGTTGCTAGATATCTAATGTTGACGTTGATGACCCAGCACCAACAAAAAATTGACTTTGCCACCACCACCTGAAACACAACCCCCACCTTTTCCATTATTTTTAATGGGAAAATTGACCCCACATAGCACGTTTTTGCTTAGCATGAACATTTTCAGGAACACATCTATAGTGTTCAATGAGGAATTACTGTATTGAACATGTTACAGGACGTGCCTGGTGCTTTACCATGTGCATCTGTAACAGTAATACGTCTACAGTTGTAAGGACTGATTAGAAAAAACATGCACATTCCTCCTTCCTCATTTTTCCTAATTGTGAGAGCTATGGAGCCTGCTGTTGTACAATCTGACCTCTCAGCAGTATTGAACGATCTCAGGAAACTAACTCCCTCTCACTGCTAGTCTCGCCTCAGATGAGGCTGAGTTAGCATATGACTTCTGGTTAAGGTGCATCCTCTTCAGGGGCAAGATTAAAGCTCTGCAAGTAGCCGGACACTATTTGGGAAGATTCTTGTCTGAACTGGAGCTATCACTGCTGTGAAGGAGTTTACATGCATAGGGTGAAGGCTGAGACCTTCCGCTTTTTCAATATTAATGGTGCTGAACTAAGTCTGGAAAGCACTACAGCATGTCCTGTAAGCTGCCTTTTACATTCTCAGAACAGGTGGGGGAAGACACTCAAGTACCTATGTATCCAGTTAGAAATATTCACTGGCAGAGATGCTGAGACATGGTGATACCACTTTAAAACTTCCTGCTCTAATTATGCACCTTCCCTGGGATAAGCCCAGTGCCATCCAATGTGATGAAACTTATAAGAACTGAACTTGCTTCTCCAGTCGCAGGACCTGTCATGAGAAGCTTAACCAACATCTAACAGCTTCTTCACCTATATTAGGACACGTTGTGGTTAAACAAGGAATTTCTTTAACACAATGACCTGACTAGCTGATTTCTTTATAAATTAATGTAAGTAATGTAGAACCATGGAACTTCCATTGAAAACAAGGATTTCTATGAATCTGCTGTCCCTTGCCAGGTTCCTTCCGCAAGGGAGCATTGCTTGCTTACTTAAAGACCCACTGAAGCAAGAGAGGATTCTTATTTCAACAGAGACCAAAACTTAAACAGCTAAAGGCCTTTATTTTTTAGACGCATTCAAAACCCACCATTCCTAGAGTCAAGGGGAGCTGCGAGTACCAAGCACATATCAAAATTCAAACAGGAGGAGTCAAAGTTTGGGGGCTGAATGAAAGGAAATTGTTTAAGCTATTGGGGGGTATGTTTGCACTGCAGAGGTTTTTTTGGAAAAACGTCCATACTGTAATTGTGTTCATTTGAAAGAACAGAGGGGTTTTTCTGACATTGGTATGCCTCTTTCTATGAGGAAGAAGCCTTTTTCTGAAAAAACTAGGGTGTGTTTGGACAGGGAAAAGGGAGTTATTTCGAAAGAAGAGGAAAAAGCACAGGTGCCCTGCTGGCCACTCCATCCATAGTAATCGCTGCTTACATGCAAGAGAGCGCACACATTCAAAAAAGCAGATCGCTTTTTCGATGCACTTTTGCCATGTAGACACTCTTTTGGAAGAAGCTTTTTCAGAAGATCTCTTCCGAAAGAAACCTGCAGTCTAGGGCTATGTCTACAGTGGCAAGATTTTGCGCAAATACTTTTAACACGAGTTTTTGCGTTAAAGTATTTGCGCAAGAGAGCGTCTACACGGGCATGTGCTTTTGCGCATGAGATGTGCTTTTGCACAAAAGCATTTGTGCCAGTGTAGACGCTCTCTTGCGCAAGAAAGCTCTGATGGCCATTTTTGCCATCAGGCTTTCTTGCACAAGAAATTCATGGTGCCTGTTTACACTGGCCTCTTGTGCAAGAACAGTTGCGCAAGAGGGCTTATTCCTGAACGGGAGCATCATAGTTCTTGCGCAAGAAGCACTGATTTCACACATTAGAACGTCAGTGTTCTTGCACAAGAACTCCCCGCCAGTGTAGACAGGCAGTGTGTTTTTGCGCAAAGTGGGTGCTTTTGTGCAAAATCATGCCAATGTAGACACAGCCTAGATGTAGTGTGAGCTTAACAGCTGTGGGATTGAGGGCAAGAGAACAATACATGCTCCCTTTTTGCTCAAGAGTTTTTCTCTAGCTAATCTGGCTATCCAAGTGCAGAGGCTGCCATAATGATTTTAGTCTGGCCCAGTGGCATAGCTACAGGTGGGCCTGCATGGGCCATGGCCCACCCACCCATGCAGGCTGGGGCTGACACCATGCCACCTGGTGCTCCAACTGGTGAGCAGGAATGGGATGTGGGGGTTGACCTTGCACCACTGGCACCCCACACTCCAGCCAGGGAGCAGGACGGAGATGCTGGGGCTAACCCTGGTTCACCAGTGCTCCAGATGGGGAATAGGGCCAGGGCCTGGGCTTACCACCCTCACCATTGCCTGTCCACCCAAATTGGTGCTTCTGGCTACACTTCCCCTCCAGGCCAGCAGGCAGTCAAGACCATTAGTAAAGCCCTGGCTAATCTGTGGATATCCACAGTTATGTGTGTGTCCACAGTTGGGGGTGTAGAGATCCATGGCTTATTTTTGCAGATACAAAATTTGTATCTAGAACCCTACAAATTTGCAGATATCTGCAGCTCATTTTTGCAGATAGGGATGTGGATTCAAATTTTGTATTCGCATAGGGCTCTAACCGTTGGTTAGTTCTCTCCCCTCCCCCCCCCCTTTTTTTTTTTAAATCAATTCTACCACACTCAGGAGACAACAGGCAGGATGATGGTGATTTAGTCAGGCTTCTCTCTCCCACTAGAAGCTGTGGGGAGCACAGAGGTTCTGAATCAAGTCTGTATCAGCCTTCCTGAAGTCCTGCTGCAAAAAGGAACTGAACCCATTCAGCCCAGGGAGAGATCAGTGTACTCCCCCATTGCACTGTTGTGCTCAGAGACTGTCAGCTTCATGCTGTGCTCTGCCCACAGATGCACAAAGAGGGGCATTTAAATAGGAAAACTGGAGCCATGGAGCTGAAGCAAGCATCTATAATGAAACAGGTCTTGAAGTACCATTTTCCATTCTGCAGCAGAATCCACTTTTTCAAGAGGCTGTACTCAGAGCAGCTGTGCTAAGCCAATGCTAGCTCAGCCACAGCTAGATTTAACATCTGGACAGATCATCCCACAAACACTATGCACTTAAGTCCAAAACAAGGTCTGGATTGGTAGCTGTCATGAAGAGATAGACTCTGCGGGATAAATCTGTTCCAATGCGCCGTTCTCTCCTGTTATCTTCTGCTTTTACCCGAATGTCACTCAGCAGGAGGAATCTATCCTTCTCTGTGCTGCACTCTTCATAGGCCTTAGAAGAAACAGGAGAACAAATTGGTGTAGGCAACACATACACACAAAATTCTATGGCATAGGACAGAGCCACTGTGGAAGAAGGGGCAGGGCTCGGTTTAGAGGATAAAGTCATCAGGAAGAATTTTTGCTCAAGGTCACCCCCAATTCCCCAAACAACTGATGTGTATTCCATTCTCTGTGTTTCCAAAGCAATGTGTGCCTGAGGCAATGCTAACCAGGGTGAGGTGAGCAGGGGAGAGGGAGCATGTATCTGGCAAAAGGACTAGTGATGCTTTTAATTGCAAGTTCTGCCTCACTTGATTCTTGCTATCTCCTCTCTCTCCTTTGCTTGGATTGTTAGAGCCAACTGATTGCCAAGGAGGCTGGTGTAGAAATCAGACATTTAAAAACGATCCCAAAGAAAAGCATTGGATGTAGCACTGGAAGATCCACTGACCAAGCCAGGCCAGAGGGTAGACTAGACATAAGGCAGAGGGGAGTCTTGGGCTAGCTGGGCCACTGGGGAGACTGACAGATCTTACAAAAGCAATTACTGAAATGGCTCCCTAGTGTGATCATTAAACCCCAGTGATGCTGGAACAATTTTTACAGGGAAAGAGCTGACAGCCACTGAACCAAAGGGTAAGCCTTGGATATAACGGAAACCACTTCAAGCCAGGGCCTGCTCCCTTGGTTCCAGCACTTACATTAAACCCTCCTGTTTGCGGATACAGACATTTTGGAATCCCGTGTTATACAAGCTGTGTCCAGTGATGGTCCCACCTCCATCAGACAGGGATTTTCCATGGGAAGGGAGTAGACCTTGTCCTGCTCTAGAAAAGTTCCCTACCCATGCCTTCACTTCATTAGCTCTGCAGCAGGGTTTTAACCCATTGCTAAGTGGCTCAAGGGCTGACCTGAAGCAGTAGGCTTGGGGAAGGATATGCTGCTGCTATGGCTCCTGCCACAGCAGGGCTGACTCTGTTAAACTGCTGGATTTGTCTCTTCCACAGCTGTTTCAGTCCCATGCCATCCTTCTCTACTCGTATACTGCTGGGCCAGCCCCCATCAGTGCAGAAGGAGAATAGTTGGGTCTTCAGCTGTTTCCTGCAGGAAGACAAATGCAGGGATATGACAAAGTGATGCATGTCTGGGAGATCACATCTTTCCTGCAGCCTCTGTAATTGGGTTTCTGGCTGGTCCACCTCTTCCTCCAGGACCAGTATTTTATCTCCATTGGCTCACATTACTCTTTCTCCTGTTGCTAAGAGGGCAAGTCCTACTGTCATCTAACATTCCTCAACTGGATCTTATTTCCCAGCCTACTCCTCTTATCCCAGCCCCACAAACAATGCTATTCCTAGATGGCAGAGCACAGTGTACCATGTGTGTGAATGGCAATGGGGAAGGGAAAGAGCCGAATCATCATACAGGGCCAGTCATGAAATGAACACTCCTACATCCAGTCTACTCTGAACACCTGATAGGAGACAACATGGGTCCTCCCCCTCTACATGGAGCCTCCTGAAATACCATGGCACTGAGTTCAGCTTCAGGCTTCTCTATGAGGAGCAACATCAACCTTGCTCCCACCATATGTCAGAGCCACAACCAGAACAAAGAGTGAGGCTGATGTTCTGGGCTTGGGGTTCAGCTGAGGATTAGGAGTTGAGAGCTGCTGCCTGGGTGACACAAACTCACTTATATGGGCGTTTTGCTATTGCCTTGGTCAGCGCAGAAACATGTTGGCTCAACTCATGCCACGTGTCCAGGAACAAGACCTCAGTGTTACCCCAGAGCTGCAGCACCACCAGGCCCTGGAGGAGGAGGAGAACTAAAATTAGAGAAACATGCAAGACCCAAAGCAAAGTGATCCCAAGCTGAGAGCAGGCTTGGGCATGCCAGCCACAAGCAAGGACACCTCACGAAAGGCCCTCGCCCTGCTCAGACTTCCAGCTGGCAGAAGCAGCCTCTTAAAGGTCCCACTCTGCCCCTGAGAAAGGGAGGAGCAAGGAAGGAAAACATACATCTGGACACTATGAGGCCCTCCTCAAGCTTATGCTGGGATCGGCTAAATGCATTATCTCTGATCACACAGCACAGCAGCAAAGCCTGCTCATCCCCTATTAGTTCCCACTAAGCCTGAGAGTCATAACCCCAAGAAGCAGGTCAGCAGTTTAGAGCCCACCTGGCCTTCAGCTGCCTGGTCTATTTAGACTGTATGTGCTCTGGGGCAGGAATTGACTCTTGCTCTGAAGATGTGTAGGATGCAATGGGACTCTGATCCCCACTGGGGCCTGGAGATGGTAATGAAGAGTCACAGGGCCCAGACACAAAATATCTGCCTAGGCACTGTATTAGTTTAGCTGGCACCTCAAGAACATGGCACAGGTACAAAGAGCACACTGAGGGCCATTGCAGAGTCGACATTTGCCAACTACCCCAGGCATCTCCTATTGAAAGTACTGATGAAAGGGTCTGGCTTGACCTCTCTCGAAAGCAGAGGCCTCAACTGGTAGGTTCAAGAGGGGCAGATGCAGGAGCAGTGCAAGATTCACCCATGATGGTCTTTGTCAAACTCCTTCACAGCCCCATCCCAGGGGGTGAGAGGAAAGTGGAGTCTCTATGTTCCTTCAGCCCTTGGTCTCTGATGAAACTGACAGCAAAGAAGGGCACTAGGATGTTTGCTTTCATAACACAAAAGCTTGGGCATTAAGCATGGGTCTGAGCTTGACAATTCCTTTTACACAGGCCACTGCACACCAGGGCTGTGTCTACACTGGCGCGATCTTGCGCAAAAGCGGCCGCTCTTGCGCAAAAACTTGCTGCCTGTCTACACTGGCCGCATGTTCTTGCGCAAGTAAACTGACGTTTTAATGTATAAAATCAGGGCTTCTTGCGCCAGAACTCTGACGCTCCTGCTCAGGAATAAGCCCTCTTGCGCAAGAGCTCTTCCAGAAGAGGCCAGTGTAGACAGGCAACATGAATTTCTTGCGCAAGAAAGCCCGATGGCAAAAATGGCCATCAGAGCTTTCTTGCACAAGAGAGCGTCTACACTGGCATGTATGCTCTTGTGCAAAAGCACATGCAAGTGTAGACGCTCTCTTGTGGAAGAGTTTTTGCAGAAGAACTCTTCTGCAAAAGAGTTTTTGCGTGAGAATGCGCCAGTGTAGACGTAGCCTAGTTGGGGAGTTTGAGTAAGGGGTGTGGACTCCACCAACCTGGACTAGAACTAAGCCAGTATCCACAGAATGAGAAGCTCCAAATCCTCACTACCAATCTCCTGAGTATCCCTGTTCCTCCCCAATCCCATTGCCAGGAACACCTACGAGGTTTCCAAGGGGGAGGAGAATGTCTGGTTCAGTTGAGCTGTCACCTCTCCTAGCAGGCATGTGCCTAAGTGCTCTCACACAGCTACAGCTCCCATGTTCTCAAGCAACATTAGAGTTCAAAGCCTGTAGTTTGTTCACCTCCTCTAGCTCTTGCTGCGTCATAGACAACTCTGGGCTGGGTTGGAATCTGGGGTCCTTGTGTCTGCTCTGCTCTCCAGGTGTCAGTGCCCACTGCTTGTCCTGATGACTGTCATACCTAAGTAGAAGCAACGGTCATCACACACATTCTCCCCTGGCCCTCCCTTGGCATAGTCACGTCTTAATTATGTACTGACTGGATAGACTCCTGGCAGAACCAGAAGTCCTGTTTTACCCTCCCTCATCTGCCAGCTCCTTCTCCTGCCATAAGCCAGAGAAAGAGAGGGATGAAGGAAGCATTTTAGTTTTGAGTCATGCCCTCCAACCACATACTGAAGACAAGAAAGACCTCCATTTGATTCTGTTCCTCTGTTAGACTATACATCCAACATTGTGCAGTGCTAAACCTCCAGCTCTCTCTTTGGTCTCACATAGGGATGGGCTGAGTAGCCACCATTTGGGATATCAGACCATTCTGCGTACCAGCACGTGGACCAGAATGGCCAGTGGGAGGGAGTGTGGGGGACACACTGTCGCCCTCTCTAAGTGAGGAGGACAAGCAGCAGCAGGTAGGGAAAATGTAGCCTGGTTCATGGGAGTTGCCCTGGGTGCCCTCACATGAAAAGATGCCAAGAAATGCTGTTGCTTGGGAGCCCTCCTCAGAGGGTTATCTGGAATGGTGTAGGCAGAGACCCTGCCCACTGTAGTGGCCTTCACAATGTGTATAGATTTGCTCTCCCTCCATTATACGCAAGGCTACAGCTGACCTAAAACAGCCTTCATGGTGTGTCTGCATGAGTATGGAACAGAGAGCCACAGGTATCTATGTGACTAGGCTGTCCTCCCAGGAAAGCCACTGACCAGCAACCTCACAAGGTGCCGAGAAAGGCTGGATCCAGTGAAGGCATGTGCCCCAATTGTAAGCAGGAGCTCATGGGAGCTTGCTAAAGCTCAGGATTGGTGAGTAGGGAGGGCACCACAGCCTGTGCTGGTGTCCAGTGCAGCTCCAGCCAGATTCATCAGGCAACTCTGCCATTCCATCACGACCCTCGGCTTTGAGGAGCGGCAAATCACTGGGCTTAAAAATGCCCCATTTTCTGCAGTACAGTTGCAAAATGGCCCTCTTGCCCCTTGCAATGCAATACACTGTTGCTTAAGGCCAGGTGTACATCTGAGAACATACATTTCTTTGCACAAGCATTCTTCTCACACACACAATGCCTGCTATGTGACACAGTGAACTGCTGGCACAGCATGTTTTTTTTCGGCCACAATTTAAGCACTAAGATTTGAAGTTTAGCCCTAAATGTCCCTCTTCTGCAGATAGCCTCTTCCACACTCACTTATGTGAGCTTTCCAGCCAAGCACCTACTACGCAGATCATACCATGTGTAGGTGCAAAGTCCAATGACAGCCAGGCTGTAGGATTTTAGGGAGGGGCCCTCCAAACAGTCCAAAGGCAACAACTGGCTCAGATCAGGCCTGTTTCCTGATGGGGCTTCTCTTAAACTCTGAAACAAAACAAGCAAATCACAAATCTCTTTTTTCCTTCTCAACACCAAGTGAATGATGGTGTAGTGGGAGAACTGCAAGGTCAGCCTAGTCACTGGGAACAGATGGTAGCTTGGGCAGGGATCAGCTCTGATCTTACTTTGGCTGCTGGAATGCAAGGCCACTGTGTCCTTTCTGCAAACTGCACCCAACACTTATTATTATCCCAAATTCCTCCCTCCTGTTCACCTTTTTGTTTATGCTTCCATCACTGATCTCCTTTTGAGCAATGTCTGTTCCAGCTTTCAATTTTCTATAGCATCTGCCTGAGTGTGACTGTTAACACCCCAGGGTAGGGGCCTTATTTTCCTGGGACTATAGAAATAAAAGGCCACATGGGGCTTTTCACTAGGTGACTGGGCAACAAAATGGCAGATTAATTTTAACATTGATAAATGCAAAGTAATGTACATTGGAAAAAAATAATCCCAGCTATACATACAAAATGATGGGGACTAATTTAGCTATAACTACTCAAGAGAGAGATCTTGGAGTCACTGTGGATAATTCTCTGAAAACATCCACTCAATGTGCAGCAGCAGTCAAAAAAGCAAACAGAATGCTAAGAATCATTAAAAAGAGTTAGAGACTAAGACAGAGAATATCTTACTGTCTCAGTGTAAATCCATGATACACACACATCATGAATACTGCATGCAGATGTGGTCGCCTCATCTCAAAAAAGATAATCTCGGCATTGGAAAAAGTTCAGAAAAGGGCAACAAAAATTATTAGGGTTTTGGAATGGCTGCCATATGAGGACAGATTAATAAAACTGGGACTTTTCATCTGAGAAAAGAGAAACTAAATGGGATTATGATAGAAATCTATAAAATCATGATCAGTGTGGAGAAAGTAAATAAGGAAAAGTTATTTACTTGTTCCCATAACAGAAGAACTAGGGGTCACCAAATAAAATTAATAGGTAGCAGATTTATAACAAAAAAAAGAAAGTATTTATTCACAAAACGCACAGTCAACCTGTGGAACTCCTTGCCAGAGGATGCTGTGAAGGCCAGGACTTTAACAGGGTTCAGAAAAGAGGTAGATAAATTCATGGATAGGTCCATCAATGCTTATTAGCCAGGATGGGTAGGAATGGTGTCTGTAACCTCTGTTTGTCATAAGCTGGGAATGGGTGACTGGGAAGAGATCACTTGATGATCACCTGTTATATTCATTCCCTGTGAGGCATCTGGCATTGGCCACTGTTGGAAGACAGGATACTGGGCTAGATGGACCTTTTGTCTGAGCCAGTGTGGCTGTTCTTATATGTTCTTATCAATAACTAGTTGCACATCTCTTTTGTTTCCAAAGATTTATGCTTCTCAAATTGTGTGCTTTGAAAGTTTCCTTTGTGCAAATATTTGAAGCACAGCTCTGAGTGTGCAAACACTAACACATACAAAGTGATGGATTTGGCTAAAGCAACAGTCTGTCCCAGGTTTCAGTCAAGAGTCAGAACTTCCACTGCTCTGCTCAATAAGATGCACTATGCTCAGACAGGCTTTGGATATTCTACCCACAGCTCTCTATTCACATTTGTGCATTCTGTAATATACCTCTAGAATAACTCCCTCCCACCTGTGTTACTGTTAAAAGGCAGCTTTCCCCAGACTTCTCTTTAGACCCAGATTTGAAAATTTACTCTACCTGAGTTACAGACAAGAGACGTTTGAGAAAGTCCCTCGGATCTACCAGCAGCACCACCTCATTTTCCTCTTTGGACTTCACCAGGGTATCATCCTAGGGGAACAGAAACAACTTCTGATAGGATCTAGGCAATCACTTTTCATTTCTTGAAACCGAGCATGCCCAAAATGAAATTAAGTTGCCAGGTCTCAGCCCAGTTATACCATCTGGAATGGAATGACGTAATGGCTGAAGTTAGACCTGTAAAAGGCAGATAACATAAATACAGAGCACTGAGGGTGCAGAGAACAGAGCAGGACAACTACAAAATTCATCAACCTACATAGAGATGTTCAAACTGGACTTGGCTGTACTGCAGCCTGTGTTATCACCTAATTTAGCTCATTGGAGATATTCAGAAAGGGGGAGACCCCAGATCAAGGGGAGAAAATTTTTGTTTTAAGTTTTACAGCGCTTTATTATTTTTGTACTTTTTACACCCAAAAATGTCATCGCTCACCCAGCTACGATTAAGTTATTTAAAGAAATGTGTTGCAATGGTAGAAAAAGAATTTGTGTGTCTGAAAACTGTAGGTACTGGGGTGGGGGAATACATATACATACATACATACATATATATATATATTTTTAAAGGGGCTACTTATAATTTTTTTATTTTTTTTTTGAAAAAGGGGTATAAAATTTTTTTTATAAAAAAAGGTTGAGAAACACTAAGTTACAGCATCAGCCAGCTCTTCTCCCACAACATTTAAAACTCTGGTCATCTGAAGAAGTGGGCAGTGCCCACAAAAGCTCAAGATACCATCTACATGTTTTGTTAGTCTATAAAGTGCTACCAGACCATTTATTTTATTTTTTTGTAATTTATCCTGTACACTGTACAGACTAACTTGGCTACCCCCTGAAGCTTCTGAACATTTAAAGGGTTACTCAGACAACCAGTCATCAAAGTACAGGATTGCTCTCAACTCAGCAACCTGAAATCCTTGTAATGGACATGGGAATAAACAATGGCGCTGCACTGATCATTGCAGTTTATCTGCAACATTCCTCAATTGGCATCAAAGAGAAGGTAACTTCACTCCTTAGGATTTCCAACAGCCTGCATTCAGAAACAGCCACAGGATTTTCTAAAGAGCTCACAGGCTTCCTTTAGTAGCAAGGGAACCTGCTGTTTTCCCCAGTGATGCAGTTCAAATCATCATTGGCCATCAAGGACGCCTCGCAGACACAGAATTCGTTTTAGAAATCTTTTTCAACTAGTTATCTGAAACCTCTCCGTGATCAATGGCTCCCCCTGACCTCCATCCTGTTTGCTGCAGAAATTAACAGTCCTTCCTGTATGTGTATGTGTCTGAGAAAATGACAACCAGTTGCATGAAAGTCACTCACTCGGAAATAAACTATAGGTCAATGAGACTCAACTCCATTCCCTGAGCTACCAGTGACCTGAGACTGATGACCCCATAGCCCTGCCCAGAAAGACAAGTGGAAATGCCAGCACTAATAATTAATGCAATTCAAAGCTCCTTTCCCACAGCATAGCTGTTATCAGTTTAAATGTATAAAGCAGATGAGGAAGCCCTCCGGAGAGCGAGGACAGATTGGATTCAGATACTTACAACAGTGGAGAAACTGTTAGGAGTGTTTCTCCTCCAGGTTATGCTGCAGGGCACTTCCTGAGGCTCAATGTAGTATTTACATTCCAAGGAATCAAAAGCCTCCATCAAAGCATCTGACCCAGGATCTTCTAATAGACCTGAGGGGAAAGAGAGCCCCTGAGGAGGTCAGAGAAGGGGGTCTCTACCCACATGCTGTCCTTGCCTGTGGACACCACTCCTGCAGCTCCCATTGATCAATAATGGAGAACTGTGGCCAGTGGAGGCTGTGGGGTTGGTGCCTGTGGATGGGAGGATAGCACATGGAGCCACTGCTTCTGGGGGTGGTTGTGGGGCCAGAGCAGGGGTGGGCCTGCCTTGGCTCCACTGCCAAGGCAGTGACTTCAGGGAAGCAAAGGGAGTGGTAATAAATAGTAACTAAAAGCCACACAAAGGAAATTATTGTTGTAAAATCCTGACTGAATATGAAGAAAGTAAATAAGGGAGTACTGTCTGCTCCTTTTCATAATACAAGAACTAGGGGTCACCAAATGAAATTAATAGAGCACAGTTTGGAACAAACAAAAGGAAGCATTTTTTTCACGCAATCCAGTCAGCCTGTGGAACAATTTGCCAGATAATGTAATGAAGGTCAAGACTATAACAGGATTTAAAAAAAAAGAATTAGATACATTCATTGAGGATAGGTCCATCAATAACTATTAGCTAGGATGGGGTCCTTGGCCACTGCTGACCAGAAGCTGGAAATGGGCAACAGAGGTTGGATCACTTAATGGTTACCTGTTCTGTTCATTACCTCTGGGGAACCTGGCCCTGGCCACTGTCAGAAGACAGGGTACTGGGCTAGATAGACCTAGGATGGCTGTTCTTATGATTATTTCAAGCCTGAATACTGAATAGAGCAGTACGCTGCATATCACCGCATTATCTCATAGAGAAATTTGCAGCACACAGTTTATTACAACCAGCACACGTAGGGCACTTACAATTAATTTTGCCTTACTCTCCCTGTTAAAAGACCCTATTTACAGTTGTTTGTTACTTTGCCAATCTTAAACCATATGGAGATGAAATTTTCCACCTCTGGAGTCTGTCTCAAACTGACTTTATAATGGGAAGTTTCAGCAAAAATAATTTAGACACTTCCAAGAACAAAACTAGGAAAAATGCATTGTTTACCCATATTAGAAATATTCCTATAACCATTTTCATTGGGATGCTCGTATGTCGCCATCCTTCATCACAGGGACTTGAAATTTTGTAAGTGTGTTACTCTAGGTGTCAGGGATGGACATTCCTTTTGTTATCCTGTGAAAATTCACCTAATCTGCCCAAGTCATAAGCCTCCAAAAAAGTCACAATTAGCACATGTTCAGGAGAGACTTGTCTGTGTTTAGCACCTAAGTATGTCCAAAGATTCCATCTGCCTTGAGCATGCTTCATCTCCTCACTGCTCCTACACGGCCAATGACCTATGCACATGCCATCATTGTGGAACAACTGAGCATGCTGCCTTTTGTTGCTGACCTGCAATTGTTGTGGGACACTGTGCCATAGGAACTAAGCTTTGTTTCCCCTGCTGGCAGCCAGACAACAAAAAGGAGGGGGAGGAACTCACTTGACTCTAATGCAGAGAGGAAAGAAAAAAGGGAGGGGACAGAGGCAGGAGCAGAGTAGGAGGGGAAGATAGGCATAGAGGGGATATTGTCAGAAACTGGGAGGAGAACAGGCAGGAACTAGGAAGAATAGCATCAGGAGGTGAAAGGGGCTTGAGTTGGGGAGGGTTAACAGAAAAGTTGGAGAAGATCCAGGCAGAAGAGTTACCAATAAAATATAACCACTAGAGAATGCTCTTACAGAGCCTGCAACTGAACCTATTATTCCTGAATCTCAGCATTCCTCTATTGTCCTGAAAATAGCTGTAAAACCCACCAGCAAAGTGGATCTCCATCCCCCTCTATTGGCAAGTCCAACCGAAGATACAGCCTTCTCCTGGAATCAGTTACTCTGTTAGCTTAACTAGTAGTGCACTGTTCTTTTAAACAGGGAGGGAGAAAGGAGAGAAGTACATTGTGGGAGGCTGACATGTACACAGAACCATCCACGACAATATTTTTGTCCCATCAGGCATTGGGCGCCTAATTCAAATGGGCAGCAGGACCGGTGGGATAGCTACCCACAGTGTATTGCTAGTAGGGTTGAAGGTCGCTTTGGTAGTGGGGTTGCATTCTGTTGACTTCATTTGCCTAGTGAGGACATGCACCTTCAACTTTGTAAAATCGGATGCTAAAAGTTGACTTCAATAAATTTGACCTAATTTTGTAATGTAGACATGCCATGAGAGAGCAGTGCCTCCCAGTTTAAATTAATCTCCACCTTCATAGTAGAAAGTGGTATTAGCACAGTGAGATCCTTAGAATAAACACTAGAAAAAAAATTAAAGCTCAGTCAGAGATTGTCTACCTGGGTCTATGCAGATAGTCAGGTACCTCAGACACTGGTCTGGTCGAAGCAGCTTCAAAGCATCAAAAGCTTCCCTTCGCCTTTGTTTTTCTAGTGCCTCCTGTGCTTTTCTCCTTTCTTTTTCTGTCTTTCTGATTTCCCTTTTGAGTTTCCTTGATTCTGCTCTTGCCTGACAGGCCTTTATATCCGCTGGAATTCTCTTCTTTATATTTCGGCTTGGAGAGGATGTAGCTACTTGTTGAGGAGAAGCTGGCTCACTAGCACTCAGACAGCTTTTCAGCTCTTCTTGTACAAAATGATCACAAATGCCATGATCCAGTGTGTCAGCAGTTGGGTTCATCAGGGTAACAGTTCCTGTTTGATGTGATTCAATATCACTGTCTGCATCAGAATCTGAAATTTCCCAGGCAGCAGCTCTTTTGAAAAACCTGTTGATTTTGCCATTGGATTGATTCTTCGACTTTTCCTCCATGGTTTTATTTTTCTCTTCTGCGTTTCTAATTACCATTGTTGCTTAAAAGGCTGCTTAGAAAATGCAGAGTCACTTGATATTCCATGCCAATTTCTAATATATAAAAGCACTAGTACACATTTATTTTTAAAATATTTACCCTTTGTTCAGGTTAGTTTTATTTATTTTAATTACAAATAAAGAAAGAATAATTAAAAATATAATTTCCTCTCATAGTAAAATCTAGCTTAGGACAAACAAGCAGCTCAGTGATAGAATATGGAACCTTTCACTTTGAGTCCACCACTCACTGAAATCCACACCTGCTCTGACTTAAATTCACCAACTCCCAATCAAGCAACCGGCCTGAGAGAGTAATCTGATCTCAATCTTTCTGGAGAACAGGCATCTACACCCCAAAGCCCCCAATTCGTGCTGCTTATTTTCCTGGCTGGCAGTATCAGCAGAGAGGCGAAGGGCTGAATTCTCCTCTCAGGTGAGCGAGCCAGGCCAGCGCGGGAGGGCGGTTGCTCTGCAGCTCTCCAGCAGGTTACAATGTTAGCAGCGTCGCCAACTCCGCGCATTCAAACATGACGAGCCCCGGCCCGGTTACACCCCGTGGGCCCCAGGCAGCCGCGGGCTCTCTCTGCGGGGCGCGGCCTCGCGTTGCTCCCTGTAGCACGCGTCGGTGTCGGGTACAAGCGGAGACTCGCTCCCGCCCGGCCGCCAGCGCTTCGGGAACGAGGAAGGGGGCGGGGCTGCAGCGGCCGCGGGAGCAGGCCCCGCCCAGTGCCCGGCAAGGGAAGGCCCCGTGAGGCGGCGGGGCGGGGCGGCGGCTCTACCCAGTCCGCGCTGCCGTCACTTCCGCGCCGGGCCGGGCCTCGGGGGAGCGCGCTGCCGTCACTTCCGCGCCGCGCCGGGCCGGGCCTCGGGGGAGCGCGCTGCCGTCACTTCCGGGCCGGGCCTCGGGCGGCCTGGGGGGAGCGCGCTGCCGTCACTTCCGGGCCGGGCCTCGGGCGGCCTGGGGGGAGCGCGCTGCCGGGGCTGCCGCGCCATGGCCCGCAAGAAGCTCTACCGCCCGATCGCCGCCATGGCCAGGAAGATCCGTGAGTACCGGGCGCTGAAGAACCGGCCCCGCGACTCGCAGCGCTTCGCCCTGGATTACGAGACCATGACCCGGCCCTTCACGAACAAGCGCCTGCCCGTCCTGGCCTGGGAGGACGCGAGGCACGAGAACCGCCTCTTCACGCTGCTCTGCCAGCGGCCGCTCTTCGGCGTGGGCCGCACGGTCACCCGCAAGTCCTGGCTCTGGCAGTACGAGGAGCCCTGCTACTGGGTCATCACCAAGGTCAGGGTGGACTACACAGCGGAGGTGAGAGCCCCGCGCGCTGCATTTCGACAGCGGCCAGCCCTGCCGACAGAGACCAGGCCAGTGGGCATGCGGCCTTCCCCCGAAAGCTGGCTCCCGAATCACGGTTATGCAACCCTATTCAGCCGTCTCCGCAACATTCACAGTCGCTCTTACCGCATGGCCCCGTAGCCAGACACCTGAATCTTTTCTTCTCGTGTGTGCCCCAGGAAGCACCAGGTCATGGATTGCTTCAGAGGAGGCACTATGTAATGAAAATCTACAGTTTAGGAAAATCAGAGAGACTATGGTAGTACTTGAGCACTGCAGAAACAACAGTATCATCCTGAGACACACTGCTTTACAATGCAGAACAGATTAGTAGTGTTTGTACTATAGATTATGCATGTACATAAGGAGCTGGGCCTTAGTGGGGGACATGTATTTGTATTGAGTCATTATAGAACTGAGAGCAGACAGTATATAGTACTCAGACAAATGATACTGCATTATTTATCACAAAATTAATCGCACAGGTTGTATAAGGGCATTTGTTCAGTATGCTAGAAGAACACTAGTGGCCACAATTAGCAGTTATTTAAGTCAACTCGCTTTTTGTAGATCATGAGTAGTAAGACTATAAAAGGAGTTTCTCCTTGTGAATAGGATTGGTTCTTTAAGTGAGCTGAGCAAATTTTTGTTTGTTTTTTCTTTGCAGAACTTGGATCATGGGAAAGCCTGGGGATACCTAACATTCAGAGGTAAATAGAATTTGATGCATGTCTCGCAAGCAGGATTAGAGAAAAAAGTTAATGTATAGGGCTAGGGGCCAACATAACAGCCAAACTGGGTCAGACACAAGGTCCATTTAGCCCAGTATCCTATCTGCCAACAGTGGCCAATACCAAATACCCCAGAGGGAGGGAACAGAACAGGTAATCATCACATGATACCTCTCCTGTCACCCATTTCCAAACAGAGGCTAGGGACACCTTTTCTACCCTTCCTGGCTAATAGATTCATGGAGGTTAGGTCCATCAATGGCTATCTAGCTCTTTTTTTAAACCCTGTTTTTAAAGCAGTTTGGTATCATCTGCACATTTTGCCACCTCACTGTTTACCCCTTTCTCTAGATCATTTATAACTAAGTTGAATAGGATGGGTCCCAGGACTACCTCTCTCCACTCTGAAAACTTATCATTTATTCCTGCCCTTTGTTTCTTGTCTTTTAAACCAGTTATCAGTCCATGGAAGGACCTTCCCTCTTACTCCATGGCAACTTTTACTTTACTTAAGAGACTTTGGTGAAAGACTTTGTCAAAGGCTTTCTGGAAATCAGTCTACTTTATCCACTGGATCCCCCTTCTCCGAATATTTGTTGACCCCCTCAAAGAACTCTAGTAGATTAGTAAGGCACGATTTCCCTTTACAGAAACCATCTTGACTTTTTCCCAACAAATTATGTTAATCTGTGTCTGGCAATTTCATTCTTCATTATAGTTTCAACTAATTTGCCCAGTACTGATGTTAGATTTACCAGTCTGTAATTGCCAGGATCACTGCTAGAGCCCTTTTTAAATATTGGCATCACATTAACTATTTTCTAGTCATTAGGTACAGAAGCCAATTTAAAGGATAGGCTACAAACCATAGTTAATAGTTATGCAATTTCACATTTGAATTCTTTCAGAATTCTTGGGTGAATGCCATCTGGTCCCAGTGACTTGTTACTGTTAAGTTTATCAATTTGTTCCAAAACCTCTCAGTCTGGGACAATTCCTCAGATTTGTCACCTAAAAAGAATGGCTCAGGTTTGGGAATCTCCCTAATAACCTCAGCCATGAAGACTGAAGCAAAGAATTAATTTAGCTTCTCCTAAATGACTTTATAATCTTTGAGTATTCCTTTAGCATCTCGATCATCCAAGGATCCCACTGGTTCTTCTATGCCCACGAAAGCTCTACATGTTTTGTTAGTCTTTAAGGTGCTGCTAGGCTATTTGCTGTTTTTTTTTAAGTATTTCCTGCTATGTTAGACTCTCTTTGTCTCATCTAATCTGACCCATACTTCCATCCTGTACTCCTGACTAGAACATTGAGAATCTTTATTAATAGACCCTCCCTTTATTAATAGACCCTCCCCCTGTCCGATTCATGTGCTCCTCCACACCCGTCCGCTTTCCCCCACCCCCTTAGTTTTAAAAACTGCTCTACAACCTTTTTAATGTTAAGTGCCAGCAGTCTGGTTCCATTTTGGTTTAGGTGGAGCCCATCTGTCCTGTGGAGGCTCCCCCCTGCCCCAAAAGTTTCCCGAGTTCCTAATAAATCTAAACCCTTCCTCTCTACATCGTTGTCTCATCCACGCATTGAGACTCTGAAGCTCTGCCTGCCTACCTGGTCCTGCATGTGGAACTAGAAGCATTTCAGAGAATGCTACCATACAGGTCCTGGATTTCAATCTCTTTCCTAGCAGCCTAAATTTGGCCTCTAGAACCTCTCTCCTACCCTTCTCTGTCATTGGTACCTACATGTACCACGAACACCAGCTCCTCCCAAGCTCTACATATAAGTCTATCTAGATGTCTCGAGAGATCTGCAACCTTCGCACCAGGCAGGCAAGTCACCGTACGGTTCTCTCGGTCATCACAAACCCAGCTATCTATGTTTCTAATAGGGCTGTCAATTGACATGCATTAATGCCTGCGATTAATGTGATGAAGTGCCGCTGCAGCACTTCAAAGGGGCAGCGCAACATGGAGCACGGGATCAACTGAGGACTCCCAGCTGGCTTACCCCGGGCTCCACTGCCCCTTTGAAATGTGCATAGGCTGCACTGCCCCTTTGAAACATGCGGGTTCCGGGGAGCCCAGGATCAGCTGGGGAGTTCCCAGCTGACCCAGGGCTCCACGGCTGCCCCTTTGAAATGCCGCCTTTGAAGTACTCCTTCCCCCCCCCCCTTTGCTGCCTCTAGAGGCAGTAAAGGGAAGTGGTGGGGGGTCGACTAGTCTTTAAATTCCCTACCGGGGATCAGCTGGAGGGCCCAGCTAATTCCTGGCTCCATGTGGCGCTGCTGGTGCTTCAAAGGGGCAGCACAATGTGGAGCTGGGGATCAGCTGGGCACTCCAGCTGATTCCGAGCTCCTAACGTGCTGCTCCTTTGAGGCGCTGGGGCGGTGTTTCCAAGGGGCAGTGCATCACGGAGCCCAGGATCAGCTGGGGACTCCAGCTGACCCCGGCTTCTGCCTTGTGCTGCCCCTTGGAAACTCTGCCCCGGCGCTTCAAAGGTGCAGCACATTAGGAGCCCGGGCTCAGCTGGGGATTCTAGCTGACCCCGGGCTCCATGCAGCTCTACCCTGTTGAAAGGCCGCAGCTGCGTTTCAAAGGGGAGGTGCATGTTTAATCGTGATTACATTTTTTAATTGCTTGACAAGCCCTAGTTTCTAATGATTGAATCCCCCATTACTAGCACCTGCCTTTTCCTAATGACTGGAGTTCCCTCCCCTGGAGAGGTATCCTCAGTGCAAGAGGATACCATAACATCATCTGGAAGGAGGATTCCAACTATGGGATTATTTCCCTCTGCACCAGTTGACTATTCTCCTTCCCTGAGCCTTTCAGCCTCCTTAACAACAGCACAGGGGCTGTCTGACTAGAGGTGGGACAGTTCTGCAGTGTCCTGGAAAGCCTCATCTACGTACCTCTGTGCCTCCCTTAGCTCCTCCAATTCATCCACCCTGGCCTCCAAAGCATGTGGTCTTTGAGGGCCAGGAGCTCCTTGCACCGAATGCACACATACACCACCCGTCCATAGGGCAGGTAATGATACATGCTACACTGGGTGCAATAAACAGGATAGCCCCACTCTGCTGCTGGGCTTCTTCCTGCATTCTCTCCTACAGATAATTGGATTATTCAGGAGGAAAAAGTTGGCTTTCTTGTCACTCAGCAATCCTCCTCCACTGGTAGCTCCCCCTTTTTCACTCGCCCAACCTAATAAGATGAAAGCAAGAAAAGTAAACTTCCTAACAGTTTGATTTAGTCCGCTGTAGAATTATTTCACAAGGAAAATAATAGAAGCCCAATTAGTTTTAAATTACAAAAGTAACTTGAAGGAATCCCTAGAGACTCTGTCATAGTGAACAGTCTGTGTTGGCAAGGAAATGGAGTCTGACAAATAGGTTCTCTTCCATCTCAAGTGTTTTATAAACATTAATGAATTAAACTCCCCAACATCCCTGTAAAGTATAGAGTTGTGGAAACTGAATAAGAGAGGTGAAATGACTTGGTAAAGCTAACAAGTGATCAGGAGCAGTGTCAGGGCTACAATCCAGATGTTCTGTCAGTTGCCTGTGTTATCTGCTATACAACTTGTAGTGGGAGTGTATACTATAGTACAGGGGGTCCCCAACGTGGTGCCCGTGGGCGCCATGGTGCCCGCCGGGGCATTTATGTGCACCCGCCTAGGGCCGCCCCCAGGCGCTCGGCACATGCGCGGCCCCACACCAGGCGCCCGGTGCATGCGTGGCACCCACCACCCAAAAAGGTTGGGGACCACTGCTGTAGTAGATACAACTCCCATAAAATATCCAGTACTATGCCCAGCTGAGGCACTGGAGATACTGCAGTGGCATAGTCCTCATTATGGAGTTTGTTGTTCATAGTATTGTTTACTTGTTCATCATCTTTCCTTAGGCAAGACATATAATGAAGTGAAAGAGATTGACAAGGTGATGTATCATGACTGGCGGATGGTGCCCAAACATGAAGAGGAGGCCTTCAAGAAATTTACTCCAGTGTCAGTGGAAATCATTCAGTATGTGCCATATCCCCCCCTTCTCCGTGCCATGATCCTTGCACAAAGGCGGAAGGAAGGAAAACTTGACACAGAGGAACCACTGATTGATCTGGAGAAAATCATCATCTTCACAAACGACTACTTTAAAGATCAGAAAAAAGCTAAAGGGACACCAGTATGAAGGTCTAGAGCTGTACATGTTGGAGCATCTGAAAGGCTTTTTAATATTCTGTGTTGATTGCGCATACAATCCTCCTTAATGAAGAATAGGACCATAAGCCACATGCCCACTTCTGGTTCAATGTATTAAACTTTAATATGTTGGTGTCTCAATACTCTTCACATCCAAATGTGCAACTTTCTTGTATATATTCAGAAGATGTAGAGAGATTCAAGATTTTTGTGGTCTTTCATTCGCAGAGGGCCCTCCCTTTTTGGTTCCTTGCCTTTTCTGGTGCGGAGTATGTGTCCAGGTGTGCAGGCAGACCGCAAATGAGACTCTTTTGAGAGGATGCTCTCATAGTTTGGGCCTACAATAATAGAAGAATGACTCTAAAAATGGCACCTTCAGGCTTCTCTTATCCCGCTAGTACAGTTCCAAGGACATGAGTTGGATTCTAGTCTGTTTTGTGAACCATTAGCAGAAGTATTAATTAAATTTCAATTTTAGAACCCTTTGCCTTGATACATCGCTAACCTCTATGTTAGTGACTAGTTGACTATCCAATAAACACAGGCTTATCAGATAGTTGGCTAGTGACTCAACTAGTCACTCCCTTCTCTTCTCCCCCCCCTCTCTTGCCCCTCCCCCACCTTTTTCAGAGAGAGGCACCAAGGGGGTGGAGTAGGAGCCGATGCTGGGGGAACGGGGCTGGTTCCCCAGGACCATCTCCCTCCCCCCTGCTAAACTTGTGCTTTTTAAATGTATTAAGAGCTTGATAGCTCTCAATACATTTAAAAGGCAGAGCCACAGCGGGGTTAGCTCGCAGGGTTGCGAACTAACCCCACTGTAGCTCTACCCCCCCCCCCTTATCAACTAATTGACTAGTTGATGGAAATTCTATTGATTAGCTGATTAAATGCCATTTAACATCCCTGAGAGAGGCATCTCCTCAACTATAGCCCTAACTAAACCCATAAATACCACTCAATTGAACTAGGATTGTGAAGGTCAAGAGCAAGATCGAAGGAATCCACCTTGATTTTAAAATTCCACATTGTATGCCAAAGTGACAGTGGGGAAGAAGAACCCATCTTTTTTCTTATAAACAGTAAAAGTTCTGACTCCCTTTTGCAGTTAGTGTCAAGCTGCCATTTACTTCAATGCCTGTGCTATTTTAGGATTAGCTTATGCAAACAAACCTGTTCTTAGAACCTGTAATGTTTGAGCATGGTAGGTCATCAGACCTCAGCCACAAAACTTACTAGAAGCCAATCAAGAAAAGAAAGGTGGACCTGTTTAAACAATAAATACATTAAATTTTTACAAGTGATCTTATTTGGTATTTTTTCTGTGATCTTATTTGGTATTGGTGACAATAAAGAAATGTCAAAAATATTTTTCATTGCAAAAAGAGGTAGTTGTATTTTGAGAGTTATTATTTACCCTTTCTCAGCCTCAGAATGAACTATACTGTCCTGGCCAGCCACCCCTTCCAGCAGAGCACATTGAGACTTGACCCTGACTCTCCACTACTGTGCACCCATTTGGAAATAGTGTTTTCCTGCTATGGTTTTAAACTGGTGGCTATCACGTGGGAAGAGGGGGGGGGAAATTGTGTTTTTTCTTGTGTTTTAACTAGGGGTGAAGCTTGCAGAGCACCCAAGTGTGTAGTAATAAGGAGTTTGAGTTGCACCTACCCTTTCCATGCACAATTTCCACTAGGAAGAGCTTCAAAAAAAGACCTCAAAGTGATTGGGCAGCAAAATGGCGAATGAAATTTAATGTGGATAAATATAAAGTAATGCACATTGGAAAAAATAATCCCAGCTATAAGCTCACACAGCCTCCCCGCCCCCTAGCGGCGCGTGCGTGTGCCGTGACCAGGCCGCTAGCGGCGCGTGCGTTCCGCAGGCCGTAGCAGCAGCGTGCGGCCCTAGCCCCGTCAGCGCGCGCGTGCCCCGTCGCGGTTTGGCGCCATGATCTGCCTGGTGCTCACCCTGCTCGCCAGCCTCTTCCAGAGCGGTGAGCGCGGCCGTTTGGGGGGCAGCGAGGGGCAGGGCCCTGCGCGGCCGGGGCGAGCTAGCGGCGCCCCGCTGGTTCGCAGCGCGTGTGCTCGGCTGCCCCGGCTCTGGCCCGCGGGCGGGGCGGGGCGGGCGCGCGCAGGGTGCCCCTGCGCTGTAGCCGCGGCAAGGGCGGTAAATGCCTCAGGACCGCAGCGGGCAGAGCAGCAGCCAGCGCAGGGCTCCGCGTGCCAGGCACCCCGCTGGGCCCGCGCACGCTGCTGCTGGTGCGCACTGCCACGCTCGCGCGCGCTTGTTACAGCGTCGCTCACCGTCTAGCCCGCATCCACAGCCCTGCCTCGTGGGGCCTAGCGCCAGCCTGCAGCCAGGGACCAACATGCATGACGTGGGTGCCCGGCCCTGCACTGCTGAGAGCAGCGTGGTGCCCAGCCCTGCGCCATGGCAGTACATGAGCACTGGGGCATTCTGACTAAGGCATGTAATTGGGTGTTTATTTTACAGGTGGGAACATTGAGGTACAGAGACTTCTCCCAAGGTCCCACAGCCATCCATTAGAAGGCTAGAAATGGAAGCTGGCCCGCTTGCCTCTTAGCTCCAACTTTGAACACACACCACCTCTATGATCCATGCCAGGATGGCCAAACTTAATAATCTTCTTAGCTGCATACAATCTTCAGACATTTAAGAGTCAGGGCTCAAAGCTTCAGCCCTCCTTTTGCTGAAGTCTCAGCCTAGCCAGTGTATTCTGTGGTCCTGCTTTGAGCAGGGCGTTGGACTAGATGACCACCTTGAGCTCGCTTCTATCCCTAATCTTCTGTGATTCTATAACTTTCCTTCCTGCTGGGCAGACCCTATACCACCATCCTGCTGAAAGACAGAGGTCTTTAGCTCCCCCCGCCCATCTAATACAGAGGTGGGCAAAAGGGCCTCCAAGGGCCGGATCCAGCCCGCCAAGTGAGTTGATCTGGCCCACGGAGGCCCTTCCGCTCCCCCGCCTCCAGGCCAATTAGTCCCTGGGGGCAGGGGAGCACACAAAACTTTCTGCTGCCCTGCGAGGAGCACACAGCACTTCAAAGTGCTGTGTGCTCCTCGAAGGGCAGGAGAAGCCATCACGCACTCCCCGGCCCCCAAGCCCTGATTAACCTGGGGTCGGGAGAGCTGTGGGAAGTTTCCTCTGCCCTACGAGGAGGTCACACAGGGCGGGGGCAGGGCGAAGGAAGCTTCACGCAGCTCCCCAGGCCCTGATTGGCCAGGGGGGAGGCGAGGAAGCGTGCAAAGCCTCCTCTCACACTCCTGCCCCTCACGAGCACCTTTGAAGTGCGCTTGCGTGTTCGTGACGAGAGGCGGGAGACTTTGCGCATCACTCTGCCCCAGGCCAATCAGGGCCTGGGGACAGGGGAGCTGCATGAAGCTTCCTTCACCTTGCCCCGGCCCTGTGAGAAGCGTGCAGCACTTCAGAGTGCCACGTGCTCCTTGCAGGGCAGGAGGAAGCTTCCCACACTCCTCAGGTCCTGATTGGCCTGGGAGTTGGAGAGCGTGGGAAGCCTCTTCCTGCCCTGCCAGGGGCATGGATGCCTAGTAGGAAGGAGGGGGCAAAGGGGCTCCCCCCCAGACCAATCATGGTCTGGGGGTGGGGTAGCCCAGAAGCATACTGGCCCCGCCCCTTCCGGGCCACCCCAAACATTTTTCAAGTGGCCCCTGGCCCAAAATTATTGCCTACCTCAATCTAGTAGGTGGCAAATGAGGGTAATGGTGGGGGCTCCATAATCTGCACTTCAACACTAAAAAAGAGCCGCATCTGACTCATGAGCCACACTATGGCCAATCCTGATCTGTGCTCTGCAAGGTTTGGACCCAAGTTACTATCAGCTTGCATTTTCTGTGTAAAGACTATCTCTGATTGCCTTGCCTGTCTGTTTACATACTGCTAAAAGGTTGTAAAAGAAAAACTATCCCCAGTCTAGACCTTAGACACCCAAATAAATTAAATTCGCTCTCTAGAGTGGTTTTAAAGATTTTGAAACCCATAGTAAGTCTGTCTGCTGGTGGATTTCTTGAATTTAAAGGACCATGAATGTAGTGGCTTTTATGTTTCTTTAATTAATGAAAGTGGATTTATTTTAATATATGGGGAACTTGATTAGGATGCAGTAAATGCTGATAAATGTAATAGCTGCTGAATATCTTCTCTCTGTTCAGTCCAAGAAGGATTGGAACTGGAGCTGGAAAACTCACTGTTGGGTATTAGAAGGGAGGTTGTCCTGACAAGTGGACCCATATTCTCTAGGAATAAAGGGGCTAAAATTTAATGCAAGTCAGAGTTGAATATTGTTCTCTGTAGCCTATTCCTGCTTTCCCAACCTTTGCACGTCCACCTCAGGAGGCTGTCTTATCCATCATTCTGCTCTACACCTTGCCTACCAGACTGCCTGCTGCCCCTTGTGAAGGAAGGAGTACATGGTTGGAAACAACTCCTTCCAAGAGGTCTCTGTCTTTGCTATGGGAAAGGGCGTTATCTCTGTTGCTCTAACTTCCAGAGTCCTTGCTTTATGAGTGCCACTAACTCCTAGAGTGCTCCTGTCTTATGTCATATATGGAATCCAAACTGATGATGAACTATGTCTCATTCCTATTTGAGCCCCTATCTTAGCAATATCTTCCTCTTCCATTATCTCTGGTTTTATTTTTTAGTTCCTTGATCCAGGTTGTAGTGACCCCTCTGATCTTGAATGCATGCTGAGATTGTCTCTAGCCCTAAGTGTTCTTCCTTCTCTTCATCTGCTTTCAGCTTACACAGGAGTAAATGAGCTCACCTTCCTAGCCATCAAGCCAGATGGGGTACAGCGGCATCTCATAGGGGAGATCATCAGGCGCTTTGAAAAGAAGGGCTTCAAACTGGTGGGGATGAAACTTATGCAGGTGAGAGGAGCTGGCAGAGCAAGGACTGTCCTGGCACTCTTGTCTCTAAAAGTCCAGTCCAGGCCTCATTGTGTATGCTCTGTCTTGTGGCTTTAAACCTTTGGAGCAAGGACCTGTTTGCACCTTGCTTGCTAATGGTGCTTTGTAAGTAATGCATAGCTTTTATGTAGTACTTTTTATCACTAAATCTGAAAGCACTTTGCACAGGTCACTTTCATGATTCCCATTTTACATATGAGAAAACTGAAGTATAGAGCGGGGACATTGCTTGCCTAAGGTCACCCAGCTAGGGGCGATGTTGGCAATAGAATCCACAGAAGCATAGAAATGTGGGTCTGGAAGAGACATCAAGGGGTCATCTAGTTTAGCCCCCTGCTCTGAAGTAGGATTAAGTATTCCTGCCTCACAAGTTCCCAGTCCAGTGCTCTGTCCACTAAGTATCAATTAACTGACTAATCGAATAGTCAATGCATTTTGCATCGACTATTCGATTAGTCGATAGGGCGGCTCTGTCTTTGAAGTGAAGCAACAGCCCTAGGGTTGTTGCCACACGTCAAAGGCAAAAGCGCTGCATGGAGCCCAGTTTCTTCTGGGGACTTCATGTGGCGCTGCCTCTTTGAAACACCGCAAGGAGCCTGACGCCAGGCTCCCTGCAGCATTTCAAAGCAGCAGTGCCGCTGGGAGCCCAGGGTCAGCGGGGGAGTCCCCAGCTGATCCTGGGCTCCACGTTCAGCCTGGGGCCACCTTAGCTGGCCCCAGGCTGCACGCGGCGTTTCAAAGTGGCAGTGCCGCATGGAGCCCGGGGTGTGGCCCCAGGCTTCAAGTGGCGCTGCCACCTTGAAATACCTCCTCTCTCCCCCGCTGCCTCTTCCTGTTAGAGGCAGCAAGGCAGAGGAAGCGACAAGTCAACTATCCTGTCAACTATCCGATAAGCCTTTGCTTATTGGATAGTCAACTAGTGCTTCGCATCCCTGCTATCCACTTGGCCATGATTAACAAAGCTCAGAAACACCTGGTATCAGAGCTGCTGTATAGTCTGGCTGAGACCATTTCTCCAGCATCCCTCCTGTGGCAGCTCAAAATAGTGCTAAATCCTACTACTACTAGATGGAGACAGGAAACAAAAGGAAAGTTCCCATGTTTTGTCTCCATGCAGGTAGGCAGCACAGCTGGAGAGGGATTTAATTTGGATCTTTTTCTGGCCACGAGCACTCAAGGTCAAGTTTTCCAAAGCACTTTAGTCCCATTTTCAGAAGTGACTTAGGCCCCTAAATCTCATTGACAGTCAATGGGAGTTGAGCTCTTCTTAAGATCATGTCTCACCTGGCAGTTTGTTCCGCATGAGCTTGATTTCCTCCTCCGAGCTACACTGGAGTATTCAGGAAGCCAGCCCTCAGAGCCGGAGGATCCCTAAATTCTAAAGTGGGCTCTTCTGGCCACCAGAACAGCCATTATAAGTCATTTTAGGACAGTAGCATCCTATAAAAGTAAACACAGCATGCTGTGTTTGTACCCAGGCCTCCGAAGACTTGCTGAAGGAGCATTATATAGCCCTCCATGATCGCCCCTTCTACAGCCACCTGGTGAAGTACATGAGATCGGGTCCTGTTGTAGCCATGGTGAGTACTGGCCTCAGGCCCTTTTGTGTCTTGAAACAGATATCAAATGCAAGGGCATAAACATTGAACCTGAGGCCATTCCATCTTTCCTTCATACTCTTTTACCAAATCCTTTGTCTGAAAGGTTACTTGTTGCATGTAAAAGTGAAACCTGTGCATATCTTTATTTTAGTCAAACAGATAATCTTAGGCTTTCTTAAGGCAGATTCTGCCTTTACTTGCCTCCAAATGTACTTAGAGAAGGTGATGGAGTTAGCTAGAGGGTGCTTAGGGCAGGTTTTGGCCCCTACTCTTCAGCAGGCTATGGAAGCTGACTCTTGCTGTGCTGTCTTGTAGGTCTGGCAGGGCCTGGATGTGGTAAAGACAGCTCGCTCAATGATTGGTGAAACTAACCCAGCTGATTCCAGACCTGGCACTATCCGAGGGGATTTCTGCATTGATATCAGCAAGTGAGAAACTCGGGTTTGTTTTTGCTAGGGAGTGCTTTGTGTCCCTGTTTTAGTCCCACGGTGTTCTGCTCCATGTCCCAGTTACTCTCCCACTGACTAAGCGGGGGATGGGGGAATGCCTTTGAAATCAGCTCCAAGCTCCCTTACTGTCAAAGGGTCATTTGTGAGTGATTAGCGCACCTTACTTTGCCTGGCTCCCAACCTATGCAGCAAGAGAACAAAGCCCAGATGGTGTATACAGGGTGGGGTTCTCCACCTTGTGAAAAATAGCCACATTTATGCTGCATTTTAGGGATTTTTACACTAATGGTATGGTCAGTTTGGAACTAAACCTTTGATCTTCTTGTCTGGGACCAAAATAGCACCAAGTTGTAACTGTAACTTTTTGATGCCCCCTTGAGGAGAGGGTAAGCACCACTCATCTCAGAGGTCCCTCCTAGACCACAACATTGCTGTGGGGTCATGCCAGAGTTCAGTCCTCTGACTGTGCTGCTTAGGAGTGGGGTGGTTTGGAGACCACATAAGTAGCCCAGATAAAAAAGTAAGGATGATGCTGCATCTCGCAAATAGCAGAGTCTAGAGCCTTCCAAAGGCAAAAAAAGAAGAGGGCATAGCCAGCAACTCCTGCTTCCTTAGCCTGTGGAGTTCTCAGTATCCAGGCCTCCTCCTTTCTTAGTGCCCCCCAAACTCATCTGGGATCCTTCTCCATTCCAGGCTTAAAAAGCCTCACTCTAACATTTTCTTGGTTGAGACAGGGATTTGCCTCATCATACACCTCTTCATACTGCTAGAGCAATTTTCCTCTTCAGTATGCTGCACTGATACTCAACTGATCCTCACAGCACCTGACTGAGGGAGAGAAAAATAATCCTTTTACACTTGGGGACACTGATTGCAAGGGAGAGTGCATGAACCTGCCCAAGGCTACAGAGCAATCTGTATCAGAGCCAGGGTTACATGTTGGGAGTGTCTGACTCTCAGTCCTATGCTCAAACCATGACCATCTCCTGTGGCATAATGGTTTGAGTAGTACATTTGGCCATGAAGAGCACTATGCTAAACTGCCTCTTTGGCCTTAGGATGAGCCATGGGAGAGTGTGTAAGTTTATGCCCATTCCTGCTGCTTTATCCTTTTTTCTATTAAAACAAAAATGTTCTGCTTGGCTTTTACCATAGAACTATAAGTAATGTCAAGCCATAGCTTCTTGAAGCCCCCAGGGCCATCGCTGAGAGCACTCCAAGCTATTCATGATCTGGTTGATGGGATGGATTGCACCCCGAGCAAGTTCACAGATGACACTAAGATGAGGGAGAGGTAGATATGTTGGAGGGTAAAGGTAAGGTCCAGACATAGAGTGACATAGATAAATTGGAGGATTGGGCCAAATCTGATGAAGTTCAAAAAGGACAAGTGCAGAGTCTTGCATTTAGGACAGAAGAATCCCAAGCTCTGCTACAGGCTGGGGGAACCAATTGGCCAAGCAGTAGTTCTGCAGAAAAGGACCTGGGGATTACAGTGGACAAGAAGCTGGATGAGTCAATAATGTGTCCTTGTAGCCAAGAAGGCTGTAAGGAGCATTTGCCAGCAGATTGAGGGAAATGATTATTCCCCTCTATTTGGCACTGGTGAGGCCACATCTGGAATACTGCATCAAGTTTGGGGACCTCCATTACAGAAAGGATGTGGACAAATTGGTAAGAGTGCAGCAGAGGGCAAAGAAAATCATTAGGGGGCTGGAGTGCATGACTTATGAGGAGAAGCTGAGGAAACTGTTCTTATTTAGTCTGCAGAAGAGAAAAATGAGGGGGGATTTGATAGTCTTCAGCTACTGGAAGGGGGTTCCAAAGAGGTTGGCGAGAGGTTGTTCTCAGTGGTGACTGATGACAGAACAAGAATCAATGGGCTCATGTTGCAGTAAGGGATATCTAAGTTGGATATTGGGAAAAACTATTTCACTAGGAAGGTGGTGAAGCGCTGGAATGAGCTGCCTTGGGAGAACATAAGAATGGCCATACTGGGTCAGACCAAAGGTCCATCCAGCTCAGTACCCTGTCTGCTGACAGTGACCAATGCCAGGTGCCCCAGAGGGAGTGAATCGAACAGGTAATGATCAAGCCATCTCTCTCCTGCCATCCATCTCCACCCTCTGACAAACAGAGGCTGGGGATACCATTCCTTACCCATACTGGCTAATAGCCATTTATGGACTTAACCTTCATGAATTTATCTAGTTCTCTTTTAAACCCTGTTATAGTCCTAGAGGTTTTTAAGGCCAGACTTGACACAGCCCTGGCTGAGATGATTTAGTTGGGGTTGGTCCTGCTTTGAACAGGGGTTGGACTTGTTGACCTCCTGAGGTTTGTTCCAACCCTAATCTTCCATGATTCTGTGGTTAACTGAAGGGATGGCAGTGTCCAATCTAATTGATGAACTGTTCTCCTAGCCCTTAGTCAGGCATGTGAGTGAGTTAGGTATTAAAAGACAAGCAAAAGTCCTGAACAGTCTAAGGCCCTGGCTGCAGTAGGGGTTTGCATCAATGAAGCTACACTAATTGGCTGCAATCAGGGCTAATTTTTAGCATAGCCAAGGCTTAAATGAAGCTCATGTCCTTCCTTAATTAGGTTTCATTTCTTTGGCATCTGATGTCAGACTTACTAATACTTCAGTTCTTCATAGTGTCTTCCAGCAGCCACAAAAAAGGGACCAGAAGACTTGAATTTCTAATGTAAAAACAAGTAGCACTACGTGTGAAAAAGGCACTCAGCCCTTCATGAAGCCAGAGCAGCAGCTGTTACTGCACAGTTGTTGCTTTGGTGACTGATCTAGAAGGAGGAGACTGGTGGGAACTGGCAGTTCCCACATGCCACAGAATAACAGACATGTCCTGCCCTCAGCCAGAAAATGGGTGGCTCTGGGGTAAAACTCTGAGGAATTTTAAGGAACATAAGGATCATTCAGGGACGAATGCAACAAGATGGCACTCGTTCAGCAAACTTTATTATTCTAGCCAAGGTAAAATTACCTCCGGCTCTAATTCTCCAGTTCTCCATTGTGTCCGACTTGGAGAGTACCTGTTTTCCTTCCCCACAGGAATGTGATTCATGGCAGTGATTCCATCGAGAGTGCCCGGCGGGAGATTTTGCTCTGGTTCCACGCAGATGAGCTGACCTGCTGGGCGGATAGCACTGAGCACTGGATCTATGAGTAATAAGAGTGGTCTGGAGGAAGGGTATCCTGCTGACATTCAGGCACAGTACAAATCCACCCATTTCCATTTTTTCTTCTCTGGAGCCATACTGGACTTCTGTTGGGATGTAGTTTTTTTCACTGGGTATTTCTGTCTAAGGATAAGTGGAGGAGTAGTGGGAATTCGATTTTGCACTGAGAACAGCAGCTATCAGTAGCTAAATTGCAGCTCTCTGGGTTAGTAGCTACTTGGTGCTCTTGGTCTGATTCTGTCACTGCTCTGCAGCATCCTGAAATCCAAGGAGTTCAAGGTGACCTGTAAAGGAAAGAGACAATGGGCTTGTGTCTTTTGGCATCTTTATAATGCATAGAAAAGGCCTGAAAGTTACAATAGAATTTTAGATCCTGTTGCGTATGGAAGTGACTGGTGATTGGAGAACTATTGCTAGGGCAACACAAGAAGAAAGAGAGTGGAAGTTGAGCAATTTGAAGATTTTGATTAGAAGGAACCCACCTGACAATCTTGTCTGACCTCTTGCATAAAATGGGCCAGAGAATGTGGCATCAGGTCCATAATTTCTGGTTGGACCATATCCAGTCTTGATTTAAAGACCGTTGTTCCAATGGTTAATTACTCTTGCTCTTAAAAAGTGTGCACCTTGTACAGTCAGACTGTGGTATGTCAGTGAGATGAGAGTGCTCTACTATCTGGGCAGGTACTTAGTGGTGATGATCAAGTCATCTCTTCACAAGTGAAAATAGTGCTTCTTCGGTCTTCCATTGTAAGACAGGTTTTTCAAGCCCTCAAATCTCTCATTACATTCTTTCAACCCCTTTCCAATTTTCCATTGTCCTTTGTGAGTTGTGGACAGCAGAACTGGACTCAGTATGCCAGTAGTGATCTTGCTTAATGCCACATACAAAGGTAATATTACCTTCTTAGTAACTAGTCCCATTTATACAGCCAAGGAGCATTCTAGCAGACTGAATCAACCACTGCTCCCTCTACTCTAGAATCCTGTCTCTGAAAGGAGCCAAAACAAGTTGACGCGGAGCATGGCAGCAGGCAAAGTGGAAACGTCTGTTCTCCCTGTCTCACAACAAGAAACAGGGACAATCAATGAAACAAAACCAATACAAAGGAACTACCTATCCACATACCATAATTAATTACTATAAAATTTTATGGAAGAGATGTTAAATCATGTGCTCCAAGTTTTAAGCCATTAGAGATCAGGCTGACACCATGTAGGGTCATATGATCCCACATTTGCTCTTCATTAGTGCCTATTGCTGCTGCCCTAGCTTAGAATGTGATCAGGTGCCCAGAAGCTTGTTATAAAAAGATACAGGTGGGGCTAGGTGGAGACTGATGGGATGTGCACTGTTGCTTAATGTGTTTTTCTCAATTCATTAAAAACCTGTGTAGTCTGCCATGGCTGTTGGGACTGTGTCTCACACCTTGTGAATGGAGGCAATAAACTCAACCAGTGTCTCTACCTGGCATACTGGCTGCAGTGCCAGTGCAAAGGAGTGTATGAGGGCACATTACCAGTGACCATTTTAAGATAAACAAAGCTGTTTTGAAGCACTACCTGGTGAACAAAGATCCTGTCCACAGCCCCTGACCTCTATGCTGCTATGCTTCTAGGTTAAAGCATGCTACTTTAACACTGTGCTCCAGCTCTTTCACCTGCAGTGCGTGTTGTTTACAACTATAACTGTGTCACTGTCTTTTATAATGGTTGGCTTTTTTTGTAATAAATGTTGGAACTATCCTACCCCCATTCAGATTTATTTCACTACAGGGACAAAGTGGTGCAGGACTCAGAGACTGTCGTGGGCTAGGGAGCATGTTCTGGGTAATTAAGCATATCAAAGGGGGCTGTGTGGGGAATAGAGTTATTGTTACATTTAACTCAGTCTTAAAGCTTCATATGCTGTCTTATATTTTCCTGTACAGAACTGGTCCTGTTCAGTTGGGACGGGGCACTATTATCTTAGGGAATTAAAGGCAGAGAAACTGTCCTCTGAACTGCAAACTGTTCCCCTAAGACTGGGCCTACTCTGTCATAGACGAGGAGGGCCTGGCAGTATATCCTGGCAAACCCACTTATGCTCATCACTCACTGTCTGGTGAGATGGCTAAACCTCACGAAGGCCATCTCTCCCCCCCTCCCCCCCCAACATGCTAGCACCTGTCTTTGCAGCCCTCTGCATGCCAAATGTAGCATTGAGCTGTGACATCCAACCAGAATGCTCATTTCTTTTCCAGGAAAGGGTGGGGGGGGCACAGAGGCAGACCAGTGGATTGCCACAGCTTGACGGGAAGGGTGTAATGGGGTATACAAATGCACACAGGGCTAAGGGATTACTTTAGACTCAGACAGGCCATCTTGCCACACCTGCAGCAAATGCTCCATCTGTTAGAGGAATTAAAGGCTTGGAATTAGCACACTTGGGTGGAGGGTCTGTTCCAGCAGCACAGAGCAGTGGGAAGCATAGGACTGACAGCTATCTAAAGGGGCCATCCCTGACGGAAGGAGGACTCACCCCAGAGAGAAGGATCCTGTGGACTTTGGAATCCCCCTCTTCTCTATATATGTATTAAAATTCCTGTGGGACAACAAAGTGACATCACAGCATCCACAGGCTTGGGGGTAGGTATGAGTGGGTGAAGTCCTGCCCCTAGTGCCACCCCAGGCCCTGTCCCTGGAGCCAAGCCCCACCCACTGCCAGCCTGGTCCTCTCCAGTGGCCACATGGAGAGCTGGGCCTGGTATACCACAACCCAACCTTCCCTGGCCACCAGGGGCAGAGCCAGGCCTGGTGCAGCCTTGGCTGGGAGTGGGGAGGGGTGAGGATGAGGCCAGGGGCAGGGAGGCAGAAAGGGCCCCAACTGGCAGGGGGAGAAGGGGCCTAGGCTAGCATGGCTCCCTGGTGGCCAGGAGGAGAGCTGGGGTTGCCTACCCCCCACAAAGGTGGGGTTGGCAAGCATAGCAAGTGGGGGGGTGCAGCCCCCTAGTTTAATGTCATTTGCATTTCCCCAGCAGGGGAAAGCCTTGGGCTGACACCAGAGGGAGCAGAATAAGAGGAAGAGGCCAGACTTTTGGTAGTTCAAAGGGCTCTGGGTGGGCATCTAGAGGTCCACAACCCCCTTGGCACTCAGGGGTTGTAGCCATGACCAGTCGTCAGTACAACCTGCAAATTCTAGGTATGCAAACATTGTTAGCAAAACTACCCTATCCCAAGAGTGTGTCATGGTTCCATCTTGTGGTAAACTCAGAAGGAGGGCCAGTTGTGCAGCTCACTCACTTAGCCTAGTTTGCCCATTGTTGCTCTAGAGACCCATGCAGTATTCTTATAATGAAGAGGCTGCCACAATTTGTAAAGACACTAGAATCATTTAGGGGGCTAATAAAGAAGCATTTGATGTAATTAATTTTAAAAAGACTCAGAGGGATAACTGTGTTAGTCTGTAACTTTAAAAATGAGTAGTCCTGTGACACCTTGGAGACTAACAAAAGTATATAGTATCATGACCTTTCATGAGCAAAACCCACTTTATCAAATGATGAACTGGAGTAGAAATATCAGAAAACAGGTAGGCTGTGTCTACATTGGCAAGGTTTTGCGCAATTTGCGCAAAATCTTGCCACCTGTCTACACTGGCCGCGAGTACTTGCACAAGAACACTGCCGTTCTAATGTATAAAATCAGTGCTGCTTGCGCAAATACTCTGACGCTCCCGCTCAGGGATAAGCCCTCTTGCGCAACTGTTCTTGCGGAAGAGGCCAGTGTAGACAGGCAACATTAATTTCTTGCACAAGAAAGCCCGATGGCTAAAATGGCCATCGGAGCTTTCTTGCGCAAGAGAGCGTCTACACTGGCACGGATGCTTTTGCGCAAAAGCACATCTCTTGCGCAAAGGCACATGCCAGTGTAGATGCTCTCTTACTCAAATACTCTAACGCAAAAACTCTTGCGTTAAAGAGTATTTGCACAAAATCTTGCCAATATAGACGTAGCCATATTGTATAACAGGGGGGAAAAGTACCTGTCAGTTGTAGGACCAGTGCTAATGAGGCTAATTAAGTGGGCTGAAAGTGTCCCATACTTAGCAAAAGACAGGACTATGCAGCACTTTAAAGACTAACAAGATGGTTTATTAAGTGATGAGCTTTCGTGGGCCAGACCCGCTTCCTCAGACTAACACGGCTACATCTCTATTACTATTCTCCATACTTAGCAAGTACCCAGTCTCTGACAATGATCAGAAATATCAGTATTTGTACGCACAATGAATACACTTGTCCACTGCTGATGTTAACACATTTATTACATACAGAACAGATATGGTTCATTTGTTTGATAGCATAAGGGACAAAGCATGGGAAAGTATTCATACAGCAGTCTCTTTACAGAATGCCATCTTCAGACCAAACAGCGGAGTTTACAGGCCATAAGACACTTTTTAAAAATCCTTTTATAACATACAAGGTACTTTACATACATCACAGTGGAAATATGATAGGGAAGTGTGTTCAAGCCAATCAGCTTTCACTTTGCTGCTCTGTAGCCACAGAATGAGGATGATAGAACATTAGAGCAGTGGCTCTTCACTTGACTGTCAACAGCCTCTTTTTGAAAATTTGCTTTTCTCAAAAGAAAATCTGCCTCAAACTGCAAACGAACCACTGAGAATACCTATTTTCTTAAGCAGTCATGAAAT
This sequence comes from Rafetus swinhoei, assembly GCA_019425775.1. NCBI lineage: Eukaryota > Metazoa > Chordata > Testudines > Trionychidae > Rafetus > Rafetus swinhoei. Next base: position 41,329,604 of record CM033443.1, on the reverse strand, counting down.
TTCAGTGGGAGACAGGACCAAATATTGTCACTTTGGTAAAACAGATACAGAACATAAATGGTAACAGGTAAAACGCTCATGTCATGTTTCATAATTGTGTTTTCAGGAAACTGGTGTCAATTACATTTTTTTTTAAAATCATCTCAAATAGTGAAATGTAACTGATACGAATTAACAAAATTTGCAAATTATATGCGGTCTAAAACCCCAAGTGATTTATCCAATCAAAAAGCATTTCTGGAAAATACCAATAGCAGAATGAAAGCCTAACTCATTCAGAAATGTCACATGGTCAGACTGGCCTCTTGGGGATCCCTGTATACAGGTACACAATTGAAGCATTTGATTTGACCTCTGTCTGCAAAGAGCAGTGCGAGTGCCTTTGTAATACAACACTAATGATAGGCAATGTCTCTGTCCCCCCCGCACTAGGCTCTGTTCTCTGGAAACTGTTGTTGCCTTTCCAGCGCTCTAATGTATGGCTGGTATTGCTCTCAGTTGTACCTGCACTATCCAAGTCCTCCTCAAACAGGAACTAGGATCCTTTTTAGCTTACACTAGCTAGGAAACATGCTCTGCGAAGGACCTGTGTGACCCTGGGCAAGTTAATCTTTCTGTTTTGTAGGTCCCTACTTGCAAAACATTTCCCTCCCTCACAGGTGGTAAACCCACTGCACATTGTGAGGCACTCAGATATTACAGTAAAAGGGGGGGATAAGTTCTGCAGACAGACAGGGATATACTAGTGTCAGCGGGGTAGCTGTGTTAGCCTGTATCTTTAAAAACAATGAATAGCCCTGTGGCAGTTTAAGAAACTCACGAAAATATACAGTATTATGAGCTTACGTGGGCAAAACCCACTTCTTATGTCTGAAGATATCATCTGAAGAAGTGGGTTTTGCCCACGAAAGCTCGTATTATATGTTTTTGTGGGTTTCTAAGGTACCACGGGGCTACTTGTTTTTAGGGACACACTAGGTCCTCTGGGATCCTAGAATACAAAGACTGACTGAGTCAGAAATGCAGCAAGTGAGGCAATACACATGCTCAAGGATTTAAAAGGCCAAGAACTGAGAACAGTGAGGAGTCAGGAGGCAAACTGTGGCATCAGGGCTTTTAACCAATTGGTCAGTAGCAGGAGTGAGGTAACAAAACTTGAGATATGCGCACCGCATGGAGCTAAAGGCTCCTGGAATCTCTCTCCAGCTTTTTACAGACTGATTTAACTGCAGGAGCAGCCATGAAACACAAATCTTGCCATAGCAAAGCATCCTCCTGTCTGAGTGCCATAGTTTGGGATATGCAAGCCTGAACCTGTACTTGCACTGGGTTACTCTTATGTACTGGGAGAAAGAATGACAAAAAATCAGTATCCTGCCCTTTTCTTTTCCCCAGCACTGTTCTGCTTTGAGAGCAGAGCATTCTCCCTGAAGAAAATCAGCACTAGGATGAGAATGCATCTTCGTGAGTCATTAAAACCTCTAGGTTAACACAGAAGCCTTATCACATCAACATGGAAGGATGCTGAACTTGCCTTCATCAGATACACTTTAAAACCAACTATCACTAAACAGCTTGTCTCTTGACATTTTTTAAGGCTTTTAAAAATGATGAAACCAAGTATTTTTTACCTCTCATTTCAAAAATACCATGTGGACAAAGTAGCACTGGCTCTTCCTTCTGCTAACCAACCATATCCCAGCAAACTGTCATGTCCAAGCACACTCTGTCCTGACATCAAACACCTTTTTTGCCTCTGATTCTACCAAACAGTCCTCCGTGATGTCACACTCACCAAGCACTACTTCATGTTACCAACTGATCAAAAATTAGAAGCAGAGGAGGGAGGCTTCCCATATATAGCATGTGTTCTGCACTCTACCCCAGCATGAGACTGGTGGCCCTCTATGGCCAAATAGCTGAAGTGGTTCCTGAAGCCTTTGTTCCCTTCTCTGCAGAGTTATGGTTTAAACCTGGTGCTGCCTGTGCTCAGATCCTGAGATAAGACTTGGTGCTTGAGGACAATCTATGCAGACAGGATGGGATGAGATTTCCATCTGGTGAACTGCATGTAAGATTTTCTTTGGGCTGTCATGAGTCATTAGCCTCGTTTCCCTGGAAGATACGAGGTTAATGCATTGCTTCTCATGCAGGTGAGAATGAGGCAACCTTCCTGACAACCTGGGCCAACCCTTCCAAGAAAGGCTTGATTCTCACTTCTTGGCGAGAGGTGTTTGGACAATTCCTAACTCTGGGCTTCACCCTGTAGATTCCCTGCCTTTTTTTCCCTTTGTAGACAGCAGCTGCAGGAGAATAGTAATCCAACCACTCAACGTGCACAGGCCCTATTATGAAAGCTGCAAGTTCAGAGGTTAGAATGGGGGGAGGAGGGGTCACCATCCAATGCAGGAGCTGTTGCAATTGTCTGGGGTTCCATTTCCAGCAGTAGGTGTAATGCAGGAGTTCTGTATGTACATCTTGGCATTCAGGTGGGAGATGGGAGAGATATGTTGGCTGGAAAGGAGAGATTCTCACTCAGGGATGTACGATACTTGCCACACAATAATATGGCTCCTCTCCGCCTTGGAAAGCACTGGTTTTACTTGGGGGGTATCTTCTGCATTCTCCTCTGTCTCATCATCTTCTCCATCCCCTGCAGACAGCATACATACAATAAAGGAGAGAGAAAGGGGAGATCCAAAGCATTACTACCCCTCACAAAAGATTTAACAAGGAACCTGGGCAGCATTAGCTGTGGTCTTCTTTCATGCCTAGATGGGAAGCTGTAACAATGGGACACATATATATAGCAAGACTGGTTAAGAGACAGTCAGAGAGACAAAACATAACCTTCCAATATCCCTAATCACATGCACTGACTACTCCCTTATCCCCTACAGGAGCCCATCCTTATAACAACATGGGTTAGAGACAGTCAACTGTGACAGATGGGGTTAGGCAACCATATCTCCTGGAAAAGGGTGGCTAACAGTAGAGTAAAATGCCCAACGGCTTCCTCTAAACCAGGAGACACGACAAGTGGAAACTGAACTCGCTATGTAGCAACAGTTTTATCTCTAATCCCATTGGCCCGTTTTACCTGCAACCCTTCCCACCTCACCTCTTCCCCAAAGAGGAACAGTAGGAACTCACCAATCCGGAAATCGATGTACCCTTCTCCTCCACTCAGCACCAGGACATTTTTCAGCTTCTGCCCCTCGGTCTCAGGGGCTGTTGTGCTGGGGTTCTCTGAGGGGCTGTCCAACACACTCCCATTCAGAGTTGCAAGAACATTACCTGAAAGAGTACAGGTGCTCCTGTAAGCAACTCTGCCATGCTCCCAGAATGCTCAGCTAAAGGACACACATGAAAGTGCTCACCCTGCCAATTCTGTCCCAGCTGTTGGGAATCTGGATTTTATTCTAATGCGGACACAAAAAACCCAAAGGACCTTAAAAAGGTAGATAATTCATAAAGAGCTGCAAAAGATGCAGTGTCATCTACCGCCTTCTACAACAGGGCAGCTCAGACCTCTCCCTGCAGTGGCAGAGCCTACAGATGTCTTAGGGTATAAGAAGATCAAAAGAATGTAAATGCAAGAATCCTCATGAGGAGGTGCCCTGGCCATTCTTACCAGGAACAGAGACAAAGAACTTGACTGCATCACGGTGGCCATGAAAACAGAGCTGTGCCTGAGCCATGGAGCAGTAGGGGATGAAACTGCTGGCAGATTTGTCACTGTTGTCATCACCATACACATGAATGATTCCACCAGGGCGATTCCCCTCTCCGGATGTTGGGGAGGTCTTATTGGCTGAAGACAGGGAGGAGAAAAACCCATTTATAGACCAGTCAAAGCGAGAAGTGTGTAAGAAAAACAAAAGCCATGTAGGAAAAACTTTAAATGTGCAGATGCTCGTTAAAGGTCCTGATTTATGCCCTCATGCTAGACTATCCAGGCCCCCTCTCTACTGGCACAGTCACATCCAATGGTGTTAATAAGCTGTGCTGCTCATAAAATGGGTACTTAGATAATTGGGAAATGCTCCTCTCTGCAGGTTGGTTGGAAGAGTAATCCCATCTTGACACATGCTGCAGTGAGGGTGTTAAGGGCATCTCAGTAAAGGCCTTCTAGACTAGAGCTACAATCTTCCTTCTTCTGAACTCAGGCTGGCAGTCAGTTTCTGCAGAGTCAGAGCAGGAGCTGCCCCAATGACCAGTCATGATGCTTAAATGAGCTAAGTTCCCTATCCTGGGGAGAAGGTTGGACTCCTGTCTTTCATGCACCTGGAGAGTAATGGTTCTTACCCAGCTTGATGAAATTGCTCAGTTTCAAAATCAAGTCATGGACCTCGGCTGGCAATACAGCCTTCTGCAGCGTTAGGGAAGGCATGCTCGATCTCAATAGTATTTGGGCTCCCTTTCTAATTCAAGGAGAATTCTGCCACCAGCCTAAGCCCTTAGACCATGAGTTCAACTATCTGGCTACTCAAGAACTCCTCAGAGGTTTTGACCTTCCTCAGTTCCCATAGACTTCAGTGGGAGCAAAGCATGCTCAGTACCTTGCAGGATTAGGCTTTGAAAACGTGAATTCTTCCTTTCATCAGTGAAAACAGACTGAAACTCAGTACTCAAGGAGGAAGACTCCTTCTACCGCATGCACACCTAGGCCACTAGAAAACACAGGGATATAGGACTGGAAGGGACCTCAATATGTTAGCTAGTCCAGTTTCTTGGACTGATGCAGGACTAAGTATTATCTAGACCATTCTTGACAGGTGTTTGTCTAACCTGCTCTTACACATCTCCAGTGAAGGATGTTCCACACCCTCCCTAGTTAATTTATTCCAGTGCTTAACCATCTTAAGAGGAAGTTTTTCCCTAATAACCCACCTAAACCTCCCCTGCTGCAATCTGAGCCTGCTGCTCCTTGGCCTGTTGTCGGTGGTTAAAGAGAACAATTGATCACCCTTCTCTTTTTCTGTATTTGAGGTCTATTTTCATGCCTCTGCCCCTTCATCGTCTCAGCTCCAGACTAAACAATCCAAATTCTTTCCATCTCCCCTCATAGGCCATGTTTTCTAGATCTTTCTTCATTTTTGTTGCTCTCCTTTGGATTTTCTCCAATTCATATTTTTCCTGAAGTGCGGTGCCCAGCACTGGACACATTATTCCAGCTGAGGCCTTATCAGCATGGAGTAGAGCAGAAGACTGATTTCTTGAGACCTGCCAAAACGTCCCAGAACATTTGCCTTTTTTGCAAGGGTGTTACACTGTCGACTCGTATTTCATTTGTGATTCATTATGACAGCCAGGTCCCCCTAAGCAATACTCCTTCCTAGACAAATCATTTCCCGTTTTGTAGGTGGAGTTCTTTGCATTTGTTCTTACTGATTTCATTTTTACTTCAGACCATTTTTTTCAGTTTATTAAGATCATTTCAATTTCTAATCCTGTCCTTGCAACCACTTCCAGCTTGGAATCATCCACAAAGCTTGTAAATGTATTCTCTATGCCATTATGCAAATCACTTATGAAGCTATTCAATAGAACTGGACTCTGGAGAGATCCCTGCGAAACACCACTTGAAATGCCCTTCCTGCTTGACTGTGAACCATTGATAACTACTCTCGATGTACAGAATAGTGTTTTCCAACCAGTTGTGCATCCACCATATAGCAGGCTCATCTAAGCTATATATCCCTATGAGACAACATCAAAAGACTTACTAAAGTCAAGATAGCTGATCTACTGCTTCCCTTTATCCACAAGGCTTGTTACTCTATCAAAGAAAAATATCAAGTTGGTTTGACATGATTTGTTCTTGACAAATCCATGTTGACTTATTTATCACCTTATTATCTTCTAGGGAATTACAAAATGATTGTCTGATTATTTGCACTATTATCTTTCTGGGTACTGAAGTTAAGATATTGGTCCATAAAGCTCTGGTTTGTCCTTAGTCCCCTATTTATAGACAGCTACAGGTTGAACTTCTCTAGTCCGTCACTCTCTGATCTGGCAACAACCATCGACCGGCATGATTTTAGTTAGCTGGATGTCCACTTATCCTGGGTGTGGCCAAGTTTCCCATGCTCCCATAAAGTTTTTTATAGCCACCAGTCCTGGCTCTCAGTGATCTGTGCTGTTATTTAGCTCTAATTTACTCCTAAATGTCTTATAAGAGCCCAGTGAGCAGTAGAAGTGTTGGAAATGATGCTAGACAGCATTGACCTCCTGTAATTCACTGATTAGGTCCTGATGGTGCCGGACTACAGAAATTCAATCTGTACTATATTTGCACTTTTCTGTGATTTCTTCTGTCCTTCGTAAGTTCACAAAGATAACTGTTAACGGCTCAGAGATTTCTTCAGTCAGTTCCTTAAATATTCTAGGATGTATTTCATCTGGCTCTGCTGACTTGAAGACAAGTAAATTGTCCAATTAATTCCCAACTTGATCTTTCCCTATTTTAATTTCAGATCCTAGCCCATTTACACCGATGCTTGCTATGTTAGCTGTTCTATCATTGCTACCTTTTTGGTGAAAGCTGAAATGAAAAAAGGTATTTAACTCTTCAGCCACTGCTGCATTTTCTGTTATTGACTTTTCCTCATTGAGTAACAGTCCTACACTGTTCTTGATCTTTCTCTTGCTTCTAATGTATTAGTAAAATGTTTGCTTGTTACCCTTTATGACCCTGGCTACTTTAATCTTAAGAGGGACACTGTATTGAATCTAAAGCTTCTATTTGTGATCAGTCACTTGGAATAACTACAACATAGTACTTAGTCCCGTCATGAGTACAAGGGACTGGACTAGATGGTCCTTTCCAGTCTGACAATTCTATTATGAGATGTTTGCTACCACCATCCTGATTCCACAGGGACTCATTGTTTCCATAGAATATTTTGGGCTGAGATCTATTTCATTTATTAAATTATGCTGAAATAACTCTGAAATCAGAGGAGATGTACAGCTAGCAGGCTCAAACCAGAATGCTCAGACCAGGTGCAAATATATTTGGAGGGAAGAATAAGGGCTGGTCAGAAAGAGACCGTATCACTAAGGGCTTTCTGCATTTTTGTGACCTGGTTTGCCACGATTGGCTGGCATTTGATTATTATATAGAAGTCATATCAGCCAAAGACCTTCTAGCCCAATATTCTGTCTGTAGCAATGATCAGTATCAAATGCTTCAAAGTGAGGACTGATTGTGCTGTGCATTATAGGGAGAAAAAGATTTCATCTTGATCCCTGAAGATGGTCATCTTAAGGCTTGAACCATGAGCTTTCAGTTTTTCCAGGATCACTGGCTTAACTTGCATACTTTCTAATTATTTTTAAGGCTTTAAAAAAACCTGCTCAGTTACTCTGGTTATGAGATTCCACAGTAGCAAATGCCATAATTGTTTTAGAAAATGAACGAGTTCAGAAAAATCTTGCAAGACTAAGTGGACAGTCTCTTCTTGTCTACCTGGGAACATTTGGCTAAGCAGATCTTTACTGCGAGGGTTACGAAGTGAACAGTTTGGTTAATCACCTTCTGAAATCTGAGTCACCCAAACAAAGAAACTACAAGGACAAATTAAAATATTCAGTTTCACAATAAAACAAATGGGATTGCTGCCAAGAGGGGTTCAAATGTTCTTAGCCCTAGAGGAATGATGCTATTTATATTATCTCTGGGCTCTTCTCAGCAATTGCATCTTAAAATGAGAGAGGTGAATGAATACATGGATAGAGAAGTGAATGGATGAAGGGGTGGAAAAATGGCTGACAAAGTCGATGGGTGGACAAGGAATGACATATTAAATCTAGATGGAAGGAGGTGTTGGACTTACCCCGGAGCCCAAGGAGTTGACCTCGGTGGAGGACTACAGCTAGGCACAGGCCAGAAATGGGAAAACAAAGGAACATGGGAACAGACAGGTAGGTAAGGAAAGAAGAAAAAGGCAATTATTGGGAGAAACTGCAGGAAGAAGAATTTTTTTTTTTAATCTAGAGAAACACCAGACTGATCTTGCTCTCCTCTTTCTTATCTTAAAATAACATGTGGTGCAATAAAGCAGGGGAGAGAAAAATTCAGCTTCATAGTGAAATCTTACTGCATTTTCAAAAATCACATCAACTATCAGAGGCTAGTGCATCTGCTTACAATCATTGTGAAATGACTTGAAAGCAGGGTTCCCTCTTCTTCCTGTAGTGCTGGATAGAACATTTCTGTTTGATATAAGAAACAGCAAATCCACTGTAGTCCTCCTGGATTGGAATTGTTCACTCCTGCTTCTTTTGACACCAGCTTAATCAGCCACTAAATCCAACTCTGTGCATCACAACTTGAGAACCCCACTTCTGAGCCCATATCATAAGACCTGTTCCTTTTGGGGGATGCTTGCATTAACTGTTAGATCCTTACTGAAAATTCCAGTACATTGAAGTCCACTTAGAAGCAAACTTTCCCCAATGGAAAGCGAGTTAGATGTTGATTGGCATGTGAAGAGTGGCATTAGTGAATGTTTAAACTACTGACCCCTCTTCCCCAGTTTTAGAGTCTTGCCTGTTAGTACTTGCTGGGTCCTCTCATTTTACTGGATAGAGTTGGCTTAAGATACTGATTTTTACTGGACTGACTAAATCAAATCAAAGATTTAGTTTTAATGAACCTTATGCATGCTTAGCCCTGCGAGATGTTGCTGGTGGGGAAAGTTCAGCTACTTACTGCATCATGAGAGGTCTACTGAAACAAATGCTCAGAAAACTTCTCATTCTGTAGCCACTCTTCCAGAAACAGGCTGCATTTTCCATTGCTGCATCCCCCTGACCACTGCCTTCAGAATGAGTCAACAGCTGTCACCCACCTTAAAGTCATGTTCAACAGCAGCTTGCATCTAAATTGAGCCAACAACAACTCCTCAGAGGAGGAAACACTTTCTACTGGACTGCAAGGGCCAGCAACAAAAACGTCCATTTGATCTTTGCATGGGGCAAATTAACCTCTAGTTTATTCTTAATTCCATAACTTGGGTGTGTCAGATCATAATACAGGGCACCTCAATCAAATTAGGCAAAATGAGGAACCTCAAACAACATCACTGAAAGTGAACACTGCAGAGATATTTCAGACTTTCCCTAATTCTATGGGCTATCATTTCACAAGCTGCCTATTTCTCTCAGTCCTTCCCAGCTGAATGGACATTACCTCATTAGAAAGATCAGTCCTCAAGCCAAATAATTCTAGGAACACAAGAATTGCCAGATGGGCTCAGACTAGTCCAATATCCCATCTTAAACAGTGACCAGCATTAGATGCTTCAGAGGGAAGTACAGGAAACTGCAACATCTGGCACCTGCACAGTAATTCTGTTGCTGTGAAGAGGTTACAGATTGGCTTAAACCCTGAAACATGAGCATTTAAACTTCTTTGCATTAACTATGGTAAGTCTAGATACTCCAAATATCCAGATAACAAGATTCTAAAAGGATCTGAGCAGGTAAGTTCTTAGCCTCAACAATATTCTGTGGCAATGAGTTCAAGAATTTATTTACAAATTGTGAAAAATGTATTTCCTTGTATCAGTTTTAAATTTTCCTCTTTTCAATTTCATTAACTGTCCCTCGAGTATGTATTATGAGACAGGGAGGAATGGATTTCCAATCTGCTTTTTCTACTGCACCATCCATTATTTTATATACTTCTACCATGCCTCATCTTATTCAGCTCCTTTCTGAGGTAAGCATCCTAATATTTTCAAGCTCTTTTCATGAGAGAGTTTTTCCAGTCCTTGATCATTCATGTTGCCCTTCTCTGAGCCCTCTCTAGTTCTACAATATCCTTTTTGAGATGGGATGATCAAGACTGCAGTTTTGCAGATGAAGTTGCATCACCGATAGATATAAAAGTATAACAGACTCCATATGATTCACCATCTCATTCTTTATCAATTCCTGGTGCCCATCTGTGAACCCTCTCTAACTTTTGTAATGTTCATTTTGAGATGGGATGATCAGTAATGCACACAATATTCTAGATGAGGAAGTCCCACTGATTTGTATAATGGCATTGTACATTTTTCTGGATTATTCTGCAGCCTGTTCTTGATACATTCTAACATCTTGTTAGCTTTTTTGACTGCAGCAGCAGATTGAGAAGACTCTTCCCTGAATTGAGCAAAATGATGTCCTAGAATGCTCAAGACTGAGGCTTGCCTTTCTGTAAGGTGGTGCAAAACTTTCATGGCCGTCCCCTCCCTTCTCCCTGGAAACTGCCATGACCAGAGTTCCAGTTCTGGCATCAAGATGCAAAGGCTCAGCATGGAGATACATTAATGTGCCAGCCACAGTCCTTCCTAGCACAATTAGCAAACACAGATGTTACTAACATTAAAGAAACACAGAAAAACATCTGATGAACATCACCTACTCTCTGTCAGTGGGATGGAGATCACAACACCATTCCCTGTTCCAACCCAGAGGCGGTTGCCGGCAATGAGCAGGGCTGTGATTCGCACAAATGAGAAGCCCAACTTTCCAGTGCCTGCCAAACATGAGAATTGCAGAATCAGTGAAGACAGTATCGCTTGGAGCAATGCCACCTATCAAACTGATGCGCCCCGATCTCCAGAACAACAAACAGGCCATTTCCTGACTGGCACTGCCTTCTCACCTAGCATCTTGCTGACATAAGGCTCTATGTCCACATCCTGAAGGTGCTGATGGGTGTGGGCATGATACAGCCTCAGTGTAGAGTCCAAGCGTATGGAAACCCACACCCCATCTCCGATCCATGCCAGCTGACGGACCTGGCTTTCCCGACGTGGGTGGGCATCAAAGGATTTCTGAAAGGCATCATAGGGGGAGCAACATGAGTTTATCACTAGGCTGGGGAGCATTTGTTGCCTTTCATGACTCCTGGGTCATAGGCATAAACTAAGGAGGTAGCTCTGAAACCTCCAATACAGTACCCCAAAGCTGAACTGTGTGACTGGCCAGCAGTATTCCCTCTAAGCTTCACTACAGCAAAACTTCACAGGTAATTAATTAGCCCTTCCCAGTCAGAGGCTTAGGGCTCCGATGACTGACTGTGGGGCTGATTACAGGGAATAGATATTTTAATGGACTGTTTTGGAACTAGGACATTCATGAAATGGCTCATGCCAAAGAGTGAAATGAAATGAACCTGTTTTGCCTTACTCAGGGCACTTTTTAAACAATGCAGCAGGAATCAGCCAGCACTTCTCAGTCTAGTTTTTAAAAGCACAAGGATGAGGGAGGTGCATTTTCGGGCTGCGAATTTACTGTTGATATTTTCCCCCCTTTCATAGCAGCTGCATCCTACAAGGCATTGTTACTCCAGTTACAAATCATAATTTCAGTAAGATGGGGTTTAAACTAACTGCTTGCTCTTCAGTAAATGGAGCTTCCACCCCTCAGCTTGCTACCCACACCTGCCCATTTTATAGTCCTATACTGCCTAACAGATACACACTAGGGCCAGCCGCTGGCCTCATCAGTTAAATGAGGGGGAACGCTGAGCTAAAATGAGACCTGAGGATTCCCTACAGGGAGGAATGAGTGAGTGTGTAAGGAATGCTTTTCTGGCAGATCTCCAGAGTAAAGACCTCCCATTACAGCTCCTGCCCTACCACCATGGAGTCAACAGAGAGCATACAAAAGATCTGCATTCACTCACTCCCCTGCCAAACAGCAGCTAGAACAAATACAGCAGGAGCCAGCAACCAACCTGTCTCTCACTCTCCTCACCTCAATCTGCATTGTTTTAGGCTGGATGACATGGACTTTGTTCTTATAGCCGCACCAGACTCTATCGTACACCACAGCCATGCAGCGGATGGAATGGTGGGTATGACCCAGGTCCATCAGGTGATAATTGCTGAGGTCCCACTGACCATCTAGGGAAAAGCAGACAGCAGAGGGGTTGTGCACTCAACAGATGTTATTCCACTTCTGTGACTGGGTAGTTCCAGTGTGGTACTGTCCCAGAAATGAAAGCTGTGTTAGTTATTTAAAACACAGCTATAAGTAAGCAATACTCTTAGCTTTCTGAGTTGTCAAGGAGGAGCACAAGACTGGCCAGGAACCCTCAAGAACAAATTATTCAGGAATACAATTCATACCTTGAGACCCAGATGAAACTCAGGAGGGAAATGCTGATACATAACTGTCATAATCTGAAGACTACAGAAATCTTTGTGTTGCCAGAAGTGAAAAGAATTTCTGCAGGAAAACTCCCATAATAAGCAGTACAAAGAATCAAGATAGTTTATTATACTGAAATAGAATTTGGAGATTCTGAATGTATAAATAATCAAATGTGAATTCCTGTTAAACTGGCAGTGGAGATTCATGGATTATAAAACACACACACACCAAAGCTCATTTTCCCTAGATCTGCTAACAAGGCAGATTCACACTATTACTTGGGGGTCAGAGACTTATGCTCACTAAACACATGAAATAGGGATGTAAAATTTCAATTATTTGTCTAATCGAATAGTTGATGCAATTTGCATCAACTATTCGATTAGTTGATAAGGGTGCTTCTGCCTCTGAAGTGTTGCAACAGCTCCAGTGCTGTTGCTACACTTCAAAAGTGAAAGCGCTGTGGGGAGCCCGGGACCAACAGGGGACTCAGCAGTCCCCTGCTGGCCCAATGCTCCCTGTGGCATTTTAAGGCAGCAATGCCGGGAGAGAGAGTCCAACCCAAGATGGCCAGACCTCAGGCTCCATGCGGCGCTGCCGCTTTGAAATGCTGCAGGGAGCCCAGCATCAGGCTCCACATAGTGTTTCAAAGCAGCAGTGCCACATGGAGCCCAAGGGTAGTGGAGAGTGACTAGTCGTTCACATCCCTAACATGGAACTCCTAAAAATCTGGCTGATTATTCACCTCCTCACAATAAGTACGGAGGCTTTAGACTCCCATGAGTTTTTTTTAAAATGAGCTACAGCAAAAACCATGGGTGAAAAAAGAAAGCAAACCTAATGGACTCTCTCAAAGCTTGCTTGAATGAATTAGTCTTACACGCCATCTGTAAGGGGCATTATTCTCCCCATTTTACAGACAATGAAGCATAGTTAAATGATTTGCCCAAAGTCACTCTCAGCTGGGGACAGAACCCAGATCTCTCACTTGTAGACCTATGCTCCAGCTACTAGAGCAATCACACTTCTTCTGAAGGCATATAATCTCTAGGTCATGAAGGATTACTGTAGCTTTAATATGAATGTTCTGAATATATGAATGATCAGACCTGAATGCCAAGTTCACACTACCTAACCAACCGTAACAGAAGTTGAAACAAAACTGGTTTCCACCCAAACAGCAGGCTGTGTAGTTTAGTATGTTGTACTGACCCCACTGCTCGGATTACACTCAGATAATTCAAGGAGTAATTAGGCAAGGTTTTGCTCTGGGAACTTCAGTCACAACTGGAAACTGCTCTGAAGTTCCCAGGTGTGAATGCAGCTGGGAGTTGAAGTGTGACAGCAATGATCTCTAGAGATGCAAAATCAGCTGGCAGCGAACAGGATAAAAATCTACAACCCAGACGTAAGAGGAACTATAATGATGGAGGGTAAGGATAAAACTTCTATAGTAGTTATACATTTAAAAAAAATATTAATTCTCCAGTAAGCTGGCACCATGCCATCTTGAAACATGCTTTATTCATTTCCACAGACTGCTTCTGTTTTGAAGCTGGCTAATTCATCTTTGCTGCTTTGATTCTTACCCTCTCCTCGATGGAATATGGCTAGCGTCCCATCGGCCAAGGCAACAAGAACCCGTCCTTTCACATGCCTGAAATAATAGAAAAGAAAATGCTCATGAAAACCTGGTAGCAACAGGAAATGCTGCTGGTTTCAGATGTCTGCTTGGTCTGGGGAATGAAAGATTACTTCTCCCACTCTCTTGGTTATAAATCATTTCCTGTCTCTAGACAAATCACAGATATGATTAGCACTACTGCTAAATCTAGCACTTGCAGGCAACATTCAGCATGCATCAGAGTCACACACATAGCTTCTTTATTCTATTGGTAGCACTAGTGCCTTCATTATGAGACTGAACAGGGTCTCATCAATGCCCTGTTGAGTTTCACCTCTCCTTTTCACTGACTTTACAATAGTGTAACTCCACTGATTTCTAATTTACATTAGTGAGAGTCAGAGGAGAATCAAGCTGTTCTCCTCCTCCCCTTCCCATTTACTTATTTCCAATGCTCTGTCTCATTTAGTACAAACCTCCAACTGGGAAAGAAGGCAGCTCAGTATGGGTATGTGTACAATACACACTTAAGTCTGGGCTCTGACAGGTTTCAGCCCAAGATCTCTTTCCATCACAAATCAGTGAGAGTCAGGTCAGCAAGCACTCAGGACTTGGGTTCTAGGACCCTACTAAGTGATGGGTCAGAGTGCAAGTCCTGCATGACTCAGGTCCAAGGCCTGTCATTTTTCAAGGTGGATGCAGGTCTAGCCACAGACCCAAATAAGATGGTCTGTGTAGTGCAGAATGGACACATTAGCACAGATGAGACCCTCAGATCCAGCAAATGTAAATCCAGGCTTAAAATGCAGTGTGCATGCTCAAGCATGAACTTAGAAACACAATCTGCAAGCCTCCCTAAGACCTGGGCTTAGTGTGCAGTGTAGAAATGTCCTGTGAGGCTTAAATGGATCACTGAACAGAGAGCGGATGCAGACTCCCTCCCCACAGATCTTTACTGATTTCCAGAACACTTTTCAGGGTGAGGAAAAGATGGCCAGGCACAGGACCAACCAACGACAAGTAATGAATTCCCTGTTTTAGAGTCCCCAACTCAGTATACAAACTTACACCAGGCTCAGCACAGAATCCTTCAGCTTTATCGAATGCAGACATTTCTTCCAGTTGGACACTGCCGAGTGCACATACAGCCTGGGAGAGGGGAGCAGACAGTGACAGTTAGCAGAAAGGTCCATACACCTACAAAGGCTGAACTATAGGGTAGGGTTTGTATCTTTCACTCTAGCATGAAAGGAATTTGCAAAAGTGTAGGTGAGTTGCTCAGCCTAAGAAGAACTAGCTAAGCTAATGCAACAAGGATGCACTCTATAAAAGTAGCGGTAATGGTTTTTTTTTATGAATGCAGGTGACATAGGGTTCTGTAAGACAACAGTGAACCTACCAGCCATTCTGTGCCCCAAGCCACATTGTGGGTGCAGCACTGGTGCCTGTTCCAGCAGCATCACCATTCGCTTCCTGCTCTGGCAGCACTGTGCTTGACTCTGTTTTTTGCTGCCCATTCTCACTGCAGAGGCAAAACAGACTCAAGTTCATTACAGATCATGTCTGTGACCTAAAGTACATAGCAGAGTATCCCTTTCAGCAAGTTTCATTATTCTTAGTTCTATAAAAGTAGTGCCAAGTCCCCAGTTAGAGTCCTAGGGTGAACGCACAGGTTGATACAATCTCTGTGACAGTGCTTTTATCAATTGTTCTTCAATTGGTTAAGTCCTGATTTTTTCAAAGCTATTGTTAAATGAATGTTCTTTCTAGGTATGTTTTAACCTTAGTATTAGGTAACACACTTAGTTTACGGGTTAATGAGAATTTTTTTGTCTCTTACATTTCCTTTCGGTTAAAAAAAAAGGGGGGGGGGGGGGGTTTAAAATAGAGCTTTTTCTTTGCATTTCTATAGCACCATTCCAGCCAAAGATCACCATCCCTGTCTCATTTACTCTAAGATTTTGGGCAAAGATTGTGCCTCCTTTGATATCTGTACAGCACCTTGCACATTAGATATTACCAGAATAAATAAATGTCAAAATCAGACATAAGAGTCAGATGAGAACATTCAAGTGTAGTTGTTCTGTAAGGATTCCGCTTGATAGCAGCTCTAATTTCACATCAGGAGATTAAATATCTGCTCATAAACAGACCAGTGTGCTGTTGGCTGAACCATGTTTGTTTTATTTTATTGCTCTTTTATCCTGTTAGCCCATCTGTGATATTGACTTGGCATGAAAACGATGACAGTTTGAATCTGCCCCAAAAAAACAGGCTGGCCACCTCATTTTACTCATCATGGACAGCTGATGCAGGCAAAGAGCGATGGTAAACAACTGTATTATTATCTATTTTTTGTGTTACCATAGCACCAGGGACTCCCTATCATGGATCAAAACATTACTGCAGTAGGTGCTGTACAAACACGGGACAAAAAGATGGTTCCTGCCCTAAGGAGCTATATCTAAGGAGAAGGCAAAAGCGCATACTCCATGCAGCCAACCTACCTGTTCTGCCTAACAGGTGCCTGAGCTGGAGCTGGATCTGTAAAAATGTGCTCTGTAAGTGGACCAGGCCGAACTTGAGCTGGTTCTGTTTCATTTGCACCATTCTCTGGTACCTCTGTAGCTTCTGTTGCCTCTTCTGTAGACTGGGACTGATTAATCTTCCCATTGCTGACTGCAGCCACCTCACCTAGGGAAGAGGAACATGCTGTACGGTAAATGGGAAACCAGGCGGAGGGATCGATCTCTCTCTCTCTCGATCTCTCTCACTCACTCACTCAGAGAATAAATAAAAATAAAAGCTTCTGGTTTTACAATCATTCTTCCAAGTCAGACAACTTTTGTGTGTCTGCTATTATAGATCCCCCCAAGCCTGAGTATAGATGGGGGAGTACTAAAGCGAGATCTCTGCTCTGAAGGATAGGAGTCTGAGTGTATTTTAAGGTGAGGTGTAGTCTATGTCTGGTAGGAGGTCAGAAACCTTGTATGTTGGATCATTCCACTAAGTGTCTGACCAGAGTATTTTTATTCCTTTTCCTACACTCACTTCTCTTCTCTCCTCAGTAAAATTAGTGAGTTTATAGAAACACATTAGTTGGGAAAGGAAAATGCTAAAAATAGCAGCAAAAGTGATATCAGAGACATGTCATCTGTCCAAAAGATTCCACTCTGTTAATCCCTGTACTGTGCAGCATGATATGTATCGTTGATAGAGAAGAGGAAAAGAACACTCTGGGTTCTAAAGAGAAGATCTCAAAGGTATTTTAATTTTAACACAAAGGGGATGGCCAAGGTTTTTAAGACTTGACCCAGACTGCAAAACCTCCTGGGGATCCTCAAGAGCTTCAGGCCAGAAAGGGGAGTATCTAGATGAAGTATGCCTCGTTATAGGCACAGGGTGAAAACCAGATCATCATGAGACCTTAGTCCCGAGACTCACTCTGTCCCTTATCCAGCACGGGGGTGTCTCCGCGGGAAGAACAGTTACTGCGTGGCACATTGCACCGGGTTGCACAACCCACAAGAGTGATTCCTGCTAGGACTCCATCTGCTCCAGATGATTCTTCTGGATTCATGTCTCCCTCCAGAAAGATCTCACCTGGAGGATAGTCACTGTCGCTAGCCGCTGAAAGGAAAGGAAGAGACTCTCCCATAAGCTTAACAGCCACTCTATCCCATTTAAGTTTAGCAGTATTCTTGAGATATCCAGGGAGATGTAACATTCTGAGCTTACCAGTCTCAAGACAGTACTACAGACCCTTGGAGAGGGCCCTACCTAGCCTCCATCATTACGGCCAGGTTTGTGGAGCCCTTACTCACCCTGGTTAGTACATGCTTACATAAGTAGACTTTCTGAAGTCAAAGGAACCACTTAGATGAATAAGTGCTCATCAACGTGGGTCAGGTCTCCACAAGCTGGTCCTACATGAACGGATATGGGTGACAATCTGTGGACACAGTTGCTGAACTGCTCACAGCAGCTCCCATTTTTTAGCTATGGAATAAATGAAGCATTATTTGTGACAATCTTTTCTTACTTACCAGGGATACTGGAAATGCAGAGTACATGAGCATTGCAGACAGTAAACTGATCCACCACTGTGCCAGGCTGGTTGGCATCAATGATCACAACTTTACTTGTAGAGAGGGTACTCGTAAGGATCCAGACTCGGCTGGATGTGGCATCCATCTCATGCAGCTCCTTGACCTGCGATGAGAAGAGAACCCGAACTCCTGAGACTATGGCTAGCCAACCCAACTGTGGCAAGATTTGGATTGAAGAGACAAGTCTGCCATCTCTGGAGAGTGAACACCTCTTGTTAGCTTCTGAAGATACACAAAAATAGGCAGCCACAATGCAAACTTCTGCCGCCCTGCTGCCCCAGCATACCACAGCACAGGCTTGCAGAGAGCACATGGGGTGAATGGGCAGTTTGGCCCTTAGCTTTGCTGCTGAAATTTACAATTAGTGACACTAGGAACTCTTTCGGAGAGTCATATAGTAACAACATTTAGACATCCTGCAAACATGGGCTATACCTGAACTATTAACTTAAGCAAGGAATGCTCTCTGACTGCTATTAGCACAACAAGTCCTTTTTTAAAGTCATCACAGTTCCCCAGACAAGCCACAGAACAGCTATGCATGCCCTCTAGGTGGCTTCAAAACTGCTGTAACAATGGGTTGAGTATCTCACTGGGTTTATGTTCAATGGAAAAAGCTGCTTTCTAGAATGGAATGAGCAGTTCAGAAGCAGCAGCTCGTTCCAGTAAAATCTCTTGCAGTGGTAAAACAGGGCAGGGAATGAGCATACCAACTCACCTGATAGTAAGTCCACTTCTTAACTCAAAATACAGCTGGGATGCAGATGGGCTTGAGTGGGAATCCACTAGTTATTAGAAATCTATTGCTATATTATCCTGCTTCTCAGAGGCTTTGCAGCCATCCTACTGTGGAAAGGCATGAAAGCTAAAGTAGCAACAATCTTGCAAAGATTTACAAAGCCCAAGGAAGCTCATGATATTATACATACATATATTTTGTTAGTCTGTAAGGTGCTACAGGACTTCGAGTTTTTTTTTGTGTTTTTTTTTTTTAAGCAACCTACATTCAACTGTACTTTCACTACTTATCAATTACAAGTACATAAGCTCTATCTTTTTCCATTCTCATAGCTGCTAACATTGCGTCTTTTGGAAGGCCAAATGAAATGAACCATTGTGTTTGCCATTACTGCTTCTGTCTGATAGCTGGAAAGCAGTGGTTCTGTATTACTGAAGCAGCAATAGCCATCTGTTATCCGATTCCATGATTCACAGCACATCCTGTTCCTGCCTGAATCCTGATACTATTTATCAAAGACTATTTCCATTCAACATCAGACAAGCCTTTCATTCTAATAAAGCACCTTGTATATGGAGGTCTCCAAGCACATTACAAAGGGGAAAATGGAGGCTTGGTCAGGAATGTGTCTTAGCCAAGAACACAAATTCATTGGTGGAGTTGTAAATAGCACCTGCTCTTATCACTGGATAATGCTGCATAGATATTAAATCAATGGCAACAGGAGGAAAGATTATGCAAACAGCCTCACAGAAGGGAGGCCAGAAAAATGGGGGGAGAATCAGAGGATCCCTTTTCTGACCTTTTTCTTTTCCGGAGATGTGTGATTACTTTTGTTGTTCTCTCCTTCTACCTCCCGGTCACAGGTGAGAGGATCACGTCCAGGATCTGGCTTCTGTCCATTCCCAGAATCCTGTTCAAAAGGCTTCCACCCCATCAGGTTGACTCCAGCTGCACACCACAACTAAACAAAGCAGAAATTATAACAGACTAAGAACTATTTGGGGACCAGGACCTTACTAAATTCAAGTTCCTCTACTGAGCACTCTATGCACATTCCCAACACCTACAAAAACGTAGGAGGATTTCTACTAGAAGCCACAGTTAATTTAGGGGAGAAAGGAAGGAGGAAATCTGTTGTGTAGCAGAAGCCACTACTTTCAGAGTCAATTTTGCAAATATGATTTGATTATGTTAAAAGAGAAAGAAAATAATAAACTGTGTGTGTGACCTGAAATCAAGAGGGTGAAAGGGGTCCCCACACACTTTTAGGTGGAGAAACAGAATGTTTTCTTTCAACACCAAAAATCAATGAATTGGCAGCACTAGCAGAGTTCACACTTGGAAAAACATGGTTACTCACCTTCTTATAACCGCTGTTTTTTGAGATGTGTTGCTAATATCTATTCAAATTAGGTGTGCGTGCACTGCGTGCATGGGTGATGGAAAGTTTTACCCTAGCGACTACCTGTTGGGTTGGCTGCAGAGCCCCCTGGAGTGGTGCCAGCATAGTGCTCTATATGTGATCCTGATGACCCAATAGTCCCTCAGTTCCTTCTTGCCAGCTGCTCCAACAGTGGGGAAGAAAGGTGGGTCTGGAACAGACAGGAGTAACGTATCTTGAAGCACAACAGTTACAAGAAGGTGAATAACCATTTTTTCTTCGAGTGCTTGCTCATATCTGTTCCAATTAGGTGATTTGCAAGCCATACCCAGGAGGAAGGGCTGGAGTCAACAAATGGCTGACTGAAGTACTGCTGTGCCAAACACCGTATCCCATCTGGATTGATTCACAATGATATAATACGATATGAAGATAGGGATGGAAGACCTATTCACCGCCCTGCAGATCTCCTGGAGAGGGACACGAACCAGGAAGGCAGCCAAGCAGGCTTGCACCCGAGTTGAGTGCATCAGACATCCCGATATCACAACCTTGGCCATGTCATAATGTGCAAGCCGTGATTCAAGAGGAAATATGCTATGACGATACTGGCAGCCCCTTCATCTGTTCTGCTGCTGCCATGAACAGTTGCATCAACTTTCAGAAGACTTAGTGCAGTCAGTGTTGAGGGCGAGTGCCCTCTTGACATCGAGGGAGTGCATTCATTGTTCCCATAAGCTCTCGAGGGGCGTCAGGTGGAAAACTGGCAGAAAGTTATCCTGGCTGGTATGAACGCTGGACACCACCTTCAGGAGGAATGCTGGGTGCAACCAAAGAGGAATCTTACCTATATGGAAAACAGTGTGTGGGGTTCGGACATTAAGGTGCAAAGTTCCAACACGCAGCATGCGGAGGAGATGGCTACCAGAAAGGCCACTTTCCAAGAGAGATAAAGGAGCAAACACGTGGCCAAGAGCTCCAAGGAGAGCCCCCCCCAAGAGAGGAGAGGACCAAGTCGAGGTCCCATGTAGGCACAGGATGCTTGACTGGTGGGTGGAGTCTGTCCAGGACCAGGGGCTCACAAAGACTGCAGCCTGCCTCACCTGGGTGAAAGGCCAATATAGCTGCCAGGTGGACCTTAATGGATGAGGTCACCAGTCCCTGATGCTTAAGGAACATGATATATTCCAGCACATAGGGAATGGAAGCAGAGGTGGGGTCAATGTGGCACTTGGAGTACCAGTATATACATCATTTCCATTTAGGCAGGTGTGAGACCCTAGTGAAGGCTTTCAGCTCCTAAGGAAGATGTGTCTGACCTGCTCTAAGCAGGCTCTCTGCTGAGTTCAACCATGTAGCCTCCAACCCATCAGATGGAGAGAGTGATAGTCTGGATGGTGGAAGCAATCGTGGTCCTGTGTGATGAGATCTGAGAGGCAAGGCAATGGAACTGGCTGTTGAACTGACATGCTGGGGCCACCAAAATTATGTCTGGCCTGTCCCAGAGGATCTTGAGAAGTGCCTTGCATAACAGCAGGAACAGTGGGAACACATACAGCAGGCGACCATGCTACAATATCAGGAAGGCATCTGCCAGTGACCTGGAATGAGTTTCCATAAGGAGCCAAATGGGGGGTATTTCTTGTTGTGGTGGGTTGCAAAGAAACTGACCTGGAGAAACCTCCACCTTTGGAAAAGTGTGTGAATTTACATCCGGTTTGTTCACGAGTGAAGAAATGCTGTCTGGTTCTGGACTCCAAGAAGGTACGATACCTTTAGATGGATTGAGGGGGCTATGCAAAGCTCCCACAACTGGAGGGCTTGCTGTCAGAGAGGTGATGACTGGGTTCTGCCTTATTTGTTGATATAATACATGGGGGTTGTGTTGTCCATTATGACCTTCACACACCGATCCCAGAGGTGAGAGGAACACAGAGCACACAAGATGAACTGTCCTGAGTTTGCAGACATTGATATGAAGAAATAACTCTTCCACTGGCCACACTGCATGGGTTGTGAGATCTTTGAGGTGTGCTTCCCAGCCCAAAGCAGACATATTGGTCATGAGAGCGGCTGAGGGTTGTGGTGGGTGAAAGGAAACAACGAACTGCACAGCCGTTGGAGCCGTTGCCGGTGCTGACTCAGCCCGCAGCCCTTTGCCAGGTACCGTTATCGAGTCCTTGGTGCAGGCAAAACTTGGGGCTGAAGAGCTGCGGCCCTTGCCCGTCTTCTCCACGGGATGCCTCGGCAGGTGCCCGGTCTGTCTCCCACACTCACTCTCTCAGAGGGCTTAGAGGTCCTGTGGGGAGGCTCCTGAGCTGGTGGACGAGCCTCATGCGTCCCTGCGGCAGCGGAGGATGGCTCAGTCATTTCGGGGGTCTAAGGGCTTTGTTGAACAAAAGCACCCTCAGCTTCAACTCCTGGTCATGCCTGGCACGCGCGGTTAATTTAGTGCAGTGAGTGCACTTCAGCGGGACATGTCCATCTCCGAGGCATTTGATGCACCGCGAGTGCTCATCCGATGCCGGCATGGCATCCTGGCACTGGGTGCATTTCTTAAAGCCAGGTGATCCTGGCATGATCTTCTATTCTGTATTACTTTTCTACTGACAACTAAAAACTTAAAACTAGGACAAGAAAAAAAAATTTTTTTTTTTTTAAATTGAATAGAACTGTAACTATTAAGAGAAAGAACTATCCTAACACTAATAACTATTAAGTGACAAGACTGCATCTCTAAAACTAATCTCCCGTACTCCTCAGAAAGGAGGGAGAGTGGGTCCTAACTCTGTCTGCGGCCGCGGACGGTTGAAAGGAAACTGGCAAGGCCGAACCGTGCTCAGCTGAACGGCGCAAGGCAGCAGCCGTGCATGCACGGTCCAGCAGGGCTACTGCTACTGAAGATTCTTCAGTTTGCAGCGCTGGAATGAGCCCAGCACCTCGAGTGGAGCACCCTTGGGGACACTTCTCGACGAAGAAACAACGAACTGCACATTTCTAGGGTCTAGGCACCAACGAAGCACCTCTAGGATGCTCTGCAGACACATCACCACTTTGTCAATACTGTCACAGTTCGGCCGGTAAATGGATTGAAGCCTGGTGAACAGCATGACATAGATGCAGGCTGCCATGTATCCAAGGAGTTTGAGGCACTGCTTGGCTGTGTTCATGGGAAAGGCAGAGAAAGACTGAGTTAACTGTGACATGGCCACAAGCTGTGGTTCTGGTAGGAACGTCTGGGTAGAGTGAGGATCGATTTGTGAGCAATGATTAGCCGAACCAGATGCATTAGCATCAACTGGGTCAGAAGAATGTGAGCATCCATCTGCTGGCAAGTCCAGCCCCAGAGAAGTCAATTGCCCAGGTACAGTGTACTGGGATGCCCTGATGGCACAGAAAAGTAGCACCACTGCCATGCATTTGCTGAAGGCACAGGACACTGTGGACAACTCAAGTGGGAGGGCAGTGAACTGGTAGTGCACACCATTCACCACGAATTGGAGGGATCACCTGTGGAATGGCTTGATGGTGATGTGAAAAGTCTCCTTCATATCAAGGGCGACATACCAATTCCCTGGAGCCAGGGAAAGAAGAATAGAGCTCAGGGAGACCGTGCGGAACGTGTGGTTAGAGATGAATTTGTTGAGTCCTCTGAGCTCCAGCATGGGCTTGAGGCCCTCCTTCGCTTTGGGGATCAGGAAGTAGCAGGAGCAAAAAACCCCTGCCTCTGAACTCCTGAGGAACCTCTTCCACTGCCCCTACGGCTAGGAGTGCTTGCACCTCCTGCAGGAGGAGCTGTTCACAAAAGGGGTCCCTGAAGAGGGACAGACAAATGGGGTGGAAGGGAGAGTGGGAGCAGAACAGGATAGAATATCATTTTTCCACTGTACAGAGACCCAGGCATCCAAAGCAAACAAGACCTGGTGGAAATGGGACAGATGATTCTGGAAGGGAGAGGAGAGATCCAAAAGGGCAGTTGGTACTATGACCTTGGGTGCACTCATCAGAAAGGCTGCTTCAGGCGGTTTTTGCCTGCCCCAACTGGGGATAGAACGACTTATTTCAAGGCTATTTTGAACAGCATCTAGAATAGTTCCATATAACTCTAGAGGGAAAGAGTCTTTGGGCTGGATTGCTGGGATGTACATGCCTAAGAGTTCCATGGTGTTTCTGGAGTCCTTCACGCTACACAGGCAGAAATTGGCCTGTTCTGCAAAAAGATCTGTGCCTTCAAACAGGAGGTCCTGGGTGATTTGCTGGACCTCCGGCAGAAGAGCAGATAGTTGAACCAGGCGTTGCAGCACATAGCAATCCCTGATGAGAGAATTTGAACTGTAAAATCTGCCACATCCAGTGACACCTGAAGAGATGTATGGGCAACTGCCTTCCCATCCTGAAACACCACAAATTCATCACAGGAGTCCGGGCGCAGGAGCTCCTTGAGTTAAAGGAGGGAAGCCCAGGAATTATAATAGCATCTGCTCAGGGTAGGTTGTTGATTAGCTACCCTGAATAACAAGCCCCCTTTGGAATATACCTTGTATTCAAATAGGTCAAGGCACCAGTGCCTGGTGCCCCTGCCTCTCTTCCACTGGTGTCCCTGCCTGGTGCCCCCTGCCTCTCCTCCTCATTCACAAGGGAACACTGTGGTGGGGAGATGAATAAGTACTCAAAGCCCTTTACAGGAATAAAGTATTTTTGTTCAACTTCCTTGGCTGTTGGGAAGACAGAGGTGGGGGGTTGCCAAATGGTCCTGACAGTGAACTAAATAGTTTTAATTATGGGAAGCGTTATCCTGGACAAACCCTCCAATGTCAAAATGTCCACCATGGAGTCCTCCTACTCAGCCACCCCTTCCACTTGCAGGTTGAGACTCCAGGCCACCCTATGGAGCAGATCCTGCAATGCCTTGTAGTCCAGTAGGGGGCACTGAAGTGCCAGTCACTGCAGAGAAGAGGAAGAGGATGAAACTACTGGTGGGGCTGAGGCTGGCACATCCAGCTGCTGTGGGCCAGGGGCAGGGTCCACTGGAGCATCCAGGGTAGCAACCAGCAACAGGGCTATTAGGGCTGACCCTGAAGGAGGGCGGCTAATCAACTCTTCTCAGACCTGGGACTCTGATGGCACCAATGGGGGTGCTTTGGGCAAGGCTCCCTGCGTCTACAGGGTCCAAAATTGCCACTGAGGTGACCATTGGTACAGAGGAGTGTCCTGCATGGGTTCAGACAACACAGGCGCTGATCTGTCTGAAGCACCAAAGGCCACATCCGAACACAGAGATGGTGATGCAGAGCAGGATGGCCAAATTTGCAGGCAGTGTCAAATAGCCCCTGCCTGGAGAGCAGTGCCAAGGAGAGAGATACTGTGGTTGAGACCTGCTTTTGGACCTTGAGTGGTGCTGGAACCTCAAGCTGTGCCTCAGGGAGTACAATGGTAGAGCAGGTGCTGGGAGGACGAGCTGCTTCTCAATGGAACCAGTGCCTCGACGGGTAGCGGTGTCACCCATGAGGTTGCAGCAGTTAGTCTGATTGGAGTCTTGAGTCCAAGCAGGGTTGCAAGGAGCAATGCCGAGTGGATGGCAACTGTGAGCTAGATCCAGAGTGGGACCAGGATCTGCTGCCCAAAGACACCCTTAAACAGGAGCAGCTCTCTGGGGTGCCTAGGCTGCCACACCAAGTCTTTCTTATGTGCCAATGCTGGGACCACAGCCAACTGGGCAGGTAGTCGCTAGGCTAGTGTAAAACTTTCCCACAGCCATGCATGCAATGTGCGCACACTTAATTGGAATTGATATGAGCAAGCACTCTAAGAAGAACAAGGCTTTTAGGGTATGAGTCTGCAGAATGCATGCAGATAAACTGGATTTATCTTCAATTTGGGCTAAGCATGCATAAAGAATGTAGTATTGGGCCCACAGAAGCAGGTCTCCTGAAAGTGTGAAATGACTTGTATCTTCTCCTGTGATACCTAACCCACTGTGAGCCATTTATACTTTTTTTATGAGAATGTTAGGGATGGGATCCTATCACCAAACATGGGGCCAGTGAACAATCTCTGGGGAAAACAGACCAAGCAGAACATCCCCATAGGTCAGCCTATGCTAGGAGACTAAGATCAGAAACTGCCAGCAATGTAAGAATTCTCTTACCATTTCATATCCAACTGCAGTCTGAAAATCAGCTCTGAATAGGAGAGGCAAGATGAGGGAGGGAATATCTTTTATTGGACCAATGACTGTTGGTGATTGACACAAGCTTTTGAGCTCCACAGAGCTCTTCTTCATGTCTGAGAAAGGTACTCAGTGTCACAAATTCAGGCCTGGCAGAAGCAGACACAGCTCCAAAGAAATCTATTGAGTTAAACGCCGAAGCTAAATTTGGCTTATACTAGTGATTTGTAATCAGAGATGGAAGTTAAAATAAGAGGTTTATAGCTGCCTTCAACTGCTCTTACTGATTTTCTTATATCCTTTTCAAGCACAATGTTCTCAGGCTCCTTTGTAAAGGGAGCTTTATAAACTCAGGTGGTTGCTGATGCTGCATCACTCAGACATAAAAACAAGCAAAGGACATAGGAAGGACATGGTAATGTTTCCTGGCAACCAGAACTTGCTCAGAAATGTATCCTTATAACTAGGGCTTGACGAACCGCGGCAAAATCTGCTCGCCAGCCCCGCACTGTGCATGCGCAAGACCCGGTGAACGGGCGACCGGCTGAAATCTACTCGCCACGGGCGAGTAGATTACTGATTTGTCAAGCCCTGCTTATAAAATGTTGTCCCACATGCTTTAGAAATAAGCCATTACAAAGGCAAAGCAGGAGTAGAAATCTTCAGATTTAAACAGAAACTTTGAACAACTGGGCAGTGTCAAAAATTTCAAATGACATAAAAACTGCTCCAGTAATTTGACCATAATCCATAGCTGGGATGTGCACCACTTGCAGTCAGAATGGTATGTAGCTGAATGTTTACCTTCATGGTGGGGTCCTTCTCCACTAGAGGACGACAGTACACTGGCACAGGGACATTTTTCATGCGGGTGTCTTCCTGGCCACCATTGGGACTCAGCTATGGAGGAAGAGGAGGCAGGAAAGACAGAACAAGGTAGTGAGATAATTAAAAACCACGCTATAACAACAGAGCTATCACTATAAAGGCATAACAAAAAACATTAGCCTTAGAAAGACCTTGCAGTTTCTCACCACCAGTGCTTGTGTATACTTTATCATACACCTTGAATTGAATGAAGCCTCAAATGGCTTGAGACCAATCTACCTGGGAGACCAGTTTTCTCACCATGATATGCTTCCAGAGTTATGGTTTCCCAGTGCTAGGGGCTCACTGTTTCTGGGAGTGAGTGGGTTACAACTGGTCTGACCAGTTCATAATGTGTGTCCAAAAAGTGTCATGTAAGCTATCAATAGAAAACACTGATCTAGTGTAGTACGGAGCACAAACTCAAAATTACAAGCATATTGGAAATTTGTGTCCTGACAGGCAGGGCAAAAGTTATTCTACTCTAGACAAAGAAATGTTGCTCAGCCACCTAGAAGGCATCTCCAATGTACATTAAGAGATAAAGGGAATGAAAACAACATAGAAGATAAACAGGACCATCAAGACAGCAAGGGGAGGAGACTGCAGGAAACAGAATAATTTGCATTTTAGCAAACACGGGGCATAGGAAGGGGAAAAAACAAGCCAGGAGCTTCCTCCACCTTTGGATTCAATGTTGCCTTCCTGACAACTGCCTGGACTAGATTGGCTCCAGAACGTGACACATGGTCAGCACAGGTATTGCTGGTATATTTCCCCCTGACCTAACAAGGGTCTGGATTAATTTTATGTTGATGGGTAACCTTCAGAAAAGTTCACTAGACTATGAACAAAAAGAGCAAAGATGAGAAGGTTACTCACCCTGTGCAGTAATGGAAGTTCCTTGAGATTGTTGTCCCTTGAGATTATTGTGGGTGCTCCACCTTAGGTCTTTGAGGCACCGCTGTGCGCCTAGTAATAGATTTACAGTAGCAGTACCCTGCAGTAGGCTACGCATGCGAGCCAGACAGCATGCACGGTTCCGCTACCACACATGCACAGCCAGCCGTCCCTTCAGTTCCTTCTCTGCCCCAGAAGGAGAAATCAACATGTCTGAAGCAGAGGGGAGGAAGGGCAAGTAGTGGAGCACCTGCAGGGACAACCATCTCGAAGAATCTCCATTACTGCACAGGGTGAGTAACCTTTTCTTCTTCGAGAAATGCCCCTGTGGGTGCTCCATCTTAGGTGACTATAGAGCAGTACCCGTAATGGGAAGGCTAAGTGCTGTGTTGGACCTTGGTCAGGACCGTATGTCCAAATTTAATGCTCTGTTTCAGGTAAGTGGCAAGGGCATAGTGTCCGGCGAAGTTGCAGCTCTGCAAATGTCTGAGAGAGGAATGCAACTAAGGTAAGCTGTAGAGGCTGCCATGGCCCTCGTGCAGTGTGCCCACAACTGAAGTGGAGGCTCGTCTCTGGGTAGAGATTTGCATGCCCAGGGATCGTTCAGCAATGGAGATGAAAAGTCTGTTTATTTTATGAATTATCCTTGCCCTTTCCAAATAGAAGGCAATCACTCGGCACATATCAAGTGTGTGCCATTTAGCTTCTTCAGTGATTGCATGAGGCTTTGGGAAGAAGACAGATAACACCACAGGCTCATTGCAGTGCCAGGAGGTAAGTATCTTTAGTAAGAACTTTGGGTGTGGTCGCAGAACCACCTTCTCCTTATAAAATATAGTGAACGGAGGGTCAGCCATTAGTGCCCCAATTTCACTCACTCTTCTGGCTGATGTAAGAGCAATCAGCAAAGCCACCTTCATTGAGAGGGGAAGCACTGAGCACGTGGCCATAGGCTCGAATGGTGCATGGCTGAGAGCGCAAAGTACCAGATTGAGGTCCCAGCCTGGAACTGAGGTTTTAACTGGTAGGAACATGTTTTGAATGCCTATTAGAAAGCGCTCAGCTGTTGGGTGGGCAAATACCAATTTGTTCTCGATGGGCTGGTGAAAGGCTGTGAGGTGTACTTTCAATGAACGAAAGACCTGAGTGTTTTAGGTTTAAAAGGTACTTTAAATTTATTAATTGGATAGTGGGATTGTTGATGGATTTGCAGATCTCTGATCCACCGAGAGGGAGCATCTACACCACTTGTGGAGGTTAAGTCTTTCTTGTTGTTACTCTCCAACTACTTATTAAGATCTGTTTGACTTGATCTGTAAATGTTGCATCTACTGAAGAGAGCCACTGAGAAATCACGCCCAGAGATGAAGGATCTGGAGGGATAGAAGCTGGATTTGATCATCTTGCTGTGTTAGAAGATGAGGAACTATCAGGAGACGCCATGGAGGTCTTGTGGACATGGGGAGCAGGTCTGTCATGGCCATGCTGGAGTGATAAGTATTACTGACGCTGCATTTGCTCTTATTTTGTTGACCACCTGGTGAAAAAGTGGGATCAAAGGAAACGCATATAGAAGGGATTAATTCCAAGATATTGTAACAGCATCCCCCCGGAAGTGTAGCTCAATGCCCGCATATGACCAATACCGTGGACACTTCCTGTTGGCATTTGTTGCAAATAAGTCCACTCTGAATTCTAATACATTGTTGTTCAGGGAACATTTGTGCAGATCCCATCGGCCCTAGACTCTGAGAGGACCGGAGTGTGCCCTCCACCCCACAAAGGAGGCATCTGTCGTGATCATGATAGTCAGGGGACTTCTGTGGAAGGATAACCCAATGCACACGGTTTTTGGATTCACCCACCAGTTTAGTGATTGTTTGATTTTGTTTGGAATTGAAATCAGTTTGTTGATACTGTTGTAATGAGGTCTGTAAGCCACTCTTAGCCACTGCTGCATCGGTCTCATGTGTAATCTGGCGTGTGCCACCACTGACGTGGCCCCTGCCATGTGGCCTAGTAATTGGAGGCAAGTTCTGGCTGGGACTCGTCGGCTGGTTTGGAGCAATTTGATAAGGTCCTTGACAGACTGGAATCTCTGTTGCAGAAGGGAGACTATTGTCCAGACACAGTCGAGGTAAGCCCCAGTAAATTCTATAGTCTGAGCTGGTTGGAGCTTGCATTTGGAACAGATTTATTTGTAGCCCCAGAGTCTGGAATAGAGACATGGCTAAGGAGACCGCTTCAAGGGCCTTTTGGATTGTGGTTGCTCTTCTCAGGCCATCATCGAGATAGGGAAATACTGATACCCCCCATTTGCGGAGGTGCACAGCCACCATTGCAATTATCTTTGAGAAGACCTTTGGAGCTGTGGAGAGTCCAAAGGGTAGCACTCTGTATTGGAAATGTTCCAATGTGCTGGCTGGATGGATACATGAATATAGGCATCCTGAAGGTCGAGAGTCGATAACCAATCCTCTTCACCATCTTGAAGTATTGACGTCGTATGTGTCGGTTGAGCCTTCTGGGATTGAGAATTGGCTTCCACCCCCAATTTCTTCGTTGTGAGGAAATAATGGGAGTAGAAACCCCCGCCCTTGTATTGCTGGGGTATGGGTTCTGTGGCCCCTAGTGGAGAAGGTGTTCGAGCTCTTGGAGTAGTATGCTCTTGTGAGATGGGTCCTTAAGGAAGGACAGGGAGGGTAGGTGGAAAGAAGGGAGAGTGGAAAAAGGAATGCAGTATCCGTGCGTCACGACGCCTAAAACCCACTTATCAGTTGTGATAGAGGACCAGTGGTGGTAGAAGGGAAGTAGGCGGTGATGAAATAGCAGATGGGTTTGAGGCAGCTCTAGATGAGGGGGCGTTATCAAACTCTCAGCCTGATCTTCAGAACATTTGCCCCGATGTTGACGGTTGAGACGTAGCAGGTTGGCCAAGGGCCTGTCTCCATCTAGTTTGTCGTTGTCTCCGCCTCCTGTCACGATGCCTCTGAGCTTGATTGAAGGGCGAAGATTTGTATCTTTGATGAAAATATCTGTTCTGTTTGACTGAAGGTACATGTATGCCAAGAGTTTTCAGCATCGCCCTGGAATCTTTAAGAGAATGGAGGGACGCATCCATGGTGTCTGCAAACAGCTTTGATCCTTGGAAGGGGCGATCCTCTACCACTGCCTGTACCTCACAGGGAAAACCTGACAAATGAAGCCAGGAGGACCTTCTCATCACGATGGCGGTCACAATAGATCGTGACTGTATCAGATGCGTCGAGGGCAGCTTCTAGGGTGGAGGAAGGAAAGGGAGGGAGGAAATCAGTATGCCCTCATTTATGTTGGCTGTGAATTGCTCTCTTTTACCTTTGGATAAGTTGTCAATAAAGAGTGAAAGCTGTTCAAAGATATGGTGTGTGTATTTTGCCAACATTGCAGTGCAGTTTGATATGTGGAGACTAAGGGAAGCCAAGAAGTAGGCCTTTCTTCCAATGAGGTCCAGGCGCTTCTGTTCCTTAACATATGGGGGGGTGCACGTGGCGCAGTTTTCCCCTCTGATTAACTGCCTCTATTACTATAGAGTTAAGGGATGGGTGGGAGAACAGAAAGTCCACACCCTGCAGGGCCACACAGTATTTACGGTCGGACCTTTTGCAGCCTGGTGGTATCGTGGCTGGCATCTGCCATATAATGCTGGCAGGGTCCATAAGCACAGGGTCCATGGATTAAGGCCAGTTTGGAGGTAGGTGAGGTGTGGAGTATGCTGATTAGTTTGTGCTGAGTTTCAGGAAGGCTGACTAGAGAGACCTCAAGGACCTCTACAACCCACTTGTAGAATTCCTGGAAAGAACAGAAGTCGTCTCCCACTGTGAGGGATGGAGGCATCAAGGTGTCATTAAGAGAAGAGGAGGATGTGTGCGTTGGGGGACAGGAGGAAACAGAAGACTCCTCGTCACTAGATGCTGGTTCCTCCTCCTCTTGATAGGCTGACCTGTTGAGTGATGGCAGGGATGCTGCTCTAAAGCAAGGTGCCGTTGACGTACGGGGTTGCATCTGCTGTGGATGTTGGACTCGATATGCTGACCATGGGTCCCAATACGGCCAGTTGGAAGGGAGTGGCATGGGAGGAGACAACCATTGCATGGTTGCAGTTGCACTGCTGTGTGCTACTGCTGTGGTTGGGGTTGCTTCAGGGAGGAATGCCTCAGGGTATGGGTGCCGACCAAGGGCTCTTCATCACTAGACAATGGAGGTACTGAACCCAGTGTAGCCGAGTGTAAAAAGCTGCCAGACACAGGAGTGCCATAAGTGCCGAACAGAGGCACTTAAGTGCCAAGGATACCCTTGAGTTCCTCCGTGGTGGTGAATGGGACCAGTACCGGAATCTGCAGTGACGACGGCAACTAAGATGGGACTATCACCGCTACATGTGGTGCCGACTGTATTGAATGGGGAACCGCTTCAGTGCTGGGGGCGGCATGAGTACTGACAGTACCATATGAGGATTTGCCTTCTTCGGTGCCTTCGGAGCCTCGGCAAAAGATGGCTTGGTCTTCTCTTTCTTCAGCATAGATGTGTGCGCTGACAGTGCCGGTGGCGCCAATTTAGACTTGGCTTTGACTGGCGCCTTGGTGCTTGGCTTTCTTAGGTCTTTGGACGCTCAGGAACCATTGGTGCTGGACGGTCCTGGAACCTCCCTGTCTGGAGCTGCAGCAGGGGGCGGAGCAGGGGGTACTTTGGGTGCTTGCTCCTGTTTTTTTGAAGGAGAGTCACCTTTCTGTGAGGAATGAGATCTGTTTCTAGATTACTCAGAGGAAGAGTTTCTCGAGGTAGAGCTGGCAGACATGGCCCTTTCAGACATGGTTAAGGGGGACTGCTGGCGCAGGGGAGAGGAGTGCTCTGGGTCTGAGGCAGGTCTCATCATTTTCTTGAGAGAGAGAGAAGTTTTAGTTGAAGCTTCCGTGCCTTCCATATGCAAGCCGTTAACTGCCTGCAATGCTGGCACAGTGCGGTAGCGTGTGCCTGATCCAAACTGCGCACACTGGGAATGACCGTCTGAGATGGGGATAGATAGCCTGCAGGAGAGGCAACGTTTGAATCCCGGGGAACCAGGCATGCCAGGTAGTAAAAGTCTGCGAGGCTGAAAAATGATAGCCATATAACAGGAGAAAAGAGTCTTTTTTTTTAAACTGAAGAAAAACAACTTAACTCTAAACAAGAAAGTACTGTAACGCTAACTATGGAAGTAACAAGGAAATATTCAAATTTTCAAAGTACTTCAAAAAGAAATTGGAGAGCACCTGCAGTTCTGACCGATGCTGGTAGAAAAGGAACTGAAGGAACAGCTGGCTGTGCATTCATGGTAGCGGCACGGCATGTGCCATCTGCCTTGCGTGCGCAGCCTACCAAAGGGCCCTGCTACTGTAAATCTTCGACTAGGCACACAGTGGCGCCCCAAAGACCTAAGGTGGAGCACCCACAGCAACAGTCCTCAAAGAAGAACTCCAGTTGAGAAGGCCAAGAAACAGAGTACTTTGAACTTTGTGAGATCCTCACCAGATCCCCCCGCATCTTGCTGAAAGGTAGATTGGTAAGAACAGGGGCTTGAATAAAGGCTGTAGATGGTTTTGTCAAGCCTTAGCGACTAGAACGATTCTTTTTGCTGGTGTTTGCTTGTAACCATTTCTAACTCTACCATCTATTCACTTAAAATCCAATCTTGCTTAGATAAGTAAAGTATGTTTGTTAACAAACTCAACCCATTGCTGTGTTTGATTTAAAGCGAGTGTGAACATTAGTTAATATGGCAAGCTGTTGGATATTGTATCTTTAAAGGAACAAACAAATCTTAAATCTACCTGAATGGTCAAAGAGAGAGCTGGACATTGCAAAACACACAAGTTTGGAAAAATGTGGGATTGGGAGTGTGTTGGGGTTACTTTGCCAGGTGTACCCAGAGCGCAACTGAAGGGTAACAAGCTGGCTGATGGAGTCAGGGCTGCTTGGCCCACAGACACTCTGTGCAGCCTTGTTTGCGGGCTAGGAAAGTCCAGAGGAACACCACACAACAGAGGCTTTTGAGAAGCACTCAGATTTACAGAGCAGGCAATGACACAACCCGGCACTGGGCTAGACTGCCCCCAGAATGAGACACACATGGTCACCACAGACACTACTGGTATATTCCCCCTTGATGCAATGAGAGCAGGTGGCTGGCAGAGCATTCTCTCTAAAGGGCCTCATGGCCAATATTCAGTATAATTAATGCAGAATGCATTTTGTTATGTGCACCGAGGCATGTGCAAATGTGCACTACCAGCAAAAACATGCTACTAGCTGTGGGCTGGACAGCACCTGAACCTCTGCTGGATGGTCACCCAAGCACACAGTTTACAGGGAACACTGTTCATGACATTGGAGTGCAGTCCAAAGCAATCTGGGGATTTGTCAACTTTCAGTGCAAATTGCAGGGCCCATTTGCTGGGCGTATCAGAGACTCATGGTATCGTATCTCAGTGTATAGGCTAAATTGAAAAAAATAAAGCAAACAAAAGAATGGCCTCTGGCAGAGGAACATGAATTATTGCTGCTTCCAGACTGAATTCATTCAGAAACTTCTATGCAAGAGGAATTTGAAGCGCAGGTGGTGTTCTTGTCCATCCTCCCTGTTGAAGGAAAAGGTACAGGTAGGGATCATCGAATTGAGGAAGTAAATGCGTGATTGTGCATATGGTGTCGGAGAGGGGGCTTTGGTTTCTTCGACCATGGGACTCTGTGCCAGGCAAAGGATTGTTAGGAAGAGATAGGATCCACCTAATCAAGAGAGAGAAAAGAGCATCTTCGCGGGCAGGCTTGCAAACCTAGTGAGGAAGGCTTTAAACTAGGATAGTTGGGGGATGATAACCAAAGCCCTGAGGTAAGTGGGGAAATCAGATACCGGGAAGGAACACAAGGAGGAACGAGCAACAAAGGAGGACCCCTGATTCGAATGAAGAAGGTAGGGCAATCAACTGGTTATCTAAGGTGTTTGTACACGAATGCAAGAAGCCTGGAAAACAAACAGAAAGAATTAGATGCCCTGGCCCAGTCAAAGAACTCTGATTTGATTGGAATAATGGAGACTTGGTGGGATGACTCTCATGACTGGAGTACTGTCATGGAAGGTGGAAGCAACAGGGGTGATGTTGTGGTTGGTGTCTGCTATAGACCAACGGATCAGGTGGATGAGGTAGATGAGGTTTTATTTAGACAACTGAGAGAAGCTTCCAGATCACAGACCCTGGTTCTCATGGGGGACTTTATTCACCCAAACAAAAAACAGGACTATGTAGCACTTTAAAGACTAACAAGATGGTTTATTAGGTGATGAGCTTTAGTGGGCCAGACCCACTTCCTCAGATCAAATAGTGGAAGAAAATTGTCACAACCATATATACCAAAGGATACAATTAAAAAAATGAACACATATGAAAAGGACAAATTAAATTTCAGAACAGAAGGGGATATGGGGAGGTAAATGTCTGTGAGCTAATGATATTAGAGGTGATAATTAGGGAAGCTATCTTTGTAATGGGTAAGATAATTAGAGTCTTTATTCAAACTTAGGTGTAAAGTGTCGAATTTAAGTATGAATGACAGTTCAGAGGATTCTCTTTCAAGTGTAGTCTTAAAAGGCCTTTGAAGCAGGATGCAGGTAATCAAGTCGTTGAGACAATGTCCTTTCTGGTTGAAATGGCAAGAAACTGTTTTTTTCTTTGTGATCCTGTCTAATATCTGTTTTGTGGGCACTGATCCTTTGGCGAAGTGTCTGAGACGTTTGTCCAATGTCATTCATGCTTAAATTCGACACTTTACACCCCCCCCCCCCCCCCCCATCCCCAGACATCTATTGGGAGACCAATACAGCAGGACACAGACAATCCAAGAAGTTTTTGGAGAATGTTGGGGATAACTTCTTGGTACAAATGCTGAAGGAACCGACCAGGGGCCATGCACAGCTTGACCTGCTGCTCACAAATAGGGAGGAACTAGTAGGGGAAGTAGAGGTGGGTGACAACCTGGGAAGCAGTGATCATGAGATGGTAGATTTCAGGATCCTAACCAAAGAAAGAAAGGAGAGTGGCAAAATACAAACCCTGGACTTTCAGAAAAGCAGACTGTGACTCCCTCAGAGAACTGATGGGCAGGATTTCCTGGGATGCTTATATGAAGGGGAAAGGAGTCCAGGTGAGCTGGCAGTATTTTAAAGAAGCCTTATTGAAGGCAAAGGAAGAAACCATCCCGATGCACAGTAAGAAAAGCAAATATGTTAGGCAACCAGATTGGCTTGCCGGGGAAATGTTTTGTGAGCTTAAACACAGAAAGGAAGCTTACAAGAAGTGGAAACTTGGACAGATGACTAGGGAATAGTATAAGTATATTGCTCGAGAATGCAGGGGAGTTATTAGGAAGGCAAAAGCGCAATTGGAATTGCAGCTAGCAAGGGACGTGAAGGGTAACAAGAAAGGTTTCTACAGGCATGTTAGCAATAAGAGGGTGATCAGAGAGCGTGTGGGGCCCTTACTGGATGAGGAGGTAACCTAGTGACAGATGATGTGGGAAAAGCTGAAGTACTCAATGCTTTCTTTGCCTCTGTCTTCACGGACAAGGTCAGCTCCCAGACAAATGCACTAGGCAACGCAGTAGGGGAAGGAGGTGGACAGCCCTTGGTGGGGAAAGAACAGGTTAGGAACTATTTAGAAAAGCTAAACATACACAAATTGATGGGTCCAGATTTAATGCATCCAAGGATACTGAGGGAGTTGGCAAATGTCATTGCAGAGCCTTTGGTCATTATTTTTGAAAACTTGTGGAGATCGGGACAGACCCCGGATGAATGGAAAAAGGCAAATGTAGTGCCCATCTTCAAAAAAGGGAAGAAGGAGAATCCAGGGAACTACAGACCAGTCAGCCTTACCTCAGGCCCCCGAAAAATCACGGAAGGGATCCTCAAGGAATCCATTTTGAAGCACTTGGAAGAAGGGAAAGTGATCGGGAATAGTCAACATGGATTCACCAAGGGCAAGTCATGCCTGACCAATCTGATTAGCTTCTATGATGAGGTAACTGGCTCTGTGGATATGGGGAAGTCAGTGGATGTGATGTACCTTGACTTTAGCGAAGCTTTTGACAAGGTCTCCCACAATATTCTTGCCAGCAAGTTAAGGGAGTATGGATAGGATAAATGGACTGTAAGATGGATAGAAAGCTGGCTAGCTTGTCGGGCCCAACGGGTAGTGATCAACAGCTCAATGTCAGGTTGGCGGTTGGTTTCTAGCGGAGTGCCCCAAGGATCTGTTCTAGGACTGGTTTTGTTCAACATCTTTATTAATGACCTGGATGAGGGGATGGATTGCACCCTCAGCAAGTTTGCAGGTGACACTAAACTAGGGGGAGAGGTAGATACGCTGGAGGGCAGGGATAGGGTCCAGAGTGACCTAGACAGATGAGAGGATTGGGACAAAAGAAATCTGATGAGGTTCAACAAGGACAAGTGTAGAGTCCTGCACTTGGGACGGAAGAATCCCAAGCATTGTAACAGGCTGGGGACCGACTGGCTAAGTAGCAGTTCTGCAGAAAAGGACCTGGGATTACAGTGGATGAGAAGCTGGATATGAGTCAACAGTGTGCCCTTGTAGCCAAGGCGGTGAATGGCATATTAGGTTGCATTAGTAGGAGCATTGCCAGCAGATCTAGAGAAGTGATTATTCCCCTTTATTCAGCTCTGATGAGGCCACATCTGGAGTACGGTGTCCGGCTCTGGGCCCCCCAGTATAGAAAGGATATGGACGCACTGGAGAGGGACCAGCGCAGGGCAACCAAAATGATTAGGGGGCTGGAGGACATGATCTATGAGGAGAGACTGAGGGATTTGGGTTTTTTAGTCTGCAGAAGAGAAGAGTGAGGGGGGATTTGAAAGCCGCCTTCAACTTCCTGAAGGGAGGTTCCAAAGAGGATGGAGAGAGGCTGTTCTCAGTAGTGACAGAAGGCAGAACAAGGAGCAATGGTCTCAGGTTACAGTGGGGGAGGGCTAGGTTGGATTTTAGGAAAAACTATTTCACTAGGAGGGTGGTGATGTACTGGAATGGGTTACCTAGGGAGGTGGAATCTCCATCCCTGGAGGTTTTTAAGTCTCGGCTTAACAAAGCCCTGGCTGGGTTGATTCAGTTGGGATTGGTCCTGCCTTAGGCAGGGGACTAGACTTGGATGACCTCCTAAGGTCTCTTCCAGCTCTATGATTCTAAGAGAACTCCTCCTCCAATGATT
This sequence comes from Rafetus swinhoei, assembly GCA_019425775.1. Taxonomy (NCBI): domain Eukaryota; kingdom Metazoa; phylum Chordata; order Testudines; family Trionychidae; genus Rafetus; species Rafetus swinhoei. The sequence goes on along the minus strand of CM033443.1, from coordinate 41,291,357 downwards.
GCAGAGAGCATACAGAAACTATGAGTTTGACCCAAGCCCATGAAACAGACAGCATGGGTCTGTACTAGATTTAATTCCAATGCTGTACCAACAAACAGTAACTCTACCATTGGGGAAGCTGGGTCTCTGTTGGTTTCATTTGGGATTGTGGATAGCCTGTTCATCCCCTTCAGCCTTGTAGCACATGGTTCCTACCTGCTTGTACTTTGCAGGAAGGCTCCATCCACAGGCTTGTAATCGACCGTCATCATTCCGCACATGCTCTCGGACTTGGCGGTACTGCTCGCGCTTCTGTTCACGACGTGCGGATGATGTACAGTCACTGAGGAGAGAAGCAACAGTGTTACTTCTCAATCTATGGTTAAAAACAGAGGCAGATGGTCAAGGATGCGTTGCCATGGCAGGTGGAAGAAAAGCAGAAGTCAAAGAATACAAAAAAGGAAATAAAAGTGTCTTTGACAAGGAGAAAAGGAGGAGCTGGAAACCAGATATAAAAGTGCTAATGGAAGGAGATCCCAGGGAAGTCCTAATCTTTAGCTCCCTCATCCATTATGGTAGAACAGGCTCTTGCCACTTGAATTGCAACACTCCTAACCCTTCAGAGATGGTTCAAGGAGAGGAGACCGCAGCCCGAGCCCCAACATCCCAGGTTCGGGGAGAGGAGTCCGCAGCCTGAGCTCCGCTGCTCCAGGTGGGGATGAACAGCACTCTACCATCATATAATTTAAGAGCCGGTTAGACAAACATCTATCAGGGATGATCTAGATGGTGCTTCGTCCTGCCATGAGGGCAGGGGACTGGACTCGATGACCTCTCGAGGTCCCTTCCAGTTCTAGTGTTCTATGATTCTATAATCCAAACTCTTTCCACAAAACACAGCAACTCAAAAGCTCAAAGCTGAAAAATCACAGAGCACATGCAATAAAAGCAAAGCATTAAAGTACACTGTGGCAGTGGCTCAAAGTGGGGAGAGGAAAGAAATTCTGCAGCATCAACAGCTGAACGGTCCTCTTCCAATGCTAAAAGTGTGAAAATCAAATACTCCAGCTTGGTCAGTGCTGCTGAGAAAGCATCCAGGAGTCTCCAGTTGAGCCTGGGATACAGGCTCTGTCCTGCTGCTGGTGGAGACTTCAGCATTTCTACCAAAGCCCTTCCTCTTCCTTCCACACAGCCCAATCAGACCGTAGTGGTCAGAACATGATCTAGACCTGGTGGGCAAATGAACAATAGAGCCACTTTGCTCCTGGCTCATCTAGGTGAAATCTCATCATGGCCTAAGCAGCACAAGATAAAACCAGAAATTTCACATTTGGGAAGACAGTGCACTGCTAATCTGCTAAACCTGCCCCAGGGAGAAGTGAGGGTGAAAGATCAGGTGGAGATACACAAGCGCCTACAGAGAGTTCACAGTTAAGGATAAACATCTTCAATAACAAGTCCTCTGAGAAAAAGCCCATTTTAAAGCAATTTTGCTGTCATTTGGCTGAGCTGCAGATGGTTAGGCAGAGCAGCAGCAAGGTCTGGCTTTGCACATAGCAAGTGACTCACTCTTCAGGGAAGAATTCGAGGGTGCGGTTGCCTGAAGAGATCTGGCACATGGTATGGCTGCGGCGTTGGCTGAACCCAGCTGCCGTTGGAGACTTATAGTGGATATTCACCGATGGGTAATTCCTCTTCGCAGGTGGGGGGCTGGAGGAAGAGCTGAACAGGCGACTAAAGCTGGGGATGGAGAGAAGCCAACAAATAAGAAAGAGAAAAGCAGAAGGAAAATGCAATACAGATTCAAAATACAAAAGCAACAAGCAAAAGAACAGCAGTCCTGAAAACCCTTCCAAGAAACTGCCCACATCTGAGTGCAGTGTCCGTTAGCACTAGAGATGGGCTTATGTCTGTGTGGCTTCACCAATGCTGGCTACCCTGTTCTGTTGACTTATGAGGAGAGGCTGAGGGATTTGGGCTTATTTAAGCCTATAGAAGAGAAGAATGAGGGGAGATTTGATAGCAGCCTTCTACTTCCTGAAAGGGGGTTCCAAAGAGGATGGAGAGAGACTGCTCTCAGCAGTGGCAGATGACAGAACAAGGAGCAATGGTCTCAAGTTGCAGCGGGGAGGTCTAGGTTGGATATTAGGAAAAACCATTTCATTAGGAGGGTGGTAAAGCACTGGAATGGGTTACCTAGGGAGGTGGTGGAATCTCCATCTAAGAAGTTTTTAAGGCCAGGCCTGACAAAGCCCTGGCTGAGATGATTTAAATGGGGGTTGGTCCTACCTTGGGCAGGGAATTGGACTCGATGACCTTCTGAGGTCTCTTCCAACCCCTATGATCAGTTATGCTGTGATCACTGTCTCTTGCTGTAAACTAATTCTGAGTACGTGAGAGAATCTATTCTACCTCTCCAGTCTCAGATGTAAGTAATCTCCACAGGGTTTGTAAAACAAGTCATGTAGTTTAGATCTGATTTTCATTTTACCAAGATCAATGATGTTTTTGGGGTAAAGTGGTTCAGATAATAGCTTACAATTTTGTCTCATCTCTACTTAGATTCTGTTTCTGGTGCTATCAAGCTGATGCCTAAAATAGTAAGAGCAACACTAGCATCTTTTAAGTCTACCGAGGCTATCCAGTAACTTACAATTGCCAAATGGTGGACTTCTTCTTCTCCTGGACAGATGGGTGCTCCCGGGAAGCTCTGAGGAAAATGTTTCAAAGAACCATTAATTTCAGCATTATGTGAAGATGTTGTTTTCCCTTTTACCTAGCATCAGACCAGCTGGTTGGCTCCAGCTGCAAAGAGGGGAGGGTGCAGACTTGGAGTCCTTCATTCAAGAATTTATTCTGGAAACATGGGTCAAAGGATGACATGAACAAAAGGAGCCACCTGCAGTAATGAAAGGAGACTAGAGTAGATTGTGTCTGTGTGTGTGTATGATGTGGGAACAAATGCTGTCAATTTAAAGTGGCATCAGCTCCAATCACTACCCGGTCCACAGTCAGACACTGGTAATCAGGGGCTAAGATATTGTTTCATTTTTAGCTGCAGCCACAGATATTCATTCATTCAGGGGCACCTTTAATCCTGATTTCCCATGTTATAAGGTACATACAGGAAACCCTCCAAGATTCATCTTAGCTAGCAGGATCAACCCTGAACACAACCACTCAGGGCCTCCATGTAACTGGGAAATTGTGTCCTCATTCTCTGCTGCAGCCCAGCTATTAGAACCAGGAAAGAAAGTTTTAAGCCTGCTATGTTCTAAAAACCTTCAGCAATTCACAATCTAAGTTCTTTATTTGGGTCCCACCAATTGTAAGGTCCAACCCACAGGCGAAACATGTGACAGGAGTCTGCCCCAACCACTTCTGTACAGGAACTCCCAGCCTCACCTGATCATCTCTGTCCACCTGACAGCTTCCTGTAGTTCCATGAGCCTCTCTTTGTACTGGTTGCGCTCCATCAGGACACGGGCCATCTCTACACGGGTAAAGCGGCGGCGCTGGGCTATGGGAATGTTATCCTGCAGGGGGGAGGAGCACTGCTTCAGCCAACAAGAAATGGGAGGGAATGAGGTTAGTAAAGAGGAAGTCAGGAGGTGAAATACAATTGTTACTTGACTGCCTATCTTGTTTAATGTTTCCCCTCCCACCTGAGGCTTTAACTGTAGCCAAATGGCCCCACCAGCAGTTTGGGACAAAAGCAGGGAGCACCATGAAACAGCATTTGTTCATAAGGGGCAAAGAGGGAGGAGGCATCCTGCTCATTTTCAATGAGCAGAGAAAATGGTGGAGCAGGAGGAACTGCTACTACTGTTCAGCAAGGAAAGTGCTTTCCCTAGTCACATGGCACGACTGCACTCACCTGCTCTCTCTCAGGGTTTTGCTGATTGTAAGGCGGATGCCAAGGAGGCACTTCCTCCCTTTAACCACTGCAGCATGGAGAAAAGGACATGGGCAAAACGCCCACGTGACATTTCCCCAGCTAGCCAGTGATCAAGTCTACAGATTAGGATGGGGCACAACAAGCATGCTCAGCTACCAGGACCAGGAAGGAAAAGCCAGTTGTAAGGGGAGCATAGAACATTCTGCAGGATTCACTAGACAGAGACCTGGGAGAGACATGGGCACATAGTCCTTGCACTCAAAAAGCTCCCTGGTGGTAGGCTTTTACAGACTGAAATATACTAAGTGGCTCTCGTGGTTCAACCCTCAAAACTTAAAATTCCAATGTTCTTAGTAGTCACCTATGAAATTAGAAAAAATGAATCACTGAAAATGCAAGGTCAGGCAAATACTGGCATTTGAAAAACCAGAGAATTTCTGTGTGGCTCAGAATTTCTTGCCACATGTCAATCACTCAGGTATGACGTCCAGCAAGTCACAAGCACAGGGTTCAAGCTGGTTAGTTCCTCTCTGCCAACTCCCAGCAAGAAAAGGTTACTCACTCTAACTGTGGTTCTTCAAGAGGATACGCAGATGTGTATTCCACTTAGGTACGTGCATGCCCAGTGCACCAAATCCAGAGCCTGTTGCCTAGCAGTTCCCATAGAGGGGCGGTATTTATGGTTGTGGCCCCTGCCCTGGCTATATGAAGCAGCATTGCCCTGACCTCCCTCAATTCCTTTACACTGAAATCTGGTGAGGAGACTCTGATACAGAGGGCGGTTCAACACACCTTGAATCGCTACAGTTACAGTAAATAACCATTTTTTCTTCTCTAGTAGATGCAGACATGTATTCCACATAGGTGACTTGTCAGCAGCGTTCCCTATAAGCGGTGTGCTTGTGTGGCCATTCAGAGATTCAAATACCACCTAGTTAATTAGAAGAGTGCCCACAACTAGGTTTTTGTTTCTAGTGGCGATGCACACTCACACATTCCCTAGAGCATACACAATTTATTCTGTACATGGATGAAAAAAATCCACACCAGAATGGAAAATATTAGAGGGAACATTATGCAAGCAGTAATCCAATCTGGAGGCAGGGCTCTGAGCCTCCTGAAATAAGGATTGCAGAACCGCCCTTCTGAGGCCTGTGTCCACTCTGGAAGATGTGGCAATAGAACTGTGGTCCATGAACATGGTCGACTACATGGCAGCCTTGTAAATGTCCAGTATGAAAAATGTCACTGAGGAATGCCATTTATGTTGCTTGCACTCTTCATGGAGGAGACAATATCCACTGAGGAGGTGCAGCTGAAGCTCTCACATGCAGCCCTGATACAGAATTGTATCCAATTACAGACGGTTTGGGCACAGACTACTTGTCCCCTAAAGCAGTTCACATAGGACTCCAACAGGCAGGGTGGAACACAAAACAATTTAATTCTGTCTAGACATTGCTTGACTTCCCAGGTAGAACAGCACTTCCTACTCTGGAAGGGTATGGCTGTTCTTCCATGGGGGAAAAATCCCAGGAAAATACACCACCTTATTCAGATGAAACTGAGACCACCTTGGATAAAACTTTAGGTACGGTCACAGCGTTACACTCCATTCTTCAAGGATAAGGTAAGGCAACACAGTCTGCCACTTGCACACCAGGAACAAGGTTTCTGAGACAGGAGGTGCAGCAGGCTTGAGTGAAGAACACCATCAGAGTTGCCAGAATGACAGTTAGGTCTCACAAGGGAACCAGCTCTTGGACCATATGGCATCAGAGAGGGCTTCAGATTCTTCAGGCATGGGATGTTTTTCCTGGAAGAAGGCTTGCTACGAAGAGATCTGCCTAACAAAGATAAGGAATAGCATCTTTGCAGGCAGGCATGCTAACCTAGTGAGGAGGGCTTTAAACTAGCGTCACTAAGGAATGGTGACCTAAGCCCTGGGGTAAATAGGAAAGTGGGATACTGGGAGGAAACACAAGGAAGAAGGTGCAAAAGTCTCCTGATTCACACTAAGTAGGGAAATAAGCTAGGTCCCTTAGGTGCTTGTACATGAACACAAGAAGTCTGGGGAAAGTCTTGAAAGCCCTGGCCCAGTCAAGGAACTATGATATGAATGGAATAACAGAGACTTGGTGGGCAGCTCACATGACTGGAGCACTATCCTGGATGGGTATGAACTGTTCAGAAAGCACAAACGGGAGAAAAGGTGGAGGAGTTGCACTGTATGTAGGAGAGCTGTACGACTGCTCAGAGCTCCAGTATGAAACTGGAGAAAAGCCTGTTTAGATTCTTTTGGTTATGATGAGCGGTGAGAGCAATAAGGGTGATGTTGTGATGGGCATACGCTACAGACCACCAGACCTGGAGGATCATGCAAACAAGGCTTTTCTTTGACGAGCTAACACAAGTTTCCAGATCACAGGACCTGGTTTTCATAGGGGATTTCAATCAACCTGATATCTGTAGGCAGAACAATACAGCCATGCACAAAGTATTGGGGACTACTTCCTAGTGCAAGTGCTGGATGAAACAACGAGGGTCATGCTCTTCTTGACTGGATGCTCACAAATAGGGAAGAACTGGTAGGGGAATTAGAAGTAAGTAGAAACCTGGGCAGCAGAGACCATGAAATAGTCAAGTTCAGGATCCTGAGAAAAGGAGGAAAGGAGAGCAGAAAAATATAGACATTGGACTTCAGAAAAAACACTTTGGCTCCTTCAGGGAACTGATGGGTATAACCATAGTGGGTCAGAACAAAGGTCCATCTAACCCAGTATCTTGTTTTCCGACAGTGGCCAATGCCAGATGCCCCAGAGGGAGTGAACAGATGATTACCTCCTAACCCAGGTAATCATCAAATGATCCCTCTTCTGTCATCCATTTCCAGCCCCTGACAAACAGAGCCTAGGGACACCATTCCTGCCCATTTTGGCTAAAAAGCATTGATGGACCTAACTTCCATGAATTTATCTAGTTCTTTCTTGAACCCTGTTAAAGTCCTGGTCTTCACAATTTCCTCTGGCAAAGAGTTCCACAGGTTGACTTTGCACCGCATGAAGAAAAACTTCCTTTTGTTTATTTTAAACATGCTACCTATTAATTTCATTGGGTGACCCCTAGTTCTTACGTTATGGGAGCAAGTAAATAACTTTTCCTTATTCACTTTCTCCGTACCTGTCATGATTTTATAGACCTCTATCATAACCCCATCTCCCCTCTTTTCTAAGAATAAAAGTCTAAGTCTTTTCAATCTATCTTCCAAACCCCTAATCATTTTCATTGCCCTTTTCTGAACCTTTTCCAATGCCAATATATCTTTTTTGAGATGAAACGACCACATCTGTACGCAGTATTCAAGATGTGGGCGTACCATGGTTTTATAGAGAGGCAATACGATATTCTCGGTCTTATTCTCTCTCCTTTTTTTAAAATGATTCCTAACATTGTTTGCTTTTTGACTGCCACTGCACATTGAGTAGATGTTTTCAGAGTAGATGTTTTCAGAGAACTATCCACAATTACTCCAATCAATTACTCCAATTACTCCCTCTTGAATGGTTATAGCTAACTTTGCCCTCATCATTTTGTATGTGCACTTGGGATTTTTTCCAATGTGTGTTACTTTGGCTCCTTCAGTGAACTGATAGGCAGGATCCCCTGGGAGGCTAATATGAGGGGGAAAGGAATGCAGGAGAGCTGTCTGTATTTTAAAGAAGCCTTATTGAAGCACATGAACAAACCATCTACAATTTGCAGAAAGAATAGAAAATTTGGCAGGCAACAGGAAGCTTACAAGAAGTGGAAACTTAAGCAGATGACTAGGGAGGAGTACAAAAATACTGCTTGTGTATGCCGGGGTATAATCAGAAAGGTGAGAGCACTACTGGAGTTTGAGCCAGCAAGAGACATAAAGGGAAATAAGAAGGGTTTCTACAGGAATGTTAGCAACAAGGTGGTGGTCAGGGAAGGTGCAAAACCTTTACTGAATGGGGAGGGCAACTTAGTGGCAGATGATGCAGGAAAAGCTGAAATACTCAATGCTTTTTTTGCCTGGGTCTTCATAGGCAAGGTCAGCTCCCAGACTCAACATGAAGGACAGCGTTTAAACCAGGAAATATTCTCTACTGACTATTAATTACCGCTAACTTATTATATACAATAAACTAGGCTAAAACTAAATGCGAGGTTTGGAGTCTACAATCACCCCTGGGCAGTGAGAAGGAAGTGAAGGGGGTCAGGTCAGAGGTGGGGAGGAACAATGAGTATTCTCAGGGTATTGGTAGGCAAACAACTCTGCCTCCAGCGTGCTGGGTGCACATACCTAAATGGAATATATATCTGCCTCTACTCAATATCCCCACTAATAAAATGGCCAAAGCCCCCCTCCCTGCCAAACAACCTTCCATCAGATTCCTTGAGGAGGATAACATAATTAGGCTTTCTTTTAGTAGAGGCGAGTATGGCTATTGTGGGCTGGGTGAATCTACGTATGGACCAGAAAAGGGAAAGAGATCTTACACACTACACTCCCCTTAAGGGAAAGAAAATGAGAGCAATGTATGCTAAGCAGCCAAGACAGCCCTCCCCACAACAGCTACAGTAAAGAGCTGCCTACAGGACACATTAAATGCGTTGAAAACATGCTATCAGGAAGAATAACTAAGCTTTGTTTGTAATTGTTGATACCCCCACTTCAGCCCCGAAGGCTGATGTAGGTCTGGTGTAGCACTACACCAAAATGGACTACTGGAAACTAGCCAGCTAAACTCCTGCCTTCCTGAAATTAAGTCATCTGAATTGCAGACAGAAGAAACATGTGATTGAAAAGGAAATTGCTATTAACAATCTGCTGGAAGTTGCATTTTTATTTTATTTTTTTAAACACAGGTCTATCGGCACAGCTCAGCTCAAAATAGAATCCTTTGTTCACACGCATAATTTGCTCATTTACCATAAACTCAAACCTCTCAATAGATCAAATACCTCTCTAATTCCCATTAAGTCACTGGAATTGCACTAGTGATTAATTTGGCCCAATACTGTTCAGCACAGTCTTTTCTGTGTGCAAGTGTGGAGAGAGGATGCGGATCAGATTTCCTGTCACATAAGAGGTGACATCTCCAAGTAGTATTTCTATCATTCCTTGGTTTGTATGTTTTTTGGCTATAGCTGGGCTAGATTAAAAAAATAAAAAATGTTAATATTAGCCAAAAAAAAATCCAAAGAAATGACTACAGGACCATCAGAGTGGCCAGAATGAAACAGATTGCTGGTCCCTCTCCTCTGGCATCCTGCATCTGGCAGTGGCCATGCTAGATAGTTCAAAAGAAAAATATGAAAAAAATGAGTGTAAAATGTTTGTCTCAAAATTGGGAGAATGTAAAGACATTAAATTAAAATGGTTATTGCTATAGAACTGGCTAGAGTTTTCAGATCAGTGCAAGACACAGTGCATAAAAACTTTTCAGGTAGCCTGTAACTTTAAAAACAAGTAGTCCTGATGGGGGGGGGGAGGGGAGAGGGTGTGTGTGTGTGAGAGAGAGAGAGAGAGTGTGAGTGAGTGAGTGAGAGTGAGTGAGTGACACATTCATATGAGCTGGATCTGAAGAAGTGAGTTTTGCCCATGATAGCACTCTAGTTCTAGTTCGAACTAGGGGTGGCTAATCTAGGCATTCGAACTTGCAAATGAAGCCCGGGATTTAAATATCCCGGGCTTCATTTGCATGCTCCTGGGCGGGCACCATTTTTAAATCCCCCTTAGTTCAAACGAACTGCCCGCAGCTACACGCGGCAGTTTAAAGTTAATACGAACTAAGTCCTTATGGCATTCCACGAGGAGTAACAGTTAATCCGAACTAAGGACTTAGTTCAGATTAACTTTAAACTGTCGCGTGTAGCCGCAGGCAGTTCGTTCGAACTAAGGGGGATTTAAAAATGGCGGCCGGACAGGAACATGCAAATAAAGCCCAGGATATTTAAATCCTGGGCTTCATTTGCAACTCTGGTTGCCTGATTTGCCTACCTAGCTCGAATTAACGAGCTAGTGTAGACATACCCTTAGTCTCCAAGGTGCATCAAGACGACTCGCTATCATCATACAAGCTCACAGTATAATAATGGACTCCAGCACAGAGCACTTAGTTAAACTGACTGTAATTTGAGTAAAAGGGAAAATTAGATGCTACAGGAGGGAACACTACATGATGCTACACTAGATGCTATAGGAGGGAAGAGGACATTATTCTAGCAATACTGAACAGAGTACTGATATACTCTGAAACTACCTCTTTGAACAGCAGGCATCCTGGGGACATGATGAGCTTAGGCACTGAGAAGTGATGCTCCCTGCCAGCCTATTATTTGACACAGACAGAGGAAATCAAGTGCTGGTGCTTAGTTGCTGGCAATGCTGAGCAGTAACAAGCTAGTGCTGGACAGCTTTGCCTTCACCATCTACAAAGGCAGAGTGGTCTATATGGCAGCCACTTTGAGCTACAATTCAGATAAAGTAAATACAGAACAAGAACATTAATCCCCTCCCCCACAGGCCACAGGCATTTTAATAATGTAATATACCAATTCTGTACAGAGATAGCTGCTTACATCCTCCACCTCTTCTTTGGGTTCTCGTCGGGCAACGATCACTTCAGATTTCACTCTAGGAGACCAGGAGAAATCAAACAAAGCAGAAAATAACATGTTAGAATCTGTCCAGGAACAGCTGCCAAGTCATCCTTCCGAAAATTATACACTAAAGACTGGAAGTATAAAATATATGTACCAAGCCTCTTTCCTATTGTGACCGATATAAACAAGCCACTACTGATTTGGACAATCTTACTCATGCTGAGTAGTACCTTACTCCGTGACTAGTTCCACTGAAATCAATGGGACTATGTGTAAGCAAGGGACCCACTGACTTCTGCAGGTTCCATTCATGCTTCCTCCTAAGAAATGTTGAAATTATGGCCAGAAGTGTCATGCATGAAGTTTGTACAACTGGGCATTATTCCAATGCACTATGTGAACATCTCACACCAAGTGTAAGATACTTACCTCAAAGTAGTCACTACTTTAGACATAACATTTGGTTATAAAGGGGTCTTATAAAACATCATATGAACAGCAATGTTTTCATTTCATGCTAGGTTTGCAACCCTAACACTGAAGTGCTGTGCAAGAGTGAAACTAACCAAAGATGTATGAAACCAACTAGCCCAATGTCATCATTGCACAAGCCAACTGTTGAACAAAAACCAAAAATCCAATATAAATAATAAAGACGGTAGCAGATTTTTTAGAAGTATGGCAGTTTTAGTATCCTAAAGTAGGTGTTTTCAAAGCTGGGTCATGGGCCCGCCTGGGCAAGCCGCTAACAGGCTGGGAGAAGCTTTGTCTATGGACGCTTAGATAAATGCGGAGCCTTGCAGCTCCCATTGGCTGCAATTCACTGTTTCCAGCCAAGGGAATAGGAGCTGCAAGACTCCGCGCCTATGAACAGTAAGATAAACAAAGTGTCTTGTGGCCCACCAACAGCTTATCCAGGCAGGCCTGCAACCCAACTTTGAAAAACCCTGACCTAAAAGACTGCTAATAAGACATGGAAATAAATGTATTTAACCTGACAATGTCCCTTTAAAACAATGAACTCCACAAGATATAAGCATAAGCAAGTCTACAATCTATATTTGGTAACCAATTACCATCTGAGAGAAGCAATGAGGTGTGCAACATGCCCTGAGAAATAAGAATTGGGTTTTACCTAGCTAGCCACTGTACAATGATTAAATAGGAAACAAAGCTACACTATACAGCCACTGGGTTTTGCTTAAAAGAAAGTTTCTCTCCTAATATTATACAAATATACACTCTTTGGATGACGTTCTCACTCTTTTCCCATATCAGTGATACTGGAAGTGCACCAATTTGGCTACTGTAGGGCTACTGTAATTTCAGACTAATCACTCTAAGGATACCAGTGACTTCTCAGTAAAATCCATTTATCTGCAACCTCTGACATTCCAAGTTACCTGATGTAACTTTCAAGCCACAAGGTCCAAGATCCAAGATTTCAGTCATTCCTGATCTACAATAGTGGACCAGTCAATTTCCATTCCACAGTGACAGTTTATATACAAACATGCACTGTTCTTAACCAGGACAAATATATTGAACTGTTCATAAAAAATTCACTGCTCAACAAAATACCAACCGATGTTTAAGTGATCATACCATGTTTCTTGACTTCCCATTTTAAGCAGAGGGTGCTTCAATACAGTGAAAATCATTCTAATCCACTAAAACCAAAGGGGGAGAAGGCTGAAAAGATTGTAATAAAATGTTGAATGTATTTTTAGGAGAGCTTTAGTTTAAAATATCTGTAAGACCAACAATGAAGTTCATGCCTACTTGAATTGTATGACGTCTTACTTAATGAAAAGACAATGGATATTTTTGGAATTTCAAGTCATCTTGGACAATAAACTAGTCGGTATCACTTCTGTTACTAAATTGGTTCTTATCGTTAGGTGGCGGGGAGGAGGTACTTTCCCAGGCCACACCACAAAAAAGCTCCACCCATGAACCACCAAAATGAAATGCCACTCACAATAGATTATGCAAATGTTCAAAATATGAATATGCAGCTCTGAGCTCCATCGGACTCCTTGTGCTTGATTCGCCCAATATGGACAGCAGTATGATGATAGGCTCCTGGGAGTTGGCTGCCACTTCATTGGGGGAAAATAGTAAGTGGTGATATCACCTAAATGCCACTCACTTATGGCACCAAAATGAGATGTCACTCACAGTTAACTGTGCAGATCCAAGACTCTCCATCTTACTCTGAGCAGGAGGGAGTAAACAATACTGACATTTATAGTTACTCATCTGAAATAACCCTCTAATGAAATGAATGGGGCAGTTCAGCCTTCTGAGAGATCTTATTCCAGGCTCCTGGCATTCTCACATCTCTGCTGTAGTTGCACTCAGGACATGGTTCTGAAGTTTTCTTCTGAACCATAGCAGCTAGTGATTCACTTTGTAAGTGAAGGATGAGATTCTAGAGAACAAGACAGTAGCTTCAAAAAGGTGCTGGCATAGCATAAGGGCACGTGCCAATTGTGTTCAAGCCCTGGAATAATGGGTTGTAATCACTGCTGGGAAATGTTAACATCTGACAAAAAAGTTCTCATGCAATTAAAAAAACCAAGCAATCAATAAAATGTTTATTTTTACTTAAAAATCAAGAAAATCAATTTTCATATGTAAGCCACGAGGTGCCCTTGGAATTCCAATCATAAATTGTGTGAGGGAAAAGAATTAAGCTGATAGCAAAGCTATATGAATCAGCGAGGAATTTTTTTGGTGGCCTTTTTTTCCTACCAATCAAAAATCAGGAAACTCTTTGTGGTTGTGTGTGCAGCACTCACCTTTTAAGCTCCTCCTCCAGTTCCTTGACTCTGTTCTCCATCTTGGTTTTGGCCTGCTTTGTTGCTTCCAACTCTCCCTTCAGTACCTCCTGTTCCCCAGACAGCTGGTCCACCTTAGCAATCAAATCATTCTTCACAACGTTCAAAGCATTTCTTTAAAGCAGGGAAAGGAATGGTAAAGACAGATGCAATCAGAACAGAAACTGCCTCCTGTAGGCAGCTGAGGAAAAAAAATGACATATGCCACAAAAGCATTCAGTGTGGCGGAAATGCAAAGAAAAGTAGTGTGATTTGGTGGGAGGGAGCAGACAGAACATAAGAATTGCCAGACTACATCAGACTATCTAGTCTGGAATCCCATCTTAATTGGCCAGTACCAGATTATTTAGGGAAACATGTGAATACACCACAAAAAGCAGACATGGTATAATCTGCCTCCCACCCCGCCCATGTTAGGTCTCATCTTGATCACTAATAAAGTTTGGCTTAAACTCCACAGCATGAGCTTTAATATCCTGTCCACAATTTTTTGGTATCATTCATTACAATAGCTGTGGATATTCTTGATAGCAATTTAATGCCTTTTTAAGTATTGCTACATTTTTTGCCTCAACAATTTCATGTGGTGGTGAGTTCCACATCTGTGTGCTATTTTAAAAAGTATTTCCTTTCGTTAGCTCTGAATTTCCCTCCTTTCAGTGTCTTTAACTGTCTTTGCTCTGGTGTTATGAAACAGAAAGAAGTTTCCACTCAACCTTCTTGATACTACTCATGGTGTTATATATTTGTATCACATCCCCTCTAATTGATCTCCTTTCTAAGTTAACAATCCCAATATTTTCACTCTCTTTTTATGAGACTTTTCCCAAGACCCTTTGTCATTCCCTTCCATTTCGCTAAACCCCCTTTAACCCTGCAGTGTTCATTTTGAGATAGAATGACCAGTGCAGCACACAATATTCTATATAAGGATGTCCCACTGACATATGTAATGGTATGCTATTTTCCCTGTATTATTCCACAGCCCACTTCTTATGCATGCTAACAATGTTAGCTTCTCTGACCATAGATGCACATTGAGAAGGTGTCATTGACCAGTCTGCAATGACGACAAAATTCCCCTTCCTGTACTGATACAATTAACTTAAAACTCTGACAGTTATACGAATACCTTATTTGTTTCCCTCCAAAGGATGTTTCTTTGCATTTACCAACACTGAATTCAGATGTCATCAAGCTACCTAGCTTATTCAAGACTCTCTCAAGTTTCTCACAGTTCTCTCTGGTCCGACTAACTTAAACATCTGCAAAATCTCACTACTCATCTCCATTTCCAGATCACAAATATACTAAACAACAAAGAAGATAGTACAGAGCCCTGTGGCACCCAAGTGTTACCTTTTTTCCACGATGCTATCTTACTATTTGTTTCCTGTCTTCTAGCAAGTTTTTGATCCATGACAATACATTGCCTCTTACCCCATGACGACTCAGTTTTTAACAATCTTGTCATGCAGGATCCTGATGACAAGCTTTCTGAAGTCTAAATACATCATTTTAACTGGTCCTCTTTTATCCACTGCTTTGCTAAGACATTCAAAGAATGCTAAGACCTTAGTGAGTTGTGATTTTCCTTTGCAGAAGGTAAACATTGCAGTGAAGTGTGCACAACATTATCTTTTCCTAATGGTCACCTATGCCTCCCTCCAGCTGCCAATGAAGTTAATAAAAACCCTGCCACTGACTTCAAGAATGGTCAGGCCCTGCATGTACATGTGTGTGGAAAGTTCAGTCAAGTGACTGTACAAAAGAAACATGCATACGAAAGCCTCTCAAACATGACTTGAAGAAGAGGAGCTTTAAGGAGCCAGCACCATCAAAGAATGGTTGCCAAACCAGATACCAACATGTCTTGATGAGGTAAGAGTTCTGACACAGATATGTTCCAAGATGACAGGATGCATATAAAACAGCTAAGCAATTCAGAACATACAAGGGTTTCTTACTTGGTCTCCAGAAGTTGTGAGTTCTCCAACAGCAGGTTCCCCACTTCTTTGCCCATTCCTGAAAAAAGAGGCCCGGTAATTTTGATCCTCACCTCCAGAAAGACAGAGCCTTATTCTGTGCTAACTGATTATGCTTAGGAGAAGAAACAGCTTTTGTCAGTCAGCCTTACAGCTGTGTATCCTGTGCAGAGTGCCTCCTGCTGAAATAATACATAACAGTAGCAAATGTGTCCATGTATCTTTTCCGTAAAGGACACAAACGTTTTTTACCACTTACCTAAATACAAACAAGCAGTCTTGAGGAGGTAGGCCAAGGAGATGGTTGTACTAAAAGATGGTTGGGAAAGTTGGGTCTAAGACTCCCAACTCCGAGATACTATAGTCAGAGATTTTTAGTGTCCACAGATTTATAGCAATGCAACTTGCAACTCATCATTTGATGTCACAAGATTTTTGCTTTTCTTCGTATAGAAGCCAAATCACCAGGCCTTAAATATGCTCATTTTCAGTGTACTTGTAGCCAGCGAAGGCTCCTTGGCACCATCCTCCTCACAGTACAGCAATCTTATCGGGTTTTACATTTAGCACCCCTTGTTTCTTTAGATTTATTTAGGCATCTCTAAAGATAAGATTGATCACCTCAATACTTCAGGCTCCAATTGTAAAATGGGGGCTGGCACAAACACAGCTCGCACACAAGGCCGGGAGGAGTGCACATTTGCACTCACATTGTTAAATATCTGAGCCTATGACTGAGAGCTGAGTTCAATAGTTTTAAGTGAAGCTGAACGGGGACTGACCCATTCAGGACAATTCCCTGCTGGAAGGGGCTGTGGGGGTACAGCTATAGAGAAATCTCTCTTCCCAATGGGGGATAAACACAATTCTAGGGGACAGAGGCATAGAAACAACCTCCTCCTCTCGTGCCATGACACTGATGCATGGATAGCATTCTCTCGCGACAGATGACTAATTACAAAATGGTCACATAACTGCCTTGACTATCATTCAAGCTCTTCATCATATTACTCCACTGTAAAAAATTCCTTTATAGCAGATAGACATTTTTTTCTTGAGAAAATATTCAAGGTGCTATTTAATTTGCTTTTACAGAAAAATAATAAATGACTCACTCGTGAAGTAAATGGAAATTAGAGAAACATGGCAGCACACAAGAAGTGAGAACACAGCACAACACTTCAACACACAGATTGTCTTCCCACAGTTAGATGGGATGGATTCATGATGGCAAAAGCAAATTCTCAGCAAGGACGGACAAGCAGCAGCCTTTTAAAAAGTAAAATTAAAAAGAACACTGAATAGAGAAAAAAATGAATCACTTTGATGTTTCAGGCTACGTGTTCTCAAGGTGCTGGGGGAACTCTGCAAACACCTAAGAAGTGGGAGACAAAACCCCCAGGCCTGGTGTTAACCAACTAAAAATGTATTTCTGTTGGGAGGGAAATGAGAAATGCCCCTTTCCTCTTATAGATGATCACATATATGGTGTGGAGCTCAGAGATTTTGGGCATGGGATTCTGATTATAAAGTGACATTCCCAACCCCTCCTACCGGCTTTTAGCAGTAAGTTAAACTAAACGTATATAGAGTAATGTTTTCAGAAATGGCATAATGCAGCAGAAGGGAGGAATGGGTAAGTGGAGTTCACATGTAGAACCTCTCTTTGGATTCTTCCTTTCTGCCTTCTGATTCCCTTATGAGGTAAGTATGCATCTACAGTACAGAAAGGAGCTGTGACAGAGAAGATGAGCCAATCACATCAGAACTGCCCAAGCCACACATATCGTCCTAAAAGCTGCCTGTGTGGCACAGTGAAACTACAGGACACCTTACCTCAGGAATGGTACAGAGGGCTATTTATGGAAATAGAGAACTGGAGACAGTCTTCCCCAGAGCAGCAGCATGGCACTCCAAGAAAACCTGATCTCAGTGCACAGAGTGGGAAAGCTTGCAGCAGGACAAACCTGTCTATAAGAGAAGAACTCTGGGGTGGGATTAAAAGATATTTTCACGTACTCCCAGCATGCAGCCAAAGTGAGAAAAAAACATGGGAAGAGACAGACATATTTTACAGACTCATCCCATGCTATGTATCTTTCATATCCAAACAGTGTCTGAAGCATCAAAGTGGATAATCAACTACATCCAGAAACTAAACAGAAGCCCAAATACACAGAAACTGAGCTATTGTCTCCTGTCTATAAGAGGTGACACCTCAACCACAAAAACCAAAACCAAGAGAACTCAAGAAGCATGAAGTGATGTTGGGCGGACAAAAGGAGTTAAGAAAAAACATTTTAAAAATGGCCTTCGCCTTACCAAAGAAATCATCCCGCACTATGAGAGCCATCCCATACGAGAAGGGGAAACAGAAAGAGGTAGGGCAAAGGGGAGAGGAAGAAAGGAAGAGAAAAAAGCAGCCATTAAATACAAATTTGTAAACAGCAATAGAGCAGCTCACTAGTGTTATGAGCGTGTGTGGTACATTTTATGATGTGTAATACTGTGATACATACTCTTGCGCCTGTGCATGGTTTACACTGTGATACTCAATAGCAGTGAGTCCATCTCTTGCTCACTAGAGTTTGGCCTAGTAGGGATTTAAAGCTTGAGATATCAGAACATGCTCAATCAGTTTTCCTGTTCCATTTCTATCTTAATCATTTGTCCTGAGCGAAGCATCTTTGGGCCTCCTTCCCTCTCAACAAAGATAACTAACCAAACAGCATGGACAGGGCAAGGTGAAAACAGCAGGAGAGGAAAATTAAAATGGGAGAAAATCATAGTTCATATCCATAGTTTATAGATCCTTTCTTTACATAGGGTCAAACTCATTTCCTTATACTGGAGCATTCCACATGCCCACTGGGGCTTTTCCTGGGGAAATATCTTAGCCTTTGGTCTTTTGCAAGAGAATGATAAAGAAAACCCAGACCAAAAGGAGGAAAGCATTTTGTGTCGTCCTCTTTCCTTGGCAAAGTTCTCTCAGCAATCTGCAGGTCTAATCCTGAGGGGCACTGCCTTCCTCAACTCCCAGGAAGTCAATGGGACATGAAGTCAATCAGCATGTCTGCACTACTTCTAAAATCATTTGTGTCTGCACCTTCACTGCCTTTGATAGGCACTTAAGGCCCAATTCAACTTACACTGAAGACAAGAGAAAGACTCCCACTCATTTCAATAGGAACTGGATCAGGCCCTACGTGCACTGTTAAGACAAGGAGCAAATTCTGCAAGTGTAGGGCCCCCAGGGACTTCTTCTGAAGGCAAAATGGGGCCCTAAGGTTGTGAGCTTTCTTTACAAAAACAGCATAATAGGAAGCACAGAGACAGCATCTGCAAAATGTTTAGCTAGGACAACAAGGTTTCAACAAAGATCAGGCACAGCTTCTGTCTGACAAAAAAGAACTTTCAAGCCCACACTATAGGGAAAAATGTAGTAGTATGGTCCTATTAAAAGAGTGGCATGAACCTGTACAAGGCCACACAAAAACACAGCAAAAAAACAAAATATAAAATGCATCAAGATGTAGCAGACATGTGAGCATAAAGCAAAGATGTTCTATTATATCAGGACGTATCAGTGCAAGCCAACCAAACAAGGAAAAGCTGGGCAAAGGCTGCAAAGCCAACTGATTGGACAGCAGCAGGGGAGTATCATGTGTATACCATGTCATTTAATCTAAAACTCAACAAGGATAAAGAAAAATGAAAAACAAGGAAACTGAACAGAGGAGAGATACACACCTGAGAACTCCCCTAAGGGCCATGTCCAGCGAAGCACAGAGAGACAGAGGGGAAAAGGAAGTGAAAAAAGGATCAATCAGTGACTGAAACCAACAAAATCAAAAATTTGTTTAAAAAATTAACAATGATTCAGCCATTTCAATGTCAAAAGGCATGAAATAGTAAGGACAGGACTTGCCATGACTGCAGATGGCATGACTCTACATACAAGACATTAAAAAAAAAAAATCAAGGAAAGGTAATCCACAGTGATCCTGGAACCACATGCCATAGTTGCAGGAAAGAATCTGAGGAGGTCATGTCTTCCTAGGCAAGACGAATCTTTGTTTTCCTGTGAAATGTTCCATTTAAAACTGCTGGTCAAAGGCTAGTTCCCACAACCTGCTCCTCCCCCTCCCCACCTAACTGAATGATAGATTTGTCTTTACCAACCATATCTCATAGTACCAATTATGTAGTCAAAGGATGTCTAAACCTGCAAAAACAGCCATTAGTACTTAAAACAGTCTTTATACCCCAATACTGAGAGTGGTTTTGTTATTTAGATTCAACTTCTGTGGTGAAGTAATATATAACTTACCATTAGTATATTAGTTGGATTGCTCTCTTCATCACAAAACACCTTTCATGAAAAGCAAGGTGGCCAACACACACATGGCTAGATCACCTAGCAGTAAAAAGAAGGACCCTCCCATAGCCCATAACCAAAATCCATTTTGTCAATAGGAAGGGTGTTTGTGTGTGAGACACACATACTGCGCCTACAGTAAATACAGTGAGGCCACATCTATACTTACTGCACCAGAGATTGATCTGGCATTCAATTTAGCGGGTCTAGTTAAGACCCACTAAAGAAAATGCTGAGGGCAGTTTTGGCTGACACTGATACTCTGGGCATTTGCAAGCAGTAAGAGAAGCCAACTGGAGCAAACCTTCTGAAGACTGCGCCAAGCCTGGCTTAAGATAAGCCAACTCCACCTACGTATTTTATGTAGCTCGTGTTGCATACTCAACCCAACCTTCCAGGTCTAGTATAGACTTGGCCTGAGATTACAGGAGTTAAAATGACCATGCAGGAGTAAAGGGAAAAAAATGCTTATAGGGTTATTGCTGAAAAAAGGAGAATTAAATTAAATGCTTACCACTCCCTGAACTACACCTTTATGTGAACTGCATATGAAACTATAAGAAAGGAATGGGAAATGTGCAATTTAACCAATGAATTTGGACCATTCTCTCCACAGCTGCAAAAAAGAGTGCAAACAGATGATAGTCCAAAGCTAGCTTTGCAAACATCCAGAAAGGCAGACTAAAATCCCTCTAGCTAGGAGATAGACCTGGTCCCTGATGAATGTACAAGGATAACATCTGTTGTTTTAAAGGCATCACAAATTACATTCTTCAGATATTAAAAATCTTAATCCACCTGGGGGGAAAAAACATTTGGA
Organism: Rafetus swinhoei; assembly: GCA_019425775.1. Lineage (NCBI taxonomy): Eukaryota > Metazoa > Chordata > Testudines > Trionychidae > Rafetus > Rafetus swinhoei. The sequence goes on along the minus strand of CM033443.1, from coordinate 41,270,821 downwards.
AGGCTTTGCACCCATTTTTGGGTTACCATATATGAGAATTAAGGCTAACCAGTTTCATTTACACTGGTGACAATCTAAAGTAACTCCACTGGCTTCCATTGATTTACATGAAGAGATCGCAGAATTTCTGGATCCTAATGAGCACTCTCTCCAATGTTTGTACCAGGTCTACAACATGAAATTTTCTCTGATTTTTTCAGGCAATAGGCAAGATGAAGGAAAAAGAAATGCCCCAAAGATGATAACTTGTTGTCAGATAAGAGCAGAAAAACTGACAGATTCACTAGGATCAAGCCCTAGCTTCTTCTTGGCCAGACCGCAGCTTTATCAAAGATCTTTAGACCTTTGATTGTGGGAGGGCAAAAGGAAAAAATGCGTAAAATTAGCCTTTTTGTCCATGGGTTTGAGAAAGCATTTGTAGCCAGAGCCTCCTCAAACTTTTATGGACTAGATATAAAAGTATCACACACAACATCTACCTGCATTTCTTCCCTCACCCCATCCTAGCAACATATGCCTCACATCATTCAAATCAAACCCTCCCTCAGATTAGGTGAAAGGCCTAAAAAATATTCGCAAGAAAATGACAGGCCTCATTTCATCCCATTTCCAAGGCTTGTAAGGAAATTCATAAAAGCCTTCCCACCTAGATTGCCAGCATCATTACCATAGCTTTGAGACTGTAAGCTGTATCCCTCCTCCAATGATAAGCTACAGAGGCCTCTTGTTGATTGGATTAAGTTCTGCTATTGTATCAGAACCAGAAAATTCTCAGAATCACAAAAAAACTGGTGACTGAAAAATCCTAATTTATGACACTCAATAAGATGGCAGCTATGGGCACACTGTTTCCTGGTGTAACAACTTGGGTACATAGGATGAAAACACAGACGCTTTCACAGTGATCCTAGAAGTCTTCAAAATTCTTCCTTGGTGACACGTTCATTCTCCTAGTTAAAATGGAAGGAATCTAGTAGCCTTGCTATACAGTCATGATAACTTAAAGCCTCCACAATAAAATGCCAAAGGGAGACATTAAGGTTCTTTGAGGCTACCATGATTTCTGTCACATTGAGAAGGCATACATGGCACAGTGAGTTAATGCATTATATTGTTACCTCTACAGCTATGGGGATTCAAATGCTGATTTAAATCACAAGTGAAAAGGAATGTGACTGTCACAAAATCAGGTTGAAGGGCTGCAACAGAGTGGGAAAAAAGGCGGGGGGTGGGAGGGGGAACAGACTCCTTTGTTAACAAGGCATGGGCCAATTAGGAACAGTTGACAAGAAGCTGTCTTTAGGCAGTATGGATCAGCTGAAATGGAGCTACTTGGATCAATTAGAGCCAGCTGACTCAACTTTTGGCCTGCTGGAGACCTTTTAAAAACCTCTCCTGTTATGTGGAAGGGGAATGATATATAGGAGAGAGTGTGCAAGAGAGAAGCATACAGACACACTCATACTTACAAGAGAGGAGAAAAGAACTCTAGGAGAAGAGGCTGAGCTCCCTTCTCCCTTTCCCCCCCTACTGGGAGAGACTACTAGGCTAACCCACTTCTGAGGGGAAGTCTGATTGCCTCTACATGACAGACAAGGAGGTGCTTCGCATGAGGACTGAGTATGCCGTAGTCTGTTGTGCAGGGGCAATCAGAGGATTAGAAAGCAAACAACAAAAAGCAGCAGTTGACAATCAGAGAACGATTGCTGTCAGATTGCTCTTACAGACAAGAGCAACAAAAAGGGGACAAGGATAAAATTGGTGGGCAGCAACTACATTTTCAGTGGCTATAGCACTCTGACTTGGGAAGAAAGCCGCCAAAAATGTATCCTGAAATAGCCAACCAAAATTCATGCTACTGTAGACAGACAAAGATCTAACATCCAGGTATAGTTTCTACTAACTGCCACTCATATTGAAGGAGACGTCTCAGATCTTCTACACTGATTGTTTATAATATTCCTGTCAGATGTGCTTCTCATGTTTCATCCAGGATCAGACTTATTCTTCCATCAGAGCTGGTAAACACAATTATAATAAATGTCTACATAAGAACATAAGAATGGCCGTACTGGGTAAGACCAAAGGTCCATCTAGTCCAGTAGCCTGTCTACCGACAGTGGCCAGCACCAGGTGCCCCAGAGGGGGTGGACCGAAGACAATGATCAAGCGATTTGTCTCCTGCCATCCTTCTCCAGCCTCTGACAAACAGAGGCCAGGGACACCATTTCTATCCCCTGGCTAATAGCCTTTTATGGACCTAACCTCCATGAAATTATCTAACTTCTCTTTAAACTCTGTTATAGTCCTAGCCTTCACAGCCTCCTCTGGCAAGGAGTTCCACAGGTTGACTACATGCTGTGTGAAGAAGAACTTTCTTTTATTAGTTTTAAACCTGCTACCCATTAACTTCATTTGGTGTCCTCTAGTTCTTATATTATGGGAACTAATAAATAACTTTTCTTTATTCACCCTCTCCACACCACTCATGATTTTATATACACCTCTATCATATCCCCCCTTAGTCTCCTCTTTTCTAAACTGAAAAGTCCCAGTCGCTTTAGCCTCTCCATATGGGACCCGTTCCAAACCCCTAATCATTTTAGTTGCCCTTTTCTGAACCCTTTCTAAGGCCAAAATATCTTTTTTGAGGTGAGGAGACCACATCTGTACACAGCATTCAAGATGTGGGCGTACCATAGTTTTATACAGGGGCAGTAAGATATTCTGTGTCTTATTATCTCTCTCTTTCTTAATAATTCCTAACATCCTATTTGCCTTTTTGACTGCCGCTGCACACTGTGTGGAGGTTTTCGGAGTACTATCCACGATAACTCCAAGATCTCTTTCCTGATTTGTCGTAGCCAAATTAGCCCCCATCATACTGTACATATAGCTAGGGTTATTTTTTTCCAACGTGCATTACTTTACACTTATCCACATTAAATTTCATTTGCCATTTTGTTGCCCAATCACTCAGTTTGGTGAGATCTTTCTGAAGTTCTTCACAGTCTGCTTCTGTCTTGACTATCTTAAACAGTTTAGTATCATCCACGAACTCCTATCATCTGCACAGGATCCACCGCCATACACAAGCCAAGTGCCCCAGTAACAATGATTTGCTTTCAGCTGGGCTCTGCTCCAAATTTCTTCATCAGTCCTGCATCAAGACCTAAATAATATATGCCTTAGGATTCATTTTTGTGAACTCCTGTGGCTGCACAATGCAACTGTTCTAAATGCTGTAAAGGTACTACAATAAATAAGCTATAAAAATCACCTATGCAGCAGCCTGTGAGCTCCATACCTCCAAACTGTCCCTTTTATCATTTATTACACACCTAATTCCTCATGCTTCCTCTCCAGTGCAGTCCCTGAGGCCAAGAGGATTCAGATACAAGGCTTATAGTCTGCCCTTGTCAAGGTGATTTAGATATCTTTATATTTTTAGTAGAAATGGCCTACTGCAATTTTACAATGAGATCATGAACTGGCATGGCTGAATCTACCTCCAAATGCATTTTGGTCAATACTATATTTTTTGAACCAATGAGGAGATAGGCCATGAGCCTTTGTAATTTCAGCAAGCACATGAGACAACCAGAAATATATTCATCCCTACACACTTAACACTTTCAAATACACTTCTTGCTTGTCCTCGGAGCACAGAAGGTATTTTGTGAGAGCCCTCTTACGCCTCAAGTTACTGGAAAGCTTCTTAAATCAAGACATTTGGACCTAAGAGTGACATCATATATATAGTAGCCCAAAGTCTGAGAGTCTGTAACACTGAAATGCTGGCTGTTCCTTCTAGGCGGCGCTGTTGCCTGAAATGCTGGCTGTTCCCTCTGGGCGGCCCATGCTGCATGGGGAGCGCAGGGCCCAAACGGCCGCTTGCGCTGCTTGCTCCCGCGCAGCGGCCCGGCTGAGCAGCGCAGAAGTCAGCCGAGTGCCATGGCGGTGACGTGCGGCATGACAGCAGCTCCAGGGGGGGAAGGCGGGGGAGAGGGAGGTGGAGGACAACTGGGAGGCTGCAGGATCAGTGTTGGGGTGAAGGGAAACGGTGTAGGGGGGCAGCTGGAGCTCATAGGCAGCCGCTCAGCCGGGCTGCCATGCAGGAGCAAGCGGAGCAAACAGCTGTTTGGGCTCCGCGCTCCCCATGCAGGAGGAGGAGGAGAAGAGAAAGAGAGACGGAGAGAGACAGGAGATGGAGGAGAGCTGGGGGGAGGGGAGAGAGAGAGAGACGGAGCGAGAGACCTGAGGCTCAGGAGAGAAGACCGAGATAGAAAAGGAATAGGACGTGGAGGAGAGACCTGAAAATCCCGTTTTTTAACAGGCTAATTGGCTAGTATATAAATATGAGTTTTGTCTATCCTATCTGCATTATGTCAACTTCAATTAGACTTAATCATGTGCTTACGTGCTCTTAACTGGGGCCTAGACACTCAAAGTTTTACTCTAGAGGCACCGGACTCAGTCTACAACCTGGGATAGATACCTTTCTTTGGGTGTTGCAAAGTCTTGGTCAGGAACTTCTGATACTGGGCCCAAGCTTCAGAACATAAGTCCCCCCTTCCAAGACTTTTCAAATCTATATCAACTCTGCTCCCCACAACCCCATCTTCAATTAAAAGTGTCTGCAAAATTATTGTTGAGTGATGATAGGGAAGGAAGCAGTTATTTTTCCAGGGAGTCTGTGCATGATAATCGCACACAAAAATTAACCTACTCACACAAAGATAGCCCTAACAAAACAAGATCCCAACCTATTAAAATGACTTTAAGTTATATTATGATGGTTACATATTTCATTCCTGGATTGTCTCAAATTTCAACCCAAATTGTTTTTAGTGACAAGGAACCACAGTTCTGAAGGAAGAAAGAAAATTGTCTGTTTCGAAAGCTGTAACTCCAGTGGACAGAGTTGTTATAAATATACTTTACCTAGAAGATCTGCTCCTTCATCCACATCCCCAATAACTTCTGACCCCGCTGTGGAAAGTTCATGATACAGAGAGTCTGTGTTGATGCCGAAAGCTTTATTCACAATCCCCTGTGTTGGGCTGTTGGAGGAAATAAAAAGAAGAAATCTCGTTACTTAGGAAACATTTTAGCTAGAACATTCTTCTTCTTTGTTGAGCAAAGTAGATCACTGCAATCAAAATACAGCGATCTTTCCATCTATTTGCTACATGGACCATGGACATACTATGTAAAGGATAAATATACCCTGGTCCTCATATCAAGGACAAGAATCCTTCAGGGTTCCAAATATGAAAACTGTCACCAGTGTCTGTTAGATAAGCATAGATGATCCAGCACAGATCAACAGATTAATACAAAAGTTCTTTAAAATCATATTATAAAATATGTGTTATATAAAACCAGAATCCTTCTTACTAACTGATGTCTTCTTACTAGTATTTATTTGTTTCACTGTAGATGTGGAGACCATGCATTCAGTCCCACAATTCTACCAGTGAAGGTACATGGCAGGCACCTACTACAATGATAGGGCCGGGTAAGTATTTGAAAACTGAAACAAACAAACCAACATTTCCCCCTTGCTGTCTGTATGATAAATTAGCCTGAGTTTTGTTTGTTCTTTTAGAGAGCATGTATGCACGACTACATGTGTGCGAGTAGGACTTATTTGTATGTGAAGGACTTATTCAGGAAAAAAGGTAAATCAAAGACATGAGCCTTACATTTAGTAATGGACACATCAAGGTCTGGGATCTTTATCATCATCAGTTGGGAGCAAGTTTCAGATTCTTGGTCTGATTCCTGTGAAAGTTCTGTTCCCCACACTTATGAGTCTCCCTCTCTGTTGACAGTTTCATGGCTCTAATGGAACACGTGTATTGTGGGAGGTCATGAAATAATGACCTTGCATTCTGCTGTATGGAGAACCAGTGAGGAAAGCAGAGCAGCTGAGTGATATGTTCACAGCTTCCTGCTAAGCGGACAACCACACTGTATTTCAGGCTGTGTAGTCTCACTCCTAGATATACTGAGTAATCTAGTATGAAAGTAACGAATCCATGGGGCACTATGTGGCTGACAAGATGAAGCACACTGTGCTGGCCAGCTGCAGATGAACGTGGATTTTTTTCCCCTCAAGGGCTATACTATTATCTGGTGATAAACACCCTTACTAGTGGGCAGAAACAAACAGCAAGAAGACTGATTCCTGACTGACCAATTTAATAACTGAGACTTGAGGAAGCACTATGCATGTTAGAGCCCCAAGTCCAAGGCTCAGTAACCCAAACTATATATATTGTGCTTCTAGCCAGTCGCCTTGGTGCACAGATTTCCTTGACTAAAGGGCTATCTCCTTGTATCTGCATTCACTAGAGTCCGTCTCCATTCATGTTTGGATTGACTGTTCTCGATGATGACATCAGCCACTGTCATGGCATACACCAGGGCCACTCAACACATGGCCCACGGCCTGTTTGTTTGTGGCCCGTGGTGCAGTTTGGGTTTACAGTGTGGTTTAGGTTGATATGTGTTTTAGTAGTTAAATTTCTGGACTGTTGTGAAGCCAAAACAAAAAAGAAGTCAATATAATGGTCTTCTGTTGATATGCATTTTAGTAGTTAAATTCCTGGACTGTCATTGCTCATTAAACGTGCTGTCAGATGGGTGGAAATCGGGTAAATATTGCATTTTATTAATATCAGAAGAACGGACTTAAATGGGGCCTGCGTGTTGTGTAGTCTTGCCTTAATTTTTGTATTCATGCCCATCGGTGTGAAAGAAGCTAAGAGGAAACTTCGCTCCTTGTTCCTGCATCATTCAGGATTCTTCATGCTTCCTTCCCAATACCGTCCTTGCCCAAATGAAGACCACTCATCATGTGCTGTTTCATAAAAGGCTTGCCTTTTATCGTTTCTCTTTGCTTTACAAGCATCTAGGCTCCTACATGCCTGGCAGCAGTGATGTACCAAAACAAATGGCCTTCAGGCAACTCCCCATTTAAGAGAAAGTTGCTATTCTAATCAAGCATGAACCACAGCAACAGAAGATTTCACCAAAAAGACCACTCACTGTCTGGTTGCCAATCTATATATGGCACACCTGAGAAGGGTCTGGGTTTTGAGAAGTAATTCAGGACTGGCATTTACTAGACAATTGTCTTTTTCTCTTTTCTAACACTTCAGCCCGTAAGCCTCATACCTCCTCAGTCCTTCCCTTCTCTTCTCATGTTACCTTTCCTTCTCTCATGGGAGCAAGGCAAACTGTGCTGTCTGAAACCAGTCCAACTGAGGATCATCTGGAGGGGATTTCTAACAAAGACTTTGAGCTGGTGTTCTTTCCATGTAACAGGGAGTTTAGTGCAGAGTGAAAGATCCCTCAGGCACAAGGCAGAGGAAGTAAGATCCAATGATTGCTGATACATCAGTCTCCCCAGCGCATTAACATGTACTACGAAACACTAATTACAAAAGCTCTTTTAATCCACAGTCTCCCTTCACTCTTCAAGAAGTCACATGGAGAGTAAATAGCATGCTTACAAAAGATAAAAGCAAATACCTGTTTCCAGAGTGCTCTAGTCTCGGGTCCTGGCACATGTCCAGCTCTGGAGTAGAGTCTATTATGTCCTGAACATCAGACCACTCATCACTGCTACCCATTCCTACAGAAAATAATACATAGATAAGAGACAGATCCAGAAGAATAAAAGCCCAGCAGTAGTTCCACTCTAGGAACTGTATTCTCTGACTGGTCTTAAGTTCCTCTGGTTATCAAAAAGGATCATGGGAAACACTCTCAAGATTGCTATGGTACCATGTGCAACGTGCTAAAGACACAGCGTAGATAGATTTCTAACAAGACACACACTAGCTGGGGAGGTGTGTTCCAAAATTCCCATGGAAGGGTAGAGGTGGAATCTACTATCATGAACAGTTGTGATAAATAGGGGATTCTTGGAAGCATGCTAGTGGCAATACCATCAGCCAGTGAGGTAACTAGGCTGGGGATAATGAAGTACTTTGCACCCCTGAGAGATAAAGAATTTACTATGTTTTATGGCAGTCGCAAACATGGCTAAAGAGACACACTCAAGAGAATCTCTGTTGCATGTCACATTTAAAGGTGATGTTTTGAGCTTCTGATCATCATCTAGGATAGTTGTGGATCCTTGATGATGTGGTGGAAAGGTTTTGGCTGGGGGAATGTAGATAATGGCCAGTGGCACACTGTTGTTTTCTTTGTTGGGTCTCTCCTATAAGAGCTGGACTTCTGGTTACCCTACTGGCTCAATCGGTTTCTTCACTTCCCTAGCTGGGTATTCTGATTTCAAGAATGCTTGATAGAAACCCTGAAGGTATTTGTCTCTGTCAGAAGGACTGGAGCAAATGTGGTTGTCTCTCATGGATCGTGTGATGTGTTCTGGATGAAAGCTGGAGATGTGTAGGTAAGTATAGTGGGGAGTAGGTTGCTGTTGTCTCAGTGACAAAATTATGTCAGTAGTAAACATTTCATCTTGAAGCCACACTGATTCTGGACAGATTCTATCAGCAAGGGTCTGAAGTATGTTCTGGACAACTCAAAGGTTTTTTCCATAAGACTAAGGAGAGAAATTCCACAACAATTGTTACACTCACTCCTGTCAACCTTGTTTTTATAGAGTGATGATGTTGGCCTCATTTCTTGTGGTAATTCACCTTTTTTCCAGCAAAGGCAGAACAGCTTGTGAAGATGCTGTACTAGAATAGAGTTCCCACATTTTTTTTCATCTCAGACAGTATGAGGTTTATTCCAGAAGACCTTCCTTTAGGGATGCCATCTATGGCAAAGTAAGCTCCTTGACAACTGGTTCATTGTCAAGTTGGTTCATAACAGCAGGCTTTCAATGACATTGATGACTGTGTCCATAACAATATTTTCAAGAGAGTAAAGTTCAAAGTAGTGTTCTACCCCCCTATGTATCTGCTTGGTGCGGCCGCTTATTGTTTCTCCTGATGTTGATTTCAATGGGATTATCTTCTTTGAAGTTGAAGGTTTTCTTGATTCCGTCATACATGTTTCCAATGTTGCCTGCATCAGCTGCTACTTGGATGCTTTCACATAAATGTAGCCAGTAGTCATTGGCGCAGCATCAAGCATTTTGTTGCATCTTGGTTCTTGCCATTCTCAATGCTCAATTTGTTTTCATTTGGATCTCTCTTGTAGCTGGTTGAGATGTGCATCTATCCTCTATGACTGGCGTCAACACACTGGAATATGCACCAAACCATTCACTGGCCTTGTGTTCCTTCTTCCCAAAAACTGACAGAGCTGCATCATAGAGTCCGTTCTTCTGCTGGGTGCTTGTGAGACAATCACTGGTGTCAAGGGCTTATTGTAGTATGTTATTGTATACTGTGACTTTTCTTGGTCTGCTATAGCATTGATGTTAATATGAGGATATCTTTTACTTTAGAGCTGTATATTTTCTTTGGTTTAAGTCTGACCTTGGTGCACATGATAGTGCTCTGTGCTGGAATTAACACTTTGATAACTGCGGGTAATAAGGATGATGTTAAGATAGTTATGCCTTGTGATAGTATCCAATTGGTGCAAGTGGCCAGATCTGGGATGTTTTCAAGATACATTCTTGCAGACAAAGCCAAAACACAAAGTGTGTGTCACAAAAAGGTTGTTATAGGAACAAAATTCTAGTGGTCTCTACCATTTTCATTCATCTTATCAATTCCATGTTGACCAATACAATTGGGAAATGCTTCATAATCAGCTTCCATCCTTGCATTGAAGTCCCCTAGCAGGAAAACATATTCATGTTTCAGAATCTTGCTGATGGTGGTTTTCAACTAGTCGCAGAACTGGTCTTTGATGTCAGAAGAGGACAGTGTTGGGGCATATGCATTCAAAAGGTTGACTGGGTCCTCAGATGTGAATAAGCATAGTGCCAGAATTCTCTCTGATCCATTTCAAAGTGGCTCAATCATCCCCAGAATGGAGTTCTTGCTGTCAAATCCCACTCCATGCTCTAATTTCTTCTGCACTTTTCCCTTGACAGAAAAAATTTGTCATTGACCACAGCAGTTTTATGTGGATCACTGATTTGTTGAAAGCCCTCAGATAATCTGGTTGCCATGGTGTAAACATTCTGGCACCCTATCTTTAACAATGTCTTTCTTTCTTTCCCCCTGATGCACAGGTTATAGTCCACTTGTCAAGTTATAAAACTTTTAGCTCTAAGCACCCATTGAAGCAGGCAGACTATGGTGGGATACCTTATTTTGTGTGTCTTGTGCGCGCGTGCGCACGCCCGCAGCGCTGCCCAGTTTTATGGTGGACCATGGTTGTCCAACGAGACCCAATCTCTCCCCACCATCAGAGACCACCTCTGGCGCTCAATTCTATGCCAATCGAGTAAAAGCTTAGAGCTGGGGACTGCTGCCTCCCATGTTGTATTGAATCTACAGGCAAAGCTGGAGTACTTCTCCAGGGCCTAAGCCTGGGCAGATGATAGAGATCCTGAGTTGTCCATGCATCAGGACCCCCCTTTTGGTGTCACCAATAAAATCCAGAGGAGAGAAAGAACCAATACATTTGGTACCCAATCCACTGCCTTTAGGGGTCCACTCCAGATTTCCTGCCTGAGTTTATTCTCTTAGCTTTGCATTCTGCTGAATAATGGGCAGTGGATATCAGAGATGGGGGAGGCTGGGACTGTGCTATCCAGCCTCCCTGCTCCCTCAGGCTGGGGGCAGAAGGAGGGGCTGCTGCTGTGCTGCAGAGTATAACAGCAAAAACGGCAACTAGCAAATATTCTTACTCCCAGCACTCTAGCCCTCCAGGCCCTGAAGTGCCAGGCATAGAAAAATTTGCTGTATGACAGTTTTTGCCACAATGCTGCGGCTCCAAGCCAGGAAGCTTGGACCACATTACCCGGTCCCTTGGTGCTTCAGTGGCAGGGCCCTACCCTGAGGCAGCAGCCACAATGGAGGATGGGCTCCATGGGGCACAGAAAAGGCAGGGCTGGGGGGCTATCCCCCCCCCTCCAGTCAGCTATTCACCCACAACATAGTGGAACTTTTCTGTCAGAGTTTGCTCCCTTAGCTTTACACCCTCCCGGACTACCTAAAAGAGAGCAGGTTTGATGAGCCGCAGGTATTACCATCTACTCTCATTACAGTGGGTCAGGCTCGGCCTGCTGACTCCGATATTAAACTTTAAAAATAACTCCAGAATTTGAAAGGTAAAATTGTTTTAAATTAGGTCATCTTTTTCAGGCACAGTTAAGGTCACTTTAAAAAGATTAAATGCCAAATAATCTCACAGTACAAACCCCCTCTCATTTTGCAACTCTGTAAAATATAAAAATATACAGGAATTTTATTTATTCGGTAACAAAATCATTAGAGCTATAAATCATGACAATCACTTTAAATAGGAACAACTGGAATATACAAATTCTCATGCTTACATCTATCTCAACGTTTCCCAAATTATGGGCCGCAGCCTGGTACCGGGCCGCGGGAAAAAAATACCGGGCCTCAGCGTGGCTGCCAGGGTGTTCCGGGCTCCCGGACTGCCTGTGCAGCGCCCGGTTCCCCAAGCCCTCAGCCGGGCTGGGCAGATGCAGCCGTATGTTTCAGGCTCCCGGCAGAGGCATAGTGAGGGTTACCAAGTGAGCTCTTATTGCTGGCTGGGGAGGAGGGGTTGGATATGGGCCGCAGGGAAGCAGGGTCGGGGCAGTGGAGCTGCCCAGGGGAGATAGGGAGGGGAACCGGCCAGCAGAAGCAGGGCTGGTTTGGGGAGGGGGAGGGGGGGGAGACACCGACCGGCTGGCAGCAGCAGCAGGGCTGGCCAGGGGGGCGGGAGCAGTGGGGCTGGCCAGGGGAGATCGCGGGCGGGAGCGGGGGGGCAGTGAGGCTGGCTGGGGGAGATCGTGGGGTTGGCTGGGGAACCAGCCGGCGGAAGCAGGGCTGGCAGGGGCAGCAGGGCTTGCCAGGAGAGATCGAGAGAGAAACGGCTGGCGGGGACAGCGGGGCTGGCCCAGGGCGGAGGGAGAATGTGTCAGAATGGAGAGAACCTGGTGCATTCACCATCCGGAATGAGAATATGGATAAAAAATTCCAAAGATGGTGTCAGCTTTCTGAAAATAAATGAGCCCCTTTTCAATACACGATGTGGTGGTGCAGGGTTTTATTGGATTACAGTCCATTTTTCCAATCCATATTCCCTTAACTTGCTGGTAAGAATGTTGTGGGTGGCCATATCAAAAGCTTTGCTAAAGCTAGCCCTGGGGGCTTTGGGAGGACCAAAAACAATGTATTTGCATATTCATCATTTGCTTAATGAATATGCAAATATGCAAATGAATATTACAGGTCCTCCAAAAGCTCGTGAATGGATTTACTGGTCCCCGTGTCAAAAAGTTTGGGAACCCCTGAGCTATCTGATTCAACTGTTATTAATAGTGAAATTTAATTAGGAAATAGCAATATAGTGTATATGCAACAATCTTTTTCTAATATGATGTATGCTCTGGAGTTGTCATTTAACAAAACAAGAAATCAGGCTCCAAATGCCTTACTGAGTTTGCAACAAATTAAACTGTTCTAAGGTCCAGTCTTGAATTGTTCCATACAGGCAGACTCCATATAAGCAACAGGGTCAGCCTAATAAGCAATTCTTGAAGGATCCAGGCCTTAGTTTGTAAAGGACACTAGAATTCCAACTGCACCAAATTTGGGGTTTACTGACCCATTAAACAGCTTCAATGTTGGAGTATATAAAACCAATGACACCCTTACTGGTTATTTCATTGCTTCAGGTTGCCCTCGCAACACTTGGCAACATTTGTCATATTTTAAGACAAAAAATGATTGTGTTTGTTATTATAACTGGCTCCTATGAACAACAGTTCTCAAGCTTGCAGAAGGAGAGGATTCCTTTTCTAATTTTTGAAAAAAAGCTGAGGAAGCTGTCCTCAAAACACTGAAAATAATTCTGATTTTAAAGGGAACATCCAGTCCCTTTCTACTCCTTTCAGAACTATGGGCCTTGGTTTCAGAACCCACCTTTTCCATTATGCTCTGATGCACTTGTGTCACTGATGCCCAATTCTAACTCTAGCTGAACAAAATACACAATATTGAAATTAGAGCTTCTCCTAGGTTACACTTATTACGAACATTGCAGAAAAAGTGGCTGTCAAAAGTTTCAGCTATCGGGCTTGAATGTGGTCCATAAAAAGGTGTTCAGTTCCATTCAGATAATATACACTCTTTTCAAAGGACAGGGTTTGGGTTCCAAATTCATTCCTTGAACTCCTCTAGCAGAGAATAGTAAACAAGACATAAATAGTAATTCTTCTACTCTAATGAATACTGATAAGGCCTCTATTGGCATACTATATTCAGTGGATATCACATTCTGGGAGAGATGTAGACAAATTGGGGATAAATAAAAATGATTAAAGGTCTACACAATAAGTCCTATGAAGAAAGATGGAAAAAAACGGTTTTGTTCAGACAGGAAAAGAAACACAAAGGTTTGGGGGTGGAACATAACGGTCTTAAAGGACAAGAAATAATGGGATTAAATTGCATCAGAGGAGTTTCAAGTTAGACTTTAGTAAAAACTTCCTGTCAGAATAGTTAAGCACTGGAACAAATTACCTAAGCAGACAGTGGAATCTCCATCATTAAAGGTTTTTAAGAACAGGCAAGACAAATACCTGTTAAGTACTATCTAGAGAATACCTATCTACACTCTCCTCCCACCCCACCCCCAGTGCAGGGACCTTAATAGATTATCTGGACAAGATAATCTATTGAGGTCCCTTCCAGTCCTATATTTCTATCATTTTAATATCTTCAGTAGAGTTATTAAACTGAATTAGCCCTTGTATACCAAAATATATGCCTTTAATATCCAGGCCCCAAATTTTGCTCTCAGATACATGTTGACTTCAGATGAAGTTGTACCATGTATCTGAGGGCAGAATTTGAACACAAGGCTATTGAAGTGTTAATTATGGTTGATACTGCATGCACTCCTCTATAATAGCTCATCTCATGCCCCATCTACCCCAATTTCTAAGTCTAATTGTGAATGGTACAAAGCAGATTTTATGAATGCATTATGGGACTTAGAAGAATGTTCGTTCTTGGGGAAGGGAGGGGTTCTGGCCCATTTATTCAGATACTGCCTCCTAAGCAGTTCATGTGGAAGACACTCCTTCAGGTTACATTGATGATAATTGCTCAGTACAAACTTTCTAATCAATATCCAGTAGGTCTAGCAGCAATTTTAAATGTGACTACATGGAAAACTATTTAAAGTATGTTGAAGTTTGTTGAAGCTGCAGCCCTCTGTTGCTACCTGCAGCCTTCTGTTGCTACCTGTAGTGAGCTGATCCATATTTCTCAGGGGCAGAGGGAAGAAATGACGTAAAACAAATTTATCTGAGTGTAAATCCACTATCACCACTGGAATTACACCAGCAATGGCGTCACACATTTATGACTTTCTTTCGCTATCAACAGTTCCTGGACTCTGCCCACATATACAGGCTACTGATGGAGTGTGCCAAGACTTCTGGGTCTGTCTTCTAATGATGATACTTAGACTTACTGAAATGTCTCAACTAACATCACTGAAGAGATACCAATTTACTGATTAGGCATCATTTAAGAACTTTTGAGGAACTGCATTGCTCTCTGCCAGCCACGGGACAGTGATCCTGGTAGCAAGCAGACTGCTAATACAATTAGAAAAATGGGATTTCAATGCTGGCATCCTCAGTCAAAGTCAACAGCACATTATTTTTCTACTATTTTGTGCTTTCACTTTGCCAGGAGCCTATTCGAGGGTTTTACAGAAGAAATTTCTTTTAAGTGAGTTGTAATAAACTTGGAAATTGGATCCAGGTCAATGAATCCTTTACTATTCCTCCACAAAATGTGCCACCATCCAAAAAGTGAGCATAGTCCTATCATCAATCATAAATGAGCATATCACCCTCCTTTATTCTCCTACTTCCAACTGTACTCTTAAAAAAGAGCATTCTCTTTCAGTAGAACTAAGCTAGTTACTCTTTCAGTCCCCCAGACATCTTCCAGTATTTGATTTCACTATGTCTATTATTAAAGTGGGCACGCAACAGGTTGGCTAGCAAAACACACAAAGAAGAGTACACCTGTCATACCTATACTGACATTCCTCATCTCCTGAGTGACCTGGACTTCCATGTTTCTGCTGTTCCGCTTTTCCCGTGCCCGCTTACTGTTCTTGGCTGTGCCATTGTAGTCACTGATTGGTTGAAGGCTCTCATTTAGGGGTGTGACAGCAGCAGAGGGAACAGATGAGGTTGGTGTGTTGGACTTTGTCCCCGTGGTGCTTGGAGTGGCAGCTGCAGAAGACTGACCGGATTCAGACATTTCATCATTTGGGCACTATGACAATTTGGAAGAGGAGAAAACAGAAAAGGAAAAGCACATCTATATGCCTCAGATAATTTCTTATTTACCGGATTGATGGTGACCTTGCAGAAAATCACAGGAAATGGAGTACCAGAAACTGAATACCCAGAGCTAACTGTGCCTGTTTGGCACTACAAATGAACAACAAATTCTTGTGAAGAACTAAGCAAGCAAATCCTATCTGGTCTAAATACGGATTCCCGTATCACCTCTTCCTTTGTTACCAGCACAAACGGCATTTCAGATCTTCTGAAGTTACATTAGATGTGAGTACGGACTAGTCGACTATCCGATAAAGACTAGTCGACTATCCGATAAGCAAATGCTTATCGGATAGTCAGTCATCTAGTTGATTCCCCCTTCCCCTAGCTGCCTCTCTCTGACAGAGGCAAAAGGTGGAGGAGGAGGAGGGGTACCTCAAAGGACAGCATCGCACTGTGGCACTGCCACTTTGAAATGTGGAGGCAGCATTTAAAGGGGCAGCGCAGCACAGCTGATCCCAGAATCAGCTGTGCAGCTCGTGGAGGCCGGAGTCAGCTGGGGACTCCCCAGCTGATCCCGGCTCCAGCGCAGCATTTCCACGGAACCCGGGATCAGCTGGGGAGTCCCCAGCTGACTCCGGGTTCTGGGGAAATGCCACATGGAACCCCTGGCTCCGCGTGGCACTCCGAGTCCTCTGCTGACCCTGAGCTCCATGCTGCACTGCCACTTTGAAATGCGCAAGAGCCCCTGCTGCGGACTCTTGTACATTTCAAAGCTGGCACGCCTGCATGCACCCTGAAGTCAGCGGGGACTTCCCGCTGGCCCTGGGCTGCACATGGTGTTCCACATTCCTCCTTTGAAATGTACAAGAACCCCCACTGGAGCTCTTGTACATTTCAAAGGAGGAATGCGGAAGTGCCTATCGACTAGTTGAGTAGTCGATGGAAATTCCATCGACTATTCGACTAGTAAATTAACTGCAATTTAACATCCTTAGATGTGAGGTCTACTCATAATGGAATGTGACCTGATCTTCAAAGGTGAAAAACAGCTGCAGCTCCCCCTTGACTTCACTGGGATGTGTGGGTGTTCAGCAGTTCTGAAAATTAGGCCAATGTCTTCCAAAAGATACCCAGTGGAAGAAGGAAATTCCAATCATTTCTGGAAGGTGACAGGGCCTTCTATGAAGTGGCTTCATAGAAGCTCTGGGTCCATCATTACAGTGGGTCACTTGTACAAAGAGCTTGTAGAATAGATTTCTAATGCTATCACTTCACTTGAAGGGACAGTTACAAACTTTTTATACTAGGCAGCTGAAACAAAGTGTGTAGCAAGCTGAGATGGTCTTATTTCATTAGGAGGGGAGAGCTACATGTCTGTATCAGCTCACATAAAAAAAAGACAGCCAGGCATGACCCAGTTTGACAACACAACCCAGTCAGATGTGGTTCTCCTCAACAGGATAAAAGACAAGACCAAGAGTTCAAAATCAAAATGCATCCTAAATAAATCCTTGAGATATATTTCCAACCTGAAGTGTGCACACACACATCCCATGTTCAACATAAATTATCGTCCCATTCCTCATCCTACCACACCCTGAAAAATACAGGAAGCTTTCAAGAATATTCCAGCATTTGTTGCTTGATTCCCTGATTGGCAATTAAGGAAACACTGTTTCAGACTCAGCCAGTTCACCTTCTTATCAGGTGACCAATAGGCCTCAGACCCAAGTGAGATCTCCCAAGTCTTCTTGGAAGGGCTTCTAATCTTCCACCATCACCACCACCCCGACCACTTAAAAGCACCGCCTAAAAGAGGATAGTAACATGAAATTCTAGAGCAACATATTACAATGATTTCCATTTCCATTTGGGCGGAAAAGCCATTTGTTATATACCTACACCCTTCTCCATTTCCTTACTATAGTTGTTGCCATCTCTATTTGTATCTTTTCTACTGTGCAGATGCTAGGCAGTTATCTGCTTCTACTTTGTTAATTACTCTTTAAAATTAGCTACTTCCTTAGGCCCCACAATCTTGGAACTGTGATGCTGTCTGCTCCTCAGTTTTTGGAAGTCTGTGTTCTATGTCCAGATTTCATGCAATAAAACAGCTCTAAGTGGGATGGGAATGAAGACTGTGAAAAAATGGCAATGTAACCCTTGGCAGCCAAATATTCTTTAAAAAAAAAAAAAAAAAAAAAAGCAGCTTACTGATTATTGACATACTACTTTAATTAGAAACACACTGACGTATCCCTGTCCATGCTCATTTCTGCAGTATCCTGGTGTATACTGCAGTAAGGAAACCAGGTGTCCTATGCCACAAGCATTTCCTGATTATTGATGTGCAGACACTGAAATTTATTTTTTTAAAACAATGTTGCTATCAAATACTATCCACTCTTTTTGCTTAACCTTTTTGGATTGTGAGTGCAAACAGGACACCACCCACTTCTCCTGTATGGATGTTTAGATCATCCTCCTGATTCATTAAATGGCCACTTGTGTATCTACTTGCTGATTTGGGCACCAAATTTGAAATACAGATTTTTTTCTTTAAGCTGCTATTTTTGAATACGAGACTTTTCACAACTCCATTCTAATGTGCCAGGGCAAAGCATCAAACCAGATGTTTCATGGACAACTCCAATGTATTGGGAAGTTACTTTGACAAACATTTCCCGCTGCACTCCCGGGGCACAGAAGCAAAGGGGCTAAAAACCACACAATTATTCAGTGTAAAATGTCAGTGAAATCCACCCCCAGCAATTGAGGCTGGGACATCTGACAATTCTGGGATGTTCCTGTATATACTGTGCCTATCATCCTTCTCAATGCCATAGCCCAGATGGAGCTCATGAAATGGATACCTAGCTCAGTCTGCAATAAATCCTTCCTCAGAGAAACCATATTCAGAAACAATAAACTCCAATTCCATGGGTGTAATTCCTATTCCACATCTATGCCCCATGCAGTGCTAATTATTTATATAATCCTCCATTCACTCAAAACATACTCATGAAATAACCACCGTAGTCTACCTCACACCCTTGTCTATGCCTCTTTATTTTCCTCTTTCATACAGAATATGATCCATAGCCAATCAGCTTCCTTTAGGAACATCCACTCCAAAACCATTAGCTAGAGCCAAGATAATTCTTGTTATCATTGAGGAACTCTACTTGACACTGGTGAGATATTCCTTATACCCCTCACTACTGCCAAATCTTCCTCGCTCAGGCTATGCCATTCAAAGGTGTTAAACCCCTCCTCTCCAAAAGACAAAAGTTTTGCCACAACAAATGCCAGTGAGTTTTTGGTAGGAACACTCTCCTATCGACAACACAAATGCCACTCGTTTGGGGTGGAAATATTTTGTTGGTAAAAGAGCCCACAAACAGCAGCTACTCTGCCTGACTTTCAGCAACAGGACTGTGTCAACCCAGTAGTGTTGCTAAAAGTTATGTAGTATAAACAAACCCTCACTAGCTATCTTACAGTCCAGGGGATGATTGCCATAATCACTTCACTTACATAAGGATATTCTCCATAGCCACCACTTACCTACAGTCAGACCTGTCAGCCTCCTAAACTTCAAATGTGTAGCAGTGACCTCCAAAATGCATTGCAAAAGCCCCAAATTCATAGGAGTAGTATGTCACCATGAGTAGCCACAATTCTATGGTTTTAACACTGAAAATACAGTACATAAAAACAAACACAAAAAACATTAAGGACTAAATCTCCAAAATATAAAATGCTAAATATAAAAAAGCAAAACAAAACCTAATCTAGTTACAAAAAGTAAGATGCAAAAAACAATAAATAATAATAGTAATAAAGAAAATGTAAAAATATTTACTAATCAGATTCTTAAAGATGAAAAATCAGTTCAGACAGTTAGAAGAAAAAAGAGTAGGTGGGTCAGCTATCAGTGTGTATGTGAACATGAGCTATGTCCAACACAGAAAGAACTTAGAGCACCACAGAAGTAAAACAAAGTGAAGTCAGCATAAAGTATTTGCAGCACTGTGATGCAGTTCAATGGCCAAGCAAGAGCATTTCTAACAGTTCAAGCAGAAAGTACTGCCCAATGAGAACTGAAAGCTTTGCATGCAAGATACCTCCTCCAATCCATACAGTGACCCCACTACCCACTTGTACCCTTGCTACTCAACACTTAATCATGCTGCATCTGCTACCAGCTATCAATTATTCAAAGGATAATTTCCACCTGCTTTATGATATCTACCTTAACAACTTATGCATCCAGGATTTTCCATGTCACACAGCATAACTCACATCCCAGAAGCTACCTTCCTCAAACCTAGTACTCTCTACTTGGGCTTTCCTTAACAAGCATTGAACATTTATCACTATTACTTGATGGATACACCCATAACTGAGTACTGTCAGCAACACACAATATTCTCTTTCCATTATAAATTGATTTCTTTGCCTGACACAATCATAAACAAATGACAAAAAGATATAGTTAGTAACCTGCACTTCCTGAACTCAGAATTCAAGGTTTCTAGAGTTTTATTTGAATTTCTGATATTTCCTGTCATGCAGAGTGAATTATTGATAAACTGCAGACAGCTATTGGTGAAAAACTTGTAGTCTTTGTGCTATGCAGCATAGATTAAATCTGAAGCTTCAAGTCTATTAAAATGAATATACTTCCATCTTTTTCCCTACTCTCCCTTGCAAAAGATACACACAATTGATTAAATGAAAGTGTTAGGAAATGCATTCACATGGGGATAAAGAGTGCATGCAAGTGTTGGTTGCACTGTGTCTCCCTGAAGTGGTTCAGCACAGGCAGAATACAAATCAGTTTATGGAATGTCTGTGCCATTTTTACATCCCTCCATCCTTGATCAGACCAGTGCACTGTGGGACTTGTATCCCACAGTTCCTAGCACAGCCATCCAAAGCAAGTTCTTTTTGGACATTTGCAAATTATCATGAGATCTGAATGATAATAAGGCATTTTGGCCAAGTCCTATGGTTTCCAGGGTCAGTGTTCCACAACACTTTTAAACCATTATGCAGGCCAAACCCCAGCCATGGGTTGTAAGGAAAGGGTATGATTAAGTTCCAATAATTGTTTTGGTCCTATATAAGGATGTGAGCATATGCTCTGAGATCCCATGCCCTCATGCTTTTAGGCCAGTAGCCTGGTGAGCTAGGGAGAAATTAGTGGTGGATAGAGTGTCACTGGACGTGAATTATTATCTATCATTCATTTGGCAGCAGTACTGCCTCTTTAGGATACCTGGAATCTCAAGGCAATTTCATTCTAATGTTCTTCTTTTGTTTTTTTTCCCCCAAGTACTTGGAAATTGCTAAAGAAGCACCTCCCAGTGAGGATGTGATGGGCAGGCCTGGGTAACATATGAGGCTGCAACATTATGTTTCTCTCTCTCGCCTCATTACTGCCTCACAGTATTTTTATTGTTATTTACAGCATTAATAATTTATAACTTATTTTGCAAGAGAGGAGAACAGCTTCCTTTGTGCCGAGTTTAATAGTAATTAATGGATGTGTTTACAAAGGCATTTTATTCAAACTGATTTTTTAAAATAATGCATTCAGAGAAGCTAGTGTACTTTACATGACATTTTTTCAGAAGGGATCAACTACTGACTGACCTACTGGAATTGGGGGGAAATGGACAGCATGCTCCAGGTACAGCTTTGTGAATACTTCAAATGCTATCAGACCTGCTGGAAAGGATCAAGGAAAGATGATCTTGTGGAACTGTTAGCAAAAGGGCAGCAGGTTGGGGAAAATATTGGGGGTGATGGTAGAAAAGCAACTGCTGGGACTCAATGCACATAGCAGTTACTGAAAGGAGGAGCACAGCACTGTAGGAGAGTGGTGGGAGGGCCAGCAGCACTAGTGCAGCGGCAGTGATGTGATTTTTTTGTCCACACAAGCAGATTACCAGTGTAGACTATGAAGGTGCTATAAAGGCTTGCTCACAGTGGCACAATGCAACCAGCTGTACCAGTCATTCTACAGCAGCTGCACAATTCATATAAAGCCAGAAAGCTTTTAGATGCACTGTAGTCAGTAGGTGTTGCTACCATCAGTGGAGGTGGCAGCAGCACCCATTTTCTCTAGTGTAGAGGAACCCAAAGGCAGGAAGATTACTGAACAAAGATCATCTAGAAAGAGCAGAGCACGGCACAGCAGCACGTCTAGCCCTGAGTGAGACAGAGGCACAGTTCCCATGACAGGGCAGAAGACGGATTCCATCATTTCCACAACCAAACGATTCATAAACAGCATTGATCTGGACAAGAGATGTACCCCCCCGCCACACACACACACCCCTCTCTCTCAACCAAGATCAAACTCCAACAGCAGAAAACACTAATAGCAGAAATTAAAACAAACAAAATCAGAAAGTGACAAAAACATGAGTTGGGTCAAAACCAATCCTCCACCCAACATAAGTATCTGAAGGTCATTTGTCCTACTCAGGGAGGGTTCTGCTATAAGAAAAGATCAGATACACAAAAAGGAGAGGCTGCAAAGGGTTATGGACACATGGTGGTTTCTGACTTTATGAAGATGTGAGATGTTTTTGACAGTGGGAAACTCTTTTTCTGTGACAATCTATAAAACCTTGTAACTGGAGTTGGACTGCAGCTGGCCGAGGTCACTCAGGTGCCAGTGGTCCACTGGGGGGATGATCTTGGCCCCTATCTGCCCACGTACCATTCCATCGGCAAGGGGGAAGACGTTCAGAGAGTTAGGACGCTCCTTTCTGCAAACAAGAGCAAAAAAGAAAAACAGAGGAAACAATCTGTTAGCAAAACCACAGGATCTTTATAGTAAAGAAAGTGACTAAAGTTTCACTTGACACAAGGACTGAATTCTATTCCCACCCCCAAATGCTGAGTTAACTCCCAACTTCCACAGCCTGAATGAGTAAGCAGCTGATTCTGTGATTCAAACTGGGGTGTCTATTGCTAGACTACACAGATGAACCTTATAACCTCTTCATTAAAAGTTACTATCAAAGTTGGGTTGCCAAACAAAAACTGTTGATCCAGCAGGCCGATGAGCCAAATTATAAATCACCTCATCAAGAGTGTTTCTTAGAGTCAGACTATGTCCTCCTGCAAGAAGGGGTGAAGGGACAAGAACTCCATAGATAGGCTGACTGCCCTCATCTGTAGTTGAAAAAGTTGGGGTGTATAGAAAGGGCTAAGAGTACAGCCACCCAATTTAAGCAGCATTTCCCCTTGGAAGGTCCTATAAGGAGACATGCCATAGAGAATATAGTCCTCTGCTCCCTCCTCCTGGAGCCTCTCGACTCCACAGACCTCTATATTCAAAGAAAAATAATCTTGTGGAACCGCAAGCAAAAGGGCAGTACCTATGGGAAAATGCTGGAGGTGATCATAGGGATGTACAGGGTCCCAGGAATAGGCAGGAAGTGGAGCTGGCCCTCTGACTTCACCTATCTTTCCCATTGCAGATCTGAGTCTACTCCAATTACAATCCAGCCACTGATATTTACTATATTATAATGAAAGTGTATGATTTCCAGTATTAAAACATGAAAAGCGGCAACATGCAACTGTCACCAATATTCCCTATGGAAAGTCCAGAATAGTTCCCACCCGCTGGTTTGCAGGTGTGTGAGAGAGAGACTGACTCAGTTCCAATAGAGAAAGGCTATAGCAAGAGGGGCAGGCGGAAGAGGTTGCACCAGAACGAAGCATCCACAAGCTCTCTTTCGCCAAAGACGCCTAGCTGCAAATGACCAGAGCAGCCCAAAGACAAATGAACAGAGCATGGCCAGAAGATGCCTTGATTTAGCAAAGCCTTTGCAGTCTACACTACCAGGACTCCTTTGCAGCTCTGGATGCAAATTAAAGCTGACTCACCTTGCAACATGAGCCCAGAGTTGATATTTCTTTGAGCAGGGGGTTGCACTAGATGACCTCCTGAGGTCTCTTCCAACCCTAATCTTCTATTATTCTTATTACTCTCCCTTGGGATCTAGGGCATTCCCTCCCCAGGGCTAGGGCCTAGTGGACACAGGGATAGGGATGTAAAATTCCTGTTTATAATGTTAACCAATTAAACTGTATATTTAACCGGTTAGCCAATCCACCATGGACTGCCGCCGCAGGTGGGAGGCTGCTGGAGCAACCCTCTGCCCATGGCATAGTGGGCCTAGCCAGGCTGGAGCCCTCTCTCGCCCACGGGCGTAATAAAAAAAAAAAAAAAAAAAAAAAAAAAAAGTGTGCACACAGGCTTGTTGGAGTTCACATATGAAAGGCAGGGCAAGAGTAAAGGGTCAGTCTTTTCCTATAGAATACAAACATGCTCAGGCAGGTTTCATGTTGATTCTATGGAACACTGCACTTGTACACGGAGACCATTTCTCCAAGGACCCAGCCAAGAGATTATTATAACTGCTCCACGTATGACCAACATGAAATTATTGTAATGGAACCTGAAGCCCATGAGACCTGAGCAAACGCACTAACACAGGAGCTGACGCAATAGGTTAAGGAGTGAGCAGACAGCCTGGAAAAAAGATTTAATTTCCTTGCGGAGAGAGAGGGGAAAAAAAAAAGAACACCACCCAGTAGTTGCATTCTCAGCATTGCTCATATGAAAGCCAGAACATGCTTTGATGACGTGTCAGTCCATTGTGCTGCCATGGAAGCCTCTGATAAGGTAGGGAAGCGGTGCAGTTTGGCAGTTATTGCTCGCTGGGTCCCATCTGGGATTGGCAGAGAAGTGGGAGGGCAATAATCATGTCTTGTGGCTCCCATTATTCATAAATGGGCATTTCATAACAGATGCAAGAATCCTCTGATACAGGCAGCACATAAAACTCTGATCTTCCAGAGAGGTAAAACCACAGAAATAAATGTACCAAGCTTCAGTTCAGTTTGAAAAGTGTACAACGTATCTTATCCAGATTCATAAGTACATTGGTAAGAGTTCAATTTTAGAAATGTTATCCAGCAGGAGTCATTCTAAAAATGTCTGCTACTTTAGTATATCTGCTATAGTTCTGGAGACCATTTCCTGATACTATACAGTTAAAGATAAGTCGTTGCCTAGCAATACAATGTCTTTCACATACTCACCACCTTAATGATGGCCATAGAACTATGATAAACTAAATCCATCTCACACACGGCTGGATGCCACACCAGCATTCTGCCCACTCATCCACCCCCCACCCCAGACTAACCGCTTCAAATTTTAGTTTCTCAATAACCTGCTATAGAAATGCTTTTTCTCCTGAATGTGTAATTTCCACACTCAGCATTATACTATCTTGGGGGAATTTCCATCCCCTGCATTATACCCGGATTAGTTATCAGAGTTAAAGATCACAAGTTCCAAGACTGGAAATGGGACTTTCATACTACTGAGAGGAAACTCCCAGCTTTGCATTTAGTTATATAGCACTTTTTATTCCTGAAGTTCCCAAGATTGCATACTTAAAGTCATTCTTTTTAGGTAGAGAAAAACTATTTTAGGTCACTACATACACTATTTTGGGCACCACACACACTATTTTGGGCACCACACTTCAAGAAAGATGTGGAGAAATTGGAGAAGGTCCAGAGAAGAGCAACAAGAATGATTAAAGGTATAGAGAACATGACCTCTGAGGGAAGACAAAGAATTGGGCTTGTTTAGTGTGGAAAGGAGAAGACTGATAGGGAACATGATAGTGGTCTTCAGGTATCTAAAAGGGTGTTACAAGGAGGAGGGAGAAAAATTGTTCTCCTTGGCCTCCGAGGATAGGACAAGAAGCAATGGGCTTAAACTGCAGCAAGGGAGGTTTAGGTTGGACATTAGGAAAAACTTCCTACCTGTCAGGGTGGTTAAACACTGGAATAAGTTGCATAGGGAGGTTGTGGAATCTCCATCTCTGGAGACATTTAAAAGCAGGTTAGATAGATGTCTATCAAGGATGGTCTAGAATGGACTGGGTCCTGCCATGAAGGCAGGGGACTAGACTCGATGACCTCTCGAGGTCCCTTCCAGTTCTAGTGTTCTATGACTATTAGAGCTGTTTTAAAGATTCCCTCTCCCTCAGAGTGGAATGGGACAAAATAAAGAGGCTCAATAATGCACTAAAATATTTTTTTCTGCAAAATAGGTGGTAGCACTAAAAAGCAGACAGTGCATACAAGGGATTTTACCTCTCCTCCTTTAAGATGGCCTGCATAACTCATTAACAGCTTTGCCACTTATGAACAATGAAGCCTTCCCAAACACATACTGATAAAAATTGTTACACCCCCATTCCATTACTTAGTGTCTTATGTTTCTGTCTGGATGCCACAATTATCTAGATAGCATTGCAAATGTGACCAGCACTTCACAGTAGCTAAATAAAGAACAGAGGCCCAGCTTCCCAGCTGGTGAGGGAAAGTGAGCTACAAAAAAAGCTTGTTGCAATTCTCCAGTCTACTCCTCAAGGAAGTTTAAAGATGAATCTATTCAATGAGGAGCTAAATTACCTAGACTTGAAAATCAGGAAGCTCTCCCAATAAAGTTCTAAAGTTTAAAAAGAATAATGAAATGGCTGTTACTCTAGGAACGTTTAAGAGAAGGAAAGATATTTCACCACCACCCCTTTATAAACTCAGATCACAGAATTCCATTTTCCAGGCTATGCTCAGAGGTGGGGAGTTGAGATGATACTGGGAGATACTGAAAATGAAACACTTTACAGTGGAACCCCATTTATGTGATGTAATTGGGACTGGAGCCAGGTCAGATCACCAAAAATTGGATAATCCAGAGAATGGGCTTCAGTCCCAGACAGCCACTCTCAGATTTTAGATGCTAACAGCACAAGCCCCAGCTAGAGCCCTAGGTGGTGCCAGCCCCATTTCAAGTTAATACAGAGGACCGGATAATGGAGGCTCGGATAAATGGCGTTCTACTGTATACACCCCACACAGACTGCTTTGCCAGTGTGTGGTAAGACAGGTTTATAAATTTGGGAGAATTCAGAAGCACCTCAAAATAGCCTAGAATGATAAACACAGACACTCTGATCACCTCAGCACCCTGGGCTCATTTGGTTTTCAGACTCAACCTCTGAATCTTCTGCTCTTGAATACACTAGCCTCTCTGTCTGCTATGCTAAAGCAGCAGTTTGACTGGCTTTCATGTGTCAATAGAAGGAACGGCCATTTACACTAACCAGTTTAATGCATATACCAGTAGGGGTGATGGAATACAAGCCAGGACATTATACCCCCAATAGTCAGATATCTGTTACTCTACCCCAGTGGTCTCCAACTTTTTTACACCCAAGATCACTTTTTAAATGACAGAACAAGCCAAGATCTACCGCCCCGCCCCTTCCTTGAAGCCCCGCCCTCTCTATTCTCCTCCTCTCCATCACTTGCTATCCCCAACCCTTATACTGCTGCTTTTTTTCCCAATTCTTCTGTAGGAAGAAGTTTTTCCAACATTTGGCCTGTCTAGACTGGACCAAATGTCAGAAAAACCCCTTCTTTTGGAAGTCCCCTTATTCCTCGTGGAAAGAGGAATATAGGGGTGACCGAAAGATCATGTTTGCTCTTCCACTAAAAGAAGTGGAAGAACAAATGCATCCCTGGATCCAGAAGTGTTTTTCTGGGATATCTCCGGAGTCCTGAAAAACTCCTGCAGTCTAGCCGTATCCTCGCTGGGTTCAGACAGGATGTGTAAGCTCCAGAGTGGGAATGAGGGATTTGGGTGTGGGAAGGGGTGAGAGGTGCAAGCTCTGGGAGGATATCTGGATGCAGGAGGTGGAGGATAAGGGAACGCTGGCTCGGGAAGGGGGCTCCAGGCCGGGCAGTGTTGGGGTACTAAGCAAGCCACAGACTTCTGGATGTGAGGGATGCCTCGCGCGGCGCAGCCAAACCCCAGCAGGCGCCTGCCCTGGGGCCAAACCCCCCTCCCGCAGTGCAGCCAAACCCCCATGCGTGCCTGCCCCAGGGCCAAACCCTGGGACCGACCCCCGCTCCTGTGGCACAGGGAAACCCCTGCGCTTGACTCACCCCTCCTGTGGTGCAGGGAAGCCGCCGCACTCCTCCTCTGGGGCCGACGCCCCCTCCCACAGCGCGCCCAGCACGCCACAGAGCTGTGGGAGTGGAGCAGCCAGCGCACTTCTGGAACGTCCGGAAGTGGTGTGAAGCTGCAGGCAGGTCTTCCGTCCACCCCGCAGGAAGCCGGCACTACGCTGGAGGTAGGTAGTGGCGCTTCTTGGGAGTGGGAGGAAAATGGGGGTGGCGGGGCCCGAACGTCTCGCGATCGACTGGTCGAGGCCTCGCAATCGACCAGTCGATTGCAATCGACGGGTTGGTGACCACGGCTCTACCCCAATCTAAAAAGTGACCGTTAAAAAAATGCTGTAAGAGGATTTACCTTTTCCTCCATGACTGGCGATGACTGCAGTGACAAACAAAACAGCCAAAACAGCGTGGCAACCGCATGAGAAGCGAGACAAGAAAACAACCATTAGAGTCATGCAAACGCACATATGTGTATGTACTCACACAAATACACATTTGAGCAGTGATGAAGACACACACAGCCTCATAAACATGAGTGATGCAGTAGACCCATTATATACATGCATTCATAATCAAACAAACAATGTGAAAACACACTCTCTCTCTCTGTGTCTCGTGCATACATGTATATTCAGTGCTTATGCAAACTTCAGCCATGGTGACAAGCAAACATATCAAGTATATGTATGGGCTCACATAAATATGTCCCTATTTAGGATAGCACACAAAATGCATCCACCCACCAAAGCACACAGATGAGCTCATACAAACACCTATGAATGCAGTGAGATGTTCATGTATGATTCCCAAAAACACATACTATGTGTTCATTTATACACACAGTCATGCACTGACACAGAACATACCCAACATAAATGTACATGCTAACATGAATATGTAGCTATAGTTCCACATTCACACACACCCGGGTACAATACAAAGCTTGGAATGAAAGAAAAGGTCCTCTTTCAGTTATACAAACTCAGAAGGAGTCAGTCACACATGATGTAGGAGTCTCTTTTTTTCCTCCTTCCAGGAATGGAAGATTGCTACTTGTGCAATGTAGAGCAGGGAAGTTATGCTGACAATTGTGTCCCTCCCCACAGCAAACAGACAGCTTATCACAATTCTTGAAATTTTCCATCCTGCATCCCTTTCCCCAGTGATAGCACAAAGCCACATTTACCTAATGTTTCTTGGACATCTGGGAAAGGGAAATGTGAGCAGAATTCATCCAACCTGCATCATACAGTGATGTTCACATCATTCCCCATCTAATTTTGGCAGGTGCCAACAGCAGGAACCACCAGTCAGAACACAGAAGGACTGATTCTTCTGTCACGTTCAGTAGTTTTATACTTCACAATGCACTGACTTCTATTAAGTTTCCCCTGTTTCCTTTGGTACGAGAGAGAGGAATCAACCAAAGGTATCTAATTCCTAGCACTGCACTATTAATACAAGGATCAGATTGGGCCTTGAAAGTAGAATACAAAACATTTCCAGTTCTCATGGATCAGGAAATAAAAAAGAAAGGAAAACCAGACTAACGTAAAGGACAGTTTTATATAGGGGTATCTGCTTCTCCACTCACAGGAATGTCTATAAGCGATTGGTTCTTTAACCTTGGATTCTGTTTTAAAGCCCATTGAAGTTAATAAAAGTCTTTCCATTAACTTCAAAGAGTTGGGATCCAGCTGCAGTAAACAGTACAGCATTGCAGATTTCCAAGGAGTGCGTGAATGGACATTGAGAAGTCAGTGGAGAATGAGAATAGTTCCCTTTCTCCATGACTCTAGGGAATAAAATCTACCAAGAGCTGCAATGAGAAGAAAAGGTTACTTACCTCGTAACTGTTGTTCTTCAAGATGTGTTGCTCAGGTCCATTCTGATTAGGTGTGCGAGTGCCGCATGCTCGGATCCCGGAGCTTTTTCCCCTAGCAGTATCCGTAGGGCCAGGCAGGGAGCCCCCTGGAGTGGCGCCCCTCTGCCAGTGCATATATACCCCTGCTGGCCCTCCACCCCCTCAGTTCCTTCTTGCCGGATCCTTCCGACAAAGGGAGGTGGGTGGGATGTAGAATAGACGTTCTTCAAGATGTGTTGCTCATGTCTATTCTACATCCCACCCACCTCCCTTTGTCGGAAGGATCCGGCAAGAAGGAACTGAGGGGGTGGAGGGCCAGCAGGGGTATATATGCACTGGCAGAGGGGCGCCACTCCAGGGGGCTCCCTGCCTGGCCCTACGGATACTGCTAGGGAAAAGCCCGGATCCGAAAGCATGCGTACCAAGACACCTGTCATCAGAATGGACCTGAGCAACACATCTTGAAGAACAACAGTTACGAGGTAAGTAACCTTTTCTTCTTCTTCGAGTGCTTGCTCATGTCCATTCTGATTAGGTGAATCCCTAGCCGTTCCCTAGGAGGTGGAGTCGGAAGGTGACTCCTGACTACACGTCGGCAAACCTCAGAATTGCCGCACCTACCACTGCATCTTCCCTAGCTAGTTGTGTGATTGCGTAGTGCTCTGAAAATGTATGCACAGACGACCATGTGGCCGCCCTCCAGATGTCCAGTATTGGCACTTGCGCCAGGAATGCCGCGGAGGCCGCTTGCGCTCTTGTTGAATGTGCAGTTATTGGTGGTACTGGTCTTCCTGCACCCTCGTAGCACTCCAAATACAAGATGTGATCCACGAGGAGATGCACTGCGCCGAAACGGGCAAGCCACTCATTCTTTCTGCTATTGAAATAAACAACTGTGGTGACTTGCGGAACTCTCTTGTTCTCTCTAGATAGAACGCCAACGCTCTCCTGTCATCCAGACAGTGCAGAGCCTGTTCTCTGGGCATGGAGTGCGGTTTGGGTTAAAATACCGCCAGGTAAATATCCTGAGACAGATGAAAATGCGAGACTTCCTTGGGGAGGAATCCGGGATGGAGACACAGTCCCACCTTATCTTTAAAGAAGACCGTGTACGGGGGCTCTGATGTTAAAGCTCTGAGCTCCGACACCCTCCTCACCGAGGTGATCGCCACCAGAAATGCCACCTTCCAGGATAAGTGCTTTAGCGAACAAGGGGTTAGCGGCTCAAATGGGGCTTTCATAAGGCCCGTCTGGACCAAGTTGAGGTCCCAGGGGGGCACCGGCAGCCGTCTATAGGAGAGTAGTCTATCTACCCCCTTCAGGAATTGTTTAACCATGGCGTTGGCAAAGACAGACATTTGGCCTTCACCTGGATGAAAAGCTGAAATTGCTGCCAGGTGAACCCTCAGTGAGAACGTGGCAAGGCCCTGCCTTCAAAGGTATAGGAAGGTATTTGGGGATGAGTGGGACCGTAGTCCCTAATGAGTCAGCTCCTCTATCTCCTAACCACAAGGTAAACCGCCTCCACTTAGCCTCATACAGTGCTCGGGTGGATGGCTTCCTTCTGCACCTCCTGCGAAGGAAGTCTGCTCTAGACTCGACAACCACGCAGGCTCCACACCGCTAGGTGTAGAGTTGGCAAGCTTGGGTGGAGAACCTTCCCTCCCTCGTAGTTCTGCATGATCAGGTCTGGTGCTAGGGGCAGCATTACCGGGCCCTCCACTGCTAGCTCCAGCAGAATCGTGAACCAGTGCTGGCGAAGCCACACTGGTGCTATCAATATCACTTGTGCCCTGAATCTCCCAACCCTGATGAGGGTCTTGTGCACCAATGGAAAGGGGGGGGGGGGGGGCATACAGTAAATCCCTAGGCCACCTGATCTGTAGCGCGTCTCCTTGTGACCCGGGTCCATGGCCCATGTACGAGCAATAGTTCCGGCATCAGGCATTGCTCGTTGTTGCAAAGAGGTCTAGATGGGGATATCCCCACCTCTGGAAGATATCCTCCAGTATGTCTACCCTGATGGTCCACTCGTGTGCCCAAATGGATCAACTGAGCCTGTCCGCTAACACATTCCTGGACCCTGGCAGGTATGACGCTTTTCGAGGTGAATATTGTGAGAAATACATATCTCCCACAGCTCTAGGGCTTCTTGTGAAAGGGGAGAGGAACGCGCCCCCTCCCCCCCCCCGTTTGTTGATGTAATACATGGAGGTCGTATTGTCTGTCAACACTGCGACCCCCTTGTTCTCCAACTGAGGGAGAAATGCCCGGTATGCCAGTTTGACCGCCCTGAGCTCTTTGACATTCATGTGGAGGGGTATTTCCCCTGGTAGCCACGTATCTTGAGTCCTGAGGTTGCCCAAGTGAGCCCCCCAGCCCGTGTCTGATGCGTCTGTGACCAACTGCACTGACGGGGGATTGTCTGGTGAAAGGAACTCCCGCACACACAGTGTCCTCCTGCTTCCACCAGTCTAGTGAGCGGAGTATCGGTTCCGGCAGGGTAACCACTGCATCCAGAGATGACCTCATCGGGTTGCGTGCTCCCTTGAGCCATCCTTGTAGAGGTCGCATTCATAATCTGGAATGGCTTACCACATAGGTACACGCTGCCATGTGGCCAAGGAGCCTCATACAGGTTCTCGCTATGGTCGTGGGAAACCTCTGTAGGTCTGTTATCAATGATTATATTGTTAGAAATCTGTCTCTGGGCAGGCAAGCCCTCTCTAATGTGGAGTCCAAATGGCCTCCCACAAGCTCCATTACTTGTGTGGGGTTTAGTGAGGATTTGGAGTCGTTTATGAGTAGACCTAGAGCCTTGAAAAGCGCCCATGCCATATTAATATGGTCTGTCACCTAGTCTTGAGATGTACCTCTTATTAGCCAGTCGTCTAGATATGGGAACACTTGAACTCTGAGGCGCCTCAGGAATGCCGCTACTACTGCCATGCATTTGGCGAACACCCTTGGGGCTATGGATAAGCCAAATGGAAGAACCGTAAACTGGAAGTGGTCCTGGCCCACCACGAATCTGAGGCACTTCCTGTGTGCCGGGGTCACCGAAATGTGGAAGTAGGCGTCTTTCAGGTCAAGAGCAGCATACCAGTCTCCCTTCTGTAGGGATGGGATAATGAAGGCCAGGGTGACCATTCTGAACTTTGTCTTCTTTATGAAGACGTTCAGATTCCTTAGATCTAGGATAGGACGCAGACCTCCTTTCACCTTGGGAATAAGGAAATATTGGGAATAAAAGCCCTTCCCCTCTGAGCCCGTGGGACCAGTTCTGTGGCCCCTAGTGACAGAAGCGCAGAAACTTCCTGCCTTAGCAGGGTCTCGTGAGAGGGGTCCCTGAAGAGAGATGGGGAAGGGGGTTGGGAGGAGGGGGTAGAAAGGAAGGGTATAGTGTATCCCTTTCTCACCAGGTCGAGTACCCAGCAGTCTGATGTAATCTTGGACCAGGCCTGGTAAAATAGGGAGAGTCGGGAGCCAAAGGGGGGTATAGGGGACTCGACTGGTAGTCTGCTGTCGATCGTACCTTCAAAATGAAGGTTTGGGCTATTGCCCCTGAGGCGGGGAAGACCCTCGGTCTGAGTCCGATCTGGATCCCCTACGCCTGTTTCTATACTGATCATTACAACCATTATTTCGACCTCTCCTCCGTCCTCTATCTGGCCCAAACCCTCGCTGAAAAGGCCTGTGGTTCGGTCTGGGGTTAAGGAGCTGGGGTATGTATTCCCAGGGACTTTAACGTTGCCCTCGAATCTTTCAGGCTATGGAGTTTGGAATCAATCTGTTCAGAGAACAGGCCTGACCCCTCAAAAGGTAGGTCCTGTAGGGTGGTTTGAACCTCGAGTGGGATGCCTGAAACTTGTAGCCACGCACTACGCCTCATGACTATAGCTGTGGCCATCATCCGAGCTGCCAAGTCAGCCACATCAAGAGCTGCTTGGAGAGTTGTGCGTGCCACTGTCTTCCCTTCTTCCGTGATGGCCCCAAATTCCTGACGGGACTCTTGGGGAAGGCGCTCCCTAAATTTCTGGGTCCATGCCCAAGTGTGGAAAGTGTACCGCTCAAGCACCACCTGCTGGTTCACGATGCATAGCTGTAGACCTCCCATGGCATAAGTTTTCCTACCCAGGAGGTCCAGCTTTTTAGGGTCCTTAGCTTTTGGTGTCAGGCCCGGCGGTCCTTGTCGCTCTTTCTGCCCTGCTGCTTGTACCACTATGGACCCTGGCGCAGGATGGGTGAATAGATGCTCATACCCTGCTTGGGGCACATAGTACAGTCTTTCCACCCCCTTCTGTGTGGGTGTAATTGATGCGAACGTTTGGCACAGGGTTTTTGACAATTTATCAATCGTCTTGTTTAGCAGTAGTGCCACATGACCCAGGGCTGATGCAGCCAAGATGTCTACCATAGGGTTCACTTCCTCCTGGACCTCCTCCGCTTTTACCGCCAGGTTGGAAGCCAACCTTCTTAGAAGGTCCTGATGGGCCCTGGCATCCATGGAGGGAAGCTGAGGCGCTGGGTCCGCCAACACTTCATCTGGTGAGGAAGACGACGATTCCCTCAGTAGTGCTTGCTCTTCCCCACTATCGAGCACTGATGGTTCCTCAGGGGTCGATGGGCCCGCCTGTTCTGGTCCCAGTGATGGGACTATGGCCCCTGGTCCTTGACCAAATCACCAGAAGTCTAACTGAGCTCGTAGTTTGTTGGTTCTCCTCCGATGGAGGGGCTTGCAAGGGGGTGGCAGATGGGGCGCTGCCCTTACGGGATGACCCCGCAACTGACCCTGAGGGAGGGGATCCCTGGGCCTGGTGGTAAGCCCATGATGTCCAGAAAGGCCACTGCGGATGGGGCTGCCACTGTGCTTGCCAGGCCTGCTGGTCTGCAGGGTTTCTGTGTCATGATCTATGGCTTGAACAGGACTGGTGTCTGGACCTCGACCTATAAGACGATCTGGCAGATCGTAAAGATTCTGCCTCAGACTAGGAGGAATAGTCCGATGCCAACCACGGAGAAGCAGTCGCTGCTTGCTCCCTCTGATGCGTAGCCACAGCAGATGGTTTCCCTCTGTGCACCTGTCCCGGTGCAGGGGAAGGCATCTGCAGTGCCTGTGCAAGGCCCAGTGGCATTTGGTAAACCGGGAAATACCCTTGCGGTACCGTACTTGGTTGGGGTACTGAGGGGTGTTGTACTGTCGGTGCCGGAGGCAACTGGCTCAGTGCGGGAATCAGTGCCAGTAACGCCAGTGCCGCGTAAGGAACCGTCTGTATCGGTGCCGTTGTCGGAGGTAACTGGCCCGGTGTGGGAATCGGCGCCAGTAGGGGCCTTAGCACCAGTGCCGCGCAAGTCGGTGCCATCTGAATCGGTGCCGGCATGAGGATGGGAGTTGGTACCGGTGCCTGAGTCAGCCTCTGGGCTGGAGGCGGTGCGGTGGTTTGCAGGGTCCATGGCACCTCTGTGCTCTTCGGCATCGAGGACAGTGCCCGGGGGAACGGGGGGGGGAAGCTTCCCATCCCTTGTGCCGGCGCGAGTGGCGCCTGCGGCACCAAGCTGTCCACCTCTGTCAAGGTTAGTTCGATGAGCTCGCGTGCCACATCGAAAGTTTCTGGGGTGGAGGGATGCCATATGTCCCCCATCCCATCTTCCTGACCTGGACTCCGAGTCTGGTCTGGGCTCCACCTCCTCCTTGGCACCTTCAAGGCTGAGTGCCCCTCCTTAGGGCGCACTTTGTGGCCGTGCCTGTCCGTCGACCTCCCTCTGTGGTCTTTGGCGCTGCTTGGTGCCAGTGACTGCGACCTGTGCCAGGGCATCTTCGACAGGGCCACATGATGTCTGGCCGGTGCCGTGGATGTTGCGGACAGTGCGCTGCATACCGAAAGGGGTCGCTCCTCACTCTGGGGCTGCAGCGCTGACTCCATCAACAGAAGTTTCAGCTGAGTCCTTTTCTCTCTTGGTTCTCCATTTGAAACCTTTACAGATGGAGCAATTCTCTGATTGATGGGCCTCTCGGAGACACTTCAAAAAAGAAGAGTGCGGGTCGCCATAGGGCATAGGCTTGGAACAAGAAGCACAGGGCTTAAAGCCCTGGGGCCCTGGCATCCCCTCCCCTGATGAGGAGAGTCCAGCTGAACTCTTCTCCTGAACTATTTACACTACTTAACAACTATTTAACAAGGAGTTTAACTATAATACAAGATTAGAGAAAGACAAATAGTCTGCTAAGGGAAAGGCTAAGAGCCTTAACACACACGCCAGCTACCATCAAGGGCGCAAGAAGGAACTGACGGGGTGGAGGGCCAGCAGGGGTATATATGCACGGGCATAGAGGTGCCACTCCCTGCCTGGCCCTACGGATACTGCTAAGGGAAAAAGTTCCGGGATCCGTGCACGCGGTGCGCACACACCTAATCAGAACGGAGCTGAGCAAGCACTCAAAGAAGAACTTCCTTTAAAAGAGAAAGATTATTTTTAAAAAGATTACATGTATTTTATATTGCATTCTAAGACCATCCACCCTACCTGTTCCATTTCCCTACGGGGCTGTCATGCTGCTGTAACTCTAGGCAAATCTGATAAAAGTTGAGATTATCCATTTGGATGCTGAATTCAAACTATGCAAGGTACTAGAGAATAGCCAGGAGGATTGGGAAGTAGCACAAGTGCTCATTCCTATTCTACTGTCACAAAAGTAATACAAAGCTTCTGCAGAAAGTGTAACCTAGAAGTAACCAACTACATCATCTAATCCCTTTAAAATGCTCTCTGACCTCCTGTAATTTCTTTACAGCAGAAATACCATAACAAATCCTTTAGAGTTTTAGGCAGAAAGTGCACCCAACTCCCACCAAATAAAGAATAAAACAGCCTCATCTGCTTAGAAATAACTGTGGCTTATCTTTGTGTATGTATATACTGTAAGCACCTTTGGTAGCCTTAAAAAAATTAAATATAATTAATCCAGCATAGGGAAACAATCTTTCCCTAAAGTACCAGGGTCTTCTAGCTACAAATTATTCATGCAGTCAAATCCTAGCCAACCCAGTAGGAATGGCTGCAAGTAACTAGACATTATTTTGAAAGGATGGAATCCGTATAATTTGTTCTGCCTCAAGATAGAGTGGGAAACTGGTACTGACTGTTTCAAGTATAAGTGTTTCATATTGGAAGGTCATATCCATACAAGATTGAAATATGTTTGAAAGATCAATTCTTTAGACCCGCATTTCTCAAACTGTGGGTCCCGATCCCCCGGGGGGGTCGTGAGCAACTTAAGAGAGGGGCCGCAGTATCACAAAGTTTGAGAACCCCTGCTTTAGACCTTGAATCCTTGGAACTTCAGTCCAAAACCCAAGAGACAAACTGCTTCAGAAACCATTCATCTGAATTCCCTATGGTCTGGAAGAGATTAGTGAGAAATGCACTACAAAGTGGAGAAAATCTGTGGGAGAAAATGTGTTCGTGCTGTAAAGTCAGTGTCTCAAGAGCTGAAAGGCTGAAGGAGAGGGGAAAATTCTAAGGCTGATCTCATTGCCCCTTCCACATAGAGCAGTGGTCTCCAGTGGTCTTTTTACACCCAAGATCACTTTTTAAATGTCAGGGGAAGCCAGGATCAACCTCATCCCTTCCCCAAGGCCCCATCTCTTTCTTGAGGCCCCGCCCTCTCCAAACCTTTCCACAGACTACCCATTACCAATGGAAACTCACCGTTAATTACATAATTACACCAGAGCCATTTTGCTAGTGCTGAAGCTGGGAGAACAGTTTAATTTAAATTATTAAACACATTAAGCATTTTAACTTTCTCATGTTAGTTTATCAAACTTCATTTTAAATAAAGTAAAATATGTCTATGTAGTGAACAGGGGTGGCCGCTCACTGAGCCCTGAGCGGGTAGAACCCCTCTCTGAGGCCGGGTGGGCCGAGACATGGTCTTCCCCTTTAACTCCCTGGAAGCCAAGGAGCGGGGCAGGTAGGATAAAAGCCCAGCCCAGGAGCTCAGTAAAGGCCCAACCACCAGAGGAAGCAAAAGCCTACCCTGAGCTCCCAAGCCAGGAGGACCTTGAAAAGGCTGAGGACTGGCCCAAACGGCTGGTCCCCTGCTCCAAAGAGGAGACCTCCTTTACCCTACCTGAAGGGTCAGACTGTGACGACCCCAAGAACCAGCAGCCGGTGTGGAGCCAGGTAGATGCCGGGGGGGGGGAAGTTAGGAAGTGGCCCAGGGGAAGCCAATGACTATCAGGCTGATCTTATAACACTTGAGTGTGTTAGTGTGTTACAGACCGGATCCCCGCTGACCCCAGGGGCAGCCAAGGCTGCCCCTGTTCGGGCCCTGGGCTGGGACATGGTGGAGTAGGGAGGGCCCGCGTCCCCGCTGCTGCCCTACGTATCGGGTAGCAATCTGCCCCCCCTCCCAGCCAGTGAAATGGTGTATGTTTACTTGGCCTACCCTGACCCAGGGCCTGGGCCTTACTGACTGTGGGACTGTGCTTGGGTTGCTGCCGGACCTTACAAATGGGGGAACTTATTTATTTGTCTTTATTTACTGCCCCGCCCTGTACTCAAGAGCCCGGGTTTGAAGGGAACCACTGGACATTTAGTTCCAGGCCTGAGCACAGGTCAAGGACCAGGACCAGGACCCGGACCCAAGCAGCCGACTTACAGTCCAACACAAAAGGTTTCAATGTTTTCTTTATTTATGGTAGGTGTGGGGAACCTTTTTTGGGTCGGGGGCCAATGACCCACAGAAAAAAATCAGTTGGGGACCACACAAGTGAGAAAACTAAAATCCTCCCAAAACCCCCAACCCTCATTGATGTGGCCTCTGAATGGGACACCTCACTCTTCTGGCACTCCAGCCCCCACAGGGTGAGGAGAAGGGACACGGAGGACTGAGGTTAAGGGGAACCCATAGGCCAGATTTACTTTTCTGGGGTTCCAGAGTTCGTGGATTTTTGTGGACCCCCTTAGGCTCTGGGGTGGGAACAAAAATGAAGGGCTCAATGTGCGGGACAGAACAGCCAGCGAGTGGGATAGGGATGCAGGATCTGGGACGGAGATGGGGTGCATGACAGGGTGAGGAGAGCAGGGTCTGGAAGAGAGTTTGGCAACAGGAGAGAATGTGGAGTGGGGGTAAGGGAGGGAGTTTGGGTGGGAGGGGGTTGAGCCAAATAGCTAGTTGGGGAGGGAGGCAAATTAGTGGGGAGTAAAGGAAAGTGCAGCTTCTGCAAAGTAAAACTGTATCCCCTCCTCACATCTTACCTCTGCTTCAGCCTCCCTCCCCTCAGCCCCATGATCCCCCCTCTAGACTGATCCTCTGCATTGCCCCATGCCGCTCAGTGCAACCCCTGCCCGCTCCCATCCTGCCCCTGCATCCTCCTTTGCCCCCTCCTCTGCCTCTAGCACACTCACTGGCAAGGCAGCAGCACTGGGACTTGCAGCCTCCCAGGAGTAGCATTGGGGCGAGGGGGAGGGGAGAGTCTCTTCCCTGCCCCCCCCAGTCCTTTGCAGAAGCTCCAGAGCTGGGGCAGGCAGAGTCCAGGTCTGGCTCCAGCCAGGCGAGGCCCAGAAGGGCACTGGGGAAGGGGCTGCACACAGCCCGTGGGGAACAGCGTGGCACAGTCTGGTCCCCAGCACACCACGTGTGCCAGCTGCCCAGACCTGGCTCTGTGAAGCCTCTCCCCACCCCGCAGCGGCTCCTCTTTGCTCCAGCCCAGCTGGAGCATGGTACAGCCTCAGCAGATTGAACCCGCGGCCAGCTGGCCGGGCGGCTGCCCCTCTTTACTCCAGCCCAGCTGGCTGCGAGGCCGGGGCTGCGCCATGCTCCAGCTGGGCTGGATCAAAGAGAATCAGCCACCCGACCAGCTGGCTGTGGCAATCGACTTCTAGGGGCGCCACGATCGACCTGTTGGTCACCACTGCTCTAGAGACTAAAAAGTCATTTTGGCTGAGTTGCCCTTCATAGGAACTAAATAGGATGGAAGATGGAAGTCCCGTCACACCTCAGACCATGTTGCACCACTGTTGCACTCAGACTCATAACTCCACCAGCTCCAAACCCAGGAAATATAAATATCAGAAAGTTATAAGCTTGTCAGCATGGATATTCTCCTTCCTGTAGCACATTCCACCTCTTCCAGGCAGGAAGGAAATTACAGTAAGATTGAAAAGGGTTTGTCCAGCACCCCCCCTCACTCCCTTCTGGGGTGGTAGAGAGCTTTGTGCAAAGGTGTCTTTGCAGAGGCATACAGCCCAGGAACACTTTCAAGTCCATTTTTTCTTGTTAATGAGCCCATTTTCTTTCAGCACCCACACTTCCTTTCTGCACTGAGGTTGCGCTGTATAGACTGTGCACTGTAATGGTTCTGCACTGCCAATTGCATTTCTCTACAACAAATCCATGTTAAATGCATATCCAAGCCTAGCACGTACTGTCATGCCATCAGTGTAGAACTGGAGGCTAAGTGCTAGGTGCCACACAGCACTTGCCCTCACAGCCTTGAAGCCTTCCATTTGGGCCATGCAGTTTGGGAAGAAAACAACTTAAGATACAAAAGGAATGTCAAAGCTTCAGAGAAGCGTGTTTACAGATCTTGTCAACAAATGCCCTGAGCTGCTCTCAGCTGCTCTCCACATCACGCCTCCTTCAGAGTCTCACCGATTTACAACATGCACTCAACACTTAGGCTGAACTCCTCCCATTTTAGATTAGTTCAGAGTCCAGTAAAGGGAACCATTAGCAAGCAGAGGGCATTTCAATCCCTTATGCTGGGACCTCCAGCGTAGCACAATGCCCATCAGTCGGTGTCAAGCATTTCTAACCAAGTAGCAATGTGGCATCAGCGTATTCGCCTGCACAGCCTACAGCAGCAAGCCGCCAAGTCCAGGTCAACGGGCTTCCACTAGTGTGCTAAAAATAGCCATGCAGACATTGCAGCTCAGACTAGACTTTGGGCGCTGAAGCCGAAGCGAGCTGCAAAGTCTATACAAAAATAATGAAGAGGATCCATCTGACAAAGGGACTTTTGCCCACAAAAGCTTATGCCCAAATAAACCTGTTAGTCTGTAGGGGGTCACAGAATTTCCTGGTTTTTTGGATACAGACTTACATGGCCAATGCCTCTGATAGTCTATACCAGCGTTCCTTAAACTGTGTTCTGAGGCACACCTGTGTGCCATGAGGCAGTCGGAGGTATGCCGCAGAAATATGGTGACCATATGTCCCTTTTTTCCCCGGGACAGTCGCGGATTTAAAGACACCTACCACGGCGCAGCAGCAACTCCCCACCTCCACCCAGCACCTAAGCAGCTCCCTTGGTGTTTTGCGCGGGCAGCCAGGGCCACTGCCGATGGCACGCAGTATCCAGAGCTCCGAGCTCACATGCAGCGTGCGCTGCCATCCGGTACACACACACACACACACACCCCCCGTGGCCCTTCCCTCCCGCTGTGGGACTGCCTCCACCGTGCGCGGCCGCCAGCCCGGCCTCCTCCATCCACAGACGGCCGCCACCGCTGCCGGAGGAAGAGGGGCGCTGGTCGGAGCCGGAGAGCCGCTCCTGAGAGCTGCTGCTGGAGTCTCGGCAGGGAGTGCACAGAGAACATAACGTAAGAACATAAGAATGGCCATACTAGGTCAGACCAAAGGTCCATCCAGCCCAGCGTCCTGTCTGCCGACAGTGGCCAATGGCAGGTGCCCCAGAGGGAGTGAACTGAACACGTAATGATCAAGCCATCTCTCTCTCCTGCCATCCATCTCCACCCTCTCACGAACAGAGGCTGGGGATACCATTCCTTACCCATACTGGCTAATAGCCATTAACGGATGTCACGTTATTGGATTGTGAGGGGAGCAGCCGGGTCACTGCACCCATGGGGGGGGGGTGTTCGCCCCAAAAGTGGTACAAAGGGGGCCATGTGAGGGGTCAAACAAAAGCTTACTTTCTTCTGATTCTGTATCTGCTCTTCATATAGCCGTATAATGTCGGTGTGTGGAGTTAGGAATCTGTACGCCGTATGGAGACTGGAAGTCTCTCTGAATGTGCTTGAGTAATGGGCTAGGAATGTTTGCCTATAGACATGCTAATGAGCAAAGCTCCAGGGGACAATAGGCCTCTGAAGGCCAAAGACATGGCCACTAGCCATGTGACTCTAGCCAGCCTGGAAGAAACCAGGAAGGAGGTATAAATATGCCATGTGGTCTTCAGATCTGCTTCTGACCCCAGATGCGGCCTCGCAGGGAATCACGAGCCGGGAAGAACTGTGGACCCATCCTGCTATAGGATGTGCAATAAGGACTTTTAAGCCAGCAGCTATAACATCTCTGCTAGAGCCTGCATCGAGAACTGGGAGATTCGATGCATGTAATGTATGATTCTTTAACAGCCTTACTCTCATGCTTTTCTTTCTTGTAGCAATAAACCTTTAGATTGTAGATTCTAAAGGACTGGCTCAGCATGGTTTGTGGGTAAGATCCAGAGAGTAAATTGGCCTGGGATCTGTGGCTGGTTTCTTGGAACCGGACAGAACTTGTTCGGGGAAGGTGAGATTGGGTGCTAGACCCCTCACCTAGGTATGAGGCCCGGGGCTATCTGGGGCATGGATATTGCTGGGGTGTCAGAGGGGTTTTGCTCGTGAGGCTTCAGGCAGGCAGCTAAAGCGCTCTGTGGGACTGGTGTGTGGCCTGTTTGGAAAGGTCACCAGTCTGGGGGCTGTAAGGAGCCCCGAATTGGAGCAATTCGCCCTGAGCAGATGCCCTCAGCTGTGCCCAGACCCGGCCCGGTCCATCACAATGGACTTAACCTCCATGAATTTATCTAGTTCTCTTTTAAACCCTGTTATAGTCCTAGCCTTCACAACCTCCTCAGGCAAGGAGTTCCATAGACTGACTATGCGCTGTGTGAAGAAGAACTTCCTTTTATTTGTTTTAAACCTGTTGCCCATTAGTTTCATTTGGTGGCCCCTAGTTCTTATATTATGGGAACAAGTAAATAACTTTTCCTTATTCACTTTCTCCACACCACTCATG
Organism: Rafetus swinhoei; assembly: GCA_019425775.1. Taxonomy (NCBI): domain Eukaryota; kingdom Metazoa; phylum Chordata; order Testudines; family Trionychidae; genus Rafetus; species Rafetus swinhoei. The sequence goes on along the minus strand of CM033443.1, from coordinate 41,228,413 downwards.
ATTTTATAGACCTCTATCATATCCCACCTTAGTCTCCTCTTTTCCAAGCTGAAAAGTCCCAGTCTCTTTAATCTCTCCTCATATGGGACCCGTTCCAAACCCCTAATCATTTTAGTTGCCCTTCTCTGAACCTTTTCTAATGCAGTATATCTTTGAGAGCCCGGCTGGAGTGCTGCAGAGCGGGGTACATTCAGGCTCTGCCGGTGCACTCTGTGCACGGCCCTTTATCCCCCCACCCCTTCCCACCCCGCTGGGGGCATGGCAGTGCACGGACCCGCTCGCTCTGCCACGCTCCAGAAGCCGGGTCTGGTGGGGTGCGGAGTTTCTCCCTTCCCCCCCCCCCACGCTCCTCCTAATGGGAGCCAAAGCTGGTGCAGGGACTGGACTGCACTAAAATTAGCACTGCGGGCGGCCCAGCTCCAGGCCCAGCAAGCAGTCCTGCCCTGGAAGCAGCTGGGGCCGGGGCTGCGGGGATTTCTGGGGCCCAACCACAGACTCCAGCCCCGCAAACTGGAAGGCAAAAGGTGGGGGAGGGGCACGGAGAGAACTAGGGGGAAGGGGGGTGGGAGAGGAAGGGGCTTGTGCTGAGGGGAGGGGGGCAGAACAGGAGAAGAAAGGGGGAAGGCACCAAGGGACAGGGTGGAGGAGAGACAAATGCCAGGGGGCCAAGTGGAGACAACGAGGAAAAGGGCAGGAGGAGAGGGAGGGGAGGTGTCAGTGGGGGTGGAAGGGTGGAGGGGACAGGGTGATGCTGGGAGCAGAGAGGGACGGGCATTGGGGGCAAGAGGGAGGAAGGGGAGGGGAGGTGCTGGGAGAAGGGTTGAAAGGAAGGGTGGGCATGAGGAAGGAGGGGATGGAGCAAGTCATGTGTGAGGGCACAGAGGGGCATGAGAGGAACTGGGGCAGAGGGTGGTGAGGGGATGGGCATCAGGGAGAAAGAGGGCAAGGGGGGCAGGGGCAGTGAGGGAAGGAGGAGACACCAAGAGGGTGCAGGGGTGAGGGAAGGTGCAGATGCCAAGGGATTCTGGGGGTGAAGCAGAAGGGCAGACACCTTCAGGGGAGGGACTAGCACCAGAGGAGAGAGGAAGGGCAGGTGTGTAGAGGGAGGTGTTAGGAGCGGGGATGAGGAGGGGTAGCTACACATGATCAGAGTGGAGCTACTGGAGGAGTGGGCACGGGGGGGAGGAGGGGGGAGAAGAGAAAAGCTGGTGCAGGGGGGCAGGTCCCACAAGGGCTGAGGGCAGTGAGAAGGGCAGGAGTCAGGACAGCAGAGGCGGCTGAGCGGTTGGGGGGCAGCAGGCACCAGTGGAGCTGATTGAATAAGGAGAGGAGACAGGGCAGCAAAGGGAAAAGGTAGAGATTTATAAGATATGTATTAATAACTTGGATGCCACATATCAGAGGGGTAGCCGTGTTAGTCTGGATCTGCAAAAGCGACAAGGAGTCCTGTGGCACCTTACAGACTAACAGATGAATTGTATCTGATGAAGTGGGTCTTTGCCCACGAAAGCTTATGCTCCAATACATCTGTTAGTCTATAAGGTGCTACAGGACTCCTTGTCGCTCTTGGATGCCACAGTGGCACATCCAAATAAGCCACATGAACTCAATACTAGTGCACAATACAAAATTCATTCTGCTCGTGAGAGGAAAATCTTAGAGGGAACACTTCCCCCAGCCTCTCATTCCTCACTCCCCTCCCCCCAAGTTAATGTGATACAAATTGGATTAATGCAATTGCAGGATAGTTGCATGAGGGGGGTTCGGTGGGAGCCAAACTCATCCCAATTAGGAGGAGGATGGTGGGAAAAGTTCTTAGCGGGGCGTCACACAACACCTTTTACTTCTGGTCATATGTCCATCTTGACCCCGAGAATCAGGGGCATGGTTAACAGAGGTCGGGGGTGTGGCTAATGTGTCCCGATTTTTGGTTCAATAAATATGGTCACCATACGCGGAGAGAACAGAGTTCAAATGGCTGCCCTTTAAGAGGCAAGCTTTTTTTTTTTTTTTTTTTTGGCTCAACAAAAAAATCATTGGTGTTCTCCATAAAAAAAAAATTGTTTGGTGTTCCTTGGTCTTAAAAAGTTTAACACTGGTCTATACTGCTATTTTTAAGCACAGTAGCACAAGCCTAATTCTGTCAACCCAGGGTCACAGACTCACTGCTACTTACTGTGCCCATACATCAATAAGGCTCTAAAACTTTCTTTGGGTCAGGGGCCACTGACCCACAGGGAAAAAAAAGTCATGGGCCATATACACATGAGAAGCAAAGTTTAAAAAAACCCAACCACACACAACCCTCACTGACCTGGCCCCCCAAACCAGTGAGAAGGTGGGGGGGAAGCCCTCACAGAGGTGTCCCCAACTGGGAAACAGGCTCTCCCCTCTAACTCTAGCCTCACGGAGAGTGGGAGTAGGTGCTAAGGCTCAGGACTTACCCCCAGGGCTGGACTCACTTTTCTGGAAGTCCAGGGCTAGAGAATTTTGTGGAGCCAAAAATGAGGGGTTCAGTATGAAAGCTAGGGGTGCAGGAGCAGGCTGGGGGTGGGATTGCAAGATCTGGGTAGGAGGGAGGGTGCTAGAGTAAGCTGGGGGTGGAGGTGCAGGGTCTGAGAAAGATGTGCTTGAAGGGGTGGGGTCTGGGTGGGTTGTACGGTGTAGCAGTGACCGGGGGGGGGGACGTCATGATCTGCGAGGGAGATAGGGTGCAAGAAGCAGAGTAGCAGTAGAGTAGGGGCGGGCAAAAGCCTTTCAGCAGGCCAGATCGGGCCCGGGAGGCAGTTTCAGGCCCCGCCCCCTAGCTCTTTGCCTGGAGCAGGAGAGGGGGGCGCGAGCCCTTCAAACTGCTTCTATTTAAAGGGCTTGCGTCTTCCCCACACCTTGCCTAGCACCACTGATATAACTAAAAGTTTAGTGTTAGTGGTGGTGTTATTACAAATGTTACAAGTGTTCTCAAAATGTTAGTGTTATTATTAAAAATTTTACAAGTATTGCCTTCTATGATAATCTTTGGATAGTGTTGTACGCAGTTAATTATTATTAAAATGTAATTACTTTGTTGTGTAAAAAACATATTGGTGTCTTTTTACAGCACATGGACCACCCCTTCTGCCCGAGGTCCCGCCCCATCCGAGTCGGCCCGTGGACATTTCTGAAATTTGTGAAGTGGCCTCCCTTCAAAAATGATTCCCCGCCCCTGCAATAGAAGGTCTGGGCGGAGGGGGCAGGGGACTGAGGCACCTACTTGGCACAGCTCCTGGGGGGCACTAGTATCTCCATGCAGCTCTGCACGCTGCAGAGAAGTATTCCCTGCAGATACCTTCCTGCACAACTCCCACTGGCTATGATTCCTGGCCAATGAAAGTGATGGGGAGTGCCTGTAGGGAGTGCTTCCCTACAGCTCAGAGAACCACTTCCTTCCCCTGCCGGGTGAGCCTGTAGACCAAATGCAGACCCAGCTTGCCTTGCCCAGGCTCTCCAACCCCCGACCCACATAGCGGGGAGCCGGTGCTAACACTCCAGCCATAGCACTCCATCATGTGGGTGGAGCGCCAACATCAGCTTGTGCTGCTGGAAGGAAAGGGGGCAAGCCCCAACCTCACGGGCTGGATCAAGGCAAGCCATGATTCAGAGGTTCCCCACCCCTACTCTAAAATAGCGAAGTAAGCAACTAGTCAACTATCCAATAAGCAAAAGCTTATCAGATTGTCAACTAGTCCCTTGACTAGTCACCCGCCTTGCTGCCTCTAGCAGAGGTTGTAGGGGGGGGGGGGGGGGGGAAAACAGGATCCAATGGTGGGGCAAGCCAGCTTAAAAGCTGGCTCCCCCCAGCATCATCTCCACAGGGAGCAGGGGAGAGCAGGACCAGGCGCGAGTCAGGAATCAGATGATTGCCAGCTTGCGTCCAGTCCTAGATGCTGCACCTCTGCTTTTTAAATGTATTAAGAGACTGGCTGGCTCTTAATAGATTTAAAAATCAGAAGCACAGAGCTGGGTAGAGGGAGGCAGCACGAGCCAGGACAGCTGATTCCTGGCTTGCGCTGGATTCCCTCCCCCAGCTGCACTTTAGCCTTTTAAATGTATTAAGAGCCCCACTGCAGTTCCCCTGCTTAATGACTAAACAGACTAGTCGATGGAAAATCCATCAACTAGTCAATTAGTTGATTAAACTAAATTTAACATCCCTATTCTAAAGTTTCCAAAAAGGCCACCCATCCATAATTCCAGAATATTCTCCCAGTCTCCACATTTTCCTCTTTCTTTATCATCCCTATCAGACTACATTAGCCCCCTATTAAAATTCTCTCTAACTCCTGCTTGTTCATTATTTCTTTTTCAACTCACCCTCTTTGCTTTACCAACAATGCCAGCTTTGCTCCCTCTGCCAGTTTCCGTCTCTCGCTTCCAAAATCTCCATGTCTCTCTCTATGCACAGTCCATTCTACCAGCCCTAATGTGTTTGGTTCTCACTCTTGCCTCTCACTCAAATCCCTCCCCTAAAGACTTCTTTCCTGAGGCTCACAAACATTAACCCATATCAAAAGCCTTCTATAGGAGAGGACATGCTTACTCAGCTAGCAACTCCCTCTGAGTCTCCCAGTGTATCTTGTTTTATCTGTGTCTATCATTCAGGTTAAACACTCTTCAAGGAATATCTTTACAATGTCAACGTGTCAGCATGTAATGATTAATACAAAATTATTTCTGACACTATTGTAAAGTCACAGAAAACACTTTTCTCTTGACTCAGTTTTTAGACAGTTTGTGATCAACTTGAGTGAACTTGGGTTATGTCCCTCAAGCAGTACTGGGTAGCCTATTACTTCACTAAATCATATTCTTTACAGACTCACTTTCTTCATGCCTCCACAGATGGCAATATGACTGGAGTGTAAGATCAGTACAGAGAATCCATTTGAGGATTCTAACTGGAATTAATCCTCTAACTGATGAAAATCACGAGTTACTGCATTAAAGTCAATGTAATTATACTACTGAGAGAGGAGAATAAGGACCAATGATTCCACACTACTGGCTTCTGAAACTCACTGCTTTGGATATGGGAAGATGAACAAAAAGAACTCACTATCTTGGGTTTATCAAAACCTTGGGCAGAAAAAAAATCTCCACACAGGGTGCTCTTTTTGCAGAAATCTCTTTTCCTTTGTTTCTTTAAAAAAAAAAATCTGATTGTGACAATGTACTCCTGAACTAGGAAGGCACATTTCCTTTGCCATGTTTCGGATGTCCTCCATGTCTCTTTTTAGTGCAGATTCTGCACTTGTCACCTACATACGATAGAGTAATTTTTCCAAAGCCCACAGAAGAGGTAGGATTGCAATAAACAGAATATGTACATGAACTTAGACTTGTCTAGAACAAAATAGCAAAGTTCAACTACAGTCCATTCCCAGTGATCCAGCAGGGCAGGAAAACTTGTTTTGGTTGCTCTCTCACACACATGCACTCAATCCATAAGTCCCTAAATGGCATATATTGCAATGGAAAGATATGGCCCTACCTCCTCCCAGGTAGACCGCCCTCAGTTTGACTATTTCCCCCAACCTGCTGCATCTTGGACCGCTCAATGTGTTCCACGTAGGTCTGGATCATCTGTGAAGAGGGAAAAACCCATGAGCCAAACAGAAGTGAAAAGCAGACACAGGTTCCTCTTCTGCTTGATCGTCCTCCAGCATCCATTTCTCTCCCTTTCTTTTTTGCATAAATCTATCTGCTATTCTTTAAAGCTGATGACACAAGTGAATGAACAATAAGTCTGAGTCTAATATGAAAGCATGTGGGGCCAAATAGATACCAAACCTCAAACCCAGTACAATGATAGAAAGTCTGTGAAAAACATGCAGAAAAGCAATGAAAAAAAGCTTATTGGAAACTAGACCGCAGTGGTGACCTCTTGAGCTATAGAATAAATGGGATAACAGAGCACTTCATCTCAAATGGGGGGGGGGGGGTCTTAGCAACTACAGACACCTCTTGTTTTTAATCAAATATAGTCTTTTCTAAAATATGTTTGTAGACCTACAGAGAGAAAGAATATTTACTTAGAGATGGTAACCTACCTCTGTATGCCGTTGGTGCAGGGCATTGTATTCTTTCTTCATTTCTGATTCACGTTCCTCTAGCCGTGAAACTATAAAAGAAAGTATTCCACTCGTTGGAGACCATGTGTTGGACCCCAAAAGAAACATCAGATAATTCTCAAGGCAGCGTGTTATAGAAAATAGTTAAAAATAAGTTAATTCCTGTTAAAAATGAGAAATACAGTAGTGCACGTGTGGCACATAGCCCAACTCACGTACTCATTTCACAGGTATCAGAATGCCCTTGGCGTGGACTACAAAGTGACACAATACTAATTTTAGAGGTGGTTCTGCTAGGATCCAGCACAATGACCTATCTGTAGACATATCAGCCATTACAAAGGCCAAGCCAACGATAGGCATTAGCTTTGTATATATGTATGAAAGCTTCTAGAGCAGCGGTCACCAGCCAGTAGATTGGATCTACTAGTAGATCCTGGACCAGCGGTGGACAAAAGCCTTTCAGCGGGCCAGATCCAGCCCACCTAGGGCTTTGATCTGGCCTGTGAGGCAGTTTCAGGCCCTGCCTGGAGCAGGAGAGGGGCGCAAGCCCTTCAAACTGCTTCTATTTAAAGGGCTCGCGTCTTCCCCATGCCTTGTCTAGCACCACTGATATAACTAAAAGTTTAGTGTTAGTGGTGTTGTTGTTATTACAAATGTTACAAGTGTTCTCAAAATGTTAGTGTTAATACAAATTTTACAAGTGTTGCCTTCTAGGATAATCTTTAGATAATGTTGTATGCAGTTAATTATTATTAAAATTTAATTACTTTGTTGTGTAAAAAACATACTGGTGTCTTTTTACAGCACGTGGACCACCCCTTCAACCCGAGGTCCAGCCCCATCTGCCCAAGGTCTCGCCCCATCCGGGTCGGCCCAGGGACACTTCTGAAATTTGAGAAGTGACCTCCCTTCAAAAATTATTGCCCACCCCTGTCTTGGACCCTCTGACAGGTGATCCTGACTGATTTGGCCAGGAGGCGATCAAGTGCAGGCACTTCAGATACCCCTGTCCCCACTGCCATACTACTCCTGCCCCCTGCTTTGGAGCTGCCTTCTTGCTGTGTCAGATGGGGGAGGATGAAGTAGGGGGTGCTGACATCAAGGTGGTCTCCCTCCCCATGCCACTGTGCCAGATATCCACAAAACAGGGTGGGGCGGGGCAAGCTTGCTGGAAGCTGCTCTTATGTCTGAACATGCTCAGCATATTTAAAGGGGCAATGTGAATATCTCGCTCTCTCGCTCTACCTCCCAAAACAATACATACTTGTACTATTGTTACTACTTTTACTTATTTCAACATGTTTTATTTTAGGTTTTTTTGACTGGTCTGTGCATTTCATAATTTTTATTTCTCTCTTGTGCTTAAATTTAGTATTTTGAGTAGTGAGTTCTAAAATGCCTAACCTGTCAAGGCTGGTAATTTTCTTAAAAAATGTATATCTAGGTTTTTGGTTTTTACTGGTGGAGCACATCTGCCCATTACCTCAATAACAAGATACATAACAAAATACATTCTGTACATGGATGGAAAAAAAGAGGGGGAATGTCAGCACGGAGTCTCCTGGAATTTGGCTTGATCTCCTGGAGGCTCTTAGAGCCAAACTAGGAGATTGGCCATTATCAGTCCAGCAGCGCAGCCGGGACTAAGGCAGGGTCCCCCCTGCCCTGGCCCTGCATTGCTCCTGTAAGTGGCCAGCATGTTTCTGCATCCTCTGGGGGATGCAACGTAGGAGATCTCCACACAATACCCTTTCCTGCAAGCACTGCCATTGCAGCTCCCATTGGCCAGGAATTGGAAACTGCAGCCAATGGGAGATGCAAAGATGGTGCCTGCAGACAGAGGGTGGGGGGAGGGCACATGGAGCCACCTGCCCCTCCTCCCCAGGAGCTGCTGCTGGACTTGTCTGCTTTTGGGAATGGCACAGGACCATGGTGGGCATGATCTTGACTTCGCCACACTGCATCACTACCCAGGAGCTAAATGGTGCCCAGCCAGATTCCACATCCTGAAACCCCGTCACAGTCCTGAACCCCCTCCCCCAGCCCTAAGCCACCCCTGCACACAAACTCCCTCCCAGAGCCTGCATCTTGAACTTAGGATGTTAAGTAGCATGTAATTGACTAATTGAATAGTCGATGCATTTTTACATTGACTATTAGATTAGTCAATAGGGCGGTGCTACCCCTTTGAAATGCCACTGCAGTGGCATTTCAAAGGGGCAACTCTGCACGGAGCTCGGGGTCAGCTCCCTAGCTAACCCTGACCTCCGTGTGGCGCTGCCACTTTGAAGTACCCCCCCTTCTCTCCCCCACTGCTGTGGGGGGGGGGAAGTGACTAGTCAACTATTCTGTCGACTAGACCTTAACATTCATATCTTGAACCTCCAACTGCCTACCCCAGGCTCAGCCCAGAGCCCTTTCCACCCTCCAAACTAGAGATGTTAAATTTAGTTTAATCAACTAATCGACTAGTCAATGGAATTTCTGTCGATTAGTTGATAAGCAGGAGAGCCACAGCTCTAACCCTGCTGCAGCTCTGACTTAAACGTATTAGAAGCCTACTGGCTCCTAATACATTTAAAAGGCTGAAGTGCAGTCCTGGGAACCCAGTACAAGCCGGGACAGCTGATTCCTGGCTCGCACTGGGTCCCCACCGCTGCGCTTCTGCCAGCAGGGTCTTAATACATTTAAAAGACAAAGCCATAGCAGGGTTAGCTCCCAGGGCTGGGAGCTAATCCCACTGCAGCTCCCTACTTATCAACTAATCGACAGAAATTCCATCGACTATCCTATTCGTTGATTAAACTAAATTTAACATCCCTAGTTCGGCATGTGGGAAGGGCTCTAGTCAAGGGACTAGTCAACCATCCAATAAGCTTATTGGATTGTCAACTAGTCGCTTACATCCCTATTCCGAACCCCTTGCCTTGGGACCTCAGTCTGACACCCCCCTCCCCATGACTCCCAAACCCCTGCCCCAGCCTGATGAAAGTGAGTGAGAATGAGGAGGAAGGAAGAATTGAATGAGCAAAGCACGCCCTCGGAGAACAGATGGTGCAGGGGTGGAGCATCGGAGAAGGGGTGGGAAGGGGGACAAGGCAGGGTGTTTGGGTTTGAGGTAGATACTGGATTGCACTTAAACATAAAATCACTTTTTGAATGTAAGAAGGTTGGAGACCACTGTGCTAGAGGATACAAAGGTTCTAAAGGCAGCATCCTCAACCCCCCTGGAAAGGATCACACACCTTTGTAACGACTCCTCTGACTACCTGAGGAGCAGTTATGATGGACACTATTGCTAAATTCTGGAGAAAGACTTGTCCAGCCCACCACCACTGTACACAAGAAAGAAAGCAGTACAAAAACAAAAACAAAAAATGAAGTGGGATCCTCCGTGCATGAGAAAAGGCATTGGGGTGCAGAGCCTGGGAGGGGATATGGGTGCAGGAGAAGATACCGACCTGGAGGAGGGGTGCAGGAAGGAGTTGGGAGGGGGTTGTGACCTGGGGTAGGGTGCAGAGATTTGGGTTGTGACCTGGAATGGGGGATTGGGGTGCAGGGTCTGGGAACTGGTATGGGTGCAGGTTAGGGTGCAGAGGGTTTGAGTTACGAGTGCAGGGAGCTGGGGGTAGGGAGAGGCTGTGGTGCCCGATGCAGACTCTGGCCATGAGATGCTTACCTAGGAGGCTCATGGACAGTAGCCCAATATGTCCCTCAAGCAGGCTCCTGCCTCCCACGCCCCCCACACTGCTCAGAGCAGCTGGCTACGGGGGCCATGACAGCTGCAAGATTGTGCTCGTGTCCAGGACAGCCTCTTCCTCCCTCAGGTCACAGTGGAGCTCAGAGATGCACATGGCCCCCACAGTCAGTTGCTGTAAGCAGCATATGGGGTCAGGGCAGGTAAAAAAAAAAAACAGCCTGATGCTCCTGCTAGGCCATGGGTCAGATCCAGAAGCTTGGTGGGCTGGATCTAGACCATGGGTTATATTTTGCCCACCCCATAACAGATGCTTACAATGGTCAATGCAATGGAAACAAAGCTACTATCAACTTATTCGTTGAACAGATTTCTCCCTTTAGCCCTCTCAAAAATTGGCACTGGAGTTGAGAATGGCTGGAACTTCTGGGCTCTGAATAAAATGCATTAAACAAAGAAACTTCCAAGCAAAAGCTAGCTTCCATGGAACATAAGAATGGCCATACTGGGCTAGACCAAAGGTCCATCTAGCCCAGTATCCTGTCTGCTGACAGTGGCCAATACCAGATGCCCCAGAGGGAAGGATCACAATAGGTAATCCTCACGTGATCCCTCCCCGTCACCCACTTCCAGAGAAAGATTTTATAGACCTCTATCATATCCCCCCTTAGTCTCCTCTTTTCTAAGATGAAAGTCCAAGTCTTTTTAATCTCTATTCATATGGGACCTGTTCCAAACCCCTAATCATTTTTGTTGCCCTTTTCTGAACCCTTTCCATTGCCAATATATCTTTTTTGAGATGAGACCACATCTGTACGCAGTATTCAAGATGTGGGCATACCGTGGTTTTATATAGAGGCAAAAAGTCTTATTCTCTATCCCTTTTTTAATGACTATTTGCTTCTTTCACTGCCGCTGCACACTGAGTGGATGTTTTCAGAGAACTATCCACAATGACTCCAAGATCTCTCTCGAGTAGTTGTAGACAAATTAGTCCCCATCATATTGTATATATAGGAGGGATTATATTTTCCAATGTGCATTACTTTACGTTTTTCAACATTAAATTTCATTTGCCATTTTGTTGCCCAGTCACTTAGTTTAGTGAGATCTTTAAGCTCTTCAGTCTGCTTTGGTCTTAACTATCTTGAGCAGTTTGGTATCATCTGCAAATTTTGCCACCTCACTGTTTGCCACTTTCTCTAGATCATTTATAAATAAGTTGAATAGAATGAGTCCCAGGACAGATCCTTGGGGGACCCCACTAGTTACCTCTCTCCACTTGGAAAACTGACCATTTATTCCTACCCTTTGTCTCCTGTCTTTTAACCAGTTATCAATCCACAAAAGGACCTTCCCTCTTATCCCATGACAACTTACTTTATGAGCCCTTGGTGAGGGACCTTGTCAAAGGCTTTCTGGAAATCTAAGTATACTACAAACCCAGCCACAAGAAGCATGTCAGCTGCGTTACTGTACTTACTCTGGTCTGCATAGTTTTTGGCCTTCAGTTCCAGCTGCCGGGTCTGAAATTCAAGATGCTCAACTTGGATCTGCAGGTCTTTCTTCTCCTGTTCCAGTGCATCTTCAAACTCTATAAACTTCTGTCAGGACAAAGAAACAAAGCAGAAGGCCAAGGTGAGAAACACACACAGTGCACTGTTTCCCTTTCTGTTGCCAATGAAAATGGGAAAGTGTTTATACTTGTTTTCAATCAGTCATCAACACTGCAGATTACAGTATTTCAACCAGGTAAAGAGGACTCGTACCAGAATGTCAGCTGCAGAGGGAGCAGTAATCTACAAACAGGGGTCTAAATGAAACACTGACATAAGATGATGAAACGCCACAGACTTAAAAAATGCTGGTGCCTCCTTATGCCGAGCTGAATAATCAGAGAGGAGCTAGTGAACAGGAGCAACTAAGAGGGGAGTTTTGCGAGAGAGTTTAGATAAGGAGTTTGAAGGGGGCTTGACACACTTAACATTCTTTATACTTTTTTAGACTAAACTAAAACCAAAATGACCTGATTTTAATTCTAAAAAAGTCTATCAAGAAAGAAATTCACTCTAGGAGTAAAGAGAGGATGCAGGCAGAAGCCCCGCAACAGAGCAGGGACTACACAGTATATTATATGATTACCTGCCCTATGGACAGGTGGCACATGTGTGCATTCAATGCAAGGAGCTCCTGGCCCTCAGAGACCAAGCAGGGACTTTGGAGATCAGGGTGGCTGAACTAAAGGAGCTAAGGGAAGCAGAGAGGAACGTAGATGAGACTTTCAGGACACAGTAGAACTACTCCACCTCCAGTCAGACAGCCTCTATGCTGTTAAGGAGGATGAAAGGCTCAGGGAAGGAGAACATCAACCTGGAGCAGAGGGAAATGGTCCCATAGTTGTCGCCCTCCTTACAGATGATGCTGTGGTAGCCTATTGCACTGAGGATACCTCTCCAGAGAAGGGAACTCCAGTTATTAGGAAAAGGCTCCCCTCACAGACCATCTCCCAGCTGCCACCCAGCACTGCTGCCTCTGATAGGGTGGAGTGGTGGGGGCTCCCTGGGAGTGGGAATGCACTGGCTGCAATCCCACCTTGGGGACTATCAAACAGTCGTGTAACTGCTAAAATTTGATGAGGTTACTTGACTATTCAATTACGCACTACCTAACATCCCTAGTCACATGTCTTCCTAAGACCAAACACTGCTTATATTTAAAGGACAAAGGAGGCTGTTTACAGGTGATCACCCAGACATGGAGGTGTCCAAGCATTGAAAATATCCTTGATGGCTTTCATTTGCACATTTAAAACATTCCCTACCCCCATCTCTAACTCCTCATACAAGAATGATACATATACCAAAATAAAACAATACAGATCCAGCAGACTGTAACATTAAAATTGATAGGTTACATGAGGTATTTTATCTAAAACATCTTTGAGTTATCCATATCTGTATACATAAAACAATTTCATAAAGCGGGGCAGGAAGGGGAGTCCATCACAGGAACAACTTCCAAACTTGCAGACAGAAAGAGAAAAAACTAGGTAGGCAATTCTTAAAGAGAACAGAGAGAAAAAGAGTTTACTCCGCTCCCATGGACTCTCAGAATCCTAGAACAAGAAGGAATCTCAAGAGGCCATTATGTCGAGTCCCCTGCACTCCTGGCAGGACCAAGCCCCAACCAGATCATCCCTGACAGGTGTTTGTTTAACCTGCACTTAAATATCTCCAATGATGGAGATTCCACAACCTCCCTAGACAATTTATTTCAATGAAGAACATGAGAATGGTCATAGCTCAGAGACACAGCATAAGAAAACCACCAAATATTGTAAATTCAGCCCTACAATCACAAAAATTGCCAGCACTGCCTAATTTCCTGAAGCTTCTGTTCTCTGAACCATGCATGGGGGAGTTTTCACTTCCCATTTCAAATGGAAAATCTGTTTAGCTTTTGGCAAGTATTTACAAAATAATGTCACATAATATCTCTTGAGGCTGAGTGTGAAAGTGTTCTCATACAAAAATAAAACTTTTTTTTAACATCTTGAATGGAAATGTCATTAGTTTTTTAACAACCCCAATTTACACATTATACCAAGAAAGAAAAAAACTGCATGCAAAGTTTCAGAGAGATAGCTATATTAGTCAGTTTCAGCAAAACACAACAGAGTTTGGTGGCACCTGAAGACTAACAAATTTATTAGTGCATAAACATTCATGAGCTGCAAATCACAAAAGCTTATGCCCCAATACATTTGTTAGGCTTTAAGGTGCTACCAGACTCCTTGTTGTTTTACTCACTGCAAACTATTCATTAGGGAAGGGAGAGGGATTTGTTTTAGGGATGTAAAAGTATAACTGTTTAAATGGTTAAGAACATAAGAACGGCCATACTGAGTCAGACCAAAGATCCAGCTAGCCCAGTATCCTGTCTTCTGACAGTGGCCAATACCAGATGCCCCAGAGGAAATGAACAGAACACATAACCATCAAATGATCCTTTCCCTGTCACTCATTCCCAGCCTCTGACAAACAGAGCTAGGGACACCATTCCTACCATCCTGACTAATAAGCATTGATGGACCTATCCTCCATAAATTTATCTAGCTCTTTTCTGAACCCTGAAGTCCTGGCCTTCACAACATCCTCTGGCAAGGAATTCCACAGGTTGACCATGCGTTTCATGAAGAAATACTTTTGTTTGTTTGTTTTAAACCTGTTACCTATCAATTTCATTTGGGGACCCCTAGTTCTTATGTTATGGGGAACAAGTAAATTACTTTTCTTTATTCATTTTCTCCACACCCATCATGATTTTATAGGCTTCTATCATATCCTCCTTCCCCCCCAGTCTGCTCTTTTCCAAGATGAAAAGTACCAATCTTTTTTCTCTGTCTTCATAAACCTGGGCTTAGTGATTACCATTAACAGTTAATATGTATCAGAGCCATAACACAGGAGCAGCAGCCAGCTTTCTAAGAGTAGGGCTGCTGGTGGGAGCCTGTAGCACTAAGGAGGTTAGCATGTAGCTATTTACACAATTAACTGATAATCCTGAGCTCAATGATTAATCCTAAGGGTTACACGCACCCCCCTTTGGATGCCTCTATCAAAGGCAGCAAGGGAGGGCTACAATAATGTCACATATCATCTCCTGTGACAGCATGGGGGGGGAGAAGCAGGCGGGACTGGCTCTCTGTACATGCCCGCTCCCGTGGAGCCACCTGCATCTAGCTTGCTGCCGCCCACAGAAGCAGCAGTGGGGTGGGGGCGGGGGCAGGAACCAGCCCATGAAGGGAGCTGGTTTTCAAGTGGGCTCCCTGAATGTACAGCAGGGGTGGGCAATAATTTTTGGCCAGGGGCCACCCCAGAAAGGGCGGGACCTAATCCGGAAGGGGCAGGGCCATACTTCTGGGCTGTCTTACCCCCTACCTGCGAGGAGCACGTGGCACTTCAAAGTGCCATGCACTCCTCGCAGGGTGGGAGGAGGCTTCGTGCGCTCCCCCGCCCTCAGGCCAATCAGGGCCTGGGGACGGGGGAGCCGCAACAAGCTTCCTTCACCCTGCCCCCGCCCTGTGTGAGCATACGGCACTTTGAAGTACTGTGCACTTCTCGCAGGGCAGGGGGAGGGCGGAGAAAACTTTGTGCGCTCTTCCCACCCCCAGACCGATCAGGGCTTGAGGGCGGAGGAGCGTGTGACGTCTCCTCCCACCCTGCGAGGAGTGCGTGGTGCTTCAAAGCGCTGCGTGCTCCTGGCAGGACAGGAGGAAGCTTTGCATGCTCCCCAACCCCCAGGTCCTAATTGGCCTGGGGACAGAGTAGAGGCAGGGCCTCTGCAGGCCGGATCCAGCCCGCAGAGGCCCTTTTGCTCACCCCTGATGTACAGGCTCCCGTGGAGCTGCCAACCCCAATCCCACACTGCTGCCTCTGCGTCTGCATCAGAGTCAGAGTCGGGGGGGAGGGAAGAGACAGGTGGGAGCCGGTGCTCACAGGGAGCTAGCTTTTAAGTCTCACTAAGATACATCCTGCACATAAATATGTGACTGCTAAAAAAATTCAGCAGTTACATGTTTACAAAAATAAATATTTGCTAACATCCCTAGTACTCACCAGGAGACAGCTTAAAAGCCGGCTCCCAGGGAGGCAGCTGCGGCCCCACACTGCAGATGCATGTAACCAGTGCTTTTTTTGTAATGATACTGCCAGTACCGGCACCTCCAGACACAGTACCGGCACCTCCAGTCAGAGCTCAACAACTTTTCCCCTGGAGTATCAGCACCTTTTTTTTTTTTTAAAAACAAAACAAGCACTGCATGTAACCACAGAGATATTCAGCAGTTATACAATTATCTACTTTTGAACATCCCTAGTCTGTTTTGGTTTGTTCTTCTAGAAAAGACTGGTTTCTACTGATCTATTTGTTACAATTCTCTCTGGAAAAAAAAATCATTTTCATTCAGTCATGCATAAGGATGACAGAATTGTTATCATAAGCAATTTTTTTTTAATCCAGGAAAAGAGCATCATGCTATTATTGCTTTTCCTATCCTTTCTGTCAGGAAACCAGCTAAGCTACTGACATTCCACTGGCTTGCAGGGACTTAATATAAACTAAACCTGATCTTCCCATGTCCATTAAGCCAAAAGTAAAACTCCCTTTAACTTCAATGGTTCAAAATGATGCCATAAATTATAAGGGAAAACAGGAGCTAGTCTAACCAATGTATATTTTATAAAGCAAGAATCACCTTCTGAGCACAGCTTTCCTAGGACAGCATATAGGATACATTTCCTAATCCACAAGCAAAAGTGAAACTCTCTATTTTACAAAGATTTATTAAAAGTATCCCAGTGAAGCCTTAAGTTACTCAGACGAATTTTTCAACCACTACATGTGTTTATAAAAACAGTTATATTAATAAAATAATTGAAAGTGAACTGTTAAAACAAAGGACTATTGCTTTGATTCACTTATTTAGACTGTACAATATAGTAGTTGACAAGGAGTCTCCAAGTCACATGTACAAGTTAGAAAGGTTCTCCTTTACAATCATTCCAGATACGAAAAGAATGATTCTCATTAAATATTCCACTACACTATACATCATCCTTGAATTCAAAAACCAGAGGTATTAAATATTCTTCTTGGCAACTTACCAAATCAGACTCTAGGTCTGTGATTTTCAATCCTTTTTGGTTATTAATCCACAACATGGTCAAAACTAATTACAATGATCCTGAGTTAAGGCACAATCATTTTGTTGTGGGGGAGAAAAGGGGCTGATGCAACAGGATGGATTTCATTCCCTACAGCTCCTTCTCCCCTGCTCAGAGAGAGCTGTTTCAAAAGGCTCCACAGCCCCTTGAAGAGCTTTTAAATAAGCCTGTGAAAGCTGAGGTGCTATTCCTGGAACTGTAGTGGCAGGAGCACACACCTCAGGAGGGAAGTGTGGAAGTGAGCTATTCTTTCCCTCCCAAGTGGCTCCTGTTGGGTCTTAGGCCTGGTCTTCACTTACCGGGAGATTGAGTCTGCAGAGATCAATCTCCCAGGGATCGGTTTAGCATGTCCTTACTAGATCCACTAAATCAACCACTGATCATGCTCCTGTTGACTCCAGTACTCCACAAGGTCATGAGGAGTAAGGGAAGTTAACAGGAGAGTTTCTCTTGTCTATCCCCAGCAGTGGAAATGCCACAGTAAATCCAACTAAGATACATTAACTCCAGGTATGCTATTCACTTAGCTGGAGTTGCCTACCTTACTTCTGTGGTCACCAACCAGTCGATTGTGATCGACTGGTCGATTGTAGGGGCACCGCCAGTCGATCACGAGGCAGTGTTCCCAGACCCTCCTTGCTCCCCTCACACTCAACAAGGAGCCCATGCTGAGGCTACAACCTCCCGCAAAAACAGAGCTAACTCTGGCTTCCTGTGGCATGAAAAGGAAGTCCCGCAGTTCCACACCAGATCCAGAGCCAAATCCAGTGCGGAGCCTTGGGAAATCCCCCCTCTCCCCTAACATGGCAGGTAGGCAGGCAAGACAACAAAGTGCACGCTCCTCCCCGCCAACAACAGTGCATGCAGTTTCTTATCTTCCCTTCCTTCCCCGTGCTCTGGGAAGGCGGGAGGGAGAGGAGGGTAGTTAAGATGGTGGCGCAGGATCCGGAGCGGCTGGATTTCTTAAAGGAGCAGCACTCGCGATTCTTCCAGCACTGCTGCAGGTCCTGCCTCAGAGATCCTTGTCCCTGGAGACCACCCAGGTACCGGCCAAGCTGCTCCCACCCCCTCTCCTGTGGCCAGACCCCCACCAGCACCCTGCTCCTGCCCCCTCCCTCCTGGCCAGACAGCTACCCCCAACTTCCTCCTGTACCCTACTTTCCACACAGATTCTGCACCCCCATCCCTATCCTACTCACTGGCAGCTCTGTCCTGCACACTGGATCCCTCATTTTTGGCCTCACCTCAAAGTGTAGATGGGATCACAAAATCCACTAATTCTGGAATCCCAGAAGAGTTAATCTGGCCTGAGGCCTTGAACCTCAGTCTTGCCTACCCTCCCCATAGGGTTGGAGTGCCAGGAGAGAGAGGTGTCTCAGTTGGGGACACATCAGTGATGCTTGAAGGGTTTTGGAGGGGTGGTTGATTTGCACCTCACTTGTGTGGTCCGCAACTGATTTTTTTGGTGGGTCAGTGGCTCTTGACCCAAAACAGGTTCCTGGCCCCTCCCATAAATAAAGATAATGCTGAAACATTTTGTGTTGGACATAATATTTTATTTAAAAATGAAGCCTGGCCAACAAGCTCCCAATCGGGACCAAGCTCACATCTGGCCACAGCATTGTAACAATCCTGCATCCCCCACAGACCTCAACCCTGAGCCCATCATACACCTGAACCCCCTGCCCTGAACCCCCTCATATCCAAACTCCTGCACCTCCCACATCCCCAGTCTTGTGCCACAACACTCCTGCACCATCCACACACTGCAAATCTGTGTCCTGAGCCCATCATACTCCCAACCCCCCCTGCCCTGAGCCCCTCATATACCCCAACCCAAATTCCTGCACCCCCACATCTACAAGTTTGTGGCTTGCTCCAGCACCCCAACCCTCCACCTGATCCCACTCTCCAGCCTGAAGCTCCCTCCCTGAGCCAGCAAACCCTTCTCCACCTTCTCCTGCACCCAAATTTCCTCCCAGAGCTTGCATCTCTCACCTCTTCCCACACCCAAATTCCTCATTCCCATCCCAGAACCCGCACCTCCTGTCTCAACCCAGTGAGAGTGAATAAGGGCTGGGGACAGCAACTGATGAAAAGGAGGGGAACAGAGAGGACAGGGCCTCAAGGAATGGGCGGGGTCTTGGGGAAGGGATGGGGTAGATTTTGGCTTGTCCTGACATTTAAAAAGTGATCTTGGGTGTAAAAATGTTGGAGACCACTGCCTTAGTTTGACTTTGACCCCAAGTGGAGGCCTGGCCTTAGTGATGGAGAAATTTTGCTCCTCTGACAGTAAGGTGATTAAGTTTCTCTCATGAGCCTCTTCCAGACTGTTCCCCATCAACTGAATGCCACTGCTCTAGACATGACTAAGGCCAGATTTACACTAAAAGGGAAGATCAAATCAAGACTGCAACTCCAGCTACATTAATTCCCTAGCTGGAGTCAATTTACCTTGTTTCGAGTTTCCCTGCTGTCCCTACAGTGGGAGGCCAATGGGAGAAAAGGCTCCCATTGGCTTCTCTTACTCCTCGCTGAAGGAGAAGTATTGGCTGCTGATGGTGCCCCACTCCCCACCGAGTTTGATGTAGAGACTCTTAACTAGAGGAGTGTTAAGGGGAGCGTTGGTGGTGTAATGGTTAGCATGGCTGCCTTCCAAGCAATTGGTCTGGATTCAACTCTCAGCCAATGCAGGCTCTGGTTCAGCTTTTCCCTTTCTGGTTAAGCATGGGAATAGCCTAGAGAGGCTGAGGAATCTACATTATTTGAGATTTTTCCCAGCAAGTTATATCAACACCTGTCAGGAACAGACTAGACCAGTGGTCTCCAACCTTTTTACACCCAAGTTCACTTTTTAAATGACAGACCAAGTCAAGATCTACCGCCCCGCTCCTTCCTTGAAGCCCCACCCTCTCTATTCTCCTCCTCTCCATCACTTGCTATCCCCAATCCTTATACTGCTGCTTTTTTTTTTTTTTTTTTTTTTTTAATTCTTCTGTAGGAAGAGGTTTTTCCAACATTCGGCCTGTCTAGACTGGACCAAATGTCAGAAAAAATCCCCTTCTTTTGGAAGCCCCCTTATTCCTCGACGAAAGAGGAATATGGGGTGACCGAAAGATCATGTTTGCTCTTCCACTAAAAAAAGCGGAAGAACAAACGCAACCCTGGATGCAGAAGAGTTTTTCTGGGATATCTCCAGAATCCTGAAAAACTCCTGCAGTCTAGCCGGACCCTCGCTGGGTTGAGACAGGATGTGTAGTCTCTGGGGTGGGAATGAGGGATTTGGGTGTGGGAAGGGGTGAGAGATGCAAGCTCTGGGAGGAAATCTGGATGCAGGAGGAGGTGGAGAAGGGGACACTGGCTCGGGAAGGGGGCTCCAGGCCGGGCAGTGTTGGGGTACTAAGCAAGCCACAGGCTTGTGGATGTGAGTGCAGGAATTTGGGTTGGGGTATGTGAGGGCTCAGGGCAGGAGGTTCCAGTGTATGATAGGCTCAAATCTAGGGTCTGGGGAAGGGGGAATGCAAGAGTGGTTGTGGCCAGATGGGGGCTTGGCCCCAGTTGAGGGTTTGTTGGCAAAGGCTTCATTTTTAAATAAAATACTAGGTCAAACACAAAAAGTTTCTGCATTGTCTTTATTTATGAGAATGGCAGGGAACCTGCCTTGAGTCAGGGGTCACTAACCCATAGAAAAGTCAGTCGGGAGCAGGGGACACAGTACTGGGGAGGGGTGCTAGTGGGTTCTGGGGCAGGGGAGCGGGCCAGTCCCCCGCTGGGGCTCTTGTACATTTCAAAGCAGAAATGCCTGCACGGAGCCTGGGGTCAGCGGGGAATCCCCGCTGGCCCCAGGCTCCACATGGCATTCCAACTTTGAAATGTACAAGAGCCCCCATTGGGGCTCTTGTACATTTCAAAGCAGAAGTGCGGCCCAATGCGCTTCTGCCCCATCCCCCAGAGCTGGGGGGGGATCTGGCTTTTAAGTCAGCTCCTCCCAGCACCCCCATCTCTTAGAGGCAGCAATGGGGGGAAGCAACTTGTCAACTAATGTGTCAAGCAAAAGCTTATTGGATAGTTATTGAATAGTTGATTAGTCGCTTTACACCCCTAGTCTACGACTCGCTAAATTGAACTCCAGAATATCAATTGTGGCAACATTGATCTTCCATTTAGTAAAAGACATGGCCCAAGATAAAAGTGGAACTAGCAGCTGGCAAGCCTTGTATTTTGGATTGCAGAAGCCACGTTATCACGGCCCAAAATGCAGGTCTGGTAAAAATAAGTTCACAGAATTAGAGACCAATACCTTGAGAACTTTTTATTTCAAATTGTTTAGATTCAAAAACATTTCCAAACACTACTGCACTAGCTTAATGAAGTGACACTGTCATTTTTTTGAGCCAAATTGAGTGAAGTGCAAAAAGTAAACTCATGTTTAAAAATTCTTTGTTCTAATCAGAAACAGATATTATCAGCAGAGGTTCCAAATGATTTATTTTGTTGTCATTTTTTTTAAACCAAAGTGCTCAAAAACACGCAACCCCAGGTTTGATAGCTTCTTCTCCTCTTTCTTGCTTTTAAGTAGGCACCATTTTTAATATCAAGGAAGCTTCACCAAATACTGACCTCTAGACTTGGTTTATTTTCATATCAATCTTCATATAGCTCCTGCCTATATATACACACAATCAAATCCTATATTGGGACAAGTAAAAAGACCATTTTCTGAGTGATCTTCTCTCACTACAAGGTAGGAAATCTCCAGGATACTTTTTAGGGAGTATAAGGTCACAGCTGTTAAGAACATGTATGGCTCTGGAACTAATCAATAGATCTAATGAGAGCTAAGAGACAATACTTGAAACACATCGGCTATGTCTACACTGCAGGCTTCTTGTGCAAGAACTGTTTTGCGGAAGAGTTCTTGTGCAAAAGGTCTTCCACAAGAGATGTGCTTTTGCGCAAGAGCATCCATGGTAGTGTGGACATTCTCTTGGGCAAGAAAGCTCTAATGGCCATTTTAACCATAGGGGCATCTTGCGCAAGAAATTCATGTTGCCTGTCTACACTGCCCTCTTGTGGAAGAGCTCTTGCGCAAGAGGGTTTATTCTTCGTGGGGAGAGGAATAACTCTTCCGGGAGAAGCCCTGTTTTCCGACACTATACTGTAAATTTACTTGTGCAACAACGCACATGCAGTGTAGACAGCTAGCAAGTTCTTGCGCAAGAACGACTGTTCTTGCGCAAGAAGTGTGCAATGTAGACACAGCCATCATGTTTACAACCCTCCTAGAAAGATATTTCAAGTATTCCCACTGCATATTTCTCTGAATCACTATTGCTTTCTCCTATGCCACCTTCACTCCCTCCCAAGTCTGCCCACATTGCATGCTAATGTGACTGATGTAAGGGGGCGGGGGAATCCCGATCAGAGACTGGAAGGAAGGCAACTTTGACAGAGTAACATCTGACTTCAGGGAGACAGGAACCAGAGCCTGCAGATACCAGAGAACAGGTCGGGCCCTGCCTTGCAAAGCCTGTGGCCAGTCCCCAGCTCAGCTCTGCCCCCTGCCGTAAGGCTGACAGCAGCCCACTGAAAACCTTACAACACAACAGCGCTCCAGGAGCGCCCCAGAGGCTACCACAGCGACACAAGCAGCGCGCGCTTCGTGGGCACCTACCGCCAACGGCCGCCCCAACGGTCCCGCCGCCCCGCCCCGCCCCGCGAGCTCCCGCCCTCGCCCCAAACAGCTGCCGTTGGCCGACAGGGGCCCGAGGCCTGTGCTCCTGCAAGGGGCCCTGCCGGCTCTCGGCGCGGAGACTGCCGGGAGCGGGACCCCTCCCCCCGCCGGGCTGGCGCGGAGCCGCCCCCGCCGCCGGCCCGGCCTCACCTCCTCGGCCTGCTTGCGCAGCGCCTTCTCGCGCTCGTACTGCGTGAGCAGCTGCTCGTTGTCCTCGCGCAGCAGCTCCAGCTCCACCTCGTGCTCCTGGTTGTCGGTCAGCACCGAGTCCAGGTTCTCCAGCACCGTCACCACCAGCGGCATCAGCTCCTTCACCACCTCCTCGTCGTAGCAGCGGATGAGCCGCTCGAACTCGCGGTAGATGCTGTTGGCCAGGCCCGAGACGCGCTCCGACATGACGGAGCCCGAGCAGTAATCGTCCCCCGGGTAGCCGCCCACGCCGCCATCGTCCAGCTGGATCTCCAGCATCCTGCCGCCGCCGCCCGGACCCGAGCGCCGCCGCCGAGCTGCTGAGGCGGCCGCCGGCTCCGCCCGGCCCCTCCCCTGCTGCGCCAATGGGCAGGCCCGGCCGGCGGCGCCGCCTCCCGCGCAGTGTCAGCGCACGGCGGGGGGAGGGGCGCTGGGAGGCACCGCCCGGGCTCGCCCCGCCAGGCTCGCCGTGGTGCTGGCAACTGCTCGGACCCGGGCCGTGCTCGCGAGCGAAGCGCCCCGTGTTAATTAGACCGGCGGCTTCAAGGGGCAGTGGGCGACTGGCCCGCCCGGCTCTTCGTTTGCGGGTTCACTGGTATAGCAAACGTAAGGCCTCTGCCCTCCCCATCCCCAGACGCTGGAGGCTTTAGTCTCCCCTAGGCAGGCCGTGCCTTTATATTGGTGTCCTTCGCAATATAAAGTGATGGAGCTAACGAGCTGCCCAGCAGCCTAGTATCAGTCTCTACAAATAGACGTATCGGAGAGTAGGGTGGGATGATGAGATGGTAGCAACTTCATCTAAGTTTAATTGATGGATGGTACCAGAAACGGATAATAGCACATTTAAAGCATTTTACAAATATACTTAGTCCTCAAAAACTTCCTGTGAGAATCACTAGCTCCATTTTACAGATGGAAAAACTAAGACAGAAAGATGAAGTGACTCCATCAAGGTTATAGAGGGGGTGTCAGAATCAAGATTAGAACAAAGGAGTTCCTGAGTCCTAACACTCCACTCTGGCTGTGTCTATACTGGCGCGATCCTGCACCAGAGCTATGCAAATGAGGCTCAGCGTGGAATATTGCCGAGCTTCATTTGCATAACTAATGAGCCGCCATTTTGCAGAAGAGGCTCTTGCAAGAAGATGGAGCACACTGCCCTTCTTGCAAGAAAAACCCTCTTGCGCAAAGCCGTTATGCCTGAAAATAATCAGCATAACGGCTTTGCGCAAGAGGTTTTTCTTGCGCAAGAAGGGGCAGTGTAGACAGCTCCGTCTTGCGCAAGAGCCTCTTCCGCAAAAATGGCGGCTCATTAGTTATGCAAATGAGGCTCGGCGATATTCCACGCTGAGCCTCATTTGCATAGCTCTGGTGCAAGATCGCGCCAGTATAGACACAGCCTCTGTGTTCCTCATCATCCTCTTTATAGAATCATTGAATAATAAAACTGGGTGGAATCTTGAGAGGTCCCCAAGTCCAGTCCCCTGCACTTGCTATTGCAATTTATAGGGATTTATTGCTATTTTATCTGTCCACACATCTATACAAGCAATATCATCACAGGACCTAACCACATAAGCCACCACATCAGAGGCTCATACAACTACACATCCACCAATGTGATCTGTGCCATCAAGCACCAGCAATGCCCCTCTGCCATGTATACTGGCAAAACTAAACAGTCTCTACGACAAAGGGTTAATGGGCACAAATCAGATATTTGAAATGGTAACACACAGAAACCTGTTGAGGAATATTGTAACTTGCCCAGGCACTCACTAATGCAGTGTTTCCCAAATGGTGTTCCGTGGAACCCTAGGGTTTCACGAAGTGAAAATAAGGGTTCTGCAAGAAAATTCCATTACAATAACATTTTATGATTTTTAAAAAAATAATATTTAAGCATTTATGAATTTTATTGAAAACAATTTTTATTTGTGTTTCCTATGATAAGTGTCCCTGTGTAATGCCAGCTTAGCCAGAGAGTGGGGACGATGATGTCACTACTCAGCGCTGCGCACACAGTCAATCAATGGTGCGATCGCCTGTTATATACCACCATAAATCCCCATACTCACTCTCAGGGAGCGTGGATCATGTGGGTGACTGAATACGAATATACTAGCGCCATGTCGGACAAAGTCAAAGCTTCAGCTGTCAAACCAGTTGTGATTTTTGTTTTTAAATATGTGCAATTAAACTAAATGTTGATCTCATGACCTTGTTTAGCATTTGTTTATTATTCTTACTTATTTGTGGTCTACTTTTTCAGTTCCATATATAAGACTGTTATTGGGGGTTCCACAAAATTCTTTCAAGTCTAAAAGAGTTCTGGGGCCACAATAAAATTGGGAAACTGTGCACTAATGGATCTAAAAGTGCTACAAGAGGCCCCCAACTTGCAACACGATTGATTCCGGGGGGGAAATGTTGCAAGTCGGGGGCATCGTAACTCGAACTTGCATTTACGATAGGCGTTGTGCGCCTTCGTAAATGCGGGTCAAGGACATAAGTTGGGGGTTTCCAGCCCCTTCCGCACTTACAAAAATGGAGTGGCCGCCCAAGTGCTCATTTTACAGGGGAACACTGAACCCTACCTAAATCATCCCAGCCAGGGCTATGGTAAGCCTGGCCTTAAAAACCTCTAAGAATGGAGATTTCACCACCTCCCTACGTAATCCAATCCAGTGTTTCACCACCCACCCAGTGAAATAATTTTTCCTAATATCGGACTGTGACGGAGCCCCCGGCGCCCCACACTACATGGCAGCTGGGGGAAGCGCTCATCGGCGAACGTGCCGCCAGGAGCGCCGGGGACGAGACGTGGGACTCTGAGGTGGCGGAACGCCCGGCGTCTCACGCTGCCCGCCGGCTCAGGGAAGCACTCGGCGGCAAGCGTGCCGCCGAGAACGCCGGACCCCGGCAGTCTTGCACGGCATGCACCGGCGACACCACGAACCCAGTGGGGCCGGGGGTCAGGTGACGTCAGTGAGGAACACCGGGGGCAGGGCCACCGGACGCAGCCGTGCTCAGTGGTAATTCAAATGGCGGCCGGACCCCGCAGAAGGTGAGGAGGAGAGTTGAACGCAGCAAGGGGAGGAGGAAGGCGCTGAGCAGCAGGCGCCGCAAACTCCGAAACCAGACAGACTAGACACTGACCGGCGCTGGACCGGGTGCCTCAGCGGAGAGGAGGAAGTGGCCCAGGACGGGGTCTGGAGATGATGGGACGTCATTAGAAACCCCAAGGGTTTGTGAGTTACAGGGAAGCTCCCCACCAACCAGACGGCAAAGCCTATTCGCTGCCTTTAGGGTCCTGGGTCGGGACCCGGAGCGGGGGTGGGCCCAGGTCCCCCTTCATCTCTGCTAACGCCGGGCCAGGTGAGTCCTGCCGGACGCGGGGGACTCCGTTAGACTACTAGCGAACTGTTAACAGGAGGGGTTTGGAAAGGGGGAGCACAAGGTTTAGCAAGGGTTGTAAGGGTGGCCGACCGCAGGTGCCCCCGATGATGATAGGGCTGTAAACCTGAGGGGGAACCCGCCACGTAACACCAACCTAGTTCTCCCCTATCTCCCCCCGCAACTTGGGCACACTGCTTCTTGTTCTGTTCTCTGCCACCACTGAGAATAGCTTAGCTCCATCCTCCTTGGAACCCCACTCACGACTCCCCTCATGGACTGGCTCCACCTACCACCCCATGCTGGAGGGTTGCAGGAGGGTTGCAGGAGGCTCCCCATCAGTGGGGCCAGGAGTTCACTGGCTGCCGGCCCCGCACTCAGAGAGTATTTTATAACCATGTAACCAATACAATTTTTTACAGCTACATGATTAGTAAAACAAATGTTATCTAACATCCCTATTAAAAGCTTCAGGGGTAGCCGAGTTAGTCTGTATAGGATAAACTTAAAGAACAACAAATGGTCTGGTAGCACTTTAAAGACTAACAAAACATGTAGATGGTATCATGGGCTTTTGTGGGCACAGCCCACTTCTTCAGATGACCGGAGTTTTGGGTTGAGGATGTGCAGACCCAAAATAAATAGGGGAGAAGGAAAAAAAAGAAGGAGGTGGGAAACAAGGAGCATAGGGTGTGAACGTATCAAAGGGAAAAACAAGTAGGCAGAACTGGTGATCTATATGCACCTGAAGATTGGATAGTTAAGAAGAAGGAGATAAGGATCAAAGGATAGCAATTAGAACGGGTACTAACGCTGTGCCCATGAAAGCTCATGATACCATCTACGTTTTGTTAGTTTATAAAGTGCTACCAGACCATTTGTTGTTCTTTAAGTTTATCCCTATTAAAGAACACCCTTATCAACTGTGAGGTAGGGTTGCCAAATGGTTTCACAAAAAATACCGAACCCAAAAAAAACCACTCCAGGAAAAAATTCTGTTGAGCAAAAAAAAAAGGACCAGGGCCGAAATTCAGTCACGGTTCTGTTTATTCCCAGGCCGCTCCCCCCTCATTCCACCACAGCATGTCCCAAATGACCTTCCATCAGGCAGCCAAGCCAGGCCTTGGGAAAAATAGAAAATACCGGACATTTTAGATATCTGGTATTTTCTGAATTTTTTTAACCAGACGGAAGGCACAAATACCGGGCTGTCCAGTTCAATACCAGACACCTGGTAACGCTAGCTGGAGGATGAGGGAGGATTGCTTATTCCAATACCACCGAAGTATAAAACCAGGCATGGATTTTCCTGAGAAGACTGCATTTATAAACAACCTTCCCCCAGCCTGCTTGAGCTGTGGCTCTTGAATTTTCCTCCCTTTTAGCCATTCAGAGACAGACATGAACAGCATGAATTACCAGCAAAAGAGCTCATGGTAGTGTCAGGCCTAGTCTATACTACTACTACATTACACTGGTGTACACTTCTACCACATGATTCTGTTCAATATCTTCATCACTATTTTAGATGATGGCATAAAGAGTACGTTTATAAATTTTGCAGATGATACCAAGCTGGAAGGGGTTGCAAGTGCTTTACAGGATAGGGTCATAATGATCAAAATGATCCAGACAAACTGGAGAAATGGTCTGAGGTAAATACGATGATGTTTAGTAAGGACAAATACAAAGTACTCCACTTAGGAA
The DNA here is from genome assembly GCA_019425775.1 of Rafetus swinhoei. Lineage (NCBI taxonomy): Eukaryota > Metazoa > Chordata > Testudines > Trionychidae > Rafetus > Rafetus swinhoei. The sequence continues at coordinate 41,200,855 of CM033443.1, read as the reverse complement.
GGAACAAACAGTTTCACACAGAATGGGAAGTGACTGTCTAGGAAGGAGTACTAAAGAAAGGAATTTAGGGTCATAGTGGATCACAAGCTAAATATGAATCAACAGCGTGACACTGTTGCAAAAAAAAGCAAACATGATTCTGGGATGCATTAACAAGAGTTTTGTGAGCAAGCCACAAAAAGTCATTCTTCCACTCTACTCTGTGCTGATTAGGCCTCTGCTGGAATGTTTGTCCAATTCTGGGCACCACATTTCAGGAAACATGGAGAAATTGGAGAGGGTGCAGAGAGGAGCAACAAAAATGATTAAATGTCTAGAACACATGAGCTATGAGGGAAGACTGAAAGAATTGGGTTTGTTTAGTTTGGAAAAGACGACTGAGACAGGACTTGATGGCACCTTTAAGTATCTACAAAGATGTCACAAGGAGGAGGGCGAAAAATTATTCTCTTTCACCCTTATGCATGGGTTCCATTGTTTGAGAACAAATAACTGTTCTTAACCAATTTTGGGGTGCTGAGTTCAAAAATTATATCCATTTTTGCCCACGATGTACAGATTTTCTGAAAACTGGAGTCTGCTTTTAAAAAAAATTCTATTATGTGTTATACATTATATGCTGTGACTTATTTTCAAGAACTTAAAACTATATGCAGCAACTTATTTTCAAGAACTTGAATGCAAAAATACCTGAAATTGATTGAATTAGTCAAAATTAATGCTAGCTAGCTTAATTTAATGTACGCCAATACTGATAATGTTGGAGGCAATACTGAGTATCGACCAGAACATGCTAGTAATGAGCCACAACTTTTCACCCAAAGTGAATTGAATGACTTGGTGAGAGACCTGGATCTGCCTAAAGATTCTGCTGAGGTTTTGGGATCCAGACTTCAAGCGAAGAATTTGCTTTCCCCTGGGACAAGTTTTGCTTGGTACAGGATCTGTGAGAAAGAGTTTGTTCCATACTTTTCTACGGATGGTCTGTTGGTATACTGCAATAACATTGCCGGATTAATAGAAAGCTTGGGGACAGCTTACCAACCAGGTGACTAGAGACTGTTTATTGACTCTTCAAAGACAAGCCTAAAAGGTGTTTTACTTCATAATGGCAATCAATATGCCTCTGTGCCTATTGCCCATTCTGTTCACTTAAGAGAAACCTATGAAAATCTTGAGCTTCTCCTTGAAAAGGTGCGTTATCCAGAGTATGAACGGACTGTATGTGGAGATCTGAAGGTGCTGTATATGCCTCTTGGTCAGCAGGCTGGTTACACAAAAATGCCATGCTTTTTATGCAAATGGGATAGCAGAGCAAGAGATCTTCATTGGGTCTGGAAACAGTGGCCACCAAGGGAGAGTCTGACTCCCGGCTCCAAGAATATAATTAATGAAAAACTGATTGAGCCCAACAAGGTATGCCACCTCCACTCCACATCAAGCTAGGTTTGATGAAACAATTTGTGAAAGCATTAAACAAGAACAGTGACTGTTTCAAGTACATTTGCAACAAGTTCCCAGCTTTGAGTTACCAAAAAGTTAAGGAGGGTGTCTTTGTGGGTCCTCAGATCAGGAAACTGATTCTTGACACTAACTTTGAAGAAACCATGAATGACACAGAGAAAGATGCTTGGGTGGCCTTCATAGAATCATAGAATACTAGGACTGGAAGGGACCTTGAGAGGTCATCGAGTCCAGTCCCCTGCCCTCATGGCAGGACCAAATACTGTCTAGACCATCCCTGATAGACATTTATCTAACTTACTCTTAAATATCTCCAGAGATGGGGATTCCACAACCTCCCTGGGCAATTTAGTCCAGTGTTTGGCTACCCTGACAGTTAAGAACTTTTTCCTAATGTCCAACCTAAACCTCCCTTGCTGCAGTTTAAGCCCATTGCTTCTCGTTCTATCCTCAGAGGCCAAGATGAACACGTTTTCTCCCTCCCATTTTATAAATGTCTTATAAAACTTCTTAGGGAATAACAAAGATCCTTTTTATAAAAACATTGTTGGCAACATGCTAAACAAATTTGAAAGACTTGGATGCAACATGAGCTTGAAAGTTCATTTTTTGCACTCCCATCTGGATTATTTTCCTGAAAATCTTGGAAGTGTCAGTGAAGAGCAAGGGGAAATATTTCATCAGGATATCAAGATGATGGAAAAGAGATATCAAGGACGCTGGGATGTCAACATGATAGCTGATTACTGCTGGTCCCTGAAAAGAGAGACCGATGGTGAAATGCATAAAAAGTTGTCAAAAAAGCATCGATTCAGTCACATCTAATCATTTAAAATTACTCAGTTGTTAAATTTCACACTTTGCTCCTTTATTCTTTAAACAAGGACTTACAACAGACCTTCTAAAAGAACTATAACTTACTATTTACCAAGTTTTTAATACATAAGGTGGAATAAAAAGCATGAAAAATGTCCATTTTTTTCTTGTTGATTTGTGAAAAATCCTTATGTGATAGAGCAAAATGGATGCCATTTTTTAAATCAGCACAGCAAAATGATGTAAAGACACCAATTTTTATCAAAACAACTGAAACTTTGTTTCAATTTGCAGACCAGTGATAGGTCAAGCAGTAATGGCTTAAATTGCAGAAAGGCAGGTTTAGGTTGGACATTAGGAAAAACTTCCTGTCAGGGTGGTTAAGCACTGAAATAAATTACCTAGGGAGATTGTGGCATCTCCATAATTGGAGATACTTAAGCATAGGTTAGACAAACATCTATCAGAGATAATCTAGATGGCACTTGGTCCTGCCATGAAGGCAGGGGACTGGACTTGATGACTTCTCGCAGTCCCTTCCAGTTCTAATATTCTATGATTCTATGAGGTTAGGTCAATGTTAGATGCATTGGTTGATTTTATAACGAATGAGTCTATATCACCAAGCTCCTTCTGCTGACCTTAAGGCCTTTTAAAGTCGACCTCAGTACTCCAACTTGATAAGAGAAGTAGTGCCAAATTCGACTTTTTGGGGTGGAATTTGGTGCAAAAAAAGCACTATCCAAGGCAACATTCAGGAAAAGCCCCAGGAACTTTTGAATTTCATTTCCTGTTTGGCCAGCATGGCAAGCCCTACAGCACACCTGACCATGAATGCCCAGGATCACAAATGAGCTCCAGCATGGAGCGTGCAGGAGATCATGGATCTGATTGCTGTGTGGGGAGAGGAATCTGTGCAGGCAGAACTCCGAAGTAGTGGAAGAAATTCTGATATCTATTCCAAAATCACACAGAGCATGGCAGAAAAGGATACAGCAGTGACACCCAACAGTGCCCCATGAAAATAAAGGAGCACAGGCAGGCAAACCAGAAGACAAAGGAGGCAAATGGTCAGTTCAGACATGATGCTTCTATGAGCAGCTGCATGGGATTCAAGGGGAGACCCAACCAGTGTCCCAAAGCTGTCAGTGGATACCTCTCAAGCGACTCTTCAGTCTCAAGCAACAACAAGGAGGACATTGTAGATGAGGAAGAGGAGGAGGAGAAGAATGCTCACCAGGAAAGCAGAGGATCCAGTCTCACTGACAGCCGGGACCTTTTTCTCACTTTGGAGCCAATCCCCCCTCCCTGGAACTACTGTTGCCAGACCCTGATGGCCAAGAGGGCGTTTCTGGCGAGTTGAAATGTGTAATCATGCTACAGTGGTTAAATGTAATTGTGTTCAATCTTTTTTATCTGCCCTGAGCAGTTGGGATAACAGCAGGAGCTCCCTGGAAAAATTTGTAAGGCTGTGTCTACATTGGCGCGATCTTGCGCAAGTACACTGACTTTATAATGTATGAAATCAGTGCTTCTTGCGCAAGAACTCTGATGCTCCCGCTCAGGAATAAGCCCTCTTGCGCAACTGTTCTTGCGCAAGAGGCCAGTGTAGACAGGCAACATGAATTTCTAGCGCAAGAAAGCCCTATGGTTAAAATGGCCATCAGAGCTTTCTTGCGCAAGAGAGTGTCTACACTGGCATGGATGCTCTTGCGCAAAAGCACATCTCTTGCGCAAAAGCACATGCCAGTGTAGACGCTCTCTTCTGGAAGAGTTTTTGCACAAGAACTCTTCCGCAAAAGAGTTGTTGCGCAAGATCATGCCAGTGCAGACGTAGCCTAAATGTATGCGGAGATGGATCGGGAATCCTCCCTACACATCTGTAGAAAGCTCTCATCAAGGTATTTTTCAGTCCTTCTCAGGTTTCTGAGGAGGGCTGCTTTATTCCGTCCCCCCTATGGGACACCTTGCCATGCCAAGCCACCAGTAAATGATCTGGCATCACTGCAGCACAAAACATAGCAGCATAAGGTCCAGGTTCTGGTCACATTCATTCAGCATCCACTCCCTATCACGCTCTGTGATTCAGAGAAGACTGATATTGCGTCTAGTACCTTGGCTGAAATGGGTGAAGTTCTGCAATTTCTAGCACTGAGACAAACCAACTCCATGATGAAAGGAATGCAGGAAAACTGTAATTTACAGAATGGGCTTAATCTGAAAAAAATTATTGCGAAAAGGACATTGGGAAGTTCTATATTTGTTATCTTTCAGCATACCAGATCAAACCCATTCCCCCTACAAGATGTGTTTCTAATCGTCCATCCAAATTCAACCTAGTACCTGACAATCCAGCTGAATTCTTTCCTTCTCAAACGTACTCCCCATGAGTAAAGATTCTGTTGACCAATTTCTCTCCTTAGTGACTGTTATTCACCCTTTAAATTATATTCTCAGTCATACATGTGCAATCCCTTCAATATTGTAAATGATTAGGAGTTAGTAACCAATTCTGTTGATGAGACAACAAACAACAACAACAAAAAGAAGAGCTGTACTAGAGATCTTTCTCCAAAAGCCGTGCTGCCTGTGCTGGAATAACAGAAGTTAAAAGTAGTAAAAATTATTGTGTCACTAAACTCAGAAACACACAAAGACATATCAGTTAAATGAGAAGATATGTCTCTTTTCAGATTAGTCACTTTTCAGATTAGAAGAACATTTTAAAATAGAGAGTAATATACTGATTTTATTGGAGGTTTCATTGATAGACTATACTAATAAAAAAATACTGCACCTACTCATCTTTTCCATACATCCACCACACTGAATAGCCTTGGATATGCTGAAACTAGAAAGAAATGTGGTTGGTGAAGCTGTCACGCTAGGTATCTTTAGCTACTTTTACCAGTCGGATGGATTTTTGTGCCTTCTTTAAAGTTTATATCAGATTGTTGATATTACATCAATTATTTGCCAGTTTCTTTATGGTGACTCAATTTAGTGTTACTAGATGCTTCCTATTTTCTGGATTGCTTTGTTTCTTAGGTTCTCTTGCTTTTTCCTTTTCTATTACACAATGGTAGTGACAAACAGCTTCTTTGATTTTCTCTCAGGGGTGAAAGTAACTTAAGTTTCTTACAGGGACTGTCAAATTGCACCCCCTGGATGTTGGGGGGGGGTACCACATGACAGTAAAGATAAGAAATTTAAGTGTGGGGTGCTTAAGTCAGATAGATGTGGTGGGAGGGTAGCAGGAAACAGGGCAGAAGCTTTGGGGTGAGGGGCAGCTCAGGGCAGGAAGTGTGCAAGAGTCAGAGTTGGGGGTTGTGGGAGTTCAAGAGTCAGGGTAGGCAATTGGGAGTGTGGGGCTGTAGGAGTCAGGGATGGGGTGTAGGGACTCAGGGCAGAGAGTTGAAGTGTTGGGAGTCAGGGCAGGGAGCGTGGGGGGCACATGAGTCATGGTTGGGGAGTTCAGGAGTCAGAGCAGGTGGCTGGGAGTGTGGGGTGCTAGGCAGGGATGTGGGAGTAGGCAGGGGTTTAGTGCAGAGGGCTAGGTAGGTGCAGGGGGAATTCGGGGGGGGGGGAAGGGCACCATTTTGGTACTGGGGGGACATACGGGGATGCTGCTGCTTCTTCCCATCCCCATTTCCCTGCTACCGGCGTGAGGCTCCCGGGAGATCACCCGGGTCGCCCTGCTCGGGGAAGGGGTGAATGGGGGTGGGGTGGGAGAGGGTCTGGGATGGAAGAGGGTTGTCCCTTCCTGCAGTAGGGTGGGCCCATTGAAAGTGGGGATGGGGTAGGGGTGGTGGGGCTCATTGATAGTGGGGATGGGATAGGGGCGGGGATGGGCCCATTGATAGTGGGGATGGGATAGGGGTGGAGCGAGGCCGGGCCCATTGAAGGTGGGGATAGGATAGGGGAGGGGATGGGCCCATTGAAAGTGGGGGTGGGGCCGGGCCCATTGATAGTGGGGATGGGGTGAGCGGTGGAGCGAGGCTGGGCCCATTGAAGGTGGGGATGGGATAGGGGAGGATGGGCCCATTGAAAGTGGGCGGGGCCAGGCCATTGATAGTGGGGGATGGGGTAGGGGTGGAGCGAGGCCGGGCCCATTGAAGGTGGGGATGGGATAGGGGAGGATGGGCCCATTGAAGTGGGGCGGGGCCAGGCCCATTGATAGTGGGGATGGGGTAGGGGTGGAGCGAGGCCGGGCCCATTGAAGGTGGGGATGGGATAGGGGAGGATGGGCCCATTGAAAGTGGGGGGCAGGGCCGGGCCCATTGATAGTGGGGGATGGGGTAAGGGGTAGAGCGGGGCCGGGCCCATTGAAGGTGGGGATGGGATGGGGGCGGGGCCGGGCCCATTGAAGGTTGGGTAGGGGGCGGGCCTATTGAAGGAGGGGGCGGGACGGGACGAGCTGCGCGCGCTGCCCCTGAGGCAGCCTGGAGTCACGTGGGACCCCTTCCCCCGCCCGCAGCCGCGCCCCACGCTTTGCAGCAGCTCGCCGCTCCCAGCGTGCCTTGCGCTGCCACAGCCGGCCTGCCGCTCGCGGTGTATGCTGGGAGCGCAGGGCCGGCCCCTCAGCCGGCGGCCGGGCGGGGGCGGTCGGCCGCGAGCCGAGCCAGCGCCATGGTGACGGCGGAGAGAGGTGAGCGCCGGGGCGGGATACAAACATCCCCGCAGCCTCGGGGTGGGGGAAGGGAAGGAATGCATCACGTGACCAGTCCCTCTCACGTGACTGAGGCGTCACGTGGCTGTTTCCCAGAGAGCCCGGTGGCTTTGGCGCGTGCTGCGAGTTCTCGGCTCTCGCTGAGCCCCCGCCCCTCACTGCCCCTCTGGGCGGCGCGGGTTGGGGTGTCTGATCCGCTGGGGTTTCCCGCTGGCCTCTTGTCGCGGAGCAAGAGCAACAGGCACCTGGGAGCCTGAGCCCCCCGCGTGATTGGCCCGTGTCTCAGCCTCGCCCTCATGGCTGCTCCTGCGCAGCACGGGACTAGCCCAGCCCTGTGCCCCTCTTCGGGTGCTGCTTGCGCGCGCTGCACTGTCCCAGTGTCCTCTGGAAGGCTACAGTGCTGTACGGGGCGGAATGGCAGGGGATGAGCATTGGAAAAACCTCTGCTGGCAAATGTACCTCAGTTCCTTGAAACCCTTGGTCGCCCCACAACATTAACCCTGGCAACTGCTTTGTTGTTTTTGTCTGTATTTCTAGTGCAGTCACCGTGTATGCAGGGTCTACATGTAAGAATCAGTAGAATCTATTATGAGAGGCTCTTCAATGGCATTGTGAATTAATATACATGTATTTATAATCACACGTAGGTAAAAACATTTTGCTTCCTCTGTGCCCATTACAGCTTTTTGCTACTTTGACTATTAAGTGTTTTGAAAATTGAATATGTGAAGACCATCCTCTTTGCTTTTAGCATGCCCCTCTCCTAGTGAAGAGGCAGGTAGAGGTATGGATCAATTTGACTGGAAGAGGGTTGGGTAAGTCTGTAAGAGCAGAAGGAGCAGTTTGGCTTCCAAACCCTCACTGAGACAGGAACTCAATCACCCCCACCTCTCATGCCTTTCACTGCAGATATCTGCCCCTGCCTTCCTCAGATTCCACCATGATCAAGTCAAGCTGTTGCGAGAGGGCTGATGCACAGTAGGGATGTCAATGTGTAGTCAAGTACACGATTAACGGATAAACCTATGTTTACTGGTTAATCTTATTGACTATATGCACACCCCCAGCCTTGCTGCCTCTGTAGTCTGCTTGTTTGTGCCATGGTATTGTGGGAGCTATAATTCTCTATTAATTCTGCAGGTGGGAGTCTTAACAGTTTGTGGAGAAAATTAGATCTTCTTGAGGTAGATTGGTACAGATATAGTAACTTACTTAAATTTCCAGATAATTTTACACACGCTTCACCATACTATGAATACTAAACAGAATTATATAAACCAGGTTACAGTGACTAGTATGTCAGGTCTAGCATAATCTAAAATGAATATTACTTGTCTAACACTATAGATGTGCACAATATTTTACTATACAAATATAGAGAGATTTCCCTGCCCCAAAGAGCTGGTCTGTGCAACCCAACCTTTACCTTTTAGTGGAGACTCACTGAAATTAATTAGTCCTGGTACAGGAGTTTGGGTCCCCATCCATGCAGATACAGTTGTGGGGTCAGGGCTTAAAAGAAGAACAGGAAAAATCAACACAGGGATACAAAGTAACATCTCACAATTTGTAGTGCTAGTAGATATATCTATGATTTAAAATAATATTTTAAGTTATTAATGGATCAAGCTGACACCAGTCTTGTCATTGAAAAACTTTTGAATTCTAAATATATTACAGGATGTGTGTGTGTGTGTGTGTGTGTGTGTGAAAGTCACAAGAATGGCACCAACTTTGTCAATGTGAGGTTATGTTATAACCTAGACAATAACAACTTTGTCCACTCTGCAGCTTATTACAGGTTCCTAGTGCTTTTCTTCAACTGCCTCTTGACTTTTGGCTCTTATTTCTGCTTTGATATTCCCAGTGTCCTTCAGGAGCAATTTCAAGGGGTAAGTAACTAGGTCACAAAGGGAAATATAACTTTTGCAAGGCCACCTTGCCTGCAGTCAAAGTGGGGGCCTGAAAAGTGGTGTATAACTAAAAAAGCAGAGATTCCCCATCACAACAGGAAATTTAAAAAACTATTCTAATCCAGATAACCAAGAACCTGAGATGTTATGCTGTGAAAAAGTCTATTGCCCATGATACATGCCAAGAAAGACGGATTCCCCATGTCCAGACTGTGAGAGTCCAGCAGAGAGAGTAATATGTAGAAAGCAAATGCAAGCAGTTGAAGGAACAATTGCTATTGTTGGTGATTTATGTATATGTTACAGGTTAATATCTTTCCCATGCTCAGTCACTACGTGGTATAGGTTGTTAGTATTATTATCTGCAGGACCATAGATGTTCACAGTGCTTTGCAAATAATAGGTCTCTGTTGTAGATTTTAAAATATAAATTCCTGATTGTCAGGAAGCCTAGAAATCCATTTGCTGAAGAAAAACATGGAATTTACATTTTTACAGAGAATTTTTGGTCTTTACATTTTATGAAAAAATAAGAACATATATAGTGGGAATCTGTTTATCCAATCTAATTGGTACCACGGCCAGATTGAATAATAAAAAATTCAGTTAATCTGGAGGATGGGTGGGGCTTGGGTTGCCATTTTAAAACTTGCAAATACATCAGTAAACACTGTGTTTAGCTGGTACCTATATATGTACTGTAGGTAGGGAAACTATAAAAATCCATGCTTTAAAATGAAACGCTGAATTTTAGAGAGAATTTTGAGGGTTTTTATATCATGGAAAGATAGGATCCCTGCTGATGGAATACATTCAGTCACTAGGAAAAGACTGGGTTTACTCATGTGCACCATCTGTTGATAGATCCAAGATATATGATTAGCTAAAGTTCACTGACCTTCCTAGGTTATGGAACTGGGCATGTGACTTTCAGAAGACCTGCACAAAATTCTCACAAACTCAGATAGTAAAGACTTTGCAAGAGTCCCCAAACTAAGCCAGGTTCAGAGAAATTGTGTGCACGCTATTGCTACTGTTTTGTGGTGATGGCATTGAGCTAGGTTTAGGAGAACTGGTTCTAATTCCTCAAACCTTTTTGTAGGTAGCAGCTGGAATGAGCTCATTATTGAAGCTTCATTAGTTTTATAAAAGCTGTTGCACAACATTTCTGATACCTTTATTTAGTAACAGATATTTGAATTACAGATTATTAAAATAAACAGACCAAGTGCATTTTGCAATGCAGTATCCTCACCTTTATCTCTGATTCAAATCTTAGTGGTGTATTTGTAAGAGGTGCTGAGCTTCCACGGGTCCTATCAAAGTCTACAAATGTCAAACCACAGTATTTCCAATGAGTTTCCCTCTTGTCATTGGGAAATAGCTAGGTTCTGCTGCAGTCTCTTACGATCTTTTGCAGGTTGTTGCAGCTTCTTTGTCATTGAGAACATTTTAATTACTGTCATATCCTCAAGATGGATAAGCTATACACACAAGGCCACTGAAAAGCTTTAAATTTCCTCTGTCAGGTTGGGAAGTGGGTGGTGGAAGTGAGTCTAGAAAAGAAGTCAAAACCAGGTTCTCATACCTATTGAGTCCCTCCACCAAAAAATGTTTTGGCTAATTATTGTATAATGCAAATGAGACCTCTATTACTGATGGAATATGGACTCTATGTTGACTTGTTACACAGAACCTAACCTGCCCCAATGGAACCCAGCATAATGGCACATTGGCTTGTGTGGAAGGTCTGGGGATGACTCCTGCAGAGTACAACCTGCTGTATGCAATATATGCCTGGACGTGAGTCATCCTTCTTCTGTTTAGGGGTGGCATCATGTGCACTGGTCATAGGGGGTGAAGGGAGTAAAACCAAATGTTTGTGCTATTCTCCATAGGAATGCACTGGTGGTGATTCTGGCTGGATTCCTGATTGATAAACTGGGAAATCGCTGTAAGTCCCAATTATTTCCTTATAGTGGCTCTTTCTTCTTGTACAGAAGTTACCTTTCTACCTTCAGTGGAAAGAGGATGGGGTGCTGTAGTGTTCATTATGGTCCTGCGGCATGAAGCAATGGGATCAGCCAAACAAGAGCAAACAAAAAATGGTACTTCCTTGTGGTATGGAGATAAGATGGGTATTAAAAGGCTGCTCCATAGAATTATAAGCATCAAGGATCTCTGCTGTAAAAATTTGCACAGTTCCTCCTTTGGCCTGATGCCTAATTGTGGATCACTAGAATTGAGTATGACGCACAACAGTTGAGTAAATATTATCTCCTGACACATAATAAAAGGGAAGACAGGTAAGTTCAGAGCTGGCAGCGATCCGTTATCTAGAAATGATGTGAATGCCTGGTAGACTTGAATCCTTCTCCTCTACATGGCCTTCTCTTTGGTATTTGTTACCATGATATCTAAGCTCCACACCACATTAAAGAATGCAGCCGTGGCCATTCCTCCGTGTGGTAGGCTAGCATTCTTGCCTCTGTTTTTGCAGATGAGGACATTGGCCAAGTAACTTCACCTCTATGCCAAAGTCAGTGGCAGAACTGCAGTAGAATTTAGGAGAATGGAGCTTATAGGTTTGTGGTTGAGTCACCTAACATTCCTCTGCCTTGGTTTCCACATGTATAAAACATGGTAATATTTCTGTCCTCTGCAAAGTGACCTAAGATCATTCAATAAAAGGCACTATATAGTAGTATAATAATGTCTCAGAGCTGATCTGATGGGATACCCAAGGATTTACCTGTTCTGGGATAAAAATTCAGAGCCCCTCTCAAATTTACCTATTGCACAATAGTTTTCTCTGTTCTGTTGCCTTTATTTCAATGCATCCCTGTGTTTTTCTGTTTCCCTCCCTAGTTGGTGTCTTTTTTTTCTCTTTCCTGACTGTCTTGGGATCGTGCATATTCGCTCTGGGCACTCACTTCAAGGGAACTCCATACCTTCTGCCACTGATGCTGACGGGACGGTTGCTGTTTGGATCTGGAAATGGATCACTTACCAGTAAGGAATCTGAGATCACCTCTCCCGATTAGACCCCAGCAATGGGAGAGAGGACAAATGGGATTTTTGCCTCTGGGCCTTTGCTCCTGTAGTCAGACTTTCACCTGCTTTGTGCATCAGGAACCAGGCCTGAGTGGTGGTGATGAGGTGGAAGTATTGGGTCTGCTTGCTAAGAGTTATAGAGCTTTCATCTGCCCTTCTAATGTTAAGAACTAGGGCCATCCAGCGATTTAAAAATGTAATTGCACGATTAATCGCGTGCACCTCCCCTTTGAAATGCCGCCTCAGTGTTTCAATGGGGCAGTGCTGCATGGAGCCCGGGATCAGCTAAAGTTCCCAGCTGACCCTGGCCTCCATGCAGCACTGCCCCTTGGAAGTGTCACGGTGGCGCATCAAAGAGGCAGTGCAACATGGAGCCCAGGATCAGCTGGAGTGCTTGGCTGATCCCAGGCTCCGCGTTGCTCTGCCCCTTTGATACGCCACCCCCGCACCTCAAAGGGGCACCACTTTAGGAGCCTGGGAACAGCTGGAGTGCCCAGCTGACCTTGGGTTCTGCTGCCACAGGGAGTCTAGGATCAGCTGGGAGTCCCCAGCTGACCCCAAGCTCTATGGCTGCTCCTTTAAAACACTGCCTCTGGTGTTTCAAAGGGGCAGCTGCTGTGGAGACTAGGGGCAGCTGGGGACTGCCCAGCTGATCCTGGGCTCCACGTGGCAGCGGAACCCGGGATCAGTTGGGAGTGCCAGCTTATCCTGGGCTTCCTGTAGCAGTGGAACCCGGGGTCAGCTGGGGATTCCCCAGCTGACCCCAGGTTCTGCTGCTGGGAGGAGCCCAGGATCAGCTGGAGTCCCCATCTGACCCCGGGCTCCTCATAGCATTTCCCCAGAACCTGGGATCAGCTGGGGAGTCCCCAGGCTCCGCTGCCCCTTTGAAACATGTGGAGGTGGGGTTTCTAAGTGGCAGCTGCTGCACAGCTGATCCCCGGTTCAGCTGTGAGGCAGCTGCTCCTTTGAAATGCCGCCTCTGCGCGTTTCAAAGAGGCAATGGAGCCCGGGGTCAGCTGGGGAGTCCCTAGTTGATCCCAGGCTCCGCGTTGCACTGCCCCTTAGAAGCACTGCAGCAGCACTTCAAAGGGGCAGTGCAGGATTAAGACGTGCAATTAATGAGTTAAAAAACTTAATGCGTTAATCCTGGACTGCGTTAATCGCAGGCGTTAACGCATGTCAATTGACAGCCCTATTAAGAACTATTGTTTTAACCAACCTTTGCCCCCTTCTGGGAGTAGCAGCTGCAATACCAATGCTACAAAGCCACTTAACCTCCCCCTGTTGCAGCAGTGGTAAGGAGGATCCCAAAAGGATGCTAAACTGACACACTGTATCTCTGCCTCAGATATCCAAGAGTCTTTGACACTGTTACCATCTGGCCTTAGAGCATGGATTGGGAAGTGCCCCTGGTTTGTGTGCATAATGCTCTGTGTTTGGTTTCCATGTGCCTGTAAATTTAGCCCTTTCTCCTCTGTTTCCATTCCCTTCAAGTTGTGCAGAATCGCATCACTGCCTTCTGGTTCAAGGGGAAGGAACTGGCCTTGGCATTTGGACTGACCCTCTCCTTCTCCCGGCTTGGGAGTGTCCTCAACTTCTTCTTCACCCAGCAGTTTGAAATCCACTTTGGTATCCAATGGACTCTCTGGGGAGGTGAGCTTTTTCATCTGGCTTCTACTTCACCTGCCTGTATGCCCAAGATGAAACAGCCAAGTGATACAGTCTAACTCTGGTAAAGAATACACATAGGTAAGAGAGTGAACCTGGTGAATGGCAGATGGGCTGTGTGTTTACAGGTAGTGTTTCCTTGATCTCCTCTTCTTTGAGGATGCAGTAAAAGATGCTTCATTGCTGTTTGAAGCGTCCTTCTAAAACTGCTGCATTTGCATCTAGGTTTGTTTGCAGCCTTTTTGTGAAATTACAGTTCCTGCAGGCATTTGTGAGTAGTATTGTGTGTATGTATACTTCCTCTGAATCAGTAGAGTAAAACTGAATTACTTGCATATGTACACACCCCCTCTGCCACATTCTGGATTGGCTATTCACTCTGAGCGATTCCCACCGATTTGATGATAGTTTTGTCTGTATACAGACCTTAACCAGAGTCAGATTTACAGATTTAGGACCTAACTTTAAGAAAATGTGTGTTTATGCTTGCATGTGTGCAGGGGATGTGGGATTTTCATGGCGCTGGTTTTGGTGCGTTTCTGCTCTTACCTTCATGTTGCTGGAGTGGTTTTTCCTTTTTGTATTGACAAATGGAATCCCTGTGTAGTGGATGTCGTGATATAGGGTCATAATATTGCCTAGGTCAATGGTTCTCAAATTTTAGCAACCTAAGGAGCCCTGTTTTGAGTTAAAATTTTACGTGGACACCCAAGCCTGCTTCTAATTTTCATCAGGGGCATTGCCATAAAAGGGTGGGGATGTAAGATGTCAATAAGTGGAAATATTATGACTCATGCAGAGGGCTCTGTTGTTCAGCTTTTCCTATTCTAGGGAAGTCCTAAAGTCTCTTCCATGTTTTCAGGTACCCTGCTGTGTGTCTTGGGTTTTATTTCAGCCATCACAGTCAGTGTGCTGGACAAAGTGGGCATGAAGCAGCTTGGCTTGGATGGGGTTATCCAGCAAGAGTCCAAGAAAGTGGTATGTGGCATACAAACAGACTTTTCCTCCAGAACCTTGAGGGCGGGCATGGGCTAATGAAATGTTGTTGTCTCTGCTGAGTTTGTTTTGGGAGACTGAAGTTTGCAATAGCAGTCGCTGATCTTAGTCAGAAGAGGGAGCCAATCCATGTATCCAGGTCTTATATGGTATGTCTCCATGTAAGTCTCTGAGAATTTTGCAGCTGCAAATGACAAGGGATCATGAAAATTAAACTAAACAGAATAAATGTTGCTAGTCTCAGAGACCAGAGCCAGCACTCTGAGCACAAGGGGTTAGCAAACATTCACTTGATTTCATTGGGCAAGTTGCTTGTGCGATTTACAGAATAATTCGGTGAGAACTGGCCCATCTTCCTGCTAACGCAGAGATAGTCTCTGTGCAAGACTCTCCACCCAGTACTTCACTCATACTGCCAGAAAAGGGTGGGATGTAGGTGTGGAGGGGCACAGCGAATGCTGGGACTTGGAGAGGTGAATGTGCAACCTTTTAGACTCCAGTCACCAGCTGGCCCCTCTCATGGAATGGTAGAAGAAGAAGAAAACATCAGTATGAAGTTGGAGGTAGTTTGTATCCTAATCATCTAGGGGTCTTTTCTCTTTGCAGCGTGTTCAGGATGTCCGGCGACTGCCACTTCGCTACTGGCTCCTAGTCCTCACCATCATGTTCTTCTACAACGGAGTCTTCCCTTTTGTGGCAGATGCCAGGTACTGACCCAAATGTTAGCCCTGGTGCTGGTCACTGTTCTGAGCACTGGAGCTTCGGTATGGAGCTAACTGTGTCCATCTGCCTCTCCACTGAACTAGCAGGTTCAGGGGAATGGAGAGGTTTCCAAGCAGCTTGTTCACTGTTGCCTTTGTTGAGCACAAAGTCAGAAAGGGAACAGAGCCCTCCCCCAGGCAAAGTGCTTAACGTTGAGCTGTAGACTTCAGAGTCCTTTGGCCGTGTTATGCAGCCATCTGTGAGATGATGATGTGAGGTATGGGAAACCTTAAGGGAACTTGGAGTCTTCCAGAAATTCAAAGATTAGAGAAATTCAGAATCGGGTTTCCTGCAAATTAATTGTTCTCCCCTAACCTGGCTGGGATAATGCACAGAGGAAACCCATCTGACTGGCACCTGAAAGACTCATGAAGTTCATCTAGAAGGAAGTGTCCAGTTTCTGGGGCCAAGGCTTCTGTGCTACCTTAATCTGTTTGACTAAAACACTTACTGAAGTGGCAGGGTCAAGAGGAGGGAGGAATGCAGGGCTCCTGTGGGGTCAGATTCAAGGACACTGATGCTATGAAGTGTTTCCTGGCTAAACAACTCAGAACCACTGCAGCCTTTCCAAGGTGCCTCCCAAGACTGCCACACATGTGAGCAGCCACCTGGAAGGTGGCCAGCAGCCAGTATCTTAAGGAATAGATTAAAACCACTTTGCATGGCAGTTCCTGCAGCACACTGCAGTTTCCCAAATGTACTGCAGTTAGAGTAGCAGCCTGGGTCAAGAGACCTGGCTTCTGCCATGGCTCTGCCACAGACTCTATGCGACCTTGGGGCAAGTGGTTTTCCTCTGTCTGTGTTCCCGAAGTTGCAAATGACTCTACTGTTACTTTTCTCACAGGAGGCTTGCAGAACTTGACAATGGCAAAGTTTTTCCCAAGTTTTTGGATCCTTGGGAGTATTTTATATTTATAAATATAAACGGCTCAGCAGTTTGGCGTGGGGCGGTGTCCTTGCAGGCTTGCTGCAGCATTTAACAAGCAACTTCCTAATATTAAAACCTAGTTTAAAGCAAAATGCACAGTACTGGGATCTTTGCGGTTCTCTCGACAGTCGCTGAAATGGGCTTTCTGGCCAGCTGTCATCTGCTTGCCTTACCCAGAAATGGCCGCCCCCCAGGGTCTGATTCCTGCAGTGCTATGTCCCCACTTTCTGCCCTGGAGCAATGCTCCACACTGCCTCAGGGACAAGGAGTCATGTTTGAAATATCTCTTTTGGCAGATTAATTCCAGGCTTGTTTCCAAAACAAGAATGGTTCAGTGCCGCTAGTGTCATTGATTACCTGAGTCAATTTCAGTAATTTTGCAGGGACAGCCTTTTGCTGCCCCAGAGCTACAAAATAAAATCAGTTCTTCTCAAAATAATTCTAGCCACTTAAAAGCAACCAGCTAAAATCTAAGTGACCAGAGGATTTCCAAATAAATTAAGTATCAGAGCGGTAGCTGTGTTAGTCTGGATCTGCAAAAGTGACAAGGAGTCCTGTAGCACCTTATAGACTAATAGATGTATTGGAGCATAAGCTTTCGTGGGCAAAGACCCACTTCATCAGATGCATGACAATAAATTAGTCTCTCTCAGCTGCTGAGCAGTGGCTTTCCACTAGAAACCTGGGCACCCTACAAGGATTTTAAAAACATTGGGTTTGTGCCATGTTTGTGCTTCAACACTATATGGAACTTGAAAGTCTTGTTTCCTGCTGTAATGAGATTGGGACCTGTCTTCTCTGCTTTTATTATATATCCCCTTGGAGCAGCAGAGAACTGGAGTGGGAGATTTCTGAGTCCTTAATCAGAAGGTTGAAGTTAAGTGCTGATCCTTCCGTCCTCATTGTTTTGAGTGAATGTATCTAAAAAATTTACATCTATCTTGCCCTTTCTGTTTCAGGGCTATGAAATCTTCTCTCCCTCCATGGAGCCCAACTGGGAAAACTCTGTTCATGGAATTTCCAAGATGTATATTTCCCTCCCCATCCTCCCAGTTTCAGGCCTCCTTTTATCCATCATAAAGCAAGGAAGGGCACAACCTTGCCCCCTCCCATCATAGCAGACTTGTCTGTTTAGACACTTTAAAAAAAAGTGAGACTGCAGAACTATTGGCCAGACTAACTTGAGTTTATGCTTTGACAAGTTCTCCAGTTAAAAAGGCCGGGTCCAGATGTCTGTGTTCAGACTCGCTTTGTGCCAATGTAATCAGACCAGAATCCTAATTGTGTAACTTTTTTTTGGTCCCCCTCAATTTTATTTTTAGCAAATTTATCCAGGATAATTACGCTGGCTACAGTCAGCAGGAAGCCGCTTACGTTGCTGGGGCGGTGTATGACAGCTCCCTTGTTCTTTCTGCAGCAGTTGGCATATTAATTGTGAGTACCCAGTGCTTAGCACATCATCAGCTACACGGTGGATTGTCTGCTGACGTCCCGAGTCTTTGTACAACTAATGTTTTGAGCATCTCTTACGGTGATTGGGTGTAAGAAGAGGGAACCTGTTTAAAATTAGAGGTCTGGAGCTCTGGGTCGTTAGTGAGGCCGGGGGTTAACAGGTTTGGAACTCTTCTGGATTAGGTCCGAAGTGAAATCCATTTTATTTCTGATCCCCTAGTTCCTGTTGTAGAATTACCATGAATATTCATGAGACGCCCAAGGTAAAGCAAGGGGGGTGTTGCAGGTCACAATGGAGGGGCACAGCAGAGCTTTGCAAGAACCAACTCATTCTGTGTCTGATTTATCAGTCCCTCTCTCCCCTATAAGCACTACAATGCAACATGCTGGTTTAAAACTTAAACCTTGGAGTTTCAAATTTTCCTTTGTCCCAAATGCCATTACTTGCTGTCAGGCACAACAGTGTCTTCAGTCCCTCTCAGTAAATGGGGGAAACTGGGAATACTTTGAAGGTGGTACTTTTCAGTAACATACTCTCATAAATTAGCATTTACCAGCAGGCATTGCTCAGCTGTGCGCATTGAGGAGGAACAGTCTTGAGCCCTGTGGAAACAGTGGGGGGCTTACAATAAATCTCCTGTTTGTCCATCAGGATTATGTAGGACTGAGAGGTGTGTTTGCAGTTGGGTGTGCGGTGCTGACGCTGCCAGTGTTTGCTCTCCTGGCATTTACATTTGTTCCTCCGCTTGTCTCTACTGTCTGGCTGGGCATCACTTACTCCTTTGCTGCTGTAAGTATGGAGAAGCCACTGCATTAGCTGGTTGCTTTACAGTTCTGCTCCATCCTCAGTTTTCTCCAGACACTTCCATTTTACAATACTCAAGGGCTAAACATTGGGCATGTGTAATGGCTGCATTCTGAGGTCTTTGGATTACAAAGCCTAAAGGATGTAGTCAGCACACCCCCATATTACCCAAAACAGCTCAAGGAACCCATTGGCATGGTCTGTGGGAAGCATCAGCTGTTAGGCAGGTACTGTGGACCCTGCTCAAAAGATGTCATTAAAGGACAGTACTTGCTTAAGTCAATTATTTCAGCTCCTTTACTGAGCAGTTTAACTGAATTGTGTTTGCTTTAAGCTGACTGGAGTAGCTGGAGAGGAAAGATGTAGGCAGTGCTATCACCCATGTACTGTTTCCCTCTTGTGTGATAATGGTGGAAGGTGTAAACCCCTCCATAAAGCATCTAGATGTGTAATGGGACAATCCGCTAATGGCCTAAAGCTGGGCTGGAATTGTTAGAATCTGCTAGAAGCTGGCTTGGCAGCAAACTTTTCCTATTTTAACATCAGCCCATTTTATTACTCCTTACAACAGGCGAGTCTGTGGCCATCCATACCTCTTGTGGTTCCCCAGGCAACATTAGGGACAGCTATGGGTCTTGCAACCTCTGTGCAGATGATTGGAATTGGCCTCTCCAATCTGATTGTTGGACACATTCTGGGAACCAAGACCAGGTGAGAAGCAGTACCTTGTCTCTTCAGCAAAAGCCCACCACAAGTGTGATGGGGGCTGAACTGAGAGTAGAAAGCCAGTTTTGTTCGTGGCATAAACCAAGCATGGTTTCAGGACCAAACGCCAACATTATGTGCTGCATTTTATCTAGATGTTATCTATGGAGCTCTGCAAATCTACAGATAACTGCTTCCTATCCATGGGTCATTTTTGTGGCTAGTGAAGCAGGTATGGATACAACTGCACAGGGCTGTACTGACTAGCAGCACCTGGCCTGTGTCATCCAGCTCTGACCGTCCGGGGCCGGGGGGCAGCATGCTCAGGGCTGACAGCTAGCAGCGAGTGCAGGGGTGGGCAATAATTTTTGCAGGGGGCCACTCAATTTTGGTAAGTGATCATGAGTTGCAGTTTTATATCAATGGAAGGGGTGCAGGGCCTGGACCAGAGTTGGGGTGTACAAGGGAGCTCTAGGCAGGGGACTGGAGTGTGAGTGAGTTTGGGTGCAGAAGGGGATTCTGAGCTGTGGCAAGGATACAGGAGGGGATGCAGGGTCTGGGAGGGAGTTCTGACCCGGGGCAAGAGGCTGGGGCACAGAAAGGGGTGCAAAGTGCAGACTTGGGCCATGGCTAGGAGGCACTTACCATAGGCAGCTCTAGGCCTGCAGTGCAGTGGGGAACTCAGGCAGGCTTCATACTATAGTGGCCTTGTGCCACTCAAAGTGGCCAGCTGTTGCTGTCAGAATCTCTGCATGCCCATTTGGGGGGGGGAGAGAGAGAGAGACAGTGGGTCTTTGGGTGCCTGGCTTCTGGCCAGTGGGAAGTGTGAGGATGGTGCTTGAGACAGGGGCAGCGAGCAAACACCACTGCCTCATCCTCCTCCCCCCCCAAGAGGTGCACAGAAACTGTTAACACTTCCAGGAACAGCATGGCTGGGGTCATCTAGGCACTGGGACTCTTAGCATCCCTAAAGCTCTTGGTGGGCCAGAGGGAAATGTTTGGTGGGACAGATCTGGCTTGTGGGTCATATTTTGCCCATCTGAGTCAGTGTCTGGGACCTGGAGAATAGGTCAGGGCTGTCCAGCACCCACTTGCCATGCCCTTCACATTCAGCAGTTTTGGCATTTTATGCAGTGCTAGTGTATCCACCAGGGCTCAGCCTGCCAGTGTTGGCTGTGCTCCCAGTCCTCCAGCTCATGGGTAGCAGCGTCTCCTCCCCCCCCCGTGATCCAACACGCACTGCTGTTCCCTCAGTCCCCATCACCAACCCCATCTCCTTGAGATCCCATCCTTGCCCCTTACCCTCAGTCCCTGCCCTCATGCTGCCTCTTCCCTGCAAGATCTTGCCCCCCATCTCTGCTACCTCCCTGCCCCCACTTGCTCACGTCTGCTAGCCCTTGTGAGATGCTTGCGGATGCGGATTAAGGGTTAGATGGCTAATGGATTGCAGGTTGATCCTGGCAGATGAGGATGCATGTTTTTGTATCCACAGAGGGCTTTGGTTATATAGGGAGGAAACAAATTCTCACATGTTCTTTGATTGTTCATCTTTTGGATCCAACAGTGAACTGAAGATCCCACTCTGGCGCTGGCAGCAGATGATGATCTTCATGCTGGCAAACACCATTGCATGCATTATGGCCTCGGTCTGCCTCAACGTGGTGGATAAGCAGCAGGTAGCAATATACTTTAACTTTCATTACCCTCCTACATCCAGGGCAAGATGACTTGGACACTAGGTATCTTCTACAAAAAGTGCATTGGGCTAGGTCATAGGTATAAACTTAGCTCTCAACATCTTGGTTTGGAAGGGACATTGAGTAGTGCACAGTATAAATAACAAAGGGGTTTCTACCCACACTGGAGAGTACTGTTGAAGTGGTCATCGTAGAACCTATTTTGCTTTTCCTAAGTTGCCATTCTATCTTTTAAAAGATAGGTGTGGCAATGGTGCAAACCACCAGTATCACATACGTTGGTGGCCTAATCCCACATTCCTTCTCCCTAAGGTGGGTTATACAAAATACTGAAGACTCAAATCTGCTGAGGTTCTCTAGAAGCAACACACATTCTCTAGTAAACCTACTTGTTTCTGTCTGCTTCTCTGAATTGCTAGGGTGGGACTCTGAACAGATCAACAAAGCGCTCATCTGCAGCAGAGGTCAGGCAGCCTGTGGACACAGCACCACTCCTGGATGAAGTGGGAGATGAAGGGTCCATCAACTAGGAAGCATAAGGAGACCCTCTGGTGGATCCTCCAGTGACAGTATAGCAGTTCCTCTGATGGTGTAATTTTTTAGGATTTTTTTTTAACAAGGATAACCTTGTAAAAACAAGCTGATGTATGAAGGGAATTATGCACCTGAAGGGAAAGTTGTTTGTTCCTGGTGTCTGGAACAAATCTGCCATATGTTACATTGAGTCAATGATGCTTATCATGGTGCACTTTTTAAAATGGATATTACAGTATTTAGTCTAAACTCAATCCAGCTGCTGTTTGTTCTTAGCAACTATACACTATCTTCTGACTCACCTAATCCATCATGATAAATGTATCTCTGGATGGTATTTCACTAAAATATCACAAAAAGCTCCTTCTGCAAGGGTGTGAATAGGTTGAGTACCCTTCCATTTCAGTAACTGCTGTTGATTGTCAATGTCCTTTCAGATTCATTGTGTGCAAAGTAAGATTGCCACTGGGTCTTGCAGAAGCTATTGGGTTTTACTTATTTTAAATTAGCATGACCACTTATAAAAAATAGATGAACTACATATTATTTTGCTAATTAACTCCCACAAGGTGCATTATTCAGATAGTCATGTTACACCTTTCACTGTTTATTGAAAATAGTACAAACCCACCCTTAATCTGCTCTTAAACAAGCAACTGTCAAATGCACAGTGATCCTTGACTAAAATAATCAACTTTTAGTGTGTGGTATGTTAAATAGAACTGAGAGCAACCACTAATTACTGCAGAGTAAAGTTACTAATGTAAGAACAAAAAGTGCACTAAGTCCAATCAAGTACCCTTTTCTCATGTAATTGTTACAGGGGAGACATCCTCTATTATAGCAAATTTTGTTGCATTGACACATCTGAACTAGGGTACATTTTTATGTAGCAATTCTATCCTGCCTTGTGTTAGTATGTGTAAGCTCATTTGAAGTTACTCTAGCTCAGGGGAGGGATTGAACTTAAACACCATTGACTAAGGCAAGTGAAAGGCTTTTTATAAATGGAGAGGGAAAAAGCTATAACCTGGCTCCACTTCTGTGGTAGATTTTAAGACACTTTTTCCTTTGATGCTTGTATCTTCCTCTCTCCAGGCACTGCAATGGAGGTGCTTGTAATGTGAACATTTGTCCTATAGGGATGGTCATAATTTGACTTGAAACTTCCTAGTAACTGAGCCCATACAGTTTATTGGCCAGCAACAGTAGTTCTAAACACCCAGGCTATGTCTACACTGCAGAGCTTTTCCAGGATACCACAGATATCCCATGTAGTAAGATGAAGGCCTAAACCATAGGCCCATGTAGCACAGGCCTGGTTTGAGGCCTAGCTAACAGACAAAACATGGCTAACAAAGCTAAGCTGTGAGCAAGAGGCAGGCCCCAGCTCACAGAACTTGGCACAAACAGGACACAGTATGCAAAACACTAATTGGTGCTAGGTACTGACTGCAGAACAATAATTAGTACTGGTCATAAATGGAAAGCACATGATGGCACTAGTTCATTAAAAAAAGACTGTGGTACCCACTGCTCAGACACACAGACCCAGGTTCAGGAAAGGCTCTAAAATGACAGCACAATGGATAAAGATGATCTAATCAAACCACAAGGTACAGGGTGATGGGTGTTAGCTAAGTAGCATGAGAGGGAGGCAACCTGTTAGTTGGGGCAGGGGTGGCAAGTCTGTGGGTGACCTAGGGGGCAGTGGAAATTTCCCACCAATTGAGTCATTCCATTGCTATGGGGTACATATGCCTAGTGGGTCAGTAGAGTCTAACTATTACTGTACTTCACTTAACAATAAAACTGGCCTGGCACCTTCAATCCTTATCTGGTTTGTGGTCTTTGGGGGCTCTCTTGGGGTCTGCTGTGGAGACTAAGTGCACAAGTTGACACACAAGCAGCCTTCTGGTAATCATCACCAACGGAGTCAGAGTCCTGTGAGGACACCTCAGCACTAAATCCTAATCAGCTGAACAACTGCATCCCAGAAAAGCTATGATGCATCCAAGGAATGCGGCTACTTTTTTCAGAAGTTTCCAAAAAAAGCGGACCTATTCTTTCAGCATCCCTCTATTCCTCATTGTATGAGGAAGAAGGGATGTTCTGAAAGAGGCAGTTTTTCCAAAATTTGGCCCCATATAGACAGGTCAAAATTAGCAAAAGCCTCTCACCCCTACCCCCGCCCCCCCCAAAAAAGAAAAAAAAAATGCAAAGTGTGGTTCGCCATTTGTATCTTTTTCCAACTTTTCTCTACAGTGTAGACATTGCCCTATTCATTGAGGGAGAAAGTGAGTAACTTTTCCTTATTTACTTATTCCTATAGCACAAGAACTAAGGGTCACCTAATGAAATTAACAGATAGCTGGTTTAAAATAAAAAAGGAAATATTTCTTCACACAACACAGTCAACCTGTGGAACTCCTTGGCAAATGATGTTGGGAAGACCAGGACTGTAACAGGGTTCAAAAAAAGAACTAGATAAATTAATGGAGGATAGGTCCATCAATGGCTATTAGCTAGGAGGGGTAAGAATGGGTGACAGGGGATTGATCACTTAGGCTGCATCTACACTACAAGTTTTCTTGTCATATTTTTCTGCTAATCCATTTTTGCACAAAAACAAGCAGTGTGGACATTTTCTGTTTGCGCAAAAACCCCTTTTCCCGCAAGATTGGTATCCATGGCCACTGCAACAGGCACAGGTGGAGGACAACTGCATGTCCCCTGGCTAGGGGACAAACTCTCTGAAATATATAGTAGAGAGCTGTCCTGTCTGTTCTCCACCCCTGCCAACCCACTGGGGTTATAATTGTCCCCATCTCTGAGCCCTTGCTGCCCCTCTCTGGTCATTCTATAGTACAACTCCCTCTTCTCAGACTCCTTCCTTTCCATTTTATGAAAAGCAGTCAGATTCCACACACACACACACACCCCATTATCCTGGCACAACCAACCCCAGACCTTGCTTTAAGTTATAAGAGGTTGGTAGTACCATTTTAAGAGTTCTTGGACAGACTCAGATGGCCAGACCGATGCACAATTTTATAATATGTAAATGCATGACCACAGTTACCTTAATCATTGATGGTAATGTATGGCTTACCTCCACTGGTTGTACTCAATTATCTCCTTTCTACCAGTGTATTAAGATTTAAATTTCATAAGTGCACAATCTCTTACCTAAAAGAAGGTGTTCCACCAAGCGATGTAGTAGTAAAGCTTGGTCTTACCAGCAGTATTTAGATGAAGTTCAGGCTGAAGGTGAAAGAAGGATCCCTCATTGTTTACAGTATTCCAGCTATGCACAAAGCAATACCTTTGACAGAGTGCCTGCATTTTTCGCCTTAAGTCACTATTTCTCTCAAACTGCCAAGCTGACTAATTTACCTGGAGTTGGATGTGTCATGGTCTCAGTATCTAGTCTACAGAACAAACACAGCTAAATATACAAGGAGAGTTTTATGCACTTGCATTTGTTCCAATAAAGAAAAGGCAACAAGTATGAATTTTCACAAATACGAATCAATGTGTAGAGACAAGTGTAGACACTCAATAGCAAAGTAATTAAAGGTAACGTCAGACAGTTTTAAGGTTTATGGAAAAGGAGACGAGACAGCAGAAACACTCATCTAAAAAGACACTGTTGGAAGCTGTTGCACTTTCATTCTTTATCCATTATAGAGGAAGCTAGTGCAAATTTTGATTCCAGGCCTGCTCCAGGATAACTGCTTCTGTAACAAGGAGGCAAGCCTGCCACCCCATTAAAGAGGATAGAGCACCTTTAGTTAGCTAGGGTAGGAAGGAGAGGTGTTTGAGAAACCTCATTGTATTACACAAGAAATGTTATAGAATTTGATCACAGGCTAAAGTGTTTTTTAGAGACCAAACAGTAACTTATTTACAGGAGTACCCAGCTACACACAGTGAAATAACAAAATACTGTGATTTATTGAGAAGTCCATGATTTATCAATTAACAAAGTTCCATTCCCTTTCTGCCCATTAAAAATGAAGTGTCCTTATCAACTCAGACTTGAGACACTGATCAAAGGGTGTAATCCAATGAGGTAACTGCTAGCCAATACCATGAAGACAAGTCCACTGTAGTTTAGACTTCATTGGAAAGGGCTGTTCAAAACAAGCATTGTACAAATCACATTAATACTTCAGCTCCAGTTAGTCTGTAAGATACCAAGCTTTGAGTCTAAGCTCCCTGACTTGCCCAAACAAACCCTTCAAAACAAAGCCAGGGCAGGAGAAGAGTGGGCCTGGGGAATGAATTCAGACACTCCACCACCACCAGCTGCTGGGTCTCCTGGACTGGATTGTGAATATACTCTAGCCCACAGATGGCCAACAGGCTGGGAGTCTGAAACCCCTGACTTATTAACTGAACCAGATAAGCAAGAGAGGAATAGCAGCTAGGAGCTGTTTTAGATTTGTATCCCCCCCAGTATAACAGATGTATTGGGATTAACCTCCCTCAGTATCGATCATCATTCTCTTACAACAGAGAGCCAAGCCTCTTGTGGGACAGAGGCACAGCAGGCATTAAGATTTCTGCCACATCCACCCTGTAAAAAAGGGGATTTTCACTTCTGTAAGTTAAACAGCATCTTTGACAGTCACTTCAACAGTTACTATGACCTCTAACCTATTGTAGCACCTAGCCAAGACACAGAATAGTTTGTCTCAAACAGTTTTCAATGAACCTGGGTTAGAACAGGGACTGGTACATGGAGCCATTCTGTAGATAAGGACACTTGATCTTTGGTGTTCCTGAACTGCTCCTCTGTGTAATCAGTGATTTTTTTTAACCTATTACAAGTGGCCAACAGCCTAAGCATCTAGTGTTATAACTACTGACACTTCGGATACGCTTGAGGAAAGTCCAGTCAGATTTAGCAACTGAAATTTGAGAACCCTCTTTCAACCACAGCCACCCCAACCCCACATACTCAATTATAGGAAACAATGTACATTTCTGGAAACAATTCATAACAGTCAGTGTGTCAGAAGAGTACTGCAATGATCCTTAGAGTGTCCCAAGCAGATGAACAGGACTAGAGCCTCAAGATAGCTATACCAGTATGTGTGGACAGTCCAAGTTGCTCATCCTTTACTACCAAGCAATAACTGAGGCAGTCAAAGGCAACCACGGCTAACATAGGAGGTTTCACTAACAGAGTCAGCACTGAAACAAACACACAAATCTACTGTACTATGGAGGTTACAAGTGGAACAGTCCATTATTTCTGCAGGACAGCAGGAAGAAAAACCCTGCAAAAACTAAAGCATCTGTACATGAGGCTGGTGATGGAACATTAAAGCTGGCTAACTAGAAATCTGAGGTGGCTGTCAAAAATCTAATTTTACACTACTGTAGTTTGTCAAAGTTCTTTCAATAGATGTAATTGTGTGTGCACCCAAGTCCAAATGCTTCGGTCCAAGAGTCTGAGCTACTAACCGGCTGCAAGCTTAACAGTATTTTTAAAGGCTCACCATAAAGGAACACTCCTCTTGCATCTATTTGAGCTGTCCTGCAGAACTCTGCACTGTCTAACACCTAAGAGCCTTTAGTTATTTCCATAAGCACCATAACTAGGAGGTTTTACAGTAGACTTGAAAATCAGGGTGTCTCGCTTTAGATTAGGTGAGTCAAAGTCCTCATCCTCCTGCCTAAAGCATCTGTCTTCAAACAAGTAACTGAAAACAAACTCAAGACCCATCAAGTTTCTGTGCTGACTCCATTAGTGAAAGTTCCTAATAGAATGCAATGCTGGATTTGCCACCAGGGGGATTGAGGACTTTGTTGTGTGACCGTGGCCTTGGCCCCAGTCTGGGCTCATGATCATCCATCTTGGGGCCTGGCTCTTCTTTCCCAAGATCTCTCTTCTCGCCTCTGTCTTCCATCTGTGGTTTGCTGATTTCTGTAGCTGTATGACAACAAGGGAGGTTAGACCAGTTACACTGCCATGCAGTAACATTGCCTCACAAGAACAACTCACAATATGCTCTCACCAAGCGGCTATCATGGAGCAATAATGCATTCTGGGAAAATCAGTTATTCCTCAGCTACCGTTGAGGAAGGCCAGAATAGCACAGTATGAATGGGGGAGAAGGAGGAACAGCTTACCACATGCTGTATATCTTAATTGCACATTTCTTCACTTAAAGATCATTCCACTCAAGATTCAGATACATTAGGGGTGTGTCTAGACTACATGGCTCCGTCGACGGAGCCATGTAGATGAGTTTACTAGACATAGCAAAATGAAGCGGCGATTTAAATAATCGCCACTTCATTTACATCAAAATAACGCCCGCTGTGCGATCAGCTGACTGTCGGCTGGCGCGCTGTAATCTAGGCGGGGATCAGCCGACCCCAGCACCCTTTGTCGTCAGATCCTTTATGCTTGCAGGATCTGACGACAAAGGGTGCTGGGGTCAGCTGATCCCCGTCTAGACTACAGCGCTGTGCCGACAATCAGCTGATCAGCACAGTGTGGAGCCATTTTGATGTAAATGAAGTGGCGATTATTTAAATCGCCACTTCATTTTGCTATGTCTAGTAAACTCATCTACATGGCTCCGTCGACGGAGCCATGCAGTCTAGACACACCCTACCAGAACAACTGCTGCCTGAGACAAAGCTACAGAAATGGGAGTTACATCTCAATTTCTTCAGTTAATTTGTGTCCTTGCTGCTTCAGAATAGCTCTCACATTTTAAGAACTTGGGCTTAAGTACAAAAAAAAAAAAAAAGAGTCACCTATACAAACAGGCAGCCCATCTAGGAGACACTTCCCATATCTAGATATCAGCCTAGCATAGGGCCCTCTTCCAATACTTTAGCTAAAGGGAAGCAGTTTAATAGAAGAGATTAGGTGGCTATTTCAGGGTCACATCCAGTCCTATTTACGATCATTGGAACTGATGCTAAAAGTCGAACTGCCCAGTTTGAAGTTCTATAGCCATGACTGTTGCCCTGAAAACCAGCGTTAGTCTTGTTTATTCTTCCTGTTTGCACAGAAACACTAGAACTGGAAGGGACCTTAAGAGGTCAACAAGTCCAGTCCCCTGCCCTCATGGCAGGATCCAGTACCATCTAGACCAGGGGTTCCCAACCTTTTTCGGTCCCTGTACCCCCTTGGCTTTTAGTAAACTTTCCCATACCCCCCTATTCAATATGAAAGGAAATAAATTCTAGAGACTCTAGAATCCACAACTTTTTTCACTAACACTACTACTTTTGGAATATTTCAATTAGGATAATCTAGTTATTTACCAAATATTCCCCGTACCCCCTTGACAAGCTTCTCATACCCCCTGGGGGTATGCATACCCCAGGTTGGGAACCCCTGATCTAAACCATACCTGATAGAGGTCTATCTAACCTGCTCTTAAATATCTCCAGAGATGGAGATTCCATAAGCTCCCTAGGCAACTTATTCCAGTGTTTAACCATCCTGACAGGAAGTTTTTACTAATGTCCAACCTAACCCTCCCTTGCTGCAGTTTAAGCCCATTGCTTCTTGGTCTATCCTCAGAGGCAATGGAGAACAATTTTTCCTCCCTCCTCATGACCCCCTTTTAGATACCTGAAAACGGTTATCATGTCCCCTCTCAGTCTTCTTTCCAAACTAAACAAGCCCAATTCTTTCTTTCAGTCTTCCTTCATAGGTCATGTTTTCTAGACCTTTAATCATTCTTGTTGCTCTTTGCTGGACCTTCTCCAACTTCTCCACAACTTTTTTGAAATGTGGTGCCCAGAACTGGACACAATACTCTGAGGCCTAATCAGTGCAGAGTAGAGCAGAAGAATGACTTCTCGTGTCTTGCTCATAACACTCCTCATACACAGGCCAAATTATTCTGCACAGCATCTCAGAGAAAAAGGTTTCTCTTGCCTTACCTTTCAGTTCTTTGGGTGCATCTCCTCCCTCTTTTAAGACAACGTGATCCTACAATAAAATCAAGACTGTTTTTTAGGGCATCAACTGCTACTCCACATCAAGATATTTGACTAGAAGAGGGTTGTGGAGGGAGAGCTGACTCATTTTGGGCTGTGAGGCATAATGTAGAATTAACATACTGCACAGTACAAAGGAGCCTTGTTCAGAACATTACTTCTATCAGAAGATAGTAAACTATTTTTCTCTAAACCATTTCATAGCCACCGCATTACAAATACCTTGGGTTTGTTTGGGTGTGCTCGGACAGGGCTGGTGGGTACTGGAGATCCAAAGATATCACTTGTCTTCCCACCAGGTGGATTCATGCGCTGACGAGACTGGACAGGGCTAGGATCCTCGAAAATACCACTTCCTTTTCCCCCTGAAAGATAACTAAGTTACTTGGAAAAGGGTTTTAACATTTTGTACTGGGCCTTTCTAACTTTGTTCAGAACTTTTTTTTAATCTGATCTTAAAGAGAGTCAAATAGCCAAGTTTGAGGGTTTCAGTATCACTAACTGAATCTGTACCCTAGAACTTTGCTCACTACAATATCCTGAAGATACTTAAGACTTTTGTCACCATGACTCAGAAAACGTTTTGATTTACAGCTGAAGAAGTTTCTTTGTATGTCACCATTTCAGCTGGAAAAGTCTCTTGAATGGACCCTCCAACTATTGGCCCCCCAATACAATATGGTGGCTACATTAAGGAAGAGACCTCTAATTCTCTACTAGGATTGGCAACATGGTGAGATCACGTCTATGCCATAACTTTGGCTAGAAAGTTGCAGGCCTGAGTTCCTATTAGTAGTTAAGTGTATAATCTCCAGCACTTAAATCTCAATGGGTTATTAAACAGGAAGGGCTGAAAAGTGGCCTATGGTTTTAGGAATTTTTTGTAAAAGCCAAGAGATTTAGGGAAGTTCAATGTAGTAATCTAATTTTACATACTCTTCTAATTCAGGCATTGTTCAATTCTGTGAAGTAACTTCACTTCAAATAGTATGTTTATACAATTAATAGACCAATATGGCAGCTAAAAATAACTACTTATGTAATGCCCCATATTTCATTGCTGGCAAGCTTATCACCACTAAAAATATCCATATAACAAAAATTCACACTAAATGTGTAAGAATTATCATCCTTGTATATGTTTACACAGTACAATATCAGTTCCATTTCAAGCTTAAAAAAAGACTATGACAAGGTTTTTGTGACATGACAGAGGTATCATTGCTACCTAGAAACAAAAATAAAAAAGCTACTAAAGCTCACATTAGTTTTGGTCAATGTTTTACATTTCCCCAATCCCTATATTTAGCAAGGTCAGACGGATGGCTCATCTGGAGAAAAAGTACTGTATTTACAGCACAAGTTCAGGTTATAGCTTAAACACATCACTCATGATTGAGTGCTCTCTGATTCAGGAGAACAGGTGGGTTTAGTGCAGAAGCTCAAACAACTAGCAGCAATGTATAGTTTACAGGGACAGTAACTTTGGAAAAACTCTTTTACAAAGGACACCACAGGATTTGGTAACACTGGGTGGATAACCCAAACCAATCAGAACTTCTGAACACACTGCCTCTGCATTGGACACTGTCCAACCCTCTAGCAGTGATCTCATGGGGGAAGTGTCAGAGAGCCCCGGATGCTTAATGAATATGAATTCTTATGAAAATGCACAACTCGAAGATGCTTTATGCAAAATGCATTATGCAACATATCAATGTTAAAGTTATAATCTGCAGAATCTATTTTTTGCATGTATCATTCTAACTTGTATGTGAAGTTAGGAGTATGAAGTGTGAATCTAGTTTTAATTCTGACTGTGCTAATTAGGGCCATTCAGGATACTTTAGGAACACAGTGGCTCAGTACTCAACCCAACAACCTGTGAACAGTCTTGTTTGTCTTGTGAACCTAAACTGTGATTGGTCCCATGGTTGTGATCGGTCCCATGGTTGTGATCGTGACACCTAGCACTGGACTTCATCTTGCATGTGGTACTTTTCCATGGGGATGGGGAGTGCTAAACAAAGGGTCCTGGCCCGGGGGATTAAGAGGCAGTCTATTTAAGGAATGGAAAGTAGTCAGTTTGTGTCTTCAGCTGACCTCTGAAACTGCCTTGCTCACCCTAACATTTATTTGGGGTTTTGGTCCTCTGAGGTCTGCGTTTCTAGATATTGAGCTCTTATAGCAGAGCCTCCCAGACTTGAACTGGTTCAGCATTAGGGGAGCACCAAACCCTAACTCTGCTTTGTTTAGGGGAGACCAGAGCTTCTGGCCCAGCAATATATAGTGGCAGGGAACCCCAGAGAGCAGGAAAGCAGGCATCAGTAGCTTGATCAGCATACTAGAGGATAACCCCAAGGGGATTTCTGTGATCCAACCCAGAATCAGCTACATCTCTTCTCAGTGGTTTCCCTGAGGAAACTGGTGTTCTCACCTGGAGGGTTTGTTCTTTTTGGAAAGGTCTGAGGTTCCTCAGCTGCTCCAAAGATGCTAGATGCCATCCTGTGTGGTCTGCTGGAAGATGAAACTTCTTCTGTGCTCCCAAACAGATTACTAGAGCCTCCTCCAGGGGGTTTCAATACTCTGTATTGCAGAATATTACCACATACTGACAGGTTAAGTCATTTGAAGTCTTCTGCATTTAATTTCAGGACAATGCTAAAGACTATTTTCATTTGGACTGTTTTCTTTGCAGCCATAAAAGAAACACTTTTTAAAAAGTGAAAGCTTGCTTTATGAAGAACCTGAATCTGCCATAGGCGCCAATACTGCAGATAGGCTGGAGCTGGTCTACTGGCTGGTGGAACAAGTTTAACTCTCTGTACTGCTGTACTCATTGTAAAACCTTTAAGTGTTGTTCTTTTAAGTACATTAAGGAGGGGACAAAGCAGGACATGTTGGTTTTTACTCTTTCTAGGACTCAGGAAGTAGTCCAAAACATTAGTGCCTTTTAAGTTAAATAATCTGAATGATGTGATGAGGTGGGGACAGTCAAGATTTGTAAGTTTGAATACCCAGGCTCACTTCCAAGTAACTGGCTATTGTTCTGTTCAAATACAATTGAAAATTATAGCTGAACATTAAAGAGTTAGAGCTCGCTTCGTATAGAAGGTGGTAGGTCTGATCAGTCTGTTAATTTGTTGCACTATGCTGTACTTCCACTGAGATGACTAGTAAGCAGCCAACCAAAAAAACCAAACCAAACCAAAAAAACCCCAAACCAAACCAAACATGTCAGCACATTTGGCTCTTAAGAGATAACCTTAAAAGGGAACAGCATCCAATAGCTGAAGCATTCAAAAGAATTTTATTGGCTATATTTTCCTTGAGTACACTCCCATAATACAGCAAGTTCTTTGAATGGAAGCTGCCAACACACAGGCTATGTCTACACTGCAGGCTCTTGCCAGCACAGAGTATGCTAATGAAGCGCTCATTAGCATGTGTCACGCTGTCATTTGCACATTCTCTTCCGATGCTTTTTGTGCAAGAGGTCACAGATAGCATTAGCAGATGCCGACTTATTTGAAAAGTCTACTCAAATAGGTATTTGTGTTACTTATACAACAACTGAAGAAGAGTTTGTCTTCCAAGTACAGTGTAAACACTGCCACAATACAGATGGTTCCTGCAGCCATAGCTACAATTCGTAAGACTACACGATTAGCCAATAAGGGGAGGCACTGTCCCAGTCCACGCTGGGTGCAGGAGCTACCCCTGCTGGGGCTCTGCAGTTTAAAGATAGTAGGAGCCCCAGCTCTTACTACATTTAAAATGCAAAGCTGCAGCAAGGGTAGCTCCCAGAGCTGGCTGAGCCAAACCTGAGCAGTCCTGGCTTGCGCCAGCTCCAGGACCGGTGGCTGCTCTCCCACCCGTGCACGGGGGAGACCGGGGAGACAAGCTTTTAAGCTGCCCTGACCTAGGGCCGGGGGAGTAGTTAACAGTGACTCACCTACCCGACAGCAGAGGTTAACTAGTCGCTCACATCCCTAGTTAGCAGAGCTAATCCCTCTGCCCTGGCGCCATGTGGCAACGCAGCCGAGGAGCGGTGCAGGCAGCCACACGGCGCGAGCGCCCTTCGCGGCTCCAGCCCAGCGCCTTTCGGACGTCGGGGGTTAGACTCACAGCGGCCTCAGCGCCCCGCCCGGCCCCCGCCCGCCCGCCCGGCGCCCCCGCCCGCCCCGCCCGGCCCGCACAGGCGGTGGCTGCTTCCAGCGCGGCCCGGGGCCCAGCGAGGAGCGGCGCGCCATGGCGAGCCGGGCGGCCCCAGCAAAACGGGCCCCGGCGCCCGCCAGGCCACTGGGCAGAGCGAGGTCCCGCCGCCCGGACGGCAGGGGAAGGGGCGATGGGGGAGGGGCCCGCCCCTGGCGGCCCTGAGGGGAAGGGCGGCGCCCCCGGAGCGCGCCCCCAGCCCCCGCCCCGAACAAAGCCCCGCGCGGGGAAGGGGAGTCGGGGCCCAGCCCCGGCCTGAGGCGGCCGCCCGGGTACCTGGAGCTGGGCTTGGCGGGCTCGGCCTCCGGCCCCTGGAACATGACGGCGGCGGCCAAGGACTCGCGCGCTGCTGACTCGATCCGCGGCCCCCGCGCGCTGGGGGAGCTCGGCCTGGCCACCCACACAACAGGTAGCGTCCCGACCCGCCCTGCTAGCCCATTGGATGGCCTACCCGCCAATCACGTCGTGTAGCCTATGACACGCAGCGCACTCCCACAAAGACCCGCCCAGCGGCCGGAGAGGGAAGCTTTAAAACGCCCGCTCCGAGGGTCAGGCTGCGCCCTGACCATTGGAGCAATCAGCTGCCGTTCAGCAAACGCCTCGCGGCCATTGGTCAAAAGGTGGAGGGCGGCGCAGTAGGGCAAGCCTTGCTCTTAAAGGGGACGGCCTCTATGCCTAAGCCCCGCCCCCAGTCTGCGCGGCCGGGCTTGGGAGGCTGTTCCCAGCGCCCCACCCCTGCCCCTCCCGGAGGTAGCGGCTCCTGCGTCAGGAGCACTGCCTGGGGCTGGGGGAAAGCAGCGGGGCTTTCCCTCCTTCCCTGGCCTCCGCTGAGTGCCTGGGGCAGCGGGCGCTGGCCGAGGGTCGCTGCTGCGGGGCCCCACCCGCCTCCCTTTCTTCAAACCTGACCCAGCCCCGGGGCCTGTTTTTCATGATTTGTCCCCCAAAATTAGTTGAACCGTAGGGTCAGTCATCCCGCCCGCCAGGCTGGGGGAGGGGCTCTTAAAAGGGGGTAGCACTTGCCAACTCCATGGGGTCAAAGAGGGAAAGGAGGACAGGTTCCCTAAAGCCAGCGCCAAACCCATTCCATTTACAGGAATGACTCCACCCTCAGTGAAGCGATATAGCTCCCTTGTCTTTGCACTGCAGAGGCAACTGCTGCGTCACTAATGAAATTGTTGGGAATAGCGTAATGCTTTGCAAAGCTGCAGTTAGAGGACCACGTGGCCACTCAACAAGTGTCACATAGGAAAACTCCCTTCAGAAAGGCTGTAAGTGCTGCTACTGCCCTGTTAGAATGGACTCGTGGTGGCACTAGTAGCGGCTTGTTCTGCAACGAATAGCAACGCACTATGCACTGAACAATGAGTTTGGAGATGCGTTGTGCAGAGAGAGACTCGCCTTTAGAACGATGGGCCACTGAAATCAACAATCGTTGAGATTTCCGGAAAGGTCATGTCCTATTGATGTAGAAAGCCAGTGCCCTGCGCACATCTAATATGTGAAGTGTAGCGTCATGTTGGGAGGAGCGTGGCTTAGGATAGAAGGCTGGGAGGATGATAAACTCAGACTTTCACATCACCGAGCCTATTTTTGGCAAGCAGGACGCTTGAGGGTGGAGTATAATCCCCTGATTTGTAAATACTATATAGGGAGGTGTAGCAGAGAGCATGGCAAGCTCCCTCACCCAGCGTGCAGATGTTATCGCTAACACGAAGGCAAGCTGGGTAGTTAATAGGAACAGAGGACAGGTTGCCAAGGGCTCTAAGAGTGGTCGGGTTAGGGCATCCAAGACAAGTTCTAAATTCCATGGATGAGATGGTTCTCTACGTGGTGGGTAGAGATTCGCCACCCCTTTCACGAACCTAATGATTAGGTGAACGAATACAGAATAGCCCTCTACTGGCTGTAAGAAGGTGCTGAGTGCAGCAAGATAAACCTTGAGAGAAACCAGCGCTAGGTCGTAATGTTTTAAATGCAGGATGTAGTCGAGAATGCGATGAATGGGAGCAGAAGTCAGATCTAGACTGTTATCAGTGCACAAGGAATGAAACATATGCCACTTGTGCAGGTAAGTAGTCCGAGTGGTGGTGGTTCTACTCTGGAGCAGGATATGTTTAACATCCTGGGAACAGTTTATTTCTGAGTCTCGGAACCACGGTGTGAGGTGAAGGTGATCAGGTTGAGGGTACACTAGTGTGCCCTGGTCCTGGGTCAAAAGGTTGGGTAGGTGATAGGGTGGGTGAGGAGACATGCGAAAAAGATAAGGGAGCCATGTGTGACGCGGCCAAAAGGGAGCTATGAGAATTACTGTTGTATTGTCCCTGGAGATCTTTTAAGACTCTGTATCATGGGATTTGGGGGAAAGGCATAAAGCAGGTGAGCACTCTAGTCAAGGAGGAATGCGTCTGCCAGGAATCTTAGTCCAATGCTTGCTCTCAGGGCTGGCCCGAGCCCTTGTGGACCCCCGGGCTCAGGCGCACGGCGCATGCGCGGCCCAACCCCCGGGGCGCACAGCGCATGCGCAGCCCAGTCACAGCCACTGGTGCGTAGGCCGGGGCCCGCCTCCGGGGCGCACGGCGCATGCGCTGCCCAGCCCGGCCCACGCTGCTGGCGCGCACGCTGGGCCGTGCAGGGTCCCGCGGCCGTGGGGGGAAGGGCGCTGCTGGCTGGCGCTGCAGGTGCGGTGCCTGATGGCAGCTGTAAGGGACGCCGCGCGCCCCTTACAGCTGCCATCAGGCTCCCTCCATCGGTTGGCGCCCCAGGCAGCTGCCCGGCTCGCCCATGCCTCAGTCCGTCCCTGCTTGCTCTGGAATAGTAGTACGGGCATTTCGCGTTTTGATATGTGGTGAATAGATCTTTATTCGGGAACCCCCAGATACATAAGACATCTTGTAGCACCCAATAATGTAGCTCCCACTCGTGGTTCGTAGCAAAATACCTGCTGAACGCAGCGGCAGTGATATTGTCTTTGCCAGGTAGGTATATATGATGCTAAAATCGTTATGTCAAGGCAGATACACCAGTTCCATAGGCGTATTGCCTCTGCACAGAGGGAGCGTGATCGACACAGACACCGTCATGTTGTCGGAAAGGAACCTGATGGTGCAGCCTCGGATAAGGGTAAGAAAGTGCTGGCATGCATTGAAGACTGCTCTCAATTCTAGGGGGTTGATCGGATGGGAGGTTTCTCCTATGGACCAGCGGCTCTGAACAGGATGACTGTTGAGATGTGCTCCCCAACCTACCTACCAAGGATCATAATTTGCATTATGTCGGTCATAATTTGCATTGTGGTTTGAGGTCAATGGAAAGGTATGCCTGCTAACATGTTGGCAGGGATGGTTCACCCACTCAAGGACTTCACTTTTGATAATACTGTGATTGTCCTGTGAACATCTTGTTTGCCAGGAATGTAGACTGAGACTATCCAGTGCTGAAGCCTGGCATGCGCTACAACATATATGGTAGCTGCCATGTGCCCCACGAGTTGAAGGCAGGTAAATATGGAAATTGTGGGGCTTGTGGAGAGGACCTATACCAGATCCTGGACAGCCCAAAATCTGTTTGAAGGCAGGTAACTCGGGCAGTAGTTGAATCTAGGCGTGCGCCGATGAATTACAAAGATTGTTGCAGTGTTATGGATGATTTTGGGAAATTGCTTATGAGGCCAAGGGCTTCGAAGACTGCCCGCACCATGTTGGTGGACTGAAGCGCATCGTCGAAAGATGGCTCCTTGATCAAACAGTTGTCGAAATAATGGAAGATAATGATCCTGGCTTGGAGGAGATGGGCCGCTACGACCACAAGTGTCTTTGAAAACACTCTGGGTGCCAACGACACGCTGAAAGGTAGAACTCAGTATTGAAAGTGTTCGGTTCTGACTACGAATCTCAGGAAGCGCCTGTGCGCTGGATGAACTGTGACATGGAAGTAGGTGTCCTGCAGGTTAAGGGACACAAACCAATCTCCACTGTCAAGAGCTGGGATAATGGATACCAAGGTCACCATTTTGAATCTCTGTTTTCAAAGGTGTCAGTTGAATCAATGGAGATCTAGGAACAGTCTCCATCCACTCAACTTTTTCTGGGTAAGAAAATAATGGGAATAAAATCCCTTCCCCTTGTACTCTTCAGGTATTCTTTCCACTGTTCCAATGGTAAGGAGACATAGGACCTCTTGTCTCAATAGAGACTCGTGAGAGGGTTCCCTGAACAGGGCCTGGGAAGATGGAGAAGGAGGAGGGAATTGAAGGGGATCAAGTAACCCAATGTTATTAACTCGAGAACCCATCGATTGGTGATGATGGTGGTCCACTGTTTCTGGAATGGTTGTAAACAGTGATGGAATAACTTCGCATTGATGACCAGATAGTGGGACGGCTTGCAGACTCTCAACCAACACGTCAAACTTGCTGCCGATTGTTCTGCTGGTTGGGCGTCTTGTTCTGTGGGCGTTGTTTTTGTGGATGTTGTCTAGGATGGTGCTGGTCGGTGGCCCTATATCGAGGGGCCAAGTAAGGAATGGGTCTGCGTCTTTGGTATGGAGTGTAGCGCTTGCATCTGCATGGGGGCATGTACATGCTCAATGTTCTTAAAGTAGTTCTCAAGTCCTTACTGGTATGAAGGACCTCGTCCGTTTTCTCTGCAAAGAAAAACCGCGAGGCAGTGTACCCTTTCTGCACGACAGATTTTAGGATTTGGCGTTTGTTGTCCAGAAGGTATTCTATCAGTGTGGTCAATTTTGTGTAATTATCGAAATTATGGTTTGCGAGGAGGGCCACATAGTTAGCCATCCTCAGTGTTAACGTAGCTGAGGAATATACTTTTCTACCAAAAAGGTCTAATTTTTTACTTCAGAGGTAGCCAAGTTAGTCTGTAACAGGAAAAACTTTAAAAAAAGAACAAATAGTCTAGTAGCACTTTAAAAACTAACAAAATATGTAGATGGTATCATGAGCTGTAGAAGTGGGTTGTGCCCACGAAAGCTCATCGTACCATCTACATGTTTTGTTAGTCTTTAAAGTGCTACCAGACTATTTGTTGTTTTTTAAGTTTTTCCTTTTTAATTTTTTACTGTCTGTCTCGCCAGTATTGTTCCTATATTGTGGGTTCTTGGCCCTCTGCTGCGCCGCATCAACCACAAGAGAGTTGGGTTGAGGGGGCGTGAAGAGGAAATCCATTCCCTTGGCAGGCACAAAATATTTATCAGCCTTCTTGTTAGTTGCTGGTACTGAGGCTGGAGTCTGCCATATATCATCCACCACTTCTAAGATTTGCCTTGCCCCTTGATGAGGCTCTTTGGACTTTTTAAAAAAATCTACAGCCATCCCAAAAGTCAGTGCTGTATCTCAGCGAACTGTACCTCCTGACTGTCCGCCACTTGTTGAAAAAGGTCCTGGAATTGACAGAGATCATCGGATGGTGATGAGTCCCCAGGGATTACCGCCTCCATCAGATGAGGACGAGGATGGGTCAGTTGGTGAAAGCTCCTGTGGCTGCTTATGGTCCGAGAGCTGACCTTCCTCAGGCTCGATGTCCCCAAGACATCGTATACAAAGGGAGTGCCCATCCGACACGGGCATGGGCTCCCTGCAGGAGTCACATTTTTTGAAACCTGTCAATCCCGGCATGGTTGCCTGTTTTCTATCTATCCGTATCTATCTATAAAAATAGTTGTTTTTTTTAAACATTGTAAAACTGTTGACCTTACTGCTAAACTTAACTAAGAACTATTAAGAGAACAACAACTATCTAACAACTAACTAAGAAGTAATTTAACATCTGACAGGATCTGAGGAGAAGAAGCTCACTCTGTCTGTGACCCAAGGACGGTTAGGAGGAACTGGCAGGAGCCAGACCTCCCACTCTAAGAAACGGGTGCATGCGTGATGCGCATGTGCGGTCTGGCAGATCACTGCTGAAAAATCTCCGATCTGCGGCACCGAGACAAGCCCGACACCTACAGTGGAGCACCCATGGGGACACTACTCGAAGAAGAACCTGTTCTTTCTCCACCGAGGGCTGCCCACCTCCTTCCCATAGCGAAGGCAGCAGAAAGGACTGAACATGTTGCATTCCAAAGAGAGAAGGCTGGGGTGCAACTGAACGTTCTGTAGAGAGGCACAGAAATCCTGGCTGCAGAAGTTGAGCAGAACTTTATTACAGTAAAATGTATTGAGGCAGCTTCACTTCTTAAAATATCACCCTATACAAACCAATACCAAGGTCTTACAAATACACAGGAGAACAATTTCTGAGTAAAGAAAGAGGCAGTTGCTCATCTCATTTATCGGCAGGGCAAGTTTTGAAGAAGGGGAGGCCTTCAGGTTATCTGTCAGTTTATGCTGTGTTTTAGGCAGCTCTGCCAGAGACATGTCCCCTTTTGAATAGGTCTTAGAAGG
The DNA here is from genome assembly GCA_019425775.1 of Rafetus swinhoei. NCBI lineage: Eukaryota > Metazoa > Chordata > Testudines > Trionychidae > Rafetus > Rafetus swinhoei. Next base: position 41,160,797 of record CM033443.1, on the reverse strand, counting down.
ATCTGAAGTTATCTCCTGTAGTACAGGGTGTGGGCATGATAGTCTCAGCTGGTGATGACAGGTGTGTAGGAAACATGCTATTGTCCTCTTGTACATTCTCCAAGCCCTCTGTCCTCTTGGGGTGTATCCAGAGCACAGTTCTTGCTTCTGGGGATCCATTGCCTGTGAAGTAGCAGATCGTTGCATTCTCTTGAGGGCCCGTGGGACTCAGCCTGGCCAAACAGTAGGAAGGAGAATGGGCAGCATCCATGGGAAGGCTGCCAGACTTGTCCTGGCACCTGAAGTGGTTGAGGCTGTGTAATAGGTTTGAGGGGTGAATGATGGGGCAAGAAAGAGATCTTGTTGTCATCTTCATCACTTGAAAAGGGCAGGACAGGGCTAGTCAGTGTTATTAGTCTGCTAGGCCCTTGATACATAGGAGTATCGTTGGTACCGAAAAGCGGAGTGCTCAGTACTAAGGATATGGCAGAGGCCGCATGGGAAGTAAGTGGCCTCAGTACAGAGATGCTTGGAGCCGTTACCAGCATGCGAGTTTGCAAGGAAGGTTCCTTTGGTGCTGGGGGTGCTTTTTACCATTAGGGCATTTTTGTGGAACCTGAGGACCTGCAAGGCACCACAGCCACCTGATATTGATATCAAGAGCCTGCAAGGGAGGCATTTTTTAAAATCTGGAGAGTCTGGCATGGTGGAAATCCCATGAGGGGAAAAGGGCTAACAAAAGACCTGGGGAATAAGGAAATCTTATCTGGAAATATGTAGCAAAGGAGAGTTGCTGCATTCTGACTTACGCCAAAGGTAGCAGAGAAGGAATTGAGGGATGGTTGATGATTTGTGTCTGTTACCCCTGGCAGCACGGTACGCACATCACCATGCAGGGTACCACTACTGGAAATCTTGATTATAAGTGCAGGAGACAAACTCCTACAGTGGAACACCCACAGGGACACTCCTCAAAGAAGAATTTATAGTCACTTTTGAGAGTGGAACTGCACGTTAATAATATCTGGAATTGGCTCCATTTAATGCAAGCTAGATGCCGCCCATGGCTTCCTGGAAAGAGCTTCTCAAATCAGTAGAATCCATGCAAAACTAAGCAGTTCTTATCTTACAATATATTTTATAAATACGCATCTGTTTGTCCATCTGAGAGTCCGTTTGTTCAAGAATTCCTCCTAAATGGTTAAGACCTAGGACCATCAAATTTGGTATGCAGGTTCCTCTTATCATAACTTAAAGCAAGTCGACTAGTTGATAAGAACTTCCGTGTTCTGCCTTTGAAATGTACAAGAGCCCCCAGCAGGGGCTCTTGTGCATTTCAAAACTGGCACACTGCATGGAGCCTGGGGCCAGCGGGGAGGCCCCCCGCTGATCCCAGGCTCCACACGGGCGCTTCTGCTTTGAAATGCACAAGAGCCCCCTGCTGGGGACTCTTGTACATTTCAATGGGGAAGTGCCTGCATGGAGCCTGGGGTCAGCTGGACTCAGTCCTGGACTCCACATGGCATTCCAACTTTGAAATGTACAAGAGCCCCAACAGGGACTCATGTACATTTCAAAGTTGGCTGCTGCTGTGTCCTTGCCCCCTCCCACAGAGCTGGAGCTGGGGGGAACCAGCTTTTAAGCTGGCTGCCTCCTGCACTCCCTTCCTCATACCTCCCCCTTGCTGCCTCTTTGTGATAGAGGCAGCAAGGGGGGGGGAAGCAACTAGTTGACTAGTGTGTTGACTATCTGATAAGCTTTTGCTGATCGGATAGTCGACTAGTCACTTACATCCCTAGCTAATTCTGGGTGCTCTGTGGTACAGTTACACCCACAAATGACCATGGGGGGGGGTCCGCAAGTGCCCCAGCAAGCAGCCATTGGCTGGCAGCATGGCCCCCGCCACCCCAAGGGAGAAGCTGGCGGCCACCCCCCCATCTTCCCTGAACCCCACTCCTCCCAACCCCCCTGCACCACTCAACCCCCAACCCTGACAATTGCACCCCCACCAGCCCTCTACCCTGAGCATCCCACATCCCCAAGCCCCCGACTCCTGAACCTTCCCCACACCAGCAGCCCTCTGCCCTGAAGGACCTGAGCAATGCCAGATAAGTCTTCTAGTAACTTATAAAGAGTGCAAACTATGCCATTAAATTTTTTCTGTTGTCTCTGGAACACTAAATGTGAGGGAAAACAGGGAGGAAGGAGAGTGAACATTGGATAAAGATTAACATTTATTAATAATTAGGGCTTGATGAGCTCATCTCTGGCCTCTGATTCAGAAATCATACAACCTTCATTCAAGCTTTGCCAAGAAGTAACATGGTTGTACCCACCTCCCTTGAAATGGAGTGGATTGTACCTCTCTTAGTTTTGAATACTGATGCAGCTCGTGGAGGTGATAGGCCTTAGCACGCAGTGTGACCAAGCTGCTCATTGTACCTCCAATTTTAAGAAAACAGCAGAATGGTAGGATGCTCTGGGCTTCAGCAGTCACAGCTTTAAAGTAGAAGTAGCCAGACTCTCAGTTTCCAGAGGCTCTCTAGCCAGGCTCCAATGAGCTCACGTAACTAAGTTCAGGAAGCCAGTGCTTGCACTGCATTTTTAACCAAAAACCCCACATTTGGCTGGATGTTAAATTACAGTAGTTTAAAATGTAGTTGAGGGCCTTTTTAAACAATATATTTCAAGAAATGAATTCATAAGCTGTCCAATTGCTACATTTATTTTGGAGGGAAGGAGAAAATGAACTGCACATTCCCTATATCTGTAACAGCCTCCATCTCTGTCCCTCTTCCAGTCCTGACATTGCACTTCAGTCCTGACTTACTGCATCCCCTGCTCCGATCATGCTAGCCTCACGCAATGTAGGTGGTAAGGACAGAAATGAAGGAAGGCATGACAAGATTTGGTCCCACCTTTGACATAGGGAGTAAAGGAGTCAAGCCTGGGTCACAGGAAAGATGGTGGAGAAAACAACTGAGGTGGAAAAATGAGCTTAGGTTTGGCCATACGTTGCTCTGGTAGAATGTACTTGATAAGCTTGTGGACTGATAGCCTTGCTAATGTATACCATGGTTTGGTGCAGTCTAGTTCATGCTGAATGCAAATTGGATTGCAAATGCCTTTCTTCTGATTCCCCCAAAATACAAGAAGCCAGTGGTTTTATGGCCAAATTCAGACATGCCTTTTGTGATGTACATTAGATCCCCCATACACATTATAGTGATGCATAAAAGAGATTAAGCAAACTTGTGCTAAAATGGGTTGCATGGTGGTCAACTTTCATCAATTAGTTCTTACAGAGAAGAGGCCTTCCTACAAAACACAGGCTAGGCTCTTCCTTCCACTTGTCAGGTGAAAAAAGTGAAGTGAAACAGCAGAGGGGAACTCCAAGATTGAGTTACTGTAAAGAATAGTTTTATAAGCACTCTGCTGCCTTCCATCCCTCCCCCCCCAAATGTCAGGAGCAAATCCACTGAAAGATCCTCCTTACCTACTCACCCTAAATGCACACCGAAAAGGCATACCTAGAATTCCTTCAGTTGCAGCTTAGACTAAGTTTTTCTCTGGCCGTTCAATGATCACAGGCTTAAAAGTTCAATCCTATCACTGCTTTTGTAAACAGCATTTGATAGAGTTGGCAGGAGAATAACTGTCACAAGGAACCTTGTTTCATAAAATGTAATTGTATCCAGGCAATAAATCACAGGCAATTTTGTTGCTAAGATACTAGAAGAAGTTTTGATGAAAGCTTGTACCTTGGGATCACTTTAATGGAAGATCTTCCGTCATCATCTTCCTGAACACTGCCCTAGGCTTTTGTTATTTTTCCGCATTATAAAACAACATTCAGGTTCAGTTACTACACAGGCTTCATGGTTTATGTTGCACTACCATAAAGATAGCTATCCCCTCTTTTCTTCTTTCTCTGTAATACGTAATGGAGGGGCTTCTTTGGAAGAAAAGGAAGTATTAAAAAAAATACAAAATTATTAGGTTTTATTTATATTCTCTGCCACTCTTTCCCCTCCCCCCCCTTCAAAAAAATCAAATCTAGAGCTTTTGGAAGTTTTGTTCAGATGGCACAAAACCAAATACCGCAATTGCATGACTCTGCACTGCAAAACTGAATAAGTACAGGTATGACATTAAGAATATAGGAAAGACTAGGGTTAAGAGCAACAATAAATGTGTTATAGGGAGTTTGAACTTTTTTGTAGAATGGAACGTATCTTAAGGTACTTTTATACTGGGACAGGCAGGAAAATTATTCCAAATTAACCATGTTAAAACCCTACATGGACACTCACCTGACATTAAAATCCTTTTAATTCAGTTCAACTTAATTCCTGTGAATTAACTAAACCAAATTAAGACCATTGTAATTCCAAATGAGTGCCCACACAACTGTTAAAGTACATTCATTCAGTCTAGATAAACCCTTAGTGATCCAGATACTTGACCTACTCCCTTTTCCAGCTGAACATTCCACCACCTCTCTCATTCATCCAGCTTTGTTTATCACCACAAGGCAACTACAACGATTGCTTATATGTAGGAAAAGTAATAGTATGAAGGTAACTTTCAACTATGATGTAGAGCAGCTGGAAAAAGGGGACAGGATTATGTGACCAGATGGCTCCTTGAGGCCTCTAGTTGTCCACAGAACTCAGGTAAGGACCAGTGTTGCTAAGACTGATGAGAGTGGGGAGGGGAGTTGTAAGATACAGATCTCACCCTGATCTTCTAGACAGAAGGGGTGAAAAATTGTAGCCGCACTGAAATCAATAGGAATTTCACTTCAATGGAGCCAGGAATTCACCCCAAGAATTTAAATTTTGAGGACAAATCTCAATTACATTGTCTCCAATGGGTAGAGCCCATCTACCTTGCATGGATACAAAATTTGTATCTGCATCTGCAAAAATGAGCCGCAGATATCTACTTTATATCTGCAGGTATCTGCACACCTGCACAGGGTTCTAGACACAAAATTTGTATCTGCGTCCATATTCGCAAAAATGAGCTGTGGATAGACATGGATATAAAGTGTGGATATAACCCTAATGGGAGCACCAGTCACTACCAAGAAAATACTGGTAAAAACTCAAAAAACCTTAATAAGAGACTACAAGGCAGAAACTGCACATGTAACAAATATCTGAACACCTGTTAGACCAAGTATTAGTATGTATTTATGCACAATAAAAACAGCTTTACAAGTTGAATTGGAAATTTAAACAGAGGAAGTTTAACAGCTTTTGTATATTATATTAAATAAACAAAACACCTTTTTCCAAAATTGGTAAAGAATAAATAATATAATTTACAATATGATACAAAAAATAATCAGTAGGGACAGTCATTCTGCTTTATACATACACTATATATGTATATTTATAATCTATAAAACAAATTCACATCTCAAACAAGCCAAAAACCTTAGATGATATGGCTTAACTATTATTAAAAGAAACAGCAATAAATTTTGCTGCCAAACCAAAAGCTCTAAAGCCAGTTATCATGTTCCAGTAACAAATGATAACTTATTGCCGTAGTGCTTGCCAAGGTTTCACTTATTTAATATTTATAAACCATTGTGAACTCAGGAGATTTAAAGGTTGAAAAGGTTTAAAAAAGTGCAGTCCTTTCCTTATAAATGCATTGGAATTTTGAGTGTAAAAAAATACAACAGTAATTTCCACTGCAGGATTGGCAGAGTCAGTAGAGGAGCTCTCCTGGCAGATTAGGTGTGATCCAAGCTATATAATTCAATTTAGAAATATAAATAAGGAGGGTGCCAAGGGAAAGTTACACAATGCCATTTTAAAAACCAATTAAAATTCCTATGCTTGGTGGATTTAGTGATAAAAGGACAGAATGAATTGTTTGGCTGAGCAGAATCTAACACTCTGGTAGCTGGCTCATCACTAAGCACACAACACGCAGAAAGAGGTGGTTGTAGTATTGCTTTATACCCAGATTACGATGACAAATTTATGTTTCCAGCATCCCACCTTAGGGGAATATAAGGAAGCCAGTTACATCATTTCATGTACGCTCATAGACATGACACCCAAACAACTGAAGTTAAAAAGAAATACCCTAAACCCTCAGTCAGAGCACAAGCTTTCTAGGAACTAACATAAAAAAATGGAGGTTTTCAATGTCCATTCTCACCTCCAGCCTCCTCACAGTGCCTTGTGCAGGTCTGAAGATAATGGAGTAAGTGTTACTCGCCTGAAACAATCCCGCTTGCAGTTGACTAGCAACTCACTTGAACATCTGTTCTGGAGAAGATTATAGTCACCAAAGTTGTTCTGATACAGCACAATTCAAATTTTATTTTTCTACTTTAAACCTGAAGAAGTCCAGAATAGTCTGGGGCATCTGCTAGCAATATGCCAATTCCTAGAGAAAGCCTTCTCCCACTGTGTGCTACAAAGCAATTTTGCCAAGTTGCTAATGTCTGTATTGATCTGAATTTATCATTATGATCCAAGTTTGTCATGAGGGAAAACTTCGATTTAGTTGGGTTTTGCTATTATAATGTAATACACAGGGTATCCAACATTCCTGAATCAGAGATCAAATAGAGCAGGTGGGAGTATTCTGTACACTGGAAATATCAGGAAGAGGGGAGGGAAGGAGGTGGCCATGGAGAGAGTAGAGGATGTTCAAATATGTGTTTATAAGAATTTTTTAAAAGGTTAACCAAATTTTTACCATAGAATTTCTGGGTGCTGAATGATGGCTCTGCCAATTCTATGCATCTGCCTCCCTACCACCTAGCACTCCTGTTCTGTCTTGAGAAGGTCAGAATATTAAAATGTTCTGGCTTCACAGATTATAAGCAATATCCACTACATGAGCTTCTTTCTCCAATGGTTGATTTTCCTGTAGCAAGGCATATGGGCTGCAGACAGGTCCCTGCATTCTTGTGACAGACTCATAAGCAGATCTGGGTGAAATGTCACACGCTTCAGTTGACTCCTGAGGAAGAGAGAGCCTCACAAGATAAATGTGACAACCATCCTATTATCATTAGCTGTTTTGGGGACATGGAGGAAGACTGAAGTAATCAAATATATTTGCCAGCATAAGGCTAACCTCTCAAAATTTAAGAAATGAAAACCAACTAGAGATTCAGCTTTGTTGCATTTGACTAAAACTTGTCATGTGTCCTTCTAAATGTCACTATGTTTAGATAATCCATTATAATCCATCTATACTAGGAAGCCTCGGTTTTTGTCTAACACGGGTTAGCAGAAGTATTTCTGGAGAACACAGACAGAATTACTAACGTGGGTAGTCAAAACTAGGAGTTGGTGCTTTAAGAAAGACTGGACTGAAAGACATCTGAACTACAATAATCACTGGAAAGATTCAAACAGTGCAATTAATGGAAATACTAGTTTCTACCCAGTGTGAACCCTTCAGAAATAAATATGCATGACTAAGTGTATATTTGTCTGGAAACCTCAAATATGCTTGTATTCTAGAATTGTGAGAAGCCCTACAACTTGTGAATGGCTTCTGGAATACATGTTCTGAGAGGAAAGGTTCCAGGTGACCCAAAGCTAAAGCAGGGAATTAGCTTATTAATATGAAAACTGTCCCCTTAGTGTGCTGACCCACAGCTTGCCAGTAATGTAGGTGTGAGTCCCTGAAGGAATACCCAGTTATACCAACGCTGTGTCTAACTGGGCAGGTGGTTCCCACATCCAAGAGGAGAATGAAGCAACCAGGCATCCTGCAACATGAACTAAACAAGTGTCCTCCAAATCTTGCCACCCATTAGAGAAGGAGGTAAAAAATCCTGTTCTGGATCATCAAGTATGATCATCAGAAAACTGGTTAAATTTTATCTTAAAGCACAAGGCAAAGAATATACCAACCAATATAAAAAAAAAGTCTAACGGGGTAAGGGTAAAACGACAGGGAACACTGTATGTCCAATCAGTGCTTTGTGGGCAACATTGTCACAAGACTCCCAGTCAAATGTTTTGTAGGAGGAGTAAGTGAGTAAAGCCACATCCAGAGCATAGTGCATTTTAAGAAAAAGAAGCCCTCGTAATGGCCTTAAGGATAGAGGGTTTGTGTTTTATTCATTAGTAAACAGCTATAAATAAAAGTTTGAGGTTTATATAGGACTGACTCCTACGAGAGCTTCAGAGCTACTTAAAATAGTCAAGATGAATCTTTTTACTGGGGGCTACAGATAAATGCTTTAAACACAGGCAAGTAAAAGTATCCTCCTTAAGATTGATGGGAAAAGATTTGGAAGAAGGAAGTATCCTGAGCCATTAGAAGAAAAAGAAAAGCCAACTGTAAAGGAAGTAACGTTACTAGAACTCCTTTGGACGTGCTGAAATCAGGACCTGGGTCTTTCAGGCATTAAAACGCAATACCCCAGAAACATATAACAGTGCCAGAGAGGGACAACAGTGAGAATGTTCTGGGGTACCACCGAGCACCCAGAATTAGCTAGGCAAGGACAGAGTGGAGCGCTCAGTTTAAGTTGAGACTTGATACCTCTCCTCCTCATTTGCAAGGCAAGATGGATTTCAACAATCTGAGTTTTAAAATATTTGTACCTTTATATGAACATTATTCTTTTGTATCTCATTGCCCATAAGAATCCCCAATGAGATGACTGATCTGGTGTTTATGTGGAGAAAGATGGGGATATACAGGTTTCCAAACAAAAAACTACCAAGACAAAGATTTAAGAGTGATTCCAGGGAGACTCCTTTCTGCAGTGTTTCCTCTCTTGATAAGTAACCGTCCTTTAGGGAAAACACTCTCATAGGTGGTGGTGTGTCTGTGTCACTGTCCAATGCAATGAAAAATACTGTCAGCCTGCTAAAAAGAGTAGATACAATCAGAAGAATGGTGGCTGTGACAGAGTAGGATTTAAAAAAAAATAAAAACAAAACAAGAATGCAGGCATCTACCTGTCTGGAATGTTCATTAAACAAGGAGTAGCCAAAGAAACAATGTATAAAATGGCAACACCAGCATCGCAGAATAATGGTGCCTTTCAGGGGAGTGCAAGAAACTTCAGTTTGACTGATATGACAATCGTGCCGAGCAGGATGTTTCAGGATGCGAATAGGAGGAGGATTTCGGTCTCCCTCCACCCCTCAATTTCAACATGGATTGCAAATCATGGGATGCTGATCATCATGCAAAAAAAAGATTCACATTGAAGAAGTTTCTAGCCATATTCTTGACTAAGCTTCTTGCCTAGGCCATGCCAAAGTACAAATCCCGGTCCATCTCAAACTCATTTATTCACCATCTCATATCACTGATGCAGACACATCACTCCCTGTAATAATGTTCCACATTGTTCCCCAACATATTGCACATTCTAGGACTTGCAGATACTTGTTCAGACCTCTAAAGACAACGCTGTTCTTCTAGAAAGGCGGGCACTGGTTGAGGGCATTTGGACATCATTTGCATATCCTCCACTTGCCTCCCAAGTCCAGTACAATAAGTTCCACTAAGATGAACAGTCTCCACCAGCCTACTGGTCTCTTATGCTCACTGTGAGAGATCACCAATTGGGGGGCCACCGCCTCCTCCATCAAAGAGGATTTCCCTACGAGTTGGCTCAGGTATCGATAGCTCCTGGGCAAGATCGTTGAAACGAGAGATGTAATCTATGCTGTTCTCATTCATCATGCAAGCCAGCTGGGAATCCACAACCTAGAAGATGGATATGAAAAAAGAAACCCACAGGTCAGCAGAGGTTTGTCACATTCATCTGGGTTGGAGAGTAACACTTGTCTGTGACTGCTAAGGGGTCAGATGATACAAGCAGAGATCAGGGACACATAGGAAGACACAAGGTCTTCACCTCCATTTTATCTGTTCCAATGCAGCTCAACTTGGCAATTATCTGCTGGCTTCTCGGCTGGCTCCATGAAATGAACTACTAGCCTAAATCCAATTTTAATTATAAGTGTCCACCTTACAAAACATTCCAGAGTTATATGTTTGTGGCCACCTTAGCCAGAGCCTAAGAGGGAATGGGGCGTCCCAACAAAACCTTGACAACTGAACCTCTGGATCAGCAACAAGGTACAGTGGCAGAGCGATGGGAGGGGGAGGAGGAGATACGCCTTCACAGCTTCTGCCTGCACTGTACCTGTTCTCGACATAAACAAGATTTCCCTCTCCATAGCCCTTGATAACAGGCCTTTCAGAACCATATTTTCGTTAAGACTATTATTAAACTGTGGTGGCTGGCTTCCTGCCCCCCACCCCACCCCGTGACAGCTTGCTTAAAGTAACAGCTCACATACTGCCTTCCCTTTGAAGGTAGCGTTAACCAGGTGACTTCACTGGGTCAGTTACATTCTATTCTACAAGCTCTGTGTTAACATGCTCTGGAGGCTTGATTCACTCCAGCAAGAGCTGGCAAAGCCTTTAGGGACAGAAAGTTGGACTGGAAGTTGCAGTGGCATAAGGTACTCAGTCCCTCACTTCCCTATCCAGAGCAGAGCATAGTTATAATAGTCAGGGATGTATACTGAGTCAGCATCAACCAGCTGCAGCTCCATGGACCTCAGTGGAGAATAGCTGGACTAGAGGAGTCAAGAGCATATCATCTATAAAATAGACCTGATCTCCATCAGCCAGCGAGGCAGGAGTCATAAGGTTGCTCACAAGAGTCCCACATGAGCTGCTGTGTGGAACATACCACCAGGTCATTCTACATCTACTGTGTAAACTAGTTTTTCTGCTCTGTTGCATGTAAGCCTGGTGTCTTCTGTAAGTGTCCCAGGCAGTTATAATGAGTAACATGAACAATACTATTGAAAAGTGAAATTCAATGGTGATTATTTTAAGTGCAAACACAGACTGATGTGATCTGACCACATACCTCTGCTACGTCTGCCAGAGAGCGAGACACAAAAGAGTCCCGTGAGTTTCCATCCAGCAGGCTGGGTCCCACTAAGGAAGTGCCACTGGCAGTACCAGCAGGAGTTGGCAACATTTTCCGGCCCTTTCCGGGGGAGATGAAACTTGCTACAGAAGGGAAAAGCAAGTCAGTGCATTGAAATTGTACATCTGAAGAGTAGGAGAAGGGGTACATGGAAACCTAGCACAAAGAGATCTAACAGCCTCTCTCTCCTCTACCTCCTCAAAATAATAAGTCACTAGCAGGAGCAGCATCAGCAGGCTGCCAAATGGAACCACCTCTGCCCAGAAGAGGTAAAACACACACGACACTGGAGACACTAGCCATACATAATTTTTAACTCAAAAAACCCCACAATTCTCTCACCTCCTTAGAATTATGCACTATGTATACAACAAAACTTATAAGCTTCAAACAGAAGATCTGGTGGCACCATTTTGCTGTTTTAGCAGAACACTGAAAATGTTTCAACATAAAAAATGGGTCTGACTTGCAAAACCAAGCAGACTACAAAAACGTTTCAGTTACTCGCTCCAGGGTGTATGCTGTGGCCCCATGCCAGCTGAGTAACTTCTATTTCAGGAGCAGGGTTCCCAATTTGGGCTGCATGAAATTGAGGCCATCTAGGGATAACAGTTCCTTAGGAAGATGGAAAGGAAAGCAAAAAGTCTTCTGAAGACCTACTTAGTTTACTCTCTTCAAGGAATCATTTCAAGTCAAGGGCCTGGGGGACAGATGAAGAGAAGCTCCTTAGAAAAGGAAGGACCTTTCCTCCTTCAAAGGTCTGTGTACTGACACTTACAAAACAGGCTGCTGAGAGACGAGTCGGTAGAGTCATTGGGGTACCACTGTGGATCATGGCTTGGAGAGGCAATCCAGTTCTGCTGAGGACTGCTGGAGGGGGATGGAAGACTTTTGGAGCTGTCACTACCATTCAGTTTTGCAGGGGAGAGAGAAACACCTTCACCTGTAAGCCAATGCAATGAATCATTGACTGGGTCAGTTCTGTGAAGTTACTAGGACAACTTCAAGTACCTTGGAGTGTTCAACACATTTTCATACAATTGGAGGTAAGGCACCACCTAATATTCTTATAAGTACTGCCACTGTATGGAGAATCAACCTACACCAAGCTATTCTGAACTACAATGGCACTACTCAGATGAGTAAGGGGAGCTCGGTTTAATCCTAAATCAACTAATTTTAAGGATACTGTCTGGCTGATAAAAGAATTTAGCTATGGTGCATTGCAGTTTCCTGAGGGTAGAGTGTGATCATAGAATCATAGAACACTAGAACTGGAAGGGACCTTGAGAGGCCATCAAATCCAGTTCCCTGCACTCATGGCAGAACCAAGCACCATCTAGATCACCCCGACAGATGTCTGTCCAAACTGCTCTTAAATATCTCCAGTGATGGAGATTCCACAACCTCCCTAGGCAATTTATTCCAGTGTTTAGGAAACACTTCCTAACTATCAGGGCGGTTAATGTCCAACCTAAGCCTTCCATGCTGCAATTTAAGCCCATTGCTTCTTGTCCTAATCTCAGAGGCCAAGGAGAACAAATTTCTCCTTCCCCCTTGTAACACCCTTTTAGATACTTGAAAACTGCTATCATGTCTCCTTCTCAGTCTTCTTTTCTAAACTAAACAAGCCCAGTTCTTTTAGTCTTCCCTTATAACTCATGTTTTCTAGGCCGTTAAAAACTTTTGTTGCTCTTCTCCAATTTTTTCACATCTTTCTTGAAATGTGGTGCCCAGAACTGGACACAATACTCCAACTCAGGCCTAATCAGCAGAGTAGAGCGGAAGAATTACTTGTCAGGTCTTGCTCATAACACTCCTGTTAATGCATCCCAGAATCATGTTTGCTTTTTTTGCAACAGTGTCACACTGTTGGCTCATATTTACCTTGTGGTCCACTATGACCCCTAAATCCCTTTCTGCAGGACTCCTTCCTAGACAATCGCTTCCCACTCTGTATGTGTGAAATGGATTATTCCTTCCTAAGTGAAATACTTTGCATTTGTCCTTATTAAACTTCATCCTGTTTACCTCAGACCATTTCTCCATTTTGTCCAGATCATTTTGAATTTTGACCCTATCCTCCAAAGCAGTTGCAACCCCTCCCAGCTTGGTATCATCTGCAAACTTAATAAGCGTACTCTCTATGCCTTCATTTAAATCGCTGATGAAGATACTGAACAGAACCAGTCCCAAAACAGACCCCTGCAGAACTCCTTTTGTTACGCCCTTCCAGCACAATTGTGAACTGTTAATAACTACTCTTTGAGAATGGTTATCTAGCCAGTTATGCACCCATCTTATAGTAGCCCCAACTAGACTGCATTTCCCTAGCTTATTGATAAGGTCATGCAAGACCGTATCAAATGCCTTACTAAAAGTGTAGGTATACCACGTCCACCACTTCTCCCTTATTCACAAGACTTGTTATTCTATCAAAGAAAGCTATCAGATTGGTCTGACTTGATTTTTTTCTTTACAAACCCATGCTGGATGTTACCTACCACCTTATTATCTTTTAGTTGTTTGAAGATGAATTCCTTAATTAGTTGCTCCATTATCTTCCCTGGCACAGAAGTTAAACTGACTGGTCTGTAGTTTCCTGGGTTGTTCTTATTTCCCTTTTTATAGATGGGCACTATGCTTGCCCTTTTCCAGTCTTCTGGAATCTCTCCCGACTTCCATGACTTTTCAAAGATGATAGCTAAAGGCTCAGATACCTCCTCTATCAGCTGCTTGAGTATTCTAGGATGCATTTCATCAGGCCCTGGTAACTTGCAGACATCTAACTTTCCTAAGTAATTTTTAATGTGTTCTTTTTTTATTTTAACTTCTAAACCTACCCCATTTCCACTAGCATTCAATAGGTTAGGCATCCCGTCACCATCAATCTTCTTTACAAAAACCAAAAAAAAGAATTTGTTAACCACCTCTGCCATTTCCAATTTCCTGTTATTATTTCTCCCCTCTTCACTGAGCAGTGGGCCTACCCTGTCCTTGGTTTTCCTCTTGCTTCTAATATATTTATAGAATGCCTTCTTGTTATCCTTCTGTGTGTGTCTAGCTAGATTGAGCACGTTTTGTTCCTTTGCCTTTCTAATCTTGCTCCTGCATACTTGCGGTTTGCTTATTATTCATCCTTCATAATTTGACCTAGTTTCCACTTTTTATACGACTCCTTTTTGATTTTTAGATCATGTAAGATCTCCTGGTTAAGCCAAATTAGCCTCTTACCATACTTTCTATCTTTCCTACGCAGTGGAATAGTTTGCTTTTTGTGCCCTTAATAATGTCTCTTTGAAAAACTGCAATTCTCTTCAGTTGTTTTTCCTCTTAGTCTTGCTTCCCATGGGACCTTACCTATCAGCTCTCTGGAATTTACTAAAATCCACTTTCCTGAAATCCATCATCACTATTTTGCTGTTCTCCCTTCTACCATTCCTTAGAATCATGAACTCCACAATTTCATGATCACTTTCACCCACGCTGCCTTCCACTTTCAAATTTTCAACCAGTTCCTCCCTATTTGTTAAAATCAAATCTAGAACAGCTTTCCCCCTAGTAGCTTTCTCAACCTTCTGAAATAAAAAATTGTCTCCAATGCAGTCCAAGAACTTAATGAATAATCTGTGCCTGCTGTGTTAGTTTCCCCAACATATGTCTACATAGTTGAAGTGCCCCATCACCACCAATACATGTGCTTTGGACGATTTTGTTAGTTGTTTAAAAAAAGCCTCATCTACCTCTTCTGTCTGGGTAGGTGGTCTGTAGTAGATCCCTAGCATGACACTACCCTTGTTTTTTAACCCTTTTAACCTAACCCAGAAATTCTCAACAAGTCTGTCTCCTATGTCCATCTCCACTTCAGCCCAAGTGTATACATTTGTAATATAAGGCAACACCCCCTCCCTTTTTTCCTCTCCCTATCCTTCCTGAGCAAGTTGTACCCTTCTATACCAATATTGCAATTGTGTGTATTATCCCACCAAGTTTCTGTGATACCAACTATGTCATAGTTGTGTTTGTTTATTAGCACTTCAAGTTCTTCCTGCTTCTTTCCCATACTCCTTGCGTTTGTATACAGGCATCCAAGATACTGATTTGATTTTGCCCCCCAGTTCTGCCTTGCCCCTCTCCTTTATCTCTGCTATTATAGCCCATGCTCCCTCCCATTTCTGACCCATCTCCCAGGTCTCCATGTTTTTCACTTACCTGTGGGCTTTGGTCACCTGCCCCTATTGAACCTAGTTTAAAGCCCTAGTTTAAACTGATAACTGAAGGTGGGGATCTGGAAGGCCTAATTTAGCTCACACTTAATTGGACCAGGTGTGACAACATTTCTGTGGGAAAAGGAGATAAGATGAAGCTACTGTCATGCTCATTTAAAGAAACTGCAAGCAAACTGCAAATATAGTGCCTTTAGAGGACAACTGGTCAACTGGCTAAGTGACACAGATTCACCACAGTGTGAAAGATCATTTGATGCTGTATCCTACTATGGATAATAGGGTGTCTGGACACTATTATTGACTGCCAGGTAATAGGAGACCTAATCCTCTCCTGCATGCCCAATATGAAAGGGTTCTGATGTGCTACTGGGCTAGCCAGACATCTGGAAAAGAACACCTAGTTGCTCAGAATTCAGATCCACAACTAAAAAAAAAAAAATTCCTTAAGATATACATTTTCAAAAATCATTGTCAATTTTTTTGTGTAAAGAATAATTTTTAGATACATACACTGTCACAACATAAAACAAATTCGCAAATGAGAAACAAAATAATTATTCTATCTAATGCAACACTTTAAAAGTGAACTACAAATCTGAACAAGTAGAGTTAATGTCAGATTTATTTATGTGCCAAGAACTGGGTAGGTGCTTAGTCCTGAGGGAGATCATGACTGATTTGTTTCACAACTCCATTCCCCCCCACAATACATGCTGCAATTTCACAGTTCGCTTAGTAGAGCTCAGTTATATTATTAGGCTCCTTACAACCCAATTCTGGTATCTGCGATATCCAAAATTTGAGTTTCGTACTTTTTGTGGGGTATTGGACACTGACTTTTTGTGGGGTATTGGACAACTCAAATTAGTCTGAGAAAGAGTGATATGATGGGCCTTTATGTTCATTACACATCAACATTTCTAGATCAAATTTGCTCAGCTAACCAGCAAAAGGATGTTTTTAATGGTCAATCTCACAAAGCCATCCTGGGAAATGGCTTTTTCTTTCTTCTGCAACCTTACTGATTCTAAAGATTCTATAGGTCAGACTATGCAATCCCATTGACCTTTACTAGCAAAGCAATTGATACAGTCTTGCATGACCTTCTCATTAATAAACTAGGAAAATACAACCTAGATGGGGCTACTATAAGCTGCGTGCATAACTGGTTAGATAACCATTCCTAGAGAGCAGTTATCAATGGTTCCCAGGTCCCAGAGGGGCAGCCGTGTTAGTCTGTCAATGCCTGCAAAAACTAGGAGTTCTGTGGAACCTTAAAGACTAGTAGATTTATTTGGGCATAAGCTTTCCTGGGTAAAAAACACTTTGTCAGATGCACAATCATCCTGGAAGGACATGATAAATGGGGTTCTTCAGGGATCAATTTTGGGACCAGTTCTGTTCATTATCTTCATCAACAATTTAGATAATGGCATAGAGAGTACATTTATAAAGTTTGCAGATGATTCCAATCTGGAAGTGGTTGCAAATGCTTTGGAGGATAGGGTCACAATGATCTGGACAAACTGGAGAAATGGTCTGAGGTAGATAGGATGAAATTCAACAAGGACAAATGAAAAGGACAAATGCAAAGTGCTACACTTGGGAAGGAACAATCAGTTTCACACATACAAAATGGGAAATGATTGTCTTGGAAGGAGAACTGCAGAAAGGGATCTAGGGGTCATAGTGGATCACAAGCTAAATATGAGTCAACAGTGTGACACTAGCAAAAAAACACAAACATAATTCTGGGATGTATTAAGGGGAGTGTTGTAAAGAAGATATGAGAAGTAATTCTTCCGCTCTACTCTATGCTGATTAGGCCTCAACTGGAGTATTATGTCCAGTTCTGGGCACCACATTCCAGGAAAGATGTGGACAAAATGGAAAAGGTCCAGAGAAGAGCAACAAAAATTATTAAAGGTCCAGAAAAATGACCTATGAGGGATGACTGAAAGAACTGGATGTGTTTAGTCTTGAAAAGAGAAGACAAAGGGGGACATGACATAGCTTTAAAATACCTAAAAAGTGTTTACAAAGGAGGAGGGAGAAAAAATTCTTAACTTCTGACAATAGAATAAGAAGCAATGGGTTCAAATTGCAGCAAGGGAGTTTCAGGTTGGACATTAAGAAAACACTTCCTGTCAGGGTGGTTAAGCATTGAAATAAACTGCCTAGGAAGGCTGCAGAATCTCCATCATTAGAGATTTTTAAGAGCGGGTTAGACAGGCATCTGTCAAGGATGGTCTAGATGGAGGTTGGTCCTGCCATGAGTGCAGGGGACTGGACTTGATGATATCTCAAGGTTCCTTTTAGTTCTATGACTACTGATGAAGATGCCGAAGTACGGAACCCAGTCTGAGTCTCAGATCTCAAGGTCAATTTGCAGGCCTTACAATTAAAACAATTTTTTTTCTGGCAAACTAAGCAAATTATGCCTGGAAATACTGAGAGACAAACACAGAATCAGAAGTGCAGGACTAAAGGGACCTCAACAGATCATCTAATCAGTCCCCTGCCCTCAAGGCAAGACTACATAATAACTAGACCACTCCTGGCAGGTGTTTGTCTAACATAAAACAGCAGAACATTATTTTTATGGAGTAATATTTTAGAGCAAAACTTCACTATAATGAACCTCTCTCAGTGCCCCCCCCCCCCCCCTTCCCTATGTGTGAAATGGGGATAAATGTTCCCTTTATTACTTTTAAGGAATTCTTTACATATGGAAGTCACTGTACAAGACTACTGGGGCCATGTCTCTGTAGTGTTAAATGAAGGACAGGATGAGAATGCCAGGCCATAATGCTAACACTTATGTTGGCAAAACTTTTGTCGCCCAGCAGTGTGAAAACACACACACCTCGGAGCACATAAGCTTTCCCAGCATAAGCGCTTGTGTGCACAGTGCTATGTTTGCAGGAGATGCTCTTGTGCTGACACAGCTATCACCGCTCATTAAGCTGGCTTTTATTATGCTGACTGGAGAGCTCTCTCCTATCAGCCTCAACACCGCTACAAGAGTGTTCTTCCAGTGGCACAGTTGCATTGGTACAGCTGTGCTGGTATAAGCGTAGACATCGCCTAAGTTAAAAAATCATTTCCTATGAAGATCCTGGTATCACTGGCCAAAAGGCTGCCTTAAGGAATAATATGCAAAGGGCCATATTCCATCCTCATGTATGTGTACAGAGCTACCACTGAACTCAGCAGGGAGATGAGAGAGAAGATTTTGGTCCTTACTATTTAATAAGCTACTGCAGAGTTGTTCAGTAAGTTCAGAGAGCTACCAAAGCTCTTAGCTAGGCCAGCAACACCTTAACTTAAATTAGCATATATTTAAAATGCACAGACTAAGAAAAAGGGGAACTACACAATCAAACTTCTCAAAGGATATCAAGTCCACGAAGATGTCTCCTAACAAGGGTTTTTCCTGATATTCAGAAGATGCTGCAGTTAATATCATTTTTCTAACTTTAGTAATGAAAACACTTTATCGTGATTTAGTCTTACTGTATTGACCAGAGCTGATAGCGATTTCAATGATAGAGTCACTTATTTGCGAGGCAGGTTCTCCCTGAGAAAGCACATCTTCAGGTGGTCCAGGCAGAGAGATATCCAGCAGAGCGGAGACGTTGGGAGGAGACAGATGGGTACTGGAGGCCTGTGATGGAAGAAGCGGTGGGGTAGAGAGACCATTCTGGAGAGGGGTCTTGGACAGTTCTGACAGAGAAAGGACTGATGTGTCCTGCTGTAAGAGTCAGAGAATGGACTAGTCATTAGTTTGCATACAACTTGGACACTTATAAAAGTTACAGCAGCGAGATCATGCATTGCAGAGATCTTGAGCATTGGGTTGAAAGAAAAACAGCTGGATGCAAAGAAAGCAGGATAAAAATAAAGTAGAAGACTCCTAGAATACTAGAAAGATCTGCAGGTTCTATATTCTGGACATGGATCAAAGATTTAAAACCACACAGAAGGATAGCCCATAAGCACTCCCATCTCACTACACAGCCCATGCCCTCCTCAACAGCCTGACAAAGTTGGTCTTTGCATCACACCCAGATGCAACTGATTTCAAGTAGAACACTTCCAAAACTTTTCTACAACTGAAACCAGCAAGAGAGTTAGTAAGAGGAGTCTGGTTATTCTACAAGACCATTCTTAACAACGGAATACCGAATCAGGCTTTGTCAGCTGAGAAATGCAGCTGCTTGAAGACCACCCCTGATTTAATAAGACTTATTTTTCTCGACATCTAGATCCAGTGTCAGAGTGGCTTCCCCTTAGTAACACTACACCCACACGGATGGGAATGATCATGTTAGTACAATAAGTATGTGGAATAGAGCATAGCCTGATAAGTGGAAATAAAAAGACCCATGCCCTGAATTTCAAGTAGCAATTTTTCCCTATGTACAAGCTCCTTTACTCCTCCCACTGGTTTATATACATTGGGAGGACGACTTCCACAGCCAGGAGTGTCTAGTCCAAAAGTGAGCCCTCCACCTTCTTCCGCTAAAATAACTGGAGTTCCACCATCAAGTGCTCCCATACATGTCCTTGAAAAGATCTCAATCTCGTGCATTAGCCAGTCTGGTCTGAAGTTATGAAATTAACACATGATACAGTTCTTGCTTCTGCAGTTAGCCACAACAGACACAAAACAAAGTGTTGCTCTTAAAGAGATATTGGTCACTCAACTGGTACTATTATCAGCATCATCACGTTGTTGGATAAGATTGTTTCTCCAGTGATGGCATTCCCAGAATGCCTACTTTACTACTGGGGGAGTTCTGTACCCCTGCATAATATGGAATTTCTGTAGAATTAATGTTCTGTGCAGAATTTCATTTCCCCCCATAGAACTGATGCTATTTAACTGCTGGCCTCCACTATGGGCTGCTGTGTCTAGCAGAACCTGGCTCTCCAGCTCACAAATACAGAACACTTTCCATGGGAGAGGAGTTAGGGCTGAAGGGTTCTGGGCAGCTGTGGTTCCCAGCATGTCCTGAAGGAGGTAGGTAGTGTGCAGGAACTCCATATGAGCCTAGGACCCAATATCAGGCTCTCTCTCTCTCTGGATTCCTGGGCTCTGGTGTGTAAGGGGTGAAGGTGTCTAGCTTGGAGAATGCCCTGTGGCTGGGCTCTGGGAAGTAAGGGATGTAGGTGTCTGAAACCAGGACAGAGCTTTTCCCCCAACATGTGCCCATCTGCATGTGTGACACACCTAGACTGAGGGGCACACAACAAAACATAAGCGAAAAACAAGAATGGAGGTGTTGTAAGGATTTCTTTAACGGTCTACTTACTGGGGGAATCTTTTTTATTTTGTTACAGGTATACTTAATGACTGGTAATATAAATGATCAACTAGATTGATTATATTGTTATTGTAACAAAATATGCAGAATTTTAAAATATTGTGCATAGCATTTTTAATTCTTTGGTGCAGAATTCCCCCGGGAGTTGAGTTATTTCAGTTCCTGGAGTCTACTTTCCCTTCAGATGTTTAAAATAGACTGGTGCAGTATAAAGATACTTTTCTGCCTTGCTGAACTCCTCAACTGTACAGTCACTGCATAAGCACGGTATTAAACAAGATCTATTTGCTCTTCAGAGATCAGCACTTATCAGTTTCACTCAGCTCTTCTGCTCTCATAGCAGCATAAAATCACAATAGAAGCAGTTATCCACAGCAACCTGTGAGACTTCCATTCCAGCACAGTAACAATCAAGAAAGACCATTACCCTGATGAGTGTAGGAAGAGCTATATAACCTGCAGGCTATTTCTACAAGAATGGTTAAAAAAGGGGACAAGAAGAAAAGCAGGCCCTGGAATATGAATCCTTAAATAATGCTTGTGTGAAGAATATCTCTGCTATAAACTTCGTCAGCTGCTCTTTCATCAGTTCATACTGTACCTGGAAGCCATCAGGGACCACCTCCTGCTCATGCTGTGTGGGCAGATTAATGAAAGGAACCCGACACCCGTTACTTGAACCCTAGAAGTGCAACAGGGACTACGTGAGTCACACTTACACACCAACTACAGCAAACTTAGCAGAGCTACAAGAGACAAACACATCTGTTCATCCTTGCCACAATATGCCCCCTAATCTTCACTTCTAAGATGGGATTTCAGGGATACAGCACTCTCCACCATCTCCCTGGGATGGTGGTAAACACTGACACCCGTTCTAGGTATGGATAAGGAAACAATAAGGGCCGTCACAACTCCCACTTACGAGGTGATCTCTCGATGCATCTGGAACCAGAACACAGGCACTCACTCAGGAGACCCATGTGAACATTCAGTCACATTAGGAGAAAACTGCTCTGTACCAGCACTTTCTTGCTTTGCCCACAATTCCGTACTCAATTCCCAAACGATGCCTGGCCTCTTGGTTTTAGATGGCTGGAGTGAGTGACAATTCAAATTTCATGACTGCAAGCCTCCCTACAGGATGGAAACCTATTTTCCAACACAGCAGTGCCTATTTTCCTGAATTCTCTCCACCACATCCTGAACACCACCCACCCACCCTGGGCTAGCCATGCTCTAAAAAGTGCATGCACCCAATAAGCCCCAGGAGGAAGATGAACACAGATTCACAATTAATACAGGTGCTGGCTTTTTACACAAAACAACAAAGATGCTGTCATAGCTTTCAGTCTATTTGAGAGATACGGACCCCTACTGTGGTGATGGAGCCTCCATTTTGATCTGCCCCGTCCAACTCCTGCCCCGTGACAACTGCAGCCACACAGTCTGGTGACAGCGGAGACACACCTGACAAGCCCTCAGAATCCAGAGCAGGCAGGGGGCTGCCAGGGATAATACCAGCACTTTTAGCTGCCAAGTCAATAGCACCTTTGGTAAGATAGAGAGAAAAGATATTAGAGATTTTTTTCTTTCATTGACTGCCCATCTCAATTCCTCTCCAGGGAGTTTTATAGGAGGATCATTCCAGGTAGCTAAATCTTAACATAAGCATAGAGATGCAGGATTGCTAATACTAGGTCAGATCTTGAAGATGGGCTGGTGTCCATATTTAGGAGGCGCAGCATTTTTAGCAACATATTTATCATTTTTCTGCTCCCCCTCCTTAAAGGCATTCCTAGTGCATTGTACTGCATTTCAATGGAGTTTAAAAGAGGTATCCCTATTTTTCTCCACAAATGTTCCTAGTGGTATTTACATGTCAGATAAGCTATTGGAGCATCTGATTTTAAATTCTGCAGTAATACAGTTGGTCATGTAATTTCTTGCACGTGCCTATTGTTTGAGACAGGTGCAATAAAACCAACACAACAGTCTCATCTAGTATCTTTCTTCTGACTGCAGCTTAGGTTTGATATTTCTCTTTAAGGAAAAACCCATAATGCACCTGGCCAGCTTGGTTATTCTGCATGAGGGAGGAAGATTTCTCCATATTAGCTGATCAGCTTATTCTCTGAAGGATAAGGTTGTGCTTTGAATTTTAACTATCACAGGTCACAGTATTAGGGAACTTAGGCTTATCCAGCTGTTTCACAACACTTGACTGTCTTTCTGTGGCAGAGAATTCCCCAGGACAACTGCTCATAATACGGAACAGGATTCCTGGTTGCATCTCCTCACTTTACTAGTTCATTTAACTAAGTGGCCTGTTCTTTTGCTCTGGGGTAGGGTAGAAAAGGAGGGATTGGTGATTTCCCCTCCCTGCCCAGTATTCCATATCCACCAAGACAGGATTAACTAGGCTTCTACTAGCCAGAAGTCACAACACCCTTTACCAAAAGGGCCTAGAACAGAATGTACCATATACTTATGCAGAGCTGAACCTGAGCTACCACATTTGTATTTTAACTTTCCCCAAAGATCAGGGGGTTCATGATGCTGGGTCTGGTTCAAATCCATAGGTACATCCTCCCATCCATATGCCAAGTGTTGGGATTTGGACATGGTATGTGATGCTAGTTTGAAGTGTCTCATCACTGCCCACTCCCCTTCCCTACAGCAAAGGCACCAACAGTTTATATCTGAATGCAGTAAACCAGGGGTGGGGAACCTCACCGCATCTGGCCCCTGGCTTTGGCCCCGGCTTGCCTGGATCTGGCCCATGAGGCTCAGGGATCCCCCTCCCACAGGGCTGGAGCATACAAAATCTATTAGTCTGGGCCCCTCTACGCTCTGGTGTACGAGGGGAATGTGAGGAGTGTCTCCCTCCTTCTTAGTCAGGGGCTTCTCACTTTGCTTCTCACTTGTGTGCAGCCCCTGACTCATTTTTCTGTGGGTCAGCAGCCCTCAACTCACAAAAGTTTCCCACCCCTACAAAAAAAAACAGAATACACGGCTTTTTGGAGGGCAGACTTACTGGACAGATGGTTGGTAGCTTGTGCTGGAAGAACCTTGGGCACAATGGGTCGAGAAACAGCAGCTTTAGTCAGTGAAGACTGGATTGGCCGAAATGACCCTCTCCCTAAAGAGTGCAGAATTGAATAAATCTCAGAATCAGCCAAAACTGGACCTTCTCCTTAAACCAAACCAGAGCACAGTTAAATGGGAGCAATACCAACAATCAAGAGGCAGAGTAAATTCTAAGAAGCTTCCAAACTAAGTTAACACTGAAATTAGTGATGAAATAAAGACTTCAAATAGTAATAGCACAAATCATCAGCAATTCATTGCAAGACCAGGCAATGGCAATGCTGCATGTAGCCACAGTTACATGCCATTACTTTCAATTAAAACAAGCTTGAGGTTCTAATGCTGATTTTGAGATGCACAATGGGATGCAAAGTAACTTGGGGCAATGCTCTAGGCAAGAAGAGGACAGAGGGAAAGGCCAAATGGCAGACAAAACACTGGTCTAGGGATGTTAAATTGTGAGTAATCGACTAATCAAATAGTTGATGCATTTTGCATCGACTATTCGATTGGCTGATAAGGCACCTCTACCTTTGAAGTGTAGCAACAGCCTTAAGGCTGTTGCTACACTTCAAAGGCAAAAGTGTTGCATGGAGCCCGGGGTCAGCTGGTGGCGCTGCCACGTGGGAGCCTGGCGTCAGGATCCATGCGGCATTTCAAAGCGGCAATGCCACATGGAGCCCAGGATCAGCCGGGGAGTCCCCTGGTGATCCTGTGCTCCACACAGCGCTGCCACTTTGAAACACTGCATGCAGCCTGGGGACACCCCAGTTGGCTCCGGGCTGCACACACCGTTTCAAAGTGGCAGTGCCGCGTGGAGCCCAGGGTCTGGCCCCAGGCTCCACCTGGCGCTGCTGCTTTGAAGTACTCCCACCTCTCCCCTTCCCCCCCCGCTTGCTGCCTCTTTCTGATAGAGGCAGCAAATGGGGGGGGCGAGGGGGGCGGAGGGCGTGACTAGTCGACTATCCTATAAGCTCATGCTTATCGGATAGTCACAGAATCATAGAATACTAGAACTGGAAGGGACCTGGAGAGCTCATTGAGTCTAGTCCCCTGCCCTCACGGCAGGACCCAGTACCGTCTAGACCATTCCTGATAGATGTCTATCTAACCTGCACTTAAATCTCTCCAGAGATGGAGATTCCACAACTTCCCTAGTCAATTTATTCCAGTGTTTAACCACCCTGACAGTTAGGAAGTTTTTCCTAATGTCCAACCTAAACCTCCCTTGCTGCAGTTTAAGCCCATTGCTTCTTGGCCTCTGAGGATAAGACAAGGAGAACAATTTTTCTCCCTCCTCCTTGTAACACCCTTTTAGATACCTGAAAACCACTATCATGTCCCCTTTCAGTCTTCTCCTTTTCAAACTAAACAAGCCCCAATTCCTTCAGTCTTCTTTCATCATTCTTGTTGTTTTCTCTGGACCTTCTCAAATTTCTCCACAACTTTCTTAAAATGCGGTGCCCAGAACTGGACACAATACTCCAATAGAGGCCAAAACCGCACAGCGTAGAGTGGAAGAATGACTTCTTGTGTCTTGCTCAACACTCCTGTTAATGCATCCCAAATGTTTGCTTTTTTTGCAACAGCGTCACACTGTTGGCTCATATTTAGCTCGTGGTCCACTATGACCCCTAGATCCCTTTCTGCAGTACTCCTTCCTAGACGTTCTGTATGTGTGAAACTGATTGTTCCTTTGTAAGTGGATTACTTTGCATTTGTCGTTATTAAACTTCATCCTATTTACCTCAGACCATTTCTTCAGTTTGTCCAGATCATTTTGAATTATGACCCTGTCCTCCAAAGCAGATGCAACCCCTCCCAGCTTGGTATCATCCTCAAACTTAATAAGCGTCCTCCCTATGCCAGTATCTAAATAGTTGATGAAGATATTGAACAGAACCAGTCCCGTAACAGACCCCCTGCAGAGCCCCACTTGTTATGCCCTTCCAGCAGGATTGTGAACTGTTATTAACTACTCTCTGAGAACGGTTATCCAGCCAGTTATGCACCCATAACTGTCGACTAGTCCTTCACATCCCTACACTGGTCAGTGAATGTTTTACCATATGAAATTCATAGAACACCCTGACACTAGAAAAAGTGTAACGAAGTTGTCTACAACTATTCTTTAAGGAAAAGAATTCCTGGCTCAGTATTTCAACCCATAAAGTCTCTATCTTTAGGTAGAACTCCATGGAACTCGGCGTTGGGAGAGAGGGAGAAAAACTGTGAATGTATTACAACCATTAGCCAGTCAACCCCATGGGACATGACTAAACTGGTGATGAGTTGTGGTTTTGAAAAATCTTTTTTAATTATTCCCTTACTCCTCATCACATACAATGGTAGGAGAGCCTTTCTAATTCATCCCAACGCAACATCAACATTTCCCACTATGGATCTTCATTTTGTAATGCAGAAAGGGCAGACTCACCTGTTATGGAAGAGTTGGATAAGATAGAGAAGGAGCAGACATGCTGGGACGGATTTCCTGATGGCCTGGGGAGCAGTGTTCTCTGTGTGGGGGAGATAACAGATGAAAGTCAATTTAAAAACAAAATAGGGTGAGTTGGTTTCAATAGGGTGAGTTGGTGCCCTTTGCAGCTGTGATGTCTTACAGAATAAGGAGCTGAATGTCCAGACAGCAGTGACTGTGAGGGCACCTACCTGTTAGAAACCGCAAGAACCAGTCCCACTTTTGTTTAAGAGGGAATGTAAGTTACACCTCTTCTTTTTCAGCAGCGCTACATGACATTGAACTTCTATCTGGACAACATCCAGAGACAGAAATTAAACTGAGCTCCCCTCTCACTGAGGTGCAGCAGTCTCCTAGTCCCCATAGTATTTAACTGTAGTGCTGTCTTTGAGCATGGGCTCAAGCTTTCATGTGGGACTTGATCCTCTGTCATGGCTATTAACTAAAAGATATCGAACAATGAAGGAAACCACATTCAGAAATTTTAAAGGATTAATTGTATAGAACAGAACATCTCCCTGATGCTCGTAAAATGGCAATTTCTTAGTCACAGGAGACCTTGAAGGCAGAGGTTAGATGAAACTAAAGATCCTCTGGTCACATGCTAGCATTTTATAAGACTTTTTCAAACAAATGCCAAATAATATTTCTATTTCCTTATACTTTGTTGTTCTGGCCAGCTATATCAGCCCTGAATCTAACCGCGCCCCCCCCCTCCAAGCTGCGCTTTTACAATAATTTTTCTTTTTGGGCTGGGATTTGCAGGGAGCTTTAAGGAGGCCAATGATACTCACCTACCAGTGAAACTTGGAAGGAGCTGGACACCTTGAACCTTTCGGCCCCACTGTAAATCCCAACCTTCATTTTTAAATTAGCACCTCCTTTGAACTAGTTTGTTTTTATATTGGTATAAATTGCCTCTCCTGATTCAATAGACCAGTGTTTCCCAATTTTA
Source organism: Rafetus swinhoei (assembly GCA_019425775.1). Lineage (NCBI taxonomy): Eukaryota > Metazoa > Chordata > Testudines > Trionychidae > Rafetus > Rafetus swinhoei. The sequence goes on along the minus strand of CM033443.1, from coordinate 41,133,772 downwards.
TTTGGCCGAGGAACCCTTTTCAGCTTTCCAGAATTTCAAGGAACCCCTAGGTTTGTCAAACAAAAAAAAAAAAAAAAAGGGGGCAGGGGAGGAGAGAGGGACCCACCAATTCATGAAAATCACATTCCTTCCCCGAGACACCCCCATCTCCCTTCCGTGAGGCCTCATCCGCTCTGTTCCCCTCCTCTCCATCACTTGCTATCCCCAGCCCTTATACCTGTCTCAACCTAGTGAGAGTGAGGTGTGGGGTGGGAATGAGGGATTTGGGTGTGGGAAGGGGTGAGAAGTACAAGCTCTGGGAGGGAATTTGGATGCAGGAGAAGGGGCTGTTGGCTTGGGGAGGGGGCTCTAAGCTGGGGAGTGTTGGGCTCAGGTGGAAGGTTGGGGTGCTGAGCAAGCCAGGGCTTGTGGATGTGAGGGTGCAGGAGTTTGGGCTGGATATTTGAGGGACTCAGGGCAAGAAGTTTGTGAGTATGATGGGCTCAGGACACAGATTTGTGATGTGTGGATGGTGGAGGAATGTTGTGGCAGAAGACTGAGGATGTGGGGATGCAGGAGTTTGGGGATGTAAGAGGCTCAGGACAGGGGGTTCCAGTGTATGATAGGCTCAGATCTGGGGTCAGGTGGTGCAGGAGTGTTGTGATGCTGCAGTGAAATGGGGGTTTGGTCCCAACTGGGGCTTGTTGGCCTGGCTTCATTTTTAAATAAAATATTATGTCAAACTCAAAGGTTTTAGCATTGTCTTTATATATGAGAGGGTGAGGAACCTGTTTTGAGTCAAAGGTCACTGACCCACAGAAAAGTCAGTTGGGGCCACATGAGATGCAAAAACAAAACAAAAAGCTCCTCCAAAATCCCCAAGCCTCACTAATGTGGTCCCAAATGTGCTGGTGGGGTAGGGGACAGAGTGCTAGTGGGTGCTGGGGCTGGGGAGAGGGTGCTGCTGGGTGGAAGGATGCTGGCTCAGGTGGCAGGGTGCTGGGGCAAGGTGCTGGGGCAGGCAGGTGGCAGGGTGCTGGGGTCAGGAACATGGTCCTGCTGGGCACTAGGGTGACTGGCAGGGTGCTGGGACAAGGAACAGGGTGCTGCTGGGTGCTAGCGTGGATGGCAGGGTGCTGGGGCCAGGGCCAGGACCAGGGCCAGGTGGTGCTGAGTCCTGGGGTGTGAGGCAAGGTGCTGGGGCCAGGGCAGTGCTAGGGTGGATGGCAGGGCTGCCAAGGAGTCGGGATAGGGATAGGGTGCAGGATCTGGGAGGGAGCTGGGGGGCGGAAGGGGACAAGGTCTGGGTGGTAGGTAGGGTGCAGAAGCAGGCTGGATGTAGGGTGTCTGGCTATGAGGGAGGGTGCGAGGAGGGGACTTGGGTAGGAGTTGGACCTCCCTGATCTGGCACCCTCTAGACCTGACTGGTCCCAGATGAGGAATTTTTGGACCAGGGAGGTCATTTCAGGGCTCCTGGTTCCCTCTCCCTTCCCCACTAGGCTTCTTTGCACCTCTATCCCCTTCAACCGAACTAAGCTGCCCACCCCTGCTGGTTCCTGCACTTCCCCAAAACCATCCTCACAATCCAAGGGAGTGCAGCACCAGTTCCTGCAGCCCCTCACAGCCCAGCTGAGCTGCCCATCTGTTCTGTATGCCCTCCCCATCCACCTCAGCCCAGCTGAGCCCTGCACTGGTTCCCTGCATGCCTCCCCCACATCACAGCTGAGCCCTGTTTCCCTGCACCTCCTCCAAGTCCCACAAAACTGCTGAGCCAAGAGCCGATTCCCTGCCCCTCCCTCCCCTTGAGTCTAGCCCCAGTTCCCGGCACCTCCCTCCTCCTGCAGCCAAACTGAGCTCTGAGCCACACACACACACACCCCACCCCACCCCACAGCTCAGCCCCCCAGACCTCCCCACTTGGCAACCCAGCTGAGCTCAATTTCCCTGCACCTTCCCCCAAACCATGTAGACATGCTGAGCCAGTGCTGATTCCCTGCCCCTGCCTCCCTCCCTCCCCTTGGCTGTGTCTACACTGGCACGATCTTGTGCCAAAGCGGCCGCTCTTGCGCAAAAATTTGCTGCCTGTCTACGTTGGCCGTGTGTTCTTGCGCAAGTACACTAACGTTCTCATGTATGAAATCAGGGCTTCTTCCGCAAGAACTATGATGCTCCCGCTCAGGAATAAGCCCTTTTGAGCAACTATTCTTGTGCAAGAGGCCAGTGTAGACAGGCAACATGAATTTCTTGAGCAAGAAAGCCCTATGGCTAAAATGGCCATCGGCACTTTCTTGGGCAAGAGAGTGTCCACACTGCCATAGATGCCCTTGTGCAAAAGTACAGTTCGCACATGGCAGTGTGGATGTGTTCTTGCGCAAGAAACAACCAGTGTAGACATAGCCTAAGAGTTTCCTCACATGAGCACAATGAATTTTGTGTTGTGCACCAGTATTGAGTTCATGTGGCTTGTTTGGATGTGCCACCCAAGTTATTAATAAATATTTTTAAATCTCTACCTTTTCCTCTGCTGCCATGTCTCCTCCCCTTGCTCCATCAGCTCCCTGGTGCCTGCTGCCCCCACTCCTCACCCTCCTCTGCTGTCCTGACTCCTGCTCTTCTCACTGTCCTCAGCCCTCCTGCAACCTGCCCCCTCCACCAGCCCTTCTCTCCCCCTGTGCCCACTTCTCCAGTAGCCCCACTCTGATCATGTGAGCTACCCCTCCTCATCCCCTCTTCTAACACCTCCCTCTACACACCTGCCCTGCATCTCTCCTCTGGTGCTGGTCCCTCCACTGCAGGTGTCTGCCCTTCTGCTTCACCCCCAGAATCGCCTGGCACCTGCACCTTCTCTTACCCTGCACCCTCCTGGTGCCTCCCCTTCCTCACTTCTCCTGCCCCCTTTGCTCCATTTTTCCTGATGCCCACCCCTCACCACCCTCTGCCCCCATTCCCCTCATGCCCCTGTGCCCTCACACGACTTGCTCCATCCCAGCCTTCCTCATGCCCACCCCTTCTTTCAAGCCCTCTCCCAGCACCTCCCCTCACCCCTCTAGCCCCCAATGCCCTTACCTTCTCCCCTCCCAGCATCACCCTGTCCCCCTCCCACTGACACCTCCCCTCCTGCCCTTTTCCTCATTGTCTGCACTTGGACCCCTGCCAGGGGTCTCTCATCCACCCCTGTCCCTTTGGTGCCTTCCCCTTCCCCTTCCCCTCTGCCTCCACACAAGCATCTTCCTCTCCCAGCCCTTCCCCTTTCCCTCTGCACAAGCCCTTCCCTTCCCTCCCTCCCTCTCCTGTACCTTCTGCCTTCCACTTTGCAGGGCCGGAGTCTGTGCTCTGTCCCCGGACTCCGAACCCGCAACTCAGCCGCGCAGCGCAACACAGCGCCCAGCAAGTTTAAAATCCCGGGCCGTGACGTTACGTCACGTCCGGGCGTCTCCCCACCCACTGGTTTGAGCGTGCTGCGCAGGGCAGCAGCAGCAGCCGCCAGCAAGGGGAAGCTCAGAGAAGGTTGCGCACGGCAGGGACGGGTCCGGGGATGGGGGAGAGACGCTCTGGGGCCGGGGTGGGAGGACGGGGAGGGGGTGTCGAGACCGGGACCAGCACCAGCTCCAGCTCCAAATATTGCTGGAGCATGGGCACCACGAGCCCACACAACTCACCGCCCATGCCTCTGCTGGCTAGCCGGCTCTCTCTCTCTCTTTTTCAGAGGGGCGGGGAGCGCTGGCTCCGCGCGGAACCCCTCGTTTTGCTCCGCGGAACCCCAGGGTTCCGCGAGCACCAATTGGGAAACACTGCAGTAGACATTTCAAAAACAGTCAGTGAAGAGAAACTGAAAATCTTGTTGCAAAAAGGAATGAGACATCAGGATTCCAAATGTACACAAAAAATCCAAGTCTGCAGGTACAAAGCAGAATTCCAGCTACGATATTCATTTGTTCCAAATTTTCTTCCAGACAATATTTTTGCTTTCCCAACCTCCCTTCCATGTGGCTACACAATACTGTACACTCACTATACTGTTACTGCAGTTGCTGTTGCAGGAATTTAACTAGTCTGGTTATTTAGGAGGCCAAATGAGAAAGTTACTTATCTTGTGCAGTAATGATGGTTCTTCAAGATGTGTCCCCTTATAGGTGCTCTATTTTAGGTATGTATGTGCCCCTATGCTTCTAATCAGAGATTCTTGTTACCAATGTCTGTTTGGTCTGCACATGCACTCTCCCCTCATGCTCTGCCTTAAGGCTAATTAGCACTGTGCAGATGAACCCCCCGAGGTCCTTCTCTACTCCAAAAGCAGAGGGGAGGAGAGCAGGTTGCTGAGCACCCATAGGGACACACATTGCAAAGAACCATAATTACTGCACAAGGTGAGAAACTTTCTCCTCTTGAGTAGTGTCCCTGTGGATATTCCACTCTAAGTGACACCTGAGCAGTATCCCCAGGGGAGGCGGAGGCTCTGTAGTAGAGCTTGTTATGGACAATATGGAGCCGAAGATGGTGTCAGCAAGAGCCTCCAGTAATCGCAGTGTTCTGTGAACATACGAGCAGATGCCCAAGTTGCTGCAGCTTTTGCTATCCAAAGTACTTACACTCACCTTAAATATATTTTGTCAGGAAAAATGCTGGGAGGCAAGATTTCCAATACCAGTATGGCCCAGTGGAAACCCTCCCCCCCATTCTAGTTAATAGGGAAGTCATTGCTGAGACAGTGCCCACACCTGACATGTTGATGTATGCTTTAATTAAAAAATGGGAAACTAACTTGAGTGCCCAAAAGTCACTCTGGAATAAAGGATTGCTTTAGTGCAAGCACCTCCCCCTCCCAAGGAATTGGACACTGGGCCAAAAAAAACCCCAAGCATATTTGGTTTACTGACAGTAGCTCCATGGTAATAAAAGGCAAACTGGTTATTAAATACACAGTCATTAACCTGGAGGAAGAGGTTAATCCAGGGGTCTCTGGATCATGAGTCAGCACAGCATGCTGAGGTTCACCCTATACAACACGATCTAAATGAGTACAAAGGCTTCCCCAGACACATGCATATGTACACACACACACACACACACACACACACACAGTTATAGAGAGATGCTGATAATGTGTGTGTGAAATATGTATGTATGACTGGCAAAGAAATGAATGGAAAGCAGCTGATGGAAAGGACACTACCTATCTATATGTGGGTTACAAACAGCTGCAAGCAATTGAAAATGTGACATGTAAAAGCACATAGCAAAGGATCAGGTGCCAAAACCACCTGGAACAATTGAGCTCGACAATATGAGATAGCCGTTATTACCAGGAGCCAGAGAAAGCAGGCCAACAAAAGTACTTCTCATTTGCCAGTTGATACAACTGGCTATTCTAAACACACTCCAGGAAAAAAGGAAATATAAGAATTCATTAATGTAGCACACCAATTTATGCATGAAGGAATAGAGGAGACTTTGAGAAGCCAAATGGGAGTGTCTTTGTCCAGCATAGGGGACAGTGGAAAGACCCATCAGTGATTAAGCTGTGTCCACTGTTATGAACACACGTGTTAGAGGTCCACTAAAGTCTGCAGGATACTAGTACCATGCTTCATTAACAATAAACCTGGCGGGCACCTTTGCTACTAAACCAAGTCTTGTGGTCATGTAGGGTAAAAATTTCTGAGGCAGGCTATTATATTCTGTTAAGAACCCCTATTCTAAATTTCAAGTCTGGAACAGGCACACAAACACCTATACCAAAGGCACAGTACATGAAAGTTACCCCCTTCCCCCCACTTAGCTCACTGGAGGAAGGTCATCATAAAGATAACTACCTAGATAATTACATCCCAGAGAAAGGCCCTAAGGGTGAGAGACAGGACATAACACAGTCAATGATGCTAGGAACAAATGCGCAATTATCATGTACCCTTACTGCCTCTGCTTTACCCTCTAGGTGCAACATCAATGGATCACATCCATGCAAAGATACCTTCCTGACACCAACAGACATATCGCCACTTAACACATAATTAACAACTGATGTCTGCTTTGTTTAAGTACTTGTTTAACTAGATAGAAGGTATTCTGTAAGCGGAATACACTATGTAACCTTTAGATTATTGCTTTTATTTTGCCTCACGGTTAGCACCTATCCAGGGGGTCCAGGATCTCTCCCCCGCCCCGCCACCACTTCATCCGCCCATCAGCATCTTATATAATCCATTGTAACCTATTGTCTGGCAGTGTTCACCAAGCCTAACAAGCGAAGTGACATGCCACCAGCGCTGTGTGTGATAAACCCTCCTGCCTGCTTCATACACGGTGTCCAGATTCTGTTCCAACAGTCTCATTCGGCAGTTCACTTGAGGTCTGCTGTGCCAGCTCCTTACGCAGAGCTGGGATGGTATAAGGGAGAACACTCAAACATCCATCAACATCTGACAAACCGCAGAAGGTAAACATAGCAGACGGTATACAGTGTAGACACAGCCTAAAAATGACTAAGATAAAGGCTTTCTAAAGATCTGTAATATCTGTAAACGAACTGCTAAATACTGCATCTCTAGCTGGGACGGTTAGGTAGGTAGGAAGGAAGGCAGGCTTGTGCAGCAGCACTACTGAGGAGACAGGACACCGATACCAATGATCTCTACGCAGAAACAGGGATGCACATACACCAAGAGTGGAGCACCCACAGGGACATGACTTGAAGAATTCTTGTTCTACGACCCTTCTGTTTTATTTCCCCAGAGGACATGAGGGATGAAGCTAGAATTTTTAGAAAAAAATAGTGTATCAAATTCACTGATGGTCTACTCAGCAAGCAAACAAATTCCAAACTCAAGACAATTTCTCTGACCTGTACCACCAATGGCTTCCGCAGGTGCCTGTTCCGCAATCTCCTTGGTTTTGGCAAGAAGTAGTCTGACTGCATCTGGGGGAGGAGAGGAGGAAGAGGGAGAGAAGGAAACTTGTTACAGTGTTTTGACCACCCAGTCATGAAAAATTCCTCCCTAAACTCTGCTGATGAATAAACTATTTATTAAAGACACCAGAAACAAAAAACCCCAGCTCTTTATCAAAACACCCGAGTCAGAGGCTGGGAATGGGCAACAGGATAGATCTTGATGGTTACCTGTTCTGTTTATCCCCTCTGAAGTACCTGGCACTGGACACTGTCAGAAGACAGGATACTGAATTAGATGGACTTTTGGTCTGACCCAGCGTGGCTATTCTTCTGTTTCAAATCATCTTAAGGTCCTTCACGCCATAACTATCTGCAGATCATATACCTCCCCCATATTTAGGGAACATAGAATAATATACATTTTTTCAATAATTAGACTTCATAGTTCAGTGGAACTTGACCCTCATTGAATACGTTTGATTTCCTTAACCTAGAAATTAATACTTTAAGTTCATCCACCACTTCTCCTCAGCATTGGGGCCACTTGGTCCAACTGAGAGAGTATTAGACTGGGAATCAGGAGATCTGGGTTTTATTCCTGAAACTGCTACCGACCTGCTGTGTGACAGTGGGCAAGTCACCTCACCTTTACATGCTTCTGCTTCCCTTCCCCCTCCCATGGTTGGTCTGTATTGTCTATTAACACTGTAATCAATTTGGGGCAGGCCCAGGCTCACCACATGTTTATACGAGGCCTAGCACAATGGGGCCCGGATCTCTTTTAGGGACTCAAGGAACTACTCCAGTAATGTTTTCTGCCAGTAACACTCATTTTATAAACTGACCAACACATTATTTTACCAGCTTTATGAGAAGCAAGCTCACTCCCAAAGGTAATGTTTTACTAACTACTCATCTATCATGGTTTGGGAGGAGGAAGTTACTTACCCGTAACTAGAGATTCTTGCAGATGTACCTGTATTCCACTGTGGAATCAGGCATTTGGAGTAAGCATTTTAAAGTAGTGCCTGTGGGTCCATGCACACAAGCCTATTTGCCTCATGCTTCTGTCTGAGGTGACAAAGGGCATAGCAGATTATACCTCCAGTTCTTTCTCCAACGTGAGTGTTACAGCTCTGAAGTAGAGGGGAAGGAGGGTGGAAAGTGGAAAACAGATGGACACCACACATCTCAAAGAACCTCAGTTAGAGGTAAGTAATCTCCTCTTCAGGGGATGGCCCAATGGCGGATGACTGACAAGTAGTACCTAAGTAAGAGGAGGATGTGAGGATGAGGACAGTAGGATCATGTGGAGAACCACCATGCCAATGGAGCATCTGCCACCAAGTCCTTCATCAACGTGGAGTGTGTGGAAAATGTGTGGACAGAACTCCACGTGGCTGCTCTAAATATGTCTGCGAGACATCCTCAAGGGATGCTGTGGTTGTTCCTTCAGCTCTAGTGGAGTGAGTTTGTACCCTCATGGGAGAAAGCAGATTCTACAGCTGATAGTAAAATTTAATGCGGCCGGAAATCCATTTGCAGATGGCCTGTCCCATGATTCTTCCTGCTACCCCAACAAACAGTCTAGGGGACTTCCTGACTTTTTGTTCTCTGTAAGTAAAAGGTCAAAGCCTGTCAGCTGCTGAAGGGAGACAGCATTTGTGGGAATAAAACAGACAGATGAATGTACTGGTTAATATAAAACTGAGAGACCACCTTTGGTAAAAATAAAATTTCAGGTGTAGGTGTAAGGTTGACCTTATGGAATACTATACATAGCAGGTCTGTCATCATACTTTTGAGTTAATCAACCCTTCTCAGTAAAGTGATAGCACAAAGACAGGTGACCACCATGAAGAGGAGGAACATTAAGCAGGATGCCATTGGTTCAAAGGGGTGGGTTGTTAATAATGAAAATACCAGATTCAAGTCCCACTGAGGTGTGATAATTTGCAGAGTGGGAAGGTTCTGAGGAGGCCTTTCCAAAAATCTGTCAGGCAGTGGGTGTGTAAAAACAGAGTAACCGTCTGTTGGAGGATGGAGCACATCAACTGCCACTAGGCAGACTTGCAAGCAGCTGAGAGTAAGAAGAGGTATCCTTTAAGATTAGAATGTAGCCCAGGATTAGGGGAATCTCAGCAGCTTTTGGAATCACCATCTTTATGCTGTGCCAAAGAAGAAAAACACTTTCACACTTTGCCTAGTAACGTTGTCTAATGGAGTCTTTTGTACTGTTAGAGAAAATGGCTTGCAGTGCTGAGCTATATAGCATACCTGAGAGAGGGCGACAGACCCTGTACCACAGGCCTGTCTTGTGGAGGGGGATATGAGTTTCCTGAAGTGGAAGGCCCTGATGGAAGAGGAGATTCTGAATTCAGTAAAGCAAAGACATCTTTGGGTGCAGCCACAGATCAAAATCTTCTGCCAAAAAGGACACACTCCTTTTTGGCAACTGCTACTGGTGATTTACTGGTGGTGGAGGGTCTCATGTTTTGAGAGGTGCCAAAGATGGTGATAATGATGGGTCAACTGCCTGAAACTGACAGATCTCACTTTTTATAGGTCTTCTTCTTGTGCCTCCAACTTAGAACATGCTACATTCCCATGGGCTGAGAAAGTGGAAGGAAAGTTTCTTTGAGATAGACCTGGAGGAAAACTTAGTCCCATGTTTATGGGAGTTCTTTCTAATCTCCCAAACAGGCCCCAACACAAGCTCTATATGGCTGGCTCTGTCATTACTTGGAGATGGATGTAATAACACCAGTGAGGAGTGTGCCTCCTGATTCTGGCCAATGCATGGGGGACTTTTTCAGCCTGGGTCCAATTGTGATTTCATGACCATTTCCAGCAGATACTTCGAGAAACAAAGTGCTCTACCTTGGGTAGAGCTGAAGAAAAATGGAAACACTACCTCCAGTGAGAGCATCTTCCAAGCTGCAGAGACAGCACTAGTGGTCACTGATGACCAAGAATGATCATGGGCAGGAGGCTCAGTCTGAAATTCTGGGCATAATCTGGTACTTGGATGAGGTGTGGAGAGACTGGGAGAAGTCACTGGCCTCTATTCAGAACTGTTAAAACTACAATTAAAGGCATTAGAGCTGCATCAGAAATGAGCACACTGGAAGTTCCAACCCAGACTATGTGATGGTGAGAATCAACTGGTGATGTGGTCGGTCTACCCTCCCTTTTATCGCCTCGAACAGAAGCATGAGATGAGTAAGGGTGCATGTGCAGACCAACAGACACTGCTTTCCTATTCTCTCATTCTGAGTGCATGTGTAGCCCAAAGTGGAATACAATAGAGATCATCACTCAAAGAAGAGCAAGAAGTTATTGACTCAACAAAACCTGATGGGACATTTCAGACGTCAAACAAAGATTGATATCAACTAGTTTTTCTACACATAAGATATAACTTTGGCTTCAACTGGTGAACTTTAATCAGCTAAGTGCCAGTGAGATGGCATTCTGGCTTTTAAGATGATGTAGCTTTGAAGCTACTCAATCACCTTAGAAGCTTCTTCCAGTGGAATACCAGGTCTGAACACTGCTAGAAGCATTTTTTTCTTAAGGAAGATGGTTCTTTTAAATATTCAAATCAGTTGTTTTTGGACCAGCAGGATTTTAAACCCTTACTAGCTGGGTCAGACTCCAGCATGCTATACTTTTGGTCAGTGATCTCTGTAAGAGGGCATGCCTGCCTGAAGTGTGATTCTGAAGAGGTCTGTCTTAATTCCTCTTCTTCCAGGGCTCTTTAAACTCCCTGCACGTTCTCTCGTGGCTAACACCATCTTTGCATGGGACTGGTTCAATATGGGAAGGTTACTCACCTGGTACAGTAACTGGAGTTCTTTGAGATGACAGTCCCCGTGGGTGCTCCACCTTTAGGTATGCCAGCGCCACTGCACCTCTTGTCGAAGACTTTTGGACAGCAGTGCCCCCGTCGGCTGTGCATGCAGAACGCCAGCATGCAACATTTTTAAACGGCTAGCCCACATGCGCAGCCAACCGCCTCCTCAGTTCCTTCTCTGACCTGGATGTAGTTGGATCCTTAGCAGAGGGGAGGAGGGTGGGTGGAGCACCCACGGGGACAACCATCTCGAAGAACTCCAGTTACTGCACCAGGTGGGTAACCTTCCCTTCTTCAAGGAGTGTCCTTGTGGGTGAACCACCTTTAGGTGATTATGAAGCAGTAGTTGTGCTTGGTGGTGGGCCTTTTGGTGGATTTGACTTGGTAACTGCAAGTATGTCCTGCCGAAATGCGTATCAGCATCTGCAAACAATTGGATGGTGTAGTGTTGTGTGAAGGTGTGTGCTGAGCCCCATGTGACAGCTTTGCAATTTCTTCTGTTGGCACATCCCGGAAGAACGCTGTTGATGTGGCCATTGCTCTGTACGGTGGCTCCTTCTGGAATACAGTATAGGCTAGAGTATACAGCCCGAGATCCATTTGGACAGTCTGCTTCAAAACTGGGAACCCTTTTGACCTCTCTGTAGATGACACAGAGTTGTGGAGTTTTGCAAAAGGATTCCATGCATTGTGAGTAGGAGACAGCCCTTCAGATGTTGAGGGTGTATAATGCTCTTTCTCTGTGGTCCTTATGGAGTTCCGGGAAGAAAATTGGTAAGTATATGGGTTCATTACAGTGGAACGGGGTAAGTACTTTTGGGAGAAATTTGGGATGAGTACAAAGGACCTTATGAAATACTGTATACGGGGGTTAACTCACCCACTCTTTTTGCAGAGGTAATTGCAACCAAAAAAGCAACCTTCATTGATAGATGTAGAAGGGAACAGGTAGCTAGTGGTTTGAAGCACTTGCCTATTAGCGCCCTAAGTACAAGGTTATGGTCCCACATGGGAGTTGGGTCTCTTCTTGGTGGGAACATATTGTGTTGGCCCCGGAGAAATCTTTTAACGGATGGGTGAGTAAAGGCGGAGTGACCCTGTAGAGGAGGATGTAGAGCCACAAGGGCAGCAAGGTGTACCTTAATGGAGCTTAGTGACAGTCTGGTTGATGCATGTGTAATAGGTAACTAAGAATATGTGAAACTCCAGCCTCTACTGGAGTGTGGTTCTGTTTTGAGCACCATACAGTAAAATGGTTCCATTTTTGTTTATATGTTTTCTTGCTTGCAGGCGGGAGTTCATCAGGATTTGTTGTACTTCCTTGGGATACTGCATTTCCACAGAGGTCAGCCAACTAACATCCACGCGTGAAGACGGATTGTGTGGACAGCTGACTGGTGGATCTGACACTTCTGTTGTGTGACCAGGAACTGGATTGGAGGAAGTATGGTGGACATACAATCATCTGCAACAGGTAAGGATACCAGATTTATCTGGGCCAACTCATGGCTATGAGTTTGACTTTGTTTCTATCCTATTTGACTTTCAGGACAGTGTGTTGAATAAGTGGAAAAGGTGGGAATGCATAGAGGATGGGTGCTTCCCATTTTACGCTGAACATATCCCCTAACGAGCAGGGGCTTATGCTCGCTCTGGAGCAGTAGTATGGGCACTGTGTGTTTTCATGGGTGGCAAACAGGTCCACCACTGGGAATCCTGTTTCAGTATTGTGGGTTTGATTCCCACTTGTGATTCTCTGGGAAGTTTCTGCCAGGACATTGTCTTTGCCTACGAGGTAGGTTACAATCAGGCTTATGTTTCGCAGACTGCGCCATTCCCACAATCAGACCACTTCCTGGAAGAGCTGGTAAGATCGGGCTCCCCCCATCAACTGATATACATTGTGATGACATTGTCTGTAAGTATGTGTATTGTTTTGCTCTGAATTAGTGGGAGGAAATGTATGCAAGCAGTGTACTGCCCTGAGTCCGACCAAGTTGATGTGTTTGTTGGCCTCCTCCTTGTTCCACTGGGCTTGGATGATGTGCTTGCCCAAATGGGCTCCCCAACCCGTTAACGAGACATCCGTAGTGACTGCCAATGTTGCAGGGGGTTTCTAGAATGAGACCCCTTTGCACACATTGTGATGTAGTGCCCACCATGCAAGTGTGGTCTTTATTTTGCTTGGCATGGTAAGGCGTTTGTTTATATGGTGTATATACAGCCTATATACTGTCCTTAGCCAGGCCTGAAGTGGCCTCATGTGAAGCCGGGCATGCAGCATCACGAATGTGGCTGCGGCCATATGTCCCAGGAGTTGTAGGCAGTGGCAGGCTGTTACACAGGGACTGGTCTGTGCCAGGGATACCAGGTCCTCGATTGCTGAGAGCCTGTGTTCCGGCAGGGATGCTAATGCTTTCTTGCAGTCCAAGTGCGCTCCTATGAATTCTAAAGTTTGTGTCAAAGTCAGCACGCGCTTTGCTAAATTTATCTGGAGGCTCAGAGTGTCGAACAGTGTTCTGGTGATTGTTACTGCCTGTTCCGTGTTGCACACAGTGGGGCCTTTTAGCAGGCTGTTGTGGAAGTATGGACATCGCCATATTCCTATTTTCCTTAGGTGGGTAGCCACCATCACCAGTATCTTTGAGAAGACTTGGGGCTGTTGAGAACTCAAAGGCTAACACTTTGTATTGGAAGTGTAGGTCCCTTATAGTGAACCGTGAGAATCGTCTATGGGATGGATGCATTGAAATATGAAAGCATGTGTCCTGAAGGTCTAGCGAAGACAGCCAAACTCTCTTTTCCAAGGCAGGAATGATGGTGGTGAGGGTTATAAAGATGTATTTTTAATATCTCTACCTCTAAACTTTACAACTTAGCAGAAAGACTTGTAGGATGCCAACTAGCTCTTCTTCATAGCTCTTTCACTCTTCTGTTTATTTTTTTTTCCAACTTGCAAGCCTTACAATATTTGCATAGTAGCACCTTGCGTGTGGAGACAGGTACCAAGGTGAAAATATAGAACATGGGACTGCTGTCCTGACTTTGTAGTCCACTTTTGTATCCAAATCAGTGAAAGCTTTTCTTTTTAATTTTAATCAAAGTTGCCATGGAATTTCTAGTCTGCTGCACAAGTGTTGGTAAATTGGGGAAGGTTCAGAGAAAAGCCCCTAGATTGATTTAAGGTTTTTAAAAACATACCTCACAGTGATAGACTTAAAGAATAGAATCCCTTCCTCATGTGTTCTGGTGATACCCCTTCTATGGCTCCTGGCTGTAAGAGGTGTTGCACCTCTTGTACGAACACATGCTCGTAAGAGGGGTCCCTGAAAGGGGACGGGGAGAGGAGTTGGGAGTGGGGGATGGTAAGGGAATGGGATGGAGTAATCCGTTTTGATAATTTCTAGCACCCACTTGTCAGTGGTGATGGTCCACCATGCAGAATAAAATGCAGTTAGTCTGCTACCAAATGTTGTGGAGGATTTGGATTGCTGCCTTGGAAATATTGGGGCTAATCCTCAACCAGACCTTCAAAACGTCTGTCGAAATGTTGATGGCTGCTGCGCTGCTGCATGGTTGGAGCCTGCATGCCCTCGGTCTGCCTTGGGCGTTGGTGTCTGTTGTCATAATATCTTGGCTATTGGTTAAATGGAGTTGGCTTGTACCTCTGTGTGTATGACCTTCCCTGATTTATTTTGTTCACAGGCACGTGTATGGAGTGACGCATTGGTGGATTCTGCATAGAGTTTGGGGAGGTCCTTGACTGTGACTCCTCCTCAAACAGGAGGTCCTCAACCATGGCTTGGACTTCCCTTGGAAACCCTGACAGCTGGAGCCACAAGGTATGGCTCATTACGATTGCTGAGGCTAGGGACCTTGACGTTGTGTCCACCGAATCTAGAGTGGCCTGGAGAGCAGTTCTGGACATCAATGCTTCTTTGTTGATATTTGCCTTAAACCAGCATTTCCCAAACTATGGGCCATGGCCCAGTACCAGGCCGTGGGAAAAAAATACCAGGCCTCAGCGTGGCTGCCAGGAGGGGAGCGGGGCGGGCTGGGAGGAGGTGTGTGTCTGTGTGGGAAACCGGCCGCCGGGAAGCAGGGTTGGGGGCAGCGGAGCTGTCTGGCAGAGGCCGGGAGGGGCGGGGCCTGGGGCAGGCAACCAGCGAAGCAGGGCTGGATGGGGAGGGGAGGCTGGCCAGGGAGATCGGGAGGAAGAGGACGGGAGAACCAGCCTCCGGAAGCAGGGCTGGACGGGGTAGCGGGGCTGGCCAGGGAGATTGGGAGGAGAAGTGGGGAGAATCAGCCGGCTGGGAGGGGGAGATGGGGCGGGAGGACCATCTGGTGGAAGCAGGGCTGGCTGGGGAGGGGGCGGGTGGGCGGCTGGATGGGGAGATCGAGGACGACAACACCGGAACCAGCCGCCGGAAGCGGGGCTGGCCAGGGGAGATCGGGAGGAGAAGCAGGGGAGAATCAGTCAGCTGGGAGGGGGTGGAGAGAGCAGGGCTGCGGGGTGGGGAAGGGCGGAGGGGTGTCGCTGGGGAACCGGCCACCGGAAGCAGGGCTGGACAGGGGCAAAAGGGCTGGACGGAGGAGATCGGGAGGAGAATCAGGGGGTAAGCGAATCGGCCGGCGGGAAGCGGGACTGACCCGGGCACATGAGTGAGTCCGGCCCCGGTGATTCCATTTTGCCGCCCCATACCCTCCCTCGAGTAGTTGTGAACTGCTTGGCTGGTAGACACACTCATGCAGCGTTAGCACATCTACCAGCCAGGCAGTTCGCAGCTAAGGACTGATACACCTAATAATAATAAAACTTACCTAATTAGAAAATACCGGACATTTTATATGTCCGGTATTTTCTCAATTTGTTTCCCGGACAGAATCCTCAAATTCCAGACTGTCCGGTACAAAACCAGACACCTGGCAACCCTACCCCTCCTTGCACCCTCCCTCCTAGCCAGATACCCTACCCCCAATCTGCTCCTGCTCCCGCCTCCTAGAGTTCCAGTGCGGCACCGGGTCCCCCAAGCCCTGGCCCAGGCTAGGCGGAGGATGCAGTCGCGTGAAACACTGAAAATTTATTCATTTTTAATTCTTTTTTTTTTAATATGCGTTAATATTTTTGAGCTGCAAAAAACACTACTGAAAAAAAAAATGGGTTCCAACTAAAGTAAAAAGTTTGGGAAACCCTGGTCTAGCCAGCTTTCTATCCATGTTACAGTCCATTTATCCAATCCATATTCCCTTAACTTGCTGGCAAGAATATTGTGGGTGACTATCAAAAGCTTTGCTAAAGCTGGCACTGGGAGCTTTGGGAGGACCAGAAACAACTTATTTGAATATTCATTTGCTTAATGAATATGCAAACATGCAAATGAATGTTACTGGTCCTCCAAAAGCTCATGAATAGATTAACTGGTCCCCGTGTCAAAAAGTTTGGGAACCCCTGCCTTAAACTGTTCTTTTTTGTCGTCAGGGAGGCACTCAATAAAAACTGAAAACTGATCAAATAGGTCTTGTGTATTTAGTGAGGAAGGCGATAGTTCACGATTCTGAGTTGAAGGCTGGCTGATGAGTACGCCCTTCTGCCATCAGATCCAGCTTCTTCCAGTCTTTGTCATAAGGGACTGTACGCATGGCCTACTGCTTGCCTCTCTGACTGACCGCATCCACAACCAATGAGTTTGGAGTGGGGCGTGAGAAGAAGAAATTGTCGCCTTTTGGGGCGGCATAGTACTTGCGGTCCAATCTTTTGGAAGTTGGGGAAATTGTTTTTGGCATTTGCCATATGGTTTTGGCAGGATCCATGAGTGTTTCATTCATCGGGATTGCTAGCTTAGCATGAGGAGAGACATGCTGGATATTTGCCAGCTTATGTTGAGTCTCAGGCACAGCTGACAGGGATCTCTCCAGTGTGTCTGCCACACGTTAAAAAAAGTTACTGAAAGGATTTGAAATCACCCCGAGTTTGGTGGTGGGGGCATAATTATATCGTCTGGAGATGAGGATGAAATGTGTGTAGGCGGGGGCAAATCAGCTGTTTGCTCTGCCCCTGTGATGTCCACCTCCTCTTCCTCCTCTGAGAAACATGACCGATCAGGTGACTGGGCAGGGGGGACCTGTGGTTTAGGAGCTGTTGGTAGCTGCTGGGGTTGTTGTGTTCTATATGCTGCCCCCGGGTCCCAGTACAGCAGTTGGGCAGTATGGGTAACAGTAGCCATTGTGGCTGTTGCCACTGCTGAATCTTCTGTGTGGGCTTAGGGGAGGAACTCCTAGGGATATGCATCCGGATCAATTTGTCGTCATCACTGTCACTCAGTAAAGGTGGTACCAAAGCAGGCATTGTAGAGAAACTGAACCTTGGAGTATTCGGGGTGCCATCTGTCCGAAAGAACGATGTTTCCGGTACCAACGCTACAGTTAGCTCTGCTGTGGTGGTAAACTGAGGTAGCGGAGGCGGGAGGAGCGGGATGGGCACTGTTGACATTTGCATCATTGGCACAGCAGTGAGGATTGCGGCAGTGACAGCTGTTTGCTATGTGCAGTCACATGCTTGTTCGATGCCAGAAGCCCTGTAGGCGGCTGCATTGCAGCACTCAGTGCTGGGGCTGAGCGTGGTCTTGCCAGTACAACTGTGTGTGCTTGCTGGTGTCAGCATAGAGCTTTTGTGCTTTGGCTCAGGGCGGACTTTCTCCTTGGGGTTGCAGCTTTTCTCGGTGCCGGCCCCATTTCCTGCCTGTTTCTCTGGTGCCTTAGGTGGAATCGGCACAGAGACAGATTTTTTATTTTGACAGTGCTTCCTTGCTGGAGAGTCCGACCCCAAGGAAGAATGGCACCTCTTTTTGGGCACCTGAGCCCTTTCCTGGTCCCTGTCTATATGCGGTTTAATGACGAAGAATAATTTTTTTTTTTACTATAGTAATGAACTCAATTATGCTAATAAACTAATAACCAACTATAACTCTCAGAACTAATAATACGGTAAAATTGAGGGCAACTGCTTTGCTGCGACCAAAGCCAGCAGTGGTCAGAAAAGAAAGGAGGGGGCGTTTGGCTAGCGGGATAGCCATTTCAAATGTCGCACACCAGTGTCCCACGTGCGCAGCTGATCAGGACATCGCTGTCAAAAGTCTCTGACAAGAGGCGCAGCGGCGCTGGCACACCTAACGAGTGGAGTGGCACACCCTTGAAGAAACAGTTCACAACAATCCTCCAAGTCCCATAACAAAGTCCATTACCACAACACAAAAGTTCATATTTAGCTAGCTCTGGGGTCTTCTGTCCCAATCTGCTCTTTGCCAAGTAACGACACTCCCTACCCTTCCTCGCTGGAGCTCAGCGAGCTTCAATTCTCTCCTTCTCTGGATCAGAAAAATCAGCAGACAACCCCTCATTGGATTCAATTGGCCCTCCCCTGTTCACTCAGTTTCTTGCAGGCGCCTCCTGCTCCCCATAACCTCTGCCACAGCTTCCTCTGACTACTCCCTTACCTGTGTTGACTCATTTGTGGGTAGCCCACCTTCCCCTGCAGCTGTCTTCTCCCTTATAAAGCCAGGTGCTATCCCTTACGCCCAGCTGGGCAATAGGTAATCAGGACCCTGTTTCCTCTTAAAGGTGCTAGTCATCTTGCAACTGTTTCACTTACACTGATCGTGTCCAAGTGTTGTCGGAAGGTCAATTCTGCTTCCTTACTAGGCAAAAACAGCTTTCCATGTCGGCTATTGGGTGGTAGAGTCGTGGGAACTGCAAAGAGCCCACCGTCTGCATCAGCTCCTCCAGAACTCGAGGGACCAGCTGCCAAGAGAGGTCTAGAGGGGTTTCTCACACCTGGAAGATTTCAATTAATAATTTAATAAAATAAAAACTAAGGAAATTATATTCAGTAGATGGAGAACAGGACTGGGAGTCAAGACTCCTGGATTATATTCCTGGTTCTGCTATTAACTCACTGTGTGACCTGGGAAACTCACAACCTTTGTGTTTTAGTCTCCCCAGCCATACAAGAGGGATACACTTATCTACTTCACAGGGATATTACCACACATTTATTTGCTTTGAGTTCCTTGGATGAAAGGAGTTAACAAAAAGCAACACATGAATACAGACACTGACATCTATGGATCTGATTCAGAGTTTCACACAACTCCACTGAGAAGTGTATCTTTTTTTATCTCCTGAAACAGTTGAGTGCAGGTTTCTCCAATAGTAAATGTATTCATTAGCAAAAGAAGTGTAATGTAAATATGGGTTCAGTGTCCAAAAACTCTGTATTGTTTATTTCTGATTCAGATTGATACTGTATTTGTAAAATCTGAAGTATGAAATATAATTGAGTAGCAAGATAAATACAAAGGTTCAGTCCCTATGTAAGGTTCTGATGACAGTAAACTGAGACACCAATGCTCAGCTCATTATTCCCAGCAGTACGAGGCAAAACATTTTTGCATAATTAAATAAGGTTATCACGATTTAGTGAGATTTTTCATTTTTTTTTGAAAATTAAATGTAAATGAAAAATATCTTAGTCTGGGCAACAATGCAGTGTCACAATCCAAGCAAACAGTCAATTTTGAAAACACACGTGCTCTGCAATCCAATACTGCTAATATGCTATGACAACTGGAAAGTGTGAAATTTATGTTGTGCATATCAAAGCGGGTCTCTATATAACAGATTATTATAATGCATAGCACGTTACTTAAAGATGCTTTGAAAAAACATTAGTCCGGATTTACCTAGTTTGTAGTGAATACATTTTCTACATTTAACAAATGCAGACACTCAGATATACACGAGATAAAAGCCTAGGGACAGATTTTAAAAGAGATCAGCACCCAGTAAGTTCAGCCCTTTTAAAAACATAACTACACTTGTGGATGCTGAATTATCCTAAGAAATCTATTTCAAAATTTTGAAGAGCTACTAAGCAATACTGTCCATTGACTGCAATGAAACGTTTTTAAAAAAGACCCAATCAATTCACAGTCATCTGGCTAAGGCCACACAATAAGTCAGTGGAGGTGATGGGATTGTGTTCAGTTAACTAGGTCACACAAACTTTTCTATAAAATCACCTAGAGGTTTTGGTTACAAACCAAAAGAGGAAAGCCCAAATGTTTTATGATGCTATGAGTTACCTATTTTTATTTAGGGTTAAACAAAATTGGTGGCACAAAGTATTTTCTCACATAAAGTAGGAAAAAGGGGTGTCAAATGTACTGCTACCAAATTTAAATTTGTTTAAACTTTCTAGTTCACCCTGTATCTCATCTACAGCTCTGCCCTCTTTTCCTGCAGTGTAAAATCCCTTCTCTCTTCATCATGGCATCCTTTGCTGCTGCTGTGAAGCTGTCTGTTACTCAAGGCTTTCAATTTCTCAGAGTGCGCATAAGTTGGCTTTTAAATTTGTATTTTCTATTGGAAAAGCTAACTCAATTTAGCTATACAAAATCATCAGAAGCCAGAAAAACGCAGTATAAAAAGCTCTGAGAGAAACAACAGCTAGGAGGCTCATTTCTAAAAATGTGACCATTTGTTTTCCAGCTGCCATTCTACTGCAAACTTTTAATAGCAGTTATGCATGGATGGGAGGGTGTTTAATTGTGACTGTAAGTGTATACTAACAAAGTTGAAATCCATACCACTGAAAATACAGTGGAAAATGTCACGGCAGTCTCTGGAAGTCCTGGAAACTTCCATAATCTTAGCCTTAATTATGGACAGTTTCCTCTGAAGGATGGAAAACTGGGGTAGTGACTTGGACTGAAGGTATGATCCATTGAAGTCACTCGCATGGGTGCTAACCTGAGGAGCTGGAACTAACACTGGGAGACAAGGTCTTGTTGCGAAGAGCAGTTTGGTTCCGGGTACAGCCTGGACTCCTGGTGCTGATGGCAATCACCTTCCCAGGAGGAGTCAGTGATTGCTCTTCGTGAGCAGGCTTTATAGGGGATGTGGCGACAGAGTTCATCTCAGGGATCTGAAAAAACAAGTATAGTTGTTCAAAAGGCTGCCAGAGCGTCACAATACCATTCTGTGTTTAACAAATCCGCTCCCTGGGAACTTACAATCTTATCAGTTATAGCGGGACTGATCATCAGGTTTCTGCACACCATATATGAAACTATTACTGTGTTAGGATCATGTTGGCATTTAATAGGCCAGCTCTTTGGGATCTTGTCAGTAAAAGACACAGTGGATGGAAGATACTTTCTTTAAGCTACAAAAATGTCTGCTTTTAGGTTCAGTAGCAAATTCTGACAACTTAACGACATAATCTAGTTGCATCCTTTGGGTGCAAAGATATACAAACAACAAAATTTGATTGTAAAGTGAGCAATTCTGACTTAGCAGCAAAGGTGATCTGTTCTGAAATGCTGCCCGCGTTTCTTTTCCTATTTCAGATTATATCATAATAAATACCAGACAGATGGCATGGCTCTTTGCAAACGTTCCAGGCATATACAGTTAATTTCACTATAAAAGTTTATGATGTTTGCTAGCAAAGGCTGTCTTTTAAAGTCTGTATTGTAGCCACACGCAGAAAATTATCTCCCACATGTAAATATAATGCAATTTGTTACGGTTTGTTTTATGTTGATAATCTTCATTTAAAGGAAAGAATCACAGCAGGTAGCCATTCAGGCTTGGTTACATACAGTCTTGTGAAAAGGGGCAATCAATGCATCTTTTGTTAAAGCAGATTTTTATCTTTCACCACAACAGCATGGATTAGCCACAGAGGCCATGCTGAATTACAGTTTGAATCAGTGATGGCTCAGCTGCTCCTGAAATTCACGGCATCTAACCTGCTATTGGTAAGAAGCTGCTCTGGTGGGAGCCGGCTGAGGCGCTCCGCTGTAGGCACTGTAGCGTGGCTTACTGTACACTCTCCCAGCCGGGCTCCTGCTGCAAGCTGGCACTGGCAGCCCTACACATGTGTGAAAAGGGCAGCTAAGGGTACACTTAAGGGGAAGTGAACGCACTCCCAGCGTTTTTACCAATGCAGCAGAATGGAGGATCTGCCTGGCTCAGCCACCCAAGAGAAATCAATTTAATTTCATGCCAATACTTGGAAAAGTCAAATTAACAATAGCAATCAAGGGTTTATAGGTCTTCCTAATGGATTAATCCTAAAATGACTTTGCATGCCACTAATCTCATGACTTAGCTGCTACAACAGCCATAATAAATATTTATCAGAACTTCTGAAGCTGGACACATGGACTATACTGTTAAAAGTTAGAACAGGACAAAACCCAGTAGCTGCAGCATATAGTGGAAGGAGTCTAATGCTGTTGCAAGTTGCCTGGGAAGGTTTTCAGATAGAAGTCTCTAAGATCTTCATAAGGCTTACCATGGAAACAATAGGAATGAGCAATTGTCTACAAAATCAAGTGTCATGCTTAGGCATCAAGGCTAGTTACTTACTGGTTTGGGGTTGACTTCAGTGGAGATGAGTTTTAAAAGGCAGTTGAGGAGTTTTTGCTTCTGAAAGGTGGAAGATATGGGTACAGCACTGGGTTCAGATGGTTCCTCCCTAGAATCCTGGGTTTCTGGCCCTAACACAGCTAGCCAGTCATATTCCAGCTGCAGTTTGTTTGGCTTGCCCATCATGAGGTAGACTTCAGCCAACGTAAGGCTCTCAGAGGTTCGCAGACTCCACCCCTCCTCTCTGACCTGTTGAGCAAGCCGGCTTGGGTCATCCTTGAGAGGCTTTGCAGAAGGTTGTCCCTGAGGTGGATGCAGAAATGAAGAGCTCAGCTTCTCCTGAGTCTCCTCCATTACTGCATCTTGTAAATCCTTAGTAAGACCATCATGTTGCAATCCCTGGCTGTGGCTAGCTTGAGTTTCAAAGCTGGACAGGCTACTGCCAGGCGATGCTATTCCACCTCTTGTCAGCTGTGCAGAACAAGGATCAGCTGCCTCTGCACTCTCAGATGGAAGAGTCACTGGAGAGGCACTTCCAGCTGAGTCAACAGGGTCTTTCCCTTGCAGTTTGTCTGTGCAAAAACATTTCTCTGGGACAATCAGATCCTGACAGGACTTCATATACCGAGGGAATGGATCAAGCAGAGAGAGTTCCTCCAGGTCAGGGATCTTGCTGCAAACACAAGCTGGGCTGCATGACGGTAGCTTGGTTTCCTGGTCACTGGCTTGGGTCTCCTCACCCTCGGCACGGAAAGCCATGGGGATCAGCTTCTCCAGACTCCCTCCTGGGTCCTGAAGTCCAGAAGGTGATTTTTCAAGAGAGTTTGTGATACTGAAACAAGGAGGCCCTTCTGTCAAGCCATTCTCTGGGGAGACATCTCCGGAGCATGCAGACACTTCCGCCGTAGGCTGAGAGGTTCTGCCTGGCTCTGTAGTGCTCTCTGTCCTTGTGCCACTCTTCCCCTCAGATCCCCGAGGATACTTTAGCTGCCCTCTGGCTGTCCCCTGCCCACTCTGAATGCCTAGGATTTGGGCAGGAGGCAATAAGTGAGCATCTTTTGTGTTCTGTTTGCATTTGCCAGTTTCCTGCCAATGAACTGTGCAGAACGCCTTGGAGTGGACCACTCTGGACACCTCTGGGAGAGGGGTGAGTGTGCAGTTCTCCCCGGGGAAGAGATGAAGCATCATTTTTTCCTCTGAGAGACTGCTTCTTGCTTCTGAATCTCTGCAGTCCTGAAGCTGCCGTTCTTCTAGTGTTTTACGCTACATATATTTTGTCAGAGATTACAACCATTTTATGTTATACAGATTAGCTGCAGTATCAGCCGCAGATACCACAAAATGAATATCTGGCAGCCCAATTTGTAGTTTAAGAAACTAATTGCTATCTATCTCTGAGTAGAGAGCTGCTTATGTTCTGTAATAAAGATTTATGCCTGTACATGTTGAGAAGGGAATATACCTAAAAGATCACAATTTTTCCATGAACAGCAAGATGATCCTATATTTTAAGACAAGGTCATCAGTTTCAGCTTTCTAATTTAAGGTCACAAGGGACAATTCTCATAGTTTAGTCTGACCTCTTCCATAACACAGGCTATCGGATTTACGTGAATTAATTCTTGTTTGGATTAGAGCACATCTTGTAGAAAAACAGCCACTCTTGATCTAAAAATTGTCAGTGATGGAGAACCCACCATAGTTTTTAGCAAGTTGGCCCAACAGTTAATTGCTCTCACTTTTAAAATGTTAAGCTTCAACTTTTAGCCACTGGATCTTGTTATACCCTTGACTACTAGACTGAAGAGCCCTCTATTATCTAATTTCTGTTATTCATGTAGGAAGTTACACAGTGTGATCAAATCACCTCTTAACCTTCTCTTTGATAAGCTAAATATACTGGGTTCCTTAAGTCTATCACTGTGAGGCATGTTTTTAAAAACCTTAAATCAAGGGGCTTTTCTCTGAACCTTTCCCAATTTACCAACACTTGTGCAGCAGACTAGAAATTCCATGGCAACTTTGATTAAAATTAAAAAGAAAAGCTTTCACTGATTTGGATACAAAAATGGACTACAAAGTCAGGACAGCAGTCCCATGTTCTATATTTTCACCTTGGTACCTGTCTCCACACGCAAGCTGCTACTATGCAAATATTGTAAGGCTTGCAAGTTGGAAAAAAAAATAAACAGAAGAGTGAAAGAGCTATGAAGAAGAGCTAGTTGGCATCCTACAAGTCTTTCTGCTAAGTTGTAAAGTTTAGAGGTAGAGATATTAAAAATACATCTTTAACAAATTCTGGGGCTTTGTGATGGGATTAACAAGGGCCTGAGAAGTTAATTGATGTCACCTGTGAGAGTGAGTGCCAGGGTTAGTTAAGAGCGAAGCGAAGCTGGGACTGCAACATAAATCCTGGAGGCTGAAAGCAGAAGGGCAGAGCAGAGGAAAAGGGGGGCAGGCATACCCTGGGAAGTCCTCAGAGAAACATCCTGATATCCTGGAGCAAGGAGCCTGGCAAGAGACTAGAAGGGACAAAGTAGCCACGGGACTACAGTAAGCACCTCGGTAAATCCAGAAACTGACAAGTCTAATTGAGGCTGCGTAGGAAGGTCCCCACGGAAACAGCAATGGGGATGGGGGCTGAGTTGATATGGACTGCTAGGTTCAGGGGGTCCCCAGGCCACAACATGGTGTAGAGGGCAGGCCTGGGCTTCCCTGACACCACTGGTATAGTGGCCCTCAGCCCCAAACTGGAGTTGAACCCTGTTTAGAGAAGGCATTTGAACAGGGGTCTTGTTGGACTTTGCAACTCAAAGGGTGATCTCAATTTGCCAGAAGAGAGACTGTAGCAGAACAAGTGGAACAGGCCACCCTATGTCCTGAGAGCAACTCTCTCAGATCTAGACACGAAGAGGTGTCCTGGCAGCAATTGGGAACCTCATTACAAGGCTTATACAAGAGAAAGTTACTCACCTTGTGCAGTAACAAGGCTTCTTTGATGTATCCCCACACACACTGATGCTCCCCTATAGGCGATCACGTGTCCCTAATCGGTGATTATTTTAGATAGCGGTGTCTTTCTGGCCTGTACATGCTCGCTCTCTCGGTCTCTCATGGCCTGCTTCAAGGCTATCTAGTGCTGTGCAGCTGTGGACTGAGGTGCTCTTTCTGCATTTGTATCCTGGGCCTCTTGCGCTGTAGCACATAACAGCACTGTGATGGTGGATACTGAGGTTGTGACCTGCAATGTAATTGAGAGCAATGTCTCCTTTTATCCTACCGTATAGATTCCCAGGGAGCATAGCATGGCATGGGAATCCTTTAGGACATGAAGAGAGGTGTCAGTCTTGTTAGCAAAGAGGTTGGGCCCTTTGAAGGAGAGATCTCAACTATAATCTGTACCTCTTTGAGCAACCTGCCTCATTATCACTTCTCTGGGGACTGAGCAGTTCACTGTATCTGTCATGCCCAATACAGTCAGTAGTGCAGGTCTGGCCACTAACTCCCACAAACGCCTGAAAGTGCTCTTTTTGTACCTCCTGTTTGGTGAATGCACTGAGTTTTCCATAATTAATAAAATCATATTTGGCCATGACAGCTTGGTAATGTGTGATCCTGAACTGCAATGTCACTGATAAATATGCCTTCCTTCCAAAGAGAGCTAGCCTTTTCCAATCTCAATTATATGGAGTTGACTTGGGGTGATGTTGGCTGCTGCATGCATTAATTACTTCTACTATGATCGAAATGAGTTGAGGATTTGAAAACAGAAAGTCTGCCTCTTTGGGAGGGACATACTATTTTCTATCAGAGTGGTAGCCGTGTTAGTCTGGATCTGCAAAAGCAACAAGGAGTCCTGTGGCACCTTATAGACTAACAGATGTATTGGAGCATAAGCTTTCCTGGATAAAGACCCACTTTGTGAGATGCATCTGACAAAATGGGTCTTTGTCCATGAAAGCTTATGCTCCAATACATCTGTTAGTCTATAAGGTGCCACAGGACTCCTTGTCGATAATATTTTCTGTTGGCTCTCTCGGAGATTTGGGCAATGGAAGTTGGTGTCTGCAAAATGACTTTGGCGGGATCCACCCTGGTGAGGTGTATCTGCTTCCTCTCACAGGACAAATTACAGCTCATCTGCCACCCACTCAGTAAGACCTTGAAAATTCTTAAAATCAGCAGCTACTGACAGAACGGATGAATTACAGCCTCATGTGGTGAAGATGAGACGTTTTCTGGAGAGGAAGCTTTTTCTTGTCCATCAAAAGTTTCCTCCCCCTCTAGCTCAAGGGCTCTAGATAGAGAAGTTAGAGGAAAGTGACTGGCTGACTCTCTTGAAGAGACATTGGACACCCACAAAGAAGCCCAGTACAGTGACTGCATCCGAGTGAGGAGGACCCAAGTATTGCGAGGATGGGCCATGATGAGAGACCAGGGAAAAAACATCCTCTTGGTCACGGGGAGGCTTGTCCCTGGGCAAAGGTAATGCTCACCAGGGTGTTGATAGTAAATAGCTAGGTGCCCGCGATGACTCCAGACATCAAGATCTGCTCGGTCCCAGGGTCCTGTACTGAGTAACAGGTACTGTGGTTATCAGTGACCTCTGGGTCTCAAGGGTACCTGAACTCTTGCAGTGCTGTTGCCTCACTTGGTAATGTGGAAGACTATCCAAGTTGCCAGTACCGATGGTGGAATTCTCCAAGGATGGGAACTCTACCACACTTAGTGCTGCTGCTTTACTCAGTGCTGCTCCCTAGGAAGTGGTGCGGACTTTGTCTATCTCTGGAGGGGGTGGTATGCTGCCCCAGAGATTGAGCCCCAGCATCTCTAGGCAGTTTGGATAATCTCATAACAAAGGTGCCCTGAGGCTTCTGGGCTTCAGAGCCACTGGTAGTGAGGTGGCCAAGGACACGGGTGAACTTCTCTGGCTGGCCAAAGACTGTCTACAGCCTTGGAGCCCTTTTTCTTGAGCTTTTATGGAGGAAAATCTGTTGATTTTTCCCCCATGATTCTACCCCATGGAAGCTGAAGGTTCCAGTGAAGATGTGTGTCCTAGAGAAGGTCCAGCACTTGAATCAGCTGGCAGCTGACATGCACTCTTCATCAGAAGGAATTTTAATTTTGGCTGCTGGCTTTTTCAAGACCTCACCATGAGCTGCTGACAGAGGATGCACTTTTATGGGATACTGTTTTAAAGTGTCTGGAAGAATCATGTAAGAGTGCTCATCTCTGACTAAGATCACTTCTTTGCAGGAGAGGAACCTCCTCAAACTGGGGAGCTAGACATGTCCCCAGGATAGGCCTATCACTCTGGCAAAGTGAGGAATCCAAAAGCTGGTTCCTCTTCTTTCTTAAAGAGAGAGGTTAGAAAGTTTAAACCACTACACACCGCTAAAAAAGACAGGAAACGTAAAAGTTATTTTCATTTTTTTTTAAATCTCAGTGGGATAAATGGAAACCCTAGCTATTAAGGGAAACAAAAGCACTAGCATAAGTAATAATAGTTTTAACGACACAGAGAAAGACGTTACAACCGCACACTCTGAGACCAGAGGTGGCTGAGAAAGCACTGGGGATGGGATGTGCCTTTGCAATGCTAGACAGACTTCAGGCGGACCATGAGGAAGAATGCATGTGTGGGCCAAATGGACACTGCTTCCTTAAATCTACAATTAGAGGCTCTTTAAACTAGGTTCGATGGGGACAGGTGAGCAAAGCCTACAGGTAAATGTAGAACATGGAGACCTGGGAGATGGGTCGGAAATGGGAGGGAGCATGGGCTACAATGGCAGAGAGAAAGGAGGGTCAGGGCAAAACTGGGAGGCAAGGTCAAATCAGGATCTTAGATGCCTATATACAAATGCGAGAAGTATGGGAAATAAGCAGGAAGAACTGGAAGTGCTAGTAAATAAGTACAATTATGACATTGTTGGCATCACAGAAACTTGGTGGGATAATACACGATTGGAATGTTTGTATGGAAGGGTACAGCTTGCTCAGGAAAGATAGACAGGGAAAAAAGGGAAGAGGTGTTGCCTTATACATTAAAAATGAACACACTTGGAGTGAGGTGGAGACGGAAGTGTTGAGAGTCTCTGGGTTAGGGTAAAAGGGATTAAAAACAAAGGTGTTGTCATGCTAGGAGTCTACTACAGGCCACCTACCCAGGTGGAAGAAGTGGATGAGGCTTTTTTTAAACAACTAACAAAGTCATCCAAAGCCCAAGATTTGGTGGTGATGGGGGACTTCAACTATCCAGATATATGTTGGGAAAATAACACAGCAGGGCACAGACTATCCAATAAGTTCTTGGACTGCATTGGAGACAACTTTTTATTTCAGAAGGTTGAAAACGCTATCGGGGGGAAGCTGTTCTAGATTTGATCCTAACAAATAGGGAGGAACTGGTTGAGAATTTGAAAGTAGAAGGCAGCTTGGGTGAAAGTGATCATGAAATCATAGAGTTCACAATTCTAAGGAAGGGTAGAAGGGAGAACAGCAAAATGGAGACCATGGATTTCGGGAAGGCGGATTTTGGTAAGCTCAGAGAGCTGATAGGTAAGGTCCCATGGGAATCGAGATTTAGGGAAAAACAACTGAGGAGAGTTGGCAGTTTTTCAAAGGGACATTGTTAAGGGCCCAAAGCAAGCTATTCGATGTGTCGGAAAGATAGAAAATATGGCAAAAGACTGCCTTGGCTTAACCACGAGATCTTGCATGATCTAAAATAAAAAAAGGAGTCATATAAAAATGGAAAATAGGACAAATTACAAAGGATGAATATAGGCAAACCGCACAGGAATGCAGGGGCAAGATCAGAAAGGCAAAGGCACAGAATGAGCTCAAACTAGCTACAGGAATAAAGGGAAACAAGAAGACGTTTTATAAATACATTAGAAGCAAGAGGAAGACCAAGGAGAGGGTAGGCCCACTGGTCAGTGAGGCGGGAGAAACAGTAACAGGAAACTTGGAAATGGCAGAGATGCTCAATGACTTCTTTGTTTCGGTCTTCACCGAGAAGTCTGTAGGAATGCCTAACATAGTGAATGCTAGTGGGAACGGGGTAGTTTTAGAAGGTAAAATAAAAAAAGAACAAGTTAAAAATCACCTAGAAAAGTTAGATGCCTGCAAGTCACCAGGGCCTGATGAAATGCATCCTAGAATACTCAAGGAGCTGATAGAGGAGGTATCTGAGCTCTAGCTATCATCTTTGGAAAATCATGGGATACAGGAGAGATTCCAGAGGACTGGAAAAGGGCAAATAAAGTGCCCATTTATAAAAAGGGAAATAAGAACAACCCAGGAAACTACAGACCAGTTAGTTTAACTTCTGTGCCAGGGAAGATAATGGAGCAAGTAATTAAGGAAATCATCTGTAAACACTTGGAAAGTGGCAAGGTGATAGGGAACAGCCAGCATGGATTTGTAAAGAACAAATCATGTCAAACCAATCTGATAGCTTTCTTTAATAGGATAACGAGTCTTGTGGATAAGGGAGAAGCGGTGGATGTGGTATACCTAGACTTTAGTAAGGTGTTTGATACGGTCTCGCATGATATTCTTATCAATAAACTAGGTAAATACAACTTAGATGGGGCTACTATAAGGTGGGTGCATAACTGGCTGGATAACCGCACTCAGAGAGTAGTTATTAATGGTTCATAATCCTGCTGGAAAGGCATAAAAGTGGGGTTCCGAGGGGTCTGTTTTGGGACCGGCTCTGTTCAATATCTTCATCAACGATTTAGGTATTGGTATAGAAAGTACGCTTATTAAGTTTGCAGATGATACCAAGCTGGGAGGGGTTATGACTAATCTGGAGGATAGGGTCATAATTCAAAATGACCTGGACAAATTGGAGAAATGGTCTGAGGTAAACAGGATGAAGTTTAATAAAGACAAATGCAAAGTGCTCCACTTAGGAAGGAACAATCAGTTTCATACATACAGAATGGGAAGCGACGGTCTGGGAAGGAGTACGGCAGAAAGGGATCTAGGGGTTATAGTGGACCACAAGTTGAATATGAGTGAGCAGTGTGATGCTGTTGCAAAGAAAGCAAACATGATTCTGGGATGCATTAACAGGTATGTTGTGAGCAAGACACGAGAAGTCATTCTTCCGCTCTACTTTGCGCTGGTTAGGCCTCAATTCGAGTATTGTGTTCAGTTCTGGGCACCACATTTCAAGAAAGATGTGGAGAAATTGGAGAGGGTCCAGAGAAGAGCAACGAGAATGATTAAAGGTCTAGAGAACATGACCTATGAGGGAAGGCTGAAGGAATTGGGTTTGTTTAGTTTAGAAAAGAGAAGATTGAGGGGGGACATGATAGCAGTTTTCAGATATCTTAAAAGGTGTCATAAGGAGGAGGGAGAAAACTTGTTCATCTTGGCCTCTGAGGATAGAACAAGAAGCAATGGGCTTAAACTGCAGCAAGGGAGGTTTAGGTTGGACATTAGGAAAAAGTTCCTAACTGTCAGGTAGTCAAACACTGGAATAAATTGCCCAGGGAGGTTGTGGAATCTCCATCTGTGGAGCTATTTAAGAGTAGGTTAGATAAATGTCAATCAGGGATGGTCTAGACAGTATTTGGTCCTGCCATGAGGGCAGGGGACTGGACTCGATGACCTCTCGAGGTCCCTTCCAGTCCTAGTATTCTATATCCTCCTACAGTGGAGCACCTATAAGGACACTACTTGAAGAATATAAGAACTATGTTACGTGTGGATTCAGGATAGGACAGAAGAGTTGAAGGAAAAGGAGAATGCTTCTAACTTGCCTACTACAGATTTTTTTCACCTAACTGGCTCAGATATTGTTCCCTTACGTTTAATAAAACGTGGTAATGTTCCAGTAATGGAAATTTGTGTGAGAGGTAATGGGGACGTTTGAATAGCAAGAGAATTGCCCCAAACAACATACACAAGCAGACAAACAATTCTGCTCTTAACAGGAAAAGGATACAATGCGCACTTCATGGAGAGCCCACTTCTGTTTCAGGAACTCAATGAGGCTGGAGACCTTCCGATGTAACTCCACTATCATTCTGCACAGGAGAGAAACAATGCAAGAAAACTGAGAACACAGCAGAAACTCAAAGCACAACCTGCTGCCAATACAAAATCAAGGAGAGAAATTGGACCGGCACAGTGTAAACCCATCTAGATATTTGTATAAGTTTACAACAGGCTACACAAAAAGCATTAGCAAAGATAATACAAACTAACATTTCATACCGACAAAATAAGAAAGCAAGCAAATTTTCAGTAATATTGGTTGTGACACTTGCATTTTTATGTCTGATTTTATAAACAAATAATTTTTAAGTGAGCTGGGGCTACACAAGACATATCAGACTCCTGAAAGGGGTATAGTATTCTGGAAAGGTTGAGAACCACTGCACTACAGTCAAGCATTTTTGCAGACAAGCACAAATGCTTTCAGGATCAGCAGATTTAACCATGATGGCTCTGGACTGATTATTAGAAAATATTGTGATTTAACTCTTTGAAACCCTGTTGGCAGATAGAATGGTACCAGTAGAGGATAAATCCTCAACTCTGAGGGAGTGAAGCTGGAAAAATTTCTTGTACCACACCCATGAATTTCCTCCCTTCGTTCTCAACATATAAGGCCCATCTTGCCCTTGGGTACCTGAGCCGTGGATTCTGGGCAAGGCTCTGTACCCGAGCCCATGCATGATTATTTCGTGGCTGTAACTCCACAGGGACCCTCAGAGGAAGACGCACTGGCTTCTGATCCTCCTCATCACTAATGCCTAAGGGAAGAAGGAGAGCAAAACAATAGATCAAAGAAGACAAGTGTTCCTGACATGTGCAACTCTGTCAGAAATTGAGCTAAATGTTCAGTCACATTAATTCAAAATTATACGTGGAGAAAGCATCATAAGAGCAACTGGGAGGCTCATATTCACCTGCAAAGCCTTCTTCTTCAGATTACCTCCATTTCTGATACACCACTGTTATCTTTGGACACTGAAATTGTATGACAGCTGACAGCTGATTAAGTAGTGCGATGTCAAAAAACAGATGGCTGAAAACTGACAAGTGTGATCGTTCAGATCTTTAACTTGCATTTAATATTGCTCACAGATGAAAGTGTGCACTATAGTGAGGTGGAAAGAGTAAAGAATATCTGAAATGTTCAATGCTAAGCAACATGCTGCTCATTTGCTGGCTCCAGGATGAAGACAGCCATCCACACAAAGAACAGCCTGAGTAAGTCAGCTTTGTGCCTTAAGACTGCACTAGATCCAAGGCCACCTGATCCAACAATAAAAAATCATTAGCTGACCCTTTCCCACAAGCTGAGTCAGCGCCACTGCCCCCTGCCTGTGGGATCGGCACATTGGCAGCTCCATGCAGTGATCGCGTGTCCTGCTCCTATCAGCCACTGCCCCGCTGCACTGTGCGCACACTGTGGAACAAGAGGTGCTGCAACTCTTTGGCGCAGCCACTCTGCAGCACATCTAGTACAGCAGCTGGCAGGAGCAGGACACCCAAGCCATTTCACTGACCCTATGAGGAGGAGAGGTAGCCTGACCTTGAGTGGGGCAGGTTGTTTTCTGATCTGACCAAAACCCAACACATAGTCTGGTCCTTTCAGGTTTATCAGGTTGCAGGGCTCTCAGCCGGAGATGCAAAACAAAGAGATTCTCTCCAAAACAGCAACTTCCTGTCCAGTTTCTCTATGCACGGCAAGCAGCCAGCATCAGATCTCATTATCTATGGAAGTGAATGTTTCTCAAAGCTGTATCACTGGTGAGGAAAATGAATGGGGCAGCTAGAGAACAGGAACATCCTGTGTCCCAAAAGAACCTGAAATATCATGAATTCCCTTGCCAGAGGGGTACATTAAACAAATCCCCACTGCCACTCACTCTCCGGATCATCTGCTGCAATATACATACCATCTGGGTCACAAAGTTTCTTCAATGCCCTGCACATTGGAGCTTTGATTCGAAGGTTTCTCCCTTTGTAGCGAACAGTTGTGGCCCTAAGTACATTTGAAAGAGAAATATTTATAGGCACCATGAGCAAAGCAACATATATACAGTTCAGTGAAAAAGCTGGATACAAAGAATCCTACATGATTGGGCAGGAATGCAAGGGGTTGCTGAGCAGGAATCCAGGCTTACAAGGGCATGACAAGGCCTTTGCCAGAAGTGACTCTTGTACCTCTGCACTACTAGACTCACAGGAAGCACTATACACGAGGCTGCCCATTGAGTGAGGGACCCTATATGAGAAACAGGTTTTAATTCTTTGTCCCATTGGCCAGAGATGATCCTCAGAGCCAGCCTCTCTCATTCTGGGGTGGCCATGCAAGACCACTGTTGTGTCTTACTCTCCCCCCCCCCCCACCCCAAACAGTTGCACCACTATGCACAGAGCCTGCCGGAAGATTCTGAAGAGTCTCTGAGAGGATTCTTTGCATGCTCTGAAATCTAAAGGCCATCATCAAGCTCCTCCCTATCATAAATGAAGCCGAGCTGCTTGTGCTGGTGTCTGTGAACAGTAAATATTTACAATATGGGCAGACTGTCTTTTGGCTCTACCACCACATCAATATGCATAAGTCTCTGGAGAGGTAAGATGGTAATGTTTGTTTCCCCGAATGGGAAAAGTGTTACTTTTAAACCTCTTTCCCCACTCCCTGTAGGCTGACCAGTCCTCTGGTTATAGGCACAGGATGCAGGGGCTGACAGCCCTGAGCAGCAGATGGTAGTAACCAGAAGTGGAATCCAGACTGCGGAAAGGCTGGCTGAACTGAGGAGATCCTGCAGACTGTGGGGGGAAGCAAAGGAGTGCTGGAGACTGCCCCTATAGCAAGAGCCACCTTCTTTGTATGACACAGGGAAGAAAGATGGCCCTGCAGAGTGTTCCTAAACTAGGCTGCTGAGCAGGGAAGCTGCTAACATGGGGGCTGTGGAAACTAAGCAGGACTAGGGGTGATGCAACAGGTCAAATAATGAAGTAGATCCAGATGTTTGAACCATTAAGCTGCAGGCCTCTCCAGATTCAGAAACTTCAGAGCTGACAGGGTAGATTTTCCTTTGCACTCAGTTGTCAGAAGCCAGGAGAACTCTTTTGTACTGGCATCTTTTGATAGAACTTTGTGATAGAAAAGAGGTGATGACTGATTCCTTAAAAAACAAACCCTCTCAAATGAAATAAACAAACCCTTTCTTGCTTGAAACAAAAGCTACTTGCTAAGCTGCAAAACAGTGCTTCCTATCCTCGGTCTGCTACAGACCTGTCAGCCATGGGGCCTTCTTGAACACACAAGGGCTGATATTCCTCCCATTGATGCACTGTATTTTAACTGCTATAAATATAGCATTGCTGCCCTTTCTTAGGTTAATCAAAACTTGGAATTGTTCGGAGCCTCCTATTAATTCCAGAGCTTTATTTCTGGCAGTGACCAATACCTGATGCCTCAGATCTGGCTGTTTATGTAATGTAGCAGTTGAAGAATGAGATGAAGAATGCGAAAGGTGCCTGCTGGTGGAATCTCTCAGGCAGCAGGTGGCAGAGCTACAGGAGGAGGTGGCTAGGTTGAGGAGCACCCGCATCCATGAGGAATTCCTGGACCGTGTTAATGAGGAGACAGCTGAGGTAGCTGTCCCGCACACAGGACTGGGGACACACCGCTGGTGGAGGAGGAGACGACTCAGGTGGACAGTGGCAGCTGGTTACTTCTGGCAGCAGGCACTGCTCCACCCCTGCTCGAACCCTCCTGCCGTGGTACTAGGAAACCGTTATGCTCTTCTTTATACAGGAGATAAGCAATCACCCCTACACCGAGGAGGAGAAGCCCCGCACTCCCCAAGGCTGGGAGGTCTGCTGCCACCACTGCGAATAGGAAACGTAGAGTAGTGGTGGTCGGAGACTCTCTTCTGAGGGGGACGGAGGCGCCCATCTGTTGCCCTGACATTTCATCTCGGGAGGTATGCTGTCTGCCGGGGGCCCATATCCGAGATGTTACGGAGGCATTGTCGAGGATTATCCGGCCCTCTGACTACTACCCCATGCTACTCATCCACGTGGGCACTAATGATACTGTGAGATGTGACACTGAGCAGATCAAGAGTGACTACAGGGCTCTGGGGGTACGGGTGAAGGAGTTTGGAGCGCAAGTGGTATTCTCTTCGATCCTTCCTGTCGAAAGTAGGGGCCCGGGGAGAGACAGGTGCATCCTGGAGGTGAATGCCTGGCTGCTAGGATGGTGTCGCCAGGAGGGCTTTGGCCTCCTCGACCATGGGATGCTATTCCAGAAAGGACTGCTAAGCAGGGATGGCGTCCACCTTACGAGGAGGGGGAAGACCCTGTTTGCATACAGAATGGCTAACCTAGTGAGGAGGGCTTTAAACTAGGTTCGACGGAAACAGGTGAGCAAAGCCCACAGGTAAGTGGAGAACATGGAGACCTGGGAGATAAGTCAGAAATGGGAGGGAGCGTGGGCTACAATGGCAGAGAGAAAGGAGGGTCAGGGCAAAACTGGGAGGCAAGGTCAAATCAGGATCTTAGATGCCTATACACAAATGCGAGAAGTATGGGAAATAAGCAGGAAGAACTGGAAGTGCTAATAAATAAGTACAATTATGACATTGTTGGCATCACAGAAACTTGGTGGGATAATACACATGATTGGAATGTTTGTATGGAAGGGCAGCTTACTCAGGAAAGATAGACAGGGAAAAAGGGAAGAGGTGTTGCCTTATACATTAAAAATGAACACACTTGGAGTGAGGTGGAGACGGACATAGGAGACGGAAGTGTTGAGAGTCTCTGGGTTAGGCTAAAAGGGATTAAAACAAAGGTGATGTCATGCTAGGAGTCTACTACAGGCCACCTACCCAGGTGGAAGAAGTGGATGAGGCTTTTTCAAACAACTAACAAAATCATCCAAAGCCCAAGATTTGGTGGTGATGGGGGACTTCAACTATCCAGATATATGTTGGGAAAATAACACTGGGCACAGACTATCCAATAAGTTCTTGGACTGCATTGGAGACAACTTTTATTTCAGAAGGTTGAAAAGCTACCAGGGGAAGCTGTTCTAGATTTGATCCTAACAAATAGGGAGGAACTGGTTGAGAATTTGAAAGTAGAAGGCAGCTTGGGTGAAAGTGATCATGAAATCATAGAGTTCACAATTCTAAGGAAGGGTAGAAGGGAGAACAGCAAAATGGAGACCATGGATTTCGGGAAGGCGGATTTTGGTAAGCTCAGAGAGCTGATAGGTAAGGTCCCATGGGAATCGAGATTTAGGGGAAAAACAACTGAGGAGAGTTGGCAGTTTTTCAAAGGGACATTGTTAAGGGCCCAAAAGCAAGCTATTCCGATGTGTCGGAAAGATAGAAAATATGGCAAAAGACTGCCTTGGCTTAACCACGAGATCTGATCTAAAAATAAAAAGGAGTCATATAAAAATGGAAAGTAGGACAAATTACAAAGGATGAATATAGGCAAACAGCACAGGAATGCAGGGGCAAGATTAGAAAGGCAAAGGCACAGAATGAGCTCAAACTAGCTACGGAATAAAGGGAAACAAGAAGACGTTTTATAAATACATTAGAAGCAAGAGGAAGACCAAGGAGAGGGTAGGCCCACTGGTCAGTGAGGAGGGAGAAACAGTAACAGGAAACTTGGAAATGGCAGAGATGCTTAATGACTTCTTTGTTTCGGTCTTCACCGAGAAGTCTGAAGGAATGCCTAACATAGTGAATGCTAGTGGGAACGGGGTAGTTTTAGAAGGTAAAATAAAAAAAGAACAAGTCAAAAATCACCTAGAAAAGTTAGATGCCTGCAAGTCACCAGGGCCTGATGAAATGCATCCTAGAATACTCAAGGAGCTGATAGAGGAGGTATCTGAGCCTCTAGCTATCATCTTTGGAAAATCATGGGATACAGGAGAGATTCCAGAAGACTGGAAAAGGGCAAATATAGTGCCCATTTATAAAAAGGGAAATAAGAACAACCCAGGAAACTACAGACCAGTTAGTTTAACTTCTGTGCCAGGGAAGATAATGGAGCAAGTAATTAAGGAAATCATCTGTAAACACTTGGAATGTGGCAAGGTGATAGGGAACAGCCAGCATGGATTTGTAAAGAACAAATCATGTCAAACCAATCTGATAGCTTTCTTTAATAGGATAACGAGTCTTGTGGATAAGGGAGAAGCGGTGGATGTGGTATACCTAGACTTTAGTAAGGCGTTTGATACGGTCTCGCATTATATTCTTATCAATAAAGTAGGCAAATACAACTTAGATGGGGATACTATAAGGTGGGTGCATAACTGGCTGGATAACCGTACTCAGTAGTTATTAATGGTTCACAATCCTGCTGGAACGGCATAACAAGTGGGGTTCCGCAGGGGTCTGTTTTGGGACCGGCTCTGTTCAATATCTTCATCAACGATTTAGATATTGGTGTAGAAAGTACGCTTATTAAGTTTGCAGATGATACCAAGCTGGGAGGGGTTGCTACTGCTCTGGAGGATAGGGTCATAATTCAAAATGATCTGGACAAATTGGAGAAATGGTCTGAGGTAAACAGGATGAAGTTTAATAAAGACAAATGCAAAGTGCTCCACTTAGGAAGGAACAATCAGTTTCACACATACAGAATGGGAAGCAACTGTCTAGGAAGGAGTACAGCAGAAAGGGATCTAGGGGTTATAGTGGACCACAAGTTGAATATGAGTCAGCAGTGTGATGCTGTTGCAAAGAAAGCAAACATGATTCTGGGATGCATTAACAGGTGTGTTGTGAGCAAGACACGAGAAGTCATTCTTCCGCTCTACTCCGCGCTGGTTAGGCCTCAATTCGAGTATTGTGTTCAGTTCTGGGCACGCATTTCAAGAAAGATGTGGAGAAATTGGAGAGGGTCAGAGAAGAGCGAGAATGATTAAAGGTCTAGAGAACATGACCTATGAGGGAAGGCTGAAGGAATTGGGTTTGTTTAGTTTAGAAAAGAGAAGATTGAGGAGGGACATGATAGCAGTTTTTAAGATATCTAAAAGGGTGTCATAAGGAGGAGGGAGAAAACTTGTTCATCTTGGCCTCTGAGGATAGACCAAGAAGCAATGGGCTTAAACTGCAGCAAGGGAGGTTTAGGTTGGACATTAGGAAAAAGTTCCTAACTGTCAGGGTAGTCAAACACTGGAATAAATTGCCCAGGGAGGTTGTAGAATCTCCATCTCTGGAGATATTTAAGAGTAGGTTAGATAAATGTCTATCAGGGATGCTCTAGACAGTATTTGGTCCTGCCATGAGGGCAGGGGACTGGACTCGATGACCTCTCGAGGTCCCTTCCAGTCCTAGTATTCTATGATTCTATGATTCCTTCCTGACCTCTGCAGCAGAAATTGTGCCCCCCACAACTCGAGTTTTGATCCCCTTATCCTAGCTACAGATATTACTGATCATGAAGTTGGGGGGTCCTTTTGAAAAAAAAAAAAAAATCAATCTCAAGTAGATTTACATAAGAACATAAGAATGGCCGTACTGGGTCAGACCAAAGGTCCATCCAGCCCAGTATCCTGTCTGCCGACAGTGGCCAATGCCAAGTGCCCCAGAGGGAGTGAACCGAACAGGTAATGATCAAGTGATCCCTCTCCTGCCATCCATCTCCATCTCTAACAAACAGAGGCTGGGGACACCATTCCTTACCCATCCTGCCTAATAGCCATTAATGGACTTAACCTCTATGAATGTATCTAGTTCTCTTAAACCCTGTTATAGTCCTAGCCTTCACAGCCTCCTCAGGCAAGGAGTTCCACAGATTGACTGTGCACTGTGCAAAGAAGAACTTCCTTTTATTTGTTTTAAACATGCTGCCCATTAATTTCATTTGGTGGCCTCTAGTTCTTATATTATGGGAACAAGTAAATAACTGTCCTTATTCACTTTCTCCACACCACTCATGATTTTATAGACCTCTATCATATCCCCCCTTAGTCTACTCTTTTCCAAACTGAAAAGTCCTAGTCTCTTTAATCTCTCCTCATATGGGACCCGTTCCAAACCCCTAATCATTTTAGTTGCCCTTCTCTGAACTTTTTCTAATGCCAGTATATCTTTTTTGAGACGAGGAGACCACATCTGTACGCAGTATTCATGAAATCAGCATGTGATTTATCAACCCTGGTTAAATACAAACAAGGACAGAACTGGCATGAATGAACTTCATTCACAAGGACTGAAATCATATCTTCCTAGAGGACAGTGTGAGAAAGTAAACCCATATGAGAATGCTTCTATCAGACTGTTTTGCCTGAGTTTAGCTAGTGAACATTTTGCTTTGGGCAAGCATAGAACCACCTCCTTGTGTCAGACTCACCAGATGTATGATGTCAAGCACCCACTTTTCCACTACAGGCTCAAGTTTCAAATTTCCACTGGTGTTTGAGGACCTACGAGGTTTACAAATATTTGTGGTAGTCACAGTTCTACCAGGAATATCACAGCATTGAGAATTCTACCCTAAGCTATGCTGTGTGGAATGGGAAATGAGTTGGAAAGATCTAGTCTGCAGTCAACAAAAAGTTCTCGATATCTGTCATCTTTGTTCAATATTTATTGTTTGTCCTTCCCTCAAAATAGTAATAAAAAAAAATCTTAAATGAATTGCAAGGTTGTCTACTTTTATAGTAACTCTTACAAATGTACTTGCATGCTGATACTTTGTAACCTTTTAAAGCACTATTTATAGGAGATTCACAATGCTTCCAGCAACAGGAATACACCAAAGTCATGTCTATGCTAGGTAAAAAGGTATCACAACTAGGAATGTTAGTGGCTAGGTGGATAACCATGTGACTGATAAGCAATTGCTTACCGGTTAACCGCAACAACCCTCACCCCGTATACTCTGCATTTTTAAAACTCGGGCTGGCAAGCTGGCTCTGATATAGAGGCAGCAGCACCATGCGGCAGGGGAAAGCCAGTCCGTGCAGGGAGCCAGTTTAAAAATCAGCTCCTGCCTGCCGCCCTGCACTGGTGCCTCTGTATCAGACGCAGCAGCACAAAAGTGGCAGGCGGGAGCTGGCATGTGCAGAAAGCCAGCTTTTAAACCAGTTCCCCATGCATACCAGCTCCCACAGAACCACCTCCCCCCACATGTAAATGCTGAAATTTTCAGTGGTTACATACTTACCTAAATAAACACATTTTAACATCCCTAGTTTTTTGCAAAGGGAAAACATTCCTCACCAATCTACTAGAATTCTTTTTTTTTTGGGGGTGGGGTGGGGGGGGAGGTCAACAAGTATGTGGAAAAAAGGGAACCAGTGGATATAGTGTATTTAGATTCCCAGAAAGCCTTTGACAAGGTCCCTCAACAAAGGCCCTTAAGCAAAGTAAGCTGTTAAGGGATAAGAGAGAAGATCCTCCTGTGGATTGATAACTAGCTAAAAAGGAACAAAAGGTCAGTTTTCAGAATGGAGAGGTAACTAGTGATGTCCCTCAGGAGTCCACACATATTCATAAATTATCTGAAGATGGAGTAAACAGGGAAGTGGCAAAATTTGCAGATGATATGGAATTGCTCAAAATAGTCTGCTTTAGGCTTAACAGTCGTGAGTTTCAAAACGATCTCACAAAACTAGGTGACTGGGCAACAAAATGGCAGATGAATTTTCATGTTGATAAATGCAAAGCAATGCATATTGGAAAATAAAATCCCAACTAAATGTATAAAATGATGGGAACTAAATCAGTTATCATCTCTCAAGAGAGATCTTGGAGTCATTGCGGATAGTTCTCTGAAAAACACTCACTCAATGTACAGCAGCCACCAAAAAAGCAAACAATGTTAGAAATAATTTTTAAAAGGCTAGATAATAAAACAGAGAATATTATACTGCCTCTATTTAAATCCTTGGTATGCCCACATCTTGAATACTGC
This sequence comes from Rafetus swinhoei, assembly GCA_019425775.1. Classification (NCBI taxonomy): domain Eukaryota; kingdom Metazoa; phylum Chordata; order Testudines; family Trionychidae; genus Rafetus; species Rafetus swinhoei. The sequence continues at coordinate 41,092,679 of CM033443.1, read as the reverse complement.
ATGTAGATGTGGTCACCTAATCTCAAAAAAAAAAAAAAAAAGACGATATTTTGGCATTGGAAAAAGTTCAGAAAAGGGCAACAAAAATTATGAGGGGTTTGGAATGGCTGCCATATGAGAAGAGATTATGGAGACTGGGACTTTTCAGCTTGGAAAAAGACGACTAAGGGGAAGGGGAATAGGATAAATGTCTATAAAATCATGACTGGTGTGGAGAGAATGAATAAGTAAAAGTTATTTACTTGTTCCCATAATACAAGAACTGGGGGTCACCACATGAAATTAATAGGCATCAGGTTTAAAAACAAACAATAGGAAGTATTTCTTCACATAAAGCTCAGTCATCATGTGGAATTCCTTGTCAAAGGAAGTTGTGAACACCAGGACTTTAATAGGGCACAAGAAAGAGCTAGATAAATACATGGAGGTCCATCAATGGCTATTAGCCCAGATGGGCAGAGATGCTGTCCCAGGCCTCGGTCTGTCAGAAGCTGAGAATGGGCAACAGGGAGTGGACCATCTGATGATTGCCTGTTCTGTTTCATTCCCTCTGGAGCACCTGGCATTGGCCCCCATCAGAAGACCAGATACTGGGCTAGACAGAGCTTTGATCTGACCCAGTACAGCCTCTCTTATGCTTTTATGTACAGTGGAAAACATCAGCAGCATCACATCTGCACTTACAGCCTGATCCAAAGCTGAATCAGTGACTTCCAGAGACATCAGTGACATTTTCCACTTCAGCGCTGGTTTGGAAAGCGCTGCCCACAGCTGCCCACCCACTATGGATGGCTCCTGGAAATACCAGCTGTGGTCCCAGAGTTCTGAGTAGCCACAAGCCACAGATCAACAGAGGCAGACGAGTACCCAGAAGTCACCTACTTCGGGACAGGCCCAAGAAGTAAAACAACAGAACATCACTGGTTATCACCTAGAGCCCCCAGCACATCACTGAATCTACAAACTATCCAGGAAGACAATCCTTCACTCACAGACGTTTGGGGCAGGCCAGTCCTCACCTACAGACAGCTCCTCAACCTGAAGCAAATACCAGCACACACACAACACACCACAGAAACCTCTCTCTGCAACAAACCCTGTTGCCAATACTGTCCATATATCTATACAAGTGACACCGTAACACAACCTAACCACATGAGCCACACCATCAGGGGCTTATCCACCTGCACTTCTGCTAACTTGATCTATGCCATCAAGTGCCAGCAATGCCCCTCTGCCATGTATACTGGCCAAATCAGACAGTATCTGCGCAAAAGGATAAATGGACATAAATCAGAGATTAAGAAAGGTAACACACATAATCCTGTAGGAGAACACTTTAACCTCCCTGGACATTCAGTAATAGATTTAAAAGTAGCCATCCTTCTTGAAAAAAAATCAAAACCCCATTACAAAGGGAAACAGCTGAACTCCAATTCATCTGCAAATTCAATACAACCAAATTTAACACACACGCTACAAAGGCAATTTTCCCTTTCTTGATATTCACATCTCCTCATCAGCTTCTGTAAATGAGCCACATCCACCCAGACTTGGTTAGCCTCATTAACACTAGTCCTACATTTGATAAGTAAATTCTCTCTCATTATATTTTTATACCTTTGCCTCTGTAATTTCCACTCCAATTCATCTAACAAAGTGAGATTTACCATGAAAGCTTATGCCCTAAAAAAATCTGTAAATCAGATGTAAAAGTGCAGAAATAACAGAGAAAGGGCAAATAAATTAATAGAATAAATCAAGAATGAAGGAAGTAAGATAAAGGAAAACTTCTGGCAGCACTACTGTTGGAGGAACACATCAAATTACTCTGTGTATTTCATGGGCTACCACAGTTTAGAAGCAAGAAATCAAATTATCCACTAAAACTATGTATTTACCTAGGTAGCTAATTTCTAAAGATGAGACACATGCAAATTCATCATGTCTGTACCACAGAGCTACTCAACACACAGCCCGTGGGCCCTGCTGTACTGGATACTATTTCATGACATGAGCACTGAAAATTTTTATTCTTCACCCCTCTTTAAAATGAAAGATGAGCTCTCCTCCAAGTTTACATGTCCTGCTGTGTCAGAATAATTCTTCTTACTCTCTTTTCAGTAAGGCACGAGATCTTAAAAAAAAAAAAAAAAATCTAGGAAGGAGTCCAATAATCAATTATTGCAACTTTCAACTAGTGTAAAATTAAATATGGCTGAAGAAGCCAGCTTCCTAATGAAAACATATGGCACAGCAGGGATAGGGAGAGGAGTAGCTTAATTAATTGAAAAGAACATGACAGATGAATGAGTATCAAAACAGCAACCGCCTGTAACTAAAGCAGTGTTAGCTTAAAAATATGCTCTTCCTGCTTTCTTCTTGATTTCTTTTAACCACCGTTGTTTCCAAACCTAACAAAGAATTGAATATTTAAAAACTGACATTCCACAAAGATTAAGAATCTTTAATACAGGCTGAACTTCTCTAATCTGGCACTGTCTAGACAGGTAACATCTGTGGTCTGACATGATTTTAGACAGACAGGTGTCCACTTAACATGGGTGTGGCCAAGTTTCCTGCAGACCCATAAAGTTTCTTTACAGCCACCAGTCCTGGCTCTCAGTGTTCTGAGTGGTTATTTAGCTCTAATTTACCCTTAAAAAGTCTTCTAACATCCCAGTAAGCAGCAGAAGTGCTGGTAATGCTGCTAGACAATGTTAACCTCCTACAGTCAGGCAAAATCTCTGATTAGGCACCAATTAGGTCCCAAGGGTGCCAGACTAGAGAGGTTCAACCTGTATTAATTCACATCCACAGCATTTCCCATCTGCTGAAACAGAATTTGTGGTGTTTTGGGCTTTCTTCAGTATAGATTCCCATTTGACTCAGGTATTGAGAAATTAATTGAGAGTTATCAAACATGACTTAAGTATATCAACTCTAATCCTACAATATATTCAAGCACTCAATGCCCAGCAAAATCAAAGGGAGCTGAATCTCAGCACTTTGCAACATTATTCCTACACCAAACAAAGCAATACTCACTGTTTAACTCAGACTACAAGCAAAATTAAAAATGTCTTATTTATTCTATTAACATTATCTCTAATTATTTGAATTCTCTGATTTGTCAGAGTCTCTATATGCATTACTATTGATGGTGTTCATTTTGTTTTAAATTTCTCTCAGTTCAGACACAGAACTTCCATCTACCCACGTATACAGCCCCTATTACCATACAATTTCTAACACATTTAACATCTGCACACTGCTCTGTGTGGGCACTTGACGCACACAGAAATTAAGGGTGCGTCTACACTGCACCGTTTTTCCTGAATAATGGACGTTATTACGGAAAAATAATACTAGTGTCCACGCAGCAATTGCTTTATTTAGAAAGAAAATCGAAATAACGGAGGACTTTTCCCAATGTTGCCAAACCTCATTCCACGAGGAATAACACCTCTTCTGAAAAAGCTCTTTCGGAAGAGGGTGTGTGTGGATGCTCCACTGCTGCTATGTCGAAATAGCTCCTCACCAAGGCCATTCTAAAGTTATTCTTCCCTAGTGCCTCCTGGGGCTCTAAATCAAGATAGCACATCCACATTAGGGGAGCCTGCCTCGGTGCCTCCCTGGAAAAGGGAGGGAAAAATATGAAAAAATTATTTCATATTTTTCAGAATATTAAATCAAATTACAGCCCCTACAATGTAATAAATGCTCCATGCACTGGGCTGTCAACTCAGCAATCAAGCTGCTTTATGGTCCAATTTTATTATTTGGGGGGGGAAAAAAAATCTTACTTACCCAATTTGAATAAGCTCATTAAGTTTTGTTGCATTTTTATCATCCATACCTTTAAGTGAAAAAGAAAACAAAATATAATGTGTTAGAATTAAATAACCGGACACAAATGATAATCATGCCTGTTCACCTTATAGTTTATGATGATGTATTAATAAAAAGCATCTTTCCATTGTAACATAATAATACCAGGGATACAACGTAAAGTTCTTGAACAGGTTCTATTCATATGCCTCAGGACAGTACAATTCAGTTTAAGCAAGAAACGTAGGGTTTATACACATTCTGCTGTATTAATTACATTTCAGTCACAGATTAAAAGACCAAAGTTCATCAGTTCTATGTTTCTGGGTGTGGATCTGATATTGCAGTATTGACAGCAAAGCTTTCTACTCTTCATGTTCTGAATCTGTTGCTAAGTAGCATAGCACTGTACAGAAGCCTAAAGCCTTCACAAGTTTGGATGCAGTAAAAGAAAAAACACACATACACCCACACCCTCTGCAATGTACTACACATTTTGGAATGCCCATTGTGATAACTTGATTCATATTCTCTAAAGGTAGCAAATCCTGGATCTATTTGCTGAAGAATTGACCTTTCCCCAACATTGCTGGAAGTTATTCCTGACATGCTTTCATCCTTCCATGGCACCTGCAATTTCTGGGATTTCCAAAGGAAAGGGAAATAAGCTGATTCCAGCAAGCAGCAGAGCAGACCTGGGAGGGGGAGCTTGCTACTCAAGTCTATTGGACAAGCAGAAAGAGAATTTTCATGGTGATAGTGAAGATGGTACATAAGAGGATGCAAAAATTATTAGATAATACCACAGATGTATAGACAACATGCACAAACCACCAAGATGACTGGGTGACACTCTACTTCCAGTCATTGCCAAGCTGAGGTCAGCTGATGCTCCTGGTCACAGAATGAGGAGAAGAGGGAGATACACTGTTGGTGTTTTCTACTGACAATGCAACCTGCCCTGCCTTTGTCATGAAGATCATCAACATTGCTCTTCAAGATGAATGAATACACTGAAGATCTTACCAGAACAACCTGAGTGTGAACAGTCCAAACTGTCCAATTCACGAGACAATACAGTAAAATCCCCAAGTGAGGAGAGAATGTAGTAAAAAGCCCCCAGATGCAGCACTATACAGCAAGAATTTAAATGATCCACTGATGATGCCTTCTTGGTTGTTTATGTTATAAATAATCCAATCTTTACAAGGACATAAAAGTTAAGAATATTCTACATTTAATTCCCATATCCCACGAGCAAAGCCATACATGTAGATACTGTACCATTCCTGTTAGGGCACTGGCCCCATACAAAATTCCTGGGACTAGACTGAATGAAACACTTGGACAAACTAGTGTAGATTACAAAAGTTGGTTTATTAGAAGGCATGTTACCGAATGTAATGTAATATTTATTAATTTTCAGTATTTTGTTATATAAATATTTAAGGCCTGATTCAGAGAATAGCACCATCCCAGACTGATTTTGCAGGAACAAATAATGGAAGATTCACATGATACAGTTTACATCTTTAATTATTTGATTTGCAGGAACAACCAGGTAGCCAGATGTATAAATTAAACATATTTCACCTACAAAACAGTAGATGGTTTAAAAAAAAAAAAAAAAAATCAGGCCTGTGTTTTCTGTATTGTCTGCAGAAAGAAGGCTAAATAGAGATGTTAAAGAAAAAGGGAAATCCCATGTGACTGGCCAAAAAAATTCTCATAGAAAAATAATCAAACACACCTTAAGAAAGCTACATGACAAACAACTGTACCCAAATACAATGGGCAGACATTTTGAAAGCCATCAAAGCACATCAGAGCCCTGAAGGAAGAACTTCATGATTCTAAAGTTGAAAATCAGCCAACAATAAATTTCCATCATAGAAGACATTTATACTCACAGCCCCCAATCTTCTTCCTTAGTTCCCCATAACAGACCAAGCCATAAAGCTCCAGGGAGGATTTTTTCAGCCCTTGAGAAAACACTGCAAAAGAAAAGAAGTGCCAAGTGAGATATACGAGACACAGAGGCTATGTCTAAACTACACCCCTCTGTTGGCAGAGGGATGTAAATCAGATGTTTCGAAAGCACAAATGAAGCGGGGATTTAAATATCCTGTGCTTCATTTGCACAATCACATCATGGCGCTGTTTCAAATGAGTGCCATTTCGAAACTGAAACCACGATTTATCCGACAACGGGGTGCTTTTTCGAAAGATCCTGTACTCCTCAAAAAATGAGGAGCACAGGATCTTTGGAAAAAGCACCCCGTTTTTGAAAGAACCACGTCTAAACTGCAGTTTCAGTTTCGAAATGGTGCTCATTCGAAACAGTGCCATGACGCGATTATGCAAATGAAGTGCGGGATATTTAAATCCCCGCTTCATCTGCGCTTTCGAAAAGTCTAATTTACATCTCTCTGCCGACAGAGGGGTGTAGTTTAGACATAGCCAGAGAGAAAGAACCCTCACTGCAGATATGCCATGAGTCACAATATACCATGTATCTTTCCAACAAAAACACCCTCAGTGAAAGGCACAAAAATCCGCATATTTAATGAATACACAAAGATCTCTCTGCAGATAGCACTAAGTCCAATTTCACTGTAATGCCAACTCACAGGAGTGTATACTTCAAAACTGTGGTTTTATGTCTGGGAAACCCAACATTTTTATATAGGATCAAAACAGATTTCACAGAATTTTAACAAACAGTCTTTCAGCAAAATAAGCTCAGGTTAGCTATGACAATTTGCTATTATCCCACAACTCTATCATCACAAAGTTAACAATTTATGGCTATAGTCAAATTCAGTTTCAAGACACATTGCTGTCTTCTGGAAAATCCAAACGTGTTCAGTGACACACACACACTCTTATTTGTGTTATCTGTAATATACAAGTACATCTTGACATTTTATATATGTATTTTTTCTAATCCTTGGGTCAATTTGCAGGATTTTTTCTTCCAACAAGAAAATACATTGTTTGCATTTTACTTGTATTGTGGTAGCATATATTCATGGCTGGTGGTAAAAATATCCTTTGGCATACAAGTCAGATAAAGAAATATTTACATCCTATGCTGCAGTAACTACTGCATTTTTCTCTGATTTACAGCCTACCAATACTCCAAAATTCAGCCATATGCATTTTCACCAGTACTCAAAAATTTAGCCACATGCTTCACAGATTCTTAAACCTCTACCACAAGCAACTAAGATGGCTTTATACCTTGCAGATTTAGGGATATTACCTTCATTTATTCGTTTCTGCTTACCCAGCCCACAACTGACCATCTATCTTGGAAGGACTTCTGAAGTTATATGGAGATAGGTTTCTTCCAATGCTGGATTTGCAGGGTCATTAAACTAAACTGTGGCCATCTTCTGTATATAGAGAGAACACTCAAAGAATATCTATGGCTAACTGTGCTTTACAAATGGAAATCCTCTTAAACATCCTAATCTTAGGGATAAGAACAATCAATTTTTAAAAGAGATTTTACTATGGAGCATTTATTTATGTTTCTTCTGCTTTCCCCAGAAGCATGTTTTAACACATGCTACAGAACATTTGGAATTGGTCATCAGCACTGAAAGTCTTATCTGTTTCTCTCAGACAAGCACATTTCATTAACAAGAGTGGTTATACTGGTAAAAATTAATGGGATGAACTAGAGATGTTAAATTTAGATTATCTGGCTAATTGAATTGTCAATGCAATTTGTATCAATTATTCGATTAGTCGATAAGGGCACCTCCACCTTTGAAGTGTAGCAACAGTCCCAGGGCTGTTGCTACATTTCGAAGGCAAAAGCTCTGTGGGGAGCATGGAGCCAGCAGGGGGACTCAAGCAGTTCCCACTGACCCTATGCTTCACGCAGTGTTTCAAAGTGGCAGCGCAGCATGAAGCCCGGAGTCAGCAGGGGAGCTGGCCCCAGGCTCCATGCAGCACTGCTGCTTTGAAGCACTCCTTCCTCTTTCCCCCCCTTGCTGCCTCTTTCAGATAGAGGCAGCGGCAGGGCAGGGGGAACCACTAGTCGACTAGCATGCCGAGTATCTGCTAAGCATTTGCTTATCAGATAGTTGACTAGTCATTCACATCCTTAGGATGAACTGATTGCGGGGACTATGGCAAAAGTTAAAGAATTGTTTAAGGGCAAATGTATTTAACCACCTTCTATATAGAACAATACACAACTAGATTACAGGATCAGTTGGCTATGACAGCTAAGGGGACCTGTACTTGCTGCTCAACTTGCTAAGAGGCACTCCTGATTAGTTCTTTTGAATGTTGGAAGATACTACATTTTAGTGGAATTCACACACTGTGATACAGATTTTTTTTTAAATCCATCATTTGGACAAGGTTATTTGCAACAGTCCTGGATCCTGGTATTTGTCTACACTTAAGTTTAAAGCACAGCCACCACAGCACTCTACGTAAATCACCTTTGTGAGGGGCATAGCTAACAGCGCTGGGAGTACAGTGCAGGGAGTGTGGCTCCCAGACTTGTGGCCTGGTTCACATTGGCTCTTTACAGTGCTGTAACTTGCTGTGCTCAGGGAGATATTTTTTCATACCCCTGAGCCAGAAAGTGACAGCACTGTATAAAGTGTCAGTTTCACCTTTACAAAGTACATATAATTAAGTGAATTCATAAAACATTCCCCTCGGCACAGCAAGTTACAGCACTGTAAAGAGCCAGTGTGAACCAGGCTACAATGCTGGGAGCCATGCTCCCAGTCTCCCAGCACTAGTCCAGATGACAGACTCGCTACTCGTCTAGATGATGGACTTAAAAAAGAAATCTAATTCCACTAAAATGTAGTATCGTCTAACACTCAGCACTTCAGCACTAATTACCATGACAGGCAGTTTCCCTACCACTGTCCAACAAGGGGGGAGAGAACATACAATGCTTAGGATTCTTGGATTGTTGATTCACTGAAATAAAGTAACTTAGAAGTATATTAAATGGATGAGTGGAAGACAAGTTCAATAATTCAGTAATATGTTATCATGAGAGATGTAAAATCCCATTTAATCAGTTAACGGGTGAAATGTAATGCTTAACTGGCCCCCGGCCCACAGTATGGCACAGCAGGCCCAGCTGCCTGGCGCGGACCACTCCCCAAGGCATGCTGGGCCTGGCCGGGCTGGAGATGGGGGCCTGCTTCAGCCCAGCCAGGCCCATCACACTGCGGGCTGCTCTACCCAGGCCTGGTCAGGTCCACCTTACTATGGATGGGAGGCTGCTCCATCCAGGCCACCAGTAACTAGTTATTGGTAAGCATCACCCTTAACAGGAGATGCTTACCAGGTAATGGTTAACTGTTACCCAGGAGCAGCTGCCACAGGCAGAGGGCTGCTCCAGCCCTGCATGTGGCTGGAGCACACTGCCTCTGTTTAATCAGCTAACTGGTTAAACTTAACATTTAATCAGTTAACTAAACAGGATATTACATCCCTAGTTAACATGCAGACAATTTTCTTCTTACTGGACTTTGCTTGGCCCAAGAAATTGGGATTACTGGAGTCATGACTAGCTACAATGCTCTGCCTGGCTATCATCCACGTTGAACCCTTGGAATGGTGACATGCAGAATATGTTGGAAGATACATCTCTTATCTTTTTGCGGTTTTAGGTCAATAGTTAGGTGGTCATTTATTATACTTGTGTGGGTTCAGTAACAGAGGAATGGTCTTATTTTGCAGACAGCTGTTGGAAAATACTTTGTTTTAAATTTGTGAGAGTGAGCCTACTTGTGGCCTTGACAAAAACAGTACAAAGTATTCAGTGATATCTTAAGAGTACCTGATATTTATTTTTCTTCATCATTTCTTGTGCACTCAGACCATATAAAAAGACAGAACTCCAACTCCCACAAGAAGGAAGACTTATTCCAGAACCTCAGCTGGTCATGGAATCCACTTCCTCTGCATACTCACCATTATCAAAATCAATATATTTAGAGATCTTGTGCCAGGTGCGGTAGTAGAAGTGCCGGACCTGCTCTTTGTTCTTCACCATACTTGCTGGTTTGCCTTTCTTCTTGTACTTCAGGGCAATATTGTTCTGAATAGCTTCAAAGTCCTTCCCATGCTGAAAAAGTACAAGATTCAGTAAAGCTCTATATTAAAGAATTGAGATTATGTTGCTGCTTTGCAGCAAAATTATATATACTTTATTTCTGACGGTTGGAATAGGAGCAACATATGTATTTTTCCCCACTGCAAACAATTAACACCACTGTTAAATTGTGTTTTTATAACAAACATTTTGTAAATGCAAATAAAATACAAAACATCATATGATTTAATTTTAGCAGCTTCTGTGTTTATTATGGAATGCTCACATCTATTAAGAAGTTCCTGCTGAGAATTTAACATTTTGCTTTTCCAGGTAGAATAAAATAGAGAAATGGCCCTAGCAATGTCAACGAATGGTGCAACTTTGTCCATTATATCGGAGGCAGACAACTTTATTTTGACAGACAACCTTAAACGTGCATATTCTATGGACAAGGTAAGAGAATGAGGTTTGGGGGGTTGCATGCATATAAACAGATTTATTTTTCAGGCTCCATAGTACCTGATATTTTTAAGCAGATAGCTTTGGTTCTCTCTCAGTGCAAGATAGATAGATTTGTCTTCTCAAGGTCCCTTCCAGCCTGATCTTTTTCACATGCATTATGCAGCCAGCATGCTCACCTGTATACAGGATGTGTGCGCATACAAAACCAATCTGAAATATCATCCTCTACAAACTCCCAAATCAAGCTTTCATTTGAACAAAACCAAGCCAGTCAAGCATGAGCCCCATAAGAAGTACCCAGACCAGCTGCCTGCCCTTCTTCTTCCACACACCTCATAAAGTCCTTCAAAGAAGGTATTCTTGTCCTCTGTGCTCCATGATTCCCATTGACGTCTGACCTTTTTTCCTTCCTCCTTCTCCCCACTTGAGGTCCCCAGATTCCTTGTGGCAGTCTTAGAAGTCCCAGCAGGAGTGCTGGGAGGAATTCCTGATGTGCTACAGGATGAGGTCCCTCCATTATCTATCCCTTTAGATAACAAAACAGAATTTAGAAGCATTGCAGGAGGTCAAATATAAAGGGGAAAAATCCTAGAGAATTAAAAAAAAAAAGTCCGATTTCTTGATTGTATGATGTTTTGCAAGGATTTCACCTGAAACACACAAGGCAGATGATGAGTTGCTGAAAGTTATGAAAAGCAGCAGTACCTCTCAGTGGGAAGGTTAGCAGGCAAACACAAGATAGGCTGGAGTGGGTCAATTATTCATTTCCAGAGATACAGAAGATAATCTCACCTATCTCTCTCCAGAGGTGCTATCAGAATGATGCAAGTTGCAGTCCCTATACTGGCAGTCCCTAAACTGGGATTCAATAGAAGTACATATACACTGAATAGCCAAAAAAAAATGTAAACACAATGTTGAATGCTGGTGTGCACATGAGTAAACTATTGAACTAAGGGCTGCAAGAGCGGAACTTAAAACAAACTCAATTGATTAAAAAAGGGCACAAGTAAGCGACCACATTATTTAGTGAAGCAGAGTTCTAAATAATTCCATCTTCTGTACACAGTCTCTTCTGAACTCTTCCATTGGAGTGAAGAGGAGGTGTGATTCAAAGCAGGGAAGTGTTTTTTTGAATGCAGTCTTCTTTTTACCTTCTGAATTAATTTTTTTTAGGTGTCCATCTATACTCAATACCCACATTTCAAAAATCAATGGCCAGGCACAGATTTATCAAGGGTTTTCTACAGGCCATACAGCATGTTTGGTATCTAAAACATTCATTTTATTACATGAAAAGCAAAATGAATGAAGGCTAAGCATCTAAAGACTCCAATAAAATGAAACTATTTTTCAGAAATTAAATCAGTTTTAATAAAATACTTATTTGCATGAAACAACATGAAAGTGATTATTCTACTGAGGGTCTCTTTCCTATGCGCGTTTAGAAACTTCATTCATTTAGCTACTAAATAGTATGATATTTAATTCAAAGTTGCTTCACCCTTTCTTTCTCATATCATGTTTGGAATAACTAGGCTCTCTGAAATTATAGGTTCTAGTCCTGGAAAGGTCAACACCTCCTTTTATCTTCTGAAAGCAGATAAATTTCATGTAGTATATCATGGGAGTTTCTCTTGGGTAAGACCTTTGAGACAGAAGGCCAAACAAAACTAGAGATGAATGATACAACACTCGTGTTTTGGCTCCGTTTACTCATTTTGTTAGTCCAGGGTTCCCTATACATTTTTAAGCCTGGAAGTACTGGTACATCAGACTTCAGTGATTGGTGCTTTGGCCCCCACTCCCAAGCTTCATTATGTTCCCTGTGGCTGCATCACTGAGCCTGTCTCTATATCAACTGTGCAAATTTAAACCACTCTAAATACTGGACTGTTGGTAAAACCTAGTACTTAGCTTGGTAAACAAATACATGTAATTGAAAAGGTCAGGACTCATCGGGCTGAATAGGACTCAATTTTTAGTATTCCATCTGGCCTTCAGAAAAGTGAGCCAGTTTCCTCGTGCGTGGCTTGAGTTTTATTTTCATAACGTTTGTGCTTTGATTGTGAGAACACAGATATTCTACCTAGAAGCATGAAGACTGAAAACTTGCTAAAATATTGCCCTAAAAATCGAAGGACTGAAATGCAAAAACCTAATGTGCATGTTACCAACAATGGAACCCTGCCTACGTCAGATAAAGTGGGTGAGTCAGAGGTAACGCTGGTGTCTCACAAAGGCTAGTCACCACCAGCTTTTCCATCCAGGTTCTAAGCAGCAGCTTAGTGTTTGGTCTCCAACAGCCCCAATGGCACATTTTAGAAGTCAGAAAATTCACAGCTTCAGCAGATACCACATACAAAGGGCCACTCTCCAATAGAGACTCAGAGGGGTAGCCATGTTAGTCTGTAACTTAAGCAATCCTGTGGTGCCTTAGAGACTAACAAATATATCATGAGCTTTCATGGGTAAAACCCACTCCAAATCATCTGATGAAGTGGGTTTTACAAATATAGCATGAGCTGTTGTGGGTAAGTCTTTATGGTACCACAGAACTGCTCGTAAAATAGTTAATCTCCCCTATATTAGCCTAACAGACCATGCATTAGATTAGGCTCCACTTATCTGCATTCTCCAGGCCAATATTAAAAAGAGTAGAGTGAGCAAAATGACATTTTCACTTGTCAGCTGCCAACTTGAACTTCTACCAGGTATCTGCTGGAAAGGAATGTGACTTTTACTGTTACTTGCATAGAACAAGGGCAAAATTAAGAGTTAACTACGCTCCTCTCCATTTCCTAAAGTATATCTATTGAATACCATCTTCTAAGGCGTGTCAAAAGATTATTTCTGAATAGTCTTTTTAGATGTTTTGTCCTTTTGTCATAGCAATTAGTAACACTAGGACTGCATTTAAAACTTTTTCCAAAAAGTACCTCTTAGCTGAAGGATTGCATTAGAAAGACTCGAAGGAAATTTCTTCTTGGCTCCAGGATTGAGTGTGAGCCATTGAATTAGTTTTTAACATTTGCACAGTTGCATATCAAAATACTTCTCCCTAAGCACAGGTGCATGTAAGTAATGCATAACGGTTTGAGTTTCAGAAAGGTTACGATAGCACCCTGCTATGTGCATAGCAATATTTTTCTTATTGAAGAGCAACCAAATGCAAGACATGTGTTCAAACCTTTTCATCACTGTTCTCTAAACAAATCCTATTGTTAAATAGCAGTCAACATTGGTCAGATACAACACAACACACTGTAGTCAACCCATCAAAAAGGCATGTACTTTAGGAATTCAGCAAAGCTTCCTGACCTCTGAGGAAACCCTCCAAAGCTGCAGCCTGGATCTGATTCACTTTCTGCCCAGAGAGGGAAAAGCAGCTCCAGCTAGGAATAGGATAAAAGACAGGCATGGCTGATGCTTCCGTTTGAGTATTTGCCCGGTAATGGGAAAACCAGTTCATGGCCTGTTTGCCTTCTGCAGAAAATGGCATAGGCTTCTCACAAGTACAACTCCATGACAGCACTATCCCTTGGATATGTTCACACTGCATTTTTAATGCTGAAACCTGACACTTCAAACAAGACAGTCAAATGGCCAATAAAGATGAAGCCTAATTGTGGGCTTCTTCCAACTCCCCTACAATACATAACCAAATTACGCAGCTGAACTTGTTCAAGTATGCCCAATTCCAACTGCTTTCAGGGATCTATACACAAAGAATGTGTTTAGAAGCTTCAGAGGGGAGCAGAGTTAGTCTGTACAGGATAAACTTAAACAACAAATGGTCTGGTAGCACTTTATAGACTAACAAAACATTTAGATGGTATCATGAGCTTTTGTGGGCACAGCCCACTTCTTCATCTGAAGATGAAAACTCCGGTCATCTGAAGAAGTGGGCTGTGCCCACGAAAGCTCATGAAACCATCTACACGTTTTGTTAGTCTATAAAGTGCTACCAGTGCTACCAGACCATTTGTTGTTGTTTTAAGTGTAATGTGTTGAAAAGCATTCTCTACCCAGCAGCACATATTTTAGTAAATGCAGAGACATATACATGGTCTGGCATGGTACATTTATACACACTGTACAGAAGTTTAAATAAATGTTGGCCGAGGCTCCCACCCACAGTACTTAAGTATTCACTTGTTCGCACATTAAAAGAAAGGGTTAAGAAGAGGTTTGCATTTTAGACACACTAGGCATACAACTGAGTGCTCATTTCTACTATGCAAAATTACTTAGCAAGTTTAAGATATGATAGAAGTATGGTTAAGCTTATATGAACACTTCGACTATAAGGTCTTTCACTTACACACACCTCTTACAGGATTTTATAATATGGCTGGGAGAAATGCAATCAGACAGAAATATTTGGTATACAATGTTCAGCCTGGAAAAACCTTTTTTTGTTTTAAACAGGCAAAATTTAACACAGAATTTTACACACAAAGTTAGGATTTAGGGGCATACTGTGTGTTAACCAACCTGAGGCACAGTATATTTTAAAAATATTCTTAGATACCGTTCCTTATTGTTATAATTAAGGATATTATTTATTCATGGATTCTGTGACTCCATGACTTCAGCTTCTGCAGTGACTGGTAGGGATGGATCCTGGTCAGTGCACAGTACATCCGCAATTGTGGCAGGAGCGAAGGCTGTGCACCCCCATAGTTTCGGCTGGGGCTGTGTGTCCCTCATCCCCCTTGGCTTTGGTTGCCGCCAGGCTTTGCCCCACCTCTGCAAAGCTGCAGCAGGGCTGTGTACCCCCTAAGACAGAAAGACTAGGGCTGAGAGTCTTCCTGTTCCCCATACAGTGGGGCTCAGGTTCTCAATCCCAACCCAAGGAATTCCACTTTACATTCCTTTCCCCTTTGACCCTTCTCCCCCCACAGCCCCTATTACATTTAGTAGAAGCCCTGGACAGGTCACGACTCCTGTGAAGTTTTGCTGATTGCTTGTCACCTGGCCATGACTTACTAAAAATAACTGACAAAATCTTAACCATAGTTACAATATTTAACACACAAAAGTTATATCCTTAAGTGGAAAAGTACAGTTCCCATCAGTGCTCCCTCTAAGCTGCATGGCAGCCACGCCCCTTCCTGGCAGACACCAAATGCAACTCAGCACTTTGGTACTGCTGTTTGACTGTCAAACTAAATTTGAAAGCCAATTTTCAAAGCTTAAGGATTTAAAAAAAAAATCAAGTTTCTTAAAAAGGTTTGCTGTTTGAATGAATGCAGATCACAGTTAATCAGTGACTTAATGCATTGCTGTAGCACATACAACTACGTCTACACTGCGGAGCTATTTCGGCATACCAGAAGTATCCCAAAATAGCTATTCCATTTCTATTGAAGCAGCCCGTTATTTTGAAATAGATTTTGAAATAATGGGCAGCTTATTCCAATGTCCCGGTAACCCTCGTTCCACGAGAGTTAAGGGGCATTTCCGAATAGCGAGTTATTTCAAAATTTGGCACTGCGTAGACCAGTGCTACTCAATACGCAGCCCATGAGCCGCATTCAGCCTGTTTGTTTGCAGCCCACGATGCGAGCTCAACACGCAGCCCGCAGGTGGGATGCTTTGAACATGGCCTCCACTGGGAACACACTCCATAATGGCAAGTCAATATAATGGTTTTCGGCTGCTATGCATTTTAGTAGTTCAATTCCTGGACTGTCATTGCTCATTAAACGTGCTGTCATATGGGTGTAAATCAGGTAAATATTGCATTTTATTAATATCAGCAGAACTGACTTAAATGGGGCCTGCATGTTGTGTAGTCTTGCCTTAGTCTTTGTATTCATGCCTGTCAGTGTGAAAGAAGCTATTTGCATATATATTTGCAGGTACATGCAACCACACTTAAGCTGAGGCCCTCGGGATGTGCTGCAAATATCATTGTGGCCCTCAAGGCTTCCAAAGTTGAGTAGCCCTAGTGTAGACAGTGCCAAATTATGAAATAAACTATTTTGAAATACACTTGAAATAAGCTACACAATTTTCGTAGCGCAAGTTGCATAGCTTATTTCGAGCTAAGGATGCTGTGTAGACACACCCACAAAGACCTGAGAATCAATTTGGGGTTCCTCTCTCTAGTGAATTTTACATGGACAGCTACAGAAGAATATTTAACAAGATGGAGCATTTTAATTCAATTAACTCCTTCAGTTGAACAATTCTGACTCACTAGAACTATTACTCGGAAAGCAAGAAACACCATTAATCCATTAGGACTGCAAGATTTGTGGCTAAATCTGGAATAGTAGTGGTGTAAAATACTTCCAAACTTCTGGAAGAAGCTTCTATCTTGAGGTGACACATCAGAGGGCTATTTTCTCCTTACATATGTTCATTCTCTCAACAGACGAATGAAGCACAGGAATGAAAAATCCATTTTTGCCTCAAAATATAGCTGCAACAGTTAGCAGAGACTAAAATGCACTTCATATTTACTTTTGCCAAGATGGTCACAAAAGAGTTATATTATATATCTGATACAAAGCAATTCATTAAGTGCATTATGTGTAAGTGAAACAGTGGATAGGAAGGAGAAATTTGACATATGCTACTTATGTCACATTTTGCCCTATACAGCCGGTCCCTGAGTCGCGAACAGTCAACTTACAACCGTTCACAGTTACGAC
Source organism: Rafetus swinhoei (assembly GCA_019425775.1). Taxonomy (NCBI): domain Eukaryota; kingdom Metazoa; phylum Chordata; order Testudines; family Trionychidae; genus Rafetus; species Rafetus swinhoei. The sequence continues at coordinate 41,075,633 of CM033443.1, read as the reverse complement.
CGAAACTGTCGTAAAAGGCGGACCCCGAGTTACGAACGCGATCCGCGCTTAGGAACAGAGCGGTCGCATGTAACTCAATGGGGTCCGACTTACGAACAAACTGAGTTACGACCAATTGCTTGGTCCGTAACCGGTTCGTAAGTCGGAGAGAGGCTGTATTTCAAATTGCAAGAACTCAGGGTATGTCTACACTACAAAAATTTTTTTTTCAGAAAAACTGATCTTTTTTCGGCAAAACGGCTATTACGTCCACATTGCAATTGCATTCTTCTGAAAGAAAATCAAAAAAGCAAGAGGGTTTTTTCTGACATTGGTAATCCTCATTCTAGGAGGAAGAAGCCTTTTTCCGAAAGAGCTCTTTTGGAAAAAGGCATGTGTGGACGGGAAAGAGGGAGTTCTTTTGAAAAAAGAGGAAAAAGGAAAGAGCACAGGTGCCCTGGTGGCCACTCTGTTCATAGTAATCACAGTTTAAATGCGAGATAGCGTCCATTCAGCGTGGATGCTATCTTTCGAAAAAGCAGATCACTTTTTTGATGCACTTTTGCTGTGTGGACACTCCCTTTCAGAAGAAGTTTTTCCGGAAGATCTCTTCCAGAAAAGCGTCTTCCGAAAGAAACCTACAGACTAGACATAGCCTCATTGTGCTAATGGAGCAAGAGCTACAGCCCAAGAATCCAACTGGAAATATGTTTCTATTTATTTTAAAGTCCAAAAAATTTCCACGAGATTTACCCTCTGCTAAATATGATCTAAGAAAGGATGGATAAAAGTACCCTAAACTTCACAGATTCCTCTTCAAACTATAAAACTATTTTTTCAATCACTTTCAATTATAAATATAAGCTTAATATTTATATAACTGGTGTATTAAAATTATACACACAAACAGCACAAATTGCTACAAATAAAACTATTTTGTTTTTACAACAGACACAAAAGCACATCACTTATGAGTAATTCATAACAAATAAACAATGAAACCCAACCAATGCAGTGTGATGAGCTACTATTTAAAAGAAATTAAATGCACCATAGCTAATTTCCCTCCTGACACCTCCTCCTCCACATCCCCAAGTGAGATTTTTACAGATTCTGGAAGGAGCTCCACTTTAAGAATATTCTGAAAAATAATCATGAGATTATTATTGGAAAATCATAACACAAGGTGGATTTCTGACATGGTCCAATCCAAAGGTACCTGTAGAACAGCCAGAGCAGTCATCTGGCAGCAACATGTCAATGGAAAAGCTTGAGTTCTCACAACAGATCCAAAGAATTGAGGAAGTCTACATGAGTACTGTGACAAAAGCGCAAGCTGAGGACTAACATGCTCAGATCATAATTTGGGAGGTGGTAGAAGGAAGAAGGATCTGGGTATGGGATGAGAAGTGAGATAAAGAAAACAGAGTTAAAAACTACTGCTCTAAAAGTCTCCTCCCTTCACTTTGTTTCCTGGAGGAACCTCACACAGTGTAGTATTTCACTTAGAATGTACACCCCTTTAAATTCTGATTACAAGACATTCCATTATCACAGAGAGGATTTAGACAAACCAGTAAAATGTTTCAAAGCCTACATCTTTGGATGTAAAGAATTCAAATTTGGAAGCATCCCACATTCCAAAGCTCCATTCTCTAACATTCTGACAGATACGCCAGCCATATCAGAAGAACCACCTCCAATGCCTTCACAGCAAAACTAGCTAAGTGGAGTTCTAGCTGCTCTCAACTTGAAATGCATTATTGACCGTCCTCAGTGATTTAATATAATTCCTCAAAATATGGACAAAAATAGAGTCAGGTATGGCAATTTGTTTCTCTAATTACCAAAAAGATTGTAGTCATTGGATTATACTGTACACACCTTTCCTTTGTGAATTTCAGTATATGAATCTTAAAATAAATGGAAGCTTCAGGGGGTAGCCAAGTTAGTCTGTACACAATAAACTTAAAAAAACAACAGTCTGGTAGCACTTTATAGACTAACAAAACATGTAGATAGTATCATGAGCTTTCGTGGGCACAGCCTACTTCTTCAGATGACCAGAGTTTTGAGTTTAGGATGTCCAGACCCGAAATAAATGGAGGGAAGGCGGGGAGGAAGGGGCCGGGAAACAAGAAGCAGAGGGTATGTAAATATCATAGGGAAAACCAAACAGGCAAATAAATGGAGTTTGTTTGCTGATTTAGTGCAAGGCTCTTCTAAAAATGTATGTATTTAATATACAGTATATACAAATACATACAAACACACCGCTTACCATGCTGATTATGGAACATACACACAACAGAGATATAACACATTAATACCACTCACAATCCTTAAAATAATTAGCGGCATCTCAAGTGTTTTCTGTTTATTTTGTCGGTTTAAATACATTAGGTAGAGAATTATCTAGATTTCTCAATACTGGATACTGCATCCCACACTGAAGATTTTGCTGGGGATTTAACTAAAATGTATTTACTAACCTATAAAAAAGTACTTTTGTAAACTTTACAAAAATATTTGTCACACAACGTATTTAATGTTTTGTGTAAATACATCTAATGGGACATGCTACCTTACAAAGTTGTATTTATTTTTAATACAAAGCTAATATTTGTTCTCAGCATTTTTACCTACTGTATACTATATGAAGATTCAGTACTTGGGAAAGAAGAGGTACAGTGACCTCAAACATATTTAAGAAGTACTGAAGTATTTTTACGGATAGATGTAAAAATTTCTTACTGAAATAAAAGGTTTAAGAACTAGAAACATTACTTATCCTCAAAATAATGAAAAATATTTAAATATTGTTGCTCAAAGTATACTAAAATTATATCCAAGTATCACTCAACTACAGAGTCAAGTGTCCACCAGAAAGCAGTTTGCACATAACAGTACCAAGTCTCTCAAATATCCTTCTCCCTGCTCCATCTATCTAAAGAAGCCACGACTCTGATGAAGTCATCCATGGAACTTAACCCCTTCAATTAATTATTTTACTTAACATTTAAGTGTCCAGGACATTTCTGAACTGGTAACACATTAGCAAAGGATGCTGCACAGAACCTAGGGCAACATGGTTAGACATGTTTACAGTATGTCCATTTCAGACATGTCTCACAAATCATCCTGTGGGAGATAGAGAGCAACCCCTTTGAAATTCTCATGCTAACATCTAATATTCTGTTTCAGCCCAAAGCTAGTAATTGTGTGTGTAATCCCTGATTACCCATCTTGCCACATTCTAATTTACTAGCCAAAATAGAGTATTTTTACTGAGGATTAGAAGATAATAAATGCAAGGGTTACATATCCTCGTTGATATTAAATTGAGAGGAAAAATATTTATGCAAACGTCCAAAGTGCCCATTTTTGCAAGTGTAAACATGAGAGTGGGCAGCATTCAAGCTGAAGCCTTGGGACACAAAGAGGAATTCAGCTACTACAAGACAGACAACCAAACCAAACAACAAACATCACAGAAGATGGCATCTGTAGGACAAAACTGTCAGAATTTGAAAATGCAAGTGACACCCCCCCCCCACCCCTGCCCCTGTATATGTTTTAGGGGTGATAGTATACAGTACCTTTTCCTTTTGCAGTAGTGCTGCTGCTATTGCCAACAGAGCAGGATGCCTGAGAATCCTTCCTTAACCTCTTGCTCTGAGGTCTGACACTGGACCTCAGAAAATGATGCTGGTCCTGGCTGTGGGAGGGCTGAAGAGAGGATGGCTCTTGGTGTAAACTGGGGCTGGATGAGGGGTTATTAGTGTTGTTGTTAATAATCTTATCTTCTTTCTTTGTGCTGCTCCTGCCTGGAGCTGCCTCTCCTCTTCCTGCCCCTTCTTCTTCTTCCAGGGACTCCTCATCTCCTGCTCGCTTGCCTAGCTTTTTCACCCCTTCCTCCCCGCTGCTGTCTCCCAGCTTCACTGTCATCCTGTTGGGGAGGAGAGAAAGAAAAGAGGGGGGCACAAAGTCAAGCCACAGACCCCACTAGAGAGGGAAGAAAATCCAAGGGCTGAGAGGGGAGAAGTTTAGCTGCAGAAATTCCTCTCAACATGGCCGCCGTTGTTTGTTACTAAATCCCCTTTCGTTTGCTGTCCCGACCCAACAACCTGTGCCGAGGGGTGGGAGGGGGAAAGCCCCATAAGAAACCTCCCAAACCACCCCAAAAGAGAGCCAGGCTCCCCCGGCAGACCCCTGGCACCTTGCTGGAGGGATTAGGAGCGCCTTTGGCAGGGAAATTGCCAAGCCAAACTCAGCGTTTGGAAGCGCTCGACAGGCTCAGACACACACACAGAGAAAACCAGCCACCAAAATACCCCAGCGGAACAGGGAGAGCTCAGAGCAGGGACGGGGCCCCTAAAAGTGACTCGCCCCCACCCCATCCTACCCATTGTGCTGTTCCTCTGGCCCAGGGGGGCTCTTCTTTCTCCTCACCATGGAGCCGAGGTGATCCGACCTGCTGAGGGGGGGAAATTCATATTCCTAGATGCAGCAGCAGCTTCTCCTCCTATCGTCTCTCACTCTCTCTCTCTCTGACTCTCTCTGGGGCTGGGACTGGCCAAGGCTACAAAGATTTCCAACTCCCCCCACCCACCTCCAAATTACTATGCACCTTTCTGCTTTATCCTAAACTGGAACTTTTTCCCCGGGAAGGTGGCAGATCGTCAAGTACACACTGAGCCCAACAGCTCTACTATCTTTGCAAAGGAGCATCGCTTTGGGGCTGATCTCCTGTCAACGTTTACATTTTTAAAAAAGGCACACCAGGAGAGGATTTCGCTTTCCAAAGCCATGAACTTTGCTTGCTACGTCACCAACTTCCAGGATTTTACACTGATTGCAAGCCCCCACCACAATAAAAAAAAAAAACACACAAAATATTCAGATCCAAACATTTGGTGCCGTTTTTCAAACCCCTCACCCCCGAAAAGCGTGCACCTCAAAGAGATTCTGCAACCGCTTTGCCAAGTAAAAAGTTTAAGCACATTATTTTGTTACAAGTCCACTTATGTGGGCTTTGCTGCCATCGAAATGCATATTATTTTATTATGTGACTGTAAATTTGACAGCTGGACCCACAGTAGCTGTTAGCCTGACCACTCGCTTTGCTTCACGAAACTTATCAGTTATTGTTTTAAATTCAGTGGAAAATATCACGCTACGCACAAAAGGCTTCAGACTAATATTAATCACTGAGACGGTTAGCAGATGATTTAATTTCTACAACACGGAAAATATTACAGACACTATCTAAAAACAAGACAACACCTTTCAAGAACGACGCCATACTAAAAAAAAATGCAACAAGCTAGCAACAGCAATGCAATTGTCTTATCTAACAAAACCAGAATTCACAATTCTGCTTCAATTAAGAAGAAAAACGAACTACCAACAAATGTATACAATTCCAAGTAACAACAGGACTAAAACATTTCACACACAGTGAACTGAATAAAGAAAATGCAAACACGAATATAATGCATTTTTAAAAGGAGTCTGTGGACTTCATAACCTTTAGAAAGTACGGTAATTTTGTTTTAAAGGGGCGACACTAAAGTACATTTTTCTCTATGTATTAAATTAAGCATTTATATTTACTAGTGTAAAATTATTTTAGGAAATGTTCTCTGTCAACAGAGAACACATCTGAGGTGAACTACTCATACAGGTAGTTAACCCCTTAATACACGTTAAAATGTGATAAGCGATCCACTTGACAAACCACCCTAACTACGGGCAACAAGGCAATGCAGCTTGTTCTGAAAAACTTTACCTACTAAAAGTACTAGGAGTGTATGATACTTAAGGAGAGTTTCAATCGCTTTGGTTGAAAGAGGGTAGTTTACTAGGCGTGATCACAAATTAACAGCATACATGCTTCGATAGCCACGGCAACAGGAAAGAAAACGTACCATCCCCACGCAGAACAAAGTCTGCCTAAGGAAGGACTGTGTAACGCCTACTGAATTATCAGGAAGAGCATATTTCACTGCAACCCTACTTTCTAAAATTTGTTCTATAAAGTGTTTTAGTTAAAACCTCTTACGCTTACCATAACTGCAACTCTCCTCCCAGCTCGCCCACCCAGCTGTTGTCGCGTAACTCTCTTCTCCGCATTACACCTGTTTCTTCTTTTTCTCTAAGACACCAACATCTTGACACCTTTATAGCTTTTGCTTCCCCACACCTTCGTGCTCGGTTACCCACTGCTCCGGTAAAACCCCCACTCTCCTCTACAGTCGCTTTTCTTCTTTCCCAACAAGCTACTGACTAGAACAGCGCGTTGTAATAAGGCCCTGGTCTGCGGGTCGCCCGTCCGCCGCAGACTAGAGGAAAACCAGCGGCAGATCCTGCAGGTACCACGGGGCAAAACGCCGCTCCACGCAGACGCCAAATAAAGGGGCAAAGTTTCGCCTCTGTCCCCTGCTGCAGACCTGCCCCCGCCCCCGAGCGCACTAGCGGCCCCTTCTCCCCACGAAGCGTTACCTGAAGCATCAACGCCCCGCTGCAGCCTTGGCGCCCCAGGTTTCCCGGCTGAGCTCCTGGCTCCTGCAGCCCCAGGTGCCGGCACTTGCGCCCCAAATCCGCCAGCTCGTGCAGCCGCCTCCGGGACCCCCAAGCCCTTCGGTTCCTGTTGCCCCCGCCCCTGCGCTGCGTCTGCGGCAGCCCCTGCCGCCCGGCTCCCCACTTGGCGGCCTCTGCCCCGGCCGGCGCAACGGGACGTGCCCCGAGACCCCTCCCCTCAGCCTTGAGCGCGCCGCGCACGGGGCCTGGCAACGGGCCGCGGCCCCACTTCCTCGGAGCCCTGAGGCCGGCGGCAGCGGGGGAACCTGGCGGGCAGGCGCGGGCCCAGCTGAGCGCGCGTCAACCCGCCCCCCAGACCCCAAACAAATCTCCCCCATTGGCCGGCGGCTAACGGGCGCGAGGCGAGAGGATGGGCTGCGGCCGCAACGCCGGCCAACCAGAGAGCGGCGCGCGGACGGTGACGCAACCCCAACGCAAGGGGAGAGAAGGGATCTGGCCAGCCTAGGCTGGGATAGAGCGGGCGCTAATCGAGAGGCGTTGATTGGCCGAGAGTGGTGGGCCAATGGTACTATTCGAGGGCGCGGCCTGAGCATGGGTCCAGGAAGGGGTGTGGCCTGAGTGACTGGCGCTTCCCAGCATGCAGCGTCGCGTGTGCCGCTGCTAGGTCCCGCGCCGTACAGCCAGCCGGGTATAGGCCGCGGGCTGTCACGTGACAGCGGGACCCACTCCTGGCCGGAAGCAGCCGTTGCCTCGGCCCTGGCCAGGAGAGAGGGCTGGAAACTGAGGTAGCGTGGGCGCCGCCAGCGGGCGTGCTCCTGAGCCCCCCGGCTGGCTCCCGCGCCTCGCCGCGGTCTGACCGCTGCCGCCCCAGGCGGTGTTCCTGGGGCTGGGGAGAAGGGCACGGCCCAGGGCTGCGGGAATGAGGCATCGCCATCCTTTGTGGGGACAAGGCAAGAGCGCCCCCAGCCGGTGAACACTGGCGCCTCCTAGTGGAAGGGCTGGGAATACTGTCAGTCTGATGCGAGCAGAAAGCTTGTTTGTTATCACATCTATCTCCTTTTCTTACTTAGTGTCCCTGAAATCTCTGCTCATAATTAAATTTCTTCTTTGTGTAACCCCCTCTTTTCTCCTTGGGTTACTCAGGAGCAGGCAGGCAGAGGCGTAGCGAAAGGGACGCGGGGGGGGGCAATTGCCCCCGGGTGCCACGCTAGGGGGGCGCCAGGCCGGGGTGAGAGCGAGCGCATGCTGCGCAGGCTCACCTGGCATGGGCGGCGAGTTATATGGCCATCCCCCCCCCCGGACCGTCCCTGTCGTGCACAGCGTTCAGTCAGCTCCCCCTTGCCTGCGCACGCTGCACACGGCAGGGACGGTCCAGGGCCGGGAGGGACGGCCATATAACTCGCCGCCCATGCCAGCGTTCAGTCAGCTTCTCCTTGCCTGCGCAGGCTGCGCATCGTTTCCAGGTGACCGGGCGTGATGTCACGGCCTGGGACTTTAAAAGTGTCCGGTGCCGCGTGGTGCTGGCCTAGCTTCCGGTTCGGAGTCTGGGGACTTCTGGGGCCCGAGCGCAGACTCCAGCCCTGCAAAGTGGAAGGCAGAAGGTACGGCAGGGCAGGGCAGGGGGAAAACTAGGGGGAAGGGGCGTGGGAGAGGAAGGGGTTTGTGCGGAGGAGGAGGGGGGAGCAAGGGGCTTGTGCAGAGGGGAGAGGGAAGATACAAATGCCAGGGGGCCACGTGCAGACAATGAGGAAAAGGGCAGGAGGGGAGGTGTCAGTGAGAGGGGGGACAGGGTGATGCTGGGAGAGGAGAAGAGAGGGTAAGGGCATTAGGGTCTAGAGAGGGGAAGGGGGAGGTGCTGGGAGAAGGCTTGAAAGGAGGGGTGGGCATGAAAAAGGTGGGGATGGAGCAAGTCATGTGTGAGGGCACAGAGGGGCATGAGGGGAATGGGGGCAGAGAGTGGTGAGGGAGTGGGCATCAGGGAAAAAGAGGGCAAAGGGGGCAGGGGCAGTGAGGGAAGGGGGAGGCACCAGGAGGGTGCAGGGCTAAGGGAAGGTGCAGGTGCCAGGGGATTCTGGGGTGAAGCAGAAGGGCAGACACCTGCAGGGAGGGACCAGCACCAGAAGAGAGAGGCAGGGCAGGTGTGTAGAGGGAGGTGTTAGAAGAGGGGATGAGGAGGGGTAGCTCACCTGATCAGAGTGGGGCTACTGGAGGAGTGGGCACAGGAGGGAGAGGAGGGCTGAGGGCAGTGAGAAGGGCAGGAGTCAGGACAGCAGAGGAGGGTGAGGGGTTGGGGGGCAGCAGGCACCAGGGGAGATGATGGAGCAAGGAGAGGAGACATGGCAGCAGAGAGAAAAGGTAAAGGTTTAAAAATATTTATTAATAACTTGGTATCCTGCCCACGGCCAGTTTGTTTGCGCCCCGCGGTGCAGTTTGGGTTTCTGTGGGGATCAACACGTGGCCGGCAAATGGGAGCCAAAACAAAAAAGTAGTCAGTGTAATGATCTTCTGTTGATATGCGTTTTAGTAGTTAAATTCTTGGACTGTCATTGCTTATGAAAAGTGCTGTTACATTGGTAGAAATCGGGTAAATATTGCATTTTATTAATATCAGCAGAGCTGACTTACATGGGGTCTGTGTGTTGTGTAGTCTTGCCTTAATCTTTGTATTCATGCCTGTCAGCGTGAGAGAAGCTATTTGTATATACAGTAAAGTCTCAGTTATCCGACTTTCACTATCCGACCTTCCGTTTTATCCAACGGTGCCGCCTGTCACGTGACGGCACAGGGCTCCAGGGACACTTCATACCACAATGGCACGCAGCGAAGGCTCGGCAACCCTACCTCCCCACCCCATGACTGGGGCAGCTCACGCCCGTGCTGCGGACTCACCCGGCGCTCAGGTATGCTGGGCCCGTGTCCCACTCAGGGCCCAATCCTGGCCATCCTGCCGCGTTAGCGGGCTCCGCTTTTAGGAGCGGGCCTGGACCCAGCTGGAGCAAGCAGGAGTCCGGGCTGAGGCAGGAAGGGAAGGGGAGAGGGGGTGTGGCAAGGGGAGGCAGGAGCGCCGGGGCCTTGGGCATGTCCGGGCGGCCCGGGGGAGGAGGGAGGAAGAGGAAGGGGGAGGACGCGGCGTCCGGAATCCGCCGGGGAGGGGGCAGCACACGTGCCAACTGCCCCTGAGACAAAGAGCAGAGCCTGCTTGGGAGGCTCCCCTCCCCCCCCCCAGCTGTCACTGCTTCCGCTGCTGTCCCTATTATTCGACATTTCCGGTTATCTGACCATCCTCCGGTCCTGTTTAGGTCGGATAACCAAGACTTTACTGTATTTGCTTGCATATGCAACCACACTTAAGTTGAGGCCCTCAGCATGTTCTGTAAGTATCAGTGTGGCCCCTGGGGCTTCCAAAGTTGAGTTGCCCTAGCTCATCCCTGACAGGTGTCTGTCTAACCTGGTCTTAAATATCTCCAGTGATGGAGATTCCACAATCTCCCTAGGCAACTTATTCCAGTGTTTAACCACCCTGACAGGCAGGAAGTTTTTCCTCGTGTCCAACCTAAACCTCCTTTGCTGCAATTTAAGCCCATTGCTTCTCATCCTAACCTCAGAGGCCAAGGAGAACAATTTTTCTTCCTCCTCCTTATGATACTCTTTTAGATACTTGAAAGCTGCTCTCATGTCCCTTTTCGGTCTTCTCTTTTCTAAGGTGAACAAGGCCAGTTCCTTCAGCCTTGCCTCATACCTCATGTTCTCTAGATCTTTCATCATTTGTGTTGATCTTCTCTGGACTTTCTCCAGTTTCTCCACGTTTCCTGAAATGTGGCGTCCAGAACTGGACATGATACTCCAGCTGGGGCCTAATGTAGATGGCTCATTCCCTGCCTAGGGGACATGAGACTGGGCGGGTTAATTTCCAATCCTCCTGTTTATTCTTTTCCTAAGCCAGGAGGGCACGGTAGTTCTGATGGGGGCTCTGCAGGAAGGCAGCCCGCACTGCCCCCTGCCTGAAACCTTGTGCAGGTATTAAACAGCTTTCCAGCCCACCCTAGAGGTGACTGCATTTCAGTGTGTCTGAAGCAACACAGCACCAGCAATGGACAGGAGAATGGCTCCCGGGCATGGCTTGCTCATGACTGCTTCAGTCCCATTGGATGGACCTCAGCCTCTTTTCTTCCCCTCCCGCACTTTGCAATGGGGCTGTAGACTCTGGGGGAAGAGAGGTGGAGGCAGGCAGAGGTGTCTCCCTGCAGGAGATGTAGACATGTCTCTGTATTAATCATTCTCTCATTGAAGTTTTTAGCTTTGTATTGAGTCCTTTGACATGGAAACCTAGTATTAAGTCTTGGTAGAATAGTCCCTAGGACAAGTGAGGCAGAGACTGTCCCTGTGGGGTGAATGACATGGGAATGTATAAGGCGGAAGGTGAGCACCTCTGGGCAGTTGCAAAGTTTGGAGAGGGGATGGAAGCCAGATCCAAGATCAATGAGCCCTGGGAAGTGGACCCATTGAAAGGAGACTGGATCTGTGGATGCCTTGGGGGTCAGCAGCAAGGGCCTGCTTTGGGAAGCCCCCTCTTTGGAGGTGAATGTGGCAGCATTGAGACACCACCCAGAAGCTGGCGCCACAGACACTAACTGCAGATTCATGGGATGGCTCTCACATATCTTGCACATGCATAAGATGATAGATCTGCAGGAGCGGGGGCAGTGGCAAAGCGAGGGGGCCGGAGGGGTCAGTTGCCCCTGGGCACCATGCTAGGGAGGCTCCAATTTAATCCAATTCCCCTCCCCCCGTTATCCCTTCAGCTCACGTGCTCCTACTCCACCGGCAACTGGAGCCTCCTCCCTGCCTCTCTGCTCCGAGCCCGACCCTGCTCCGAGCCCGATCCTCCTCCATCTCCACTGGAGGGTTAGTGCATGCGGGAGCCCGGCCCCAGACTGTAGGGGGTGGAGGAAGATGCGGTACAAGTTCCCCTCAGCTGTGCACCAGGTTTGGAGCTGTGCCACATGGCGGCGGGGGGGCGCAAATTTTTCCTTTGCCCCTGGGCGCATAACACCCTCGCTACGCCTCTACAGGCAGAGATGCCTGTGTGCCTGAGCGCCTGATGTTTTTATCATTAAATGAGATCCTGAGTATCCCAGTGGTCATGTTGAATAGTTGGGGTTCCCCTATTCACCCCTTTGCTACAGTCCCTTGTTTCTAAAGCCCTGGTCACTAACTGGTAGATCACAATCTGTTGGTCAGTCGCGGCATCTCCATAGGTTAGTCTTAAGTTCCCTCTGCACTGTATGCCTGTGTGGCTGTGCCCAATACATTTTAGATCTGCCCTCCTCATTTGCGTAGCAGTACCCATTCAACAGAAGGTGGTGGCTTGGAGGGATCTGCTGGGGCAGCATCAGAGGGCTGAACATCCCGGCCAGCTGGGCTGGATCAAAGATGGGCAGCTGCCTGGCCAACTGGCCATGGCATTCAGCCTGCTGAGGCTGGGCCACACTCCAGCTGGTCAAGCAACTGCCCCTCTTTGCTCCAGCCCAGAGAGTGGCTGCCGCATACTCTCATTGTAAATGTCAGCTGTCAGTGATCTCGGGAATGTTCTTGAAGGTATCACAGATTGTGGTTCCCACAGTGACGGGAAAGAATATATTGAATTAAGTACATGCAGGCTATCTGGGAATGACCAAATCAAAAAGGGGAGCAAGAGAAGCTATACTGTGGACACACGAGTAGTGGCATTGAATAAATGCTCAGCAGGTGTGGAATGTATCAAAAATACAGAGATTTGCAGCAGAAAGATCCAGTGATACTGCACAAGCAACTTGCAATTCCATGGAGTAAAGTTTGAATTGGCATGTTCAGCCTGAGAAGACAGCGCCTTCTTATAATGGATTGCTTTACCGCATTTCCCAGAAGCAGACACAGATGAAGATACCAAAGCAGTTGTCGGGCACATTAAATATGTATTTGCACATTGTGCAATTCCAAGAGCAGTAATAACTGACAAGAGGCTACAGTTGAAGAATAAGGAATCTCTGTACTTTGCAAAAATGTACAACTTTCATCATGAGACACCAGTGCCAGATATCCTCAGGCAAATGGATTAGTTGCCTGTGGAATATGTATAAAGAACCTGCTAAAGAGCAGGAGATGCAAGAGATGATGCATATTTAACAAATATACAGCTATGCTGCTACTCTGAAAAGTCACATGCCAAACACCTCTACAACATACATATAAACACTTGATTACCAGATGTGGGACAAAGGATGACCAAGCAGTCTTTATTAGAGAGGAAAAGACTAAGAAAATGCAGTCAAACAAAACGCCATAAGAGAGCAAGACTCCTTCTACAGTTAGGCTACATCTACATTGCCCAGTCTTGTGCAAGAACATATACAGATGAGGCGCGGCAATGAATATCGCCGTGCCTCATTTGCATACTTAATGAACTGCCATTTTGCGCAAGGAGCTTTTGCGCAAGAAGGAGCAGTCTATACTGCTCCTTGCACAAAAACCCACTCTTGCGCAAGAGCCATTCTGCTGCTTATTTTCAGGCAGAACGGCTCTTGCGCAAGAGGGGGTTTTTGCTCAAGAAGGAGCAGCGTAGACTGCTTCTTGCACAAAAGCCGCTTGTGCAAAAATGGTGGCTCATTAGGTATGTAAATGAGGCATGGCTGCATATTCATTGGTGCGCCTCATTTGCATATGTTATTGCACAAGTCTGGCCAGTGTACATGTAGCATAAGAGACTGATGAGGGCATGTTAAGGTGTTAAAAAATCCTGAAGGCCAGACACTCACCAGCACTCTGCTCCTGCCTCTTCCCCTAGGCCAGACACCCACCAGCACCCTGCTTCTCCCCCTCTCTCCTGGGCAGACACCCACCAGCACCCTGCTCCTGCCTCCTTCCCCTGGCCAGAGACCCACCAGCACCCTATTCCTGCCCCCTCTTTCCTAGCAGACACCCACCAGCACCCTGCCCTCTCCCTCCTGGCCTGATACCTACCCCCAGCTTGCTCCTGTACCCTGCTTCCCACCCAGATTCCCCCGCCCTTCACATAAATAAAGACAATGCTGAAACGTTTTGTGTTGGACATAATATTTTATTTAAAAATTAAGCCTGGGCAACAAGCCCCCAATTGGGGCCAAGACCCCATCTGGCTGCAGCATCATAACACCCCTGCCCTCTCACACACTCCAACCCTGAGCCCAACATACACCTGAACCCCCTGCCCTGAGCCCCCACACACTCCGTCTTGTGCCACAACACTTCTGCACCACCCACGCGCCACAAACCTGTGCCCTGAGCCCATCTTATACCCAACCCCTCTGCCCTGATCCCTCGTACACCTCAACCCAAATTCCTGCACCTTGATATTCACTCTTACTGGGTTGAGACAGGAGGTGCTGGCTCTGGGGTGGAAACAAGAGATTTGGGTATGGGAAGGAGTGAGATGTGCAGGCTCTGGGAGGGAATTTGGATGCAGGAGGAGGTGGAGAAGGGGATGCTGGCTTGGGGAGGGGACTCTAGGCTGGAGAGTGTTGGGGTCAGGTAGAGGGTTGGGGTGCTGAGCAAGCCACAGACTTGTGGATAACGGCTGGGGACAGCAAGTGATGGAGAGGAGGGGAATGGAGAGGGTGGGGCCTCAAAGAAGGGGTGGGGTTTTGGGGAAGAGCTGTGGTAGATCTTGGCTCACCCTGACATTTAAAAAGCGATCTTGGGTGTAAAAAGGTTGGAGACCACTGTTCTAAAGGGATATAAAATAGCAGTGCCTCCACCTGGCCGGCCCCTGTACACACTTAATGGAGTGCCGTGGGAGCTTCCATGAATAAACTTATTCCAGTAACACTATGGATCTAACTCCAAAACAACAATTATAAATAATATGCATCTATCTAATTGATTAAATTAGAATTGACACACCTTTACCTGACCACTTAAACTCTTAAAGAATCATAGAGTCCTAAGGCTGGAAGAGACCTCAAGAGATCATAGAGTCCAGCCCCCTGCCCAAAGCAAGACCAATTCCAACTAAATCAGCCCAGCCAGGGCTTTGTCAAACCAGGACTTAAAAACCTCTAGGGATGAAGATTCCACCTCCTCCGTAGGTAACCCATTCCAGTGCTTCACCACCCTCCTGGTGAAATAGTTTTTCCTGATGTCCAATGTAGACCTTCCCCACTGTAATTTGAGACCATTGCTCCTTGTTCTGCCATCCGTCACTATTGAGAACAGCTTCTCTCCATCCTCTTTGGAACCTCCCTTCAGGAAGTTGAAGGCTGCTATCAAATCCCCCCTCATTCTTCTCTTCTGTAGACTAAATAAAAGCCCAAACCCCTCAGCCTCTCCATGTAGGTCATGTGCTCCAGCTCCCCTAATTATTTTGGTTGCCCTCCGCTGGACCCTCTCCAATGAGTCTACATCCTTTCTATAGTGGGGGGCCCATAACTGAATGCAATACTCCAGATGTGGCCTCACCAATGCCGAATAAAGGGGAATAATCACTTTTCTAGATCTGCTGGAAATGCTCCTCCTAATGCATCCTAATATGCCATTAGCCTTCTTGGCTACAAGGACACACTGTCAACTTATATCCAGCTTCTCATCCACTGTAATCCTCATGTCTTTTTCAGCTGAACAGTTACTTAGCCAGTCGGTCCCCAGACTGTAACAATCCTTGGGATTCTTCCGTCCCAAGTGCAGGACTGTACACTTGTCCTTGTTGAACCTCATCAGATTTCTTTTGGCCCAATCCTCCAATTTGTCTAGGTCATTCTGGAGCCTATCCCTGCCCTCCAATGTATCTACCTCTTCCCCAGCTTAGTGTCATCCACAAAGAAACAGGGTTTAACAGACTAAAATTGAATAAAATCAATTAACAAAGTGCACAGAAATAAATGAAACTTGTCTAATCGGCATTTACACCACCACCATTTATCCCACCCCAAAGTGTGCACTCCTCTGGATCTCAAGAGTCCTATGTGCTTGTGTGGGCACGCTTGAAGGGCTGCAGCTGGAGTGGAGCACTGTGCAGGTTGTGTGTGTGTCAGTCCAGGCAGGCAACAACTGCAAAATGGAGCTTGCCCCACCAAATGCCAGCAGCTCTGGTTCACTGGGCAGATCACTCTGCCTCTTTTCAGACCCAGAGTCAGTCTGTCTTCTGTGTTCCATCCCAGGCAGCGCTTTCCCAAACAGCCACAGTTACTTATAGTTATTTCCAATGCTTTTTTTGTTAAAAAAAAAAAAAGGTGCTGGTACTGTGGTTGCCAGACGGCAAAATTGTTGAGCAAAACAAAAAACGGGAAAAATCTGTCAAGCAAAAAAAAAAAAAAAACAACACAACACTGGGGCCGAAATGCAGTCGCGGCCCCTTTAATTGCCGCATGTCCTGAGCAGACTTCCATCCAGTGAGAGTGCTCCCAGAGTACTGGTCTGTACTGTCACAAAAAAAGCACTGGTTATTTCTATGCAGGTTCTTCTCACTCACAGGCACAGCCAGAGTCTCTCCCTTTCAGGGACAATCACCAACAGCCCCTGAAGCAGCCTGCTAGATCAAAGCCCCAGCAGGCTCTCAGCAGCAGCTCCTGGAATGCAAAAATTCTACACACCAGCAGTGTGGTTTTTCTCTCCAAATCGGAGCCCACCAACTCTCTTTTTCCTCTGCCTGAAAGAGCAACAGTTTCCCTCCTTTTCCCCAAGGCATCAGGGGAGTTGTAGTCTCTAGGGCTAGATGGCAGCACCAAGGATCCTCCCAGTAAAAGTCAGAAAAAAAAACCAAATGGTCTGGTAGCACTTTATAGACTAACAAAACATGTAGATGGTATCATGAGCTTTCATGGGCACAGCACTTTTACAGCTGTAAAAGTCAGAGGCTCCTATAATAAAGGGAGTCTACATTTGTTTTAGTATAAATCATCTCAGTGCTCTTACTTTTAAGTAAACAGTGAGTTTTCAGCCCAACAGGGTGGCGTGTGCATTATTTCTTTGGAGACAGCAAATTTAATTTCTGTGAGTGTTGTGAGATGAACAGGACACTGCAGAGAGATGTCTCTGTGGACCTTGGGAATTAGGTTCCTTAATGTTTACCTGCAAAGGCACAGTTAAGATTGGCAAGGAGTTTGTTGGTGAGGCAGACAAACAGGTGTGTCATTTTAAGCCCCAGCAAAGCTTTGCCTTGATGAGGCAGGGGAAGGAGGATAACACAGTGGCTTGTGGTTCTCAGTGTCCTTAGCAGAATATCATAGCAATTCCTTATGTGTTTAACTGATCAATACTGAAAATGGATGCTGGTAGCAAAGAGACATATGGTACAGGTAGGACTGCCAGGCCTTATAGTCACTGATCCCTTTTAAGTGAGTGTTCATTAATACACTCTACTCAGGGGTGGTCCAAGGCGGGCTGTGGCAGCTGGCGCCCCAGGCGGAACGTGCGATCAGCACCTGCACGGCTGTCAATGGCATGACGTCATCATGGGGTGCCCCGTTGAAGATG
This sequence comes from Rafetus swinhoei, assembly GCA_019425775.1. Classification (NCBI taxonomy): domain Eukaryota; kingdom Metazoa; phylum Chordata; order Testudines; family Trionychidae; genus Rafetus; species Rafetus swinhoei. The sequence goes on along the minus strand of CM033443.1, from coordinate 41,058,626 downwards.
GCGCCCTAGGCGACGGCCGAGTCGGCCTATACTCATGGGCCGCCCCTGACTCTACTGCTTTGCTTGTTTCTCTCAGCAGAAAGGTAGTGTGGTCTAATGAATAGAACACCGGACTAGGAGTCATGAGACTTCATAACCTGCGGTGCAGCCTTTAGCAAGTCACTTCACCTCTGTGTTAAGATACTTGCTTCCCTTTGTAAAGTGCTTTGAGTTCTATAGACAAAATATGTTATAATATTAGGAAAACTAATATTTGCATAGGGCCTCACTCTTGGTGATTACTGCCTAACACTATGGTGTGTCTCCAGTTTTTTAAAAATGATATAGGCCCTCTTTTCTTGTGTAAACTAGATGTCTATCTTTCCTAGTTGCTAATTCAGCTTCCCTTGACTTGCCTTAGGATGTTACCTTCCTGCGGGTGAGTGAGGGGTGTGGTCCCACCCCCTCCATTGAGTGACACACTGGGAGAGTAGACTAAGCTGGGGCCACATTGCTCCACTTCCCCTGCCACTGCCAGTGGGTGTGAGGGGCTAGTCCCTACAGATGCTCAGCGACGTTGGCCCTGCTGGCTACTGGTCACCCCTGTGCCTGTTCCACCCATGGCATTCCCTCTCATGCTCCCCCCGCCCATATTTGCCATTGGTGTTATGCACCCACCTGCCACCATTGCATTTTTATCTCTGTAACTACCCTTTCTGCTATGAAATGAGAATTTTTGGTAAATGTGAAAGGGACATACTGTTTAGAACAAGTTATGTTCCAATTCATTGTTATCCTCCAATTATTTCCTTTGGAAGCAGCTCATGCAGTGTGAGCCATTGTTTACTAGAGCTAGCAGGCTTTGGAGTGCAAGCTTTTTTCTCTTAAGAAGAAAGAAAGACGCATGGTTTGGAGCAGACCCCAATTCCCAGAACTGCCTGCTGTCCCTGACGGAAGGGAAATGTACTATGGGGCTTTGTTTTTATTAAAAAGCTGTTTTACATAATTATTTTGATGTAAAAACAAACCCTTTTTGCTGTGAAGACCAAGCCTCCATCAGGTCCTAAACCTGTCTCTTAACCCAGGCAGAAAATTTGGCATCAATGGGAAGTTTCCATAATTTCTTTGCAACTGTCTTTCAGCGCTAAAGACCAAGATGCCAGTGCCAGCCATGCCAATCAGACCTACTTCAGTCATCATAGTACTGACAAAAACTGTGGTGCCAATGTCCATTTAGGCATGTAGTAGATCCTCAGCACCAACTATGTCTTTAGCACTGAGTACGTCATCAGCACTGATGTCCTTGTCACTGAGCAAGTCTCACACCCAGGAGTACTGGAACAATTTTTATAGTGGAAGTGCTGAGAGAGATTGAACTAAACTGTAAACCCTGTATATCAGTGGTCTCCAACCTTTGTAAGCACATGATCACTTTTTCGAATTTAAGTGCAATTCATGACCTACCTTAAAGAAAATGTAGAAACAACAGTTAGTTATATAAAGCTGAGATCAAGTGCTTAGCGTACATAATTATATATTTTCCCTACTTACTGAGTCTGTCTGACACTTGTGACTGCACACTATCTGCCAGTGTCTTGAAATTTGGGTTGTAATTTGAAATAGCTAGTTGGATACAGTCCTGCAGATGAGTATCTGAGGCGAGTGTGATTACTTGCACTTGATCATCTTCATTTAGGAATACCATTTCTCACAGATACATGGAACCAAGACATTACTTTTAAAACAGAGGACAATAGAAGGGGGCACTTATCTTGGTTCAAGTCCCCTAAAATTACTGTCCCATGATATCATTTTCAGCTCAATATCTCGGCATGGTAATTATCTCCATATCTATTCCACTACTTTGTAAATCAAGCACCTGATGGAATGTCACAGCCAATCCACCAATGCCTGCTGGAAAGAACCCGGATCTGAAATAACCATGACAGTTGGCTCCAGGACATCTAATTCTTGAAGTTGCTTGTTGAATTCCCCTGCTAATTTGGCCAGGTGTATTTTCTCCAGACTCAGGAAGTGCTGCATTTTTTCCTTTAACTAGGAGGACCACAGACTCAGTTTCAATTTGAATACATTCACTGCACTGATCATGTGTGATAAGTCTCTATCCTTTCTCTGAAGTTGACAGTTCAGCTCATTCAGTTTGGACATTATGTTTGTAAGAAAGCCAAAGTCTAGCAGCCATGCATCATTTGACAGCTCATTTCTCACTTTGTTCCTTGACTTTAGAAAAGTGGTGATTTCGGGCATTAAGTCCAAAACTCTTTGCTGGGTTTTCTTCCTGCTTAACTACCTCACATCCACATGGAGGTGCAGCTCACTGTAAAAGTAGCATCCACTTCATCAAGTAACGAATTAAACAAGCAGTTCTAGAGAGCTCTTGCTCAAATTAAGTTTACAATTCTGACAACAATTTTTCATTACATGTGAGAAGTTCATAACTTTACTCGCTAGTGAATTATACAGTGGTAATTCACAAGTGAAGGAAAATCTGGATTATTTCTGCAAAATGCAACAAAGCCCGCATTTGTGCCAAGCAAGGCAGGTACACCATCTATTATGATTGAAACAAGTTTCATGTCTGGAATGACTCTTTCAAGCATGTACTTTTTGAATTTGTTGTAGATATCTTCACCTCTTGTTCGCTCTTCAAGGGGTGTAGTGGGGCAGCTGCCCCACTCTGGCCAGAAGGGGGTAAAGCAGGCTGGAGGGAGCCTGTGCAGAGCATCAGTCAATGAGGAAAGGGCTCTTAGAAGGAGTCAATCATAGGGCAGCTTGCTGAGGCAGGCCTGATTATAAGGAGCAACTCAGCAGAGTAGAGAGCAGTTGGATCCTGACCAGGGACACCCAATGAACAGAAGGCAGTTAAAGGAAAGTGGCTTGCCCCTGAGGTGAGGGGCTAAATTGGGGCCGCAGTGGCAGGTGAGACTGAAGACGGCTGATACCCTAAGAAGGGGCATGAGAAACCAGAGTGTTAAGCACTGCCAGAGGGCAGCGTCCTGAAGAGGACACTGGGATCTGTGGAGCAATGGGGGTCCAGAGCAGAGCACAGAGTGACAATGGGTGAGACTCCAGCCAGAAGGGGGTACCCTACTTAGGACAGAGCTAATTTCCAGTGTGACCAACAGGAAGCGCCATGGCAGTGAGTCTCAACCCTGTTACAAAGGGCCAAAAAGAGTCAGATGGTCCTCTTCAGTTGTCGCATCCTTAAAAATCATGTTAACAAAATTGGGCTGTGTCATTCATGTTGACTGATTCATGGAACTGCAGAGACAAGCATTCACAGGCATTCAAATGCTGCTATAGTTGCTGAAAGATAGCTTTGGACAAAAGCTTCCACTCATGATACGCTCTGGATTGCCATCATTATTTCCTCTTTGTTTTTAAAGTCTTTAAATATGGAGTTTGGTATCATTGCTTCTTTAAACACTTCTCCATCCATAAACTTTTTTGTGTTTTGCCAGCAGATGGTAAACATGGAACAATGCTTTAGTAGAGGCCTTCCCTTTTGCTGGTGGTTTAGTAAAAAAATTTCCATTGAGCTTTCAAAATGGCCTTCAGCTTTGTACAGCTCATGCTATGCAAGGTGAAACTGTCCTTGAATTTGCTATATGCATTGTTTTGTGGTTTTCTAAATTCCTCTTTTTAATTATTGATATACTTCTGTGAGGCTATGTCCACACTATCAGGTTATTTCAAAATAAGTTATTTTGAAATAATAACTCCCAAAATAACTCCTGCTTGTGAAGAGGAAAAAGCTTATTTTGAAATAGCTATTTCAAAATAACAAGCCCATTATTTCGAAATAACAGGCTTGGTAGTGTGAATGCTTGCCTTGTTATTTCTAAATAAAGGGAATTATTTTGAAATAACTCTCCAGTGTTGACATGCCCTGACATAGAAGACACACTTATTTTCACTGATGTAGACAAATTCACTTTCCCATTCTGAATGGAAGTTGTAAGCCTTTGCTTTCTTTTTATATGGCCTGGGTTTGTCACTCATTGTTAAAACTAGGTAGGTAAGTATTAGAAAGAACAGGTGCGCACTAGCTATGATTGTAATTCCAAACACTTCTGAGCAGTAGACATGCATGCCATGCACAATAAGTTTTTTCAATTCTGCACTAGCTGCAACAAATAATAAATGCTGTTTTAAATGCCGTTATGAGGTATCCAAATCCCCATTCCTTAGACACAACCTTACCCCCACTGTCATCCTCCTCATGAGAATCACATCACTCTTTCCTTTCCCTAGTGATGTGGATGAGGAGTACTCAATTCTGGCCTCTCATCTGAGACAATCACACAAATCCTCTTTTACACACTACACGCAATCCACTGCTACACTAGGATCCTGGTATGAACCACTGTGGATGTAACACCTTGTGCTGCTTTCTCAGTACTGGCCATATTGGGATGCTTAGGCCATATATACAGGCAGAGCACAGTTTGGGGGAACCGTTCCCACAGACCAGAGCTGAAGGCCATTTCCATCACCTTTTTCATTGGCCTCTTGTCCACTGCAGGCTGAGCCTCTCCTCATACTGGAGGAAGAGGAAGAGCAGGAGGAGGACATTCCTCCTTTTCTCCTCTTCCTCTCCTGATGAAGCTATCATTCCTCCATCTCCTACTGCAGCCGACTACTTCAGTAGGGGGACCATGTTTACCAAAGTAAGATCAGGACACCATGTAGGCTAGTCTGAGCTGCCTGGCTTCACTGCTTGCCTGAGCCCTCTTCCCTTCCCACTTTGCCTGTCCCAAGCCCACTGGTGTTGCTGCTCCTCTGAGGCATGAGTCACTCTGGACTGGGGTTGGGACTTGACAGTCTGATTCCCAAAAACCACCCTGGGCTGACGGTCCAAGCCCCAAGTTACCCTCAACTGACTGTATGAGCCCTGCACCACACAGGCCTCACGGCCTAAGCCTTATTGCCCAGTGCTTCATGTCTGATCAGAGCAGCTTGCAGTTAACAAAAGCAAATAGGACAATGACCATTTTCACCAAAAGTCAGGACATCTATGCCAGGACTTACAAAAGGAAACTGTCCTGGACAAAACAGGACCTAGGGTAATTTTTAAGAATTATTTCACATGATTGCGGACCCTTTTCAGTTTCCTTTAAAGGAGGTAATGGACCAACAAAAAAAGCTGCTAAACATCCTGCACACATCCCCCTCCTCTAAAATAGCCTTCCCTATAAAGGAGGCCCTATTTGAATCTGCAAAAACAGTCTGGCAGATCCCAGCATCTATTCCACTGACTTGGAAGTGGGTGGACAAAAATATGAAGTTCATGCAAAAGAATTTACTCACCACCTTCCATTCCCTAGTTGTCAATGTCATGCAGGAGAAAGGATGTCAATACCAATCTTGACTTATCCACCATGATAGACTTGAAATGACTGGACCAACTTAAGTGAGCTAGGATCTGGTGTGCCTGGAAAGTGCCGGACCTCAGGCAGAGGTCGGCCTCAGGTGGAAGCGGGTAGGGCCTGGGGCAGAGTGGGTGGGGGTCAAAAAGCTAGCTTCTTCGAACCAATCATTCACCCACTACCCATGCCCTCCACCACATCTGGAGCTCTTTGCTGGGGCTACTGCTGCTGCCTCCCTCACCGCACAGATATGCAATTAACATATTCATTGTTTTCAGTTAATTCCAGGCATTAATTGGGATGAACAGCTCTACTATGGTAGCAAAACCTACTTATTTGCTACACTCCAGTTTCTTTGGACTTTGTGGCCATTGTGGCCCAATCCATCTCAGCTGCTGTTATGAGGTGGGCATTATAACTGCAGCTCTTTGTCTTTCATAGAGATACTAACTATAGTAGAGGTAGTCTCAGATTATTTATGGTGTGACAGAGTATATGCTTTATGAAAATTTGCTTATGAATGACGTAACAGGAATGTGCATTATGCAAAATAACTCATTGGAAAAGCTATAATCTACTGCATGATTTCCCATTTGTATGCATATATCCTCTTTGTAGATCAAATTAGGAATATGGAGTATAAACCTGTGTTATGAATGTAGTCATGCTAAGTGAGGACCATTAATGGTACTTCAGGGCTATAATAGCACAATAAGAAAGATTATGAAGTCTGGCCTTCCTCTGGATGTGTGAGTCAGCCTGTGAAGAGACATGCAGACAGGTGACCATGTCATTTGATACCGGAATCCTGCTTAAATCATGCACTTTTGCATGAGTAGCTGGGAGAGGGTGGACATCAAACTGAAATAATGGACTACTGCCTTATACAAATCTTGTTTAAGTGTGAGGAGTAAGGTAATCCAAGTTGTCAGATCTCCATGGCCATCCCACCCAACATGACTGCAGATACATCTAAGACTGAATTGGGAGAGGAATTGGGCTCAGACTGGAAAGCTTTCCAGTCTGTGAATGAAGCAATTGAGGGTGAGATGTTACATGAAACTAGTTTCTTTAGTGTATTAAGCTTAGCTTAACAACATTAAGCTTAGCTTGCATGTTGTTTTATTAGCAACCTACTTTGTTCTGTCTGCTATCTCTTATGATCACTTAAATCCTACCTTTTATATTTAATAAAATCACTTTTGTTTATTAAATCCAGTGTACATAATTGTTACGTGGGAGGGCACAAGTAGCTGTGCATTTCTCTTTTTACCCTGATAATGAGGGCAAATAACATGAACTTAACTAACATGAATGGATTTTTCTGAGGTTCAGGTCCTATTGAGGCTGTGCCAGATGCTAAGCAATGTTCCCTCTAGTCTCTTCCATGTGTGTGCAGAATACATTGTTTTATGTCCATGGAGACATGTGGTAATGTGCATTGCCAGTAGAAACAAAAAACCCAGCTATGGGTGCTGTGTTAATCAAGTGGGAGGCATCTGAATCTCTTCAGAGCGGTCGCACAAGCACACAATTTACAGGGAACACGGGTGCTGAGGCAAGTCCTGTTAGCTGAGCCTTCCCTGACCTGATCTCCGCATCTGTATTATAATGCAGAAGACTGAGACCTTATTTCTGTGTCAGTGCTGGAGGAGCCTTTAGAACCTGGCTCAGCACAACAAGAGTTGAAGGGTGCCCCTGAGGGCAAGAAGGTGGGCTCTGTGGTATTTCAGCACATCAGGCGAGTCTCAAGGGGTTCCCAGTGGACAAACCTGTCACACAGAGAGCATATGGATGAGTCCATTAAGGATTCCTGAGCAGAGCTCTTCTAAGGGGGGGAATGGAGCTTGGGGAACCTCTCCCCAGCCACAGGCCCTGCCCCAACCTACCCCTTCCCAAAGCTCCACCCCTGTTCTGTCCCCATCTCTTCCCTCAAGCAAAGAGGTCTGGGGATTACAGGAAGCCTTGCGCAGAAGCAGCAGAGGTCCCCGCACAGACACTCACCACACAACGTGAGCCAGAGCCACCTAGCAGCCTGCTCTGTGCTACCCTCCCGCACTGCTTCTCCATCACAGCTGAGAAGCTGCACCAGGCAGGCATTGGGGGCGCATGTGGGCACATATCACCCCCATTGACATCCCACCAATTCAGTGACTGACTAGCCCTTCTATTGCCATAGACTCATAGAACCGGAAGGGACCTCAAGAGATCATCAAGTCCAGTCCCCTGCCCTTTTTAGATCAGTGTTTCCCAATTTTATTTGGCCACGGAAACCTTTTAAACTTGAAAGAATTTTGCAGAACCCCTAATAACAGTCTTATATATAGTATATAACAGGTGATCATGCCACTGACTGCATGTGCAGTGCTGAGTAGTGACATCATTGTTCCCACTCTCTGGCTAAGCTGGTATTACACAGGGACACTTATCGTCAGGGGCGGCAGGTTTGTATAATTTTTGGTGGTGCCCAGAATGGGTCTAGTCGTCCTCCCCCCACCCGGTATATATTTTATTAAATAATAAGCCGATATATATTTTATTAAATAATTACATTATTAAATAATGTAAAAATGGACTGGAAACCGTAAGCGTTTAACAGTTTCCCTTTATTGAACCATCAGCTCCCCTGGTGCCTGCTGTCCCCCAACCCCTCACCCTCCTCTGCTGTCCTGACTCGGACTCCTGCCCTTCTCACTGCCCTCAGCCCTCCTGAGACCTGCCCCCTCCACCAGCCCTTCTCTCCCCTGTGCCCACTCCTCCAGTAGCCCCACTCTGATCATGTGAGCTACCCTCCTCATCCCTCTCCTAAAACCTTCCTCTACACACCTGCCCTGCCTCTCTTCTCTGGTGCTGGTCCCTCCCCTGCAGGTGTCTGCCCTTCTGCTTCACCCCCAGAATCCCCTGGCACCTGCACCTTCCCTTAGCCCTGCACCCTCCTGGTGCCTCCCCTTCCCTCACTGCCCCTGCCCCTTTGCCCTCTTTTTCTCTGATGCCCACCCCCTCACCACCCTCTGCCCCCGTTCCCTTCATGCCCCTGTGCCCTCACACATGACTTGCTCCATCCCCGCCTTCCTCATGCCCAGGGCTCGCCGAACTGCAGCGAGCCCCGCTCGCCAGCCGTGCTGTCCGGCGATCTGCGCATGCGCAGATCGTTCTGCGCATGCGCAGATCGCCTGAACCCGGCTCTTCCGGGTTACAATCTACTCGCCATGGGCAAGTAGGTTGTATAATTTGTCGAGCCCCGCTCATGCCCACCCCTTTTTTCAAGCCTTCTCCCAGCACCTTCCCCTCCCCCCTCTAGACCCCAATGCCCTTACCCTCTCCTCTCCCAGCATCACCCTGTCCCCCCTCCCACTGACACCTCCCCTCCTGCCCTTTTCCTCAGTCTCCACTTGGCCCCCTGGCATTTGTGTCTCCTCCACCCTGTCCCTTGGTACCTTCCCCTTTCTTCTCCTGACCTGCCCCCCTCCCCTCAGCACAAGCCCCTTCCTCTCCCACCCCTTCCTCCTATTTTTCCCCCTCCCCACCCCACCTTCTTCCTTCCAGTTTGCAGCGCTGGAGTCTGTGATCGGGCCCCAGCTACTTCCGGGGCTCCAGACCACTTGCTGGGCCTGGAGCTTGGTCGCGCGGTGCAACTCTGGGCTGCGCGGTTTTAAAGTCCTGGGTCATGACATCACGCCACATCCCGGGCTTCTCCTGTCTCAGCTGTTGCACGGCATTTCAGCATGCTGCGCATGTGCTCCCTCCGCCCCACAGTGCCCCCCCACCAGGGAATTTAAAGTGCGGGGCTGCGGCGCCCCATCATAATCCCCCTCCTCCTCCAGCAGCCGCCAGCCGGCCCTTCGGAAGACGGCCCACCGGGAAATTCCTGGTGTCCCGCCGGGCCAGTCCACCCCCTCCTGAGTGCTCAGCCTGCTGCCGGCGTCTCTTGTTGCCATAGGCAGCAGAAGCCGGCAGCGCACGCAGCCAAGTAGGCAAGGGAGTGCCGTGCGCAGCTTTCATTCGGGCAGGGACACTCCGGGGCCAGGGGGGCTGGCAGGTGGGGGCCGGGGCCCGCTCCAGGCAGGGCCAGGGGAGAGACCCAGCTCCAAATATTGGTGGAGCAGGGCCCCCGGCTCTGAATAGTCCTGGAGCATGGGCACCACGAGCCCATGTAACTCGCCGCCTATGCTTATTGTGGCAAACACAAATGAAAACTGTTTTCAATAACATTTATAAATTTTTAAATATTTTTTTAAATAATAAAATGTTATTGTAATGGAATTTTCTCACAGAGCCCTTATTTTCACTTCACGGAACCCTGGGGTTCCATGGAAAACCATTTGGGAAACACTGGTCTAGATCATCCCTGATAAAGGTCTATTCAACCTGCTCTTAAATATCTCCAGTGATGGAGTTTCCACAACCTCCCTAGGCAATTTATTTCAGTGTTTAACCACCCTGACAGTTAAGAAGTTTTTTTTGGTGTCCAACCTAAACCTCCCTTCCTGCAATTTAAGCCCATTCCTTCTTGTCCTAAAGGAGGCTAATTACCTAAGGCTGTGAGAACAGAATGGAGCCACACCATGCACCCCAGAAAAAGCAGCCGATGGGCTAGCTTTAGACAGTTGCACTGAAGGAACCAAATCTGATGCTTAGTCATGATGAGAAAAAGGGGGTTTGATGATATTTTTCCAGTTTTTTGTTCCTAAAATATCTTTTTTCTCCTTGTTTTTACAATCCATTTGTTTACTGATGTAATAATTTGTTGCTATATATATATTAATAAATAATTTGAACACAAACATGAGAAGTAATAAATTGGAAGACTAATGGAGGAGAAATTGGTCTCTTTTGGTGAAGAGGAATGGAAACTGCTTACATGGAGTTAATTGTAGGTTTAGGACCTAAGTTAGACTTTCACACTTATGACTTTTTGAAGTTCACTACTTTACATTAAGTGGCTAACACCATGTTTTAAAACCGAATTTCCTTACAAGTGGGTCTGAGAGGCATCAGGGCCAGAAAGGCTATCCCTTTGGTGTCTGTCCCATCCCACCAGCATCCCTCCACATCCCTCTTTGGGGCCCCCCCAGGAGGCACCACCTGTAGTGCACTCTGCTCCACAGTAAGGATGTTAAATATTGGATAATTGACTACTTGACTAGTCAATAGGTACTTCCGCATTCCTCCTTTGAAATGTACATCTCTTCTACATTTCAAAGGAGGAATGTGGAACACCTGTGTAGCCCAGGGCCAGCAGGACTCACTGACCCCTGGCTCCATGCTATGCTGCCAATTTGAAATGCCACTCAGAACTGGGGTCAGCTGGGGACTCCCCAGCTGATCCTAGGCTCCCGGTGGCATTTCAGCAGAACCCCGCAATCAGGTGGGGAGTCCCCAGCTGACCTCAGGGTCCACAGCCGGATCAGCTGTGCAGCCCTGCCCCTTTGAAGTCCCCCTTCCCTTGCTGCCTCTATCTGATAAGCATCAGAGAGGTAGCCATGTTAGTCTGAATCTGCAAGAACCAGGAGTCCTTTAGCACCTGATAGACTAACAGGAGCAGACGCTTTCCTGGGCAAAGACATGCGTCTGAGGAAGTGGGTCTTTGCCCACCAACGCTTCTGCTCCAACACACGTTAGTCTACAAGGTGCCACAGGGCTCCTCCTTGTTCTAGCCGAGAAGCATCTGCTTACGGGACAGTCGACTAGTCCTTCACCTCCTGACGCTGCAGCCCGGCTGGCCGGTCTCGCCAGCCCCTGCGACGGGCTGTCACGGGACGAAACGGCGACTCAGCTCGCTGGCGCTAACCGAGGTTGGGGCAGGAGTCGGACCGCGGGGCAGCCACTGGCCGGGCCCTGGCGTGGGCCGCCTGCTCTGGGGATCAGCTCCCCGCCGCATCCAGCAAGGGGCCCCGAGCTTGCCGCGCTCTGCCCCAGGGCCTCCGCCTGAGGAGAAGCGTCCCGCCGCCGCCGCCGCCGCGCGGGGAGCCGCACGAGCCTCCAGAGGGGCGGGGCGCCGCGGAGCACGCCCTCCCCAACTCATGGATTTAAAGGGCCAGCCCCATTCCTGCCGCTCGGCTTTCCCGGCGGGCGGGTTCGGCGCTTTCCGTGGCCAGGCTTCGCCGTTGTCAGGGGTAACGCGAAGCATCTCACTGCGTGAGGCTGGGGGCCGCCCGCAGGCCTCAGCCGCTCCTTGGCCGCAGGCGCGGGGCCGCCTGCGCTGCCGCTAGCGGGTAAGCGTGTGTAGGGGCGCGGCCGCTCCGGGCGGGGGTCGGGCCTGCCGGATCCGGCCCGTTGCGGAGCGGAGGCGGCTCGGGGCCGGGTATGGGCCCGTTTGGCCTCCGGCCCCAGGGTGCGCGCGGCGTCTCTGGCCTCCCAGCCCGGTGACTGGCGAGCGCTGCGAGCGCCAGGGTCCCTCCGGCGCCGGCCGAGCGCGTCCCCAGCCTCCTACCCGCTGGGGGCTCAGTCACACCCGGCGCGGGCCAGGCCCTCGCCCCGCCAGCCTGCCCGCGTCTCCTCGGCCTGAGAACGGCGCAGAGCCGGGCCAGGCGCCCGGAGAAAGCCCCCTGAGGCTGATCCCCACGCTGGCACTCCCAGCAGCAAGTGGGCGCGCAAAAGGCCTTGCCTGCATGGGCTCTGCTTAGGGAAGGTCCCCACAGTCCGGCGCACTGGCTCCGAAGATAGGCTGCCCCCAGCAAATGATCTTAAAGAACCCTTGAAAAAACCAGGAAGGAACGTGAATTGCTTCCCCGTGGGCACCTCCAGCTCTTCTGCCACAGAGAGCCTGGGGGGGAACCCAAAGGAAACAAATGGTGTCTTTGGTGACTGACCTCTCAGGCTAGGCAGGCGCACGCTAGGAATGTGAACAACTAGTTGATTAGTCCTTCTACTCCCTTTGCTGCTTCTATAAGAAAGGGAGAGAAAGGGGCGCTTTAAAGGGTCTGTGCAGCAGGGAGCCGAAGGCCAGCTGGGCTCCATGTGGTGCTGCCGCTTTGAAAGGCCTTGTGGAGCCTGATGCCAGGCTGCCCATGGCATTTCAAAGCAGTAGCACTGTGTAGAGCCTGGGGATTCCCCAGCTGACCCCAGGCTCCATGCTGCGCTGCCACTTTTAAGTGTAGCAACAGCCCTGAGGCTGTTGCTACACTTCAAAGGTGGAGGCCCCCTTATCGACTAATTGAATAGTCAATGCAAATTGCAAGACTTAGTGTGTGCTAAGGATGTAAAATTTCGATTAATTAGCTAATCAAATAATCAATGCAATTTGCATTGACTATTCAGTTAGTCGATAAGGGGGCCTTTGTCGACCGCTCCATTATGCCTCTTGAAATGAGGTTTACAGGAGCAGTCGACAAAGGCTTCCCTTGTCGACTGATCTGCGTCTTGACTCGTGCACTGTGCCGACAATCAGCTGAGCCAGCACAGCACAGTGGCCATGTTTATTTTAATGAAGCCGGGGATATTTAAATCCCGGCTTCTTTGACTATGTCGGGTAGCCTAGTTTACATGCCTGTCGGCAGAGGCATGTAGTCTAGACATACCCTTAGAGATTAACAACAAATGTAGATTGTTGTGCCCACAAACTTATACTATCTACATTTTTTATTAGTCTCTAAGGTGCTGCAGGACCATTTGTTGGGGGTTTTTAAAAAAATTTGCAGTTACAGACTAACACAGCTATCCATCTGAGACTTTCTAAGGAGAGGGTCTCCTGCTTGAGGCTTTGCAAAAAATATGAAGTGCTGTGCCTGACCTTTCAGCAAGGAGACAAAGAAAAATGTACTTTGCCAGAAAGTCATAGTTATTTATTATTATAGATTATGTTTTAGGTATATTTTATAATTTTACAGTAATTTGATGTGTAAAATTATTTGCTCATATTAAATAATTTTTAAATTAATTTTACATAATTTTTAATTTAAATATAAATTTAAGGTACTTTTAAATTTTTGTATATACCTGGTTTTTTTTTTTTTAAATAAAAACAAGTATAGCCCATGGTTAATCAAGTAGAACAGGCTTCTGTGAAAATTTCAGATACTTTGTAAGTTTGAGATTTTGCATAAAGATATAATTATTCGTGCAATTGCAAAAAATTGACATAATTATTGATATAAAATTAATATACATTTTGTGGTTTTATTTGGGAATAAAAAAAAAAACCAAAATATTAACAAAATAACCCCTGTCTTTCCCCCAGAGCCAGACACTCCCATACCCCCATTCTAACCCAATCCCTCTCCGCTCCCCCAGAGCCAGGCCCCCCCCAAACCTAATGCCTCCCTCCTCCCCCAGACCCAGGATGTCCCACCTCCCCAACCTAATACCTGGGTCCTGGAGTCGATGTTGCTGCCTGAGGTGCTGGGGCAGCGTGAGCACAGCAGCCAGCAGCTATGAGCGCCTGCTGGTGAGCCCAGCACAGAGCACCCAACTGGCCGTGAGCGTGTGCACAGAGCAGCCCAGCCAGCTGTGAGCACTTGCTGCGGTGCAGAGCGGCCCGGCCAGCTGCGAGGAGGCACTCGGCCATGTGATCCGAGTGGCCAGTGGGCTGCACTTCATTCTTTTATAAAAATGTTCTGGCGGGCCTCAAAACATTTTGATTGGGCTGCATGCGGCTCTCCAAACACCAGTTTGATATGCCTGAACTACAGGATATAATACACCAATGTAATAGAAAATGTCAGACTACTTTACTGGTTATAAGGGAGACCAGTAACAAAACATTTGTGGGTATCGTTAGCATCAACAGAAGGCAGTATTAGTAAAGAAACAAGGGTAAAGCTATTTTGTATGATCAGATCTATATTTAAAACTAGGTGGATATTAACAACAATGTTTATACACAGTACTAGAACTTTTTCTTGAACTGAAACAAATTACATAGTCTCAGCTCAGCTTGTATGAGACTGATGGTGCTATTTCAATTTATATTAAAGGGAGGAGAAAACTAAACTTAAAAAAAAGTGAGTCAGAAATGCCAAAATGAGAATAAAAATGGGAAAGTGGCACTATAGTTCAAATAAAAGCCATCCAAATGTAGGTAAATAGTTTTAAACAATCACAGCAGCAACACAGTATTTCATCATCACTTGCTTGAGAGACTGGACCAGAAAATTGAACTAATGTGGAAGCTGCACAACTGTCCTCTCCCTGGTTAGAGAGGTATTGCTGAGTAGAGCTACTCTGGTTTTAGATCTCCTGATGCTACCTATCCTAAGATGGAATTTTGCAATTTTTCCACTTCTAATAAACTGTAGCCCAGAGCTTGGTCTATATATCCACCCTTCATTTGCAGAAAGTGTGACTGGGCTTGGCACCTGCAGTTCGTTTCTTATGGCGTCTTACCAGTCCTCTGAAAACAAAATTAGGATTTATTTTAACATTAGCAACAAGGCATTTGGAGGAGGACATACAATCATAGAAGATTAGGGTTGGAAGAGACCTCAGGAGGTCATCTAGTCCAACCACTTGTTCAAAGCAGGACCAATCCCTACTAAATTATTTCAGCCTGGGCTTTGTCAAGCCTGGCCTTAAAAACTTCCAAGGGTGGAGATTTCACCACTTCCCTGGGCAAACCATTCCAATGCTTCACAGCCTTCCTAGTAAAATAGTTTTTTCTAACATCCAACCTAGATTTCCCTCACTGCAACTTGAGACCATTGCTCCTCATTCTGTCATCTGCCACCATTGAGAATAGCAGACAGTTGAAGGCTGTTATCAAACTCATGAATGGTAGACTTTTAAAAATATCCCTCATCTCCCTTATCCCATAGATTCAGACAGCCCTTTGGGTACCTATCTTGCAGTCTGGTTACTTCTTTTGCTCTCCTCCCCATGCCCTCTTGACGGCAGCTGTGTCTACAGTACCAAAACTATGCTGGCATAGCTCCCTAGTGTAGACACAGCTTACACAAAGGGCATGTCTAGACTACATCCCTCTTTCGAAAGAGGGCTGTAAATTAGACATCAAAATTGCAAATGAAGCCGGGGATTTGAATTTCCTGTACTTCATTTGCATAATGGCGGCCTCAAAAATGGAGTACAGGATCTTTCAAGCAATTTTTTTTTTTTTTTTTCCGAAAGAACTGTGTCTAGATGGAACATGCAACTGCCATTATGCAAATGAACTGCGGGAAATTCAAATCCTAGCTTCATTTGCAATTTCGATCTGTCTAATTTACATCCCTCTTTCGAAAGAGGGATGTAGTCTAGACATGCCCTAAATGCAGTTTTTGTTTAATTTCAGTGGATATCAGTGATTATTTTTAAGCCTTTTTCTTTATCTATTTAAATGTTCACAGTTGTCAAAATTATGTGAAAGGGGACATGTGGGTATCAGACAACTGTTTAATGATGCAGATGTTGAGATTCAAAAAGTTAAAACTTTATAAACATTAAAAGACAAATTGTTAACATCACTAGAGCCCTGTGTGGACATAAAATTTATATCTGCATCCGTATCCACAAATGAGCTGCATCTGTGGATGCAGAAACCTGTGGATAAACATCACATATTGAACTATACAAAACAAATATCCTTCAATCAAACTCTGGCATTTCAAGCTGCATTCTTTTTGCTTTTCCTTTTTCAAATATTGTCAATGGAAATATTTTTTTCGTGTGTGTGTGTGTGTGTGTGTGTGTGTGTGTACAGGGAAATTTTGTTTACCAACATCTAGTGATAAAAATATAATCATTCCATCCTAAATAACTGAACAGCTTTAAAACTAATAGAGACTAAATTATAATATACTGATTGTCACCTTGGGATATGATGTAATGTTTTATCCATTCTGTATTGTAAATTTGGCAGGGAAATTTAGGATTCCTTCACTTTGAAATAATCCAGGATACTAGCCTACATGGACCATTGAACTCTTTCTGAATGGAAATTTCTATGTTCCTAAAGACTGTACCAAAATGTCATTTTCAAGCTTGTACAGTGAAGGAGGCAATATGGTTTTTAATCTTGCCCAGTTCTTAATTCAATCTCTTAGCAATATTTGTTTTTTCCTTGCACAGGTCTGGACGCCACCTAAGACTGTGTATATCACTATGGCTGTGTATGTTGATCACAGAATAGAAGTCCCTGATTCTGCTGGGTCCCCTTCTTACATAACTTGGCATCCTCTTCATCCACTTCTGGCTGTTGCTTCCATAAGCCCAACCTCTGGAGGCAGTGTAGATATCTATTTAGAACAGGTAAGCTTTCAGAAACTTCTTCTTTGGTCTTGATGTTGCTTTGCTGTGATCTTT
Organism: Rafetus swinhoei; assembly: GCA_019425775.1. Taxonomy (NCBI): domain Eukaryota; kingdom Metazoa; phylum Chordata; order Testudines; family Trionychidae; genus Rafetus; species Rafetus swinhoei. The sequence continues at coordinate 41,042,022 of CM033443.1, read as the reverse complement.
TGATCACTACAGGTTGTACCTCCTGTGACATAGTGTGGGTACCTTGCTGGTTGCTAGGCTTGGGCTGTGAGTGACCTCCACTGGCTGCTGTCTGCAGCACAGCCCAGCAGGGCAGGGGATGAGTCATTATGCAAAGGGGGCTGACCGGTTATCTACCAGGGAGCGGAACAATGGGAAGAAGGGGAGTGGAGCCCTGGCTGGGGGCAGGGCTGGAAGTGAGTTAGTTAGGTTTCTGGCTGGGATCATGGAGGAAGCAGCCTAGGCAACGGGCTGGGATTTAGGGGCCCAGGCTCCCCCACCTCAAGGGGGGCTGAGGCATCCTAGGCCTGCCCTGTAACCAGATTACATCTGTGCTGTGCTGTATCCTGGAGAAGCAATAAACTCCCTCTATTCTACTGGCTGGTGGAGTCTGTCCGTGCCATTACGGGGGTGCAGGGGCCGGGAAAACCCCAACGTGCCGTCACACCTCCCTAAACCAAGACTCTCCAGACTGGCAACATCCGTGGTCCTGCTGGACCATGGATGTTTCTGGACCAAAGAGCCCCGCAGCAGGGGAGGTCCAGTGGCACGGTCGGGAACCCTGCAGCAGAGAGATCCGGTGTCTGGCAAGCCCAGCTGCAAGCAGGGGGGCCGGCTGTGGGCTGGTGGCAGGGGATTTCCCCATGTCTGGTAAACTCCTTTGTTTAGGACCATTCAAACAGAAACAAGAAACAAAAAATTTTAGTTTGTGACCTATGCATGACTTGTACAATTAATATCCATGATTTAATCTTAGGAATGTTGCAGGGTGTGGCTGCAGCGGCTGGAGAAACCCCAAGTGCTCCATGGCACTACTGGAGGCAGCCCTTAGAGGCCAGCAGCTGCTCTGGCCATCCTGGGACCACAGCCAGGAGCTTCTGAGCTGGGATTGCTCTGACCCCCAGGATTGCTGCTTGGGCTGTCTCTAGAGCCAGACGCATTGGCTGCTGGTTGGGCAGGACCTGCTGCCAGCTGCCCAGGGCTGCTAGAGTAGTGGCCGGTGCAGCTGTCCCAGAGGCCAACTATACTGGCCATTGCAGAAGTCAGAGATTGTAGGAAGTCACATAATCTATGACTTCTGTGACAAACACAGAGCTCTATTGAAGGTTTATCAAATTAAGCAATTTTAGACTTTTCTGAAGTCAGCAGCAAGTTCTTGAATTACTTGGATCTAAACAACAGAAACATCACCTCGAGTCTTACTGATTACTGGCTTTTTTATTTTTCTTTGAGCTGATTATCAACATACTGTTGATCTATAGTGGCTACTCAGTGATCATACAATAAGAAATGCAACTTTACCTGCCAAATGTACAGCAATACATCATGGATTTAACATTATTTCATGGCCCAAGATGACAGTCAGTATGTTATGACTTAGCCTCTATTGGATTTAAAGCTTTTAGGTTTAGTTATGCTTGGAAGGATTAGATTTGTATCACTAAATGTTGGTAACCTCTGTTTTTCCTATGTACACACAAACCAAGGAAAATATTTCCATTGGCAATATTTGAAATTTACAAATAGGCGCAAGAAGACTACCTTGAGAAGTCATTAGTTTGATTTAAAGGGGAAAAATTACAGTGAAATCGATACATGTTTAGTTCTTCCGAACATGAAGCCAAACATTTACCTTTGGATATTCAGCACCACGGAACTATTTATTGAGGTTTCAGCTTGAGTCAGTGTTCTTCATATTAGGAAATGTAAAAGACATCATAATTCCTCTACCCAGAGGCTGAACCAGCCTGCTAGAATCCAATTAGTTTATCATATAGGATCTGTCCATGTTATGGTTATTGCTTACTGCAGTTCTAGTATGTGGGTTTCAGCCCACAAAAGCTTACACCCAAATAAATTTGTTAGTTTTTAAGGTGCTACAGGACTCCTCATAGATGTAGCATGGTTTGCCCATCGTGGACAGTGACTATTTTTCCTCATGAGAACTGTTGATAGACTTCTCAAGCGGGGCGTTCATAGCAGAGTTTGGTTGGCATGTTTCTTAGGAAGACTTCTGTCCGCACTGGTCATAGAGATGGTTCTGGAACCCAGCTTTGTTGAAAACTTTTTAAAATATGGCAGTATTGCCAGAAGCTGGTAGTGAACAACGAAGGGTGGTTCCTTTGATTGTTCTGTTCATTCCCTCTGAAGCACATGGTATTGGCCACTGTTAGAAGACAAGATACTAGGCTAGATGGACCATTGATCTAACCCAGTGTGGCTGGTCTTATGAAGTATGGATGGGGTATATATGATTTCAGAGCCTTTACAAAGGTGGGTAAGTATATTTATCCACAGAAGATCCAAGACTCCAAGAAGATCTCACCAAACTGAGTGATTGGGCAACAAAATGGCAAATGAAATTTAATGTGGAGAAGTGTAAAGTAATGCACATTGGGAAAAATAACCCCAACTATACGTACAGTATGATGGGGGCTAATTTGGCTACGACAAATCAGGAAAGAGATCTTGGAGTTATCGTGGACAGTTCTCTGAAAACTTCCACACAGTGTGCAGCGGCGGTCAAAAAGGCAAATAGGATGCTAGGTATTATTAAGAAAGGGATAGAAAATAAGACCCGGAATATCTTACTGCCCCTGTATAAAACTGACGCCCACATCTTGAATACTGTGTACAGATGTGGTCTCCTCACCTCAAAAAGATATTTTGGCCTTGGAAAGGGTTCAGAAAAGGGCAACTAAAATGATTAGGGGTTTGGAACGGGTCCCATATGAGGAGAGGTTAAGCGACTGGGACTTTTCAGTTTAGAAAAGAGGAGACTGAGGGGGATATGATAGAGGTGTATAAAATCATGAGTGGTGTGGAGAGGGCCGATAAAGAAAAGTTATTTATTAGTTCCTAAATAGAAGAACTAGAGGACACCAAATGAAATTAATGGGTAGCAGGTTTAAAACTAATAAAAGAAAGTTCTTCTTCACACAGCGTGTAGTCAGCATGTGGAACTCCTTGCCAGAGGAGGCTGTGAAGGCTAGGACTATAACAGAGTTTAAAGAGAAGCTAGATAATTTCATGGAGGTTAGGTCCATAAAAGGCTATTAGCCAGGGATAAAATGGTGTCCTTGGCCTCTGTTTGACAGAGGCTGAGAGGGATGGCAGGAGACAAAGCGCTTGATCATTGTCTTCGGTCCACCCTCTGGGGCACCTGGTGCTGGCCACTGTCGGCAGACAGGATACTGGGCTAGATGGACCTTTGGTCTGACCCGCTACGGCCGTTCTTATGTTCTTATGTTCACACTTTATGTAAAGAGAAGCTGATACACAGAGAGGTCCAAGGTTTCTTAACAAATCAGCCGCACAGACAGGAATTGAATTCTCAGTCCTGACACATTTTTTTGTCACGTTAGCCACTAGAGTAGGCTGTATCCTCAGTAGAAACATGTGAGTGTTTTGTTTTTCTCTATCAAAAGTTTGCTGTGTTGCCATACTGGTCCCAGGATATGAGAGAAACAAGGTGGTGAGATATTGTATTTTGTTGGGTTAGCTTCTGTTGGTGAAAGAGGCAAGCTTTCAAGCTACATATATTTCTTTTTCAGGTCTGGGAAACTTACACAGAGTATCACAGCTAAATACAACATAGATTTTCCCCCCTCTTATGGCATTGAGACAACCCCTAGCCCCATTAAGTTCCTTATCAGAAGCAAGCTCACTACAGACCAGGACCCACCAACTCAAAGTGCCATGAGACATAATGGATGCAAAATGTAGCAACATATCTCCATTGCTACAATGGTCAATATTCCCCACAACACATCTTTTGAGCTTCATGGATCCTATACATCACGCCTGGGCAAAATACGCCCCCCCCCCCCCGAGCCACCAGAGCCGGCTCGCAGCAGCGGGCAGCCCCGTGCACCAGACAGAAACACGGCTACAGGGCTCTGTTTCTGTGTTAAAACTGGAGGGGAGGGGGGAAGTTTTAGGAGCCGCCCCACCCCCAGCACATTCCCATTGGCTGGGTTTTGGCAGAAACCAGCCACGGGGGAGCTGCTTGTTAGAATAACAGGCAGCTAAGAAGAATCACTACCCCTCTCCTGGGTTCAGTTATTCATGAAGCACATTGCCAGACAAGCAGGCTGGCTGGCTGGGAACATTTTAAGCTCTGCAGGCAGGTAGGCTAGTTTGGCAGCTGACAAGTAAGTCTCTTGGCCACGGCCTGCTTCTGGCACCCCAGCCCTTTCCTCTCCCCCCCCCCCCCCCCCCCCCCGCCCCGCACTCAACATACCCAAATCCTGTCCCCCTCTTACAGTCACACCTCCTCCCAGATCTGGCACCCAATCTCCTACCCTAGGACACATTCCAAACCCCTGCCCTCCAGTCCCCTACCCTAGGTCACAACCACCTGCTTCATCCCAACTCCGTCCCAGACCCCACTCTCTCCTGCACCCCAGTCCCTTACCCTAAGCTCCCTTCTGCACCCAACCTCCATCACAGACCCCGTACCTCCTCCATTAATATCATGGAAGAGTGCAGCCCTCGACCACTTTCCAAAATCTTGGAGTGGTCCCCCGTCAAAAATTATTGCCCACCCCTGCTATACAGACATATGAAAATATGTCGTTTACCTCATTCAGTGCATTAAATGCCACAATAAGAGCTACGTGGTGAAACCAGACAATCACTATGCTATTGAATAATTCTCTCACACAAAACTGTTAAAGGATAAAAACACCATGTCACCTGTGGGCAAATACTTCTCACACAACAATCACTTCCTATCTTACCTATCAGTCCTCATCCTGGAAGGGAACCTGCACGACACCTTCAAGAGACAAATCTGGGAACTTAAATTAATGACTTTGCAGGGTTCTAAGGCTGTGTCTCTCACTAGAGAGCTTACAGCAGTAGTGCTGGTACAGGACAGCGGCACTCCTGTAATATCTTTCTTGTAGCCGCTGTATGATGATGGGAAAGAGCTCTTTCATCAGCATAAATTAATCCACCCCCTACAAGTGACAGTAGCCATGTTGGTGGGAGAATATTCATCCCTATAGCCCAGTGGGGCTCAGAGAGGGGCTTCTCTCCCTCAGGGTCAGTGGGTGGCCACTCCGCCCCACTAGCTGATTCCCCTCTCAGTTCTAGTGGGGAATCAGCTGTTGCTGCCAGCCCTAGGGTAGTCCATAGCCCAGCACACAGTCTGTAATAAAAGTCTTTAAGCACCGGCCCTCGTTCAGGACAGGGCAACAATAATCCATAAACCGTCCTTAGGTTTGTCCCTAGTTCAGGGTGGGGCGGCAGGCAAACAAACTAATAGTTCAAGGCCCGGACCCTGGTTCAGGGCAGGGCAGCAGGGAGACAGTTTTAAACCCAGGCCTTGGTTCAGGGTGGGGTGGTAGGCAAACAAACAAATAGTTCAAGTCCCGTTGACAATAACCCCAGCCAGGTCCCCTTGCTCAAGCAGAGGTCTGGCAGATGCAGGCTGCTGACTGGGAACAGCCAAGGGGGGATACAGCCACCCAAGAGTAGGGTGGCAGAGGGGATGCAGGCCTACCCACTCCACTGTGTCCCAGCCAAGGGCCCTACCAACAGCAGCAGGGATCCATTTCGCAACATGCTGACCTGGTTTTAGCTCAGCCAAGAGGGGGTCCGCTATCTCTGGGTTCTTTGCATTCTCCACCTTGAGCAGTACATGGGTCCAGTGCAGGTCCTCTGGGCACTGTCCTTCTGGAATCTCTGGCCAGGTAAACAGACCCTTCAGGCAGTCATCCAGTAGTGGGCCTGGCGACCCAGACCAGTCCTTGGCTTCCCTGGGATCCAGTTGCTCACTTAGGTGTGCAGGGGAGGCTTCTGGCTTCTCTGGTCACTGGGGCTTGACTGGCCTCTCTGGCAGGCCTTTTATATCCTTGGCCCTGCCTCGGTCAGGTGGGTTGCTAGGGCCAGGGGCTGCCCACAAAGCTCAGGGAAGGGCTTCTCCTCGTAGGGGTCAATGGGCAGCCACTCTGCCCCACTTATAATCTCTCTGAGTGACATCATTTATGTGAGCAAAACTGGTAGTATAGACAAAATCTAAAAAACACGGTCTTAATAAAGACAGTGGATTGATGGCTTATTACAACAATCTGGAACCCATTAAACCACCTTTTTTGTCATATGACAGCAGGTGTGTTGTTTGGGCCACTTCAGCTTTATCAGTTTCTGTGAATATGTATTATGTAAGTGTACAAAACAATCTGTTCCACCTTGAATTTGACTGTGACACTTTGATTATCTTTCCCAGACCTGAAGAAGGATTCTGAAGGATTCTTTAAAGCTTGTCTTTCAGGAACAGAAGTTGGCCTATAAAATATTAATCACCCACCTTGGGTGTCAAAAGTATCATTTTGTACATTCAGTCTTGGTAGAAACTTTCTCAATCTCTAGTACATGAATGAAAGTTTCTTTAGTCTCAGTGACAGTTCCTCATATGTAATGAGAGAAGGTAAGATGTTTAATACCAATATTGTGTGTTCATAAATAATTGTGTTATCACTCATTTGTTTAAAAAAAAATGTATACCCATGAGGTACCTGTGGACAACATAGGAAAGAAATGTCTTGTGTGTCTACTTGAGATGTTGTTGCAGTGTGCTCTTTGCTTATCTTGCCTCTATGGTAGAAAATATCTTATTTGTTGGAGGGCAGATGTGTTGAATTGTAAGAGGGTTTATCTCAAAGTCCTGTACTGAGATCTGTTTGTTCCTATTTGCAGGGAGAACATGTGCCTGATTCACACACTGAAAGGAGTTTTCCGGCCACATCCCTTAGCTGGCACCCATCCAGACTGATCCTGGCAGTGGGCTGGGAGACCGGGGAAGTGGTGGTGCTTAACAAACAGGACAAAGAGTACCACACAGTACCCCCCAACCATAACGCTGAAATTACTGTCATAAACTGGAGTACAAATGGTACCCGCCTTGTGTCTGGTGATAAGGTAAGAAGCGAAGCTGACATGACATGTATAATGGGTCCTGGAGATGGAGAAGGAGAGTGGGATTTAACAGTAATGGGAGGAGGGGGGAGAATTGTGAGGAAAAGATTAATTTCATCATAGTAAGTATTAGTTTGCATGGTTCTGAAACAGAAATGGGTTTATATCAGGATTTCCCAACTTTATTTGTTTATTTATTGGCTTTTGTACAGCGCTCATCAATATTCTATCTAAGCAATTTTAAATATTAATAAATTTAATTTCACAACATATTCTATGGTGGTACTGTCACCATTTTACAGATGGCAAAAAGAGGCACACAGCAGTGGAGTCACCTCGAAAGCTTGTGGCATAATTGGCAATAGAACCCCGATCTTCTTAGTCCTAGTCCAGTGCCTTTATCACAAGTCCTCCCACTTTCTTCCCCCACTTTTGTATAGTGACCCTCCCTCAAGCACAGCAAAAATATTTGACTCTTTCTTGTATCAGTGCATTTTTCGTTTGCACAAAGAACAAAAAGACTCTAGAGGGGGAAATATGTTGTGGGAATATATTTAAAATACATTAAACTTCATTTCTTGCTGAGTTGGTTGCTCTTCTGTGTTAGTGAAATGAGGAATTACCTATTGAATACTTTGTACTCAACATTATATATAAGTACTGGATTCTGTTACTGTCAGTTCCTAAGCTAAAAAAGAAACATGCTGTTCCTTTTGTCTATTTTCTGTGACTTTTTTTGACATACCCTAGGATAAGACAGAGTTTCTCCAGAGATTTCAGCTTTGTTTTGAGATTTACTGTCAGTATTATTCAATGAAAAAAAAGGAGATCTAATTATTGGCTGTAAAACTTCTGTAACATTTGATGTCTTGTCAAAGAAACTGATAAAAGTCATAGTTGAATTGTCCAGTTGCTTATTGGATAATTGGGCAACAGTGGTTAAAATAAAGAAGAGAACATGATGTAGAGTACAGTGTAACTCAAGGAGGTTTAGTATTGAGAAACAGTAATAAGCATATCTAAGATAACTTTCATCCCAGTATCTTAGTACTATCCACTTTCAAATTCCTCCTGAAAATTCTCCATTGCCTTAATGCCTACACAAAGGCTATGTCTAGACTGTGCTGAAGTTTTGAAAGAGGATATGCAAATTCTTTGGGAATTTGCATATCTTCTTCTGATCTCACTTTCGGAAAGTGGAGCTTTTGAAAGTGAAATTAGTCGGGACACGGGTTTTTTGGCAACCCCCCCTTTTTTCGAAAAGCCACGTAGACCTCATTTTTTTTCCTCTTTCGAAACTTCAGCGTAGTCTAGACGAACCCTAAACTTGACAGTGGTGATATTGCTGGTATGTACAGGCCACTGCCTATCAAGCAGACCAATATTGTCTCATCATTTACTTGCACATCCCTATCTGGCTAGTTGTTGTTCTTTACATACAATCCTTCTAGAAAAGGACACAAATTGGCTTTCTTTCCCTCTTGACAGTAAAGCTGCTTAATTACAAGGGTTAAATTTAGATGATTTACTTCACATGCATATTGCCAGAACTATAAGAGAATGTCCACAGAAAGCGGTAAGTGCTGTGTCTTGACTGAAGATCATGAGACTTGATCATAGCCTAATCTTTAAGGAGCTTTTAGACTCTTTGTAACTGTAGTGTCCTCTGCTGGGAATGCCCAGCCCTCAGTAATTAAAATTTAGGCTCCAAGCACCAATGAAAATACTTCCTAGAATTTGAGAAACAACCAGTGACGATCAGGACCACTTTATTAACATTTTAAGTATGAGAGATCTTGGATAACTTCAGGCTTTTGGTGGTTCAACAGTATCCGAGGGTCCAGGTGCTTTATACAGGTATTAGGAGTGCAAGTGTCTTTATAAAGCAAATGGCTTTTACAGCAAAAGGCAAAAGCTTGGGCTATTAGAAATGGTTCAGAGGATACCAAGATGTCAAATCTCATGGAGATAAATGTCACTGTGTCATCTCTAGTTGCCATGATGAAAGCTGGCTAGTTCTACTCTTCTTCTGCAGCCACTTGCACTAGTGCATAGACACAGATTCTATGCATTCTCCGTTTCTAGCTTGATACACTCAGGCCTGAGTTTGGAAACAAACTTAAGACTAGCTTGGCCTTTGTGGAGTAAATATTTTTATTCAAGAGCTTCAGTCTTGCCTTCTAGTTCTCTTCTACAGATATCTTCTTCTAAGCAGAGGCTAATTACACAGTTTAGTTTCAGATCCTTGGCTTTGCTAGTAGTTGGGGAGCAAAGATTACCTTGACATTATGCGATGAAAAGTCACTTGTAAGGTTTCAGAACCATACTATATGCTAAATTCTAGCTGAGTTGCATATGGGAGAGATATATGGAAGTGCTGTGCTATGCTTCATACCAGTACTGCTAATTTTTCATGTTTGTGAGAACTAAATTTATTTACAGTATATTAAAAAGAATAAATCCTAATAACCCTTTACTGTAATTTGTCCTAATGAAATCAGATTGTAGTTTAGATTATACATTTTTATTCTGTTTTTATTCATTGCCTAGCATAGTATGTCCCCAGTTGCAATTGGGCACTCCAGTGCTACCTAACACACACAGTCTAAAAATGTTGGCTGCAAAGCTGGTACCATAAGTCAGCTTGTTGGGATTGTAAATGTACATGTCATGCTGCATTGTTCCTTGCTTTTCTGTTTACTCCACTTTTCTTCTCAGAAGAAGATTGAAATGGATAGGTATCCAGAACTGGAGTGCTTTAAGACTGCAGAATTCTCAACTTCAACTTTCTGCCAATTTGTAAAACTGGGTCAGGGTTTTATGTTCAGTGCAATACCTCTCCTTATTATTTATTTTATGTGTGTGGGGAGTGAGGTAGAGGGGGGAGATTGAAGCAGTTGTGTGTAGGTTGGACAGAGAAGAGAGTAAATAAAAGCTTTGTTTTTCAAATGACTACATAATGTTGTCAGTAAACTGGTTTTAGAACAGGAGATTTCAAGCTTCATAGGCTTATAATTATTACTTCTCATGATAACACATGATAGCAATCTTCGCATATTTGATGACTGGGAAAAATGCCAGAGAGTAGAATATGGCTTTGGGTGGGGTGAGCAGGTATAACTTGGAAGTAATGGGAGTTAGAAAAGGAGAGTTTAGACTGAACATCAGAAAAAATTTTATTGACAGTGAGTTCTATTATTCTGGAACAGTGTCTCAAGAGACAGTTAAAATTGGACTGGACAAAACAATAGAAAATAGACTCTGAAAAACAAATTTTCATTGGCTCCTGTGGCATGGACTACATAACTAATAGCCTAATGAGTGTGTTTCTTCTTTAACTTTTGTGATGGTGTAATACAGGAGATTTCTGGGGGCATGCTGAGTGGGTCAGTTCAGGGCGAACTGCATTGAGACAAGTCTGCTTACAGCCCAAGACTGGGGGTCCTCCATTATAAGGCACGCCAAACCAGTAACAAAGAGCACTTGTGTTTACCACACTGGCTACAAGAAGTCACACAAACAGTCCCTTACACATTCCAGTTCTCTATGCCACCGCCAGTATCACTCCTTATACAGATGAGAGGCTATGAAAACCAGTCTCACCAAATCAAAACAGGTTCTTCTGATCTCAAAGGACCAGCCACATTACGAGGTCAATTTATAACTCAGATCTTACCCAAAAAAAGCAAGCGGTAAGCCAATTAATGAAAGAAAAGATGAGAGTTAAAAGTTGTTAAAGGAATCAAATTACATATACCAATTTCAGTTCTTGTTGCAGGCTTGTAGCAGAATTGGAATAATCTGCTGTCTTAAATCAAGCCTCTGGAATGCATTCTCCATTAGGATGGGTCTTCAGTGCTTTCAGGCTTTAGTTCACAGCAAAGATGCTCCAGTGGTGATGAGCTGGATTGAAGACAAATGGAGGAACCTCAGGGCCCTTTTTATAACCTTGCCCATGCTGAGGGACTCCCGTTGTTCTTGATGTGTAAAAATATGTCCCAAGATGGAGTTTGTCATATGGGAAGGTCACCTGTCCATGTATGTCTTAGTCCTTTTTAGACATACGAACAGTACAAACAATTGATGAATCATAAGCTTTTCATAGACATCTTACTTGGTCCACTTTGTACAAAATTTGGTGAAAATATGTACGAATGGTTGCAACAATACACAATCCAATAATGCCACCCGAATCCAATAATTAGGGTTATGGTACTCCCAACTTCTAAGAAAGTAATTTAAAAATTTTCTGATCTTAAAAATGAATAAGTCCTCACTATACCCATGCATCCTCATCCAGATTTTTTTTTTTTTTTTTGTAAATGTTGCAACATTTCTAAAATTCTCTCTTCTGTGCTGGTTGATCTACAAATAATGACTCTTTGTTTCTCTGATTGTAAGTGGTTTTGCTTTGCGTGCCTACTCTGGCCTTGCAAATAGGTATTGGATTGAAATTAACAAGAATTCTAGAGCTGGATTCTTGTTCGTTTTAGTAACCTGACTGCTCACAAAGAAGGAAAAATGGGATATGGGGTTCAAAGACAATGTAAAAGTTCATGTGTGTGGTATATATGTGCAGAACAAAACAAGGTTGGTCCAGTATTAGGCTGTCCGCCTTAGCAATGTCCTTTTTATTAAGAATGGAAGTAATTAAGGTACTTTTCCAGGCAGCTTGATTTTTAGATAAATAGTGAAATGCTATCATTTTAAAAAGTCATTTGAAGTTTTTGCCATCTGTGAAGTGGGGGAAGGGTAATCTTTCCTACATATTAAAAAAATAAAGATGAAAGGTACTAAATAAAAGATAAATACCGTGTTATCATGGACATTTTTTCTGATATTTAGCCTACATTTTTTCTTCTTAATTCTCATTAGTCCCAAATTATACTTGCTCACCCTACCCAAAACCATGTACAGTATATTGCTGAAAGTGATTAAAATGTCAGTTGAGTAGTATGTCTCCTGATTATTATCTGTTTGAAAAGAATGTCTATTAGAGGTGTAAAGGGTTAATGATTACCCCATTAGCATACCACTTACTGGCATGATTACTAGGGTAACTGGTTAATCAGCAGTTGTTCCGCTGGAGCAGCTCTTCCCTCCCCTCTCCCGCCTGCAGTGTGGTGTGGCAGGTTTGGCCCAGTCTGACTGGAGCAGTCCCTGTCCGTGGCACAATGCAGAAAGCCTGGCTGGGCTGGAGCAGCCCCCTGCCGCAGAATCACAGTTAATCAGTTAAACATTCCGTTTAACCTATTCACTTTTTAACTGGGGATCTTACATTCCTAATGTCTCTCTTTTGCTATTCTTCCAGCTTGGAGGCCTGGTTCTATGGAGACTGGACCAGCGGGGTCGAGTTCAGGGCCCCCCTTTGTTGAAACATGAGTATGGAAAGCAACTTTCTCACTGTATCTTTCGGCCTCCAGCTCCTGGCGAGTAAGTAGAATGCCTCATTCAGAACTCTGCTAGACTCTGACTCTCATTTTAGGGTTGCGGATTTCTTACAGTTAGGTTTGTTACACAGAGATCTCATAGAAATCCAAGCACACACCTTGTAGGAGCTCTTCCTAATTGCACCAGTCATCAGTAATGTTTATCTACCTTAGAAGCAAAACACAATTCTCTACTGCGTGCTATATCCAGGGCCATCCTTGGGATTTATGGGGCCCTAGGCAGGATTATTAAACTGGTGCCCCACTGACCTCAGCGTGAGGAGGGAGTACAGCTCCTGTATAAAACCTGCTCAGAGGCCAGGTTGCTCCATACCAGCCTCCCCACTTGCCCACCCCACAGACGTCTCATATGAGCTACCACGGCTTGAATTAAAACTTTTGTATGAAATTGGGGAAAATTTAAAAACTGTTTACAAATTTAAAAAATAAAAGATATGAAAACTTTAATATATTTTTATTTACGGTGTCATTATTCATTCCCTGAACTGAACCTGACCCACAGCCTTTCCTTGACCATGGCTGCTGGTTGGGGAAGATGGGGCGGGTGAACTGGGTCTTCCCCAGGACACTGGTGGAGGTGGAATGGTGCAGGGGCTCCCCCCACAAGTGCTGCTAGGAGAAAGGATAACTGTGGGGGGAATGGGGCAAAGGAACCTCAGTCCTTAGTTCCTCGGTGAGGCCATAGAGTGCCGGTGCCAACTCCGGCCCAGCATGGTCCAGGATCCCCACCATGCTCCCTGGCCTCTGCAATCAAGTAGTGATGAGGCCAGAGCGGGTGCATGGGGCAGAGGGGATCTGCATTGTAGTGCCCTCCACCAATGCTGCCCCAGGCCTGGCAAGAACACAGAGAGGAGGCAGGAGCCATGCTACAGGGGAGACCAGCTGCCTGCAGCAGCCAGAAATGGCTGAGCTGGCCGCCAAGCCTTCCTCTCCCCGCCCCACTTGCACCATCATGTGGTACGAGCCTCCAGGGGAGGGATGCAGTCAGAGAAGAGTTGCCAAGGCTGAGGCTGCCTGGGCTCCTCTCTGCCCACCCTGCATTGTTGGTAAGAGAAGCAAGTGGGTGGGAAGAGGGGCAGAGAGAAGGCTAAGAGCAGTGCACACAGCTGCATAGGAGCACCTGAAAATTTGGTACCCCAAATTTGTTGCATATGTCTAGGGACAGCCTTGACTATATCCCCCACTAGGAGCGCCCCTTACTCTCTCTCCTACAACCATATCCTCCCCACTTTCAGCCTTGCTCTCAGACCTAGCTCCCTCGTTTCTCCCCTGACTGCCAATCCATTTCACACACCTTCTGGCTTGTTTCGAGCACCCATTCCTGCTGGTTTCTTCCTCACTCTCTAGTCCCAGAGCTTCTTCATCCTCCTCATATTCAGACACCCTCTTGAACCCATTTCCTTGCCATCTTCCTTCTACTTACCTATGTTCCCTCTAATTTTTTTCCATCCGTCTGCAAAATACATTTCATGTGCATCAAGGCATATATGGATGTGTACCACCAATCGAAACAAAAAAATTTAAGATATCTACTATATATTTGAGAGAGTCTGTTTGTCTGTGAATGTGTCTGTCTGTCTGTTGGTTCAAAAACTCCAACTAAACAGTAAGATGTAGGACCACCAAATTTGATATGCTGCTTTCTCTTACTATAACTTAAAGCGAGGTAAGGGTTTGACTGTGCTAGGACAATGGGATATGCCTGGAATGGGACTGTTTGTTTTCCATAACACAGAAATGGAGGGGCCTGCTAGCAGAGACAGTTACGGGGGGCAACAAGAAGCAAGAGATGGGGACCCCATGCTGCCCTACACACACAGGGAGCCGCCATTTGGGATGCCTGGCCCATGCCACAGCCATTCCCGGAGAGCTGCCGCCTAGGGCAGCACGGCCCCTGTCTGCTCCTGCGCCTCTCACACTGCCAGCCCGCTGTCCTTAGTCCCTCCTTACACCCAAAACCTGACTCCAGTACCCCCTCACACCTTCAGACCCCTGCCCTGAGCCTCCCAACATCCCCAAACTCCTGCCCTGACTCCTGCACTCTCCAGCACCCTGCCCTGAAGGACTCAAGTAACGTCAGGTAAATCTTCTACTAATATATTGAGAGTTACCAACTGAATAATTACTCTAGCCAGGCCAGGTTAAGCTTTTTAGAATTCACTACTCTTTTCAAGACCCTCACTAAAAGCTCTCCTGATCTGCTCCTGAGCTCTGTCTTCCTTCCCCTGCTCTCCAAAGATGGGGTACATGGAGGAGAGAGGAGGAGAAACAGACTGTGTGCGTATGTGAGAGAGAGAGAGAGACTGTGAGCTGGCTGCTGGGGAAATCTCAGAAACAATGCACTGCCTCTTTAAGAAAGGCACTCATTCACCATTCAGTCCTAAGACCACAGCAGTTCAGAGTAGTCCTCCTGAAACAGGTAGTCTCCTCTTCCCTGCACTGCAGAGATGGGATTGAGAAGGGGGACACTCTTGACATTTGCATTTCCCTACCCCACTCTGTACAGCTAGCAAGAAGCTCCGGGGAGGAGGAGCTGCAGGATGGAGCAATAAAGGTAAAGAGGAACCTGAAAACATGCTCTGTGCGCTCTGCTAACGATAGAACACTAGAACTGGAAGGGACTTCGAGAGGTCATCATGTCCAGTCCCCTGCCCTCATGGCAGGACCAAGTACCATCTAAAACTGTGCTGTCAAACACGCTAGCCACATGTGGCTATTTGGCCAATTCAATGTGGCTTGTTGGCTTGAACAATGTGTCTATTTGTGCGGTTGAGTGTGGCTAGTTTGCTATAGCAGTAGCCACTGTACTTTTTACTGCTTCAGAACTGGTTGGACACCACAGATCTAGATCATCCCTGACAGGTCTCTCTCTAACCTGCTCTTAAATATCTCCAGTGTTGGAGATTCCACAACCTTCCTAAGCAATTTATTTCAGTGTTTACTCATCATGATAGTTAGGAAGTTTTTCCTAATGTCCAACCTAAACCTCCCTTGCTGCAGTTTAAGCCCATTGCTTCTTGTCCTATCCTCAGAGGTCAAGGAGAACAATTTTTCTCCCTCCTCCTTATTAACACCCTTTTAGGTACTTGAAAAATGCTATTCAGGGCCCCCTTCTCAGTCTTCTCTTTTCTAAACTAAACAAGCCCAGTTATTTCAGTCTTCCCTCATAGTTCATGTTTTCTAGACTTTTAATCATTTTTGTTGCTCTTCTCTGGACCTTCTCCAATGTCCACATCTTTCTGGAAATGCAGTGCCCAGAAGTGGGCACAGCACTCCAGCGGAGGCCTAATCAGTGCAGAGTAGAACAGAAGAATGACTTCTTGTGTCTTGCTCACAACACTCCTATTAATGCATCCCGGTGTCATGTTTGCTTTTTTTTTCCACGCTATTGACTCGTATTTTAGCTTGTGGTCCACTATAACCCCTAGATCTGTTTCTGCCATACTCCTTCCTAGACAGTCAGTTGGGTGGCATGTGAATCTATCCTGTGTGGCTGTCCAAGCATGCAGCTTACAGGGGTACAGGCCTTTTCCCTCCTCTTTCCTTCAGGCTGTCATCTTTCTTCTCCCACATCTGCACTCTTCTAAGCACTTTTCCCATTGCTATCTCTGAACCTTTCCTTTGGTTCCAGGTCCTTCTCCCAACTCCTGCTGCTGGCTTCCTTTCCTCTGCACAGATCCAGGTCCCCTTCCTCTCTTCCCTGCTGCTGCTAGCTCTCCGATCTCCAGTAAGCAACAATGCTGATATTTCAAAGCACTGGCAGCGAGACTGCCTTTGATTATGTTAACAGATGTGATTCATATTCAGAACTACCGAATACAATTATTTTAAATGTGTATCTTTCTCTGGTATTAATGGAGCCCTGGAAAATGTAAAATAATACATACAGCCACTAATTGAAACCCTTGTTTACAAAACATTTGGGGATTCCAATATCTTGACTAAGCAGAGTGTAAAAGATCATGAATAGTTGCCACATTTTACTAATGGGAATCCCCTTCCATTTGTTCTGCTAAGTAGCAAGTTGGAAATGAAATGCCTTTTGGTTGCCTGCAGGGACCTGGCACGGCTAGCCAGAGCAGCAGTGAGTGGTGATGAGAAGGCCCTGGATATGTTTAACTGGAGAAAAGGTGGAATGGGAGTGCCTCTGAAAGTGGGACCTCAGGAGGGGTTGTCTTTCTTCATCGGTGTGACAGATGGTAAGGAAAACAAAAGCCCCCATGAACAAACCCTGCAAGCCTGCTTGGAAATCTAGTCCAGTTCGTGTTTTCAAAACTCTGCTGTGTGAGGTGGTCTTGCATTGGCTTGTGCTGTTGGACAGATGGGGAAACCAAACACCTAGGGAGATAAAGCACATAAAGTCATGAAAATGCTAACCTCTTCAGAGATGGACCCTCTGCATAGCACCCTTCTTCAGGGTCGTTCCTGCTGAGATTGGAAGTTTGGGAGCAGGGTAATAGTTTGGAAGAGTGGCTGCAATGACTTAAGTGAAATTATTTGATTCTTGGTAACGTGAGGAAGGGGTATCAAAAGTAAGTTTTCTATTTTGCATGAGGAATTCTCCCCTTAGAAAATATAGCTGGTAGCCTCAAGCACTGCTATAGACTCAATGGTTATTCCTTTGAAGGAATATCCTCCACCCCTTTGAGTGGATTTGATCAGTCACATCCTAGGGTATTCCTTTTTCCTGGGAGTCAGAGTTCAGGGATGAAGAGGGGCTCAGGGCAGGGGCCTAAAGGTTTGGGGGTGCAGGAGTCAGGGTTTGAGGGTGTGGGGGAAGCTGAAGTTAGGGTTGGGGAGTGAGGTGGGGCTTAGGACAAGGGTTTTTGTGTGTGGGAGTATGTTGGAGTGGGTGGGGGGGAGGTAGAAGAGGCTCAGAGCAGGGGGTTAAGGATGTGGGGGATGCAGGACTCTAAAATATATAGTAGCTTATCTGAATAGGCAACACCACAGTCAATTCTAAGAACACGAAACAATAAATGATACTGACAGCAGTTCATTAATAGATCAAAACGTTGACATCCTTTTAGTAGAGAATAAACATCTTTGAACAGTGATGTGATTTAAATTCCATTTGCAGGGAAATTTATCTTTACACTGAGAATTGTCTTTAGAGCTACTATTACAATGATACACAACTTAACTTTCTGCAAGTGTTTGTGGTTTCTCACATTCTTCGTTTGCCTCTTTGTTATGCCATCTAGGCTCCAAATCAGAGGCCAAATTCTGGTTGCCTGACTTTTAAATAATTTAATGGTTTAAGGCATATATATGTGCCATTTTATGTAGTCGTCTCTTATGGTTTCCATTATAGGTTAGTGTTTTGGTAGGAGTTAAAACTAGAATTCAAAAATTATCCTTGCAAATAGATTCCCAGACCAAGGGCTATTGTTTAAAAAAAAAAAAAAAAAAAAAAAAAAAAGAATTTGGTCACTTTTGGCATATCTTTGGCTATAATCATGTGGTGTGACTGCAGCTTGAATAGCTCTAGTTTTAACTGTTCTGGTACGTAGACGACTGCCTACTGAAAGAACCTACTCAAGCAGAAACAATAAATATTACCCAAAGAACTATCACCCTCTTTCACACAAATAGAAATCTAATCTAACCCGCAGTACAACAGTCAGAGTACAGCTGGACTCAGTAGAGGCCAAAGCATCACTACCAATGACCAGAGACTCAGCACTGACCACTCTCATATCAGTGATTACAATCAGCCCATGGATATTAGTCAGTACCTGCCAACAACTAATGAGGCATTTAGTGGCCATCACCTTCCTAGTAAAACATTCTCAACTCTACGTGCACGGCCTACAGGTATGTCTGCACTTGTTATACAGACCATGAAAGTGCAGCCTGAAGAAGAACCTAATATTAAACACCAAAAGCCCACTTACAGTGGCAGACAAGTCCACGAAACATATGCTCTAGGATTTCATTTCAGCAGGATCCACCATCCATACTGATCACAGCGGATGCATCACTGATCAGGTGGGGAGCACCTGAACCAACATACAATCTGAGGGAAGTGGTTGCCTGCAGAGGCACATTTACACATTGACCTGCATGAATTACATGCTGTTCACAATGTGTGTATCTATTTCCTCCCAATAATAATGTACAAACAATAAAAGTTAATCCCGGGGGCATTCTGTCCCCACAAACAAACAAAAATTCAGTGCATATTTTAAAATTCTGCAATTTTTGTCAAAATAACAGTACATAACCACACCAGTTTCAATTATTTTGGTAATCCAGTAGAAAAATGCTTGTCAACAATTTTGTCTGTAACAGTACACATACCCAAATTCCTCTTGTACACTCTCACAAATTCCTCTTGGAGTACAGAGTTAAACAAGCCCCTATGACAACCCTGTTTCTCTACCTCCCTTCTCCCCAGAGCCCAGCTATAACCCCTCACAACCTGTTTGAGATGTGTGTCCCTATGGGTTCTCCTCTACCCACCCTCCCCTCTACTTCGGAATTCTCATCACAGGCTCCATGGTAGAGAAAGACCTGAAGGGATCAGGTTGTATGTGCACTAGATGAGGTGCCAATGGCACCACAAGACAGCAGCTGTGCACACGCACCGCAACCAGCCACCATTACCAAAAATCTCCAATCAGGTGTTGACGCATCTCTGTGCTATTGAAGTGGAGTACCCGTAGAGAGACATATCTTGAGAAATCTGTTACTGCTTAAGTGGAGTAACTCCCTCTTTTTGATGCTTCTTTGCATTTACTAATCCATAATGGCTCTATTTTTTTTAAATGTAGTGAGATGTTAGTATAGACCAGGAGTGGGCAATAATTTTTGATAGGGGGGTACCCCAAGATTTTGGTAAGTGGTCAAGGGCTACAGTTTTTTATGGAGGAGATGCAGGGTCTGGGACAGAGATTGGGTGAAGAAGGGAGCTTAGGGTAGGGAATTGGACTACAGAAGGTGTGGAGCCTAAGAGGGAGTTTGGGTGAAGGGGAGGTGACTTGAGACAGGAGATTTGGCTGCAGGGTCTGGAAGGTGTTAGGGGTGTAAGTGAAATTTGACCTGGGGGAGTGGTGTAGGGATGGGTTGCAGGGTCTGGGAAAGAGTTGTGACTTGAGGGAGAAGAGGTGCAGAGGGTTTGAGTGGTGGCCTGGGGCAGGGAGTTGGGAAGTGGAAGGGGGTGGCATGTCAGAGGCAGACACTGGCTGGGAGGCACTTAATTTAGGTGGCTCCTGGCCAGCAGCCCAACAGGGACTCCAAGGTAGGCTCCCTGCCTGTCACAGCCCCAGGCTGCTCAAAATGGCTGGAGGCTCTGTCCATGGCCGTTCTGTGTCACCCACCCTGGTAGGTGGGAGACTTTGCGCACTGCAGTTTCCAGCCAATGGGAGCTGTGATGATTGGCTTGGGAGCAGGGGCAGCGTGCAAAGTCCTCCTCCCAACCCCCAAGAGGTACATGGTGCCTAGAGGGAGACGCCAACCATTCTTCAAGTAGTGTCCCCTTGGTTGCTCCACTGTTGGTGTTGGGTCGTCCCAGTGCCGCAGATCGGAGTTTTCACGAGCAGTGGTCAGCCGGACCGCGCATGCGCGGCACGCGGTTCGCACCTTTTGATTTCTCACGTGGTCTGGCTCCCATCAGTTCCTCCTTTGCCACCCCAGGTCACAGACATAGCGAGACCTCTCTCCTCAATGGCTCTAGTCAGAGAAGCGATTTTAGTTTTAGAATAAGGTTTTTTTTTGTATAGTTCAGTCAGTTTTTCAGTCATTAGTCATAGTTATAATTATAGTTCCTTTGTTCAAAAAAACCCCCCAAAACCAGGTTTTCTGTGTTAAATGTTCAGTCGTTAGTCATAAACAGGGCTCGACAAATCAGTGAATCTACTTGCCCGTGGTGAGTAGATTTCAACCGGTCACCCCCGTTCACCGGCGGCACATGCATGCGCAGTGTGGGTCTGGCGCATGCACAGTGCGGGGCTGGCGAGTAGATTTCACCATGGTTTGTCAAGCCCTGGTGTGATGGGGCGGGCCGTCTCCACCCCGCGGAGGCGGGCACGCCCCGCACTGAACCCGCGGTCGCCCTCACGCTCCTGGGCGCGGCCCGGGGCGCGCCGGCGGCTTGCGGCCCCTGCACTGCCGCCGCCACTCAGCTGAGGGGCGGGGCCGGGGCCGGGGCGGGGCGCACGTGGGCGTGGCAGCCTGGGATAGGCTGGGGGAGGGGAACGGCGTGCGCGGCGGCAGACGTCACGCTGCAGGGACCCCGGGGCGGGGTTTTTGAGGAGCGGCAGGAGAAGCAGAGGGGGGAGGAAGGCCAGCGGAGGCTGGAACACAGGTGGCAGGAAGGTCGGCGGAGGACGGGGGAGTAGGGGCAGGAGAGCCAGCCGAGGCTGGGGGCGCGGAGGACGGGGAGGCAACGGAGGCGGGGGAACGGAGGCCGCCGAGGCAGCGGAGGCCGGAGAGAGAGAGAGAGACCACGGCAACCAAGGGGGCAGGGTGCCCGCAGCGAGGGGGATAGGAAGTAGCCCAGGGCGGGGCACGGAGTTGGTGAGCTGGTGAGTTTCGGGCGTTGGCCCCACCGGCTAGGTAGGTCATAGCCGACCTATCCTTAGGGCCCTGGGCTGGGGTCCGGGAGAGAGGGAGGGCCCGGACTCCCCTATCCCCGCGGACCGGGCGTCGCAGAAGAACCCCACGCCCGTCTTCGGGTTGGAATTGACAAACTGATACGAACTTTACCCCAGACTAGAGGAACACGGGGAAGGGGGGGTCACCCCACTCGTACACCTGGTCATAATTATAGTTCTAGTTCCTTTGTTCAACAAAACCCCAAAAGCCAGGTTTTCTGTGTTAAACGTTTTCCTTACACACGAAAAAAGGAAAGAATAATAATAACAGAAAAAAGAGAAAGAATAAGCAAAGAAAACACGGGAAAAGTAAGTCAGAGACTGCTTATCCGTTTATCAACACCATGGCGACAGGCTCTCTTATAATGCCCGGTTTGCCAAGTTTTAAGAAGTGCACCACATGTCGGGAGTCCATGCCGGTTTCCGACAGCCAGGCAGAGGACATAAAATGTTTGGGCAAAGCCCGTGAGCCTCAAAAGTGCACACTGTGTAAAACTCACAGTGAGAGCACAGTGCAATAGAGGCTCAGAATGTTTTTATTTGATAAAGTCCTGCAGTCCCCAAAATCAGACACAGAGAAAAGAAAAACGGAGAGCTGCTTCTCCTACAGCGCCTCCTGCACATAAAAGGGCTTCACCGGCCTGTTCTCTACCACTGGCCTCCACAAGTAGAATAACTAGTGGGGAGAAGCCAGGAACATCTGATGCCACTAACCCATGGCTTAAAATGGCCTCTGAGCCAAAAACTTGGCACAGAACATCTGCGGTACTGGTAGCTATGGCACCAGGAAGACGCTCGGTGCTGCCAACCTTGGCACCGTGAGCTGCGACACCATCTTCATCGGCAACACCGGTGCTGCATCTAGCCAAGCCGTTGGTGCCAGCCCATGCGGTGCAGACACCGGCACCAACCCACATGATGCAGACACCGGCACCGACACATTCGGCACCGACATTGAGGCATGATTCAGAATGCCTGGACCGGAGGAGACTGTTAGCCCCCCAGCACCGAAAAAGGCGACTCATAAATCCCAGAGAACATGGGATCCTAGCCTGGAGCCGCTCACCTTTTCACATGCTCCATCATTACTATCACCTTTTCTACATTCACCGCTGATGCAAACGTCCAATTTTACACGAGACACATTACAGACCTGTAACCAATCTCTCTCCTGAGCTGCAACTGTACCGGCGATACAGTTCCTTATCACCTCCTCCATCTTCAAGGGGTTCTATCAGATCATTCCACTCTCCAATTCTCTCTCCTCATACATACCATCATGAATGCAGATTGAGCATCTGCTCACCACGATATCACTCTCCCAATAGATGGGAATATCGACAACATAGGCATTCACATTGCTATGGCTACTCATCTCATTGGTCGCCACGATATCACCACCGAAGACAGGGGTATCATCCATTCAGCTGCCTGGAACATCCACACACACATGGATATTCACCCTCTCCAGCACCACACAGACCAGAGCCTGCAACATCCTCTTTGAACCCCCAACCAATATATCAGCATTCTGAACCTGAGGAGGGACAGATTTCTGAGACAGAGGAACTGCAGCCTGATGTCTCACCAACAGATCAGTCTTGCTTATCTTCCGACGAGGCAGTTATTCCCGGTGACCAATCGCAACCTGATGACCTGAAACAGTTTCATGAACTTTTTAAGAGAGTAGCTGCCAGCCAAGAGATACAGCTCACCGAGGTCCAAGACAAACAACACCGACTCCTTAAAAATCTCCAACTGTCTCAACGCACAAAAATAGCCATCCCTATAGACAGAGCTCGACAAGTCACTGTTTCTACTTGCCCGTGGTAAGTAGATTTCAGCCGGTCGCCCCGTTCACCGGTGGCACACGCATGCGCAATGTGGGTCTTGTGCATGCGCAGTGCGGGGCTGGCGAGTAGATTTCACCGCTGTTTGTCAAGCCCTGCCTATAGATGAGGCTATTATGAAGGCTGTGGACAAGATCTGGCAGACTCCGGCATCAATAACCCCAACTAATAAGTGGGTGGATGAAAAGTACTTTGTCCCATCCAAAGGCGCAGAATTTCTCTTTTCCCACCTGCAACCTAATTCATTAGTGGTGGATGCCGCTCAGCAGAGGTCAAAACTTCGCAGCACAAGAATAATTCTGCGGATAAGGAGAGTAAGCGCCTCGACATCTTTGGGCGTAAGATGTACTTGTCATTGACCCTTTTCCTTAGAAGAGCTAATTATGCAGCGTTGCTTTCCAACCATAATTTCGATAACTATACTAAATTTACCTCCCTTATTGAGCATTTACCAGACTCAAAAAGATCTATACTGAAATCAATAGTATAAGAGGGATATGCTTCATCAAGAACCTCTCTCCAAATAGTCTTGGATATAGCTGACACAGCAGCCCGCGCCACGGCAAATTCTGTGGTCATGAGAAGGGCTTCCTGGCTTCAGACTGCTGCAGTTCCTCATGAACTGCAGACAAAAGTGGAAGACCTCCCTTTTGATAAAGACAAATTATTTTCAGGGAAGACAGATGAGGCCTTACATTCCAGTAAGGGTTCAAGAACCGCCCTTCGTACCGTGGGTATGTACACCCCACCGTACCGACATAGACAATACATTCCATACCAACGGCACCGAGACTTTTCATACCCTAGATACCAACAATAGGGATTTGATCAACCCAGACCGAGGCAGTGACCTCAGAGGCGACGACCTCAGAACAACCGTAACCAGAGTCAGCAGACAAGCAAACAGCAAGTTTGACTTCCAGGTTGAGGGCTTGCAAGATCCCCCTTGTTGGTTTACCACGATTGATCTACCCCAACCTTCCATCATCGTCTGAGACCATTTTACCACCACTGGGCCGCCATCATATCAGATCGCTGGGTTCTAGAGATCGTGTCATCAGGCTACACCATACTCTTTGTAGCAATACCTCCCACCTCTCCACCATCCCCGTGTCTCTTCAGGGACCCTTCTCGCGAGGATCTACTCAAAAAGGAGGTCCTCCGTCTTAGACATCGGAGCAGTAGAGAAGGTGCCAGAAGAGTTCAAGGGCAGGGTTTCTACTCCCACTACTTTCTCACAACAAAAAAGACAGGTGGCTGGAGACCTATTCTAGACCTTTGCAGATTGAACCGATACCTACAGAAGCAATGATTCGAGATGGTAACCCTAGCATCCATTATCCCAGCATTAGGATAGGGAAACTGGTTTGTGGCCCTCAACCTGCAAGACGCCAACTTTCATATTACCGTACATCCAGCGCACAGACGATTTCTATGCTTTGTGGTCAGATCGGAACACTATCAATATCATGTTCTACCTTTCGGCCTGTCATTAGCGCCCAGAGTGTTTTCAAAGACACTCGCTGTTATAGTGGCATACCTACGTCGGCAACAGATTATGATTTTTCTCTACCTAGATGACTGTCTAATAAAAGGGCCAACAGATGTGGACACTCTCCATATGATATCCATAACCAGACGCACATTCGACTTCTTAGACCTCATTCTCAATGAACAGAAATCAACGCTTCTACCTACAAAAACCTTAAAGTTCATTGGAGCCCACCTAGATTCCACCATGGCAAGGGTGTACTTATCACTGCAATGATTCTAAGCAATCCAAGACCTCGTATTTACTCTCACAAACAGCCCCAGAGCACCAATACTTATCTGTCTTCAGCTCATGGGTCATATGGCAGCTACAACTTACGTGGTTGCTCATGCGAGTCTTCATTTTCGCTGTCTTCAACTATGGCTGGCCTCTGTTTACACACACTGGATGCAGGATGTACACAGGCAAGTGTCCCTACCTACCGACGTTATAACGTCTCTGAAGTGGTGGACCGAACCAAACAACTTACTTGCAGGAGTCCCATTCGATCGGGATCAACCTACCACACAGATTACTACCAACGCCTCCCTCATGTGATGGGGAGTTCATATGGGAGACATGTCTATCCAAGGTCTATGGACGACCAAGGAATCTACTTTGCATATCAATCTATTGAAACTCAGTGCAGTTGCAAATACATGCAGGCATTTTCTGCCACACATCCGAGGAACCACAGTTGAGGATACTTACCGACAATGTCTACACAGTATTATATAAATCAACGGGGGGGCACTTGTTCTCGCTCCCTATGCACTGAGGCAATTCGACTATGGAACTGGTGCATCCGCAATGCTGTTACCCTGATAGCTTCCTACTTACAACAATGTGTTAGCGGACTCGCTCAGCAAACATTTTGCCCCAGACCATGAATGGGAGCTTCATTGGCATGTCCTCAAGCCTATTTTCAATCATTGGGATCGTCCACAAATAGACCTCACACGACAATACGAAATGCCAGCAATACTGTTCCAGGGCTGGCATAGGTCACGGATCTCTAGGGGATGCCTTTCTTCTCCATTAGAGGGACCCCCTCTTATACGCCTTTCCTCCTACACCACTCATTCCAAGAGTTCTCAAGAAAATCAACAGAGATGGTACAACAGTGATTCTCATAGCCCCATTCTGGGCATGACAAACATGGTTTTCCTGTCTTTATCAGATGAATCCTCAACCACTTTATTGCATTCTCACATATCCCGATCTCCTAACCCAGAACAACAGGACCCTAATTCATCCTCAACCCCGTACGCTATGGTTAACAGCCTGGCTCATTGTTGGTTCCAAGAAGGCGAACTCCACTGTTTGGACAAAGTGAGACATATCCTATTGCTGTGGTCACCAACCCGTTGATCGTGATCGACAGGTCGATCGGGAGGGCTTGACCCGTCGATCGCGAGGCGTTCGGGCCCCCCCCCCATTCCCCTCACCCCCAAGAAGCCCCACTACCTATGTCCAGCGACAATGGAGGTAGTGCCAGCTTCCTGCGGGGTGGACAGAAGTCCGGCAGCTACACGCCACTTCTGGGGTTTCCAGAAGTGCGCTGCCTGCTCCCCCTCCTCCAGGTCTGTGGCGCGCCAGGGACTTGCTGCACAGGGGGAGGAGGTAGGAGTCCCGGGGGAAGATGTGCGCTGGGGCTTCCCTCCTCTGCGGGGGAAGGGGAGAGGAGTCCCGGTGGGAGGTGTGTGCTGGGGCTTCCCTCCTGAGGGGGGAGGGGTTAGGAGTCTCCAGAGAAGGCATGCGCTGGAGCTTCCCTCCCCTGCAGGGGATGGGGGAGGAGTCCCAGGGGGAGGTGCATGACGGGGCTTCCTTCCTCCGCGGGAGGGGAGGTCGGCCCTGAGGGGGCGCGTGCACAGGCTTCCCTGCTCTGTGGGAGGGGGGAGTCGGGCCCGGAGGAGGCGTGTGACAGGGCTTCCCTCCTCTAGGGGGGTGGAATCCTGGGAGGAGGCTGGTGCAGAGGACTCTCTGCCCCCACTGGCCCCCCTGCCACAGAACCCTGTCCCCTGCCCTCCTGACACCCTGTTCCCTCTCCCCTGCCCCTAGCCACAGAACCCTACCCCCACTGGCACCCTGTCCCCTGCCCCAACACCCGCTAGCACCCTTCCCCAGTACCATGTCCCCTGCTCCCACCAGCACAGTTGGGGCCACATTACTGAGGCTTGCGGGGGGGTTGGAGGAGTTGTTTTTTTTGTTTGTTTTTTTTTGCATCTCACTTGTGTGGCCCCAGCTGACTTTTCTGTGGGTCAGTGACCCCTGTGTGACGGGGCGGCCAGGGCTGAAGGGTTAAGCCCCGCACCCTGCACCCGAGTGGCACAGGGCCCCGGCGCCGCAGCGCGCAAGTGGCTCTGCCGAGCCTGTTCAGCAGCTGCTGCCTGCGCAGGCGCAGGGATTCCCCCAGCCGGCGCACCAGGGGAGGGGGGCCAGGAAGCCCACGCGCCGGCACCCCGGGGAGAGGGCGCCAGCTTTAAAAGAGAGGACACCCGCCCCCAAGGAGGTGGGTGGGGCAGGAGTTGGGTGGGCGGCCGGAACCCATGAGGCGGACCCTCCTGGACTGGGCAACCGAGGAGCCACGGGACCAACCATCCCCCCCCCAGGCACCGAGGCCGGAGAGGCACCAGACGACCTGGGGGGTGAGCAGAGCGGCCAGGACCAAGGACAGCTGAGGGAAGGAAGCAGCCCAGGACAGGGTCAAGGAGGACCCGAGGGCCCGTGAGTTGCGGCAGTGGCCCCTCCCCTCGCCCCCCCCGGCCAAGCTGGGCGTCAGTCACGCCTGCTCTTAGAGTCCTGGGCTGGGACCTGGAGAGAGGGAGGGTCCAGGTCCCCCTTCCCTCCCGGTGATCACCCGGGCGCACCGGGTAACCTAGAGATTGGCCAAGGGCTACTAAACGCTGCGGTAGCCAGGGGTGGTTGCAACGACTGGTAAGGGGGACAACCCCAAAGGGGGGGACCAACCCCAGACAGGGGACAACTCCCCAACACCCTGACTCAAAACATAAATAAAGACAATGCAGAACACTTCTACACTCCCCCTTCCCCCAGACCCTAGATCTGAGCCTATCATACACTGGAACTCCCTGCCCTGAGCCCCTCACATACCCCAACCCAAAGTCCTGAACCCTTACATCCACAAGCCTGTGGCTTGCTTAGTACCCCAACCCTACTTCTGACCCCAACACTGCCCGGCCTGGAGCCCCCTCCCTGAGCCAGCGTCCCCTTCTCCACCTCCTCCTGCATCCAGATTTTCTCCCAGAGCTTGCACCTCTCACCCCTTCCCACACCCAAATCCCTCATTCCCAGCCCAGAGACTACACATCCTGTCTCAACCCAGCGAGGGTCCGGCTAGACTGCAGGAGTTTTTCAGGATTCCGGAGATATCCCAGAAAAACTCTTCTGCATCCAGGGATGCATTTGTTCTTCCACTTTTTTTAGTGGAAGAGCAAACATGATCTTTCGGTCACCCCTATATTCCTCTTTCCACGAGGAATAAGGGGGTTTCCAAAAGAAGGGGTTTTTCTAACATTTGGTCCAGTCTAGAAAGGCCAAATGTTGGAAAAACCTCTTCCTACTGAAGAATTGGGAAAAAAAGCAGCAGTATAAGGGTTGGGGATAGCAAGTGATGGAGAGGAGGAGAATAGAGAGGGCTTCAAGGAAGGGGCGGGGCGGTAGATCTTGGCTTGTTCTGTCATTTAAAAAGTGATCTTGGGTGTAAAAAGGTTGGAGACCACTGTCCTATTGCATAGTAGGAAACAATCCACTTGATGCACTTACCTTCACAAGTGGCGCAGATTCCTATCTTGGTGCACCGCTAAAGAACTGGATCCACGTACGGTGCCCTTACACCTTATTTTAGACTATATTCTACAATTAAAAGAAACAGGGTTAGCCCTAGCGTCTTTGAAAGTATACCTAGCAGCGATCACTGCGTTCCACAGCTCAATTGATGGTTCTTCAGTGTTTGTGCATCCTACCACCAGGAGATTCCTCAAAGGCCTGTCCAATCTACCTGCGTGGAACCTGGAGCTGGTTCTCGACACTCTAACCCGTGCTCTCTTCAAGCCAATAGCAGCCGCTCCACTTTCAATGATGATACTCAAACTTACATTTCTGCTAGCCATCACCTCCGCCCGCAGAGTTGGAGAAATAGCAGCCCTAATGGCAGTGCCACCATACACCATCTTCAGCAAGGACAAAGTCACACTGTATCCACATCCATCCTTCATTCCAAAGGCTTGCTCAGACTTCCACATAAACGAACCAATCGTACTTCCATCTTTCTACCCTAAGCCACATGCGAGTGCTGGTGAGGCCCTGCTTCATTCGCTAGATGTGCGTAGATCATTTGCCTTCTATTTAGAGAGAACTTGAACCTTTTGCAAAACAGACCGCCTACTAATTTCAGTAACGGAACGCTGCAGAGGCCAACCCCTCTCATCACAACGGATCTCAAACATTATTGTTACTTGCATTCAAAAGTGCTATGCTATATGGAATAAACCACTTCCAGAGACACTTAAGAGCTCATTCTACGAGAGCTATAGCAACTACTACGGCCTTCCTTCATGGAGTTCCTCTTAAATATATTTGTCAAGCGGCCACACGGTCCACCAAAGATATCTTCATGAAACACTATGCAATTTCTCATAAGTTATCTACTGACATTGCGGTAGCATCTGCAGTGCTCTCGACTATCAATAAGCAGTGACTCTGTTACCTGCCTTCCTTATACTCGGGTACTGCTACACAGTCACCAACAGTGGAGCACCCACGGGGACACTACTCAAAGAAGAAGAGGAAGTTACTCACCTTGGTGCAATAATGACAGTTCTTCGAGATGTGTGTCCCCATGGGTGCTACACTACCCGCCCTCCTCCCCACTTCGGAGTTTCTTATTATATCTTGTAGGTGCTGGGATGGATTCGAGGAACTGGTGGGAGCCAGACCACGTGAGATATCAAACTGCGTGAGGCACGTGCCGCGCGTGCATGGTCCAGCTAACCACTGCTCATGAAAACTCCGATCTGCAGTGCCGGAATGACCCAACACCAACAGTGGAGCATCCACGGGGACACACATCTTGAAGAACCGTCGTTACTGTACCAAGGTGAGTAACTTCCTCTTTTCAGCACAGCAGGCAGAGAGCCTGCCTCAGGGTGTCTGTGGGGTAAGCCATAGACTGGATTAAAAGGCTTGGAGGGTCAGATACAGCTCACGGGTCATATCTTACCTGCCCTTGGTGTAGACCATGGAGTGCCTTTTGTAATTAAAATAAATGAGAAATTACTAATATTTCAAATATTTCTTTTTCTGATTTTGTTACTTCCCTTGAAAAGTTATATTGCAAACATTTCTAAAGCTTTCATCACCATACTAAAATAACTTGTAGATTATCAGACTTTAAGAGATATCTTTGCTTTAGAGTAGATAAACCATTTTAATGCTTGAAATTTATCAACAACTTTCTCACTTTTATAATGGTGTTTTACACACACAGAATTGTTGTAATGACTCCATGCTACAGGCAGTTGCTGCACTTATGTAGACTCCTGACATGAGATTTCTAAAGTGTTTTATATCCAGACTCTAATCTGTTCAAGGTATCCTGAGCTGTACTGAATGCACCCTTGTTGTATAGTCTTCTTTTTTTGCCAACATCATTAATTTATTTACTTCTTTGTCTCTTCCAGGCCATTAATAGAGAGGAGAACAGCATTCATCCCAATATACCTCCCGCCTGAACAGTATCAACTCTCTGCTACCCCTTGTCTTGAGAGTCTAATCCAGTTCCTTTGTCCACTCAATTAGCTGAGCACTTGATAACTTTTTTCAGAAAAGTCTTTTGTGTGACACTATTGTGAAAAGCTTTCTTAAAATTCAATTAAAAGTCTTAACTAACCCTTTCCCTGGGTACAGGAGAGGACCTTGAAACAGTGGGTGGTCTTATGCATATGATAATTGGTGCTTTGTGATGCAGTAGCCAAGTGCGACAGAATGACTGAACGACACAGTTCAAAATGAGATCTAAAAAGTGACCATTTATTGTCATTAAAGACCATATTGAACTGTCAAAAGAATGTTGCTCACCCTAGTATCCTGGCCAAATTACTATTGTGATAATTATATGCTCCCTAACTAAATTTCCCTTGCAGTTTCAGTAGGGTACACTATTCTCCATTTCATGGCTAAAGCCTTGAACCTGAACAAGCTCTGTGCAGATACTCTATTTAGGTTAATGGAACTTCATGTGCAGGGCTCTGCCTACGTGAAGGGTGGGCAATAATTTTTGATGAGGGGCCACTCCAAGATTTTGGAAAGTGGTCGAGGGCCATACTCTTCCATGATATTAATGGAGGAGGTGCGGGGTCTGTGATGGAGGTTGGGTGCAGAAGGGAGCTTGGGGTAAAGGACTGGGGTGCAGGAGAGAGAGTGGGGTTTGGGAGGGAGTTGGGATGAAGCAAGCGGTTGTGACCTAGGGCAGGGGACTGGAGTGCAGGGGTTTGAGATGTGACCTAGAGTAGGAGGGGATTGTGATCTGGGGCAGGAGATTGGGGTGCCAGATCTGAAAGGGGGTATGAGTGCAAGAGGGGGACAGAGGGTTTGGGTATGTTGAGTGGGGGGGCAGAGAGTTGGGGCAGGAAAGGGCTGGGATGCGAGAAGCAGGCCGTGGCCAAGAGACTTACTTGTCAGTTGCCAAACTAGCCTGCCTGACTGCAGAGCTTAAAATGTTCCCAGCCAGCCAGCCAGCCTACTTGTCTGGCCATGTGCTTCATGAATAACTGAGCCCAGGAGAGGAGGCATGATTCTTCTTAGCTGCCTGTTATTCTAACACGCAGCTCCCATTGGCTGGTTTCTGCCAGAAAGCGGCCAATGGGAATGTGCTGGGGGCAGGACAGCTCCTAAAACTTCCCCCATCCCTTCCAGGTTTAAAACAGAAACAGAGCCCTGCAGCCGCGTTTCTGCCTGGCGCACGGGGCTGCGGACCAAGCTGGGGAGCCTGCCTGGGGCTCCCTGCTGCCTCCGCTAGCCGGATCCGGTGGCTTGGCAGGCTGGATCCGGCCCCACGGGCTCTATTTTGCCCAGGCCTGGCCTACATGCAAATCATTGTAGACTCTGATACTGAACCGTTATCTGGCGTTGCTGTGCACTACCCTTTGCCATGCTGAACACCATATATGCCTTCTTGCAGAGGCATTGTGAAGCTTCCTGCTTGTAATGTGCTTTGAGGTCCTTCTGTGGAAAGTGGTGGGTAAATGCAAAGTGTTAAGCTGGGGGGTAGTGAAGCCATAATAATGGTTGCATTAAAGAATTGAATGTAATAAAAGAGAAGAAAGGAAGTATCTGTTAAGTGTTAGTTTTATTCCAGAAAAAAACTGAAACACATTCTTTTTTGTTAAACAGAGATTTTAATTTTCTGTGCAGTAGGAATTTGGAGGGAGTGGTGTATTTAATAGTAGTTTGGAAATAAAAACCAATTACTTTTGTAATTAGGACTCTGCTGTTTTACTTTTTTTTCAGAATTCCTTTGTATGGAGATTTACACTAAATTTATGGTGTAGATTACTGTGTATCTGTAGCTTACACAAAAACCCCTTTTTTATAGTTTTCTGTTTTTGATTTTTTGGGAAAATGTTTATTATTTAATCATTGAGGGTGTGTCTACACAGCAACATTATTTCGAAATAACTAGCGTTATTTCAAAATAACTTAGTCCGCGTCTACACAGCAGGCAATTATTTCAAAATAATGTCAAAATACTGTCAAGCTGGAGGACTTCTTACTCCGACACCTGTAACATTCTTAGTACGAAGAGTAAGGGAAGTCGGCGGAAGAGTGCTCTATTTTGAAATAAGTGCTGTGTAGACGCTCCCAATTTCAAAATAAGCTATTTTGACATAAGCTACACAATTGATGTAGCTCAATTTGTGTAGTTTATTGGCTGTCTAGATGCATCCTGATTTAATCTGCCCCATTATGAAAGTGCTACATTAATGATATACTGACATCGTTTGCTAAGCAATGATGGGTAATCGGTTAACCAGTTACCTGGTAAGCATCACCCCATTGGGTGATACTTACCAGGTAACAATTAGCCATTTCCCTGAGACCAACCAGCCCCACAGCTGGTGGCTGGGGCCAGAACCCAGCTCCGGCAGCCAGACCCACACAGTTGGTGGCTGGGGCAGAGCCAGCCCTGGGAGCCGGCAGCCAGCCTCAGCTACAGCATAGGGGCGAGGACCCAGGAGCCTGCCCCAACCCCATCATAGGATCCAGAAGGTGGTGGCCAGTGACTGGCAGCCAGCCCAAGCCCTAGCATGGGGGCCAGGAGTGGGAGCCTCGCAGACTGCCCTGCCCGGTATCCCACTTGGTCCGTTAACTGATTAAATGTTAGGTTAATCTAACGTTTAATTGGTTAACTGATTAATTGGGATTTTACATAAGAATGACCATACTGAGTCAGACCAAAGGTCCATCTAGCATGCCTAATCTGTGTCTATACATGGCAGCAGATTTGTCAAATTCCAGTGATGCAATTAATGTTTCAGTATTAACTTAACTTAAGCACCGCCTTATTGCAAGCTCCACACTAACTAATGGGAACTTTCTTTCCTATGTAGTTCCTATGCATTTTGCACTCAGCAGATTAAACAAGTTGTTGTAGCCTTACTTAATTTAAGGCTGACATTTCTCCATAGTTGAATGTTTGTTTGTTGAAGCCACTGTGTTATTTGCTGTCATTCTTTTTGTAAGGCACTGTATTTGGTTTCTGTTTTTCATTTCCAGTTTATGTTGTTTCTTTAAAAACTAAGGAGAGTCACATAGAAAAACTCTTTGAATGTAAGTTAGGTTGTTCTGTTCTATTTTAATAACACTGTCCTCCTACAAATACACAGTTATGGTCAACACCCAAACTTCTCTTTTTCTAACTAAATGAATATAAAATGTTTAACTTTTTACTATTGTCTTTCCACAACACATTGCTAATGTCCAACATTTCAAAAAATGTCCTGCATTGGTAACTAGAACTATACAGACAAGAAAGACACACGTTAAATGTAGATGACCTTTTAAGATTTTTTGTAGTTTTGCATTACTTTGAAGAAAAGAAATCATCTTTCTACATGTGTTGTTCTTATTTAAACTACTACACTGACTTAGCTCCAACAATGTATAAGAAGAGAAATAAAAATGTGGATGTCGATTTTAACTGGGTGCATTTGCTAGCTTTTCTGCATTTGAGGAATATGTTGTTGAAGTAGAACAGAGTAACCTTAACCAAGATTAAGCAACGTTTATTTTTGTTCTCTGTAGCCTTGTCTCTGAATTATTTATGTTTGTGGGTTTGTCAGATCATTAACATTATTGATCATAAATTGTTGTGGTTTACAGGTGTATTGGAACAGAACAGTATGTAATTGGCTTGTGTTTACTGCAGGATCTGTGCATTACGTGAATGAAAAAAGGAAAGACAAGCCATGCATTGAGCACTGACAGTCCAATCCAAAAGCTCCTGGTTATGGAGAAAAGTGATTTTTTGGTGGTAATAACAGAGAACCTCCTATTGTCCATGTATACAATCACTCTTGAAGGAGAAACAGAGGAAATCATGAAGGTAGGTGAGGTAGACTGGGGGGGAGGGGGGGTAAAAGTGTTGCTGAGATACATCATCAGTTTCTATAGATAAATAGCTCCTCTTTTACTTTTGCCAGCTTTCTGTTGTGTGACAAATTGATCAGGGGGTCACCTTTATCCTCTAGACAAAACCCCACTCTTTAAGGAAATACATATTGCTTCTAAGATGGAGCCAAGAATTGTGGTGTTTAATTCAGAAGTATGGTTTTTCTCTTGCATCCCTGATTTCTCTAGTCTAGCCTTCTTTGTCAGGGCCTACTCACTCCTGTCCCTTTTCAAGTGCACACACATCTCAGAAACCTTTATGCTGGTAAAACACTCAGTGCCACTTATTTACAATATTGGTTCCCACCAACCTTGTACACTGTTCAACCCTTACACCTACAGTCTTAGTGAGTCCTCAGCTCTTGAGGCATGCAGGGAAAAGCAGTCTCTCTCCCCCTTTCTCTGTCCACTTCCTCCCTCCACCTTTTTGTATCCTTTGTCTAGTGACATTAGTAGTCCAGTTCTCCTCCACCCATCCATTAGGCACAGCTCTTCTTAATGAGGTCCAGTATTTAATTGGAGCTGCAGTGACCATGTGTACTGGCTCAGGGGCTGTTGCTCTGCACTCTACCATACCTTCCTTTTCTTCATTGTTGCCCCCACCGTAACCCATTCATCCCCATTTGTCTTCATAGACACTGAATATATCCTCCCTCTTTCTGCAGGTCATATATATTTGTATATACTTTGTGATGCAACAGCCAACAAACATTTTGAAAATACCATTTTTTTCTCCTAGCAAGTTGTCAGGATGAATGACAGAGTTCAACCATTCTTTACTTTAATTTTTAGAACCGTTTGAGCAAGGGTCTGATGGGGGAAGAAAAGGTGGTGGTGGCGGCGGCAGAAGCATTCTTAAAATGTCCACAGTCCCAGCATCACTGGATGCTTCTATTAAAAAGTAGTACTTAACATATAACTAAATTAACTATAATATTACTATAACAGTTATATTATTGCCATTAGTCACTGGCATTATCATTCCATTAAGAAGAATGGGTTCAGTATCTATCTTTCTTAGAGCTTCTGTTTTTGTCTCCAGACTCAGGATGATGGTTGTAAAATGAGCATGAAACCCCAAAGGCTAGAAATATAAAAATAACAACATTCTGCAGAAATTGATGGAACCACTCATGAAGGGCTGCATAGGGTTTCACTCAAAAGTGGCTTTATTCAACCCCAACATCCAGCCTGGCCACATGTTTAAAAATACAGTGATGTTGATGTTGCAGCTCCTTTTACCTCTCCTTTATTTAAAACAGCTTAATTCCGAGTAATAATGGTCCTGAAAAAATGCCTCTTCCCCCTGCTTCCATATTTCCCGATGCCTGAACTTTGCTGGAGTTTGGAATCTTAATCTAAGCCTGAATTTTATTTCTTGTGTCTGTCTGTGGCTGAGGCTACTTTTTAACAAAGCTGCAAGACATATCTGTTTGCATATGTCTTTCCAGCTGATTAAGTCCTTATTTCTAAGCTGACTGGGAAAACTATTAAGAGCAGTGGACTTTTGTCCTTTGATCTGTCTGTGTACTTCATCTTGCTTTATGCTTTGGAAACACTCAGGGCATGTCTACACAGCAACATTATTTCGAAATGACTAGTGTTATTTCGAAATAACTTAGTCCACATCTACACAGCAGGCAGTTATTTTCTAAATAATGTCGGAACACTGTCAAGCTGTAGGACTTCTTACTCCGACGCCTGTAACCCCCATTGTATGAGGAGTAAGGGAAGAGTGCTCTATTCCTAAATAAGTGCTGTGTGGACACTCCCAATTTCGAAATACGCAATTTCGAAATTAGCTACGCAATTGATGTAGCTCAATTTGTGTAGCTTATTTCGAGTTAAGCCCTGCTGTGTAGGTGCACCCTCAGTTACTTCAGTGGTGAGTGCCAAAATGATAACTTTTAGCTAGGAGAGTTAAAGTTTAATTTAAAAACAAAACACCCCCTCCGCCAAATTTCTAGTTTCTCTCCTTGTCTCTTACTTGTCATTGATAGATTGTTGCCCTGATCTCTCCTTCTCCTCTGACTCCTTTTGCCATTTTTCCCATTAAGCATCAGTGAGGGTCTCCATAATGAACAAAAGAGGAAGAGGCCAGGATTGGGTAAGAGGGGGAAGCACAAGGAAGGAGAACTGTTAAGGGAATTGGATAATCATTGCTGAAGGTTTTAAAAAGTGACTTTCAATGGAAACCAGAATTGGATTTGTGACCTTTTTTGCTGCTTTATAGATTTGTCTACATCAGTTTTGCCTCAATTCAAGTGATAAATATAATTGCACTTGTGCAACCCTGCCCTTCAGTGCAGCTGGTAGTATTTATCCTGTTTTCAAGTAAGAGTAATTTCAGAGGCTATGTCTCCTCTGCAACGCTATTTCGGGATACCAGAGTATCCCAAAATAGCTATCCTGAGTCTTCACAGCAAGTCCATTAGTTTGGGCTCACTATTCCAATGTCGCTGTAAACCTCATTCTACAAGGAGTAAGTGAAGTTTCAGAATAGCGCTTTATTTTAAAATTTGGCACTGTGTAGACAGCGCCAAATGACTAAATAAGTTATTTTGAAATAGCACTGAAATAAGATACTCAATTTGCATAGCTCAAATTGTGTATCTTATTTCAAGTTACGGTGGTGCAGTGTAGACATACCCAGACAGACCTGAGATTGTAATGGTGGAGCTTACTCCTCTTTGAAAGACCAGGGGAAGTTCCACCAGTACAAATAGCAGCCTAGCAGCCTAGCAGTCTAAACTGCAGTTGTTGTACCTATAGAGCTACAGTATACTTAATAATAATCTGTATCTTTATGTTAAAATACTGGTCTGCCATGTCTCAAATATGCAATTACCTGACTTCATTAGTTATATGTATTTTTTCCTACCCTCCGTTTCATTTGAATTGTAATTACATTAGCACCAAAACAGTTCAGATCTCATTCTAGTGGACTTATAATAGACAACCCTTTGTTTTCTATTTTACATCATTAATTCTGAAGCCATTATAGTAGAATTGTTTTGACATAGCTGCTCTAAATATTACAAAACTAGAACCATTAAAATGTACGCTAGTCTACTTAAAAATAAAAAGTATATCAATTGGCTTGTGAAGGGTTCTGTTCTTACTAAGTAAAGATGATTTTGCGGTCTCCTTTGTTGCATGTGATTCTGTATTGTGAATACCTGTAGTATGTACTATTTATCACAGCACATATGACCACTTAGCAAGCCTGATCTTATGCAGAAATAAATGGTGCTGAAGAAGTAGCCCTGGTTTTTATATCCTATGTCACTGCCACAATTATGACCCTAAAATCGCTAGTCAGTGGAAACTAATGCACATGGTTGCAGTGGATTGAACCATTAGAGACTATTACTTTTAAAAAGCTATTTAAAAATAGCAGAATTCAGAAAGGGATTGAATGTTTATGTGTATTACTAGTATATATAATAGTAAGCCCTAACCCTATCAAATGGTGGAATGGATATTAAATCTTATTCTTTAGAATTTAAGACAGCCTTTAACTATTAGGGATTAGGAGGAGATTTACTTTAAGGGGCAGATTATCCCACATCTACTTATTGAAAGATTTTTTTCCATCTTTCTCTGAAGCATCTGGTGCTCCAGTGCTGGAGACAGGACACGGGACAGGATGGTCTTTGTTAGTCCATTATGGTGATTCTTGTGATCCTGTTTTCCTACCCAGGTATGCAGTGCTGACAACTGCTGTTTTTCAGTTATGTCTTTTCTAATTGATGCTTTTTTTATTTTATTTTTAACAGGTGAAGTTGAGTGGAAAGATAGGTCACTCTGCAGACATTATTTTAATTAACCATAGCCTCCTTGTTACAGCAATGGGTGAAACAGTCCTCAGGTAAGAATTTGGCTTGAGACTTGACAGCTGAAAGAATCTTGTTCAGAAGCGGACCAAAGAGTCAGATAAATCTAGCATGCCTTTGCTTTCTTAATATTTATCTAAGATAAGAAAATTAATATTTTCTGCTTATATCTCATTGTTTCTCATCTCATTCTTCAAAAGAATGAGTTGAAGCCTGTCTAATATTATTGAATCCCTAAGAATTTTCACATGCTTTCCTTTCTGAGGCTATGTCTAGACTATGGAGTTTTGGTATCCTGGAAAAACTCTGCTGCGTCCAGGGGACGCGTCTGCTCTTCCGACATTTTTTGCGGAAGAGCAGATGCGCTCTTTCAGAAGCCCTGTCTTCCTCGTTTCATGTGCAGTGTAGACATAGCATCACATGGGGATCCCTATTTTATCCTCTGATATCATTGACCTCTTTCCTCTCCTTTCCTTCTTTCTCTGGAAGAGTAGAGTCCTTTGGTTTTGTGCATGGTTTTGTGCTCTTCATTGCTCTTCTTAACTTGTTGGCTGATTCTTATGGCAGCATTTGCATTAAGTGGAAGAAGGACTCTTGTGCCCTCCTGTCAGGAATTCTCTCTTCTTGCCTAGGATAACTGGCAAAGTGCTGTGGTGCTTATGTACTTTTTCTTTGGATCAGGGGTGTTGCTCTGGTTTACTACTATCTTGAAATATTCTGTGTACTTTTATTTCTTTGTATTTTAAATAGGTTCTCTTCTCCTTTTGGGTTTTTAACCTCATTGCAACCGGGTCCTCCTTTAACATCTGTATTACTTCTTTATATTTGTATTTCATTGATATCAGTGGAATGCTAAGAATTGCACGTATTTTCAGCAGCATAAGAGGTACGCTTTTCTTGAACAAAGGCTTGCTAGTATGATCAGCCATAGTCACCTGGCTGACATTAGGAGAATGATTGTAAAAACCCAGAATCATTTTCTAATGATCAGGGAATACATTTCGCTTCAGTGCTTTATTTTAGAAAATTCTCCTTGAATCCCAAGTGCTGTTAGCAGTTAATGGTGATGGGGAGCATTTTAGAAAATATGGTGACCCGTGAGATGGGATGTAAAGGGATTTCCAAGCCCCTCTGTGTAAATGAGGTTGAAAAGAGCTCAAGGTCAGCAGGAGGCCATGCTGATTCCCTAGAGTTCCGCAGCTGCCGACAAGTTTGCTTGGCACACCTTGGCCTACCTGTAGCCTGATGGACAGTGGTTAAGGCCCAGCCTGGGGTGCAGCCTGGGCTAACAATTTATAAGGCCCAGCCCTGGGGCAGGGCAGGGCAGACAGACGAATGTCTACCGAAAGCAGTTCAACAGTTTGAACCTCCAGCCGGGTCCCAGCTGGGCAGGAGAGCCAACAGCGCAGGGGTTTTCTCCACAGGGGGAATCTGCCACACAAGGGAAAGAGTGGCAGGGGGGACGCAGGCCCATCCGCTCCACTGCATCCCAGCCCAAGGCCCTGACAGTGGCAGCGCATCAGCCACTGGATCGACAGGGATCTAGGCCACAACACACTGACTAGGTCTGTGGGTCAGCGGGGATCCAAGCCGCAACATGCTGCCCACCCGACCTCCATCTCCTCAGCCACTCCAGGGTCGGCTATCCCTGGACCACTTCCCTCTGGGGGCCTACCAGACTCAGGCGCTGCTCCTCAGGGTCAGCTAGCGACGGAGGGGCTGGCAGGGTGTCCATGGGTACCAGCTCAGGCAGGGACTCAGATGGACCAGTCTAGTCGTTGGGGCCCAGCAGGAGTCCCGGAGGTCTCGGCGTGTATTCAGGCTGTGGCAGTGGTCTCAGCAGCCTGGGCCAAGCCTCGGAGTCCAGCAGGGGTCCTGGCAGCCCAACCCAGTCCTCCCGTTGGGGCTGGCATGGCTGAACCCTTTGCTGTGGCCTGTTCAGCTCCTGGGCTCTGACTGAGCTCTCAGCTCTTATACGCCTAGTCCTGCCCTCCGGCTTCCTGTGGGCAGGGCTAGGTGAGGCTCGACCCGCCGCCCAAGGGGTCTTAGAGGGCCCTTCCCTCTAAGGCCATATTGCTCTCTCAGACTCATTACAGGCCATTGGTTTCTAAATCTTTTTCCCTGCATGATCTCAGAAAACAGAGTAAATAATAAGTTAAAGGAAAAAGAAGGATTGCAAGGAGATAATTTTTAAAAATGAGTGAAAGTTAATAAGCGGCTTCCGCACGTTCCATAGTTGGCTGCTGACAGTTTAATTATCAAATGAAATCATTTGGGCATTCCAGCAGTAGAAACTATGTGCCCTGTGTTGTATCCCATTGAATCTCTTCAGTGAGACCTCAGGAAGGATATCACCTTTGAAAAGCCCCTTGTTTTCTGTGCACTTAGGTTCTGGGATTTGGAGAGGAGTGAGAACTATGTGCTCTTTCTAGATGTGCAGCTTGGCTTTGAAGCAGGGGAATGTGTAAACTGTGTCTCATACTGCACTGTTAAAGGTAAGAAATCTGGTGGGAACTGTGATCCTTAGTTCAGAAATCCTGTGAAATGTCTGCCTTCGGTGCACTGTAGCGATTCTTGCATAGTTGTAGTTCTCGTGTTAGTGTGTCCAGCAGGGTACTTCTCAATAGTAACAAATCTGCTGTGAGGACCCTACACTGTGAACACAAATATGTGAGCGTAGCTGTTTAAGGTTCTCTTTTGACACAATTCCATCTTGTAACACAGAAGGGATCTTAAACCTCCTACAGCCATTTGATACTTGCAGTTTCTCCTCGGGGAGGTTCAGGACTGGATTGTTGGCTCTAGTCAATACAGAGAGATATTGGCAGAGCTAAATGGGGATGCCTGCATACTCTCTGTCTTTAGTGTTACAAATCTTTTATTTTCATGAGTTGGATTACAAACAAAACCAGATTTTGGCTATTTTTACTACATTTGATGTTTCTGGTTTTTCTGAACTTGCTTTGAAATATAGAAAAACTTTATTAATTACAGGCCTCCTAGCAGCTGGTACCAATAAAGGGAGAATAGCTATGTGGAGGACAGCATCAGTATCCAATCAGAGCACACGGGCTTTGGAGGGCAAGGACAGATGGAAGCTTCAGACCCCTACAGAGCTGGAGGGGAATATCACTCAGATAAAGGTAAATCAGAAGAGGATCACTTTCCCCTTTGGATTGTTTGCTGTCAGAGGAAGATATTGGTAAATCGTCCTAATATTTTGCATATTCCCTGTATCCTTTGTTTCCAAATATTAGAACTGGGAAGAGAACAGTGTCAGACAAAGTGGCCTAAATATAATACTTTGCATTTCTTTGACACTTTCCATCTGAGGAGATAGATTAAATAAATAAATAAACAGCATTTTATAAATAATAAATTAACACTGTTTTTTGTGAAGAAGGTAAATATTATTCTCTTTCTAAAGGGCGTGCAAACTGAGGCCCAAATTTTTAGAAGTATTTAGGCATTGCTGTGTTCAGTATTACAATGCCTAACTGATTTAGGAGCTAGATGACATTCTAAGAATGGATCTAGGCATTCAGGGAGTGAGAGGAAAGTGCACCGTTTGCTGCTGCATTCCTCACTCTGGCCGGGGAGTGCAGGGGGCAGATAAACCTGGACCTGCCCCAGCCGGGGGACTTGCACCCTTCCCCTCGCTGTGCCTGCTGGAGCTGCAGTGGCCATGGAGAGGCGCTTCTCACCTGGCCCCAAGCTGCTGTGTTCAGAGGAGGCTTAGGTAGTCCTCTGTCTCTGGGACAGCCTGCATATTGAACCCTTCATCTCCAGCCCCACCCCAGAGTCATAATTTAAATGTAGAAAAATAAAAATTGGGTTAAGGGTCCAGGCAAGGCTGGGTCAATCTTCTAGTGTACAGTTTTTTTTTGTTGCCCTATTTTAACTTGTGAGGAACAGGCCTCCACTCCCTCTTAATTTATTTATTTAAGAAGGTGAGGAGTCCACTCGTGACTGATTTGCGTCTTTGCAGGTGGCGGAGGGCTGAGATTTCTTTATTCTTGTTTCACTTAATGGAAAACATAGAAATAATAGCAATGATAGTTGCATGCTCTAGGTACGAATCAAGTGATAAGAATGGCCATACTGGTCAGACCAAAGGTTCATCTAAACCATTATCATCTAGCCCAGTATCTAGTTGGGTCTCCCACAGTGGCTAATGCCAAGCACCCCAGAGGGAATGAACAGAACAGGGAATTCTCAAGTGGTCACCTATTCCCAGCTTCTGACAAACAGAGGCTAAGGACACCATTCCTACCCTTCCTGGCTAATAGCCGTTGAAGGACCTGTCCCCCATTAATTTCTTTAGGGTGTTTTTTTGTTTGTTTGTTTTTTTGAACCCTGTTAAAGTCCTGGCCTTCACAACATCCTCTGGGAAGTAGTTCCACAGGTTGACTATGTATTATGTGAAGAAATACTACAGGTTGAACCTCTGTTAACCAAGATTCCCTGGTTCAGCAACATCCGGACCACAGATATTCCAGGACCCAAGAGTGCCAGTGGAGGGCTGGTGGCTGGGCTCCCTGCAGCTGGGCTGCCTGGCTCCCTGCAGCTGAGCTACCCGATGTGCCGCATCTGCGCTACTAGGTACAACGCAGCAGGGCTGCCCAGCATGGCCAAGAGCCCGGCACATTGCAGTGGGGCTGCCTGGCAGGCCAAGAGCCTGGTGCACAGGGAGCTGAACAGATCAGCCATGCGGTGGGCTGCCCCATTTAAACGCTGTCTCTGTGCCTTTCAAAGGGGCAGCCGTGGAGCCCGGGATCAGCTGGGAAATTCCGCATTCCTCCTCCTCAGCAGGGGCTCTTGTACATTTCAAAGGAGGAATGCGGAAGTGCCTGTCGACTAGTCGATGGAAATTCCATCGACTAGTCAATTAACCGCATTTTAACATCCTTAGTATAGACACGGTATGATAATCTCTGTTCTTAGCTATCCCTTTCTTGATGATTTTCTTTGAATGCTTGCTCATATCAATTCCATTCAGATGTGTGTGGGGTCACTGGAGACTTTTGCCTTGGCAGTACCAGCCATGGGTCCCCCTTGAGTGCCACACTCATGCTTTGGTATCTGAGGCACCCCTGGCCCTACGCCCTCTCAGTTCCTTCTTACTACCCATGGTGGTTAGTTGGAGTGCCTTTTCTTGGTTAGCAAGGGCTAGTGGTTTTCATCTTTGGGCTTCATGGCTTAAGGCAGGGATGGGGAACCTACAGCCCATGGCTCGCCTTGACCCATAGGCTCTGCCTGGTGTAGAGGGGAGGAAGTGGCTCTGCATGCTGCTGTTCTCCCTTCCCTTTCCAGTTGGGGGCGCAGGGAAGCTCTATCCCTGCACTTGCGTGCAGGCTCCACCTCCATTGCTCCCCTTGGAACTGCGGCCAATGGGAGTGGTGAGGGTAGGTGTCTGCAAACACAGGGGCATGTGGAGCTATCTGTGCCCCCTCCCTCCTGGAGGTGCACCAGATAGGCACCCTAATCTCTTGCCCCCTCTTGTCCAGTCCCCAAACCCCTACCCTGCTCCTGCACTCCCTGCCCCCTCCTGCATCCTCCCTCCCAGACCCTGTACCCCCTGCTTCTCCACTGTCAAAGTGGGCCTCATTCTGGTATTCTTGCACTTCAGGGGCAGGAAAAGCAATTCACAAACTTCCATGAAAGTGGCCTTCTAATCTTCCCATTCCTGCATCACAATGCAGTCCCACCAGTCTGTGCTTGTCTGACTGCATCAGAACTGGTGTTCCACTGTGTCCAGAGGATCAAATGTTGGCAGATTTACCAGTTGCTCAACTCAAGTGCTTTGCAGAA
This sequence comes from Rafetus swinhoei, assembly GCA_019425775.1. NCBI lineage: Eukaryota > Metazoa > Chordata > Testudines > Trionychidae > Rafetus > Rafetus swinhoei. Next base: position 40,998,315 of record CM033443.1, on the reverse strand, counting down.
GAGGATGTTCATGGCCTCCTGAGATTCATCCTCATTCTGGCAGACCCTGGATATGCTCTGAACATATTCCAGCATTAGGCGCACCATTGTTAATATCATCATAATCCCTTTGATGCTCAGTGGGATCCACCATCGGTTCGATGCTTATGCTGCAAAGGCATCTGCACATATAACCAAGGGGAAAGAGGGCACAAAAAGACTTTTGGCCATTACTTTCAAGCAGGGAGGGAGGGAGGAAATGAGTGCATTATTGAACGCCCACAACATGTACCCAGAACCACCCATTGCACGGTTTTAGTCCCAGCGTACACTGGGAGCATAATTCAGAATGCAAAGGGGCACAGGCATATGGGATAGCTACCCACAGTGTATCTCTCTCAAAGTCAACAGTAACTACCCTACTGGGGACTCACTGGAGTCTGCTAGAGTTCTTTGAGAGGGTCAGCAAACATGTGGATGGGGGGATCCAGTGGATGTAGTGTACTTAGATTTCCAGAAAGCCTTTGACAAGGATCCTCACCAAAGGCTCTTAAGTAAAGTAAGTTGTCATGGGATAAGAGGGAAGGACCTTTTGTGGATTGATAACTGGTTAAAAGACAGGAAACAAAGGGGTAGGAATAAATGGTAAGTTTTCCCAGTGGAGAAAGGTAACTAGTGGAGTCCCCCAAGGGTCTGTCCTGAGACCAGTCCTATTCAACTTAGTTATAAATGATCTAGAGAAAGGGGTAAACAGTGAGGTGGCAAAATTTGCAGATGATACCAGACTGCTCAAGTTAGTTAAGACCAAAGCAGACTGTGAAGAGCTTCAAAAAGATCTCACAAAACTAGGTGATTGGGCAACAAAATGGCAAATGAAATTTAATGTTGATAATTGTAAAGTAATGCACATTGGAAAAAATAATCCCAACTATACATACAATATGATGGGGACTAATTTAGCTACAACTACTCAAGAGAGAGATCTTGGAGTCATTGTGGATTGTTCTCTGAAAACATCCACTCAGCGTGCAGCGGCAGTCAAAAAAGCACATAGGATGGTAGGAGTCATTAAAAAAGGGATAGAGAATAAGACAGAGAATATCTTATTGCTGCTATATAAAACCATGGTATGCCCACAACTTGAATACTGCATACAGATGTGGTCGCCTCATCTCAAAAAAGATATATTGGCATTGGAAAAGGTTCGGAAAAGGGCAACAAAAATTATTAGGAATTTGGAATGGGTCCCATATGAATAGAGATTAAAAAGACTTGGACTTTTCGTCTTAGAAAAGAGGAGACTAAGAGGGGATATGATAGAGGTCTATAAAATCATGACTGGTGTGGAAAAAGTGAATAAGGAGAAGTTATTTACTCATTCCCCCAATATAAGAACTAGGAGTCACCAAACAAAATTAATAGGCAGCAGGTTTCAAACAAACAAAAGGAAGTTTTTCTTCACTCAGCGCACAGTCAACCTGTGGAACTCCTTGCCAGAGGATGTGATGAAGGCTAGGACTTTAACACGGTTCAAAAAAGAGCTAGATAGATTCATGGAGGTTAGGTCCTTCAAAGGCATTTATCCAGGATGGGTAGGAATGGTGTCCCTAGCCTCTGTTTCTCTGGAGGTGGGTGACAGGGGAGGGATCACGTGAGGATTACTTGTTGTGTTTCCTCCCTCTGGGGTATCTGGCATTGGCCACTGTCGGCAGACAGGATACTGGGCTGGATGGACCATTGGTCTGACCTAGTATAGCCATTCCTATGTACTACTTTGAACTACTTTGAATTCTTGCACACATTAGGCATATGCATCTTCAGCTTTACAAAATTGGGTGCTAAAAGTCAGCCTTAATAAATTAGAACTTATTTCACAGTGGACATAGCCCAAGAAAGACCTCGCACATGCACATCTTGGTTTTCTAGATACAAAGTACTAGCTATCTTGCTGAGTACCTTATCTCTCTCTATCAGCACTAACTGCAAGATGGTGCAAAGGTGGGTGGGATGAAATGAGATAAGAGATTAAAATAGGCTCTTCCATGTGCCCTTCTTCTTGGTGTATGTTCAATATGTTACGGGTGGCATGTGACCATGATTCGTCACCGAATTTGGTCTGCTGGTTGGATCATTAGCTTCCCCAGTTTGGGCCAGGTACTGACAGGGAGTACAACATGAACACTGATCCATGCGTGCCTCCTCCATGTACTGAAGGCATATGGGTGAACATGTAGTTATAGTATGCACTAAAGAAGTGTGAGTGGATATGCAACCTCCTGACTATGAGTTCAGAAACTAGGATTTCATGTCGGATTTATATTCATCTGTTTGTTACACATGCTGCCTCCCTTCCCCCGAACACTAGCTGTAACTGAGGCCCTTGTGAATTATGTTTCAAAAATCTCTAATGAAAGTGTGTTGGATTTTTCTCACTCTCCCTTCTGTGTGTAGTGGGGCTCCAGGAAAAACCTACTGGCAGTGAACAACATCAGCTCTGTGGTGATCCTCCGAGAGCAGGCTATGTCATCTCATTTTCACCAGCAAGTGGCAGTAGTACAAGTGTCCCCAAATCTGTTTAATGTCACCTTCGTCAGTACAGGGAGCACACACAGCCTTCGCATTGATATGCACGTGAATGGAGTATTTGCCACTAAGGTAACTCACCGCCTCGCTGTCGTAGGCAGTTTCTTTTCTCACCAAAGACTCGATTACTTAACATTGTTTAATCATTTCAGACATGGAATCCAAGGTTTCCACTTAATTTATCTAACTCTTCTCACATATTCCCTTCGTTATATTTTAGTTGCTTATCTATTGTATAGTTGAGAGAATTTGTCTGTGCATGAGTCTGTCTGTCTGTGCAAGAGCTGTTCTTCCTCGTTTTTTCAGGAAGAATGGCTCTTGCGCAAGAGAGGTTTTTTGCACAAAAAGGAGCCGTCTACACAGCTCCTTTCTGCGCAAAAGCGGCTGCTAATTAATTATGCAAATGAAGCGCAGCGATATTCCACTCCGCGCTTCATTTGCATAAGCTTTTGCGGAAGAAGGCTACAGTGTAAACGTAGCCATAGTCTGTTTGTTCAAGAACTCCTCCTTAACGGTAAGAGCTAGGACCACCAAATTTGGTATGCAGCTTTTTCTTATCATGACATAAAGCAAGGGAAGGGTTTGGTTGTGCCAGGAAAACAAGATGTGTCTGGAATGGGATTGCTTCACATAAAACCATGCAGAAAAGAGACAGAATCACAAGGCAGGTGAAAGGGGCTAGCTGACGGCTTGTTCCTCCCTCCCATCTGGGACTGCCCCAGTCCTGAGTCTCCCACCTCCTGGTGCCCGTTAGGTAGGGCGGGGTGGAGGGTTGAAGCCCCACCACCTCCAGTTCATACGAGGACTTTGCTGACTGTACGCCCCTTTGCCAAGGAGCCAGGGGAAAGTGCACAGTTTGTTGCATTCCTCACTCAGATTGGGAGGCACAGAGGACAGACAAACCTGGACGTGCCCCAGCTGGGGGACATGCACTCTTCCCCTGGCTGTGCCCACTGGAGCACCAGTGGCCATGGAGAGGCACTTCTCACCTGGCCTCAATTCCTTTCTTCCTGGGGCAGCCTGCATACTGACCCCCTCCTCCTCATCCTCACCCCAGTGCATTGGTTGAAGTGAAGAAAACAAAAATTAATTGAGTTAAGGATCCGAGCAATTGAGATCTTATTTTGTGAAATAGAGAGCCATCTGCTGGCGAAAACTTGCAACATATCTGTTGTATATTTGTGAGAGTAAAGCAAAAATTATTTGAGTTAAGGACTTGAGTAACATCAGGTAAATCTTCTAGTACGATATATGTGTGTTAATGGAAAATAGCATCACAGTACAACAAACACATTCTAACTGAGCTGATTTCTAGTCAGCACAATTATTCATGAATAGCTGTCTGGTTAATGACTTCTGGGCATTGGACAATCCAGCAAACATACAGATGGAGTATAAGGTGATGGCTGTGATAGAAAGTTTATTCCATTGTTTTTTCATGCTCAGAAATGAATATTGCGTGGACTACATGAGATTTTAGCAGAATTAGTAGATTGGCACTAAATTTGGTTATAAATCATTGAGGGATTTCATGTATGTTTCCAGCTGAAACTGAACAGTTTGTAACTTTTCTGTGGCTATTTCAGGATGCTGTAGTGTTCTGGAATGGGAAGCAAGTCACTGTCTTTGAATGCTCTGGAGCTTCTTTACGAAATGCAGGTAGGACTTCACAAGATATAGCCCACAGGAGAGCATGAAGGTGGATCCCTAAAATATACATTCACTGAACTCATGATAACTCTTAGGCTTTGATAATTATACTGCATTTCAGAACTTTACAAGAACTTCACAACACTCCTGTGAAGTGGGTGATATTCCAATTTTACAGAATAGGAAACTAAGGCATAAGAAGTGGACAGAGCCACAGTCATCTGAGTCAGTGACAAGAACAGAACTCAAATCCTGACTCCCAGACCTTTGTTCTAATCTTTAGCTGAAGCCCCTGAGTATAGAGTGAAATTTGATACCTGAACCTCTCTACATTCTTACATATCTATGTATCATAAGTAGTACTAAGGCAAAGCAGGCAAGATCCAACCCACCAAGCCTTTGAATCCAGCCTGTCCTGCTGGGACTCTCAGGCAGGAAGCAGCCCCAGGCCACTCCTTGTGCCTATGCTCCATGTGCCTGTCTGCATTGCATGCTGGGGGGTGAGAGGGGGTTTCACGCACTGCCCCCACCACCAGCACAGTCTCTGTGCTGCGTGCTGGGGGAGAGGGCTTAGAGAGGCACATGGAGCAGCTAGCTGCTTTGTGGCAGGCAGCAGGCTTTCCTGAGGGTCCAACTGGGCTGCTGGCCGGAAGCCACCTAGGTAAGTGCCTCCTGCCCAGAGCCTGCCTTTGCCATACCACTTACTCCTGCATCCCAACTCCCTGCCCCAGCTCACCATGCAAACTCTCTACACCTTCAGCTCCCTCTCCGTAACCTGCACCTCCTCCTCTACACCACCCAGGCCAGAATCCTCTCCTGCACCCATACCCCTTCCCAGACCCTACACCCCAATCCCCTGCTCCAGGTCTCAACCCCTTTCTTCACCCAAACTCCCTCTCAGACCCTACACCCTCTCCTGCACTCCAGTCCCCTACCCTGAGCTCCCCTCTGCACCCAGCCTTCGTCCCAGACTTCACCCCCGCCATAGAAAAGTATGGCCCTTGATCACTTACCAAAATCTTGGAGTGGCCCTCCATCAAAAATTATTGCCCACCCCCTGTACTAAGGGAACTGAGCTGTAGTAGAAATTGATTTACACTTCCACTCTGTTAGGGGTCTTGGAAACATAGAAATGACAAGATAGCTAGAGTAGCTTGATTATACCTCTGAGATGCCTTCTTCACAGATTATAAACAAAACAAAAAATGCTAATTTAAATCAATTTAAAATGACACACACAAAACTCAAAGCCTCATGAAGTACTTTCCAGAGACAGTTCTTAATAAATCATAAATAAAATCCCTACCTAATTGCATTTGCAAGTGCGTTACAACTGTAGGACTTTATTTTTAATTATATTATAAAACAGTATTCGGTTTAAGGCTTGTGAGTGCTAGAAAACTGGAAACAGACTGGCGTGTCAGTGTTAACAAATAACGCCTGCTATCCATCACAAAACATGTTCACATCATTTCTGATCCCTTTATTTCTTTTCATTTTTATAATTCCCTGAAAAGCTGCACTAAGAATGCATTGATCAGTTTTAAAAAAAATAAATACATAAAACCGACAAAATGGTTTCATTGCAAATTAATGTTCAAACATAGAAGTCCCCTGCCATGGTTACAGGACCAGCTGCCCTGCTTATTCCTTAATGGTCTCTATGAGTGCATCAGGTGTCAGACCTCAAGCCTTTACCTCCCCTGATGTAAAATTCAGCAATTCCTCTTTTAGACTGGGCCATGCCTACAGTACTCTGTGTATGAACTGTGCTTACCCTTTCCGTTTAGTTCCTATACTGTGCTCACCACCATGCTATCTGAGCACCTTCTAAAGGTGGATATTCAACTGGGTTTGGAATCTATGGGTTCTCTCTTTGGAGTCTGTGACCGAACAGCCTTCTTAAATGCCTACATGTTGTTTATTTTAATAGAAGAACCAAAGCATTTAAAGTAAAGGGATTTTAAAATGACAGTTTACATGCATGTCCTCATACCGAAAGTCCTAGCATCCTGTGATGGTGTGATGGACTGGGCCGGGTCTGTGCACAGCTGAGGGCATCCGCTCAGGGCGAATCGCTCAAATTCGGAGCTCCGTACAGCCCCAGACTGGAGACATTCCCAAATAGGCCACAAACCAGTCCCACAGAGCACTTCAGCTGCCTGTCTGGCCAGCCAGAAGCCTCACAAGCAAAACCCCTCTGACACCCCAGCTCTCTCCGTGCCCCAAACAGCCCCGGGTCTACCACACAGGTGAGGGATTATAGGACCCAATCTCATCTACCCTGAGCGGGTTCTCCCGGTTCCAAGAAACTAGCCACAGGTCCTGATCAATTTACACTCTGGATCTTACCCACAAACCACGCTGAGCCAGTCCTTTAGAATCTAAAATCTAAAGGTTTATTACTAAAAGAAAGAAAAGCATGAGAGTAAGGTTGTTAAAGTATCATGCATTACATGCATCAAATCTCCCAGTTTTCGATGCAGGCTCGCAGCAGAGATGTTATAACTGCTAGCTTAAAAGTCTTTGGTGTACATCCTGTGTCAGGATGGGTTCACAGTTCTTTCCGGCTCGTGATTCCCTGCAAAGCTGCCTCTGGGATCAGGAGCAAAACTGGATACCAAGATGGAGCGTGCCACATGGCCTTTTTATATCCCTTCCTGGTCTCTTCCAAGCTGGAGACAGTCACATGGCCAGTGGCCAGGTGTGTTTTTGGCCTTCAGAGGTCCATTGTTCCCTGGAGCTTTGCTCATCAGCATGTCCATGGGCTGAGCATTCCTCACCTATTGCTCAGCCACAAACAGAGAAGTTTCCAGTATTGACACAGAATACATATTTATAACTCCACACACAGATATTATACAAGTATATGGTTAGCATATACAGAACCAGTAGAAGGAAAGCTTTCGTTTGACACCTCACATGGCCCCCTTTGTATACACTTTGGGGCAAATACCCCCGCACGGGTGCAGCAGTGATCTGGCTGCTCCCTTTAAAATCCAGTAACGTGACAGATGGTGAGCTAGGTAGACCTAGCTTCTTCAGACACCCTCAGGAGTTCTTTTTGTCAGTCTGTCCCCCACAAACTATTCCCCAACCACTACCTGCTTGCTGGAGAGAGATTTTTTTTTAAAAGTCCCTTTGACTTTTTCTGATTCCCGGGTGTGGATGATGCTATCAAAACTGGTTCTCTAATTTGGCTGGAGCCAGAGGTTAGACTTTTCAAGGCCAGTACTTCTGACATTTTCTCTAAAGAATCTTCAGGTGTTTGCTGAGAAGTGGCTTATCTTGAGATAGTCTTTCCTTCCTGCTTGTTTGTCCTTACAATCCTCCCTATTATTAAATCATACAATAACTATTCCAAGTGTCAGGTGAACATGCAATATTCAGTTTGTTCCAGAGCCACTTCATTTCTGTGTCACCTTCATTTACAACTTCTCAATTGTAGTGAAATCATGGAAGGGTAAATCATCTGATCATAAAACTGGAGCTGGTCAATTTCCTTCTCTCTACCTCCTTCTTTTCCACCCTTTGAAGTGCCTCCTACCTGAATTACAATTTCATACTCTGGGGGTAGTTCCTGACAAAAAAACATCATAAAGAACAGATGATGAGGAGGAGAGTGGTAAGTATTTTGGGAACTGCTATAGAGTGGTTGAAGAACAGTTTGTTGTGAATTGGAAATGACCTGTTTGTCATTTAATGAATTAGAGCTGAGGCCAGGTTTACACTGCAGCTAAAGGTCGGCTTAACGTTCACAATTCCAGCCACAGAAAATACATAGCTGGAGTCAATGTAGCTTAAGCTGAGCTTTGACACTGTCCTTACAGCAGCAAGTCAACAGGAGAAATGCTCACGTCAACTTCCCTTACTCCTCACAAGGAGTAGGAGTTCAGGCATCGATGGAGGCGGCTTCAATGTTTGATTTAGTGGGTCTTTACTAGACATGCTAAATCAAATGCCAGACGATGGACCGCTGCCGCGTCAATCTTCTCTGTAGTCTAGAAATGGTCTTAGAGAGCTTTCTGGACAGAATGCTTTACTTTGATTGCATATAGCCATTTATTCTATTGATGGTGCTATTCTTGTGAATGTTCCAGGCTCTTTCCTTTGTGATTCTCCAGTGCTGGCTATGCATGAAGAAAGCATTTACACAGTTGAGCCAAATCGGGTTCAGGTCCGCACCTGGCAAGTGAGTATTGCTGGCCCAAGGCTAGTGGAGCAATGGGATAGTTAATAATACATTACTGAGGTGCTGGGTTCAAATCAGGATTCAAAGTCCATGGGAAGCTTACTTAGTGGATTTATCGTACTGCATGTAGTTGATCCACACTGTTTTTTCTTGTTTGGTTTCTCCTCCAGTGCCTGAGGCAAACCAAACCTAGACAGGGGTCACATATATTCTTATGGTTTAGGGTGCTGGCCCCACTGATTATTAAAGAACTCCTTTCTCGTTCACCAGAGAAGGGCACTGACATATCTGGTTGAGACTGTTATCTCTCATCCTTCTTAGAGGTCAGGTGATGTATTTATGACTGAAAAAATGCAGATGGGGGTTCAATAAATGTAGAACCTCTGCCCATGGCATAGGAAGGAAAATGTGCTATTGAAAGTTTTGGCTGAACGACTTATGTCATTTTCTATATTATAAAACACCTTGCATATTTGAGCACTAATACAATCTAAATAATAAGAAACAAAACAACAATAGACAAAGGACTTTGTAAGGGCCAGATTTTTCAAAATGTGTCAAAATACGTGGGCACAAGCAGTTAAATATGCACATGTAAAATATAGTTGCAATCCTAGAATGGATACATGTGCATGCAAATGGGCACATGCTTCTATAGTTAGAATTTCTGTGGATGTAACTGCATGCTTTGTGCAAACGTACATGTTTGTATCCCTATGTAGATTTTGTGAGAACAATTTAGAAATTTGTTTTGGAAACTTTCATTCTAAAGTCTGTGGTGTTTTAAAAATCAGCAGAAATACAACATCCAGGTGAGACTTAAACTGGTTTCATAAGTTACCTGTACAAAACTTGTGTTGGTTTCCAATAGGGATATAAATAACATGTTAAAACAGTAGCTGTGTTAAACTACTTAAAGTCTGTCAATTAAGCATTTAACCGGGGAACTAGAGGTGCAGAGGTGCTGCGGCACCCTCCTATGTTTTACACAGAGCTCTGCTGCCAGCCCTGTGCCTAGGGAACCCTGCTGCCAGCCCCATGCCAGGTGATTTCTGGTGCACCTGGCATCCCTGCTGTCAGCCCTGTACCCGAGGATCCCGGGTGCAGGCTCTGTGCTTGGGGATCCCCACTGTGCCCAGTATCCCAGCTTCTTTGCCTGGGATCTGGGCATCTGTGCCTAGGGCTCTCTTGCCCCTGCACCAGGTCTCTGTGCTGCCCAGCATCCCAGCTGGCAGTCCTGTGCCCAAGGCTCTGCTGCTGATCCTATTGTACTTGTTATGTGTTATAACTAGAAGATTTACCTGGAGTTGCTCGGGTCCTTAAATAAATTTTGTTCTTCAGGTGATGTCCCCGTGGGTGCTCCACATAAGGTAACGGGTCATCCCTGGTGCCACAGAGTCGGCGTTTTTTTGTAGTAGGTAGCAGTCGGGCCACGCATGTGCAGGAGGTGGCTCACACTGTTGGCTGCTTCACATGCGGCGCAACTCCGCCCTTCAATTCCTCTTCTACCGCCCTCGGTTGTGGACGGAGCCCTCCTGCTGCTTCAGGCTTTCTCTCCTCACAGGACTTTTCACTTTCCTCTGTTGATCTTTTGACCTCCTGCAGCTATATTGACCTTTGCTACATTCTTGCCACTTCAAAGAAGAAAAAAAAGGGAACAGGACGAGCTGTTCCTTCAGTGAGGCGCCGGCAGCGTCTCCGCTTTCAAGGAAGAAAAAGAAGAAACAAATTAACTGCTTGGATAACACACAAACGCCAAGCCTTGCCACAGGCTGGCGGTTAGTTAAAGCAAGAATATCTGCCCCTACACTGCAGCCCTCAACCACGAGTGTTAACAGTCTTTGCTATCCCGTGCCTGGGGGAGTCGCACATGCCTCAAAAGTGCAACCATTGCCGCAGTTTAACGGCCAGGCCTAGAAAGGATCGGAAGCTCAGGCTCCACTTGAGCAACTTAGAGGGGGGTCACGGGATCACAAAGTTTGAGAACCCCGCCATAACCAATTATTTTAGTATAATTTTACTAACCAATCATAACAAAATTACCTAACCAATCATACCCCACCACCTTAATTGATTTACACCTAGCAAAATGAATTATACAGCAGACAGAAATCAGACAGAGATCATACAGATAAACAATAGGAAAGTGAGGATACTTAACCATGGAGTGCGGATTCCACAACCTCAACTATGGATAAGCAGTGTCTTGCCAGACAGAATGGTGTTACTTAAGTTTTCTTTACCCATCTTGAGATCTGTTTCTTTATCTGGTGACAGTGGGGGGCTATCAGGACAAAAACCCCTTCTCACAACCTGGTGTGACACTATTTTAATACAATTTAGATGGAATGTGAGTATGCGACTCTAGGTCTTACAGCTAATGACTGCTGCTCTTCAGTCTGGCTGCAGAGGAAAGCTTTGGTTCAGGCCTACCACAGGCCTTCCAACATGGCTACAGAAAAAACATATTGTTACAGTATGATGTACTTCCAAGGTAAATACAGTTTAAACTGGAACTTGTTTACCTGTTTTCTGCCAAAGGTGAGAAAATCATGATCTCACAGACCCAGGGCATGTGGCTTGTCTTTCATTTTGTTTTACAAAATGGATGACAGTTCCTCCATTTTGATTTTTAACAGGAATACTCTATAATATCAAATATTACAAACCAAACATACATTACAAACGAACCATTTAACTATTTAGGATTTTACCCTTAACACCTTCGGCATCAAAGGGTTGTGATCTTTCCATACCTAGACAATTGCCTAATAAAGGTCCACATGAGAACAGAGGCAACAGAAATGGTGTCAAAGACCAAAAGACTCTTCAATTACTTAGGTCTCCTCATAAACAACCAGAAGTCAACTCTCAATCCCGTTCAGAACTTGGAGTTCATAGGGACACGGCTCAGCTCAATATCAGCCAGAGCGTATCTACTGCAACAAAGATTTGATACGCTGCACGACCGAGTCACCATCTTACTGGCAAACCCCTCTACAACTGTCCTTACCTGCCTCCAACTGATGCCACTTATGTGGTCCAGTATGCACGCCTACATTTCCATGCCTTCCAGTGTTCACTGGCGATGGTCTATATACCATCGTGGCACCCATTGCACAAGCCGGTTATGGTGCTCAAGCAAACACTGGTAGTCATCCCCCCGCAATTTGGTAGTCATCCCCCTGCAATTTGCTCTTCGGGGTCCCCCTTCTTCAACCGGGACCCTCACTACAGATTACAATGGACACCTCACTGATAGGATAGGGTGCACATTTACACCAACAGTAGATACAGGGCAAATGGTTACCCTATGAGGCCATGCTTCACATCAATCTATTCGAACTCAGAACTGTCTAGAATGCATGCAGATACTTTGCTTGACCATCACCAGTTGCACCGTTTGCATACTGACGGACAATACTATCATCATGTTCTACATAAACATACAGGGTGAAGCTCGCTCCTGATCCCTCTGTGCAGAGGCTGTATGGCTCTGGAACTGGTGTATTCAGCATGGGGTCTTTCTAAGAGCAGCATATTTACCAGGGGTCAACAACGTCATGGTGGATGCTCTCAGCCGCAATTTTGACATAGACCACAAGTGGGAACTTCACCCAGAGGTGACAGACTCCATTTTTCACAGATGGGACTTCCCAATAACGGATCGTGGGACTGGGCAGGGGATAGTGGCGATGTATTCCTAATCCCATGGGATGAACCGATTCATTATGCCTTCCCTCCCGTACCATTGATCCACAGAATACTGCGTAAGATCTGCTCAGACAGAGCTCGAGTCATCCTAGTGGCACCATCCTAGTCCAGACAGACATGTTTTCTGTACCTCCAGCGCATGTCCATCGAACCACCGTATCCTCTTCCACAAAGGCACGATCTTCTCTCCCACAATGTGGGCAAGCTACTTCACCCCCATCCTAAGACCCTTCACCTCCAGGCTTGGCTCCTGTCTGGTTCCGCGGAGCTGAAGTGGGTTGCTCTGAGAAAGTAAGAACTGGCCTCCTACATAGCAAGAGGCAGTCTACTAGGAAAACTTTACTGCAAAAACTCATCTTGATGTCATCAGATGCACATCAACCCTGGCAAAGCCCCACTTCCTGTGGTACTCGATTACCTACATGTCTTGAAGAGTGGTGGCCTATCTATTTCCTCCGTTAAAGCACACTGGCGGCCATTGCAGCCTTCCATGACTGCATTGAGGGGTCATTGGTGTTCGCATATCTGGTCACTATGAGATTTCTTAGGGGACTCCAGAACCTTTTCCCCCCTTCACAGGATCCCTCTGCCCTCATGGGACCTAAACTTGGTCCTTGAGACCCTTATGAGACCTCCCTTCAAACCTATGGCCATATGCCCTCTCCTACTCCTCACAATGAAGGTGCTTTTTCTAGTGGCCTTCACCTCCACAAGAAGGGTCAGCGAGTTAGGAGCTCTAATGGTGGGCCCGCCATAAATGGTCTTTGCCAAAGACAAAGTGACTCTGAGACCGCATCGGACCTTTTTACCTAAAGTCAGTACCTGCTTCCACATCAATGAGCCCATAGTCCTACCTGCATTTTTTCCAAAGCCACATACATCTCCTACACATGCCATGCTTTACACCCTGGATGTCAGAAGGGCTTTGGCTTTTTATATCGACAGGACTCAGACATTCTGCAAGTCCCCATGTCTGTTTGTCTCTATTGTAAACTATTCCAAGGGCAACCCAATTTCCACGCAATGCATTTCCAAACTGATAGCAGGTTGCATACTCCAGGGCCATTCCCTTCGCAACAAACTGCTAAGGACGGCACTGAGAGCACACTCCATCCGTGCTACAGCAACATCCACAGCATTCCTCAGCAGTGTGCCTCTCAAAGACATTTACCGGGCAGCTACCTGGCCATCCGACCACATTTTTTCTAAGCATTACGCCATCATGCCTCCACTGGTGACAGATACAGCAGTGTCCATGGCAGTGTTATCTGCCACTATGAAGCAGTGACTCCGAGTCCCACCAGCCATCACAAGTACTGCTTTTTAGTCACCTTACATGAAGCACCTATGGGGACATTACCCAAAGAAGAAAAGGAAGTTACTCACCCTATGAAGTAATGACTGTTCTTCAAGGTGTGTCCCCCCGTGGGTGCTCCATGACCCTCCCTTGCCCCCTGCTACTCTGAGTCTGCAATAGACGAGGAACAAAATGAGGAGGGTCAGGCCACGTGCGAAGTGGCCAACTGCCAACAGCGCGAGTCACCTGCTGCGTATGTGTGGCCCGACTGCTAACTGCTATACAAAAGCTCCGACTCTGTGGCTCCGGGGATGACCCGTCACCTTACATGGAGCACCCACAGGGACACACACCTCAAACAGTCGTTACTACACAGGGTGAGTAACTTCCTTTTTTTCTTTATTTAAATCATTGTTCTGTGGTGAGGCTGAGGGGTTCAGTATGCAGGCTGCCACAGAAAGAGAGAACAACCCTAGTGCTCTCTCACCACAGCAGCTTGGAGCCAGGTGAGAAGCACCTGTCCATGGCCGCTACATCATGCAGATCACAGGTGGGGAGACTTTGACAGGGGGATCCTCAGAAAGATCAGTTTTCCTTTGTTTTTTGTATAGTTGTTCCTAGATAGGGTAGTGTCAACAAATTGCTGTGATGCACTTATTATATTGGTGGTGGTTGTTGGGATAAAATGGAAGTGAGCTTGATGTACTAACTTAATTGAAAGAAAAACCTCCCTATTAGAAAGTTAACATTTAAAGTTGCTGCTGTCTCCCTATCCTCAGGGTACTGTCAAACAGCTGCTGGTGTTCACGGAAGCAGAAGGAAATCCCTGCCTATTGGATGTCTGCGGGAATTTCCTGGCTGTGGGAACGGATCTTGCTCATTTTAAAATCTTTGATCTCTCTCGCAGGTATCAGTAAGCATTTACAAGGGTCTCAGTCCATAGCTTAGGTTTCTATCTTTCTTTCTTTTTTTTTTTTTTTTAAATCCATATGGGAATTTTGTGCTGGTGAAAAATGCTAGACAGACAACCCTAGAGACTGAATTCATGGGTACATCAAAGGCAGTAGGAGTGCAAGCTTTCTTGTGGCTATGTCTACACTGCACCTCTCTTGCGCAAAAAGCCTATGCAAATGAAGCATGGATTAGCATATTGACATGCTTCATTTGCATAATTAATTAGGGGCTGTTTTTGCGCAAGAGGCTTTTGCGCAAAAAGGAGCTGTGTAGATGGCTCCTTTTTGCGCAAAAACCCCCTCTTGCGCAAGAGCCGTTCTTCCTCATTTTTTCAGGAAGAACGGCTCTTGTGCAAGAGGGGTGCAGTGTAGACGTAGCCTGTGTGTACATGCCCTGGAGAGGTTATCTTGGCCTATTCAGTCCTTGAATTCTTTAAAAAACTATATTGCATCTCTACTTTTAGTATTTACAGAAAGAAGCTGAGGTTAGAAGACCCAGCCTTACCTAGTGAAGTTTATTGCCAGGTCAGTAGTATCTGATAAACGAATGTTATTTTATACACTGACCAGTCACTTTAGTGAGATGACCTTTTTGTATTCTCACATTTCCAGGTCTGAGATTTGGGGTCAAAGGTAGTGGCTTCAGTTGTGTTACTGCTGCTTCTCCATGAGTTTGAATTCTCATTGAGGACTTGAACTCAACCCCTGAAAGCAAGAAATGCATGTATTCATGTAAACAACACCTATAGTGTATTCAGGGTTTTCCGATCTTCAGTGTTTGTGTCCATTAGCACTCCAGTAATCATGGTCATGATTTTGCTTGGTAGCAGAAAGTCCTCTACTTTTTTGGGGATAAATATAATGTTGTTAGTGGAGTGGAATTTGTAAGGCTTATTTCTTTTCTTCCAGAGGGAAGGGAAACTTGAAATAATTACCTTTTCCCCACAGTGATTCCCATCTGGGGTTGATACTCATGACATCATGGTTTGCCACTGTCATTCACTAGTCAAAACCTTCTGTGGTAAGGCTGATAATGGCTCATCGTGTAGCTTGATACTCTCCCATGTAAGAAGCCTGGCTTTAGGAACAGAAAAGGAAATTTCGCACCTCTCTCTGAGTTTTCAGAATGGAGAGAGGTAACTAGTCGGGATGTAAGCAACTAGTCGACCATCTGATACGCATAAGCTTATCAGATAGTCGAGTAGTGACTTGACTAGTTACTTCCCCCCCACCCCACTTGCTGCCTCTATCATAGAGAGACAGCAAAGGGGGGAGCAGGAGCCAGTGCTGGGGGAAGCCAGCTCCCCCCAGCACTGTCACATTGTGGGGAAGGGGGCAAGGGTGCAGCACAGAAATTGCGCGAGCAGGGACCGAAGCAGTTCCTGCTCACACTGGTTCCCACTGCGGCCACTTCAGCCTCTGAAATGTACAAGAACCCTGCGGGGCTCTTATATATTTCAAAAGTAGAAGCGCAGCAGGGAGCACGTGGTTCTTGTATATTTCAAAAGCAGAACCGCTCCCCCTGGTTCTCTCTGCAGCTGCCTGTGTTCCCTGCGACACCCTCCTCCTTGCTGCCTCTATAAGAGGCAGCAAGAGGGGAGAACACGAGCCAGTGCTGGGGGGAGCTGGCTTAAAAGCCGGTTCCCCTCAGCACCGTCTCCAGGGTGCCGCCTGCCCCCTCCCTCGCTGCCTCTATCAGAGGCAATTAGTAATAACAGTTACAAATAATATACATCCAGTGTACTTAAATTAGACATAACACACCTTTTCTTAGCAACTTAAAGAAACAGGGTTTAATAGACTCAGATTAAATATCACTCCTAAATTAAATCCACAGCGTGCAGTTGAGTAAAATAAAGTACCCAATAAAGTATACAGTACTAAATGAAACTTTACTGGCATTTACACTGCCATGACCCCCTCCGCCCCCCGAGGATACACTGCTCTGGATTTCAGAACCCCAGACGCTTGCGTAGGCGCACTTGAAGATCTGCAGCTTGAGTGGAGACAGCACTATGCAGGTTTAGTGTGTCGGCCCAGCCAAGGCAACAAGCTGTACATCCCCTCTGAAAACTGGAGCTTGTCCCATGGTTCATTGGGCAGATCACTCTGCCTCTCCTCAGACTCCTCAGTCTTTCTTCTATGCTCCTTCCCATGTAGCACTTTCCCAAACAACAGTCCCAGTTACTCACAGTCCCTTTACTGCAGGCCAATGAAGCTGCCAGGTGATATATGAACCTGATAGCAAAAATACTTGTAATGTGCTAGTCATAACTGAACATTTCACAAGGTATGCACAGACCCTCTCAATTCCAAAGGAGGGATGCCCCTGTGAAAAGCAACGATGTAGTGTCTGAGAATACCACCCATTGGTCAAGAGATTCTGGTAAAACTAATTGTAGAAGTGACATCTTCTGCTACTACAAGTGTGGGTACAATGGTCCCATGAAACTAGACTGTGTTGCAGAAGAGGATTTACAAGTCACCCACAAGCTCATTCAAGCAAGAAGGAAATTGGGAAACTTCAAAGAAGCCCAGTTAAGGAGCAAACTGGTGCTTCAAGAAAGTCCACTAAGTCCTACTGACAGGTTGCTAATACCAAGAGGGTTTTGCCCCAAGGACTGGTTGAGCAGGGTTAATGGGAGCTGGATCAAATAGAAGGCATTTATGCTCACAATCTCCTGGGCAGTAGTTCACAGGTCACCATTCTATACAAGACATTTTACAATGCGTACCTTCATCACTTGCCCATCCAACACTTAGATAATTTGGAAATCTGGGGGTCGAGTAATCAAAAATACCTAAATAAAGAATACTTGTCCATTCAGATTGAGTTCCTGCAGTCCATCATGGGAGTTCCCAAGAAACTGGATCCTTTAGTCCTAGTGTGTCCAGACCCCTGTGTCAAGAATAACGTCACAGTCTTGGTTGGAACCAAGAGCAATCTGGTCCAGGGATATCCTTGCATCAGTACCTTGCCTAGCCACCCAAAGATCTGTGAGGCCTATAAATGCTCCTAAGGAGGATCTCTCTCAATTTCTGGTAAAGGTGCTAATAGGTATGGCAATATGTGGTACACAAAGAAAAGAACTGTACACATACCACCTGGTACGTCCTGTCAAGTGACTGGGATCCCAAAGTTTCCTCTTCAGCCTACTGATCAGTGGATAAATTGGAGGAAATGTCTCTACCTGCAGGATTTGTGGTCAGACCTGAGGTGCAAGCCACTACAGTAGAGTCTGCTAGGAAGATCACAGTTACTGTTAGAAATTTTATCTACTCACAGAGTGATCACTTGGCTTGGGATAGTAATTGCCCAGTTGTTTCCAGTTGATGTAGTACCTCAGATGCATGCTGCAGCTGTCAAGGGCAATACTAAAGACTTGGTACCTGATTGTTTTGATTTTGGAGATTCCCCTATCTCTGAGGAATGGAAACAGCGCCTCTGCAGGAAAATGTTAGCACATGCTGACGTCTTCTCCCAAGATAAATGGGATATGGGCTGTGCGAAAAGTACTCTGCATGAGATCTATCTAACTGATTCTCAACCTTTTCAAGAATGATCTTGCCACCTGGCTCCAGCTGATGTGGAGATGTTCAGCAACACCTACATGATTTGGTGGTTGGTGGAATAATTTCTGAGTCATGAAGCCCGTATGCCTCTCCATTTATTGTGGTGAGGCAGAAGAATGGATCTGACAGAATGCGTAAAGATTAAGTGCACCGTCCCAGACCAATATACAATGCCGAGGATTGAGGATCTTCTTAACTGCTTACATAGAAGTAAGTGGATATATTACCAAGTACCCATAAATAAGGGAGATAAAAACGATTGCTTTTATCTGTCCACTTGGATTTTACAAATTTGAGAGGATGCCCCAAGGCATTTCTACAGCTCCTGCTGTCTTTCAAAGATTAATGGAGCAATCAGTTGAAGACATGAAACTCCTGGAAGTCTTTGTCTATTTGGATAACCTAATTGTTTTTGGTCATACTCTTGAAGAACATGAAGAGCAGTTGCTTAAAGTCCTTAATTGTTTAAAAGAGGAAGGTTAGAAACTGTCTTTGGACAAGTGTAAGGTTTGCCACCCTTTAGTCTCTTATCTGGGACAATGTCAGAGCAAGGTATTGCCACAGATCCATCAAAAATTGAAGCTGTCTCCACTTGTCCCAGGCCTCAGAACTTATCTGCCCTATGTTCATTTTTGGTTATTATAGATGCTTTGGGAGGGGATATACCTGTATGATAAGACTACTCAATCAGTTGTTTCAGAGCTATTCACCATCACTTTACAAAAATGGCTCAAGACCTAAACCAACGGATAATATCTATTTCCATCCCTCTGAGCCATTTGGGAAGCTGAGGAATAATCAGTGCAAGAAGTCCTGAGTTTAAATCCCAAACAAGCCTCCACTTGTAATGCTGGCAGACCCCAATCATCTGCAGGCAGAATTGAATCTGGGACCTCTGGAGCTTAATGCATGAGCATAAGCTAAGTCTGAAGAGCAGACTCATTCTCTCTGTAAGTGGTCTCTTTGCCACTAGATGAATAGTACCACACCCAGCAGGATGTGTAGGTGACACTGATAAATGCAAAGTAATGCGTACTGGAAAACATAATCCTAATTATACATATAAAATGATGGAGACTAAATTAACTGTTAGCGCTCAAAAGAGAGATCCTGGAGTCACTGTGGATAGTTCTCTAAAACATCCAATCATTGTTCAGTGGTAGCCAATAAACCCAAAAGAATGTTGAGAATCATTAATACAGGGTTACAGAAAATATCACATTGTTTTTGTATAAATCCATGGTACACCCAGATCTTGAATACTCTGTGCAGATCTGGTCACCTGATCTCAAAAAAGATGTATTGGAATTGGAAAAGGTTCAGAAAAGTGAAACAAAAATTATTAGGGATACAGAATGGCTGCTATCTGAGGAGAGATTAAAAAAGAGAGGGACTTTTCAACTTGGCAAAGAAATGACTAAGGGAGGATATGATAGAGGTCTATAAAATCATGATTGGTGTGGAGAAAATAAATAAGGAAGAGTTGTTTATTCCTTTCCATAGCACAAGAACTTGGGGCCACCAAATGAAATTAATAGGTTGCAGATTTAAAACAAAAAGAAGTATTTCTTCACACAACACACAGTCAAATTGTGGAACTCCCACCAGAGGATGTTATGAAGACCAAGACTTTAATGGGGTTCAAAAAAAGAAATAGATAAATTCACGGAGGATAGGTCCATCGATGGCTAGTAGCTAGGATGGGCAAGGATGGTGTCCCTAGCCTCTGATTGCCAGAACCTGGGAATGTGCGACAGGGGGTATGGATAACTTGATTCTGTTCTGTTAATTCATTCTTGGCATTGGCTACTGTCAGAAGACAGAATTCTGGCCTAGATGGACCTTGGGTCTGATCCAGTATGGCCTTTCTTCTGTAACAAGCAATTCTTTTGGGAAGTGGGGGTGGAATCTGTGAAATTCTTTCTCAAGATGGTGGCTTCAATCTGTGAATCACTATGGTTATATCTACACAGCAGCGTTACTTTGGAATAACCTCAGGCATTCCGAAATAACGTTGTGCGCGTCTACACAGCAAGCCCATTATTTCTAAATAAATTCATAAGAACATAAGAATGGCCAAACTGGGTCAGACCAAAGGTCCATCCAGCCCAGTATCCTGTCTGCTGACAGTGGCCAATTCAAAATAACAGGCTTCTTACTCTGACTCCTGTAACCCTCATTGTATGAGGAGCAAGGGAAGTTGGGGGACGAGTGCTCTATTTCGAAATAACTGCTATGTAGACAGCGCCAAAAGTCGAAATAAGCTATTTTGACTTAAGCTACACAATTAGCATAGCTCAAATTGTGTAGCTTATCTCGAGTTTAGCCCTGCTGTGTAGACATGCCCTTTGTGGATTGGGTCTTGAATGCAACTCTTTCTCTCCCGGTTTCCTTACTTGAGAACAGTTTGGATATTTCTACTGCCAGCCTGTAAGTACAAGCATAAGAGGAATAGAAGGTCCTCAACTTTGGAATTCACTTCTTCTATTGAATCAAAAGAGCCAAAGTTTGTTGACTTACGGGGCAGGTTTATCTTTTTCAAATGAACCTGTCCCGAGGTGAAGTGCTTGATTAAGTTCTGAAATGAGTGAGAGTTTCATTAATATTAGTCATATTGTTATGTTGAAGTGTGCTTCTACTCTGACAAGAGACTGTGTCAGTCTGGTACCTTTTGGGTATGTCTACCCTGCAACACTGTTTTGAAATAACTAGCATTATTCTGAAATAACTTAGTCCGCATCAACACAGCAGGGAGTTATTTCAAAATAGTGTCAAAATACTGTCAAGCTAGAGGACTTCTTACTCCGACTCCTGTAACCCTCATTGTACGAGGAGTAAGGGAAGTTGGAGGAAGGGTGCTCTATTTCGAAATAACTGCTGTGCAGACACTTCCTATTTTGAAATAAGCTATTTCAAAATAAGATGCGCAATTGATGTAGCTCAATTTGCGTAGCTTATTTCGAGTTAAGCCCTGCAATGTAGATGCACCCCTTGATTCCACACTTAAGCTCCTTGTGTATGTTCTGCTGATGGTTAGTGACAAACCCTGAAGAACCAAGAGGGTAAGTGAATTCTGTTTTTTCTTATGTATTCTCAGCAGAATATTTTGCAAAAGTCCAGTCAGTCAAACCCGTGAAAACCCATTAACAGCACTGGCATTGCACAGGTATCATGGAGGGCCTAATTTGTGCAGGGTATCACTGTGACTTGCCATGCCTTCATTATTAATATTGATTTTGAAGAGTGAAAGAATCCATCTTAACTCTCAGATATCAGGCTGAATTTTTAGGGCTTAAAAAAACGTGTTTATTGTAAAGTGAACGTATTTGCTCTGGAATTAACAAGAGACCATAAGCTGTAGGACCCCAGAATGTTATTGTTACATGTGAATTCAGAGGCCATGCTTGTTTTCATTTTATAAATCTAAAAATAAATATTGTAACTTTTGTTAGTTATGACTGATAGGAAGTGTCCTCTCAGGCACAGAGTGAATGATATTACTGTGGCTGCTACAGTAGGAAGGATTGATTGGGTATAGGGAGAAAAGTAGACACAAGTGTGAATGATTCAATCTCTTAGGGTATGTCTACACTACAGAGTTTTGTTGGAAAAATGTCCATTTTTCCGACAAAACTTGAGGAACATCCACACTGCAATTGTGTTCTTCCGCAAGAAAATCGAAAGAACAGAGGGGTTTTTCCGGCATTGGTAATCCTCATTCTACGAGGAAGAAGCCTTTTTGCGAAAGAGCTCTTTCACAGAAAGGCGTGTGTGGATGGGGAAGAGAGAGTTCTTTTGGAAGATGATGAAAGAGGAAAAAGTACAGGTGCCCTGGGTGGCCATTCTGTCCATTGCAATCACAGCTTACATGTGAGAGAGCGTCCATTCAGTCTGGACACTCCCTTTCGAAAAAGTAGATCGCTTTTTTTTTTTTTTTTTTTGCGCAGTGTGGACGTTCTCTTTCGGAAGAAGTTTTTTCAGAAGATCTCTTCCAAAAAAAGCTTCTTCTGAAAGAAGCCTGCAGTCTAGACATAGCTTTAGACTATATCTACATTAAGACTATGTCTATACTACAGAGTTTTTCCGGGATATCTCTGGTATCCCAGAAAAACTCTGCTGCATCCAGGGAACACATCCGCTTTTTTGGATCAGTTCCTGAAAAAGTGGGTGCACTCTTTCAGAAGCCCTGTATTCCTCATTTTATGAGGAATAAGGGCTCTTCCAAAAGAGAAGGTTTTTCTCACCGTTTGGCCCCATGTAGACGGGCCAAATATCAGAAAAGCCTCTTCCAAAAAAATAATTGGAAAAAGGTACGCAAATTTCAGTTAACAATTTGCATACCTTTTTCTGAAAATACCCTGCAGTGTAGACCTAGCCTAACTGGCAGCAGACTATGGGGCTGAGAATATAGTCCTATTTGGAGAGGGCTACATTAATATGAACTAGGATCCTTTCAGTTCATGCCTCTATTCTCCACACTAGGGTCTTATAGCATAGCAGCACTTTGATGGACCTGCTGTTCATGCTCCTGGAGTCCATACTGCAAGGCAACATAGACAAGTCCTTAGGACTTTTCTACATGGAAGAACTGACTAGCATTATAGTTATGCTAGTAGAACGCCCCATGGGGACAGGATAGTTATTCCACCTTAGTGATGCCAATGTCAGGATTTTCTTGTTGATGTGGGAACACTGCAGAACATTGAAGTTTACTCCTGCTGTGTTTAAGCCTCTAAAAGGGAAGCTAGAATCTGGGACCAAAGGTAGAAATTGTGAGAAGACCTCAAGTATTCGGATGCTCAGGCCTGTTTAATTTGATTATTAAAGATCTTTTCTGAAGTTTGAAAAATATTTGTTACTGTTTTTTTCAAGCGCTAACATTTTTCTTGGCACAACATTAATCACTGTTGTCTGTCCCCACAGAGAGGCGAAAGTGCATTGCAGCAGTAAGAACTTGATTGAGCTCTTTTCTGGCCTGGGGGGCATTGCATCTGTTAAGTGCAATGCTAATGGCAACAAAGTCAGCATCCTCATCAACAAGGTGAGACAAGGCTTTCCACCCACCACACTAAGATCTGTGTGTGATGCCAAATGCCAGAATAGCAATAATGCAGAGACAGTGGGCTAACTTCTCTAATATAAACCCACACTTTCTATGCTCTTTTCAGGATTCAGAAATTTCTGGTGTGAGCACTGATAGAAGCACTAAAATAAAGTTTTTATAGCTCCAAGGCCTCTAGTATCCTCTCTCTGGCCACTGGAGATATTTGCTAACGGAAGTTGTGGATTGGCCATATGCCATTACAGGCAATCTCGTCATATCCTCCCCCCCGTACATTTACCAAGTTCAGTCTTAAAATGGGCTAGGGGTTTTCCCCCCTCACTTCTCTCCTTGAAAAGCTTTTCCAGAACTTCATTCCTCTGATGGTTAGAAACCTTTATTTAGAATAATAGAATCATAGAACCATAGAGCTGGAAGAGACCTCAGAAGGCCATCAAGTCCAGCCCCCTGCTCTAGGCAGGACCAATCCCAACTAAATCAACCCAGCCAGGGCTTGGTCAAGCCGAGACTTAAACACCTCCAGGGATGGAGACTCCACTACCTCCCTAGGCAACCCATTCCAGTGCTTCACTACCCTCCTAGTGAAATAGTTTTTCCTAATATCCAACCTGGACCTCTCCCACCACAACTTGAGACCATTGCTCCTTGTTCTGCCATCTGTCACTACTGAGAACAGCCTCTCTCCATCCTCTTTGGAACTCCCTGCAGGAAGTTGAAGGCTGCTATCAAATCCCCCCTCACTCTTCGCTTCTGCAGACTAAACAGACACAACTCCCTCAGCCTCTCCTCATAAGTCATATGCTCCAGCCCCCTAATCATTTTGGTTGCCCTCCGCTGGACCCTCTCCAATGCGTCCACATCCTTTTTGTAGTGGAGGGCCCAGAACTGGACACAATACTCCAGATGTGGCCTCACCAAAGCCGAATCAAGGGGAATAATCACTTCTCTAGATCTGCTGGCAATACTCCTCCTAATGCACCCTAATATGCCATTAGCCTTCTTGGCTACAAGGGCACACTGTTGACTCATATCCAGCTTCTCATCCACTGTAACCCCCCAGGTCCTTTTCTGCAGAACTACTACTTAACTGGTTGGTCCTCAGCTTGTAACTATGCTTGGGATTCTTCCGTCCCAAGTGCAGGACTCTGCACTTGTCCTTGTTGAACTTCATCAGATTTCTTGTGGCCCAATCCTCCAATTTGTCTAAGTCACCCTGGACCCTATCTCTGCCCTCAAGCGTATCTACCTCTCCCCCCTAGCTTAGTGTCATCCGCAAACTTGCTGAGGGTGCAATCCATCCCCTCATCCAGGTCATTAATAAAGATATTGAACAAAACCGGTCCTAGAACCGAACCTTGGGGCACTCTGCTAGAAACCAACCGCCATCCTGACATAGAGCCATTGATCACTACCCGCTGGGCCCGGCCTTCTAGCCATCTTTCTATCCATCTTACCGTCCATTTATCCAATCCACATTCCCTTAACTTGCTGGCAAGAATATTGTGGGACACCATATCAAAAGCCTTGCTAAAGTCAAGGTATATCACATCCACTGACTTTCCCACGTCCACAGAGCCAGTTACCTCATCATAGAAGCTAATCAGATTGGTCGGGCACGACTTGCCCTTTGTGAATCCATGCTGACTATTCCTAATCACTTTCCTCTCTTCCAAATGCCTCAAAATGGATTCCTTAAGGATCCCTTCCATGATTTTTCCAGGAACCGAGGTAAGACTGACTAGCCTATAGTTCCTGGATCGTCCTTCTTCCCTTTTTGAAGATGGGCACTACATTTGCCTTTTCCAATCATCCGGATTTCTCGATCTCCACGACTTTTCAAAGATAATGGCCAAAGGCTCCTCAATGACATTTGCCAACTCCCTCAGTACCCTCGGATGCATTAAATCCGGACCCATGGATTTGTGTACATTTAGCTTTTCTAAATAGTTCCTAACCTGTTCTTTACCCACCACGGGCTGTCCATCTTCATCCCATCTTGCGTCACTTAGCGCAGAAGTCCAGGAGCCGACCTTGTCCGTGAATACAGAGGCAAAGAAAGCACTGAGTACTTCAGCTTTCCCCACATCATCTGTCACTAGGTTACCTCCTTCATCCAGTAGGGGCCGCACACCCTCTCTGATCACCTTCTTCTTGTTAACATGCCTGTAGAAACCTTTCTTGTTATCCTTCACATCCTTAGCCAGTTGCAGTTCCATTTGCGCTTTCGCCTTCCTGATAACTCCCCGGCATTCTCGAGCTATACATTTAAACCCCTCCCTGGTCATTTGTCCAAGTTTCCACTTTTGTAAGCTTCCTTTTTGTGCTTAAGTTCACCAAGGATTTCCCCGTAAGCCAATCCGGTCTCCTACCATGTTTGCCTCTCTTGCTACGCGTCGGGATGGTTTCTTTCTGTGCCTTCAATAAGGCTTCTTTAAAATACTGCCAGCTGTCCTGGACTCCTTTCCCCTTCATGTTAGCATCCCAGGGGATTCTGTCCATCAGATCTCTGAGGGAGTCAAAATCTGCTTTTTGAAGTCCAAGGTGTGTATTTTACTACTCTCTTTTCTTCCTTTGGTCAGGATCCTGAAATCTACCATCTCATGATCACTGCTTCCCAGGTTGTCACCCACCTCCACTTCCCTATTAGTTCCTCCCTGTTTGTGAGCAGAAGGTCAAGCTGCGCACGGCCCCTGGTCGGATCCTTCAGCACTTGCATCAAGAAGTTATCCCCAACATTCTCCAAAAACTTCCTGGATTGCCTGTGTACTGCGTATTGGTTTCCCAACAGATGTCAGGGTGATTAAAGTCCCCACGAGAACCAGGGCCTGCGATCTGGAAGCTTCTCTCAGTTGTCGAAGAAAGCCTCATCTACCTCATCCACCTGATTCGGTGGCCTGTAGCAGACACCAACCACAACATCACTGCTGTTGTTTGCTCCTTTAAACTTAACCCATAGACTCTCAATAGGTTTTTCTCCTCTTTATACTGGAGTTCAGAGCAATCATAGTGCTCTCTTGCATATAGTGCAACTCCTCCTCCTTTTCTACCCTGCCTGTTCTTCCTGAACAGTCTATACCCTTCCATGACAGCACTCCAGTCATGTGAGTCATCCCACCAAGTCTCTGTTATCCCAATTAAATCATATTTCTTGGACTGGGCCAGGGCCTCCAGTTCTTCCTGTTTGTTGCCCAGGCTTCTCGCATTAGTGTACAAACACCTCAGATAACCAGTTGATCGCCCTATCTTCTCCATTCGAAACAGGGTCCTCCTTTCTTGCTGTTCCTCTCTGCATTTCTTCCCGGTATCCGACTTTCCCACTCCCCTCAGGGTTTTGGTCACCATCCCCCGACAAACCTAGTTTAAAGCCCTCCTCACTAGGTTTGCAAGCCTGCCCGCGAAGATGCTCCTTCCTCTCTTCGTTAGGTGGATCCCATCTCTTCCTAACAATCCTCGTGCCCGGAACAGAGTCCCATGGTCGAAGAAACCAAAGCCCTCTCTGCGACACCACCTGTGCAACCATGCATTTACATCCTCAATTCGACGATCCCTTCCCAGTCCTTTCCCTTCAACAGGGAGGATGGACGAGAACACCACTTGCGCTCCGAATTCTTGGATCCTTCTTCCCAGCGCTACATAATCCGCAGTAACCCGCTCAAGGTCGTTCTTGGCCGTATCGTTAGTTCCCACGTGGAGAAGCAGGAAGGGGTAGTGATCCGAAGGTTTGATCAGTTTGGTAAGCCTCTCAGTCACATCCTGAATGCGAGCTCCCGGTAAGCAGCACACCTCTCGAGATTCCAGGTCCGGACGGCAGAGGGATGGCTCAGTCCCTCTTAGGAGGGAGTCCCCAACCACCACCACCCGTCATTTTCTTTTGGGGGTGGTGGCCGTGGAACCTCCATCCCTAGGACTACGCATCCCATGCCTTCTGGTAGATGGTGTTCCCTTCCGGTTTCTTCCTTGTGAGGTCCCTTCCAAAGCATTCAGCACTGCAGAGCCTGTGGAGAGAGCCTGAAAGCGATTACTTACCTCTATAGCATTGGGGGATTCCCATGCTGGCCTTTTTCCCCTTCTAGAAGTTACATGCTGCCAGTTCTCTTCCTGGTCACGTACTGCCCTCTCTGGCTCTTCTGCCTGCCGCGCGTGAAGGATTAAATGCTGCCTTCTATTGAGGAAGTCTTCGCCCTCTCTGATCGAGCGTAGGGTCGACACTACCCTTTCTCAGATGTGGCCACCAAGGGCTTTTCTTGCAGCCACAGACTCCTAGGCTGGTATGGGAGGAGCAAAGCAGTGGTCTCTTCCCCTCCCTTGTGATCCTGGATGCACTGTCTTGGTGTTGGCTGCTGGGGCTACCAGCAGGGGTTGGGCCCTCCTGCCCCTCTCCTACCGGAGACACCTGGGGTACAACAATGGACAAACAGGTAGTGGGTGAGTTCCCCACCTTCCCACGAGCAGTGGAGCTCAGGCTTTGGACATCAGCCTTTGGGTCTCAGGGGAGTAGGCTCTGGCTTTGGTCTCCAGCCTTGCACTCTGGGTGTACACCTCTGGGCTCCATCCTCCAGCCACAGGGCTTCAGGCTGCAGCCCCCTGCTGCCTGCCTTGGCCCGTCTCTCCCCCTCCCTCCAGGGCTTAATATGTCCCCAGTCTTTCCAGGGCTGAGTAAGCCTGCTATGAGAAGTGATACCTGTGTGTTTGTTAATGTCGCTTTTCACAACAGGCTTAATAGCTAGCAATGCATTCGTTACAATGATTTGGACACAAATATATGGGCATATTTA
Organism: Rafetus swinhoei; assembly: GCA_019425775.1. Lineage (NCBI taxonomy): Eukaryota > Metazoa > Chordata > Testudines > Trionychidae > Rafetus > Rafetus swinhoei. The sequence continues at coordinate 40,970,537 of CM033443.1, read as the reverse complement.
TTTTTCCCTAAAGCTAATTAAATATTTTAGGGAACGGTGTTGGAGCAACTACCAGCGAGAGTTGTTGGTCGCACTCTAAGGCCACCAAAAATTTGTCCTGAGAACCCCTGCTCTAATTTCAAGCCTACAAGTATTTAACTTATCATTCACATTTTGTTGAATGATATTCTGGTCCTTCTCCATATAGGCAGTACCTCACAACTTTGTGTGTTTTTGCAAATTTTATTAGCACACTACTAAGTTCCCGCTATGCTGCGTGGCAGCATGGCTGTGCAGCAGGAGACTTAAGGGGAGAGAGGTCAGGGATAGGCAGGAACTCAAGAGGAGAGCAAACTGGGGCATGCAAAGCTGCTACAGATCTCTCCCCCTGCCCTGGTGCTCCGTGCTGCTGTGGGGGAGAGAGACCCTCCTCCACTGAGAGCCGTGATGCCAGTGGGAGAGTAAGGTGCCTTCTCTTGGAGCGCTGTGCTGCTGGCAGAGAGAGTTAGGGGGAGTCCTCTAACCCAAACCCCAGGGCAGTCTGCCTATACCCTGATCCCCCAGCCAGAGCCTGCACTCCCAGCCTCACTCCCCACCCTCTGCCCTACTCTGAGCCCCAACCCACACTCTGAACCCCTTAGCCCCATCCCGTTAATTTTGTTCTGCACGCTAATGTGGAGGTGATTTGTCACATCACCTCCCTGTTGGTGAACATGACGAGATCCATTCCATACATGAGTGGAAAAATGAGAGGGGCACTGGCACACTCCCACACTTTTTGCCAAAGCCATGAATGACAATGTTAAACAGGGCTGACTCTGGAGATACTCTTGGTAACCTTTCTCCAGCCTGACAGTTTACCTTTCGGCCGGACCAGCTGTAGTCTGCCCTTTCACCAGTTCCTTACCCGCATTGGGATTCTGGTATTAATCCCCATCTTCTCCAAATTAATACTTTCTCGTGTGAAACTATATCAGAGGCTTTTCTTGACATCCAGGTAGATTAGATCTACTGCATTTTCTTTTTCTAGGAAATTGGTTATCTCCTCAAAGAAGGAGATCAGGTTGGTCTGGAAGGAACTACCATTTATAAAACAATGTTGTATTTTATCCCACTTACTATTTGTGTCTAGGTTACTGGTGGGCAAATACCAGCCCATGGGCCAGATCTGGTTCACCAGAGTTATCCCCGAGAGGGTCGCTGTTGCTGTATTCTAGGGATGTAAAAAGTGGTTTAAAAATGTAACCGTGTAACTGCTAAAAATCATAATAGTTACATGGTTACACACACTGTGAGCTCTGCAGCATAACACTTAAATAAGCTTTATACTGCAGAGCTGCAGTGAAGCCACCTCCCCAGGAGCAGAGCCAACAAGGGGTGCTGACCCCACTCCCAGGGAGCCAGTCTGTAACCTGCAGGGGGGAGGTTGGGCGGGCCTGACACAGACAAGGGCTGCTCTGGCCTGCCTGCTGAAGCAGCCCCTGCTGAGGCTGGTTGGGGAGCTGCTCCAGCCCTTACTGGTTAACCAGAACTGCTAACTGGTCCTATATTTGCTAGTAACACTTGTCATCCAATCTATATCTTTGAAATGAAAGTCTCCCATAATCACAATTCCCAGGAGTTTTTATTTCATTAAAATTATTAAAGGTCTCTTTTAGGGATGTAAAATCTCATTTAATTGGTTAACCAGTGAAACATAATGTTTAACTGGTTAACCAATTAAAGGGGGACTGGTTGGGGGGGCCCACCACGGCCGAGGCTGATGTGGGCCCTCCACCCTGGACAGGGGCTGCTCCAGCTGGGCTGGAGTGCCCTCTGTTCATGATGGTCATTGCGAGGCTGAAGCTGTGGGTGGGATTCTGCTCCAGCCCCCACTGGTTAACTGGAACCAGTAAGCCATTCGCTTCCCTAGTCTCTGTTCATATCCAAATGATGTCCTGGGGGTTTGTAGCAGATCCAAGCACTATCCCAGTGCAACCTCTATTACTTTTCTCCCCAAATTGATTTTGACCTAAACAGATTTCATTTGATCCATTCCATCACTTCTAATTTCTTTACATTCTTCCTCATCATTAATATAGAATTCTACTCCATCACCTTATTTCTGTCTTTCCTGAAGAGCGTACGTTCTTCAAAATCTGTCTTCCAGTCACAGCTGCTGTCTGTCATTTCCATTAACCCTGTGATATCTGATTTAATTTACTGCACCAGTACGTCTAGTGCTTTGCATTGATGAACAGACATCTTTCAGGTTTCTGCTTCATTTCATCCAGATTCCTCACCTGATTAGGTAACAGTCATTTTACTGTCAGCACTGTACATTTGACTGTTACTGCCATTGTTATTGGCACTATCTTTCATTCTGTCATCTATTCTCCACCCTCTGTTGTTCCTTTCTCCATTGCTGTATTCTCTTTTATTTGATTTTTCTTCTCTCAGTGTTAGAATCAGGTTGAATACTGTGTACAGATGTGGTCTCCTCACCTCAAAAAAGATAGTTTGGCCTTGGAAAGGGTTCAGAAAAGGGCAACTAAAATGATTAGGGGTTTGGAACGGGTCCCATATGAAGAGAGGTTAAAGCGACTGGGACTTTTCAGTTTAGAAAAGAGGAGACTGAGGGGGGATACGATAGAGGTATATAAAATCATGAGTGGTGTGGAGAGGGCGGATAAAGAAAAGTTATTTATTAGATCCCATAATAGAAGAACTAGAGGACACCAAATGAAATTAATGGGTAGCAGGTTTAAAACTAATAAAAGAAGGCCTTCCCTCTTTTGTTCTTTTTGTCTGCAAATCTTCTTATCTGTTCTCACTTGCAATCTAAACTCTAGCTAGCTTCATTGTATCTTTCCCTCTTCTTGTAGTTGCTTTTCTTCCTTGTTCTCTCATCTTCAGTTACTACTTGCCTCTCCCCTTCATTTTTCGACTCAGCAGGCCTGTTCCTCAGCACTGTTTCTCCTTCACTAGCTGGTCTTTTCCTCTGCCTTATACTCAGTCACACGCTTCCACCATCCACTTTTGTCTTCCAGTGGTCTACCCATACAATTCTCTGGTCGACCATGTATCTACAATTCACGAAGTTTCCTGTCATCCTCTTCTCTCCATCACCTGCTCAAATCCCCTTTGAAACTCAACCATGGTTTCTAGTTGCAACTCCAAACCTCAGATCTTCTCTTCTCTCAGATCTAACTCTTCATTAGGTGGCACTTCCTAAACACAAAGCACCTTTCTGATACCCACTCTAGAATATTTTACATTCCCACAACTTCCATATCCAGTCATCTTCACTCTCTTCCATTCCTTGGCTCATGATCACTGCTGCCATTGTAGCCGCCATAGCCTTCTGTGCTAAACTACTGTGAAGAAGGCAAAAAAGAACCCTAGAAACCAAACAAACAAAAACAGTTTGTTTCAGTTTCCCTACTGAGACTCCCTTGTTTTCAGAAGTTGGCTGGCTCCTGTGCTGCTGGCTGGGCTTTATAGGCCAGCTGAATTTAACCGTGCTGGTCTCTTCTATTGATGGCTCCAACTCCTTCTCTTTTCCCCTTCCATAGGCTGATGAGAGTCTTGACTCTAAGATCTGTTTCTATGATGTTGAAATGGACACAATCACGCTCTTTGATTTCAAGGATGGACGAGGAAATGGTGGAACTGTGTCCTTCTACACTGGACAAGAGCCTGAAAGGTAAGAAAACTTCGCTTTGGTTATTCTGGCTGGTGGCTTTATGGTAGGAGCAGGGCCGGATTAAGGGGGGGGGGGGGGGGCTAGCCGGGCAGCTGCCTGGGGGCGCCCACCTATGGGGGGCACCTGATGGCAGCTCTAAGGGGCGTCACGCGCCCGCTGCCCGGGGCGCAGGAATGGCTCGAGCCGGCCCTGGGTAGGAAGCCTTTCTTTAATGCTGGAAGAATGCTGCACAAACTAGGGATTTTCTCTGATTTCAGTATATTTTTAACTGATTTTACTTAAATTCGGGCAAAACCATACATGTAGTTACATTTATTGAGGCTTGCTTTTACTGCCTTTGAGTGGGACATTTTGTTGCTAACCAGATCGATCCTTGTTATGGTTGACTAATGTTTAGAACCTTCACATTTTATTTTGACACAAGAATCAGACTTCTACATTCTTCTTGCCCAAGTTTACAGTGGTGAGGAGCGTTGTAAAGATTGCATGCACAGACGTTATAGTGATATTAGTGATTTGGGTCATACGCATTGGATCCTCAGGATAGTTATGCTGAATCTGTAGGGGCTCATCCACTTCCCCAAGCAGAGTCTAGAGCTGTGGTCACCAACCCGTCGATCGCGATCGACAGGTCGATTGGGAGGGCTCGACCAGTCGATCGCGAGGCATTAGGGGCCCCTCCAATTCCTCCCACCCCCAAGAAGCCCCACTATCTACCTCCGAAAATGGAGGTAGTGTCGGCTTCCCGCGGGGGTGGAGGGAAGTCCGGCAGCTGCACGCCACTTCCGGGGTTTCTGGAAGTGCGCTGCCAGCTCCCCTCCTCCAGGTCTGTGGCACGCCGGGAGGAGGTAGGAGTCCCGGAGGAAGGCGCGTGCTGGGGCTTGGCGGGGGGGGGGGGCGAAAGGGGAGGGGAGGCACGCACCGGGGCTCCCCTCCTCTGCGGGGGAGGAGGTAGGAGTCCCAAGGGCAAGCGCGCACCGGGGAGGAGTCCCGGGGGGAAGCGTGTGCCGGGGCTCCCCTCCTCTGCGGGGGAAGAGGGAGGAGTCCCGGGGGAAGCGCACACTAGGGCTTCCGTCCTCAGGTGGGGAGGCGCGCACTGGGGCTCCCCTCCTCTGCGGGGGAGGAGGTAAGAGTCCAGAGGGGAAGCGCACGCCGGGGAGGAGGTAGGAGTCCCGGGGGGAAGCGCGCACTAGGGCTTCCCTCCTGGGGGGGGAGGGGGAGAGGGGAAGGGAAGAGCGCTCCAGGGCTCCCCTCCTCTGCGGGGGACGGGGGAGGAGTCCCGGGAGGAGGCTCTTGCCGGAGCTTCCCTCCTCTGGGGGGGAGGGGGGAAGGCGCGTGCCAAGGATTCCCTGCCCCAGCCAACACCCTGCCCCCTGTTCCCACTGGCGCTCTGCTCCCACTGGCATCCTGGCCCCTGCCCCTGCCGGCACCCTGTCCCCACCCCAGCACCCTGTCCCTTGCCTCCACTGACACCCTGTCCTCTGCCCCAGGCCCTTGCCCCGGAACCCACTGGCCCCCTGTCCCTTGCCCCAGCCCCCCTGTCCCTTGCCCCAGCACCCATTGGCACCCTGTCCCTTGCCCTGGCACCCAGTCTCCTGCCCCAGCACCTACAAGCACCCTGTCCCCTGCCCCAGCACCCATTGGCACCCTACCCAGCACCCTGTCCCGGTACCCCCTGGCACCCTTCCCCAATACCATGTCCCCTGCTCCCACTAGGACAGTTGGGGCCACATTAGTGAGGCTTGTGGGGGTTTTGGAGGAGTTTTTATTTTGCATCTCACTTGTGTGGCCCCAACTGACTTCTGTGGGTCAGTGACCCCTGACTCAAAACAGGTTCCCTGCCCTTCTCATAAATAAAGACAATGCAGAAACTTTTTGTGTTTGACATAGTATTTTATTTAAAAATGAAGCCTGGCCAGCAAACCTCCAGTTGGGGCCAAACCCCCATCTGCCCACAGCATCAGAACACTTCTACACTCCCCCTTCCCCCAGACCCTCAATCTGAACCTATCGTACACTGGAACCCCCTGTCCTGAGCCCCTCACTTACCCTGACCCAAATTCCTGCACCCTCATATCCACAAGCCTGTGGCTTGCTTAGTACCCCAACCCTACTTCTGACCCCAACACTGCCTGGCCTGAAGCCCCCTCCCTGAGCCAGCGTCCCCTTCTCCACCTCCTCCTGCATCCAGATTTCCTCCCAGAGCTTGCACCTCTCACCCCTTCCCACACCCAAATCCCTCATTCCCACCCCAGAGCCTACACATCCTGCCTCAGCCCAGCGAGGGTATGGCTAGACTGCAGGAGATTTTCAGGATTCCGGAGATATCCCAGAAAAACTCTTCTGCATCCAGGGATGTGTTTGTTCTTCTGCTTTTTTTAGTGGAAGAGCAAATGTGCTCTTTCGGTCACCCCTATATTCCTCTTTCCACGAGGAATAAGGGGGTTTCCAAAAGAAGGGATTTTTCTGACATTTGGTCCAGTCTAGACAGGCCAAATGTTGGACAAACCTCTTCCTACAGAAGAATTGGGGGAAAAAAGCAGCAGTATAAGGGTTGGGGATAGCAAGTGATGGAGAGGAGGAGAATAGAAGGGAAGGGGCGGGGCTTCAAGGAAGGGGCGGGGCGGTAGATCTTGGCTTGTTCTGTCATTTAAAAAGTGATCTTGGGTGTAAAAAGTTTGGAGACCACTGGTCTAGAGGGTAGGAAAAGAACTTGCAGTGTTCCTTCTAAGCTGTGCGGCAGCACAGCTTTGCAGGTGATTGATCAGCCCTGTGAAGCTGTGCTGCCTCGCAGCTTATAGGGATCACTGGATCGCTCATCAAAATGTTTTCATTTCACTTCCATGAAATGCATGTCTTTATAGCTGTTTAGATTGGATATTTTGATTTACAAACTATACCATGTAGCAATAAGTAATAGGCTTGGAATTTGATCTCAAAGCAGTGGCATGTAGTGAACCAAGAATGAGGCTCAGAATCTGGTGAAATCCTACTGGTCCAAATTTCTATTTCGCCATACAGAAATATACCTTGTGGTTCTTTGTTTATGCCAAACTACTTTTGAAGTGCAGGCTTCTGCCTTCAGCAATCCTTCCTGTAGATATTAGAGACAGGCATGCAATGATTGACGTAAGCACTGAAAAATGAGAGGTTCCCAGGAGTGCCCAGTGTATTTGTGGGAGCAGAAAAGGCAGGTTTTGGGTCCCGTAGGTTTTAGTTAGTCATCCAGATAAATACAGCAACAGGGCAAATTTGAAGATGGTAGAAGCTTTAAACTGTAGCATTCTGCTCCTAGGGCTGCCAGGTGTCCTGCATGGACCTGCACAGGCCGCTATTTTCGCCTCCTGTCCAGTAAAAAAATTCAGAAAATACCGGACACCTGAAATGTCCTAACATGTCCAGTACTTTCTGATTTTTTTTTTCCCGGCCAGGAGGCGAGAATCCCGGGTGCTTCCCTGGTTCCACAGGGGAGCTGTCTGGCCCGGAGCAGGAAGTCAAGATGGCGGATGGCCGCCGGCAGCCTGTTAGGGCCAAAGAGCCTCAAAAGCATTTCTTAAAGGGGCCATGCATTTTATTTTATTTTATTTCTTAATAACTCTCGGGGTCTTCTTTTTTTTTTTTTTTTGCTCAACAACTTTGGTCTCCCCCTTTTTTTTCCCTCAGAATTTTTTCCCTGATGTTTTTTTTTGGGTGGGAAGGGGTGTTCAATATTTTTGGTTAAACCATCTGGCAATCCTATCTGCTCAGCTTGGCAGAGGTCACTGTAAAACTGGGGGATCTGTGTCAGATGATGTGCAAGTGGAGAAAACACATTGGTATCATCTGCCATATATGCTTTTGGTGTGTAGAATCCTGAAATGAGTGTCAGCGTCATGTGATTAAAAAAGTAATAACGATAATAATAATGAATAATATAACTCACTCTGCTTTCCCTTTTCCATCCTCCTAAAGGCAACAAAATCTCTTCCAGTGTTACTATTGCAGGTTTTTCAGGTGCAGCCCAGTGTGGCAGGAGACATTCAGGTTTCAACCTTTTGTCAGGATTCTTTTGCAAGATTAAGAATGGCGAGTGCACCAAAAAATTGCAATCCTCCACCCCTCAAATTCACATATTTCAAATGGTAAAATTTGATACATAAAGTTTAAAAGCTGTGGTAGTAATATCTAAAACCTCCCAATTTTGCACATAAACCATAATCTTGTTTTTAACTATGGGGATTAATTGTCATGAGTTAGACCAGTGCTTCTCAACCTTTTTTTTTATAAAGTACCCCTTTAAAAAAAATAAAATGAAAAGTACCAGTAGTACCTACAGTTTTCAGACACACAATTTTTTTCTACCATTGCAACACATTTGTTTAAACAACTTAATCGTAGCTGGGCAGATGATGAAATTTTTGGGTATAAAAAGTACAAAAATAATGAAACGCTGTAAAACTTACAACAAAAATTCAGTTTTCTCCAAATTTCAGTTGTTGACGTACCCCCCAGACTTCTCTCGAGTACCCCTAAGGGTACTCGCACCACTGGTTGAGAAACACTGAGTTAGACTGTGGAGAGAGGTGTTAAGGTGTCTTTTTGCTTTGTTCTAAATCCTTCACTTCCCTCTTTCATTCTGGTGGCACCAGTAGAGGAGAAAAATATTTTCTCAGCCAGTGCCCTTACCCTTTGCCGCATCCCAACCCTTTGCTTCCTCCCGGAGCCCCCTCCCGCATCCTGAACTCTTCATTTCTGGCCCCACCCGAGAGCCCACACCCCAGCAGGAGCCGTCATCCCCTTCTACACCTGAGTGTGCTCAATATTGTGAGCATTCATGGCCCTCCATATAATTTCCATACCGAGATGTGGCCCTCAGGCCAGAGTTTGCCTATCTCTAGTTTATTGTATCTTGAGCACAATATTAGAAAACTTTTAAACATTTATTTTATATATGTGATGATAGTTTGGGCTATCTCATGGTATGTTTCATTCCTTATTATGGTAATGAATTGAATAAGTGGCCTGGGACATGTTCCACTGGTTTTTTACATATTTGTCCTCCCGTTGATCTTGCAGGAGTGCCACTGAGCATCCAGAACTGCACAATTGCATCCCTGTTAGTCACTTCTGGGACCAGAGTGAACCAAGACTTTTTGTGTGCGAAGCGCTCCTTGAACCAAACCTGCAGTTTCCAGACAAGCAGCAGATGACAGAGAGCTCAGAAAGCACAGTATGATTTTTCTCTTGCTCTGTTTTGATTTATTTTTATCCCAGAAATGAACTGTTGGTTCTGGCCTCACTAAATTATCTGTTTAGGTACTGTGACCCCGTGCACAGAAAGCAGTAGCCAAATAAACTTTTAAGTGCCCGGTACTTGTAACTTCTATTGGTCTTAATACATTTTTTTGTGAGCAGTAGGTTTTATGCTGCACATATTAGAACTCATTGTGAGGAAATAGGAACATCTCCTGGGCAGTTTAGAATGTTTTTTCTTTAAGCTGTTGTGACAGTATCAGGTCATATGGCTACAGGTGAGTGGTAAAAGGCAAGTATAAAGTAAAAGCCCCAGATTAAACAGGTCCCTTTTCCATGGGTCAATAAAAAGGGCTACTCCAGAGCAATCATATCACTTGGAGTCAATCAGGAACTTGCTAGAACCAATTAACACAGGCTAATCAGGAGCCAACTAAGAACTGGCTAGGACTGGTTAAAAAGATTTCCCTTGATTTCAGTGTGCACAAGGAGCTAGGGATGTTAAATTTAGTTTAATCAACTAATCGACTAGTGGATGGATTTTCGATTAGTCAATTAACGGGGAGTGGTCTCTTAATACATTTAAAAAGCAGAGACGCATCTGGGACTAGGTACCAGATCCTGGTCCCCAGGGCTCACTCCTGGTCCCCGCGGAGACGGTGCTAGGGGGAACTGGCTTTTAAGTCAGCTAGTCGAGGGACTAGTGGACTATCCAATAAGCTTTTGCTTAGATAAGAAGGCACTGCGGAAGGACTGGCAGGGACAAATGCTATCAGGTACCAGAGGAAGGTCCTGCAGTAAGGATAAAGAAGGTGCTGGGGAGAGGCAGTGGGGAAATGGCCCAGGAAATCATAGCTGTCACATAGCTGGTTCAGAAAACATTACAGACAGCTACTATCCACAGAGTGCCTGGGCTGGGATCCATATGGCCAACTCCTACTTGCCACAGGAAAGTAGATCTGGACAGTGAGATACACTAGAGAGGAAGGACCATTTTGGAAGGGGCAGCAGAGATTATAGGGATTGATCTCCTCTCTTTTCCCCATGCGGAGCAGTGATGAGGATGGCTAAATAAACAGTAAGTTTGTGCCCCTGGGGGATGCTGAAATCCCAGGGTATTGTAGTTTTGTTTATTCCCACAGAAATTCAAAGAGACTGATTTTTATCATGAGATTCGTGGAGGGGGGGAGGATTTCTGGAGGATTTGCAGAAGGCTCCACTGCTGCTCTTCACTGCAAATGTGTAGGGTGTTTCCACTAGTAATGGCTGAGTAAAAGCATGAAAAACATGGCAAGTTACAAAGTAAGAAGGGAAGGGAAATGATTGTGAAGGAATCTAAATCTCAGTGTTGCAGGTAGAAGTGGGTCTGAACCAATATCTGAAATTTGGAGCTATTCAAAATGCAAGCCTTGATCTGGATTAGAAATGTGCAAGTGAGGTCTGTTTATCAGTGGGTTAGACCCCAAATCCCAGCTCTGAAACACCATTCCATTGTGGAATGTGGGTCCAAATTTTCTATCTTGGGTCCTTCTCTAGTAACAAGGTACATTTAGTTAGAATGGTAAAGCCCCTCAGTTAAAGTTGAACTGCAAAGTACCAAAAAAAAGTCCTCTATACTGCTTCTTTGAGATAGCCTTGACATCTCTTTATTTTACTTCCCAGAAATGGCTCTTCTCTGCTTATTTTTTTAATTTATTTTTTAAAGTGGTGCATTAACATTAAATGTTGTTCACATTTAATCTTACCAGAGAGCCAGTCAAATAAATCTAAGGCTTTTCCTTGCTAATGTTCTTGCAGCACTCCTGACCTCACTGCTCTCCAATACTTCCTCCACCTTTGCTCTCAAGTGGGGGTCCCTATACTTTTCCCTTGGATTACTATGTAGGTCCATGTTGCCCCTTCCAGGGTCCAGATCTGTGCATAATCCTGCCCTCTCCAGATCACAAAGATCAGGTCCTTGCATTTCTCTTACCTGATGATCTTGGGAAAATCTTTGGATTATTTTATTAGTGGGAAAATGATATGTGAAATTTAAATTGCAGTCTTGCGTGGCACTACATCCTAGACCTCTGGAGACCTTGACAAGGCCCCCCAGCAAAGAGAAAGACATGAAAACTTGATATTTCTAATATGAAAAAGCAGCAGAACAAAATGTTTGGCTTTTAAATAACTTTGAAACTTTAAACGTAAAGAAGCAGAAAAGGGCCAAATAATTTACAATTTAAGGCCTCCTATTCATCAAAACATTTAAACCTGCCCTTAATTGTAAACATGGGAGTGGTTCTACTGACTTCTGTTGGAACTAGATGCTTCAAGTTAAGTATGTGCTTAAGTTCTTCGCTGAATTAGCAAATGTCTTTGTTGCTGTGATAACCCGAAGCGATCTCTGAGCTTCTGCCACCACTGAGCAGCAATAGTAAACAAATAAATATTGTTCTTCAAATCTACAGGGAGGGTTATTGACATCCATAGATATTGTTATACAGACAAAAGGTTAAATGATCAGCATCCACACTATTTGGGTTGCTGAATGACAGTTAAAGCCTGAGAAAAGACAGTCTGTAGTGAAATACTTTGTTTGAGCTTTAAAAATGGCACTAAGAATAATGCTGGATTAAAAATAATAATGGTTAAAGCAGATGTGAGTGTTTCTTTAAGCTTCTGTTGGATCTTTAAAACAGCTACTTCTGGTGCAGGAGTGTGCTGGCAGGAGCTTCCCTTTTCAGGAAAGGAGGGCTAATTCCTAAAAGACAGAGGGAACTGGCCCTTTGCAGCAGGAACTAGTCTAACATGCACAATAACTTACTGGCCACTTGCTGTAGGGAGGAAGTCTGTAGCTCTGCCCTCGCCAGCAGATGTGTATATGGTGTGTGTGTTCAAGTGAAAACTGCCATGTGAAAATAAAATAAAAAAGCTAAAAAGGGATACTGCACCATGAAAACAAAATAATCCTTTCTTCCCCCTTTCAGCCAGATGTTTTGATTATATCATTCTTCAGTACTGAAGAACATGGCCTTTTGCTTCAGGACAGTTTTCCATTGCCTTCAACCTACCAGGCTCTTCTGGGCATCGAAGTGCCTCATTATTACTTTGCAAAAAAGGTGAGAGCTCACACAGAGGACATCCTTTGTTACTTCTGCCCTAACCACCTGCTGACACCTTTCCTTGCACATAAGGCCAAATTCAACCACGTGGAGGCTGGCGTCAGCAGGCACTGTGCCAACAAAAGTTGTGACAAAGACTCTGTCTACACTGCAATAAAAAGCCTCTGGCACCAAATCTCAGCGCTCAGGTCAGCGGACTAACGCTCCTGGGGCTCAGACTGTGAGGCTAAAAATTGCAATGTAGCCTTTTAGACTGAGGCTGGAGTCTGAGCTCTGAGACCCTCCAAGCCTGCAGCCTGAGCCTTGCTAGCCCGCATCAGCTGGCTTGGGCCAGCTATGGCCATGCCTGAAGTTTTTTATTGCAACATTCCATGCATGTGTAAAAGGTGCGCGATATACAAGCAAAGGAGATGGGGCAGTTATCAGGTAAAGTAAGTAATGAGAATGTGAAAGAATCCTGTTTCTACTTTAATTTATGCCTCCACCATCCCTGATACTCTTGGGTATAAAATTTAACTTTGGCATAAATGGGTGCAGTTCCTGTTGACTTAACTAGGAGCTGCAGACCGATTACATTAGGACTGAAATTAGTCCCCACAAAGTATCAAAAGGGTGTAAGCTACTCTCAATTTCCACTAATTGGTGGAATGCCTAATTGGTGCAAATTCCCCTCACTCATCCTGTAATTTTTGGGAAGTTTGGATGTGGATCCAAATTTTGTGGTTAGTTTCTAATCTCTTAAAAATAGGGACTAAACAAGATACCTGCCTCTGGATTATCTCAAACTTTGGGGAGTTTAGATCCAGATCTGAGCTTTGCAACCCAGGCATGTTTCTAATAAATGGACTACAATAACCTTTCCTTGCAGATCTAGCTTTTATCTGGATTACATCGAATTTTTTTTCCTTTCCACGCATTGCAAGAGGAAAAAGCTGCTGCATTCCACTTCCACCTTATGCATGTTTTTCTTCATGCTCCATGTTTATATTATACTTTGATTTACACCTTTCTCTCTCTCTCTCTTTCTGTATTGTTTGTTGCTGCCATTAGTTGTTGTTTCGGAGAGGATATGTCTATAAGCCTGTTGTAAGTATCTATAACTGTCCCCATCCATAGTTTTCATTCATCTGCTTCTTTTCCCTCTCCAATTCCATTCTTTTAATCAGTATCTTTCTCTCAAAGGTTAAATTGCTAGTTGTTTATTTTCTGACACAGTGAGCATATCTTAGCTTTGTGAGCCAAGGGCTATTTTAAACATGGGAAAGTCTATTTAACAGAACAAACCTGGCTTAGGCCAAGCTGTAGTGCAGACTTAGGTTGACGTTGGGCAGCTTTCATTGACCACATTATGTCAGCATCCACACCACAAGTTTGCTCCAGACAATGCAAGCGTCCTGCTGCATCGACATATAATAATGCCATGGATACCTCAATGAAAGATGTAGGGCTCACAGCTGTGCAGTTAGGGTGACTCAGTGTCTGTGAAAAACCCTGCAGGTTACTTAATTACTCCATGCTGAAGCCGTGAAAACACAAGTCTGGCTCACACCTGGGATTGTCACCCGGGGGAAGGTGGGAGGCTCCAGCTGAAGCCCAGCTGCTCCCTGGGCTCTGGCTTGCTGCTTTCCTGCTCTGAGCTGGGCTGCTCCCAGCGTCCCTACTCCTCGCTCCCAGCTAGGCTGTGCCCTCCCAGCTCTCTGCTTCCAGATGGGCTGCCCCCTAGCACTCCTCTGTCTGGGCTGGGCTGCGTCCACTTGGCTCCCCACTGGGAGGGCTGCCCCCTGGGGTCCTTGTTTGGGAGGGTTTCCCCTACCTGGCTCCACGTTCTGAGCCAGGCTGCACCCACCAAACTCTCCACTCCCTGAAGGGACCCTGGGTAATGCCTAGACTCTGGAGTCCAGTTCCCTGCAGGGATCCCAGCTACTCCAAGCTACTGGATCCCTGCCAAGAACCCATGGGAGGGGGCAGTCGGGCTCTCAGCAGGGAGCTGCATGCAGAGCTGAGAGCCTGGGCACCCACCCTGCCCCTCTTAAGTCAGTAGAAGTGCTCTTGGTGAGGATTCACACCGCCAACAGAAGGAGAGTAGTGTGCATGGACGGCGGGTAATGTAGGCAAGGGAAGGCATTGTCTTCCCCAAACTGCCTACACGGCCCAGCCGTCTGGGTGGAGCTGGGACTGCACCGCATGGCTCCCTGGTGGCCGGGGAAGGCTGCAGTCATACCACACAGCTCCCCAGCAGCCAGGAAAGGCTGGGGCCATGTCACATGGCAGCCCCTGCCCTCCACTGTTGGGGGGAAGAAAGGTTGTGAAAGGGTATGGATTTGGGGGTAGGAGTGTGGCTTTGGGCGGAAGGGGCGGGTCTTCGGCTGCCTTCCCCAGCTGGGCCTTCACCCACCGCCCATGGTAGAATGGTCATAAACCACCACAGTAATTACCACAGTGACTCTGAGTTGACCTAACATAGGTTGACTTAAGTTTGTAGTGTAGACATGCCCTTATTTAGTCTGAGTTTCAGCCCATATGTCTCTTCTGCATTGTAATGTCTTTGCTTCTGATCCAGGAATTCCCCATATTGTATCTAATACTTGTTTGTACTATTGGTTTGTATTACTTAGTCTGTCTGATACATCAGGTGTTTTATTCATTTGTATGTGGCTTTACATGTGCTCTGGTATCGTCTATAGATTAGCTCCCTGAGAAGTTAACATATGACTTTTCCCTACTCTTCTCTTGACAGTGAAAATGGCTTGAAGGGACTGCCCAGATTAATTAGAATGAGGCAGTTCAGCATCCACATTGGCTCAGACCAAATTGTTTCATTGCATTTGACCTGTGTAAAGTTCCTTCTTAAAGTCTAATGGTACTCTTTGATGCTGGTGACACAAAGAAGGGACTCCTCTTGTTTTGTTCAGAAGAATAGTTACATTGCTCGCTGATAGCTCTGAGTAGAGTTGTAATTTTAATCTTACTGAGATTCAGGGCCATTTTTGTGGAATATGGTTTTAAATCTGATTACTAATAATGGGATTCCTCAGATGAAGATGATTAAAAAATAAGAGGATCTGGATAGTTAATGTAAAAAAAATTCATCATTGGACAGAGACCAATCATAGAAAGTTTCATCCTGAAAGATTCAGAAATGTGGGAGTTGTTATAGAAACTATTATGAAATCTTGATTGTAGTGGTTATTTTTGGTCTTGCTCTAATAGTGTACAAGCCTCTTGTCTGTAACTGATGAAATACAAATGTCGAGCCTCATGATTTATGTGCTTTAGTAATTTTTAGAGACACTCTTTCCTATATTCACAGGCACTTTGAAAAGTTGTATAATATTAATTATTTTGACAGCTATAAGAGTTTGACCTCACTCCCGTTTAAGTTGAAGGGAGTTTTGTTACTGACTTCAAGCTGTCATATGGTTAAAATCTTGCAGAAATCTGTATTTGTAGATCAAGGGAGTGTGTTGACACCTGAGTGGCATTTGAATGATGGAAGTTTCCTTGCAGCCAGGGGAAGCTGAGAAAGAAACTGAGAAGGAATCTGGCTCAGTCCAACTCTCACAGCTGGTTGCTAAAAGGCCCATGAGAGATTTCATTGGTCTGGAAGAGTGTGACAAAGCTACCCGTGAAGCCATGCTGAACTTCAGCTTCTATCTAACCATTGGGGACATGGATGAGGCCTTCAGAGCCATCAAACTCATCAAAAGGTGGGATCTCAACATTTATAATGACTCGTGCAGTGCTGGGACTTATTTTTACTTTTGTTATGTGAAGTTTTGTTCCCTTTAGATGTCTTTAATTTTTCTTCCTTCTCTTTGCCCATGCTCTAATCAAACTGAAACCTTTACTCTTTAGGTATTATATTAACTTTTTCTCTGCAGGCCAGTACTGTACCAGTCATGGTGGTGTCATTCATTGAGCTCAATGAAATGTTGGGACATACCTAGTGTATCTAGCAGTACAGCAGGTGGGATGTACCTGACATGGTCAGCAGTAGTCAAACGAACTTCTATGACTGTATGATGTTGGGCATTTCCTCTTAGTGCCTATGATCATGTTACGTTTAATGCTATTAATTGGTAGTCTTGACTCTATGTGTTTTCTCTCTGTGTGCTGTCCCAGACAGCTGGCCCGGCAGACCTGTAGCAAACCAGCCAATGATCACAAGATCCATTAATCTTAGGTGCACTAATGCATTTATGCCTGTTTCAATGGGCTAACTCAGTTAGTTGTGGGACTTTCCACTGTCCCCTAGGTCAGCCAAAGACATTCCCTCCGAGACTCCATTTTATGTACTTATACAAACAAGTTACGTATTACCCCTGTGACACAGTTACTGTCTGCCATTACCTTGAATATGGTGGTTTGATCAAAGCATCTATATTCATCATACTGCCATCCTGATCTTGTCTTTGAGAGGTCAGTATGTTCTCATTCTCTTTTGAGGGGAAGAGGGGTGTTTGTACCATATTGACTATTGAGGTACCATCCTTCTGGAATGTGATTTTGTGTATCCTGTCTAACCTTTCTTAGGACTGTGGGTGTTTTTGCAATACCAGCCCTGTTCTTGCCAGGTTCTGAGAGCTTGGAAGAAGGCATACACTGACTTTTTGCCATTTTGCTCTATATCAGCAAAATTTGACCTCTACTTTTGTTTAGGCTTTAGGCCTCACACCAGGCATTGGATACATGAGCTTATGTCTCAGGCTCCCTTCCTATAACAGGGAGATGTATTTAATATACCATAATATCATCTGTATCACCTGAATTTCATGATTAATTACAAAATGGACATTATGAAAATATTAATATGTGAGCTGAAATATGCTGTTGTTTAGGCATTTGGTACAGCTGCACAAGTCAGGACTTAACTAAACATCTGTATTTCTTGATCTGTTTGAAAACACTTGGCCTTTGGATTCAGATGTCTGGGGTTACTTATTACTTGTTATCTCAATACAATGCTAATTAAAGTAATACATTTTAAAATTTCACTGAAGGATAGCCATCACTTTTCAAGGACAGATTTGCAAAGAAAATATTCTGACCATGTGGATTCTTTCTTTTGTTAAAAAGACAAAACATGATTGATAATGATTGATCTTATTATTTACCATTCAAATACAAAGTACAGTATATTGTCTAATGGGGATTGAACATTCACCGTTTTATTTATACATTTAAAATAAACACGGTAATACTAAGTATTACAATGTTACTGACCACATGATTTTTAAATTTTAATGTACATATTATAATATAGATATTGCAATATTAGCTGAAATAATATGTCTTAAATATTCCAATACTTAATTTTTTAAAAACTGTAATTCATTATAGCACAATTATTTTTAGAAAATACCTTAGTTTTCTGTAAAATATGTCAGGGGAATGGAAACAAACTTCAGTTTTTTTATAAACTGGTGTAAGAAGAAACTCCTCAGCTATATAGAACTCTGCTTTGACTGTCTAGAGCAGTGTATTGGGGTGCAGAATTCTGCAGCATGGCAACTGGGGCCTGCGTTCCTTATTATATGAGAATGTGGGTGCAGAGTAAAACTCAAAGGCCAGCTTGAGGAGCACTTCTTAACAAAGAGAAACAAAATATAAAGGAGACAGTGAAAAAAGTGAAAAGTCGAGAATTCAGCTGGGAGCAGCACAGAAGCCTTAGAGAGATTTTATAATGTTTGTGGCTCAGTCACTCAGTCTTATCAGTGAGTATGATCAAGGTAACATCTTTTACTAGAAATTTTTAAAACATTCCTCCTTGCTGCTCGTCCTTTTGTAGCACTTGTATTTAGGGACTTCTGCACTGTAGTTTTTGGCTTGCTGGTTTGCTTCCTGATATTACATGAAAATTGTTGACATGAGCTGTATCATGTCACTTATGCACTAGAGGTCTGATCTTTCAAGGTGCAGAATACCTTCAGCTACCACCAATGTATTTGGTACTGAGGGGTCTGTCCTGCAAGAATCAATTCTTCAATGCCCAGTTCTCTAACTTGGATGCTCTGATCTGAGTCTGTGTGGCAGATATATTCCCAAGTCTGCTTCAGGTACCAGTGTGGCTGTGTAGAGTGAACATGCTGACTTAGGCGCCAAAGTTTGAAAATTGCATGCCAAGTCTGCAGATTTTCTGGGAAAAGGTAATTTGGGATTTTCATTTATAGTAGCCATTTCCAATAAAATAAGTTAATGGTATATTTGGGAGCATTGGGAGGTCATGGTAAAAGCTCTTCACATACACATTAACCCAGTGTAAGCAATGATGTACACTTTCAGCACAGTGGGTAGGGAGTTCTAGCTGTGTACCTCTCTTTCAGTGTTAATGGCACCTCTAGTTGCCTGCAAAATTAACTTAAACACTCCTAAAGCCCCTGCTTGTAAGAACAGAATAGCATCTGAAAACACACACTCATTTTTTTGATTTCCATAATTTACAAATGTCTGTAATTATACTACTTGCTTCTGGGATGATAGATTGTGTGCCATGCTTCAATGTGGAAGGAATGTTATGGCCAAATTAGATGTTCTTAAAAATTGGGTGGGTTTGGCACATAGTAAAGGAAACATTACTTAAGCCTAAACTGAGCTGTTGTAAATGTTGACACCCATGACAAGTTTCCTGCTCTGTCAGACTGTCTTTCTATTGGATCCAAAGGCAGGTTGTGAACACAGCTGAGGCCTTGAGCATTTTGTGTTGTCATTAGGGAGCAGGATAACATCATTCAAAATAAGGAAAGAATGTAAAGTCAGAGTTTGCCTTTTTCCCATTTTCAGTCCCCTCACCACACATTCTGTCTCTGCCATAGTTGAAAACTCCTGACACATATGTCTGTGAAGTTCTGTCAGGATGCTTGTTGTGCTGACGACCTAATGTGTTTCCACTGTACAGTAGAGGAAGAGAGGTGGTGTGTAACATATATATATATATATGTGTATATATATATATATATATATATATACATATATATATATATGTATATAAAATTATGTGTATTATACATATAGATTGATAGATGGAGCCCATCCACATAATAATTGGGGGCCTCTTTCCAAAAAAAGTGAGCTTTGTGATGTCCTTAAACACTTACTTTTAAATTACAGTGTATACTTAGTAGAAAAGAATTCCAATGCAAGTCTCATCAGAGGATGCTTCCTTTTCAAGCACATACTCTCAGCATGGTGACTCAACATAGTCATTCTCCAGCCCCCGGCGGAAGTGAGCAGTCAGGGTGCGGCTAATGACAATGACCCGAGGTGCCATGCAGTCCTCCCGCCTGTGAAGGATGTTCCATATGAGGATGGCAGCTGACAGTGTGGCCAGGAGGCAGGCCCCAATGTTCAGGTAGCAAGACCAGGACAGGTTGGTGTAGGGTCCGATACGATAGAAAGTTACCAATCCAATGACCAGAACAAAACCTGCAAGCAGAGAGAGATTTTTAAAATACGTAATTCTCTTGAATTTCTCTAGCAAGTTTTATCCTGAAGGATCCCACAATGTGTCAAAAATTATACACAGGGATCACTTTACCCAAAAACATGCAGCCCTTGTGGGGTGAAATCCAGGAGGTTTCCAGCAGAGCACAGAGACATTGTACAACAGGACAATATGAGAACAGAAAAAGATTTATCCAGATGAAATTACAAGTACAATTTAGGAGAATGGAATGTAATATTCAAGCTTAATTTGGAGAGACGTCTGAGGTTAAACCTTTTAAAGGTATTAAATGTGTCATCAGAGGTACCAAATCTCTAATGTGGTGAGGGATGCTTGACCTTCTAGCTCTGCCCTAGGTCCTGCCCCCACTCCACCTCTTCTTCCAAACCCCCACTCCTGCCCTGCCTCTTCCTGCCCCATTCCACTGCTCCTCCAAGTGTGCCCGACCCTTGCTGTTCCTCTCTGTCCCCTCCCCCAGAACCTCCTGCCTGCCACAGAACAGCTGTTCCTCAGTGGGCAGGAGGTGGTACAAGGGGAAGAGCTGGCCGCTAGTATGTGCTCAGCACCCAACACTTTTCCCCATGGAAGCTTCAGCCCTGGAGCACCCACACAGTCAGTGCCTACATGTGCAATGGATTCTTTAACATCCATGTATCAGAATCTCAGTGTATATCTTGACTGAAAGCCTGGGTACTTGGCTGGTGCCCTCCACATCAGGCCTGTTTCATTGCATTCTGATTTTAAATATCTTGTGCCCCACCGATCCTTTTTTTGTGTACTTCTTAGTTCTCATGTCCCAGTGATACTGTCGGTGACAAAGGCCTGTGATTTTTGTATGCCTCTTTCTACTGTTCTTACCAGTGGAGCAAGTTGGAATATCGATTAAAATATTTATAAAGCAACTTCCATCATTCAAAACATTACATTAACTCAGAAATAAATGTTTAAAAGTAGTTAAAACAAACCCATATAAACTACAAGTAGGTAAAGAAGGTACATAATCAAAAGAATAAAAAATATGCTGTAGTGAAAGAGATGGAGAATATAAGAGATGGAGAATATGTGAGCACTGCTGTTCGATTTGGTGGAGGAAAAAAGACCAAGGCTTCCTCACAGCGCATAAAATAAAACTATTTTTGTTAGCAGGACTGTTTCCCTTCACAGGCCCTTTGCCTGAACCCTGATTCAGACCAGCAACTAATCACGTGACAGCCTTTTCTCCTCTTGCAGTTTTGTGCCAGGTTCTGAATGGGAGGGATTCTGGAGATGGAGAGCTCAGAAAATGACACTTACTTGGCAGAGAGCATAAGTGAGTCATGGGAGCTCTTGAAGAGTAAAAATTGTAGGATCTGGTCAGTACAATCTGGGGCAGGCTAGACAGGAACTGACATTTGAGAGCAGAGAAAAGTGTGAGGCAGAAGGAAGAGGAACAGTGCAGTTGCATGGTTTCCAATTGCTGTGAATTAGTTTAGGGGCGAGTGAGTTGAGAGAAGGCTAACATGACATTTTTATAGCAAGTATTATTTTACAGGATGAGTTACAGCATCATTAGTCAACAGTAATCATGGCCAGGGTAGCCAGAAACTGATATTAGGCTTATAAATATGAGAGTTGAGCAGAAGTGTGAAGAGAGATCATATTGTTCTGTAAAAGGCTTATCCATAGATTCTGTGGCATGCACTAGGTTTCATTGTCAGTGTACAGAAGTCAAGACTTCTTTGTCCTGCAGTGAATACTATTTCAAAGATGGATATTTCTTGAAGCAAGGAACCCCAAAGTTTATTGGAGCAGTTTGATCCTGCACACTGCATATTTCTTGTTTGCTTATTATTATACCAACTAGCCAATTAGCCCGTCATAAGACGGGATTTTCAGGTCTCTCCTGCACGTCGGTCTTCTCTCCTGAGCCTCCAGTCTCTCGCTCCATCTCTCTCCCTCTCTCTCAGCTCTCCTCTGCCTCCTGCCTCTCTCTCTGTCTCTCTCTTTCTCTTCTCCTCCCGCTCCTGCCTCTCACTCGGGGGACCGTGGCACCCAAACGGCCGTTTGGGCTCCACACTCCCTGTGCTGCATGGGGAGTGCGGAGCCCAAATGGCCGCTTGCGCCACTTGCTCCCACACGGCGGCCCGGCTGAGCGGCGCAGAAGTCAGCTGAGCGCCACGGCGGGAGGTGAAGGGGGGCAGGGCGGTGACGTTCACGGCTAGGGGGCGGGGCCTGGAGCCGCTGTCACGCCACACGTCACCGCACTGCCCCCTTCCCTTCCCGCCGTGGCGCTTGGCTGACTTCTGCGCCGCTCAGCCGGGCTGCCGCGGGGGAGCAAGCAGAGCAAGCGGCCGTTTGGGCCCCGCACTCCCCATGCAGCACGGGCCGCCCAGAGGGAACAGCCAGCATTTCAGCAACAGCGCCGCCCAGAGGGAACAGCCAGCATTTCAGGCAACAGCGCCCCCCAGAGGGAACAGCTAGCATTTTGGCGTTACAGACTCACAGACACTGGGCTACTATATATATGACTAGCCAATTAGCCCGTATAAGACGGGGTTTTCAGGTCTCTCCTCCACATCAATCTTCTCTCCTGAGCCTCTGGTCTCTCGCTCCGTCTCTCTCTCTCCTCCTCCTACTGCCTCCCCCCCTCTCTCTCAGCTCTCCTCTGCCTCCTGCCTCTCTCTGTCTCTCTCTTTCTTTTCTCCTCCCCCTCCTGCCTCTCACTCGGGGGACCGCAGAGCCCAAATGGCCATTTGGGTGCCGCGCTCCCCGTGCTGCATGAGGGGTGTGGAGCCCAAACGGTCACTTGCGCCACTTGCTCCCACGCGGCGGCCGCGCAGAAGTCAGCTGAGCGCCATGGCGGGAGGCGAAGGGGGGTGGAACAGTGACGTTCATGGCCAGGGGGCAGGGCCTGGAGCCGCTGTCACGCTGCACATCACTGCCCTGCCCCCCTTTGCCTCCCGCCGTGGCGCTCGGCTGACTTCTGCGCCGCTCAGCCGGTCCGCCGCGGGGGAGCAAGCGGCCGTTTGGGCCCCACACTCCCCATGCAGCACGGGCCGCCCAGAGGGAACAGCCAGCATTTCAGGCAACAGCGCCCCCCAGAGGGAACAGCCAGCATTTCAGCGTTACAGACTCATAGACATTGGGCTACTATATATATGATACCAATGAGAATGTGCGCCAGCCAAGATTTGGCTGAAACATGGGTATGTGTATTCACTAAATCACAGTGCTAAATTCATCATGTTTACCTCCTTGTGGCAGCCTGGCCCTGTGATTATTCACTCTTGGGGAAGGATAGCTTTGTATTCTGCTGGGACTCTACCAGGACATCATATCTGTGGGAAAGGCTATTCTGTCCTCATTTGATGAGGTGTGTTCTAGGACGAGCCCAAAGGGCCTAGCTGGTATATGCATACTGTGTGCTTTGGTGCTGTGCAAAATAACGGTGCACCTTAATGTTGCAGTAACATGTATTCATTTGTTTAACCAAAGGGCATATTCTGGAATTTGATGCATCATTTGGCATACTAAAATAATACAATAGAACACTCTCATAGTATCAGTGCCTTCTGCTTTTATTAATAATAATATTGCCTTCACAAAGGAATTTGTTAGTGGCAGGAATCCTTTGACAATATTGAAACCTATTGACCTTTTTAATGAATATTGTTTTGTTTACCCCAGAACTTCCTTTAGAAGGAATTCAGTGAAAAGAGGAGGAGGGACTGGGATTCTGCCTTCACTTATTGTAGTGTGTAGTTTAGGATTAACAGTCTTGTCATCAGTGGAATAGGTTGATGCAAAACCAGTGTGAGAACAGAGTCTAACTCAGTATCAGTATTATTGAAAATGATCTTTTAATCAGATTTATTAAAATAATTGTTTCAATATTGGAACTAAAACTATTCCCACTACTTAAAATGACTGTAGTACCTTTGCATTCTTTAAATACGTATTTCTTTCATACTGATCAACACTAAGTTTCAGTGTTTCAGTAAACACCTGACAGGTGACCGCTGATGTGTCCAGATTAAGAGTTTCAGAGGAGTAGCCGTGTTAGTCTGTAACTAAAAAATCTCAAAAAAACAGGTCCTGTAGCACCTTAGAGACTAACAAAAATATATAAATAGTATCATGAGCTTTCATGGGCACAACCCTATTCTTCTTTCGTTATGCCCTGCGCTGCATGGAGCCAGGGGTCAGCGCCTTGTGGCCCTGCTTTGAAATGCCAAGGAGGTGTTTCAAAGGGTCAGTGCTGCACATCTGAGCCCTGGATCAGCTGTGCGGCACTGCCCCTTTGAAGCGCCGCTTTGCAGTACCCTCTCTTCCCCCCCACTCTTCTGATAGAGGCAGCAAGGGCGGGGAATCGACTAGTCGACTCGACTATCCAATAAGCATTTGCTTATTGGATAGTCGTCTAGTCCTTAACATCCTTAAGTGGAATGGTAATATAGTGGAAGGACTCTAAATCATGACACCTTTTGGATTGGCAGAAGGTCCTTATTGAGGGCAGGATGGCGCTATCTCAGGAGTCACAATCCCTCTCTCTCAGCATCCAGTCGTGTAGGGGAAGTATGCACATTGTTGCATTTCTTTGGATGGAGAATCCAGCTCAGCAGACCTGTGCATGAAGGCAAAGACACGGCCCTTTTCCTTCCAGGTAGTTTTTGCTGCATATGAATCATTCTTGTGCTCTTCTAAGCTCAGGGATTGTGAGCGTGAGCTGTACCTGCACAGAGAGGTGTAAGCAGGAAGTGGAATTTCCTTGCGCCCATCCACCCTTTAGGACTTCCCCAGGGAACAGTTTCACGGTCAAGAGCTGCAGGTGTAGATAAGTGGTTCACAACAGCTCAGTCTTACTTAGTAACATGTGATCCATTCCCAAAGAAGGAATACATTCAGGCTACACCCACACTACAGAAATCACTTGAGTAACATCGGCGTCAGCCTAGTCTAAGAGGATGTGACCTTGCTGCCATATAACAAGAATTCTGTGTGGTTAAATACTCCAGTGTTGTACTCAGTCATGGTTCATAGTACCACAGCAGCTGCATTACCTTTCCAATGCTTTCACTGGGTATTGGAAAAGAACTTGTGTATCCCTTATGGGAATTTTGTGTGGAAATGGTGTAAATCTAGTAACTCACCAAATGGAACTAGGAGCCACACTCCTCTTTTCTGTCTGTGGCCCTACAAGGACAAGATCTTCTATATCCTTCATTCCACAAAGCTGGATTGCAGGGAGGTTTGTGCACACCCTATAATGGTTTTACTGTACTACATGGTTCCATGATTTTCTGTTGTTAGCACTTTAGTAGATATTAATTATCTGTTTACCTCAACTGAGAAACTTGAGGAGAAAAGTCACATTGGAGTCATGGATCATAACATGTTAAGACAATTCTTATGAGCCAGACATCTGGATAAGGATACATCTGTAGACCCTGATGCTGCGGATTTGCTGTTATTAGTTTCTGACATTTGAGACCTGATCCAAAGTCAGTGAAAGTCAGTGGACTCCTTTTGATCTCAGTGAGATTTGGATCAAGCTCCTGGTAAAAACTCTGCCAGCCTGAGCAGTTCCTGCCAAATGATCTTGTTAAAAATTTTAACTATCATGACATATTTCAGTTTGAAGTATGGACTATGTTCTGGAGTTTTTCAAGACCTCTGGGTTCATCATGTCTTATATCAGTTCCATCTGATGTCCTGAAGAATAGTAATTGAATGACTTTGGCTGCGACTAGGAAACGAAGTTTGTGAGACATATTATGAGACAGCTGTATAGATACATTATACCCATGTACATATAAACATATGCAGTGTAGTAGAAATTACAGATGAAAAGCTGTTATGTCATCTTGTCTGTTTACATCTGTAGTGCTATTATTCTCCACAGTGTGTTTCCTACATCGGTATATATTTATACTCTGCACACAGTCCGTGATTGCATAGCTGACTGGGACCTTGCTCGTCATGCACAGTATTTCTAATTTGGAGGTACATTCAACAGTGAGGTGCATTCAAAAATCCTGGGGCTAAATATTCAATTCTGTGTACAGACCATGAGATATATTGCTTATTAGTATTTATGGAAATAAAATGATCCTGTTAATTCTGTTTTGCTTTGCAGCCTTTGCCATGAAAAGCTTGCAATGCAAAAACAATGTCTGAGAGGACTGGGGGAGAGATGTAATGAGAAGTGTGAAGGATCAAGAGCATTGAACATAAGTCATGTTCCATCATTGGGAGGGGGGATTTAAAAAAATTATTTACAGTGTTTCATTTCATTCTGTTCCCTGGTCCTTTACTTGAAAGTATTGGGTCTAGGGATGTTAACTAGCGATTAATTTACTAGTCGAGCAGTCGATGGAATTTCCATTGACTACTTGACTAGTTGATAAGCACTTCCGCGTGGAGCTTAGGATCAGTGGGGGACTCAGGCTATGTCTACACTGCAGGCTTCTTGTGCAAGAAGCTTTTTGCGGAAGAAATCTTCCGCAAAAACTTCTTGCGCAAGATCGCATCCACACTTCAAAAGCGCATCGCAAAAGCAATGCGCTTTTGCGCAAGAGAGCGTCCAGACTGCATGGATGATCTCTCGAAAGAAAGCTCTGATTGCTAGTCATAGAATGGCCACCAGGGCACTTGTGCTTTTTTAGATTGGCTCTTTTTGCACAAAAACCCCCTCTTGCCCATCCAGAGACACCTTTTTCCGCAAGAGCTCTTGCGCAAAAAGGAGTTATTTCTCGTAGAAAGAGGAATACCTTCACCGCAAAAACCCCTCTGTTCTTTTGATTTACTGTAAATTTACTTGCGCAAAAACGCGCTTGAGGTGTAGACGCTCCGTGGGTTTTTATGCAAACACCCTGTAGTGTAGACGTAGCCTCAGAGTCCCATGTTGGCCCCAGGCTCCATGCTGCGCTTCCTCTTTGAAATGCACAAGAGCCCCTGCTGGGGATTCTTGTATATTTCAAAGCTGGCACGCCAGTCCCCAGCTGATCCTGGGCTCTAAGCAACGCTGCCGCTTTGAAATGCCTCATGATCCCAGGCTCCACCTGGCATTTCAAAGCGGCAGCACCACACTGAGCCCATTGTCAGCTGGGGAGTCCCCAGCTGATCCCAGGCTACAAGCCACTTTGAAATACCACACAGAGGTCCCAGGCTCCGCACGGCATTTCAAAGTGACTTGGAGCCCAAGATCAGCTGGGGACTCCCCAGTTGACCCTGGGCTTCATGTGGAGCTGCCACTTTTAAGTACCTCCCTCTTCTCCCCACCCCCTTGCTGCCTCTATCTGAGAGAGTGGGGGGAGTGACTAGTCGACTATCCTGTCGACTATCCGATAAGCATTTGCTTATCAGATAGTCGACTAGTCCTTTGCATCCCTAATTGGGTCTATAGGCATTTTTAGAGAAGTCTGCTTTAAGAATGGTCTTAATTGAAGCGATATTAAGATGATGAGAGCCATATAAGTACTTAGATTGGCATGGCACTGTCTGTCGTGGAGCGGTCCCAGGAATAAGGCATGACACATAGGAAGGCATGGAGATGAGTGGAAGGACAAGAAGTGATTTAGCTACATGGTTGATTTAGCTACATGGTTGATATCTTCAGCTTTGTTCTGGGATGGCTATTCTGTTGTTCTGCACTGCATTGAGATGTCTGTAGATAAATGGTATATAAGTTAGAAATGGAGAATACTGTTAGCTCATCCATTGTATCTCCCTGCCTATGCACAAATGTCCCTATAAATGGCAAGCCAAACAGAGAGACAGTGCTTATTATCTTCAATATAAGGGCTGGACGTTATCTGGGTCGCAAGAATATCCAGAGTCACTGTAATTTAATAAGAAAAAAATAAACTGCATGTTTACAGCTTAAGTCAATCCTTTACTATTTGGGGAAAATATGTAGCACTTTAAAGACTAACAAGATAGTTTAATAGGTGATGAGCTTTTGTGGGCCAGACCCACTTCTTCAGATCATATTCTGAAAGACTATGATCTGAAGAAGTGGGTCTGGCCCACGAAAGCTCATCACCAATAAACTATCTTGTTAGTCTTTAAAGTGCTACATAGTCTGATCTTGGTAAAACAAAAGGAAAAAATAACACGGCTACCTCTCTATTACTATTTGGGGTATGTGTATACTGCATTCTAAACTCAGGCTTTGACTCAGAGTTAAGCTGAACCTTGTCCTACTGTCAATGCACATAGTTTTCTGAATTAGATCAATAGGCCTTCAAGACCTGGGCCTGTAAGTCCTGCAGTGATTGGGGTCCAAACCCTGTCACTCTATGGTGTGGATGCAGTTCAAGCCACAGGCATGAATCAGAAAGTCTGTGTTGTGTAGTATGGACACTTTAGCATGGTTGTGAGTCCTGGATCCAGCAATTGTAAACCTAGATTTAAAATACAGTGTGGATGCATGGAAACATGACTCCATAAGCCTGAGCCCCAGATATCTGGGTTTACAGTGCATTGTAGGCATACCCTTAGAGATCAGGATTAAACCTAATGTGGGGAGCTGATTATCACATATATGCCTATGTGGGGTTTTTACCTCTTCCTCTGAAGTGGCTTGTACTAGCCACTATGAGAGAGAAGATACTTGGCTAGCTAGACCTTGGGTTTGATCAAATATGGTAGTGCCCGTGTTCCAAGTAGGTTAATCTTCTATAGATTCCCCTTTGCCATCCATCATTCCAATTAGGGTTGTTACTCTCTGAGTTTTTGTAATCCACCCTTGCCTTCATCAAGTTAAGAACATAAGAACCTAAGAACGGCCGTACCGGGTCAGACCAAAGGTCCATCTAGCCCAGTATCCTGTCTGCCGACAGTGGCCAGCACCAGGTGCCCCAGAGAGGGTGGACCAAGACAATGATGCCGATTTGTCTCCTGCCATCCCTCCAGCCTCTGACAAACAGAGGCCAGGGACACCAATTTTATCCCCTGGCTAATAGCCTTTATGGACCTAACCTCCATGAAATTATCTAGCTTCTCTTTAAACTCTGTTATAGTCCCTAGCCTTCACAGCCTCCTCTGGCAGGAGTTCCACAGGTTGACTACACGCTGTGTGAAGAAGAACTTTCTTTTATTAGTTTTAAACCTGCTACCCATTAATTTCATTTGGTGTCCTCTAGTTCTTCTATTTAGGGAACTAATAAATAACTTTTCTTTATCCGCCCTCTCCACACCACTCATGATTTTATATACCTCTATCATATCCCCCCTCAGTCTCCTCTTTTCTAAACTGAAAAGTCCCAGTCGCTTTAACCTCTCCTCATATGGGACCCGTTCCAAACCCCTAATCATTTTAGTTGCCCTTTTCTGAACCCTTTCCAAGGCCAAATTATCTTTTTGAGGTGAGAGACCACATCTGTACACAGTATTCAAGATGTGGGCGTACCATAGTTTTATACAGGGGCAGTAAGATATTCTGTGTCTTATTTTCTATCCCTTTCTTAATAATTCCTAGCATCCTATTTGCCTTTTTGACCACCGCTGCACTGTGTGGAAGTTTTCAGAGAACTGTCACGATAACTCCAAGATCTCTTTCCTGATTTGTCATAGCCAAATTAGCCCCCATCATACTGTACGTATAGTTGGGGTTATTTTTCCCGATGTGCATTACTTTACACTTATCTACATTAAATTTCATTTGCCATTTTGTTGCCCAATCACTCAGTTTGGTGAGATCTTCTTTGAGTCCCTCACAGTCTGCTTCTGTCTTGACTATCCTAAACAGTTTTGTATCATCCACAAACTTTACCACCTCACTGCTTACCTTTCTCCAGATCATTTATGAATAAGTTGAAAAGGATTGGTCCCAGGACTGATCCTTGGGGGGCACCACTAGTTACCCCTCTCCATTCTGAAAATTTACCATTTATTCCTACCCTTTGTTTCCTGTCTTTTAACCAGTTCTCAATCCAAGAAAGGACCTTCCCTCTTATCCCATGGCCATGTAATTTACACAAGAGCCTTTGGTGAGGACCTTGTCAAAGGCTTTCTGAAAATCTAAGTATACTATATCTACTGGATCCCCTTGTCTGCATGTTTGTTAACCCCTTCAAAGAACTCTAATAGATTAGTAAGACAGGATTTCCCTTTACAGAAACCATGTTGACTTTTGTCCAACAAATTATGTTCTTCTACATGCTTCACAATTTAATTCTTTACTATTGTTTCGACTAATTTGCCCGGTACTGAAGTTAGACTTACCGGTCTGTAATTGTCAGGATCGCCTCTATAGCCCTTTTTAAATATTGGTGTCACGTTGGCTACCTTCCAGTCATTAGGTACGGAAGCCGATTTAAAGAATAGGTTACAAACCACAGATAATAATTCAGCAATTTCCCATTTGAGTTCTTTTAGAACCCTTGGATGAATGCCATCCGGTCCCGGAGATTTGTTAACATTAAGTTTTTCTATTTGTTCCAAAACCTCTTCTAATGACACTTCAATCCAGGACATTCCTCAGATTCATCACCCACAAAGGACGGTGCAGATTTGGGAATCTCCCCAACGTCCTCAGCCGTGAAGACTGAAGCAAAGAAATCATTTAGTTGCATCTGTAACAATCTCTTGGGGGGGGGGAAGGGGGGGAAAAAACTTCTAGGAAGAAATGTGTGTGTGACACAAAATTCTCTTTTCACCACATAACTTTTTCAAAGCAAACAGCTTTTTCCCCTGTGAACTGGAAGGTATGAGGCTGTGTAGTTCTGGAGCTGTGTGAATCCTAGTGCAGCCACTGGAGCAACACCACTTCCTCTCTTCTTTCCTTCCTCCCTGCTTCCTAGGCTTTATTTTCTGTCAGAAGGTCATCCTTTTGCATGACTGTCAAATGCTCATGCAGGTGGCAGAAATAAAAAAGAAACAGGGCTATGATCCATCATAAGCACTGACAAGGTGTATATCGATCAGAGATGGCTGTGTAGTTGTTTAAGAAGCAATGATTAGGGACCTATGGAGTTGGACAACATTTGAAACTCACAGCTTTCTGTAAGAACAGTGACTTTTCTTCAGACTACAGTAATAATAGGAAACCATAGCATAATACACATGCTGTGTTGCTAGGATGGTTTTCAGGGTGAAAACATCCAACACTGGTGTTCAGAGACAGATTGAAGACTTCTGTTCAAAAACATGAATAAAGGGCATAATCTGCCAGCAATCACCAGTGGTCCTTGGAGCCCGTGCTGGGGAACTGCAGGAGGAAAGATTGTGCAAGATATTTTAATCCATCTCTGACTTGTACTGAATCTTCTTCAGTTTATCCATATTCTTCTTGTATTGTGGGCCACAGAACTAGACAGAATATTGCAGCAGTATCCCAGCACCCGGGCCAAATGCAGAGGTAAAATAAGCTTGCTGCTTTTTAAGATTCCCCTATTTATGCATCCAAGGATCCTATTGGCTATTTTGGCCATGGTGTTGCACTGGGAGCTCGTGTTCAGCTGATTATCTACCTCAATTCCCACATCTTTTTCAGTCACTGCATCCCAAGGCAGAGTCTCCATTGTGTAGGTATGGCCTACCTACATTCTTTGTTTGTAGATGTCAACATTACATTTAGCTGTATTAAAACACACATTGTGTGCTTAGCTTAGCTGGAATCTGCAAAATTTGTCAGTGATGATTTTACATTTTCTTCCAGGTCATTAATACAAAGGTTAAATAGCATAAGGGCCAAGAACTGATCTCTGCAGGATCCCACTAGAAATACACCTATTCAGTGAAGATTCTCCATTTACAATTACATTTTGAGTCCTATCAAGAGCTTTTAATCCGTTTAACGTGTGCCATGCTCATGTGCCATGCTCATTTTAAAACTCTGTAGTTTTTTAATGTAAATATCATGCTCACCAAGTTAAATGCTATATTAGAAATGAAGGGGGCAGAGCTTCACAGTGTGAAACTCCATGGTCTGCATTTGACTATGTCTTGTCTAGAATGTTCTTATAAATACATGGTTCATGTCCACTGTTCTCTTCTTATATGTCTGCCCTTCTTTATCTACTTGCTAGTTTACACTGAAACTTTCTGGGGGAGGTTCTCAGTC
Source organism: Rafetus swinhoei (assembly GCA_019425775.1). Taxonomy (NCBI): domain Eukaryota; kingdom Metazoa; phylum Chordata; order Testudines; family Trionychidae; genus Rafetus; species Rafetus swinhoei. The sequence goes on along the minus strand of CM033443.1, from coordinate 40,939,050 downwards.
TGGATTGTAGGATTGGCTACAAATTATTGCCTGGGGTTTCTCAGGAATAAAGATCCCTGCTCCCATCTGAAAACAAACAGAACACCCCTGATGTCCTAGATTCCAATCAGCTGGACTTGTGGTCCCACTCAGACTATGAATGTGGACATTGGTTTAGAAAAAGAAGAAATGACACGTTGGTCATGATGCGTAATGTTGTGCTTAATCCAGGAGACTTTGCATATGAAATCTTTGTGGCCAACTTGAGTTTCTTGACAGTAAAAGGAACACATCAGGGGCCATAGGTACACTCCTGATGCCTCCTTCCAGGAGCACGATTAACATGGATAGTCGGGGTGACTTCCTTCCCACCTAGCCACCGCTCATCATCCTTGAGAAAGAGAGTGAGCTACTGGTAGGAAGCTGATGTCTGGACGGGGTCATGGAAGTTTATCCTTTCTCTCCCTCTTTATCTAAATGTGTACATGGCAGAATATGGCCACTGTATGGCCTGGAGAGAATTATGTTACACATAAATCTTCACTAATAAGACTTTGAATGGGTCTCCTATAACTCATTGCAAGACTGAGAAAAACATCCAGCTAACAATGAAGGTTCCTCTAATGGAGCGGTATATTTAATGTCTGATCTTGTTCCCCTTTCCATCTTCCTATGAGACTCATCTGCAAATAGGAGCCTTCTGATTCCAATAGTTGATGGTCTTTCTTTGTAACACTTTTGCTAGCTGCCAGATACCCTCTCTTCACACCTCTGAGTATAGACAGTTGAGTCCAGGAGTTCATTTGTTTTTTCTTTCACTGTTCTCATTAGTGTTTTGTTAATCATTCCAACTTTGGCTTTCCTCCCTTTCTCCCTCCCAGCACTGGGGATTTCAAGGTTCAGCTTGCATAACAGGTAATAGCAGGCATTTCCTTCTCCTGTGTCGGGATATCCTGGCGCCCTTCAGTCTCTCTCTGACTGTATTTAAAACAGACTCCAGCACAGGAAGAAAAAAAGCCCAGTCTAAAATTAGCAGCCTTGATAGAAGAAAGGCACACGGCTGTCCACTTTACTGTTTGTCAATGAAACAACAAATCTAAACAGAGCCAGAATGCATTTCCTGTCTGTGGAAAACATGTATGCTGAGCTTAGGAGAGGAGGGGAGAGAAGCAGAGAAGGGCAGCCCTCACATCAAAGGCAAGAAAGAACTGTACAAAAGTTATTCAAAAGTTTACAAAGCAGCGTGCTGTGCTGCTGATCTCACAAGGAGAGGCTGTGTGCAGACCTTGCTGTGCTAAGGCTGGGGTTTTGGATCCTGGTAGTTGTACCAGTGCATAGGGTCCTCCCGGACTCGGAAACGTAATGTATTACAGCCAAAACTAATATGTGTCTGTGTGTATCGTACAACCTTTTCTCCTCCTTCGACATAGAATCCCCATAGGCTTGAAGGGGTGTCTCTGCTATCCTTCACCAGGGGCACTGCAAAGCAGCTGAATTATTATTGCTACAGGAACCATCATTTTGAATTGTCTGGACTAGTCTCTGACCTTACTTACAATAATGAAAACCCAGAGTCACTGCAGGGGTCTCGATGGATTTACACTGGTTTAGAACTATTACTGTGGATTTAAACAGAAGTAAAAAAATCAGACACTGATCTAATATGCATTAGCATGACATCAGCATTTAATTATACACTGTGGACCCAATCCTGCAAGCTGTCTGTGCATGGAAGGCCTATTCAATGACTGTTATTTGCAAGGATGTCTTATAAGATTGGACACTTTGGCTACGTCTATACTGCAAGGCTTTTCCGCAAAAGGAAATGCAAATGGAGCGCTTATTTGCATATGTCACGCTCGCATTTGCATTTCCTCCTCAGATCCCTTTTGCACAAGAGGTTTTTGCGCAAAAAAGAGCTGTGTAGATGGCTCCCTTTTGCGCAAAAACCCCCTTTTGCACAAGAGCCGTTCTTCCTCAAAAAATGAGGAAGAATGGCTCTTATGCAGAAAAGCCTTGCAGTATAGATTAGCCATAGTGTACTAAACATGGATTGACTGACTTGTGTAGTAAATGAAGAGGTTAATGTAAAATGTTTGATTTGATGCCAGTGATTTCACTGTGGAGCAGAGATTAAACCATTTCCTCCTTTCCCCACTGGATTCTGTATACAGGTTTTATCCATGAGAATTACTATGGGAATTTCATTTATTCAGTGTTTCTAATGTGCTTCATTCTGCAGTTTGTAGGGATTTTTATGAGTCATAGCCACACATTACAATCTGGCAGATCTCCATGGACTAAAATTCAGTCAGGTAAAGACATATAGTCGCACTGAATATGACTGTCGATATTCATTCTGTCCTACCTTTATGCTTCTCTAGAGTTCCTCTAGTATTTTTAGCCCTATTACATCGTGAGAGACTTGGCTTCCTTGTGTTTGGTGAGACCTACTTTGGAATTCAAACACTTATTGCTGTTCTAGTTTTTCTGAAGAATTAGTAAAGCAGAATACTCTGCCTTTTCTGATCTAGATAGACCTTACCATGTGCAAAAAGAGGTACTTACTGGCAAGTTGGAACACAGCAGCTATGGCTTCCTCCCACCACTGGGTATCCTGTGGAATAATAGGCAGTTCCACTAGACCCAAGACGAAAATGAGCTGACCAGCAGTCAAGGCGACAGTAGCAATAAGGTTACAGGCCCGCATCATGTCAAATTGCACTGTGGGGGACACACAAAGAGAGAGGAAGAGCATCATCATAAAATAAAATCTTGGAGCTTGAGAATACCACACCAAGAAGCAGCCGAGTTGCCTGCCCCTGTAAAAATGCCTCCGAAGCTGCATGTTTGCTAATTACATCCTGACTTATGCAAACGCTTACTCTGATCTACATTCTTGATTAGGCTATCTAAGAACAAATTGCTTTTTAAGTTACAAAGAAATCTCATAATCTGTTCCAGGCAGACAGCCCTTGTACATAAAGCAGATAGTCAGTTTTCAGGGATAGCCTTCCCAAAAAGAATAAACATTTGTCGTTTTGGTTGCTCTGTCCATAATTATAAGCACAAACTTTTGGGGTACAGGCCATCTTTTTGTTCTGTGGCTGTACTGCACCTAACATGGCATCAGTAAAGCAAATAATAACTCCCAAGGCAAACTTACTGCTTTCAACTAAATTTCTTTCTCCCGGTATAATAATGTTGCATTTGAAACCAACTGATGAGCTAACGCCTGCATGGCCCTTGTTTAAGGAGGAGCTACAGGTAGTGCGTTGTGGGAGGGATTCTTCGCTAATAAAATGTGCTCTTTGTCCTGGTCTGTCAGAGGCCAAGTTTATTAATTTACCAGCAAAACTCCTCTCTTTTTTGGATATTTGAGCCAGGGAGTCCATTGAGGGACTAAAGTTCCGTTATTTGTGGGGTTGTTGCAGTTTTCTTGCAGTACAGTATACAAACAGTGTGCAGTCATGTATTTGTGTATGCAGTTAGAACTATAGTTGTACTGTGTAGTATTGCAATATTTGTATATTACAACACACAGCACAAATATAGAATTAATTATGGCTATAAATATTTGGAGGCCAGGATAGGCACTTGAGAGAAATGAACACATTTCCTAGCCGATTACTGAACAGATTGTATTCCGCGCTGTATTTTACTACTTTTAGTCAGGTTGATGGTGTTTTTCTTCTTCTTTTCCTGTTAGCATGAAGGATGTCCTGTTTTCATCTTTTTCCTTCCTTTCTAGCTAAAGGTGGGCTTCATAAATGTCATGGTGCCAACACAGTGTCCCTTGATAATGCGCCACTGCTGCTCTGAAGTAGGGAGGGCTTACCGTGTAAATGGCTACACTTTGGAAAGGAAAATGTTTTCACTGGCAATAAATGTGAATCTTCACCAGCATTGTCAAAGTTTTCATGGTTGGTTAGGAATGGACTGTGTGGGTACACTGGATGCTAGGATCTGAGATTTCCTATGTAATGAAAGTGCCATGGAGGAGTTAATTCTCAGCTATTGTTTCCCCCCCATGTTACATTTCCCCAGACATTTTTGGTAACAAAATTTCATGGTTTTACAGTGGCTTGTTCCCAGGTCTCACCATTTATTTGTTGGGTTCTGACAAATATGAGATGTGTGGGGCCAACACTTTACATGACTCTGGAGTGAAACTGGGAAATTTGTTGAGAACTAACAATACTTAGTGGAGTCCATTGAAACATGAACCACTGTGAAAGGCATAAAATTGGGTTTAAAAATGAGTGCTTACCAAAATCTATTATGAAATATAGTGAAACCCTCACATGAATGCCCAAGAATGAAAGAAACTCTTCAAAAGACATAAAGATAACCTGCACAGTGAAAAGGTGGCTTTGTGCCTCTCTGTTTATTAATGCTATATAAAAAAGGCATGAAAGTCTTTAACTCACAAAGGGAGAGGTTTTTTGGGTTGTGTCTTGGTTTTTTTTCCTGCTAGTTTGTTTCTTGTCCACAGGCATCCGCTTCCTCCTTGCCCCAGGGGTGCTCAACCCCTGCCACATCCCAGGTCCCACCCCTATTCCATCCATTTCCCCAAGCCTCTATCTCACCCCACCTCTTCCCACCCTGTTCTGCCTTCTACCCTGAGCACACCTGGTCCCCTCTCCTCCTCCTCCCACCAGTGTTTCCTGCATACTCTTGAAGGCTAAGATCAAGTGTAATGTCTGTTCTTATCAGTTTAATATCTGATACATTCTCTATGGGTATGTCTACACTGCAAAGGTAATTTGAAATAACCGCCGCCGTTATTTCGAATTAACTTCAATAGCGTCTATACATGCAAACCGCTATTTTGAATTTAATTCAAAATAGCAGAGCGCTTAATTCAGATTTGGTAAACCTCATTCTATGAGGAGTAATGCCAAATTCGAAATAGCTATTTCGAATTAAGTGCTGTGTAGACACAATTCGAAATAGGGGGCCTTCAGCCCTTCCCAGGGAGCCCTGGTGGCCACTCTGGGCACAACCAGGAAAACTTACTCTCCTCTCCCCCAGCCCCGGAGCCATTAAAGGGGTAGACCCTGGCCACAATGCCTGTGCCAGCTCCAAGCCTGCCAGCCCAGAGCCAGCAGTGGCCACCGGGGGCCCCTGACCCAGTGGCCCCAAAACATGAGCCAGCAAGCCACTGGCAGCCAGCCCTCCACCGCTCCCCAGGATCTGTCTGCCAGCTCCCAGGAGCCTGACAGGGGCTGGAGAAGGCGGGCGCCTTCCTGGTCCAGGGTGGAGATCATGGACCTTATTCAGGTTTGGGGGGGATGCCCCCAACATCCATGATCTCTGCATGGAGGAATGCGGCCATCTATGGCAGGATAGCTGCCAGCCTGGCCACCAAAAGCCACATGCGAACCCAGAAGCAGGTTATCATGAAAGTCAAGTTGGTCTGGCGAGACCCCCAACCCTGAGCTTCCCCTCCCTCTTCTTCTCCTTGCTTCCCCCTTCCAGCTCCCTCCTCCCAGGTTTCCCCCTCCCCTCTCCCACCCTCTCTTCTGCCCTCTCCCACCTCCTTTTCCCAGTCTCCCCAGAGGTTCATTTCCTTCCCCCCCCCCAGTTTTGTTCAATAAACCCAGTTTCTATTTTTGAACATACGTGTCTTTTGTTTGACATCAGGAAGGGGGCTAGTGAAGGGTAAGTGGAAGGACGTGAGGGAGGAATGGGGCACAAGCCCCTGGTGGGGAGGACCGGGGTGGCTCTGAGGGCTCCTTGGGGTGGACGCTCTCCCTCAGGGCCTCCTGGATCCTGACAGCCCCCCAATGGACCCCACGGATGGCAGCCTGCAGCAAGTGCAGCCGGCCTGATGGCAACGACCCCGTGAGATGCACCGACGTGCCCAGGAGCAGCTCTGGCTCCATGTGGCCGAGTGCTGTGGTGTCCCGAGTGCGGGCACTCAGGGCACTCCAAGACAGGACTGCTTTGCTGTCTCTCATCAAGGTAGACAAGCAAGCGGGGAACCCTGAGAACTGTCTGTCCGGGTTGGGGGTAGGGTCCCTTTAAGCATGGAGCTCAGTTAGCCTCAGGCAGCAGCCCCACACGCTAAGTCCTAACCTGATGCCTTGCCGGCACTGGTTCCGGCCAGCCTTAACTTCGGTTCAGGGTCCACTCAGTGTGGACGCACTATTTCAAAATAGCAAAACACTATTTCGAAATAGTTTTTGTGTATAGATGCATTATTTTGAATTAGCTTAATTCGAATTAACTATTTCGAATTAAGTTAACTCGAATTAACGCTGTAGTGTAGACATACCCTATGTGAGAACTGGATATGGAATGGATTTTTGCAGCAGGGGTTGGGAACAGGAGCTTGCTCCATCTACTCCATGCATCTGCCTGGTAGTGCAGAACAGCTGATCACTGCAGGTGGAAGGTGCTGGGACGGAGGAGGAGGAGTTCATTGGCAGGGGATGCCAGCAGGCAGGAGGTACTTGGGGGAGGAGTTGGCTGCAAAGCTCTTACTATTTTTTTCTGTGAGTGCTCCAGGACTGGAGAATCCACCGAGTCAGCACCTGTGATCTTGCCTACCTTGTTTTTCCTGGAAGAATCCCTGGATGATTGGAAAACCAATAGCACAAGTACTAAGGAAGAGAAAGCAACTGAGAAGCAAAGGGGATTTTAGTCGGAATATTTGAAATGCTTTTTGTTTTATGTTTTTATTAACATCTGTTTAACCCAAATGCCTCACATGTTTGCAAGAGATTCAGCACCCTGCAACTTCAGTAATAGTCTGAGAAAGCTCCCAGCCAATTCCCTTGTATGTCAGACCAAAGGTCCATCTAGCCCAGCATCCTGTCTGCCGACAGTGGCCAATGCCAGGTGCCCCAGAGGGTATGAACAGAACACGGAATCATCAAGTGATCCCTATCCTGTCACCCATTCCCAGCCTCTGACAGAGGCTAGGGACACTGTTCCTACCCATCCTGGCTAATAGCCATTGATGGACCTAACCTCCATGAATCTATCTAGCTCTTTTTTGAATCCTGTTAAAGTTCCAGCCTTCACCACATCCTCTGGCAAGGAGTTCCACAGGTTGACTATGTGCTGAGTGAAGAAAAACGTCCTTTTGTTTGTTTTAAACCTGTTACCTATGAATTTCATTTGGTGACCCCTAGTTCTATGTCATGGGAACAAGTAAATAACTTTTTCTTATTCACTTTTTCCAGACCAGTCATGATTTTATAGACCTCCATCATATCCCCCCTTAGTCTCCTCTTTTCCAAGCTGAAAAGTCCCAGTCTTTTTAATCTCTCTTCATAGGGCACCCATTCCAAACCCCTAATGATTTTGTTGCCCTGAACCTTTTCCAATGCCAAGATATCTTTTCTTTTCTTTTCTTTTTTTTTTTTTTGTGATGAGGCGACCACATCTGTACACAGTATTCAAGATGTGGGCATTCCATGGTTTTATACAGAGGCAATAAGATGTTCTCTGTCTTATTCTCTATCCCTTTTTTAATGACTCCTAACATTTTCTTTTGCTTTTTTGACTGCCGCTGTATTGAAATGAACTAATGCAATTGGCGGTGAGCAGAATATGACCCTAAACGTATGTCATTTTGGTTTTCTTGATCAATCCATTTCTGAAAGCAGAGGAACCTCCCTTCATTCAAAAATAATTACCAGTCATAGAGTAAATGTTATGATAAGATTTGGTGCAAATTTTGAAAGTGTGGTTGCTTGGTAGTGGGAGCACTGAGCAGTCTCCCCACAGGGAACATTAAATACTTTGGGGGCACACTTAAAACCATTATCAGGCGGGGCTGCTGACAGGAGGGAGCAAAAGGGGCAGATGTTCAGGAGCCTGGTGATTTAGAAAGGGCCTAGGGCTGCCAGCTGCTGCTACTGTGGCAGCATCCAGATCCCCGGGCCCTTTAAATTGCCTTTGGAGCCCTGGGTGGTGCACACTGGGCAGCACTGAAGGGCTGACTGGGGAAGGCTAGTCCTCAGCCCTGCCCCTTCCCCCCAATGCCCACTTGCCCAGAGGCCCAGCAGTTCTGCCAGGCTTATAAACAGGGGTCGACAAATCGCTGTTTCCACTCGCCTGTGGCAAGTAGATTTCAGCCAGTCTCCCCGTTCACCGGCGGCGCACGCATGTGCAATGCGGGGCTGGTGAGTAGATTTCGCCACCGTTTGTCGAGCCCTGCTTATAAACATCAGTCAAATGTGATAAACGTTGTAAGAGTCTATGCTTGTGATATAGGTATGGCAATGTCTTTCTGAGAAATAGCCTTTTACAATATTATCAAAGCCTTTAGCTTAAGAACATCAGAATGGCCATACTGGGTCAGACCAAAGGTCCATCTAGCCCAGAACCCTGTCTGCCAACAGTGGACAATACCAGATGCCCCAGAGGGAGGGAACACAATCTATAATCATCACGTGATCCCTCTCTTGTCATCCATTTCCAGACAGACAGAGGCTAGGAACACCATTCCTACCCATCCTGGCTAATAGCCATTGATGGACCTCACCTCCATGAATCTATCTAGCTCTTTTTTTTAAACCTGTTAAAGTCCTAGCCTTCACCACATCCTCTGGCAAGGAGTTCCACAGGTTGACTGTGCGCTACATGAAGAAAAACTTCCTTTTGCTTGTTTTAAACCTGATGCCTATTCATTTCATTTGGTTACCCTTAGTTCTTATATTGTGATGAACTTGTCTGTGTGTGTAATAACTGAATCTGGGAAAAGCCAATTCACAACCATTATTATTAAAGACCTTTTGCTTGTCTAACTATAGCACTGAATCTATAGGGTACTTAGTTTGCACAAAATAAACTCTGCTGTATTGTCCTTGCAAGGTGGGTATACTATGCATGATCTGAGAAGACCAGATTGTGACACTTTGTAAATTCCTATTGCTGATCCCTGGTACTGGTAATGCCAATGAGAGAGGCTATGATTTAGTCCCAGGTATTTTTAGTAAAAGCCACGGACAGGTTATTGGTAATAAACAATAATTGTCACTTCTCCATGCCTTATACTACAGATATCCTCAGAATTTTCTTAGGATTGCTGCCAGGGACCGCCCACCCACTAGGAATGTTAAAAGTTAACCAGTTAACTGGTTCACATGTAAGCATGTGCCTTACCGGTTAACCAGAGGGCCTGTCACCACAGCCATCACCGCCCGTGGCTCGTGATTAACTGGTTAAACAAATTGTTTAACTGGTTAACTATTCTGAGCTGTTCAGGTGGCTGGTGCGACTGGCTGCAGTGCCGCCCGAGAAGCTGGGTACGGAGCCACTCCAGCAGCTGCCCTTGTGGCTGTCCTTGGGGTCACCTGAGCAGCTGTCCCTGAGGTCAGCCACATGGGCCACCAGTGATGTCATGGAGGTTGCAGAAAGTCATGGAATCCATGACTTTCCCAACCCATGTGACAAACACGGAACCCTAGTCATGAGTATTGAAACACCACAACTTTGTCTTAGTGAACTCTGTCATATATGACTTCTCCTTATGACTTGTAAAACTAATGTTGCCTGCTTCTTATTTACAACTAGCCAATTAGCCCGTCATAAAACGGGATTTTCAGGTCTCTCCTCCACGTCCTATCCCCTTTCTATCTCGGTCTTCTCTCCTGAGCCTCCAGGTCTCTCGCTCCGTCTCTCTCTCTCTCCCCTCCTCCTACTGCCTCCCCTATCTCTCTCCTCCGTCTCCTCCTCTCTCTCTCTCCGTCTCTCTTTCTCTTCTCCTCCCCCTCCTGCCTCTCATTCTCTCTTCTCCTCCCCCTCCTGCCTCTCACTCTCTCTTTCTCTTCTCCTCCTCCTCCTGCATGGGGAGCACGGAGCCCAAACGGCTGTTTGCGCCGCTTGCTTCCGCGCGGCAGCCCGGCTGAGTGGCTGCCTATGAGCTCCAGCTGTCCCCCTGCACCGTTTCCCTTCACCCCAGCACTGATCCTGCAGCCTCCCAGTTGTTCTCCACCTCCCCCTCCCGCTCTGTCCTCCCCCTGGCCAGGGGGGTCTGTTCACGGCCAGGGGGCGGGGCCTGGAGCTGCTGTCACGCCGCACGTCACCGCCCTGCCCCCCTTTGCCTCCTGCCGTGGCGCTTGGCTGACTTCTGCGCCGCTCAGCCGGGCCGCTGCGGGGGAGCAAGCGGCCGTTTGGGCTCCCCCGCGGCGGCCCGGCTGAGCGGCGCAGAAGTGAGCCGAGTGCCACGGCGGGAGGCGAAGGGGGGCAGAGCGGTGATGTTCACAGCCACGGTGAGAGGCAACAGCGCCCCCCAGAGGGAACAGCCAGCATTTCAGCGTTACAGTGTCACAGATATTGGGCTACTATATATATGATGTCGCCTGAAAGTGAGAACAGATGTTTGCATGGCACTATTGTAGTCAGTGTTGCAAGATGTTTACATGCCATAGATGCTAAAGATTTTGTATTATTTTAATGCAGTTTTTTTTGTACATAATTCTACATTTGTAAGTTTGTCTTTCATGATAAAGAGATTGCACTACTGTACATGCATGAGGTGAATTCAGAAATACTGTTTTTGTTTTTTACAGTGCAAATATTTGTAGCTAGCACACTTACTTAGTAGGGTTGCCAGGTGTCCGGTATTCACCCAGACAGTCCGGTATTTGCAGGCTCCGTCCGTTAAAAAACCCAGAAAATACCAGACATGTGAAATGTCCAGTATTTCCTGTTTCCCTCAGACAGAAGCCCAGCGGGGACAATTTTCCCCTACCGCGTCTGGTGGGGGTGGGGGAGTGAGGAGCGTGGCAGAATCGTAGCAAAGGGGGCCGGGGGGGCACTTGCCAGGCGCCACGCTAGGGGGGTGCCAGGCTGGGGTGGGAGCGGAGCGCGTGCTGCTTTGGCCCATGTGACCAGTACAGACCCGGGAGCTGGCCACGTGATGCCTCCCTCTACACAGTGTGAGCCGAGGCAACCGGGCCGGGCGGCAGGAGCAGCGACTTTAAAAGTAAGATTAACTTACCCGGCCATACCGTTCCTCTGGTGCCTGGCTCTGCGGGGACGGGAAGGGGGGTGCTCCCGGCACTGGAGATGCCTGGCTCAGGGGGAGGGGTGAGTGCACTGGGATGGGGGGGTGCTAGCAGGGCCTGGCTCTGAGGGAGGGGTGAGTGCATTGGGATGAGGGGACTGGGGGGCCTGGCTCAGGGGAAGGGGTGGGTGCATTGGGGGTTAGTGTGTGGCCCCAAACTGGAGGCAGTGGTGCAACTTTTGCTTAACAACTTTGGTCTCCCCCTTCTTTTTCCTCGACAGAATTTTTTCCCAGCGTTTTTTTGGGGCGGAGGGGGGGTGTTTGGTATTTTTTGTTAAACCGTCTGGCAACCCTATTACTTAGCGTTGCTCGGGTCCTTAAGGAGGGGCTCAGGGCAAGGGGATGAAAGTGTGGGAGGTGCAGGAGTCAGGGTTGGCGGGGATGAGGAGGGTCTCTAGGCAGGGGACTGTGTGTGTATGTGCAATGCCCCAATCCTCAAGATTAATACCAGGGATGCTTGCTCTTTCCCTTCCTGTCCCTGTCAGGAAGCAAGAGCAAAGTGTACAATTCATCTGCCCCCAGCCATAGTGAAGAATACAGCAAATTGTGCACTTTCCCCTTACTCCCTGACAAAAGGGAACAGCCAGCAATGTCCCAGTAGGAATCTGGGGGGGGAGGGAGCTTCAGGCCCCCCTGCCCTCTGTAAAGGGGGCCTGAGGGATAGGAGGCATGGGGGGGACCCAGCCAGCCAGTCCCTTTCACCTGCCTGGTGATTCTGTCTCTTTTCTGTATAGTTTTATGAATCACATCCCATTTCCTAGCACAACAAAACCCTTACGTTGCTTTCAGTTATGATAAGAGTAAGCTGTATACTGAATGTGGTGGTCTTCGCTATTACCATTTGGGAGGATTTCTTGAACAAATTGACAAATACTTTCATTATATAATCTGTGTGTGCATATATATTGATACACACACACACACACGCTCTCGCTCTCGCTCTCGCTCTCGCTCTCGCTCTCTCTCTCTGTGACGGGGCCAGATCCGAAGGTTACAAAAAAGTAGTGGAGGGGGAGATATAGGAGATATATTAGCCTCAGACTGAGGAGATCTCTGTTCCCAGGGTAACAGGGAGGGGCTGGTTTAGACCCAGCAGAGGCAATCAGGGGTAGTTGAACACCAGGGGCTAATTGAGCAGGCCTGCAGAGTCAAGGAAGCCTGGGCTGATTAGGACACCTGGAGTTAATTAGGGAAACCAGTTGAGATTGGCTATAAAAGGAGCTTGCCTGCCATTGGTAGTAGGTGTGCGTAGCTGAGAGGATGGAGAAAAGCGCTGCTGGTAGGAGGAAAACAAGTGGACATTAGGAGGATGAACCAGAAAAAAGGAAGGAACTGGGGAAAGTGTTGGGAAGTAGCCTAGAGGTTTTGGAGCTGTCTTTTAGCAGGTGTCAGGGACTCACATAGGCAGCTGCTACTACAGGGCCCTACGCTGGAACCCGGAGTAGAGCGTGAGCCTGGGTTCTCCCCAACACCCACTTCCCCATTTCCACGTGGGGAAAAAAGACTGTGGAGTTTATTCTCCCCTTTTACCATACGCTGGCCAATGATGAAAAGAGTTCAACAAACAGCAAACTAATGCCCTAGGCATGGTGCCTAAAATTGAGGGCTCCTGTGAGCCTCTGAGGCACGCAAATCCTCCTGAGGACCCACCAAGTTTACGTAGGAGCTTCGTCACAATACACACATACAACACAGCGCAAAGTGTGCAGCACTAATTTTATATTTATTTAATCAGATGTGTGTGTGTAATCAAAATTAATGTATTTGCAAATGTAGAAAACATCCAAAATATTTAAATAAATAGTATTCTATTTTTGTTTAACAGGGCGATTAATATTTTTAATTGCTTATCAGCCCTGCTCATAACTAAAGCAAAATAGCAGCCAATAGCCCCTATAAATGCTTTGGCTCTCTGTGGAGTTTGTAATAGCTTTCCACATAGAAATACCACTCTTTATAAACTGTTGTCTTCTCTGCCGCTGAATGATCATTATAATATTCATTGGGCTTGATTCTGCCCAAAGTGGTAATTCTTCTGTAACCCCAGACTCTTGGAAAGCCCATCAAGAGAGGAGGTTGTATTTGCAGAAAGCAGTCTTCCTTCTACAAGACAGTCAATATACCCCCAAAATTGGTGGGTGCACATCACAGAAGAAGTCTGATTAAGCTACCATGAAGGAGTGTGTCTCCTCACAGCCTCAATCAGTAGATTTTAAAAATGTCTTTCCCCCATCAGTGAACTGAAGGAGGGCAAGCCATACGGCTTCTTTTCTGTGTGTACTCTCTGTCAGCCAAGAAATAACTAGTTCACATCTTTCATAAAGTTTGGCTACTTTCAGTTCATATTCTTTATAACCGTTCTGCTTCTGCTTTACATTTTATAAGAGCCATGACTCAGCAATAGTTCATTGCCATTGTAAACTCTGACAGCTTCTGCAGGGAGGACTTTATAATAACCATGAGTTTAGAACTTGTTGCTTTGTCTATTACAAATCCTTCTGTCTTTTCTATTGTGTTTGCCACAGCTTTGATCCTACAAATAGCCTCTTTGTGACTGTTACACACACTCAGTTTTTGAGGAGAATTTGTATAGGCCATGATCCCTGAAACATGAGGTTTGTAGCACTTTAGTGTTCTCACAATTACCAGTGGCATTTTGGGCATCCCAGCTCTCTTATTCTGAACTCATTGCTGTTATGACCCTGCCATTGACATTACCTATCTTTATAGCTTTCTGCATCCTGCCACCAGTTGAGTTGTGATTGATGGCAGTCCAGTGCTTCCCTGGGCAAGTCCTGAGAATCTCCCTAGTCCTCCCTTCTCCTACATCCTCTGAGTCGCATTTAACAACCACTGGCCCTTTGGCCAGCGCAGACTAAACTGAACTCCCTTAGGACAAGCGTTGAACGGCTCCAAACCCCCCCGCACAAGAGGATCTATCCTGAGCAATGCAAAGCATTCCCACACATTCCTGTGAATGGGTCTCCTGTACACCAAAAAAGAGTAAGCCACTGGGCTGGTCAGAACTACTTTGTTTAAATTGCAAAACACACAGCAGGATCAGTTCAGCCTGTGTTTGGCACCCAGTCTCCAAGGATAAAACCAACTCAAATTCCTCATCTCCTCCCTCATTTCCCTAACCAGATACATCCATCTGTATTAGAAATGTTGATTTGATTTTGCTATTTTTGAGCAGCAGTTTTGTTTATGTTATATGACATCCCCAGAGATATTTGTGCTCTGCAAATGTAGGGTAGTCTTATTAGACAGTAATTTCACTGTGTTCTGAAATGAGGCAGAATAATCTGATTTAAAAATCAGACGGCTGATTTTTTTTCTTGTGTATTTTTTGTTTTGTTTTCTACATTGACTTACCAAAGTAAGAAAAATAATTTTAATGCAGATTCCAAGCTTTAAAATGAGGCCTAATTAAAAATATGTAAGGAAAAAATTAAACAACTGCTGATTTTTTAAAAAATAATGTAAAGCCTTCCCCTGAAGACAGACAGCTCCCACCTATTCACTTATGGTAAAAAAAAATATTTAGCAAAGCCTCAACCCAGCTTTTGTAACTTACTAAAGTATTGATTGTATGAAAAAGCTAACAAAGTGCAAGCTCCATTGACTGACTTGTTAAAACTCTTCCACTTCCCTGTCTGCATTGGATATGTGGGCATTCATCACTGGGTCTTGAGAAATCCACTTCTGGGCTTGGATGTCATATGTATAGTAACAGACTTTTATTAAGGAGTATTCTAGTGTCACTATAGCTAAGATGGAATTGGTCATTCTGATCTTAAATCACTCTTTAGGCTGGTTTAAACTCAAACTATCTTCTGAGATGGAAATTTATCCTAATTGGTATCTGTTTCAAGATAACCTTTTATTTTTTGGTTAATATAATTTGAACCAAATCTAGTTCAGCTAGTTTTGAGGTCTGTGAACCTGAACAAATACATATACTTTTGCTTTTAAAATATTTTTGTTTAGATGAATCTGTTTTTGAGTGGCAAAAAAACCACCAAAAGCTTGGCAGCAGCTTTCAATGAAGACTTCAATGATTGCTGAGTTTGGGATAAGAAGAGTCTTGAAAATGGTCCTGACTGTTTGAAAATCAACGAGTTTACCCTTGTATTGTTTTTTAAACTCATTTAAGCAATGTGTTGAATGTATACGTTGTGGCAGCGGTTCTCACACTTTTTGGGCTCCGGAGCCCTTTACATGCGTAAAAATTTATGCGGAGCCCCAGTGGTCCATTGATTGTATGTGTTCTACCTATCGATGTTTCCAGTTTGTCAACCTCGCAGAGCCCCTGGAGATGTCTCACAGAGCCCTGGGGCTCCGCGGAGCACAGCTTGAGAAACACTGCATTGTGCTATCTCATTGCTAAGTGATTCCAGACCATTTTGACTGCTGCTGCACATTTTCAGAGAACTATCCACAATAACTCCAAGAGCTTTTTCTTGAGCGGTAATAACTAATTTAGACCCCATCATTTTATAAGTATAGTTGAGATTATGTTTTCCAATGTGCATTACTTACATTTAAAACATTGAGGGGTCCTGTTGGCACCTTATAGACCAGTGTTTCTTAAACTGTGTTCCAGGGAACACCGGTGTGCTGCAAGGCAGTTGGAGGTGTGCCGCAGAGAACAACAGAGTTAAAAATGGCCGCCCTCAAAGGGGCAGGCGACTTTTTTTTTCGCTCAATTACTTTCCCCCCTGACCTTCTCTTTTTTTTTTTTTTTTTTTTTTTTTGGCTCAACAAAAAATCCTTGGTGTTCTTCATAAAAAAAAAAAAAATATTGTTTGGTGTTCCTCGGTCTTAAAAAGTTTAAGAAACACTGTTATACTAACAGATTTATTGGAGCACAAGCTTTCATGGGCAAAGACCCACTTCGTCAGATGCAGCCCACGAAAGCTTATGCTCCAATAAATCTGTTAGTCTATAAAGTGCCACAGGACTCCTCGTCGCTTTTGCAGATTCAAACTAACACAGCTGCCCCTCTGATATTTAAAACATTGAATTTCATCTGTCATTTTGTTACCCAGTCACCCAGTTTTGTGAGATCCCTTTGTAACTCTTCACAGTCTGCTTTGGACTTAGCTATCTTGGGTCATTTTGTGTTATCTGCAAATTTTACCACCTCACTGTACAACGCTTTTTTGAGATCTTTTATGAATATGTTGAACATTACTGGTCCTAGTACAAATCCTTAGGGGACACACTATTTGCCTTTTTCTGAAAACTGACAGTGTTTGTTGCCTTTTCTTTCCTAGCTTTTAACCAATTACTGATCCATGAGACGACCTTCCCTCTTATTCCATGACAGCTTACTTTGCTTAAGAGCCTTTGATAGGGGATCTTGTCAAAGGCTTTCTGACAATCTAAGTACACTCTATCTACCGATTAGCGTAGATTGGTAAGGCATGCTTTCCCTTTCCAACACCATGTTGACTCTTCCCTATCACGTATTGTTCATCTATGAGTCTGACAATTGTATTCTTTACTGTAGTTTGCCTGGTACTGAAGTTAGGCTTTCTAGTCTGTAATTGCCAGGATCGTCTTTGGAGCCTTTTTTAAAAATTGGCATCATGTAAGCTATCCTCCAGTTCTCTGGTACAGAAGCTGATTTAAATGATAAATTACATACTGCAGTAATTTTGCAATATAGCATTTGAGTTCTTTCAGAACTCTTGGGTGAATACTATCTGGTCCTGGTGAGTTATTATTGTTATCAGTTTTTTCCAAAACCTCTGACACCTTAGTCCGGGACAGTTCCTCAGATTTGTCACTTAAAAAGAATGGCTTGGGTTTGGACCTCTCCCTCACATCCTCAGCCGTGAAGACTAATGAAAAGAATTAATTTAGTTTCTCCTCATTGGCCGTGTTTTCCTTGAATAGTCCTTTTCCATTTTGATTGTCAAGGGACCCCACTGGTTGTTTAGAAGCTACACAAATTGCATATCTTATTTAGAAACTATTTCAAAATAGCTTATTTAGAAATTTGGCGCATCTACACAGTGCCACATTTCGAAATAATGCACTATTTCAAGCTATCCCTTATCCCTTGTGCAACGAGGTTTACCAGGATGGCAAAATAGTGCTCCCATTACTTCGAAAAGTATTTCAAAATAATGAGCAGCTTGTGTAGCTATTTCGAGATAATAGCTGTGCAGTGTAGACGTACCCATAGGCAATAATATGTGTAGCCATTTACTCCATTCATTCAAGTGGTACAGATATTTGCTGTGGGTCTGAAAGTCCAAATCCGAGTAGGGACCCAAACTTTGGGTCAGTAAAGATCCATATGATAGAATTTTTTAAAAAATTGGAGCTAAATGGAGCTACCATAAGATGAGTGCACAACTGATTGGAAAACCGTTCCCAAGGAGTAGTTATCAATGGTTCACAATCATGTTGGAAGATCATAATGAGAAGGGTTCTGCAAGGATCGATTTTGGATCTAGTTCTATTCAATATTTTCCTCAATGATTTAAATAATGGCATAGAGAGTACATTTATAAAGTTTGCAGAGGGAAAGCTGGGAGGGGTTGCAAGTGCCTTGGAAGATAGATTATCATTCAAAATGATCTGGACAAACTGAAAAAATGGTCTAAGGTAAATAGAATGATACAGAACAGGGACACATGCAAAGTATTCCACTTAGGAAGGGACAGTCAACTGCATGCATACAAAAAGGGAAATGTCTGCCAAGGCAAGAGTACTGCAGAAAGAGATGTAGGGGTCATAATGGACCACAAGCTAAATATGAGTCAACGTTGTAACATTGTTACAAAAAAAGCAAACGTCATTCTGGCATATATTAGCTGGATTATTGTAAATAAGAAAAGAGAAGTAATTATTCAGCTCTGCTCTGCACTGATTGGACCTCAGCTAGAGTATTGTGTCCAGTTCTGGGCATCACATTTCAGAAAAGATTTGGACAAATTGGAGAAGATACACAGAAGAGCAATACAAATGATTAAAGATCTAGAAAATATGACATATGGGGAAGATTGAAGAATTAGGTTGGTTTATTCTGGAAATAAGACTTGAGGGGACATAACAGCTTTCAAGTATAGGTTACACCTCCCTAAACTGGGACCTCTGGTCTGGCAGAACCACAGTTGTTCCAGGACCAGAGAGCCCTGGTGGCTGAGAGTTAGGCAGCAGAAGGGCTGGCTGCTGGGAGCCCGATGAGGCTAGCAGCAGTGCAACAGGGGAGCCAGGGCGGCACAAGCAGAGGGGCTGGCAGGGGAGCCAGCACTGGGGTTGAGTGGCAGCCCGGCAGGGGAACCACGTGAACTGGGAAACCAGGGCCGTGTGGCAGCCTGGCAGGGGTTAGAGCTGCACACGCCAGGGAGCTAGAGCTGGAGCAGGGGCCATGTGGCAGCCCAGTAGGGGAAGTAGGGGAGCCAGATCCGGGGGTGGGAGAGGAGTGACAGGGCTGTGGCAGTCTGGCATGGGGAGGCGCAGGGATGGCAGCCTAGCAGAGGAGCTGGTCCGGGGCTGCACAGCAGCTCAGTGGGCGGGGACCATTGGTAGGCAGCCTGGCCCAGGCCATTAGCAGTGAGAGCCGAAAGCAGAGCCAGCGGCAGACTAGAAAACCAGGAGACGGGGGTTCTCCTCTGGTCTGGCCAATTCCCTCATTTGGGACCAGTCAAGTCCCGAGGGTGCTGGACCAGGGAGGTCCAACCTGTAACCTAAAATGTTTTTAACAGGAGAAGGAAGAAAACTTGTTCTCCTGAACCTCTGAGGACAGGACAAGCAGCAATGGGCTTAAACTGCAGCAAGGGAGGTTGAGGTTGGACATTAGGAAAAACTTCCTACCTGACCAAGTGGTTGAGCAGTGGAATAAATTGCCCAGAGAGGTTGTAGAATCTCCATCTCTGGAGATTCTTAAGAGCAGGGCTAGACAAAAATCTGTCAGGGATGGTCTAGCTCAGTGTTTCTCAACTGGTGGTACGCGTACCCTTAGGGGTACGCAAGAGAAGTCTGGGGGGTACATCAACATAAGTGAAATTTGGCAAAAAATGTCTGGGATTTTGCCCTGAAAAGGAGGTCAGGGAGGGGGCGGAGGCACGTGCCTGTCAAGTTGAATGTTTGGAGCTGTGCGCCCAGATGTTAACAGCCGCTCTGCGCATGCGCCCCAGCGCTGGTGGGAAAAGCGTGTGGGTTGCAGCAGCGGCAGCTGAGATGAGACCCAGGGCAGTTCCAAGTTGGGGGGCGGGTTTGGGTAGGGAGAAAAAAAAATCATTTCCACAGCCACCTCTCCTAGTTCGTTTCCTCTTGGGCAGCCTCCCCAGGGTGCTCCAGCAGGGAGGGCGGCTGAACCTGGCGACTGAACCCCCCACCCCTGCCAACAGCTCAGTACAAACCATACCCATCTCCCCTTCCCTGTGGTGTTGCGGAGAGGAGCTAAAAGGCAGTCAAGCGGCAGGATAAGCTTTGCTCCAAAGGGCCCCCCCCACATCAGTGGCATAGCGAGGGGGGGCAGTTGCCCCCGGGCACCACGCTAAGGGGCACCAGGGTGAGGTGGGAGCACACAGCCCCACGCGGCGAGCCTGGCGCTGGCGGGCCATTTGCTTCCTGCAGACAAGCTGCCGAGGCAGGGCCGGGCTGCAGGAGCAGGCACTTCAAAGGTAGGGTTACCATACATCCGGTGCCTAGCTCTGGGGAAGGGGAGAGACATTGGGTTAGAGCGGGGGAGCTTGGGGTACCTGGCTCTGGGGAAGGGGTGGGTGCATTGGGTTAGAGTAGGAGGTCTGGGGGTACTTTATACAAAAGGTTGAGAAACGCTGCTCTAGGTCAGTGTTACCTCTGAGGTGCGCGCCTGCACGGGCAGTCGGGCACACACCAAGAATTTGAGGCCTGTCCACCTCCCCAGGAGGCCATGCAATGCCTGATCAGCTGCTTCGAAGGCCCCAGCCAGGGCCAGAGCCGCGTGGTGGGCAGCAGCTGGTCTGGCGGCCCTGGCTTGAGCCGCATAGCGGACAGCAGCTGTTCCAGTGGCCCCAGCCAGAGCCGGAGCCACGTGGCGAGCGGCAACTGTTCTGGCAGCCCCGGCCAGGGCCAGAGAGAGCCGCATGGTGGGCGGTGGCTGCTCCAGTGGCTGGACCTGCCACGGCTGCAGTGGGAAGCCAGCTCTGGCTGCCTGCAGGTGCTGCCGCTGGATGTGACCTAGGAGCAGGATATGGCAGTGGCCAAGGAGTTCGTGCTGTGCGACCAGCCAGAGACAGGTGAGAGCAGCCAGTGCCCAGCCCTTACTCCAGAGGCAGCATGTTCACGCAGTGCTGCCTGCTCTGGAGTGGGCCGTCGACTTCTGGCCTCACCCCTGGCTGCCCCCTGCCATAGACACTCCCCAGAGACAGCAGCCACCAGCTCATCCTTTGCCCCAGGGCCAGGGAGATTGGGACATAGGGCTGGACTGGCAGTGAGTGGCCCAACACTCGGGGCTGGGAGATACGAGGGAGCCTGGTAGCAAAAATAAATCATAATCAACAGACGTTCTAAGCTCCTTGAGGGCAGGGACCCTGCTGCCTCTGTCTCTCCCCTGTGTCCTGTCTAGTCCTGGGTTTGCTTTGAAACTTAATCCCTAAAATGTGTTGAGCTGGCCCTCAAATGTTAATGGAAACAACATTTAAACACATGCCCACTTCCCTGCCCACTTCTGCTAGTTCATCCTTTGTGCATCTTGTAACTCTGCTCTGCCAAGCCATTAGTTGGAGCTGAAGATGCCCATGCTAGTTGAGGGGAAGAATAGAGCTGCCTAAAAATTGATGGTGCTGGGGATAAAAGTCCCTGCAGTCTTTCTCCTGAGGTTAGATTGCTTGGGGTTTGCGCCACCATTTATTACTGGTGCTGTGTAGCAGCGCAGCACAGATCTTTAAGAGAAACAGCTTGTTGTTCAAACTTTGCAGGTATGTGTGTGCATGTGTGTGGGGTTGATGTCTTTTTACCTTATCTGTAAGGGTGCATTTACACAGCACCCTTACGTCAAAATAAGCTATGCAATTTGCGCTACTCTGAAACGTCCTTTAATCCTCGTGCAATGAGGTTTACGGGGATGTTGAAATAGCGAGCCCATTATATTTTGATATAACGGGCTTGCGCTTAAAACGCGGAATAGCTATTTCAGGATACCAGAGGTGTAGGCGTAGCCTAACTGATGGCATGACACAGCACATTCATCCAAGGGTTCTAAAAGAACTCAAATGGGAAATTGCTGAACTATTATCTGTGGTTTGTAACCTATCCCTTAAATCGGCTTCCGTACCAAATGACTGGAAGGTAGCCAACGTGACACCAATATTTAAAAAGGGCTCTAGAGGCGATCCGGGCAATTACAGACCGGTAAGTCTAACTTCAGTACCGGGCAAATTAGTCAAACAATAGTAAAGAATTAAATTGTGAAGCATGTAGAAGAACATAATTTGTTGGACAAAAGTCAACATGGGTTCTGTAAAGGGAAATCCTGTCTTACTAATCTATTAGAGTTCTTTGAAGGGGTTAACAAACATGCGGACAAGGGGGATCCAGTAGATATAGTATACTTAGATTTTCAGAAAGCCTTTGACAAGGTCCCTCACCAAAGGCTCTTATGTAAATTACATGGCCATGGGATAAGAGGGAAGGTCCTTTCTTGGATTGAGAACTGGTTAAAAGACAGGAAACAAAGGGTAGGAATAAATGGTAAATTTTCAGAATGGAGAGGGGTAACTAGTGGTGTCCCCAAGGGTCAGTCCTAGGACCAATCCTGTTCAACTTATTCATAAATGATCTGGAGAAAGGGGTAAGCAGTGAGGTGGTAAAGTTTATGGATGATACCAAACTGTTTAGGATAGTCAAGACAGAAGCAGACTGTAAGGGACTCCAGGAAGATCTCACCAAACTGAGTGATTGGGCAACAAAATGGCAAATGAAATTTAATGTGGATAAGTGTAAAGTAATGCACATCGGGAAAAATAACCCCAACTATACAGTATGATGGGGGCTAATTTGGCTACGACAAATCAGGAAAGAGATCTTGGAGTTATCGTGGACAGTTCTCTGAAAACTTCCACACATGTGCAGCGGCGGTCAAAAAGGCAAATAGGATGCTAGGTATTATTAAGAAAGGGATAGAAAATAAGACCCGGAATATCTTACTGCCCTGTATAAAACTATGGTACGCCCACATCTTGAATACTGTGTACAGATGTGGTCTCCTCACCTCAAAAAGATATTTTGGCCTTGGAAAGGGTTCAGAAAAGGGCAACTAAAATGATTAGGGGTTTGGAACGGGTCCCATATGAGGAGAGGTTAAAGCGACTGGGACTTTTCAGTTTAGAAAAGAGGAGACTGAGGGGATATGATAGAGGTGTATAAAATCATGAGTGGTGTGGAGAGGGCCGATAAAGAAAAGTTATTTATTAGTTCCCTAAATAGAAGAACTAGAGGACACCAAATGAAATTAATGGGTAGCAGGTTTAAAACTAATAAAAGAAAGTTCTTCTTCACACAGCGTGTAGTCAGCATGTGGAACTCCTTGCCAGAGGAGGCTGTGAAGGCTAGGACTATAACAGAGTTTAAAGAGAAGCTAGATAATTTCATGGAGGTTAGGTCCATAAAAGGCTATTAGCCAGGGATAAAATGGTGGTCCTTGGCCTCTGTTTGACAGAGGCTGGAGAGGGATGGCAGGAGACAAAGCGCTTGATCATTGTCTTCGGTCCACCCTCTGGGGCACCTGGTGCTGGCCACTGTCGGCAGACAGGATACTGGGCTAGATGGACCTTTGGTCTGACCCGCTACGGCCGTTCTTATGTTCTTATGTTCTTATGTTCACATTGGCACTTAGGATCAGCCATAATAAGGATGCTTGGGTGAAAGTTCTGACTTGACTTAGCTCCTTTTATTCTTTGTGACTTGGAAAGGGCTGTTTTAGAATTCTTTCTTCCATAATACTTAATTATATATATCAATAATATGATATTTGTTAGTAACTGGTGGGTGCAACGGTGGTGCACAAGACAAAACTCACTCCGCTCATGGATGGAAAATATTAGAGGGAACACTGGTCTAGATGTTGCTTGGTTCTGCCATAAGGGCAGGAAACTGGACTTTATGACATCTTGAGGTCCTTCCAGTTCTCCGATTCCATGATTCTTTAAAAGAATGTTAAGGTGTCAAAGTCAAATTCTCAGAAGTTAGGAAATGCCTTCCTTGTTCATATGCAACATGATACAGTCTTTCATTGAGTGATCACATACTTTTCCATAGGACCAATGCCTCATTCAGTGCACATACTAAACAGTGATTTGGGAATAAATTAAGTTGTGTAGTACAAGAGTGTGTTGCCTCATTTGGGACAGAAGTTGGAAGATGTGTAGTAAATGACAAAATAATTTGTGAAAGAGAAAGGATAGTCTCATGGTTATGCCATTTGAATGTCATCCTGGAAAACTGGATTCTATCCCTGTTGTAATAGAGAATTCCTGTGAGATGCTGGCAAGTCACTTAAACCAAAACTTTCACAGTTGGCCTGCTTTGAAACAGAAGTAGATCAAAGCACAAAAGGGAACTGTTAACACTCAGCCTCTGTGGTCAGATGGACAAGTAACAAGCATGTGGTAAGGCTGTGAGAACAAAATTTACACTCAGGTGCCACAGATTAAAGTTATGTCTACATTGCAGTGAAAGACTGGTGGCTGACCCAAGTCAGAGACCCTCCCTCAGAGACTAGGCTCCAGGCCAAGTTCAAATATCTATAATTTGTATAGCTCCATGAGCCCTAGTCTTCTGACTCAGGTGAGCTGCAGCAATGCCTCAGGTCTTTTATTTTAGTTTAGATGTAAACTATGTGTCCATGGCCTAACTGTGGTTTCCTTGTTTTCTGGGACATGAGATCCTGGGGCCTGCTTTGCAGAAATGCTGGATACTTGCAACTTTAACTGAAGTAAATTGGAGCTGTGCTTTGAATGTATGAAGTGCTATAAATATGCTAGATGCTCTGATGACTGATACCCTATATATGTTCCATGCTGAGCAACCAGAATTAATTAATGGACATTTTTGACAATTTTGGGCTTAATCTCTCTGAGTCTCAGTTCCCCGCCTGTAAAATAGAGACAGCAATGTCACCTCATCTCACAGAGGAGTTGTGAAGATAAATTAATTAATATTAGTGAAGAACTCAGCAACTGTGATGAGAACCCTATGAGAAATACCCATACGGTAATTAATAATTTTTTATTCAGTGCAATTTGTACAGTATGCATTCAGTGAGATCTGGGGCCGCATGTTTAATGCGAAGGATAAAAAAAACACTGAATAACTATGCATTTACTAATAAAGTGAGTGATCATGTAATTAAAGATTTGATCGTAATGCATAATCACAAGTGGGCCAAATTAAAGTTGCATAGATAACCTTAATTCTGACACTTCCTAAGTTTTGAATGCTTGATTAACCACTTTTAACTGTTTTTTAATGTAATTTATTGATATAACCAGTAACATCCAATAGCATTAAACATGATCAGGGCCCCGTTATATCAGGCACTGTATGAACACATAATGAGACACAATGCCTGTCCCAAATTGTTTACAGTCTAAATAGACAAGAGAGGCAAAAGATAAAAAACAGAAACAGAAGGAGGTGAAATGACTCCTATGCAAGTTCACAGCAAGTCATTGGCAGAACCAGAATTAGACCTGTGACTTTATCCATTGAACTGCTAACTCCCAGTGCATGGTTCCAGCCATTAGATCCTAGGATATCTGTTGTTGGGATTTTTGAGTGTTAACAGATGGTTGGCTCCTTTTCCATCCAGCACATTAACTTGCCTTAGTTTTTCTGCTTATTAAGTGGGCAGTGGTTTTTGATATTTTCATGTGAATTATGAAACACAAAAACAGATATTGGCTATGTAAAAGTGTAATTTGGAATCACTAAATATTTGGAGTTGCTGGAAGATGCAGCTGAAGAGTCGGTAGTTGAAGCTTTGAAAGAGCTGTACTGTACTAGTATGAACACAATGAATTCTGCTTGGTTTTAAAACCCAAGTAGGATTGGTTCTGGTTAGTATGTAGGAAACTTCTTGTGGGTTACACACACAAGATTAATCTTTTATTTTTATTATTTTGTCTCTTAGCTCCATGTTGTGCAGTATACTGTCTGATGGTAAAAGAAATGTTGCTTGCACCTAAAAAATACTCTAACAGGTTATTCTTCTGTTCTATTTTCATTTTAAAGAAAGAGGAAAACAAGGCAGATCAATGCAACTATATTAATGAAATGTTAAAATAAAGAGTTGGGGTGGAAACCTGGCCTCGTTAAAATCAATTGGCATTTTACCATTGACGTTTCAGTGGAGTTCAAATTTCACACTTTTTGTATTTAATTTAGTAAGTTTACAACATTCCTACCAGGGAAGCAGTATGAGATTTAACACATCTGGCAGTCATTTTTGGAATGGTGAGATGGGTAAACTGATCAGTTTCTACATAGAGAAGTAAGTATGGTTTGATGCCGAGAATTGAACTCTGAGAATGTTCCTTTATACAGTGAGCTTGTTTGAACTGTAAACTACAGCTTTTGGTAATGTCAAGGTTACTGCATAAATATATATTCATTGGGGTAGTTTTGTGTATTTTAAGCATTTACGGGATGCACTGCATGTTTTTAAAATCCGCTTAGGGTGTCATTTTCTAAGGCTTTGAAATCACTTAATATCATTGAGAAATCCCATCCCTAAACCGAGAATTTAAATCCACACAATTCAGGAATATCTAGTTTTAAAATGTCAATGGTAATATTAAGTTGGCTCCATAGCACTCATGTGAATACATATATTTATTACACTATGTTAGTTATCTTGAGTTAACATTATGAATATTGACTTTTATTGTTTCAACTTTAACAAATCCTTGCTCACATCAGTTGTAATGACCTTAGTGTCTTGCATGATTAAGGACTACTCGCATGTGTAAGGGTTTGCGTGATTGGCTCCCTGATATTGCATTAACAATTTCCCTTATTTAGATACTAGCAGATTTACCCAGCATTGCCCATTAGGGCCAAAACAGAGCACTATTCCACATTTCTTCATTTTATCTCCTTTCTGTAACATTTATTGAAAAGTAATCCTGCTCCATGTTCATCCTGTTTTTCTGACTCATCTTTGTTCGATCTCTTTCAATATTCGCTCAGTTAAGTCAGTTTTGAGGACTGTACTTGCTTTGGTGATTCTGTCTCTTTTCTGTTTGGTTTTGAGAAGCAATCCCATTTCAGGCACATCCCATTTTCGTGGCACAACCAAACTCTTACATTACTTTAAGTTATGATAAAAGGAAGCTATAAACCAATTGGTGGGCCTCGCTCTTACTGTTTAGGAAGAGTTCTTGAACAAACAGACCAAAAAACAAACTCTCTAAAATATGTAGTAGAACTTGTATCTGAGCCCTGGCACTCCAGTGCTGTTGATCCTATGAACTCATGATGTCTAAGTACAGTATCTTCAGACAGCCTTATAAATCTGAAGCTCCTGACATCTTTTAATCTTATAACACATACTGACTTCACAAGGCACTGTGGTCCTTCTCTCTCCACCTGCATGCCTTCAAACACAATGCTACGCAGAGCAAGTAACAGATGTCTAAAATAGTCTTCAATTGCTAGTCTGTGTCTGGCTACTGTCCAAACATTAGAGACAAGCCTAATAGACACTGACTTTGTCTGAATTGTTGCCTCTGTAAACAAATTTCAGTTATTCCCACACCAAGCTGTGCCCTGACCTCATCCCCATATTTCATAGTGAAAACGTGCTTATGTAAATCATAGACTGAGTCTGGACAGGTGTTTATATTTAGTGCTTGGGAATGTCACGTAACTACTCATGACATCGTGCCACTTCCCATCATTGAATATTATTTCTATAATTCTTACTTGCCTGTAAGAACTGCAGTAAAAAAGAGCTATCTTGATATGTGCATCTGTATGTGTGAGATAAAGCTTCCCCACTGGGGTTTTCTTTGTCTGCTGGAGCTCTGAGGAACCAAACAGTTTATGCTACTCTACACCCTACGCTATCCTTGGCTTTTGCAGTTCTGAGGTTCTCCTGTATCTATCTCATCTGTCTCAGAGTTTTCTCTAGCACCCCTCCCTGGAATTCTCAGCACCTATGAGATGTGATGCTTTTATAATATTTCTTCTCCAACAAAGTCGATGGTGCATTGCCTTGACCTGGGGACCAATAATAACTCTCTGGTGGTGCACATGCTGCTAAAATGTTGTGCATGTGTTTTATGCTGCCACAATAAATTGCTGACATTAGCAGAACAGCAGCCTACTGAATTTTCATAGATTCCAAAGCTAGAAGGGACATTTGGATCCTCTAGTCTGAGCTTAAAACTTTCCCAAGTATCTCCTGGAGCAGAGCTTTACAATAAGTATCCAGCCTTGATTTCAGAATTGCCAGTGATGGAGAATCTAAGGCACTTGGTAAATTTTTTCAGTCATTAATTCACCTCAGTGGTAAAAGTTTACACCATATATCCAGTCTGAATGTGTCTCCCTTCCACTTTCAGCTTTCGGATAGTGTTACACCTTTCTCTGCTACATTGAAAAGCTCATTAGTAAATACTTGTTCCCCATGTAAATGTCTGTAGACTGTCGGGGATGATGTGGGGGGGATCATGAGGGGTCAAACAACATAGGCGGAAGGGGAAGGGACTCGCTGGCAGGGATATTAGCAGGGGGATCTCACACCCACAGCAGGGGTCCAGCTCTCCCCCACACTCTGCCCTGCACTCACTGGCAAGAAGCGGAACGATGCGGCCAGGTCACGAGGCCGGTGGCCCCCGGGTCCACCCTTACCAGTTAACCCTGTAGACTATGATCAAGTCATCCCTGAACATTCTCTTTGTTAAGCCAAAGAAGTTGAGGACCTTGAGTTTCTCACTATAAAGCATGTTTTCTCTCCTTTAATCCTTCTGATGGGTCTCCTCTGAACTTTTCATTTTATCAAAATCCTTCAAGAATTGTGGACCCCAGAATTGGACACAATCGTTAGGCAGCTTTCACACCAGTCTCCAGTACAGCGGTAAAATAAGCTATGTACTCCTTTTTGAGAGTCTTCTGTTTATTCAGTCCAAGGTTGCAGTAACCAAATGTTTACTTGATTATCCAACACGCCCCCCAAATCATTTTCAGTTATTGCTTCCCAAGCTAGAGTCCTGTATCCTGTAAGTGTGTCCTACATTCTGGCCTAAGGAGGCTGACATAATTACTTGCATTGCTGCTCATTATGTCCTGTGCTCATTTCTTGTGAATATTCCCAGTGTGTTAAAACTCTACACATGTAGAACAGAAAGCAACCTTCATTCAGTAATTACTGACTTGATCTGCCAAATGCAAGTCTAGCCATACAGATTTGCTGTTTCACAGAGTTCTTCTCTGTGACTATCTTCCTTTCATCCCTGATATTTTCCTCCTGGCCCCACTTTACTGCAGCATTTGTTACCTTTCCAAGTCTTGTAAATATTTTTTAATCATACAACATTCAAATCAAAGACCCTCATAGTCTGTTCAGTGAATGAGAAGTCCTCTTCCTCACTCTTTCTGGAGCTTTTTGAAAATGTCCCTGGTTGGCAGAAACAATGTGACTCTCTATCCCTTCAAGCTGGGAGCATGAGTGCTGCTCTCAAAATCTCAGGGCAGTTCCAAAGAAGTAGTGCAATGAAAGCACAAATACCAAGGAACTCAATACTAGGCAGAAGCATTTGGCCAAATTCTCCAATGAATTGGAGGTTGGAAGAGACCTCAGGAGGTCATCAAGTCCAACCCCCTGCCCAAAGCAGGACCAACCCCAATGACATAAATGGCTGTCAAGATCTGCAGGGGTAACAATCCTAGAATACTAGAATACTAGAACTGTAAGGGACCTTGAGAGGTCATCAAGTCCAGTTCCCTGCTCTCATGGCAGGACCAAGCATCATCTAGATCATCCCTGATAGATGTCTATCCAGCCTGCTCTTTAAAATCTCCAGTGATGGAAATTCCACAACCTCCTTAGGTAATTTATTCCAGTGTTTAACCACCCTGATAGTTAGAAATTTTTTGTGGTGTCCAAACTAAACCTCCCTTGCTGCAGTTTAAGCCCATTGCATCTTGTCCTATCCTCTGAGGTCAAAGAGAACAATTTTTCTCCCTCCTCCTTGTAACACCCTTTTAGGGATTTGAAAACTGCTATCATGTCCCCTCTCAGTCCTCTCTTTTCCAGACTAAATAAGCCCAATTCTTTCAGTCTGCCTTCATAGGTCAAACATGACCTATGAAGGCAGACTGAGCAATAATTTTTGTTGCTCTTCTCTGGACCCTCTCTAATTTCTCCACATCTTTCTTGAAATGTGGTGCTCAGAACTGGACACAATACTCCAATTGAGGGCTAATCAGAGCAGAATAGAGCAGAAGAATTACTTCTCATGTCTTTCTCACAACACTCTTGTTAATACATCCCAAAATGATGTTTGCTTTTTGCAACAGTGTCACTCTGT
This sequence comes from Rafetus swinhoei, assembly GCA_019425775.1. Lineage (NCBI taxonomy): Eukaryota > Metazoa > Chordata > Testudines > Trionychidae > Rafetus > Rafetus swinhoei. The sequence continues at coordinate 40,909,509 of CM033443.1, read as the reverse complement.
TAACTCATATTTAGCTTGTGGTGCACTATGACCCCTACATCCCTTTCTGCAGGACTCCTTCATAGACAGTCACTTCCCATTCTGTATGTGTGAAACTGATTTTCCTTCCTAAGTGGAGTACTTTGCATTTGTTCTTATTAAACTTCGTACTATTTACCTCAGGCCATTTTTCTAGTTTGTCCAGATTATTTTGGACTAGCAGAAATACCTGGCGTCGCCTGGGGAAAATATAGTAAAAGGTGTGATGAATGAGCTACATCAATTACATTAACATAGCATATTTTATTGGAAATACTTTTCTCTTATATAGTACTTTAAGAAATTAACATAGCTAGTGATGTGCTTACAAAATACATTTACATTTAACTCGTTTCTTGATAGCAAAAGGTGTGGTGAATGAACTACGTAAATTACTTTAACATAACATATTTTATTGGAAGTACTTTTTCTTTTATCATAGGGAAAGGATCTCGTAGTTGCAGTTTATGTGACACGCTTAACAGAAGAGTCCAACAAATGCCTATGATCAGGCACTACTAAAAGCTAATTATCAGTGGGCCCAATTGGGGATCTGGGGGAACCGATTTCGAGATACAACCAATCCAGTTATTTAAGTTAGGAAATCAGTAGTATTCGTTCACAATTTTGTGTTTCTAGCTCTTACCGTTTCGGAGATCTTTCGGGACAAACAAACAAACAAACAAACTTTCGAAAATATTTATGAGATTATGACCCTATCCTCCAAAGCAATTGCAACCCCTCCCATCTTGGTATCATCTGCAAACTTAATAAGTGTACTCTCTATGTCAATATATACATTCCATCAAAGACGTAAGTTGCATCAGTGAAAAGCATTCAGAAACTCCACCCATAGTAGGGGGGCAGCACACCACTGAAAATAAGTAGCTTTCATGAAAATGGGGCATAGGCAAAGTGACCAAATTCACCAAATTATCTGCTGATGTGTTCATTCTTGGAAGAAGCTCCAACTCACAGGCCTCCTCAGGGGCCTCCTGTAACCTAAACCTGATCCTCCTTTCCCATGTAGCACTGAGATAGGACAGAGGCAGGAGACATCAGCTGCCCTCCTTGGGCTGATGTTTCCCTTACGATGCAGTCAGCTTTTCTCAAGCATAGTGCAGTGGTTCCCTTCCTGAGGCAACTATACTGATTGTAGCCTTTTGGTAGAATGATATTCAGCATCATTTACTGTCCGTCAATGCCTTGGACAAAAGCCCATATATGCCACAAGGGCTTGGTTTTCCCCTCACATCACTGGATTTACACTTTAATGCCATGGTCACCAACCTGTCGATCAATCGTGAGGGCTCAACCAGTTGATCGTGAGGTGTTCGGGCCCACCCCCAAGAAGCCCCACTACCTACCTCCAGCGACAATGGAGGCAGTGCCAGCTTCCTGTGGGGTGGACAGAAGTCCTGCAGCTGTGCGCCACTTGCGGGGGGTTCCGGAAGTGTGCTGGCTGCTCCCCCTCCCCCACGTCTGTGGCGTGCCGGGAACTTGCGGGGGGTGGGGGTGTCCCCAGAGGAGGTGCACGCTGGGGCTTCCCTCCTCTGCGGGAGTGGGGAGTCAACCCCAGAGGAGGCGTGCACTGGGGCTTCCCTCCTCTGCGGGGGGAGGGGGAGGAGTCCTGGGAGGAGGCAGGTGCGGGGGACTCCCCTGTCCCCTGCTGCAGAACCCTGTCCCCTGTTCCCACTGGTGCCCTGTCCCCTGCCCTCCTGGCACCCTGTCTCCTCTCCCCTGCCCCCACTGGCACCCTGTCCCCTGCCCCAGCACCCACTAGCACCCTTCCCCAGTACCATGTCCCCTGCTCCCACCAGCACAGTTGGGGCCACATCAGTGAGGCTTCGGGGGGGGGTTGGAGGAGGGTTTTTTTTGCATCTCACTTGTGTGGCCCCAACTGACTTTTCTGTGGGTCAGTGACCCCTGACTCAAGGCAGGTTCCCTGCCATTCTCAGAAATAAAGACAATGCAGAAACTTTTTGTGTTTGACCTAGTATTTTATTTAAAAATGAAGCCTGGCGAACAAGCCCCCAATTGGGGCCAAGCCCCCATCTGCCCGCAGCATCGGAACACTCCTGCATCCCCCTTCCCCGACCCTAGGGATGCATTTGTTCTTCCGCTTTTTTTAGTGGAAGAGCAAACATGCTCTTTCAGTAACCCCTATATTCCTCTTTCCACGAGGAATAAGGGGGCTTCCAAAAGAAGGGGTTTTTCTGACATTTGGTCCAGTCTAGACAGGCCAAATGTTGGAAAAACCTCTTCCTACAGAAGAATCGAAATAAAAGCGGCAGTGTAGAGTGTATAAGGGCTGGGGATAGCAAGTGATGGAGAGGAGGAGAATAGAGAGGACAGGGCTTCAAGGAACGGGTGGGGTCTTGGGGGAAGAATGGGGCAGTAGATCTTGGCTTGTTCTGACATTTAAAAAGTGATCTTGGGTGTAAAAAGATTGGAGACCACTGCTTTAATGGAATTGCCACAGATTGCCACAAATGTTAGCGAGTGCATAATTGGGTCCAAGGTGTGCTTGGATAGACTTTTGCCTTTCTCTTTGGACTCCTAGGGTATGTCTAGACTACATGCCTCTGCCGACAGAGGCATGTAAATTAGACATACCGACATAGTCAATGAAGCAGGGATTTAAATACCCCCCCCTTCATTAGAATACAAATGGCCACCGCGTAGGGTTGCCAGGTGTCTGGTTTTCTACCGGACAGTCCGGTATTTGCACCGTCTGTCTGGTAGAAAAATTCAGAAAATACCGGACATGTGCAATGTCTGATATTTTCTGAATTCCCGGCTGGGCGCCGGACGGAAGCCTGGCGGGGCCGGGGGAGCCGGGGCCACGATTGGCGCTGGGAGCCCTGTGGTCGCACGCAAAAGCCGGGTGGGGCGGGGCGGGGGCCAGGACTCCCACCGCCGATCGCGGCCCCGCCTCCCAGCTGGGAGCCTCTGGTTGTGTGCAGAAGCCGGGCGGGGGGAGTGACTCCCAGCCCCTCCCCTGCCCTCGCCTACCGGGGAGGCCCGAAGGACTCTGGCTGTGGCCAGTGGCTGCACCCTCCCCCCCCCCACCAGGTGTGGTTCCCGCCCCCCTTCCTCCCGGCCAGCCCCGCGGCCTCCAACCACCTCCCCAGCTCTGCTTCCTGCCCCCTTCCTCCCGGCCAGCCCTGCCGCCCTGGACACCCCGCCAGCTCTGCTTCCTGCCCCGGTCCAGCGCCACGGACCCCGGATCCCCGCCCCGCCCACCTCCTGGCCAGCCCCGCCTCCCGGACGGTTCTCCCCACTACCAAGTGTGTCCGGTTTTTGGCGGGGTCTACCTGGCAACCCTACCGCCGCATTGTGCCAGCTCAGCTGTTTGTTGGCATAAACTGGCAGTCAAGACAGGGATCGGTCGATAAGGAAAGCCTTTGTCGATCGATCCTGTAAACCTTGTTTCACGAGGCATAAGGGATCGGACGACAAAGGCTTTCCTTGTCGACCGATCCCCGTCTTGACTGCCGGTTTGTGCCGACAAACAACTGAGCCGGCACAACACGGCAGCCATTTTTATTCTAATGAAGCAGGGGATATTTAAATCCCCGCTTCATTGACTGTGTCGGTATGTCTAATTTACATGCCGTTGTCGGCAGAGGCATGTAGTCTAGACATACCCCTACAGAGGCAGCGTGGTCTAGTGAATTATGTACAGACAGGACAGTCAAAGCTTTGCCACTGACTCAGTGTGTGGCCTTATGCTGCACTCTATTTCCCCATCTGTGAAATGGTGGTGATACTTTCTTACCTTCCTGGCACAGTGGCAAGATGAATTAATGTTTGTAAAGCAGTTTGAACACAAAGTACCATAGAGCTGCTGAAGAAGTCCATGTAAGTATATACAAGGACTGTCACGATGGGTTGATGTTTTAAAACATCACCAGGGAATCATTCTAGCCTGGTCACACACTTAACAGAGAAACTAGATTTGTTGCACCAGTTAGAGCCAACAGGAGTTTTGCCATTCAGTTCAGAGGGAACAGGCTCAGCCCCTACAATCGTACTCACTATGAAATAAATTTGGAAGAATTCACTATGCCCTTGTATTGTGAAACTACATATTACTGTATAGTTTCCCCTGTTTGATTTAGACAGTCTTGTAGTATTTAGTTGCTTGGCTATTAGTTACATACTACAATATTTAAATAGAAGTTGTCAGCATATGTAAATACTCATTCTCAAAAGTTTTACAAGGAAAATAACCCCAAATATAAAATAACCCATATATTAAAAATGCAATTTAGATATAAGATGCTATAATCTTTTTTGCATTACTTAAACAGAATCATATGTTTTCTATTTGTCAGCCTTTAAATGGTGGTACTGAAGTGCAGTTTAATTTGGTTTATTGCAATTTTGCTCATGCACTCAAAATATTAAACTTTAAAACATATTTTCTCCTTTAAGGAATGAATTTACTCATTCAGAGTTTGATCAGCAAGTTTGTGTTTGTGCTTTATCTATAACTGATGAAAATATCACATCTTACTAGAACACTATTGCTGTTGGAGCTGCACTCTAAAGTACATATAAACAAATGCATGGCTTTTTGTGTAATGAATGCAGGACCAGGGTCATAGTGACTATGAGGTTCTCAGGACAGCATCTTTGCTGTAAATATATTCAGTAAGATTGTTGCTTATAAGATTTATTATGAGGCAATTTTTACCATTAGATTTGCATAACCCTTTTTAAAAAAATCTCCTATCCTAATCCTATCTTCCTATCCTAATCTTCTATTATTCTATTATATTATTTTTATAACTAGTTCTATGACATCATTAAGGATCAGAATATTTTTTAAAAAATCATGTCTTCAAGTTTTTAACAGCTCAGGAGGTTTCCATTTGTGGGAAATGTCTATACAGGCTCACACTTGGCACGTGCAAAAAAGTATGAATTTTTTTGACTAAAAATAGTGTATGTGCACAGCAAACCATTGTTATGGAAGACAAATGAAAGTCCTTCTTCATTTTCTTATTTTAATTCTCAAAAAGCATAGATAAGGCCTAGTCAACAGTACACATTGTGGACTAAATGCCCCCAAAATTTAATTTTAAATAATAACTCTATATGCATTCTAAAACATTAAAAAACTCCTACTGAAATCACAGACCTCTGTGTTTCTTCTTTTAGTGATAACAGTACTTCATCCTTAACTACACTTTTCCAGGACCTTAAATCACTTCAGCAAGCATGAATCAAACATGAATAGAACCTACAGACAGTCCTGTGAGAGAGGGGGTATGATACCAGTGTTACAACTATTCACATTTCATTTCTGTGACCGGAATATGCATTTCAATTACTATTTAATTTGTCTTGAGAAATGAAGAGGTCCAGAGCACCTTTGTTTGTCACATTGATGCCAGCCCCACTACTCACAGGTAAGTGAACTGCTGACAACAGGAGTTGGCAGTGAAGCTCTGTCAGCAGCTTAGTTGTAGCAATTAGAGCAGAGTGAAATGTTGCCAACTGAGCCTGGTTCTACTCTCATGTCTTACGGGAAAGCAGGAGCCAACTCTTAATGTTGTAAATATTATTAATGTGCTGCACTTTTGATTATTCAGATAATGCTGTTACTGTTTTACTGTTCCGCAAACTGGCTTGTAAATTCTGTCATCGCCAAAACTTTTAAATAGTTCCCACCACAGTTTATTCCAGAATATTCTGTTCATCTCATAGGGAGTCTGTGAATTTGCAAAACAACACAAATGTGGTATTTTATTTAATGATTTGAATGTTCCCCATGCAGAGTATTAACTGTCTGTTCTTCCACCAAGAACAATAGATATTTCCTTTGCCACAACCCTTCTGCATTTTATATTTTTAAACCCACCCAGGATCTTATCTTTTTTCCCTCTTCTCAGCAAAAAACAGGTGAGGATGGAAACTGGTAATATTTATTGTCTGTGTCTGGAGACTTTGCCTATTTCTTTTTCAATTTTTGTTGTTAATATCTTTAAAAAACAGAAATAAAAACAAGCCCCACCACTGCTCCCTGGTCACGGTTTTCCTGGGTTTAGAAGGAAGGCTTGAGCCTGCAGCAAAATCTCAGTTGAGTAGGCACTGGAGAAGCACTAAAGAAGCAACTAGAGATGTGTCTCAAAGTCTAGACTTACGGTGTTCCTATTATATCTATCCCACATTTTGCAAGCCTTTGTTCCCCAGTCTCGTATAAGCTACACAATGAGATATATTGTAGTTATTTTAGAGCCCATCACATTCTATTGACTCATTTATAACAGACCTCATTCTTGTTTATTTGGCACCTGATCTTGAGAGAGGAGCTGAGATCCCCACAACTCCCATTGACATCAGCAGGTGCTCAACACCTCTCCATTAGACTGTAAGCTCCTCAGGGCAGGGACTGTGTCTGTACAGTGCCATGCACACTAGTAGTACTATAGAAATCAGAATCCAAAGTAAGCACAGAAGACAAAACCTGGGACTTACGTTTGACAGTGCTACGAGATTCCTGGAACCCGGCTGATTCTGAACCCCAGCCCAGGGATTCACACTCTCGCTCCTCCCCTTGCCCATGTCTGGTGCCTGTGCCTGCACCTCCTCTGCCCTTCTCTGCCAGCCAGCACATCTTCCACAGCCCCACAGTGCGCTTACGCCCATCCTCCAGGGTCTGGTATACCCAGTTGGGAGTAAATGCAGCTGCGTTGTTAAGAATAAGTGAGACCAGGGCTACCAACACTGCTGTGGCTACCAGTTTCTGGATAGTCATATCTGACTGTCGATTGCTGCCAGTCTCTATTTGCAGAAGATCCAAGGTCCTGATGAGCTGCAGCACATTGAAGTAGGACTTGAAGTAGGAGGCAGCTGCAGTATGGTGTTATGGGGGGCTAGAGAACATCACCGTTCATTCTCAAAGGTGACTCCTAAGGTCTGTCTGGCCAAGCAGGTAAGAACAGCATCAGGTAGGTGGTAGAATTCCATAAAATACAAAGACAAAGGAGAGCTTGCTGGTCTCTGTCTTTCCAAGCTGTGCCTTATCCACCTTCCTGCGCCTGGATGAGCAAAGCCAGTCCTGTGGTGACCTGAAGAACAAGGAGGTCCATTGTGTGTGGGACAAGGCAAAGCCAGAGAGTATCCAGAGTCTTGAAAGTGAGAAAAGCTGGGTTGTTCCTGGGAAAACGGAGACTGAAATGCTTGCAAACACAGTGCCCCAATTCTTCAGAATGTAGCCGTAAGGGGAGAAAGAGACTCACAGGAGAGTCATGCAGCAACAGCTCTGCAAGTTTTTTCAGCCGCAAAACTCAGAACATCCCACAAACAGAGGGAAACTTCATTCTAAAAGCCAAGCCGAATTTGAAATGAATGCCTTCATCTCAAAAGTGCTCTGGAAGTTTGAAGTACCCTGAGGAATCTGCTCCTCTCCGGTTTCTCTCTCACTGTCAGAGCAGCGAGTGAAAGAGGCTCGAGAGTAGAAACTCTGCTCTGAGGAAGTGGTTTTTTTTCCCCTCCTCCTCTTTCTCTCAACAGAGAGGAAATGGTTGTTTTTGTGGCTGTTTTTGGTGAGCCTCAGGGCGTAGCCGCCTGCAACAAACAGCCACTGCCACAGCAGTCAAATGTTTAACAGGATGTATTTCCTGAAAGGAAAAGACTATGGAGACTTCTGAAATCCTACTTGTCTCCCCCCACCACTTCTTTCACCTCCTTCCAGTGGCCCCCTTCTTCCTCCTCCTCCTTTTCTAGACAGAATAGTAACCAACCAACCAACCAGTCAGTCAGAGCAGCAGGATGCTGCGGGACAAAAGGGGTTTTGATCAGTTTGTGCATCTGAAGGGATTACAAGAAACAAATCAGTGATCACACCACACACCCCAAACAAACAGCAAACCCATAAATTTAACCACAATATCCACTCTGCAGAGGCAAACACAGGGGAGCATTTGAGGACTTTCTTGGGTGTTCTATATTGAAAGCAAACTGCATGAGAATTTTACATGTAAAATAAAAGCAGCGTAGCTGTTGCCATGTCAGTCCCAGGATGTTAGAGACATGCAAACTGTGACAGTTGCATAGCATGAAAATACTATGGCTCAAATGTTGCCCTTTTCCTATATGGAATTCTAAGGGAGATGCACCAGATGAGTGGAGGGACTCTAAGGCAGAGTTCTCAACCTGGAGTTTCAAACAAGTGTGAGACTACCTTGCCCTGTTGGGGAAAGAAGGGCACTCATGGACAGCTAGGAGGAATGCTCTGAGGTGGTTCTGGAATGGAAAAGTGAGAGGTGGGGTTGCATTATGGAACAGTTTGAGAACCACTGCTCTGATACATTCTGCCCGTGCTGGGCTGACACCTCAGTCCTGACTTGCTTTGCCCCCTTGTGGCTCTGCAACTCTGCTGGGAAATCTGGTGGAACACCTTCAGTCCAACTGACGTAGTTAAACCAATGCAAACCCTAAAAAAAGCAGTTTTGATCAGTTTGTGCATCTGAAGGGATTACAAGAAACAAATCAGTGATCACACCACACACCCCAAACAAACAACAAACCCATAATTTTAACCACAATATCCACTCTGCAGAAGCAAACACAGTTAGTCTTAGACTAACGAATATATAAGAGAGGGGAGAGAGAGAATATATCATGAGCTTGCATGGGCAAAACTCACTTCCTCAGATCTGTGTGAAGATTCTTAGTTTAGTTTAAGAGCAGATTTTTTGGGGGTGTAACTTAAATGTATCTGGGAATAGGGTTAAAGCTAAACCAAAATAAGTGTACACACGGGAGTTTGCACCAACTTGACTAAAAACCAAAATAAATTAAAGCCAATGCAGCATTACCAAGGAGGCAAGAATTTATGTGACATCTCCTTCAGGCACTGCACTGCATCTCAGAGTGCTGTTGGTATGAGAAGTTATAACTATCTGCCGAACATTCCCTCACAGCCAATCCTTCTACATTATCTTAAGCTTCCCTTCCTAAGAAAGGATGCACATATGTGTCCCTTAAATGCACAGCAGTTGAAGACTTATAAATGTCTAAGAAAGAAGGAAATAAGGCTTATTGGTTTAAGCTACAGGTACTTAAAATGCTTTATTGATTGAGCAGAATGAGCTAAAGGTGTTTGCAGTGTTCATATGGCTGACTTTGGTAGTGGAATCAGAAAGCATGCTCTATCCAACATAAAAGGTATGTTTACACTGCAGTAAAAAGCTTGTGGCACTAATCCCAGAACCTGCAATGGAACTGGGCATGTGGGCTCATGCTGTGGGGCCAAAATTTGCAATATCAGTGTTTGGGCTCAGAGACTTCCCTTACGCAAGGTCTCCTCATAGATCTGGCTTTTGACCTGGCCAAAACATCTACGCTGCAGTCTGTAGTCCCATAGCCTGAGCCTCCCTCCATCCCTCTAAGCCTGAGTTAGCTGACCCACACACTTACACAGAATCATAAAACCGGAAGAGACCTCTAGAGGTCACCGAGTTCAGTCCCCTGCCCTCACGGCAGGACCAAGCACTGTCTAGATCATCCCTGATAGGTGTCTTTCTAACCTGCTCTTAAACATCTACAGTGATGAAAATTCTATGACCCCCCTAGGCAATTTATTCCAGTATTTAACCACCCTGACAGGAAGTTTTTTGTGGTGTCCAACCTAAACCTCCCTTGCTGCAATTTAAGCCCATTGCTTCTTGTCCTATCCTCAGAGGCCAAGGAGAACAATTTTTCTCCCTCCTCCTTGTAACATCTTTTTAGATACTTGAAAACTGCTATCGTGTCCCCTCTCGGTCTTCTCTTAAACAAAACAAGCCCAGTTCTTTCAGTGTTCCCTCATAGCTCATATTCTCTAGACATTTAATCATTTTTGTTAGTCTTCTCTGGACCTTTTCCAATTTCTCCACAACTTTCTTGAAATGTGGTGCCCAGAAATAGACACAGTCCTCCAATTGAGGCGTAATCTTCTGCAGAGGAGAGCAGAAGAATGACTTCTCGTGTCTTGCTCACAACACTCCTGTTAATGCAGCCCAGAATCACGTTTGCTTTTTTGCAACAGTGTCACACTGTTGACTCATGTTTAACGTGTCATCCACTATGACCCCTAAATCCCTTTCAACACTACTTCTTCCTCAACAATCACTTCCCATTCTGTATGTTCCTTCCTAAATGGAGTACTTTGCATTTTTCCTTATTAAACTTCATCCAGTTTAACTCGGACCATTTCTCTAGTTTGTCCAGATCTTTTTGACTGTTGACTCTATCCTTCCAAAGCAGTTGCAGCCCCTCTCCTCTTGGGATCATCTGCAAATTTAATAATCCTACTCTCTATTCCATCATCTAAATCATTGATGAAGATATTGAACAGAACCAGTCCCAAAACAGATCACTGCGGAACCCCACTTGTTATGCCCTTCCAGCATGATTGTGAACTGTTAATAACTACTCTCTGAGAACGGTTGTCCAGCCAGTTATGCACCCACTTTATAGTAGCCCCATCTAGGTTGCATTTCCCTAGTTTATTGATAAGACAGTCATGCAAGACCATGTCAAATGCCTTACTAAAGTCTAGGTATACCACATCCACCGCTTCTCCCTTATCCACAAGGCTTGATATCCTATCAAAGAAAGCTATAAGATTGGTTTGACGTGATTTGTTCGTTACAAATCCATGCTGGCTGTTACCTATCGCCTTATTATTTTCCAGCTGTTACTTGCTCCATTATCCTTAATTATGATTATGATTCCTTAATTACTTGCTCCATTATCTTCCCTGGCACAGAAGTTAAACTGACTGTCCTGTAGTTTCCTGGGTTGTTCTTATTTCCCTTTTTATAGATGGGTATTAGATTTGCCCTCTTCTGGAATCTCTCCTGACTTCCATGACTTTTCACAGATGACAGCTAAAGGCTGAGCGATCTCCTCTGTCAGCTGCTTGAGTATCATCAGGCCCTGGTGACTTGCAGACATCTAACTTTTTTAAGTCATTTTTAACTTGTTCTTTTATTTTAACTTCTAAACCTACCCCATTTCCACTAGCATCCATGATGTTAGGCATCCTGTCACCATCCATCTTCTTGACGAAAACTGAAACGAAGTCAGTAAGCACCTCTGCCATTTCCAAGTTTTCTGTTACTGTTTCTCCCTCTTCACTGAGCATTGGGCCTACCCTGTTCTTGGTCTTCCTCCTGCTTCTAATCATAGAACCATAGGGCTGGAAGAGACCTCAGGAGGTCATCGAGTCCAGCCCCCTGCCCAAAGCAGGACCAGTCCCAACTAAATCATCCCAGCCAGGGCTTTGTCAAGCCGAGACTTAAAAACCTCTAAGGAGGGAAATTCCATCCCCTAATATACTTGTGGAACATCTTCTTGTTACTCTTTGTGCCCCTAGCTAGATTTAGCTCATTGTGTGCCTTTGCCTTTCTAATCTTGCCCCTGCATACCTGTTTTGTTTGCTTATATTCATCCTTTGTCATTTGACCTAGCTTCCACTTTTTATACAACTCCTTTTTGATTTTGAGATCATAAGCCCGTCCATAGGACAGTTTGGGGTGACTGCCCTGGGCCCCGCACTCTAGGGAGCCCTGTGGCGCCCATTGCAGCCTGGCGGCTACCAGGGGCCCTTGCACCAGCAGCAAGGGCTGGGCCCACCCCCCACACTTACCAGCAGTGGCAGGAGCCAGGGGAAGCAGAATGACCTGGCCCTATCCTGCTCCACTTCCCCAGTGACACAGCTGAGAGCCAGGCTCAGGGCAGGGGAGGGGACTTGGGCTGGGTTGCTCTGCTTCCTGTCACTGCGGTAAGTGCAAGGGAGCCAACCCCTGCCGCCAGCGCCAGGGCACCTTGGTAATATCCCAAACCACATTGCTTCCCCTGAGCTTGGGGGAAGGGGCGCAGTGGGTATGGAGCAGGAGCAGGAAGAGGTGGGGCAGGGGTAGAGCTTGGGAATGGAGCTGGCCAGAGGTGGGGCAGCAAGAGGCAGGTCAGGGTGGAGTAGGGGTAGGAAGAGATGGAGCCTGGGGTAGAAAGAGGGGGTGTTCTGGGCCTTGTCCCACACCAAGTGACAGCCCTGCTGGTCCAGGCCAGCTGCAGCTATCCCATAGGTCTTTCATTGCAGTGTAGATATATCCAAGATGACCAACCAGGTTCTTATAGACTCCTATTTTCAGGAGTTTATAATTTCATTGTATTTCATGTGTCCTTTGTCTGCCAATTGTTAGTCATGTCTCATGTAAGTAATGCATTTAATTATAAAATCGCTGAATACAGTCAGCCCAACCATTTTAAATCCCTCCACTTCTGCTCTTCTTCACACTGATTATTCCGTTTTAGAACATCCTGTCATTCTTCTAAAGTAAATGCCATTTAAAAACCTGCACATTGCTCCTGAAAGGTGCTAGACTTCGTTTTGCTGTTCAGAACAGGAGTGATAATACTGCCTGACCTCATACGGGTTATAGAATCATAGAGTACTAGAACTGGAATACACTCATTAATGAGTGTGAGGCGTTCAGATACCATGGGGATGGAAGACATAACTGTACACTATATATATGTTTGTTAGTCTCTAGGTGCCGCAGGACTACTCGCTGGTTTTAAAGTTACAGACTGACACAGCTACCCCTTTGGATGTATATGTATTTCCTCATAGATTGGATAGTGCAGTAGCACTATGTGTCACCTCATTACTCAACTAATATAACAGAGTATGAAGAGCAATTCAGCACATTAATAACTTGCATTAATCATGGCATTTCAATTAGATAAGATTTCCTCACTTCCTGCCATAAATTGTTGGGCAGTGTTCCTGTCTGCACTTAAACAACTGGTGTGTTCCACCCAGAGAGACTTTATGTTCAGAGGTGAGTTAAATGATCCCTGTTTATACTTGGCGTGTCAGTTTGAGTTTACACAGCCGTGTGGGACGCTTCTGAAGGGAGAGCAATATGATACTGTAAGTTAGTCTGTTAAATGTATGTACGCTCTCTAATGTAGCTGCCACAGGTGATGGGAGAGAGCTTTATTTATTCACCGCCCTGAGCAACATAAATCAACATATGCTGTAACAGAGACATAGCTTAAGTTACTAATGTGCTGAATTCCCCTCTCTGTTAATTCGGGACATTCAGCACGTTACGTACCTGCCTTTTCCATGTATTTGGATAACATGTAAACCTGTTAAAAGATTTGGTTTTGGTCGTCAGTGCTTTGATTGTTCTATTCAAATAATCACAATATCCAAGTCTGTAAATGAGTAAAATTCCCAAAACGAGCCCATTCATAGCCACAGGCAAGTGGTACCTGCAGGGGAGAGGTGCAGAGAGGAGGCACGAAGAGACACCCTATTTAGCAGAGGCACAGGGGGTAGTGCCCTCCTGAGTGCTACCACGAGTCACCTAAGTTCAGAGAAGCAAAATCACAGTTTTGCAAAGGCATTGAGTTCTGCTGGGCATTTGGAGACCAAAACAGCTCAGAGTATGTAATACCTATGACTGTAAATAATAGCAATAATAACTTGCTGTTGCTGACACAAAAAGAGTCTGTAATATTCCTCCATGAAAAATTCCACAGGATTTTCCCTTGTCTCTCTCATGCTTTAACAGGGCAAGGTTGTCCAGGAATGCCCTCCCAAGCTCTGAATGATTTTGACCCTTTTGGGTTCTTGTAGGTGTATAGAAGATGTGCTCCAGCTGCCAGACCCTTTCCTGTTCCTTCCAGCCAGTTTTTCAGAGTGGGAAGCAACAAGCCCCACAAATAATACAGATCATATAGAAACTGAAACTTGGATTAAAATAGGAAGCGTCTTCGACAATGGCAGAATACTGCAGCAGGTCTTCAAACATGGACTCCTGAGGCAAGAGGGGTTAAGTGGAGGACTGCGTGTCCAGTCTGAGTCTAGGAGCAAACTGTTTCTGGTGCCTGTTGCAGCACTTGTTATACCAGCAGCTCAGCACCTAAACATTTTATTGCATATAAAAGATATGATGGTGTAGCATAAACGTTTAATTTGTGTGCATCTGGGATGGATGTATTCTTTAGGGATGTTAAAAATCGTGTAATAGAGTAACCGTGCAAGCGCTGAAAATCTCAGCGGCTACAGGTTACATGTGCTGTGGGCTCTGCAGCATAACGCTAAGCTACACTTTATGCTGGAGAGCCCACAGTGAAGTCTCCCCAGGAGCGAAGCCTCCTCCCTGTCAGTCAGCCCTTGCCCGCCTGGTTTCCGGGGAGGCGGCTTCACTGAAGCTGCCTCCCCACCCTGCCACAGCAAGGCTGCCTCCCCGCGAGCCACCTGAGTGTAACTGAGACCATTAACTGACAATAGGGTTGCCAGATGGTTTAACAAAAAATACCGAACACCCCTCTCCCCTCCCAAAAAAAAAACACTGGGAAAAAATTCTGTAGAGGGAAAAGTAGACCAAAGCTGTTAGTTTTCAAGAAAAAAAAGGGAGGTGTTACCCGTTAAAAAAGCCCCCCAGAACAGAATTGTCGAGCCAAAAAAAGAAATGTTTTTTTAATTTTTTTTTAAAAAGGAGGCTGCCCCTTTAAGATGGCACCATTTTTAAAACCCCGCCGCTCTGACCTGGGAAGCCAGGGGGAGCCAGCAGGGGGGACCCGTTTGAGGAGGGCGCAGGAGTGGCTTTGCAAGCCGCACTTTTGGGGGACAAGAGCCGCATGCAGCTTGCAAGCCGCGGGTTGGCCAGGGCTGGTGTAGAGGGAGGCATCACGTGGCCAGCTCCCGGGTCTCTGCTGGTCACGTGGGCCAGAGCAGCATGCGCTCCGCTCCCACCCCAGCCTGGCGGCCCCCTAGTGTGGCGCCCAGCAAGTGCCCCCTCCTGGCCCCCTTCGCTACGACTCTGCCGTGCTCCTCACTCCCCAACCCCCGCCAGACATAGCAGGGGAAAATTGTCTCCACCAGGCTTCTGTCCAAGGGAAACAGGAAATACCGGACATTTCACATGTCCGGTATTTCCTGTGTTTTTTTTACCAGATGGAGCCCGCAAATACCGGACTGTCCAGGTGAATACTGGACACCTAGCAACCCTAACTGACAAGCATCAGCTTATTGGTGAAACGGTTAATCAGCTATAGTCTAACACCCCTCATATTCTTCAAGAGTTGCAAAGGCATGAGTGAGTTATGCAATTCAACCCAAGCATGGGCCCACACGCTTGCTAGTTCCGTACGCACCATACATTGTTGTCATATGCTTTTTCTTAGTGCCTATGGATCCAATTGAGCAAAGCACTTAAGCACATGCATAATTTTAAACATGGGAATAGTCCCCCTGAAGTGAGTGTGACTGTTCACATGGACAGCATGCACTGTGGGATTGCGGCTCTTGTTGCCTTTCATCCTGCTGTATAGAGTTCATCCAAAAAAAAGTCTTTTTTTTAATATTTATAAGTGTCATTTAAAGACCTTTACCCTAAGTGAGAGATGTAAGAAGCGCAAAATATAAACAAAAAACAGGACTATGTAGCACTTTAAAGACTAACAAGATGGTTTATTAGGTGATGAGCTTTCGTGGGCCAGACCCACTTCCTCAGATCAAATAGTGGAAGAAAATTGTCACAACCATATATACCAAAGGATACAATTAAACAAATGAACACACATGAAAAGGACAAATCAAATTTCAGAACAGAAGGGGGATGGGGGGGAGGTAAATGTCTGTGAGCTAATGATATTAGAGGTGATAATTGGGGAAGCTATCTTTGTAATGGGTAAGATAATTAGAGTCTTTATTCAAACTTAGGCGTAAAGTGTCGAATTTAAGCATGAATGACAGTTCAGAGGATTCTCTTTCAAGTGTAGTCTTAAAAGGCCTTTGAAGCAGGATGCAGGTAATCAAGTCGTTGAGACAGTGTCCTTTCTGGTTGAAATGGCAAGAAACTGTTTTTTCTTTGTGATCCTGTCTAATATCTGTTTTGTGGGCATTGATCCTTTGGCAAAGTGTCTGAGACATTTGTCCAATGTACATAGCAGACGGTCACTTTCGGCACATGATAGCATAAATTATATTTCTGGATGCGCAGGAATATGTGTTCTTGATCTTATAACTCGCTTGGTTAGGTCCAATAATGGTATCAGCAGAGTGAATATGTGGACAAAGTTGGCAACGGGGTTTGTTGCAAGGGAAGGTACCAGGTTTGGTATTAGTGTGGTATGTCCTGTGGTTGTTGGTAAGAATCATCTTGAGGTTAGGTGGTTGTCTATAAGAGACTATGGGTCTGTCTCCCAGAGCCTCTTGGAGTTTAGTATCCTGTTCCAGTATAGGCTGTAGTTTATTGATAATGTGTTGGACAGGTTTAAGTTGGGGGCTGTAGGTGATGACAAGTGGTATTCTATTGTTGGTTTTCTTGGGTCTGTCTTGAAGTAGATGGTTTCTAGGTATTCGTCTGGCTCTTTCAATTTGCTTTTTTATTTCTCGGGGTGTGTAGTTGAGGTTTATAAATGCTTGGTAGAGATCCTGAAGATCTATCGCAAAATATAAAGGTTGTGGTTAACTTCACCCCCAGCTGAAATGCACCCAGCGTGCCAGGGCAATGTGACGTCAGTATGGTGTATTATTGCACAACAGGGGGGAATACTAAGGTATTGGTTTTTTAGAATTTTTTAAATTTTGCATATCACTCTTAAGGATCAGCATTACATCTGCAGGAGTCCTAAAGCTAAGGTTGAAATGGTGACTGTCTCAGCAGATCATAGTTAAGTACTGCAGCTGATTTGGATCACTATGATGGATCCTTGGTCAAGTGTCTGATTTTGCATGCCCTATCAGATGAGATACTTTTGAGTCAGAGTTAAGAATGGGTGTCTGCTTCCAATCAGAGTTTCCTGCTGTTGTCAGTTAAAGCTACAGCACTTAGGTTACTCTAACATTGCTTTATTTTTGGTGTGGTTTTCAAATACTGTAATTCCAGACAAACACAAGTCATGAAAAATAGCACTAGATGGTCTTAATTTTCCTTAGGAAACAGTACCTGCTTCACGCCATCCTTTTCCTTTTCATGAGAACACCCCAAAAGCAGCACGTAGGCAATGGATGGAGTTTAGGGAAAAGGTGAGGGTTCAGTGTCTTACAGTTTTTGTGTAAGCAAGCCCAGATACTCTTTACGGTATGATAAGCTTGTTAGAGAATACTTCAACAGTAGAATTATACATCCATTGTATTCCCAGCTGGCTGACTTAGACAGTTCTGAACTCATGGGAACCTAAATAGATGGTGTCAGGACTTCCTATGCTTTATGAAAATTGGCTTATGAACATGCATAACTCAAAGATGCTTTGGACAAAATGCCTCATGTAACATATCAGTTTTAAAGTCACAGTCTGCTGAATCTGTATATCCTGTTTTTGTGCATGCATCATTCTTGTATGAGAAGTCAGAAATATGAAGTGTGAATCTGGCTTTAATTCTGCGTGTGCTAATGAGGGCCATTACTGATGCTTTGGAATCTTAATGACTCAGTACTCAAACCAGTAACCTGTGAATAGTCTTGTTGTCCTGTGAGCCCAAACTATGGTTGGTCCTAGAAAGACCAGGCCACCTGATGCAGAAACCCATGTTGGATCTGGTACTTTTCCCCTCTAGGTGAGGGAAGTTTGAACTGAGCACAGAAGAATTCCTGCCTTGGACAAAAGGGATATAAGAGGTGGGAGGAGAGGAACAAATTATAGGGGGAGTTGCCAGATGCCAGGAGACACCCCCTTTACCACTTGAGATGCCTGCTGGAAACATCTAAGAGTGAACGGGGGAAGCATTGGGCCCAAAGTAGGAGGCTGCATAGCTTGAGAAAGAGATGTTTAGATCCATTTGCATGTAACAAGTTTCTTGGTATATTAGAATTAGCTGGCATTCTTTTGTTTATTTTTAACTTAGTAACGAGATTTGTGCGTCTACCTGTGAGTCTGTCTGAGTTTTTGTTCAAGATCTCCTCTTAAATGGTAAGAGCTAGGACCACCAAATTTGGTCTGCAGCTTCCTCTTATCCTAACTTTAAAGCAAGGTCAGGGTTTGTGCCAAGAAAACGGGAAGTGCCAGGAATAGGACTGTTTTCCATTCCATGGAAAGGGAGGGGCACGGAGCAGAGGGACACGATACTGAGAGTGACCACTGGGGGCAGCAAGCCCCAAGGGGAGAGTCATATTGCAGAGAGGCCACCTGGGGAAGCTGCACCACCAAGAGAGTGGCCAGCTGGGGCCAGGGCTTGCCATCTTGCTTGTCACTAGACCAGGTAAATAGCCCTGCTGCCCTAAACCCCTCCCCCCATCCCTGGGCCGCAGCATCAAAGGGAGGCCCATGTCAGCCAGAGGGGCTGTGGGGAAACAGAAGTCCCCCGGCATCCAGGGAGGCTGGGGGAAGACAGAAGGCCACTGGCAGCTGCGGAGGGGACTGGTGGGAGACAGAAAGCCCCTGGTGGCCGGGAACATTGCGGGGTGAAAAAGGCCCTTGGTGGCCAGAGGAGCTGGGGAAGAGAAGGTCCCACCAGAGTAGGGAGAGAGAAAACTCTGCTAGATGGGACCCCACCCCTGAGCCCCTTCTCACTCCCCCAAACCTCTCTCTCACCCTCCCACTCTCCCAGCCTTCTGCCATGCCCCCCCCATCCCCAACGCCCTGCCCTGACTCCTGCACCCCCCACATTGCCAGCCCCCTGCCCTGAAGGACCCGGGCAATGCCAGGGAAGTCTTCTAGTACTTAATAAAACCACTGTTGTTTATTATCAGATAGTTTCTGAAAGGATCAAGAATGTGAGAGAAAAATTGGAACAATAATTGCGTAGTAAAACTTGTGCTCCGTAACATGGGGAGGGGAGATTAGTCATTGCAACACCCATACACTTCTGAGCCTGGGGGGCCAGTCTGTAGCAGAGGCAGATCATCTCTGATTTACGAATGTGTTTTACGCTTCGGTGTGCATCCCTTGAACTGAAAGCAGAGAGCACGTTCTTACGGCTCTGATCAGCCTCCTGCTCCATCTGGTCTTCATTAGTTTCCCAGCACTGGCTAATGAAGTACAGATGTGAGTTAGCTTCCACAGAAAAGTTAAGGAGACAGGAAATTCTCAAAATACAAGATGGGGGAAGGGTTGATTATTACGAGAATTTTATGTGTGACACCAAACACAAGTCTGACTTGGAAAAGTCACTGCCTTGTATAAACTGTAATGACAGATTCATGTCTTCCATGCTGCAGTAATACAGGCCTTCTTCACTGTAAGTCCAAGATACATTCCAAAAAACTTGGGCTTATAGCGAAACAACTTAGAGCGGGGAATTTTTTTTCCATGGCTGACTTCCATTTGCACAAATTGGGAGGGGGGGTTGCGCGACTAAGAGCGGGGAATGGGAGGACTTATAACGCATCAGTTCCTACAAGCGTCAATGACTTTAGTGTGGAACAGATGTATACTGGGGCGACTTATAGCGGGGATGCCCTGTATTGTCAAGAGGTTAGCAGCACGTGTCTGTGCTTTGGACTGAATTCAAACACAGGATGTACTGTGTCCATTCTCCCCAGAGACTTTCCCTTTTCTTACCCTCCTCCATCTTGCTATGTTACAGCCTTATATATTGATGGCTGGGCTGCGCACCTGTACCTGTGCTTCACTGCTCATTCATAAGAGTGAGGCAGAGAGATTCTGCTACCCTTAGGACAAGAGTGAGAGTGCTGGGAAGCAGGGACAGAGAAGCTTTTGCTGGTTTGTTACAGGTCACTGTGTTACTTCCAATGGTTAATTGATAGATGGGGCAGCCAGACCTGTTCAGGCTGTGAGCCTGCCAGTCCTCAGCCTGATCAGATACTTAGTACTTGCAAGGGAAGCCTGTAAGGAAGAACTTGGTGCTGTCTGAAGTGCTATTGGTTACTCATTAGAGGGCACAGTTCTCTCTGAGCCTCTGTGGTGTAGGAGCCTTTTGCTGCTAGAGCTTCCATCTTTCTGATGAGAAGTAAAACTAAGGTCTTGACCTTGGACTTCCATGGCCTGTTTGCAAGTGTTGTGGAAGGGTTAATCCCAAGCTCCTGGCCATATCTCAGTGTGGGAATTACAATATCCCTCCCTGAAATGTTAGATGGAGACAATATTTCTCGCTTACTGACCTAAACTAGTGTTGTGTTTTTCGGTGTTGTCAAACAACTCCAGTGTTCCATCCTAGGTGTAGCTGTGTTTTCAGGGGTGGATAAAGAAATCCTGTGCATAGCTTGTATATCAGTTTATTTCCTGTGGTGGAAAGAAGCATTATTAGATGTAAGACATTGATACAGATTTTTATCAATTTTTATGCAGAAGAGGTAATTTTTACCAAAAAACCCCACAAAAAACCCAACGCACAAGTGCATCACCTGCATTGGGAGTGGGTGTATCTTGGTTGATCTGTCAGGCAGAAGTTAAAACGTGGTGATGTTAACTGTGAAATACAAGGGAAGTTAGTGAAACTTTTTTTTTCTTATATGCCAAAACCATGATGCTCACAAATCTGTCAGGATGAGTACTTAGTTGCAGTTTTCATGGCCTACAGCGGTGTGTGATGCATGGACTACATGTTTGGCTCCTGATACTTTTGAGGCCACCAGGGACTTGATCGCCATGACGGTGCACTCCCCAACTTGGCAGGACTCAGCTGTGGGACCATCAGCACTGGTGCCGGACCCAGCACCGAATTCTCGCCTGTACAGCCTAAAAGACTCTAGGACAGCGATGGGCAACCTAGACTAGAGAGTGGATCACATGAGTAGCCCTCCTTCATTTCTGAGGGCTGCAAGATTGTCATAATCAAGATGGACTCCCAGGATAGGGTAGTTCTTTGAGTGTTTGTTCATGTGCATTCCACTTTTGTGTGCACATGTGCACGTTACTGGAAGATTTTTCCGCTAGCAGCTTGCAGTAGGGTTAGTCTGGGCACCCCCTGGCATGGCGCCTTCATGGTGCCCAATATAGCACCCTGCCAACACCTCTCCTCAGTTTCCTCTTACTGCCAGTGACTCTTAACTGGAACTTCCCTGGGCTCTTGCTCACAAGTGCAGCAGCTTCAGCTTGTCCATATACTTTTATAGCTACAGTCAGTTAGTAGTTATGTTGTTCATCTGGTATAATTGTTCATTTTTCATAGGTTAAATTTCAGATGGGAGGTCCTGCTTCTTCCATGCCTGGGCCCAGATTACCTCAGATCAGTGGGTCCTGGGAATGGTGGAGGCGGGACACTCTATCCAGTTCCATTCCCTCCTGCCTTCCTAGCCCTCTTCCCTATCCCTCTTGAGGGACCCTTCTCATTAGCTTCTCATGCAGGAGGTACACATGCTCCTCACACTGGGTACAGTGGAGGAGGACCCCAGGGAGTTCAGGGGCAAGGGGTTCTGCTCCCAATATTTCCTTATTCACAAGGCCAAGGGTGGGCTCAAGCCCATTCTGGACTTATGGAACCTAAACGCCATTATCAGCAGGCTCAAGTTTTGCCTGGTCTCCCTTGCCACCATCATTCCTCTCTGGATTTGGAAGACTGGTATGCCCCCTTGATTTGAAGGATGCACACTTCCATATTTCTAACATCCCAGCTTACAGGTGGGTCCTCAAGTTTCTGATCAAAGACCAGCATTTTATCAGTTTACGGTACTACTGTGTGGCCCTTCCATGGCTCCCTGAGTGTTCACCGAATGCATGGCAGTTGTGGCTGAATCATCAGGAAGCAAAGGGTGCACGTCTATCCATATCTGGAGACTGGCTGATTAAGGGCAGATCCAGGGAACAGGTTCTGGCACATGTGGTCTTGGCCAGTAACTTCTTCATGGACCTATGCCACCCTCTGAATGAACCCAAGTCCACCCTCATTCCGACCCAAAGAATAGAATTCATTGGGGCTCTGTTGGACTCCACCATGGTGATGGCCTTCCTACCAGAGAGCTGCTTGCAGGTCATGTTATTCCTCATCCACCCCCCTCAGCAGTTCCCTACTGCCATGGGGTGAACCTGCATGAGACTCTTGGGTCACATGGCAGCCTGCACCTATGTGGTGTAACATGCCTAGCAGTGACTATGCCTGCTGCAGTCCTGGCTGGCAGAGGTCTACAGGCCCAACAGACCCTCCACAGACAGACTGGTGCAGTTATTCAGGAGGCGCCATCGGGGTTTACTGCCGAGGTGTCCTCCCGGGTCTTTGTCTCCGTTGATGATGAGAACCAGAAGGCTGCTTGCGTGTGTGCTCGGTGATGGGCCATGTCGACTTGTGCACTTAGTCTCCACAGCAGACCCCAAGAGAGCCCCCAAAGACCACAAACCAGATAAGGATCGAAGGTGCCAGGCCAGGTTTATTGTTAAGTGAAGTACAGTAACAGTTGTCAGTAGACTCTACTGAACCACTACTCACATGTACCTCGTAACAATGGAATGAGTCAATCAGTGGGAAATTTCTACTGCCCCCCCGGTCAGTCCCCCCAAGACACCACCTTATATACAAGTACAGACAAATCACACCTTACTGCTGACGTCAGGTTACCACCCTCTGACGCTACTTAGATACCAGCCATCGCCCTGTATCTTGTGGGTTTGATTAGATAATTTCTATTTATCATGCTGTCATTTTAGACCCTTTCTTGAACCTGGGTCTGTATCTGTGAGCAGTGGGTACCAAGGTCTTTTTGAATGAGCTAGTGAGATCATGTGTTTTCCACTTATGACCAGTACCAGTGATTGTTTTGCAGTCAGTACCTAGCACCCATTGGTGTTTTGCACACTCAGTCCTGTTCATGCCAAGTTCTGTGGGCTGGGGCCTCCCTCTTGCTCACAGCTGAGCTTTGCTTTGTTAGCCATGGTTTGTCCATTGTTAGCTAGGCCTCAGGCCTCACATCAGGCCTGTGCTGCATTGGCTTATGTTTTAGGCCTTCATCTTACTACAATGGGTAACCCTCCCAACCCCCTTCTTTGGTCCCTGTCCGTGACTGCAGCCTCATGGTGAAAGCAGGAGTGCCCTTTCGTCCACCACAGCCCACGCTCACCCTTACCATGGATGCTTTGGAAATGGGATGGGGGTATCTAGGCACACTGTGGATTCAGGGCAGGTGGACTGATGCTGAACTCTCCCTTCACGTCATTATCAGGGAGCTGCAGGCAGTGCACCTGGCCTGCCAGGTGTTCCTTACCCAGCTGCAGGGCTAGTGTGTCTCAGTACTAGCAGACAATACCCCTGTGTTGGGAAGCCCTGCTCCTGAGAAATTCTGTATCGCCCATCGCATTCACCGGACAGTCTGTACCCATCCCTCCGCCATTCATTCAGCACCCAGGAATGGGCAGACATCACCTGGTCCATCACCCACAAGTGGGGTCCACATCCTCGCCAGGCAGACCTGCTTGTGACCAAGAGCAACAGCAAGTGCCACCTATTCTGCTCCTTTCAAAACCACAGCCCCGGCCCTAGCAGATGCTTTTCACTTACCCTGGTCAGGCTGACTGCTGTGCACCTTCCCCACTTCCCCTCATTCACAGGGTTCTGCTCAAAGTTTGGCAGGGCAAGGTGACCCTCATACTGGTGGCACCGCATAGACTTGTAGCACCTTAGAAACTAACCAGTATATCTCTCTATATAATATCCTGAGCTTTCATGGGTACAACCCACTTCTTCACCCACTAACAGATTTACTCACCATTCATGAGTGACAAAGTGGGTTGTGCCCACGAAAGCTCAGGACACTATGTATGTATGTTTTTGGTGAGTCTCTAAGGTGCTCCAGGACCACTCGTTTAAGTTCTCTTCAGACTGACAGACTCCAACATGTTTCTTGTTCCACTAGACAAACTAAGGCAGCAATTGTCAGCTGCTGTCTGCATTCTACCACCCTCATAAAATGAATCCCAGGACTGAAATAGTTCTCCTTAATGCAGTACACTCCTGCACAGTTTCTTTCCTATGTTGATCATTCATTTTTGGTTATGTGCTTTGTTCTTTTTTTATCCAACCAAGTTGGATAAAATCGTTTAAAATATTTTCTTCATCTGTTGCTAGTTCTGGGTATAGACAATCATTCAGATAAAATAACCAAAGCATTTCCCAGCACTGGATTGAGGGCCAGACCCGTGTAAATCAGCATAGCTGTGACCAAGGGAGATACACTGAGTTACACTAGCCAGGGATCAGGCCTGGTAACTTTTCACTCTCCTCCCCCCAAATGATGTGTCTTTTTATGCCCCTTTTGGTGGCAGGGACTGGAAACGTCAACATAGTGGAAGACACGGTTGTTTTGCATCATGTCCAGTCCTGGCAATGCAAATGCAAGAAATCTGTATAAGCATCTAAACAAACATTTTATCACTTTAACTGAACCAAACCTCTCAATAATCAGAAATGTGCTTGTGACTTCTTAATTTTGATTTTTTCTGTTAGTTTTCTCAAAAGGTATCTCAGATATTTAATAGGACGTCAGCGTGGAAATTTTGTACCTGTTGTGCATTACTTGTAACAGTCTTCCTATTGGCAAGATTGGGGGGAAAACATTTTTCTGTGGGTTCTGTTTCAGTGTTTTCCACTGTGTGTGTGTGAGGGTAGATTGTATCTAGTCTGGTTTTTGCTGTTTCCTGTTTAGTCAGTTTCCCCCGTTTGTGTGTGTCTCCCTCAGCAACAGGGAAGAGAAAAACATTGTTATAAAAATAGAAGAATGTGATTTTGAAACCACAAAACGTGCAAAGAAGACGGAGATCCAGGGGCAGGACTTGCTGATGCATTTAATTCGTCTGTTTGAAATTGACTTTTACTTTAAGTTGTTACTGTTGTTTATTAGTTATGGAGTTTATGGCCAGAGGGAGCCCCCCGATCATCTAGTCTGAACTTCCATCCTGTCTCACACATTAAACTCTAGAACCAAATGAGACTAAAGTATTACAGTCTGCAGGAGACTGGACTGTTTGGTGCCAGTGGCACTGAAGGGCACCAGTACCTGAGGTAGGAATGTTACATTTAGATTAATTGGCTAATCGAATAGTTGATGCAGTTTGCATCGATTATTTGAGTAGTTGATAAGCCTCCGCCTCTGACTTCAAAGGCAGAAGTGCTGGGGGGAGCACGGGGCCAGCGGGGAACTCAAGCAGTTCCCTGCTGGCCCCGTGCTCCCCCGCAGTCTTTCAAAGTGGGAACACTACATGCAGCCCAAGGTCAGCTGGGGACTCAGAATCCCCAGCTAACCCCGGGCTCCACGTGGCGCTGCTGCTTTGAAACGCTGCATGTAGCCTGGGACCAGCTGGGAGTCCAGTCCTGCACACGGCGTTTCAAAGCAGCAGACCCCAGGCTGCACGCGGAGCTACCACTTTGAAATGCCATAAGCAGCCCGGGCCAGCTGCCTGGGCTGCACATGGAGTTTCAAAGCAGCAGCGCCACGTGGAGCCTGGGTGCTGCCGCTTAGAAGCACCTCCTTTTCTCCCCCTCTCTCCTTGCTGCCTCTTTCTGATAGTTGATTCGTCGACTAGTCGCTCAAATCCTCAGTCGCCTCCAGTATACCCAGATAATCCCGCAAATGACCTGTACACCAGGCTGCAGAGGAAAGCTAAAAAACTGCAAGTCACCACCAGTCTGACCTGTGGGAAAATTACTTCTTGACCCCACAGATGATGATCAGTTTGACTCTGAGCGTGTGAGCAAGAACCAGCCAGCTAAGTGTGAGAGAGAATACTTATTCCGCCTCAGAGATCGGACCACCCTGTCCTGTCTCCCATCTCCAACAATGGTCATCGCTGACCTTCAGAGGAAGAAGATGATTTAAAAAAAACAGAATACACTGTAGGGGGGAGGGGAATCTTTTTCTGACCTCTGTACATGAGCAGCTGAAGTCCTAAATGTTGAGCTTTAGGAACATAAAACTGAAATAGAAAGAAAGGACTTGTCCCCACCATCACAACCAACCCTGACCTACAGCTGGACTCAGAAGTTTGTCCAGCTCTCTCTTAAAGCTAGTAAATTATTTGCCTCCCCGACTCCTCTTGGGAAGCTGTTCTAGAATCTCAACCTTCTGATGGTTAAACCTGAATGTGTTCCTGGCCCGTGTGTATCCACTTGTTCTTGTGCCAGCATTATCCTTGAGCTTCAATAGCTCTGGCCTCTCCAGGGTGCCCCTCCACAGATATATTTAGAGTTTTGCTGTAGGGCCCAGGTGCATTGCTTGGGACCAGGCCCCTACTGTACTAGGTGCTGCACAGACTGAACAACAGTCACTTTTGTCTCGGATTTCTGTTAGTTTGGGGTTTTGTTTTAAATAGCCTTATGTGTAATCTGAGCTCCACCATGAAATATTTGTGTCCCGCTGTTTATCCCTAAATTTCAGTGCTGAATGTGAGAATAGCATCTGGCAAGAACTGCCATTCCCATAGGGTCTGAGATTTCAGAGTGCTGACAGCGCATTTCAGATCAGTGTGTTAGCGATGGCGAATTCTCTCTGTGAGCACTATGGGATCAAAAAAATTCTAGAGCTGACTGTCAGTGCGTCTTTGGGATCTCTGGCTGAGTGTCAATTAAGACCCAGTAGTCAGCCAGGTATTTCCTATGCACCACCTGGCTATTGCGTTTAGCTGATCAATGTGACTCTTGGCTTGAACTGGGCATTCCCAGTGCAAAGGGTTCAGCACTAGAACTACATTCAGTTCCTCAGACTCACACCATCAGCCCACCCCGAGTCCCAATTGGCTGTTGTTTTCATGCACAGTGACCAGGTCCTGCTCGGTCTCCAGCCCCACATGCAGGATCTCACCCATTCATCAGGCCTGGGGTCCTGGCTGCCAGCCCCAGCTCTTTGGGGCAGTGAGGAGCGTGGACAGAGGTAAGCAGGGGTGCAGCTCAGCACCCCCACTCCAGAAATCATTCCAGTGCCACTTTGGATTCCCGCTCAGTTTTTCCATCCACGGGCAGAATAAATTTTGTTCTGTGCACCAATGTACGTGTAGATGTGCCCCACCAATAGAAACACCTGCTGCCAACTGTGGGTGCTGTGGGCACTCCACTAATCAGCTGGGTGGCACCTGATTCTCCCCTGGGCGGCTGCTCAAGCGCTCGGCTTCCAGGAAGCTCTGTGTCACGACCCGTTTTTGTTTCTCTGACGTCCCCAAAGAGCAAATGTGCATAAGCTCCTCTTGTCGCACATCTGTTTGCCTCTGCATGGTAAGTGCAAAGTTGTAACAGCTGCTGCTTCTTTGGGCAGTGTCCCCGTGGGTGCTTCACTGTGGGTGTCGGGCTCGTCCTGGCGCCGCAGATCGGAGATCTTTTAGCCGTTGTCTTCTGGACCGCGCATGCACGGTGGCCATCTTGCAGCTTTTCGCGTCGTTTCTGGTTGTGTGGTCCGGCTCCTGCCAGTGCCTCCTAACCGTCTTCAGGCGCAGACGGAGAAACAGCTCCCTCTCACGTTAATCCTGTCAGGAATTGAGAGAGGAGAAAATTGTATATAGTTAGTTGTTCTAGTAATTTAGTACTTTATAGTTCATAATTCAGTTAGCGCGTTTAAAAAAAAATTCTTCAACATGCCGGGATCACCAGGCTTTAAAAAATGCCTGACATGTCGAGAATCAGTGCCCGCATCGGACGGGCACTCGTCATGTATCAGATGCCTCAGGGAGGGACACATTCCCCAAAAGTGCCCACATTGCGCAAAGCTGACAGCCAGGGCACGGGCGCGACCAGGAAATGCAGCTCAAGATGCTTCTATTCGATAAAGCTCTTCAGCTGCAGGCGGAATCTTCAACCCAACCGCCGTCTCTCCCGACAATGGCTCGTCAACCTTCTCCGAAGGCGACGCATACTGAGAAAAGCCGGTCACCATCTCGCTCCCTACCAGCGCTTAGAGTGAGCACAGGAGACAAGCCGGGCACCTCCAGAACGATGGTAACCCGCAGACCTCATAAGGAAAAACCGGTGAGCAGTACATCGGCACCGAGCCCAGCGGTGCGTTCTGTACCAAGACCAAAGTCGGCACCAACGCTGGCACCCACCGCGGCACTGGCACCATCGGTGCCTGCTCCCTCATCAGCCTCCAGCCTACTGGCACCGAGTATGCCAACCATGCCGGCACCAGGGACCACATTGGAGCAGTCTGCGCCGCATACCTCGGCACCAACCCCATCGGCACCGAGCCAATCGGCACGGACGCGCACGGAACTGGCACCATCGGCACGGACGCACACAGCACCGGGGCCATCGGCACGAACGCACGCAGCACCCGGACCATCTGCACCGGCGCATCATTCTCCGACACCCCCATACTCGCGTTGAAAAACAGCCCCTAGCGCTACACCACCCACGCCTTCCATGCGCCATTCTCCCCCTTCCATTGGCAGAAGAAGGGCACCAAGTCTGGAATAGGGGATCTTTTCCCCCGAACCTCTTTCTCCATCTCCACCTCATCACACATCCAGGCGATTTCCACTCAGTATCTCTCCTCGACAGAGATACCATTACCATCACTATTATCGCTCACCTTCTTCAACCTGCTCACGAGTCAGAACTAGATCCCCAAGATCTCCCTCATACTCCAGGAGCTCTAGATACAGGGATGACCATACACGTAGATACCACCAACCTTACTACGATGACCATTGGCATAGACATCATAGTTACCGAGAGCGATATTTCCATTCAACGTGCATCTCACCTTCACCTGCTCCTCCAGTCATGGTCCGCGACAGGAGCAGATCCCCCACCTTAGCTACAACCAGACCACCTACCCCAACAGGTGATCAGGCAATCACAGTCCAGCAATCTACTGAGGAGATAGCACATACTTCAGACACAGAGGGATCGCACCACAGAACCCCTACGGACATAGCGTCTTCTTCACCTGATGATGCCATCTTCACTGGAGAGGTTTCACCTTCAGATGATCTGAAGGATTTCCAAGAGCTATTCAAGCACGTTGCCGACAGCCAAAACGTACAGTTGGCGGAGGTTCAGCAGAAACAACATCATCTGCTGAGAAATTTACATCCCTCCCATTCATCCAAGGTCACTCTCCCACTGGACGAGGCGATACTTGAGATAGCCAACGTTATATGGCAAACTCCTGCCACGACGACGCCTCTGACCAATAAAAGGGCCGACAAAAAGTATTTTGTGCCGGCCAAGGGGATGGAATTTTTATATAACCACATCCTCAGCCTAACTCCCTGGTCGTCGACGCAGTACAACAGAGGGCCAAAGCACCCCAATATAAAACCACCACCGGAGATAAGGATAGTAAATGCCTAGATCTCTTAGGCAGAAAGGTGTATTCCTCTGCCACGCTAACACTCCGAATGGCCAACTGTGTGTGGCCCTATTAGCAAATCATAATTTTGACAACTATGCGAAATTAGCTCCTCTACTCAAACACCTCCCAGAGACTAAGCATCAGGTGCTCAAAGCAATCATCCAGGAGGGATACACTGCCTACTGTTCGGCACTTCACATTGCACTGGACACAGCAGACACAGCAACACGGACGACAGCTACATCCGTCATAATGCGCAGGGCCTCATGGCTCCATATGGCGGCGGTGCCAAAGGAACTCCAATCAAAAGTCGAGGACTTGCCCTTTGACAGGCAAGCCCTCTTTGCAGACGAAACAGATCAGGTGCTTCACTCGGGCAAAGATTCACGCATGACTCTCAGGACCTTAGGCATGCATACGCCCCCATACCGACGAAGACGATACATGTTTTATCAGAGACAAAGACCCTTCTCGTACGCGGCACCGCAACCACAACAATATGAACACCAATGACCCAGACAACGGCCTCAGAGATGACCGCCAAAAGTCAACAGACCGACAGACCAACAGGCAACTAAGCAGCAAGTTTGATGCGTGGATCGAGGGATTGCAAACCATTCAAATATCACCTGCTCCAAATGCCAATACTGCGCTTTTCCACCCTTTCAACAACGTTGGGCCGCAATAACAACAGACCAATGGGTCATGCAGCTAATAACATTAGGCTATGTAATCCCTTTTACGTATCTCCCCCCAACCACCCCTCCCCTCCTGTCCCTCTTCAGGGACCCATCTCACGAACTCCTCCTCAAACAGGAGGTAACTCACTTACTCGATATTGGAGCAATAGAGAGGGTACCAAAGCCCTTCGAAGGGAGAGGGTTCTACTCCTGCTATTTTCTAACACAGAAAAAATCTGGGGGTTGGAGGCCCATATTAGACCTTTGCCATCTCAACCAATACCTATGCAAGCAACGTTTCAAGATGGTGACCCTAACAACCATCATACCAGCACTTGAGCAACAAGACTGGTTTGCATCCCTTGATTTACAGGACACCTATTTCCATGTGACAGTTCATCCGGCCCACAGGCGATACCTTCGGTTCCTGGTAGGTTCCGATCACTACCAGTACAAAGTCCTGCCGTTCGGCCTTTCGTCAGCCCCCAGAGTTTTCTCCAAAACACTGGCGGTGGTAGCGGCCTTCCTACGTCGACTAGGGATCATCATTTTTCCCTATCTGGACGACTGCCTCCTCAGAGCTCAATCATTCGATGAAGCGTTAAGTGCTGTCAACACAACAAGAACTCTCTTCGACACCTTGGGCCTTATAATCAATGCCCTGAAGTTATCCCTCATACCACATCAATCCATAGAGTTTATAGGTGCTTGCCTCAACTCTGTTACGGCACGTGCCTACCTACCCAGCTTCAGACTTCACGCTATCCAGGATCTTGTACAGATTCTTACTACCGGTCCCACAGTTTCCATACTTACCTACCTACAGCTTATGGGACACATGGCAGTGACAACATACGTCGTAGCAAACGCACGACTACATTTCCGATGCCTTCAGCACTGGATATCTACAATATACGCACCTCACAGACACGACGTACACAGAATGGTTACCATACCAAACACGGTCAAGCAATCCCTGAAGTAGTGGACCATTCCCCACAACATGTTGGCAGGTTTACCGTTCCACCGACCCCAGCCAACCATCCAGATTACAACGGATGCATCCCTACTCAGCTGGGGGGCCCATATGCAGGACAAACAAGTTCAAGGTTGTTGGTCAGCCCAAGAATCTCTCTACCACATAAATCTACTTGAATTACGAGCTGTATACAATGCCTGCAACCACTTTCTTCCCTGGATCTGCGACCAGGGGAGTGCGAGTACTCACAGACAACAGGACAACAGTCTATTACATAAACAGGCAGGGAGGAGCCCAGTCCCGTTCCCCGTGCAAGGAAGTTGTACGCTTGTGGAACTGGTGGAACTGACACAATGTGTTACTGATGGCGGCATATCTCCCCTGGAGAAGACAACACTACAGCAGACACACTCAGCAGGCACTTTGCCCAACAGCACGAATGGGAACTACACCCCGAGGTCCTACAGAGTATATTCTCCCGCTGGGGTCAACCAGCGGTAGACCTCTTCGCCACACAGTACAACACGAAGTGCGTTCATTATTGCTCCAGAGCGGGCATCAATGGGGGATGCTTTCCTATACAACTGGAGTCAACAGCTTCTATACGCATTCCCTCCTATTCCCCTAGTCCCCAAGGTCCTAGATAAGGTGGCTGTGGACAGAGCAAGACTAATTCTAATAGCACCATTCTGGCCGCATGTCTCCTCATCCTCTGTACCATCTTCCCAGTCACCTCAATCTACTGACACAGGATCACGGGCAACTGCTTCATCCACAACCGGATCACCTCACTCTGTCCGCGTGGCTCCTAACTGGTTCCAACAAAAAGAAATGAGCTATTCCAAAGCTGTTAAACACTTTCTCTTACAAAGTAGAAAAGCTTCAACTCGTAATACTTACCTTCATAAATGGAGAAGGTTCCGTGAATGGTGCTCACACACGGACCTAGACCCTGATGAAACGCCCTTACACTCCATCTTGGAATATATTTTGCACCTCAGAAACCTCGGACTCTCTTTGTCATCTCTCAAAGTACATTTGGCGGCTATCACAGCTTTCCGCCAACCAATCGATGGCTATACCGTCTTCTCACATCCCACTACAAGAAGATTTATCAAAGGGCTGACCAACCTCTTTCCTGAGCACAAGCAACCTCCAGACCCGTGGAACCTACAATTGGTCCTAGACACTCTGATGCGACCACCGTTCGAACCTTTGCGCACATGTGACTTCAACACTGTCACCATGAAGGTGGTGTTCCTCTTAGCAATCACCTCAGCACGCAGGGTAGGAAAACTGGCAGCCCTTTCGGCTTCACCTCCCTATACCATTTTTACAGAATAGGGAGTCATCCTACGCCCCCAGCCATCGTTTTTACCCAACCCAAGATTAATTCCAGTTTCCATATAAACGAACCCGTTATCCTGCCCATGTTTTATCCAAAACTACATTCCTCCAAACGTCACGCAAGACTTCACTCCCTTGACGTCCGCAGGGCTTTTGCATTTTATATCGAGAGACCTCACAATCTACGCAAGTCCCAACACCTACTAATCTCTCTAGCTGACTGCTCCAAAGGTCTCCCACTTTCAGCACAGAGAATAACAAAAATAATAGTATCCTGTATTGCAAGATGCTATGAATTAAGAAACATCGTGTTGCCACGTACCATTAGAGCCCACTCTACCAGTGCAGTGGCATCCTCAACAGCCTTTCTCAAAGGAGTTTCCATCAAGGATATTTGCCGAGCGGCGACTTGGTCCTCCAGTCTTACCTTTGCGAACCATTACGCGCTACCAAAGATCATCATGTCTGACACGGCAGTAGCCACCGCAGTCCTTTCCTCAGTGGCAACGCACTAACTCCACACCCACTGCCTTATTCTGGCTACTGCTGTGGAAGCACCCGTAGTGAAGCACCCACGGGGACACTGCCCGAAGAAGAAGAAGTTACTCACCTTGTGCAGTAACGATGGTTCTTCGACATGTGTGTCCCCGTGAGTGCTCCACGACCCGCCCTCCTCCCCTCTTCGGAGTCTGTGATTGTGTCTTTCAGGCCTCGACAATCAGGAGGAACTGGCGGGAGCCAGACCACGCGACCAGAAACGGTGTGAAAAGCTGCAAGATGGCTGCCGCTCATGCACGGTCTGGCAGACAACGGCTAAAAGATCTCCGATCTGTGGCGCTGGGACGAGCCCGACGCCCACAGTGGAGCACCCACGAGGACACGCACCTCGAAGAACCATCGTTACTGTACAAGGTGAGTAACTTCTTCTTCTTCCCCCTCACTACCACTTTCATATTCTCTGCCTGACTCACTCTGGAGAAAGCTTTTCCCCAGCCAGTCCCACATCTGTTTCTGTTGCTCGGGGAGGTTCTTCATGCTAACAAATCCCCTTTGCCTTTTTGTTTCTTGTAGTGAGACAGTCTGGGAGAATATGGCCCGTATGTGTGTGAAGACGCAGAGGCTGGATGTTGCTAAAGTTTGCCTTGGAAACATGGGTCATGCCAGAGGAGCTAAGGCAGTAAGGGAGGCGGAACAAGAACCAGAGGTGGAAGCCAGAGTAGCCATGTTGGCGATTCAGCTGGGCATGCTGGTAGGACTTCCTGTGGCATCTGGCCCATTTTCTAGTAATAAGCAAAGTCCAGACTCAGCAGTCTGAGTGAGATGCGCACGCATCCTCGCACGTGAAGGCAGTGTGACTAAGGAACTTGGTGTAACACTGATGTATTTTTGCAAACTCTGGGAATGGTGCAAAAATCTTGGAGAAAAGTAAATTTTCAAAAACAATGAAGAGTCCTGTGGCACCTTAACGACTAATCTGTTTATTTGGGTGTCAGCTTTTGTGGGTAAAAACCACTTCATCAAATGGATCTGACAACATGGTTTTTTTTTATCCACGAAAGCATATGCCCAAATAAATTGGTTAATCTTTAAGGAGCCACAGGACTCCTCTGTTTTTTACAGCTAGGGGCTGGGCCCGGTTGCTGAATGTGTCATAGGGTTGCTAGGTGTCCGGTATTTTCGCCTCCTGGCAAGGAAAAAAAATCAGAAAATACCGGACATTTTAGGACATTTTAGGTGTCCGGTATTTTCTGAATTTTTTTTATTGGACAGGAGGTGAAAATACCAGACTGACCGGGTCAATACTGGACACCTGGCAACCCTATCGGCGCATATATACCCCTGCTGGCCCTGCCCGCCCTCAGTTCCTTCTTACCATCCCTGATGGTAGCTGGAGTGCTAAGACGGATAGTCCTTACCCCTAGTTCTGTATATAGTTGTCTTATCTCTTGAGTGGTTTTTTCAATAGTTGTTTAGTAGTTTGTGTAAATAGTTTTGTAGATAAGGAGGGCTTTTCCCCTCTGGCCTCTTCCTGGCTGGGGAGGGGATACCAGGGCTGCAGGGATTCAAGCCCTGAGTGAAGTGCTTGAAGCCTTTGCCCTGTGGGGATCTGCATGACTCTTGCTTGAAGTGTCTCGGAGAGGCCCACCGTACAGAAAACTGTAACGTGTGCAAGAGTTTCAAACTGAGGACTAAGCGTGAGAGAGATGCTAGACTCAAATTTATCTTCACGGAGTCCACCTTGCACCAGCCAGGCATCAGACCGCCTCTTTGAGGCACTGGTCGCAGTCCCCAGCACTGAGGAGAGCTAAGGACGCCAGGGGTAGGTCCCCGGAGAGGCATGGCCACAAGGTGCGCCCTAAGGAGGGGCACTCAGCCTCAAAGGTGCTCCGGGATGTCCCGGTACCGCCAAGGCAATGGCACAGCCCTTTGTGGGGAGAAAGTCCGGTACCAGCGGGGACTTTCAAGGAACTCCGCCATCCGTCAACCCCGGAGACTTTCGATGCAGCATGGGAGCTCATCGAGCTAACCTCCCCGCAGGCTGAGGGCTCGGCACAGCAGGTGCCCAGACCTCCATTTCCAGCACGCACTGAAGGGCTTCCTAACATGCAGCCTCTGCAAACAGCTCCGAGTCCATTTGAGCCGGCACGGAGGCTGGCATCGGGTCAGCAGGCGGCTCCAACACCACCACCAGCACCAATACTGGCGCCAATACCTGCACCCCCTGCTTTCTTTGTGACGGTACTGCCTGGTACATAGTGCCGGCACCTGCAGTCAGAGCTTACTTAGAAAGAACAGAACGTACCAGCACCTCTGTATGCAAATGTCCAACAGTCAGCTGGGCCGCCGCGTGTCTTAAAGGGGTCGAGTTTCTTAAAAGGGCAGTGCCGGCCCCACCCCGTTTTGTTTAGTTTTTCCTTTTGCTCAACAACTTTTCCCCTGGAGTGCCAGCACCTTTTTTTTTTTTTTTTAAACAAAAAAAGCACTGCCTGCACCGGTACCAGAAGCTGTGAGATGGCCAACACCCATGCTCCCGTGGACTGCATTGAGAGGCCTGGCCAGTGCCATTGATGCCGCCACGGGCACAGGTCCCAGTGCACAGGGGGGGAAACCAGCAGCCATGGCTCACCACCAGCAGGAGCACACATCAACGGCTCTACCGTGGTCAGCCTCTGATTATTCATCAGAATCAGAAGCTGAATCAGTACGCTCAGGGAGGAGATCTTCATATAGGTCGAGGTCCCGGCCCCACTCCCATTCCAAACACAGGTCATGGCACTGGAGCCCTTTGGATACTCACACTTGGCCACCCCAATGGCAGCCACATCTCAGTGGCCATTTTGGACCCCCGTGGGTCTACCATCAAGCCCAAGGTCCACCTTCCGCATTGTCGATGTTGGGGTCATCGCATCAGGAGGGGCCCCTTCAGCGACCCCTCTCCAGAAGGCCCCCCCACCCTCCGGTCGGAGGCGAGCCATTCAGGGGACAAAGATCTTACTAGACCTCCTGTCATAGGGGAGGGACCAAGGCCCATGGTGCTTATGTCTGAGGTAGACCAGCGGAACCTCCAGTGACCGCTGGGGGTGGTTGAGCTCATTCCCGAAGAATTCAAAGGAAGGGGTTTCTATTCCTGCTACTTCCTTATCCCCAAGGCAAAGGGGGGGACTACGCTCTATTTTGGACCAAAGGGACCTGAACTCGTTTGTAAAGAAGACAAAGTTCAGGATGGTCACCCTAGCCTCTATTATCCCTTCCCTGCAGAAAGGAGACTGGTATGCTGCCCTCGACTTGAAGGGCGCATATTTTCATATTTCAGTGATCCCCGCCCACAGAAAGTTTCTCAGGTTTACAGTAGGTCAGGATCACTTCCAGTTTGCGGTCCTATCATTTGGCCTTTCTACAGCCCCGAGGGTCTTTACCAAATGCATGGCCATGGTAGCAGCTTTCCTGAGGTCCAGGTCTTTCCTTACCTGGACAATTGGTTGATAAGAGGGTCATCCTGAGAGCAAGTATTAAGCCACATTGCACTGACCAAGAGGTTGTTCTCCGATCTAGGACTCCTCATAAATGAAGAGAAGTCCCCTGCTCGACCCCACACAAGTATAATAGAGTTTGTGGGGGCTCGCCTGGACTCTACTGTCAAAAGGGGTGTCTCTGCCCAGAGTAAGGTTCTTGACCATGCGTGCGATGATCACAGACCTCCAGAGGACCCCTTTAACCAGTGCAAGGACATGTATGAAACTGCTGGGTCAAATGGCGGCTTGCACCTATGTGGTGAATTACGCCAGACTGAAGCTCCGACCCCCTGGAGAGGTGGTTGTTGAGTGTCCACAACCTGCCATGAACACCACTGGATGTGGTGGTCACGTTGCCAGAGTCGGTGTCCATTCGCTAGACTGGTGGCAGCAGGAGGAGATAGGCTGTGCAGGGGTCCCGTTTGCCAAACAGAGTCCATCGGTGCAGCTGTTTATGGATGCATCAGACACGGGAAGGGGGGGGGGCCATACGGGGACCCTCAGGACTCAAGGTATGTGCTCCCCCAGGAGAGTTCCTTTCACATAAAGGTCAAAGAGCTCAGGGCAGTCAGGTTGGTGTGCTAGGCCTTCCTTCCCCAACTGGAGAACAGAGTAGTGGCGGTGCTGACAGACAACACAACTCATCATCACATCAACAACCATGGGCTCAACGCCTGTTGGTGTCCAATGCCTTTCCTTCCCTCTTTCCCTGTCCAGTGTGGAGTGGCTTAGTTTCTGTAGACTAGCTCCGCACCAATCTACTATATCATCTACCCATTCTCTGTGGGGTCTGCCTCTCCTATTTGGATGATCCATTATGCTGAATACCAGGGTCTTAACTTTTCGCTCGTCATTCATTCTGCAGATATGCCCGAATAGCTGTAACTTCCATTGTATAACCTTCTGCAGTAAGTTCTGTTTTGGCTGTATCTTCCTATATAATTCCTCGTTGGTGACCTTCTGCATCCATATTCTCAGTATCTTTCTATAACAACTTCTCTCAAATGCCAATATCCTTCTCTTCAAATCTTTCACTATCACCCATGACTCACATCCATACAACATGCTGCTAAATACACACGTTTTCAAGACACTCAGCTTCATTCCTAAGCTAATCGCTTTACTTTTCCAGATCTTATCTATCGCCTTCAAACTCACTTTTGCTTTCACTGTTCTAGTCGCTATTTCCTTCTTACAGTCTAGATCATACGTCATGTTGCTCCCCAAATATGCAAACTTCTCTACATTCTCTAGTTTGGTCCCATCTACACTGATCTTCCTTCCTATTTCCTTATCTCCAGATACCATTGTTTTTGTTTTATCGATATTCATAATCAGTCCATACCGCTTCCCTTTCTCATTTAGCACCTGTACCATTCTTGCTAGCTTCTCTTCATCTTCCTCGATAACTATATCATCTGCGAACCTCAAGTCATTAATTCTCATCCCGTGTACTGATATCCCTTCTACCTCTTCCTTGATCTTATCCATCGCTCTGTCTAGGTGCGTGATGAAGATACTTGGCAATATCGGATCTCCTTGTCTCATACCTCTACTTGTTCTAAACCAACTTCCCAACTCTTCGCACGTTCTCACCACTGCCTCTGCATTATCATTGATATCCTTCAACAACTGTATCAGTCTGCTATCCACTCCGTACAACTCCAACACGGCCCAAGTCACTTTCTGATCTATACTGTCAAATGCCTTCTGAAAATCGATGAAGCAATTGTAGATGTTCTTGTTCTTTTACTGTGTATTATATCAACAAACAACCAAACAGGGTGCTCATTCCTCTCCCCTTTCCAAGAAAGCCCTAGAGCTGTGGGAGTTGTGCATCACCTGGAATATCCACCTAGAAGCAACCTACCTTCTGGGGTCCAGCAATGTTCTGGTGGACAAGCTCAGTCGGTCCTTTTGGGTCACGAGTGGTCCATCAGAACAGATATCATAGGGGATGTCTTCCAGAGGTGAGGTTTCCCCCGTCTAGACCTGTTTGCCACCTGAAGGAATGACCAATGTCAGAGTTACTGATCATTCATGGGCCAGGGCCTCGGGTCTCAAGGGGATGCATTACATATCCAGTGGCCCCGGGAGCTACTGTATGCATTTCCCCCTTTCCCGCTAATTCATCAGGATCAGGCGATTCAGGGCAGCGGTCATCATGATGGTGCTAGCGTTGCCTTGCCAACACTGGTTCATCACACTGTTAGATTTGGTGGTGGAAGACCTGGTGATGCTGCCATTAGTCCCAGACTTGATCACCCTGGATTTGGGAGAAGGGAGGCTGTGCCACCTGAATCTGGCAGCCCTCCACCTACCAGCATGGAACCTGTGTGGTTGACGGGGTTAGAACAACTTTGCTCGCAGGAGATACAGAAGGTGCTGCTAGAGACTAGAAAACATTCTACCAGGGCGCTGTATAAAGCCAAGTGGAGGGGTTTTGCCTTGTGGACAGAGCAAAGGGGGATAGACCCGATGAGTCCCACAATCCCCCTTATCTTGGGTTATCTACTACACCTTAGACACCAGGGCCTCGCTACATCCTCCCTGAAGGTGCATTTAGCAGCGATTGCAGCCTTTCACCCTGGGGAAGGTCACAGGTCCGTGTTCGCCAATACAATGGTAAAATGCTTCATGAAAGGGGTGGACAAGCGGTTTCCCTATACACGCCCCCCGGTGCCACCCTGGGATCTTAATCTAGTTCTGATGGGTCTCATGAGGGCACCCTTTGAGCCATTGGCCACCTGCTCTTTGAGACACCTGTCATGGAAGGTGGCATTCTTGATCGCGATCACCTCAGCAAGGTCTCAGACTGTGTCCCCATCCAGCTTTCCTCCCTAAGGTGGTCTCTAATTTTCATATGTCACAAAATATCTGCTTGCTGGTTTTCTTCCCAAAGCCTCATGCCTCACCTAAGGAACAGGCCCTGCATGGCCTGGATGTTAGAAGGGCTCTAGTGTTCTGTATAGAGAGGACAAGAGAGTTCAGTAAATCTCCACAACTCTGTTTCAGTAGCCAAGAGGATGAAGGGCTCACCTGTTTCGGCCCAGTGCCTATCCTCCTAGATTATCTCATGCATTAAGGAGTGCTATGACAGAGCGGGTAGACAGTGCACTCTACGAGGGCGCAGGCAATGTCCACGGCATTCCTAGCACAGGTGCCTATCCTTCACATATGTAGGGCGGCCACGTGTTCCTCCATACATGCCTTCTCTGAGCACTACACAGTTACTCAGCAGAGCAGGGCAGATGTGTCTGTTGCGAGGGCTGTGCTGCAGTCAGTTGCGATGTAGGTAACGTTAGGCTCCGACCCCACCTCCTAGGGTACTGCTAGGGAGTCACCTAATTGGAATGGACATGAGCAAGCACTCAAAAAATCGTTACTTACCTCGTAACTGTTGTTCTTTGAGATGCTCATGTCCATTCCAACTCCCACCCGTCGTATGATACTCCAGCAAGAAGGAACTGAGGGGGTGGAGGGCCAGTGGAGCTATATATGCACCGATATACCGGTGCCACTCCAGGGGGCTCCCTGGCTGGCCCTACGGATACTGCTAAGGGAAAAAGCTCCAGAATCCGTGCACACGGTGCATGCACACCTAACTGGAATGGACATGAGCAACACATCTCGAAGAACAACAGTTATGAGGTAAGTAACTGGTTTTTATATTTTAAAATGTGTTATGTGGTAGAGGGGAAACCTAGCGAATGGCCAACAGTTCATCCTCCACCTGAGAAGGCTTGTTAAAATACAACTTGCGCTTTGGATGCCTTTTATCATAATCTAGACAAGCCCTTTGAGTAGGACCTTTACTCCATCAGCAAAATTGGGACCTAATGTGGCTTTAAGCTTCACGTTGTCATGTGGACTAAAAACCATCCAGAGAACTGTAAAGTGAGGGTAATGATAAGCAGCTACGTACTAATACCAGGTTAGCTTATTTAATGTCTCCATTAATGATCGCTACAAGGACTAAAGTTTTAATAAAATTCACAGATGATACTAAATTGAGGGCCCGTCAAGGTGCAGAAATAATAAATGGTCCGAGAAGTTTAAAACATGGGTAGAAAATAAAAAGAAGAGATAGCTTAGAAAAAATACAAGCTAATTAGAGATGTAAATGGTTAATCGGTTAACCAGTTAACTGGTAAGCCTCACTCTTAACAGGTAAGGCTTACCAGTTCTGGTTAACCGGTAGAGGTTAGAGTAGCCCCCCACCCACCTTGGGCATGGGGCTGCTCCAGGGCTGGATTACCCAATAGGCAGACTAAGCACGTGCTTAGGGTATAGTATTGTTTTTATTTTGAATTACATATGGGGGGGGCACCATAATCTTTTCAGTGCTTAGGGCCTCTAAAGGTCTTAATCCAGCCCACTGCAGGCAGGGGCTGCTCCAGTTGGCCAGCCAGAGCATCCCCCATCTGGGGTGGGCCTGGGCTGGCCCCCACTGAGGTTAAACACTGGCTCCCCAGGAACGGGGCTGGCAGGGGATGCCAGGCCTGCTCCTGGGGAGGCTTTGCTGCAGGTTTTTATAAGCTTTATACTGCAGAGCCCACAGTGTGTAACCACTAGGATTTTTAGCAGTTATACGGTTACATTTTAAATGATTTTTTATACCCCTAAAGTTAATATATCTAGGAGAAGCCCCACTCAGCAGGGAGTAGAAAGCTGGAAAGCAGCATAGCTGATGGAGTCCAGCAACCACAAATTACATAAAAAATTGCAATGAGACACAAGTAGCAAAACCTGACATGATTTGGGGTGCGGTTTTTAGAGGCACCCCGTTGTGGAGC
Organism: Rafetus swinhoei; assembly: GCA_019425775.1. Taxonomy (NCBI): domain Eukaryota; kingdom Metazoa; phylum Chordata; order Testudines; family Trionychidae; genus Rafetus; species Rafetus swinhoei. The sequence goes on along the minus strand of CM033443.1, from coordinate 40,868,484 downwards.
TTTGATGTCATGGTCTGTCTAAACACCTGTAGTGCAACACCACCTGGCGTATTGCTTCCAAATGTAAATATCTCATCACTCGAAAAATGTGAATGAATAGAAGAAAGTTCAGAGAAAAGCAACTCAGATTGTTAGGATCCTGAAATGGATTCATGTAGAAGAGGCAAGAACTACATATGTAGAATGTGCTAAAGAGCAGAATGTGCTAATAACCTACAAATATTTGAAGGGTATGAAGACCAAATAAGGTGGAGGAGTTGATATGAAAGCATATAACTAGGAAAATACAGACTGGATATTTGGAAAAAAGCTTCCTGACTGTGAGATTTATTAAGTTCTGTGGAAGGGGGGGAAGCCACTTCGTTTGAACATTAGTCTGGGAGTGGGAAAACACTAGCAAATGTTCTTAGGGAAACAATCCTACATCAGCAAGGAGTGGGTCTAGAACAGGACCTAACAGGCCTCTGCCATCTCTAGGGTCTATTCTTTTCTGAAAATAAATGGGAATCAGTAGGGGCTCATCTAGACTACACTAGAGTGTTGAAAGAAGATATGCAAATTCCGTGGGAATTTGCATATCTTTTTCCAATCTCACTTTCGAAAGTGAAAGTAGTTTAGATGTGGCTTTTTCGATGAATCCCCCGTTGGTGAAAAGCCACGTAAACCTCATTTTTTGAGGAAGAGCAGCTTTTTGACCGGGGGGGGAGGGGATTCACCGAAAAAGCCACGTCTAAACTACGTTCACTTTTGAAAACTCTGCTTTCGAAAGTGAGATCGGAAGATATGCAAATTCCCATGGAATTTACATATCCTCTTTCCACACTCTAGCATAGTCTAGATGAGCCCTAGGAGATAGAAGTTGTTCCTTCTGTCTTGCCACAATGTGTCCCCATCACTGTACACCGAGCTCAGCTGGAAAGCAAGTGAGTGGGGCAGGAAAAGACTTGATGTAGTCGGAGTCCATCTCAAAGATTAAAAATAGCAGCTTTAAATGTTTTCTTTGCTTGTGACACCCTGGGCCAAACCCTAAGGCTCTCATCAGTGGGATGATTCATTATTAATGGTCTAAGACTGTCTCGGGGGGACCTTCTGGGGAGTGTCAGGGGTCTCCAAGTGCTGTCTCCTTGCTGGTGAGAAAACAGCTACACTTAGCAAAGCTGCCCCAAATGCCTTACCTGGGCCAAATAGTCTCCGAGCCCCGCCCAGAATGGCTATGCCATCAAGTAGCCGCACTGGGAGCCATTTGATAACCTCCTGTATCAAATGGCTTAGTGTTGCTTCACAACCAGAACTGTATGACCGCTAGCTACTTATGTCTCTCCTGCTGCTGGTTAATATCACACAGTAAATGCTGGGGTCTGTGTTCCGTGTCTTTAATTTCCAGTAAACATCCAGTTTCTCGGTCACAATGCTTCTATTCCAAGCAACATATATTTAGGAGGTTAAAATCCTTCTGCCTTAACCCTTTGCATTATGCAGTGCAACCCTTAGTCTGGAGTAATTAACTGCTCAGAAGTCCACTACCTACCATGCATTACTGCTTAGATTTAGTCCCTGCAATGTACTTCTCAACGCCCGGTAATTATTCACTGTTGTTTGTTGACTCTTGCAGGAAGATGCAGAGCGGCTGTACAAGACCTGCAAGCGCTACGACCTCCTGAACAAGTTCTACCAGGCTTCTGACCAGTGGCAAAAAGCCATGGAAGTAGCTGAGACTCATGACCGGGTTCACCTACGCACCACATACTACAACTATGCCAAACACCTGGAGGCCACTGCAGAGCGCAGTCTGGCGCTCAGCTAGTAAGCAGCTTCCTAGCCGCACTTACTTCCAGGACACAAGGAATCCAGCGTTTCAGCACACCCCTGGGGACAGCAGAGGCCGTTTTGGCAGGGATGTCGGAGGGGTGCTTGCTACTAATAGATAATCACGCTTTCTCCTTTTCTGCCCTCTTCCATCTGACGATCTCAAAGCATTACTGAAACAAACCTGGCAATTGGAAAAGAGAAACAGAGGTTCATTTACTTGCCCAGGGTCACATGGAAAGTAGTGGAGTCATGAATAGAACTTGGATTTCCCGTCTCTTACCACTGTACTAGCCTTCTCCTTTGCACACTGTTGTATACATAAGCTCTGTTGTTGGAGAATTCTTGACCCACCTAAAACCTCGGGAATTGTGGCTCGTGTTGTGAACCTGATGCTTACGTGGCTCCCAGAATTCTCTTCAGTGGTTGCTAAGATCCTGGGAAAGTTGGTGGGGCAGTTGGGTTTTTTAGAACACATTTATTTTATGCATGATGCCCTTACGATGTCGGTCACTCTGGAGTAAAACAGGATTTTGTGGGTGAGGAGATGTGAGCAGAGGGTGGGAGTCAGTTAATGGGAAAGAAGGAGAGGAGAGAGTTGCAGATAGATGGGTTAGTCCAGTTAAAGGAGCAACCTTCCAACTGCGGGGTAGAGGGAGAAATTGCACTGGAGATGAGCAGCAATATGAAGACTTGTGGCTGAAGTGAGGAGACAAGATCTGTATTGAATACCCTCTGACACAGCCTCCCACTCATTTCTGCTACAGCTGTGCTAGGTGTTTGTGGCCTTGTCCATAAGCACTTTATTGCCCTTCTGTAGCACTTCAGACTTCTGGCAGTTGGCTTGTTTTTAAGGCTTCAATGTGTATGTTAGCTCTTTGGCCCAAATAAACACTTTTCTTTTTCTGTACCCTTGTTAGCTCAATGATTTCCACACCTTGGTCTTATCCTTTATTTTTTCTTGGCATATTGGCAGGACCGTACCAAATTCAGTCCATTTTGGTCACTTTTACAGTCATAAATAGTACATTTCATGATTTCAGCTCTTTATATCTGCAGTTTTATGGTGCTGTAATTGTAGGGGACCTGAGGCAAAAAGGAATTGGGGAGGAGCATTGCAAGGTTAGTGTAGGGAAGGCTGCAGTACTCCCGCTCTTCTGCACTGCTGCTAGTGACAGCACTGCATTCAGAAGTGGGCAGCTGGAGAACAGCAGCTGCTAGCCGGGAGCCCAGCTCTGGTCAGCCACTAGCAGCAGCGCAGAAGTAAGGCTGGTATGGCCTTCAGAGATGGGTGCCCAGCTAACAGCAGCTACTTTCTGACCCCCCCAGCTCTGAAGGCAGAGCAAAAGTAAGAAGCCGATAGTGCCACCCCCCTGCAACTCCCTTTTGGGTCAGGACCCCGAATCTGAGAAATGCTGGTTTTGCCTGTGAAATCTGTATAGTGCAGGGTAAAAGCACACAAAAGAGCAGATTTCACAATCTATGATGGATTTTTCATGGCTGTGAATTTGGTGGGGCACCTATTGGCACTTAGGGGTCAGCACTGTTCCTGCAGTTGATGAAAAGCACTCTATAAGGACAAAGAACTATTACTGTTGTTAATTGTAGAGACTAAAGAACTAAAATAAAGCTGATTAATGTAGATGGATATCTGTGCTCCACTCCTAATGTGCCCTTTTCCTCACACAGCTATGAGAAATCGGATACACATCGGTTTGAGGTGCCCAGGATGTTCTCTGAAGATTTACAAGCCTTGGAGACCTATGTCAACAAGATGAAGGATAAGTTAGTGCCTTGTTACATCCTTCCTTCCCTGAAGTGTGTGAAGGAGTGGGAGTTTCGGGTTTGAGATTGCTGTTTCCACTCTTTCCTGCCAGGTGTTCAGATTTTCCAGGTTACTTCAATAAAGAAACATGCTAGTAGGGAACATTTTTGCTAATTCATTGTACCCTGCAGTGCTGGAATTTTATTCATTTGCCTGCTTTGGTTATGAATCTGGTTCATTAGAAGGGGCCTCATATACATGTTGGAGAGCTAGTGCTGCTGGCTCTGTGATGGAAAGAGCTGAGCAACGCAGGCCAGAGACTTTCATCCAGTTTGCCCTGTACTGAGCGCCATGACTTGTGGTTGATTAAAGCGCATCTTCCAGAATAGCAGCCAGTCTTGCTTTGAAGACTGCAAGAGACAGACAACCCACCCTTTTCCCTGGGACTGTATGCCAATAATTAATCAGCAGCATCCTCATGTATTTGGTTTCTTTTCTAGGAGCTTGTGGAAATGGTGGGCACAGTATCTGGAGAGCCAGTCAGATATGGAATCTGCACTCAGATACTATGAGTTAGCGCAGGATTATTTCTCCCTTGTCCGTATTTACTGCTTTCAGGGCAACATCCAGAAGGTAAGGAAGCCTGCGTCCTACTGCACCCAGATCCATGTGCTTATGTTGAATCGAGTGTGACTGTGAAGGGTGTGGCTTTCTTTGCAGGCTGCTGAAATAGCCAACGAAACAGGAAACTGGGCAGCATCCTATCACCTGGCTCGCCAGTACGAGAGCCAGGATGAAATCAAGCAGGCTGTGCACTTCTACACTAGGGCCCAGGCATTTAACAACGCCATCCGCTTGTGTAAGGTATGACAAGGCATGCCTGCATGCCACAGGCTCACCACCAAGGGCACCTCTCAGGTCATGTACATCAGGCAATGTAACCATCAGGCAATGCCTGGGAAAGGGGTCTCTAATGCAACATCACATACTGATGCCCCTTTCGAGCCCACGTATCCCCCCAAAAGCCTCTCCTGAAATAAACAGATCCACAACACACAAACCAGACGTCCTGCCCCAAGCAGGGCTTTGGCCCCACAAAAGGGAGGAGCAGACAGTCCATGAAGTTCACTAGGGCCTTTGCTGTTCCTTTAGCTTTTATATGGAAGGTGGTCAGATATGGTGGTCATGGGCAGCAATATAAAACTATAGGGGGGGTGGTTGCTGGCACTATGAAGCCTGCTGTGTGGGAAGTAACTACAGAGAAGAGTGTTTGCTTAAAGCTGGATCTTTACTTTTGAGTAGGAGAACAGTCTAGATGACCAGCTGATGAACCTGGCTCTGCTGAGTTCCCCAGAAGACATGATAGAGGCAGCCTGCTATTATGAAGAGAAGGGGGGACAAATGGACAGAGCAGTCATGTTGTACCACAAGGTAACTGATTCAGCAAAATATAAAGCTTTCAATGGAGACCCGTGGGTACCCAATCATCTGCATCCATTCTGCCTGGTCATTGTCCTGATGAACAGCGCCCCTTGCTAATCCCTTCCTGGGCCTCCTGGCCAGGTCTGCCAGTGCCCATCACATAGACGTGTAGATGGAAAGGGACGTGGAGCGGCCAGCTAGTCCAGTTCCCTGTAATCAAGGCAGAACTGGACACATCATAACTAGCCCATCCTTGACTGACAGGTGTTTAACCTCTTGTGAAACACAGCCAGTGCTGGAGATTCCAGCGTCCCTAGGCAATTTATTCCAGTGCTTAACCTCCCTGACGGGTAGGGCGCTTTCCCTTATGTCCAACCCAAACCTCCCTGGCTGCAATTTAAGCCCATTGCGTCCTGAATCATTTTTGTGGCTGTGAATTTTCCAAATTGCCCACTTCTTTCCTGCACTGTGGCGCCGAGAACTGGCTGCAGTACTCCAGCTGAGGCTTCTCAGTGTGTAGAGCTCAAGAATGACTTCTACACATCGAAGGGTACATTTATTTTTTTCCTAAAGCTACTTAAGTATTTTAGGGAAAAGTGTGAGAGCAGCCACCAGTCAGTAGGGAGGGGATGTGTCCCCACTGCCTGGGAGATACTCGCTGCTCTGGCCTCAATAGGGAGCTGGAGCTGCTGCTGCGGGAGAAGTGCCCCTCCCCTAGCCAGGCAGCTCCATGTGCAGAGCTCTGAGCCCCTGGCTGGGCGGGGCTCATTCAGCAGCTGCAGGGCCGTGCTGCCACGCAGCTTAGGGGGAACCTTGGTTGGGGGCCATGGGGGTTTGGTGCATCAAATAATCCTGCTAAGTGTCATCTGGACTAGGCGTGGGAGGAGGTGAGAGTTCTGGCTGGGGATGCGTGCTCCCAGGGGGCGGGGGTGGGGGGGAGTGGTGGGACTGGAGAGCTGGGCATGGGAGGGTTTTGGATGCACTGGCTCATCTCAGGAGGCTCCCCCAGAAGCGGAGATATGTCCCTTCTGCTCCTTGGTGGAGGCATGGCTGGGTGACTATGCACAGCCTTTGCCCACGGGCACTGCTCCTGCAGCTCCCATTGGCCATGGTTCCCGGCCACTGGGAGTGGCAGAGCCAGTGCTCCAGGCAAGGTGGGGATACTGCACAGAGATCCCATGACTGTTCTTCTGTTTGGGAGCAGCAGGCACATGTCCCTGCTTCAGGGGAGCCACACAGAGCCAGATAGGGAAGCCTGCCAGCCCCGAACCAACTGGACTCTCTACCTAACATTTCAAGATCGGAAGTGTTGCTTTATAGAGATTTGTGGCTGATGACGTGCCGGGTGAAACAGCTGTTACCGCAGTTAACTCTTCTTTGGACTTGTAGCCTCCTGCCACATTTTTCCAATGCCCCTAAATCAGCCCACTTTTCCTACAAGAAGTTTTGGTGGGGAGACTCCCAGCACTGCCCATCAGTTAATAGGGGTTGCTACTCAGCTGTGCAGTTTTCTTTCCTCTATGCCTGTCAGAGCTGCAAAGACAAGTTCTGCACGGAGCTGTACTAGAGGCAGAATAGAGAGAAACCTGTCAGTCTCTGACCTGCTAGTGAGTCCCCACTCCCTGCATTTGTGCTCCGGTAGCACTGCAGCAGAATGGCAGGCATGTAAGGTTGCGGTACCTGGGAAGGGCTTAGTGTGTGCACGTCAGCTTGGGTCCACTGGCCTTCGTAACCAATGGACACTTCATACAGAAAAGGATGGAGGCTTAGCAGCTGCTGATTTTGCCAGGCCTCTGCTGCAGAAACCTGATGTCTTTTTCCTAATAGCTTCTTGCCTGGGAACCTACATACAGTCTGTACAGGAGAGGGAAAATCTAAAGGGCTGTTCCTGGTTTTGCAGGCAGGACACTTTTCCAAAGCACTAGAACTGGCTTTTGCCACACAGCAATTTGGGGCCCTGCAGCTGATTGCAGAGGACCTGGATGAGAAGTCAGACCCAGCCCTGCTGGCACGCTGCTCTGACTTCTTCATGGAACACGCCCAGCACGAGAAGGCCGTGGAATTGCTGCTAGCAGCCAAAAAGGTAAAGCCTTTGCCTTGTTCCTGAGAACTCGACAGAATGGGACTGTAGACGTGCAGAGCTCAGGGGGAGCTGGGTTGCACCCTGTGCCCTCACCCCACTGCAGTGAAGCCCCAGTTGCAGAATTCTTATCTGGATTTTGAATTCCTCAGAATTCCTGGATGCAGGTTTTGGCCCAGCCCTGTCTGGAGCCACATTCAGGGTCAGTCCCCTCAAAGCTCAGGATCTTCAACTGCAGGGTTTGGCTCAGGGCCATCTTGGGAGTTAAGATTCTGCAGCACAGCTTGGCTGAGTCCTGTCACTTGACCTTTGCAGAGTTCAGCTGCACCCATTCACACAGTTGGATAAAAGCTCAAAAGTTGTAGCATGCGTAGAGACTCAACTCCTAACAAGCTACATGTGGCTGGGGTCCTTCAGTCAGCAGCAATTCATGGTTCTCTCCTTCTTCACCAGTACCACGAGGCCTTGCAGCTTTGCTTGAACCAGAACCTGACCATCACAGAGGAGATGGCTGAGAAGATGACTGTCTCCAAGGACTCGAAGGAGCTCTCCGAAGAGGCTAGAAAAGAGCTGCTGGAACAGATTGCCGACTGCTGCATGCGGCAAGGCAATTACCACATGGCAACCAAAAAATACACTCAAGCAGGAAACAAGCTGAAGGTGAGTCTACATAGGTAGAGAGAAGCTACAGTACTAACATTTTGACCCCTTGACATTGGCAGGTGTGGAGCCCCAAAACACAATGCAAAGGCGATGCCATGAGTTGGTTTAAGACAAAAATACTCTTGCTAAATACTTGCTGCTGTTTCTCCCCTCCCCCAAGTTGCCTGTTCTCAGAGCTCAAGATCTGTGGGACCCCTCTTCCACAGGGTTTGCTGTCAGCATGAGAGCTCCCTACTTTCTCTCCCAGGTTGGGACAGAAGTGCTCAGATGACTGGCTTCAGCCCCTGTGGATTCTGCTGTGGGAGTGTTTCGGCAGAAGCAGCAGAATTGTGCCTTAGTTTGCAGACGGGGTATCCAGGATTGTCTACCCAGGACTGCCTCGTTGCTTGCTTCCTCATGTTTCTGTGTTGCTAACAGTAATACTTCTTCCCACCTTTGTTTGCAGGCAATGAGAGCATTGTTGAAGTCTGGAGACACTGAGAAAATAGTGTTTTTTGCTGGTGTCTCCAGACAGAGGGAGATTTATATCATGGCAGCCAACTACCTACAGTCACTGGATTGGCGAAAGGACCCAGAGATTATGAAGAACATCATTAGCTTCTATACCAAGGGAAAGGCCCTCGACCTCTTAGCTGGCTTTTATGATGCCTGTGCTCAGGTATGTCCTGTCCATTCTTAGAGGAGTTGGGTTGGTGAAAGCTGGCAACAGGACACAAATCTTATTTGTCTTTTTTCAATAGGTGGAGATCGATGAGTACCAGAACTATGAGAAAGCACAGGGAGCCCTGACTGAGGCATACAAGTGTCTGTCAAAGGCAAAGATGAGAAGCCCAGTAGAGCAGGAGAGCAAACTGGCACTTTTACAAAGCAAGATGGCTTTGGTCAAGCGATTCATCCAGGCTCGCAGGTAATTTGCAGTGCTCCGAGTGCACAGAATGGATGTGGATACACTGTAGCTGAGGGAAGCAGCAGCACTGTCCTATGCAGGCAACACTTCTGAAAGCACCTTAACTTTTGAGTAAAAGGTGAAGGTTGCCTTGAGGTGAATGCCCTATGCCTAGCCTCCTACTTGGAGCTAAGATACTCTGAGGATGGCCATCTTACAGAAGGGACGCTTTGGGGTCTCCAAGTGGTTCAGCTAACAGCCAGATGCAGTAAAGGAGAATCTGCCTCCTTCCTGCATGAGCTGTTTACACTTTCAACCTGTTCTTTCACTAGAGTTTACTCTGAGGACCCTACCGAAGGAATCAAGCAGTGTGCGCTTCTCCTAGACGAGCCAGAGCTTGATAATACCATCCGCTTAGGCGATGTCTTGGGTTTTCTGGTTGAACATTACTTACGGGTGGAGGAATTCCAGATGGTAAGTTGTTCTTTGCGCATCATCCATGTTCGTGGTGCTGTTCAATACATAAAGACAAAGGAGCTTAGTCGAAATGTTTGCATCCCTAGGGGTTGCTGCTGACTTGTATGCGCTCAGCCTTTCACAAGTGTAGATGTGCCATAGTAGAGCGCCCCTGGGAGTGTTTCTGTTGGCCTTTGCCCTATAAGAGAGCTGAGGTATCACTGCCAAACATGGGGTGGGGCTTTCAGCTTTGATCCTAGTGTAGGGAAATGCACAAGGAGCAAGCCAGAATCCATTTTTAATCTGTGGTGGGAGAGTTTTTCTTTACAGGACTTGGAGAGTAACATTCACAGAGGTGGCTCCTGGAATAAGCATACTCATTGCCATTAATAGAGAGGGAGAAGCAGCAGGTCATTTCTCTGCAGTTGCTTGGTGCCTTTGAGCCACCTGGCTGGCCCAGAAAAACTGGGAACTCATTAACTTGTAGCTATCAGGGGAGTGATGAGACACTTGTTCAGAGCAGGAAGTGCCCAACAGCAGAATGCTGAATGGCACAGGGTTACAGGCCTTGGACAGCAAGAAACCTGCTGTTCTGGACCTGCCAGGTGCAGCGCATGGTGCTCTGCTCGGTGCTGTCTTCACGAGGGCTACATGGAAATTTTCTTATGAAACTTGTCCATTCTCAGCTTCCGGCTAACAGGAGAGGAATCACTTGATTCCCTGTTCTGTTCACACCTGGCATGGCCACTGTCAGAAGACATGACACCAGTGTGGCTGTTACGTTCTTAGCTGGAAAATGATGGTTTGCTGGGGCAGAACATGTTGCCGAGCCTAGCACGGCTCTGACTGACGCTGTCTGAAATGTTACGCAGCCATCCGCTGGCACCTTGCTAACGTTCTGGGACCAACAGCCCCAGCTGGAGCTGGAGCCTGGTGTCCAGTGTGTGGTGCAGCCCTGTGACGTAGCCAGGGATTCTAGAGCTTCCAAACCCCTGCAGCCAGCTGGCTCCTGGGGCTGTCAGCTGAGGACTAGGGCAGCCTGAGCGGCTAGAAGCCTGAGCATCCTTGGCCACGGACTTATCTAATGGAAAATTTCACGCTGTGCAGCTGACAAAGTGGGTTTTTGCCCATGAAAGCTTATGCTTAACCAAATCTGTTAGTCTTTAAGGTGCCACAGGACTCCTCATTGCTCTAGTCTCAGCTCACAGGCCTCCTAGCAAGGTGAACAGTTCAGTGTGATGCCTGAAATGTGACGGCAACACACTGTGCTACTACCAAACGGCAGGTAGATGAGGTGCGGTTGTGAGCAAGCCCTGCCCTGGTAACGCAGCCTGAATAGGCTGGAGGGCTGAGCGTCACAATCTGAATGTAACAGTTCTAGGTGCTTTTTGCTGCTCTGCTGTGATGTGTGACTAACAAGAACCCATTCCATGCCTGACACGAGACCATCTATTACCCCTTAGGCCTATAGATACTTGGAGGAGATGCGGAAAAGAATTCCATGTGTAAACCTGACCTACTACGTGAATCAACAGACCATTGAAGCAGTCCATAGAGGGCTGGGCATCCCCTTGAACCGGAACCCTGGCCCAGAACGCATTCGCCACAACAGTATGGAAGACAAGGAGGTGGAGGAGGATGTGGGTGATGAAGTGGATGGTCCTTGAGGGCTTTCTGCATAAGCTGGCAACATTCATAGGAGGCTATGAGGAAGCCTGGCCATTGCTACAGCAGCCAGCTGCTGGTCTAATCTTGCGTAGAACGCAAAGTCAGACACCACTGCACTGCACGGCCTGATGCTGCAGCCTGCATGGTTCACACCAGCTGCTGGGGCACCAGTTCAGAGCAGAAGGACAGGCTGAGCCCCAGCCAACTGCTCTGAATCTCTTTTTTTAATGTCCAGGGTTTAATATTTCAATAAATTAAGGAAAAAATGAATGTCTGAGTGTAAGTAAGGCAGCATATATGCCTGATGCCATGAGCACAGAAGCAGCAGCACCGTGACTGCTGAATCGAGCCCATCTATGCCTACGGGAAGCAGTGTGGTTGAGACATTTCGCACTGATATGCCAAGGCCCCAGATAGGGGATAGCTCTGGTCTAGTCAAGGACAAGCTGTCAAAACTCAAGAGCACAAGGGCTTTGCAACCATTTTATGAGACATTGGGTCCAGCAGCATGAGTGACTCCATGCCTTGTCAACAGTCAAATCAGTGTCCTGCAGACGTCTGACTCTGCCCCCGGTCATCCATCCTGCTAGATCTTGTTTCATTTAGCAAAATCTCCCACGCAGTAGTGCTTGCAATCATAAAAGAAAATTCTACCACCGCACCGGCTGGCGTTTGAGTACTTTACTGAAGCCTGTCGCTGAAACCAAACCCTGGCTTAAAAGGGGATAAAGTTCAAGCCCTTTGCTTGATTTTACTTGGGGAAAAATCTTCCTAGTGAAGTGTCAGAACCATTCGTACCACGCTTTGTTCTAAAAGAGGCGGCAAATTCCCTACCTGCTGAGTGGTGATCTCTGTTTCGCAGCACGAAGCAGGGCTAACAGCGTCAGTCTCTCCCCCCTGACAGCTCCTGAGCTAGAGCCCAGGCTGTGCTTCTGGCAGCCGCGTCATGCTGATGGGCAAGAACTCACCTGGCACCACCATAAAGCTGGTTTGGCAGGCACTTGAAAACTCTGGGGCTATGTCTACGCTGGCGGGGTCTTGCACAAGAACCCTTGCGCAACATGTTCTTGTGCAAGAACTCTTGTGCAAGGTAATGTCTACACAGCCACATACTTTCGCGCAAGAGCATCCATGGCAGTGTGGACGTTCTCTTGTGCAAAAAAGCTCAGATGGCCATTTTAGCCATAGGGCTTTCTTGCGCAAGAAACCCCTGCTGCATGTCCACACTGCCCTCTTGCACAAGAGAGCTTTACACTATCTTGCGCAAGAAGCCCTCTCTTACCACGCTTTACTGTAAATGATCTTGCACAAGAGCAGGCGGGCAGTATGGATGCTCTGCGGAAGAACCCGCCCGTGTAGACATAGCCTGTCACTTGGGCCTTAGTACTTTTGTGGCCATGCTGCTGTTATCCCCAGAAGAGAAACAATGTTTCCAGCAGCCACCTCGCCCCTTCCACGCTGCCGGTGCCGAACCGGAGGAGCAGAGCGGCTGGTTTCCTTTGTGAAGTTTCACACTGACGGAGCAGGTTGAAACAGAGCATTCAGGCGTAACACACTGCAATCCCCTGATAAGAACATGACACTCCAGCACCACGTTTGTGCCAGACTGCAGCCCGTGCAGGGCTCGGGCCTGGGCTTTGCCCAGCTTCCCACCACATTCAGCTTATTCCCACTTGCTGAAAAGGCCCCTTGTAACGAGCGCCACTCCCAGTGCCAGCAGACAAGAGCCCCATGCCAGCTGCTACTGCCTCTGCCAAAGGCTAATGCTGGGAGCCTTCCCTACAGGGGCCCCATGGCCCCATCCCCTCCTGTTTTCCTGGAGAGGTGCTGATGGGAGGCCTTGATTATATTTGTAGCTGAACACACATCTGCCAAGGCTACGAACAGCTGGGCCAGAGTGTGCAGGAGAGAGGGAGGTGTAGAGGACAACAGCACTAGGCCACTTCCCCTGCATGGGGCTGCATGGTACCAGATCACCAAGCTGGCCCCCATTACAGAGTCAAGAGGACAGGTTGGCTCCCTGGCTTTTGCTCCTTACCCCTCTCTCCCATCGCCAGCCCTGGATTAGTGAACATGCAGCTGGCATGCAAGGCAGAGGGCAGCTCTGTTTTCTATTCCCCCACCACATCAGAGTTTCTTTAAAAGGTTCTCCATTAGCAGCAGATTGTGGCAGGCCAGCCTCCTGCAGTCCCCATCCGGGTCCTTCTCAGCTACATCTGCAAAAGAGGACGATGCTGTTAGCTGACAGTGGGAGGAAGACACAGATGCTTTTTACAGTGGTTTCCTGACCTGCTGAAATCCAGGAACTGTGACAGGAAACTAAGCCGCTGGGCAAGCATGCAGCCCTTCTGGCACTGCCCAGAGCTAGGCCCAGCAGAGACTCACCGCTTGGCGAAACGTCTACGCTCGGATTGCTTAGACCAAGCACAGATTTCAGCCCGCATTGCATGCTCCCGCAAACAGATTCTACTTAGTGCTTTCACACTAGTGCTTCGAATGTTAGTTCCAACATGACTGCCATGGGGGTAGGTGACGTAAGGGGCTTGGGAACCTGACATCAGGGAAAGGGTCAGGTTTTAAGGCAGCTTCTAAATCTTGTGTGCGCATATATATTAGCACAGTCACCAACAGATCACACTATCACGTGCACAAATGGGTGTAGTGGAGACTAGAAATAGCCCCTAAGTATTGCATTAGACAAGTCCAAGCCATCAGAAAGCTAGCACCATGAGCTGTGCGCACAACGGCACGCGCCAAATAGCATTTCTCAGAAGTGGCCGAACGAGGAGCAATGGTCTCAAGTTGCCATGGGGGAGGTCAAGGTTGGCTATTCGGACAAACTATTTCAGTAGGACCATGGTGAAGCACTGTTACCTAGGGAGGTGGTAGAATCTCCATCCCTAGAGGTTTTTAAAGTCCTGGCTAGGATGGTTTAGCTGGGGTTGGTCATGCTTTGGGCAGGGGCTGGACTTGATGAGTTCCAGCCCTAGGATTCTATGAACACCATGAAACTGTTCTTTCAGAAGCCTGTAATGGGCTCAAAGTAAAAACTCAGGATGTTGAAGCAGGAGGGAGCCTGGAAGAGCAGAGAGTCTGTGTGAGGATATCCTGTACGCACAAGCAGTGTGCTCAGAGTCCAGCACTGTGTCAGCCTAAGCACATGACTCACACGGATGGAGAAGGATTATTTATAAACTCAGGGAGAGCTTCAGGCTGGGGTTTCCCAACTCTCTATGGGGGAAGCAGCCATAGGAGTGTACAGCCCCAGTTATTAGCTCAGAGCCGGTGCTATGAAACTGGAGATGATGCCAGAGCATGGAGCTTGAGCTAACTATGCTGCAAGGGGGGGTAGGGCCACAGCCAGGAGCGCGATGCTGCAGCTCACTGAAGTCCTAACATAAAACGACAAACATGCCCTGCAAACTGCTCCAGGCCTCAGGTGGGTGAAGGGGATTCCCTCCAAGATCTCTGCAATTGAGCCAAAGAAGGGCTCATATCTTTCCGAGATGATGCTGAAACTGAAGTTTAAGGCCAGGCATACCCTACCCAAGAGATGAGGCAGAGCGGGGGAAGTGACCCATTAAATGCTGCTTAGAACGTTCACTCATCCTCTAACCACTCTGCAGCAGACGCTTTTCAGAAGTGACTAACGCAAGACTGTTGTGCCTTCTCCAGCCCAGGGCAGCACCTCCCTTTCAGGGCTGGCCATCAAGGCAGCAGTTGCAAACAGGAGCTCCCCAGCTGAGGGCAGGGGAATTCTGCAGTACCCCACGGAAGCCACTGGCTTTCTAGTGGCACCCAGGACATGGCATGCATCAGACCAGTTCTCTCTGGGATGGAATTTGAATGGAAAGTTCTTGTGTGAGGGGCTGCGCAGGCGTGGGTGCTCAATCTGCTGCTACTACTGTGCTCTTTGATCCTGCCCTCACCACCGTGCTGTCTGCACATGCTGCCTCCGCACAGCAGCGCCACTGACACGCTAGCTTCCTAGCACTGCACGAGACACTCCCGCGATTGGCTGCAGACATGCAACGGAGATGCTACTATCCCCGGCCTGCCAAGAACAGCTACAACTCCCAGGCAGGTACAGACAAACCACAATGCTCCTTGTACTGAATGCCTCGGACAGACCTTTACTACATCCCTGGAAAGACTCCTCTGGCCCTCAGGGGAGGGAGGCAGATTCCTGAGCACGCACCATGTCACGTGGCCCAGGTGGCTATTCTTTCCCTTTAAGGGCACAGAGCTATAGAACCTGCAGGGATCAGAGACCGGCTGTGTCGGTGTCACTTCCTGCCCAGCCCCCATGGGAAGCCAGGTTTCTAAATGTCAGGATGGTGAAGGAAACCCAGAGAGGGCAGAAGAACAGTGAGGGCGGGATTAGCACAGAAAGCATCCAAACCTGGCCCAAGGCAGTGAGCGCACAGGCCCACTTCCTCTTGCAAGTTTCCAGCATGGCCCCTCGCAGGCCATGCAGCCCACCGCGCTCCGACAGGCACTCACTCGCTTCCGTCAACCCCACGTCTGCTCCAGTAGCCCTCAGAACCCTGGACAAAGGGGCCAGGCCCTGTTGCTCTCAGCCTTCAGCACCATGGAAATGGGGACAGGAGGATGCACCCCATGTTCCTGGTTGTGCAAACCTTGCTTTCCAGGAGGGGCAGAGGGTTTGGCATAAGGGCACCGCCTACTAGGACCTGTAGTCTCTGGGAGTCATATTGCCCAAGGGAAGCCAGGGGGATGACAGCAGCCTACGGGCCATGTTTGGCCTCAGGCTGACCCTTTGGATGCCTCTGCAGCACAGACTGGACTGATAATCTAGCCCCTTCTTAACACAGGTGCAGCATGCACATCAGTAGTACAAGGAAAGCAGCAAAACATCCCTTACCCCTTCTGCCCTAGAGACATTACACCCTGTTACCACCACCCTCCCCCCTTACCTGCCAGCCAGGACTGGGTCTCCAAGAACTCGTCTGTCATGTCCTGCAGCAGGCGCTCGCTAGGGACACTCAGCAGGGTGGAGGAAACTGCAGACAGAAGGCCCTGACGCACATACCTGGTGGAGAAGCAATGACCCCGTGAGAGGCTGCAGCTTCCTTCTCTGCCCTTCAACTACAGACCATATTAGCTGCTCTGTGTCACTGCAGTGCCCTCAGTCAGCCTCCAAGTGAGCAGGGATTTAACTAGAGTCGGCTGAACTGGTCCCCCTGCTCAGCTCCATGCTTCCACCCAATAGAACAGGAGCCAGTCTCTTGCTCCCTGGCCAGAAGAGGCTGGGATCTTGGGGAAGCCTGGGCTGGGGGTTACGAGATGGGCTCAAGACCCTTCCACTGTAAAAGTTAAACCCAAAAATCACTTGAGTTACCCTGAGCCCCTGGGAAACCTCTTCCATGGTGAAGCCACCTCATGGATCTCTCAGATGGACAACACCTGGAAGTACTTTCACCCCAGGAAGGGGACAGAGCTAAGCAGAGAGTTGTGCCTGAAATCACCCACACAGGCTCAGTCAGGCAATGCTGTGCCAGAGAGTGAAACATCCCGGTAAGAACACCTGACCCTCGAACTGCTCGTCTTCCCCTCACCAAAACAGCCCAACACACACAACTCACGCGTCCGTGTGGAAGCGCAGGGCCCAGACGAACTCCAGCAGTGCCTTTCCCATGGCAGCAGCTGCCTGCAGGACATGAGTGAGGAGAACACAGTGAAGAGGTAGCTTTTCCCACACTGACCCAAAAGGGATATTGACTTGGGCATGGCTGGGACCACATGCAATGGGTAAAAGACCTCGGTGGCCCTCTGGGGAACCCACTGCCTCTTACAGCATCACATAAACTGGGGTTTCCTGCCTTCGGGCCCCTTGTGGGAAGTAGGGATGTAAAAATCAGTTACTGGTTAAACATGTGGCTGCCCAACAAAGCAGGATGCAGGCTGGGGACCACTCCAGCCCAACCAGAGCAGCACCCCAGCCCGTGGGACTCCCAGCCTCCACCAGAGCAGCCTCTGCCTGTGGCAGGTGGGGAGCTGCTCCAGCCCCCACGCTGGTTACTGGTTAACCTGTTATCCTCGCACAGCCCGAGTGGGAAGCAGGACAGTAGGGCTTAACCCCATTTTGCAGGTGAGGAAACAGGCCGAAGAGATACATGCCCAAGTGAATGCAGGGTTCCTAGCTCTTAGCCCTGTTCCTTGACCAGCCCACCCTCAGTATCTGCCAACTGCTCCCTGGGCTGGCAACACTCCTACCCCCAAGGGCCATTCCCCATTGGCTGCAACAAGCACCACGGCCAGTGCTGCCTCAGAGGCCATCTCAGGGCTCCCCCCACTGAGTCGCAAGTGCTGCATTATGGGCCGCAGCGGCCTTACCACAGAGCGCACAGCAAAGTACATCAGGGTTGCCAGAGTGTGCGCCAGCCTTCCCAGCACCAGGTGATCATCTCCTAAAAGGTCAAAGGTCACCAGAGGCCTGCAAGGCAAGACAGACAGTTCCTTGGGATGGCAACTTAGTGCCTTGTCGGACCTGCCAGGGCATGGCTGGAAGGTCAGCAGGAGACACTGTGCCCAGCCAGTTACTGGCAACGTGAGCCCTGCGGACACTGGCTACCAAAGTAAACTAGAGAATGCCTCCCACCACAGCAACTGGGCCCCCCCATGCGCTCCAGCGTGCAGAGAACAGCACTGCTCACCAATGTTCCCTCTTTTTTTTCCTTCATACATTTGTGGAATAAATTTTGTTTTATGCACCAAGGCATGTGCAGATGTGCACCACCAGTAGAACCACAGGCTGCAAGCTGTGGGTGCTCTGCTAATCAGCTGGGCGGGACTGGAATCTCTCCTGGGTGGCTGCAGGGACTACTCACTGGCTGATATGGGCATTGCTGATTTGACCTGCTGGGGAAGTCTGGCTAAACGAAGAAGAAATACAGGCAAAGGCCACGTCCTGTTTCGTCCACAAGAAGGACTGAGGCTGTACGAATGCTGCCAGTAACAGGCCTCCCATCAGGCAGGCTTTGCCCAGGCCATTCCCTACATTCACGGTAGTTGGGTAAGAATGCCCTCGACTGCTGCCTAGACTTATTCCACTATGAATCTACGCACGCAGCAAGGTGGAGGACGCAACACACTGGCCACAGGGGTATCCAAGGCTGCAGCCATGTAATAGCTTGTAGGAACATAGCCTAATAACCAGGCACTTGGGTCCAATACCCTTCCATTACTGAACAGTGCCTGGACAGCTGGTGTGCGCCAGAGCCCTCTTGTGGCCATTCAGAGGAAGCAAAGACTCACTCGCCATGCACCACCTCTTCTCCAGACACAGCCCTGTCCCTCAGAGTCCTGGAGAAGGGGACAGTCGTCTCAGGCATCCCCACTGTCTCCTGCTCCACAGCCCAGAGGTAGCTTGTTTTTATTACAGTAGTTTCAATCAGTGGAGCATATTTAAAGAGGCTCTCAAATCATTTACTGCAGGGTGATGAGGATGAATTAATATCGGTAAAGTAGATCAGAGTTTTCCAGAGGACTGGAAAAGGACAACATAGCGCCCGACTTTGAAAAGAGGAACAAAGAGGATCTCGGAGAAGTCCTGACTCTGGTCAGCCTAACTTCAATACTTGTAAAGATACTGGAAGGAAGTTTTAAACGATCAGTGTATAAGCAAGCAGAGAGCAGTAGGGTTATATGTCAGAACCACGTCAGTTAACATGGACTTGGTGAGAACAAATCAGGCCAAACCAACCTACATTTCATGTGTCAGGGTTCCTGGCTGGGAAGGAGGGGGAGGGGAGGAGCGCGCGGCGCGGGCAAGCTGCAGCTGTGTTAGATCTTGATTTTTAGGAAGGCTTTTGGCACAGTCCCACACAACATTTTCATAAGCAAATTAGGGAAATGTGTCACAGGAGCGGACTATAATGTGGGAGCACAACTGGCCAGTAGTTTGGCCAAGACTGTACTCAGTAGCAAGGCTCTGCTGCCAGATGGGGGGCTGTATTCAGTGTGGTGCAGGGCTCTAACTGATAGCTTCATGATTGACTTGGACACTGGAGTGGAGTGTATGGTTATAAACTAAGCAAATGACACCAAGTTGCTTGCTTGCCATTTTTGCTGATAACCTGGGCATCCTCCCTGCTTAGAGACGGGTGACTAGTACCCAGCACCGTGTAGTGCTTCTGTTCTCTGGTCAGCTATCGAAAACAAACATGAGGATCTGAAGGGTTCTCCCTGACAGGACCGGCCCTGTGCTGCTGGGAGCTCCATAGGCCCCTGTGCCAGTATTAGCCATGGAAGGAAACTGGGAAAACAGGAGATTCTGCTGAAGCCTGGATCTGGTGTTTGTTTCCTAGTCCCTGTTCAGCTGGACATGGCCTGACCATGCTCACTGCAGCGCCGCCAAGAACACCCCGGCAGCATGATTTCCTATTTTCATCTTTGCTCAAACCTGTGACCAAAGGAGGGTTCTCTACTATGTTCTCCCCCTTCCCCTGTCCCAGGGCATCCACCCCACACACTGGCCATTGCAGAGCCACTTCGTTTGAGCCCTTAAAAAGGGCTGCTGATGCAAGTGTTGGAGGAAAATAATCAGACAGACCCTGGTCCAGCAGAACCTCCTCAGGGGCTGGTCCTGACCAATGGCCCACAGAACTCAGCAGGAATCTCTGCACTGAAGTCAGTGAGCTGAGGCCCAGGCCCTGAGCCCACTGCCTGTTACCGAGGGAGTAGGCGCAGTGCAGCCGAGGGAGCTGACAACTCCAGTATTCATTAGGAGCCGATTTTTCAATGTACTGCAGCTTAAAAAAATAAAAAGGGAGACACCTTGATATCAACCATTACAGCAGAGCTGCCTTGCTACTATGAACCTGAGAGGGGGGAAGAAACCATCAGATGTCTATGCTGAGCCACGAGGATCCACTCTCCATTTTATCCTTCAATAAGATGATGAAGAATAACTCAAGTAGGAATAATGAGGGGTCCTGTGGCACCGTACCGACCAACCAAAATATGTCCAATCATGAGTGTTCGTGGGTAAAACCCACGTCCTCTGATGGATTTACCCACCAAAGCTCATGAATCGATATTTCTGTTAGTCTCTAAGGTGCCACAGGGCTACTCATTTTTAAAAAGTTACAGACTAACATGGCTCCCCCGCTGAGGTTTTTCAAGTAGGAAAGTAAAAAGCATTTAAAAAAAAGTAACCCTGTTGCCCAGGGGCGGCCAACCCATTACGGACAAAGAGCCAAAATAGAGGTGGATACAGCACAAAGAACGGAGGGAAAGAAGTTGAGGAAAAAAAAAACCCGCTGCCCCTTTAAGAGCTGCGTGTCCCCCAAGCAGGCTTCCGTCGGCCTCAGCGTCAGATCTCGCTGCCCCAAGCAGCGCCCTGACTAGACAAGGAGAAAAGGTCAGAACAGGGGAATGCAGAACAGCCACAGGTACGGGAGCCTCAATTTTTCCTTTGAAGAGCCACATGCGGCTTGCAAGCCGTGGGTTGGCCACCCCTGCTATAGCTGTTAAAAATCTTAGCAGTTACATAAGCTACAACCTAAGCCTTATACTGCAGAGCCTGCCGCATGGCCAGCTCCCCAGGAGCAGGGCCATGCAGACGGAATATAGTGTAAGCAGGCTCCCTCCAAGCACCAGCTCTGGCTGCCAGCCCTGCTCCCAGAGAGCTGGCTGCGGTGCAGGCTCCGCAGTATAAGCTTTATACAGCAAAGGCTGCAGCGCGGGGCAGCAGCCGGCTCCCAGGAGCGGGGCCAGCAGAAGAGTTAAACCACGACCAGAACCAATAAGCTGGACTCCAAACATGGAAAACAGGACCTGACACTCTAGCAGGGTCTGCTCTGCTCCAGCTCTGGAAAGGGTGGCTAACAGTGTGAACACCACTTTGCCTTCTTTGCAACCCTGTGTCCACTACCCTGCATGGTAGCAAATGTTGTCTTGCTGCCAAGCTCATGTGTGGCCATGGCACCTTAGTAACCTTGCCCTCTACAACACCCGCCCCCAACCCCCGGCCATGTGTGGCCATGGCACCTTAGGAACCTTGCCCTCTACAACAGCCCCCCCACGTGTGGCCATGGCGCCTTAGGAAGCCAGGACCCACGGGACTTGCCATCTCACCTGTCAAAGCCCTGAAGCAGAGGGAAGAAGAAATGCCCAGCTAAAGAACTGAACCTGTTCGGGCCACAAGCCGGTTCCGCTAGACACCGACCCTGCCCAAAAGAGAAAGGATGGTTAGAGAAGAACCACCACCAGCAGCAAGAGCCTCACTTCGCCACACGGTCAGACCCAGAGAGGGAGCAGCAGTCATTAGCACCGAAAGGTCCTGTGTTCCTCACAGTGCCCTGGCTTCCAGTGCGGCTCTCCTAGATGCCTGACCCAGCAATACTACATGCTGGAGTCAAATGCCCCCGAGCTAGTGTCCCCATTTCCAGTCGCTGAGGAGTTCTGCACAGTCTGGGCCCAGTCCTGTGGTCTGGGAGGGGAAGCAGAGTGAGTGACGCTTGGGAGTGAGGCTCACTCGCAGCACAGGATGGGAAAGGGCTCACCGAACGACTTCTTTCTGTGCAATCAGAGGGAAGCCCTGGGAACCAGAGAGTCAGCATGGAGGTGGCTGGAGGAAGGTCTGAGAAATGGGAGGCAGAGCTACTGGCCTCTCATGCGGGTAGGCAGAGGGCAGCACTATGGCCTGCACCTCCAGAATGGAGATCGGCAGTTCCCAGTGAGCGCCAGTGAGTTCCGTCCCTGCCAGCATGGGGTCCAGCAGGGATGGAACTAAGCAAGGGCTCTAAGGAGCTGGAGACACCCTCCCACTAGCTGTCTTTGTAAAAGAAGTTACCCAGCCTTTGCTGCTGCTGCCCCTGGGCCTGGCTGTACTCAGAGTTAGTCCCAGGGCAGCTCTCTCTGCCTTGGGGCATGAGGCCATACTACATCTCCACGATCTTGCATCCTGGCCTCACCTTCGCCAAATAGCGCGTCTTGCTTTTGATCCTCTCATCCACAACCCTTCTCCAGTCCTGGGAGCTGCCAGTGGCAGGGAGGGCCTGGGTGCAGGGATTCTGGGCACTGCGGGGCTTACTTTTCCCAGAGACCTGGGGCTGAGAAAGTTCCTGTGCTGCCAAAGCGAGGACCTGGAGGAATTGAAAGAGGTCCTATTAGAAGATAATTCCTTCTCCCTAGCAAACAGAGCAACACTCACCTGCACTAGGATGGTGGGAGTAAGGCAGGAATGAGGAGAGAGGCAGGCACAAAAGAGCTCAGGAGCAAAAATGCTGAGGGTGGACCACACAAGTTCAAGGCCACCATGTGCCTCTCAGCTGCTGCAGGGGGTACTTGGTGGAGGAGCTAGGCTGACAACAGACAGTGGCTCCTCCTCTAGGTACAGTTCATGCAGTGGGGTGGCAGCATGGGGAGGATGCCTGGTTAGGAAGGGAGCCAGGCAGTAGACTGAAAAGGCACTTCCAGACAAGTGGTCACCATGCTGGCCACCGCACTGCCTCTTCCCTCCTATCCCATCTGCACAGCTTGAGGAGGGCAGGAAGCGAAGGGCAGTAACTGATGTGAATATTAAGTTTCCCCCAAGCTGCTCCAGGCATGCAGGGACTAGCCCAGCTTATCTCCCAAAGACGGGTCAGGTGCAACAGGGGGAACCGTGAATGGGAAGGGGATAGGAAGGGGAGGAGCTAGAGAGCGAAGAGGAAGGAAGAGGGAAGTCGCTTACATCCAGAATGTCCATGCGCTGCCGGAGACTGTAGTTCAGGGAGTACAACTGGGAAGTCAGATACTGCGTCACCTGCACCACGCCAGGGAACAACGAGCATGAACAAGTAATGGGGGAAGAACCCTGCCTCCTCCAAGCCCTCCCTGGGGCTGGAGCTCTAGGAGCAAAGTCCTAGCTCCTGTCAGCAATGGGGAGAGAAGAACCATCTGAGCAGGAGAAATCCAGGGACTCACTGCCCAGAGGAAGTGACTCTGCCATTCTACAGCGCTCCCACCAGGGAGTCCAAGTGCTCTGCTTTGCCGTCAGTAACTAATCCAACCTTAGCACATCTCAAAGCAGACTTCGCCTTTCACAGCTGTGGAAGCGGAGGCCCAGGACTTGCCCAAGGCTAGCTAATTTGCCCTCACATGCCTGGACACTTAATTTCAATTGTCCAACCCTCTAGCCCGGAGTTAGCCTCTCAGCCATTAACCCTCTAGCGCCTTGGCTTCCACCCTCCCAATGCAGGCACTCATTCCAGCTCGTGGCCAGCTGGCGAGGAGGCAGGACAGCTCTGCACAAACTCAGCCTGCTCCCAAATGGCCGGCCAGCCCCAACGGAAACTGCGTCTGCTATGCCAGCTGCAACTGTGCAGATCCTCACATCTGTGCCTGTTAGTGGAAACAGCAGCACAGGGACTCACTGGCACTGGATCTGTGATGGCGACAGCCACGAGGGCTCTCTGACGCAGCTCCGCAAAGCCATCCAGGTGGGTCTTTTCCTCCAGGTGCAGCAGGACTTTCGCCAGCTCTGTGCTCACCTGCACAAATGCAAAAGCAGAGAGGCCATCTGGGCTAGAGGTTCCTCCCTCCCGCAAAGGCTTACAGAGGAAGGTGCAGACAGGAACTCTTCCTTTTGGCTGCCTCTGTGCGAGGAGTGGAGATGAAGAAGCAGGGCCTGACCATTACACACAGCAGGAGGTGTGACAAGCTAAGGCAACATGGAGACGGGACTGCTTAAAGCAGGGACTGGGGCGACATCCCTTTCCATCCCCCTTTGAAACGGAGCTTTTGGAAGGGCCTTAGTGGCATGGAATGGAGAAGACACCTCAGTAAAACTGACCGGGAATCTTTGCATTGTGCATCCCTTTGGCCTCACAACAGGATAAGAACCGACAACGGCGACCAGCTACCTCTTGTTCACAGGATAGAGGTCCATGTTTTGGCACTCAGTCCCTGCAGATGTCCCAGGGGAAAATCCATTACATCAGTAACCCCTTATCCCATTTTCTCCCAGCCCACCCAGGCTCTGCAGTTTGACTAACCTGCCCCAATAACTCTGGACGAGGGAGAAGAGTGTGGAGCACAATGGGTCTGAAGAAAACAAAGAAATTTTGTCATCTTCTGATTTGTATTGTTGCACTCGCTTGCCGTGGGCAAAGCATGCTGCTTCCAGGGCCCTCCTCAACCCTATACTGCCTGCTAAAAGAGTCCCCATGAGACAAAGAAAGCCAGCTGTCACGCTGCTGCCATCACCAGGATCTGTCCCACGCCAAGATGAGTCATCCTGGTCTGTCGCTCTTTTGATGTTGCCATCTTGCCCCTCGTTATGCCTCGCCTCCTGCTGAGCCATGATGGCAACCCTCTGACTAAGGCCTGCTAGTAACAGTTAGCCCACGTGGCCTTACCTCTCTTACAGTAGCTGAATTCCTTCGAATCAGACTCTCCAAAACCCTCATTGTAGCTTCCCACATGTCCAGGTCTTCAGATCCCGTTAGAACTAAAAGAAAACAAAACCCAACCACTTTAGCTCTGCTGGCCAGCAGTGAGCACATTTCTACTAGCAAGAATCCAGAGATCTCCCTTCCCTTCCTGCTCTTGAAGAGAAAGTTGCAACCGAGGCCAGGTGTGGAAATTTCCCGTATTGTGTAAGACAGGTGGGCAATCTCTGGCAGGCCCCCACCTCTATATTTACCTCACCTCCACAGGTACTGGATGATCGCAGCTCTCGTTAGCCACAGATCTCCCATTCCCTCCTGCCTCCCCCCACCTCTGCCTCCGCGGGAGTCAAAAGGGGGGTAGGCAGCTTCACGAGAAACAACATGCGCAGGGAACTGGCTTAAAAGCCAGCTCCCCATGGGCACTGGCTCCCAACTCCTCCCCCCTTGCTGACTGTATCAGAGGCAGCAACTGAGGGGTGGATGCATGAAGTCGTTAGGATTAACCGAGAAGCCCAGGCTTATCAGTTAATTGTTTAAACAACTATATGCTAACATCCCTAACATCCTAACATCCCGAGCAGGGCTCGACAAATCACTGTTTCTACTCGCCCATGGCGAGTCAATTTCAGCCGGTCGCTCCGTTTGCCCCGTTCACCGGCGCTGCGTGCATGCACAGTGCCAGTCTGGCGCATGCACGGTGCGGGGCTGGCGAGTAGATCTCGCCGCAGTTTGTTGAGCCCTGCTTATGAGTGATATGAAATAGCAGAAGTTTGTAGTGTCAACATGCCCTTCAAAACTGGAACACCAAAAACTAGCCAGTAGCAGAACCCACCCGTGAGCAGCGTAAGAGAGGAACATTTATAAATGAAGATTCAATAGACTCTACTCAGAATCTCCTACCCTCAATACAGTCTCGGATATAGACAGGGGCTTTCATCTTCTTCAGCTCTTTATCCTCTGACATGTCATAAGGGATGAGGTCATCATCACTGTGAAAGAAACAGGCACAAATTAGTCCATGTGGCTCCGACGTTGTCACCTTCTCCTCCCTCATGCCAAACTGACAGACAGGGCACTTTTCCTCCATCCTCACGCCAACGAGGATCCTCAGAACCTCCACCTATAAGGATCCAGCCAGTAAAAGGACACACTGGTTACTGAGCGATAGGATGGTGAGATAGGAGAATCTTTAGCCACTGAGTTCAGGAGACAGCACGTGCAAACCACAGCCTGCACCACTGGTTTTGTTACCATAAAAACATTCGTCTGTTACACTGGACATTTGGCGGCTCTTCATTCATAATGTGGGCTTTTCAGACAAGTACGTGAAGGGCATTAAATACAGAATAATTTAATGGATAAAAAGGTTCTCTGCACAGGATCAATTATTATTCCAGATCAATTTTTTGTCCCATAGTGTTACTGCAGTCACACCCAGCTAACGGGACTGCAATTGCATTCACAGCCACAAAATATAGCCTATTGGATAAAGAAATCTGATTTTTAGCCTGGATTCAATTTTGAGCCATCAAAATATTTTCCCACCAGTACCCATGTGTATCAGACTCCTCTGCACTCTCTGCTGGGGACAGAGACAAACAATTACTTTCAAGGAACTTGAAGTTAAACTGTTTCAGGCACTAGCCAGCTGTCCATAGCAAGCATCCACCCAGGTATGAATATTCTGCAGGGGTCTTGGGGTAGTCAAAGCAAGCAGTAGCTAAATTAGCTACCAAGATAAAAAACTACAAAACACCATTCACCTTTAACAAAACATTCCCTCCTCTGGCCTAGGCAACAGCTAATTTCAATGCCCATTTAAGACTGAAGTGATTTCCGATCCATGCAGCACCACATTTTAAGGCACGCTTTCAAGTTAGTGTGTAATTCCCTCAAGACTGTCTAGCCCAGCTGTGCAATTCTCAAAGTCTTTCCAAACCACGATATTGGACACAGACTCCCTTCCATATTTTTGCAAGTCTGAATGCTTCCTTTGCTCATCCAGTTCCAGATCAGACACCAACATGCCCCGCAACAGAGCTGTACACACCAGATCCTCCCACTACCCGAGCTGCTGCTTAGAGAGACTCTTTGCACACGTGTATAGCTCAAGACCACCACGTTCTTCAGCTTAAGGAATCTGCTCACGCTTCCATGACTGAGCTGCAGGCCCTAATGAGCCCTCGGCATTAAGATGTGCAGGGCTTTGGACTGCATGCACTCACACTCTGCCTCCTGTGATGAGCAAGCGGCATGTAGGACTCGTGGGGGGGGGAGCTCTCACTTTACTTCCCATGTGAAGCGCTTCCCACTACGAAAAATAAACTAAAAAAGACTTTTTAGGATTTATTTCTTGGTCACAGATGTTACCGGGGGTGCGTTTTTTCTGTAGCAGAGTAAAGTGACTAGTCCAACAGACTAACTCTGAAGCCTGATCTAGTAGTTAAATATAGGAAGATTCTATATGCAGCATGGCCTCTGAGTCTCTTGTCAGTCATTTCCTCAAACCCTGCCTCGGTTTCCCCCATTTATCACATGGGGATGGTAACATTCCCCCGTCAGACACGGGTTTACTATGGATCGTGTGCTGTCAGATCCCTCTCTTCCCCTTGCTCTCAATCCAGCTGCCCAAGTGTCAGAGCCCATCGCTGTGCTCATCGGGTCCAGGGGGATGTTTTCCCATTGGAAACACCTATTTAAACATCCCCCATGAAGCCCTTTCAGGGAAGACTTTGGTAAGACTGTTAAAGGAAGCACTTGCAAGCCTCATACATGCACTAGCTACTACTGACAGCAGAGATCTTACAGGACAAGGCTAAGGAGCATGAAGTCACTGTGAACTTGGAGTTCCTTTTTGGTGCCCGTAATTTAACTGCATCATCCTCTCAGAGCAGTTCAGACTCTTCTCACCTGCACGGAGCCCGTTCATCACCTCACTGCTTTCCCCCCCATTTTCTTAGGGAAAGGAAATGAAGGGGTGTCCTTTAGAGGATACAGGGACTCTGACCAGGATCAGTGAAGACAGCTTAGGAAGCGTATGCACCCCAATCCGGGGGTGGAGAGGTGGCAGTCAGAACAATTTTATCCACTAACATTCCAGGCTGCCATCTCCACAGCTTATCATGACCTGCCAAAATAATAAATACACAGCACCAATCTGGCAGCTTCAATGGAAGGTTCTCAAGCACATTACAAAGATACAGTCATTGACTCTCACAGCATTCGTGGGAGGTAACAAGCCCCATTTGACAGAGAAAGCCAGAAGGGCAAATGGCCATGTAATGAGCCCAGGAAAAAAACATAGCCACCCGCTGACCCAGAAGAGGAAGTGCCCTCTATGACCCCTTGGTGGGCGGGCCCAGCTGCACCTAGCCCCACCCACAGGAAGCCAGAGGGCAGGTCTAGGACTATAAGAGCTGCGGGCTCACTCAGGGCTAGGCAGCCGACCCAAGCAGACGCCTGGCCTCAGCTCCCACAGCGAAGGGCTCAGCTGCGCTATCCCCGACTAGAGGACTGGGTCGGGCCGCCAGGACCCTGGCCAACCCCGGAGCCCTAGCCGCTGCCTGAACCCACGCCGAACCCTCTGGGACTCTCGCCAGGCACAGATGACTGGTCTGGCCCATCTGGACCCCTATCTGAGCCAGAGCCCATGGACAGCCTGCCAGCCCCTCTGTCACCTGCAGACCCCCCAGAGCAGCACCAGGGTCTGGTAGGTCTTCAGGGGGAGCTGGGAAGCGGCCCAGGGATAGCCGACCTCAGGGCGGCTGATGAGATAGAGGTCGGGTGGGCAACACATTGCAGCCTGGACCCCGTTGCTCCTCGACCTTGTCGGCCTGGATGGCCTGGATCCCCGCCAACCTAGTGGCTGCAAGGCCGCCACTATTAGGGCCCTGGGCTGGGTTGCAGTGGAGTGGGTGGGCCTGCGTCCCCCATGCCACCACTACTTTTGGGTGGCAGGCTCCCCTGTGGGGCCAAACCCCCTGCAATTGTCAGCTCTCCAGGAGCAAGGAGACCCAACCCTTGCTCGGCTGGAACCCAGCCGGAACTTTAAACTACTGTTCCCCTATTGCCTAGCGCCCTGACCCAGGGCTGGGCTGTAGGAGCTGTCGCTCGGCCAAGAGCCAGGCCGAAGCGTGCCTTACAGACTTGTGGGCGCTCTGGGGAGTCAACAGTGCTGCCGCCCCCCCCCTCCCCCGCTGACCAGGGACCCTTTACAGGCTACCAGTCTCAACTAGCCAAAACAAGCAAGTGCTTCAGTTAGGGTGTGTCTACACTGCACCCGTAGCTCAAAATATGCTACGCAATTTGAGCCATGCAAATTGCATAGCTTATTTCGGGTCCATATCCCAACAGTGTTGTGACAGGTATAAATGAAGAGGGGTCTGAGATGACTCTACATCAGTGGGTGAGGGGTCTAGCCAGAACAGGCATTGCCATTGCCCTTTAAACATGTTTTTCCCCTTTGTCCTGGCAGCCTTGGAAGATGGTTGCACTGAACAGCTTCTTGTTTTGTCTTTGCACTTG
Source organism: Rafetus swinhoei (assembly GCA_019425775.1). Lineage (NCBI taxonomy): Eukaryota > Metazoa > Chordata > Testudines > Trionychidae > Rafetus > Rafetus swinhoei. The sequence goes on along the minus strand of CM033443.1, from coordinate 40,839,814 downwards.
TCTGTAAACACATTTTCAGGGTTGAAGCACCTTTCCCGCTCCCTGCAAGCTGCCGCTGAAGACAGTATGTAATGCTGATTCAACTAAAAACCAGCAAACAACGAACAGGGGCGGGTATAACTGTATTCATCACCTGCTTATTAATATTCATTGTGTAGGAGCTAACATTACTAAATAAGGTTTTAGGGAAAGTAGTGATAGACATGTGAATTAACATACTAACATAAATAAAAGGGTGTAATTGTTGCCACTCAGATGTTGCATTGAATGGCCGAGGTAAACATGCGTGGGCAATAAAGCAGTTCCGTTTACCCCATCCAATCCTGGGTCACCTGTTTCTTCCCTAACACAGAGCACTTATTTCGAAATAAATTGCTATCCCGAAACATCCCTTACTCCTTGTGGAATGAGGTTTACAGGGATGTTGTAATAGTGAGCTCATTATATTTCAATATAATGGCTGTACTCAAAAAAGACGCGGAATAGCTATTGCGAGATACCTTCAGTATCCCAAAATAGTGCTGCAGTGTAGACGTAGCCTTAGAGAGCAACTCCCCTGACCCAATAATCTGAGACTCAAGTAGTAAATATATTACTGCCATATGACACACTATAGCACATTGAGTAGCAAAATGGGCAGCCTGAAACAAAGTCTGAAGGATGTAGTGGAATCTGCAAGTGAAATAAGCACAAGTAGCAAAACCAACACCACAGGCAACAAAAATACGCAGTAAAGCCATATCCCGGAATGCCGATCTGCATCTCGAGCCCTGCCAGAGACCTGACTACAAGCATCAGGTCCAGGTCAGAAAACAACTGGGCCCCCTCAGGCTCGAATCAATTCTACTTCTCCAGCCTGTGAGGCAGCATATGGAACTGCTGTGCACAGGTTTCACGGGGTGACCATACAGGTTTGGGAAGAAGAGTTGGGCTGGGCTAGAAAACAACTTGAATTCTTATACCTGGGTCTAATTTGGGTGGAAAATTAGGCATGAGAAAACCTGTAGGTGCAATGACCCTTTACACACAGGCCATTGTGATCTGCTTCCCCAGTTCAGACTGCAGAGAACAACCCCCTTCCTTCCCCTCTTAAGAGCCTATCATTTACTTCCCACTTCAAGTCTGCTTTGTGCTTAGTGGTTTAGTTCTTACACATACCTGTCAAGCTCCGAGTCAGATGTCTCCTCTGGCAATGCAGAGGCTCCTGGGTGTGGGTTCCCACTTGGTTTTGACACAGCTTTTGGTGTAGCAGATGGACTATCATGCCTGCTGTCAGCAATGAGAAAGGGTCAAAGGAATAAAGTAACAAAGGTCTTAACAATCCATGATCACAAACAGGAGACTAGATTTTCTAAGGTAAAGCCCCCAACCCACACCTCTCACCTAGCTACAGCAGGCACTGGAATCTCAGTTCAGTGTGGATTCACCTAGGATGGTCCACTAAGAGGAGAAAAAGCTAAAGTAGCTGTACAGCTGTGAGGAAACATGCTGGGGGGAGAGTGGAGATGGCAGACAGCCTGAGCTACTTCCCTGGACTGCCACCTGACCTAGTTTTGGTTCCGAACAAAGAGTAAGACTCTACTAATGGACACTGGATAAGGGCAGACACTGTCATCTCACGACAGAGGAAGTATTGGCCTACAAAAACCACAAGCAACCAGGAGGCACCATTCAGTAGTGGTTAATGCACAAGACAACATAAGAGATCTGGGCTTCCCACACAGTTCCAACAGCAATTTTCTGTGTAGCCCTAGGCACATCACTTTCACCTCTCCACTTCTCAGTCCCTAGGTCTCTCTCACAGGAGCACTGGAAGGCTTCACTTTCTAACCTCTGTGAAATGCTTTGCAATCTCCTGACAGCAAATGCCATGGAAAGTCATAATATAGCCAGAGCTGTGATCTTTGGACAGAAGTTAATGCTAGATTTCAGTTAGCAGTGGACAGGCTGGGGATTTCTGGCTCCCAGTCTACTCCGAGGTACCCATAGATTCCCAGCCTATTTGGAGCACTTCAGAGGCATGCAGAGTTACAAGAATCCCAAGGAAATGCAGCCATCAGACATGCAATTCTAAAACATGCTGCCATTGTACCTTTGAACTACAGACATGCTGGCTGCAGAGAGACAGCCAACTGCCATGCAGAGCTCAGGTGAAGATCACAGCCATTTACGTCTTAGAGGATTCTAATAACAAATAGGGACTTCCTGCCTTCAGAGCTGGGGTTGCTTGTCTGGCGTTCAACATCAAACAAGATGGAAGGGTTTCTGAGTCAGAGGCAGGCCCTGACTTCATAAACTTTACTAAGAATGATTTGCCTGGTATCTGTGCTCACTACATGGGTGCACTAAGCAGATATACAGCAATGAGTGGCAAAAAGGTGAACTAATCTCTCACCCAGCATTTGGCAGGCTGGGGACAGTGGGCTGCAGTTGTGCCGTCTGCTTCAGGAGAAACTTTAATTCTCTGGTCTCATCATCATCTTCATACTAGACATGCAAAACAAGAAGTTATTGTGTGCAGGGGAGGTTTTCCATGTGGATTAAATACAATACATCTGCAGCAATTGAAGGTTACAGGAGCTCAGCATCTCTCAGTATTAGGTCTCAGTTTTCAAACAGGGAAGGATCAAATGATAAATTCATGAGGAGATTGCCAATCTCAGCCATAGCACCTCTCTCACAGGGCTCAGGCTATAGAAGTTATGGCTTGGTCAGACGTGGTCTGTGTTATTTATAATCTTTAAAGCAGGGGTGGGGGGACCTAAGGCCTGGGGGTGTGGACATGGCCCCCGGCTTGCCTGGATCTGGCCTCTGAGGCTCAGGACTCCCCCCAGCATTGGGGAGCCTGTGCTGGTGCTCTGGCCCTCCCCCCACACCACAGGGCTGGAGCACACAATCTACTACCTGGGCCCCCCCCAAGGATCCGGCATGCGAGGGGGGAATGTGGAGAGTGCCTTTCTCCTTCTCAGTCAGGGGCAATGTCAGTGAGGCATTTTTTTGGGGCTTCCCACTGGAGTGCGGCTCCCAACTGATTTTTCTGTGGGTCAGCAGCCCCCAGCCCTGCTTTACAGCATTGAACAGACCTGAATTCACAATGCAGCACTGCAGCTGATGCTGTGCAAGCAACACTTGAGGTTCTCAAAGCCAAGTAGGGAACTAAGCTACACAATTCCTATGGAAACGAATGGGGAGCAAGTGACCCAATCCCCTGCTCAGTCTTGAAAATCCCAACCACCAGTGACTTTATACACCCCACTTTCTGGGGTGCTCTACTCAACTCCCCCTGAAGGCAGTAGAAAGGTTCTCCCTGGATGTCAATGAGACACGAGCAGGTGCTGCATGATATGGAAATCCAGCCAGAGTTCTAATGCGAAACCCTGTTGTCTCATCAGAGTTCTCCAGGACTCAGCCTGGTTATGACCAAGACCTCCTGAGCCATGTGCACTCACTCTCTCCAACCACACCTCACTTTGCCCCTGCCCACATCCTCCATGCAATGCCCATGGATCTGAAGTGTTCTGGTGCCCCCTTCCCTTCCAGCAAGCAGAGCTCAGCAATGACAGCCACAACCCAACCATTGCCTCAAAGGGGATGTTTCCCCTCGTCCCTGCACAGCACAGACAGGCATCACGGGAATCTCACCTGGAATTTCAGGCGGGGCCCATCAGTGGTTATTCTGGAACTGATGCTCTCTGCCACGACCATTCCCAGGCGCCGAACCCGGGGCAAGTTGCTGTCCAGGTGGCATTTCATGCCTCCCATCATGCTGGCAAGAAGCTCTGAAAGGACAAGCAGCACAGTGAGCACAGCATGCCTGGACAATGCCCTATCCCCTAGGCCACTTCAGAACCCACCCCACCTCCCTAACTTCTTGGCATCCCTTATCCTGCCTTCCTCATTGGAGAGTTAGGTCCATCCCTGGGGCAGCTCCCATCCCACCTCCCTACCTTCAGGACATCCCTTATCCTGCCTTCCTAATACCAGAGCCTGCTCCATTGCTGGGGAAACTGGTGTTGGCTATCTGGCTGCTCCAAGGGTGAGTGGGACTCGAACCCACCACCCTGTGCTCCACCAGCAAATGCCCTATCCACTAGCCACTCCAGAACCCATCCCACCGCCCACTACCACTCCTGGACAGCACACCTACCGAGAGAGTCCCCATCTTTAGCTACAGCTCCAACTATAGGCACAAAAGCTGACAAAGGCCCGGGGTGAGACAGCACTTCTCTTTCTACTGAAGTGTTTCCTTTCCCCATCGTGTCAGCAAGGCATGCACCAGGGCTAGGTTTTGAAGCCAAGCACAATGATTAAATCCCAGGCATAAATCCAAAGGCTTCAAAACTGCTTTGACAGACAAAATTGGCTGGCTTATTATGGAAGTTGCATCCACATGGGGAGAAATATTCCTACCTCTGTGAGTTCCATGTGCTTGAGCTGTGACAGGTAATTACCACTGGCATTCCTGAACCCATTGCTGGTGGCAGCAGTCTTCCACCTCCCCAAACAGGATCTAAGACTGTTAGTCACCAATAAAAGCTGACATCTAACACCAGCCAGTGAGAAACCTGATCATTCATTAACACGTGAGTATCTATACAAGGCCAGGAATTAAGACTCTTGGGTTGGCTGGAATGAAATAAACTTGCTTTCTAATAAATAGAACTTATGTTTTCAAAGTCTCCATGAAAGTTCACCCAACAGGTAGCTGAATTATCCTTATTTAGTATTCATTTTGTGGTAGCACCAGAAGCCTAGGGCTGAACCCAGACCCCATTGTACAGGGCACTGTTCAGACACAGAGTGAAAAATGGCCCCTGCCCTGCCTGCAGTGGTATGATCAGACAAGAGGTAACAGCTGGATACAGACACACATCTGGGGAGCACAAGCCAACAGTGAGACAAGACGAGTCAGCAGGACGTTTTGATTACTGTTGCCCACAAGCAGGGTTGCCAGACTCTGCTGGTTTCCATCCACGTGGGTTTTTTCCCCCTACCAATATTACTAAAGTGACCATGTGAAGGGAGGGGCATGCTGACTGCACAAACATTGACGATGTGCGCTGTGCACTTCCTCTGAATCCGATGGAGGCCTCTGTTCTCTCTGCTCTTTTCCTCCTCCCTCACCTTGTCCGTTGTTCTCTATTTCAGGCTCTTTCAAGAGGGCGAGGCAGATCAGGATGGCCTTGCTAATATATAGTTGTTGCTCAACTGGAGAGTGCTTCACAGCACTGCTGCTGCCCCAGGTCTCCAGAAGCTCTTTCAGCACCTGGTTCACAAGTGTACAGCATTAGCTGGAGGGCATGGGGTTGGGCTGCATCGGAAAGTCACTCTCACAAACATGCACCACCCCTCTCCCAGCCAGCCGACCTAAGGACAACCCTACCCTCCACTCAGCATAACCAGTCACTACCCTGTGAGGGCCTCTTCCCCATCTCCATACCTCTGCAATCAGAGCACAGTTACTGGGCATATCCAACAGCTCTAGGACAGGAGCTGGCCTCCAGTACTGCTGGCTGGAACCAGGGCACCATTTCAGGAGGGCAGGGAGCAGCAGCCATGCACACCAGGACATGGCTTGCTTTTCTTCCCATTCCCCTGTCTATCAGGGAGCGAGGGGAAAGTACACAGCTTCTGTGCATGCCTTTCACTCCTGGCTGGCAAAGGGAGAGGGCAGAGGAGTAATTCACAACATCCGCATACTTTCTCCTTGCTCCCTGACAGTCAGGGGAACAGGAAAAAAAGCAAGTGGTGTCCAGGTACGCATGGCTGCTGCTCCCCCTGGCCTCCCAAAATGGCGCTCTTGGGCTGGAAGCTCCAGGTCAGCTCCGGGTTTTCAAAGCAATAGGATAGTGACTAACACAATCGATGCAAAAGCCTGATTTTTACATTACATTATGCTAACCCGCACCCCAAAATGCAGTGTTTCGTCCGCTCCCGTGTGCAGGGCAGAAGTAACTGAAGTGTTTGTAAAAGAACTTTAACACCCACATCCCTAAGTCAGTAGCAGGAGCCTCTCAGCCACCCACATTCTCCATCAAACACACAGGACTGATCCCTGATGCCCAAGCTCTGAACATCCCAGTCACAGCCCAATGGAGTCAGGCTGTCATGGATAACTTGTGACATGGATCCCAAGTCACAGTTACACAGCTCAGTGAAAAGACTGAAGTGGAATAAAACAGTCTAAGAGAGAACGGCCGTTACAAAAGGGGAGCTAGATAGATTCATGGAGGGTAGGTCCATTAATGGCTATTAGCCAGGATGGGTAGGGCTGGTGTCCCTAGACTCTGTCAGAGGCTGAGAATGGGCAAGAGGGGAGGGATCACTGGATGGTTCCCTGTGCTGTTCACTCCCTCTGGGACACCAGGCATTGGCCACTGTGGGCAGACAGAACACTGTTACATGGACTTTTGGTCTGACCCAGTCTGGCCATTCTGATGGGAAAGCCTGTCTCTCTGCTCCTCCCCTTGCATCACAGCAGAATCTCTCTGGATTCAGAGCCATTCACCAGTGCTTCAGGTGTGGCTGGAGAATGATTTGAAGCAATAAGGAATACGTCTTCCCCACAGCATTGTAGCTCGCTGCCTCCCCTGTGTTGGCTAAAATTGATGTTAATGGATCTGCCACTGTCTGGAGGAACACGTTTTAAAAAACACTTAAATCGTGAATAGAAAGAAGAGCTCAGAGGAGCTTAGTATTACAAAGGCTTATTAGAAACACCAAGAAAACTACTGTTACATTTCATTTAGCGGCTTCCCACTCAGACCCCAGAACAGGTTCTCTGCTCTACTGCCCTAGAAACCATGAGAAGGCTCTTACAAGCACACAGGGCTGGCTTTCAGGGGCCTATTTCCAACTGTCCCTGACTTGCTCTCTTTGGATAAGTCATTTCAAATCACTTCTCCCCTTCCCCTTCTCCACAAAACGGAATGGGTAAAACTAACCTCCCCACAGGGGAGTGGTGCTGCTGGGAGACCCCACAGGGTAGGGGTTACAGAAATACAATAGATCATTGGAAACTGTGGAAGGACTGTGGCCTGTTGAAGGGGGCACCCCCCCAGTGGCCATCTTACTATTCTAGAGATGAGACAGGCAGCCACTCCTAGGAAGAGGACTTTTCTGCTAGGCTTTGAATGAGGCCATGCAGCTCTGTCCAGGACCACTGGGGGGGGGGACATTCTTTAGCACCCCTCGTACAGCACTGAAGCATCCCAGACCCTGGGACAGGGAGGGTTCCGGAGTAAACATTCCAAACTCAATATACATCACTGAAGGTATCTCACTTACTTTGATCAATAAGGAACGTCGAAGGCTATCTAGGGCCAGGTAGCCAAGGAGGCTCTGGAGCACTGCAGTCTACAATGACAACAATGGGGTTAGTTACACTGACAGGAAGGTTTTAATCAGCAAGGACTTTACACACGCATGCTCCCTCTCTCCCTCCTCATTCTGAGGGACTGGATCAGAATTTTCAGGGCCCAAAGACTGCGCAGAGGTTAAGCAAGCCCACAGCACTCAGAAAAGTTAGAGCTGAACTTCCAGGCTGGGTATTTCAGTGCCCAAGTTATTTCCGATCAAACCATTTCAATGACATCGGTGGCACCCAAGACAGGGCTCCTTCTAGTAAAAACCCCATGGAACCAATCCATGCACAGCAAGTCTTAGTTAATATACCGCTCCTATTAAATAACAGAAACATGGTGAAATCGGGAAACCTTGTCCTACCCTCCACTGAAGCCTTGTGCCTCTTCCCCATCCATAATAGTTGATGCTCCAAAACATAACGCATCACATTCTACACCCTCCTGGGCTCTCATGCTCACCCATTGCCCTCTTTCACTTCCACATCATTTCTCTCCAGCCTCAGAGGATACAGATAATTCCAAATTGAACACAGAGCTCTCCTCTAGCACACCAGTGTTCCCTGTAAGCTGAGCACTTAGGCAGCCACCCAGGAGAGATTCAAATGCTGCCCAGCTGATTAGCAGAGCACCCACAGCACCCATAGCTGGCAGCATGTTTTTCTACTAATGGTGCACATCTGCACATACTTCAGTGCATATAACAGCATTTATTCCACACATGGCTAACAAAAATTAGAGGGAACATTGCAGTGCACTTCTCCTTCCTGTCCTCTTAGGTGGGACACACTTGCTCCCAGTCTTTCCCCCTGGATTCTAGATGGATCAGGGCCCACAGTAGTGGCAGCCAGGAGCCTCAGGCTCTTCTAAATCCCTGGCTTACTTGGGCAAGAATTCAGCACTTTGAAAAATGTTGGCCTTCCTCAGAGCCAGGAGGGTTTACATCCCCCCCTACAACAAAGCAGAGCCCTTACCTCATAGCCGTACTGCAGGAGTAGCAGCTTCTGGGTCAGCACAAACTGAGCTTTTTTGTTTTTCGCAACCAGGTTCCCCAGTAATCGAGCCAAGACATCCGCCCTAGCAAGACAGGTCAGCAGCCATCTGTCAGGGATCCATTTATCTGAACTGCTTCAGGCCAATTTCAATCATATCATGATTTTGTAAGTTGCTGCCCATTTGAAACATGACCAAACGTTGCAGATCAACCAAACAGCTTCCATGCTACAGAAGTGATTAATGTACCATAGTGCTGTATGAAATGGTGTTCAAGGACTGACATGAAGGAATCACCAGCTATTCCAGTCCCAACTCTCCCAGAAAGTGGTGACATGTAAAAAGATGGCACATAGTCTAAGAACCTTCAAGCAATAACGTACAGGTGTAGTTAGAATCCTTCTCCCCCACATCTTGATTCCTTACCCTGGTGCTGTCTGAACAAAGCCGCAGACTACAGCTTCCATCCAACGATCTGGCACACATTCAACCAGTCGCCAACACATCCTCTGCCAGATGCAGTCCACCTTGGTGAGCTCCATTAGACAGGGCACCAACTTATTCAGAATTTCTTCTGCATTGGGAGAGAACAGAAGGAATCTCACTGATTGGAGGGAGCTGGGGCAATAGCCCACTGCATAGTGCATATGGAGGGTTTACAAAATCAAGCTGCTTATGGAGAGATACACATGAAGACAATGCCCTTTCCAAGAACATGAGAACGGCCACACTGGGTCAGACCAAAGGTCCACCCAGCCCAGAGTCCTGTCCACTGACAGTGGCCAATGCCAGGTGCCCCAGAGGGGAGTGAACAGAAACAGGGAATCATCACGTGATCCCTCCCATCACCCATTCCCAGCCTCTGACAAATAGAGGCCAGGGACACCCTCCCTGCCCATCCTGGCTAAATCACTTACACATCTCTTCTTCATGAGGGGTAGGGATGTAAAGGGGGGGGGGGGGGGGAGGGCAGAACCCAGGGATTAAGAAGAGCCTGAGGCTTCTGGCTGTCACTACCCATTCCAATACAATATCTCCCCAGTGATTCAGCACCTACAACACACAATTCTTCTCCTGGGTATGCCCTGCTTGCAGGTTCACCTAGACTTTCACTTGTAGCCCTAGTAGCAGAGATACTGGCAGACCAGGTGTGAGCTCACGCCAAGGCCCATATGTCTCAACTGAACATAGGTGAATCAGACTGGTTCCAGCTATATATTTGCCTGTGTGTTAAATAGTAGGAATGAGAATTATAAGGATGTGATCAGTGTTTACACTTTATGAAATGTTTGTAAGATGCTGCATGCATTAAATCTGATTTTGTCTGTATACTATAAGGCAGCGTTTCTCCAAGTGGTCCATGGATCCACTCTGAGAAACCTGCTAACTGGCCGCTCTGGTTTGTTTATTTACCAGCTCCACAGCCACGGAGCCTCATTGGCTGCAAATGGCAAACCAGAGCCAAGGGAGCTGCGAAGCTGCAAAGTCAGTAAATAAACTGGAGCGGCCAGTTAGCAGGTTTCTCAGAGTGGATCCGCGGACCCCTTTGAGAAACACTGCTACAAAAGTAACACTTAAGTGCTTGCTCTACAACTGTAAATCACCAGAGAGAAGAGAAGAATTAACAAGTTTGAAATACTAGTTTTCCTACAGGAAATGTTTTCTTCTGCCCAACACAGAACGATTGTGGAACATCAGAGGACAAAACACTTTGCTGATTGCTCCCTCACAACCCCACCCCTCACTAGGTACGTGAATGGTTAGCAGTTAACTGGTGGGGGACTAGTCCAGTCCAGCAGGGTCTGCAGTGGACAGGGGGTACTCCAGCTCGGTTGCAGCAGCCCCCACTCACCCTGTATAAGTGATTAACCAGTTAAACGTTATGTTTAATCGGTTAATTGATTAAATGGGACTTTACATCTCTACCCCACATGAAGAAGAAATATGCAAGTGATTTGCCCCCAACAAATCATTGGGATTGATTTTGCAACTTGATGCAGAAGAGGGGAAGGAATAAAAAACCTAACAAGAAGAAATTGAATCTTGTGCAGCTTGCGCTCTGAGGGGCAAGGATTACTAAGCATAAGCAAAGGATTCTCAGGTCTTGGCCAGAGCTATCCCTAAAGGCTATATAGAGATTGTTTATTACAGAAGCTACTATTACATTCTAATCTCAAGTTTCAAAAAGTATGTGTGTGTATATATCCATTGACCTCTTTTAACCTTGTAAAAAACTCGTTTCCATTTTGTAGTGAATACATTTTTAGCTATAGCCAATCCTATAATAAATGATGAGTTGTCTTTGGTGTGAGACATTAGGTGCAAGTGACGTGGGGTAAGTGAATGGGAGTAACCTAATTTGTTAGTCTTTAAAGTGCTACCAGACTATTTGTTGTTTTTTAACTAAATACTGTTGTGATTTTTGAGGTAAGGAACCATCTATCACAAAAGAAAGCTTACCTAAGAGGCAAAATAGATGACAGCATGATGGAGGACTGTCTGTGGATCCAGTTAAGGGTGTTCTAGCGCTTGAGGAGTTTACATTTGATAATTGGCTGTTGAAATCTCAGTATAGAACTCACAACTAATTTGGGGTTTGTGCCTTGCTTCTTAACCTGGCCTGTGGTTTGTACCCTGCTCTCGAGTCATTGCAGGATAGCTTGGCAGTAGCTTCCAGGAATTCCTTGTTTGAAGTAGGAGATTGGAACTCCTTTCCTAACCTCCCCATCTGTTTCATGTGACCACACATGGTGGGGAGCAGCCTTCACCTGCTCCAAAACACTGTGAAACCAAAACACAGTGGGACTGTGATTTTTAACATACTAGTGATTACAATGCATTGTCAGAACCTAAGATGGAAGGCACTAAGGAAGGATTATTACTCATGCTCAGGACAGCTAGCATCTCATTCACTATGGGAGGACAATAAAACACACTCAAATCAGCCAGGAAGCAAGAGAGATGGGTGACAGATACACAGTTGTGCTGCCTCAGAAAGGAACGCAGACCTCTCTCTGATACTGACCACCCTATCACAGTCTCAGTTCCTTAGTGGTGTAATTCTATCATACCCTTTACCCCAAAACCAGGCTTAGCACTCACTTTGTCTCCCATGCATGCACACCTTCCCCAGCACCTGTGACACGAAGGAGATAGAACAGTCCAAGCCACCTGTGGTAAAATGAGACACATGCTTAATGAAACACTTAGACTGCCAGCCATCAGCACCTTTCTGGGGGCAGCTTATCAGGAAGCCTCCCCTCGTGTTCTCACTCGCTCAGTACAGCAGCAAGTGGTCTGCAATCTCACCTCGCAGAGAGTCACAGATCCTCTGCAACACCTGGATAATTTCAGTAGCAAGCAGAGGGAAGTAGTTTTGTGGGAAGAATACAGGCAAATTATTCCCCTGGAGCTTGTTGCACAAGTGGTCAGGCAGACACACAACTTTGTTGAGGAGGGTCTCTTGGAATGTGGGTGAACCAGCTTGTGCCTGCTGGTGACAGACCTCCCACATGAGAGCCGACATGCCTCCCAGCTGCAGAAACTGTTCCAGGATGCTAATGAGCTTCATCAGGCGAAAGCCAGGACTGGAAAAAAAAAAAATGAATAGCCCCCCCCCACCCACACACACACAGTTAATGAACGAAGAGGATCATGCCACTGTCTGTGGTGAACCCATCAGCTAAGGCATAGTGCCACAAAGCGCCAGAAAGTAGCTGAAGGTTAGCAGTGAGTTAATCCTACCCTTACACCTTCCCTCCCTGAATCTCACCGCACTCCACACACGTTACCAAATTCAGCCTCGCACCTCCCCAGGAGATGGGGAAGAAGTACCATTTCCAAAGTTCTCAAGGTACCACAGGAAGCCAATGGCAGATTTGGAAATAGAAGTCAGTTCTGCTGGTTCCCGTCGCAGTGTTTTAAACATATCACAACACTCTATAAATATAGTATTACGCCTTCTACTTTTGGACTCTAACTGTGGACAGGATGCCATAGTTAGGACTCATCAGGCCCACCCTGAATATTCTATTTTATCCTTTGATGTGTTAAGGCCTCTCTATGCCCCAACTACATCTGAGCCTGGGGATTTGATTTAGGGATGTTAAATTTAGATGAATTAACTAGCCAAATAGTCAATGGGATTTCCATCAACTATTTGAATAGTCTAGAAGGGCGCCTCTGCCTTTGAAATGTAGCAAGAGCCCTACGAGGCTCTTGCTACAGTTCAAGAGCGGAAGCCCCATAAGGAGTGCACGGCCAGCAGGGTACTGGCTCCATGCTCCCTGCAGCACCTGAGCATTTAAAATGTACAAGAGACACAGTGGGGCTCTTGTTCATTTCAAAAGGAAGCCCCACAGGGAATGCAGGGGGAGTCCCCTGCTGGTCCCATGCTCCTTGGGGGCTTCTGCTTTTTAAATGTACAAGAGCCCTGTTGGGGCTCTCATACATTTCAAAAGCAGAATTGCAGCAGAAGCGGCATGAGTGAAGAGTGCTTCAGTCCCCGCTTATGCCATTTCCCCCTGTGCCTCTACCTCCCCTGCCCCATGTGGAGTCAGTGCTGGGGGGAAAACCAGCTTTTAAGCCGGCTTCCCCCAGCACTAGCGCCTGCACCCCTGCCTCTCTCTAATAAAGGCAGCAAGGGGGGGAAGCAACTAGTCACATCATTAGTCAACTATCCGATAAGCTTATGCTTATCGGATAATCTACTAGTTGCTTACATCCCTGATTACAACACATTTGTTCTGTCACATCCTTACAATTGCAATATATAGTATGGGCAGGCCAGTGCCCATACTCAAAACCCAGACTGAAGCCCTGAAAATGTCCAGAAAGTTAGCATGCCTCAGAGACAAGGCTACAAACAGAAGTCTTTTCTGCACTAAACTGAAGCCATGGTTGCCAGATCTTCTGACTAGATTGGAATTGTAGTGTAAAGGACATAACTCTAAAAGCCTGTAAACATGTTAACACATATGGGAACAAAGCCAGGCATACCCAGTAGAAATGATGGAGTCCAGCAGAACCAGAAAGGCTTGATCTGCTGGCCCTTCCAAGAAAAAGCTATCCCATAATTCCTTTTGCTGATCAGACGTAAGTAGTTCCATCCAATCTGGACTCAGGTTACTAACAAGACTTCGCAGAAAGGCAGAAAAATGCAATTGGGTAAATTCCTCTCTCTCCTTTAGGGGGGCTTGGTTTTCCGTTCCACCTAGATAGCACTTAATTGTGCCAAGCGCCTCCGAGATCTGGACTCCATCCCTGGAAGAGGAAAGGGTGTTGATGGCTTCTCGTACAGCATGTCTGACTTCCAAGGGCTCAGGATCCATTTGGTAAAGCCGCTTCTGGAATGGACCAAAGGGGAAAATGAAGCAATGCCTGATGACACCCATTGGCTCTGAAAGGGTACTCTGCTTAGCTTGCAAATAAGAGGAGTTTTGCAGACTCACTAGTGGGTGTCTTCCCCCATCACAAAAGTCCCACATAACTTGGCAGGATGGAAATGATATAATAATAACAATTAATTATTATTATTTAAGGTATTCATATTGCAGTAGCACTTAAGAGTAGAGCTCTGAAAATCTGTAGAGACCCGCTTTATATCAGTGGATGTGGAGGACTGTGAACCATTTTTGTGGACTGTGGATCAAATGTGCACGTATCCACACAGGAAATCCCTTGTCCTGGAACAAGGCCCCATGGCAGTAGGTGTTGTACGCACATACAGGGCCTCAGGATGCGGTGTGTTGTTTGCACAGGCACTGAGCTCAGGGCCCTGTGATGCTAGGTGCTCTACACACAGGGCTTTAGGACAGGAGGCACTGTCATGAGGCACCAGCATGCACACACACGGCCTTGGGTCGCTGGGCGCATGCATTAGGGACGCAAGTGGTTAACTGATGAGCACTACAATTACTGGGTTAGGTTACTGGCTACAGTCAACAGGGGAGGTTGAAGCAGTTCACCATCCGCAGCCAGTGTCCCTCTCTAAGCTGTGCTGCAGCCCAGCTTCTCTGGTGACTAATCAGCCCCACCAGGCAGTGGCTCAGGGCTCTGAGCACGGGGCTGATTAAACACCTGTGAAGCAGTGCTGCCGCGCAGCTTAGTGGGGACACGGCCACTGCCATTAGCCAGTTAAGGAAATACATCCCTGGCACACACAGGGCCTGGGACACTGGGGGAGGGGAAACGGCTGGCAAAGCGCCAGCTCCCCCATAGGGCCTGTCCTTATGTACACGCCCCCCCCCACACACACACAGCACCCTACACACACACACTGCACGCTACAACCCCCCCACACACACACACTGCACCCCACACACACACTGCACCCTACACCCACACACACACAGCACCCTACACACACACTGCACGCTACACCCCACACACACACTGCACCCTGCACCCCCACACACACTGCACCCCACACACACACTGCACCCTACACCTCCCCACACACACTGCACCCCCACACTGCACCTCCACACACACACACTGCACCCCACACACACTGCACCCCACACACACACTGCACCCTACACCTCCCCACACACACTGCACCCCACACTGCACCTCCACACACACACTGCACCCTACACCTCCCCACACACACACACAGCGCACCCTACACCCCACACACACTGCACCCTACCCCACACACACACACACACACACACAGCGCACCCCACCAGACTGCGCGCTGCACCCCTCCCCCCGCGCGCGCACTCACCCCGCGGGCTCTTCCCGCCGACACCTTCTCGGCCCCGCCCGCAGATTCGCCACGCTAGAACGGCCGTTGGCGAATCCGCCGAGCTGGCTCCGGAGGTTTGAAATGCCCGGTCTTAAAGCGACAGCGCGCGACACGGGAGCGTGTCCCCCCCGGCTCACCCACGTGGGCGCTCCCGGGCAGAGCGCGCGCTGCGATTTGCTCGGCCGCGTGCACTGAGCTCCCCGCCCCGCGCCGTGTGCACGGCACCAGCCCTTCAGTGACCGGGCCTGAACCCGAGACCCCCATGAGCCAGACCCCTCCGAGCCCCCATCGCCCTGAGCCCCCGCGCCCTTCCAAATCACCCTGAGCCCCTGAGCCCCCTCCAAATCACCCTGAGCCCCCATCACCCTGAGCCCCCGCGCCCTTCCAAATCACCCTGAGCCCCTGAACCCCCTCCAAATCACCCTGAGCCCCCATCACCCTGAGCCCCGCGCCTTCCAAATCACCCTGAGCCCCTCTGAGCCCCCTCCAAATCACCCTGAGCCCCATCACCTGAGCCCCCGAACCCCCTCCAAATCACCCCGAGCCCCCATCACCCTGAGCCCCCGAGCCCCCTCCAAATCACCCTGAGCCCCAGACCCCCTCCAAATCACCCTGAGCCCCCATCACCCTGAGCCCCGAGCCCCCTCCAAATCACCCTGAGCCCCGAACCCCCTCCAAATCACCTGAGCCCCCATCACCTGAGCCCCTCTGGGCCTCCAAATCACCCTGAGCCCCCTCCAAATCACCCTGAGCCCCCATCACCCTGAGCCCTCTGGGCCTCCAAATCACCCTGAGCCCCCATCACCTGAGCCCTCGGAGCCCCCTCCAAATCACCCTGAGCCCCCATCGCCCTGAGCCTCGGAGCCCCCTCCAAATCACCCTGAGCCCCCATCGCCCTGAGCCCCTCGGAGCCCCCCTCCAAATCACCCTAAACCCGTCTGAGACTCCGTCCAAATCACAGAACCATAGAGCTGGAAGAGACCTCAGAAGGTCAAGTCCAGCCCCCTGCCCAAGGCAGGACCAATCCCAACTCAATCAGCCCAGCCAGGTCTTGGTCAAGCCGAGACTTAAACACCTCCAGGGATGGAGATTCCACTACCTCCCTAGGGAACCCAGCCCAGCGCTTCCCACCCTCCTAGGGAAATAGTTTTTCCTACTATCCAACCTAGCCCTCTCCCACTGTAATTTGAGCCCATTGCTCCTTGTTCTGCCATCTGCCCCCACTGAGAACAGCCCCTCTCCATCCTCTTTGGAACCCCCCTTCAGGAAGTTGCAGGCTGCTCTCAAATCCCCCCTCACTCTTCTCTTCTGCAGACTGAACAAACCCAAATCCCTCAGCCTCTCCTCATAGGTCATGTGCTCCAGCCCCCTGAGCATTTTGGTCGCCCTCCACTGGACCCTTTCCAATGCCTCCACGTCCCTTCTGTAGTGGGGGGCCCAGAACTGGACACAATACTCCAGATGTGGCCTCACCAGAGCCGAATAAAGGGGAATCATCACTTCTCTGGATCTGCTGGCAATGCTCCTCCCAATGCACCCTAATATGCCATTAGCCTTCCTGGCTACAAGGGCACACTGTTGACTCATATCCAGCTTCTTATCCGCTGTAATCCCCAGGTCCTTTTCTGCAGAACTGCTACTTAGCCAGTCGGTCCCCAGCCTGTAACAATGCTTAGGATTCTTCCATCCCAAGTGCCGGACTCTACACTTGTCCTTGTTGAACCTCATCAGATTTCCTCTTGTCCAATCCTCTAATCTATCCAGATCACTCTGGACCCTATTCCTGCCCTCCAGCGTATCTACCTCTCCCCCATCTTAGTGTCATCTGCAAACTTGCTGAGGGTGCAATCCATCCCCTCATCCAGGTCATTAGTAAAAATGTTGAACAAAACCGGTCCTAGAACAGATCCTTGGGGCACTCCACTAGAAACCGATCGCCAACCTGACATCAAGCCGTTGTTCACTACCTGTTGGGCCCGGCAGTCTAGCCAGCTTTCTATCCATCTTACAGTCCATTTATCCAATCCATACTCCCTTAACTTGCTGGCAAGAATATTGTGGGAGCCCGTATCAAAAGCTTTGCTAAAGTCAAGGTATATCACATCCACTGACTTTCCCATGTCCACAGAGCCAGTTACCTCATCATAGAAGCTAATCAGATTGGTCAGGCATGACTTGCCTTTCGTGAATCCATGTTGACTATTCCTGATCACTTGCTCCTCTTCCAAGTGCTTCAAAATGGATTCCTTGAGGAGCCCCTCCATGATTTTTCTGGGGACTGAGGTAAGGCTGACTGGTCTGTAGTTCCCTGGATTGTCCTTCTTCCCTTTTTTAAAGATGGGCACTACGTTTGCCTTTTTCCATTCATCCGGGATCTCTCCCGATCTCCACGAGCTTTCAAAGATAATGGCCAAAGGCTCCACAAGGCCATTTGCCAGCTCCCTCAGTACCCTCTGATGCATTAAATCCAGGCCCATGGATTTGTGCATGTCTAGCTTTTCTAAATAGTTCCTAACTTGTTCTTTCCCCACCAAGGGCTGTCCACCTCCTTCGCATACTGCATTGTCTAGTGCATTTGTCGGGGAGCTGACCTTGTCCGTGAAGACAGAGGTAAAGAAAGCCTTGAGTACTTCAGCTTTTCCCACATCATCTGTCACTAGGTTACTTCCCTCATCCAGTAGGGGCCGCACACCCTCTCTGATCACCCTCTTATTGCTAACATGCCTGTAGAAACCTTTCTTATTACCCTTCACACCCTTTGCTAGCTGCAATTCCAATTGCGCTTTCGCCTTCCTGATAACTCCCCTGCATTCTCAAGCAATATATTTATACTCCTCCCTAGTCATCTGTCCAAGTTTCCACTTCTTGTAAACTTCCTTTCTGTGTTTAAGCTCACCAAGGATTTCCCCAGTAAGCCAATCTGGTCGCCTACCATATTTGCTTTTCTTGCTGCGCATCGGGATGGTTTTTTCCTGTGCCTTTAATAAGGCTTCTTTAAAATACTGCCAGTTCTCCTGCACTCCCTTCCCCTAATGTAATTTTCCCAAGGAATCCTGCCCATCAGTTCTCTGAGGGAGTCAAAATCTGCTTTTCTGAAGTCCAAGGTGTGTATTTTGCTTCTCTCCTTACTTCCTTTGGTCAGGATCCTGAAATCTGCCATCTCATGATCACTGCTTCCCAAGTTGTCACCCACCTCCACTTCCCCTACTAGTTCCTCCCTGTTTGTGAGCAGCAGGTCAAGCTGCTCATGGCCCCTGGTTGGTTCCTTCAGCACTTGTACCAAGAAGTTATCCCCAACATTCTCCAAAAACTTCCTGGATTGCCTGTGTACTGCCATATTGGTCTCCCAACAGATACCAGGGTGATTAAGGTTCCCCATGAGAACCAGGGCCTATGATCTGGAAGCTTCTCTCAGTTGTCCAAAGAAAACCTCGTCTACCTCATCCACCTGATCTGGTGGTCTATAGCAGACATCAACCACAACATCACCCCTGTTGCTTCCACCTCTAAACTTAACCTATAGACTCTCAACAGTCTTTTCTCCCTCTATATACTGGATCTCCGAGCAATCATACTGCTCTCTTACATACAATGCAACTCCTCCTCTTTTTCTCCCCCGCCTGTTCTTCCTGAACAGTCTATATCCTTCCACGACAGTGCTCCAGTCATGCGAGTCATCCCACCAAGTCTCCGTTATTCCAATGAAATCATAGTTCTTTGACTGGGCCAGGGCTTCTAATTCTTCCTGTTTGTTTCCCAGGCTCCTTGCATTTGTTTACAAACACCTTAGATAACCATTTGATTGCCCTGCCTTCTCCATCCGAATCAGGGGTCCTCCTTTGTTGCTCGTTCCTCCTTGTGTTCCTTCCCGGTATCCGACTTCCTCACTTACCACAGGGCTTTGGTCACCATCCCCCAACGAACCTAGTTTAAAGCCCTCCTCACTAGATTTGCAACCCTGCCCCCGAAGATGCTCTTTCCTTTCTTGGTTAGGTGGATCCCATCTCTTCCTAGCAATCCTTGTGCCCGGAACAGAGTCCCATGGTCGAAGAAACCAAAGCCCTCTCTCCGACACCACCTGTGCAACCACGCATTTACTTCCTCAATTCGGCGATCCCTAACCGGATCTTTTCCTTCAACCGGAAGGATGGACGAGAACACCACTTGCGCTTGAAATCCCTTGCTCCTTCTTCCCAGCGCTACATAATCTGCAGTGACCCGCTCAAGATCGTTCTTGGCCGTATCGTTAGTTCCCACATGGAGAAGCAGGAAGGGGCAGTGATCCGAAGGTTTAATCACTTTCGGAAGACTCTCGGTCACATCCTGAATGCGAGCTCCCGGTAAGCAGCACACTTCTCGAGATTGCAGGTCTGGACGGCAGAGGGATGACTCAGTCCCTCTTAGGAGGGAGTCCCCGACCACCACCACCCGTCTTCTTCTTTTGGGGGTGGTGGTCATGGAACCCTCATCCCTAGGACTGCGCATTCCATGCCTTCCAGTAGAGGGTGTTCCCTTCTGATTTCTTCCCTGAGAGGTCCCTGCCAAATCATTCTCCACCGCAGTGCCTGTGGAGGGAGCCTGAAAGCGGTTACTTACCTCTACATGAATGGGGGATACAGGAGTTGGTCTTCTTCTCCTTCTAGAGGTTACATGCTGCCAGTTTTCTTCCTGGTCCCGTACTGCCCTCTCTGACTCTTCAGCCTGCTGTGCCTGCAGGATTAAATGCTGCCTTCTATCAAGGAAGTCTTCATCCTCTCTGATGGAACGTAGGGTCAATACTTGGACCTCAAGTCCTGTAATTTTTTCTTCTAAAATGATGACCAGCTTGTACTTAATGCAGATGAAACCCCTTCTTTGTTCCGGGAGGAAGACAAACATGGCACATGCTGCGCAGGTAAAAACAACAGACCTATCACTATCCATACCCAGCTGCCTTCTGAGAGATTCCTCAGCTATTAAATGCCTCCTTGAAGGGCAGGAGTGGAGCGAAAAGATGTTAAAGAACGGCGAGTGTATCTCGCCCCCCTCCCAACTCCCTCGCCAAACTCCTTGTTAGCAGCCCGTTAGAACCCCTCTGAAATCCCCTCCAAATCACCCTGAGCCCCAAATCACCGAGCCCCCAATCACCCAGAGCCCCCTCCAAATCACCCTGAGCCCCCAATCACCTAGAGCCCCCTTCCAAATCACCCTGATGCCCCAATCACCCAGAGCCCTCCAAATCACCCTGAGCCCCCTCCAAATCAGAGCCCCCAATCACCCAGAGCCCCTCTGAGCCCCCCTCCAAATCACCCTGATGCCCCAATCACCCAGAGTCCCTCTGAGCCCCCCTCCAAATCACCGAGCCCCCCTCCAAATCACTGAGCCCCCATCACCCAGAGCCCCCCATCAGGCAGCTCGGTGGGAGATCTGGTTTGGGGTGCAGGGACAATGGGACTCTGCAGGGCATCCGGATGAAGGCTGGAGCTCAGTGGGAGAGAGGGTTGGAGAGATGGGGTCTGAGCGTGGGGGAGCTCAATAAGAGCATTCCAGCTGCCTGGGGCAGGGGAGCTGACAGCCACACTGGACCCGAGCACGGTGCAGGGGAAGAAGTTGACTCGACTCCACACTGCCAAAATGGGGTAGGGCCTTCGGTGGAAGGGACGGGGCCAGGGCAGCCCCTTCGCAACCCTCAGTGATGCCCGGAGCCCAGCACCCTCACCCCTCCCCAGTCCTTAGAGCCGCCAGGAACATGTCATCAGCGCTCTAGCCGTGATTTACAGGGCCTGGGGCTCTGGGCGGTGTCTCACTGACAGCCAGGTGCCATGAGCCCTTTAGAATTGCCAGGCCCTGGGGCATTTGCCCCCTTTGCCCTCCCGCCAGCAGGCCTGGCTAGGGGAATGGGGCTTGATGAGGTGGGGTGGCTGGATCCATTTGCAGCTACTTACAGATCAGTGGGGTTGGGCCTTATGGGGGCTCCCTGGAGGGGGCCAGGGGATAGGAGCGCAGCTACAAAAGTCCTTCCATTCCTGGCCTGTTTCTCACATGCAGAGGAATGGCCAAAACCCACCTTTAATGTCATGCAAGTCTGCCTGTTGTTTGTCAAGGGGAGGGTTTGATGGGCCTGCTTAACTGGGGGAACCCCACCTGCTGAGGGGGTGCTGCATGCCAGGCTCCCACTTCCTCATCCCCTTTTCTGCTCCATCTCCTTCCCTCCCACATTCCCCTCCCCTTCCTTCCCCACTGGCTCTTTCCTCCACCACCCCTTACCCAGCAGACACTCACTGTTGCACAGAAATAGGAAGAGCCCCAGCACACTAAGGAAAGAACAGAAAGCACTAGGACCCATGAAGTGGCCTTTAGCTAGTCACTAGAGCCAAGCAGCAGCTTCCCTTCAGCTGGCAAGCTTTGGGCTTGCAGAAGTGGGGATGGGGGGCAGTGGCACATAATCCCATGTGCCCCCAAGCCTGTCTGTTTGAAGGGGGGGGGGGCACATCCTCCAATAAATTACACCCATGCAGCTTTCCTTTGCTTGCCTGCTGTTTTTGCAGTGAAGCATAGGGTGGGCGGGGGGGAGAGAGAGAGAGAAGAGAGAGAGGTTTTCTGCAGGCTCAGAATCCCCCAGGATAAACAGAGGCCAGGACCCATAGAGGAAACACATTCTGACCAGGGGGTTGTATGTGCCCATGCCTTATGCGGACGGTTTGTAATACCAGGGCTGTATACCACATGATCTGGATTGCTAGCAGCACACTTGCTTGTTGGCACTCGGTCAGGGCTGGAGGGAGTTCCTGGATTTCCACCTCCTAGTGCTGTCTCTTCCTGCCTCTTTACACTGCTCTTCTTCCTGAGCTACCCCCCACTGTGCCTCATAATGCAGAGCCTTGGAGCAGGCCATCACCCAGCATCAGGTACATATGACTCTCCCATCTTGACGTTATTCCAGAACAGCATGTCAGCCGTACTTTGTGTGGCTCATTTCTTGTGAATTTAGGGTTTCATGCAAAGACACTGGCCTCTCAGCTGTTCCCTCCTATACTGCCCCACTGGTCTCTCACTTCTGCCTTGGCAGGATGCAGAGGGATGAGAAGTTATTTTCAAAAGAAGAGGTAAGAATTCCGATTACTTCAGCAAGTGAGAGGAATATGGGTCTCACTAGACTGACCCACAGTAACCAATGTAGGAGTGGTATCAGCCTCCTTTGAAACTTGCACCCATGGGACATGCCCTCTGGTACAACTCCCTCTGGAGGAATTGCTGCTCAAGTCCTCCAGCCTGTAGCTGAAACAGCAAGGGAGTAGAAGGGAAGAAAACATATTGCAAGTTGCACTTCCTTTATTTTCACTGTGTGATATACTGGCCTTATGACATAATCACTGTCCTCTGGCTCAATTTAACTCCACTGCTGTTCCTCTTGATCAGCCAACTGCCACTGCCAGTAAAACAAAGCTCATCCTTTCCAGGATTAAATGGAAAAGATTTTCATCTTTAAATTTAAAATAAAAGGAGCGCTTTTATTTGCTGCCTCAATATACAATGTACAGGGAAGGAACCAATGCATATTCTTTAATCTAAACCCTATAGGTTTATTCAATATAGTCATTCTACACAAATACAAACACATGACCTAAGATGCTACAAAGTTACAAAAAAAAACAATTTTATAAATTGACTGTACAATAGACTGTAAATTACTTGCTTTTTGAAAGAAGAGATTGCCCAAATAATCCAAACAGCGACAGTCTCAAACCTCCCATTTTTCATTGCAGAAAAGTGGGGGACGGGGGAGGGGCTGGGGGGGCGCTGATACTATGTTGCCAGTTTGTATCGTGTTTTCTAAAAGGTGGAAACATTTACACCATTTAGTGGAGAGTTATGTGTGAAATTTGTACCAAAACCCTTCAAGGAAGGGCAAGGGGATCCCCTAAAGAGGGCAATCACAAAACAGTCCTTCCATTCCTGGCCTGTTTCTCGACATGCAGTAGACGATATGCAGGGGGACTGGCCAAAAACCACCCTTAATATTGTGCAAGTCTGCAGCACCGTGCTTGTTTGTGTTGAGAAATGTATGCTCTCACTTGTCGGAGGATGGGGCAGAATGACAACTGAGTATTTAAGTCTGAGGCAGATGTCTGTGTTTGGGTACCACCAGTTCTGAAGATCTGCACTGGTGCCTTGAGATAGACAGAACTTCTCTCCTCTCCCTCCCCCCTCCCCCTTAATAGTAGGCAGTCTTACGATTTCCAAAATAGGTCAGTGTTTAGTTGTTTCTGCATAGAATGTTAAGCCTTTGGAAATCATGGAAGAGCAGCCTGCCGACTGGGGGGACAAAGGCTACACCATCTACTTAGTGGTGGCTTGTCTTGAAAACAATAAACCACATTTGCAGCCTTCAACCCAAAGCCATTTTTAATAAAGCTTTAACATTAAATGCCTGGAATTTAGAAGCTGCAAGGCATAAATTGCCCACTAGCCAGGAAACCCTCTCCTTTTAATTTGCTTCCATTGCTAGGATTCAATTTCCTCTCCCTTCCCCTTGCCCAGTATAAAAAGGTACACTATTTAGTCTGGTGGGATTTAAGTTAAAAAATAAAAAGCTGTCCAGTCTTTTTTTGCTTTATCGTGAAGAGTTTGAGCTGGAGCGGCTGCGATGACGTCTTCGGCCTGGAGATCTAGATCGTGACCGTCGGCGAACAGGAGATCTGCGTCTTGGTGACCTGGACCTGCCAGAGAAAGGAGGAGAAAAGCGTCATTAGGAGACAAGGACAACAGGCTTAAGTGATTTGATGCACATCTAGTGTCTTTTATCCAGAAGGATCCCAAAGCATTGTATACAAAGAGCTCTAGTGAAATGCATCCATCTTTGGGGTGGAAGGTGGCAGCTCAACAGCACACAACTCAGCAAGAGGGAATATTTTGACCATGACAAGTCACCACAGAGCAAACTGGATTTTGTTCTTTTAAATTCTCACCTAAAAGACTTTGCTTGGGTGATGCAAAGAACACTTTGCTCCGTTTATATTTCACAGACAATCAAAGACTTAAGTTGATCTTACTGGTATTGAACCTACGAATTCAGGGAGTCTAGGTACTCCAGCACCAATATTATCACCAGCAGTACAGCCCCTCTGGTGCAGAGCATTAAACTTGTCTCATTTTTCTTTATCATATTGCAAAACTGCCAGCATATTGCAACTTCAGAGAGGTTCTCCCTTATACAGAAAGAGGGACAGAGACTAAAATACAGATAGAAGCCAGTAATATTAATTGACACCATAGGACCAATATTTGCATCTAATGGGAAGCACAAAACAAGATAACCATAAGAACACCCATACAGGGTCAGACCTTGAAGAGGGATAGGAAAAGGGAGGTGCTGAAGCAATACTGTTCCAGAAACCACCATGGGCAGTAAGTAGGAACTCAAAGGTGACTCTTCTACTGGTGCATGAGGTCCTCCAGCCTTACAAATACCACTGAGGGGAATCTCCGACAACGAATCACATGGCATGTGCACACCTGACATAGAATGAACATGAGCAAGTACTTGAAGAAAAAAAAAAAAAGGATAAAGGATTTTTATTCTTTAGGATTCACTAACACTTAACGAGACATTCCAAAATGCAGCTGTGCTTGAAGCTCAGGATGGCAACATATTAGCTAGCATCCTTTATTCACCCCTTAATCATCATATTTTATAGACCACTTTGTATAGAATTTCAGCCCTTCTTGTTATGTACAGCTGAAATAAGGATATCAGCGAGAGACCATTTAAAGAAGAAAGTTAGGACAGGACTACACTACAGGGAAAAGTCTATCTAAGCTACCAGCGCAACTCAAATTGTGTAGTGTAACTCAAGTCGACGTAGCTTAGGTCTACTTACTGTGGGGTCCACACCATGCTGGTCTCCTGCTGACTCCCCTTACTCTTTTTGTGCCAATGGAGTATCAGAGTCAATGGGAGAGCAATCAAAAGTCGATTTAGCGGTCTTCAGACTGCAGCAGTGATCCCACTGGCAGTTGGGACAAGCTGTTATTCTAACTTTTTATCCTAAGAGCATAAGGGGCTTCTAACATGTTGGAAAGAAATGGAGGTAAGAATGAAGTCCAACTCAACTCGAGCAGATCATCCTGCCAAGTAGGTCTTTGCTCCCAGGGCAAGACAACAGACAGCTCACTTTGGGATGTAGAGAAAAGGTTTATATCATCATCATCACTCTCCAGAATCCCAACTCCATACTAAAGTTTCAAATTTGTATTACATGAAGAAAAATGCTGCTTTCCCCCTTTTAATAGTTTATTTTTAAAACAGTACTGTATTTGGTTGGGGGGGGGGGAAGGAGTTGTTTGGTTTGGTTTTTTGGGTCAGCTGCTGCCTGACTGTGTCCTTCTGGCTCCAAATGAGGTAAGTAGTTAACTAGTCAGCTCATAACTTTGAAGTTCTACTGTCCAAAGATTAGGGAAGGAGATTAAAGGAAGGAGGGAAAAACGAGTGCTAAAATCCAAAGGACATACATGAGCAGAGTTTGGCGGATGACAGATGTGCTGTGCATCTTATGTTAACTAAGTTCTCTAAGTCTCTCAGGGTGTGTATACTACTGCCTGGATCTGCAGGTAGCGACTGATCTGGGGTGAGCGGTCGATTTATTGAGTCAAGACCAACCGCTGTTCACGCTTCCGTCAACTCCAGTATTCCAACAGAATGAGAGGCACAAGAGGAGTCTTCACGCTCTCCTGTTGACACACCGCAGTGAGGACATTGTGAAAAGATGCCCTTAGGTCTACCACCTCAGCTATGTAATTCAAATCAATGTCCCGCAATAATGTAGACAAGCCCTCAACTTCACAAGCTGTTCTGAGCAGGACCCAGTGAAGATCACCAATTGGGCGCCCCCCCCGAGTGGTAAAAGCAGCTTCTAACAGATCTTTAAGAGTGTGTGTTTACTAGCCCAGGAGTGAAGATGATCAGTCTCCAGGTTTAATAAGGCTTGCTGACATCAAGACCACTGAGGTGGTTTCCAGTGATGAAATCTGTGCAATGCACAAGATGCTTGGTGCCACAAATTAAACATTACCAAACCCATTTAGTTACACGCTTCTACAGTTCTTCATAAACTATGGCTCACCTTCTCCTCATGCGAGGGGGCGACCTACGCCACATTGGTGGTGGCAGCAGCATTCTCCTTGGGGGGCTAAAGCGCCTGGGAGGCGGCCTAGGCCGAGGTGCCAGTACAGCTGTAGCAGTGATCTCCTGGCCATCAATCTGCCCTGTTTATAATTAAAAAGGCAAAGTATGAGCTAAACATTTCCAGGACCAGTGTGCTACACACTAGGGATGTTAACTATCGGGTATTGGTATAAGTGTGTAACTGCTGGAATTTTTAGTGTTTACACCTTTAACACACAGCTAGTTTAAAAGAGGGCTCCCGCCTCCTCTTCCCCCACCCCCTGCTGTCTCTGATAAAGAGGCAGCAGCACAGGAGGCAGCAAGGGGGGGAGGTGTAGTCATTAGGATTAATCGATAAGCCCAGGCTTATTGGTTAATCGTGTAACCAACTACACAATGAGATCCCTACTACACACAGTACAATTGTACCCAGCTACAGACTTCCATCCTCACAAGGCTGTTGCTTTGGTATCTTTGGTGCATTTGTGATCTAGTGCTTAGGAGTAAGAATCAAGAGGCCTAGGTTCTTTTCCCAAATTTGCTTCTAACTCACCATCTCGCCTTGAGCAAAATTCATTGACAGTCAACTTAAAAATCACTTCTGATTAAAAACATGAACAGTTTAGAATTGGGGGGCAATTGATTTTGAGACCGTGCTTTATAGGTCAGTTTAGCTGTTTCCCCTGTATGATCAATTTCACAATGTGTGTGAGTCTGTCACCCAGCAACAGAGACACATCTGGGAAAACAAAAGTTTTGTAAAGTGACAAAGGTTTGCCGGGCAACTCAGGGTCAATGATCCTTTGCATCAACCCTCTTACCCCCTCTATGGATTCCTATTGGCCCTGCTGGTTTCTTTGCACAACACCCAGTCCCTACCTCCATCCATATGTTTCAGTGCCTTCTCAGCATCATCTGGATTCTCAAACTCTACATAGGCATAACCCTTGGAGAGATGTGGATTTAGCCTGTCGACTGGCATGTCAATCATTTTAATTTTCCCGTAAGTGGAAAATATTTCCATGATGTGATCCTGGAGAGAAACAGTGATTATTAATGTTAGTGCCAATTCCAACATTACCAGAGGGTATTGATAGGAATGCTAAATTGGAGGCATACCCAATACAAGATCAAAAATCAATACCAACATCAAGGAAGCCAATCTTATTAACTGGATATGAACCGGGCTTGATGAACCGCGGCGAAAGCCGCTCGTCAGCCCCGCACTGCGCATGCGCAAGAGCCGCATTGTGCATGCGCGTGTCGCCGTGAAAGGGGCGCCAGGCTGAAATCTACTCGCCACGGGCGAGTAGATTCAATAGATTGTCGAACCCTGGATATGAATATCATTTGAATTCCCACCAGCCTGCCATGGCTGCCTCAAGATTCCCAAAACCTAAATCAGGGGTGGGCAATAATTTTTGCCTGGGGGCCACTTCAAAAATTTCTGAAGTAGCCCCGGGCCACCCCGGAAGGGGCGGGACCTAAACCGGAAGGGGTGGGGTTACTCCACCCACTTGGCAGGCCGAATCTGGGCCCTTGTGCCCACTCCTGCCCTAGATAGATGTCTACTGACTACCCACCTCAAAATAAGGGCCAAAGGATCTTGGCTTATCTTTCAGTCCTGAACAGTTCATGAAATCTGAAGTTTGTGTGGGAAATGGAGAAGAGAGGGGCTGCCTGGGGGGCAAACACTCAA
The DNA here is from genome assembly GCA_019425775.1 of Rafetus swinhoei. NCBI lineage: Eukaryota > Metazoa > Chordata > Testudines > Trionychidae > Rafetus > Rafetus swinhoei. Next base: position 40,811,867 of record CM033443.1, on the reverse strand, counting down.
GGCAACAGACGCAATTTCTCCTGCTTACAGTTACAATCACTTAGATAGCATCATATAGTTACATGCTTCCTCTACAAAGGCCTGAAAGGGACTGGCAAGGAGGACTGAACTGAGCACCACTTTCTGCAGATCAATCAAGGACATTCTCAGCTGGCCTCCAGTTGTAATTTTCAACACAGGGGTCAGCTACTCTTGCTCTACCAACCAAGACAAATGTAAGCCACAAAACACCCTGCTAGAGAAGCAGGAAACCAAGTCTAGGGTTTAAATCCAAATCCCCTGCTTAAGAACAGGGGGCACTAGATCTAGGACATGGCATGCATGTCTTTTTGAGAATCATCCCCTGGTATCTTGGCTTGAGCCATGTAGAAAATGATCAAGTGACATACAAGTTTCCCTACACACAGGTCTGCCAATGCACCTCAACCTTGCATATAGATAATGCAAGAACTTCCAAAACAGTGACACTTGGTTACAGCCTAGTAATAAACATGTTTCTAAAGATACTATTTAAAAAATTCAATCACTCTTCCAAAGATGTGAAAATTCAAGACTATGCCAGGGCAGGCCATTACCTTGGTCACATTTCTGGTGAGTCTTCCAACGTGCACTTTTGTAGGTCTGGGCGATGGACTCCGTCTCTTCCTTTCTTTTTCATCTCTCTTGGGTGGCTTAGACCTGAGTTGAATATCACAGAACTATCAAATCCCCTGGTAACTTACAAGCCAATCCCCATACCACATAACACGACTTGCGAAGTATCTTTTCGGAATTGGATTTGTATCTTGTTTTGCCTCTGTGACTAATGAAGTCTCAAAATCTGCAGCAGTGGGGAGCTTAAAAACAGGCAAAACCCCTTTAATTTAGATATATCCTGAATGTCAAGTCTGTTTTTCTCTGGTTTAGTTGGAGGAGCTTTTGGGGTCTAGAGCATGTGTACGGTGGTTCTCATATAGTAACTTTAGAGGGATTGGGATCTTGCTGCGTTCATAGTCAAAACTAGCAGCCACTTCCTAGGCATCAAAAGCCTAGCCCATCCTCTTAACCTGCTAATGTGGAAAACCAGTTGTTTCCACCTCTACAATTACTCAGTCGCTGCAAAGATTGAAACACACTGAAAATTACTTACATCCCTGTAAACACTGACACAAAATTAACTTAGCTATTGTAATTACTCCCATTTGCAAGATCAAAGCCATAAACGGTGTGTTAAGCAGGAACCATAACTTCTGATACACGTGCATACAGTGTGTAAGGGCTGGTCTACACTATGGTGGATGTTCAATCTAATTACACAGCTTCAGCTACTGAAGTAATAGAGCTGAAATGGACGTGCTTAGATCTACTTACTGTGGTGTGCTGATGGGAGACACTCTCCCATCAACTCCCCTTTGTGCTGCTTGTTCTGGCAGAGCACTGAGCTGATGCACGAGTGACTGGCAGTCAATCTGATAAATCAAGTGCCATTAGATCGATCAGATCAACCCTAACACAATGTGACCCTAATACCCGCTTGGGGCTTTTTGTACTGTAACAATACAAACAAATAAGCTCGGAGGTCAATAGACCACCAAAAGCACTGCACTGATTACAACAGACTGAGTGGGAGAGGCAGAGTACATGACATACATGAGGCCTTCTTTACAGACCCCAAACTTTCATACTTTTACGATGTTTCCAACCCTTCCCAGCCTCCACATCTATGTGAGTACATGAAATACTGTCCCTGTATTGTTTCCTCTGTGCAGGAAAAAGCCAAACTGCCTCCAAACAATTGTTCAGTACAGACCCTCCTTGGGGGGAGATCAGTCCTGTACTCAGAATGAACTGGACTAGATGATTTCATAAGTTTCTCCACCTCCGGTACCTATGATTCCAGGACTATATTCACAGCATTATTTTCATATTTTTACCCAAAGTGAAGAATTCTAGAGAAACAAAGAAGCAGATTCTACTCAGTTCAACTTCTACCTTCAAGAAAAAACAGGATTCCTTGCGATTTTCCCAGTTTCAATCCATGCTGCTCCACTGGCTCTGGCTACAAGTCCCAGAGTATGTAGAGAAATACTCTTACATGCTCTGCCTTTTAGAAATCCCAAAAAGCCAGTTATGAATGAATGAAACCTTTAAACTCCTTCCTGAAGAACAGGTAGTTAGGCTACAAGTGTAGGGGGCATCCATGCTCAAATAGCTAGATTATCTCTCTGGGATATGAATAAAACTGTTTTAAAACAGGGGTTACTGCTCTGTTCACAAGTTTACACACTTCAAGGCAAATTCCCAGCCACCTGATAATTTAAGTGGTTGAATCAAACTCACTTGGAGCGGGAACGTCTCCTGTTGTCATGTCTGCGTCGAGAGGGGCTTGGGGATCCAGAGGAACTGCTGGAACTGGAGCTACGAGAGGTGCTGGAGCTCCCAGAGCGGCTTGATGCAGAGGAGGAACTGGAGCCACTGCTGGACCCAGTGCTGGAGCTGGACCCTGAACTGGAAGTGGAGCTGGAGCGGGACCTTTGGGGCAAGAGGGGAATCAGTGCAGAAAACATGGGATGCAGCTATCCTCTCCCCTATCTCCAGGGAAGTACAAAACAAGAACTGGTGGTTGAAATGACTATACAAAGCATACCTACTGATATAGCAAGAGGACCACCTTTTAGCATCACAATCCCAGCCAAGGAGTCTTCTAATGTGGGGAACCACAAAGCAGATTTGTAGCATTTGTACAGGAGCACAACTCCCTACTATTTGGGTTATTACAAAGCACTAGAGTTGGGACAACCAATTGGCTACTCTGGAACTGCATGTGGCTCTTCAAAAAGGTATTATGTGCCTCCTGTCAGGAACCAACTTGGGGAGGGGGGGGGGGGGGGGAATGGCAGGTTCTCAGCACTCACTGGCAGCCCTACTAGCTCCTACCTCTGCTGCCTCCCCCAGTGGCTCCCACCCACTGGTCACCCCCACCCTATCAGCAGCTCTCCCTCCTTCCCCAAGCCTCCTGCCCACTGTGCTCAGCTGTTTCTGCCATCAGCTGTTTTGGCACTTTGAGAAGGTTCTCGGGGGAAGGAGCGAGGCTGCAGCACTCAATCCCCTTCCTTCCCTCCCTCCCTCCCCCCCCTCAACATGAAATAGCTGATTATGGTGGATAAGAGGCATTGAGAAAGGAATGAGGGCCCTGCAATCAGCTGTTTTGCAGATAGGAGGCTCTGGGAGAGGAAGGATCCAGGACATGGCTCACTCAGGGGAGGTGAGCAGAAAGAGGTGAGGATGGAGCCTTGGTGAAAGGGTGGAGTGGGGGCCGGGCTAGAGCTGAACTAGGGCTCCAGTATCGCCTGGCCAGCACCTGTGTCTCCTTGAATAAAAGGACACAGTGACTAGCTGGTGTTAACATTTTTAATCAATTTTTTTCTTACGCCACCTAACAATGGAAAGAAAATGCACCAGATTAAATCGAGGCTTCCACCTGGAGTGGGAGAATGACTACTTTTTCTTTTCACGGATTGGTAAGTGTACGTGCATCTCTGCTGGATGCGAGTATCTCAGTTCAAGTCTTCAAACCTGTAGCATCATTTTGCTTCTAGCCATACACATATAACGAAAGAATTCCCAAAAGGTTCTTAACTCCTAACTGAAAACTTTGAAAAAAACAGACAAAGCAGCCCACTTCCTCACCAGATTTGCCAACCGACTATAGACTGTAGCATTAGACTCCTGTTATGGGGCCTGACTCACAGCTTATGCCTGGCCATACTCTGAATGAGAGTTTATAAAAATATGCCCCTCTGATGTGATTTCAATCCTGCTACCAGAAAACAAGAATCAACAGAAGAAAGTTTCTGGCCTGAAGCTTTCACGTTACACAACACAATGCAGAAACTCCGAGTTGGACAGTCTTTAGCAGTGTGAGTATTTAAGCATCACTTTGAATGAGCCACGCACTGTACACAATAAAACTGAATTATCAGTATTTGTCCCCAACGTGTCCGACTGTTGTACGGGAAAAACCCCTCAATACTGTGCCACTAAAGGACAGAACTCGTGGACAAGAAGTAAAGGAAGCATTAATGCGATTAGTTTCAAAACACCACTTCCCTTTACAGAAGCTCACTGCCATTGCAATGGACGAGGCTCCATCCACATGGGGATCAGTGAATAGATTACAGGTTCAACCTCTCTAGTCCAGCACCCTCAGGACCTGACCAGTGTTGAACCAGAGAATTTGCCGGACCATTCTGTGGGGGGGAGGGGATGTTCAATATTGTCTAGCAGAATTATCAGCACCTTCAGCTGCTCACTGGGCTCTGAGAAGACATTGAGGGGTAAATTGGAGCTAAACAACAGCACAGAACACTGGGAGCCAGGACTGGTGGCTGTACACAAACTTTATGGAACCACAGGAAACCTGGCCACACTCATGATATGTGGACGTATGACTAAAATCATGCCAGACCATGGACGTTGCCGGACCGGAGAGCAAAGGACCAGAGAGGTTCAACCTGTAATACGGTTTTGTGTCTGACAAGAGCTTTCCCAAATTTTGTACATTTCACTGTATTATTCATAGGAGCAACTGGACTCTAAAAATCTTAAATTTGATCAAGTTATGAAACTTGTCTTGCACATTTTGAATTTCATTCACTTAAATGCACTCAGACAATTTCAAATCTAATTGAAGAAATGGATAATGACATCCCTGCTGATGCCATTTCATTGCACAATCCTATGGCTCTTGAGAGAAATTAAAGATATTTCCTGGGTTTTTGAGCTCCTGGAACTAGTAAAATTGTTTATGGAGAAGTACAGAATACACCCCAGACCTTACAGATCACAGGTGGGTTCTAGATCTGGCATTTCTTGCAGACATGCTGCTGCATTTGGACAAATTAAATGTGGAATTACAACAAAAATTCCAGTTGCTGTCTGATCTAGTGCTAGCAAATTTACATTCTGCAGTTGTTTTGCAGACAACTACTTGAGGGAGGGTGGACACACTTTCCCTCAATGTCACCACTTCAAGCCAGATCACAATAAGATGCAGCAGATCCCCTAAAAACAATTTGATTTGTGACCGTGATCAAAGATTTTAAGGATAGTTTAGAGGAAAAATTCCAAGATTTACAGTGGAAAAGACCGCAAATCAGATTTCTGATTGACCCTTTTAGTGCTGAAGCCGACTGTCATAAGTCCCCTTTAGTCACTGACAAAGCAACATTCCAGATAGAAATAATAGAACTTTTGAAAGACGACAGATGGAAATCTGTTCAGAAGACAGAGGGGAGGGACCCTTACCTTCTGGAAATCTGTACCAAAGGATAAATACCCCAACATCAGAAGTGCAACCCTAAAAATAATCTCAATGTTTGCCTCAACCTATATTTGTGAATCTGTTTTCTCACCACTCAAACACGTGAAATCCAAACATTGATCCGTTTTGACAGACAGCCATTTGAGAGGACTGATGCATGTGAGCACAACTGAACACAAACCAAACTCCAAGGGCTAATAAGTAAGAGATCAAGACAAGTTATTATCGTTAACTATGCATTATATAGTTTGATAATGTATATTATGCATTGATAATTAAAGGTGTGCATACACACACATGATTATCATTACATATTACTGTGGCTCTTTGGCAATGTACAATGGTAAATGCTGGTTCCTTCGCAGGCTCAGGTTGGCCACCCCTACTCTAGAGAAACTCTGATTACCTGGTACTGCTGCTACCACTGGAAGCGCTGCGCCTTTTGCGCGTTTTGTCCCGACCACGATCCTTTTCACTTGATTCCTTGGTGGACACTTTATCCTTGGACCTGTCCTTGGATTTGTCTTCCGTCCGATCTTTGCGCTTGGTTGGAGAGGGAGCCCTTTAAGAATAAAAGTCAAAAGAAATTATTTCACCTTAAACAAAACAACACACGGAACTTTAACCCACCTTAGGACAACCATTATTGCAGGGGTAGAGCACTAGGATTTTTTATTATTATTAAAACAAACACAGATCACAAAATGTCATGCCACAGAAATGCTAAGGAAGAAAGTCAAAGTTGTAACTTAAGAAAATTCTCATTGTGAGATGAGAGCTATATTTCCAATTCCGCATCCTCACTGAAAACACCCTAGTATCCTACATGTCCCCAGAGGGGTTAGGCCTAGAAAATTCAGACAGAATTATTACCTAGTGCTGGATTTTTTATTATTTTCTTTGAATCCTAGCACACTCTTCTTTTTCATTCCTGAAAACTCCATTTTCCCTTCTGAGGCGTCCCAAGCAGCACTGGATGGGCCTCACTTATCTCAAATCTCACTTCTAACTCCTTGATTCTGAGAAACGATCCCTAATCGAGTGCAATAAACTCCAAAGAGCGGCCTAGTGACAAGATAAAAGGGTTTAGAAACAAGAAATTAACGTATTGGCAAAAATAGCAAACCTACTTTTCAATAAAGGCAGCACCAGGGGGTCAGCTAATGAGATATTGACAATATTATTTTGTACAAACAGTACTGTAGTTACTCACACTGTTACATGGCAATTAGAGCCAAACACACCTGTGCCTGCTCACACTGAGATACACACTGTCCATCCTGCTGAAGACTTGGTATGGATTTTTCAAGGTGTCAGATGACAGTTTCATAAGAGTACAAAGGGTACAAATTAGCAAGCTGAGATGATGTATGGCAGTCAGGGAAAACATGGATTTTCCTCTGCCAGGTGTACACGTATTGTCTAACTTTCCTTGTGACAATCATCCACCCCTCAGAGGACTTCCTCTACAGCCAATTGCTGCCACAATATATGTTGGTTAGCAAAGAGTTGTTTCCCAAAAACAGCACAGGGCACTGTGTCACTCTACTTTCAGTGGATGCAAACTGCATCTATTGCTTTGCCGGCCTTGGAAGCAATGGACTGAGCTGAGTAACTGAATTTGGATGCACTACTGTAACTGAAAACTTTGTTTGAATCTGTCTTGGTTGAAGGCCTACATGGGTCCAGATTTCATCCACTCGTACAGATCTCTTTGTACTCTTGATGCAAATAAAGGACACAAATCAACATGCCATTAATTCCTATTAAAATATCAGTCATGAGCTGAACCCTATGTGCAAGCCATAAGTCCTCTTATTCCATCTATAACATAACCCAATATTTCTTCACATTTTAACTAAATTGGAAGATTGCAGACGATTTAATAAAGGTGCCAGAGGTATGTGACCTAAGAGCCATAACAGCAATTGCTAGGTTGCTCCTCTTTAGTTTATGCTGACTACATAGCCAACCTAAGAGTCACTATTACGGTGTTCATAAGCTAGCACACTAGCTCTCTTTCTAGTCAATTCATTAAACATTTAGAAGGCAACCAGGCTGGACATTATTTGCATTTTCAAAAGTGACTATGCACTGCCAGGCCCATAAGACAGGATACATAATGCTACTAACAAAAATGAAGTTGGATAATTAGACACACTCCATAAATATTAAAAATATGAGCTGGAAATATTTGGTGGTAATAAACTATGTAGGTTTCTGGATTTCATATGGTTTTGTGCTTTGATTCTGCAATTCTCATATTGATTTTCTAGGGCAGGACAATTTATCCATTTTTCTCCCTCTGCCCCCCTCTCATGGAAATAAATGTACCTTCATTTAACAGAACAAAGTTTGTCTTGCTGATTTAGAATCAACACACTGACTGCAAAGGTCTACTTACTGATGAGACAAAGCTCAAATTTCAGCATAGGAGCCAAGACTACATGCACTTTCATCCAATCATCACCTGAGGTCAGGCTGAGACTTTGTTTCTAGTAAACACTCACTGGAGATAATTCCATCAGGAACAAGTTATGTATATGTCTACGGACCAACATGTACACACATGGATGGGATTTGCAAGCAATATGCTTCTTCCCCTATTTGCTACCAAGAAAACCTCTTCACTAATAAATGAGTGTTTCTGAAACACCTAATATCCAAGTGAAAAACATCAGCAAGGCTCACAGGGTAATTTATCAGATCAGCACGTTCCCTATCTCACTTCCCTGCTCCAAGGAGTCGGGCATTGAAGCTCTACCTACTTCAACAGCTACATTTCAGCGGTGGGGGAGGCAAACAGCTCTGCCAACGACTTCCTGTATGATCTTAGGCAAGTCATTCAGTCTCAGTCTCTCTGTGCTCCAGGTCCCCCTTTGGAAAAGGGTGATAACATTTCCTTACAGAAGTGCTGAAGGGTTGAAATCCACCGGCATACAAGGGGCAGCCGGCTACCCCAGGGAACGGAGTAAAGGCTTGGGTTCAGTCTGTATCTCAGTTTGCACAAGGCTTTGGGGGGAAGCGCGCGGCAGTCTGCAGTGCCGGGTGCGCCGTGGGGTCGCTAGTGACCACGGCACACGTGAGGCCTTACTACGGAGGAGGGGCGGGCAGCAAAGGCCAGCCGCCCGCCGGACGGAGGCCGAGGCGGCTGGCAGGCACAGCCCAACCGGGGCTGCGGAGGGAGCGGGCGGTGCGCCAGGGGATGCAGCCCTTCCCCGCCGCCGCCGAGGCCCAGCGGGCGGCCTAGGCCAGCGGGCCCGAGAGCGGGGAGGGGCCCCGCGGCCCACCCCCAGGCTGGCTTGGCAAAGGCCCCTCCCAGCGCTCCGGCCCCGCCGCCCCAGGCCCCTCCCTCGGCGCCCGCAGACCGAACGCGGGGCCCCCGGCGCCTGCCCCCGGCCGGATGGCGCCAGATTCCGGCCCCTACTTACATCCTCGGCGCCCGCCACCGCCAGCGCTCCCGACCCCGTCGCGCTCGATCGACGCCACGCCGCGCCGAGCGGGAAGCGCCCCGGGCGGCGCATGCAGATGGCGTCACCTGCCGGAGGGAGGGGCGGGGCAAAGGGCGGATTGGTCCGTGTCGCGCGCTCCTGGGTCGGCGCAGGCTGGGGAAGGGGCTGCAGTCGGGGCTGCGCGCGCCTGCGCAGACAACAGCCCAAGCCAGGGCCCGTGTGCCCCCCCCCACCAGCCCACGTGCCCCTCCCAGCCAGTGCTGGCGCTGAGCCTGTGCACCTCAGGGCGCCATGTCCTGCAGGCTCTGCCCTGGGGCCCTCGCGCTGGCGCCTTCCTCGCGGTTAGGCCAGCAGGCTGGAGCCCCCGAGGGCGGGGCTGGCAGCTGCTGTGTCAGGCGGCAGCGCGGGTGCCAGGCAAGAGCTGGGGGTAGCAGCCCTGCGGGGGCGTCTAAGCTCGGGCTAGAACTGGTCTGGGTGGCTGCCCACCTGGCTCCTAGTACACTCTGGGCTGCGTCTCGACTGGCACGTTTTCCGCAAAACCAGTCGCTTTTGCCGAAAACCTTGCCAGCTGTCTGCACTGGCCGCTTGAATTTGCACAAGAGCACTGACGCTCTGATGTATGATTGTCAGGGTTCTGGCGCAAATACTATGCTGCTCCCCTTCGGGAAAAAGCCCTCTTTGCGCCAGAGGGCCAGTGTAGACAGCTCAGGACTGTTTTGCGCAAAAAAGCCCCGATGGCGAAAATGGCGATCGGGGCTTTCTTGCAAAAACCGCATCTAGACTGGCACGGACGCTTTTCTGCAAAAAGTGCTTTGCGCAAAAGCGTCCGTGCCAATCTAGACGCTCTTTTCCTCAAATGCTTTTAACGGAAAAACTTTTCCGTTAAAAGCATTTGTGGAAAATCATGCCAGTCTAGACGTAGCCTCTAAATGCAGAACCGCAGCAGGGGTAGGACCCGGACCCAGCGTGAGCTAGGACTGAGCCAGGCTACTGGCCTAGCCTGCTAAAAAATTTACTAGCAAGGGAGTGGGGAAGGGAAATGCGTGTAGTCTATAGCATTAACCTATAAGCCCGCATTTCTCAAACTGTGAGTCCTGACCCCCCCCGCCAGGGGTCGTGAGCAACTTAGAGGGGGGTTGCGGTATCACAAAGAGACCGTCCACACAGCAAAAGCGCATCAAAAAATCAATCTGCTTTTTGGAGAGATAGCATCCACATTGGACACTATCTCACATTTAAGTTGTGATTACTATGGACGGAGTGGCCACCAGGGCACCTGTGCTTTCTCCTGTAGGCCTCTTCTTTGGAAAAAAAAACCCACTTCCCCATCCACACACGCCTTTTTCTGAAAGAGCTCTTTTGGAAAAAGGCTTCTTGTAGAAAGAGGTTTACTGCTGTCGGAAAAACCCCTGTGTTCTTTCGACTTTCTGTCAAAAGAATGCTATTGCAGTGTGGACATAAGTGTTAGTTTTCCAGAAAAACGGCCGTTTTTCCGGAAAAACTCTGCAGAGTAGACATACCCTGGGTGCTAGGCCCATGGCTCCCATATGCATTCATTAGAGTCATATTCCAAAATAAGCAGTTACAAGACAGACTTGGGTTTCTGAACCTCCAAACAAAGCACCAAAAACATGTCTAAAGCAAGATGTCCAGGTGTTAAAAGGATCTAATACACAAATTAAATAAACAGCATCTATGTCTCTGGTCATAATATTGAAATTATCCAAAAGTACAAAGTTTGATTTAAAGTCATAAAATACATAAAGTACATCAGCTGGGCTACATCTACACTGGCAGCTTCTTGCGCAAGAACTGTTTTGCAGAAGAGTTCTTGCGCAAAAAGTCTTCCACAAGAGCGCGACTACACTGGCATGTGCTTTTGTGCAAGAGATGTGCTTTTGCACAAGAGCATCTATGGCAGTGTGGACGCTCTCTTGCGCAAGAAAGCTCTGATGGCCATTTTAGCTGTAGGGGTTTCTTGCGCAAGAGGGCTTATTCCTTGTGGGGAGAGGAATAACTCTTCCGGAAGAAGCCCTGTTTTCCGACGCTAGACTGTAAATTTTCTTGCACAAGAACGTGTGTGCAGTGTTGACACCTGGCAAGTTTTTGCACAAGAACAGTTGTTCTTGCGTAAGAAGCCGCCAGTGTAGACGTAGCCCAGTGGTTCCCAACCTTTTTTATACCAGGGACCAGAAAAACCCAAACTTTTGGTAGCTTGGCAATATTTTGTTTGCATAGTCGCATATTTGTTATGCAAATAATGAATATGCAAATACGCAAATAAAATGTTACCAGTTCACTAAAATATGTACCTCAGCCCCATGCCCCTCATACACGCCAACCCTGAATCCTCCGCCTCCCGCTGCCATATTCTGTTATTCAGCCCTGGCTGCCAGAGCAGCCACCCACTGGGTAGCTGTGGCCTTGTCTTTGTCCACCAGATCAGGCCCTGGCCCCCCTGCCACGGGGCAGGTCCCGGCCCCCCCGCCACACAGCTGTGGCAGGTCCCAGCCATGCCACTGGAGTAGGCCCTCTCCACATGGCCCTTACAGCCAGGCTGAGTAGCAGCTGCCAGAGCTGGAACTGGGGCCATGGTAAGGCCGCCCCGGCAGGGACAGCCTTACTGCGGCCCCAGATCCAGCTGCAGAACACCCAGCTGCCAACCACCCCACTCACCCTGATGCTGCACGGGGAAGTGGATGGGAAGGGAATTACAGTAGGCGGGGCTAATTAAAAGCTGGGGGTGTGGCCTGGCAATGTGCCTCGGGGACAGACCAGCGGTTGGGAACCGCTGGCCTACATTGCCTCTTCGAATCACTGGGCCCCAGGGCAATTGCCCCCTTTGCCCCCCTCACTCTGTCCGTGAGCCTGGGTAGAGGCATCCTCGGTCAGGTGGCCTGTTTGGCTACAGGCAGAGGTGGAGGAGACAGGAGTAGTTGTGGCCCTTCCTAACTACGCAGGTTGGGTGTACTAGGACTCCCTCTTACAAAGTGCCTCTAATAATTAACTGCTACATCAATAGGTAACAGCAGATGGGGTGGGTGCCATGGGAGATACGAGGGGCACTGTCGGCCCCAAGAGCATGTGTCTGAGACATTCATGTTTGTCATTCTGTCCTTGAGGGTGTGGAGGCAAGGCCGCCTTTGGCAGAACCACTGGTAAGCAATGTTGTCTAGTGGTTAGGAGAAAGTAGGGGGACTGGTAGTCAGGGCTCCTGAGTTCTAGTCCTCTACCATGGACTCACTTTGTGACCTGGAGCAAGATGCCTCAAGGTCTCAGCTTCTCCATCTGCACAATGGGTGCGCAGGCGGGGGCTGGCAAAGGGCTCTGAGATCATCAGGGGAAGGTGTTGTAAGGGCACAGTATGGCTGCCTGCCTCATAGCCAGGCTGCTGGGGGGAGGATGGTTCTTTTATTGGGGGGGAATCAATAAAACTGACTCAGTTCCGGGTTTAGGCTTTAGCCCGTCTCTCTCTGTCAGAGGGGTGAGGGATACCCCAGAGCTGCCAGCTGCTAGGCTTCATGCACCCCCTCCCCCCCCCGCCCATGTGGCGCTCACTGGCCAGGCTGCATTACCCAGCCTTGGGACCGAGCCCAGCTGGCGAGCCGGGCGCTGTGGGTGTGGGAATGGGGCAGGGCTCGGCGAGCCCAGAAGAGGTGCAGTCCCTGCAAGCGTTAAAGTTGCTCCCCTCCCTTCCCAGCACTCCCCCCTTCCCAGCAGCCCTCACTGGCGGCCCCCGACCCAGCAAAGAGCCACCGCCATGCAGCCAGGCTGGCAGCTGCCCTGCAGGAACTTGGGTGCATGGGCTGGCGAGTGTGGCGCGGTTCCACGTGGGGCCCTGCTGCGGGACCCGTGAGTCCCAGCCTGCCTGGGGTCCATGGGGCACATGGAGAGGGGAGCAGGAGGTGCCACCGTGGCCTCCTCTCTCTGGCTCCCTTGTCCGGGCCATGCAGGGAGAGGCCAGCACTAATGCTGCTCGGTTCCCAGCGGGGCGCTCAGCCGGTCAGTGCGCAGTTCAGCCGGTGCAGCTCCTTGCCAGGGGACGTCCAAAGCAAACACTAGAAGAGGTTTCATAAAAGGGTCAGATAAAGTCCATGGCTCTGCTTCTCCCACCTGACCCACCTTCTTTCAGGTAACAGCCAAAGAGGAGCAGGCTCTCAGTGGCTGTGAGCGAAGATGCTGTCCCATGCCCTGAGGCTACATCTACACAGCAGCGTTATTTCAAAATAACATAGGCCGCCTCTACGCAGCCAGCAGTTACTTTGACACAATGTCGAAATACTGTCGAGCTGGAGGACTTCTTACTCTGACTCCTGTAACCCTCATTGTATGAGGAGTAAGGGAAGTCAGCGGAAGAGTGCTCTATTTTGAAATCAGTATTGTGTAGACAGCACCAAAACTTGAAATAAGCTATTTCAAAATAAGCTACGCCATTGACGTAGCTCACTTTGAGGAAGCTTATTTTGTGTTAAGCCCTGCTATGTTGATGCACCCTGAGGCTACGGCTACACTATGAGTTTTTCCCGCAAAACCCTATGCAAATGAAGTGTGAATTAGCATTTTCTTGCGCTTCATTTGCATATTCTCTTTTGTTCCATTTTTGCGCTAGGGGTTTTTGTGCAAAAACAAGCAGTGTGGATGTTTCCTTTTTGTGCAAAAACCCTTTTTTCGCAAGATCGGTACACCTTTTTTGAGGCATAAGGATCTTGTGGAAAAAGGGGTTTTTGCACAAAAAGAAAACATCCACACTGCTTGTTTTTGCGCAAAAACCCCTAGTGCAAAAATGGAATGAAAGAGAGTATGCAAATGAAGTGAGTAAAAAAATTCCAATCCACGCTTCATTTGCATAGGCTCTTGCAGAAAAACTCATAGGCTGTGGCTACACTGCCCCCGTTTTGTGCAAAAATATGTAAATGAGGCAAAGCGTGGAATATCACCACACCTCATTTGCATAATTAACAAGGCTCCGTTTTTGCGCAAGAGGCTTTTGTGCAGAACCATCTACATGGCTCCTTTTTGTGCAAAACCTCCCTCTTGCGCAAGAGCTGTTCTGCCTGAAAAAAATGCGGAAGAATGGCTCTTGCGCAAGAGGGGGTTTTTACGCAAAAATGGAGCCTAATTAATTATGCAAATGAGGCATGTTGATATTCCACACTTCGCCTCATTTACATATTTCTTGAGCAAAATGGGCTCAGGGTAGACATAGCCACAGTGCAACCGTAGCCTGAGTGTTCCCAGATGCAGGAAATGATCAGGGGAGGGAATCACTTGACTGTTCATTCCCTCTGGAACACCTGGCATTGGCCCCTGTCAGAAGCCAGGATACTGGGCTAGATGGCCCACTAGTTTCACCAAGTATGGTCATTCGTATGTTTTTAGTATGTGTAAAATACTGTAGATGGGGAACTGTGATTATGTCATGTGACCCAGTGCTCTGTTTGTCTATTTTAATTAGTTAGAAGATGCTCGTTTCCAAATGACTGGAAGATAGCTAACATGATGCCAATCTTCACAAAGGGCTCCAGAGGTGATCCTGACAATTGCAGGTCAGTACTGGGCAAATTAGCTAAAACTATAGTAAAGAATAGAATTGTCAGACACAGATGAACATAATTTGTTGGGAAAAGTCAACGTAGTTTCTGTAAGGAGGAATCATGCCTCCCATAATCTACTAGAATTCTTTCAGGGAGTCAACAAGCATATGGACAAGGGGAAATCCAATGCATATGGTGTACTTAGATTTCCAGAGGTCCCTCAGCACAGGCTCTTAAGCAGCGTAAGCTGTCATGGGATAAAAGGGAAGGTCCTCTCATGGATTGATAACTGGTTAAAAAATGGAAAACAAAGGGTAGGAATTAATGGTCAGTTTTCTGAGTGGAGAGAGGAATCATAGAATCACATAGAATCATAGAACACTTAGAACTGAAAGGGACCTCGAGAGGTCATCAAGTCCAGTCCCCTGCCCTCATGGCAGGACCCAGGACTGTCTAGACCATCCCTGATAGACATTTATCTAACCTGCTCTTAAATATCTCCAGGGATGGAGATTCCACAACCTCCCTAGGCAACTTATTCCAGTGTTTAACCACCCTGACAGATAGGAAGTTAGACCATTGTGCAGTCCTATCTACCATACACTGCATGTTTTCAGGGCGGGTAAGGGGGCGATGGGATGAGCATTAGCTCCCCAAAATAGCAGGGCAGGTTTGGGACCTGGCTCAGCTCTTGAGATGGAGAATTCTTCACAGAGGCAGCAGTGTGGAGTGGCAGGGGGCTCTCCGGCAGTGGGGCTGGGAGTGCACTGGCTGCCGCCCCTGCACCTGGGGACTATCAAATAGTCGTGTAACTGCTAAGGTTTCATGCTGTTACACGACTAGTCAATTACCTGATCCAGCTCCCAGCAGAGGCTGCAGTGTGGGGTGGTAGCAGCCCCCTCTGCGGACAGGGGCTGCTGCTGCAAAGCAGGGCACGTTTGGGACCTGGCTCAGCTCTCGAGATGGAAAATTCTTCACAGAGGCACCCTGACAGTTAGGAAAGGAGTAGGGATGTCAATGTGCAGTCAACTATACGATTGACCAATAAGCTAAGGCTTATTGCTTAATCTTGTCAACTGCACGCACTTCTGTCCCCCTTGCTGCCTCTATCAGCTCCATGGTGCTGCCGACCCTCCTCCCCCAGAGGCAGCAGTGGGAGGGTGAGGGGAGCAAGGGAGGCTGCTGCTACACAGCTTCTGTCCACGGCAGGCCCAACCATTCCACGGACAGAGGCTGCTCCACATCCCACGGAACAGCCTCTGTCCACAGCAGCCTAGGCCCACCGCAGGCAGAGCTGCATTGCAGCAGCAGCCCCTGTCCGCAGAGGGGGCCGATCTCCCCGCGGACAGGGGCTGCTACCACCCCGCACTGCAGCCTCTGCGGGGAGCTGGATCAGGCAATTGACTAGTCATGTAACAGCATGAAACCTTAGCAGTTACACAACTATTCGATAGTCCCCGGCTGCGGGGGCGGCAGCCAGTGCGCTCCCAGCCCCACTGCCGGAGAGCCCCCTGCCACTCCACGCTGCTGCCTCTGTGAAGAATTCTCCATCTCAAGAGCTGAGCCAGGTCCCAAACCTGCCCTGCTATTTTGGGGAGCTAATGCTCGTCCCATCGCCCCCTTACCCGCCCTGAAAACATGCAGTGTATGGTAGATAGCCCATTGTGCAGCAGTGCTGCTCTCTGCTGGCAGGGGAGACCTGTAGAATCTGATTCTCCCCTCGCTCACACCAGCAGAACTTGGGAGTGACTCCACTAAAGTAAAAGAATTTAAACCAGCACCAAGCTGCTGGAGTGAGCTCAGGCTCAGACTGGTAGCCTAGGGGAATAAAGGCTTATACATTTATCAGTTGCTGCAAACACATAAGGGAGCAGTAAACTTACCCAGATGTAAATTTTGCAGCTGGATAAGAACCCTGAAGCTAGCTACCTGGGAATGTGGAATTTACCTCCTTGGATCACTACGGCTGCTAGATGACTTTAATAAAAATCTAGCTGCTGACATTAAGTGTGCATGTCCAATAAACTTAAAAGGTCTTGCAATAAACACCTCTGACGGACGAAAGGCAAGCTGTTGTGTTACAGCACCTTTCATCCCCAGGCCCAAAGTACTTCACAGAATATAGCTCCCAGGCCTGCAGACGCATGTGCCTGGAGGGAATTCTTACGTAGCTCTGGATGGGTACGGGGTTTGATTGCACATGCCTGATTGCATGATCAGCCCTTCTCTGTTTCCAGCTGAAGTGGAGCTCTATGGGCAGCAGGATGAACAGCCAGTGCGGGTCATGGGGCAAGGTGCGTGTGGGGGTGGTTGGCTCTGTGCCCCAGAAGGGGTGGAGCCAGAGGCAGACGGGACAGATCCAAGCGCAGTCAGACCTTTGCACCACCCAGACCATGGGAGAGATCTGGGGGCTCATTCCAGTATCTTGTGCACAAGAGTTCACATTCATAAATCACCATCAGAGAGCCATTTCCTTCTGTTCTCTATCTCAGCACAAAGGCTAAGGCCCAAGTGGGCCATGGAGCGTGACCTAGCCCCTGAACCCTGAAGGCGTAGGCTCACTTCATCCCTGAAGCATATCCAGAGGGCAGCATGGAAAGCACTTGCACTGCTGTTGTCAGTGCTGCCCTCTGTCCACACCAGGCTGCCAGCTGTCACAAAGAGAAAGTCACTTGAAGCTACAACAAACTAATGATGTCACCTTGAAGATTCCTGGTCAATGGGAAATCTACATGCTGATGCAATAGCTCATACAGGCGCTGGTAAAACAAGAGTGCTCCAGAGGTGTCTCCAAAGCATGGACGCGCCAGGATGAACCCTCCATAATGTGTTGGGGGGGAAGAGTGAGTCCTGCCCAGGTGCATTGGTTCCAGCCCTGTGGGAGAGGCAGGCATTTCTCCTGCACTAAGGACGGGAGAGAGGTTGTTTCTTGCTCAAGCAAGGAGTCTGGGAATTGGTGACCTAGTCAAGACCATGAGTTACTCTGCTGTGGGCAGTTCTTGCTGATTCACTGGAGTTCAACACACCTGCCAGTGTGAGTCCTGTAGCAAGGGGAGTTTGCTGGAGGGTGTACAGCATAGCTTTGCCCCTGGAGTTCAGGCCTTGTTGGTTAGAAGATACTTGACCACAGCAGCTGTTCCCCATCTAGAGCAGGTGGAGGTGTGAACTGGTGGTAGAGGGTGTCAGCCAGTCTGCTCGTCCCCTACTGCTAAAGAGCAGGAGAGCCGGAGGTATTGGGGCGAGATCCTGGTTTGACAAAGGCTGACCTGCTGGTCTGCAGCTAAGTACAGCACAGAAACAAGTCCTTGTACCTGGAGGGCTTTGGTTCTCCCTCAGCTTTCCAGCAAACAGGGCCTAGTGCACACCACAGTGGGTGGCTGATGTTTAGTTGTAACCAGTTCTGGATCAGAATCGATTCTGCAGCGCTTGCATTAAGATTATTCCTCTCTCACACAAAGGAGAGAGTAAAACTCAGAGGGACACCACGACTGCTCTGAAATGAGAGTGAAGGCGACTCCATTTCTGCTTGTGGCTTTCCCTGGATAGCTTGTAATAATAACCACCTCTTTGCCTTAATCTGCATTAATGAGCACACGTGCCAGACTGGCAGCAGCCCATGAAGAGAGCCGATGTTCGTTTTGTGGCTGCCATAGAAATGTCTATGGTGATGCAGTGGCGCTAATCTCTTGCCAGGAGACAGCCAGGCCTGGCCTCTCAGCTGAGTGGCTCTGCAGAAATGCTGCAGAGGAAGGGGTGATGGAAATGATGCTGAAACCGGTGCTTAAAACCCCCCTTTGTGCTGCTAACAACGAAGTGTCAACGTGTTCATTCTGGGAGCCGTCCATCCGTGCCCCCTGCCACTTGCTTTGCTGCCCCAGGTCCCATCCGCTGCCAGGCTGAGCCTGCCTTCACCACAGTCAGGCAGCTACAATTTAGAACAGCACTTCACCCAAAACAGCAGCAGTTGGTCTTATCCGAGCTCCCTGCAGGCAGAACAGTCCAGTCACAGGATGGGGGAAGGCAGAGCTGGGCCGACGTTCCCTGATAGCAGTGCACGTGTGAGTGCCCGTAGCCCCTCTTTTCGTTCTCCCCTCCCCTGCCAGCCCCTCTGGCTTCAGAACCTCAGTGCTCTGGTTTTATGGCCTCGGTGGAAGACTCAGAGCCTTAGGAGCTGGGCCTTGCAGTCAGCGGGGAAGCCTCAGGGCAGCGAGCAGCATGTTCTGCTACTGGCCCTTCCCAGCAGCGCCCCGGGCCTGAGCCAATGCCCACCCACGTCCCTGGAAAGAGGCCTCTTGAGGTCAGTGGACTTTGGAATCCTCCTGAGAGGAGAAGCTGGGTGCAGAGAGCTTCTTACAGCGACCTGGTCTCTCCCGGGTGAGAGTGGAGGAGACAGGGGCAGCGTGTGGGAGCTGTCACCTGCCAGTGCTCGCAGTGAGACTTACTGGAGCCCTGCAGATGTGGCTGGGGGTCTCCGCGGCCCAGATACAGATGCGGTTACAAACTGTATCCGCACAGCCCTCTAGTGATGACAGAGGAGAGCCAGGCAACCAGGTGCCAGGGGTTCTGCAGCCAGTGTAGTTCCCTACCAGTGATGAACATAAGCAGCTGCAGAAACATTGATTAGGGTTTAAGCCATAGCTCTTGGGGTGCAATTCGACCAATTCCAGCAAGTAGGGCACAAGATCTGAACCCTGCCCCGACAGCTCCAGGCTGGCATCCTAGTGTAGGTGGGCCAGGCCGAGGGCTGACCTTTGAAAGTCAGGAGCGCTTTAAACAATAGTGCGTGGAGAGTATTGGCATAGAGAAACCGTGCCGAGAACATTGGGAGTGACCCAGTGCTGTACATAACAATGCTAATGAGCAAAAATCACTCATGCAGCCATATATAGTTGGACTAGCAGGACTCAAGAGGAGCCACGTTCTTCCCCCCACTCCAGGGGACCCAGGGGGAGCCATGTTCTTCTCCCAAGGGAACCACGGGGAACCACGTTCTTCCCCCGACCCCAGGGAACTCAAGGGGAGCCATGTTCTTCCCCCAATGAAAGGTGGCGTGGGGCAGGGCTGAGGGACGGGGCTGAGGGGTACGGAAGGTGGCGTGGGGCGGGGCTGAGGGATGGGTCTGAGGGGTATGGAAGGTGGCGTGGGGCGGAGCTGAGGGACGGGGCTAAGGGGTACGGAAGGTGGCGTGGGGCGGGGCTGAGGAGTGCGGAAGTAGGCGTGGGGCGGGGCTGAGGGGTGCGGAAGGTGGCGTGGGGCGGGGCTGAGGGGCCGGGGCTGAGGGTACAGAAGGTGGCGTGGGGCGGGGCTGAGGCGGGGCTGAGGGGTACGGAAGGTGGCGTGGGGCGGAGCTGAGGGGCGGGGCTAAGAGTGCGGAAGGTGGCGTGGGGCGGGGCTGAGGGGCAGGGCTGAGGAGTGCGGAAGGTGGCGTGGGGCGGGGCTGAGGGGCGGGGCTGAGGAGTGCGGAGTAGGCGTGGGGCGGGGCTGAGGGAGTACGGAAGGTGGCGTGGGGCGGGGCTGAGGCGGGGCTGAAGGGTACAGAAGGTGGCGTGGGGCGGGGCTGAGGATGGGTCTGAGGTGCGGAAGGTGGCGTGGGGCGGGGCTGAGGCGGGGCTGAGGTGCGGAAGGTGGCGTGGGGTGGGGCTGAGGGAGTGCGGAAGGTGGCGTGGGGCGGGGCTGAGGCGGGGCTGAGGCTATGGAAGGTGGCGTGGGGCGGGGCTGAGGATCATCTGAGGTGTATGGAAGGTGGCGTGGGGTGGGGCTGAGGGTATGGAAGGTGGCATGGGGCGGGGCTGAGGATCATCTGAGAGTGCGGAAGGTGGCGTGGGGCGGGGCTGAGGGGAGTGCGGAAGGTGGCGTGGGGCGGGGCTGAGGGGCGGGGCTGAGAGTGCGGAAGGTGGCGTGGGGCGGGGCTGAGGGGTATGGAAGGTGGCGTGGGGCGGGGCTGAGGATCGTCTGAGGTGTACGGAAGGTGGCGTGGGGCGGGGCTGAGGAGTGCGGAAGGTGGCATGGGGCGGGGCTGAGGAGTACGGAAGGTGGCGTGGGGCGGGGCTGAGGAGTGCGGAAGGTGGCGTGGGGCGGGGCTGAGGGACGGGGCTGAGGGGTATGGAAGGTGGCGTGGGGCGGGGCTGAGGGAGTGCGGAAGGTGGCGTGGGGCGGGGCTGAGGCGGGGCTGAGGGAGTACGGAAGGTGGCGTGGGGCGGGGCTGAGGTATGGAAGGTGGCGTGGGGCGGGGCTGAGGATCGTCTGAGGTGTACGGAAGGTGGCGTGGGGCGGGGCTGAGGGAGTACGGAAGGTGGCATGGGGCGGGGCTGAGGAGTGCGGAAGGTGGCGTGGGGCGGGGCTGAGGGACGGGGCTGAGGGTATGGAAGGTGGCATGGGGCGGGGCTGAGGATGGGTCTGAGGGGTATGGAAGGTGGCGTGGGCGGAGCTGAGGGACGGGGCTAAAGTGCGGAAGGTGGCGTGGGGCGGGGCTGAGGCGGGGCTGAGGGGTGCGGAAGTAGGCGTGGGGCGGGGCTGAGGAGTACGGAAGGTGGCGTGGGGCGGGGCTGAGGGACGGGGCTGAGGGAGTACGGAAGGTGGCGTGGGGCGGGGCTGAGGGATGGGTCTGAGGGGTATGGAAGGTGGCGTGGGGCGGAGCTGAGGGGGACGGGGCTAAAGTGCGGAAGTAGGCGTGGGGCGGGGCTGAGGCGGGGCTGAGGTACGGAAGTAGGCGTGGGGCGGGGCTGAGGGTGCGGAAGTAGGCGTGGGGCGGGGCTGAGGGGTATGGAAGGTGGCGTGGGGCGGGGCTGAGGGACGGGGCTGAGGGGTACGGAAGGTGGCGTGGGGCGGGGCTGAGGGGAGTGCGGAAGTAGGCGTGTGGCGGGGCTGAGGGGTATGGAAGGTGGCGTGGGGCGGGGCTGAGGGGCGGGGCTGAGAGTGCGGAAGGTGGCGTGGGGCGGAGCTGAGGGGCGGGGCTAAGAGTGCGGAAGGTGGCGTGGGGCGGAGCTGAGGGGCGGGGCTAAAGTGCGGAAGTAGGCGTGGGGCGGGGCTGAGGAGTGCGGAAGGTGGCGTGGGGCGGGGCTGAGGCGGGGCTGAAGGGTACAGAAGGTGGCATGGGGCGGGGCTGAGGGGTGGGGCTGAGGGAGTGCGGAAGGTGGCGTGGGGCGGGGCTGAGGATGGGGCTGAGGAGTGCGGAAGGTGGCGTGGGGCGGGGCTGAGGCGGGGCTGAGGGTGCGGAAGGTGGCGTGGGGTGGGGCTGAGGTGCGGAAGGTGGCGTGGGGCGGGGCTGAGGCGGGGCTGAGGGCTATGGAAGGTGGCGTGGGGCGGGGCTGAGGATCATCTGAGGTGTACGGAAGGTGGCGTGGGGTGGGGCTGAGGGTATGGAAGGTGGCATGGGGCGGGGCTGAGGATCATCTGAGAGTGCGGAAGGTTGCGTGGGGCGGGGCTGAGGGAGTACGGAAGGTGGCGTGGGGTGGGGCTGAGGGGCGGGGCTGAGGGGTATGGAAGGTGGCGTGGGGCGGGGCTGAGGGGCGGGGCTGAGGGGGTGGCGTGGGGCGGGGCTGAGGGGTACGGAAGGTGGCGTGGGGCGGGGCTGAGGCGGGGCTGAGGGGAGTGCGGAAGGTGGCGTGGGGCAGGGCTGAAGTGCGGAAGGTGGCGTGGGGCGGGGCTGAGGCGGGGCTGAGGTGCGGAAGGTGGCGTGGGGCGGGGCTGAGGCGGGGCTGAGGGTGCGGAAGGTGGCGTGTGGCGGGGCTGAGCGGCGGGGCTGAGGTGCGGAAGGTGGCGTGGGGCGGGGCTGAGGGTGCGGAAGGTGGCGTGGGGCGGGGGCTGAGGCGGGGCTGAGGAGTACGGAAGGTGGCGTGGGGCGGGGCTGAGGCGGGGCTGAGGGGCACGGAAGGTGGCGTGGGGCGGGGCTGAGGGGCGGGGCTGAGGGCGGAAGGTGGCGTGGGGCGGGGCTGAGGGTGCGGAAGGTGGCGTGGGGCGGGACTGAGGGGCGGGGCTGAGGGTACGGAAGGTGGCGTGGGGCGGGGCTGAGGGGCACGGAAGGTGGCGTGGGGCGGGGCTGAGGGGTACCTCCCAGCAGGTGGAGGGGGGCTGTTGCCCGGAGCCGGGCGGGTACACCTGACAGGACCGCGTGAGCGCAGCAGATGCGTATGAAATATGGGAAGTCCAGGCCTTTGTGGAAGCCTCTGAGTGTCTGAGCTGTAGCTGGCTCAGAGCCTGGCGCAGCTGCAGACCGTCGGGGAGCCCCAGCTGTCTGGGTCTGAGTTCTTCCCCGGGCAGAGGCAGAAGATCCCATTTCATCTGAGAAGGACCAGAGGAAATCTGCTGCATCGCCATCCTCCTCCCCCCACACCAAGCAGCTGCCCTGCTGCCTCCTGGAGCTGCAGGCCTCTCTCGCGTTGTTCGGCACTGAAGACATTGCTTGAGGCATCTGGGTTAGGGGCTAGACACAGTCCAGCCCAGGCCCTCATGGGGCAGAAATAACAGATTCTCAACCACTGAAGTTCTACCTGGCTCACCTTTGAAGCAAACTTTATGTATTAATCACATGCAAAACCATCCCCTCTTCATGTTAACCCCTTGAGGCTTGTAAACCTGTGCCCCCCCGTCATCAGTGTGGCAGGGCCTTTGAAAGGCCTAGAGCAGAGGTGGGGAGCCAGTGGGCCCCGGCTTGCCTGGATCTGGTCCTCGAGGCTCAGGGTCCCTACCCAGCATTGGGGAACCTGTGCTGGTGCTCCAGCACGCCCCCCCCCCTCCCATCTCACCATGGGACTGGAGCACACAAAATCTACTTGCCTGGGGGTTGGCGACTCAAAAAGGGTTCCCCACCCCTAGCCTATAGCATCTAACCTGGGATTGGAATGGAAAGGATCCAGGAAGGTTGTTTATCCACTGGGGGTATGTCTAGACTACATGGCTCTGTCGCCAGAGCCATGTAGATTAGTTTACTAGACATACCCAAATGAAGCGGCAATTTAAATAATTGCCGCTTCACTTAAATTTAAATGGCTGCCACGCTGAGCAGATCAGCTGTTTGGCGGCACAGCGCTGTAGTCTGGACGCTCCGCGGTAGACATCAAAGGCATTTGTCGACCTCCCCGGTAAACCTCATCCCACGAGGCATAGCGGGGAGGTCGACAAATGCCTTTGATGTCGACTGTGGAGCGTCCAGACTACAGTGCTGTGCCGCCAAACAGCTGATCTGCTCAGCGTGGCAGCCATTTAAATTTAAATGAAGCAGCGATTATTTAAATCGCCGCTTCATTTGGGTATGTCTACTAAACTAATCTACATGGCTCTGGTGACAGAGCCATGTAGTCTAGACATATCCCGGAATAGCAATTTTACTCACATGTATTGCACCAATCAGGCTGAACAAGAACTGGACTCAACTTTCAGGATAAGCCAGTCTGTCCTTGCGATAATCTTAGCCCCAGCTGACCAGAGCCTGCATCAATTCCTGCACCTCTGCAAGCCGCCACCATTAATTTACCAACCATTGGTCTTGGGAGAAGGCTAGGGAACAAACTTGCTTTCTGCTCACCCCATTCATAGCGGGCACAGCCATCCTGCCACAGCTCCAGGCCTTCCAAGCTCTCTGTCTGGCAAGAAGAAATCCTCACAGAGCCCATTTCTTAAATCTTTTACTCTGCTGCAGACGAGTCTGTTTTAAAAATAACCGAGGCACTTTACATTTAAAGGGACGTTCTGACGGGAGAGTGGGTCTGTGCAACAGTCCTGGTGCAGAACAGAGCTTGTGCACCACTTCACCATGAGATGCACGCCCACCCACTCCTAGGATAACGGATCTGGCCAATGAAGTTTTTCCTGGAAGAGTTAGAAGTCTGCTGCCATCTGGCTGCGGTCATTCATTTCAATGGTGGTGTAATTCAGGGAGTGTCTGAAAAAATGGGTCAAAATGCAAGAAGGTTAGTTGCTTTGCTCCTTCACAGAGGGTTGGTAAAGAGAAAGTCCCTAAACATGCAGCACAATATAGTGAGGGTCTCGTGGTCAGCAATTCTGGGGCTCTGGCTTTAGAATTACTATAAAATTAAACCTACATTTAAAAAAACCCCGTTTTTGTCCTCATAGCTGTGCTGACAACCTTCTAACTACTGACTAAATGCAACTAGTGTCCAGTCTGCAGACAAGACTCAAGGGTATTGGCTGTCTCCATTCAGCTTGTGGGCGTTAACACTGGGACCTACTGATGACAATGCATATAATTAGTTTCAAGAAATTCAACATGAGTGTGTGCCTGACTGATTTTTATAGGAATCCATTCTTAAGCTTCCACACCTAAAGTTCCTTTTAAATAAATGTTAAAGGGTTTTTCTACTCCCCCATGGAGATTTAAATACTGTTTTAGCCCATGGCAGATGGAGAGAAAGTGAAATTGATTAGATGGTGTTCTGTCAAATATACAGAGTAAAACTATTTGAACAAATGGGGAAGAGATGTTGAGAAAAGAACTTCTCTGTCCAAGTTACAAATAATGTTTAAAATAAAATATTTTCAAGGCTTTTCCTTTTCCACTGTGGACAACATTAGCAGAGCCATCCCAGTGCCTGTCTGTCTATGATACCAGGCTAGCAATGGGGAGACGGAGATGCCTGGCAGAAGCCAGGGACAGGAACCAGTTGTTAGTCAGTTCCCCAAAGCAGGAAGTCACATCTCCCCTCAGGCACCTCCTTCCCTCTCCTGGGTGCCAAGAGCCCGCTACGCTCCTCCTAGGCCTCCAGCTCCCCTCTGGCCAAACCACAGAGGCGATCAGCACAAGCCTGCAGAGCAGCAGCAAAGGGGTGGTTCAGAACGGCACCCAGGGTATTCTAGGCACTGACCAGATTCTGAATTCATGGAAAGCCTCCATTACAAGATGACCTGAAAGTGCAGGAGCTGCAGTCTGCTGCGCCAGGAGACTCCTGCCACTGAATGGAGGTGCAGCCTCTTGTGGAGCGCACAGGTCACTGGGTAGACCAGTAAGCGCCCCGCTCTGAGCAGGGTCGCTGGTGCATGATGGGGTAGGGAAGGAGTCACTCGTGGCACTCCCTGCTACATCAGGCAATGGGCAGACATGATGGGGCCTTACCTTTTGAAGTAATAGCTGGCTACAAGGACTAGTGTGAGCGTGAGCAGCACCGATCCCAAGACAAAGAGGGCTATTTCCCAGGCTTGGAAGGAGGCTGTGGGAAAAGGGAAGGCACACAGGTGGAGACGTGGCTGAGTTATGCAAAGGGATTGCTCATGTAGCAGATGCTGCACTTGGCAAGGTTCCTTATAGTGTCCCCATTAGGGACCTGTACAGCCCTGAATGCCCCCCTCACTGGGCTCAAGGCTCTGGAAAAAGCTCGCTACAGCACATTGTTGGTTGAACTGTAGCCACTTGGAATTGCTGTTCGTCCTGGGCGGCGGGGAATGCTTCTGCAAGTGTAAGACGTGGCGCTATGGCCCCATTTTGAATCCCAAGGGCTACAGGGAAGCCCTGCTGTGCTGTCTCCAGACAGGGCACCGTTCCAAGGTGCTCTTCAGAGGGCAGGCCGCTGGATACAAGGCCCTTGGGCTGGGGTTTGCTGAACGTGAACTCGCTGCAGGTCAGACACTGCAGATCGTAACTCGCTCTGTATCCTGGCAAGGCCTTGGGAGTCTAATCACCCTGCCCACAGCAGGGTAGCGGGCCCCTCCGGCAAGGTCTTCAGCCCTTCACCCTGCATTCTAAGCAGGCCTGGTCTTTTTCAGTTTTGCACATTGCAAGGCTACCACCGAGGGGAGAGGACTAGCACGTCACTACCACGTCACTACCACCGAGGGGAGAGGACTAGCACGTCACTACCACCGAGGGGAGAGGGGACAGGACTAGCACGTCACTACCACCGAGGGGAGAGGACTAGCACGTCACTACCACCGAGGGGAGAGGGGAAAGGACTAGTACGTCACTACCACCAAGGGGAAAGGACTAGCACGTCACTACTACCGAGGGGAGAGGACTAGCACGTCACTACCACCGAGGGGAGAGGGGAGAGGACTAGCACGTCACTACCACCGAGGGGACAGGACTAGCACGTCACTAGCACGTCACTACCACCGAGGGGAGAGGACTAGCACGTCACTACCACCAAGGGGAAAGGGGAGAGGACTAGCACGTCACTACAACCGAGGCGAGAGGACTAGCACGTCACTACCACCGAGGGGACAGGACTAGCACGTCACTAGCACATCACTACCACCGAGGGGAGAGGACTAGCATGTCACTAGCACGTCACTACCACCGAGGGGAGAGGACTAGCACGTCACCTTTATCTGCACAGAAGCTGAATCATCTTACATCTCTTGGGCCAGGCCCCATTGGCTTTCACCAGACCATTTCATGCAGCTGAAGGTCTAGATGTCACCTGCTTTAGACCGCCCCCCTCCCCGTGCAGTGGTGGAGAGCTGGGACCCTGGACCCACCACTCAAGTCTGTGGGCACATCACTGTGCCAGTTTCCCTTTACTCACCACCACCCGGTGATGTTGACACTGTGCTGGCGGGCGCACCGCACTTCCCCTTCGCTTTCAGGACTCTCCCCGCCACGGAGAAGGGATGGGGGCTGGTGGTGAAGTTCCTGTGCCAGTCTAGGATTAGATGCTGCTGCTCCAGCGACTTGGCCCACACCTGACCTGTGAGCTGCAACATGGAGTCGGTGCAGGTGAAATTAAGCTCTGCTGGGAGGCAAGGGAAAGAGATTCTGGTTCAGTTTGGATTGGGTGCGCCTCCCCCCCCGCCTCACCCCCGAAACCTGCAACATGTCTGCTCTCTCAGCTCAAAAATTCATGAGATTTCAGCCCTGTCAAATCCAAACCAGTCTGCTGCAAACCCAAATCCCCAATCCACCAATGCACTTTCTCCCATCAGCCCCTCTTGGATTTCATTCTGGAGAGGTGCTAGGCCAGGCTGTCATCAGGTTGCCATTCCAAGCTCAAGTTTGTGCCCTCTCTGCTTGGTTCAGGGTGGAAAGGCCAGTAGGGATCAACTTGACAGAGGGACACGTTTCCAAGCCTGCCACTGTCAGCCTTACAGAACAGAGGGTGAGCAATTCACTCCCTGAAGAGCAATACTTCTCACATGTCTCCAGAGCTGGCGTGGCCTATGGATTCAGCAGTGCTGGGGGCCCCGATCCCAGACGCCTTCATGGGGACCGACTGCCAGAAAGCACCGAGCACCTGCCAGCTGGAAATCAGGCCACTGAGATCTCTCAAGGAAGGCCCCCAGAGTGACTTTTCTTCTGAACACTGAGGCCCTTGAATTTATTTCACAGACGTCTCAATGGGACACAGTCTCTAGGGCCACTGGACACAGCTGCTCCACGTGCCCCTCTCCCGGTAACACGCACCGCTCTCTGGGCTGATCGCCCAGAGGGGCTGTACCAAACACTGGCTTCAGGGAATGCTTTGGCCAAAGTTCAGAGAAGGCGTTTTGCAGAAGCCTGGTACCAAATACCTGCTCTAGGCCAAACAGTGAGGAGCCGGGCCACGGCCCAGAGCACAAGTAGCGGAGCGTGTGGGAGCCGGGTCCCTTTGCAGACCTCCTGCGAGGTGCTGGGCCTCTCCCTCTGCCTCCTGCAGCATGGCAGGAAGGAGGCTCGTTTTCCCACCCTCCGCGCAGCGCCGGCCATTTCTCCGTCGGACCCTCCGCCTCCCTCAGGCAGACCTGACCTCTTGCCACTTCCTCTGTCACCACAACCCCCCACTGGCACTCTGGAATAGCCTCAGACTGCCAGGGCAAGAGGCCTCCAAGTGTAGCATGTGGTTTGGGATGCAACCATTTCCTTTAGCACCAGGGGCTGCCGGCTCCTTGCTCTCACAACCCCTCCTCACGTCAGCCAGGGAGTGCAGGCTGGGCTGCAGGGCCGGAACAGAAGAGGAGCAATATAAAGCGGCTACTGGGGCAGGTGGGTGGCTCTGGCACTGACCGTGGAGGTAGAATTGGGAGACGCCGCAGGCACAGTTCTCCTCTATGGATTTCGTTAATACCCCCTCCAGGCCGTGGAGTGCCCCCTCGGGGGCTGCAGTCCACACCGAGCAATCTAGGCGAGAGAGGGGAGATGTTACTCAAGGGAGCTGGCCCTGGCAACTAGTCTACAGCCGTTCCAGCTGGAAACACCCAGTCCTGTCTGACCTCAGGAGCGAGGCCGCGCTGGGGGCTGGCTACTCCTTGGAGGGGAGGTCGTGGAAACAGCCGCAGCTAGAGGGCAAAGAGGACAAAATGGCAGAGCAGCAGCGAGGGAATTCCACCCAGAGTCAGTCCGGTGTTCATGGAGGACTGGGGTGAGAGGTGGGTTTTCTTCAGGTGAGACAGGACACAGACGTTAGCTCCAGTCACGTGTCACCGCCACTGGCTAGGCTCGTGCCAAACTCATGAGGAGATAAGGAGCTCCACTCCCTTTCCCCAAGGAGGTTTCTGGTTTACAGGAACATTGGCTCTGGAGGTGGGCCTCTTTCCTGGGTTTCCATACACGCCAGCCTTACCGAATGCTCCCTACCCCCCTGGGAATTCGGGTGCCCATGGCAATGAAACAAGACAGGCAAGGGGATGAGGACTGCAGTCCCGAGCTCCCTAGTCTGGGAATACTGCCGGGGAAAGCCATGCTCCCGCTGGCTGATGGACCACGGAAGCGGTCTGACCCCATGGCTGCAGACCCACTTATTCCCCAAGCAAGTTCTGGCTGCGACCACGATGAGCCAGAGACATGGAAACCCCCCAAACGCAGTCCAGCTCCTGACGAATCTTGCCGCGAGGCTGTAGGC
Organism: Rafetus swinhoei; assembly: GCA_019425775.1. Taxonomy (NCBI): domain Eukaryota; kingdom Metazoa; phylum Chordata; order Testudines; family Trionychidae; genus Rafetus; species Rafetus swinhoei. Next base: position 40,782,817 of record CM033443.1, on the reverse strand, counting down.
CACTGTCCTCTGCAAAGTGGCCAAGCTGGAGGTGAGGGCAGAGCTGTCCCTTACGCATGGTGAACTGTGGTGGCTGCTCCAGGGCTCGAGATTTGGAGGGCCCCTGCTTCAGTCTCCAGCAGCAGCAGCAACCCCAGCCCCACCCCACTCTGCCCCACTGGCTCCCAGCGTCACCCTTCACCATGGCTGCCACCAGGATTGTACCTGCATAAAAAAATGCTCCGGGGGGCCCACACCGACTGATCTGTCCCGGGCCCCACCCCCACTGGACGGCCCTGGGTTAGGGTTACATCAAACGCTTTGTTCCTGCCACAGCAGTGGGGGTGTTTGCCCCAGGTATCGCCAGCGAGATGGGGGGGGGGGGGGAACTTTCCTGCCATTGCTGACAAGCAAGTGGCCTTTCCCGAGAGGTGTCTGGAATTAAATACCTTGCTCTGCCTGCCGGTGCCACCCCTCCAGTGCCGGGCCTGACACTCGCAGGGCCCCCACCTCGGCATTCGCTCGCCACGCCCTCTGGCCCGTGTGGGGAGGGACACAGCACAAGCATTTCCTCAGTCCAGGCCACGCCCCAAGCCCACCCCCCGGGGGTGACAGGGCCCCTTACTGGGTGTGAGCAGGCACAGGCCAAGAGCCACAGCAAACGACTTCAGGGGGCATCTGTTCTCCAAGCCAGGGGTGGGGTCCGAGACGGCGTACTCCAGCATAGCACGCGCATCGCAGCAGGAGCAGCGGCTCAGCGACACCAGCCTGTCCCCAAGAGAAATGAGTCAGCTCTCACTAACCCGGCTTCTCCAAGGCAGGCGGGGAGCCAGGCGGTCCCTCACCTCTCCTCCGCGTAGGGCACAAAGTGCGAGGGGCCAAGGCGGCCCAGCTCTCCTCTGCCCGCGCTCGATTCCCACGTGTACACCAGAGCATCGACCAGGTTCTCCAGCGTCACCGGCACGCCGACAGGAATTGGCGCTTGGCCGCTGCTGTACACTGCCACCGCGCGGGTCCCCCCTCTGGCGGATGGGGCCTCCTGGTCTGAAAATAGAGGGGACAAGCTGGGAGCATCTGGACACTTGAGACAGGGCAAAGTGACAAGCCAAGAGCAGCAAGAAGCAGATTTCATTGGTGCCTCCCTGCGAGGCCTCACGGCTGCACACAGAAGGCAGGCACAACCAGGAACTCTGCAGGGCAGCTGCAATGGAGCTTTCTTAGCATTCTGGCCAGCAGCAGATTCAAAGTGGAGAAGGACAAAACAGGCTGCTTGCTCCCTGCAGAGAGCCACAACTCATCCCACCTTACCAGGCTGTCTGCCGATTGTCGGCTGCTAGAGCCAGGCTGCAGTCTCCTGTACAGAGCCCCCTAGCCAGCAAGCCAGATGCAGGAAAACCCTGGAGAGCTGCAGTACCAGCTCACCATTTTAACACCACCTCCGGAAGAGAATCGAAAGGAGGGTGATTACAGGCTGGTTGGAGCTGCAATGCAGCTCCTGACAGCTGGAAGCACAGACTGCCCAGCAGCTCCGGGCACTCTGAGAAGCAGGAGTCTTTGCACAGCACAGCAGGAAAGTAAGGCAAGTGACAAGGTATGCATGATTATCTGCCCTACGTGTGCATTCGGTGCAAGGAGCTCCTGGCCCTCAGAGATGCGTAACGGGCTTTGGAGGCCAGGGTGGCTGAATTGGAGGAGCTAAGAGAGGTAACACCAGAATTTAAAAAGGGCTCTAGAGGCGATCCCGGCAATTACAGTCCGATAAGTCTAACGTCCGTACCCGGGCAAAGTAGTTGAAACAATTGTAAAGAATAAAATTGTCAGACACATAGAAGAACATAATTTGTTGGGCAAAAGTCAACATGGTTTCTGTAAAGGGAAATCATGTCTTATTAATCTATTAGGGTATGTCTACACTACAAAGTTAATTCGAAATAACAGCAGTTATTTCAAATTAACTTTAATAGCTTCTACACAGGCAAACCGCTATTTCGAAATAAATTCAAAACAGTGAAGCCCTTATTTCGAATTTGGTAAACCTCATTCTACAAGGAGTAACACCAAATTCGAAATAGCTATTTCGAATTAAGTGCTGTGTAGACACTTAATTCGAAATAGGGGGCCTCCAGCCCTTCCCAGGGAGCCCTGGTGGCCACAACCAGGAAAACTTACTCTCTTCTCCCCCAGCCCCGGAGCCATTAAAGGGGTAGACCCTGGCCACAGTGCCTGTGCCAGCTCCAAGCCTGCCAGCCCAGAGCCAGCAGTGGTCACTGGGGCCCCTGACCCAGTGGCCCCAAAACATGAGCCAGCAAGCCACTGGCAGCCACCCCTCCACCGCTCCCCAGGAGCAGTCTGCCAGCTCCCAGGAGTCTGACAGGGGCTGGAGAAGGCGAGCACCTTCCTGGTCCAGGGCGGAGATCATGGACCTTATTCAGGTTTGGGGGGGGATGCCCCCAACGTCCATGATCTCCGCACTAGATGGAGGAATGCGGCCATCTATGGCAGGATAGCTGCCAGCCTGGCCACCAAAGGCCACATGCGAACCCAGGAGCAGGTTATCATGAAAGTCAAGTTGGTCTGGCGAGACCCCCAACCCTGAGCTTCCCCTCCCTCTTCTTCCCCTTGCTTCCCCCTTCCAGCTCCCTCCTCCCAGGTTTCCCCCTCCCCTCTCCCACCCTCTCTCTTCCCCTCTCCCACCTCCTTTTCCCAGTCTCCCCAGAGGTTCATTCCCCGTTTTGTTCAATAAACCCAGTTTCTATTTTTGAACACGTGTCTTTTATTTGACATCAGGAAGAGGGGCTAGGGAGGGGTAAGTGGAAGGACGTGAGGGAGGAATGGGGCACAAGTCCCCGGTGAGGAGGACCGGGGTGGCTCTGAGGGCTCCTTGGGGTGGACGCTCTCCCTCAGGGCCTCCTGGATCCTGACAGCCTCCCGATGGACCCCCCAGATGGCAGCCTGCAGCAAGTGCAGTCGGGCTGATGGCAACGACCCCACAAGAGGCACTGGTATGCCCAGGGGCAGCTCTGGCTCCATGTGGCCGAGTGCTATGTTGTCCTGAGTGCGGGCACTCAGGGCACTCCAAGACAGGACTGCTTTGCTGTCCCTCATCGAGGTAGACAAGCAAGCAGGGAACCCTGAGAAATGCCTGTCCGGGGTGGGGGCAGGGTCCCTTTAAGCACGGAGCTCAGTTAGCCTCAGGCAGCAGCCCCACACACTAAGTCCCAACGTGATGCCCTGCCGGCACTGGTTCCGGCCAGCCTTAACTTCGGTTCAGAGTCCACTCAGTGTGGACTTGCTATTTCGAAATAGCAAAACACTATTTCGAAATAGTTTTTGTGTCTAGATGTGTTATTTCGAATTAGCTTAATTCGAATTAACTATTTCGAATAAGCTTAATTCGAATTAACTATTTCGAATTAAGTTAATTCGAAATAGTGCTGTAGTGTAGACATACCCTTAGAGTTCTTTGAAGGGGTCAACAAACATGTGGACAAGGGGGATCCAGTAGATATAGTGTACTTAGATTTCCAGAAAGCTGACAAGGTCCCTCACCAAAGGCTCTTACGTAAATTAAGTTGTCATGGGATAAGAGGGAAGATCCCTTCATGGACTGAGAACTGGTTAAAAGACAGGAAACAAAGGGTAGGAATAAATGGTAAATTTCGAGATTGGAGAGGTGTAACTAGTGGTGTTCCCCAAGGGTCAGTCCTAGGACCAATCCTATTCAATTTATTCATAAATGATCTGGAGAAAGGGGTAAGCAGTGAGGTGGCAAAGTTTGCAGATGATACTAAACTGCTCAAGGTAGTTAAGACCAAAGCAGACTGTGAAGAACTTCAAAAAGATCTCACCAAACTACGTGACTGGGCAACAAAATGGCAAATGAAATTGAATGTGGATAAATGTAAAGTAATGCACATTGGGAAAAATAACCCCAACCATACATATAATATGATGGGGGCTAATTTAGCTACAACTAATCAGGAAAGAGATCTTGGAGTCATCATGGATAGTTCTCTGAAGACGTCCACGCAGTGTGCAGCGGCAGTCAGAAAAGCAAACAGGATGTTAGGAATCATTAGAAAAGGGATAGAGAATAAGACGGAGAATATCTTATTGCCCTTATGTAAATCCATGGTGGTACGCCCACATCTGGAATACTGTGTACAGATGTGGGCTCCTCATCTCAAAAAAAGATATACGGGCATTAGAAAAGGTTCAGAGAAGGGCAACTAAAATGATGAGGGGTTTGGAACGGGTCCCATATGAGGAGAGATTAAAGAGACTGGGACTTTTCAGCTTGGAAAAGAGTAGACTAAGGGGGGATATGATAGAGGTCTATAAAATCATGAGTGGTGTGGAGAAAGTGAATAAGGAAAAGTTATTTATTTGTTCCCATAATATAAGAACTAGGGGCCACCAAATGAAACTAATGGGCAGCAGGTTTAAAACAAATAAAAGGAAGTTCTTCTTCACACAGCACACAGTCAACCTGTGGAACTCCTTGCCTGAGGAGGTTGTGAAGGCTAGGACTATAACAGGTCTAAAAGAGAAGTGCAGATAAATTCATGGAGGTTAAGTCCATTAATGGCTATTAGCCAGGATGGCTAGGAATGGTGTCCCTAGGCTCTGTTTGTCAGAGGATGGAGATGGATGGCAGGAGAGAGATCGCTTGATCATTACCTGTTCGGTTCACTCCCTCTGGGACACCTGGCATTGGCCACTGTCGGCAGACAGGGTACTGGCTGGATGGACCTTTGGTCTGACCCAGTATGGCCATTCTTATGTTCACAGAGGTACGTACATGAGGCTTTCCGGGACACTGCAGAACTGTACCACCTCCGGTCAGACAGCCCCAGCACTGTTAAGGAGGATGAAAGGCTCAGGGAAGGAGAACAGTCAACTGGAGCAGAGGGAAACCATCCCACAGTTGGGACCCTCCTTCCAGATGATGTTGTGGTCTCCTCTCTCACTGAGGATACCTCTCCGGGAGAGGGAACTCCAGTCATTAGGAAAAGGCAGGTGTTCGTAGTGGGAGAGTCGATCATTAGAAACATAGAGAGCTGGGTTTGTGATGACCGGGAGAACCATATGGCGACTTGCCTGCCTGGTGTGAAGGTTGCAGATCTCTCGAGACATCTAGATAGACTTCTGTGTAGTGCTGGGGAGGAGCCGGTGGTTGTGGTACATGAAGGTACCAATGACATAGGGAAGGGTAAGAGAGAGGTTCTAGAGGCCAAATTTAGGCTGCTAGGAAAGAGATTGAAATCCAGGACCTGTATGGTAGCATTCTCTGAAATGCTTCCAGTTTCACATGCAGGACCAGGTAGGCAGGCAGAGCTTCAGAGTCTCAATGCGTGGATGAGACAATGGTGTAGAGAGGAAGGGTTTAGATTTATTAGGAACTGGGGAAACTTTTGGGATGGGGGGAAGGATGGGCTCTACCTAAACCAAAATGAAACCAGACTGCTGGCACTTAACGTTAAAAAGGTTGTAGAACAGTTTTTAAACTAAGGGCTGGGGGAAAGCCGACAGTTGTGGAGGAGCAAGTGGATCGGACAGAGACATCTCTTAGGGGAGGGTCTATTAATAGAGATGCTCTATGTTCTAGTCAGGAGAAGAGGATGGAAGTATGGGTTGGATCAGATGAGACACAACCAAATGAAAAAGAGTCTAACACATCAGGAAATGGCAGACGTAAATAGTGACAAATGTTTAAAGTGCTTATACACAAATACTAGAAGTCTAAATAGTAAAATGGGTGAACTAGAATGCTTCGTATTAGAGGAAGATACTGATATAATAGGCATCACGGAAACCTGGTGGAGTGAGGACAATCAATAGGACACAACCATACCAGGGTACAAAATATATCAGAGGGCATGTCTAAACTACATCCCTCTTTTGAAAGAGGGATGTAAATTAAGCAGATCAAAAGTGCAAATGAAGCAGGGATTTAAATATCCCACACTTCATTTGCATAATCGCGTCACAGTGTTCTTTCGAAAAAGGTATTTCGAAAGTGAAATCGCTGTCTCGACGCAGTTCTTTAAAAAAAACCCTCTTTTTTTTAAAGATCCTGTACTCCTCATTTTTTGATGCAGAAATAAAATGTCTTGATACCTTAAGTGACTGCTTCTTGGAGCAGCTGGTTCTGGAACCCACAAGGGGAGAGGCAATTTTTGATTTAGTCCTAAGTGGAGCACAGGATCTAGTTCAAGAGGTAAATATAACTGGACCACTTGGAAATAGCAACTATAATGTAATAACATTTAACATCCCTGTGGTGGGAAAAACACATCAGCAGCCCAACACTGGCATTTAATTTCAGAAAGGGGAACTACACAAAAATGAGGAAGTTAGTTAAACAGAAATTAAAAGGTACAGTGACAAAAGTAAAATCTCTGCAGACTGCATGGAAACTTTTCAAAGATGCCATAATAGAGACCTAACTTAAATGTATACCCCAAATTAAAAAACACAGTAAGAGAACCAAAAAAGTGCCACCGTGGCTTAACAGCCAGGTAAAAGAAGCAATGAGAGATAAAAAGACATCGTTTAAAAGGTGGAAGTCAAATCCTAGTGAGGAAAATAGAAAGGACCATAAACTTTTTCAAATTAAGTGTAAAAATATAATAAGAAAAGCCAAAAAGGAGTTTGAAGAACAGCCAGCCAAAAACTCAAAAAGTAATAGCAAAATGTTTTTAAGTACATCAGAAGCAGGAAGCTAACTAAACAACCAGTGGGGCCCTTGGATGATCGAGATGCTAAAGGAGCACTCAAAGATGATCAAGTCATAGCGGAGAAGCGAAATGAATTCTTTGCTTCAGTCTTCACGGCTGAGAATACTGGGGAGATTCCTAAACCTGAGCCATTCTTTTTGGGTGACAAATCTGAGGAATTGTCCCAGATTGAGGTATCATTACAGGACGTTTTGGAACAAATTGATAAACTTAACAGTAACAAGTCACTGGGACCAGATGGCATTCACCCAAGAGTTCTGAAAGAACTCAAATGGGAAATTGCAGAACTATTAACTATGGTTTGTAACCTATCCTTTAAATCAGCTTCCGTACCTAATGATTGGAAGATAGCTAACGTGTCGCCAATATTTAAAAAGGGCTCTAGAGGTGATCCTGGCAATTGCAGTCCGGTAAGTCTAACGTCAGTATTGGGCAAATTAGTTGAAACTCTAGTAAAGAATAAAATTGTCAGACACATGGATGAGTATAATTTGTTGGGGGAAAGTCAACATGGTTTCTGTAAAGGGAAATCATGCTTTACTAATCTGCTAGAGTTCTTTGAAGGGGTCAACAAACATGTGGACAAGGGGGATCCAGTGGAATACTTAGATTTCCAGAAAGCCTTTGACAAGGATCCTCACCAAAGGCTCTTAAGTAAAGTAAGTTGTCATGGGACAAGAGGGAAGGTCCTTTTGTGGATTGGTAACTGGTTAAAAGACAGGAAACAAAGGGTAGGAATAAATGGTAAGTTTTCTGAGTGAAGTGAGGTAACTAGTGGGTTCCCCCAAAGGTCTGTCCAGGGATCCATCCTATTCAATTTATTTATAAATGATCTAGAGAAAGGGGTAAACAGTGAGGTGGCAAAATTTGCAGATGATACCAAACTGCTCAAGGTAGTTAAGACCAAAGCAGACTGTGAAGAGCTTCAAAAAGATCTCCCCAAATTAAGTGACTGGGCAACAAAATGGCAAATGAAATTTAATGTGGATAATGTAAAGTAATGCACATTGGAAAAAATAATCCCAACTATACATACAATATGACGGGGACTAATTTGACTACACCTACTCAAGAGAGAGATCTTGGGAGTCATTGGGGATAGTTCTCTGAAAACATCCACTCAGCGGCAACAGCAGTCAAAAAAGCAAATAGAATGTTAGGAGTCATTAAAAAAGGGATAGAGAAGAAGACAGAGAATATCTTATTGCCTTGGTACACCCACAACTTGAATACTGCGTACAGACGTTGTCGCCTCATCGCAAAAAAGATAAATTGGCATTGGAAAAGGTTCAGAAAAGGGCAGCAAAAATGATTAGGGGTTTGGAAGAAGTCCCATATGAAGAGAGTTTAAAAAGACTTGGACTTTTCAGCTTAGAAAAGAAGAGACTAAGGGGGGTATGATAGAGGTCTATAAAATCATAACTGGTCTGGAAAAAGTGATTAAGGAAAAGTTATTTACTTATTCCCACAATATAAGAATTAGGGGGTCACCAAATGAAATGAATAGGCAGCAGGTTTAAAACAAACAAAAGGAAGTTTTTCTTCACTCAGCGCATAGTCAACCTGTGGAACTCCTTGCCAGAGGATGTGGTGAAGGCTAGGACTTTAACAGGATTCAAAAAAGAGCTAGATAGATTCATGGAGGTGAGGTCCATCAATGGCTATTGGCCAGGCTGGGTAGGATTGGTGTCCCTGGCCTCTGTTTCTCTGGAGATGGGTGACAGGGGAGGGATCACATGATGATTCCGCGTTCTGTTCACTCTCTCTGGGGCACCTGGCATTGGCCACTGTCGGCAGACGGGATACTGGGCTGGATGGACCTTTGGTCTGACCCGGTATTGCTGCTCTTATGTTCTTAATGCATATGACATGGAAAAGGCAACCGCTGCCTCTTCCCCACGCCAGGTCGGAGGCAGCGGCACTGCAGGGTGCTGGCTCATACAGCTCCTTATACAAGTCTAAGCGAGTGTAGGGCCAATGAAACAGTTATGGGCCTTCTGTTTCTCCACAGAACAAGTGTAGAATTAGGACAAACTTCCTCCTAACAGCCCGGGCGGGGCAAAAGGGGAATTCTGCCTCCGGGGCCCATGGATCCCTGAGGCAGACGGCTCGGTGCCGGGCGGGGCAAAAGGGGAATTCTGTCCCCGGGGCCCATGGATCCCTGAGGCAGACGGCTCGGTGCCGGGCGGGGCAAAAGGAGAATTCTGTCCTCGGGGCCCATGGATCTCTGAGGCAGACGGCTCGGTGCCGGGCAGGGCAAAAGGGGAATTCTGTCTCTGGGGCCCATGGATCCCTGAGGCAGACGGCTAGGTGCCATACGGGGGAAGAGGGGAATTCTGTCTCAGGGGCCCATGGATCCCTGAGGCAGATGGCTCGGTGCCATACGGGGGAAGAGGGGAATTCTGTCTCCGGGGCCCATGGATCCCTGAGGCAGACGGCTCGATGCTGGGCGGGGGAAGAGGGGAATTCTGTCTCCGGGGCTCATGGATCCCTGAGGCAGACGGCTCGATGCTGGGCGGGGGAAGAGGGGAATTCTGTCTCCGGGGCTCATGGATCCCTGAGGCAGACGGCTCGGTGCCGGGCGGGGCAAAAGGGGAATTCTGTCCCCGGGGCCCATGGATCCCTGAGGCAGACGGCTCGGTGCCGGGCGGGGCAAAAGGGGAATTCTGTCCCCGGGGCCCATGGATCCCTGAGGCAGACGGCTCGGTGCCGGGCGGGGCAAAAGGGGAATTCTGTCCTCGGGGCCCATGGATCTCTGAGGCAGACGGCTCGGTGCCGGGCAGGGCAAAAGGGGAATTCTGTCTCTGGGGCCCATGGATCCCTGAGGCAGACAGCTAGGTGCCATACGGGGGAAGAGGGGAATTCTGTCTCAGGGGCCCATGGATCCCTGAGGCAGATGGCTCGGTGCCATACGGGGGAAGAGGGGAATTCTGTCTCCGGGGCCCATGGATCCCTGAGGCAGACGGCTCGATGCTGGGCGGGGGAAGAGGGGAATTCTGTCTCCGGGGCTCATGGATCTCTGAGGCAGACGGCTCAGTGCCGGGCGGGGGAAGAGGGGAATTCTGTCTCCGGGGCCTGCACCGCCCTGAGGCAGACGGCTCGGTGCCATATGGGGGAAGAGGGGAATTCTGTCTCCGGGGCCCATGGATCCCTGAGGCAGATGGCTCGATGCTGGGCGGGGGAAGAGGGGAATTCTGTCTCCGGGGCCCATGGATCCCTGAGGCAGACGGCTCGATGCTGGGCGGGGGAAGAGGGGAATTCTGTCTCCTGGGCCCATGGATCCCTGAGGCAGACGGCTCAGTAGGGAGAGTAACTCCTGTCCATAAGGCACTTAACTGAACCCCTCAATCTGTTTTGCATCGGCTACCAAACAGCTCACTGAAAGCTCCTGCCTGCAGATCAAAGGCTTTGTAGCCCATTTCCCTCCTCTCAGCCCCTTGTTTCCACCCAGCTGTCCCCCCAGAACCTGCCTTCTGGGCTTCACCCACCCAGAGGGCCCGATTCGAGGCTCAGCACCTGCATGCAGTTGTCAGCCTTACCAGGGCCAGGCGCTTCTGCCGGTGCAAGCACAAACAGCCCCGTGGCCCCAATCGTGCCCTGCAGCGGGATGCTGGCATAGGCTTTGCCATCCTGCCCAGAGTAGAACACCAGGGTGTAGCCTCTCAGGGGGGCTCCAGGTTTCCCCTTCAGCTCAACGAAGAGGGCGGTGCCATTGGCCAGGCTCAGCTCGTTGAGTAGCAAGGCCGGGGCCGGGGCGGAGGCGTTGGCGCAGGCGTTCTCCCCAAATGGCGTTGTCAGAGTCACCTTGCAGAGACAGAAACACCAGCCCGTGAGGGCCAGGGGGACCCTTCGACCCGCTTTCCATTAGGTGGCCTGGATTTCCCCACCCCGCACAGCTGCAGCCTGACTCCCACCTGGAATGGGGCCCCGCAGCGCAGGTGTGTCCTGCGCTCAGGGTGCGATGGCTTCACTTCCCAGCATGGCAGCAGCAGCTCCTCCCCACAACTAGGCCCGCCAATGGGGGGGACCAATTCAAAGGGGCCCAGAGCTCCTGGCCTCCTCCCCTTTGAATTGTCACCAGAGCAGCATGCCAAGTGCTGCACGTGGCTCTGAGGGCTTGGGGGTCGCGCCATGGTGTGGGCTGACTGTCCTTGGCCCCACTTCTTCCGTCCGAGGCCATGCCCCTCCCCACACACCTCTTGCCTGGGGCCCATGGAGGCGGTCATGCCTGCTGCCCACAATCGCCTTTTGGGTACCCCCATCTGAGATCTCTCACAGCCACCATCGCGTGCCAGTTGCATCGTGGGTGTGCGCCTGTCAGGGGTGGTATCATTATCTTTCCCACCCAGCAGAGCTCATGTCTCCCGCCCTCCTGAGTCTTCTCGGGCTGGCAGACGGGTGGCTGCGCACAAATCCCTCCGTAAGGCCCGGTGCCGCTGGCTAGCGAGGTTCCTTCCAGCGGCGGCGAACATCCTCCCGGCTCAGGAACACGGCGCCATGCGGGGCCAGAGAGGAAACGTCTGCACTAGCTGGTTACTCTACATTAACCCTTTGCTTGGCAAAGGGCAGGGGTGGCGCCATCAGGTGGTAAGAAGAGGGAGTAGGCGTGTGAGCCAAACTCAGAGGGCACCGTCGGTGTGCGTGGCCATCAGTCAGCCCGACAGGCTGAAGGGAACACAGTTGAGACCCACCCATGCAGAACAAATGCCTCTTACCTGGAAGCTGCTGTGGAGTCTGGGGGTCTGGCTGTTACACCGGCTCAGAGACTCGTCTTGGCTGCTGTGGGAGTTATCTTCATACAGGATGCTCTGCCCTGGGGTCAGCACTTTGAGCAGCTTGTCTGCCCTGTCAGATGCCCGGGACTTGTAGACCACTGCGTCCACCAGCCCTGCCTCGGTCACGGCCATGCCCACGCTGTAGGTTCGCGTGGTGCTGTGGTAGAGGGCCACGGCATCGCCCCCGTTCTGGATGGTGTTTGGAGGCAGAACAATCACGGGACGTGGGGTCACCTCCGCGCCCCCCACCAGGAAGTAGCCCCGCGCGTTCGTATGGTAGCCCGTCAAGTTCTCCACCCTGTAGGCCTGGTTGGTTTTGCCGTTATAAAGGACCAGCCAATAACCCCGGAGGTCAAAGCTTGTTCGGCCAGTGGAGAGCAGCTCGACGTACTCCCTGTCCTCCCGGCCGCCTGGATTGTCCGGATTCACCTCGCTGATGAGCAGCGGGGCTGGGTGGGAAGGTGGCTCACTGGTCCCTTCTGACGAGGCACCTTTAAGAGGGAGAAATAGCACCACTCTGGCTTGCCTGGGATGTCCCTGGCTGCAACCAGACCGGGTAAGGCACTGGGTGCAAAATCCATTAAGCACCACCAGGGCCTGCTCGCACTGCACCTGGGCTGGACATGGGTCCATGGTGTCTCTACTTCACTTGAGGACACAGGCCACGTTCAGAGAGGAGTCTCCGGCCAGGGGGAATTGGGGACGAGCTGCTGGTTAAACATTCACATCCCTAGGGAGAGTCCAGGCTGCCTTGGTGAACGTGCTGTGTAAGAGCTCGGCCTCACCCCCACCTGCACACTCCTCCTCTCCGACCCAGACGGACTCCCCTTGCACTGGGTGCTGTACAAGCAAGGGACAGAGCACAGGCCCTGCTTTCCAGCAGCCGAGATTCCCCCTCACTGCCCTGTGAGCCCCAGGCAGGTAACACAAGCACCCTGGCCTTGCAGGAGCGTCGCTAAATGCTTGGCACAAGGGACCCCCACAGCGACGCCCTCACGCGTGAGCACGTGGGCGTGACGGGCGTGACGAGTCTAGGGCACACCTGGCCTCTGAGCGACACGCCCGCGTTCTCCTCCAGCACACCTGAAAGAGACCTCCGGCTTCCCTGCCCACTCAGCCCCAGTGACCAGTGGCGCCAGGGCTTGTCAGCTAAGCCGAGGACATAGCATGGAGAAGAATCCTTCTGGAGGAGCCAGACCGAGCCCCGCTCCAGGGGCCCAGTTTCTCCACTCAGAAGGATGCGGGTACCTGGAGGAGACGCTGTGACATTAGCATCTTTGGAACAGGCCTTTGCCACGGTGGCATTCCAGCTGCTGAAACCTGCTGCTCTGGGGCTCTCCAGGAAGCTGGCGAAGGCCTGACCCAGGCTGCTCAGCTGCGCCGCTGACTTGGCAGTCAGGAGTCCGGTGAACACAAGCTCTGCGCTCTGGCAGGTTGCCACAGGCTCTGAAGAGCAAAGCAGAGAGCTGCATCAGCCGAGCCACACCTGCCGTCCGGTGCATCGACTCCCTCTGCCCGCTCCCCTCCGGTGCATCGACTCCCTCCACCCCACTGCCGTCCGGTGCATCGACTCCCTCTGCCCGCTCCCCTCCGGTGCATCGACTCCCTCTGCCCGCTCCCCTCCGGTGCATCGACTCCCTCCACCCCACTGCCGTCCGGTGCATCGACTCCCTCTGCCCGCTCCCCTCCGGTGCATCGACTCCCTCTGCCCGCTCCCCTCCGGTGCATCGACTCCCTCTGCCCGCTCCCCTCCGGTGCATCGACTCCCTCTGCCCGCTCCCCTCCAGGGCTGGCTCCCAGCCGCAGAATTTGGCAACAGAATCTGAAGGGAGCAAGCACCGAACAGGCTTCACAGCCCTTCCTCCTGCATGGAGCAGCGCTCTGTGATGCAGCACATGGGGCACCCAGACAGGCTGCTTCCTTTCACACCACGCCCGTCCTTGCACTTCAGCCCCTGCCAGCTGCCCAGCGGCAGCGTGGCTGGGCCCCCCCGCAGGTGAGCAAACTTCCTCTGGTCCGGGCTGATGGCAGAGTCGTGGTCAGGTTCTGTGCGCCACGTGCTGCCTGGAGGGTCACTACACAGGGACTGCTGCTGCCACACAGCTGAACTTGGGCAGAGCCATAACATGGTCCCCAGTGCACTTCAAGGAGGAAGCCTGAGAAAGAAAATCTAGCCCCTGTCAATTACCGTCCTGTTTACAGGACTGAGTTCACCTCCCTCCTGCAGCATCTGTGTCACGGGGGTGGGGGCCAATGCACTGGGACTTTCTCTCACTAGTGAACTGCAGGCAAAGCTACCTGGGGCCCCGGGTCTAGCCGGGTGACATGAGGAACCCCCACCGCACAGGTTTGGGGGACAGGAAAGGGTCAGGGATGGCCTAGCAGGGGCAGGACTAAACTGCATTGGCAGAGCTATCTATGGGACTATGTGGCCCCAGCCATCGCTTTAGCAGCAAATTCCCCCGTGCCCACCAGTGAAGCCGGTTGCCACCCCTGGCTAGTATGGGTCCAAGACCCCACACTCACCTTTCAAGTACACAACAGACACGCCACAGCGGCACAGCTTGTCAAGGGCCTGGGCTAGAGCCGTCTGTATCTCACGGGCCCCTGGGAGCTGCTGGTGGCAATCTGAGAAACAGAGATTGGGTGAGAGCTGAAGGTGTGAAGAGCTACAAGTTCAAGGTTCTTACCATCTGGCGCGTCCCAGCTGCTGGTGCATGTGTACCAGCTGCAGCCCTGCCCTTGGTCAGAGCCCAAGAGAGCCAGAGAGCTCCGCTTTGCATGGAGCACAGCGAGATGGAGGCTCAGGAGGCTGTTTGCTGAGGGGAGCGGGAGTGAGAAACCCCTTTGAGGGATGAGGGCATGAAGAACAGACACCAGCAGCAGCCATCTCCAGGTTAACCACACACGGTGACAACGGCTGAACCCAGCCAGAGCGATCTCCCGGCTTCCAGACACTGCCTGGAGAGACAGCCCTGGGGTCATCGCCCCCCTTGCAGCCTCACGCGCCTCAGGAAGGGCTGCCGATCTGGGGCGCGCATCAGGAACCCTCATTTCTAGTCCCAGCCTTGCAGTACCTCCAGGCACCAGCTTAAGCTAGGCGCTTCCCCACCCAGACCTTCTGTGTGAGCCCCCTGGCAGGACTCCCTGCCTGTCCTGGAGGGGAGCAGGAGGGGGCTGCTTTTCAAAGACCTGGGGGACGGTGCCTGGCTGGGCAGGATGTCAGTCTAGGCTGGTACCCTAACGGTCCTTTCTGGCCTTGAAATCCTGAGACCTGCTGGACCTCCGTTTCTGCACCTGTGAAGTGGGGACAATGCTGCCTCCCCCCAGCCCCCAAGGGGTTTACCTTTGTAAAGGGCTTTGCAAGCTACCCACAAACGCACGACGAGTTATTAGCCGCTGCAAGAGCGGACGCCTGCTCTGCCTCAGACCTTACGGGGGGGTCAGCTTCGGTTCTCCGGGAGGACGCAGCTGGGCTCTGCCTTGCCAGCAGGGCAGCTGGGACGTGGCATGAAATCCACCCCTGTGCCGAGTGGGCTTACGCACCAGTGACGCCCAGAGGGGTTCGGGGCATTTCAGTGCCAGCTCTCTACACAGGGCGAGTGTCACCTTTGAGACCCCACATGGGACTCCACGATACTTCTTTTAACACCCCCGTTTTCAGGGGGGGGAGCATTTGCCCCCTCCTGCTCTTCCTGGACTCCAAGCTGGGACAATGGGGGAGAAGAACGAACGGGGCGCGTGGTGATCATGATGCTGCGGGACGAGGCTGAATGCCTTGTGCTAAGCCCACTGCTGGTGTCACAGGCGCTCTGGTAACATCTGAGCCCCTCCCAGGATGCAGGGTAGGAGCTGAAGTCTTGGGGGGCTCTGGGAGGGCTAGAAAGGAGAACTGTCGCGCCAAGCAGCTGGTCAGGCTCTCCCTGGAGGAGCTAGGACCCACCTGCTACCCGGAGGCAGAGGGAGACGGACTGGCTGAAATGGCTGCTGGGACAGTCATTGAACTGTCCAGGGGTGGGGCTGCCGAGGGTGAAGATGGAGGAGTCCCGGGTCACAGAGCAGCAGCTGCACCGACTCACGGACACGTTGCCCGGCTGGTGGCTGGCAGAGGCAGAGACACAAATTAGAAAGAAGAAAATGTGACCTGCAGCCCGGCTGTTGGTGCTTGACTCATTGATACGGAGCCTGCCCTGGGAGCGGGCGCTGCTGCCACCGACATCCGCTCTCCGCCCCAAGAGGAGGGGCCAGGGAAGAGGGTTCCCCTCCTCCATGGCCCCCGCCATCTGGGAGGGAGCTCAGGAGCTCATTGGACCTCTCAAGATGGCAGCGAGTAGCGTCATCAGTACAGCCTTCCCCTCCAGGGACGGGGGCGCTGGGAGCCTCTGAGCCAGCGTGAACCCTGCCCAGGATGGAACCACCTCCAGCCAGGGGTGCAGCAGCCCCCCCAGCACCTCTAGTTCCAGCATCTATGCCCCTCGGGGTGCTACAGCCCCCCCAGAGCTTTGCATCCAGCAGGCCCTGAGCCAGGATCCCTGCTGCCGGCCCTGGGTCACTGGCACCAGCCCGTGCCCAGGGGCTCCGCTGCCAGCCCAGGGGTCCCTGCCTCCAGCCCCTACCCAGGGGCTCCGCTGCCAGCCCAGGGCTCCCTGCCTCCAGCCCCTACCCAGGGGTCCCTGCCTCCAGCCCCTACCCAGGGGCTCCGCTGCCAGCCCAGGGCTCCCTGCCTCCAGCCCCTACCCAGGGGCTCCGCTGCCAGCCCAGGGGTCCCTGCCTCCAGCCCATACCCAGGGGCTCCGCTGCCAGCCCAGGGGTCCCTGCCTCCAGCCCCTACCCAGGGGCTCCGCTGCCAGCCCAGGGCTCCCTGCCTCCAGGGACTGAGACGGGAGCTGCTTGCACTGGGTCTCAGAGTCCAGCTCAGGAGGTGGCTGCTGGCCAGGAGACTGGAACAAAAGCAGCTAAACATGAAGACATGGACCAGGGCCCTCAGCCAAGCTCCCAGGGACCGAGGATGGAGCCCAGCGCGTAAATGGCTGCACGGGGTACAGGTGCTTTGCTCCTGAGGAGCAGGGCACCCTTCTGGCTGGGGCAGACTCTGCTCCATGTGGCGGGCAAAGGACTGCGGGAGGCAGGGAAGTGTCTGAGATGCACCACTGCCCGATCCAGGGATTCAGTGACAAGTAGCTTTGACCCAACAAGAGCCCTGGCTGGTTTGCTCGGACCCCTCCTCCTTGCTAAAGGGACCGATCTTCTCCACGGGGGCGAGGGCCTTCATTTCAGCCAGCACGGTGCACTTTCAGTCCCAGGTCCAGAGAAGAGGGTTCTAACCCACCCGTCCAAGCCATTCCCCAGCCGGTCCATTCCATTCCCTCACTCAGCTTATGCCCCCTCTCCGTGCCACCGGCTGCCCATGCCTCTCCCGCAAGCAGGGGTGCCCGTCAGGCCCTCCGTCGCCATGCTGGAGCTACTGACCGAGACGCCCACATTTAATGCTCCGGCGTCTCCTTCGGAATGAGAGCAGGGCAGGAAAACGGGGCGGAGGAGAAGAGCCAATGGCTGAGCAGGGTTGAGATGGGCCACTGAGTTCCAGTCCAGACTTGGGATCAAAGGGGAGACTGGCAAGTCAAGCAGCCGGACAGAGGCCGGTGCGTGGTGAGGCCACCATGGGGCTGAACGGAAAAGGGGCCTCTTGCTGCCAACTGACAGCAGGGACATCCTCTCCCAGGTGACGGAGACCTTCTCGGGGGTCTGCTCTTGCTCTGGAAGAGCAGAAACCAGCCCCATAGCTCCTCCCCACTGAGCTGCCTTCTCACCTGAGAGTCTCATGGGCAGGCCTCCCCGGGGTCAGGATCTCCAGGAGCTCTGGGTCTGCGCTCCCCTGGCGCGTGTACACTAAAGCATCCAACAGGCTGGTAGCAGATGCTGCTCTCCCCACTGGGAAGCTGCTGCTGTTTCCAACATACAGGGCGATGGCTTGGGGACCCATGCTGAGGAGAGGGCTGCTGGAGTTTGGTGGGAACGGCAGGTCAACTGCACCGCAGGGAGGACGGAGAAAGAGGGACAAGGAAGAAAGAAGATGCCCAGAGGCAACAACTCAGCAGGGAATTCACAGAGCAGCAGATCACATCCCGTAGTGCAGGGCGAGTGGGTTTCCGTGTCTAGCCCCCACCCTTCCGTGTCATTTACACTTGCAACTGCTACAAAGCGCTTTCTTTTGGCTGCTGAGCCCAGAGGTGGGTTGTGGGGGGCAGTTTCAGCACAGCTGGTCCTACAGTGTGAGTTCTGCTTGTGTAAGGAGACAAAACTCTGCCCCTGCGCTCTGATCAGACAATCAACACGCACAAAACAGAAAAAAGAAGTTGACGTGATTTTATTCAAACTTGGCCTAACTCTCAATGAGATCTGCAAAACCAGTCAAGCCTGAAAGCTGAATATACTGGGACTCATCACACACAGTTGCTTAAGAAATTCCATTTGCACTCTGTGATTGCATATAAGCATGTGGTATAAAGTGAGGGTCTGGTGGAGGCATAAATACAAGAGGATGATGCTAAGGGTCAAAGTTCAGCCTTCATTTTGATGCATTTCCTCATTCCCCGCTCCTCCTTATGGTGGTGATGACACTACTGTATTTCACTTGTTAGCTAACCCCCACTGCAGGAGGTAGAATGTTAATAATACTCCTCTAGCACTTTCAACCAGTGACTCTCCGGCTACGTCTAGACTGCAAGCCTCTTTCGAAAGAAGCTTTTTCAAAAGATACTTTCAAAAAATCCTCTTCCGAAAAAGAGTGTCTAGACTACAACCAGTACTTTCGAAACAGCAAGCCGCTTTTTCGAAAGAGAGCACACAGGCAGTCTGGATGCTCTCTTTTGAAAAAGCACAGTTTGCATTACATAGTGCCTTTTTTTGAAAGAGCACTTTCGAAAAAAGGCATTCTTCCTCGTAAAACAGGGTTTTCAGCAGTCGAAAAAACTGCCGCGTTCTTTCGATTTACTTTCAAAAGAACGCGGCAGCATTCTAGACGCAGGGGAAGTTTTTTGGAAAAAAGGCCACTTTTTCCAAAAAAACCCTGTAGTCTAGACACACCCTCCAAGTGAAAGACATTAAGGCTGTGTCTAAACTACACCCCTCTGTCAGCATAGGGATGTAAATGAAGCACTTCGAAAGTGCAAATCAAGCGGGGATTTAAATATCCCATGGTTTAGACGGGGTTTTTTTGACAAAGGAGCACTTTTTCGAAAGATCCTGTACTCCTCACCGCAGTTTCAGTTTCAATATGGTGCTTGTTCGAAACAGCGACATGACACGATTATGCAAATGAAGCACGGGATATTTAAATCCCCGCTTGATTTGCACTTTCGAAGTGCTTCATTTACATCCCTCTGCCGACAGAGGGGTGTAGGTCAGACGTAGCCTAAGGAATGAAACCTCGGTGCTGGGAAAAGGCAGGGAAGTCCTGTCCCTGATTTGCGGCTGGGAACAAGCACGGGAGACTGGAGCTCTTGACGAGAGCCACAGTGAGGCTCAGTGACAGAGCTGCCACACAATTCCTACTCCTGGGCTTTGTCTACTAAGTTGGGCTGCACCGTGGAATCAGGCCTGGCCACGGCTCTATTTTCCTATTTGATTTGGGGCTGAGCGCCTTGGGGGCACTGGGGCCTAGACCCAGCCTAGATTTCAAAGGAGGCTAGAGATTTGGGGTACCTCAATGTTGGTGTCTCCTTAGAGAGGCCTGATTTTGCTAAGTGTTCACTCTCTGCAACATCAGGTCCTTTAATGGTGCTTCACTTGGGAGGGGCCCCAGGAATGCAGGAACCCCACATCATTTCTCTTTTGAAAATCTTATAGCCCCCAAAAAATGAAAACTAGGAACCACCAAAGACATATGGGCCAAAAGTGTTCAATGTCTCACCTGAAACAGACCCTCTCCACAGTATCTCCTACTGCTGGCCTGGGGAACTGGTTTCATAGGGACTCGAGAATCCCTTGGTGATTTAACAGCATTAAACATATTCCAAGGGCCTCACCCCCCACCGGGCTATCCCTGCTTAGCTTGAGACAGCAGGTGATCACAGCCAGAGGTAGCTGGAATCCCCTTAGCTTTTTCACAGTCCTCAAACTCCATGAAAGTGCAGATGGTCCTGGTGTAAGTTTAACGCACCATCGTTCTGAAGGAAAACGGACGCCGAGAACAGACTGCCAGCCGTCTGAAAGTCAGCAAGAGAAGCAGAAATGATTTGGCAAGACTAGTCTTAGAGAGGTGGGTGACCTAAAACCCTGTTTTACCTGCTGTTGCTGTAAGTAGGACAAAGTAACTATGGGAAAAGAGAGGTCCCTTACTCTTTTTCAGTCAACTCTGAGCGCTTAGCAGCACTTTCAGTTTCCTCTTTACTCCGTTGCCACATTCGTGTGAGCCTGCCTGTCAGTTGTACGGAGACACAAAATCTAAGTTCATATATGGCTCTGACTCCTGTGGTATCTAGCGTCTCACAGCCGTCGAGGTGCTTATCTGCACACCGCATCCTCCCGGAAGGACAGGGCAGCACTAAGCCCTTCTCCGGCCTCAGCATCTCAGCTGGAAGAGGCTTGTCCGGGTCACACAGGGAGTTTGTGGCAGAGAGGGAATTGAGTTCCAGGCCAGCAAACACACACACCAACCCACAAAGGCAGAACCACAGTACCTGGGAGGATGATTCAGGCAGGGGGCCTGCGTCCCTTCTGCCCATCTGTGACGGACAGGTATCTGAAGGGACGTCTTTCTTCTTCCACTGTAACTCTGCCCTGCTTAAAGCAACATTCAACATGTCTCTATGAAACTGGTCGTGCCAAATAGTCTCTACTTCTCTTGCCAGATTTCAAACAGCCAGCGTCCCCGTCTTCCTCCGATGTCGCTTAATTCTAAGGGCACCTCTATGCTGCACGAAATAGCCACCCTCCGTCTACACAAGCTGCCCGTTATTTCGAAACAACAGGCGCGCTATTTGGGCATCCCGGTAACCCTCATTCCACAAGGGTTAAGGGAGGTCTCAAAATAGCACGTTATTCCAAAAGCTGGCGCTGCGTAGACACGCCAAATTTCAAAATACGTTATTTTGAAATAGAGTCGAAATAAGATGAGCAGTTTGCAGAGCGCTCATTGCACATCGCATTTCGAGTTTAGGGTGCTGCGCAGATGCGCCTAAGCGATTGAGCTGCTTTTTAAAAAGCAGCCAGCAACTAGCGTCTGCTCTCACAGGGCCGCCTGGGACGCAGACAGCAGCACTGAAAAGTTAAAGCGCAGTCGGGTGTTTGTGAGAGGACTAAGGAACCCTCACTCCCGGAGCTGCCCGACACCTCTGCTGAGTCAGAGTCTCCACTGGCCAGACTCCTCTGCTCAGATGGCCGCCTATAACGAGATATTTGCTCCCCACCCATTTCTCCACAAGAAATGTTGGAAGCCAGGAGAAGTTCAGCTCCCAGCCCAGCCAGTCAGCGTAAGCCTAGTCCGGTAACTTTACCGCTGGCTCACAGAGGAAGAAAGACACAGACGTTATGGAGGCTGGGTTTCAATGGGGGTGGGATAAGTGTTACTCGCTGCCATTATTAGATGATCTCCCAAGAAGAGGGCAGTCAGCCCTGCATTACAGATGGGCAAACTGAGGTACAGAGTGGTGCCCGCTGTCACCAGAACTGGGGCAGAGTCTAGCTCACCACCCCCCAGCACTGCTTCTCTAGAGAAAGCCAACGACACCTCCTTCTACAGTGCCCAGAATGGGCTCCAACCTCGCTCGTGAGCCCGCTCTGGGCCTCTCCCGCTTGGGGCCCCCTCCCAGGGCGAGGACAGGACAGTGGGACTCTGCTGTCCTCCCCCCTACCCCCCGCCCTCAGACGCGAAGAGTGGGATCCTACCTGGGGTTCTGGCGAGTGCAGGACCAATGAGAAATAAGCCCTCGGGAGAGGTCTTGCCATAGACGTCCATGCAGAAATACACCTCTTTGGTCCGTCCTTCGATCAGCACCAGCACCAGGTCTCTCAGGACAGTGGAGGGGGGTCCCTGGAGCTCAATGAATTCCGACTCCCCAGGCGAGCTCCCCGCGTGGACCTCGCTGATCAGCGCGGCAGACGCGTTCAGCAGGGAAGCGGGGATGCAGTGGTTCTCCTTGCCTGGGGTGGGCGTGGCCACTTGGAAGACCCACTGAGAACCCGCCCCAGGGCATCTTTCTATCGACTCGTCTGTGGTCCTGAAGGACGGGTCCTCCAGGAAAGCATCCCTGCTGGGGGTCAGCACGCTGAGCAGCGCATCTGCTCGGTCGCTCTTCCTCGACTTATGGACCAAGGCATCCACCAGCCCCTCGCTGGTGACCCTCATGCCCTCCCGGCAGCTCCCCTCCCCATAATACAGGGCAATGGCGTCAGGCCCATTCTGGATTGTGTTCTTCGGCAAGATGATGGAGGGCCGGGGTTTCACCGTGGAAGACCCGACAAGAAAGAAGCCTTGATTATCGGTGACTTTGCCCTGAAGGTTGAGGACTTTGTAGGCTTGGTTGCCATTGCCATTGTAAAAGACCAGGCAGTAGCCATCCAAGGGGGCCTCTCGGCCACTGGTGTGATAGAGCTCCACAAACTCAGAGGTGTCTTCCCCTGGGTTGTCTGCATTGAGCTCATTTATCAGGAGGGAGTGCTCGGTCTTCTGCTCCCGGGGGCTCCTGAGGAGGTTCTGAGCCGCTGCCTCACAAAGCAATATGCACAGCAGCACCCTGGTGGCCACCAGCTGCCTGGCTCCAGTGGCAGAGGCCATGAGCTCTCCCAAGTCCTGAAATTCTGGGATTTCTATTCTAGTTCAAACCAAGAGGGTGCACGCCGGAGTGAATGGAATTCCCGTCAGCAGCTCCGTCTCCTTGCTCAGACTGGCAGACAAGAGAAGCCCCTAGAACCGGGCACCCACAGGAGACCCATCGCTCTTCTGGGAGCCCAAGAGTGCAGAATAAAGGGGAAATGCCACATCCATCTGCTGGAGGGGGATCAGGAGGAGGGACACTTCCCTCCTCTGCCCTTTGAAAAGAGAGAAAGTTACGTATGAAGGAAGGAGCTTGAAAAAAATCACAGTGGAACTTGAGGGCATTAAAGAGCCATTTGTATCCAAAGCACCTGCTACAAAGCTGCTCCCCTGAACCCTAAAACAGCGCACCCCTCCCGGCGGCTCTCCTAGCAAATGCAAGAATGAGACACGGGCAAGGGACGGTGCAGGGAAGTCCCTCAATCAGCTGTGCAGCCAGCCAGCGCCACTCCAACTCTGGTTGCCCCTCAGCCTGATGAGTGAAGGGGCTCAAGCCAGCCGGCCTTAGCTGGATGGGCCCTGCACAGTGCTATTCAGCAGTGCCGTGCTCCATGGCAGCGGGAGAGCACCACAATATTTTAGAGATGTGATTTCATAACGTTCGGCAGGGCACTACTGGAATATTGCAAAGCAGGGCTACTCCACACGCGGCCCGCAGGTGGGAGCCAAAACAAAGAAGTAGTCAGTACAATGGTCTTCTGTTGAGATGCATTTAGTAGTTACATCCTTGGCCTGTCATTGCTCATGCAAAGTGCTGCCCTATGGGTGGAAATGGGGTAACTATTGCATTGTATTGATATCAGCAGAACTGACTTAAATAGGACCTGCGTGTTGTGCAGTCTCGCCTTCATCTCTGTATTCGTGCCCGTCGGCGTGAAAGAAGCTATTTGCATAAATTTGCAACCACACGCAAGCTGCAGCCCTCGGCACGTGCTGTGAGTATCATTGTGGCCGCTGGGGCTTCCAGAGTTGAGTAGCCCCTGGCGCAAAGCAAATGTCAAACTAAGGTCCTGGAACTAAGACAGTGAATTCAGAGGCTGGCAGCATAGTGCAGGGCTTGGCACATGCCTGTGAAGTGCCCTTCAACGGCTCTTGCACAGGCTCGGTGTTCCGCTCGAAGCTCGGGCCAGCTTTGTCACCGTTAACCAGCTCCTCTCTGGGGGGCCGAGCCGTGGAGCTGGGGTACGAGGAGACGGGAGGGTGGGCATTAAGACACAGCGGTGCCCCAAATTTCTGGGGGCCGAACACAGCTGCATATTCCGTGTGTGGATAAGGATGCTCTGCTCACAAGCCCCAGTATTAATGTCTTCCCCAAAGTGCCCGTCACCGGCTACCCCCAGGCCCTCTGGGGCCCCTGCTGGAGAACTAGGCCCTGCCACACCCTGCCCCAAAAACAGGCAGAGGAGAGGGTCCTCCGAGCTGCCTCAAGTGGCGGTCAGGGCCCAGCGGTGGGGACAGAGGGAGTTCAGTTCCCCGCTAGAGCTGGAGGAGTGTGGCGGGTGGGAGCGGGCATGGAGGGACAGGGCAGCGCTGCAGGAGCCAGGGCGAGTGAGAAGGAGCCCTGAGCTGGTTGCTAGGACTCCATTAGGACAAGGGCCTGAGCAGTGGTGCCGACAGTCCCTGTGGGCCCCTGGGCAAGGTGGAGGGGGGAGCTGGCTCTGTGTTCCCAGAAGAGGCGGAGTCTCAGGCAGGAGGGGCGGGGCTGGGGCAGCCAGTCCTCCATGCCACACCCTCCCAGCCCTCAGAGCTCCCTGGAGCACACAGTGCGGTGCTCCAGCGGGGATTTAAAGAGCCCGGAGCACCGGCTGCCACAGTAGCAGTGGTGGTGGCTGGAGCCCCAGGTGCCTTTGAATCGCTGGACCCCGGGGGAAGCGGCCTGGAGGCTGAGGCAGCAGAAGAGGGAACTGATCTATAACGGCCCAGCAGGAGAGCTGTGGCCAGGAAGCCCCACGAGGGCGAAGACACTGTCTCCAGGGAGGGAGCCCTGCATGGCAGCTCTATGGGAGGAGGGGCAGCCAGAGGGAGGGTGCAGCGCGCACACTCGGCCAGGGCGCTCACAAGAGGCAAGGGCTCTCTGTTACCGTGCCTCAGCCAACGCAGGGGAGCCCTTCGCCAGCAGGGCCCGTGCCCCGGCGATCACTGGCCCAGGTCCTCTGCGGCGAACATGCCTAGAGAAGTCTCCCCACTGTGCTCAGAAGCTCCTCTGTCTTCCACCGTCCTGTAGAGGTGACCACCCGGAGCAGCCTGGAGCCTGTCTGAGCCCGGGCCCCAGGAGCCCAGCCTGGCCCCAGGCCCTGCCCAGGGAACTCCCAAACTGGCCTGCCTCCCTACGCTTGGTCTCCAGCACTCAGGAAGAGGGAAAGGCAGGGCCCGGCAGGCCCAGATCATTTCCCTGCAGCTCAGGAGGGGGCTGGAAGAGTGAGGGCACCAGTTAGAGAGGCAGATGCCTCAGGCCCTCCCCTGCTACCTGCCACCACACTCCACAAAACTCAGGCTGACCCATCTCACCTCCTTGCACTGTCCTGTGTTTTCAGCCCCAGGAAGCCAAGTGCTCTGTCTGTTACTGCAGACCCTGTGGGAGGGAGAGGGGAAAATGAATTTCTGTGCTAAGCGCCACTTCCTTTCCTCCCTCAGGCTGCATGCGGATCAGCTCCGAAGCTGCCTGCCTCACGTTTGTACCGTGCCCCCCCCCATCTCGCCTCGGCAGCCGCAGCCAGCGCAGCTGCGTCTTTTCCTAGACCCAGAGGGAGCAGCCAGTCCCAGCTGGTCTCTCGATGATGAGGCTCATGGGACAAGTGACCGATTCTCCAAGGGAAAGACAACAGCATGGCCATTTCTGAAACCAGCTCTAGAAATGGGTGGTGGGGAGGGACTGGCAAAGGAGGGCACTTACCCAGGTCAGACATTCCCCTGCTTCAGGAGGCTGCTATTAAAAGACACACCAGCTTCCCTGCCTGCCCCAGAGTACCTGACAGTCTAGACACACGGGCAGGTGGCACCAGGGATAACCAGCTGATGTCACGCACAGGCCTGGTAGCCAGACACTGCTCGCAGCTCCCATGGCCCGTGGGACCTCGGGAATGACCGCTCCTCCCCCCCGTCTGTACCCGGGGAATCAGCACAACTGCCCCCACCTTGTGTCCCAGGAGGGTCACTGCTTAGAGGTCAGTGGGCCCTGCAAGAGGAAGGCAGAGCAAGTCAACGACTCCAGGGCCACATGGCACCCAGCACATCCCCGCCCAGCGAGCCTGCTCCCCGACAGGGAGACAAGCCCGGCTCCATCGCTCCAGCAGCACCGCACCTAGGGCTGCCAGATGGTTTCCACAAAACTACCAGACACACTTGCCGTGACATCACCAGCTACATCCCATCTGAGTTAGAACAGACCCCACAGTTCTACGGTCTCCATTTGTTTCCCAACAGAAACATCAAATACCCGACTGTCGGGTCCAAACCGGACCCCTGGCGACCCTAAGGCACCCCAGCGCCCGGCTGCCTTGGCACTGCTGGCGGGAAGGGACCCAGGCACACAGGGGTGCCATTTGCAGCTGAGGGAGGGGGCTGAGAAGGGGGGAGCCAGGTGAGAGATGCCCCCCCCAGACAGCCTGGGCCAGGCAGGGAAAGCGGGGCCCCAGGCTGCAGAGCAAAGCCCAGCGAGCCAGGGCGCCGGGCTCTGGGGGACCCGCCGGAAGGGGACAGCCACCCACGCGGCCGGGCGATGCCCAGGGCCCGGGGAGCCGGGACAAGCTGGCTTCCCCGCTGCACTTGGCCCAAGGGGGCCCCGCTCGGTCGCCAGCGAGAGCTGCTCTCGCCCGCCCGGGACGGCCCCTCCCGCAGGGCTCCGGGGGCAGAGCCACCGCCCCGCTGGGGCCCCGGCTCCCCGCGCATCCTCCCGCAGCAGCGGGGCCGCGACCCGCCGGCCGGCTCCGGAGCCGCTGGGCCGCCTGCCCCCGCCGTGCGGGCAGCCCCGGGCCGGGCGGAGCTCGGAGCCGGCAGCCCCGGGGGCCCCGCTCCGGCCCCGGGGGGGCCCCGCTCCGGCCCCGCGGCACCTACCTGCGCTGCGCGGCGGGCGCCCGGGACCGGCCGGCAGGAACCGAGTTCGCAGAAGCGCCGCTTCCAGCAATGGAGCCGAGAGGAAGCGGCTGCCCCCGCCCCGCGCCCCAGGCCGGCCGGGGCTCCCCCCCGGCGGGCGCCACCGACCCGCCCGCGGCCGCGTCCCCCTCCCGCAGCGCCTCGGGCTGCCCCAGACTCGCAGCCCTGCGGGGCCCCCGTGCGGAGCTCTCGGAAAGCGGCCGCCCCACGTGCAGCGGCAGCGCCCCGACCCGCGGGGATCCGTGTGGAGGGACCGAGAGCAGCCGAGCGCCTCTGCCTCCCGCCGCCCCAGCACGGCCCTGGGGAAAGGCCCGGGAAGCGCGCAGGGGTTTGGAGCAGCTGCCCCTGCGGAGAGACCGGGACTTCCCAGCTGGGGGGTAGGATCGAGCTCTGTAAAATCACCAGCGGTCTGGAGAAAGTGAATAAGGAAAGTGATTTACTTGTTCCCACAGTAGCAGAGCGAGGGGCCACCCGCTGAAGTGAACGGGCAGCAGCTTTAAAACAAACGAGGAAGTTTTTCTTCAGGCAGTGCCCAGTCCTGTTTAACTTGGGGTCCCCAATGACCTGGTCATGGGGCAGCACTCACCCCCACAGCGCCTCCTGCTGGTCATTCAGGGAATCAGCTCTCCCGCCTCAGAGCACCCTCTGCCTGTCCATGCCCCAGGTCTTCTTTTGGTTCAGCCCTGTGTCCCTCCCTGGTCACGGTGCCCTTTCCTCTTCCTACTTCCCAAGGTCAGGGCCCTTCACTCTGGGGTCCTCTTCTCCCAGGGAACCCCAATCCCCCTCACCCACCTTGCCTCAGTGACCCACTGCCAGTCATCAGCTAGTCCTGCCTTGGGCAACCTGCCACTTGAAGTGGCCACTCATCACTGGCAAGGGTTGTGGGCCTGCTGCCTTTGCCTACCCTGGCTGCGCCCCTGCGGAGGGGCCGGGGCGGGGCAAGCCAAGCCAAGCCACCAGCTCCCCTGGCAGCCAGCTCCCTCCTGCTCCCCAGCCAGAGCAAGAGTGTCTGTTCTCCTCCCCCTGAAGCCCTTATTTATACAGCCCCAGCTGGGCCCTCATTGGCTGAATCTGCCTCAGCTGTGGGCTCCTCACTCTCCTCCCAGAGCTGGGTTTGAACCCTTAAAGGGCTAGTGTGGGGCAGATGCCCTGTCACCGACCCCCAGATCCCTTTCTGCAGGACTCCTTCCTTGACAGTCATTTCCCATTCTGTATGTGTGAAACTGATTAAGGGGAGCACTTTGCATTTGTCCTGGTTGAATTTCATCCTATGTACTTCAGACCATTTCTCCCGTTTGTCCAGATCATTCTGAACTATAATCCCATCCTCCAAAGCAGTTGCAACCCTTCTCATTTTGGGGTCATCTGCAACGTTTATAAACAAACTCTCTGCACCGTCATCTAAACCGTCGATGAAGATATTGAACTGAACCAGACTTAGAACTGAGCCCCACAGAATCCCACGTGTCGTGTCTTTCCAACATGGCTGTGAACATTGATAACTACTCTCTGGGAACTGTGATCCAACCAGTTATGCCCCCACCTTATAGTAGCTCCATCTAGGTTGTATTTCCCTAGATTATTCATTGGCAGGTCATGTGAGGCGATATCAAATGCTTTGCTAAAGTCTAGGTATCCTACATCTACTGCTTCCTCCTTATCCATGAGGCTTGTGCCCCAGCAAAGGCAGCTAATAGGTTTGTTTGACGTGATTTGTTACATCTATCAGGGATGATATAAACCGTGCTGGGTCCTGCCATGAGGGCAGGGGACTGGACTTGATGATCTCAAGGTTCCTTCCAGTGCTCGTACAGCCTCTCTCCGAGTTACGACCGAGTTACGGACCAAACACTTGGCCGTAACTCGATCCGTTCGTAAGTCGGACCCCATTGAGTTACACACAACCGCGCTGTTCATAAGCGCGGCGGGTCGCGTTCGTAACTCGGGGACCACCTTTACGACCGCTCCACGGGAGCTTTGGTCGCAAGTGAGAACGGTCAACTCGGGGAGCGGCTGTATTCTATGAGTCTATGAAAGCCATGCTGACTGTTAATTATCACCTTATCATCTTCTAGCTGTTTGCAGATGGAGTCCTTAATTACTTCCTCCATTCCCTTCCCCTGGCACAGAAGTTAAACTGACTGGTCTGTAGTTTCCTGGGTTGTTCTTATTTCCCTTTTTATAGATAGGCACTAGATTTGCCCTTTTTCTGTCTTCTGAAATCTCTCCCCACTCCCATGATTTTCCACAGATGATAGCTAGAGGCTCAGATACCTCCTCTGTCAGCTCCTTGCGTATTCTAGGATGCATTTCATCAGGCCCTGGGGACTGGAAGATGCCTAACTTCTCTAAGCCATCTTTAACTTGCTCTTTTGCTATTTTAGCTTCTGAACCTACCCACTTCCCCTGGGCATTCACTATGGTCAGTGTCCACTCACCATCAGCCAGGCCTGCCGATCGGGGAGGGGCAAAGAAGGCAGTTACCCGTGGGCCTGGTGATTCAAAGGGTTCCTGGCAGCGGCGGCAGCAGCTGGAGCGCTGGACCCTTTCAATCGCCTTGCCACGCCGTGCGCTCCAGGCCGCGGGAAGGGAGAGGTGCCCAGTGCTTCGCTCCAGGAGGAGCTGAGGGCAGCCCGGTGGCACCCCGCCCAAGGCCCCTCCTTTCCGGGGTGCGAGCGAGGCCTCCTGCACGCCTTGCCGGGGGTCACAGAAGTTGTTGACTCCTCTGCCACCAACCTGCGTGGTGAAAAGCAGCCCAAAGACCTCACTGAGCACCTCTGCCCTCTCCCCATTTGCTCTTGTCCCTGTTCCCTGGGTGCCTTGGTCTTCCTCTGCTGCTACGGTGAGCGTAGGACGCTGCCTTCTGTGCAGTGACCCCGAGATACTCTTGTTTAACGTCATTGTAACGAGTCGGAGACTTGTTCTTTTGACTTCTTTTCTAGCGCTCAGGAGCAGGGCAGCAAGTCCTCTGGGCCTGGGGTGCCCGGGCCCCAGGAATATTCCTGGCCCAAGGCCTGGCTCCAGCAAAGGTTGGGGCCCGGTCTCTCCTCTGGCTCTGCCTACTGCCCCCCCCCACCCACTTTCCTGTGTGCATCCCCTGGCCTCCCTGCCCCCACCAGCCATGCAGCGTGGCCAGAATGGCTTCTGCCAGTGTAACCCACACACCTGTGGTTCACTGTCCCATGCGGTGGCACCTAGACCACAGCAACAGATGAGAACAAGAGACCTCTACAGCAGGGGCTGGGAGTCAGCTGGCTTTTAGCTCAGAGGGTAGTTGCTCCTATACTAAGCTCCAGACATCCCAGGTTCAACTCCACCTGGTGGTGGTTATACCAGCACATCCCTGTGTCCCCCCACCCCCAGTGGGGGGGGTCGCTGCCTAGGGTTGTCAGGTGTCCGGTAGTTTTTGCGCCCTCTGTCCAGTAAAAAAAGTCAGAAAATACCGGACATGCAATGTCCGGTATTTTCTGTTTTTCTGGCTGGGCACCGGACGGACGCGGGCGGCGGGGCGGGGCGGGGAGTGGCTGGGAGGAGGGGCGCAATCAGCGCTGGGAGCCTCTGGTTGGGTGCAGGAGCCGGGCGGGGCCGGGGCAGTGGCTGGAGGGCGTGGCCGTGATTGGCGCTGGGAGCCTCTGGTTGGGTGCAGAAGCCAGGTGGGGGCGGGGCAGTGGCTGGAGGGCGTGGCCGTGATTGGCGCTGGGAGCCTCTGGTTGGGTGCAGAAGCTGGGTGGGGTGGGGCAGTGGCTGGAGGGCGGGGTGCGATCGGCACTGGGAGCCTCTGGTTGGGTGCAGAAGCCAGGTGGGGCCGGGGCAGTGGCTGGGGGCGGGTGCGATTGGCGCTGGGAGCCTCTGGTTGGGTGCAGAAGCCAGGTGGGGCAGGCAGTGGCTGGGGCGCGGGGTGCGATTGGCGCTGGGAGCCTCTGGTTGGGTGCAGGAGCCAGGTGGGGCCGGGGCAGTGGCTGGAGGGCGTGGCCGTGATTGGCGCTGGGAGCCTCTGGTTGGGTGCAGAAGCTGGGTGGGGTGGGGCAGTGGCTGGGGCGGGGTGCGATCGGCACTGGGAGCCTCTGGTTGGGTGCAGGAGCCGGGCGGGGCGGGCAGTGGCTGGGGCGGGGTGCGATCGGCACTGGGAGCCTCTGGTTGGGTGCAGGAGCCGGGCGGGCAGGGCAGTGGCTGGGGCGGGTGCGATCGGCGCTGGGAGCCTCTGGTTGGGTGCAGAAGCCGGGCGGGGCGGGCAGTGGCTGGGGCGGGGTGCGATCGGCGCTGGGAGCCTCTGGTTGGGTGCAGGAGCCGGGCGGGGCGGGCAGTGGCTGGAGGGCGGGGTGCGATCGGCACTGGGAGCCTCTGGTTGGGTGCAGGAGCCGGGCGGGGCGGGCAGTGGCTGGGGCGGGTGCGATCGGTGCTGGGAGCCTCTGGTTGGGTGCAGAAGCCGGGTGGGGCGGGCAGTGGCTGGGGCGGGGTGCGATCGCACTGGGAGCCTCTGGTTGGGTGCAGGAGCCGGGCGGGGCGGGGCAGTGGCTGGGGCGGGTGCGATCGGTGCTGGGAGCCTCTGGTTGGGTGCAGAAGCCGGGTGGGGCGGGCAGTGGCTGGGCGGGGTGCGATCGGCACTGGGAGCCTCTGGTTGGGTGCAGGAGCCGGGCGGGGCAGGGCAGTGGCTGGGGGCGGGTGCGATCGGTGCTGGGAGCCTCTGGTTGGGTGCAGAAGCCGGGTGGGGGCGGGGCAGTGGCTGGAGGGCGGGGTGCGATCGCACTGGGAGCCTCTGGTTGGGTGCAGGAGCCGGGTGGGGCGGGCAGTGGCTGGGGCGGGTGCGATCGGTGCTGGGAGCCTCTGGTTGGGTGCAGAAGCCGGGTGGGGCGGGGCAGTGGCTGGAGGGCGGGTGCGATCGGCACTGGGAGCCTCTGGTTGGGTGCAGAAGCCGGGTGGGGCCGGGGCAGTGGCTGGGGGCCGGGGTGCGATCGGTGCTGGGAGCCCTCAGCTGATTGCGTCTGAGGAGTGACGCCGTGGGGAGGAGGAGAAGCCCCGTCCCTGCCCCGGGCGCTGTCCAGCGCGTTGCGGCGCCGTAGCCCAGGAGAGGAGCCTGCGGGTGCTTTGTGGTTGCGTTTCGGCGCCTTCCAGGGGCTCTCAGCCAAACCGACTGGGGTGGAATTTCTGCTTCTTCCCACTGGGCCGCCCAAAGACCTGGCTGTGGGGGAGTCACCTTCCTGCCCATGGTCGCGCCCCCCCCCGCCCTGCCATCGTGTTGCCCCAGGGGCTGCCTCTCTCCGCTTTGGGTAGCAGGCTCTGCTGCCTCCCCCTTTGTTCCCAGCTTGGTGGCTCTTGGGAGCAGCCACAGGATGGCTGTGTCTAGACTGGCCAGTTTTACCGGAAAATCAGCCGCTTTTGCGGAAAAACTGGCCAGGTGTCTACACTGGCCGCTTGAATTTTCGCAAAGCACTGACTTCCTGCTGTAAGAAATCAGTGCTTTTGTGGAAATACTTGCTGCCTGCTCACAAAGTCCTTTTTATGCGCAAAACTTTTGCTGCCAGTGCGTCAGACAGCTGAGATTTGTTTTCCGCAAAAAAGCCCGATGGCGAAAATGGCGAGCGGGCTTTTTATGAAAAGCGTCCGTGCCAATCTAGATGCTCTTTTCCGAAAATGCTTTTAACGGAAAACTTTTCCGTTAAAAGCATTTCCGGAAAATCATGCCAGTCTAGACGAAGCCGATGTGTGTTCAGTGGGGGTGGGGGTTTTACTCAACAAATTTTTAGCCCGTGTGTTCAGTATTTTTTGGGAGACCATCTGGCGCCCCTATTGCTGCCCCCCCCCGTGACCATTGGCAGCAGCGCACAGAAACCCCCCTTACCTCCCCTGCCTAGGAGGTGCTGCTGGGAGGGGGGGTGCCCCAGGTACACTCTCACCCCTCACTCCCTCCTGCACCCCTCCTCCACTCCATCCCACCCCCATACTCCCAGAGCCTGCTCCCCTCCTGCAGGTCCACCCCCTATGCCAGCCCAGAGCCTGCACCCCACACCCAGACTCCACATTCCCTCCCAGAGCCTTCGGTAGGTGGTGGGGGAGACTGCAGAGAGAAACTGCTGGGCTGGAATTCATATGCAGACCTGACACCTGAACCAGGGTCTAACCGAGCCCCTGCAGTGCAAGCGGGAACCTCCCATTCAGGTGCTCTCACCTTCTCACCACTGTGGGAGCTGGGCCAGGTCCAGTCTGATTTCATTAGCGCTGAGGGCACACTCCCCGTGCTGTCTCCCTTCGCTCCCTCGCTCTCGCTGGCATCCGAGGAGGTGAGCTGGAGCTCCTGAAAGCATGAGCCCTGGTTCCCTCACAAATGTGTCGGTCTTTACAGTGCCACTGGACACCTTGTTGGATTTGCTGAAACAGATTCACCCAGCTCCCCTCTGAAACCTACGAACATGTCTGCAACCTGCTGTCCCTGATCACGAGGACGACAACTGGCATGAAATCTGGGAAGCAGCTCACTGAAGGAAACTCCCTTTCTGGTACGGGCTCTTGTGTCATCCTTGCACAAGGCTGAAGTTCCGGGCCTTAGTTATAGTAATCAAAATCAAGTGACATCCGGTCAGCCCTTGCAAAAAACATCCAGCATCATGCCAACGCGCGCGCCCTGTGAAGGCTCAGCATGACAGCCGAGCCAGGCAGGGATTTGGCAGCGTTTTGGAAATTGTGAAGGAAACAAACACAAACCATTTAGGACTCACCTAAAAATGAACTGTATAGTAAAATCAGTGAGGGGGGCGGGGGCGGGGGGGGGAGTCATCTTAGGTCAAGCAAAGCCTTTTGTTTCATCTGAGCACTGTCAAATCTTTACTTTTTCCAATAAAATTAAAGGAAATTTCAAAATGAAACGTTTCAATTTGGAAGTGTTGAAACAAAACATTTGAACGTTTTTTCTCTTTAAAAAGGAATTATTGTTCCCAAAACAGTGTGTCGAAATTCGCAGAATATTTCAGCCCACCTGATTCAGCATTTTTCACTGACACCATTGTTCTGTTTACAGAACGTCACCGGCAGTGCCCTTCCTGGCAACGGCCGGCTCGCCCGTGATCATTATTTATAGCCAAGGTGCAGCCCCCTTGGGAACGCTCAGACATAGTCTGTGAATGTAGGCGCGGGACCTAAAGGTGCAGGAGGGGCTGCAGCACCCCAACCCCCACCCCCCGGGCTCCCAGCCACTGCCCCCTGTGCCTGGGGTCCCAGCTGCCAGCCCCATGTGCCGGGATTTTGCTCTTGGCTGGAGCAGGGAGTGGCCTGGGGTAAGGGGGCTGGATTTCAGCACCCCCATGCTTTTAAATGTTCCTGGGCGACTGTCTGCAGACCCTCCCCCGGATCCCCAGACGCTGCAGACGGTGCAGGGCTCAATGCTAGTCAGGGACGCCACAGACGCAGCAGAGCCAGATACATGACTGAATTTAACCTTTGTAGCCAGGCGTAGTAAGCACCGAAAACCAGGGCAAGACTCAGGCTGCTCCCTGGCCCTTGTCTGTCCCTACCAGCCAAGGCACCGGTGTGGAGCCGACAGCAGCCGCTGTGCAGAGTGCAGAGGAGTGTGAAGTGAGGCGCGGCTTGCACGGCCCACGCCATGGACACCCACGGCAGGGACCACGGGTGGCCAGCTAAAACCCGCAGCATAGTCTTGAGGGGCCAAGGCTCACACGTGGGCTGGAGCGGGTGGCATGGACTCAAAGTTAGGGGCACAAGAGGAACAGATCCTGCAGGAAACGTGCCTCCTAGGCCCTGCGTTAGGGCACACGACTGCTATACCCTCGGGTTCTTCGAGCGCGTGCTCAGGCTGCTCCCTGGCAGGCGTGTGCTCAGGTATGCACTGCTGCTGGAAAGCGATGGCGTGCTGCAATGGGCGCAGCGCCCTCCCCTCCCCCTAGTCTGTCTGGCCACCAGGCTGCTGCCTTTGCTCCTGTGTCTCCTCGGCCCGCGCACCAGTCCCTGTCCGCTGTGTTGCTGCCTCCTCGGCCTAGTGCAGCCCCTGCAGCACGGGCCCGTCAGCTGTTCCCCATCCCATGTCCGGGCTGAAGCAGGGACTCACCTGGGGCACCAGGGCTTCAAAGGGCGAGCGCCACGAGGAATGCAGCAAAGCCAAGCGAGCCAGGCTGGGCCGGTCACCATTGGTGGAGGCGGTGGGGTGGTGCTGTCCTAAAGAGCCTCTCCTCCCACTACCCGGGGGGCAGAAAGCAGCCAGGGTGGGCAGGCTACAACCACGTTGGCTCTCAACACGACGGCAGAGCGTCGCGGGACGGGCCCAACGCGCCTCGTGGCGAGATGGGCAAAAGCCCCCGAGATTTGCCATCACGGGTCTGGCAACGATCACTCCGCCGTGTTGCTCTGGTGCCGCCAGGCAGCCGGCCCCCATGAGTAAGGGCTCCAAAGTCTGCCCTGCCAAGGCACTTCTTAAGGGCCCTGACCACAGGGCTGGGCTCCAGGGGACACGCACCAGACACGCTGCTCTGGAGCAGCCCCTGCACTTCCCAGTCTCGCTCGACCTCGGCCCCATGCAGTGCTCGAGCGCCCGGCGAGCCTCCTCCTGTGGCACAGGGTAGGGCTCCCCTGGGAGCTTCCGGCCCTGTCCCGCCACACAGCCAGTGCGCACTGCAGGCAAAGCGCTCCGGGCAGTGCGCCCAGCCCGGGGTGGTGGTGGGGTCCCGCCCCTTGGCCAGGGCCCGTGGCAGCGGTCTGCTCCCCCGGCTGCCACTGCCAAACAGCCCGGCCACGCCACGCTCCTGCGGGCAAGGGGCGCTCTGACCTGCTGGTTCTGGATCGGTGTTTATTGGGAAGCCAACCGTGGCCTTCCCATGGGCTGGGGGCATCGCCAGCAACACCTCCTGAGTCCTGTGTCTGGGGGGCAGCCCCATGGCCCTTGCAGCCCTGTCTCCCCTTGGGGTTCTAGGGTGTTTCAGTCGAGAAGGGCTGTTCTGCCTATGCACCTGCTCTAGCGGCCGCTCTGTGGCCTCTGCGATCCAGGCCAGTCTAGATTCTCTCAGTGGCCCCTGGCCCTGGGGATGTGTGCTCACTAGCGCCTTGTCACGTGCACCGACAGCGCCCTGCAGATCCCCGGCGCTAGCGCTGCCCTGCGCCAGTCGGCTGTTGAAACCACGGAGGGAGCGTGTCACTGGCGAGAGTGAGCGCCGCGGCTCGGCGGGTTCGTGCCAGCCGGCGGGTGAGGCTCATCGGCCCCACTCCTGGTTACCCCAGGGCACGTCGGGAGTCACTCCATTGACTGCCGGGGGCTCGGCCGGACTTGAGCAGAATTTAGCCCAGAGACGACACCAGAGAACAGCAAAGAAGTGGGCAGAGAGCACTCCAGTTCGGTTAGTCAGTAAACAAGCGAGCGGCAGCCACAGCTCCGGTTTTATTGGCTGTATTCCAGTGCCAGAGCCCAGCCGGAACGGCACTGAGGGGTCGGCTTGTCCCAGCACCACGCAGCGACGCAGCAGACCCTCGGGCTGGCGCCACGGCGCCGGGCGTCTGCGCTCAGCCGGGCAGAGCCGCGTGGCAGGCGCCGGCTGCGGGGGCCTCCCCCCGGCTGGGCAGGGCGATGTGCGTGTGGTGGCCGTGGGAGCCAGCCTGGGCCCAACCCTCCAGCTCTAGGGACAGACTCGCCCTCCCTGCAGTCAACAGCAGCCTTCCAGCCCTGCGGGGGCGGCCCCAACTCTAGGCCCAGGCGCCTGCCCAGGCCTCCCATGCGCAGGCTTTTGGAACACGGCCCTCGCTCCCACCCTGCAGCAACGCCTGCCCCACTCACGTGCCCAGAGTTCCTCGGAAGGCTGGGGGGCAGGGGCTGCGGGGCGGGAGTGAGGGGCAGTGGCAGGGCTGGGGGCAGGGGCGGGGGGAGGAGGGGGGCCCGGCAGGGCTGGGGCAGGGCTGCGGGCGGGAGTGAGGGGCACCGGCAGGGCTGGGGGCAGGGGCTGTGGGGCGGGAGGAGGCCGCTGGCGGGGCTGGGGGCAGGGCTGCGGGCGGGAGTGAGGGGCAGTGGCAGGGCTGGGGGGCAGGGGCTACGGGGCGGGAGTGAGGGGCCCGGCAGGGCTGGGGCAGGGCTGCGGGCGGGAGTGAGGCACCGGCAGGGCTGGGGGCAGGGGCTGTGGGGCGGAGTGAGGGGCGCTGGCGGGGCTGGGGGCGGGAGTGAGGGGCACTGGCAAGGCTGGGGCAGGGGCTGCGGGGCAGGAGTGAGGGGCATTGGCAGGGCTGGGGGCAGTGGCTGTGGGGCGGGAGTGAGGTGCACTGGCAAGGCTGGGGCAGGGGCTGCGGGCAGGAGTGAGGGGCATTGGCAAGGCTGGGGGCAGGGGCTGCGGGCGGGAGTGAAGGCCACTGGCAAGGCTGGGGGGCAGGGGCTGTGGGGCGGGAGTGAAGGGCACTGGCAAGGCTGGGGGGCAGGGGCTGCGGGCGGGAGTGAGGTGCACTGGCAAGGCTGGGGGCAGGGGCTGCGGGCAGGAGTGAGGGGCACCGGCAGGGCTGGGGGCAGGGGCTGCAGGGCGGGAGTGAGGGGCACCGGCAGGGCTGGGGGCAGGGGCTGCAGGGCGGGAGTGAGGGGCACCGGCAGGGCTGGGGGTAGGGGCTGCGGGCGGGAGTGAAGGGCACTGGCAAGGCTGGGGGCAGGGGCTGTGGGGCGGAGTGAAGGGCACTGGCAGGACTGGGGGCAGGGACTGGGGCGGGACTGAGGGGCACTGGCGGGGCTGTGGGGCGGGAGTGAGGGGCACTGGCGGGGCTGGGGGCAGGGGCTGTAGGGCGGGAGTGAGGGGCACCGGCAGGGCTGGGGCAGGGCTGCGGGCGGGAGTGAGGGGCACCGGCAGGGCTGGGGGCAGGGGCTGCGGGGCAGGAGTGAAGGGCACCGGCAGGGCTGGAGGGCAGGGGCTGCGGGGCGGGAGTGAGGGGCACCGGCAGGGCTGGGGGGCAGGGGCTGCGGGGCGGGAGTGAGGGGCACCGGCAGGGCTGGGGGCAGGGGCTGTGGGGCGGGAGTGAGGGGCACGCGGGGCTGGAGGGCAGGGGCTGTGGGGCGGGAGTGAGGGGCACCGGAAGGGCTGGGGGCAGGGGCTGTGGGCGGAGTGAAGGGCACCGGCAGGGCTGGAGGCAGGGGCTGTGGGGCGGGAGTGAGGGGCATTGGCAGGGCTGGAGGGCAGGGGCTGTGGGGCAGGAGTGAAGGGCACTGGCGGGGATGGGGGCAGGGCTGCGGGCAGGAGTGAAGGGCACTGGCGGGGCTGGGGGCAGGGGCTGTGGGGAGCGAGGGGCACTGGCAGGATGGGGCAGGGCTGGGGAGGGGCTACGGGGCAGGAGTGAGGGGCACTGGCAGGATGGGGCAGGGCTGGGGAGGGGCTGAGGGGCACTGGCAGGATGGGTGGCAGGGCTGGGGGAGGGGCTGCGGGCAGGAGTGAGGGGCACTGGCAGGATGGGGCAGGGCTGGGGGAGGGGCTGCGGGGCAGGAGTGAGGGGCACTGGCAGGATGGGGCAGGGCTGGGGAGGGCTGCGGGGCAGGAGTGAGGGGCACAGGCAGGATGGGGGCAGGGCTGGGGAGGGGCTGCGGGGCAGGAGTGAGGGGCACTGGCAGGATGGGGGCAGGGACTGCGGGCGGGACTGAGGGGCACTGGCAGGATGGGGGCAGGGCTGGGGAGGGCTACGGGGCGGGAGCGAGGGGCACTGGCGGGGCTGGGGGGGCAGGGGCTGTGGGGCAGGAGCGAGGGGCACTGGCAGGATGGGGGCAGGGACTGCGGGCGGGACTGAGGGGCATTGGCGGGGCTGGGGGGGGCAGGGGCTGTCGGGCGGGAGTGAGGGGCACCGGCGGGGCTGGGGGCAGGGGCTGTGGGGCGGGAGTGAGGGGCACCGGCAGGGCTGGGGGGCAGGGGCTGTGGGGCGGGAGTGAAGGGCACCGGCAGGGCTGGAGGGCAGGGGCTGTGGGGCGGGAGTGAAGGGCACCGGCAGGGCTGGAGGGCAGGGGCTGTGGGGCGGGAGCGAGGCACTGGCAGGATGGGGCAGGGCTGGGGAGGGGCTGAGGGGCACTGGCAGGATGGGGGCAGGGCTGGGGAGGGGCTGCGGGGCAGGAGTGAGGGGCACTGGCAGGATGGGGCAGGGCTGCGGGAGGGGCTACGGGGCAGGAGTGAGGGGCACTGGCAGGATGGGGGCAGGGCTGGGGAGGGCTACGGGGCAGGAGTGAGGGGCACTGGCAGGATGGGGGCAGGGCTGCGGGAGGGGCTACGGGGCAGGAGTGAGGGGCACTGGCAGCATGGGGGCAGGGCTGGGGGAGGGCTGCGGGCAGGAGTGAGGGGCACTGGCAGGATGGGGGCAGGGACTGCGGGCGGGACTGAGGGGCACTGGCAGGATGGGGGCAGGAGGGAGGCTACGGGGCGGGAGCGAGGGGCACTGGCGGGACTGGGGGCAGGGGCTGCGGGGCAGGAGTGAGGGGCACTGGCAGGATGGGGCAGGGCTGGGGAGGGCTGGGCAGGAGTGAGGGGCACTGGCAGGATGGGGCAGGGCTGGGGAGGGGCTACGGGGCAGGAGTGAGGGGCACTGGCAGGATGGGGGCAGGGACTGCGGGGCGGGACCGAGGGGCACTGGCAGGATGGGGGCAGGGACTGCGGGCGGGACCGAGGGGCACTGGCAGGATGGGGGGCAGTGCTGGGGGAGGGGCTGCGGGGCAGGAGTGAGGGGCACTGGCAGGATGGGGGCAGGGACTGCGGGGCGGGACCGAGGGGCACTGGCAGGATGGGGGCAGGGACTGCGGGCGGGACTGAGGGGCACTGGCAGGATGGGGGCAGGGCTGGGGAGGGGCTGCGGGGCAGGAGTGAGGGGCACTGGCAGGATGGGGGCAGAGCTGGGGAGGGCTGCGGGCAGGAGTGAGGGGCACTGGCAGGATGGGGGCAGGGACTGCGGGCGGGACTGAGGGGCACTGGCAGGATGGGGGCAGGGCTGGGGAGGCTACGGGGCGGGAGCAAGGGGCACTGGCGGGGCTGGGGGCAGGGCTGGGGAGGGCTGCGGGGCACGAGTGAGGGGCACTGGCAGGATGGGGGCAGGGACTGCGGGCGGGACCGAGGGGCACTGGCAGGATGGAGGCAGGCCGCGGGGCGGACGGAGGGGCTGGGGGCAGGGGCTGCGGGGCGGGGCCGAGGGGCACTGGCAGGATGGAGGCAGGGGCCGCGGGGCGGGACGGAGGGGCTGGGGGGCAGGGGCCGCGGGGCGGGGCCGAGGGGCTGGGGGGCAGGGGCCCTGGGGCCCGGCCGACAAGGGTTTCTTTTCCCAGTGGCTGCTCTCCCCCGCCAGTGCCAGCGCCCCGCACAGCCCTGGCCACAGCGAGCCCGGGCCAAGCCGGCCTCTTGGCGGAAGGGGAAGTTGCGACCCGTCTGCCTCCAGCAGCTGAACCTGGGGGCGGCCGAGGCTGCAGCCGGACGCCGGCTGGGAGCGTAAGCTCAAGACGCAGG
Organism: Rafetus swinhoei; assembly: GCA_019425775.1. Classification (NCBI taxonomy): domain Eukaryota; kingdom Metazoa; phylum Chordata; order Testudines; family Trionychidae; genus Rafetus; species Rafetus swinhoei. The sequence goes on along the minus strand of CM033443.1, from coordinate 40,742,985 downwards.
AAATGATTCTGCCTTGGCCTGCCCGGGGCGCTGGGCTCCGCCAGTCACAACCAACCCAAGGAAAGGACAGTGTCGAAGGGGCAGCATCGCCCTCTCTGCGCTGCTCCGGAGTCTCCTCTTCTCCACTGTCCGCCAGGGCGGCGTCAGCAAGGCCGGGGTGGCTCTATTTCCGCAAGCGGCCACTGCCCAGGGGGGAGTCAGGTGCCGGGGGTGAATGGCAGCAGGAAGCAGCAAGTCTGGAAAGCGGAACAAGGAAACGCCTCTTTCGCCAGGCCCTGCCGGGAGAGGGAACAGCAGCTTTTTAGAGCTCGCTCGCTCGCCGGGGCACAATCAGCGTCCGGCCCGCGCTGCCCTGTGGCCTGGCTCGCACTGGAGGGACTGGCCCCGCTCTTGTGCAGCACGTTTGTGACCAGGGAGTTACCCGCCTGCTGGCAGCTAGGGTTGCCAGGGGTCCCGTTTTCTACCGGACAGGCCGCTATTTGCACTCTCTGCCCGGTAAAAGAATTCAGACAATACCGGACACGTGCAATGTGCAATGCCCGGGATTTTCTGAATTTCCGGCTGGGCGCCGGATGGAAGCCTGGGGGGGCGGGGAGCGACTGGGAGGCTTCTGCACGCGACCACAGGCTCCCAGCGCCGATCGGGGCCCCGCCTCCCAGCTACTCCCCCCGCCCCCGCCCGGCTTCTGTTAGCAACTAGAGCAGCGGTTCCCGAACTTTCCAGCAATAGCAGCAAAACTTAGAGGGAGATTTAAAGGGGGGGCTGGGTCACCTCGCGCCCCCCCCGGAGTTTCTTCACGCCCCACCCCAGGGGGCCACGTGCCCCAGTTTGGGAACCCATGAACTAGAAGGTGTGCCTGCCGGGGGCTCGGCCCATTGGACTCTGGCTGCGGCCAGCGGCTGCCCCGGCCCCACGACGTCACTGGGCCCCGCCTCCGGCGCAAGACACGGACCCACCGCTCGGGTCCCTGCAGCGGGAGCACTCTGGCTTGGCCGGGCTCGGGACCCGCCCGGCGCACAGACCGGCAGCCACGCCCGGAGCACCATGCGAGGTCAGAGACACACGGCATGTGCAGGCACCGGGTCCTCGCCCTGGGCAGGCAGCTCCTGCGAGCCCTTCCCCCCACAGCTCCCCCTTGGAGACCCCACAACTGCCCTGCGAGCCCCCCCCACAGCTCCCCTCGGAGACCCCACAACTGCCCTGCGAGCCCCCAAGGCTCCCCTCAGAGACCCCACAACTGCCCTGCAGCCCCCACAGCTCCCCTCGGAGACCCCACAACTGCCCTGCGAGCCCCCCACAGCTCCCCTTGGAGACCCCACAACTGCCCTGCGAGCCCCCAAGGCTCCCCTCGGAGACCCCACAACTGCCCTGCGAGCCCCCACGGCTCCCTCGGAGACCCCACAACTGCCCTGCGAGCCCCACGGCTCCCCTCGAGACCCCACAACTGCCCTGCGAGCCCCTCCCCACAGCTCCCCTTGAGACCCCACAACTGCCCTGCGAGCCCCCAAGGCTCCCCTCGGAGACCCCACAACTGCCCTGCGAGCCCCCAAGGCTCCCCTCGGAGACCCCACAACTGCCCTGCGAGCCCCACGGCTCCCCTCAGAGACCCCACAACTGCCCTGCGAGCCCCCACGGCTCCCCCTCAGAGACCCCACAACTGCCCTGTGAGCCCTCCCACGGCTCCCCTCAGAGACCCCACAACTGCCCTGCAGCCCTCCCCACAGCTCCCCTCGGAGACCCCACAGCTCCCCTCGGAGACCCCACAACTGCCCTGCGAGCCCGCCCCACAGCTCCCCTCGGAGACCCCACAACTGCCTCTCTGCAGCCCGACCCCCACGTGCCTCCTCACAACCTCCCCGTGAGCCCCCCTCAATCCCCCACTTCATCCCAGACACCCCAATACCCTGCGAAGTCGAGCAGTGAAGTGTCCCTGGTCTCTGTTTGCCGGACGCTGGGAATGGGCCAGAGGGGGTGGGGCACCTGCCGTTTTTGCGCCCTCTGTCCGGTAAAAAATTCAGAAAATACCGGCCATGTGTAATGCCCAGTATTTTGTTTTTCCGGCTGGGCGCTGGACGGAAGCCTGGTGGCGCCGCCTGCGGTTGCGTGCTGAAGCCGGGCGGTGCGGGGTTTTTTGTATGCCCGACACGCGTGTTCTTTTTTTTTTTCTCAACAAAAATTTTTAGGCCGGGTGTTTGGTATTTTTTGGGAGAGCATCTGGCAGCCCTACTGGCGGCCGGGGCTCCGGGTAGCCCTGGGAATGAGCTACGTTAGCATGAGGCGGGGCAGGAACGAAAGAGCTGGAAGCTCTGGGCTTGGACTGGCCTGTCCCACGTCTCCTCTCTTCCGCTGCTCTCGTCGCCTGCGTGCAATTCCTAGCTCCCAGCGCCGGCTTCTCAGCTCCGCCTTCACTGGCACCAGCCAAGCGCACAGGGCCCCGGCCCCGCTGCTCCTCCTGCCGGGGCGCTCTGCTTTCCCGGCCCTGGGCCTCAGAGCTCAGCTAGAGCTGCCCCAGCAATCAATGCCCCACATGACAGTGCCAGAGGCTACAGAGACGCGCCCAGCGTGCTGCTGAGCAGATGGGGGTGTCGGCAACAGGCCTCCCTCTTGTGCGTCATGCCGGCTGGGGCTGGGGCTGGGGGGGGCGGCTCTTCCTACGGGAGAATCACTCAGGAGGAGGGACCCCCCCCCCATCAGCAGCTTCCGCCAGCTTGGGGTGTAGGTCAGAGCGAAGGGGGGTCTATGGCCACGGCTGAGCAACCCCTCTGGGCATCGAGCTGCAAGCCCAGGTCTGCAATTGCTGCTGCTCCTAGGCAGGAGTCCTTGAAGGGGGATGGGAAATGGGACCCCCCCCCCTCCCCTGCCAGAGCCTGTCTGAGCTTTGGAAGTGCTGGCGGCGGAGGGGGGGCAGGTGCTGAAAGGCTCCCTGGTACGGAGCTCCAGCGGCTGGGGCAGCAGGCTCCGTAATTGGAAACTCCAGGCCCTGCGGAGACGCTGCGGAAGCAGCTCTGCTTCCGGCTCGTGTCGCTCCCCCAGGGCCTGACGTGTCCCCGGCGGGTGGGTGGGCGGAACCAGCCCAGCCCTGGCGCCCAGGCCGCTCAGCTGCTGCGGTCGCTGTACACACAGGATGGCTCTTGCCGCCGTGCTTGGCCCGAAGGAGCCAGTTTCCCACGGGCTGGGCCGAGCGAGTGCCTGGCTCACAGCGCTGGGCAGGCACCCGCCTGTCAGCCGCTGCCCCAGGGCCTGCTGAGTCCAGACACCCTGCAGCCATCTCCCCCTCCAGGACGGGCGGGCGCAGGCCCCTACCAGGCCCCCAGCACGTCACCCTGGAGCAGGGTTCCCCAATACGGGTCACCATTACATTTCAAAAGGGTCGCCAGGTGTCTCCCCAGGTGGCTCTGCCCCCTCCTCCCCCGGTTTTGAACTGCCCTGGGTCACCGAGTCTTCCTGAATTGTCAGAATGGGTCCCCGTCTGGGAAAGGCTGGGAACCGCTCGCTGCCCAGAGGGAAGAGAAATGCTTCCCCCTCCCCACAGGTTGGGGCGGTGCCCCTCTGGGAGCCTGGGCACGTGGAGGGAAGCGGCCTGAATGTCCTGTATCCGCAGTCCTGCTCCCCGCCCGCTCCCCCAGACTCGCCCTGTGCTCTGACATGTCCTGGGGGCCTTCGGGCAATTCTGGCAAGGGAGATCGGTCCTGAGGGAGCCGCCCTGAAGGGGGTCTTGGCCACCAGTAGAAAGGGCTGCTACAGCCCCTCCCCCAAGAACCCCCCGGCCAGCAATAAGGTCCTTGCTATTTGCCAGCTGCCTCCAGCACCCCTGGGAGTCCTTGAGCCAAAATAACACGACACCCCCACTCCCAGCTGCAGGCAAAGCGCGTGTCCCTGGTCCCACAGCCACGGTACAACTTCCCCGTCACCCCCCCTCCAGATCAAATGGCACTGCCCCCACGGGAACCCACTTCCCCAGGCTATGGTGGAGGCTCCCCTGAGCCCCAGGCCCCTGTCTCTGTCCTGTGCAGGGGTCAGGGCAGGCTGCTGCTGCCCAGGCCACCAGACGTCCCTGGATGCGGCCCCCCAGGCCTGGCCCACAGCAGGGAGACTGGAGCCGCTGCAGCTTTCAGCTCAGGGGCCAACAGTCTGGCCCGGAAGCAGCAGGTTTTAGCCCTGGCTCATGCGGGAACATGGCGGATTGAGGTGGCAGCCGTGTCTATTATCTCTGCAGCTCGCGGCGAGTCACGAGCAGGAAGCACTTTGATGCCACGTGAGCCGAGTGCTCGGAGCTCTGGGAAGGCCACTGGCTCATGAGAAACACTCACCCGGAGCCCCTCTAGAGTTTATCAGCCTCAGACTGAAGAGTCATGTCAGACCTGCAGGAACAAACCAAAGTGAGGGGCAGGAAGCGATTCGCACCAACGGGGAGAGGAGGAAAGAGTGTTGCTGGAAGCCCTGGAGAAGAGCCCCACCGAGGCACACGTTGATTAGCTGCACTGGGAGGGCTAAGCTGAGGGGAGATTTTATCTGGTGTTTTGCCCTGGTTCTTACCGGCAGTCTCAGGGCCCTTGCAGTCATGGGCCTCAGTTCTGACCATCCTGGAGTAACTCTGGATTGACACCAGTGTAAATGACTCAGGGTGCTGACTCTGCATTTACACTGGTGCAACAGATCAGAAGCAAGTCCTGCTAGTGCACATGCTGCAACCAGCCACATGCACACTGAGGCTACGTCTACACTGCACGCGCGTTCTTGCACAAGTAAATTTACAGTCTAGTGTCGGAAAACAGGGCTTCTTGCGCAAGAGTTATTCCTCTCCCCACGAGGAATAAGCCCTTTGCGCAAGAGCTCTTCCACAAGAGGGCAGTGTGGATGGGCAACAGGGGTTTCTTATGCAAGAAAACACTATGGCTAAAATGGCCATCAGAGCTTTCTTGTGCAAGAGAGTGTCCACTCTGCCATGGCCACTCTTGCACAAAGAGCTTTTGCACAAGAACTCTTGCGCAGAACAGTTCTTGTGCAAGAAGCCTGCAGCGTAGAGGTAGCCTCAATGTACTTTCTCTGTTACAAGATGCACAGTTCATACCTTTGAAATGATGGACAGACACTTGTACACACACATTTACAGCTGCGTGTGTGCTAACCTCACATGGCTGGATCCCCACCGACGTCAGGGAAAGATGCACGTGTGTTAAAGCAGGTAGGTCTGGCCCAGGGCTTTATATATAGCATAGAGATCAGACACACGCACGATTCCATGCACAAGAAAAGCACGAACCCCACAGTCACTGCGAGAACTCTTGCATGCTCTTAACGCTCATTAAATGCTAATGGTGAAGCCCGAATGCTCTAGCTGCACGTACATTAAGAGTGAACTCTAACCTCCCCCAGGCATCTTTTATGGTTTCATGGCTCACGAAGCAGAGCGCAGAGGGTTTTTTTAATTTCCCCATAACCATTAGGAATATCTTGGTCTCTACTCCCCCGATTTGCTGGAGAGCCAGTCAGACTGGCCTGTGCCCCTGGCCGAGACCTGGGTTGCAGCTGTCACATCCCGCACTAGAGAGGTTGGGATGTTGAGTCTCAGGTCAGTACTTTCAGGGCTAGGAAAACTGCCGCCGTGATTTGACCCTCGAGATGTCGTTCTCCATCAGCCTCGGCTGTCCTCCCCACAGCCGCACTGCCTTTCCTCGTGCACGTGGCTTTAGAATCAGCCTCTCTCTTGCTCACGAGCGAGAAGCTGCTCCCCAGCACGGGCGCTGTGTCTCCAACAGAGCACAGACACTGCAGCACTGGTCCACGTGGCACTGCTGTGGCGTATGTCTAGACTACATGGCTCCATCGACGGAGCCATATAGATGAGGTTTCTAGACATAGGGAAATGAAGCGGCGATTTAAATAATCGCCGCTTCATTTACATCAAAATGGCTGCCACGCTGAGCCGATCAGCTGTTTGGCGGTACTGCGCGGTAGTCTGGACGCTCCGCGGTCGACAAGGGAAGCCCTTGTTGACTGCCCCGTTATGCCTCGCGGACAAGGGCTTCCTTGTCGACGCGAGCGTCCAGACTACCCTGCTGTGCCGCCAAACAGCTGATCGGCACAGCACAGCAGCCATTTTGATGTAAATGAAGCGCCGGTTATTTAAATCGCCGCTTCATTTCCCTTTTTCGAGTACACTAATTACATGGCTCCGCCGACGGAGCCATGTAGTTTAGACGTACCCTCTGTGCTGGCTACATGCTGTAAATCCAGAGGGCGTTTGCTGGGCTAGCTCTCGCTTTCCTGGCTTCGGAGGGGAGCTGAGTGAGTCTGTAACAGGAAAAAGGTAAAAAACAACCAAGAGTCTAATAGCACCTTAAGGACCAACAAAACCTGTCGATGGTTTTATCTAACGTGTTGTTAGTCTGTAAGGTGCGACTAGTCTAGTTGTTGTTTTTTTATGTTTTTTCTAGCTTTTCTGGCATTTCCAAGGGCTGGTCCACACCCCTTCCGACGTCGATGTCTCTTACGTGGCTTGGGCGTGGACCCCCCGCCGAACGATGTGACGCCGACATGAGCACTGGACACACCAGCCCTACGTCAGCTCCTGCCTCTCCGGAGGCAGAGTAATGCTCCCTGTGGCACAGCTCGCCTTCCCCAGGCGCGGGGCAGTGCCGTGGCAAAGGGGAAACGGTTTGGAAAAAGAAGAGCCAGTCAGCAGCGAGAATGGGGAGTGAAGTGACACTTCTTGGCATCGGAACCAGCCGGGTCTTGGTCCCGGCCTGGCTTTCTACCCCTGCCTGGCAGGTGTGGGCCAGAAGCACATCTCACTTGCCTCAGGGAGCCTCCCTCACCCCGTAGCTAACTCGCGACACGCCGTGTGGCGCTGCATGTCCCGCCAGCACCCAACCGCCAGGCTGCGACTCTGCCCACTGCCCTGCCCCCGACTAGCGCCTGCTGGGGCTGCCGCACCATCCCTGCTGCTGCGAGCTCCCTCACAGCCAGTCCTGGCCACTTCGTCTCCTTTCCGCTGGTCCCACAAAGCACCGTCTGAGTGTGGCAGCCATGGACAACCCAGACAAACCGAGCGAGCTTTACCACTGAGCCTCGTAGCGGCTCCTGGGGCCGGGCTGCTGCTGGCGTCTTCTCACACTCGGGTCTGTGTTCACGGTCTCCTGCACGGCCTGTTCTGGAAGCAGGAGACAGGGAAAGATCCATCTCTGGCTGATGAGCTCTGAGACTGCCTGGCAGTGCCACCCCCTCGGGTTAACCACTCCTGGGGGCTAGCACTGGCGTGTCTGGCGTCCCTGCTGCCTGAGACGAGCTCCGGCAAGCCCATGGACCAGTCCTGGGGCTCCTTTATCAGTTCATTCAGTGACAGAGCAGCGGCCCTGGGGAGAGCCCTGCGCCACCCCTCTTCCCTCCGGCAGCATGGGGGGCTCTCCGCGGGCTCAGGCCCAATCACAGCCCACAGTGCCACTGGGCTCTCAGCGTGCGTGGGAGCTATGGCTCGACCCCCTCTCCTGGGCGCTTTGGCCAGCACCGCCGCACCATGGCACCCCCTTCTGCAGGCCTGTGCTGACCCCCCCCCCAGCGAGGGAAGCACCTGAACTCGTTCCCAGGGCTGTGCCGGAGCAACACGCGACAGACCCAGGCAAGGGACTTGGGCAAACCAAACTACTAAGCAGAGGCGGCGGCGGAGTTCCTTCCCTTCCACACGTGCAGTCCCAACTGCCGTAGAAGCTGATCCAATGAGGTTCACTGGACACACGGTGGGTCAGATTTGGGCTTTTCCTGTGGCGCCCGGGTGCATGGCTCATCGGCTAAGAAGGGAGGGAGCCCAGCTGGGGAACCACTTGCTAAGAACAAGATCGCAGTGGGCAGGAGGGGAAAGGTGAGTGAGGCAGAGTCAAGTTGAATATGGGCGGCGTGGGGGGGAGCTTGCTACCAAGGATTGGTTGCTGCAAGGTAACCCAGCCAATCCCCAAAGGAGCCCTGCAACGCCCCGTGGCTGCATGCGTCTCATGCAACAGGGGTGTGAGACCGGGGCTGTGTGGTGGGGCCTGTGCCAGGCACCGGGACCTCAGTGACGAGGACTGGCATCAAAGCGCTTGGGGACCCGAGGGGACGAGGTCTCCCAGGTGCCCCAGGGTCAGGGTGCCGTGCCAGCAGGTAACGTTTGGTTCATGGGCCATGGAGCTTGCTGCCCTGGGTGGCAGGGGCGGGTTTACGGTTCAGCGTGTTCCCAGGCACTGCCCAAGTCAGCTGCAGTAGGGGCTCCCCAGAAGGCGGCAGGAGAGGACAAGCCATGTGCAAAAGGGAATCAAGGGGCAGTGCTGAGTGCGCACTAAGGGTGCTGAGCAGTGGCTGACCTGCGTGGCTCGGCTGGCTGCAGCATGGATGGTATTAAGTGAGGGAAGAGGAAGCCCAGACTTAGTTTCAATGTACAGGAAGCGCTGCATGCAGAAGGCGAATGCTCCTGCCCTTCACCCACCCCCACAGGAATGAGCCAGGACTTCCCTACTCAAGTTCAGGCCTTTCCTTTCTCTGGATTTACTGTCTCCCCCGGGAAATCTCTGTTCACTGAGCTGCAGCAGGACTCTGGGCGCCACAGAGAGCAAAGCTGGTGTGGTCGGGCTGTTGTTCCCTCTGCATGCAGCAGATGAGAGGACTCCAGCCAGCACGGCCATGCCCGTGACATCACTGCACAGCCAACTCACCAATTTCAGCCAGGATGTTCCCGGGGCCTCCAGGGTGAGCTGCCTTGTCCTGTTCAGAAACACACACAAACCGCAGAACAAGACACATCAGCACGGCTGCCTTCTGGCCCACACAGGGTTCACTCCCCCCCAGACGAGTGCTGACCCCATTTTCGGTTCGCGAGAGGCGGTGCGGCTGCACAGGACTTCCTGGCCACAATTAGGCTATGTCTAGACTACAGCCCTCTTTTGAAAGAGGGATGTAAATTAGACAGATCGAAATTGCAAACGAAGCCGGGATTTGAATTTCCCGCGCTCCATTTGCATAATTGCGTCACGGCTTTCTTTCAAGAAATGCTATTTTGAAAGTGAAACTGCGGTCCAGACGGGGTTCTTTCAAAAGGAAAAGCCTTTTTCGAAAGATCCTGCACTCCTCAAAAAATGGGGTTTACAGGATCTTTCGAAATAGGGGTGTAGGTTAGCCATACCCTTACAGTGCACACCAGGGGGCAGCTAGACTGTGATAAAACCCCGCGGCTGACTCGGGCTGCAGGGCGTCTGCGGGTGTTAGACATCCAGGCCTCCTCTGGCGGCTTAGGTGTAGGAAATGGCTGCCCTGTGAAGAGAGGCTGAGACTGGCAGAGCCCTCAAATCCCAGGGACAGCTGTGTTCCAGCCTCAGGCGTTGATGGCAATATCCATGGCTCGGTTTTGCGGCTAGAGATGCAGATGCGGATACAAATTCTGTATCCACACAGGGCTCTAAAGACTGGGACTTTTAAGCTTGGAAAAGACTTGACTAATGGGGGCTATGACAGAGGTCTATAAAATCAGGACAGGGCTGGAGAAAGTAAATAAGGAAAAGTTATTGACTTGTTCCCATAATACAAGAACTAGGGATCACCAAATGAAATTACTAAGTAGCAGATTTAAATCAAACAAAAGGAAGTATTTCTTCACACAACACACAGTCAACCTGCGGAACTCCCTGCCAGAGGATGTTGTGAAGGCCAAGACTATAACAGGGTTTAAAAAAAAACTAAACACATAACTGGAGGATAGGTCCATGGGTGGCTATTAGCCTGTTTGGACAGAGATGGTGTCCCTGGCCTCTGTCAGAAGCTGGAAATAGGCGCCAAAGGATGGATCACTTGATAATTTACCTGTTCTGTTTATTCCCTCTGGGGCACCTGGCACTGGACACTGCTGGCAGACAGGACACTGGATGGGATGGACTTTTGGTCTGACCCAGTGTGGCCGTGCTTGTGTTCTGATCTGTAGAACGGGTACAATGGATCCGATGTCCATTGTAAAGTGCTTTCAGAGCTATGATAAAAGTGGTTGGTATTAACTGGAGCAAGGACAATCTTTACTGGGTGGTCTGGATGGAATTGAGCCCACTGGTAATAATATGTGGAAATTCGATATAGCTTTGCCCTTCTGGACCAACTTCATCCTATTGTCTAGGGACGGCCTCTAGTCCTGCCACCTGCTTTCGGAGCCCCCTCTCAGTCTGTTGCTCTTTCGGTAAGAGCACCAGGGGAGGGAGGACTGCTTGCCATTCATGTCACACTAGCTGTGGCAGGCATCTCGTGTGAACCCCCCACGTTCTGTTTGTTTCCAGGTGCTGCTGGGAGCTAGCTGGTTGTTTGATGCCTCAGCCCTGGAGTCTGGATTTGGCACTAGCACAGAAAACACGCACCGACAATCTGGGACTGACCTGGGGCGGGGAGGGGGCAGTTCAATTTCCCATCCCTTCTAAATGTCTCAAAGGGGCTTCTGGAGTAGGTGTTGCTATTGCTCCTGCCGGGCCCCCACTGCCCATCTCCACCTGTGTGGTGGGTCTCTGGAACTCTCCCTCCCTCCCACTCGTACCGTGGAAGTAGCCGCTAGGTGAGAACCTAGAGCGTTCAGACAAGCTGGAAGTCGGGTGCAGAAGGCTGGCTCAGCCTGGACTAGCCCTGGGAGATGGTGAACAGAGAGAGGCAAAATGCAGCAGAGGTGGTATAATTACAACTGACCTTCTCCCCATCATTGGCGGAGATGGGACATGACATTCAGGTGACCTTTTGGGTTCTCGGCTTCCAAGGGCGCCTGCATTTCGGTAGCAGTTGGGTGGAATATCATGTTGGATGGGACTGGTGTAGCCTGACATTCCTGCAGGGCCTGGCTGTAACTAAATAGAGCCCACGCTGAGCGGGACATGAGACATCAGCCTTCCCTGGAGGAGTCCTAGACTCCTCTCCGCTGCTCACAGAACGCGCGCGGTCCAGCCCCGCCCCGGCACTCCAGGGGTGCGCTCGTCCAGCAGGCCCAGAGACTGGAATAGGCAGAAAGCGAGGGTTGGCTCCAGAGCAGCAGCAGATGCGCTCAGGGGTTTTGCCAGTGACTTCACTGATGGGTCGCGACATACTAATGTGGAGCCCACTTCGGGACTTTAGAAACACGCAGGAGCAAACTCGGGGAGGAGTCAGCAGGTCTTGCCAAGAGCAAAGATTTCACAGGAACATACAAGAGGCCGAAGCACCCCACAAAAGGGCCAGATACATTGTCGGCGTTAAAGCCAGGACTCCAGGTGGAGGCAAATGCTGACTGAGGAAGAAGGGTGATGCCCGTCTAAAGGCACAGGCTCTGGCTCACCCCCCTGCTTGGAAAGAGCCTTCTCACATGTCTACTGCCTAAAGCAGCTTACTCTAGCTCGGGGATTGCTCTCCCCTGCCTCTGCCCGTCTCCCTCTGGGACAGGGCGCTATTTCAGGGCCCTCTCGACTCCATCATCAGTTTTCACTGGCACTTCAGCTGCCTAGAGCCCAGTGACAGATATACGACTAGCTGTAAATCTGTCACTGTGAGCGCTGACATAAACACTTCATTACTGCGTTTTGGCAAGCTGGCGGCTGGGCGAGATTCCAGTCCGCTGCCCACCATTAGAGGGGAACTTGAAGCCTAGTTTGTCAAAACTGGGTTAATTTTCATTGGCTGGCTGAAACAACCTGCTATCTTGGTTTGACCTAGAATTCACCTTATATGTTCTTCCAGCCTGGAGCTTCTCTTCCCATCTGGCAGAAACACCAAGGTCTACATGTCCAATACACCTGCTTAGTCCCTCATCGGCTCAGCCTACGAAACAAGCCTATTTTTGACAGCTACAGCTCTTTGGGGTGGATCTAATTCCAGTATGATTCCAATGATGAGACGACAGACTAGCATAACTAAGGCAATGTCTCTTGGGAGCAAAATCTGGAAAGAAAGCTTGAGCCATATAGTTTCTTTCCTGGTGCACAACGGGGCTAACAGACTCAGATTTTCAAATAGGCTCTTGGCTGGTGGATCTAGCAACTGGCCCTTCTACGATCCCATCTTTGAAACATGCTGCCCCTTGTTTGACCATCAGACTTTGAATGTACGTCCTTTGCAGGCCAAGCTGGCTTGTTCACTCTCTATTTTGCCTAATGGGGAGGTTGTTGAGTTTTATTCTGTAGATGAAGTCTATGCTGCCTGACGTCAGTCATGAGAAGACAGATGTGTTGTTTTGACTTGCTAACCATGCATCTAAAGGCAGCCAATTTCATAACAAGCAAAATAAAGTTAGCAGTGAGCCGTGACCAGGAGAAAAACAAAACGAGCAGCATTATTCACTGCTGGAAACCTGTGCCCTGCATTCGATAATAAGTGTCCAGAGTTGGCGCTTGATTAAAAGTGTGAAGTCCGACAGCCCGTGGGACTGAAACCCTCTGGGTGTTCACCCAAAGGTCTGGCATGGACGGGAACAGTCTCTTTACTAACGTTCTCCTTGGGCTCTGCAAAGATTGTCCTCGTGTCAGGTAGCACCTGTGGTGATGTGCTTGTGATGAACTAGACCGAGATCATAAACAGTCTCAAAAACACTGGCGGGTTGGATGGCAAGAACCTTCAGTCACTCTCCACCTAGTGGCCTCTGAAGCAGCAACGCCGAGGTCAAAGGCTCCTTATCCCCTCTGTGGAACACAAGCACCTGCGTGGCTGGACTTTGGTTACTGCTATTTACTTTACTTCATTGGGAAAGAGTGTGGCAAAACAAAGAGCTGAGGGAAAAAGACACAAACTGTGGAGCTCCCCTCTGATGCTAATGGCAAGGACCTTTCCTCTGGAGAACTATTACAGTGCACAACAGGCACCCCGGTTGTATCTGTAGCATCAGCATGTTGGTATACGGATCCCCAAGGAGGCCAACCATCACCCTGCCTCAGTGCTAATGCAACAACCACAAGAACTTTACTCAGCACAAGTTAGACATGAAGTTAAAATTCTTCCTCCAAATTAAAGCTGTATGAAAACGAAGGGAGGAAATTGGGGTGGGTGAATCTACTGGAAAGACCCCCCTGGAGCTGTGGGTCAGGCCAAAAGTGCTGATATCCAGGCCACAAGTCAGATTGCCCTCTCCCACAAGTAAACCCATGGATCCTGCATGCGGGGAGCAAAGATTCTCTTTGGGGCGTATCCTGAACATTATGACAACTGCTTACAGCAATGCCAATTTGTACCTAACAGGTTCTGTTCAAGAAATGCTTCTTAAGCTACAATGTTGCATGAACAAAAGTGTTGTGAACAAGACCCCAGAAGTCATTCTTCTGCTCTGCTCTGCATTGATCAGGCCTCAGTCGGAGTGTTGTGTCCAGCTCTGGGCGCTGCATTTCAGGAGAGATGTGGAGAAACTGGAAAAGGTCCAGAGAAGAGCAACAAAACGATTAAAGGGCCAGAACACATGAGCTATGAGGAAAGATAGAAGGATTTGGGTTTGTTTAGTTTGGAAAGGAGAAGACTGAGAGGGGAACATCAGAGCTGTTTTCAGGTATCTAAAAGGTATCTACAAGGAAGAGGGAGAAAAATTGTTCTCCTTGGCCTCTGAGGACAGGACAAGAAGCAAGGGGCTTAAACTGCAGCAAGGGAGGCAGGTTTAGGTTTGACATTAAAAAAAACTTCCTAACAGTCAAGGTGGTGAAACACTGGAATAAGCTGCCTAGGGAGGTTGTGGAATCTCCATCGCTGGAGAGATTTCAGAGCAGATAGACATCTATCGGGGATTATGCAGAAGGTGCTTGGTCCTGCCGTGAGGGCGGGGGACTGCACTTCATCTCTCAAAGTCCCTTCTAGTTCTATGATTCTATAGAAGTGTCTTTGGTGCATCCACAGTGACTATTTTACAAATGGGATGGTCAACCACTCCACAGTTCTTACAAAACTCAGGCTTTAGTAATGAAATGTTCCCCCTACTTATAGCAGCTTAACTGGCTATGGCAATAACAGAGTCATACGCTTTTACAAGTCTTCAATGTTACGATTGTGGCAATGGCCCAGACTTAAAGATCATCCATTATCAGATACCAGAAGTCAACAGCAGCTGTTCTTGAAAGTTACCAGCTTTCTTGGCATGCAAGATAGTCTGACAGGGGAGAAGGGACATCAGCAGATAGATTAGCTGAATACTGCCACTGGAGGGCCCAAGCTTTCCCACTGGCACTGCTAGAATCAGCCACATTGGAAACATGGAAATCTTGCCAGGAAGAGCTGCATCCCCATCAAGCTGAGGCTTCTTGTCTCTGCGGTGGTGGCCGTTCCCTACATTAACACTGGAATTACACTGAAGGCTTCTGGCTAACCAACAAAGAAGCAGCCTGCTGGTCTTGGCCCTGCGCTCATTCCGTGTGAAGTCAGCAGCGTTGCCAGGTGCTGCAGTAGGAGCAGGTCCGGTAGTTTACGTTATTGACAAATGCTTATTCAGGCTGTAACTAGGGATGTAAAAAATTAAAAAACCTACTAACCATGTAACCGTTTCAGTTGCAGTTACACGGCCACTGGCCCCGTGGGCTCCTGGAGGCGGGCGGGGAGAGGGGAGAGTTTCTGCTGTTTTCACTGACCATGCACATCCCAAAACAAAAGAGTGGAGGTGATGCTCAGAGGCACACAAGACAGTTGTGTCAAGTGCCCCAAGACAGCCCTAAAAAGTGCTGATTTATGGCATTAAGATGGTGAAAAAAATACTAGTTTTGGGACAAATGAAAGGAAGCCAGATGCACAGTGTTTCTAAACCACAAAACCAGGATGACAGCATTTCTTCACACTCTCAATTGCTACAAACACGTCTATAAACAAAACCAATCCATCTTTCCACTGGATAAACCAGAGTACATATTCAGATATAGATCTCTGCCATTTTCAATCTACAGAAGAGGTAAAACCAATAGGATCGACTTCAAAACAATATAATATGCCAGGGAATTTGCTGTTATCTGAATGATTAGGTCTCTCAATACACACTGCATGAAATAATCTCACATTTCGGATATCCTCAACCGCTACCTCTCTTTAGTCAGACTATTTTAATCCATAAATAGCCAATCTGTCTGCTGCTGACAACTGGGATTTAAAATAGGATTTCTTAGTCAGCTGCTCAGAGCCTAGCTAACTGAAAAGGCAGCCTGCAGTGGTGACTCATAGCAAGGGAAGCTGGGAGCATCTCCTGCTGCTTTGACAAGAAATGGGATACTGAGATCAAGTGCCTGTCTACTCCTCTGGGCACCAGGGACTCAGCTTTTAGAAATATCCCCTCCCACCCCCCCGAGGAAAGACTCTGTTATCTCACAACCGGGGTATTGGCAATGGAAGACGTACGTCCCTCCCTCAACAGCTGCGAGCAGAGAGTAAGAGCTTTGCAAAACTGCCACAAAACTCTCTCAGCCCAAGCACAAAAACCTGACTTCTTGTGATGAGAACAATGATTTATAATGTAGAAAGGTAAAGGATTTGTCCCCAATGCCTTCCAATAATTACTTGCCCACGGTGAGGTGAATTTTATACAACAGCAGCTTTCATATTTTTACAAGTTAGGAGTCACTCCAAAACAATAGGCATTATCACTGCACAGAAGGGCCGATATATAATCGACATTATACCTGCACCAGGCAAGAATGGGCGTCAGCAGAGCATCTGTATATGCTGGGCCAGATCCTCTGCTGGTTTAAATGGACACGAACACATTGAAGTCTAAGGAGTTTTGCAGACTTGTACCAGTTGAGGATCTGGTCCATTGTTTCTTAAAATAATAATAATAAAAAAACCCTAGTTACTTATATTGCTTAGTACATTCAAAACTAAAGTGGATTTACCAGCGTCATACACAGACACACGGGAAATATCTACATCCAATACTCCCTGCATGGAGCATAGGGATAACGGTTGGATCTTGTTGAAATATAGCTTAAGAGAGTGTGCGTGCGTGTCCCCACCGACCCACCACTCATATTGAGTCCTACTGGAAATATCTCAACCAAGTGCTGACACAGACATTCTGGGGTGGCCTCGCTCCATTACCTGACCCCTGTGCTGGCTAGATGGGTGCGTGGAATGTCCTGGCCCCTGGCCCATTTCACAAGATGCGTCAGGTGCTTTGTGATGGTGAGGGGCTTCTGCCTTTGCTGGTTTCGGCTCATGGTGGGTTTCCCTTTTTCTAGCATCTCTGTCATACAAGATGCTGGTCAGCTTCTCCAGGGATTTCTCCATCTCTTCTTCCGTGTATTCCAGATGTTTGCCGGGACCACTGGAGTAATAGGTAGCTGGTGCCCGGGGGCTTGGTGTTTCTGTAACTTTCTTTGCCGCCTCCAAATCTGGGTCACGCCTCATTAAAATAAGCACCAAGATAAGCAAGAAGAGGCACAAGTAGACAACCCACACTTCTTCCATCTCGGCACTTAGATACTAGAAGACAGGTGCCTTAGCTAGACCTTAGGGAGAAAGAGTGAGCTGCCAACCACCACAAGGATTCAATGCAAAAGACTCACTGTTTTCACTGTCCAAGGGAAAGTTCTATTAAGAAGATGACCCAATAATTAAAGCACCCTGCTAATTTACCTAGAAAAAAATTCAAAAACAAACAAAAACGTAAAGTAACTTAGCATAAAAAGCTTCCTTCAGATGGAAAATACCAAGAAAGAAAATAGCATAAGCAGTAAACAGACAATAAAACAGATACTTTCTTCAAGAGAGAAAAATAAAATTTCTTCTACCCCTTGAATAAAACAGTTTCAGTGGAAAGTTACAAGCTCATGTCCTGAAACAGCTCTTTAGAGTCCTGAAACATCAATTTTTTTATTGGTTTCAAATGTTTAGCTGAAGCCTCTTACAGGTGGGAATACCTTCAGGGGAAGAGAGTCTCAAAGAGTCCTAGGTCAGGAACTTTGCAGCCAGAGTTTCTATGTGAAATCAAGTAGCCCAAGTCCAATTCTTCTTTAGTGTCTGAATATTAAGTATTTTCTTTTATTATGTTTCAATCAAGTATTATTTCCTTTGCTCTTGTTTTAATTAAACATCAAGGGTTTTTTTGATTGATTAAAAAATAATTCAGGGTTCATTTTTAATTGAAGATATAAAATGTTTTATCCCTCAGTGGTTGGTAAGTGCAGGTTTTTCTCCTCTCCTGAGTGCTATTTAAAAAAAAAAAAAAGATTAAATAACCGAAGTGAATGCTACGCAAACTGTTACTTTAGATAAAGATCCGGGGGTGTGACTTCAGGTGGCTTCTCTCTCTGCTGGCCCTGGGCAGAGGCAGTCAAAGCAGATGATGGAGGTGGTGGCTGGAACTCCAGATAATTCCAGATGCACCCAGCTTTGCATGGAGCCCAAGATCCTCTGCTGAGTGTTCTTCAATGTCTAAGCAGGGAGATGCTCTGCTGGCCTACCTGATTACTTCATGCACCACAGTTCCCTCCTTCAACCAAGCCGGGAAGAAGCAGAGGGACTGCCTGGCCAATCAGCTCTTAGCATTGGGTCTCACGACCAAAATGGAAACTGAGAAAAGGAGCTGCCAGCACTGGACCAATCAGGGAGCAGGGAAAGCTCTCGGGGACCTGACTGGAATGGGATTGTGTGCCAGACCCCTTGCTGGGGATCTTATTACAGAGGAAAGTGCCAAGCCTGGAAGGGGCAGGCTGAGCTCAGGTCTCAGCTGCCTTTGCCACATAACTCTCCTCAGCTCAATGACCGGCAAAAACAACTCAATTTCTTTGTTTCCAGCCCTGGGACCCAACTCCTGCTTCCAGCTGAGGGCTGTTTCGCAGAGAAGAGCAGCCTGGCTTTTCCCACCAGTCACCGACTCTGCACAATGGCAGAGGCCCACCCCAGGATACCAGCAACCCTCCTTGGGTGGTTTCTGGTGGGTGCAGAGCGGGGTGTGGCCTGTAGCAGGGAGAGGAGGTTGCCCCGGGTCCTGAGTCCTCCTAGGGACCTCTCTGCTGGTGGGATCTGACTCTTATGATGAAAATGAACAGCAGGATCGCTATGGAGGAGAATCTGTCATTAGCCTGGACACATGCTGGGGGGGGAGAAAAAAAATACCACGACTTTCATTTATTATAGTGCAAATTACTGCGTTGTACTTGACATCGATGTTTGGTAGGTACATGTAGAAAACATCCAAAACATTCAATAAATGGTATTTTATCATTAACAGCTTGATTAATTGTGATCGCCCTAAGATTTTTATTTCAGTCGGTCTCTGCTGGGCTCTTCCATGTTCTCTCACCTCCACCCAAGCCCCGCCATGGAGCGGACTCGTTCTTCTGGTGAGAGAAAGCCAGGCACTGCCAGTCACTGGCTGCTCAAAAGGAAAGCTTCTTTTTCCAAGACTGACTGTGCTTCCTCCACAGAGCTCCCACTCCCCGTCTGGCCCGGAGAGCAACGAACCAAACTCAACTCCTGTCTTCTCTGGTGGTACCAGGTGCTGCCCCTAGATCACTGGGCTGGCTTAAGTTCATCTGAAGGGTTCTCCTCTCAGGCTACACTCCGAATGGCTCGTGGCCTGTGGGTCCCCCACTCAGAGCAATGTTGAATCTTTGCACGCTGCAGGGGATGTGACACCAACACTGATCAGCATCTGTGAACCCTGGAAGCCACACGATCCATTCATGCCCAACACAGAAAACAAACATTCCGTTGTGTAATGTACCAGTGCTTCTTCCTGCTGCCTTCTTCATTCACACCTGGAAACCCGGATCCTCTTGTTAACATGTTTCTTACTGTACCTGTCTCCTCCTTCCCACCAGAACTGATTTGTGGTATTAAAAACAAAGGCGGGGGCAAAATCTCCCCTTCACAAAAAGATTATCCCATGAAATGTCCATGAAGATAAAAGAAATGCAAGTCCACCTCTTTCCAGCCCGATCATTGGCAAAGGCACTTCCTTCAGGGGCCGAGGCCAGGAGGCCAGCCACAGACTGAGCTGTTCCGTACGCCTGATGTAAGGCAAACTTTCCACTGTGAACCTGTGCACGTTTCCCACCGCACGACCCTTTTCCCTGCTCACTCCCTCTCACCCCTTCAGACTATACAGGCGTTGGGAACCAAGCAAAGACAAGAGACGCTCAGGGGCTTTCCTAAAAGAAGTTAAAGCGGAACTCCTCTTGGCAAGCGGGGAATACGAACGAGCTTGTGCCAGAGGCCTGGGAGGGCTCTGCATGGCTGGGAGGATGAGAAGGGGATCCAGCAGCGCGTGGGCTTTTCCGGGAAGCCTCTGAACGCCTCCTGAAGACATGGCTGCTCCTTCTGCGGGCATTCTCCCTCACCTCCGTGACCTGAGCAGACTTGGCAGCTTCCAGAGGGGAAGAGAAAGACAGAAAGAAAACCATGAATGCTTCTCAGGCACCACAATTCCATTCTCTAGGGCAGCCAGGCCACGGAGGGATCGATACTCCTGCTCCCTTTTGTCAGGCCTGGCTTCCCACCCTGGTCCCTTGCGTCAGCCTGCCTCTTACCTGCCTGCATGAGCTTCAGCTGCTTCTGTCTCTCCTCCTCCATCTTCTTCCTGTAATCTCCGAACATGGCTCGCATGACCTGGCGCTTCTTCGCCAGCACGGCCTTGTCACTGCGCAGGGTCTTGATGGCACGGCGAGCTTCTTCAGCTGAAGCATTGGAAAAGGGAGACAAGTGCACACAAAGTAAACGTCTTGCTTTGCTCTTTCCCTGAACCCCTGCTCCTGCCTCCCTTCCCCTCCCTCCCCTGGTTTACTCACTTACTCACCCTGCTTTGGAGTAGATTTGTGTGTCCTCAGGCCAAGCTCCAGCTGTTCCACACACCAGTCCACTTCCCTCCACAGCTGTTCATCTGACTGCTGCATAAAACAGAACACGGGAGAGGAGGGAAATAAACTGGCCAAAAATTAAAGCAGTGCCCACCTGGGGGACCGATGCCTCAGCAACAGGGAAAGGACTGTGGGGCTTTTCGCCTCAGGCTGGTCTGGGGCAGTAGCTGCTGAGATTCATCTTCTGAGGTGAGTTTGTGGGTCTCAGTCCAGTTCCTAGTGGACAGCTGCCCACCTCACACAAACCCTGCAGCTCTCTCTCAGCCGAGAGCCCAACAACTGAACGGCCACAGACAATGAACCCTCCTCCCTCACACTCTGGGAGGCCAGGGCTGAGGCACAGAAGCTGGGGAGGAAACTCACATGGCAACTTCCTGTGTTGCAGCCTTCACATTCCAGAGCTGCCGACGTGGGACCACTCATGACACCGCAATTCACTGACATTTTAAAGAAAAACGTAACAGAGACTAGAGACTTCAGCGCAGCATTAGCTGATGGCCAGGTGGACTTTAACGATCCCTTAATACAGGACTCACACTGGTTGGTACCTTCAACCTCTTTCTGTGCCATTAACAACCTAGAGACAGGGACTGGGACACAGGAGGTCTTCAGGACTCGGTTCCTGGCTCTAGACAGTCTTGGTCTTAGCCAAGTCAGTGAACCTCTCTGCACCTCAGTCCCACTGTTTGTGCAATGGGGTGCTGGAAGGCCTCGTTATGTGTCTGCAAAGTGCTCCCAGGCGCCCAGACATGGTGCTAGGGAAGGACAAAGCAACATCAACTTGAGCCACCGAGCCCACCCCCTTGGTTAGGTTTCCGGTCACAATGAAGCCCTAATGGGCTAAGCAGCAATAAATGGCTATCCGGTTCCAGCCTGTGCTCCCACACAGATTTAGAAACCCCACGCATACGTTAACTTTCCGTTCCAAGGGCAGTCTGCAGCCTGCACAGTGAGCTTATGTTTGTTTATGAGCCAATTTTCGTACCTGCGAGGTCTTGTCCTGGAGAGAGAAATCTGTGTCTTCACAGCCACCGGCTCCCACCTTCACCTTCCTGTTGACCTCAGCTTCTGCCATCTCCTTCTTACTATTGGATGGTTTCTTTTTCTTCTTCTTCTTGGGTGCTCCAGCTGCTGCTGTCTCCCCTGCTCCAACCTCCTCGACAAGGGCAAGCTCTGGTTTTTGGGTCTCGGAAATGGGGCTCTCTTTCCCTGATCCTCCACCCACACTGCCCATGGCCTCGGGCTTAGCTGGGTCTAACAAAGTTGAATGCTTCATTGGTCCTGCAGATGATGTGTTACCTGATGTCACGTCTTCTGCTAGACTCTCCACTCTTTGGCCTGGAACAACATATGGCATCATGGGGCCATCTTTATCTGGGATGACAAAATTGAAAGCAAACTTGGGCTCTTGTCCAGGGGTGGATAAGCTCAACACTCCACTCCGACCTTCTAGTTTTGAGGAACTTGCACGGGTGGGCCTCTGTTCGGAGCCACCTACCCCCTGGCCCTCTTCCAAAGTTGCATCGGTTGCTTGTGGATCCATCTCAGAAAGTGCAAAGTTGAATTGGAAGCTATTATCAGATGGCGCGAACCAGTTAATTATTGATTCAGAGGTCTGTCCAGATCGCTTCCGATACACCACACTCCCTGAAGCCTGCGCATTCCCTTGCTGTATTTGCGCTTTCCCAGGTTTCATGGCTAGAGAGAAGAGGAAAATTTGCATTTCTATTAATTCGCTGATTTCTTCCCATGTTGGTGCCACATTTAGAACCATTCACTTCTGTAAGAAACACCCAGCCCGTGTGTATGCAGAATGCGATCGTGTTCCGGGGTGGCAGAGCTTTGGTTCTGCTATTTCACTGGCACCAGCAAGGGACTGTGGGTAAAATACCCAGTTCAGCAGAGCTAGCTCGGTCTCCCCTGCCATATGGGACTGCCTAACACACAGAGAGAATGGGGGACAAACTCCACACCAATCTCCCCCACGGATCCCATCCATCCTGCTCAGTGCCATGGTAGGCCTTATTCTCGCTGCCACTAATAGGACTTCCCACTTTATGCACTTCTCCTTAACACTGGGCCCCATCCCACAGCGATGCCACAAAGTCCTGACAGTTTCAGTCTTTACTTCACCCTCAAGCCCTCTTCAGCCCTGGGTTAACACGTGCTTCCAGGCCCCTGCACCCGAATGGCTTCTGACTAGCCCTGTAAAGAACAGGGCGGGGGGAAGAAGGTTTACTCCTCATGGGAATGACTGGACGAGAAGCTTCAAGAAAGACCTTTTGCTAACACCTGGCCACCACATCAGAGGGATCCAAATGGTTCCAGGGATGGCCCCAGCCTCACCTGCCTTCTCCATCCTCTTCCGCTCCTCGGCCATCTTCAGTCGGTAATCCCCGAACACGTGGCTCATCACCTGCCGCTTCTTCACAAAGGGAGCCTTGCGGGAGCGCAGGACCCTGAGGATGTGCTGCGTCTCCTCTGCTGCGTTCCAGAAGCCGACCGACACAAAGAGAACAAACGCATCACAGTGAGTCCCACAAGCCGGGAGGGAAATGACGGGCCTTCTTCTCTCCCCTCATGCAGCTCCTTAGCTCAGAGCAAGGTCTCCAAGTGCCCAGTCGCTACTCTCTGGCTGCACGAAGACTGGAACGGCTGCCAGTCGCGACCCTGGGACACCACCTACAGAATTAGCCCCTTCTCAGTGGCTTCAGGGTCTGTACAAATGGACGCAACACCATGTAATGCTTCCGGGGGGGAAAGCTAATTCTTATGTGCTTATGTGCTCGTTGTTACTGCACACATCTTTCTATCACACCGTCCCTGGCAGGTGGCACTATCTTCAGGGTACTTGTATGACCAATAACACATGGAGCAATGCTCTCCTACAGAAAGGGTCACAGCTCATGCTTCTGTGTAAGCCAGTGGCTGCAGGGTTCAGGAAGGAATTTTGGATCCTCATGCGCACCATGACACACTCAGCCAGGTGCCTTACAAAGTGGTCTCTGCTGGAGGCATGATATTGGGCACGGTGCGTCAACATGTGTGAATCGGGATGGATACAATTCCACTCTTGAAATGTTCCTGACTACATCTGAAGCCAGTATTTTAATGGGCAGCAAAGTTTCTCTTTTAAGTGATTTCATCTTTTTCCAGGTGTGACAGGGCACACTTGTCCCGCACTGGCTGGGGAAGGGTTAACCCTCCTTTGGGGCTCAGGAAGCCACGCCCTACTGGGCATGCTTCGTGTACCTATAAAAGGCTTCGCTCAGCTCAGCTGTGGCTGGCCACCAGGGAGGAGGGCTCCATGCCGCTGGCTCCAGCCAAGGGTCAGCTGAAGCTGGAGACGCTGCGAGCCAGGCAGGTGCCGAGAGACCCAGGGAGGCCCTGCAGAGCTTGCGGTGGCTGCGGACAGCGCAGGCTGGGGAATGCCCAGGGTGCAGCAATGGGAACGACAGCACAAAGCAGCGCTGGGGCACTGCGGCAGAGGCGTGGCTAGTGAACTGGAATTTTGAGTCAGCGTGTTCTGGTCAGAACCTCACCACCTGGGCTGCCACTCCCTTTCCCGTGCATGGGGGCTCCCTTCCCAACTGAGACCACTTTGCCACTAGGCCGTTCTGCCCGCTAAGAGGAGTGAATCTATGGACTCTGGCCACTAGGCCTCACAGCCCTGACAATGGGGGCAAAGCTACTGTCTCTGGCTATTGAAACACTACCCAGCTATTCAGGGCAAGCACGACTGAAGAGAGACGGGAGCACTGGGCTCTGCATTGGATGGGTCTCCCTCACCCTTGTCACACGGGCAACGAGGAACATGCTTAAAAAATAAAGCTACATGTATTTGAGGGGCATCCCTGTTGATACTGCGCAGCTGCAGCCACTGGACAGTGCAGGACTGTATCTCCGCTGAAGCATCAGCTGCAGAGTAAGAGTGATTGAAGCCCTGAGGGGTGAAACCACTGTTGGAGCTGCAAAGCCTTGCAGAAAGCCTGAAGGAGAGGATCGAAACATACGCGGAGGGGCACGACTAAGGGGAAGGGAGGAATGAGGCAGAGGGGCTAAAAGGCCAATGAGGAGAGAAGAAACAATGCACGTGGAAGGAAAGCCCAGGTCACAGGAGTAAGGGAGGTGAGGCAGATAGAGTTTAAAGTGGAACAGAAGTTAAATAAGGCCCAAAGGTTTCACTACATTTCAAATTTAGAATGAATCTCAACTATGATTCAATAGACAGAGCTATTAGAAAGGCTTCTGGGTGAACTAAACCAGCACAGAGCTTAGACTTTAGGCAGAAAACGTGAGAGAGGCAACATACCTTGTTCTGGGGTTGGACTGAGACGCAGGAGGCCTGTTTCCAGCTGCAAAATACACCACTCCAGCTCATCGCGGAATGTCCCTTGGGGAGCCTGGAATATTGGGAAGGGCACACCGGAGACACTATTTATTCCTGAAGAGAGGGTGTAGGTGCACCAAGCTCACACCCTTCCAGTGGACACCAAAAATGGTTGTTCTAAAACGCTCTGGCCTGAGCGACGATAAGAGGGTCACATTGGTTCCATCTGGCCTTCAATTCTCGGAACACTGCATGTCAGTTGCAAAGCAATGGAGAATAAAAGTACTATGGGCCTGCATTAATCCAGGCTCAAGGTGTGTGTGGGGGTGGTGGTTTGTGGTTAAGTTGTTTGAAGCCTATTGATGAGGCTGCTATATCATAGAAGTTAGTGACAGAAAAGATGTGTCAGCTGTCTGTCATGCAGTGCATTTCTACGCGGTCAGGACTTTCCCAGTTCGATGCCCTATTTAATTTAAAGGGCCTACGTAATGGGGTTCCCACCAATCATCTTTGCAAAACAGTCTCCAGCCTAACAGATCTCTCTGTTAGGAGATTATCTCCTTTGTAATAACTTGTACCCCATCTCCACCCAACCTCTCTTGGTTGCATCACCTCATCTGTATCTGTTACAATAGAAAGGCTGGGTATGTCAAACAAAATCAAACAGATACACCTGAACATACATAAATGAGCTACACTGAACAAGCAGAGCACTCCCAAATCCCAAAAGATTAGGGGCAAAATTTTAAAAAATGACTGATCATTTTAGGGGCTCAACCTGAGGTACCTCTATGGGCCCTGAATTCAAGAGGGCAGGAGCTCATCACTGTCTGAAAATCAGATCTCTTTAAGGTGTCTCAGATTGGGTTCACAAAATCACTAGTTAGGTTTAAAACTTTGGCCCGGATTCTTTCTTTATTCCTACCAGAGTGATAAATCTTAGGGCTGACGCTACGTGATTTCCAAGCTTTCACAGAATCACAGAGGCTTAGGCTTGGAAGAGACCTCGGGAACTCACCTAGTCCAACCCCGCGCTCAAAGCAGGCCCATGCCCAATTAATATATTCCTCAAGATTATACCATAGGAAAAAGCTGAAATGAAAATAATGTGTGTAGGTTTAAAGGTACTAATTTAAAGAAGAATCAGAAATTATCTTGGTCCCTTTTCAATTTTCTGAAAGATTTTAAATTAGTTTCATTTTGCAATCACCACCTTTTTACCTGTAAATGGGCAGGGAGCTGGACTCGATGACTTCCTGAGGTCTCGTCCTGCCCTAGGATTCTATGATACCTGAATGTCCTATTGGTAGCAAAGTCCTGTCCTCTGAAGAATCTGTTCCATTGCATTTATCACCACAAACACAAGAGAGCTCTTTAAAAAGCCATGACAACACATTAACCGATGGACACACAGCAGGCCTGCTCATGTGGTGAATGGGGGGGAGCTTTAAGGAGGCAAGACAATGCATGGCAACCTCTGCACAGGGCAGCAGGAAGACACCTTGAAAGATCAGGGCAGGTGGCAGCCTTAATTGTATCAATCAACTTGAATGCAGAAAGCAGAGGAGAGCGCACTGAGCGATTACCTCTTCCATTAGGACAGCTGCCTGGCTGAGGCTCAGCTCTGGAATCCTCCTACGACCTAGAAACACAAGACAGTGAGTGAGCATGCATCAAACCCAGAGGCAGCAGACAGTGACACTGGAAGCACCCACGGGAACACTACCAAGTAACATCTCAGGGATGTGAAAGGAGTAAGGCCACCTCATGGTGATTTCAAAGGGTGGGAGACAAGAAGGGGATCAAAGCTCAAGTGGCTACATGTCCTGTAGAGCAGTGTTTCTCAACCTTTTGTATACAGTACCCCTTTTAAAAAAAATTATAAGTACCCCCAGTACCTACAGTTTTCAGACACGCAAATTTTTTTTCTACCATTGCCACACATTTGTTTAAACAACTTAATCATAGCTGGGCAGGCGATTAAATTTTTGGGTGTAAAAAGTACAAAAATAATAAAGGGCTGTAAAACTTAAACCAAACATTGTTTTCTCCAAATTTCAATTGTGTTGACGTACCCCCCCCCCCCGACTTCTCTCAAGTACCCCTAAGGGTACTCGCACCACTGGTTGAGGAACACTGCTCTAGAGTCCAAGCAGAAGCAAAGAGCTGAGCTTTCCACTGGTGCTCCATCGCTGAGACTCCACCTTCTTCAGCAACCAACAGGAGTCACTGGGGGAGGCTGGAGTGTCAACTGACCAGTTTCCACAGAATGCAAAGTAACTGGTTTTGCCTTTTAATGATTGGATGCTCACTAGGGATGTAATAGTGCAGCCGATTAACTGATTAGCAAAAGCTTATAGGTTAATGCCATAGATGACACATATTCCTTCCCTCCTGCCCCCCTGGGCCAGAACATTCTTTTAGCAGGCTGGCCAGCAGCCTGGCTCAGTCTTGGCTTGCAATGGGTCCAGGACCTACCCCTGCTGCAGAACTGCATTTAAAATGCATTAGGAGCCAGGCAGGCAGAGAGCCCGGTTCAGTTCCGGTTCACGCCGGGACTGGGAGCTCAAAGCCGCCCCCCCGGACAGGGACTGCTGCCACCCCCCACTGCCGCCTCTTTATCAGAGACAGCAGCGCAGGTTTCTAAACTGGCTCCCTTCATGGACCAGCTCCCACGTGGCACCCGGCACTGCTGCTTCGATACCTGTCCGCCGCCCCACCCCCGCCCTAGAGACTAGCCACTAACCGGGAAGATTTCATGAGGTTACTCGACCCTTCCATTAACCGACACGTCCCATCCCGACCGCTCGTGCAACAGCCAACCAGGCTGAGCAGCACAGCTGGCTGCGGCCACTGAGGCTGAAAGCGGGACCCCGGCTCCTCCCTGCGCGCTGGGGCGGGGGCTGCAGAGGGATCTAGGGGGCGGGGCTGCAGAGGGATCTAGGGGGCCGGGGGGCGGGGCTGCAGAGGGATCTAGGGGGCGGGGCTGCAGAGGGATCCAGGGGCGGGGCGGGGCTGCAGAGGATCCAGGGGCGGGGCTGCAGAGGATCTAGGGGTGGGGCTGCAGAGGGATCTATGGGGCGGGGGGCCGGGCTGCAGAGGATCTGGGGGTGGGGCTGCAGAGGATCTGGGGGTGGGGCTGCAGAGGGATCTAGGGGCGGGGCTGCAGAGGATCTAGGGGCGGGGCTGCAGAGGATCTAGGGATCTGGGGGCAGGGGCTGCAGAGGATCTAGGGGCAGGGCTGCAGAGGGGATCTAGGGGAGGGCGGGGCTGCAGAGGATCTGGGGGGGGCTGGGGCTGCCCTCGATCTCGATCCCGGCCCCGCGGGGGTCGCACCGCTGCACTGGGCCGTCCCCACGTGCTGCGCGCGCTGCTGGGCTCGAACCGGAACAGCCCCGCCCCCCACCTCACCTCTCGGTCACGTGGGGTCGGTCCGGCCGCGAATTTCTTCCTCGCCGCGCTGCTGCCCGGCCCCCTGGTTCCGCCGCGCGCCGCGTCCGGGCGGAGCAGCCTCCGGCAGCGCGTCCCCCGCCCAGCTCGGGAGCAGCAGCCGCCGGGGCAGGAGCCGAGTCTCCCCCCCCGCGTGGGGCCCGCAAGCGGAGCAAAAGGAGCCGCGCTAGGTGGGGTGCCGGCTTTCATATTGCACAACCCCCCCGCCCCCTCCTTCCCTTGCACCCCCCCCCTTGCACTGCATCCCCTTCACTGCATCCCCCTTCACTGCATCCCTCTCCTTGCTCTGCATCCCCCTCCTTCCATTGCATGCTCCCCCTCTCTGCATCCCCCTTCACTGCATCCCTCTCCTTGCACTGCATCCCCCTCCTTCCATTGCATGCTCCCCCTCTCTGCATCCCCCTTCACTGCATCCCTCTCCTTGCTCTGCATCCCCCTCCTTCCATTGCATGCTCCCCCTCTCTGCATCCCCCTTCACTGCATCCCCCTCCTTGCATTGCATCCCCTTCACTGCATCCCCCTTCACTGCATCCTCTCCTTGCTCTGCATGCTCCCCCTCACTGCATCCCCCCTCCTTGCGCTGCATGCTCCCCCTCTCTGCATCCCCCCTCCTTACTTTGCATGCTCCCCCTCTCTGCAGCCCCCTTCACTGCATCCTCCTCATCCTTTCACTGCATGCGCTCCCCTCTCTGCAGCCTCCTCCTTCCATTGCACACTGTCCCTCACCCTCATTTTCATGGGTTGGGGCAGTGGGTTGGGATGCAGCAGAGGGTGAAGGCTCCAGCTGGGGGCAGGAGCTCGTGCATGGGGCAAGAAATGAGGGGGGCCTAGGGCCACACAGACATGCTGGCCACTTCCAGGAGCTGCGCAGAGCCAGGGAGCCTGCCTTGGCGCTGCTGACCAGCCTTTTAACGGCAGGGACAGCCGTGCTGACTGGAGCTGCCAGGATCCCTTTTCGACCAGCATTCTGGTTGAAACAGCACACCTGCTAGCCCTGGCTCTACAAGTGTGAGTAGTCCCAGCCCTAAGCCGTGCCTAGTGCTTCATGCCAGAAGAACCAAGAGAAAGACCAACCAGCACCGTGTGCAGGGCTGCCTCAGAACATACTAGTCCTAGGAGGGATTTTGGCTCTTCCCTTATTACTAGATCAGGGGAGCAGAAATGCTCACACCCAGGAACAGAGATCAGTGAAAACACAAGAGCCGTTTAGTGTGCACTGTGCTGCACACCCCATCCGAGTGTCCCCCTCATTTCCCCTCCTGGGGCAGAAGGGCCAGCTGCTTTTAGCAGCACTGGGCCTGGGCAGCACTATTACTTAAGGGAAACCTGCAATTAGAACTTTGTAGTGGAGGTGGGATTAAAAGTTGGGCAGACAAAGCCCCTGCCTCTGCCGTTACTTAGCTGCTTCCAGTTAAGCACATGTGGAAGTGTCCACAAGACTGAGGCCATGGCTCTACTTAGAGGCAGATCTGCCATCAATCAGGCGTCCAGTTAGCAGGTCTGGTGAAGACCCCCTAGTCGATGGCAGAGCGCTCTCCGGTTAACTCAGGTACTCCAGCTCCCCAGGGTAAGTAATGGAAACCAGAGGGGGAGCATCTCCCATAGATGCACTGTAGTAAATTGGCCTAAACCACTGACTTTGGTTACGTTATTCACAGAAGTGGAGCAGCATAACTTAGGCCAGCTTACGCTGGCAGTCAGACGTATCGTAAGGCTTACCTCCAAAAACAGAGATGAGCCTGTCCCTTTACCATTTATTCCCACCCACCCTCTGCCTAAATAAAAATATTCTACTAACCCCAACTGTTAACTGAGAAGTCTGGTCTCTCCCCTGATTTCCTGGCAGAAAACACAACCCTTAAAAACCAAAAGGAACTAGGTTAAAAGTCGCTTCCCTCCCCAAAACTACTCTCCAAGCATTCAGTCACTGGCACTCATTTTCAGTTCAACTATCCCATGTGAACACACACCAAGTGACTGTGACACTCTGCACCCCACAGTCACCAGAGGGGGACGATTATGAGATCATTATGATGCACCTTCTACAAAGGGTCGATGGAAGTTATGATTTGCTGAGTACGATTATCCCATCCGTATGCATGTGTGAATGTTGACTACGCACCTGCATATCAACTGCTCTGTGTAACACCCACAAAGCTTTACACCTAGTCTGGCCAGCATGCTGGGAAGGAACTAGTCAAGCTGAATGGCCCAAGAAAATACACAACTCACAGTGGACCATGGACAAGCCTAGCCACACCTGATGGCCTTTCCTGAGGATGTTCTAGCTAGAATATGGGTAATGGGCTGAGACAGGACTCAGCAAAGCGTGCAAGGGCGTGTCACAAGCTCACATTACACTGGACTCCATTTCGATAGCTGTTTTCACACCAACTGGGCAAGGCACTTGGCTTGGAACACAGAGGTTCCCACTTTGTGGAAGAAACTATAAAAGAGGGAACTGACCCCACCAAGATGCCTGCCTCTCCACTCAGAACACCTGGAAACACCTTAGAACAGACTGACCGGGAGAGTGCTGCTCCCAGACTGGGAGAGGAGTCCTGCTTGTACTATCTAACCGCGTGAGACACTGATCCAAATCATCTTTAGCATATAAGGTTTTGATTGTTTTAAGTAATCTTTGATCTGGCTGCTATCACTTATCAGTTCTTAAAGTCTGACCTTTCTGTAGTTAATCTAGTTTATATTTCACCTAAACAAGTGTAGCATGAGTGAAGTGTTTCGGAACAATCTCAACTCTTTTAAAGGTTTGTGCATATTCCTCCGCATTGAGGAAGGGGCAGACTAGCTCATCGTAATAATCTTTACTGGTCAGGCTTCTCATCTAGGGAAGGACAGTATAATTCCAGGGGCCTGGGCTGGGGGTATTTTGGCTGGAGCCTCTATTGTTGATTCATGCAGTGACTGGCCAAAATATTCATGAACACAGCAGGGTGCAGCCCCTGCCTGCGTAGGCGGCCAAGCCTGGAGGGCTTTGCAGCTTGTCACAACAACAGTGTGATCCACATAGGCCCAGCAGTACCCCGCTTCCAGGCTGTACCCCAGGGGGGTAGGGGAAGGGCACCTGTCACAGTGACCACTGAACTGTAGCTGACCAGCTTGGTCCCAGCCTATCATGCCCTTTCAGTCCACAACATGCTGTGTAGGTACAGGAGCGGGGGAGTGTGGGAGCATTTCAACCATGTGTACAGATAGTTTTATTAATCCTCCGGGTGGGATTGCTGAGAAGTCAGTCTGCACGTCCGACTAATTGTGCGGCCTTCAGAGCGAGGTAACGAAGAAATGTTGAGAAAATTAAACAAAATAGTCTCAAAATCAGGGTCTATTCGACCTTTTTTGGTCCTGGAATTGCCTCCATTCTCCTACAGAGGTTCCTTGGCTGTGAAGCACCACTGGTGAGGTTGGAACCCCAGAGTGGTGCATGTGAGACATCTCCTGTGACCTCAGGCAGCAGGGCAGGGCTCACCTCCAAGGAGTCCCTTTCTGATGTTGTTTCCAGTGAACTTATAAAACACCCCTCACTGAAACCTGCCAGTTTCTTTGCAAACTCAAATTTGCTAAGACGCAGCACAGTTTGCTAAGCCCCAGCAATGTCTCAGTGATCTGAAACAACTCAGAGATGGTCGTATCTAGCTACGAGGGGGCAGCTCAGATCCATTTTCTTGCAGTAGGTTCAGAATCAAGCTCAGCCTAGAACGGAAGCGCGCTTAGCCTTCTACAGAGTCAGAAAGCGAGCCGATCCCGCCAGCGAAGAGACTCACTAGGAGAATGAGCAACCATCTAATGGGGGCATAATGCCATGCAGAGCTTCTAGTGAGGATATAGACCCTGAGAGAACCCTGCGCCCGAGGGAATGGCGTCCCAGTTACATCCCTGCCCTTTGGGATACATTCCCTGCAGCAAACACATTGCACCTCCTCACCGAGGCAAGGAAACTACCCGGCCTGCAAGCTGTGGCAAGCCCCGGGGAGAGGCTAGGCCTGTAGGACCCGCTTTGCATGCGTATATGGCTCAAGAACACCGTGGCTTTCTGCTGCAGAGTGATGTCCATGCACCAAGCAGACAACCCCCTTGCCCAAGCAGCAAGGCAGCCGAGGAGCCAGGAGCTCCTGCTTTTCATGGCTCTGCGCACAGCCCTGAGGGTGCCAGGCAGGAGAAGAGCGGGGCAGGGTCTCGTCCCAGGGAGCGCAAGAGGCTCTGGGTTGGCCTAGCACCTGAGTGAGCCGGTGAGCACCCTGCTTCGGGGTGCAGGACAGCAGGGGTGCAATAGGGACTCTCAGTCCCTGGCTCCCATTGGTGGGTAGAGACAAGGGCCCCTCCGCAGGCCCCCAGCCAGACTGTCACTGGGCTGTTCTAGGCAAGGGGCAGATGGACATTGGGCAGTGGACACTGGGGCACGAAGAGGCGCTATGGGGACAGCCAGAGACCTCCTCTGGGAAGCGACGTCCGAGTTACGTCCTGGGCCGTCTCGCTGACGGAACAGCCCGGAGCCGCGTCCTTTTCCTCTCCAGCAGGGCTCACACCCAGTGCTCCCGAGAGGACGGAGACTCAGGTGGTGCCAGCAGGCTGACCCCAGTCGACACGGCCCTTGGCTCTCCCTGCAGGCAGGGCTGCCAGGATCACACAGCTCATGGGCACTTCCAAGGGACACGGGGGGAAGAAAGGCTGAGGTCTTGGCCAGGCTCTTCGGGAGGAGAGGACAGTGCCGCAGCTGGTCGGGGGGTGCGGCCAGGCTCCGGCCAGTCTCCCCCCTCACATGGCGAAGCTGTCGTGGCTCCAGACCCTCTCGCCCGCGATGAACGTGGCGCGCACGTGCAGGCTGTCGTCCAGCAGCAGAAAATCTGCAGCAGACAGAAGCGAACCCGCGGGAATCAGGGCCGTAGCGGTTACAGCGCCTGCTCCACGCCAGGGGCTTGCAGTGCGGCGGGTTCCCCGCTCAGTGGCAGAGCTGCCCCCCAAGGCTGCCTTCGCCCCGGCTGCTGTGACAGGCACGGGAGGGATTCCAAGAGCCAGACAAGGGGGGCCAAAGGAGCCACTGCCCCACCCAAGTGCCAGGCCACGCAGGAGAGGGCAGCATGTTACTGCGCCGCAGCCCCGCTTGCAGCAGGCCCCGGGCAGGGAGCGCATGGGGGCTGGCCCGGGGGAAGGGTGATGGCGGGCGGGGAGCTACCTGCGTCGCTGTTGTAGCTCAGGGTCCCCTTGCGGCGCTCCATTCCCAGAAGCTGGGCAGGGTGCAGGGATGCTGCCTCCAGGGCTGTCTCCACGCTGCAGCCTGAGGGGAGAACAGCTCCTCGTTACCGCAGCCGAGTCTCGCCCAGGCAGGGCTGCTAAAGCAGGTGCCAGCGCAGGGCCTGCCATGAGACCCAAGCCACCTCTGCAGGAAACGGAACCGCCGGGCGGGCGGCTGCGGCCCATTGACACGCCGGCCCACGAAGCCCTAGCCAGCCACGGATACCCAGCACGGCTGAGGGGCCTGGCGGCGCGGTTCAGACCAGGAACCGTGGAACCGGAAGCTGATGGACCGAAGGTGGCGCGAGGGGACGGGGCCCAGCCGGCCCAGGGAACAATGCGGGGGAGGAACTTTGCCACCAGCATCCCCCTCGTTTCTCTGTCCCTCCCTTCCCTCAGCACAGGCGGAGGCCAGCGGGCCTGGCTCTCATCCGAGCAACCAGACGCTCAGCCGCCAGTTCTGAAAGCCATCCCAGCCCGACAACGGCCGCAGCGGACACGCAAGATCCCCTTCTGCCTCCTTCCCCTCCCACCTCTTATTTGGCTTTTAGCAGCCCCGCCCCTTCCTCCTGGGGCCCCGCCCACTCCGAGAGCTGAGGCTGCAGCTTCGCCCTGGCCCGGCTCTCCTTGGTGGCTGGGGAAAGCCAGGCTGCCACGCAGGGCCCACTGCCTCCCCAGCTGCCAGGCGGGGCCAGGCTCCTCGCCGCGGCTCATTGCTCCCAGGCGGGCGGGCTGCCCTCCCCAGCGGCCGGACGAGCCCGGCTGCTCGCCGCAGCCCCAGCCCTGGGCAGTCGGTCGTGTGGGTAATTTTGGCCTCCATCACCGAGCTCCACGTCCAGCAGGCGCACTGCGTCAGCCCTGCCCTCTACAGACATTCCTGACCCATAAGCGAACCGGGGAGCATCCATCAGAGAGTGACCAGCTGTCCGCCAAAGCCGCATGCCCCCATCTGTCCTGTGCGCTCCCCTCCGCATCGTGGGGGTGTCAGACACAGGGGGAACAAATGCCCTGGCCGGGATGCAAACACGGCCCTTTCCTTTTACGCCAAGGAAGGTTGCTCTGACACAGACAATCTGGAGAATTTTTCCCTCCAAAGGAATGACCCGGAAGGGTTGATGGAGTTTGTTGGGCACAGTCGCTCTGTTTCCGTTTCCGTTTCCGACTGAAATCTCGTGTCTGGTTCTTTCTTGTACCTGATCAACAAGCCTCAGCTTTCAAATGAATGCGTTTGCTTGCCAAGACACCCAGGCCCGGCTGAGACACCCAGGGCCTCTCTGCATCACCCGTTTCCCGGTGGGCGGTGGAGGGGTTTTGCACTTCTCTCTTCTGACCCTTCACGTTAGTACGACAGGTCCCAGCCCAGCCTGGGAGCCCCCGTCCGTGCCCCTGAACAGTCCTCCAGGGAGGCGGACGTGGCTCTTCAACAGCCCCTCTGAGCTGGTGCTTGGGGGAAGGCCCAGCAAGGCTGGGGGGATGAATCCGAAGGGGCGGACAGACAGGGTAATTCAGCCCTGGTCCCCTTGCGCCTGTGGCTGCAGAGGAGCTGACTCGCCCGCCCTGGGGCGAGGGTAAAGCCTGACCTCTCCCTGCTGCCTGGGGCAGCCCCCGGGCTTGGGACGATGCACTCCCAGCCGTGCTGCAGAGATCTCCCTCCTCCACCCCACAGAGGTGCAGCGCCCGTGCCCCCCAACCCAGAGCCTGCAGGTGGGGAAGGAGGAGGTGGGCTGGGCTCACCTGTGGCTTCCTGGAAGTGCCGGACACAGGAGTCCATGGTCGCTACGCTGCCGCTCAGTGTCTTCGTCCCTGGGCAGGAGGGGAGAGGAAACTGGGCAAGGCCATCTGGCAGTGAGGTCCCAGTGCGGCTACAGCCCTGCCCCACGCATGGGACGAGCCTGGGGCCGTGGCAGGGCTCCGCGTGGCCTGCAAGGGTCTTGTTACCGTCGCCCGCGCACTGGGCTGCCCGAGTCCGCGGGTGTCCACCCACGTCGGTTTTCTGACCTGTTTTAACTGCAGCACCCCCATGCCTGCCTCCACCCTCTGCTCCGGGGACCTCCCGTCCAGGGCACCCCAGGGAGAGCTGGGGTCCGCAGAGAGGGGCTGACCCATGCAGTGCGCGGGGACCTCCGGCACTGGCACAGGGTGCTTCTCATGCCACTGGCACTCGCTCCTAGCCTTTCCCCTGGCAGGATGCCAGGCCCCTGGGGTCAGATCTCAGCCCAGCGTGGGGCAGACACAGCCATGGGGCACTGTCCCCACGGGGTCCACCCCATCAGAACTGCTGTGCAGCTGTGGGGGCCGGGCTCTGCCTTCAACAGGCGCGTCCCTAGGGGCCGAGCTGCGTGTGTAGTGCTTACCTGCAATATACGTGTTCAGCCCGTCGACCTCCACCACCTGCTGGCCCAGGGTGTGCCTGCCTGGGGCCAGTCCCATTCCCGCAATGGCGTCCGTCACCAGCACCAGGCCTACGGGAGACCAGAGGGGCCATGTTAGCGCCAGCCTGCGGCCCCGCTTGGCAGATCCTGGCCTGGCCTTTGGTGCAAGACCCAGGCCTTGCACCCTGGGGGGGCCAACGGCAGCAGCGGGGACCCTCCCGAGAGCAGCAGCAGGGCTGGCCAGCTCGGGCATGCCGAGAAGCGGGAGCAGCCGGGCTGTTGCCTAGACAGGCACTAGGCGGGCAGGTCACGCAAGGTTTGGGCTGGCGGGTAAATGGGAGTCACAGGGACCATGCAAGCGCGGGGGGTGGGGAGTGCCCCGGACTCTACCCGGGAGGGCCGGAGGCCCTGGGGCCTGATGTCCCTGCTTAGCCACAGAACAGGTGCAGCGCGGGCAGGGCAGAGCCGCTCTTGGCCTCCCCCTGGCTGGGAGGCCACATCTCAGGGCATCTCTGCCCAGACCGGCAACAAGGGGGCAGCTGCCCCCGCCGGGGTGCTGGCAGGGACCATTCCCGGGGAGCCCTGGGCGCACCCCACACCGGCCACAGCAGGGATTTCGGCATCACTGCGTAGGAACCAGCACCGTGGGACCGGGCCCGACCAGTGACGGCTCCCTCTCTCCGGAGCCCAGGCCCTGCCCCACCCCCGGAGGGGGAGCAGTCCCATGGCGCACCGCTGGCGGAGACGGCTGCCCGTCGGCCGGCAGACCCGCGACCCAGGGGCACAGCATCGGGCAGCCAGGCGCAGGACTCACCTTTGGGGTGTGCGCGGTGTGCGATGCGCAGGGCCGCGGGGTTGGTGTGGATCCCGTCAGAGATCATGCCGTAGAACACCCTCCGCCTGGCAGGAATCTGGTCGCTTGTCAGCAGCCCCACGATGCCAGGGTCGCGGTGGTGGAACTGCGCAAAGGGGTGGAACAGGCGCGACGCCCGTCGCAGAGAAACCCACAGCCTGCCAGCACCGAGGGCGGCCGGGGTCCCGGGAAGGGGGCGGGGATGACTGGGGCGGTCTCTTATCTCGCACCCCGTCCCGACTTCTCACGCTGCTGGGTCACCCTGCCACCTGGCTCGGGGGCCCGGCCTGAGGCCAGCTGCATGGGGCCATGGAACCCAGGCCCACCCGGGGCCAGAGCGTTCCCCCGCCAGTGGGGCTGGGCCACGCACAGAGGACGAGGGGCCTGGGCCAGCCTTTGCCAGCCAGCCGGCACTCGGGGCAAGAGGGGTTTTGCGTTCAGCGCCACCAACCCAGCCGGACGCGCGCAGAACCCGTGTCCCGGGGAGCGCGGACTAGCCAGAGCCGTGGGGCGGGCTACTTACAGGTAACATGGCATTGAACAGGTGGGTGATGAAGGTGGCCCCCTGCCGCACG
Organism: Rafetus swinhoei; assembly: GCA_019425775.1. Classification (NCBI taxonomy): domain Eukaryota; kingdom Metazoa; phylum Chordata; order Testudines; family Trionychidae; genus Rafetus; species Rafetus swinhoei. Next base: position 40,706,383 of record CM033443.1, on the reverse strand, counting down.
GCTTCCTCTGCCTGGGACAGATTGGCCACCGAATGGCCTGCAAATACAGAGCCCAGCTGACTTCTCCCATTGCCCCTCCGCTCTCCCCACGTGCCCCCTGGTGCCCCGGGGCCGGTGTGCCAGCCCACTACAAGTCTGCTGGAAATGCCCCTCCCATCCAGCCGTGCAGCCCTCCCATCCTGGGCCGGCCTGGGAGCATGGGCGTCGCGGCGCCCGGAGCAGAGGTGCGCTTGGATCGTACTGCAGCCTCCCAGCACGCACAGGTCTTGCTGCGTAAGGCCTCAGCCGCGAGACCGGGGGAGGAGGGCGCTTTCACCGGAGCAGTTTCTGTGGTGGGAGGGACGAGAGTTTGAACTTACAAAGCCCCTCGCCAGGCCCCGAGGGCTCCTCCCGGGCGCTGCTGGTCCACCCCCCCCCGCCAGGCGCTGCTGGTCCACGCCCCTGCCGGGCACTGCTGGTCCACGCCCCGCCAGGCGCTGCTGGTTCACACCCCGCCAGGCGCTGCTGGTCCACCCCCCGCTGGGCACTGCTGGTCCACCGGCCCCCCCTGCCGGGCGCTGCTGGTCCACACACACCCTCCCCCCCGCCAGCATCCTGCGCTTCCCGGGAGCAGCCCCCTCCCAGGTGCCTACAGCCGGACACGAGCCAATCTGGGCAAGAATTCACACAGGCTGACTTTGGAAGTGGAACCTTTGCATGTGGCCGGCCCCGAGGTCCTGTTCCGCTTGTAGCACAGGCCCTGCACAGCGGGGGGCACGAGAAGGGGGGGCAGAGCGGCTGGAAAGAGACAGAGCAGTCCAACGCGGAGAGCTCGCACCAACGCACCATCAGCCAGCACGGCCAGCTGGGCGCTCCCAGACTGCAGCACCCACAGGGAAAATGTGGTGAATGCTAAATACCCACCGACAGCCCCCCGCCACCTCCCCCCCGAACCCAGCGCCTCCTCCCCGCCGACAGCCCCCGCCACCTCCCCGAACCCAGCGCCTCCCACCCGCCGGCAGGCCCCTGCCACCTCCCCCGATCCCAGCTTCTCCCCTGACAGCACCCCGCCGCCGCCTCCCACCCGCCGACAGCCCCCTGCCACCTCCCCCCTGAACCCAGCGCCTCCCACCCAATGGCAGGCCCCACACATCAGCACCTCCCTCTCCTGCCTGCCCTGATCAGCTGGTTAGTGGTGTTCTGGGGGGAGACAGAGTGCATGGGGGTGGGGAAGGCGAGGGCAGGGCCTGGGCCCAGCACCCCCGGCGCTGTGGAAAGTCGGCACCTGTGCACGCTGCTTGCACTCTGCAGTGCCTGACCCTCCACGGGAACTGCCTCTCCTGCATGCCGCGACGGGGCAGGGGATCAGGCCCAAGCCAGCAATGGGAGCGGACAGCCCGGGCCTTTAGGGACTGCTCAGGCCTGCCCACGTGGCCGTGCAGCCTCACCCAGCGAGACGCAGATGCCCCGTCTGGCGAGTTCCTGGATCACCTCGCTGCTCCGCTTCATCTCGGGGGCCAGGGTGACGATCCGGACGCAGTCCAGGGGCCCGTAGGTGGCAAGCAGGTCTTGGAAGGCTCCCGACTCGAAGGTGCTCAGGTAATGCTCTGGGTGCGCCCCCTTCTTCTCCTTGCTTATGAAAGGCCCCTCCAGATGGACCCCTGCCCACCAGCAGGGAAAACACCCACAACTGTTTCTCCTTCTTACCCCGAGGGGGCGCCCCAGAGCCGGCCCGCCCCGCCCGCCCCTCCGAGAATGGAGGAGGGGGGAGTCCTCCCATGCATCCCCTTGGAACGTGTCCTGCCCCTCCCCGACTCCGGCCTGGCTCCCCGACCTCACCAGCTGCGGGCCCCTGGAATGGCTCTTCCCCCAACCCCTTCCTCTGCCCGACTCCCACTCTCCTCAGCAAGCTCGGCCCCAGGAGCAGAGCGAGGTCCCCGCGGTGCAGCCTCCCAGAGGAGCCTCGCCCCACGTCTCTGGCCGAGGTCCCCCTGCCACCCCCCGAATGCTGCTGCTCCCCTCCGCCGAGCGAGAGACGCCATCGCGGCCCCCGCCCCAGCAGGGCGACCCGTCCCCTGGCCCCAGCAGGGCGACCCGCCCCCCGCCCCAGCAGGGCGACCCGCCCCCCGGCCCCAGCAGGGAGACCCGGCCCCCGGCCCAGCAGGGAGACCCGCTGCATGCGAGCCCAGCAGGGCGACCGGCCCCCCGCCCCAGCAGGCGACCCGCCCCCCGGCCTCAGCAGGGCGACCCGCTGCATGCGAGCCCAGCAGGGCGACCCGCCCCCCGGCCCCAGCAGGGCGACCCGCTGCATGCGAGCCCAGCAGGCGACCCGCCCCCCGGCCTCAGCAGGGCGACCCGCTGCATGCGAGCCCAGCAGGGCGACCCGCCCCGCCCCAGCAGGCGACCCGGCCCCGCCCCAGCAGGCGACCCGCCCCGGCCCCAGCAGGGCGACCCGCTGCATGCGAGCCCAGCAGGGCGACCCGCCCCCCGGCCCCAGCAGGGCGACCCGCTGCATGCGAGCCCAGCAGGGCGACCCCCCGCCCCAGCAGGGCGACCCGGCCCCGGCCCCCAGCAGGGCGACCCGGCCCCGGCCCCCAGCAGGGCGACCCGCTGCATGCGAGCCCAGCAGGGCGACCCGCTGCATGCGAGCCCAGCGAGGGGAGCGCGACAGGCTGAGGAAGGGACTGGGCTGCCGGCGTATGGAGATCTGGGAGCCAGGGCCAGGCTGCCCCTGGCCCACCCTCTGGTGCCCCCGCTCCACCTGCCCCCCGCCCCAGCGCCCATGGCAGAGAGGGGCCTTACCCAGGATGCCAGCTCCGCCAGGCCCTCCGTTTCGCACGCTGATCTGAGGAAGGACCTAGACGGACGGGGCTTGTTAGAGCCTCGTGGACGCAGCCCCCCCCGCCCGCCCCGCCTGCAGTCGGCCCCAGCCCAACGCCCGAGTCCAAAGGGAACCACGTCGCCCCCTTGGCCACAGCGCAAGAGGCAGCCTGTCCTGTGGGGCCCAGGAACATGGCTGTCAGCCGTCGAAGGGACAAGCCAGCTGGGCTTAGCCCCGGGCAGCCTGTCCCGTGGGGCCCAGGAACATGGCTGTCAGCCGTCGTAGGGACAAGCCAGCTGGGCTTAGCCCCGGGCAGCCTGTCCTGTGGGGCCCAGGAACACGGCTGTCAGCCGTCGTAGGGACAAGCCAGCTGGGCTTAGCCCCGGGCAGCCTGTCCCGTGGGGCCCCGGGAACACGGCCGTCAGCCGTCCTAGGGACAAGCCAGCTGGGCTTAGCCCAGCTCCTTCCCCTTGCCAACAGGCCTCTGCCAGCAGAGCCCAGACCTTCCCCTCTGTGCTGAGCCCCCAGGGCCTAGCGACTGGATCCAACGGTGCCAGGCCCGGCACACTGTGGGGCTGGCAGCCCTCTCACCTGGTGGTAGACGGACGGTGGGGAGGTCACCAGGGTAGGGCAGAAGGAGGTCACGCCGTGGGAGAGAATCTTCCGACTCACCAGCGAGATCCCCGACTGGACGTCCTCCGTGGCCAAGGAGAAATCCACCCCAAAGCCCCCTGCACCACGAAGGAAACAAGGGGAGCTGGGCACCTGGGAACGCCCCGCATGGCAGAGCTCGGGAGGCAGGAGTGTGACGGGGGCCAATAGAAGGAACGGCTGGAGATCAGCTGTGGGAGGCTCCAAGCCAAGGAGTGGGGCAGGGTTGCACAGCAAACCCCTAGGAACGGGGGTTGCACCTGTTGCCCTGGGAACTAACCCCCAAGGGCGGACAGCCAGACCCCCCCCCCACTGCCCCTGCTCTTAGCCACGGACCTGGCCCCTTCCCGCAGGAGCTGGGATCCACTCGTCCCTGCACGCCCGACACAGGCCACGGCGCCCATCCCATCGGGCAGGTGGGGACTGAGGCGCAGAGAGACGGTATCTGCCCCAGAGCCCGCAAGAAACCCGGGGCGGAGCCAGGACGTCGGGGAGCGCCCAACCACCGGCCCACCCCTGCCTTCTGCCCCTTCGCCTCACAGCGCTTCGGGCCTCTCCCACACCTCTCCGGGGTGACCGCCCGCCTGTGCTGCCCCACGGCCGCGCTACAGAGCTTGGTGACAAGAGCGCCGCCCGCCCACCGCCCCTGCCAGCCGCTGCTGCCCCACCAGCTGCCCGACTGCCCGCTGCTCCCCGCCCGCCGCCTGCTCCCCGCCCGCCACTCTCCTGCCCACCCGCCGCCCGCCTCTCCCACCAGCCGCCCACCCGCCGCTCCCCGCCAGCCCGCCCGCCGCCCCTGCCAGCCGCCCCGCTCCCCACCAGCTGCCCGACTGCCCACCACTCCCCGCCCGCCGCCTGCTCACCCGCCGCCCGCCCGCCACTCTCCTGCCCACCCGCCTGCCCACCCGCCGCCGCCCACTTCTTTCCCACCAGCCGCCCACCGCGCTCCCCACCAGCCCCTGCCCGCCCGCCGCCCCTGCCAGCCGCCCACCCGCCCCACCAGCTGCCCGACTGCCCGCTCCCGCCCGCCGCCTGCTCACCCGCCGCCCGCCCGCCACTATCCTGTCCACCCGCCGCCCGCCCGCTTCTCTCCCAACAGCCGCCCACCCGCCTGCCATTCTCCTGCCCACCGCCGCTCCCCGCCGCCCGCCTGCCAGCCGTCCGCCCACCCCTGCCAGCTGCCCGCCGCCGCTCCACCGCCCGCCACCTGCTCACCCGCCGCCCGCCTGCCTGCCACTCTCTTTCCCACCTGCCGCCTGCCCGCTGCTCCCCCGCCAGCCGCCTGCCCACCTGCCGCCCGCCACCCCACCAGCTGCCTGCCGCTCCTGCCAGCCGCCGCGCCGCCGCTCTCCCACCAGCCGCCTGCTCACCCGCCAGCCACTCCCCGCCAGCCGCCTGCCACTCCCCGCCACCCTCCGCTCCCCCGCCAGCCGCCTGCTCACCCGCCAGCCGCCTGCCACTCCCCCGCCAGCCGCCCGCCCGCCGCTGCCCACCCTCCGCTCCCCCGGCCAGCAAAGCACACCCACTGGCAAATCCAGCTTCGCCACAAAGCAGTGCTCCGGGAGCTGGCCCGCACCACGCCCAGCCGCTGGGGCTTCAGGAAGGGCCGGCCCTGCCTCCTGGGGCAGGTCACACAAAGCAGGTGTCTTAGTCCCACTAGACTGTCAGCCACTTTTCCACTGCAGTGTGCTGCGCGGGGGGGGGAGCACGTGATGGGGAGCGTGTGTGGGTGGGGGGCAGAGTGCTGATGTGACGGGGAGCGTGGGGAGAGCGGGGGGAGCACCTGATGGGGAGCGTGTGTGGGGGGCAGAGTGCTGATGGACGGGAGCGTGGGGAGCACGTGATGGGGAGCGTAGCGTGGGGGGCAGAGTGCTGATGGACGGGAGCGTGGGGAGAGCGGGGGGAGCACGTGATGGGGAGCGTGCGCGTGGGGGGCAGAGGCTGATGTGACGGGAGCGTGGGGGAGCACGTGATGGGGAGCGTGTGGGTGGGGCAGAGGCTGATGTGGACGGGAGCGTGGGGAGAGCGTGGGGGGAGCACCTGATGGGGAGCGTGTGGGTGGGGGGGCAGAGTGCTGATGTGACGGGAGCGTGGGGAGCACGTGATGGGAGCGTGTGCGCGTGGGGGCAGAGTGCTGATGGACGGGAGCGGGGGGAGAGCACGTGATGGGGAGCGTGGGAGAGCGTGGGGAGCACGTGATGGGGAGCGTGTGCGCGTGGGGGCAGAGTGCTGATGTGATGGGGAGCGTGGGGGAGCACGTGATGGGGAGCGTGTGGGTGGGGGGCAGAGTGCTGGTGTGACGGGAGCGTGGGGAGCACGTGATGGGGAGCGTGTGTGGGTGGGGGCAGAGTGCTGATGTGACGGGAGCGTGGGGAGCACGGACGGGGAGCGTGGGGAGCATGTGACGGGAGCGTGGGGAGCACGTGACGGGAGCGTGGGAGCACGTGACGGGAGCGTGCGCGCGGGGGCAGAGTGCCGGTGTGAGGGGAGCGTGCGTGGGGGCAGAGTGCTGATGTGACGGGAGCGTGGGGGGGGAGCACGTGACGGGGAGCGTGTGCGCGTGGGGGGCAGAGTGCCGGTGTGAGGGGGAGCGTGACAACACGCTGTCTCCATGTGCTGGTGGCAGCCTGAGCAAGCAATCCTAGGGGAGGGGACACTCCCCATCAGCCCCCAGCTCTGCACAGCACAACAGTCACCCTTCCCTTCCCCCACCCTGCAGCACCTGCCCCCCAACCTGCCGACGGCTCCGAGATTCCCTCCACGGGCTCCGGCGCCGTGAGCTCTGCAGGCTGAGGGATCTCAAGCCTGAAAGAGGAGAGGCGCCTGCCTGCAGGGCCGCCGAGTTCAAAACCCCGAGCAGAGGGATCACTATGGGCATCGTGGGATACTGGGGGAGGCCAGTTACACGGCAGCGTCCGCACCAGCTCGGCCACTTGAACTTTCCTGCAAGAAGCGCTATGCCCCTTGCTGAGGTGGTTTTATTTTGCTGGCCAAACAGCAGGGCGTGGCGCGTCCCCCCTCCCGCAGGGCGCGGCGCCCCCCCCCAGCGCTTTGCTGGCAAACGCTGCCTTGTGCCCACAAAGCTGCGTCGCCAGACGAGGCCTGAGGGCAGAGAGCCAGCCCCAGGCTGCTCAAGGCGACGCTGCGCGGCTCTTATCTGCAGACTCGGCTGATCTAACAAAGTCCGTTTTCAGAGCGGGGCGCCCAGAGTCCAACGAGCAGCGGGGCCTGCGCCGGACTCACAGCTGCCTTGCGAAATGGCCGGGCGCCCGCTCCGAGTGGCCCCAGAGCAGCTTACCATTGATCTGCACATCAATGAACCCGGGGGCGACGATGCTGCCCTTGCAATCCAGCTGAATGTCAGCGGACCCCTTCTCATCGAAGAACAGCTTCTCTGGGTTGAGGATCTTCCCCTCTCGCACCCACAGGTCTTCCCTGCGGGAAGAGCACGCAGAAGAGGAGCAGAGGCGGGGCTGCGCCCCACACCACTCTAGGGATGTTCGTGGTTAACCGGCGGCCGCTCCCTGACCCGGGGCTGAGGTTAACCAGTGAGGGCTGCCCCCAGCCCGGCCAGAGCAGCCCCCAACCACACTCCACCCAGTTAACCAGCCAGCTAATGAAATGGGATTTCACGTCCCTGCGCCATTCAGCCCCCCTTGTCCATCAGGAAACCCAGCAGCGAGCTCAGGTAGCAGCACTCAGGCCCCCCAGCGCAGGGCCTGGAGCCTGACCCAGCAGACGCTGTTATGGGCAGCAGGGGCAAGAACCAAATGAACACCAGGTATCCCTGCCCCAGAGAATTGCATACGTCAGCTCCGCATCGCGCCCAAACATGAACAAAGCCCACAGTCTCCATGGCCGGGCTCGTGGCCGGGTCCTTCCCTTGCCCTGCAGACGGATGCGGGTAGAGGGGCGCATGGATCAAGTGGGCCTGGTAAGAGTCTACGCCCCTTCTGGTCAGTGTCCCGCTGTGGGAACAACTGCAGCTTTACGAGCCGGGGGGAAGTTGGGGTGGCGTCCGAGCCAGCAGCCCTGCCATTAGAGCTCTGTGCTGCCACGCCAGGCACGCGCTGCCGGGCCCCGTTCTTCCAAAGGGCAGCAGGTGGGGCTCCAAGTGTCCATGCCTGCGGCGGCATCAGAGGCCCACCTCGCGCATGCAGCCAGGCCCATCTGCTCACCTTTGCAACTGGTGACTCCTCAGAATCCGGCAGTTAGTGAACTGGAAGATTGGCGCGTCCGAGACAGACTTATTGGACGGCATCGCTGGGGCTGAGCGAAGGCACCGGAAACAGCGAAGGGGAATGATGCAGAGGATGGGACGTTTCCTGCAACCTCCCTGAGGCCTAGGCAGAAAAACAAGGACGGAAAGGGGGTTAGCGCACGGAGCTGGGCCAGGCAGGCGAAGGCGAGAAAGGGGGTTAGCGCACCGAGCTGGGCCGGGCGGGCGAAGGCGAGAAAGGGGGTTAGCGCACCGAGCTGGGCCGGGCGGGCGAAGGCGAGAAAGGGGGTTAGCGCAAGGAGCTGGGCCAAGCGGGCGAAGGCGAGAAAGGGGGTTAGCGCACTGAGCTGGGCCGGGCGGGCGAAGGCGAGAAAGGGGGTTAGCGCACGAAGCTGGGCCGGGCGGGCGAAGGCGAGAAAGGGGGTTAGTGCACGGAGCTGGGCCGGGTGGGCGAAGGCGAGAAAGGGGGTTAGTGAACGGAGCAGGGCCGGGCGGGCGAAGGCGAGAAAGGGGGGGTTAGCGCACGGAGCTGGGCCGGGCGGGTGAAGGCGAGAAAGGGGGGGTTAGCGCACGGAGCTGGGCCGGGCGGGCGAAGGCGAGAAAGGGGGTGCTGCTTTGCACAGACAGAAAAGCCGAGTGAGAATACGTTAGGTGCCAACGACAGGGCAGGGGTCACACAATCATAGAATACTAGGACTGGAAGGGACCTCGAGAGGTCATCGAGTCCAGTCCCCTGCTCTCATGGCAGGACCCAGTACTGTCTAGACCATGGGTTCCCAAACTGGGGGGCATGAAGAAATTCCAAGGGGGGGGGTGCGAGGTGACCCAGCCCCCCAGTCAATCCTGCCCGCCCCCCAAGTTTTGCTGCTATTTTTGGTTTTCGGCACCAGTCAGTTCCTTTGTTTTTTGCTCAACAAGTTTTGCTGCAGGGGGGTGGGGTGGGGTGCGTGAGGGTTTCTCAAAAATCAAAAAGGGGGCGTGATGCTGAAAAGTTTGGGAACCACTGGTCTAGCCCATCCCTGATAGACATTTATCTAACCTGCTCTTAAATATCTCCAGGGATGGAGATTCCACAACCTCCCTGGGCAATTTATTCCAGTGTCCGACTACCCTGACAGTTAGGAACTTCTTCCTCATGTCCAACCTGAACCTCCCTGGCTGCAGTTTCAGCCCATTGCTGCTTGTCCTGTCCTCAGAGGCCAGGAAGAACAATTTTTCCCCAATGCTCACTGCTATGGGACCCTAATTCTGAACGGGGCCTGCGGGTGCCACTGTGACTCCAAAAAATAACTGTGGGGCAAAAGGGGAGATGGCATTGGGGGTGGAAGCAGAAAAAAGGGAGGGGGAAGCAAGAACAGACCTCTTAATTTAGTGAGCAGGGCTTATTTGTGCTCCTTTGTTTTACTGCACTTCCAGGACCCAGATTCTCCAAGCTGCTCCACAGACCCTTACATCTGCAGGGGGCTCTTCTGAAGTCCACAAGGCTCTGGGGGGCAGGGACCAGCGTGCGTGTCACGCTCCCCCGTCAATACCTGGCCCTGGCCAGGGCAGCTCATGACCCAACCCGGGGCCACATCCAGGGATGAATCCTGGTCACGCGCCACAGAGGCACATTGCGGTGCCAAGAACGAGGCTCCAGGCTTCGTCTCACCCAGCTGGGGGGGGAGGGAGAGGGAGCTGCCACGCTGGATTCTCAATGTTTGGAGGACAGGAAATAACCTGATCTCAGGGACAGCGCCCAAAACGCCCTGGGGGCGGGGCGGTCACTCCAGGGCTGCTTATTTATTTCGAGCATTTCCCCGCTAAAACGTGTCAAGTGTTTGCAAGGCCGCAGGGCCCGTCACAGCCGCAGGGCAGCTCCTCTTGCCCAGCAGCACAGGAGGAGGATGGGGGGGGGGGGAGGAGAGGAGCACAGGAGGGGGAGGAGGCGCCCAGGAGGAGGATGGGGGAGGAGGCACCCAGGAGGAGGATGGGGAGGAGAGGCACCCAGGAGGAGGATGGGGAGAGGCGCCCAGGAGGAGGATGGGGAGGCGCCCAGGAGGAGGATGGGGAGAGCGCCCAGGAGGAGGATGGGGAGGAGAGGCGCCCAGGAGGAGGATGGGGAGGGAGAGGCGCCCAGGAGGAGGATGGGGGGAGGAGAGCGCCCAGGAGGAGGATGGGGAGGAGAGGCGCCCAGGAGGAGGATGGGGAGGAGAGGCGCCCAGGAGGAGGATGGGGAGGAGAGGCGCCCAGGAGGAGGATGGGGAGGAGAGGAGCACAGGAGGAGGATGGGGAGGAGGAGCACAGGAGGAGGAGGAGGATGGGGAGGAGAGGAGCACAGGAGGAGGATGGGGAGGAGAGGAGCACAGGAGGAGGATGGGGGAGGAGAGGAGCACAGGAGGAGGATGGGGAGGAGAGGCGCCCAGGAGGAGGATGGGGGAGGGAGAGGCGCCCAGGAGGAGGATGCGGGGAGGGAGGCGCCCAGGAGGAGGATGGGGAGGGAGAGGCGCCCAGGAGGAGGATGGGGAGGAGAGGCGCCCAGGAGGAGGATGGGGAGGAGAGGCGCCCAGGAGGAGGATGGGGGAGGAGGAGCACAGGAGGAGGATGGGGAGGGAGAGGCGCCAGGAGGAGGATGGGGAGGAGAGGCCCAGGAGGAGGATGGGGAGGGAGAGGCGCCAGGAGGAGGATGGGGAGGAGAGGAGCACAGGAGGAGGATGCGGGGAGGGAGAGGCGCCCAGGAGGAGGATGGGGAGGGAGAGGCGCCCAGGAGGAGGATGGGGAGGGAGAGGCGCCCAGGAGGAGGATGGGGAGGAGAGGAGCACAGGAGGAGGATGGGGGAGAGGAGCACAGGAGGAGGATGGGGAGGGAGAGGCGCCCAGGAGGAGGATGGGGAGGAGAGGCGCCCAGGAGGAGGATGGGGAGAGAGGCGCCCAGGAGGAGGATGGGGAGGAGAGGAGCACAGGAGGAGGATGGGGGAGAGGAGCACAGGAGGAGGATGGGGAGGGAGAGGCGCCCAGGAGGAGGATGGGGAGGAGGCGCCCAGGAGGAGGATGGGGAGGAGAGGCGCCCAGGAGGAGGATGGGGAGGAGAGGAGCACAGGAGGAGGATGCGGGAGGAGAGGCGCCAGGAGGAGGATGGGGAGGAGAGGCGCCCAGGAGGAGGATGGGGAGGAGAGGAGCACAGGAGGAGGATGGGGAGGAGAGGAGCACAGGAGGAGGATGGGGGAGAGGAGCACAGGAGGAGGATGGGGGGAGGGAGAGGCGCCAGGAGGAGGATGGGGGAGGAGAGGCGCCCAGGAGGAGGATGGGGAGGAGAGGCGCCAGGAGGAGGATGGGGAGGAGAGGCCCAGGAGGAGGATGGGGAGGGAGGCGCCCAGGAGGATGGGGAGGGAGAGGCGCCCAGGAGGAGGATGGGGAGGAGAGGCGCCCAGGAGGAGGATGGGGAGGGAGAGGCGCCCAGGAGGGGGATGGGGAGGGAGAGGCGCCCAGGAGGAGGATGGGGAGGAGAGCGCCCAGGAGGAGGATGGGGAGGAGAGGCGCCCAGGAGGAGGATGGGGAGGAGAGGCGCCCAGGAGGAGGATGGGGGAGGAGAGGCGCCCAGGAGGAGGATGGGGAGGAGAGGCGCCCAGGAGGAGGATGGGGAGGAGAGCCCAGGAGGAGGATGGGGAGGAGAGGCGCCCAGGAGGAGGATGGGGAGGAGAGGCCCAGGAGGAGGATGGGGAGGAGAGGCCCAGGAGGAGGATGGGGAGGAGAGGCGCCCAGGAGGAGGATGGGGAGGAGAGGCGCCAGGAGGAGGATGGGGAGGAGAGGCGCCCAGGAGGAGGATGGGGGAGGAGAGGCGCCCAGGAGGAGGATGGGGGAGGAGAGGAGCACAGGAGGAGGATGGGGAGGAGAGGCGCCCAGGAGGAGGATGGGGGAGGGAGAGGCGCCCAGGAGGAGGATGGGGAGGAGAGAGCACAGGAGGAGGATGGGGAGGAGAGGAGCACAGGAGGAGGATGGGGGAGAGGAGCACAGGAGGAGGATGGGGAGGGAGGAGCACAGGAGGAGGATGGGAGGAGGGGAGGAGAGGAGCACAGGAGGAGGATGGGGGGGAGGCGCCCAGGAGGAGGATGGGGGGAGGCGCCCAGGAGGAGGATGGGGGAGGAGAGGAGCACAGGAGGAGGATGGGGGGAGGAGAGAGCACAGGAGGAGGATGGGGGAGGACTCCTTAAGCCGCCAACACACGTTTTGTCCCAGACGAAGCTGGCGGGAGCCCCCCGGCCCTGCAGACAGCCCAGCTGCCTCGGGCGGGCGTTCCGACTGCTGCCCAGTCACCCCCGAGCTCAAACACCCGCCTCCGGGGAGCAGCCGGGAGTCCGCCCGCCCCTCGCCCGGCCCCGCCCGCCCCTCGCCCGCGCACAGCTGCCCGCCCGGGCCCGCGGCGAACCGGGAGAACTGGCGAGGCCGCCCGACGGCTCCAGCCCCGCCCGCACGGGGGGTGCCCCGACTCACCGGGGGGGGGACCCGGGCCCGGCCGCGCGGCTCCTTACCTGGCGGCGCCGGCCCTGCCCCAGCGCCGGGTCACGTGAGCTCGCTCAGCTGGTGGGAGGGGCCTGGGGCGGGGCGCCCGGCCGCAGCACGTGATCGGCCGCCAGGGGCTGCCATGATGGGAGGGGCGGGGAAAGGAGCCAGGCAGCCGCCGCCGCCATTTTGGGGAGGTCGCTCGCGCAAACCCCGAGGAGCAAAGGGGCGGGTTGGGCCAGGTGGGTCCTGGGTGGGCCAGGTGGGGTCGCTGGGAGCGGGTTGCAGGCCAGTGGGGGGGTCGCCAGGGGCCAGGTGGCGCTGGGGCGGCTGCAGGGGACCAGGTGGGGGTCGCTGGGGCGGGTTGCAGGGGCCAGGTGTGTGGGGTCGCTGGGGGCCAGGGGGGCTGGGGGCCAGGTGGGGTCGCTGGGGGCGGTTGCAGGGGCCAGGTGTGTGGGGGCAGGGGACCAGGTGGGGTCGCTGGGGCGGGTTTCAGGGGCCAGGTGTGGGGTCGCTGGGGCCAGGTGGGGTCGCTGGGGGGTTGCAGGGGCCAGGTGTGTGGGGGTCGCTGGGGCCAGGTGGGGGTCGCTGGGAGCGGGTTGCAGGGGCCAGGTGTGGGGGGTCGCTGGGGCGGGTTGCAGGGGACCAGGTGGGGGTCGCTGGGGCTGCAGGGGCCAGGTGTGTGGGGTCGCTGGCCAGGTGGGGGTCGCTGGGGCGGTTGCAGGGGCCAGGTGTGTGGGGTCGCTGGGGCCAGGTGGGGTCGCTGGGGCGGGTTGCAGGGGCCAGGTGGGGGGTCGCTGGGGCGGGTTGCAGGGGCCAGGTGTGGGGGGGTCGCTGGGGGCCAGGTGGGGGTCGCTGGGGGCGGGTTGCAGGGGCCAGGTGTGTGGGGTCGCTGGGGAGGTGTGGCCAGGTGGGGTCGCTGGGGCGGGTTGCAGGGGCCAGGTGTGTGGGGTCGCTGGGGCGGGTTGCAGGGGCCAGGTGTGGGGTCGCTGGGGCGGGTTGCAGGGGCCAGGTGTGGGGTCGCTGGGGCGGGTTGCAGGGGCCAGGTGTGTGGGGTCGCTGGGGGCCAGGTGGGGGTCGCTGGGGGCGGGTTGCAGGGGCCAGGTGTGGGGGGTCGCTGGGGCGGGTTGCAGGGGCCAGGTGTGGGGGTCGCTGGGGCCAGGTGGGGTTGCTGGGGCGGGTTGCAGGGGCCAGGTGTGTGTCGCTGGGGCGGGTTGCAGGGGCCAGGTGTGTGTGGGGTCGCTGGGGGCGGGTTGCAGGGGCCAGGTGTGGGGTCGCTGGGGGCCAGGTGGGGTCGCTGGGGGTGGGTTGCAGGGACCAGGTGTGGGGTGGGTTGCTGGGATGGGGGCGGGTCGCTGGGGGACAGGTGTGGGGTTGGGTCAGCGCACTGAGGCTCTCAGCACTTGAGCTGTGTGGCTAAAGATTGCAGTTTGGGGTGTGGGCCTGGGCTGGAGTTTGGGCTCTGAGACTCTGTGGCTGTGTCTAGACTTGCCAGCTGTCTGCACTGGCCGCTTGAATTTGCGCAAGAACGCTGACGCTCTGATGTATGATTGTCAGGGTTCTTGCGCAAATACTATGCTGCTCCCGTTCGGGCAAAAGCCCTCTTGCGCAAATGTATTTGCGCCAGAGGGCCAGTGTAGACAGCTCAGGACTGTTTAGCGCAAAAAAGCCCCGATGGCGAAAATGGCGATCGGGGCTTTCTTGCACAAAACCACATCTAGACTGGCACGGACGCTTTTCTGCAAAAAGTGCTTTTGCGCAAAAGCATCCGTGCCAATCTAGATGCTCTTTTCCGCAAATGCTTTTAACGGAAAAACGTTTCCGTTAAAAGCATTTGCGGAAAATCATGCCAGTCTAGACGTAGCCTGTGTGTCAAGCTCCAGCCTGAGCCCAAACAGCAACGCTGCAATTTTTATTGCTGCCTGGGCCGACTGCAGCGGTGCTGCGGGTGCTGTTCTCCAGTGTAGACATGCCCCCGAGCCCTGAATATCTTAGGGGCAGCCAAACCGGAAGGTCTTCCCAGACCCCTAGGTCATGCGCTGCAGGGGGGGAGTGGGTTGTCTTGGTATTTGTGTCCTGAACAGCACTGGGCATGTTGTGTGTGCTCGACCCAGCATAACTAATCAGCTTTCGCTGCCCATCTGGGAAAGGCGACTGCCCAGCTCGAATGGACGTGACTTCTGCTGCCTGTTGCAACCCATGTAGTAGTTGACAGATCTGGGGAACTATCCCTAAAGGATGCCATGAACTAGCACTGCCACGTCACAGCTCCGTTCCTTCTAGGCTTGCCTCCCTGATTTTGATGCAGTCTGAATTAGGGACAGGACTTAAAAACACAAAGTTCTTTTTCTTGGCAGCCATTGCACTTGCTGAGTGTCTCAGTGGATTCGCTCTCTGCCGGTCACAGTCAGCATTCACTGGACAAGACTGAGCAATGTTGCACAGCCAGACTCTCAGGGGGTTGGCAGCATTTAGTGCTGGTAAGTCTCCAAGCAGTGTGATGCAGAGCTCTTGGAAGAGGTTCCCAAGCACTCTTGGGTTTGTGGGGTGGGGTTGATTAATCTTTATTGTATTTTAGGGAGCTCCAGCATACATGTGGGAAACACAACTCCATCAAACCGCAGTGTGTTCATTTTGGCCGTGAGGAAAATGAAGGGAGATGATAGCTGCATTCCCCACTGCTTATCACATCTCAATGTAACCTCGTTCTCTCCCCATCTGTTAGCCTCTCTTACCTTACACCTAGATTGTAAACCCTTTGGGGGCAGGTGCTGTCTTTTCATTGTAGCACCTCGCACTACGGGGCCCTTCTTCCTGACTGGGACTGTTAGGGACTACCACTATAACAATAGCCTTTTAAAGCATCTTGATTCCTTTTTCTCAGCTCAGTAAACTAGAATAGGGACATGCTACCTTTGCCTTTACAAATGCAGTCATGTTCCCAGGATCTGGCCTGGTCCCCTGCCCTCATCTCAAAGCCCTTTGCACTCAGCCCCGGAGAGGTAGGCATTTTGGTTCCATCAGTATGATGGCTGGCTAGAAGTCACAGGACAAGTCAGTAGGCTTGAATTCACCCAGAATGGCAGCAGTCAGCTCTTCTCTCCTGACTCATCTATGACTGCTCAGCTCCTGGGGCCATCAGGCCATGGATATGTGGAGCAGCAAATGGGTGTGGTAATGTTGCATTTCCAGAGAGCTGGGGCTATGCAGGGTGGCTGTTGGGAAGGGATTTTGCCTGAGCCATGTGGAGGAATTTCTTGGAAAAGATTTTTTGATGGGATGACTAGGGCATTGCAGGCTTTGTTGCTTCTCCAGGCTGAGTGCATTGCTTCCCTGGCCATATCCAGCTGTGGGCTAGCTCTCTGCAGGCACAGCCAGGAGCAACTTTGTAAGGGAAAACCATTGTTCCAATGTCAATAGAGTTCTGCCCACGGATGCCTAGAACATCCCCTGACCATTCTGGATTGATCAGATAAAGTTTCAAAAGTTACCATGTTACACCCAGAGAAATGCCACTGGATTGAGTGTAGGATCATGTTTCACTAGGCCAAGTAGGGTTAGCATTGTGGTAGGGCTGCTACACAGTCCAAACCTACCCATGGCACTATGCACTGTAGAGAGACCAGAGAGCTGGCCAGCTTCGTGTGTTTCATGTAAATGCCCAGAGAGCTCACTTGCTACTCCCCACTAATAAACTGAAATAATTCAATGACGTTAGCTCTCCCTTTGCTACTGGAGCAGAGGCAAATATGAGATCCAGGAAGCTCTAACTTCATCCCTCCTAGAATCTTACGTCCTTAGAAAAATGCCACACCTTTGTAAATCATGGGCAGTGGTAGCCTCTGGACCTTGAGCAAGGCCATTCTTATTTTTAACCCAACAGTGTCTCTAATGGAGTGCTGGTACACTCAGCAGTGTGGGGTGGGAAGCACACTGGCTACCAACCCCCCGCCCCAGGATTATTGAATAGTTGTGTAACCATTAAAATTTCATGCAGTTACCATGTAACTGAAGCCATATATCTAACATCCCTATAACACTTGAACTAAACCCCATCCTTCAGTCATTTCAGCTCCAGTTTTGCTAATCTGGGTTGTCAGCTCAGGTGGACAGTGGGGTGTTTTCCAGATGAAGTTTCTGAAAGTTTGATATAAGTACCAGACAAGTGTTCTAGCCCAGCAGGACAGAAAAGACTAGCTTCGCCAGCATTCCTGCAAGTTTCCTTCAGAACCACCACTGTAGACATGTATTTTAAAAGGCACCCTGGCTAACACATTAAAGGTGTTTTAACAAATGGAGAGGCTCAGGTGACTGGCTCATCACTCACTTCTAGAAAAATATGCTACATGGGAAAATATGCTACTTCTCGGAAAGGCTGCAGCCTATAATCTGCAACTTGGTGCTGATTGCAAGTGAGAGCCCAGAAACAGCTTGTGCTGGGCCTACTCCTGGCTTGTACCAAACAGGATTCAAAACAAGACAGTAGCTTCGAACACCATAGGACCACTAAGTGACTAGACTGCTGTGGTGGGCTATCTGCAGGACCACCCTGAGCCACAAGGGGGTGCTCGAGGCTGCCTGCACATTTGCCTCAGGCGAGGAGCTAGCAGAGATACTGAGCTCAGTGGTCCAGGCACCACAGCCAAGAGCCAAAGCCCTGGCATTCACAGCTGCATTTACCCCAGCCCAGCAGATCTGTGTTTAAAAGATTCAGCTTCTCATCTCACAGCAAGATGCCTTAAGCCTGTCCCTTCCAATTGGTGACCATGGTAAAGCCAGTCAGGCTGCCTCCAGCATCACCTGCTGCAGAGAGACAGAGTCACGTGTAGCTCATGAGCTCCAGTGCATCATTAAGGTACATTCTGCACCTGCAGCAGCAGCAGCGAGCCTGGCCTCAGGGGAAGTCACACTAAGGAAGGCATTGAAGAGTCTAGCACAGGTTCAAGCCAGCCCCAGAAACATTACACTTTAGCACAGGGCTACTCAACACTTGGCTCGTGGGTGCAGTTTGGGTTTACACAGGGCTCCACACGCAACTCACGCACAGGAGCCAAAACAAAAAAGGAGTCAATATAATGGTCTTCTGTTGATGTGTTTTAGTAGTTAAATTCCTGGACTGTCACTGTTCATTAAGAGTGCTGGCATATGCACAAAAAATCAGGTAAATAGTGCATTTTATTGATAGCAGCAGAACTGACTTCAATGGGGCCTGCATGTTGTGTAGTCTTGCCTTAATCTCTGTATTCATGCCCAGTGTGACAAGCTATTCGCATATATATGCAACCACACTTAAATTGCAGCCCTCAGCATGTGCTGTACCATCATGGCCTCCAGAGCTGAGTAGCCCTGGTTTAGCATTTATATGAGCAGCACTAGCCTGATGAATAAGCTCCTTGGTGATCTTTCTGCATGGCAGGGAGTAGAGAGGCAATAGTATAGTCAATTAACCAGTAAGCAAAAGCTTAGGTTAATGCTATAGACTACATGTCTATTCCTTCCCCTCCCCCCCCAGCACATTTTTTAGGCTGCTGGCCAGCCTGCTGTCTCAGTCCTGGCTTGCAACAGGTCCAGGACCTCCTCCAGCTGTGGATCTGCATTTAAGGTGCATTAGGAGCCAGGCAGGCCAGCCAGCTCGGTTCCAGCTCATGCTGGGACCAGGAGCTCAGATCACACTCCACCTTCCCACGACAGGGGCTGCTGCCACCCCTGTATCAGAGACCAGGTGCTGCTGAGATGGTTTAAAAACCAGCTTCCCTTGTGGACCAGCTTCTGCCTGACACCCTGTGTTGCTGCATCTAGAGAGGCAGCAGCATGAGTGGCAGGGAACTTTTTGGGAGTAGAGCTGGATTATACTGGCTGCCAGCCCTGCCCCAGGGACTATACAATAGCGAAGTAACCAATATGAATTGGAGGTTACTCGACTATTCATTTAGCATCCCTAGCAGGGAGCTAAGGAGTCTGTTCAAGGGATTTTGCCTCCTGCTATTAAGTGTTCAGTTTTGAGCCCTCAAGCAGTGAATTTTGGTGCATCTCTAGGCTCGGGTTACAGCAGAAAAGCTACACTGAAGTAGTCTGCATACTGGGAAAGTAGAGGGGTGGTCAGTTGTGTATTGTTGGCTCCACACCCTTTCCACAGGCTGTTCACCAAGTACTAATGCAGCCACAGCTGAGCCAACAGCAGCACCATAACTGACTTCACATGCAGCAGGCTGGAAGGACCGAGGGCAGGCAGCATCTCGCCCAGTGCTAGCAGATTATTGCTCTGGCAGCCATTAGGTCAAGAGCTCTATCCTTGGTAGGACATGAAGCTTACACACAAGGTGCAGCATTAGCTCCACTGCTGTATGAACTAGTACTTCATTACTCTAGGCTCAGTTGTGGGGGAATCCTGCCTCCTCCCATGATCCTCAGGGACATCTAGGAGGTGGAGTGCAGGCCTGTTTCACAGATGTAAAATAAACCACAATCTCTGCTACAGTAGTGGAGGAAGTTTTATTTGGAACCTTGTATAACTGCCAAACCCAACACTGGGTGCACGACTGATGCCGCAGCATACATACTGGAAACACATGAGTGTTTGACACTTGCTGTATTAGTAACACAAACAATTCTCACTCCAATACCAGGACACTACAGCAATCTTTAGAATCAAGTTACATCCAAGGAATTCTCTGTACTTACAATTAACCCCACAATGTAATAGTCTACCTATCTATGAATATATATAGCATGGGAAATTGAAAATTCTTGCTCCATAATGTATGAACATGTCAAGTCTTTTATAAATAAACATCCAGTGAAGAGAAGTTACATGGTCTAGTTCCTATTTATACATGAAGTCTTACTCTAATGGCAAGTGGCTGGGAAGATGCATGTAGGCCACACCAAGCCCACCCTGGGCTTAGGGCAGCCCCTCCAGTTCAACATTGAAGTACACAGGACAGACAAGTCACTAACACATTGCGCATTTACAAGAAACCCACTACCAAATTAAGACAACTGTACACATTGTGGAGAGACCATTTTCATTCTGGAGCTTGTTTGTTTTAAACGTGGTCGGTTGAATTCTTTACATCATACTCTGTGGTGTTTACTTTGTGGAAAGGATGAGGGCAACAATGAGGCCATAGAGACCCAAGACTTCAGCGAAGATCAAGATCAGGATCATTCCCACGAATAATCTGGGCTGCTGTGCTGTGCCCCGTACACCTGCATCACCCACAATGCCAATGGCAAAGCCAGCTGCCAGACCACTGAGCCCCACACTCAAGCCGGCGCCCAGCTGAAGGAAGCTCCTGCAGATCAAGGATGAGACAAGTTTAGTGGTGAATGACAAGTCCCAAGTTCAAGGGCTGGTCAAATTGCTGATTCTGCAGAGACTTGGCAGCTCTCCCATTAGCCCTTTGGAAGAGCAGCTCCTTCCCTGCTGAGGTGGAGATGGGAGTAGTAAGACTGCCAACTATGTTCATCAATTCATTGTCTAAATGTACACGCGACAGGACACCAAGCCCTGGCTGCTCCAGCAGTGTTCCAAATACTGGCAACATATGAAGCTATGCAAGACTCAAAGGGTCCATTACAAATTCGAGCCTGTCTATAGCTGCGCATGTTTTCTGGGCAGTTGGTTACTCTGGCATTCAGTCCTATAGCAATGGATGTGGTGGTAGCTGCGCAACGCAGGAAGGCCATTTGCTCCAGAGTGATTGAATGTCACTTGCCAGGCTACATGGCATGCCAGCTCTGTGTCTCACTCCTGCTGCTGACAGCACAGTGCAGTAACTCCTGCATTAGGATGCAGTCTTATTCCTAGCACCAAGAGGTTGAACACGACCGCTCTGGACAGCGAGGGCATGTCTACACAGCAGGGCAAGAGTCAAAATGGCTTACTTTGGCTTTTGGCACTGGCTACATAGCAGGAAGGTGAAGGAAGAACACTCTCCCTGCGACTTCCCTTACTCCTCACGAAGTGAGGGTTACAGGAGTCAGGGTAAGTTGTCCTCCAGCTTGACAGTGTTTTGAAATAATGCTGCTGTGTATTATTTCAAGCCACCACCAGCTATTCCGAAACAGCTCTGTGTGGACGCAGCCTTAATGCGCTAGCGCCTCTTTAGGAATCCAGGCACAAGTACTCTGTTTGGGAAACCATCTCTAAGCTAATCCGCTACTGAAGTGGAGCTGCCCTCGGCTAGAGGCCCTTCCTTTGTTTCTAATGTCTGAAGAAACTTCTGCTGTGTTACCCAGTTAGGATTAAGACATTTTAGAGTGTTCCTTGTTAGGAGACAGGTGTTATTGCCATAGTAAGCCAGTCTGTTGTCAGTTACTGTTGCAGGCTACCAATTCTTAGGCTAGTTCCAGCCTCTCAGGAAGCCTGAAAGACTGGATTTCAGAGTGCCCCGGTGCAAAGAAACAACTGTTGAGGTTAGTGTAGCTAGAGGGTTAAGTTACCTGCATGCTGAAGTACTCTGAAATAAGCAGCAAGATGAATTATTCATAAACATCTCCCTGGTAACTGGTGAATACCAAAGCTCAAGTTTTGAGTATGACCAGCCTGATTAAGTTCACACCTTGTAAGGGGTATGGATTTTAAGTCATCTGCTTAATCAGGGACCATTTACATTCAGTAGCTAATGACATTATGGGACAGCTTTAGATGCTGGTTATAGTACTATTTCCAACCAATGGCAAGGTGGTACAACCATGTATTGAAACTCCAGCATAGCGAGTTCCTAGTAGGGCAGTGAAAAGTGAATTTGAACTTTAGCTTGTAATGCTGCAACAGCCAGGCCCATTCTAGAGCTCTAAAATGCTCTATACTTCCTGCCCTCATCACCACAGTAGCCAAGCACTCCTTAGAAGTAGCTTCTCTGCAGTAGTGTTTAAGTCCTACCAGTCATTTGACATGGGTCAAGAGTTTCAGGTCAACATTCCCATCACTGCTATTGACAGATGTAGCCAACACTTACTTGAATAGTGTGATGCCCGGTGCAAGGGAGTTGGCGATGAGGACTGCCACTACCAAGCCATAGATAGCTATGATACCCGCCATGACAACAGGAATGATTGACTTCATGATCAGCTCCGGCCTCATGACAGACATGGCTGCGATACCTGTGCCACTCTTTGCCGTTCCATAAGCAGCTCCCAGGGCTGGAAGAGAGGAGCGGTGTGTTAGTGGGACCCCTTACACCACATGCACGGAGAACAGGGTTCTCGTGACAGTACCCTAGTAAGCTGCACAGGACTTCGCCATCAGCTTCAAATATTTCCAAATGAGGAAGCAAGAATGCACTGCTCTGGCATGGAGCCTGCTCCACCTACCCCACACTGCAGCTAGCTAGCATGCGCTGTGTCATCTGGAAATTGCCATTTCCTAGTAATGAAATGGAATTAAGTTTCCCAGCAACTACAGCAAGCCTGTGGCCAGCCAATGGAATTGTGTTGAGCTGATAAGCAGCAGCAGATCCAAGAGACTGTATGCTCACTGAAACGGGGTTAAGTGTGCGAGGAAGCAGATAACAGGAGCTATGTGTCTAGTGTAACTACAAAGTGCATCAAGGGAGGCACTTCAGATCAACGCAAGAGGCATACTAGGAGTCCTGTGTAGTTTACAGCTTGAGAACTTTGGGGACATCCTTCCTCTGTAGAGCTTTGGACTTCCATATTCGAGCCCCTGTAGAGAGGAGCAGTCCTCAAGTGTTCCAACAATGCAGACAAGTGACATGTCCAACTCACACCATCTAGCTGCAGGAAATTAGAGCTAGTTCACATTGAAATGGTGTGCACCACTTCCATTTCCAAGATCACCCAATAGGGTGATCCAGGTCACCACTAAGGGGAAGCCTACTGCAAGTAAGGACCCCGCTCCGAGAAGTGAAACTGCACTGCAACCGTTACACAGGCTGATGCAACTGAAACAGCACTGCAAGGAGGAAGCCATAAAAATCCTCAGCTGAGAAACTTCTAGAGCAAGTTTGTCTTCCAACAGCAGACTGTCTAGAGGCTTGTAGGAATCCCATGCTATTCACAGAACACAGCTGCGGTGCAGGTATGTTTTACTGACTTCAATTCCCTGACTGGTGATGTTACCTTACAGCTCTCCCTTGCCAGGGGGCAGATGTTTTTACTACTAAGCACCAGTAGTTATTCAATAGGAGCCTATAGCAGGCATGGGGAACCTAAGGCCCAGGGGCTGGATACAGCCCCATGGCTTTCCTGGATCTGGCCCCTGAGGCTCAGGGCCACCCCCAGCACTGGCAAGCCCACCCTGGCACTCAGGCTGGAGCACACAAAAAATCTACTAGCCTGGGCCCCACTGGGCTCTGGTGTGCGAGGGGAATGTCTTTCTGCTTCTTGCAGAGGCCACATCAGCGAGGAGTTTTTGCTTCTCATTTGTGCAGCTTCTGACTGATTCTGTGCAACCCAAGAAAGTGCCCCACCCCTGGCCTCCAGGGATAAGGCGCAGATGTGGGACATCATTTTGGTATTCAATGCCTTGGTGAGGCCTCCCATTCTAGGCACCTTCAATGGCTCCTTCTGGTAAATTGACAAAGTAATGTGGGAGCTTCTCAGGACACCGATTTCTACTAGAGCTTCTGAACAGACGATTTCAAATGAACCACTTGCGCTTCTAGCTGGTACTTTAGTGAAGTTTCAGGCTTCAATGCAGAAGCGCGGTTAGGTAACAGCTATACTTTAAAGTGGTTCAATATTTCAGCCAATGGGTTTACAAGAACATCCTCCACATTTGTAATTAGGAACACACTTTTATTACTTGCAATATTCCTTACAAGTTACAGAAAGATCAACTGAAGCACCAGGATGAATTTCTCTTGGTAAGCTGAGGTACACAAGTTCTGTTACAAAACTAATCTTTTCAGAGTCAGAGTAGTCTACAGTAATTTGGTTCATACCTTTTACAGTCTGCAAGTAAACCCCTCTTTTAGAGAATTCAATGTCTACATTGCTGGGAGAAGGCACAAACTTAGGAGTTCAAACTCAGGAAGATGCTATAATCTGTAAGGGTTGGCTACCAAGCTGAAGTCTGTTTAAGAAAACATCAAACTGGACACTGAGTCTGTTCAGCTTTTTCCTTCCAAATTCCCCATCGCTGCATTAATAGTTGCTAAACAGTAGCCAATACTTAGAACAGCTCTCTAGAGGCAACATTTTCTAAGGCAGTGGTGCCCAACCATCTGAAGCTGCTAGGCGCCAGGGGGCGTGGCCATTCACCTGCTGGGTGCCAGAGGGCAGGGACACTCATGCACCCAGGGGCAGGGCCACGCATATGCCACACCCCCCCATGAGCCACATGCCTGGGGCCAGCAACCCTATGCGCTGCGTGGCCACGGGTGGGGCTGCCCATTTGCAGCAAGCCTGGGGCCAGCATTCTCCAGAGCCACGCGCCCAGGGCCGGCACCCCCCCCCATAGCTGCGTGCCCAGGGAGGCCAATTTGCTGCGCTCCCGGGGCTGGTGCCCCCCATAGCCGTGCGCCCAGGACCAGCACTCCCCATGTGCCGCGCACCCGGGGAGCGGGCGGCCACTTTGCCGTCCTCCCGGGGCCGGCGCTTCACATGCGCCATGCGCCCAGGGTCAGCTCTGGCACTGCGCATGCGCCATGCGCCCGGGGCGGGGCCAGCCCTGAGCACTTGGCAGGCGCACACAAATGCGCCTGTGGGCACCATGTTGGGGACCACTGTTCTAAGGCAAGTGTAGCAGCAACCTCAAGTCTTGCTATGCAGCAAGTCCAAGATTTAAATTCTTGCCTAGAGGTAGACTCTTGGAATTTGAGAGATGCTATAGTCTGATTTATAATAATGGTCCCAGTTGGCCTCTAAGTTGGTGATTGGGTCTGTCAGGAACCAGCAGACAGCTGTAGCACTTCTTCCACAAGATACAAAAGGTAAGGAGTAATAGAACTAGTTCACTTAGACATGTAAATTCTGACATTGCCCTACCTGGGTTTTTGCTTCAGATGTCAAATTATTGCTACATCACTAAGATTTCTAGCTGCCTTAGAAGGCAGAGAGCCTTAAAAATGAAAACATTTCTAGAACTATGCTGGGTTACAATTTTAGGATATTGCCCTCACTGAATACTGACATTTAACTATTTTCTAGGAACATGGAGAAGGGAAACTGACAGGGATCAAGTATTTTGGTACTTTCAGCCTGCAACTAGATCAGTTTCCCAAATGCTATTGTTTGGGGTTGTAGTTTTGGAAAGCAGCATTAGTTGTGGACAGGAACTAGTCAATTTCTTGCCAGTGTAGCTATCAATTATAGGGGGTTTAGAGCTAATCAGCCCCTTGCTGGGAGTAGGAAAATTCAACCCAGTAGGGTAGTAAGCTTTGAGTATTTAGTGTATTTAAGCCTGGGTTCTGGTTTTGGAAAACCAAACAGAAAGTTGTACCATCCCTGATGCGCCACTCTTACGTTCTCCATATTTGGTCAGAACAATGGCCCATTTAGCCCCCAATATCCTGTCAGTGGCCAGTGCTAGGTGCTTCAGAGGGAATGACCAGAACAAGGTAGTCAATGATCCATCCACTCAGTTTCTGGGGCGTTTAGGGCAGGTCTCCACTATAGGGTGGATTGATCCTGTGGCAACTTGTCTACCAGGAGTCCATTTAGTAGATCTTGTGAAGACCCACTAAATTGGCTGCTGCTCCCTCTATTGAGCTGATGAACTCGAGAGTACGATACAAGTAAGAGTTGATGGGAGAGTTTATTCTGTCAGGACAGCATGGTGTGAACCCTGCAGGAAGTAGCTCTAAGCTGTGTCAATTGGAGTAATGCTACTAACACCAATGCATGGCTTAGATATACCTGACCCCATTGTGTAGGCCTGTCCTTAGATAGAGCATGGGTTGTGTCACTGACCATCCTGGCTAACAGCTGCTCATGGAGAGGTGCATCAACTGTAGATAAAGTCTGTTACACCTTTGGCTTTCAAACCTCCTGGCAGTGTCACACGTTGCCTGTGCCTTGGTTGAATGCCTTTGTTTTAAGCCTGCTGCTTAATCTCACTGGGTGATCAGATGTGTTGGATGAAAGGGTGACATGTCCCTGCTCATCTTCTACCCGCTATTTGAGATTACAGATATTCCATTGCCCCTTCAGGAACTAGAACAATTGCTACTCAACCTAGGGACATAAGGGACTAGCATGTGTACTGGCTAGTCGACTAGTGACCGACTAGTCACTTCCCCCACTTGCTGCCTCTGTCAGAGAGGCAGGGGGAGCAGGTTCCCCCAGCACCATCTCCACAGGGAGGGCATGCAGCAGGGAACTGGTGGCGCTTCTGGCTTTGAAATGTGGCAGGGGCTCTTGCTACATTTCAAAAGCAGAAGCACTGCAGGGAGCAGAGCCAGGGGGACTCAAGTTCCCTGCTGACCTCGTGCTCCCTGCTTTTGAAATGTACAAGAGACCTGCCAGCTCTTGCTACTTTTAAAGGCGGCTGCGCCCTTATCGACTAATCAAATACTCAATGCAAATTCCATCAACTATTCAGTTAGTTGATTAATCTAAATGTAACATCCATAAGTAGGGGGAAGCTAATCCAGAATAATTCTAGCAACATGTTGCCTAGTGTGCAAGCCATACTGCATCACACAAGCATTTGGTGGGTATGACTTGCATGTGGTTTATACTAGGGATGTAATAGCATAGTCAATTACAAAAAAGCTTAACAGTTAATGCTACAAACTACATGCATTTCCCCCCACCCCCCAGTACATTTTTTAGCAGGCTGGCCAGCAGCCTGGCTCAGTCCTGGCTCTGGAACCTACCCACACTGCAACTCTGCATTTAAAGTGTATTAGGAACCAGGCAGGCAGCCTGGCCCAGGTACCTCAGATGGCCCTCTGCCCTACTCAGGGCCTCTGCCACCCTGAGCTGCTGCCTCAAACAGCACAGAGAGACAGGCAGCTGGTCCATGAGGGAGGTGGTATTTAAACTGGTTGCCCTTGTGGACCAGCTCCTGCCTGGCACATGCATGGAGTGGCAGGGGCTCCTTGGGAGTGAGGCCAGAGCGCACTGCCCTCTGAGACAATAGGCTAGCAGAGTAACAGATAAGAATCCATGAGGTTAATTGAATAGTCTATTACCCATATTAAACACACCTAGTTTATACATGTTTAATTGCAATAGTGCACTTTGCTAGATGTAGGCAGCTTGAGCCCCCTGCATTACTCAGTGTAGGACAGGCCTTTCAGGCTGACTAGCAGGGCATTAATCTGCCAGAGAAAAGGAATCTGGGGCCCTAGCCCTTTGCTACAGTCGACTCTGTAGCAAAGACATTGCAGAGGTGCGATGCCATATGGACCCCCTCCTACTCATTTGAGACTGAATAACTTCTACCTGCACTAGGTAGGTTTCACTGCTTGGTATGGTGTTTAGAGCCGGGAGGGTCTATTTAAAACTAGCCAGATAGCCATCTCCTTCAGCAGTGACCCCAGAGTCCTGGATGTGGAAGTGGAAGTGCTACTATAAGCTGTTGTACCATGCCTGACCAGCAACATGACATGGGTTAGTTCCTTTAAACCTGCCAGTTCAGTCCCTCTACTAGGGGTGCAAAGTTCATGCAATGGGTTAGTGCAGAGCTGCCACTACACGTAACTGATTAAGGGGGAGTGGGTGGGGGACTGGAGTGGCCCTGCCACTTGCTGGGGTTCAGCTGGAGGCCCTCACCACAGGCAGGAGCTGCTCCAGCATTGCTGCTCCCAGTCCCCATGAAAGGGCTGCTGCCGCCCCTGCCTGGGGCAGCCCTGCATCAGGAGCCCAGCAGGCCCAGAGCAGCCCTCTGCCTACGGCTGGTCTGCAGGTGGGAGCTGCTCCCAGGTACTGGTTAATGCATCCCCCTATGGGTGAATCTTACTGGATAACTGTTTGACCAGCTACCTGTCAACATCTCTACTTTCTACACCTTCCTCCTCCAGTCTTTGGATGAGACTGAAGGAGGAACCCTTCCTAAACTAAAGGAGTCTCTCCTATTGCTATGTAATAGGTTCACAAATAAAGGAAAGCAAGAACTATATACAAAAAATTTTGAATATGCAGTTAGCTAGGTGAGATAATGTGTTTAAGTAACCATTTAACTGCTGAAAAATTCAGCAGCTACATGCAGGGTGACAGTCTGCTCCCACCTGGCCTCCCTGCCTCTGATACAAAGGCAGCATTATGGGGGACAGCTGGCTCCCAAGGAGCTGGTGAGTGCTGTACAGGAGCCTACACATAACTGTGCAGAAGGTAACTTTTAGAACAAGACCATGTTAAGTCCATCTGGCTTGGACAGACAGTGTGCTGCAGGAAAGTAGTACTGTAGAGGAAGAATTCAGTGGACAGCCAAACATGCCTTCCTGTTTCTAAAAGTCTGAAATCTACTGAGAACATTTCCATACTTGAACAGTTTGGCAATGCTTCTCCTAGAAGCTAGTTTCACACCTTTGTCAACTGCTTAGTCCAGGTCGCAGCTACTGCAGACTTGAGGGGCTGGCAGAGTTAGCATTCCAAAGAAGAAGGTTAGAAGCAAAGCCAAAGGAAATCTTCAATTGGAATCCATACTTGTGGCTAAAGTCCTAGCTTAGTTTCAGGAACAAGTTATATTGCTTCAAGTGACTAAGGGATTTCAGTGTGGTTAATACGGACACTTCTGGGTGGAGGAGGTATTCAGCTAGGGAGTTGGCAAAGGACCACAGACTAGAAAGCCATTGTGTGACTTGTTCACATGCACTTTTAGTATGGTCTTGCTGTGACTAAGCCTGCTGCTTAAGGTCACCCTGCCCATGGCCAGTCTCCACAACATGGGCCAGAAGCTGCAGCGTGTCTGTGGCCCATGGGTGCAGGAGAGATCAGGAGGCTGTGTGCTGTCTCCAGCATTGGCTATGCAGCTCCCACTGGCCGGGAACTATGGCTGGCATCCATTAAGTTGTTTTACATTAAGTGACCTTATTTAAAAGGTTACCCATTAAACTCAATTTAAACAGGCTACAGAACTCCACACAGCTAAGTAGCAATAGCTTAATTCAGAGCTGCAGTTCCATCTCAGCTTGCCGACTACTCTATTGGGCAGAACATGGAAGCAAGTTGTGAATATGCTAGTAACTCACGTGATAAGACTTGACTATTACTCAACTACAACCCTAAGCAGTTCACTTTTGCCCACCACCAGACAAATCTCAAGTTCCTCATTTCTCTACACAGTCTAAAGAAATCCTGAGAGTTTACATGAGCCATGTGCTTAAGATTGCCCCATAAGCATGATCCCGCTCAGAGGGCAGGGCCAGGCTTATGTTCTACAATGGATTGTCACCAAGGTTCTGGAATGAAAGCTACATATGTAACTCACTCAAGGGAAACTTGGATTGCAGTGTTTAGGATGTTAAAATTTGGGATTTTTAGAGTTGGAGCCGGTTCAGCAATTGCACGTTTCCCTCAACAAGATACAAGACCTTTCATCTAGGCTTGATGTACGCTATGAAGTTTACCACAGCAGCTTGTCTGAACTAGAGGAAACCTATTCCTTCAGCCTCAGTTTCCCTACAGTAAGTTACACATTTGTTCTGTAAACTCACTTCTAATTCCAATGCCTGTCAGTACAAAGTCACCGTCCTTTGACTGGACTCTGCTTTCTGCAGTTTGCCTGCTCTGTTCATTGGAGATTCCTGCCCATAGTTCTACAAGTTACATCCAATCATTACCTCCACAGACTAATCAAGTTCAGCTGTACAGTAGGGATGTTAAATTTAGATCAACTAATCAAATAGTTGATGCAAATTTGACTATTTGTTTAGTTGATCAGGGCACCTCTGCCTTTGAAGGTAGCAAGAGCCCCACCAGCTCTTGCTACATTTCAAAGGCAGCAGCACTGCAGGTAGCATGGGGCCAGCAGAGGACTGCTTAAGTCCCCCATTGGCCCCATGCTCCCTACATGCTTTGCTTTTGAAGTGTACAAGAGCCCTGCTCTTGCCACATTTCAGAGGTGGACATGCCACCAGTTCCCTGCTGTGCTCCCTCCCCCTCTGCCCCCAGAGACAGTGCTGAGGGAACCTGTTTTTAAGCCAGTTCCCCCTAGCACCAGCTCCTGCTCTCCTCCCCTTGCTGGAGAGGCAGCGGGGGGAAGTGAGTAATTGAGTCACTAGTTGACTATCTGATAAGCATATGCTTACTGGATAGTTGTCTAGTTGCTTACATCCCTACTGTACAGGCAAAGTAAGAAGTTGCTCAGATACCAGGGACGGGTTGATATGAATCACTCTTCAAAGTGAAGTGAAACTGATTTTGTTTTCCACTGACGACTAATGAGGACTAGGGACAGGAGCAGAAAACATGATGGGGAAAGAGGAGGCTCTACTATTGGTTCACATTGCCCAGCAATAGATTGTGGTGACCCAGCTGAGGCTCAGAGCCTGGGAGCTGTAGCACCATAAGCTGCTGCTACAGAGGCTGAAGGTGAATAAAGATGGGGACAGCACCTCTGACTTTTCTAAAAGGGAACTGCAGTCAGAGGTCAGAAGACTGACCTTGTTTTAAGCAACCAACTAATAGTGACAGCAACATTAGTCTGGCAGCCAATGGGGTTAGTAAAACAAAGCTTCACCTTTGACGCTGGAATCCTTGTCTCCAGCTAGTCAGGGCACTGTCGGAGAAGTCTAGCCACCCCTCACTGGTTTAAACCTTGCTTCCCTTTCCTGAAGTTCTGCTATGGAGTAGGAACATACCCATCTGTTTCCTATGTTCAAAGCTTTAAAAGCAGCAACAGGTCAGAGGCTGGTTCTCTGAAAGTTTGCTTTTCAGGCTGCGACAGCTAGCCTCAGAGCTCTGTGCATGTTCAGAAGTGTTTCAGCGTGTTAGGCCAACATGCTCTCCTGTCAGACCTTGCCACACTCCTACAGTATACAATGCTGGATACGGTTTAATGGGTCAAGCACAAATTTACAAGAATTGAGTTCCACTGGGTTCTGCCACTCATAACTCAATTCCCCCCTTTCCGGTCTGCTGGCAGAAGCCAGCATCTAGTTTCAGACTGCCTGCGGAGTCTGTATGGGGCACTGCCCTCCTATGGCCCAACAAGATGCCCACAACTCTGAAATGCAGCCTATACTCTTAAATATAGAAACTAAGTTCACAATACAGAGGCAGCAGCATGGGGGGAGGAAAAGGGTGTGCGTAACCATGAAGTTTAACCAAGGAGCCCAGGCTCATCGGTTAACTGCATACACATGCGCACTCACATCCAAGAACGATATCCTCTGATGCATTCTAGGGATGTATTTTCAGTGTCTGAATACACCACTCAGAGAAACTGCCCTGTTCCACCCTCCACCAGAAAGGCGTCAGCTGCAATACTGTGTCCAGTTCTGAGTGTCCACATCTTCCTTGACGTGTGCCCAACTGGAGACATCTCAGAGAAGAACTCCAAAAATAAGATTTATAAAATCTAGCCTGTGAGGAAAAGTTAGACATGTTTAGTCTTAAGAAAACTAAAACGACCGGGGGGGGGGGAGGGGGGGGGAGGGGGGGAGAGAGAAGGGGGGAAAAATGACTAAGTCTTCTGGTATGTTAAGGCTCAAAGGATAAACAGCAAGGAGTCCTGTGGCATCTTACAGACCAACACATTGCCAGAGGATGATTTGTCAAAGGTGCCACAGGATTCCTTGTTTGAGCTGAAACAGACTAACATGGCTACCTTTCTGAAACTTACCAGAGGTTAGTGATCAATTGTTCTCCATGTGCACCAAAGGTAGGGTAAGTAGTAAATCAACTTTTCCCTAATTTTACCTAAGTTGTCCTTGCTGCAGACAAAGCTTTTCCTAATAAGAATAGTGATGAAATCCCCAGCACATGCTATTTTAACAAAGCAGTTAGGCCAACTGCCAGGGATTGTCTAGGGTTCGTCCTACCTCAGTACAGGAGACTGGATAGAACACCTCTAAGAACACCACCTGCGTTTCCAGGATTCCATGTTCATGTTGCCACCAAGATCTGTTCTAACGTAAGCCAGGAGACTCAGCCAGGCACAGCCACTGAGAGTTAGTCAAATGTGATGGAGTAATTCCAAGGCAGTCTACAGATACTAGGACTGTAGTGAAAGAACCTAGCAGGGAAGAATTACCTGTAAGCAGGCCTGTGCTTGATAAAAGTTTTGCAGCAGTAATAAAAAAGGAACTAATTTGCACAAGACTAATCCTCTGCTATTTGAGGTTGGAAGATTTCTGATGGAAGAAATAATTTATCTGATTGCAGCATAGCCCTCTAGGACAAATTCAGAGTTTAAGGCTATAATCCATATGCAGTTTCACTTCATGTTAGTGTGATTTAGGAGTCTGACAGCAATCCTCCAAGCATGAAGTCTCCACTGGTGTAAATGCAAATGCAGGCCACTTGGGCTAAATACCATGCCTCTGATGAGAAAGGATGTGCTGGAGGAGTCATAACATGGAAAGGATTATATAATTTGACCACTCAACAGCATCTGACATTTAGCCACCCCATGTTTTACAATGGAAATAGAAAAAAGCTATTTAAGCCACAAGAAATGATTGGGGTTTACTCACTTGATCAGAGTGAGTAAGCAGTCTGAAGATTTCCAGATACATGAAGGTCACAGTCTGCCAGATGCTGCTAGTTGCCACTAAAGTCCTGCTAGCTATTTACTATAATCAGGAGTCAGTGTTCAAACCAAAAACAAAGGACTATATGCAATACTGTTTCCACATCAAGCCTGCCAGGACAGAACAAGCCTTGAACATGTTTACTAAAGACAGAAGTCTCTGAAATATAAGTCTCACAATAAACAGTGCATAAGACTCTCAAGGTAGACTGACTTTAAAAGGTTAGTGAAACATGTCAAGTTTGCTGCACTGACACTGAACTCAGACATTCTAGAGCAGTGGTTCCCAACCTTTCCCAGATGGGGACCCATTTTGACAATTCAGGAAGACTTGGTGACCCAAGGCAATTCAAAAATGGGGGCAGAGACACTTGGTGACCCTTTTGAAATATAATGGCAACCCATAGGTTGGGAAACCCTGTTCTAGAGCATTAAAGGTCCTGCCTCCCCCAGACAGACAGACCTGCAAATGTCTCACTTCTAAAAAAAAATCAGTCATCTTGAAACAATTAGCGCTCAGGCAAGAAGCACTGGAACATACTGTTGTGCTATCTCCCAGTTAGATGTGCCACATTACATTGTAGATATTAATGCTCTTTAACCATGCACATGCAGTAACAGATCATGTAAGACAAAGATATTGCCTCCTTTATATAATCTTGACAGGAATGTCAGCGAGGCTCAGCTGATAACCAGCAGTTCAGAAAAAAGCCTTGAGCTAAAAAGACAACACTGTATTAGTGAGTGATCTATGCCCAGCCCATAAATGGTTAGCTTTCCAGGTTAGTTTAGGATAGTTCCTCCTTTAAGAAACTGGCCAACTCCTAACAGGAGTATGAAATGGCTACCTTTAGGACACATTCATATAAAAGCTTGGTCAGATGCAACAGCATCATTAGACTTCACAGTAAATCATCCCTTTAATGTGTTGACAGGATCAGTTCACATCCAGACAGTGCCTAGTCCTCTCCCTCATTACCATTCTATGTGTTCATACAGTTAGGAGCAGGCTGAGACCCAGTCATACGGCACTGAGCTCCTCTCCAGAAAGGTGGTTTTGTAAAGGTGTCAGCAGCTAGCAGTCAGGCTACCAACAGTAGGTATAGTGTTACCTGAAGGGTGATGAGGCATGTTTTAGTGGAGCTGAAAAATGAAGTGATTAGACACAAGGTGGGTGAAGTCATCTCTTTACTGAACCAACTTTTGCTGGTAAACTGTCAAGCTCTCCAACAGCCAGAAGAGCTCTGGGCAAGCTCAAAAGGCAGTAAAAGCCCTACCACAGACATCACCAGGGCAGTGGAGTCATTCTGTCAGGAGACTCAGTTACAACCTCCATTCTGGAGGGGTTTGTAACTCTAAACCTATTATGATCGTTCTCTCAAGCACTTACAACTGAACATTAATACAGCTTTTGGACACTTTTGTGGTAAGTGTTGTCTTAAGTTAAATGACAAGCAGAGAAGGTAAGGAAACTCAAATCTTAGTAATGTGTTTAACTGTGCTGTATTGAAGCATGACAGCAGCATGGGTGGTGAGTAGTTTTGGAGGGGAGGGTCAATTCCTCTGAACCCATCAAGACCCCTATTTTGGAATAGGGCAGAGCACTTTGCTAGACCACCTCAACCAAGCAGTTAAGATCACCATCTTCTGTTCATTCAGATTCCACAAAGTCCTCTTCACCACAATTCAACTCCCAAGACCACCCCCCACCTTGCAGCAAGCAGCTTATGCCTGTGCTCTAGCACTCAGTGGGGACTGAAGAGCAATACCAACCATCTATATCAGAACATATCACAGGCTAGTAGCTATGTGCAGAAACCAATAAAGCTGCCAACAGGGAAAACCAGGGGAAGTCTTTCCCTTAGAGGTGATAACCATCATGAGCATGCAAAAGCACACTGCTAATGACTCAACAAGGATCTGTCTACTGCTTGCAAGTATAGGTATGACATTTTGACTATTTTAGAGCAAGAGGCATCTTCCATCCAACAAGGCTGGCCTTCCACAAGCCTACGGATACAGCAGACTCACGGTGTCTGGAAGCCAGATTATGCTGGTGTGGGGCTAACCAAGTAAGGTTGAGTTGATCACTGTATAATGTACTTTACAGAAGACCTGCAACAGATATTTAAGTGTTTTATTGATGTAAATGGAGTTGAACATTAGGTTAGACAATTAAATAGCAGTATATGAAATTCAAGCGTTACAGCTTTAAGCATTAATGAACTATCAAAATACAGTCAGTATCCTCAGATGGTAGTGGTGAGTTTGCAAATAGGCAAAGTGCAAAATGCCAAGTTTCAATCAAGGGATTTTATCTGTTTGAATACACTGAAATTTAGGTTTCCTGACATTTAACAATAAAAACCTAATCCTGTGAAGCTTAATTTTATCTCCCATCTACAACTGGCAATGGAGAGGCTTGTTTTTGCCTGATTGTGTAATTCTGTAAGAGGTTAATTCAGCTGCCTAGTGAAGAAATAGTGCATACATTTTGCACTGAGCAAGGATGTACATAATCACAAGTGTCAGACATTGGAGTGAAAAAGGCTAGTTATAGGTGGAAAGCAGTAATGCAATGTTTTATATACTATTTATCAGGGGCCTTTGCCATGTTTACAGAACTAAAACCTGACTTTTCAAATGCAAGTCAGTATGACACCAACAGAGTCCTCTGTAGGACTAGGTGGCTAACAAGCCTGTGAAGGATTCACTGCTTGAGTTTACTATCAGGAGGTGATGAGTGGCTTCCTTAAAATGCTCCCATACATAAAATGGAAGGGAAGGTTCCATTTAGCTTTCGTCCACGAAAGGAAGAGTGTAAGGATGTTAAATATCGACTAATTGAACAGTCAATGAATTTTGCATCAACTATTTGATTAGTCAATAGGGCAATTCCACCTGTGAAGTGTAGTAACAGCCCTAGGGCTGTTGCTACACTTCAAAAAGGTGAAAGCGCAGTGTGGACTCCACCCAGCACTGCCCCTGACACCTGCTCCCTGCAGCATTTCAAAGCAGCAGCACTGCACGGAGCCTGGGGTCAGCAGAGGAGTCCCCAGCTGATGGCACTGCCACTTTGAAACACCACATGCAGCCTCTTCCCCCACCTTACTGCCTCTTTCTGATGGGGGGGGGGGGGGAGAAGCAGCAGACAGTTGACTAGTATGTCAACTGGCCGATAAGCATTTGCTTATTGCATACTTAACGAGTCCGTCACATCCCTAGAAAAGAGTAAGCAAAGCTGTCAGTATTGCTCTGATTAACAGATCTAATTCATTCGGACTGAAGACCAGGGTTCTCAAGAACGGGGCAACCAAGGCTTACATTTACACAGACATTAGACTAATCTTTCACAAACGCTATCAAGCACTAAAGACGTAACTCATAGGCGCCAGTGGGCTGCGGTCACATCACTGAGGCTGGATGAAGCTAGTCACTTGTAAAAGCTGGCCATAGCTTGGTACGCCTGAGGCAAGACTTCCTTGTACGCAGACAGGCTTCCACAACCCACCCCTGTATCCAGCAAGCGCTCTGGGGCCAGTCCCTGATCAGACGCGGATCCCAGCCAGCCCCGTTCTCTGGTCCCGGGGGCTCGCTCTGGCCCAGATGCGCAGTAGGCGGCCAGGGCCCAGCCAGATGCTCCCGGGCCGCACTCAGCATGTCCCTGCGGGAAGCCCGGCCCGGCCCCAGGCAGGGGGGTCTCGCTGGCTCCGGCCACGGCCGGGCCGCCCCTCCCAGCAGTCACGTGGCCAGCCGGGACGCTCCGCCAGCGGAGGCTCTCCAGTGACGTCAGCCAGACCCTCTGCGTCTCGCCCCCGAAGCTCGCGAGCCCCGCTTGCCCGGATGGCGGCGGAGCGAACCGAAGAGCTTCGGGGAAGGGGGGGGCACCAAGCGAGGGGCCTGCAGCCACCGTGCGGCCCCCGCCCGCCCCGCCCCGAGCGGCCAGGCAGCTGCTCTGCGGAGGGCCCCCCGGCCGCCAAACGACCCCGGCCGTCAAACTACCCCAGCCGCCAGACCCCAGCCGTCAAACTACCCCAGCCGCCAAACTACCCCCAGCTGTCAGACCCCGACCGCCAGACCCCCTCCAGCTGCCAGACCCCGACCGCCAGACCCCAACCGCCAGACCCCCGACCGCCAGACCCCCCAACCGTCAAACTACCCCAGCTGCAGACCCCCGACCGCCAGACCCCGGCCGTCAAACTACCCCAGCTGTCAGACCCCGGCCGCCAGATCCCCCTCCAGCTATCAGACTAGCCCCCTCCAGCTGCCAGACCCCCGGCCGCCCTCTCCCCCGCGCTCACCGCTGAAGACCATGGCGGCCGAGGCGCCCATGACGGCGAAGAAGGAGGCGTACTCGGGGGCGCTGCCCTCGGACATGGCGGGGCTCGGGAGGGGGTCTCCGCCCGCTCGGGCTGCTCCGGAGGCGCGGGGGGGGCAGGCGAGGCGCTCGCGGCTCCACTGACGGGCGCTGCCTACGGACGCTGCGCTCTAAATACCCAACCACCGCAGGACAAAATGGCTGCCGTCGACCGGTCACGTGACCCGCCCCGCCGGCGTCCCCTCCTCCCCCCGCCCCTCGGGGATGAGACCACTCACAGTCGAGGGGGTTCGCGCCCCACTGGTGGGCATGCGGACGCTATTCCTCAGCCCACCACACAGTCCAGCGCGTTGTCCCCCGTTACAAACCAAACGGGGGCCCATCCGTCGCTCTCCAAGCGGCCTGATGGGGGATTTGCGTATCGCCCTCCCCCCTCATGCTTGCGCAGATGGTTTAGTCCACTCCCTCGTTCGCTTCCTCCAGGCTGAGGCTGGGCCGCGGCGGCCACAGCTGAGCGTGATTCAGCTGCATTTGCATAAGGGGCGTGTATAGTACAGCAGACCCCGCCCCCTCGGGGCTGCCGGAGTGCGGGCCACGTAAACGCAGCGCGCGCAGCCGGGGAACCCCCCTCCCCCCGCATCCCCTGTGAGCAGGGCGGGGAAATGAGGCGCCCTGCCGGGAGCGCACGTGATGCCGGCCAGGGGTCCGTCTAGCGCAGCGGGGTGCATGCCTGCCCATCCCGGCTAGCAGCCACCCATGGACCTGCAGCTCTCATAGGCTGGCCCGCCACAGCATCCTGCCGCAAGGAGTTCCACAGGCCCACCTGCTCCTTTGTTTGTTTTAAACAAAATTCCTATCTGCATCCACATCTCTATCTGCACAAATGAGCCAGGGAATTTCGCAGGGACATCCAGGGCAACAAAGCAGATATCCGCAGATTTGCAGGGCTCTAGCCAGAGGGCCACACCGCAGGATGTCTGTGCCTTGGGTGAAGACAGGCTCCCTTTGGCTGGTTTTAACCCTGCCATGGCCTCTCCTTCTTGTGTTGTGAGGAGGAATAAATAGCACCTTCTGATCTACTTTCTCCACACCAGTGAGGATTTTATAGATCTCCATCATCTCCCCTCCCCCCCTCCCCCGGGGTCTCTTGTCCAAGCTGAACGGCCCAGTTGTGTTCATCTCTCCTGGTGAAAGCTGTTCCAGCCCCCTCTTCATTTTTGGTGCCTTTTTCTGGCAGAGACACATTCCAGGGATGCAGCTGCAGTGGGACAATTGGGCCACTGTAAGGTCCTTGTGTAGACACCCCCTTAGCTTCTGTTTCCCTATCCATGAAGTAGGGATAAGAATCAGAGGGGCAGCCATATTAGTCTGTAACTGGAAAACGACTAGGGCACCTTAAAGACTAACGTGTTTATTTGGGCATAAGCTTTTGTGAGTCTAAGGTGCCGCAGGACTCCTCATCGTGTTTAGGGAGAAGCAGGAGGAGCACAGGGCCCAGGGCAACACTCCCCCAAGTGCCCCAGGTGTGGGGCCCATGGCAACCTCCCTTGCCACTGGCCACACCCCCACTTCATCCTGTCCCCACTCCACCTCTTCCCTCAAGCCCCACGCCTGCGCCCCTTTCCATCCCCTACTCTGCCCCCTCCACTGAGCAACACTAGCTGGCATAGGGTGGCAGCAGGGATCGGACCACACTCCACTCTGCCCCGCCCTGCTCTTTCCCAACCCACTGTGCCTCGCTTCTCCCTGGCGGTGGGAAGCGGAGCATCCAGGGCCTGGGGCTGTGGAGAAGTGGGATGCAGCAGGCTGGAAGAGGGCGGCGGGGTGGGCAACTGCCGCTCCGGATCCCACCTCCGTGGTGAGTGCAGGAGAGGGGTGGACCCCTGCTGCTGCCCTGCATCAGCCCTCTCCTCGCAGCTAACCCTCCAGCTCACCCTGGGACCCGTCCATGGGATGGTCGAGGGGGCCCCCGCAAGGCTCTCCAAGCGCAGGCTTGGGGCGGCCCCCCAAACCATCCTATGGACAGGGCAGCTCTGGGGATACAAACAGTTATCGGCATTTCTGCCCAGAAGAGACTGTTGCCCCGCAAGGCTTTGGAGGTGCCCTCAGCTGCCTTTAGCTGGGGCATTCCCTTTCCTGTGTCTGCGCCACTGTCTCCCCGATGCTGCCACCACAGTTTGCAACCTGGACTGTCCACTGCTGTGGAACTACGGTGCAGCCATCTTGGGCTCCTTCTACTTGTGCTCTGACACTGATCTTCAGCTTCCTGCTGCTGCAACGGTGTCGCTTACCCCGTTGTCTCTCCGCGGCCTCCAGTCAGGGTCTAGCCACAACGGAGTCTGCTGGGTTTTACTTCACTTATCCCAGCACAGACACGGGGTAGGACCCATGCAAGGGCATTAACACACACGGGCGCAGAGACATTTACCCACGATTTAACAGCTGCCCCGAACCTGTCACAATGATAGCGGTGCAGCAGAGCCTGAAATGCTATTTTGTGTGTCTGAATACAAATGTGTGAATAAAGTTTTAAAATTACTCAAATTCCACTCACCTTGTAGCTCTTTATCATCGTTCCTTTCATTTATTGACACTGCATGGCCCACCATATTGCCCGTCCAACCCTTAAATAACAGTATTATAAGAGAGCCATGGCCATCTACCTGTTGTCAAGTTGCTGTACACACCACAGCCTTTGTGAACTTCCCAGTGAAGGTGGTGAGAGAACTCACATCCTCCTCCTGCTCCAAAAATCCAGGCTTCACAAGGAATCCTTTTGTAGTTATTAACAGTGCAGGGCCTATAGCACAGAGCTGAGCGGCTCCAATTCTGTTCAGCAGAGGGCTGCGACATGCACTCGCGCTAGCTAGTTCCTTCTGGGCCTGATCTAAAATCCATTTAAATCAATCCAAACAGTGGACTTTGGATCAAGCCCCATCATAACATTCTCTCTCTGCACTCACAACCATGCCACAAAACTTGAGCTGGTTGAAAAATACACAGGAAGGGGAAGGGGGTGCTTTGGCAGAGAGCCACACGGAGAGCCACATGGATGACGTTGCAGCCAGCTTCAAGGGTATACACGCAGCCCCAGAGACGGCCACGGGTTCCAGCAGCAGACAGTGCTGCATCTTAGTTCAAGCATCCTTTCTCTCAGATCTAGCTGGAGCATCACATT
This sequence comes from Rafetus swinhoei, assembly GCA_019425775.1. Lineage (NCBI taxonomy): Eukaryota > Metazoa > Chordata > Testudines > Trionychidae > Rafetus > Rafetus swinhoei. The sequence continues at coordinate 40,667,130 of CM033443.1, read as the reverse complement.
CTGGGGCCTGGCGTTTCGCGTTCACTGTTAGCATTGTTCCTAAAAGCCTCTGTTGGGATCAGGACTAGGGATGTAATCGTGCAGTTGATTAACCAATTAAGTGATAAGAAAAAGCGTAGAGGTTAATGCTATAGGCTACATGCACCCCGCCCCACTTGCCAGTAAATGTTTGAGCAGGCTGCCGAGCAGCCCGACTCAGTCCTGGACCTACCCCTGCAGCGGCTCTGCATTTCAAGCGTATTAGGAGCCAGCGGCAGGCAGCCCAGCTCAGTTCCGGCTCGCGTGGGGTCTGGGAGCTCAGCCCTGCCCTTCCCCCCGGACAGGGGTGCTGCCACCCCACGCTGTGCAGCAGTGCGGGGTGACAGGCAGCCAGGCCGCGAGGGGAGCTGGTTTTTCAACTGGCTCCCCTTGTGGACCAGCTCCCGCCTGGCTCCCCGTGCAGCTGCCTCTGATACAGCAGCAGCAGCGTGGAGTGGCAGGGGCTCCTCGGGAGTGGGGCCAGAGCACACTGGCTGCTGGCCTCGCCCCCGGGGACTATAGACTAGTCGACTAACTGAATAAGATTCATGAGGTTAATCGACTATTCAATTAACCGATATTTAACATCGCTAATCAGGACCCCACCGTGCTAGGCAGCAAGCACATACCCAGACAAGGTCTCTGCCCACGAGAGCTGAAAAGGATAATTGACCTGTGGAATAATGCCTTGTACACTGGACAAAGAGGTGGGCTGTGACAGGGGCAGACTGGCAATCAAAATAGGCCCAGGAAATAGGTTGAGAACGGCCCACTTTTTCATATCAAATAATTTTTTAAAAATTTACTCTTTGACCCCCATTAGCCACACCCCTGACTCCTGTTAACCATGCCCCTGACCCCCATTAGCCACACCCCCTGACTCCCATTAGCCACGCCTCTGGAGGTAACACTCTCGGGGCGAGATGGAAACATGACCAGAAGTAAAAGGTGCCATGTGACCCCTCTAAGGACTTTTCCCACCATCCTCCTACCAATAGGGATTAGTTTGGCCCCAACCAAACCCCCTCCCAGATGGCAGCCTGCAGAAAGTGCAGCCAGGCTCACAGCAACGCGTCCACGAGAAGCACCAGAGTGCCCAGGGGCAGCTCCGGCTCCATGCTGCAGAGTGCTGTGGTGTCCCGAGTGAGGGCTATCAGAGCACGCAGAGACAAAATGCATTGCTGTCCCTCACTGAGGTAGGCAAGCAAGCAGGGAAAGTTGAGAACTGGCTGTCCAGGGGGTTCCCTTTAAGCACAGGCCTCAGATAGCCTCAGGCAGCAGCCACGCAAAGTACCTCCTGACCTGATGTCCTGCTGGACCTGGATCCGGCTGGCCTTAAATGTGATTCAGCATCCACTCAGTGTGGACGCGCTATTTCGAAATAGCAAAACGTTATTTCGAAATGCATTTTGTGTGTAGACGCGTTATTTCGAAATAACTTATTTTGAATTAACTATTTTGAAATAAGATATTTGGAAGTAACAATGTAGTGTAGACATACCCAAACATTCCCCAGCTCAGTTTGCGCCTTGTGCCACACCCTGGTTCCAGCCAGGGCTGGAGGAACTGGCCGGCACCCTGCAGGACTTGGCAGGGCTCTGTGGGCGTCCAGTGCAGCATGGGCAGCGGATTATGTAGGCAAGGGAAGGCATTGCCTTCCCAAAACTGCCTGCTGTGCCCAGCCACCCGCGCCACGCAGCAGCCCTGGCCCTCAGCTTGGTTGGACGGGGTTTGGCTGGGGGTTGTTGAAGGACCATGGTCTCAGGGGAAGGGCTGTGGCTTGGGGTGGAGCCAGGCTCTGAGGCATGGGCCCCGGAGTTTTTAACTGCAGACTAAGTCCCCTTCACCTCCGGCAGCTGCGGCTCCGACTGAGGGAGGCACGTGGTGGCATTGTGGAGCTCCATGAGCTACATTTTGGCCTCCGCAAAGGAGCAGGGTTTCCCTGCCTATTCCTGCATCCGCTGAAAGCAATGGGAATGCGGCAGGAGCACAAGGGGCCCTTGGGTGCAAGCCCACACGTGTTTTCTGTTGAACAGACCACCGCCCCCGGCTGTCAGGGTTTGTAGGATCGAGGCCAGACATGGGTTACTCCTGGGGCTGGCCTCCTTCCCTGTCCGAAGGAACTCTAGGGACCGAGTACACACAGCCCTCTGCCGCGGGCACACACGCTGTGATACAGGCGCCTGGCGGGGGTGCGGAGACGTTCACCGCTAGGGACCGAGTACACACAGCCCTCTCCCGTGGGCACACATGCTGCGATACAGGCGCCTGGCGGGGGTGCGGAGACGTTCACCCCAGTGACAGGTCTCTGGGCAACGGCTGGTTTACAGATTCTCCTCCCACGTGTAACTCACCTGGTGCCCGGGGTCACAGATGGGCCGTTGCAGCTGGGATGTTTCTCACAGACGAGCATCCCACTGACCCCCAACTGCCAGGGGGCAGGGAGGGGAGAACAGGGAGCTGCACAACATTTAGCAGCTGTGCTTGCTTAGGGGGTTGCTGGGTGGAATCGGGGGGCTAGGGGGTACATGGGGGCAGGGACAGGTGGGGGTGTTGGGGCGTATGGGGGAGGGAAGTTTGGGGTTGGCTCTGGTATTTAAAGAGCTAACCCGGCCTCCCATGGGGTTCCAAAAACGGCAGCTCTAACCTGTAGCCCCACATTGTCAGACCCACTCGGCTTCCCCAGCCCCTTGGTTCCCGCCAGAGCCGCTGCCCACACCCTACAGCTCGGTTCCTGGGAGCCAAGGCTCCCCTTCCGACTGGCAGCCCAGCCTCGTCCTCCAGGCACCCACCTCAGGCTCCCCCGGCCCACGGTGCTCTGGATTCGCCCTGCACCCCGGCTAGCCACCTTCCTCCCCTGGGCCCTCAGGCACCAGGGGTCATGTGATTCTCGCCTCGCCTGCAGAAATCAGTGCACCAGCATCTCTGCCCTGTGCATGGGCCTATCAGGGGCAAGCATGAGCAGTGCCCCTTGGTAGCTGTGCACTAGGGCAGCCACCCAGCTGGTTGGCAGAGCACCCACAGCCGGCAGAAGGTGTTTCCGGTGGTGCACATCCGCACATGCCTCGGTGCGCAGAACACACGTAGGCTGCTTAGGGATGGAAAAAGTGAGGGTGCGTCTACACAGCCGGGTTCACAACTGCAGCTGCGTCAATTGCATAGCTTAAGTCCAAATGGCTTCATTTGGCTTCCGGCGCTGTCTGCTCAGCAGGAAGTCGAAGGAAGAGCACGCCCCCTGAGACTTCCCTTACTTCTCCTGACATGAGGGTTACAGCAGTCAGGGTAAGAAGTCCTCCAGCTTGCCATTATTTCAGTATCAAGGCGTGCGGTGTAGACGCACACTGTGTTATTTCAGAATAGCGTCAGTTATTCCAAAATAACCCTGCTGTGGAGATGTACCCTCAGAGAGAACACTGATCGTGGGAACTCTTTTTTCCTCTTAAAAGAAAGACGAAGATATTCAAGATGGCAGAACGAGGAGCAATGGTCTCAAGTTGGCATCGGTGAGGTCTAGGTTGGAAATTAGGAAAAACTATTTCCCTAGGTGGGTGGGGAAGCGCTGGGCTGGGTTCCCTAGGGAGGGGGTGGAATCTCCATCCCTAGAGGTATTTAAGTCCCGGCTGGACAAAGCCCTGGCTGGGATGATTGAGTTGGGGCTGGTCCTGCGTTGGGTAGGGGGTTGGACTCGGTGACTCCTGAGGTCCCTTCCAGCCCTAATCTTCTGTGATTCTGTGATTCATAATGATGGTACAACAGGAAAGGTGAGAATTTCAACAGCTGGAAAACAGAGAATCCAAAATTATAGTTCCCACAGCAACTGTAACTCAGCCAGATGGCAGCTTGAGAATAAATGTAACAGCATCTCTGCCGAATATACACAAGGCAGGGGATACACAAGGTCGGCTCTGGGCTGTATAACATTCATTAAATAGCTTTGTGCATTTCATTTGACGTTGCATTAACACGTGTGTGTGTGTGCGTGTGCTGCCACATGAAATGTGGAATGGAGAAATGCAGCCACATTCACACCCATCTCCCTAGCACACATGCCCTCACAATGATCTGCAGCCCTTCCGGCTCTCTCTCACTCCATATGGAAAGCCCTCCAGCTGACAGTGCTGCTGGGACGTGCAGAAGCAGAAATCTCTGCGCTGCCCCTCAGCCAGACGTGCAGAAGCAGGACCAAAAGGGTCCATGAAAGAGGCTGGAAGAGACGCGATGCTGCTGCTCCTGGCAGAGTCCCGTCCTATTCACGCATTCCCCATGTTGTGAACGGGTGGGCAGCCCGCAAGCCAGCCCCGTCTAGGGACCACAGAGAAGAGCCGCGCCCCGTGCCAGCCACAGAGCAGGGCCTGTGTTCAAAAGAAATGACTGGGCAGAAGACAGGCACTTACTGCTAAGAGCCTGGCGCAGCCTAACGGGCCGCTTGGCTCACAGGCCACAGTGCGGGATTTGCACACAATGCCAGGGGCAGGCTGAGCCGGCAAGCGGGCTCAGAGGGCACGGCCAGCTTATCAGCTCCTTGGCCAAGGGCAGGGGAGGAGAGGGCCACGGGCCGGGCTGCGCAGAGAGGGGACTTCTGCAGACCTGGGCCCTTTGCGGAGTTGGACTCGTCAATGACCCTGGGGCCACAGCCAATGAAAAGCGCGCATCTCACAAGGGGGGGCGCGTCCATTGGCTCTTCCCACCCGCTGGGCAGGAGTGGCACAAGATCGGATCCCAGCCTGAGGCCGACTGTGGGCTGAGCAGGACACCTAGGGACTTGCTCCCAGCCCCAAGCCCTGCCCCTTCCTGCCATTGCCCACCCACTCCCCCCGGTACCCCGTCCCTGAGGATGCAGCTTTGGGGACTACGGGGAAGGGGGTCGGCAGGAGCCACGGGGAAGTGGCGCGAATGCCCTTGCCCAGGCGCGCGTTAATTACAAACACGGTTATCGTGCACCCCGGCTTTCCCAGCCACTGGGCCCCATGGATTTTACAAGTGCCAGGCAATGCCCAGTTGGCCTGTCTCCTGCGTGGTCCCACCCTGCAGCCACGTCTGTGGGATGCTGCCCACCCATGCCCTGATCCCAGCCCTGGGGGTGGGGTCCCACAGGGAGGCACTGACCGACGGCTCTCACTGCGCCCCGGCCTTGCGCCAGCCACCCTGCTCCTATGACAGGCAGCCATGCGGCCGCCCACCTCCAGTGAGCACCCCTGCACCTGCCACTTGGCGCCCTGAAATATTGCTCCCAGTGTGCACATACCCCTCCAGCACCGCCCTGCAGCATCCCCAAATGTAGCCCCTCCTTCCCCGCCAGCACCGCCCTGCAGGTCCCCCAAATGTACCCCCTCCTCCCGCCAGCACCGCCTGCAGCACCCCCAAATGTACCCCTCCTCCTCCAGCACCGCCCTGCAGCTCCCAAATGTAGCCCCTCCCTCCTCCAGCACCGCCCTGCAGCTCCCCCAAATGTAGCCCCTCCCTCCCCTCCAGCACCGCCCTGCAGCATCCCCAAATGTAGCCCCTCCCTCCCCTCCAGCACCGCCCTGCAGCATCCCCAAATGTAGCCCCTCCCTCCCGCCAGCACCGCCCTGCAGCTCCCCAAATGTAGCCCCTCCTCCTCCAGCACCGCCCTGCAGCACCCCAAATGTACCCCCTCCCTTCCCTCCAGCACCGCCCTGCAGCATCCCCAAATGTAGCCCCTCCTCCCCTCCAGCACCGCCCTGCAGCATCCCCAAATGTAGCCCCTCCCTCCTCCAGCACCGCCCTGCAGCATCCCCAAATGTAGCCCCTCCTCCCGCCAGCACCGCCCTGCAGCTCCCCAAATGTAGCCCCTCCCTCCCCTCAGCACCGCCCTGCAGCATCCCCAAATGTACCCCCTCCCTCCCGCCAGCACCGCCCTGCAGCTCCCAAATGTAGCCTCCTCCCCGCCAGCACCGCCCTGCAGCACCCCCAAATGTACCCCCTCCCTCCTCCAGCACCGCCCTGCAGCTCCCCCAAATGTACCCCCTCCTTCCCTCCAGCACCGCCCTGCAGCATCCCCAAATGTAGCCCCTCCTCCTCCAGCACCGCCCTGCAGCATCCCCAAATGTAGCCCCTCCCTCCTCCAGCACCGCCCTGCAGCTCCCCAAATGTAGCCCCTCCTCCCGCCAGCACCGCCCTGCAGCTCCCCAAATGTAGCCCCTCCCTCCGCCAGCACCGCCCTGCAGCTCCCCAAATGTAGCCCCTCCTCCTCCAGCACCGCCCTGCAGCACCCCCAAATGTACCCCCCTCCTTCCTCCAGCACCGCCCTGCAGCATCCCCAAATGTAGCCCCTCCTCCTCCAGCACCGCCCTGCAGCATCCCCAAATGTAGCCCCTCCCTCCTCCAGCACCGCCCTGCAGCTCCCAAATGTAGCCCCTCCCTCCCGCCAGCACCGCCCTGCAGCTCCCCCAAATGTAGCCCCTCCCTCCTCCTCCAGCACCGCCCTGCAGCATCCCCAAATGTAGCCCCTCCTCCTCCAGCACCGCCCTGCAGCATCCCCAAATGTAGCCCCTCCTCCCGCCAGCACCGCCCTGCAGCTCCCAAATGTAGCCCCTCCCTCCCCTCCAGCACCGCCCTGCAGCACCCCCAAATGTACCCCCTCCCTTCCCTCCAGCACCGCCCTGCAGCATCCCCAAATGTAGCCCCTCCCTCCCCTCCAGCACCGCCCTGCAGCATCCCCAAATGTAGCCCCTCCTCCCCTCCAGCACCGCCCTGCAGCATCCCCAAATGTAGCCTCCTCCTCCTCCAGCACTGCCCTGCAGCTCCCCAAATGTAGCCCCTCCTCCCCGCCAGCACCGCCCTGCAGCTCCCCAAATGTAGCCCCTCCCTCCCCTCCAGCACCGCCTGCAGCATCCCCAAATGTACCCCCTCCTCCGCCAGCACCGCCTGCAGCTCCCCAAATGTAGCCCCTCCTCCCCGCCAGCACCGCCCTGCAGCACCCCAAATGTACCCCCTCCTCCTCCAGCACCGCCTGCAGCTCCCAAATGTAGCCCCTCCTCCTCCAGCACCGCCCTGCAGCTCCCCAAATGTAGCCCCTCCTCCTCCAGCACCGCCCTGCAGCTCCCCAAATGTACCCTCCCTCCCCTCCAGCACCGCTCTGCAGCTCCCCAAATGTAGCCCCTCCTCCCCTCCAGCACCGCCCTGCAGCACCCCAAATGTAGCCTCCCTCCCCTCCAGCACCGCCCTGCAGCTCCCAAATGTAGCCCCTCCTCCTCCAGCACCGCCTGCAGCTCCCACAAATGTAGCCCCTCCTTCCCTCCAGCACCGCCCTGCAGCTCCCCAAATGTAGCCTCCCTCCCCTCGAGCACCGCCCTGCAGCACCCCCAAATGTACCCCCTCCCTCCCCTCCAGCACCGCCCTGCAGCACCCCCAAATGTACCCCCTCCCTCCCCTCCAGCACCGCCCTGCAGCTCCCCCAAATGTAGCCCCTCCCTCCCCCTCGAGCTGTGCCTCCTTTTGGGAAGGGGAACTAGCCCCACGGCGGAGGCAGAGCAGTACAGGCTGGAGAGGCTCCTCTGGAGTCACAGAGCAAAGCCCGTTCACACGGGGGTCCTGGCTGTGGGGCGAGGAAGGCGCAGGTGGCAACCCCGGATTGCGGGCCCCACCCTTCTCAGCAAGCACGTCCCGTAAATACTGCCCCCAGCAAGGCCACGTCTCCTTTCGGCGCCCCTGGCAGCGCCCCGGCTCGGTCGCGGGGTGCGGCTTGGAAGGGAGTGTTCCCTGTAGGGGGCCCGCATCCCTCTGCGGACGGATCCGTCAGACTCTCGGCCCAGGGTGCTTTTGCTGCATCCCCCGGGGCGTCTGTCTGCGCTGAACCGGCGTCTGGCTTTGTGAGGGCCACGTGGGGGAGGGGCTGCAGTCGAACCCCATCGAATCGTCTCTCGTGTGTCTGGGCAGCACGAGTGGCTCTCGACTCCCACCAGTCTGGCCAGCAGCGATTTCCCTGCGCTGGCGAGGGGTGTAAAATCCCATTTAGCTGCTTAGCCTGGGAAGGAGGGTGGGAAGGGGCCCCAGCCAGAGCAGCCCCCGCCTGCAGTGGGTGGGGGAGGGCACTCCAGGCAGCAGCGCTCTGCTGGCAGGGGAGAGCTCATTGCGAGTGCAGGGGAGTGCGGCTCAGGGGGTCTAAGCTCTAACCATTAGCCCCCACTTCCTTAATAGAACACTGGGAAGTCATTTGAGTCCAAACGGGGGGTTTACGTGACTGGATTTTACAGGCCTTGGCGGGAAGTGAAATATCTTCATGCTACAAATCTCGGGGAAGGCAGATGTTTTGTAATCATCCCCCGCGGCACTCGCAGCCCAACAACTGCAGCCGTGTGAGTGCATCAGAGCCCACGGGGACGTGCCTGGAACACACCGATTCAGAAGGCTGCTCGCCCCGTCGCTGGACCGGCCTCTCCTTGGGCGGTTTGTCCCCCGTCTGGAACGGAGGCAACACTGGACGCAATAGGCTGGGGCCACAATTCGGAAGCATCCTCCGTGCGAGGGCACGCTGGCGGGAGCGGGGCCAGGCTGTTCCCAGAAGCACCAGCATCTCTGGGATGCTGGGAAGTGACACTGATCCTGCAGAGCCGTGCGCATGGAGACTGCCCTGTGCCCCTCCGGGTGGGGCTGCTGGGCCCCGGCTGTCGTCCTGCAATGCCAACAGGGCCATTGACCTCGTAACTCTTGGGGCTCCTCCTTGTAAGAAACTCGTGTGCAGGCGCAAGCTGGTGCCACGCCCCCTCACTCAGTCTGCTCTGCTCCAAGCTAACCCGGCCCAGCTTTCAGCCTTCCCGCCTGAGTCACGCGGCCGTAGATCTGCAGCACTTGCAAAGGAAGGCCAGTGTCATTGTTCCTGTTTTACCGATGGGGGAATGAGGACATGAGTCATTTCCCCAAGGGCAAGCAGCCAACCTGCGACACAGACAAGGCCAGCCGTGAGGTCGCCTGCACCCCAGCTCCCTGCCTTGGCCCCAGGCGACACTGACTAGCTCTCCAAAAGCAAAGCAACCTCATCCTGTGTAATACTCGGAGCGGACGGCCCAGCTGCCTCTTTACCCCGGCGGCTCCTTTCACCCCGCGAGCCGCAGCAGGCAGCCCCCTAGAAACAGACCCCCCTTTTCTGTGCGGTGACCACCGTTCAAAATGCTGGAGTCAAAGCGGGTTTGGAGTGAAGAGTGAACCCTCGGGACTCCCTCTGTAATAGCCTCGCAGCCCCCAGTTTGAGAACCCCCATTCCCCGCTATCCCGGATCTTCGGCTCCTCCAAGGCGTGCTGGCCCAGAGCCAGGGTCTGGGGAAGTCACGCAGGATGGCCATGAATGAGATTCTGAGGCTGGAAAAGGCTCCTACTTGCCCTGCGAACAGCCTGCATTGCTGTTTGCCTGCATTTCAGGTGCGGCCTCCGGCACAAGGCCACCCAGCCTCACGCCCGCGCTGTTAATCAAAGGGAACGGGGCTCTCAGGAGAAACTCGCGCCTGCTTGGCTTGCTGAGTAGCTTCCGTGGGCACTGGCTGCTCTCTCCTGCGCGGGCAGCTCACTCACGGCTGCCACTGGGGTTGTGCCCGCGCAGGGGGGCCGGAAATCAGCGCAGAGCCGCTGGGCGGGTCGCAGTGGAGAACGCTGCAGACCACGTTCCTCGTGGAAAGGAGTTGGCAGCGGGGGGGTGCGTGGGGACAGCCATCGCCTGGTGTGAATGGGCCCTGGGCTCTGTCAACCCTAAAACCGCACCGAAAACTCGGCAAGTGGCTCCTCTTGCCCCCTCTCTCCCGGCCGGGCTGGGCAGAAGGAGAATATTGCACAGCCTTTACTTCCAGAGAGGGTGCTGCATGTGCTGACCTCTCATGGGCTCATTTAGTCTCTCGCGGGCCCTGGGCTCCGCAGCTCGCACCGCTCTGCTGCCAACGAGGCGCCTCCGCCTGACATCCTGCCATTCAACCTGCAGAGGGAGAAAAAGGGATCCGGCTTCCTGGGTCAGCGCCAGCCGCTGCTGCTCTAGATCCCTGGTTCTTCGGCTGTTTAAGACCGAGGAACACCAAACCATTTTTTTTATAAGGAACACCAAGGCAAGAAAAAAAAAAAAAAAAAAAGGGTTGGGGGGAAAGTTATTGAGAAAAAAAGGCACCTGCCCCTTTAAGGGCGGTCATTTTGAACTCTGCCGCGGAGCACAGTTTAAGAAACACTGCCCTAGATCCTGCCCCACACCCGAGAATGGCCCCACACCCGCGGGTGGGACTCCCCCCACAAGGCCGTCTCTGCAGCGGGGTCTGTGCCCACCAGTGGGGTCAGTGGCCAGGAGGCACTGGCCTTGTCTATTGCTCGGCGGTGGGTGGGGGAGATGGAAATGAGTCAGATCCGGATTAGCTTTGGGGTCTCCTAGCTCCCTCACACTGGCCCTGCAGCAACATGCAACATTGCTGCCACGGGGATCCCAGGGGATTAGCTGATCTAGCAAAACCCTCGGGCCCATCTGACTGGGTCTGGAAAGCCGGCCTGGCTGCTTCGACCCCCGGCAAGGACCTAGTCCCGGGGGCCGCGTCAGCTGCTGGTGCTGGCAGGGGACAGGCCCCTCCTCAGGAGCTAAGTCAGGGCAGCGGGGTGGAAACATTTGCAAGATGTTTTGGTTTTTTACTTCAGCCGATCAAGTTAAACTACAGCAGAGAACGAGCTGCCTGGGGCAGGGTTCCCTCTTGCCCGCCCTGCCGCGTGGCTTTGTGGAAAGCGGCCATTGCGATTGCCCTCTCCGAGCTCTCGCTCTAAGGAGCTTCCTGAGGCAGACCACAGAGGGAAAAGGCGTCTCTGATCACAGCGGGGGCCCGGACCCTCAGCTCGGGGAGGGAAATGGCTCTTGGCATGGCAGCATTTTTGGTTTCATTTTCTTACATGTTATTCTTCATTATTTGCATCCAGCAGCCCCTCCCGGCCTCCGCCGAGGTCGAGCCCCTTGCGCTAGGCGCTGTACAAACCAGCAGGAGGAGACGGTGCCTGCCCCGACGAGCTCCCAGTCTCACTAGCCAAGTGAGACAGCTGGGGGGCGAGGCTTTTATCCGACCCCTTTTGGGGACGGGGTCCTGAGGCGCAGGGCAATCCCGCCCACAGCCGCAGGAGGGACGTGTGCGCCGCAGGCAGGATCTCAGCTCCCCTCCCTAGGCCCCAGCAGAAAGGCCACTGACATCCACACCAGTGGAAGGGGCAGCGGTGGCAGATGAGCCTCGGCAGGCCAGAAACGACCCCATCGTGGCCCCGCTTGAGCAGGCGGGTGGCCTGGGAGGAAGCTCGCCTCTGATCCATGGAGCAAGCGACCAGCGCGCTATTGTCCCGGCCACCATCCGGGCTACCAGCATTCGGTGCCTTCTCTCTCTGGGCCCCGGCCCCGGCCGTTTGATTCATTAGTGCAAGCCCGGCCCTGTGCCGACGCACGCACACAGCACGTCCTGCACTAGCCTCGTGCACAGAGCAAGGCCTCGGCACGGCTACTGTCTGCTCCAGACTGTGACCTCGCAGCCCAGGAGCTGGGCTTCGGAAACCGCTGGATCTGGCGTCCTTTCAGACAGCAGCTGACAACACTGAGGCAGGATGGTCTAGTGGTTAAGGCACTAGCACAGGACCGGGGCTCGGTTCCTGTTCTGCCAAAGACTGCCTGTGCATCCTCAGGCAGATCACTTAGCCGCTTTGTGCCTCAGTTTCCCTGTATGTGTACGATAGGCAGCGTGGCACTCCTGTGCCTGTGTGAGGACACACACTAACGATTGTGAGGCGTTCGGATACCACGGAGACCAGGCCTGACAAGGCAACCTCATTGTGGGCTGCAGCCCACAAAACTAGCGTCCTGAGGCCGCAGCCCTTGGCAGGAGGGAAGCGGGGCCTCTGGCTCCTCCACCACCATTGCCCTCGAGCTGATGGGCAGGAAGGGGGAGGCTGCTGCACTCTGCACCCTCACAATGGAGTCCAGTTCGCCCCCTGCCTTTTCTGCAGCCCCTCGACAGGCGGCATCAGCCCGGCCATGACCCCCCAGGCTCCCTGGTGACCCCAGGGGTCTGAGCCATGGCTCGGGCAGCCCCAAAGGGATATGTACCCAGCTGCCGGGGGTGGCTGGCAGGCTCCATCCTGATCTAAGGCCCCTGCACGTGCAGGAGAACTCCAGCCACCCCGATGTCGGCTGGCCAGGAGCGTCCTGAGCTCGGGGCTTTGCTCGGGAGCAGCTCCCAGCCCCGTGGTAAAGCCAGCCCAGCGACAAGGCTCAGGAAAGGGGGCTGCAAACAGCCATGGGTTTGCCCAGGGCCGGCTTGAGCCATTCCTGCGCCCCGGGCAGTGGGCGCGCAACGCATGCGCGGCTCTACCCGCAGGTGCACGGTGCATGCGCGGCCCCGTCCCCCCGGCGCACTGCGCACCTTACAGCTGCCATCAGGTGCCCCCAATAGGTTGGCGCCCCGGGCAGCTGCCTGGCTAGCCCCCCCTTAATCCAGCCCTGGGTTTGCCAGGATCAAGAATTGCACAGGCTGGTATTCTGTAGCTGGGGGGTAGAGGTGTGCAGGGCGTGAGTGACAGTGTGGTCCCCTTCTCACCAGGCCCGTAACACAAGCAGGAGGAAGATGCTTGTGGTGACTGGGCTGCAGGTGAGAGGAAATGTGCTTTCTGCAGCGACCGAGTCCGTCGTGACATGTACTGGCAGGATTTCAGAAAGGCCAGGCTGAACGGCTGGCCATTTGTAGCTGCAGCCGCGGCACCTCGGTGACATGGGGCAATGAAATGCTGTTGCAGTGCCTCCATCTCAAAACCGCTACGTGCCTCGCGCGCTCATCGTTCAGCAGAAGCCCCCGGCCTGGACGGCGCGTGCACATCCCTCGCGTGAGGCCTCGGGGGCTCCCGGAGACCGCGGGGGAGGCTCGATGGGAGATCGCCGGCGGCTGAAAACCCACCAGCGCGGATCAACGCGGCAGCCCAGCCACTAGCTGGGCCCAGGTCTCAGGTCAGTTCGGCTTCGCTTGTCCCCGTTCCACGCAGTCTGAGTGTGCACGGCCCGGCGCAGCGCCCCAGGAGGCCGCACTGCCCCGCGCCGTGTCCACGTGGGATGCCCCTGCTGGACGAGCTGGGTGCGGCAGAGTCCCACCCTGGCTTGCGGTGCAGTCATGTGCGGGGCGGCCCTGGGCTCAGCTCCCAGTGCCCCTGCCCCCAGCACAGAGCGAGCCTGGGGGAGCTGCCCGGCCCAGGTCTCCCTTAAGGGCAGGGCTTTCCAGTCAGCTGCCCAGTCAGGGTCACATGGGGGAGACTGACAGTCAGCAAGCAGCTCGTCATCGCTTACTAAGGCCTGGCTCTGCCACTGCCGTGGGACTGGCCCCCCAGCACGGCCTTTGCCAAAGAGACTCTGGCTGTGTCTAGACTGCACCTCTCTGTCGACAGACTAGTCGAAATTGCTAACGAAGCAGAGATTTAAATATCCCACGCTTCATTAGCATAAACATGGTCGCTTTTTTCTAAACGGAGTTTTTTTGAAAAACGGCAGTCTAGACGTGGATCTGTCGAAAATACACCCTTTTTCGAAAGAGCCTGTAAACCTCATTTTTGGAGGAAAACAGGATCTTTCGAAAAAGGGTTTATTTCCAAAAGATCCGCGTCTAGACTGCTGGTTTTTGTGAAAAAAACTCCGTTTTGAAAAAAAGCGGCACCATGGTTATGCTAATGAAGCATGGGATATTTAAATCCCTGCTTCATTAGCAATTTCAACGTGCCTAATCTACATCTCTCTGTGGAGAGAGAGGTGTGGTCTAGACACAGCCTCTGAGAGCTCCCTGAGGCTGTAGAGGAATTTCCTGCAGGCCAGGGACAAGTTCTCCCCCCAGTTATGCTGGTGCTGGCCGACTGGGGTTAATGGTGTGACGGGGCATTCAGGCTGGCCTGAATGTAGCGCAGACGCGCACTAGCTTATTTTGGAATAGCCTCAGTGATTCCGAACTAACGCGGCTGTGTAGACGTCCCCGACAGAGAATGGGAAAAGGCGCCAGATGCGGTAGGAAAATGAAGAGTAGCGACCATTGCAAGCAGCAGGCCCATTACTGTAGATGGGGATGGGGCAGTGGGACGGACCGGGCCGGGTCTGGGCACCGCTCAGGGCGTCCGCTCAGGGCGAATTGCTCAAACTTGGGGCTCCCTACAGCCCCCGACTGGAGACCTTCAAACAGGCCACAAACCAGCCACACCGAGTGCTCCAGCTGCCGATCTGGCCAGCCAGAAGCCTCACGAGCAAAACCCCTCAGACACCCCAGCCCTCCCTGTGCCGGAATCAGCCCCGGGCCTGCACACAGGTGAGGGGTCTAGAACCCAATCTCACCCACCCCGAACGGGTTCTTCTGGTCCCAAGAAACCAGCCACAGATCCCAGGTCAATTTACTCTCTGGATCTTACCCACAAACCATGCTGAGCCAGTCCTTTAGAATCTAACATCTAAAGGTTTATTACTAAAAGAAAGAAAAGCCTGAGAGTGAGGTTGTTAAAGTATCATACGTTACATGCATCAAATCTCCCAGTTCTCGATGCAGGCTCTAGCAGAGATGTTATAACTGCTGGCTTAAAAGTCTCTGGTGCACATCCTATGTCAGGACGGGTTCACAGTTCTTTCCGGCTCGTTGTTCCCTGCAAGGCTGCATCTGGGATTCGGAGCAAAACTGAAGACAAAAAAATGGAGTCTGCCACATGGCATTTTATATCCATCCCTGGTCTCTTCCAAGCCAGAGAGGGTCACATGGTCAGTGGCCAGGTGTGTCTTTGGCATTTAGAGATCCATTGTCCCTGGAGCCTCGCTCATTAGCATAGCCGTTGGCTGAGCATTCCTCGCCCATTGCTCAACCACAGACAGAGAAGTTTCCAGCCTCCATACATGTTTCTAACTCCACACACAGACATTATACAATCACATGAATAGCGTATACAGAATCAGTAGAAGATAAGCTTTTGTTTGACACCTCACATGGCCCCCTTTGTACCGACTTTTGGGGCAACCCCCCCCATGGGTGCAGCAGTGATCTGGCTGCTCCCCTTAAAATCCAGTAACGTGACAGGCGGGTAGGAGGGAGTGCAGGACCGTGCCAGCCGGAAGAAAGGTGTGAGTGACAGTGAAACCCAGCAACGGCCAGGATGGCAGGGGGCTTAGCCTGCAGCTCTGGGACAGTGACACGGGGCCTTGTACAGCCCAGGAGGACACTGGAATCTGGAGTCAGGCCTGGGATCACATCTGCTTTAGCCATGCTTGTTCCACAGCTGTTTGTGCAATAAGATCGCAGCCCCCCCGCGCTGGCGCGAGCGTCCCCAGCAGTGGGGGCGTTATTCTGAAGCGCTGTCAATCGCCCACTCTGGCAGGGCCGGTTCAGCAGTTAGCAGGAAGCAGCTTAGCTACCAGGCACCCCCCGCCCACGCCTCTAAAAGCCGACCTCTGGCTGGCACTGGGTGTGCTGCTGCTGTGTGTACCGGGAAAGCAGAGCTCCAGCGCCCGCCAGTGGGTTCTGGCTGGACCGGGGAGGACAGGTCACACCCTTTCTTGGACTTGCCTGGTCTGATTGTTCCTGCCCAGGACCCCGCCCCTCCCTCCCGCACCATCAGCTGCACCCAAGGCTCTGGAAAGACACTGAGGGAGGTGGCCCTGGCTAGCGGCCAGTGAGCAGGCTCAGCTAGTGCCCTCTGGCTGGCTAGCAGAGCTGCATGCCTCCCTCATAGCTGCAAGAATGCTTGTGGGGGTGTGTTGCGCCCCTCCAAAGCAGCACGCAGGACCCCGAGGGCCAAGAAAGATACTGCCCCCGTACAGCCCCTGCAAACCAGTCTTGCTTGGGACACCTGCGCACCTGGCTATTCTCCCCTCCCCCCCGACCGATGGGCCCCGTTAACCAGGGGCCAACTCAGCTTCCCCGGATGGGCCTAGTCCCTCCTGCCTTCCACCTATGCAATGCCAGGGCTCAGTGCAGTCAGCCTGGCTCCTGTTGGGGGCATCCTGCAGGCTGGGCGGAGCCTGGGCTAAGCTTTGCCTTTTGGTCCCCCTCTCCCTGGAGGCCCCAGTGGCTCTAATTCTAACTCTGCGTGGCCCATGCCTCTGTGTCGTCCCAGTGCTGCGCGTGTACTTACCAAGCATGCGCCTGCGTCCTGCTCCTCGTGCTTTTGCAGACGTGGTCTTCAGCGGCACCCACTGGGGGCCAGATAAGAAAACATCTGAGCCGGAGCAATGCCGGAGGAGGCCGTGTTCTGGGAGCTGCTGCAACATCAGATACAAAAGAAGGGAGCACACGGAGCAGCGGGAAACTGAAAGGCGGGACAGAAAAAACACGGGGCTTTCGTTAAGGATGTTACCGAGAGGCTGATTACGTTGTTGAGGAGCAAACTCAGATGCTGATGTCCCGCTGAACACTCCAGAGAGAGCAGATGTGCCCGCCCATCCCTTCGCACACTCAGAACTCTTCTCTGCGCCTGCCCCAAACTCCTTGTGCTCTCCAGGGCCTCTCGCTTTCTCACCAGGTTTGGGCTTGTGGGGGTGGTGCTGTTTTCGGCTTCAACAGAAGCAGGTTTTGAATAAGTAATCGTCACTTGCTTCCCACCAACTGTGGTAGCAGGTGGCAGCAAGACATGCTCAAGCAATTCAACGGATTGCTTACTGGAATCCTAGGCCATAAAAGTCACAAGTGCTCCCTAGCAAAGCGCGATTCCGGTAAGCACTGCAGCGCCAAGCACAGCGCTACACGTCACTGCGTCTCGGAGCGCAGCCGCAAAGCGCGATTCCGGTAAGCACTGCAGCGCCAAGCACAGCGCTACACGTCACTGCGTCTCGGAGCGCAGCCGCAAAGCGCGATTCCGGTAAGCACTGCAGCGCCAAGCACAGCGCTACACGTCACTGCGTCTCGGAGCGCAGCCGCAAAGCGCGATTCCGGTAAGCACTGCAGCGCCAAGCACAGCGCTACACATCACTGCGTCTCGGAGCGCAGCCGCAAAGCCTTCTTGAGTCAAACTGCCTCTCCCCTGGCATCTGGCTGCTCAAAATCAGCAGCCAGGTGGTGGGTCTGCTCAGCGGTCCAACCCTGAGCCAACTTTTCACCCTCACCTTGACAAATGTTGTGCCACGTACAAGAACAGCAGGCGCAGGGGAGGCAGGTTTGTATAATGTTTGGTGGTTCGCCCCTGACCCCCATTAACCAGGCCTCTGGCAGTAACACGCTCGGGGCAAGATGGACACGTGACCAGAAGTAAAAGGTGTCATGTCACCCCCTCGAAGGACTTTTCCCACCATCCTCCTACCAACAGGGATTAGTTTGGCCCCCACCAAACCCCCCTCATGCAACTATCCTGCAATTGCATTAACCCAATGTGTGTGACATTAACTCGGGGGCGGAGAGGCTGGGGGAAGTGTCCCTCTAAGGCTCTGTCTACACTCGCGGCTTCTTGCACAAATACAGCCGTTCTTGCACAAGAACCCACAGAGCAGCCACACTGCCCACCTGCTCTTGCGCAAGGAAATGTACAGTCCAGCGTGGTAAAAGGGGGCATCCTGAGCAAGAGCTACGCTCTTTTCTAACCGATGTAAGCTCTCTTGCGCAAGAGGGCAGTGTGGACGCTCAGCAGGGATTTCTTGCACAAGAAACCCCAATGGCTAAAATGGCCATTGGAGCTTTCTTGCTCAAGAGAGCGTCCACACTGCCATGGATGCTCTTGCGCAAAAGCACAGCTCACACATGGCCGTGTGGACGTGTTCTTGCGCAAGACTTCTTGCACAAGAACCCTTGCACAAGATGTTCTTGCGCAAGAAGCCGCCAATGTAGACATAGCCTAAGAGTTTCCTCCCATGAGCAGAATGGATTTTGTGTTGTGCACCAGCACTGAGTTCATGGGGCTTGTTTGGATGTGCCACTGTGGCACCCAAGTTATTAATAAATATTTTATAAACCTCGACCTTTTCCCTCTGCTGCCATGTCTCCTCCCCTTGCTCCATCAGCTCCCCTGGTGCCTGCTGCCCCCCCACTCCTCACCCTCCTCTGCTGTCCTGACTCCTGCCCTTCTTACTGCCCTCAGCCTTCCTGAGACCTGCCCCCCTCCACCAGCCCTTCTCTCTCCCCGTGCCCCACTCTGATCATGTGAGCTACCCCTCCTCATCCCCTCTTCTAACACCTCCCTCTACACACCTGCCCTGCCTCTCTCCTCTGGTGCTGGTCCCTCCCCTGCAGGTGTCTGCCCTTCTGCTTCACCCCAGAATCCTGGCACCTGCACCTTCCTTAGCCCTGCACCCTCCTGGTGCCTCCCCCTTCCCTCACTGCCCCTGCCCCCTTTGCCCTCTTTCCCTGATGCCCACTCCCTCCCCATTCTCTGCCCCCATTCCCTTCATGCCCCTCTGTGCCCTCACACGACTTGCTCCATCCCCACCTTTCTCATGCCCACCCCTTCTTTCAAGCCTTCTCCCAGCACCTCCCCTTCCCCCCAGCCTCCAATGCCCTTCCTCTCCTCTCCCAGAATCACCCTGTCCCCCCCTCCCACTGACACCTCCCCTCCTGCCCTTTTCCTCATTGTCTGCACTTGGACCCCTGGCATTTCTCTCTCCTCCACACTGTCCCTTGGTGCCTTCTCCTTTCTTCCCCCTCCGCACACGCCCCTTCCTCTCCCACCCCTTCCCCCTAGTTTTCCCCCTCCCCTACCTTCTGCCTTCCACTTCGCAGGGCCGGAGTCTGCGCTCCGGCCCCAGAAGTCCCTGGACTCTGAACCCGGAGCTAGGCCGTGCGGCGCAATGCCACGCCGAGCAGTTTTAAAGTCCTGGGTCATGACGTCACGTCACGCCCGGGCGTCTCCCGGTCACCTGTAAACGCCGGCAAGGGGGAGCCGACTGAAAGCTGCACACAGCAGGGACGGTCCGGGGCTGGAGGGGGACACGCGGGGGGGCCGGCAGGTGGGGGCCGGGGCCCACTGCAGGCAGGGCCGGGGGAGAGACCCAGCTCCAAATATTGGTGGAGCAGGGCCCCCGGCTCTGAATATTGCTGGAGCATGGGCACCACAAGCCCATATAACTCGCCGCCCATGAGCAGGCGCTGTGGAGCTGTTATTTTCAGGGAGGTCTAACCTGCTGGAAAGGCATCGCTAGCATGCCTGTAATCTGCCAAGTACATTTCCACCCTGCACCCACTCAGCCTGTTGCTGAACTGCTCCTTCCTGCTGTCCAAGTGTCATGCGCTGTGGCACTAGGGGATACCAGGGTCTCCCAGGATCCTGTGGGCATTGCAACATCCCCTGCATTAATCTCCTGGTCTGGAAAGAAAGTCGCCACTTGTAGCTTTCTGCACCAAGCGGTGGTCCTGGAGATACGTGCATCACGTTCCTTTGCAGCCCACCCTGCTCTGACGGCAGTGCAACGCTTGCAGCGATTCAGAAGTCCCCCTTCCTGCTGACGTACCCCACTGCAACGTGGCCCCCTGCTAATCTGGAAATATTTGTGCCCTTAGCCACCCTGCATAGCTGGGGAAACCCATTTCTGCCAGCCCAGTCACTGTTTCTGGCACATCTCGAGTCACACAGCAGGGTCTGATTCATGACCTTGCATGAATGCACTCACTGCCTGGTTTCCTGACAGACTGGTGGGACTTTGGAGTTGCCAGCTTCCGCGCTGCAATTGCCACACGCTTCTCCACCGGAAGGGCAGCGTCCCCGTGCTGCAGAGATGGGGACACTCCACACCCGCAGTGTCAGAAAGGCGCCTTACTCCTCTACCAATCCGTAGGCACCACGCTTATCACTGGGGGGCTGCCTGATGGCGCAATCCCACCCCCACAATGGTCCCTGCTGCTCTAAGGCTGCTGCTCTCTGGGACCCCTGCTGAGTGAGGACCATGGCGATGAACGGCACGACCAGCCCGTTGCGCTAGTGCCACACAGCACCGCAGCCTGCCACACGGAGATGGCGCGCAGACCCAGTGCAGGGAGCTGAAGATGGAACCGCACGAAATGCTCGGACTGGAAGCAACGGCGCCCGGGGTGTTGAGCCTAGGCCCGTGCAGCGTGGCAATTTCACCTTCCCACAAGACCCAGCGGCAGGTGGCGGCGAGCAAGCGGTGGGAAAGCTACCCACAGGGCACTGCTCTCACTACTGATGCTCGTGCCCCAAGTGTGCACGTGCTCTTTCAAGAGGGGCGTGTGAACATGCACGCGAGTCTGTTTGTAAGTGCAGCTGCGAACGGTCTCCGATAGAACTCTGAGCGTAGGCCGGGATGAGATAGCAGGCTCGGGTTGGGAGCCTGGCCGGGGATGGGACTCGCACTACTGCCCTGCCTCTCCGAGGGCCAGCACCACTGGCATGTGTAACGGTCGGGGAGCTGCTGCCTGCACAGCGCAGGAGCAGAAGCTGTGGGGAGCACGCGTCAGTGCCAGCAGAAGGCGCTGCGAGGGGTGGTGAGCAGCACCTGTTGTGCTACCAGCCACAATGACAACAGGCAACCCCCAGGAGGACTGGGTAGGCCAGGTGGCTCGGGGGCAGGTCACACACACGCAAGGGCTACCAGGCACGGACGGAGGGCGCCCTTAGCCGCACCGTTGCTAGATCCCTCGGTTGGGGCAGCCGCACAGGCCTGGAGATCTCTCCGAAGCAGCAGGTGGCCGGAGCCGGCGCTCAAACTGCGTGCAGCACCCGCTGCCTGGAGCGCAAGCAGTGCCGAGTCTCCCCTGCCCGGCCTTGGCGTGGGGAGGGGCTGCTTCCCTCTCTCACCTCTGGGGGAGTCAGTGAGGATCACGCTCCCTGCCGAGAGTCACCGGGGAGCCAGCTGACAGCCATGACTCCCGGGGACAGAGGCAGTCTCTGGGGAAGGAGCAAAGCCTGCGGCACACTACCCGCTTTGCCAGGCTCCTGCCAGACACGCTCCGGGCAGAGCCTGCTGAGGGTGGGGAACCTCCCAAGTGCAGAGATGTCAGGATCATGCCAAGGGACGGGAGCCCCCAGGTAGGTGCTGACCCGAGACGGGCTCTGCGCTGGGGTCTCCAGGGCCGTGCCGCACTGCGAGGCTCAAACGCCAACCCCTTGCGATCTAGAGGAGTCCAGGGCAGGAGTCCAGCAGCCCAGGCCAGTACCAGCCTGCCTAGCCAGAGCCCAGCGGAGGATACGCAGACACAGCCCGGAACAAGCCGTGCTTTGGCAGTTACCACCGGACAGGGCAAGGCCAGGACTTCACTCCCGAGCCAGGCGGGAAGCAAGACAGCGCTGCCGGGGACAGGCTAGCCTTCAGGAGAAACGCAACCGCCCCGAGCAGCGCTGCCGCCAGCCAGCTCCTCCTGCCAGGCTGGCCAAAGCGACACCAGCGCTGGCTGGCCTGGAGCAGCCGGCCCGGCCTTTCTTCGTGGGGGGCAGGGGGCCTGTGCACGTAGGAAGGAAACCACTGGGGTCCCCAGCCAGCCCTGGGGCTGCTCTCTGGCTTTCCCTGCCGCTGGGCCAGCAGGAATGACCTGCCTGTTTGCCGGCGGGGTGGGGCTGCGGGGAAGGGTGGGGCTGTTACACTCGAGGATGAGTCAAAGAAAATGAGGCCGCAAACCCGAGAAGCAGCAATGCCACAAACTGCACCCAGCACCGCCACGCCTGAGCGGCCAGGGCCAGCCCCGCAGCCCCGCTTCACCGGTGGGAGCTGCCCCTCTGCGACCACTGGCAAGAAAGGGGCCGTGCCGGGGGCGCTCCGGCCAGTCCTGCTGGCGCCTCGCTGCGCTGGCGGGAGCCGACCCTGCGGCACTTGGCCCCTGGGCCGAAGGGAGAGGCAGGGGGTGTTCATGCAGCCCCCTTAGCCAGAGCGCCTTTTGGCTGGGAACACGAGCAGTGTGGGGTAGGGAACAGCTAACCAAGCACCACTGGGACTGCCCCAGCCCTGAGCCCCGCGCACTCCTGAACCCCCACCCATCGACCCCCTGCCTGAGCCCCACCAGCACCCCTGCCCTGACTCCTGTACCCCCACCCATCGACCCCTGCCTGAGCCCCCACCAGCGCCCTGCCCTGACTCCTGTACCCCACCCATCGACCCCTGCCCTGAGCCCCCACCAGCGCCCCTGCCTGACTCCTGAACCCCACCCATCGACCCCTGCCTGAGCCCCCACCAGCGCCCCTGCCCTGACTCCTGAACCCCACCCATCGACCCCTGCCTGAGCCCCCACCAGCGCCCTGCCCTGACTCCTGTACCCCACCCATCGACCCCTGCCCTGAGCCCCCACCAGCGCCCCTGCCCTGACTCCTGAACCCCACCCATCGACCCCTTGCCCTGAGCCCCCACCAGCGCCCTGCCCTGACTCCTGTATCCCCACCCATCGACCCCCTGCCCTGAGAGCCCCCACCAGCGCCCCTGCCCTGACTGCTGTACCCCACCCATCGACCCCCTGCCCTGAGAGCCCCCACCAGCGCCCCTGCCCTGACTCCTGTATCCCCACCCATCGACCCCTGCCTGAGAGCCCCCACCAGCGCCCCTGCCCTGACTCCTGTATCCCCACCCATCGACCCCTGCCCTGACTCCTGAACCCCACCCATCGACCCCTTGCCTGAGCCCCCACCAGCGCCCCTGCCCTGACTCCTGTAACCCCACCCATCGACCCCTGCCCTGAGCCCCCACCAGCGCCCCTGCCCTGACTCCTGTACCCCACCCATCGACCCCTGCCCTGAGCCCCCACCAGCGCCCCTGCTGACTCCTGAGCCCCCACCAGCGCCCCTGCTGACTCCTGTACCCCACCCATCGACCCCCTGCCCTGAGCCCCCACCAGCGCCCTGCCCTGACTCCTGTACCCCACCTATCGACCTCTGCCCTGAGCCCCCACCAGTGCCCCTGCCCTGACTCCTGTACCCCCACCCATTGACCCCTGCCTTGGGCCCCCACCCTCCCAACGCCCTGCCCTGAGCCCCAGCCAGCCGCCCTGACTCCTGCACCTCCCCACCAGCCCCGTGACATCCCCGCGGAGGATGCGTACCAGGCGTCCCTGTAAGAAACGTAAGTTACGTCCCCCCTGCACAGATCAGGCGCTGGCCTGTACTGCAGACCGGCTCTGGCCAAGTTCAGATGCCCCCGGTGCCTTGTCCAAGCTGGAGCCCCCGCACTGGTAGCCATGATGGGCTAGTGGCCAGGCAGCCTTGGAGCCTTGTCTGCGAGCAACGATGGGAGCAGTGTTCAGAGCGGTGGGCTGCTCCCGCTGCAGCCACCAGCCAGGCTGGGCAGGAAGGCCGGGCCGAGCCTGGGGCCACTGCTGGGAGGTGCAGCCCCCTGCACGGTTTGCAATCCCCTGCACAGGCGCTAGGCGCGCGTTTCGGCTGCCCTCTGGCAGAGGCTCCTGTAGCCCATTGGCTAGTGGCCGACGTTACAAGCGGTCCTGCTGTAGGCGTGGCGCACAGCTCCCAGGCAGCGTGGCTGTGGGGTGGGAGGGCGGCCGAGCTAACACGGGACCTGCCTGTGCCATCCCCAAAGCTGCCCTGGGGTCCCCTGACTCCTGCACCCCCGTAATGGCACGGACAGACTCCACCAGCCCGTAGAATGGAGGGAGTTTATTGCTTCTCCAGGATACAGCCCAGCACAGATGTCATCTGGTTACAGGGACTGCAGCTAAGAGGCCTCAGTGCCCCCCTCTGAGATGGGGGGTGGCTGGGCCCTACAATCCCAGCCCCTGGCTTAGGCTGGTTCCTCCATGATTCCAGCCAGAAACTACTCACTCTCGTCCAGCCCTGCCCCCAGCCCGGGCCGCATTCCCCCTTCCTTTGTCTCTCTCCTTGGGGGTAGCTGGTCAGACAGGTTGAGCATAATGACTCATCCCCTGTCCTTCTGGGCTGTGGTACCGATGGCAGCCATTGGGGATTACCACAGAGCCAGCATAGAAACCAGCCAGGTACCCCCACTCGTCACAGTTCTCCCCCTCCGAGCGAACTGAGCAGGGTCACTCCGCTCGTGACCTAGGGAAGTTCGGGTCTCTGCATGGGAACCCGCCCTGGGGACACGGGTGCTCCCCTTGACTCGGGCCGGCCGTGGTGAGGCCCCACATGAATTGGCTTCCCTCTGTCCACTCGCTGCACCGCTCCAGGGCGACTGGCACAGGCCTGTCCTCTGTGGTCGCACCCACCCTTCCGCTGGCCTTGATCTCTGGCCAGGGTCTCTCGGGCCGGGGCCATGAGCCCAGCGAGCCTTCTCTGGACAGCCAGGCGGCCTCCACCCCGACGCTCCATCCAGGGGTCTTCCCCTCCATAACTCTCTCAGCAAGCCCAGAGGCTCCTCTATACGGGTAGGGGCCCCAAGCAGCTTTCCTCCCGTCTTGGGCCTTCCCGCCCCTCTGGCAGGAGTCGCAGGACCAGCCATACCACTGCACGGCTGCAAATATTCCCGGCCAGTAGAAGTGTTGGAGCAGCCTCAGCCGTGTGCCCTGGATCCCCCGGTGGCCTGCAAAGGGGACGTTATGGGCCAAATACAGCAGCTTGAGGTGATACTTTCGGGGGACGACCAGCTGCCGCTGGACCCCCCATGCCCTCACCTTCCTGGGGGGAAGCCATTCCCGGAACAGGAATCCCCGCTCCCACAGGAATCTCTCCTGGCCTCCTCTCCCCAGGGGCTGAGCTGCCCGGAGGCCAGCCTCGTCCCTCAGCCTCTGCAAGGAGGGGTCTGCCTGCACCGCAGCCTGGAATTCAGCCGCTGGGGCAGGGATCGGGACCTGTTCCCCACCTTTGCCTAGGTCCGGGGTCCCCGCTTGGCTGGACCCCGTGTCCATGGTGATGGGACCCTGCCAGGAGTCCTTCCCTGGATCCAGGTTGCCAGCCCCTCGCTGGCTCTGGCTACGGGCGGTGACTAGAGCCCGCTGGGATTCCTGGGGCCACTCCTCTAGGTCATTCCCCATTAGCACCTCCGTGGGCAAGTGCGGGTGCACCCCCACTTCCTTGAGACCTTCCTTGGCCCCCCATTTCAGACGCACCCTGGCTACAGGCACCTTAAACAGGGACCCATCTATGCCCTTCAGGGTCAGCTGCGTGTGGGGTAGTATCCGGTCTGGGGCCACTATGTCAGATTGGGCCAGCGTCACCTCCGCCCCCGTGTCCCAGAAACCCGTCACCTTCCTACCATCCACCTCCAGGGGTATGAGGCACTCGCTCCGCAGGGGCCATCCTGCCCCCACCCGGTAAACGGAGAAATCCGCCTCCCGAGGGTCAGACCTCCCAGGGGGGGTGCACTGAGCATCCTTCCCCCCACTCTGAGCTGAGGTTTGCCTGCCAGCCCCTGCCTCTGGGGCAGCCTGCCCTTCCTCCAGCCCCAGCCAGTTAACCCTGGAAAGTCCCAGGTCATGGGACCTGGTGCACTGAGCCCTCTTGTGGCCTTTTTGCCCACAGCGATGGCAAGTTAGGCTTTGGGCTGTCTCTGTCCAGGCCCTGGCTGGTTCTCTGGGGCACAGACGACCTGTTCCTTGGGCTCGCCTCGTAGTTGACTCCTCCGTCGCTCAGCCGAGACCCGGTCTCTGCGCGATTCCTTTCTCTCTGGGACTCCCATTCACACCCGGACCGGCTCTCCGTGAACTCATCTGCCAGTCTCCCGGCCTCCTGGGGTGTCTCTGGTCTTCGGTCCTTGAGCCACAGCCTCAATCTGGGTGGGCATGCTTCATAGAACTGCTCCATCATGAATAGCTTGAGCAGCCTCTCTGCATTCTGGGCTCCGACTCCAGACACCCACTTGCGGCAGTATTGCGCCAGGCGGGAGGCCAGGTCCACATAGGTCTCCCGTGGCCCCTTCTGCACCTCCCGGAACTTCTTCCTGTACATCTCGGGGGTCAGCCCGAACTTGTGCAGCAGGGCCTCCTTGACTCGGTTGTAATCCCCTGGCTGTAGGTCCTCCAGCTGATTGAGCACCCCGGCAGCCTCCTGGTTCAGTGCGGGGATGAGCTCCTGCAGCCAGTCAGCTGGGGGGACCCGTTGCAGTCCACAGGCCCTCTCAAAGGAGCTGAGGAACCCGTCTATGTCGCCCATGTCCTTCAATTGGGCCACCACGAGCTTCTCCAGCGTCTGGCCGCCCTGGGCCTTGGGGCCCATCCACGCTCAGTGCAGCCGGGCCCCGCCGCTTCTCCGCTCTGCCATGGCCAGCTCATGCTGTCGCTGCTCTCTACGGTCCTGGACTTCCAATTCCTTCATCTGCAGCTGGATTTCTAGCCGCCGCAGCTCCGCTGGGCTGGCCCCTGCCCTAGCCGGACTATGGTTTGCAGGGCTTCCTGGGAGGCAGTCCGGTCTCTTCGGCCTCCAGCGCTCCGCCCCTCTCCGAGCCTGACATGCTCCCAGTGGGGGTCTGGCTGCTCCCCACGGGGACAGGATCCCAGCCCTGTGGCTGGTCATTCTCTTCCAGCCGGGCAATCAGCTGGGCCTTGGTTGCGCTCCGCACAGGAAAGCCCTTCTCTCTGCACAGCTTCACCAGCTCTGCCTTCAGGAATTGGGTATAGGCCATCTCCCGCTGGTCCCCTCGGTGCAGACTCACCAGTCTAGTGCTGCTCGCCACGATTCTCAGGAACCGCTCTGTTTCCAGCACGCCTGGTTCCACGGCTCTTGCTTCTACTGCGCCTTGTCGCTCGCCGCTGGATGCTCCATCCACGGGGTGCAGTGCATCCACTCCTGACACCAGTGTGATGACGCGTTGGGGTCCCCTGACTCCTGCACCCCCGTAATGGCACGAACAGACTCCACCAGCCCGTAGAATGGAGGGAGTTTATTGCTTCTCCAGGATACAGCACAGCACAGATGTCATCTGGTTACTGGGCAGGCCTAGGATGCCTCAGCCCCCCCTGAGATGGGGGAGACTGGGCCCCTAAATCCCAGCCCCTGGCTTAGGCTGGTTCCTCCATGATCCCAGACAGAAACTAACCCACTCTCTTCCAGCCCTGCCCCCCAGCCAGGGCAGCATTCCCCCTTCCTTTGTCTCTCTCCCTGGGGGTAGCTGGTCAGACAGGTTGAGCATAATGACTCATCCCCAGTCCTTCTGGGCTGTGGTACCGACGGCAGCCAGTGGGGTTACCACAGAGCCAGCATAGGAACTAGCCAGGTACCCCCACTACGTCACACCGACGTTACAAGCGGTCCTGCTGTAGGCGTGGCGCACAGCTCCCAGGCAGCGTGGCTGTGGCGTGGGAGGGCGGCCGAGCTAACACGGGACCTGCCTGTGCCATCCCCAAAGCTGCCCTGCCGCTGCACCTCCGGCCTAGCACAGAGGGGCTCCCTTCAGGAGCGCTCCTCCTCCCCCATTATGCCCACGTGCTGCATCCCTCAGCCACGGACGGGTCTCCTTCCACGAGCCCTACAGGCACAGGGGCCTCCGTCCACCACAGACCCACTGCCCAGGCTGCCTCAGCCCCTTCCCAAGAGAGCAGCGTTAACCTCCGCTCCCCCCGTGCACAAAGCTTGGCAGCACTCACAGCTGCTCCCAAGCCCATGCCTGGGCTCTCTGGCCTCAGGCCGCTGACCTGCAACCCCCCCCCCACACACACAAAGGGCGATCAGCAAGTGAAGTTTTTCTGCCAGCCCCAGGACTCACCCTTCCAGTTTCAAGTGAGCTCTCGGCCAGCGCGGGGGGGTTCTGCAAGCCAGATCGCCACATGCCTGTCTGCCGGGGGGGCAGCTGCACCTGTGCCGAGCCACTAGGACTAACAAGGCTCCGGACGGCACTGAGGACAGGCTGGACAATGAGGCTGCCCAGGTGGAGAGGGCACAATGCGCCACGTGGCTCAGCACTGACTCACCCCTCACCCAGGAAATGTGACTGGTAAGTGGCGCCCAGGATAAAGCACCTGGAAAGAGGGACAGGAAGGCTGGTCTTGGGATTCTTACCCTGGACTGGGACTGCGAGATCTGGGCTCCATTCCTTGCTCTGCAACAGACTCCTTGTGTGACTTGGCCAAGTCACTTAATCTCTGTACCACTATTCCCACCCATGAACGGGAGACACACATTTTTCCTTGCAGCTTTTGAAGGTGGTTATTTCTCATGACATAAACCAAGTGCTACTAGAAAATCTGGCTTTAGAACAAGAAACCTGTCCCAGACAGCTTTGCTGACAGGGTAAAGCCAACAGCTCATATTTAAATTTTATTTTAACAATTCCATCCGATTTCTGTGCAGCGACAAACACTCAACACTGACATGAATGGAAGATATAGTTACATGACCTAGAAACATCACAATTAGACAGCACTACAATCACCTGGAGAAAAATGTCACTCAGAAAATCATTTGCATTCATAATACCTAGAGACTGGTAAAAATTCATCTCACAAGACAGAGCTTTATCACACATTGATGAGACAGTGTCTGAGCCCCCTCTGCATTTGTGCGCCTGGGGAATTCCAGCTGTGGATTGTAGCCGCTGACGTTTCCCTCTCCCCCAGCTGCAGGTGAGGTTTTGGTCCCTGTCCATTTGAGACATTAGTGTTGCTATGAGGTCCCCGCGTCAATATAAACTCCAGTTCCACGGGATGTAAAGCCAAAACCAGGAAGAGGAGACTCAGTCCTTACTCTGTTTTCAAACACACCAATGCTGGGATTAGCTGATTGATATGCAAGAAAATGAATTTGTGGAAGCTAAAGGAGATTTTTGCTTTTAGCCCTTTCTGTAACACTCGGGCTATTTGCTCCACAGAGGAGAACGCAGCGGGGAGGCGGCTCCTTGTCTGTCACCTCCCTGGTGCCAGGGACAGAGCGCGGAAGGGGACATCACAGGAAGTGCATGGTTAGCAGGAGCAATTCGCTTCCCAGCGACACAGACACTCTGGGTGGGAGACAGCTTCTGTGCTGGGAGTGGGACAGGGGAGTTCAGCCCATTTTCAGAGGCTGGGGATGGTTCCGGTCTCAAGCCTTCCCTGGCCCCAGACACCTGGGCTGTGTCTACACTGGCATGATTTTCCGGAAATGCTTTTAACGGAAAAGTTTTCCATTAAAAGCATTTTCAGAAGAGAGCGTCCGTGCCAATCTAGACGCGCTTTTCCGCAAAAAAGCCCCGATCGCCATTTTCGCCATCGGGGCTTTTTTGCGGAAAACAAATCTCAGCTGTCTACACTGGCCCTTTTGCGCAAAAGTTTTGCACAAAAGGGACTTTTGCCCGAACGGGAGCAGCATAGTATTTCCGCAAAAAGCACTGATTTCTTACAGTAGGAAGTCAGTGCTTTTGCGGAAATTCAAGCGGCGGCCAGTGTAGACACCTGGCAAGTTTTTCCGCAAAAGCAGCTGATTTTGCGGAAAAACTTGCCAGTCTAGACACAGCCCTGCTGTGCACTCCAATGCTGTGGTGCAGAACAGGAAGCCAGAGGAGGCCATAAAGGCAGCAACTGCATCTCAAGCAGAACCAGAGCGCCACGCTAGCCACATCATCGCAGGGCACTGAGCGCAAAGCTCCACCACCAGGTGGGCGTGCAGACTGGCCACTGTTACAAGCAAGTCACTCTTCAAGCTCGGCTGCAAGGCAGAGCCCTGAGAAGCCTCCCTCTCTCGGGCGTCTTAAAAATGGGCCTTTTGCCCCCGTCCCAAGAGCTCTGCATGGAACATACGCACCACTGCCGGGAACCTGCATGGGTTGCTCTTCACCGTTGTTTAATCGGACAGAGAGAACGGGACAGCTCCTTAGCTAGTAGGGCCCAGCTCAGGGCTGCCTTGGGCTCGCAGAGATCCGTTACAGTCACTGAGGGGTCCAAGGAATCGCTACGAGACTAGGAAAGAGCTTCGTGCAATGTGATTCCTCGCTTGTTCCTTATGCCTTCCTGGTGGCTCCTCACCCGGCTGCAGGACACTCACCTGGACTTGTGGGATTTTGTCTCTAGTACTCTCCCACTAGGGCCTTTAGCACCACTCCCTGGGGAAACGGAACCTGCTGCTTCACGACTTCCCTCCTAAGGCTGACTGAAGGTGGATGGCAGGCAGCAGAGGGGCCACTGGTTCCCGCACCCCTCTGGGCAAGGGAGGGAGTTACTGCTCACACAGCTGCACTGACTCGTCAGCCATTGCTTCCAGCGGCAGGGCTCACGCAATGGAGCCCTCCATGCACTTGGGTCACCCTGAGCCAACAACCCCCCCCGCCCGCCCGCAATTCCCCATGCGAGGCGATGTGCGTCCCAAGCCATACGAGTGCCCCCCCCCGCAATTCCCCGTGCGAGGCGATGTGCGTCCCAAGCCATACGAGTGCCCCCCCCCGCAATTCCCCGTGCGAGGCGATGTGCGTCCCAAGCCATACGAGTGCCCCCCCCCGCAATTCCCCGTGTGAGGCGATGTGCGTCCCAAGCCATACAAGTGCCCCCCCCGCCTGCAATTCCCTGTGCGAGGCGATGTGTGTCCCAAGCCATACGAGTGCCCCCCCCCCGCAATTCCCCGTGCGCAGGCGATGGCGTCCCAAGCCATACGAGTGCCCCCGCACCCCGTGGCGAGGCGATGTGCGTCCCAAGCCATACAAGTGCCCCTCCGCCTGCAATTGCCCGTGCGGCGAGGCGACAAAGGCCCAAGCCATACGAGTGCCCCCAATTCCCCGTGCGAGGCGAGCAAGGCCCCAAGCCATACGAGTGCCCCCGCAATTCCCGTGGCGAGGCGAAAGGCCCCAAGCCATACGAGTGCCCTTGCCCCTCACACCGCAAGCTCTGTGCCTAGACACAGACCGCTCACGAGAAGCTACTCGCCACACAACCCGTCCCCCAATGTGGGGTGCTCCTTCAGGCAGGAAGTGAAGTGAGGACTCTGCAGAAAGAGGGGAACAGGCCACGTGTGGAGGCTTGGTAGGTGCAAGTGCAAGCCTGGGGCCTGATCTGCCGCCCGTGCCACAACATCCCCTGTGCTGTCAGTGCACTCGACTGAATCACCTCCCTGCAGGGGCAGCGGCGCCCGGGGCTTTCGTGGGCCCTCTCTTTCGGGAGGATAGGGCTTCTGCAGCTTTGATACAGTGCAATCCTGGCCACGGACAAATCTGGGCTTTGCAGAGCTGCTAGGAGGCAGACACCCAACTGCCACAGACTTTCAGGAGGGCTTGGTGCCTAACTCCCTGTGGGTTGTGTGAAAAACCAGCCTTGCCTTCTGGAGCGGAGTGTGTGGTCCTCTTTTGCTTAAGCAGTCGGGTGGGGCTGGGTTTCCTGCTGAGCACGTGGGGGGCGGATTCTGCGGAGGCTGGCAGAGCTCAATCTAGCATACGGGAGAGGTGAAGGAAGGCAAGACGACGAGAGCGTCCCTGATTGTTTGCAGAGACGCCCAAGGGACAGGTGACCTCTTAAGAACGAGGCAGAGGGGAGAACATATTTAAGAGACCCCCTCTGCAAAGGTGCTCACTGCATTTTCTGAAGGACCCCTTTGTCCAAGGCCGCGAAGCATCAAGTTATAGATTTGCTTTGCAATACCCAGCAGACAGGCAAGACTCCTGCCAGTGGCTGTTGAAAGCAAGGGACAACCATGCAGGTTTCTTTCCAGTAACAGCGATTGGAGCAGGCGGAGAATATCATGTTAGCAGCTCAATTAATAGGCATATGGACAGGGATTATCACTAGCTTCTTTCAAGCTGGAAGGGATGTGCTTTGAGAACCAGGCATGCACAAGCGCTCTGCGTGCAAGCTAACGGCACTGTGCAGGGAGAGACTGTGCAGGGCCAGCTACTGGGAGATGATCCATCCACACCTGAGCAGTTAACTGTCTGCAGACCCTGGACCTGCGCTTGTTCTTCCTGGCCCGTGCTCAGCAGCAAACCTCCCCTCGCTCTCAGCAATGTGCAAACAGGGCCAGCCAGGCCACAGAGCTTCCCCTGGGAAGTCTCCCTGCGCAGCCCAGCGACTTTGGTACAAAAGTCAATCTTCTGCCCCGGGGCAGGAAACCTTCCAACCCATCTCAGGCCAGACCCTGCCTGGCCTGGGCACTCAGCTCCTCAGAGCAGGGTCGTGACAAGCCATCGGGGATGGAAACGCCTGCTGACCGACCTACGGGGCACTGACACGAACTCTTTCTCCGGAAAATGATGCAGCGGCAGGGGTGGGCGTGTGTTCCACGACTAGAAGATAAAAGGGGCTTAGTTCAATCAATTCAGATCTGGAAACTAACCCTGTAAGCAGGGGCCAACCTGACTCACTCACTCACCTGCCATGTGTTTCTGCCGTGCACAACCCGCAGTACTGCAGCCCCCGGCACGTCAGACAGCGTGGGCTGTCAGTCAATGGCCTCTGCAGCTCACAGGCCCAGACAGACCTTTTCCAAGTAAGTGGCAAAACAAGCCGGAACAGAACCGCTGGAGTCTAACAGAATATGGGCTTCGGCTTAACCCTGACAGTGTCTGCTTTCCAGACAGAAGAGAAGAGGCTGCTCCTGCAGCCGTGACTCTGCAAGGCCAGAGCCCAGGTTCTGGGCTGGCCCCATGGCGCTGCCCTTGCAAACACACGCCTGGGGCAAGGACAGTGCTGCCCTGCCCTGCCCACTGTGCGTGCTTGTGGCGTTCCTGCGCTGGCAGGAGGACGCGATGCTGCTCTTTGCCAACCCGCAGGAGATCCTGACGACACACAGGCTGACGTACTTCGGTCATTTAAAGAGGTGCAGCCACAGGCCATCCCTGACCTGGGTTCTTTGGGAAGGGCTTCCGACAAGCTGCTGTTCATCTTCCAGGCCCACCTCTGCCTGGGGATTCTGGAGAGGCAATGCCCTGCCTGCCAGGCCCTTTCGATGGGGGAGTTAACCAGCCTCATCTCAGCCCTGGATTCTGAGCAGATCTTGCCCAGCCTCCTCCACTGATTTGCACTGCATATTTAATCTCCCTTTGTCAAAGAAATGCACCTTTCTTAAAAAGTGATAATCAAGGCTCTCCAGTGTAGGGCAATTGCTGTCTCTCTGTACCCGCTTTCTCTTCCCGCCTTCTGGCTGTAGAACGCTCCCTCCCCGTAAGCCCTCTGCTGAGGTATGCAGAGGAATCTCCTTCACACGCATAGACAGGGCAAGTCTCAGAGCTGGACTGCTAGCATCAGGGGTCAGGCAATGGGAAATCGCTTTCTCACCAAGCGTGTCTGCGGAGGGCTGCCAGAACTCTTGGGCACCAAGAAAGGGCTGTTTCATCTGCCCGACTTGCCCCCCCCAGGCATTAGTGGCAAATCATGCCTGGATTTTCCAATGAAAGAGCACGAGTCTCTCCAGGCACTAGGCAGACTCAGGTGATAGAGAATCAGCACCCCCTAGCGCCTGTCTGGGGAACTAGTACATTCCCAGACAAGCCAGAATTGATAGATACAATCATTTTCTGTCCCTGCAGGTGGTACTCCTCCTGGTGCAAAGCCTCGTGTCACAGGGGAAGAGTTTGTGCTCTGCATGTATCCTGCCGGCTTTTAGCTGCCTGAGCCGTGAGTCACAATATTACAATTGGAAGTCACAATTCTGATATGTGGCAAGAATGTAAACAGAAAGTCAGCCCCCCGAGGATGTGTTTTCCCAGAGTGGCTGCTTCCTACAGAGGGGCAGCCTCCGAAAGCAGATGAAGAACACAAGGGTTCAGATGTGGGGAAAAACAGCTGTTAATCATCATTCCTTTCAGAAGCCAAGGGCTTTGCTGATTTGCTCAGGAAAGGGGACTGAAGATGCTTGCATGGATCTGCCTGATTGGAGGACCCATCTGCAAAGTTCACGTCTAGAGAGCCATGGATTCCACTGACCAATAGCCTGCATTAAATAACTTATCAACCACTAATCTGTTCCCGCACGTGGCAAACGGATGTACAAGCCACGCACAGTTCTACCAATATTCCTCCGTCCCCAGCAGCTCCAGCCTGGGCCTCACAGACTGTTCACTGCACTGATTGCATGGTGGTCGCAGGATGCGAACACGTGTCCATTCAGGACTCAAATGAGACACCCACATTTCCACTTGTTACCTAAATCAGGATTTGAATCCAGTTTGCTAGAGGTAAAAGGAATTAACCAGATGCACCACTTAGCCTATATAAGGAGCAACACTAAACAAGCCAGCCCTGCATTTAGTGTGCTCCTTAATAGCCACTAAGCTAGAAGGAGCCAAGTGGAATTTTTGTACTAGCTTGGTCTTGCACTGGTATTTCTCTTGGGAATTCTGAGACGTCCAACAGGCTCATTAATTGATGCTGGGTCTAGCCTCAGACACTCATAGTGTCCTTGAAGCCCCACACCTCCACGGTGGAGATCTGGAAGCTTTCAGAGCACAGTGGCTGATTATTAAAAGTATTGCAGTGGCTGGTTCTCCCATGGTTCAGGTCTGCATCAAGGTAGAGGGCTTGGCCATCACCACCTCCTACAGAGAGAGGAAGAACACACACAGGATATTACTTTTGCATTTCTTGGGATGTGACACGTACAGCTACAGAGAGAAAGGGTTTGACGGCTTTTACCACCAGGGACAGCTGGAATAAAGAACGACCCAGCACCACGTTCAACTGCTGTCTTTTAGACACCTGTTTCTATGCATGAACTGTCATGAAGCTAGCAGAACTGCAAGTGACCATTTTGGCAAGTTCACGAACAACCACCCAGGCAGACTGGCTCCAGGAAGTTACTAACTAGTTATTTGAACTTCAGTTAAATAGAACAAATCAAGACAGAAGCCCTTAGTCAACTTAGTGAGCAATATCAAACTGGGGAGAGAGATAAATCAGGGAATCAAAAGGAACAGCAGCGGGACTGATACAATCTTCTAGAACAGTATCAAAGGAATCTCTAAGTGCACTGCTTGTTGATCAGATCTGCAAGAGACAAATTACTGCACAGATCTTCAAAGACTGTACTAGTGCCACTTGACAGGCGCAGCAGAACAAGCTGCTGTAGACTAGTTACCTTGTGCTTCAACACTACCTCACTGCCAGCTAAGTTTGTAGGCCAGAATTATCCATAATACCATGTGCAGCAGAACGCAGCTGGAGCTGTGCCTTGGCTGGGCTTGCAGCATCTAGTACTCACAAATATCATCTCTGGAAGTGCGAGATGCAAGTTTTGAGAACAGACTGTTTTCAGTCACTTTTCTCGCTCTAGCTACCACTGGAATGTCATAAATACTACACTCAGCTTGACTGATTTCCTGCTGGGGTAAGCAGGGAGAGCAGGCAGGGGAACTGCATGGACCCTGCACAGACTTACCTATGATGACACACTCATTGCTGCCAGCCATGAACATGGAAGCGGTTTTGGAAGGCAAGTTGAAGTGGCGAGCGGCTAGGAAGGGGGAGAGACGATCTGAGGCATCTGAGTGGATGCTGCTGGAGGACAGGACACTGGAAACCTGCGGGGACTTAGTCCCTGGCTCAGAAGCCGTCATGGCCAGTTCGGGGTGCTTGATTATCACCCACTCATAGCGCTCCACTTCCGGCTGCAGCTGGGAGGAAGGAGAAAAGGCAGCCAGGAGTCAGTGGTCAGCATCTGGTCCCCTGCGAGTTCTGAATGTGAAGCTGCTGGCATTGCCAGTACAACCGGTGAGCCGTGCGGACCAGCCTTTGGTATAATGGGCAGGAATGTGCCAGAGAGACTTCTGCCTTGTAGAGGGATGAGGATAAGGAGTGGTAATGCGTGGTGGTTTCCGAATGACCATCTTCCACGCCCAGGCCCTGTGAGACTCATTCTGTGCCCAGGAGAATGGCCATCCCTGTAAAGCTGGGCAGGAAACCTCTCCCACAACCCTTCCTAGGGGATTCCATAGGCTTTAAGGCCAGAAGGGCCGGGCTGGGATAGAAGCTCATCAGCCCGTGGACACGGGGTGCCACTGATGGTCTCTTCCATCCCACACTGGCCTCACCACTTACCCTGAATACAAAGCACTCTCCGGTCCCAAAGAAACTCAGCTGAGCACCTCCTCGCCTGCGCTCACTCCAGTCGGTTGACAAATAAGCGCCGCAGACCTAGAGCAAAGGGCAAGGTCAGGGGGCTTTTCACCAGTTACCACGGAGACGACACTGGGTATTTTACATTCACGGATACCAATAGGTTTTGGAGCCCACGACTTAAGGTCTAATGTAGTTTAATATCGAAAGTCTCCAGATCAGTGGAGGAAGAGGACACAAGTCATTTAGCCTGAAAGCTAGATTCGGATCAGCAGGGGAACAGCCTGCACATCTACATTTTAAACGTTATTTCCCCCCATGAGTTCGGAGGACGAGGGTGGGCCAGTGGTTAGCTGCTAGCCTGGGACTCTGGCGAGCACGTGTCAATTCCATGCTCTGACACAGACTTATTGGGATACCTTGGGCAAGTCACTTAGCCTCTCTGCACCCCAGTTCCCCATCTGTACCATGGAGAGAACAGTCCAGCAGGGTGTTAGGAAGTGCTCAGATACTGTGGTGATGGCGAGGGGGGCATGGAAGTACCACAGGTAGAAGCATCATAGACAGACCGAAATGCAAGATGCTAAGTTCAATGGCCACTTCCTTGTCTTAGTTGCAGTGGCATCAATGCTCATCTCAGAGCACTGCTGGCTGTGCAGCAGCGAACAGGCAATAGTCCCAGAGACTGCGACGCATCCCTGCTGCCTTCAGCAACCTCCTCCACACCAGCAAGGCTTCCCACCACCAACAGTGGCTCTGAGGGCCAGGTGCAGCTGTATTAACTGGTAGGGCCGCTCAGCACGCACCCCTCTGGACTGGCAGAAAGCCCGGTTTCACACTGCCAGCACCCATCGTGCTAGGTTAGGCAAGCAGTTATATCTCCGTCAGCACCAGCACGTCTTCTCCCCCTACTGACACCCATCAGCAACAAGAAACGGGCAATGCAGCTTGCAGAGGAGGGAACAAAAAGGTGGCCCACTGCTGGAATTTGCTCCATAAGAAGCAAGAAAAAACACATGGGATCTGAGGAGGATGGGGTGGGGGAATTAACACATTATGTTTCCAGCTTCTAATATGCAATTATAAACCCTGGAAAAAACCAGTGCCCTTTTCGACTCGCCTCCCCTGCCTCTGTAGCTTCTAAGGGCTGACCCGACAGATCAGAGGCCAGCAGCATGGGCGTCAATAGCACTCTGTTGGCCAGGAGGCCTTCCCCTTCCTCTGGATCTCACGGCCACCACCTCAGCCGCTTTCCCAGCCACTGTGGCCTGAGGATTAGAAACAATGAACCCAAATCTGCTTTTAGTTACCTGCACACAAACCCCTGTAACCGACCCCTGCAGGCTACACGTGAGCAACACGCGTTTCTCTCCCCATCCCCCCCGCTACCTCTGTATCAGAGGCAGCAACGTGGGGGAAGCGGGAGCTGGTGCCCATGAGGAGCTGGCTTTAAGCAGGCTCCCCACGAGCACGGGATCCACCTGCCCCCCCCCCCACTGCTGCCTCTGATAGAGAGGCAACAGCGCGAGAGCGAGGGGGGCAGGCTGGAGCGGATAAGTGCAGGAATGGCTTTCAAGCAGGCTCCCCTTGCGTGCCAGCTCTGCAGACCAACCTGCCCCCCCTGCCCCCTCCTACAGAGGCAAGCGAGGTGGGTAGGCAGGGCCAGTGCTGTGAGGGGAGCCGACTTAAAAGCTGGTTCCCCCCAGCACCAGCTCCACAGTGCCACCCTCCTCAGAGGCAGCATTGTGGGGGGTGGGGTAGGGGAGTGTGCTGCGAAGCAGCCTCCGTCCACACTGGCCTGGGCTCACCACAGACAGAAGCTGGTCCATGGCAGCAGCCCCTGCCCATGGGGGGGGTCTGAGCTCCCTGTGGACAGCGGATGCCGTAGCGGACCAGCCCATGTCTGCAGGGACGTTGGACCCCCCACAAACGGGCTGCTGCTGCGGGGAGCTCGGATCCCCCAAGCCGGTCTGTGCAGGGAGCTGGTTTTTAAACTGGCTCCCCTCCCAGCCTGGCTCCCGCCTGCCGTGCTGCGCTGCAGCCTCTGATAGAGGGGCAATAGCGCAGGGTGGCAGGGGGCTCCCCAGGGTGGGGCTGGGAGCGCACTGGCTGCCGGCTCCGTCCCCGGGTACTATCCAACAGTCGTGTAACCACTACGAATTCACGACTAATTACATGGTATCTAGCATCCCTACTCTGCAGCACTGCTGCCATCCAGGTGATCCTTGTGCAGGAGGAAAACGCCTTCTCTGGGTCACAAATGTGCAGCCGAGCGCTCACCTAGCGAACAGGGCAGGGACAGAGGGGCTCTGGGGGAGTTGCTTCCTGCAATCTGGAACTATTGCTACCACCCATGGACACAAAGGGGATGCCAGACCTGGACCCAGGTGAAAGCATTTCATCTGCAGGTCCCCCTGGCTCGTCAACACCACAGGGAGCGCCCACGTCAAAATGCGCGGCCACGAGGAAGGCATTTCTCCGCCTCCTCCTGCTCCGTCTAACAAACTGCACGCAGGATGGGCGCTGTGTGGCATCACCATGCCCCTTACCTCTTTGGCTGTTGTCTTGATCAGCAGGAGCGTTGGCTCGTGCCCCTCGCTGTGAGAATAGAACCTGGTGTGCGAAGAGAAGGCTCCGTCAGCAATCACCCCACTGCGCACATCAACTGCTGCATGCGGCGTCCCTGCCCCACTGCCTCTCCAGCCCAAGGCTTGCCTGCTGGCATGAGACGCCCTGACTGCTCTGCCAGGGTCTCCAAGAGAGGGCAGTGCAAGCTCTGAAAGATGAGGGGTCTGGTTCCCCATTGCCTTGCACCTGCAGAGACACCTGAGCAGCATGGTGGGAACTAAGCGACCAGGCGATAAGCAAAAGCCGGCTCTTCATACATTGAAAAACCCCAAGTGCAGCAGGGGGACCGGCCCAAGCCAGGGCAGCTGATTCCCAGCTCGTGCCGGACCCCCGCTGTGCTCCAGCCTTTTAAACGTATTAAGAGCCAGCAAGCTCCCCAGCTTATCGAGCGACTAGTTGATTAAAGGAAACGTAACATCCCTTTACCGAACCAGAATGGCGTCACTTTGCTCTCGGGCAAATGGCTACACAAGGCACCGCACAGCAGAGAACCAGGCCCTGGCGCTTGGTGTCATGAAGCATGAAGAGCTTTCTGCCTCCACAGCACTCAGTGCTGGGGCACAAGGAACCCACTTCTCTGTACTTCACCTCCCATCCCATTCGCCAAGGCATGACCCTTCATCGGATGCCTAGCTATGGCTGCCAGTCACGTGCCTTGGGAACGCAGCCAGACTTTGGCATGTTGTGAGTCATCGTTTAGGCTGTAGCATTTGAAGACGTTTCAGACACAGCAGGGAAGGCGTTTTCGCCAGGCTATTTCTATTTGCAGTTGTTTTTTAAACCGTGTACCTGGACTTCTAAAAATCCATGACAGCTCTCCCCTGCTAATCTCCTGCTGCTACACGCTTCCTGCCAGTCGCATCCGGCACACGTTTAAGTGTCTTTTTCATTCTGCGGCTTATTCTTTGCCTTCTGCCCGAGAGTAGAGGGGGTAACCTCTACCTAGTGTTATGTGAAACACAGAGAGCCAGTGTGGGCATTGCTCCAACCTGACTCACAGAATCACAGAAGATTAGGGCTGGAAAAAACCTCAGCAGGTCATTTAACCCCCTGCTTCCTGTTCATCTGCTGGGTTAAGAGAGTGCTAGGCCTGATCTACACAACAGTGGTAGGTCGATGTAAGGCCGCTTAACCCGACCCAATTATGTCAGCCTACAGCTACAATGCAGCCCAGATTGACACTCTGAGATAGTGAGTCTAGTGAAGACCTGAAGATCATTCTCCTGTCAACCCTGTTATGCTACCCCAGATGAGAAGAGTAAGGGAAGCCAATGGGAGAGTTTCTCCCACTGACCCCCTGTGTTGCCCAATAACTGGATTTCTGCATAGAAAAGTCAGGGCAGGTGTTAAAGGACAGCCAGCAGGGCAATTGCCATGCCATAGGGGTCCCTACAAAGCTACATTGCTCAGGCTTTGGCTTCAGCTCCAGGTGATGGGGCTCAGGGCCCCAGGCTTAAGATCCATGCAGTAGTACTGCAGTTTTCTGCCCTGGGCCTCAACAAGTCTAACACTGGCCATGCTTGGTGGACCCCCTGAAATCTGCTCACAGCCCCGGACTCTTGGTTGAGAGCTACTGGGCTAGGAGACAGTATTGGTGAAAA
This sequence comes from Rafetus swinhoei, assembly GCA_019425775.1. NCBI lineage: Eukaryota > Metazoa > Chordata > Testudines > Trionychidae > Rafetus > Rafetus swinhoei. The sequence goes on along the minus strand of CM033443.1, from coordinate 40,627,160 downwards.
GGATCTGGTGGTAACAATGGATCACAAGGTTAGTACAAGCCAACAATCTGATGCAATTGGGAAAAAGGCTAATATTACTCTCGAGTGTATCGTACGTAAGCTATGGTAGGCAACTGTTCTGCTCTACTTGGCACGGATGAGACCTCAGCCGGAGAGTTGTGTCCAATTCTGGGCACCAAACCTTTGGAAAGGTCTGGACAAACTGGAGAGAGTCCAGATGTGACGTAGTGGAGGTACCTGGCTGGTTTCTATGCTGGCTCTGTGGTAACCCCCACTGGCTGCCATCGGTACCACAGCCCAGAAGGACTGGAGATGAGTCATTATGCAAAGAGGGTCTCTCAACCTGTCTGACCAGCTACCCCCCAAGGAGAGAGACAAAGGAAGGGGAAATGCTGCCTGGCTGGGGCAGGGCTGGAAGAGAGGTTAGTTTCTGTCTGGGATCATGGAGGAACCAGCCTAAGCCAGGGGCTGGGATTTAGGGGCCCAATCTCCCCATCGCAAGGGGGCTGAGGCATCCTAGACCTGCCCTGTAACCAGATTACATCGGTGCTGTGCTGTGCTGTGCTGTATCCTGGAGAAGGAATAAACTCCCTCCATTCTACGGGCTGGTGGAGTCTGTTCGTGCCATTACGGGGGTGCAGGAGTCAGGGGACCCCAACGCGTCGTCACACCAGAGGAAAGCAACAAAACTAATGACAAGTTTAGAAAACCTGACCTGGCGTGAGGAAAGGTTAAAAACCTGGGCACGTTTAGTCTTAAGAAAAGACGACTGTGCATCTGTTAAGGGCTGGTGTGAAAAGCACAGCGACCGACTGCTCTCAATGGCCACTGACGCTAGACTAGGAAGTCAATCAGCTTAATCTGAGGCAAGGCAGACATCAATGAAATTAGGAACAACATCTAACGACGAGACTAGTGAAACTCTGGAACAGGCCTCCCAGGGAGGCTGCGGAATCCCCACCATTGGCGGATCTTAAGAAGCGGTTGGACAAACACGTGTCAGGGCTGCTCTCAGTTTACTTGGCCCTGCCGCTGTGCAGGGGCTGGACTAGATGTCTCGAGGTCCCTTCCGGCCTAGGGATGTAAGCGACTAGTTGACTACCCGATAAGCATGTGCAGTGACTCGACTTATTGCCCCCGCCCGCGGGCTGCCTCTAGGGCAGAGACTGCTGTGCCTCTCCCTTTGAAATGCGGCATGCTCCACGAGGCACTCTGGCTACATTCCAAAGGGAGAGGCGGAACCGAGGCGCGTGGGGGCTGCTTGAGTCCCCTCTGCTCTACTGCCTTTGAAATGTAGCAGGAGCCGTGGGCAGCTCTTACTACATTTGAAAAGCAGAGGTGCAGCGGGGACAGCGAGCACCTCGCCCCACAGCGACTACTCGAGCAGCTGATTCATCAACATTTACCATCCCTATCCCAGCCCTGCACTTCTGTGCTTCTCTGAATGAATGCCAGCTCCTAGGGCGAGCATGCAAACGGCAGGAACCCAGGACTAGTGTTCACACCAAGCGGAGGCAGGGCCTTGGTCTCTAATTTGGGAAGCTATCCTTGTAGCGACTAACTCAGACTCAGTCTTCCCTGACATTTGCAATCTGTCATTCCTATACTAGTCTCTGGTTGCACACTCTGGTGAGCCCTGCTTTGCACGAGGACTTCTGTATTCAGATAGCCCTGGCTGGCTGCTCTTTTCTACCCGTACAACATGGAAAGATTAGATTACCTGCTTAGGCTGCAGCCGTGTTCCAAGGTGGTAAAGAGCAATAGGGGCTGGCAAAGTGCAAAGCGCTCTGGGATCCAGGACCAAATGTCTCTCATCTCTTTCACGCTGACAATTTCAGACTTGAAGTTCTCAGCATGCACTGCCAAGTGCACGTTCTGCCTGTAGACCGGGGAGACAGTGTTAAGCGCAAGACAGAAATCTGACAAGCAACGAGCAAAGGAGCGACTGAACACGAGAACACGCCTCAGTAAAGTACCCTGCTGTCCCAAGCACCAGGCCAGGCGAGGACGGTATGGCTTGATGGGGGAAAGACACATTGCTGCTGTTCGGTGGAATCCGTGAGGATTAGTGGCTTTACTGGGGAGAACTTTGCAGTTCTAACTCAGCCATGCTACCAATGGCTGGTGCAGAGGAGCTACATGGTTGAATGAAAAGCAGAAACATCACGGCCTTACAAATAAATTCAGGTTGATCTGCCACTCAAGGGCAGCCCCACTAATACCAGCACCCCACAGGGGAGAATATACACCAGGTCCAGACAAACAGTGGCATTTGCTTGTCTCTCAAGTCCTGTTTATACATGTGGAATTAGAGAATTCCTGCAAATATCCTAGTCACACCAGAATTACAGAGATCACAGAATTGCCACTTGCACAATTTTATCACGAGGTTCACGATATTTGGTGTCATCTGAAAGGCCTGGCTCCTGAAGTCATGGCATTGTTGAGAATCTCCGCTTTTGGTTAAAAGTAGTTTTGCATCCTCACGGTTGCAGAGAAAAGTTTGAAACCATGATCCAAGTGCACGTTACAGGAACCAAAAGGCAAAGTAAAAGACCCCCAAGTTTGATTTTAAAATCCAGCCTCTCGAGTTGTGGGGCCTGGCTCATGACTTGAGCTCTCAGGCATGGCTATACCAGGATCCGTACATTTACCCACCCTCTCTTGCCCTGGGCTAGAGACGGAATCAATTCACTCAAACCCGTACTAGCAGAAGATATAAGAAGCGTTACTGCATCTGATGGTGCAGTCAGAAGTATAAATGCAACAACCAAGTACGTTTGGTGGAAGAGACAGAAGGGCTCAAACAAGGTGTTAAACAATCAGAGCGCAATCAGCCAGGCCATGCTTTGGAGACTCAATTCTGCACCCCAGGAGGGTGGCTTGAATGTGGGAAGGGGGCCCGAGCTCTCGCTAGGTTTTATGCTATTTTTGTCGGCCATTCTTGGTTTAGCGCTTTTCCTGCCCCAACACATCCCAGAATGCAGACACCCTCATAAGTAATGCACGGAGTTTATTAGTGTAGCTACGAGCGCCCTACAGCAGGGGTGGGTCAGGGCCTGCTGACCCTCAGACTAATCAGGTGGAGGCCGCACACAAGACAGATTGTGTGTGCTCCAGCCCCATGGTGGAGTGGCGGTGTGTGTGTGTGTGTGTGTGTGTGCGTGCGTGCGTGCGTGTCCGTCCGCCCGCCCGCCCGCCCCTGAGCCTCGGAGAATGGACCCAGGCAAGGCAGGGGCCGCATCTGGCCCCCAGGCCTGAGGTTCCCCACCTCCGCCCCACAGCGTGAGCAATGCTACATCGCTACTTGGGAGTCACGTAGGAGCATCATTCCCTACTCCACGGATTGCTGAGCTGCCCAAAGTCACCAATCCCGTGTCATTTACTATAGCAACTGGGGCACTTCGAGGCTGCCTCGCTGTCAGCGTTCCTAATGCGGAGGCAGACCGGGGGTCAGCTCAGGCACAAGTCGCTATCTGAAGCTCACTAACCTTCCGACAGGCAGTGGGGTTCACCACTTGCACTGCAGCCCTGGACTCTCATCTCCCCATCCAGGTACTCAGACAGACCCCATCACTGCAGTACTTCACTAATGGGTTTTCCCCGTGCAGTACTCCTGGGAGGTAAGGGAGCATTATGCCCGTTCTACAGAGAGGAGACGGAGATACAGGAAAGATGGGCTCGTACGAGGTCACAAAGGAAATCTGTGTTTGAGCCAGGAACTGAATCTAGATGGGAGACCCCGTCCACTGACACATCCTCTGAATTAGCCTTCTCTGCAATTAGAAAGGGTGGCCTCGTGGGAGAGAATTGGGTAAGTCCTCCATATCCTCTCTCGGGTAGCAGAAATTCCCGCATTAGCCAACGACTGACCAGCACTGATGGGATGGAAGGCCAGAAGAACGACATTTGTGTTTTAGTATTGCAGAAGTGACACTTGAAATTGCCTGCACTGAGCGGGCCGGGGGCCTCTCAAAGAGAAGGCAAATTAAAATGAACAGCTCAGATAGGCTGGGTAGGAGTGGGGGACAATGCCCTCTCTAACCTTTTCCATCCAGGTGGGGATTTTTTCCTTCCACGTGTGCCACCAACAGAAACAAAAACCTAGCTATGGGCACTCCACTAATCAGCTGGGCGGCATTTGAACGCCTCCTGAATGGCTGCAGGAGCGCACAGCTCACAGGGAGGGCTGGCTGTAACCTGTAGACCCAGCTCTCCCCAGAGCTAGTGGATGATGATGCGTCTCCACCCCCCCAGGACTGGGGGGAGATGCTGAGTAAGAGGCAGTTGGCTCTGTCTGGCACAAGGCAGGTGAGAGCTACGTGCGACCCCATTTTTGAACCAATGCACCCACAACATGAATCCATAGCCATCCTCCAGCACCTAAAGGCATATCCCACCACAGCCACAAACCCGGTCACCCCTGAGCCCCAGCATCAGCATTCCCTCTATTTTTTTCTATCCATGTGCAGAACAAATTTTGTTATGTGCACCGAGGCATGTGTGGATGTGCATCACCAGCAGAAACTCATTCTGCCCACATATTCTGTGGGCACTTTGCTAATTGGCTGGACAGCATTTCAATTTCTCCTGGGTGACCCCAGAGAGCTCAGCGTACAGGGAACACTGGTAGGGAACTCTGGTTATGTATGTGGCTGGTGATAGAATCTATGAGCTAGTACTACGAGTTCTGAGTTAGTACTGCCCCACTAGAAGAAGTCTCTCATTATCCAGAAAGAGCCAATAATGTATTGAGAAAGCCTACTGAAGATGGATTAGCCGTGCAACTGTCATAGCCATTAGAGCAGGACCTAATACCACAAAGCTGCAGTCATTTACCAATTAAAGATTTCTGCCATTCATGAGCGTTCTTTTTATCTTTCGCCATTAGTTTACCAGCATTTGAATTGCAATTTTCTATTTAATGTGTTTAAAATACATCAACTGTATGGAAGAAAGGACTCTCACTTCTGAATTGCCATACTGCCAGAGTAGCACATTCAAATATTTACAGTTTTGGTGGGAAGTTGGGTTCTTAGACAGGTCCATCACTAACATGAGAATGCTTTACAGCCAGAGCTCAGGAAGATTAAACTAGCTTTCATTTCACGCATCAGCAACAGCCAGAGCAGATACACTTTGCAGATAATGAACATGATGATTCAAGATAAATACATAGCCACTGAATTACCTTTTCTATTTCTCAAGATCTTGTACTAGCTGTGAAACCTCCCACAACCAGGGTGAGTTTTTAAATCCATGATTTTTTCCAAACTCTTTCAGAACTTGAACACGGAAGGAAGTGTGCTAAGCAATTTAGCGCCTAATGGAGGCCATGGACAAGTCATGTTTTAAATTGTTCTCCCTGCTAGGGTTAACAATAACCAGAGCGTGTTTTTCAAGATGTAGGGCCATTCACATTCTAAGAGCAAACGCAGCTTTATCATGTAAGTTCTGACAGATTAGTTGAGATTTATTACTTGTATTGCAGTGGTGTCTAGGAATCCTGGTCATGGCCCAGGGTCCCTCTCTGCTAGGCACTGTACAAACACTTCTAGTTAACATGTTTTCTAACAGGGTGTAGTTTTTCCAGTGTAGACAAGGCCTGAAGAGTCCAATCACTCATACTAGAATTTCCATCCCAAGAGGATGAGCCACATTTATGAATGAAATCTAGGCCTCCTGCGTAGACCAATAATGTTAGGTCAGCAGGATGGTCACATGAACCCTCATTTGAACACCTCTCTCAAGGACATATCCAGGAATGAACTATTTACCTTGTTGTTTATTGCTGCAATCAGCACTGCTGCTAATGCCCCAGCGTGGCAAGGCTGACACACTGCCTTTGAAAATGCAGCCAAGCAAAGACAGAAGAAACGAGCAAAGCACAAACATTTAACATTTTTAACCTACCTTTTAGAAGATGAAACACTGCAAACAGGAGGGATGCAGCGGATATGGAATTGACAGAAGGAGAATGCACGAGGAGAAAGACATAAAAAAAGACAGGAAAACAGATCAGTGATTTCCTATATCCCCAGAAAAATGCATGGAAGGAGCCTATGGAAAAACACAGAATAAGGCTTGATTCAAACACCACCCAAAAAGAAATGAAGAGGAAAGGTTAACAACATTCCTCATTTAGCATCAGTTCTGTTCTCCCTTCAGCCCTCAGTCCATTTCCCTCCTCATGCACGGCAGGATGTCAAGGGAACAGTTCCCAAATCTGCTGTGGAGCTCACTCGCTATCAAACCAGTTTGGACAAGGGACTGGAAAGAGCGCTTCTGTTGCACATGCTTTTGCCAGCCTATTGTCCTGGGTCAAACCTACTCCACAATCTCTCTTCCAAAGATCAGAGATTATGGCATGTTCCAGCAAATGGCACAGAAAAGGCGAAAACACTTTTCATTAGCCAGTGACTCTGCTTGGTGCTCTCCCCTGGCAATGAAAGCACTGCACCTTGCTTGCAAGGAATCGAAAACCACACCTTTGGTGCTCTGGGCTGGTTATCAATAAATCATTTCTAAGCCTAGTAGCAGCTCCTGGCTCCCCCCTCCCTCTCTCTCAAGAGCATACACACTGGCTGTTTCACCTTGTCTGACCTTCCCCAATTGTGGGAAGGACGTGATATCTCACCGTCTGAGACGTGATACCCAGATCGTCGCACAGTCTGTGCTTCCAGTGTGATGCATTGGCAGCAGTGGCCTGGAGGTCCTGGTTACTTTGGAAGCCTCCCTTGTTCAAAGTTTCTAACCAACACTTGCGCGGACAGAAGCCCTGAAAGGGATGCTGAGAATGCCCGACAAGGGAAGGTGCTGACTCTTAGAGCAGCAGTGGGCAGCCTAGGCTAGTGAGTGGGCTGCATGAGTGACCCTCAAGATTGCTGGAACCAAGATGGTCTCCCAGGATGGGGTAGTTTTGCTAACTCCACCTGCATAACTAGAATTTGCAGGGAGTGCCGATTGAACCGCAGCAGCACTGTGACTGGATGCAGAGGGAGTGCACAGCTCTCAGTCAATGCCGTGTGCAGTCAGCACCCACCTCACTTCACGTGCCCTGGCTTTCTTTATGTGTGTGCCACTTTGGTAGCACTGGTCGGAAAAAACCCCCCAAACATGTGGATGAAAACCAGCAGAAGCTGGCAGCCCTGCGCACGGGCAATAACAAACAAAATGTCTCATGGGCCACACACTGCAGGCTGCCTACCATTGCTTTAGAGGTCTGAGCAACATGAAGAAGCCACACATCAAGGTCTGCAGGAGGGATACAGATGGGATACCAGGATGTAGGATTCAGAAAACAAGCAGCTGGACAGGAACGTCTGCCTTACGAAGAGATGAACAGCTGCACATAAAAGCACCATCAAGGAGGATGTTATTTCAATGGCCAAGATCTGACCAAGGATATATTTCCGTAATCACAAATAAAAGTCCTTCAGGGGTACTGATTCAATCTCCCTGTTCTGCATCAGTGGCTCTGAGAAGTACACTAGTTGCGAGTACCTCCTGGTCCCACAATTTAGAAGAAGAACGTGGAAGATCATCACTCTGGATTATACCATTCCAGAAACTACGCTCACAGGTTTTTTTCAAATGGAGAGTTTTCCATGTGAAGGACAGGAGAGTTAGTTAGGTTTCAAAAAACAGCCTTTAGGAGAGATTTCCTCCAGTCAAACAGCTTTGTATGGTGGCTGTAGAATTATAGGATCTGTTTCTAAATCAACTTTTATTCATACACCACGTATCTTCCCTAAGTCTTGCCTTGTTGGGTTTAAGAGAATGTACTAAACATTGAGAGAGCTGCCAAGGAAAGTGAGGCACGAAAGCTGTACTCCAAGGAATTCCTTCTTGCACCTGGTCTACATGCATGAGGAACTCCCTCAGGTAAGTTTACTGTCCTGTGTTTCAGAAGACCGGCCAGACTGGGTCAGACCAAAGATCCATCCAGCCCAGTGTCCTGTCACCCGACAGTGGCCAGTGCCAGGTGTCCCAGAGGGAGTGAGCAGAACAGGGAATCATCAAGTGATCCCTCCCCTGTCATCCATTTCCATTCCCTGATGAATGGAGGCTAGGGACACAATTCCTACCCATTCTTCATCGTTGTGAAGTAGCATATCATGTACTCTACATGGTCAGATAGGTATTGGATCAGTGTGCAAGTTCCCCAGTGCCTTTTTCCCAGGTCTGATGAGAAAACATGACCCAACTTTTGTCCCAGCATTTTGCCATTCTGTTGTGACTGGTTTATTCCAAAGCACTCATTTGTAATCAGATGTGTTCCTATCTACCACTAAACAGACTGAGACTCTACCTGCATACCTTACAAAGTCTTCTCAGATTTTTGTAAGAGGCTTTTTTGACTGTAAAGTTCCTTTTCAAATATCACTTGTAAATAAAGATCCATTATAGTTCAATGACTTTCAGCAAAAAAAGAAAGAAAAACTAAAAATTGCTCTTCACCTCTTAATATTTGTAGTGAACATGTGATTACGTCAATAGTTGGAAGTTTGCTCCTGGAGGAGCAAACTGTCAAAATTGCTTCATTCCAAGTGGCATAACAGTTAGATTACATGTCGTTTAATTTCAGCAACACTCGTGCAAAGACGGCAGCTTGCTGCAGCCCCACATGTTGCCATGTCCCCAAGACGACTCCTCTGTGATAAAGGGAACATGATGAGCTATCAGAGACCTGAGCTTCCTAACCGACCTCTCAGAGTTGGCTGCCCCTCCCTAGAGTGAAAGAGCTGGTTGGTCTTGCTAGGTAGGGCCGAGAAAATAGAGCACCCAGGGGCCTTACCTCTTCTGTTTGACGGTGATGCCTTTCTGCTGTAGGGCTTTCTCGTTGGCCATATGCAGAAGCTGGATCTCCTTCCGGGAAAAAAGCCGTATGGCAAAGGCTTTCTCCAGCAGTTTCTCAGGAGACACCGACTTGGCAATGTCCCTAACAAAAGCTCGAATGTCTTGCTGCACGTTGTCCGACTCCATGGGCTGTCCAGCTCTCACTTTGTGGAAGACTTTGAGAAGGGCTAGTGCAACCCGGTAGAGCACCTTGTAGCCTTCTACCAGGAACACATCAAAAACCCGCGTGACATACATCAAGGGCAGCTCTCCAAAGAGCCACCGCTGCCAGTCAGAGTACACTTCCAATACGTCCTCAGACACAGCCACCATGAGCTTGTGCGCTGCCTGGCAGTACTTGTTCACCAGGTCTCCAAAGGTCATGCAGGAGGACTCGAACGCCAGGAATGTCTGATCAATGAGCCGCCTGGAGGGGTCATTGCAAGCAAGGATGCGAGAGACCATCTCGAAGCACTCTGCCTCATCCCGACTGTAGTGCAGGAGCAGAGCCACCACAGAAGGCAACGCTGGGCAGAATGATATGTCAGGGAACTGATTTGCGATGCAGCAGATAATCTTCCTGACTGCCCCAATGCCCTCAGCATTCAAACAGTAATTGGGAACCAGACTGTTATCCACAAACTCTGGCCATGGGAGGGTGCCTGTGTTACGCTTGCCGACGATCTTCACAACGATGTCCCGGTACACGTTTGCATCTGGTGTCACTGTGCGACATGAGATGTTGCCAATTAGCTTCTGGTACACTTTGGCTCTCAAAGAGTGGTTCTTGGCCCAATAGCCCTGTCGGGCAAGCTGTTTGAACTCCTGGAAATCTGAGCAGATTAGCTCCTTTGGGTCCTGGGTCTGGATGGTGGCATCCATCTTGTCCCAATCCACAAAGCGGGTATATTCATCCATGGCTGCAGGGACTGTTTCTGCAGAAAGACAGAAGAGCAAAGACCTTATCTGGGCAGTAGGGGACTCATACTTTCTCCTGGAAGAGAAAGAAAAGAATGTTAGAGGTTTCTTGTAACAGAACATTTCCCATTCTCTTCAAGGCAAAGAAATTCTGGTTGGTTTGTGTTGCTATGAAAGTGCTTCCAACTGGAAGCAAGTTTCCAGATGCAGATTTAGAATATTTTAATTCCATTTTTACACCACTGTGTGTTGTTAATCCACGCTTAACTAATACAGTCAAAACCAGCCCAAGTGTAGATTTAACTATTTTCCAATGTGCAGTTCCCCTAGCCAGTGGGCATTACTTTACGTTAGTTGTAAATGTAATCACTCACATCAAAAGGTATGTGCAGGTTCTGGGTTTAAGAATCATGAACATTTGGAATCCTTTGCATTTGGTTATTAGCAGCATGCTCTGTGTGCAGTCTGACAGTACATTTAGCTCTCAAAATCTGAGAGATTTGGGAAGTGATCCTACACTTTCTTAGACCCAGTTTCCTTTAAAAAGTCTCTAGTGCCAATTATCTCTCTAGACCACTATCGACTTGAATAGCTCCTGCTGGTTTGTGCATTTCATGGTAATTAAATGCATTCCAGTTGGATCACATTAAGATGCCATTAATGCAACTTTAATTCAAGCACAGGGTCCTAATGCCAGTTTTCTGGTGCTATCCTTCCATGAACCAGCTCCTCATACTGAGCACTCTCATCCGTGGCCTCGCAGCCAGCTGAGGAAGTGAGGCGTGGAGAGTAGCAGTTTTAGTTCATGGTAGGCCTCCAGATCTTAAAGAACTCTGTCCCCATGGCATGAAGAAAGCCAGAGCAGAACGCACTCACCCAGCTCTCGGGGCACGAGGGCATTATTCACATCTACACGCAGGGCGCTGGCTCAGAAGCCCAATTTCAGTAGCGAGGGCTGGTGCTGCTTACACAAAGTGTGCGGCAATTCACAGGGAGATCCAATTGCCTTTAACCTCATTTAGGCAATCCACTGAACTCTGTGCACTGCTCTTGAAAGAAAGCATTCCAATAAATTGCTTAAATTCACTGAACTAACTGGATCCTAGTGTGCAGAAATGGATTCCAGTGTGAGTGTGGTATGTTCAGTTTATCCTACAACTTTAGCTAGCTTTTCTAAGTAACTCATGTTTGCTAATGAAAATCCCCTTTAGGTTAGGGTGCGTTGATTGCTATTGTTCCTGTATCGTTCCAAATTAAAATAGTAGGAATAGCATTTATTAAACAACTTCTACAAATGCAGGGGGTAGAGAAGAAGCTGGAAGAAAGAGCAAATATGTTGAGGGAACGAAGGTACAAGTGTGTATTAGCTGACCTTCATTTCTTCTGCAGTATTTTTGTACCAATAGGGAATTGCTGCATTCCCAGGCATAGACCCCTTGGTGTATAAAACGTCAACATCTCAGTTCTGCCTCAGCGCTCTTGGAGAATGTGAAGTTATGGCTACTCAAAGTTGTTGGGATGGTTTTTGTTTTGTTTTTTTAATGGAGGGGAAAATTAATAGCCACTCACATTTGAGGGAGTAGATGTGACAATTTATACATAACCTCTACTCAAATATGAGCATGCCAGGGACGCAGAGGAGACAGAGGTTAGTAATACTGCAGTAAGTGATAAGGAAAAGTAACTATTAAGTTAGTGAAAGTATGGGAATGGCTCTGCATTGTACAGTTAGGAGGTTGGCTGGTGGTCTTTATCTGGAGGGGAAAATACTCTCTTTTAGCATGTTGTATAACATGTTTATACAAATATATGCTGCAATTAAATTTGATAGATGTCCAACAATATCTGTGGAGTACAAATCAGGGTGCAATGTTTGGGGAAAGGAGGTAATTGTCAGCTAAGCCAATGAAACCTCTGCTACTTTAGATGAATGTTGATTTCAAAATCATGGTTCACTGTTATGCTACAAGTATGCAAGCTGTAGGCGAAGTGCCAGTTTTGGAAAACATCATTATTTTAATACCAATCAGTTCATAGGGAATTGACAAGATATGCAAGTGACTCCTCTTAATGCGAGTCAGGCTTATTATGGTCAACATTGTATGATTTTTTAAACAATAAAAACACCACAGATCAATTTTTAAATGATTGATTTTAAAAATGTCATTGAAATTTGAAAACAGGTGCTCTCTTGATTTGTACATTAAGATGTAATAATATTATAGACAGTTTCTTCAAGGAAAAGAGAAGAATAACTTCTAGAGTTGAACATGTGAGGGGAGGTCTAGGAAAGCAGAATATGATCACTCGCATTAGAATATGGCCAGCATAGCTGAGTTTAAGTGTCATTTCTCTTGCAATAAGTTCTGCTGAAAAGCTCTAGTTCTGCTGTGCCATGGGTATCTGCTAATCATTCATCAATATCCCTGTGCAATTTCAGTTGACATCTTTATGGCCCTTTGTTAGTGAAAGCTGGGTCTCTTTATTTGCTGGCCCAACTGTTAATTTTTTATGCAGAGTTTCAGTGGAAAATCTTATTTTTGTATGGCATCGCCTCTTCTGCTGGGATAGCAAGAACATTCTCTTTCACTTCAGCTTTAAGAAAGGTAGTGAAAAGAAAGTTACCCAGATGACAAGCAAATAAAAGGAAGCAGGCAAAGGTAAATTCTGTTAATGGAATGGAAAATGTGGCAGAAGGCAGAATTAATAAATTACAAAGACCTGTCCAATGCTCCCCTAGTCAATTAACTGAAAACATGGCAATTTGGAGACAATCCACATTCAGTGCATGATTTAAGGATGTAAGATATTTTCATGAGGTCTTATCTTCCAAGTGCCGATAATCCTGAGAGAATAGTTGACAGAGTTTCCATCACTTCCCTTTAATTATTTCATAGTGCAATAGATCTCACTCAGGAACCTCTTCTGATTCAGCAACAAAAATCCTTTTCTTAATTGCATTCTGTTTTCCTACTCATATCCCCTTGATGCATGTAAAATAATTCTATCCTTTCTTGACATTCACAGATTCTCAACACAATTAAGACAATTGTCTCCCTTTAAACAAGCTGAGCATAGTTTTTAATCTTTTCTCATCTCACCGTCTTTATCAGTTTTATTACTGTCAAAACCCCATGTCTTTCTGTTGCTGAGATGCACAGAACTAATGCAATACAGTATTCTAGATGTAGTCTTGTCAGATCCTTATAAATAAGGATTATTGGCGCCATTACATGTTTCTGCATATTTAGCCCAGAATTACTTTTTTTTTTTTGCTACACATGCATAATACTCAATTCCCTCAATCTTGCCCTATAAGTCATACCATGGAGCCTGCCTACCTGCCCTCTGGTGAGCCCCATCACCCTGCCCTGCCCCCCAGGAAAAGGCACAGTCAGAGAATTACAAGCTATTGAACGATAAGTTACTTGCCCTGTTTTGCATAAAGCATATTCAAGTTATGCATATTCATATTTAAAACATTTCCCTAAAAATATGAGCGCATAGTTTCAAGGTGGTATATCATATCCCCTGCTTTCCTCACACCCACAGAGCTAGTTATGTCATCACAGAAGGCAATCAGGTTGGTCAGGCATGACTTGCCCTTGGAGAATCTATGCTGATTGCTCCTGACCACCTTCCTCTCTTCAAAGAAGAGAAAAAGAATCTCTGCGTTCCTTGAGGGCCAGTTCCATTTTTCCGGGGACTGAGGTGAGGCTGACTGGTCTGTAGTTCCCTGGATTCTCCTTCCTTTTTCAAAGACGGGCACTACATTTGCCTTTTCCAGGCACCTGGGACCTCCCCTGATTGCCCTGAGTTTTCAAATAATGGCCAATGGCTCTGCAATCACATCAACCAACTCTCTCAGCCCCATGGACTTGTGCATTTCCAGATTTTCTAAACACTCCTTAACCTGTTCTTTCACCACAGCGGGCTGCTCACCTGCTACCCATACTGTGTTGCCCAGTGCAGCAGTCTGGGAGCTGACCTTATCCGTGAAGATCGAGACCAAAAAAAATTGAGTATTTTTTCTACATCGTCCATCACTAGCTTTCCTTCACCATTCAGTACGGGCCCCAACACTTTCCCTGACCTCCCTCGTGTGGCTAACATACCTGGAGAAAGTCTTCTTGTTACCCTTTACCATGTGCAACTATTATTTACAAATTTAGATTATGACCAGCATAGAGACGACATCAGCTGACTGCATCAGTCAAAGCTTGTAGAGAATTTTTACAAAGAGGGGGGACATTAATAGATAGCAGGAATATACTTCTAAAACCCAGGAGTGATCATAACACTAAACAATTAAGGGAAATCAGAGACATTGGAAAAGAAGTGATGAAGCAATTCAGTTGTAAGTGCCTGTAGAAAATATCTAAAGACACCAGTGTGTGCATTAGCATTGTGACCACAATAGTAACGTTGTATCAGCGCACACCTATCAGCTTTCTTCTTCCCACTAATTATTGTACAGATGGAAGTGCAGTAATAGTACCAGCTACCACATGACAGTTTCATTAGCAAACTAGGAAACTGTGGTCTACATGAAACTGCCATAACATGGGCAAGCACTTGGTTAAAAGACGGTAGTCAGTAATTTGCTGTTGATCACGAAGCATGTATCTAGTCTGGGAACAGTCAATATTTTTATTAATGACATGGATAATGAAACGGAGAATATGCTTATAAAATTTATGGGTAATGGGATTAGAACTCCAAATGACCTTGATGAATTGGAGAATTTGTCTGGGAAAAAATGACTTCAACAAATGATATTCAGTTACCAAAAGTACGAAGTACCACACTTAGCAAGGAAAAGCCACATGCACAGATATAAAATGGGAAATAATTGAGTAGGCAGCAGTACTGCAGCGCGAGTGCAGGCCTGAAGACTCAGGAAGAGCAGGGGGCAGTCATGCAGCCGGCAGCTGGAGAGAAGCATTGGTTTCCTCTCCAAAGCACCACTTCCCTTCAGCAGGCAGCACAGCCACCATCTCCTCAAACACACAGGGGGAGGGTGATCACAAGGCTCAGTGAGGCTGATCAAGTGTAATCAAGAGAACAAAGGCTCACACACGCCCAGACACACAATCCCAACTGACACCTAACTGAAAGAAGTGAAATCACCTGAAACAGGGGAAAAAAGAACCATCAGTCACGTAAAGGAGTTCAGCTCAAAGCTAGTACTCTCACCTTGCTCCTTCAGTGGGGGGGGGATCTCTTTCACTCCCTCTCAAACTCCAGTCTGCTTCGCTCTCCCTGGTCCGTCTGCCTCCGCATTTAAAGCCTTCTCTCCTAAGTCAGGCCTGCCCACTCATTAAGCTCAGGGGGAGGGCGATCACAAGGCTGATAGTCTGAGGTAAATAGGATGAAGTTCAATAAGGACTTAGGGAGGAACAATCAGTGTCACACATACAGAATGGGAAATGACTGTCTAGGAAGGAGTCCTGCAAAAAGGGATCTAGGCGTTATAGTGGACCACAAGCTAAATGAGTCAACAGTGTGACGTTGTTGCAAACCAAACAAACCAAAAAAACCCCACAATCATCATTATGGGACACGTTAACAGGAGTGATGTAAGCAAGGCATATGAGAAATAATTCTTCCACTGTACTCTGCACTGATTAGGCCTCAACTGAAGTACTGTGTTCAGTTCTGGGCACCATATTTCAAGAAAGATGTGGAGAAATCGGAGAGGGTCCAGAGAAGAGCAACAAGAATGATTAAAGGTCTAAAAAACATGACCTATAAGCGAAGGCTGAAAGAATTTGGCTTGCTTAGTTTGGAAAAGAAAAGACAGAGGGGATATGATAAGCTTTGAAGTACCTAAAAGGGTGTTACAAGGAGGAGGGAGAAAAATTATTCTCCTTAATCTCTGAGGGTGGAACAAGAAGCAATAGGCATATGTTGCAGCAAGGGAGGTTTAGGTTGGACATTAGGAAAAACTTCCTGTCAGAGTGGTTAAACGCTGGAATAAATTGCTTAGGGAAGCTGTTGTGGAATCTCCATTATTAGAGATATTTAAGAGCAAGTTAGATAAACATCTGTCAGGGATGATATTGACTGCGCTTGGTCTGCCGTGAGGGCAGGGGACTGGACTTGGTGACCTCCTGAGCTCCCTTCCACTTTTAGTATTCTATGATTCTATGTCTGGTACATACAAACATTACATGCAGCAAGTGAAATGTTTTAATTTGGTAACACATACAAAAATTACAATCGTTCAACGATAACAATTGCTGTATCTACAAGCAGCCACATTAATAAGACTGTGTGCTCTTTTCTGAGGTAGCTCTGAATAGATGTTTTATCTTTATATTACTGAACTTTCTGGTTTTAACAAGGCTTTTCAGAACTTAACGAAAAGTTTTTGCTCTAACCTGCTTTTGAAAAGCAGTAAGAATATGACTGCATTGAAGGAAGATAATAATAGAATAGTTAATAAAAGTGCAACCTCAACAGGATTTGAACTCCATACTCTTGAAAGCCAAGACATTTTAGCCCAGACTCTGTCTTCTATGGTCTAGCTCTGCTGTGCTGCTGGAAAGCCAGTAATTTAGGAATTTCCTCTTCGCGTGGTAGAGAACCAGAATAATGGTACTACCTCCCCACCCATTTTGGTTCCCAAAATCCAGGGGCTGTAAAGGTTGAACATAGCACCACTTATTCCCCACTTTTGATAGTCCCACTGCACACCGCTCAGAAGCTGAGCCTTATCAGCTTGGCCAGGGCTACTCAACACGTGGCCCATGGCCCATTTGTTTGTGGCACGTGGGGCGGTTTGGGTTTATGTGGGGCTCAACACACAACCCGCAGGTGGGATCCTTTGAACATGGCCTCCACTGGGAACACACTCCACAACGGCGAGGCGTCTCCCAGGTGGGGTGAGCACTGAAAGACACAAGTGGACAGGCTGGCAGGAACAGATGGGTACAGGGTGTCCGCATTTCTAGCCCCAGGGAGGAGGTGCCGGGAGCGCCAGGGCATTGTGGGAAGTACTGGTTGCTTTAGCCTTACGGGCAGAACTACTTCGTGGAAGCATCCCCAGTCTGCGGGGGATCCCAACTTCACGCTGGGACCCTCTGTGGACAGGCTGCTACTGGCTAGGCAGGGAGTCCATCGTGGTCCCAGCTTGCACTGGGACCAAACCTCACTGCAGCCAATCCGCCCAGCTCCTACTGCGTTTTAAGTTGCAGAGCTGCAGTGGGATTTGGTCCCCGACCCAGTGTGAGCAGGGACTGAGTTGAGGGCTCAGGTCCTAAATTTAGTGGGAGACAGATGGGCAGGCAGCCTGGCTCAGTCCCTGCTCACATTGGGTCAGGGACCAAACCCTGCTGCAGCTCTGAAATTTAACACACAGTAGGAGCCGGGGGCTGCACAATGACATCCCTACCTTGAACCCACCCCAGAGGTCGCACCTCCAACCAGAACCTCACCCCCTTGCACTCCAACCCCTGCTCCAGTGTGGGAGGGGCCTCAGGCTGAACTCCTAATTTCTGGCCCCACCCGAGAGCCCACACCCTTTCCTGCCCCCCAACCCCAATTTCGTGAGCATTCATGGCCCTCCATACAATTTCCATATTCTGATGTGGCCCTCAGGTGCTACTTGTAACTAAATTTACAAGAAAATCTAGTTAATATTACTATAGAATCATAGAGCTGGAAGAGACCTCAGAAGGTCATCAAGTCCAGCCCCCTGCCCAAGGCAGGACCAATCCCAACTCAATCAGCCCAGCCAGGGCTTTGTCAAGCCCAGACGTAAAAACCTCTAGGGATGGAGATTCCACCCCGTCCCTAGATAACCCATTCCAGTGCTTCACTACCCTCCTAACGAAACAGTTTTTCCTAATATCCAACCTAGACCTCCCCCACTGGGACTTGAAACGATTGCTCCTCATTCTGCCATCCCTCACTACTGTAAACAGCCTCTCTCCATCCTCTTTGGAACCTCCCTTCAGGAAGTTGAAGGCTGCTATCAAATCCCCCCTCACTCTTCTCTTCTGCAGACTAAACAAACCCAAATCCCTCAGCCTCTCCTCATAGGTCATGTGCTCCAGCCCCTAATCATTTTGGTCACCCTCCGCTGGACCCTCTCCAATGCGTCCACATCCTTTCTATAGTGGGGGGCCCAGAACTGGACACAATACTCCAGATGTGGCCTCACCAGAGCCGAATCAAGGGGAATAATCACTTCTCTAGATCTGCTGGCAATGCTCCTCCCAATGCACACCAATATGCCATTAGCCTTCCTGGCTACAAGGGCACACTGTTGACTCATATCCAGCTTCTCATCCGCTGTAATCCCCAGGTCCTTTTCTGCAGAACTGCTACTTAGCCAGTCAGTCCCCAGCCTGTTACAATGCTTGGGATTCTTCCATCCCAAGTGCAGGACTCTACACTTGTCCTTGTTGAACCTCATCAGATTTCCTCTTGCCCAATCCTCTAATCTGTCCAGGTCACTCTGGACCCTATCCCTGCCCTCCAGCGTATCTACATCTCCCCCATCTTAGTGTCATCCTCAAACTTGCTGAGGGTGCAATCCATCCCCTCATCCAGGTCATTAATAAAAATATTGAACAAAACCGTTCCTAGAACAGATCCTTGGGGTACTCCGCTAGAAACCGATCGCCAACCTGACATCAAGCCGTTGTTCACTACCAGTTGGGCCCGACAGTCTAGCCAGCTTTCTATCCATCTTACAGTCCATTTATCCAATCCATACTCCCTTAACTTGCTGGCAAGAATATTGTGGGAGCCCGTATCAAAAGCTTTGCTAAAGTCAAGGTATATCACATCCACTGACTTTCCCATATCCACAGAGCCATCATAGAAGCTAATCAGATTGGTCAGGCATGATTTGCCTTTTGTGAATCCATGTTGACTATTCCTGATCACTTGCTCCTCTTCCAAGTGCTTCAAAATGGATTCCTTGAGGATCCCCTCCACGATTTTTCCGGGGACTGAGGTAAGGCTGACTGGTCTGTAGTTCCCTGGATTGTCCTTCTTCCCTTTTTTAAAGATGGGCACTACATTTGCCTTTTCCAGTCATCTGGGATCTCTCCGATCTCCACAAGTTTTCAAGATAATGGCCAAGGCTCATAATGACATTTGCCAACTCCCTCAGTACCCTTGGATGCATTAAATCCTGACCCATCGATTTGTGTATGTCTAGCTTTTCTAAATAGTTCTTAACTTGTTCTTTCCCCACCAAAGGCTGTCCACCTCCTTCCCATACTGCATTGTCTCGTGCATTAGTCTGGGAGCTGACCTTGTCCATGAAGACAGAGGCAAAGAAAGCAGCTTTTCCCACATCAGCTGTCACTAGGTTACCTCCTTCATTCAGTAAGGGCCCCACACCCTCTCTGATCACCCTCTTATTGCTAACATGCCTGTAGAAACCTCTCTTGTTATCCTTCACATCCCTTGCTAGCTGCAAATTCCAGGTGTGCTTTCGCCTTCCTGATAACTCCCCTGCATTCTTGAGCAATATATTTATACTCCTCCCTAGTCATCTGTCCAAGTTTCCACTTTTTGTAAGCTTCCTTTCTGTGTTTAAGCTCACCAAGGATTTCCCCGGTAAGCCAATCTGGTCGCCTACCACGTTTGGTTTTCTTGCTGCGCATTGGGATGGTTTCTTCCTGTGCCTTCAATAAGGCTCCTTTAAAATACTGCCAGCTCTCCTGGACTCCTTTCCCCTTCATGTAAGCATCCCAGGGAATCCTGCCCATCAGTTCTCTGAGGGAGTCACAGTCTGCTTTTCTGAAGTCCAGGGTGTGTATTTTGCTACTCTCCTTACTTTCTTTGGTCAGGATCCTGAAATCTACCATCTCATGATCACTGCTTCCCAGGTTGTCACCCACCTCTACTTCCCCTACTAGTTCCTCCCTGTTTGTGAGCAGCAGGTCAAGCTGCGCATGGCCCTTGGTCGGTTCCCTCAGCACTTGTACCAAGAAGTTATCCAAAATTCCATCGACTACTCAATTAGCTGATTAATCAAAATTTTACATCCTAGAGCATTGCTATTTTGCACCTAGCTATTACATGGTCTCACGTAAGCCTGTTTCCCCTTACACAAAACCAGATATTGTGCAAAATGTTTATCAGTAAAACAGTCCTGAAAAAAAGTCACTGCCAGGACTTAATTGGTAACTCATGATTAGAATCAGCCTCTATTAAATATAAACGCACATGGATGTTTTGAAGACACTTTGTTATACAGGCCGTCCTTGCATTAAGTCCAAGATATGTGCCAAAAAACTTGGAATTACAGTGAAACAACTTAAAGCAGGGAAATTTTTCCTGCAGCTGACTTCCATTTGCGCAAATTAGTGGGTTTTTTGTGCAACTTAAGATCAGGGAATGGGAGGACCTATAATACATCAGTTCCTACAAGCGTCAACGACTTTAGTGCGGAACGGATGTATACCAGGGCAGCTTATGGTGGGGATGCCCTGTAACAGAGGATGTAGGAATCAAACCCATAAACTTCAATGCTACGATCAGGTTAATTTTTGGAGCTTGGTTTATCTGTATTTCTACTTTGTGTGCACTGTGGAGTTTTTACTGGATTTTAAATAAACATGTAGAAAATAACAAGCACACTTCCTGTTGTTTACACAAAGTGGTTCCCTTAATCTACAGGTTAATGGAAATTTTAATCCAATAGCAAACAGTCTGCTACATTAAACTTCACATCATGTGAATAAAAAAATGAGATAGGTCCTTCAGATTTAAATCCATGCTTGTCACTTGTGTTTCCAAAACAACCACTCAGTAACTACTAACAATTCAGACTGCTTATGGTGTCAACATCCATGCCAATTGATAGAGAAAGAGCAGCCAACACTGGCTGAGCCTACATCTTCTAGATATACCAGAGAGGCTCCCCAATCTTCCCCTGGTACTCAGTCTCCTCACCCCTTGACAAACTAAAATCTCCAGCCCCCGCCACTATCTGAGACTAAAGGCCTTTCTTCAATCCCCCCAGTACCTGTGATTCCTGTGCACCGTGTCACCAGACACACGGCCATCCCAAGAAGCACCTCTAGTCCCGCTGAACCCCACTGCTACATTCCAACCCCTGTGCACTGATATGGACCCCTCCCCCGCTCACACCCCCCATGCTGTATCCAAACTCCCATACAGCTTTCCTCTGCTCCCCAGGACATCCCTACCCAACCGCCACTCCCCCCACAGCCCCTTCCTGCTACACCCACCCCATTAGCCCCCAGGCACACCCCAGCATCCCCAGGCACCAACTCCAGCCCATCACAGCCCTCCATGCTGCCCCACAGCCCCAAGGAGGTATCCACTGCCCCAGGCCCACTGCCACTCCCCACTGCTCCACTGCTGCTCCCCATCCCCACTGCCCCCAGGCCCACTGCCACCCCCACTGCTCCTCCCCATCCCCACTGCCCCCACAGCCGCTCCTCCACTGCCCCCACTGCCGCTCCTCCACTGCCCCCACTGCCCCCACTGCCGCTCCCCACTGCCCCACTGCCCCACAGCCGCTGCCCCACTGCCCCCACCCCATCACACCCCCCCGCACGCTTGCCGCGCCCGCTCGCTTCCTTACCAGCCCGCTCGGGTACCAGCCGCTCCCCGCGCAGGCGCACATAGGAGCTCGCGCTCCGCGCCAGGGCGCAGGCGCTGATCGCCTCCCAGCCCCGCGGGCGAGGGGCCAGGCGCATGCGCCGCTGTCTGCGCCCGGGGCAGGTCGCCGCTAGGATTATTTTGCGTATGCGATGTAGCAGCACGAGCCCCGCCCCCTGCCGTTTGACAGGGAGGAGCCAGAGTGAGCCTAGTGCTCTGACAGACAGGGCCTCTCACCACTAGGAGGTACAACGGGACACTTAGCCCCGCCCCTCCCCTTCGGCCACGCCCCCTCACTCTTCCCCTGGCTCAGTGGCTCCCTTCCCCTCACTCCCTGTCACTGGGCTGGGGCGGGGCAGGAGGGGGGCTGGGCTGGGGGAGGGGTAGGAAGGGATTGGGGCGGGGCAGGATGGGGGCTGGGCTGGGGGAGGGGTAGGAAGGATTGGGGCTGGGCTGGGGAGGGGTAGGAAGGGATTGGGGCGGGGCAGGAGGGGCTGGGCTGGGGAGGGTAGGAAGGGATTGGGGCGGGGCAGGAGGGGGCTGGGCTGGGGAGGGTAGGAAGGGATTGGGGCTGGGCTGGGGAGGGTAGGAAGGGATTGGGGCAGGGCAGGAGGGGGCTGGGCTGGGGAGGGTAGGAAGGGATTGGGGTGGGGCAGGAGGGTGGGGCTGGGGTGGGGCGGGTCAGGAGGGGATTGGGGCAGAAGTCAGGATAGGCAGGGACTAGCCTGCCTTAGGCCTGCAGAACTGCTGACCAGACTTGTAATGGCCCAGCTGGCAGTGCTGACCAGAGCTGTCAGGGCCCTTTTCATCTGGGCAGGAGGGTTTAAAACTGGATACCTGGTAACCCTAGACCCCATACTGAGCTGCCATGCCCACTTGGGGCCCTCAACTCCAGGTCTCATGCTAGTGCTGGCTGCCCCCAGTTCCAGGGGCCTTGGAGAGTGAGAAATGTCACACATGGGGCTGGACAAAAGCTTGATGGGCCAGCTTGATGGGCCTCTTGTCTCAGCAGCTGGTAAGTTCCATGCCTCTGATCTTTAAGCCACAGAACTGGCTTCAATGATTAGATAATGGCATAGAGAGTATGACTATTAAGTTTGCAGATGATACCAAGCTGGGAGGGGTTGAAAGTGCTTTGGAGGGTAGGGTCATAATTCAAAATGATCTGGACGAATGGTCTGATGTAAATAGGGTGAAGTTTAATAAGGACAAATGCAAAGTGCTTCACTTAGAGAGGAAACATCAGTTTCACACATACAGAATAGGAAATGACTGTCTAGGAAGGAGTACTGCAGAAAGGGATTTGGGGTCATATTGGATCACAAGCTTAATATGAGTCAACAGCATGACACTGTTGCAAAATAAGCAAACATCATTCTGGGACGTATTAACAGGAGTGTTGTAAGCAAGATACCAGAAATAATTATTCCACTCTGCTCTGTGTAGATTAGGACTCAGCTGGAGGTTAAAGGTTGTGAATCGCGTTGAGGTCTGAAGAACTCTATGAGAGCTAGGCATTATGATATCCTTAGAGGAAGAGCCCTATATAAGTACAAAGTATGCTTGTCACCGTAGGTGCACTTTTAAGATTTGGATAGCTCAGTAACAAAGTCAGTGTCTTTTGGCAAAGCTTGAAATGGCCAGCACCGACACCAATTCCTTTCAGCCAGGAAGAACTTTCATAATGTTTAGTTTGTTTTCTTGTATGTAGCAGTAAGAAAACAAACTTTCCGTGTCCAGCTGGGTAAGTAAGCAGCACATGAAAGATTAGTACGTACAAATGAATAAGTGAATCTTTTATGCAGTACTATTTCAGTGCACTATGTTGTGCTGGATTGGTGAGTACCTGCTAAACAGATCACAGATCCCTGCCCTAAAAGGTTTGCTATCTAACTGCACAGACAGACAGCTCAGGGGAAAAGAACATAAAGCAAAACACACGGAGCAGGGGCTTGCTGTTGCAGTTGAAAGGTGCATGGAGTGAGTGGGGCTTTAGGAGTTCCTAGTATTTGTGGTATCCGCCCAAATGCAAGTGGACCGTAAAGAGAAACAAGGTAGATGCTACAGGATCCTCATCACCAGAAATGATTGGGCTTAGCCATGCCTGGAGATCAGATGCTGCTGCATGGCTCCATCTCTGCTACCCTGTCTCTGATAGTGCTTTGGAGGCTGCCATAACCCCCTGTTTTAAGTCAGGCGTGTTGAACTCCATTTCCTTTGGCAAGAGTGGCGGAGCTCCTCTGCAGGGCTGGAATTACAAAGTAACCCTGATAATATGTGGCTCGTGCGGCTGTGGTTGCTTGAGACTCACTAGTTAAGCGTGCGTGATGGCGCCATTTCCACAAGCCATAGTGAAAAATCCATTGATAAAAGTATTTGATGCTTTTCCCAGGCTGGTGATACAAGAAATATAATCGACTATCATGAACTATTCATTTCTAGAGCGAAGAAATGCAGAGTGAGGAGACAACGAAGGGAGTAGCAGGGAAAGAGGACTGGGAAAAGTGTAGCAAAAGGGGTCAAAGATGGCGGTTGGGGTGAAGTTATGTACAGTCCGTGGCAGCGAGGGGCCATGTTCCAAGCCCCTCAGTCAAATTCCGCCTGCTGAAGCGTTCTCTCCGTACTGTCTACTTACCGGGCGGTGGGTTTGCAAAGGACACTCTTGATTAGGCAGTCTATAGCCGATGGCGTTTTTGTAGCGTGGGCTTCGAGTCCTTTCTCAGCCTCACAAGAGAGCTGAGGTTGGTGAAATCACTGACCGTCTGGGCTGAGGGGTTCCCTGCTACGTCGCCAGTGCCTGCAGCGTGTTTTAAAGCCCCACCCAAGAGAATGTCGGTGAGGAGGGGCAGTGCTCTCAGCCCCGTGGGACATAGGGATGCTGTGTCGAACCTGCTGTGGCTCTCAAGGAGAGAGCCTAGACTTTGCGACTGGGCGGGGGCCGTGGTGCAATTCCTAGTGGAGTCAGAGCCCTAAGTAACACTTGGCCAGAGAGTCACGTTCTCTTGTGCTTTTTTGCCCTGTAGCAATGGAGATGGCCTGGCCCTGCTGCAACTGCTGCCCTGACAGTTCCCAGCTTGCTTGGAAGCCCTGGGGACATGGAGCTCCCAGTGCCTGCGGGGGAGTGCTGGTCACAGGGCGGTAGAGTGTGGCACTGGGCGTGCTACAGCAATGGGCTCTGACTACCCGGGGGGAAGGGTGGTTCAGTGGTCAGTGACTAGCGTGGGCCCTGTGGCCAGCTCCCTGCTCTGCCACAGAATTCCTGGGTGACCTTGGACAGGTTACTTAGCTTCCTTGTTCTCATCCATACAGTGGAGACAATGGCCCTGCCCTTCCGCACAGGGCCATTTTGTGCGGCGCTTGGATACTCTGGCAAGGGGGCTAGAGAAGAGCCTTAGCTAGCTCCCTGAATTCTTGGCATGGTGCGCACATGGCGGTACCTGAACGCCTCTCAGGAACAGGAATGGCAACACTGCCTCCCTGGAGAGCCCTCTGCCGGAGGGCAGTTTCATTGTGGCAGGGGCTCATTGCTGCTGTGGGAGGATGTGGTCATGCAGGGGGATGGGGACACAGTCCCTCAGGGAGCTGAGGCCAGTTTCAAGGAGGCAAATCAGGCCTGGATGATTGCCAGTGGAGAACCGGTGCAGATGTGGGCGCAGGGTGAGCTGGTAGGTCAGAGCAGTGCTCTAGGGCTCGGAGAGGTTGCAGATGCTGCGGTGGGGAAGTAGCTGGCAGGTTGCTGAAGTGAAGGCAGCGTAGAAGAGGCTTTCAAAAGGACTGGAGAACATGTGACTATTCAGGATGGGGGAGCTATAGGCCCCAGGAGCCGTGGAACCTCACTCACCAGGTCTAGACCACAACAGAGTTGATGCCAGTTATGAATGAATCTGACAGTGGTTTAGTGACCAATGGAAATGAGGTTGGGGATAGGGACGTGATAGGGTAGTCGATTAATCAATGAACCGATAAGCAAAAACCTATCAGTTAATGCTATCGACTACACGCATTCCCGCCTCCCCTCCGCCGCTCAGGCCCAGCTTGCGATGGGTCCGGGACCTACCTCTGCTTTAAAGTGTATTCAGGGCTAGGTGGGCAGACAGCCCGGCTCACCAGGAGCTCAGACCCCCCTCGGACAGTGCTCTCCAGCCCCACTCCCAAGGAGCCCCCTGCCACCCCGCGCTGCTGCCTCTGTATCCGAGGCAGCAGGCGGGGCGTCAGGCAGCTGGTCCACGAGGGGAGCTGGTTTTTAAACTGGCTTCCCTTGTGGACCAGCTCCCGCCTGGCTCCCCACACTGCTGCCTCTGGTACAGAGGCGGCAGCACGGAGTGGCAGGGGCTCCTCGGGAGTGGGGCCGAAGCGCGCTGGCTGCCGGCCTCGCCCCCGGAGACTATAGAATAGTCGAGTAACTGATAAGAATTCATGCAGTCACTCGACTATTCGGTTAACTGACATCTGAGATCCTTAGTTGGGGACCTAAGACTAGTCCCTATTAGACAAGTGTCTGTACCACAGAAAGTTGCCACCACAGTTGGGTCCCTAGTTAGCAGCTTTATGGAAGCCAAGGGAGACGGGGACCATGGAGACTAACCTGCCCTTTAAGCCCAGGCCAGAGTGAGGCATGTCGGCCCCAGAGAACAATGGGGCACGTTCGTGGTTCCGCCGCCTTTTCCATGGCTCCCTGAAGAGTTTACGTCTCCAGCGGCGTCAGGCAGGTGCCTTGCAGGAGCACTGGACAGGTCACATGAGGGCCAGGGGGTGGCTGCCACAGACGCAGCGTCTGGATGTGGTGGGTGAGTGGAACGAGACGTGGCCGAGTGGCTGGAGTGAGCTGGGATGTGGGGAAAGCTGCCAACGCAGCGGCACGTGGGCCTGGGAGCTGAGGACGGGCTGCTCGAGGGATATGGGGGGAGGGGGGACGCACCAGCTGGGTGGGATGGACATTGGTGTGTGAGGGCAGGCTCTGCGCCTAGGGGGAACAGCAGTCCCAGAGCCAACGAAGGAGGAGTCAGTCTCCGGAGCGCACGGCCTCTAGGGCCTGTGGGCTCTGGCTCCGGCCCTGCCGCAGGTGCAGAGCTCTCACTGGAAGGGAGAAAAAGCCGGGGCAGCCTGGCCCCGGTGTGGAAACAGGAGCTGCCGGGTGGGTAACTGGGCACGCGCACTTTCGCAGTGTGCACGGCGTCCTCGTGCAGCAGGGCGCTTGTGCGGGGTGCCCGCCTGCTCACCTGGGCTAGCCCAGCAGCGCTCTTCCCCGGTGGCTGGACGGCTCCCCCGGGGCAGTCCCATGCGAGAGCGAGGGGAGCAGGTGTGGATGTTGCACTGCTTTGAATGCAGTGGAGCAGCGAGACACAAGGAGGGGCCGTCGCCATGCAGCAGCCAGCATTCCAGGGACAGCCAGCACGTGGCCACAGACCAGCTTGGGAGCCGCAGTTCTAGGGCAGCTGCAGTGTGCTGAGGCTAGGGTTGGACTGCCCGTGTTTCCCACCCCATCCGCTTTGTTCACTTCTTGCCCTCTCCTTGCGTCTCGGGGTGATGGTGTCAGCCCCACCTGGGATTCAGTGCTCACCCAGGACTGGCCAGCTGCTCCTGCTGGCGCACGCATTGGTACTCACCCCGAGCATCACTGTTCAATGGCCTCTAGCGTGGTACTCCGGGCTGAGAGTCATCTCGTCCTCACCTGCCTTCAGCCTGAGGGAGTCTTGCCGGACCCAGCTGGTTGTTAGCCCTGAGAACATGTGAGCAGCCTGTCAGCCACTTACACTCTGTGCTACACCAGCCCAGTCTGGGCTCTGCAGGTTGGCAGCAGATGCACCCTCTTCAGAGTCCCCCTGTGGTATCCAGCTCTGATCACGGGATAGCCACAGAAATCCCAGATCCTCTGTTTCCCAAGAAGCCATGTCCCACAGTTTCCCAGTTCCACCTAAAACCACTGCTCCTGTATCACGCCCAGCACTGGAGTTGAATTATAAAATAAAAAGGAACACATTTAAGGAGGAGCAGAGATTCAAATACAAGCCACAGGAGTTTGTGACACTTGTCAGTTACACCAGCTGCCCACTTGCTTCCAGGTGCAGTTTCAGATGTTGGAGAGGCCCGTGTGGGTTGGTCCTGTCAGCTCGCGAGCCCCCCATTCCAGTAGGTTGCATCTGATCAGTCAAGGTCTTTTGGCCGGGCTTGTCACCAGCCCTGAGATTAGAATGGAAGGGGTGTGGACAGAAGTGTTCTTACATAGGGTCCAGGGGGGCACACTTTGGAATTTGCCTCCCCTGGTGGAGTGGCAGTTTTCTGACCTTCGTGGTCTCCTGTAAACGCAGTCTGTTTGTTCAGGCTGTGCCTGGCGGGAGGATTTTGAGGTCGCTAGGTTTAGTCCAAGGGGCAGGCGTGCTGTCCCAGAAGCCACGCGATGGCCACATTCTGTGCAGCAGAATCAATACATAGGACTCGATGCTTGCTCTTTGAGAGTGTCGCAGGCTCTAAACCCTGTTTGCCTTGCCATCGACCCAGCCTTTCAGGTCTGTGGTGGGCCCCGGTATTTAGGGAGAAGCTGCCTTTGGCTGGCAACCTCCTTGGGCAGATCAGTGAGTATTTTCCCCGTGTCGGGAGCGAGGTTTAACTGGCAAGGCTGCGTGGCAACACCGGTCTGACCAGTGGGGTGTATTGCAAGGCAGGCTGGAGGTGCATGGACCAGAAGCAGCTCAGCCAGTAGTCCCCATAGCAGGGTACTGCAGGGCCAGTCTGCACCAGCCTGTGGCCTCCGTCTCTTGCTTTCCTTAGGATGCTCTGGATGTGTCTTGCAAAGGCCTAGAAGGACCCGGGGAAAGTCGCCAGATGGCTGCCGAATGGCCAGGACTCTCAGCTTTCCAAACACTGCTCAGGGCCCAGCACCTCCCTAGCCCTGAGCCGCTCTCTGACCTGGCACGGGGCCATTACTGCTCCTAAAGGTGTGAACAGCAAGTGGGCGAATGGAGGCTCCGTGGGGCTCAGGTTCCCTCACAGCCGGGCTAGCGAGTGAATTGCCACTCTGTGCCAGAGCCGCCCCTCCTCCACACACTCTGTTTTCATTAACGTGCTTTCCTGGGCTAAGCACCATGCTGGTTTCCAGCTGAACAAACAGTCTCCATGGCATGTAGAGCCCCGCGCGGTGCTAATAGGCATCCCTCCCCCGCCCCGCTGCCACCTCTGTGCCGTTGGCAGGACAAAAAAGTGGCCTTATTACCTGCCTTATTGTTGGCCCGGGACTGTGATTTATGGTGCAGGCTTGGGAACGTGCCATGTCGAAAGCATTTCCAGCCCACGTGCAGCCCCGCAGGGCGGTGGGAAGGGAGGAGGGCTGAGGAGAGGCAAGCCGCTGCCCCCCCCCTTGGAAACTCCTGCAGATCCAGAGCTTCGGCCCCTCTCCTGCAGCAGGGTCCTGATGCCCCATTGGGATGGTGCCATCAGCAGCCTCCCCTAGCACCTCGTCTGGCCGGGAGGCAGCAGGAGTGTGGGCTGAGGGTGGTGGCTCCCTCGGCTGTGGGGTCCCCAGAGTCTCTTACAGCGTGCCTCTGGGCACCTCCCCTCCCACAGGGCTTTGCACAGGCCACCTCCTTTCCCTTCGCATCGGCAGCTCCAGGCTCCCATCGGGGCAGCGGGGCACTGAGTCTCACGGGGTGACTGTCTGCGGTGTCCAGCGTGAATAGCTATGAGCCTGAGTCCTCGTGGCCGTGCAGCTCGTGCCGCAGTTTGCACAAGTTCCAGGGGAAGCCGAGGGGCTGCAGACAGAGACTGGGGGTGTGCATGGAAAGCTGCACGCCCTCGCGCCGGCAGAGATCTGGGTGAATAAGGCTGCAGGGCCTGGCCAGAGGGCTGTGCCAGTGTTTCACAGGAATGGAGCAGGGTTGCTGGTGCTTGGCCCTTTCCCATATCTCTTCCCAGGGGTCCCACTCCCTGCTCCCTTGCTATGCTGGCCCTCAGCCCCGGCTCCTCGGAGGGCCCTTGTCTGGAAAGTCCCTCAGCCGCGGTCGGCTCGTCCCACTGGCAGGGCAGAGCTGGCTGCTGGCTGCGACTCAGCATCTGCCATTTGCTCGTGGAGGGTGGCACAGCTCAGGGCAGCAGCGCCTGTGTGTCCCTTTAGTACTTGGGCAGGGCAGCCAAGCTCGGCTTCCAGCTCCCTGGCCATTGCCCCTGCGTGCGCGTCTCTCCTTTCTGACCAGGGGCTTTTCAGGCTGCACAACTCCCTGATGGTGCCATTAACTCACTAGCAAAATGCGACCGCACAAGTGGGCCTGTTTGCTTTCTCTTCAGGACTTGTCCCAGAGTAACTGCCACAGTTCACCTCCCACAACGCTCCTTCCGTGCAAGCTTATTTGTTCTTGGGGGCAAAGAAACCAGAGTCAAACGAGGGCTGTCAAGCCATTGCAAAATTAATTGTCATTAATTCTGCAATTAATCACACTGGTAAACAATAATAGAATACCACTTAGTTAAGTATTTTGGATGTTTTCTACATTTGCAAAAATAGTGATTCAAATTGCAACACAGAATACAAAATGTTCAGTGCTCGCTTTATATTTGTTTTTATTACAAATATTTACACTGCAAAAACAAAAGAAATAGTATTTTTCAGATTCCCCCATTACAAGTGCTGTAGTGCAGCCTCTTTATCATGAAAGTTGATCTTACAAATGTAGAATTATGTGGAAAAATAACTGAATTAAAAAATAAAACAATGTCAAACTTCAGCACATACAAGTCCACTCAGTCCTCCTTCTTGTTCAGCCAGTAGCTCACACAAAGAAGTTCATTTACATTTGCAGGAGACAATACTGCCTGCTTCTTGGGAACAGGCATTTGCATGCTACTATTGTGTAGCTGGCGTCACAAGATATTTATGTGCCTGATGTGCTAAGAATTCATATGTCCCTTCATGCTTCAGTCACCACTGCAGAGGACATGTGTCCAGGCTGATGACAGATTCGTTTCAATAATGGTCCAAAGCAGAGTGGACCAATGCATGTTCATTTTCATCATCTGAGTCAGATGCCACCAGCAATTTTCCAGTGATTCGGTTTCTATAGTTTTTGCATCGGAGTGGTGCTCCTTTCAGACGTCTGAAAGAAAGCTCCATATCTCCTCCCTCTAAGATTTCAGAAGGCACATCAGACTGTCAGACCTTGGGTACAGTGCTCTGGCTATTTTTAGAAATTTATCCCTGGGACCTTCTTTGTGTTTTGTCAAATCTGTTCTTAAAGCAACCGTGTGCTGGGCCATCATCCAGCCCTGCTTTCACGTGAAACAGATGGCAGAATGCAGGGAAACAGGACAGGCGACACAAGGCATCCAGGCACAAATATTACTAATGCATTACTATTTTTAACTGGTGTCATCAGCACTGAAGTAGGTCCTCTGGAATGGTGGCCAAGGCAGGAAGGAGCATATGGCTACTTAGATATCTGGCATGGAGATACCTTGCAATGCTGGCGACTCAAGTGCCACAGGAACACTTCTTCTCACTTTCACGTGACATTGTAAATAAGAAGCAGGCAGCACTACTGCCCATAAACAGAAGCAAAGGTGTTTCCCTAAGTGGTTGCCTGAAAAAGGGGTAGGACTGAGTGGATTTGTAGGCTCTAAAGTTTTACACTGTTTGGCTTTGAGGGTAGTTCTACAACAACAAATTCTACATTTGTAAGTTGCACTTTCGTGATAAAGAAATTGCACTACAGTACTTGTGTGAGGTGACTTGAAATGTAGATAAGCCTCCATAATATTTCATAACTTTCAACCGATATTCTATTTTTAACAGCATGGTTAAACAGTGGTGAATTTATTTTAATGGCAATTAATTTTTGAGTTAATCACACGAATTAACAGTGATTCATCAACAAGTAAAACTAATAAAAGAACCTACATGAATGCTAATAAGGTTATCAACGGTCACCTGAACTTCAACTTGGACCCTGACAGGTGATTAACTGAAACTTCATAAAAGTTCATAAAAGCCTCAGCTAAGAGTCAGAACTCAAGAAAAGTGTAGACTATGCATTAGTGGTCTTTGATCTGGGGGATTCCCCGGAGTAGGGAATGAGTAGACAGTGGATTTTTTCCCCCAAGGTATAGCTTCCAAAGGCCTCCCAAGTACCTCTGAGGAAACCCACTTCATGCATATTGTCCAAAACAGTTCTCTGAAGTTCCCAACACGTCCATTAGTCATGTTCCTGGCAAAGATATAGCCAATCCTACAATAACACATACAAATTGCATTTGTAATATGATGGACCCCAAAGGTATTAAACTTGATTCCGTAAGGTTTAAGTGAATTCAATACATTTTATCCAGGCTAGTGCAGGAAATTGCCATCTGTCACAGAGGGCCTCTTGTAGCTGCTAGTTCCTTGAGGGTATTTGCATGGTGGGCACCCGGCCTGCCCAGCTGCTGCAAGGGGTCAGGAGTTGTGCATTGCTGTCGGAGCCATCCAGCGCCTTCAGGAAGAGGTGGGAGAAGCGCTTTGCCGGATTGCGCCCATTGCAGGGGCGCCCGTGTTGGGCTTGCGGAATGAGTCGTGACGGGACCCGCTCAGCTGGTGGGATGTAGTACTGACTCCGCATGTGGAAGGGATGTGCTATGGAAACAAGCCAGGGGATTCTCGGGGATGGTGGGGATTCAAAGACCAGGACCATTGGCATTGGCTTTAGATAGGTCTCCTCTTCTTCTAGGCTGCTTGGACCAACCAGCTCCTTCGTTCTCAGCTATAGGGCTTGATCCTGCAGCACAGAGATAGGGGTGAGGTGTTGAGCAAGACCCCAATGGCAGAATCTTCAGTCTCCGTTAATGAGAATGTGGCTGCGATGGCCCCCAAGTTGCTGCTGCTCAGTGGCAGGAGTGAGACCTAACAGGGGAGCATGTGTTTGTGCCGGAGTCCTGCTGTTTGCCATGCCAAGGCTGGCACACTTAGCCCCCCAGGAAGATGGTGACACGAGCAATACGATGAACAGAACTGAGGAGTCTTTTGCAGCTTGCCAGCCTGTCTGGGACTCAACTATCTTGAGTAGGTTTTTATCCTCTGCAGATTTTGCCACCTCCCTGTTTACCCCTTTCTCCAGATCATTCCTGAATACGTTGAATAGGGTTGGTTCCAGTACAGACCCTGGCAGGACACCACTAGTTACCTCTCTCCACTCTGATAGGTAGCCTTTTGTTCCTACCCTTTGATCAGACACTGATCCATGAGAAGGCCTTCTGCCTTGTCCCATGACTGCTCACTTTTGTCAAAGGCTTTCTGGAAATCTAAGTACATTATATCCACTGGATCCGTTGGCCCCCTAGATTGGCGAGGCACAATTTCCCTGTACAAAGAGCACGTTGCCTCTTTCCTAACAAATCTCGTTCCTTTACGTGTCCAATAATTCTCTTCTTTACTGTAGCTTCAACCAACTTGCCTGGTCCTGCAGTCAGGCTTACTGCCTTGCAATTCCAGGGCTGCCTCTGGCGGCTTTTAAAGAATCGGTGTCACATTAGCTGTCCTCCAGCCACTTGGTGTGAAGCTGCTGTAAATGGCAGGTCACATGCACAGTTAGTTCTGCAGTTTCTCATTTCGTTCCTTCAGAACTCTTGGCTGAATGCCGCCGCGTCCTGGCGACTTGTTCCTCTTTAGCCAGGTGTTCCAAGCCCCTCTCTGCTCTGGGACAGTCCCTGAGATTCGTCACCTGGGTTTGGGAATCTCCCTCGGGTCCTCAGCTGGCAGGGCTGATGCAGCCAATGCGGTGAGATCTCTGCAATGGCCTTGTCGTGTGTGGGACTCCGCTGGCAATGGGCAGTGCTATAGTGGGGGCTGGAGAAGAGCGATTCCGAGCCCCCTCGAGAGTGCAGTGGAAGTAAAGGCCTCAGCTGCCTCTGTGCACCCCAAGGGCTAGATTTCATGTTGGGTTGCACCGAACCCCCTGCTTAGTGTGACACTGTTCCATGGCCCCCATGCCTGCCTGGCGAGGGTTCACTGTATGTGCACCTGATAAAAATCAAACCATGGGATTGACTTTCCTCTCCCCCGGTGGACTTTTGGCACATGCGGCGGCGCTCCGGCGGGCAGGATGAATTTCATTCTCCCCAGGGTTGTTAAACAGACCGTTTCCCCCTTGAAAGAAAGGGAGGAAGGGGCACTTAACCAGCAGCCAGCCCTGCCCGTGCGGCCGCGTTCACTCGCAAAGTCCCGACCTTTTCCTTCCCAACCCCCAGGTTCTCCGCCACGCTAGACACGTGGGGCTGGATTGGTATGAAAGCAAACACACATCTGGCAGTTCCTTCAGTTAATTGGGCAATTATTCATCCCGCTCTTGCTGGAAGCAACTTGCAGTTGCTGGGCCAAAACCAACAACAACAGCGTGTGGGTTTTCTCCTGCCCCAGCTCCCGTCCTCTCAAAGTATGTACGCTGGGGGAGAGAGGCTGGCGTGGGGGGAGGCGGGGGGAGAAGGAGGGACCCAGTCCAGGCTGCCGATCATAGTGTGCGAGACAAATCACTTTTTCAGTATGACAGACAAGGTCTCTGGCCCAAGAACACCAGCATGGGCTTCCCCTGGGGCAGGCCTGGGTCCCTGAGCAGGAGGCAAAGCCACAGAATGCCAGGAGAATCAGAGTCAACCTGTTTGGGGTTTTATGAGGCACCCTGCCAGGCTGAGGCATTGGGGAAGGCAGGATGGGGCCAGCTGGCCATGTGGAGGTTGCTGTGGCTGGCTGACTGCCCTTAGTCCACTTGAGCAAGAAATTCCTCCTCCACTTGGTTCCCCTCTTTCTCCGAGCCTAACTTCTGCCAGCCTGCTTTGGTGGAAGATCCTCTGGCCAGAAGGACTTATCTGATGTAGGTGTTCATGGCGCCTTAGAGTTCCTTCCACTACTTGTTGATATAATGGCCACACTTCGGTCCAACGTTGGTTATTTGGCTTTGTAGCTGGGTGGTGGTGGTGGCCCTGTGACTGTTAGCCTGGTTTTATCGGCTCCCTTCTCAGCTCCACACTCTCCTGTCCTGGGGCTCGCCACCTTTGCCTGTTGTTGGGATGGAGTCACGTCTGGAGGCCATTTGCCCAGGAGCAGAGACTGATTGCTTGTCTGATTGCTCTGCCCTTGCCCTGGTTACAGTGTATGTGGGCGTACAGGAAACTTGGTCCTTCCAACCGAAGCCCCACTGGTTTCACCCACCGATGGAAAAACCAGCCTCCTTCTCTGGAATTGCTCCTACCCGTCTGCACGTTTCCGCTCCGCACCTACCCTGGCTGTTCCTCCCTCTGATTGAAACCAGGTCTCTGTCGCTCCAGGAGACTGTGCAGAACCAGGGATGGCTCTGCAGTGTGAGCGGCAGCCGTGTAATTGAAGGCAGATGACTCTGTTCAGAGCAAACTGCGTCAGCTCCAGAACAGGAAGT
Organism: Rafetus swinhoei; assembly: GCA_019425775.1. Lineage (NCBI taxonomy): Eukaryota > Metazoa > Chordata > Testudines > Trionychidae > Rafetus > Rafetus swinhoei. Next base: position 40,592,424 of record CM033443.1, on the reverse strand, counting down.
GAGGAGTGGCGGGGTCTGCTCTGCTCTTCCTTGTCGCCTGCTTGCTCTCCTGAGCTGGTGCGTCTCTGCAAGAACCGTGATGCAGGCTCCTCAGCGTTTCTTTCAGACTCATGAGACTCAGGCAGAGGGTCCCACTCTTGGAAGCTGGGCAGACGAATGTCACCCGCCGTGTTAACACAACCAGCAGGGCTGTCGCAGGGCCCTTGACCAGTTAATCTCATGTAAACAGCTGAGCAGGGCACCTGATTAGTAGCGTCCATCTGCCCCAGACCGGTGACTGCTGCTTTGTGCAAGGAGCGTGTGACAGGCCGAGCGAGAGAGTGTCTCAGCTCCTGGTGCTGGTCGATGGCGAGGGAGCAGCTGTGTTCTGGGGCACTGGCACTCAGCTGCCCATCCCGGGGTTTCCCTCTCCTGCTGCACTGCCAGCCATGGACGCCTGCTGGTCTCCCGGGGAGCGGAGAGTGCGCAGTGCTGTGCAGAGCCAGCTTCAAGCGTTAGGGAAATGGGCTCCCCTGCTTGGCAGGAGGTCAAAGTGCTGAGCTGCCACCACCTCGCACAGACCAGGCCAGCCGCTTCCACCCAGACGCTTCGCAGCCTGCGGAGGCAAGACTCCAAGTGGTGGAGAAAGTGTCCATCGCGTCTGGGCCCAGTGCTGTAGCGTGGGAGTGCCCTACAACACCCTCCTACTTTTCCGGGTGTGGGGGACTGAGGCTAAAACTGCTGTGCAGAGGTTTGGGTTTGGGCACCAGCCTGAGCTCTGGGGCTCCCCACTCTTGCAGGGTCCCAAATTCAGGATCCAACACCCACCTAGTGAATTTTCAGCTTGAGAATCCGAGCCCTGCACGCCTAAGTCAGCTGATCTGCACCAGGTGGTGGGGCTGATCATGGAGTTTGGGGGTCTGTGAAAAAATGTAAATCAACCTTTTGGGGTGCCACCGGATACCATTGGCCCTACTGTTCCACAGGCTGGGCTCCCTTTCCTCTGTTTTGCTGAGCCAGGCTCTCAAATCTCCTCTAGCTCCCGCACAGGCAGGGCCATGCCCAGCTGCAGAGAGACACAGACACTGAGATCGGCTCTGGGAAGGCTTGGCTTAAGGCATTTGCCCCCAGGGGCCCTGAGGTGCCCACCTCCCAGGGAGTGCAGACCCAAGGTGTATGAAATTCGTCTCCTCCCTGAGTGTGGGGGAAGATAAGCACAGCCCTTTGGCCCCCTCCCCGATTATGAATTGCAGAAACTGAGTTTTAGAATAAACAAACCCACGTTTATTAACCAGAGCGGCGAGGAGCCCTGTGGCACCGTACAGACTAACCGAAGTGTTGGAGCAGAAGCTTTCGTGGGCAAAGACCCACTTCAGGGTAGATCGTAAGTGATTATAAGAGATTAGCAAACCGAACAAAGCGGATTGCCGACCAAATAAAACAAACATGCAGGCTAATGCACACACGAAAGAAACTGGCTATGCAGAATCATTTCTCATCCTAAATGTTGTTTCAGGCACATCACCGAGATTCCTAAAAGCCAGCTTCACTGTCCTCCAGCTTGGAATTCAGGTATTTTCACTCACTGGCTAGACACCCTTCCCGTCTGGGCTCAGCTCTTCTTCCCCAGCTCAGGGTTTGTTTCCAGGTGTTTCCCAGGAAGTCTGGTGATGTCACTCCCCTGCCTTTCATAGCGTCTGTGTATGGCAGGACGCTTTGTCTTCCAGGGCAGAACATCGGCATCCTCAGCTGAGATCCAATCCCAGGTCACATGTCTGCAGGGTTGTTTAGAGCACGCTCAGGAAGATGAAGCTTTTCACAGTCCATTGTCTTTGCTGATGGGCCATCAGCCTTGGGTAACTTTTTCATTGTTTTATCCAAAGTAGCACATTTCAAACAGACTCGTAGCCAGTATTCCTAATTTCAAATACCAAAGTGGATAATCATCATTAGTAAATCAGATCCTTTCCAATGAGCCCGCCTAAGACTCATCTTGCATAAAACACATTAGTTATGCCACATTCAGACCAGAACAATAGCTCTGTGAAGAATATGGGCTACGACACTGCGCTCAACCATCCTTCCTCTGGGATAACTACTGCTAATTGCCCCCAGTGGGGATTTTATAGAGCAGGGCCACTCAACTCTGGAAGCCCCAGGGGCCACAATGATACTCACAGCACGTGCAGAGGGCCACAACTTAAGTGTGGTTGCATAGACATGCAAATATATGCAAATAGCTTCTTTCACACTGATGGGCAAGAATACAAAGATTAAGGCAAGACTACACAACATGCTGGCCCTATTTAAGTCAGTTCTGCTGATATTAATACAATGCAATATTTACCCCATTTCCACCCATACGGCAGCACTTGTAAGGAGCAATGACAGTCTGTGAATTTAACTACTAAAATGCATCTCAACAGAAGACCATTATGGACAACCACAAAACGCCGTTGTGGAGCGTGTTCCCAGTGGAGACCATGTTCAACCCGCGGGCCGCATGTTGAGCCCCACGTAAACCCAAACCGCACCGCGGGCCGCAAACAAACGGCCGCGTGTTGAGTAGCCCTGTTATAAAGGAAAGCAGCAGTGACTGATGACTGAGTTCGAGTGGAAAGAAAACAGCCCAGAGCAAATCTTTCCCTAGTGTCCGCCTGCAGAAACGGGAGCCACGTGGGACGGGTTCTTTTCAGAGCTAGAAGACCTCCTAGTTGGAAAGCCCAGTGACAGAGCCTAAGAGCAAAGCTTGCCTCATGTTTCTCAGCAGCTGGTCCTCCAGCCAGAGTCTAGCTGGAGACGTCACCCAAGAGGCGAAGAACCTCAGGAAACAAGGACAACCCAGAAGAAATGAGAGCAAAGCCACCAGAGGACCAGCGGGCAGTGGTGCTGAGTTGAACCATCGTTTGGTTCAGAGGGGATGTGTAGAGCCACAGACCACTGGCAGAGAACAGCAAGGAAGGTAGGATTTGCACCAGGAAGGCTACACCCTAGACACCGAAATTCAGCAGCTGAGAACCAGGCTTGGCGGGGTGGCTGCAGCTCACCCTGACGTCCTGGCGCAGACTCCCATTGACGTCAGTGAGAGCTGCAATGGGGCCCCTGCGAAGGCGCATTGAATGTGGACAGACCCAGCAAACTCAAATGCGATTGTGCAGCCCGCTGAGCACCATCCCGGGGGCCTGTGGTGAACCCTTTCAACAAGGCAGTTTCTGCAAATAGCCCCCAGAACCCTACAGGAAAGGCTCCAGGGGAGGACACGGGCATGGGAGAGGCTCCAGGGTGCAGCGCACTTTCAAGGCAGGGGCAGCGTGGGGTGGGAATTGCTGTCGTGCCGGGGTCTCTTAGGTGCTTGGTCTGCATGTTGCTCAAAGGGGCTCAGCGGCTGTGGAGTGAGAGAGAACAGAATCGCCTGTGCATGGGCAGGGTGGGGGTGGGGTGAATTCCACGTGGGAGACATGCCCACACTGGCTCTGATCGATTTAGCTGGCTAAAAATAGCAGAGTAGCTGCATTTGATGGGGTGGTAACCGGCCACCTGGAGCGTGTACCCAGGGCTGCAGAGGGGATGTACTGCTGATATTATAATGCACTAGCTCAGGCCCCTAGTGTGGGCCTATCTACCCACGCTGGGTCTTATGCCTTCTCGCTCGGCTGGAGACGCCCCTAAGGCGGGGGAGCCTGGTGGGACAATTCCAGACGCTGAAGAGGAGCAAAGAACGTTAAGCTAGGACTGTGCAGGGAGGCGCTTTGGAAAGGCAGAAGGGCTAGAACTGGCTGAACAAACCTGTGTTCGAGGCAGGAATGTCTCTGCCCTTACTGCCCAAACAACTGGAGCTTTACTACCTGGCTGTAGGGCTCTGGGCAGCACCATCATGCAAATAACAGGGAGGATGGATAACAACAGGCTGAGGAAAAACTTAAAACACAACCAATAGACTAGCAGCACCTTACAGACTAACAGAACATGGGGATGGAATCACTAGCTTTCGTGGGCACGGCCCACTTCTTCAGATGGCCGGAGTATTAGAAGTCCAGATCCAAGAATAAATAAGGGAAGGGGAGGAGGCTGAGAAGAAAAAGGAGGGGAAAGGAGAAAAATGAAAAAAGAGAGACAGTGAGTAGTTGGTTCAAATAGTTACAAGAGGCTGATAAGGACAGTTGGCACCTCCGTTGTTGGGTTGGTTGGTCAAGTCATAGGATGTGGAAGGTAGTGTGCGAGCCAACCCATGTCCTTGTTCATACCATTTGCATAAGAATTAAACTTGTGAATGAAGTTAAGTTCCAACCCTTCCCTGGGTATTTGGCCTGTGGAATTGGCCTGAACCCACACGGTGACTTGGAGATCCATTAATGAGTGCCCGGGCAGGTTAAAGTGTTCTCCACCAGGTTTCTGTGTATTGCCTTTACGGATATCTGATTTGTGTCCATTAATGCTTTCCTGTACTGTCCAGTTTGGCCCATATCCATGGCAGTGGGGCATTGCTGGCACTTGATTGCATAGATCACATTAGTGGATGTGCAGTTAAATGAACCTCTGATTTGGTGGCTGATGCGGTTGGGTCCAGTGATGAAATCATTTGTGTAGCTGTGTAGGCAGAGTTGGCACTGGGGCTGATTGGAGGGGTGGGGTCCTGGATGATTATGATGGAGGTGTGTTGTGTGGTTACTGGAAAGAGTTTGTTTGAGGTTAGGGGGTTGTCTGTAGGCAAGGACTGGCCTTTCCCCCAAGGCCTCTGAGAGCGAGGGGTCATTCTCCAGGATAGGCTGTAGAGTGCTGATAATGCGCTGGACGGGTTTAAGTTGGGGGCTGTAGGTGATGACAAGTGGAATTCTGTTGTTTTCTCTTCTTGGCCTGTCTTGGAGTAGTTCATGTCTGGGTACTCCTCTGGCTCTGTTGCTCTGTTGTTTCACTTCTCCGGGTGGGTATTTCAGTTTTAGGAGTGCTCTATATAGATCCTGTAGGTGTTTGTCTCTGTCCGTGGGATTGGAGCAAGTCTGGTTGTGTCTTAGTGCCTGGCTGTATACAATAGATTGGGAAATATGTCTGGGATGGAAGCTGGAGGCATGAAGGTGAGTGTAGCGGTCAGTGGGTGTCCGGTATAGGGTGGTAGAAATTTGAGGGTAGGTCGGATTTTCAGAGAGACTGAGCACGCTCAGTTCCAGCTGGAGTGGATGGCAAAGGTGCAGCTTCCCAGCTGTGACTCTCGGGTCCCTGTGCCACCCTCTTGCTGGAAGTGGAGAGAGAAAAGGGAGGAGGAGTCAGAAGAGGAGCAGCGCAACCCAGCTCTTTGGAAAGGGCATTTCCTGTCAGTTCTAGAGGGAGGCCTGGCGTCCCACTCCAAGGCAGTGTGGCTGCATCGGCTTCCGGGGAGCTGCCTCTGTTTTGTGGTGCTGGGAGAGCAGAGTCGAGCCTGGAGAATCTTCCCCAAGGGAGTGATGCTGTGGCAGGGAAGAGAGGATAGGCCCTGGGGCTGCCAGGGGTTGGGTTTTGAACCGGACAGTCCAGTATTTGAGCTTCCTGTTTGGGAAACAAATGGACACAACAGAAATGTCCGGTCAGTTCTACTAACTCAGATGGGATGTAGCTTGTGATGTCATGTCAAGTGTGTCCGGTAGTTTGGTTGAAACCATCTGGCAACCTTAATAGGCCCGAACCACCTGGTTGAAAGCAGGAAAGCAGCCAAACTGGTGGCAAAGACCAGCCCGGATGTGGAGGTACTAGGGGGCCTGTTGCTTTTGCTCTTGAGATGGTCCCCGATTGAAACCATTTCTTGGACATTATGTGGGGGGATTAGCCCCCTGCCCAGCGCCCCCACTAGCTTGGGATTCAGCTCTACCTCCATTTGATTCCGGATCATATCTAGCTTTAAAGAGAAGCTAGATAATTTCATGGAGGTTAGGTCCATAAAAGGCTATTAGCCAGGGGGTAGGAATGGTGTCCTTGGCCTCTGTTTGTCAGAGGCTGGAGATGGATGGCAGGAGACAAATTGCTTTATCATTGTCTTCGGTCCACCCCCTCCGGGGCACCTGGTGCTGGCCACTGTCGGCAGACAGGCTACTGGGCTAGATGGACCTTTGGTCTGACCCAGTACAGCCGTTCTTACGTTCTTATCAGCTGGAGCAGTAGCGCCTGCCAGACCCTGGCTCCCACCCAGCGGAGAAAAGCACCTAACGCTCCTTGACTTTGTGCAGCTAAGATTTCCGTCTGGGCGGGTGGGGGGTAGAAGCTGGGAGGGGAGGGCCCCCCCCTTTGAAAAGCGCGCATGTTAAGATTCCAGGCGATCACAGCGATGTTCTGCCAGCGGGCGTGTTTGCGTCCAGCCCAGTGGCTTTCAGATGGTGCCCCCTTTCCAAGAGACGCTGGGAGTGAGCTCAGGTCTGAGCTCCCCTGGGGGCGTGGCTGGGGGAGGAGAGGCTGGCGGGGAGGCTCTCCCCTCCCCAGAAAGTCTGGGCAGAAATGGTGCATCTTGGCAGTGACTGATGAGCCGCATGATGGCGACGTCGGGGGAGAGCGGAGCTGCGGAGGGGGCTCAGCGCTCCGCACCACGCGGCTGAGAAGACCAGAGCGAGCAGCATCTGGGATGCCCTGCAGTGCACTCTTCCCTCACGCAGGGAGAGCTGGCTAGGGGGCAGCGCATCCTTACTCCCGAGCTGCACTGATTTTCCTCCCCCACCTGCTCGGCTCAGCCGCGCTCCTGCCTTGCCCTCCCCACAGCCCACTGACATTCCCTGCCCTTGGAATCCATTTCCTTGGGTTGATTGGCCTGGCAGCACGGAGCGTAAATGTTGCCAAAGTCAAGGAGCAAGTGTCTGTCTGGGACAGGGCTGGGCTGCTTGCTTTGTGCCTCCTGAGCTCCCCGACCTGCTTATTGACTTTTCTCTCACCTGGGATTAGGAAACCCTTGGCCTTGCATTAGTATTTCCCTCTCCCTGTTAGCAGAGGCAGTGCAGGAACGGACACGGGTGGCTTTAGCAGTGAGATTTCTTAGGGTATGGCTCTTAGTACTTTAAGAAAGCTGGGGGAAAGGAACAGGAAATTGTTACAGTGAAACCTGTCTTAAAGGGCCTGGAAATCAGTGGCTTTTTGTTAGTAAGGGCTGAGGGGCATGGGATGGGTTAGGGGTGCAGTCAGATTCGTGGGCTGGGGTCTTTAGACAAGAGCTTGCCTCTCTTGTGTAGGTCTCACTGCTTAGTTTGTCCGTGTTTCGAGAGGTTAGTAATCTCTGCCTGGCTTTGCTGGCAGGGTCATACATTAGAACCTTATGTATGTAGAATCTTATGTTCTTATGTTCTAACCCGACACGTTTTCTGTGATACAAAAGCAGAGGTGGGCACGGGCAACTTCACAGTGGCTAAGAGCATAGCAGAGGTGGCGAGAAAAATGCTTTGCACTTCTCGGGCCAGACCCTTTGCATGTGTAACTGAGTGTTGTGCTATCCAAGTCAGTGGATTGGTCCTGCTAGCTGGTTACCTGGCCTGAGACTACAGAGACTGCCATGCATGCATCTCAAAGGAGGTTCCAAAGCAGGGTAGTGTCATTGCAAATGCGGAAACAGAGGCCCAGGGATTTACACCAGTGGGAGGGCCCAATTCAGACTCTTTGGGACAGGGAAAATGTCTTATCGAGCAGCCTGATTCTCTGGGAACTGCATCCAGGAAGGCGAGAACACGGATGTTTGCACAGTGCCCTTTGTGATGCACGGACTAAGGATGTAATAGTGCAGCCGATTCACCGATTAACTGATAAGCAAAAGCTTATAGGTTAATGCGATAGACCAGCATTTTTCAACCTTTTTTTATAAAGTACCCCTTTAAAAAAAAAAGTACCCCCAGTTTTCAGACACACAATTTTTTTTCTACCATTGCAACACATTTGTTTAAACAACTTAATTGTAGCTGGGAGGGCGATGACATTTTTGGGTGTAAAAAGTACAAAAATAATAAAGCGCTGTAACACTTAAAACAAAAATTCCATTTTCTCCAAATTTCAGTTGTGTTGACATATCCTCCAGCCTTCTCTCGAGTACCCCTAAGGGAACTCGCACCACTGGTTGAGAAACACTGCTCTAGACTGCACATATTCCCCCCTCACACTCCCCAGGGCATTTGTTAGCAGGCTGGCCAGTGGCCTGTCAGTCCTGGCTTGCAGCAGGTCCTGGGCCCTACCCCTGTGGCGGCTCTGCATTTCAAGTGCATTGGAAGCGGGGCGGGCAGGCGGGCGGGCGGGCAGCCTGGCTCAGTCCTGGCTTGCGACGGGCCCTGGGCCCTACCCCTGCAGCGGCTCTGCATTTCAAGTGCATTGGAAGCGGGGTGGGCAGGCGGGCAGGCGGGCAGCCTGGCTCAGTCCTGGCTTGCGACGGGCCCTGGGCCCTACCCCTGCAGCGGCTCTGCATTTCAAGTGCATTGGAAGCGGGGCGGGCAGGCGGGCGGGCGGGCAGCCTGGCTCAGTCCTGGCTTGCGACGGGCCCTGGGCCCTACCCCTGCGGCAGCTCTGCATTTCAAGTGCATTGGAAGCGGGGCGGGCAGGCAGGCAGGCGGGCGGGTGGGCAGCCTGGCTCAGTCCTGGCTTGCGACGGGCCCTGGGCCCTACCCCTGCAGCGGCTCTGCATTTCAAGTGCATTGGAAGCCGGGTGGGCGGGCAGGCAGCCCGGCTCAGTTCTGGCTCGCACCAGGTCTGGGAGCTCAGACCCCCCTGGACAGGGGCTGCTGCCACCCCACACTGTTGGCTCTTTCTCAGAGGCAGCAGCGCAGGATGACAGGCAGCCGGTCCATAAGGGGCGCTGGTTTTTAAACTGGCTCCCCTCGCGGACCGGCTCCCGCCTGGCTCCCTGCACTGCTGCCTCGGATACTGCAGCTGCCAGCCCTGTAGGTTCAGAATAGGAATGAGAAAAGGAGTCTGCTTCCAGGTAACGAACTCAGGGCCAGAGCCTCAGGCGGTGTGCATGGGCACTGTCCCTGGCGTGACGCTGATTTCCCCCCGGGGAGGCGATGACCCAGGGAAAGCGTGACTGGTGCAGAAACAAAGAAATGCACAACGTTGGCAAGGACTAATGCAAAGCAGCCCCCTCTGCTACTGCCCGCTCTCCTCAGAACTGTCCCCATCAAAGCCAGTGCTGCCAGCGCACGCTCAGCTCCATGTTGCTCAGGTGGACTGGAAGCCTGGGCCACGCGCTTTCCTCCTCAGGCCCCGAGAAGATGGCAACATGAAAAAGCCATTTTGCAAAATACTGGGAAATTAAACTGCAAGTGGCAGCTAGTGGGGACTGCTCCACTCCGGCCAGCCACCCCGAAACGGGAGCAACGCATGATTGGCACTGCAAAGCGGTTTTTGTGCAAAAACTCTGTAGTGTAGACCTAGCCTGAGAACGCTTGTCCAGCCATTATGCACCCACGTGACTAGCCCCATCTAGGTTGTATTGGCCTAGTTTATTGATAAGAAGATCGTGTGAGAACGTATCAAACGCCTTACTGAAGTGTAGGTATCCTATGTCCACCGCTTCTCCCTTAGCCACACGACTCGTTATCCTATCATAGAAAGCTATCGGATTGGTTTGACATGATTTGGTCTTTACAGATCCATGCTGGCTGTTCCCTAGCACCTTATTATCTGCCAGCTGTTTGCAGATGGATTCCTTAATTACTTGCTCCATTCTCTTCCCTGGCACAGAAGTTAAACTGACTGGTCTGTAGTTTCCTGGGTTGTTCTTATTCCCCTTTTTATAGATAGGCACTAGATTTGCCTTTTTCAGTCTTCTGGAATCTCTCCTGACTGCCATGATTTTTCAAAGATGACAGCTAGAGGCTCAGATACCTCCTCTAGCAGCTCCTTGCGTACTGCAGGGTGCATTTCATCAGGCCCTGGGGACTTGCAGGCAGCTAACTTTTCTAAGTGATTTTTCACTGGTTCTTTTTTTATTTTCTCTTCTAACCCTACCGCCTTCCCACTAGCATTCACTGTTAGGCATTCCTTCATCAGACTGCTCGGGGGAGACTGAAACCAAGGAGTCGTTAAGCACCTCTGCCACTTCCACGTTTCCTGCTACTGTTTCTCCCTCCTCACTGAGCTCCCTAGCACACCCACCCACCCACCGGCATGCCCTAGATACCTCTGTGAGTGCTCTAGGCCCCGCCCACACGTGTTCGCCATAAACACGCTTCCCCACCCAAATGCAGATGCTGTGAATATGCACCCACCCTGCACATGCCTGCTCTATGCACGTACCCAGACACGCAGCCAAGTCCGCATCCTGCATTGGGCGGCTCCTTGCTGGAGCGGGTTGAGCACAGCAGCCCACCAATCAGTATGAAGGTTTCTCTCCCCCAGCCCCTTGGCTGTTGCTCACACCCCTGACACCAGCCCCTCCCCAAGTGTGTGGCCTTCGCAGCTGGCTATCAAACCTCACTGGACGAGAGCTGGGCAGCTTGTGCCTGGGGCTGAGCATGCAACGGACGATGCTGCCCCGGGCTGGCTGTTGCCTGCTCTGTGCCCTTGGCTGGAGCAGCGATGGGACGCTGGTGCAGCCAGGCAGAGAGGAGATTCCAGGCATGTCGCCGGGAGTGAGCATGCTGGCTGCGCAGGGGCAGGGAGCTCCCGTATAGTGTCACGTTACCTGCCAGGAACTCTCATGAGTCGTAGTTATTTACTTGATCCCATAATATAAGAACTAGGGGCCACCAAATTAAATTCATGGGCAGCAGGTTTAAAACAAATAAAAGGAAGTTCTTCGTTGCACAGCGCACAGTCAACCTGTGGAACTCCTTGCCTGAGGAGGCTGTGAAGGCTAGGACTATAACAGGGTTTAAGAGAACTAGATACATTCATGGAGGTTAAGTCCATTAATGGCTGTTAGGCAGGATGGGTAAGGGATGATGTCCCTAGCTTCTGTTTGTCAGAGGGTGGAGATGGATGGCAGGAGAGAGATCGCTTGATGATCCCCTGTTCGGTTCCCTCCCTCTGGGACACCTGGTATTGGCCACTGTGGGGAGACAGGGCCCTGGGCTGGATGGGCCTTTGGTCGGACCCAGCCTGGCCGTTCCTATGTTCTTATGTAGGAGGCCTGGGGGCTGGCAGAACACTGCAGGTGTCCCTGCGGGTGGCTCTGTGCCCCTCGCTAGTGGCCGGGCCCTCGCAGCCTCAGCATGGGCCTTGGGTCCTGGGGCCAGTTCCTGGGGCAGGTCCGCTAGATACAGACACCCCCCAGGTCTGCGGGGCCGTGCATGGGACAGGCTGAGGGCGCTTTTGCGGCATCTCCAGCTGCTGCAGCATGCTAGTGCCAGGGCGGGCGCGAGGCCGTCTGGTTAATGCAGCGCCCCCTTTGCCCTTCAGCCGGCCCTTACAAGGTGTTCACGAGTCCGGGGGGTAGTGTGGCATGGCGTGGCAGAGTGTTGCTAGGCAACAAGCCACGCCTGGTTCCCAGGCCCTGGGGCTGGGCACGAGGCCCAGCCTGGAGTGCGGGTGGCGCAGAGGCCGGGCCTGGCATGGGGCACTGCCCCCTCTCTCGCACCCTGGCAGGGGGCACATCACAAGGCCAGGCCAGGCACCCCGGGGAGTTACCCTGCCTCAGACCGGGAGCCGACGGTCACACCAGGGCGCCGGACGGTGCAGCTGGGGCCCAGCTCCCACGGGAAGACTGGGGTCAATCGTTTTCGGGGCCAGTCTGTGCGTGTCACTAGCCTGGAGGAGATGAGCCCATCAGCCTGCAATCAGCAGGGGTGTGAGGGAGGGATGTGGATAGGCGACAGGGAAGAGAAGGGCAAGGGAGGGGGGAATAAACCCTGCTGCTTCAGGGCGCAGCCTCCGCTTACTGGGGCAGGAGGGAACGTCACAGGGCTCCTTGCACCCGCATTGAAGCAGCTTTTGCCCACGGTCCGAGACCACCGCAGGACGGGGCCGCTGCTCTGGGCCCCTGGGGCCGCGCCACAACCTGATGGCCAGCAACGCGGGCAGAGAACAGGGCATGGTCGGCTGGTGCAGCCTCGTTCCCAGCCTGCTGCCTGCCAGGAGCACTGGGCAGGAGGAGCAGGGAGGCGGTGCCCATGTTTCCAGAGCCTCCGAGGCCCAGAGAGCCAGGCAGGGCTGCACTCGCCAGTTGCCGAGGAGAGCGAGCGCTATGGGAGCCGGAGCACAGGGCGCTCAGGGCTCAGCAGCATGACTGGCCTTTGGCGATGGACTGGATGCCAGCACCAGCCTGGGAGAAGCTGCCTGTGAGGAGCCTCCCAGCACCACCTGCTAACTCCTGCCTTTCTGCCCCAGCTCCCGTGTGCGCCTGGGCACGCCCCAGACGGGGGCCTCTGCAGCTGAGGCCAGGGCCACACCGGCAGAGAAAATCAGGCACTGCCTAGCTGCAGTCGACGCACCGTACCTCTATTGCTGGGGGCAGCCTCGCTGCGGGAGCCAACGGGAGAAACTCTCCTGTCCACTTCCCTTACTCAGTGTTCAGTTCAGCAGGTCTAACGCAAACCCTGGGAGATGCATCGCTGGAGCGCTGACCCTCCGGTGAGTGCAGACAAGCCCTGAGTGCTGGACAGGTGAGGTGTGGGTCTGCCTACGGCTCCCCGCGCAATGGGACACAAGGGGCGTGGGCGCTGGGAGAGCCCAGCAAGCACCAGACATGCAGGTAAGCAGGGTCCGAATGAACTCGCCCCAGAGCTGGCTGGGCGGGGAGGGAATTCAGGAGCAAAGAGCCCTGACACGCACACACCCGCTCTGCTGCCATATCCCACAGACGGGGCATTGCTCAAAGTGGTCATCTTGCCATCGGGTTACACATCCCTTTAGGCCACAGGCAGGGACAGTGAAATGCCGATATCGATATTGTCTATTGTGTGAGCACAGGGGAGCAGACTGCACCTCGCCTGTCCGAACGAGGGTCACCCGCAGCCGAAGGGACCTCATTGGGCCAGGGCTTGCGGGGGGTCGGGCAGGGGTCCCAGCCAGGACTTTCCCTAAGGGCCCCGTCCCTGCCACTGTTCAAGGAGGGAGCTAGACAGGCATCATTGGAGCCTTGTTATGTTCATCCCTCTCCTGTCGAGTTCCTGGCCCCGCTGGCCGGTCCCTTTCCTAGGACGAGCCGAGGCGCAGCCTGTGTGAGCGCTGACCTGCTTGCACTGGCAGTCCAGCTCAGGCGCCTTGCCCTGTTGGAGGACACCCCCAAGCAGCCGGCACCCCGGTGCGGCGCGGCGAGCTCCTGGGCCGCAGGGAGCCCAGCTGGGCGCTCTGAGCCTCTGCCCAGCGCCAGGCGGCGGTGCCAGTCGCGTCCGGGGATGGCCAGGAGAGGGCGCTGTTCCTCTTCCAGGGGCGGGCCCCCGGGAGCGCGGCTCGGCCTGGCAGCTGCGCTGCGCCTTGGCTGCGCCTGCCCCTGGGTGGAAGCGCCCGGCCAGCCCGGCCCTGGCAGCAGCCAGACGGGCTCGTTTCCACCAGACCCTGCGTGCTCCCACCGGCCCTCCCGGCCGCTGTCACGGGGCCAAGGAGCAGCCAGCTGCTGCACAGCACTTGCTCCCCGCGGGGGGGCTTGCCCCATGGAGCGGCCATCCCAAGAGCGAGCAGTTTCATCAGGGTCGGTCTCTGTGGGAGGCAGGGATGTGGGGGGGCCCTTAGCACTCCCGTGGGTTCCTGCTCAAGTGCTCAAAGGGGAGCTGGCAGGTCCCGTCCGCCTGGAGGGAAGGAGTCACAGCCCCGTGCCCGGCCTGCAGCGCCTCGCGAGCTGCCCCACGCTGCGCCCTGGGTGGCTTTGCCCTTCCCAGGCGGGAGGGAGGCGGCTGCTGCGTTTGCAGAGAGGGTCGGAGAAGGGGGCAAACGCCGCCCGGGCGCTGCCGGGAGGGGGCCAAGCAAACGTCTGTCTAATCCCCCCCGCCCCGGGCTGGGCAGGGCCGGGCCCGGCCGCTCGCAGCGAACCTCCACGACCAGCGCCCGCCCCTTTCCATCGCTCCTCCTGCCCGCTCCGCCAGGCAGCTCCCGGGCCGCCCCGGGGCTGGCCCCACCGCGCCCTGCCCCGTGCGCCTGGGCCGAGCCGCGGGGCTAAAAGTCCCGGCCCAGGCGGTCGGGGTGGCCCCTCCCGTCCCACCGCCCCCGGCCACAGCGCCAGCCCCGACCCCGCGCTGCGCCAAGTCCTGCGCGGGGGCACCTGCTGCCCGGGACGCTCAGCGCCTCCCTCCGCGCCCCGCCCCGCCCGTGCCAGCGGGATGCAGCGGCTCCGGCTCCGGCTGGGCTGGCAGCATTTCCCATGCAGCAGCCCGACGCGCTCTTCCCCCCCGGGCCCCTTGGCCCAGGGACGCCAACTTTCTAAACCCCGCCCCCCCGAGGCCCCACCCCCGGCTCACTCCGCCCCTCCCTCTGTCACTGGCTCCCCCCACGCTCACTGCTCCCACTGGGCTGGGAGGGCTCCGGCTGGGCTGGCAGCCTCAGGGCTGGACCAGGAGGTTGGGCTGCAGGAAGGGCTCCGGGCTGGGGCAGGGGGTTGGGGAGCAGGCTCGGGGAGGGAGTTTGGGTGTAGGAGGGGGCTGGGGTTAGGGTTGGGGAGCAGGCTCGGGGAGGAGTTTGGGTGTGGGAGGGGCCTGGGGCAGAGGGTTGGGGAGCAGGCTCGGGAGGAGTTTGGGTGTGGGAGGGGCCTGGGGCAGAGGTTGGGGAGCAGGCTCGGGAGGGAGTTTGGGTGTGGGAGGGGCTGGGGCAGAGGGTTGGGAGCAGGCTCTGGGAGGGAGTTTGGGTGTGGGAGGGGGCTGGGGCAGGGGTTGGGGAGCAGGCTCAGGGAGGGAGTTTGGGTGTGGGAGAGGGTTGGGGAGCAGGCTCGGGAGGGAGTTTGGGTGTGGGAGGGGCTGGGGCAGGGGTTGGGGAGCAGGCTCAGGGAGGGAGTTTGGGTGTGGGAGAGGGTTGGGGAGCAGGCTCGGGAGGAGTTTGGGTGTGGGAGGGGCTGGGGCAGAGGGTTGGGGAGCAGGCTCGGGAGGGAGTTTGGGTGTGGGAGGGGGCTGGGGCAGAGGTTGGGGAGCAGGCTCGGGAGGAGTTTGGGTGTGGGAGGGGCTGGGGCAGAGGTTGGGAGCAGGCTCGGGAGGGAGTTTGGGTGTGGGAGGGCCTGGGAGAGGATTGGGGAGCAGGCTCGGGAGGGAGTTTGGGTGTGGGAGGGGCTGGGGCAGGGGTTGGGGAGCAGGCTCGGGAGGGAGTTTGGGTGTGGGAGGGGCTGGGGCAGGGGTTGGGGAGCAGGCTCAGGAGGGAGTTTGGGTGTGGGAGAGGGTTGGGGAGCAGGCTCGGGAGGGAGTTTGGGTGTGGGAGGGCCTGGGGCAGAGGTTGGGGAGCAGGCTCGGGAGGGAGTTTGGGTGTGGGAGGGGCTGGGGCAGAGGTTGGGAGCAGGCTCGGGAGGAGTTTGGGTGTGGGAGGGGCTGGGGCAGAGGTTGGGAGCAGGCTCGGGAGGAGTTTGGGTGTGGGAGGGGCCTGGGGCAGAGGGTTGGGGAGCAGGCTCGGGGAGGGAGTTTGGGTGTGGGAGGGGCCTGGGGCAGAGGGTTGGGGAGCAGGCTCGGGGAGGGAGTTTGGGTGTGGGAGGGGCCTGGGGCAGAGGTTGGGGAGCAGGCGGGGTGTGCGGGCAGCTGTGCAGCATGCCCACTGCCCTGCCCGCAGGCACCGCCCCGCAGCTTCCATTGGCCACAGTTAAGAACATGAAAGAGGCCAGGCTGGGTCCGACCAAGGTCCATCCAGCCCAGGGTCCTGTCTGCCCACAGCGGCCAGTGCCGGGTGCCCAGAGGGAGGGAACAGAACAGGGAATCATCACGTGATCCCGCCCCTGTCACCCATTCCTAGACAAACAGAGGCCAGGGACGCCATCCCTGCCCAGCCTGGCTCATAGCCACTGATGGACCTACCCTCCATGAATCTATCTAGCTCTTTTCTGAGCCCTGTTACAGTCCTGGCCTTCACAACACCCTCTGGCGAGGAGTTCCACTGAGCGTTGTGTGAAATGATATTTCCTTTTATTTGTTTTAACGGCTGCTGCCTATTACTTTCATTGGGTGCCCCTAGCTCTTGTGTCGCGGGAGGGAGTAAATAGCACCTTGTTAATGCCTTTCTCCACACCAGACAGGATTTTACAGGCCCCTCTCTTATCCCTCGGAGCACTAATCTCGTCTCCCCTCTGTTCCTGGCCAGTGAGTGCTACGGAGCTGGCACTTGGAGTGGGGGCAGTGCCTGTACGCAGGAGCCAAGGGTCGTGTTGCCACTTCCAGGAGCTGCGTGGACTCAGGTGGGGAGCCCGCCAGCCCTGCCCCCACCACACTTTTAAGGGCTCTGCCAGAACCCTTTGGAGGGGCGTTCCAGGCAAAAACCGGACACCTCGCGTCACAGCCTTGGCCCCGACTTCACACTTCCTCCCTACACACCTGCTGGCCCTAGAGGTGGGGAGCAGCGAGGGTCTAGCAGAACTCAGGGGCTCACAGGCTTCCTTTTCTTGATATGCCCCATAAGCATGGACTGAAGCACAATTAGCCTCGTTAGCACGGGTCCTGCAATGGACAGGTGCTTCTGCTGTTCTAGGGCTCTTGGTTCTGTTATTTTCACTCCAGCCCGTCTGAGGAAGTGGGTCTTGCTCAGAAAGCTCATGATTCGATGCATGTGGGTTAGTCTGTAAGGTGCTACAGGGCCACCTGTTGTTTTTACAGACTAACAGGGCACCCTCCCGAGAGAGATGAAGTGACATTCTCTAGGCCAAACAGCAAGTCAGTAGCAGAGCTGGGATAGTGCTCGGGCCCCTGATTCTGAGCACAGAGCCCATCCCCAGGTCACCCTGTTGGCCCCCTGCATTTAATGCTGTAAAGAGCCTGAAATAGTCAGTCTACAAATGTGCATTGTGGAGTCTCGTCTGTCTCTGTTTGATCCCTGCCTCTTGATCCCTTGAACCACTAAGGAGGAAAACATCCTCCCATGAAATTAAGCAGCTGGTCAAAGACTCAACAATGTCTGGCAAATGTAGAATCCAGTCAAAAATATTTATGGAACATGGAAAAAACATTAGGGAGTTTCTGAAAGAAAGAAGTCAGCAACCCCAACAGACAGACAGCGACAGCAACTCCGACAGACAGACGAACAGCATCCCCAATAGACAGCATCCCTGAGAGACAGACAGCAACCCTGACAAACAGCATCCCTAACAGACAGACAGCAACCCTGAGAGACAGCATCCCTGACAGACAGACAGCAACCCTGACAGACAGACAGCATCCCCGACAGACAGGCAGGCAGACAGACAGACAGCATCCCGGAGAGACAGACAGGAACCCCAACAGACAGACAGCAATCCTGGCAGACAGCATCCCAGACAGACAGGAACCCTGACAGACAGCAACCCCGACAGACAGACAAACAGCATCCCTGGCAGACAGGCAGACAGACAGACAGCATCCCCAGCAGACAGCATCCCTGACAGTCACTCCCTCAGGAACAGGAAGAGGGAAACATAAGGAGCCATTTATGTGAAATAAAACTATAAATATCAGAGTACAGCAAACGCATGTAAGAAATGAAAAGTTGGACAGAATCCAACAATTTCCAAAAGGTCTTGAACAAACATGCCTGATTGAATCTGGCAATTTTATTTTTCGGTGCCTGCATGTGTGTGTTAAGGTCAATCAGGGAAGCTCAGAGTAAGATGCAGCGTAATCCTGGAAAATGAAAACCAGATCAAATTAAAAACCAAGACACGGATCTGGAAGAGCCCCAAGAATTGTGATAAGATCAATCAACACGTGAGACTGAAAGCAAAGAACTTTCTGTCCCGCTTGTGGCAAGGGGGCCAAAGGACTGATTGCTGCTGGGGGGGGGGGGGGGGAGAATCCTTTGCTCTTAGAGATGGGGAGCCCCGTTCTTCATGGACCTTTTTTACATTGTGGCAACAACTGCTGGAGGAATGGCTAACGAGTGACCGAGAAGTCCACTTCCAGCTCAGCAGCTCTGAGCTGGTCCAGGCTGGAAACAGCCCAGTTGTGTTAAACAGGAAAAGAGAGACATCACCCAACTGGGACAGGCCTGTGACCGGGGGCTGACAGTCTCTGCCGCCCCTGGGCAAGGTGGGAGGGGCTGGCTCCATGCTCCTGGAAGGGGCGGAGCATTGAGTGGAGGGGCAGGGCATCGGGTGGAGGGGTGGGGATGGGGACAAATGGCACTCCATGCTGCCTGGACCATGGCATGTCCCCCCCAGCTCTCAGCACCGTCCAAAGTGTGGTGTACCCCCCCAGCCCTCCGCACTGACCGGAGCACGGTGTACCCCCCCAGTCCTCCGCACTGACCGGAGCACGGTGTACCCCCCCAGCCCTCCGCACTGACCGGAGCACGGTGTACCCCAGCCCTCGCGCTGACCGAGCACGGTGTACCCCCAGCCCTCCGCACTGACCGGAGCACGGTGTACTCCCCCAGCCCTCCGCACTGACCGGAGCACGGTGTACCCCCCCAGCCCTCCGCGCTGGACCGGGCACGGTGTACCCCCCCAGCCCTCCGCGCTGACCGGAGCACGGTGTACTCCCCCAGCCCTCCGCACTGACCGGAGCACGGTGTACCCCCCAGCCCTCCGCACTGACCGGAGCACGGTGTACCCCTCCAGCCTTCCGCACTGACCGGAGCACGGTGTACCCCCCCAGCCCTCCGCGCTGACCGGAGCACGGTGTACCCCCCAGCGCTGACTGGAGCACAGTGTACCACGCCCCCACGCTACCCGCTGCGTGACTAAGTCTCAACAGCAGGCACTGCAGTGATTTAAAAAGTGCTGGCTGCTGGTGTGTCTCCCCCGAGGGAAACTGAGGCAGTGCCTGGGCAGTGCGGACATCTAAGAAATCTGGCCCAAGGAGCATGCGCCCGTGTCAGTGGATCACAAGCGAGGCCTGTGCAGACAGAAGGCTGCGGAAGTGAAGCCACATTTGTCACCTCGCCCCGGCTTTCTGAACATTGGCTTCTGAATGAATAACTCAGAGGTGCTTTGTGCAAAATGCGTCCTGTGACAGGTCACTTTTAAAGTTCCAGGCTGACTGTGTCTCCTGTCCGTGCGCCTGTAGCGTTCTGGCATGTCATGCAGCAATAGCAGTCCCTGGGTCAGCTGCCTCCTTTGTCCTTCCCCACTGGCAGCCTGTGGGGGAGGAAACTGTGAATCATTCTAAGTGTGTGAACAAGGCCCATTCGGGATCCTTAGGGTCCTGAGGACTCAACCCAACGATCTGTGAATTGTCCTGTGGGCCCAAACTGTGGTAGGTCCTAGAAAGCCCAGGCCACTGGTGCTGAAACCCAGGTTGGAGCTGGTACTTGAGGTGAGAAAAGTTTGAAGGGAGCACAAAGAATTCCTGCCTGGGGCAGAAGGGATGTAAGGGGGGAACCAAACAATCAGGGAGTTGCCAGGAGACTCCCCCCAACTCCCGCACGGAAACATCCAAGACTGAAAGGGGGAGGGGTCAGGCCGAGGTAGGAGGCTGCCTGGCTTGTGAAAGGGATGTTTCAAACAGCTGGTTGGGGTAAGAATTTGCATGAAACACGTTCCTTGGGGGATCGGGATTAGCTGGTGGGTTTTGTTTGTTTTAATTTAGTCATTTTGATCTGTCTGTTTTGAAACCACTGGACTCCGATTCTTTATACTACATAAAACACTTGTCTACCGAGCACCGAGTAAATACTTGTTACCTGGGGAGGGGGCAACCACTGCGCATCTCTCTCTTTCATTGATCAAGGGGGCGGACCCGATTTTAGGAGTTTTCTCTTTTACACAGACTAAGACAGATGTGTTTGGGGGTTGGTCCCCTTTTGGGGGTTGGTCTCCTGGGTGCTGAGTGCCTCCTGGAGTGGAGCTGTGTTGCTCTGCAGGGGGGTGGTAACCCCAGCTCTCTGTCTTGGCTGAGGGAGGCCAGAGCTTCTGGCCCAGCAGCACAGGGTGGTGGGGCGCCCCCGAGGGCAGGAAGGGGGTGTCAGTGGCTTGATCAGCACACGGGGGGACAACGCCAAGAGGATTTCTGATCCAACCCATCAAACAATAAACTTGCTTTGTGACTTTGCCGTCTAGGCCTACAATAGTCCCAATGTCTTCAAAAGTTCCGTCTTGGCAGACCTATTTGGAAGGCTCCTCATTAGCCACACTTCAGCTCCCTCGTCTAGGCCTATCCCGCCTGCCCCAGGGGCAGGTTTTCTGTGCTTGTGGCCAACAGCTTATGTGCAGGTCGGTGCTGGCCCCAATCTGCAGTTTTCCTTCCCCAGCGATGTCGCTAGGGGTACGTCTACACTGCAACACTACTCTGAAATAGCTTAGTCCGCGTCTACACAGGCGGCAGTTATTTCGAAATGGTGTCAAATACTGTCAAGCTGGAGGACGTCTCACTCTGACGCCTGTGACCCTCCTTGTGCTCCTCCCTGTGCCATAATGACACAGCCGCCAGCCCTTTCGTACCCGGCACCTGGCGGGTTAGGGACAGGAGGAAGGCAAGGGAGCGGTGAGCGGCGAGGGAGAACAAACGCACGCACTCCTGGCCGAGTTCTCGGAGCAGATTCGTAGCAGGGATGGAATAAATTGCTGGTGTGTGAAGTTTCTGGTCAGGTTCAGCCCCGGCCCCCCTGAGGAAGTGGCTTTGCCCTCGAGAGCTCCTGATACTCTCCCTCCATTTGTTAGTCTCTAAGGTGCCACAGGGCGACTTGTACCTACCCATCAGGAACATTTGACCCCTGTGGTGGGGCGACTGCCCCACGCTGGCTGGAAGGGGTTAAAGAAGGCAGGAGGGAGCCTGCGCAGAGCACTGGCCAATCGCAGAGGCTTTTAAGGAGCCAATCTGGGTGCAGCTTGCTGGGGCAGCCCTGTATATAAGGAGCTGCCCAGCAGCAAGGGGACAGTTTGGCCCTGACCGGGGGCCAGGCCTGGTTCTCAGAGAAGCAGGGCAGTGGCCCAGGCAGCTAGAGACAGTGCAGAGCAGGACAAGGCTGCCAGAGGGTCCCTGGGGCAGGATGCAGAGTAGTGCTGGGTCCCCCCTTTTCCCTTGCACTGCTCCTTGCTGCCGAGGCGTGGCAGGTGCAGAGTGCGCCTGGGGGCTAGACTTGGGGGCCGCAGTTGGCCACGGCAGTGGGGGAACCAGAGAGCTGCTGGTAGCCGCCTGGGAGGGGGCGTGGCCCATACAGCACGTGGCTGGCCCGGAGACAGAGGGGCTGGGAGTGGAGGCCACCATGGGAGCAGAGCCACAGGGCTGCCGATACACCCCGGGCAGGGGCGAGAGACCATTGGAGCGGGGGCGTCAGAAGTGGGGGATCCCCATGCCCTGCACTCACCCCACACCCGGGGCAGGGCCCAGTCTGGACTGCAGCTTCACGCCCCTGGCACGTGTGCCCACCATTGGTGCAGGGAAACCCCCCCCCCGGCAGAGGGGCCCAAGCCCACGGGCCAAAGCTCAGTGGGGCTCTCCAAGGGCGCTGGGTATTGTAGAAGGGGCTGAATCCGGAGGTGCAGGGAGCGTCTCCCAGGCGGCCTAGGCTGGCCTGCCCCTCCCTGCTGGGCTGTGGGGCGGCCCCCAACTCTTACCTATTGCCCTTCCTCCAGAGCCCCAAATCAGTGCACACAAACAGGGCGGGGGATCCGCGGCAGAGACTGGCCTGAGGGTTCACAGTGGGGAGCAGGGCCCGGGCCCCAGCCCTGCTGGCTCCTCGTGCCCTATGCTAACCACTGCCCCGCGCTGTCACCCTACGCCTGTGCCAGCAGAGGATCAGTTCAGTGTGGCAGCGGGGAGAGGCGCTTTCTGCCATCTGTGGAAAGAAACTAGCCAGCCAAGAAACCCCGGGAGGGCCGCGCTACCTCATGCCCAGCGCCTTGGCTGCTTGCACCAGACACGCAGATCAAAGGGGGTCTCTGGTCTGCGTGGTTCCTGTGCTGGGAAGCCTCGTGAGCCTGCTGGCGCGGGGGCCCTGGCCCACCTCTGCAAGGCAGCATTCGGTTCCTCCCAGCGCGCCAGAGGGAAGGAGGTGCAATGCTGCGGCTGGAGCAGCGCACAGCCAGGGCTCAGTGACAGCACGTCTGGGTCCCCTCCTTTCAGCGCGGTGCCAGCGGCAACGCCCCCCCGGCAGAGCGGTGTGGGCCCGCAGCTCGGCTGGGAAGTGGGGCCGGCCTTGGCGATGGCAGGCTGCGCGCCTCGGCCTGTGTGGCTTGCATCCTGTTGCTCTCGGGGCTTGAGGCCTGTGACGCCAACCATGCAGCTCTGCCAGGCAACACCTGCCCTGCACCCCCTTTCCTGCCTGCGGGGGCACCCCGGGCAGCTCTCCAGACAGGCGCGGGGGCGAGTGCCTGAGGGGTGGCCACAGGCAGGAGCGACTGTCCTTGTTCCCTTGGGGCCGGTGGCGGGTGAATCCGTGGTTGGCGCCCACCTCGGGCCCAGGGGCGAGGAGAGTTAAGAGGCCCGGAGCTGGAGGGGCGAAGGCCGGGGCCGGCCTGAGGTTCATGCGGGGGTTGGGGGGTGTACGAGGCTTGTCTCGGGCACGGCCGGAATGGCTCTGGCCTCTGCGGGTTAGTCACAAGCAGCCCCGGCTCCTCCGAACCCCTCCCCAAAGGGCTCCCTCAGCTTCCTCGTGCTCCTTCCCGGGGGTTCTCCCGCCGCGCCGTGCGGCACCCAGCCTCCCTTCTCCCTGCCGCAGGGCCGCCGAGGAATCCCGGGCCTGCTTAGTGCTGCCGTGTTTTCCTCCGTGCCGGGAGGGCAAACCGCCCCCAGATGCGCACGTGGCGCTCGGTTGGCTTCGGATCCCACAGGAGCATCGCCCAGTGACAGCTGCAGCCCTAAGGAAGCAAGTCGATGGACCCAGGCAGCCTCGCTGCAAGCAGGGCCCCGCACCCACCCGCCGTGTGGCAGAGCCGGCTCTGGCCCCGGGTCCCCGGCTGGCTGGGCAGTTGGCAAGAAATCCCACCTCTGCTCGCCACTCTTGCTTTTCGCCGGGAGAGAGGGCAGGGCAGGGCACCTGCAGGGCCAGGCCCAAGGAGCTGTCTGGGTGCTGGCCCCTTGGGATCTGCGCACTCCGGGTTAGCCGGCGCCCAGGCCCCCACGAGACCTTGGCTGCTGCCACAATGGGGGCGCAGGGATTGCTGGGGGACTGCTCCCCCACAGGCATTTGGAGGGTTTCGACTGAGGCTGGAGCTGACTATGGGGCAGGGCCCCCCAGGTGGGTTGTGCAGTTCAGCGGCTCCCACCCAAACCCGCCCAGCGAGGAGGTCTGGCGGGCTCGCCCGTGCGAGGGATCGTGATGGAGGAAAGGGACTTCCCGCCTCGGCCCCCGTGACTCACAGGCCGGAGGAGGAGGCTGCAAGTCCAGCACAAGCCCTGCCTCAACACGCCCTGAGGGGCAGCCCACAGAAAGGGAACCGCGGCTTCCTGCTCGAGCTGCCGGGACGAGGACCCAGGCACGCCCGCCTGCTGTGCCGGGGATACTCCAGAGACGCTGTCAGAGCGAAATCTCCTCCATTCGGGCAGCTGCTTCCTACCTCCTCCTCCTTTCACGAGACGCTGGGGAACGGCCTGATCCCAGCCCAGGCCTGCCTGTCCCCAGATGGTGGTGAAACTTGCACCCGACCTATCCCAAGATCCAGCCTGAGGCCTCGTCTGGGCGAAGCAGCGGGCGACTGCAGTGGTGGGAGAGGTTTTCTGGGCGAGTCTGTAACTGGCCCTGTGCCGCGCCGTCCCGCCGCTCCGGAGACGCGCCAGCCCATCCGCCCCGCTGAAATGCGCAGAATAACGAGCCTCTTAAGGGACCCCCGGCCCTGGGAGCCATCCCAGCGCAGCACGAGCTCTCTGGCCCTGGGCCCTGGCGCCTGCGTTGGGACAAGAGAGCGTCAGTGGCTGGCTCATGCCTTGAGGCCTCGTCCCAGCTGCGGGCTGCTGGCGGTCTCATGGCACGGTGGGCACGGGCGGCAGGGACGTGACTTGCACCGTGGGGCCGGGGCCTGTGGCCGTGCCGCCTGGTTTCCTTCCAAGGTTGCGGGGCGGTTGGAATGTGACCCAGCAGCCAGACCCAGATTCCACAGCTGTTTCACTACAATAGACTCCTGGGCTCAGGCGTTCTCAAACTCGGGGCATTCTCGTCCCACCTCTGGACCTGGATTTTGTGGCTTGTCCCTGTCTCCACAGAGGCTGCTGGAGCTCCACCAGCCGAGCGAGGCCCTGCATCTCCTCTCCCCCTTCTCCAGGCGTGCAGTTGTCGAGTAGACCAAGGGCTGATGCTGAGGTCCCAGGGGCCCGGGAACCAGGCGGGGCAGGTGCAGAGCATCCTCGCAGCAATCTCTTGCCCCTCCTCACCGCCTGGGGGCCAAGTGGGGCAACAGGGAGCGGCTGGGGGCTGGGGCTGCCGCCACTTCTGCGGGTCGGTCTCGTTGGGGGCCCAGTTCCACTCTGTAGGCTGGAGTCCATGGGCCTTGGGCCTAAGCTGTCCCCTGGGAGGCGCAGGGCTCCTCTGGGCTTGCACTGGTGCAGCTGAGAACACAGCTTAGCTCCGTGAGCAATCCCAGGGAAATCCGGCTGGGGCACACGCCAGCGCTGCGCACAAGCAGGCCTTCGTGTTTGACACGACCCCGGGCGGCACGCCGAGGAGGCGGGAGTCTGCCCTTCTAAGGCCCTGCCACAGAGCGGCGGGGGGCGGGGGGACCAAGCCTTCGCCTCCTCTCGGGGGGGGGCAGCCAAGGTTTGGAGTGAGGAATCTTGCTGGTGGGAAGAGAAGGGGAGGCGTTTGTAAAGCTGATGACGGGGGCTGTTGCAGGGGTCTCCCCCGAGCCCCATCCAGTTGCTGGCAGGGGCAGGGCGCTTCACCCCACGGAAATGGTTCTGCTTCTTCCAGGTGGCCTCTGCATTTTGGGCTCGAGCCAGAGGTCAGTTTGAATCACAGAATCATAGAGCTGGAAGAGACCTTAGGAGTCATCAAGTCCAGCCCCCTGCCCAAGGCAGGGCCAATCCCAACTAAATCAACCCAGCCAGGGCTTGGTCCAGCCGAGACTTAAACACCTCCAGGGATGGAGACTCCACCCCGTCCCTAGATAACCCATCCCAGCGCTTCCCCACCCTCCTAGGGAAATAGTATTTCCTAATAGCCAACCTGGACCTCTCCCACCACAACTTGAGCCCATTGCTCCTTGTTCCTCGTTTGCTTTGCTGCTGTCTGGGCCTTCCTGCACCATCCGGCCGGGGTCAGCTGGAGGCGCCGGACGGAGGCTGCTGGACAATCCATGCAGCAGGGTGGGGCCCTACACAGGCTGTGCTCTGCTGCGGTTCCCCTTTCGCCTCAGGTTGCGGAGGCTTGTGCAGCGGGGGAGGAAGCGGCCGTTGCTGGCCAGCGCTGTGTCCAGGGTTGAAGAGCTGGAAACCTGGTCGGGGGGTAGCACCCTCCCGGGAGGTGTCTGGGGCGAGGTGCTGAGCTGCCAGTCCTTGGGTCCCTTTGTCGGGGAGCGACTCGCACTGCAGGCCCCTAACAAATCCATCGTCCGTTGCCGGTGCTGCGGGATGTCGCTGGCGTGGGCCTGGCGCCACCACGTGGGCACCCCGCGGTGCCAGCCAGAAGTCAGGCAGCACCCAACCTGTTGGCAGTCTCCTCCCGTCAGCGTTTGCCTAGCGCCAGGTTCCCACAGGCAGGGCACCAAGAAGGCTACTTGTGACGTAGCAGGGGCGCTGTCTGCTCTGTTACCCAGTGTGGTGTGGGGGGGCCTTGCTGGTTGCTGGGCTTGGGCAGTGGGTGACCTCCACTGGCGGCTGTCTGTAGCACGGCCCAACAGGACAGCGGATGAGTCACTAGGCCAGGGGCTCCCAACCTGTCCGACAGGTCGCCTCCCAGGGAGAGAGACAAAGGGAGGAGGGCGGAGACCAACCCCTGTCTGGGGGGCAGGGCTGGAGGAGAGGCAGTTTCTGTCTGGAATCATGGAGGAAGCAGCCTAAGCCAGGGGCTGGGATTTAGGGGCCCAGTCTCCCCCCTCTCAAGGGGGCTGAGGCATCCTAGGCCTGCCCTGTAACTAAATGACATCTGTGCTGTGCTGTATCCTGGAGAAGCAATAAACTCCCTCGATCCTACTGGCTGGCGGAGTCTGTGCCACTATGGGGGTGCAGGAGTCGGGGGAACCCCAACGCGCCGTCACACCACTGCCCCAGCTGCGTGAGCTTCCTTGCAGCAGTCCCCTGGCAACACTCGGCCAGCGGCGCTCGCTATGAATGTGCCCGCCACACGGGGGCCGTGCTGGAGCCAGAGGGGGAGGATGCCCTGCGCCAGGGGGGCATGCCTCATGAGCTGAGGCTGGGTTCCTGTCCTCTCAGGGGGCTCTGCCAGGCCTGAGCGGGGAAGGCGGCTGGCTGCGGGTGACAGAAAGCAGAGGGGCAGATGGCCGGAGGGGGACTGTGCTGCACCTGGCCTGCTCTGGTTTTCTTAGCGGTTAAAAACAGCCTTGTACCTCTCAGTCGGGGGAAAGCTCATTCGCCCCTTCCCACTCCCCAGCGGGCCTGGGGCTGCTATTAGGGCCAATTTGTGCAGCAGATTAACTCGTCCCTGGGCTTGAAAGACGTTTCCATTTTCTGTGAAAACACGTTAATTAATAACACGAGAGATGTTGCGATTTTGTCCATCTGCAGAAACGTGACGGCTGACAGCAGCTAACGGGAACCAGCTGCTCGCCCGTGTCTCCTGCTCTGGCCGTCCCCCGGCCCCCCCCCGCATCTCCTCCAGCTCCAGCTGTTGGCCGTGGGGGCGGGCTGCAGCACGGCGCGGAGGCTGCTCGCTCTGTCTCCTGGAGACGGGCCTGCCCCGCAGGCCAGCCAGGCCGGGCGCGGGAATGGGCCATGCGGCCGTGGGCAGAGGGACTGAGGGTTCTGGGAAGAGGGGGCCTCCCTGAGCCCGGGGAGGAGGGAATGAAGCGAAGCCCCAGGGATGGCCCAGGGGCCGGTCCTGCCACTGGGGCCCCTCGACGGACAAGGCATTTGGGGAGCAGTCGAGTTGTACCTGGCCCTTGCCCGTGTGGCTCTATGACCTGAGGGGGGCTCGGCAGGTCGTGCCTGGGACTGGCACTGGAATGGGGCAGGGCTGGGGGAGGGGTGATCACTGGGGCAGGAGCCGGGCATGGAGAGCGCACTTGGTGGGTACACTCACTCTACTGCCCTCCGCTTCCCCTGTGACACCTGCCGCCGTGGGGAGCCCCCCCCCGTGATCTGACCTGACACCGAGCCTCCCCCCCCGCGATCCCCAAAGCTGTGTGCTCGGGGAATGGGTGCCATGGGGGAGAGGGCAGGGCGATGGCAGGAAGGGGCAGGGTGTGGGGGCCAGTAATGGACAGCCCCCCCCCAGCCTGCCGGGGGGTCCCAGGCCAGACTGTGCAGTTGTCCTGTAAACCCTGCACAGGATGGGAACAGCTGCCTTGTTCCAGCCCCTCTGGTGTCCAGCGCTGGGGATGGCAGAGACCCAGCTCGTGAATACGACCCGACTGTGCCTCAGAAGCCCAGAAGCGCTCAGCAAAGCCCAAACCAGCCAAAGCGTGACTTCGGGGAGGCCTGACTCGGGAACGCGGGCGGGGCTGGGTGGGCCGGGGCTCTCCCCAGCATGAGCCAATGCTTGGCGTCTTCCCTGCACCCGCCTCTTTCTTACTGTGGCGCGGGGGGGCTGTCTGCTCTGTGACCCGGGTCCCCCCGTGCTGGGCTGTGGGATTCCCGCTGACTCACCCACATGTGTATGGCCCAGACACCCAGTCCCAGCCTGAGCAGAGAACAAGGCTCTTCCCAGGGGAGAGACAAAGGAAGGGAGGTGGAGACCAACACCTGGCTGGGGGCAGGGCCTGGGAGCTGGGCAGTCTGGTCTGGAAAAACATGGAGAGAAGAGACTAAGTTGAGTACTGGGGGTTGAGGGGGCGACGGACCCCACCCCAAGGGGTCTGAGGCTGCCTGGCCCTGACTCCTGTAGACACATCACGTCTGCTGGGCTGTATCCTGGAGAAGCAATAAACCCTCTATTCTACTGGCTGGCAGAGTCTCCTCTTGCTTCTACGGGGGGGCAGGGTCGGGGGGATCCCGACGCGCCGTCACACTTACCCCTCCTGGCGCTGGGCCCCCACCAGGGCAAGCCCCCAGCTCGCCTGCGTCCCTGTGTCCACACGGGGATTAGCGGAGTCTGGCAGCGGGTGCTGGTGCATGGGCAGACACCAGTGCAGCCCAGGGAGCCTGGCAGCAGGCTCCAAGCAAGTGGGCCCCCCAGGCATGCAACCCCCTGGGAATGGGGTTTGGCTTAGCCATCCTGCCGTACAACCCCCACTCAAACTGGGGGGCATTCACGGGGCCCCCAGGAGTCCTGCTGGCATCAGTGGGGCAAGAGCTGCCTCACGGCTCATCACAAGGGTTCACACGCAGCCCGTGTATGTGCAGCGCCCAGCACAACCCACGCTGACCTGCCCAGCCCTGCGCATCACTTCCCTGGCAGGGACACGCCTGCTGCCTGGCCCTCTGGCTGGGTACATTTCACCCTGGTGTAAGGATTGCACCAGAAAGTGCCTGCGAGGAAGGGAAGCTCTTTACCCAGCAACTTGCTGCTTCTAAGGCCATTTCCCCGGCTCCAGCTGGATTTGAAGGACAGCTCCCAAGTATGCATCTCATTAGGATTTAATAAAGCTGCCGCCTGCTAGAGAAGCACACACCAATTATTAGCGCCTTTATTGACGATTAACAGAGATGTAATCAGCACATAGCTGGTTCTTATAGGCCTCTATTACATAGCGCCTAACCTCAGTGAATATGTTTCTAATTGGCCTTTAAAAACATACTGTTGCTTTTTTAAACCCTAATTAAATGCATGTTGGGTAGAGTCCATCCAGAAGTGGTTACCGCGAGCTACTAGCCGTTAATATGTGACCAAGAGTGTGTTAATTATTATATTTGATTTCCTTTGCTTGTGCTCTGTTGTCTTTGCCATTTGGATTGTTCTTATTGTTCAAGCGCTTTGGAAAATGCAGCTACGCTTGCGGAACAGAATTTCCTCAACTGACACGGCCTGCGCTCAGCCCCTGCTCAGACACAGGCTCACCGTGGCCTTGGGGAAGTCGTTTAATCTCCCAGTTCCTCCATGAGAATACCAACCCTGCCCTGGCCCTGCCTACAGAGGCTGTGAGCTCCGGGGGATGTGGACTATCGCTGATGACGTGAACATGCCACCCCGAACGCCAGGGAGCCCTGAGCACACTAGGGGCCTGGAAGTTCTGCCATAATCCAAGCCCATCAGTAAGAATAACAACAGTGACGAGGGTGTCTGAATGCGAAGGGTTAGAAAGAGTTAATTGGTTAGTGGTCGTGTAGTGCTTGGGGAAGGCAGAAATAGTACAAAGTAGGACTCGGATAAAAACCTATTCCTTTCCGAGCAAAACACCTAGCAAAACTGGGTCAGTTTTGCTAGTATTTTGCTTCAGAGAAACACTAGAAAAAATATTCTGGCAATGTCAAAATGCCCCATGTCAACATTTGTGGAACAAGCCACTTTGTTTTCTTTTGAAACGACTTTTCACTTCAATTTTTTAGAATGTGTTCTGTCATGCTATGTGTGACCCCCCCCCTCTCCAGGATTGGTCCCCAGTGTGCTCGTCAAGTCACTGACACCCACCTTCTTGCTCTCTGGGGCTCCACACCACCCTGTCCTGCTGGGACACATTCTCTGGTCTCCCCAGCCAAGGCACAGAGATGGGGTTACCGCCCCCCTGAAGAGCAATGCAGACACTGAAACACTTCGCTCTGGGAAGGTGCCATTCTAGGGCACAGCACCCAGGAAACCAACCCCCAAAAGGATCCAACCCCCAGAGAAATCCGTCTTTCTCTGAGTAAACGTTTTACACAAGGAAAGCTCACGAGGAGGTTCGCCCTCTTTATCAATGAAAGAGAGAACATGCGCACTGGTTACCCCCCGTAACAAGTATTCACACTGGCCTGAGAGGAAAGGAAAGGGGTTTATTAAGTACAAAGAGTAGGGCTGAAGTGCTTGCAAGTGAAAACAGACAGATCAAAGTAAGATACTAAGGTAAAATGAAAAGAAAACGCAGCGCTCGTTCCAATTTACTCAAAAACTGATCGCAAGCAAATTCTTACCCTAAAGTGCTGATCTTATTTCAGGCAAGCCTTCAAGCCAAAGATGATCATTTACTCTGACTTGGGGCTCCAGTTCTCTTTGTTTCCAAGCCAGCCCAAGACAAGTCCTGCTAACTTCCCCTTGCTTACGTAGTCTTCCCCCCAGAATGGGACTCTTGTGCTACATTCCCCCTTCCATGGAAACTACCTGGGTTAAAAAATAATCCCAGTACCAGGTGGTACTGTCACATGACTGACAAGTCCAATCACCTTTGGATTTATAGGGCAAACAAGGCTGTTTACAAGTTGTTAAACTGATCACCAAATGGTTAAGGCTCCCGGAGCGCCAGCGATGTCTCATTAGCACACTTAAAACTATAAACAGTTTCACTTCATCTTTCTAACTTTACATACAGGAATGATGCATGCACCAAAATGGGAGAGACAGATCCAGCAGAACGTTGATAGGTTACGTGAGGGATTTTTGTCCCAGGCATGTCTGAGTGATGCCTATTTATACTTCTACGCCAATTTTCAGAAAGCCTGGGTGGGAGGAATCATTACATCATGAATTACATTATCAGACAAAATAAAAAAAGTCAAAATGGAAGCAAAGTATTTTGATCATCCCAAAACAAATTAACTGAAAAAAAATTCCTTCAGAGTTTTGAAATTTTCATACAAAGCCAAGTTTTGAAATCTCAAAATCCGTCATGAACCAGAATGGCCATTCTCCACAGCAGTATTAGTGCTGAACAGGATTAGTTAATTAATAGAAATAATCTCGCCCAGAACATTTGGATTGGAATCTGGATCCAAAGTTTGCGCGTCGTCTCTTGTCCTGGGTCAGACTGATACCTCAGATCCACATGCCCTTAACCTTTGGAAAGCTCTGACTCTGGATCTTTCCATTGTGCTGTGGCCTGTCTCAAAGGGTTGTTAGTCTCTGTATGTTTATTTGCATCCACTGATCCACTTACTGTATCTTCTTCAGTGCTGTCGTGTTATTGTTAGCCCCAGTCAGAAGGGGTGCCTCATTCAGAGGGAAGAAGAGCCCTGCCTGAACTCTCACCTCACACTTGAACTGCACCCAAGTCAAACTTTTTAGTGTTTGAAAAAGTTCCGTTAACTTTGTTTCTTATTATCTTTAGGTTTTGCAGCCTTTGTACTTGCTGGAGTCCTGCTGGAAGTAAAGTTGCCAAAATACCTCAAGAAAGGCTATTCCTGCAGTGTTTCCCAGACTGTCCTGCCGTGGGAAATACCGGAAATCGTGGGAGAAAACCTGCTCCTCCAGAGATTTTCAAAGGCGTTCTGCAGACCCAAGAGAGTTAGAGAAGCCTCGCATCAGCAGCTGACCTGCCAGACATTTGGATGCATCTCGAAAGCTGCAGGAGCCCCAAATCGTTGAGGTTCTCCTGTTACGAGGTCTGTTGTCCTGGAGGCTTCCCGCTCCCCTTTCTCCACATAGAGGAGCCACAGTTGCAACTCCACAGTCAAAGCAGCACTCCGAGAACTTGGTGATCTGTTAATTGCGAGTCTGGTCTCATTCCCACTGAAGTCAGTAGAAGCTGGACGGAATCCATGGAGAGCAAGCGAGGGAGCCGGACAGCGTTGTAAGTAACTTCTGCTGATGCTTCCAGACCGGTCTGAGGCCACTGGGTGCCCAGCTCCCACAGAACGTCAATAGGAGTTAGCGCCTAAGTCCCTTTGGAAAGCCGACTCCCACGGGTCCCCTCTACCTGCACAGGTGCCGCACCAGAAGCAAATGTCACCACCCGCCGGGAAGTCCCTTCTTCCTTCTCACTGGTACCCAGGGAACAGGGTACATAAGGGGTCCTAGCAGTGGTCCTTGGGGCTTGCCATCTCCATCCATTGCAGTCGCTGTCCCTCTCAGGTTCCCTGGGTCCCACTTTCTGCACACGTGCAGCTCCCCCCAGCTCCCAGACGTCCACGGGTGTCTCTGCAGGACCAGACCCATCGTTGGCTTCGGGTCCAGATCTCCCTGCGGAGAAGGTCTCAGCACACACGTGCACTCAGGCACCGCGGCCAGGCTTTTCATGCTGAGCTCAGAGCTCGGCCACCACTCGGCACAGCAACCTGGGTGTCATCAGAGCGGCACAGAACCCCAGGGCGGGCAGAGCCCTCAGGAGCCATGGAGTCCAGCCCCCTGCCCAAGGCAGGACCAACCCTGACTCAATCAGCCCAGCCAGGGCTCTGTCAGGCCGGGCCTTACAAGCTCTCATACGTCAGAGCTATATGAGCTGGAATCGAGCAATGTATTCGGGGGGCGGGGGCATATGAGGCAAGGCGCAGTGAGACCGGCAGCATGATGCACTGACAGAAGCATGGGTGGGTGAAAGATGGGGTCTGTCATTAGGTGCCTAGTTACAGCAGGGATCATGAATGGAAGGTTGGGGGCGAGTCGGCGGAGGGTGAGATGCATGGGCACTGTGGGCAGTGGCTTCCTCGCCCTCTCCTTGACTCGGTGCCAGTGGGGGAGCAGATGGTGTGAGCGGCCACCCACCACTGCTGGTGCCCAGGCAGGGCTCCGCGGGGGGGCAGACGCCCTGGGAGATGCTCACTGATTCTACCTCCTGGGAGTGTGTTTTTCTTTCCCCTGACATTTCACTTGGCTGCTGCTCAGCTGGCACCAGCAGCCCTCTGCAGCCGCGAGGCCGAGCAATCAGAGCTGCCTCTAAAAGGAAGAACGGGCGTGCGGCAGAGCCAGGACCACTCACGTAACGCTGCGCTGCTCTGCGGAGGCGGCTTGTTTTGTGTAGCCTCCCCAACCCTTCCTGGCCCTAAATCATACCACTGAGCTTCTGTGGCGCCTGCCTGCCGCGCCTCTCAATGGGCCCCACAGATACAGCCCTGCTGTGGGATGGCAGGTGCCAGCAGCTCCAGCCCATGCCCGCGCACACCCAGAGAAAGGAAGGGGAAGACGGGCACTAGATTTGCCCTTTTCCAGGCTTCTGGAATCTCTCCCGACTTCCATGGCTTTTCACAGATGACAGCGAAAGGCTGAGCTACTGCCTCGATCAGCTCCTTGAGTATTCTGGGATGTATTTCATCAGGCCCTGCTGGCTTGTCTAAGTCATCTTTAACTTGTTCTTTTCCTGTGTTAGCTTCCGAACCTACCCCCTTGTCACTGGCATTCACTATGGTCGGCATCCAATCACCATCAACTTTCGTGGTGAAAACTGAAACAAAGAAGTCATTCAGCACCACTGCCATTCCCATGTTTTCTGTTATTGTTTGTTTTCCCCTCTTCATTGAGCAATGGGCCTACCCTGGCCCTGGTCTGGCTTTTCCTATATTTGTAGAATGTCATCTTGTTCCCCTTTAGGTCTCTAGCTAGACTGAGCTCGTGCTGGGCCTTGGCCTTTCCAGTCTTGCCCTTGCATACCTGACGTCAATCAACATACCCAACGGCCGGTGATGGGACGTGGGATGGGCACGGCTCGGAGATGCGGCAGAGAATTCTTCCCCAGGTGTCTGGCTGGTGGGCCTGGCCCACAGGCTCAGGGCCTGACTGGAGTCGTGGGGGGGGCTGGGAAGGAATGTCCCCCACTCAGACTGGCAGAGATGCTGGAGGGGATTTTGTCTGCCTCCGCAGAGTGGGGCCTGGGCCACTTGCAGGTTTAAGCTCATGTCAATGAGGGATTCTCTGTAACCTGAAGCCTTTAAACCAGGGCTATTCAACACGCAGGCCATGGGCCACATGCGGCCCGTGGCCCGTTTGTGTGCGGCCCGTGGTGCAGTGGGTTTACGCGGGGCTCATCACGCGGCTGGGAGCTGAAATAAAAAAGTAGTCAATAGAACGGTCTTGTGTTGATCTGCATTTCAGTAGTTACGTCCCTGGACGGTCTTGCTCATTACAAGTGCTGTCAGATGGGTGGGGATCGGGTAAATGTTGCGTCTTATTAATATCAGCAGAACTGACTTCAATGGGGCCTGCGTGTTGTGCAGTCTGGCCTTAATCTTTGTATTCATGCCCGTCAGTGTGAAAGAAGCTATTTGCATAGATTTGCATAGATTTGCATGTCGATGCAACCACACTTAAGTTGCAGCCCTCAGCACGTGCTGTGAGTATCATTGTGGTCCCCGGGGCTTCCAGAGTTGAGTGGCCATGCTTTAAACCGTGATTTGAGGGCATCAGTGACTCAGCCAGAGGCTGGGGGTCTGTGGCAGGAGTGGGCGGGGGAGGTTCTGGGCCTGTGATGGGCAGAAGATTGTCACGATGGGCCCTTCTGGCCCCAGCGCCGACGCATCTCTGAGTAGCGCAGGCAGGGCGGCATCTCCTGGGCAGTGATCTGGGGAACGGGGCAGGCTGCGGCTGCCCAAGGCTGAGCTGCGGAGCAGTGCGCGACGCTGCCATGTAATTGCCGGCGCTGGAGTTGAGTGAGCGGCTGCATCTCAGCCCCAGGGCTGCTGACGACATGGCCGCCACTCTCGTGGGTCGCGCCCTCACTGGAAGCTGACACCAAGGGGCGGTTTGTGGCCGCGGGCCCGGACCACAGAGACGGAGCCAAGCTCACTCGTTTGGAAGGGACCGCTGGCCCAGGGCCCAACTTTTGTTTACAGCCCGGCTCCCGCTTGCTGCTCTGGCAGCCGAAGGAGCCTTAAGTGGGGGTGAAATGGCCTCCGGAGAGCAGCCCCCGTGCAGGGCGCCCCCCTGGCTGGCACAGAGTTGCCACAATGGCTGCTGCTCCCAGCCTCTGGTCGAGGGGCGCACCTGCAGCACGCTCGGCTCCCGGGCCTATTGGGAGCCCCCGGGACGTGGCAGGTCCCTACGGCCGCTCGCATGCGGGTGCTCCTGGCCGGCGCAGAGCTCTGGAAAGCCCAGAGCGCGTAAGACCCATTGCTGCCCGAAGCACATGACAGGGGCTGAGCCTTCCGGAGCAGGGTGAGCCATCCAATGGAGAGCTCCCAGCCCGCCCGGGGCCAGCAAGGAAGGGAATTAGGCTTGCCAGGGGTCCGGCATGGACCCGCACAGGCCGCTATTTTCGCCTCCTGTCCGGTAAAAAGATTCAGAGAATACCGGACCCCTGAGATGTCCTACAACGCCCGGGACTTTCTGATTTTTTCCCAGCCAGGAGGCGAAAATCCCGGATTCTTACCTGGTTCCGCAGGGGAGCTGTCTGGCTCCGAGCAGGGGGACAAGATGGCGGATGGCCGCCGGCAGCCTGTTACGGCCAAAAAGCCTCAAAAGCATTTTTTAAAGGGGTCATGCTGGGTTTTTTTAATTGTTTTAATTTTTTAATTTTTTTTGCTCAACAACTTTGGTCTCCCCCTTTTTTTTTCCTCAACAGAATATTTTCCCCGGTGATTTTTTGGGGGCGGTGGTTGTTGGGTAGTTTTGGTTAAATCATCTGGCAACCCTAAATGGAAGGCAGGCGAACTTCTAGGTACCGCAGTCCTAGACTGCTCCAGCAGGAGGCGCTTGGTGGCTGGGTACTTGTGTGGAGCAACTTTGAGTTACCCCACGAGAGCCTGCCCAGCCCTGGCTGCTGCAGCAAATGGGGCCTGAGCCACGGCTGTGGAGGCTTCCGTAGCTTTCCCCTGCGCAAGAGGGGTCTCAGTGAAAACAGAAAGTGAAGGAGCAAGATAAGGAGACAATTTACAGCAGCGCTGGTGAACCTTCAGAACAGGCTCTTCAGCCAGGCTCCGCAGACCACACAGGGAGCGGCTCCACTCTCCGAAACCTTGGAGATTTTTTTAAAAATATTTTTATATTTAAAAAGAAAAAGCGTTTCCAAGAATTAAATAACACCAAAGTGTCTGAAATATGATGTCGGAATGTTCCCATTGCGCTCACAGCTGAAGTTAATTTGGGACATGCACTGAATGGCTTTTTAAAGAGCGGATAAACATTGGCATCCCAAGTCTAAATACAGCGAGCGGAGAAAGCGAGCGTTCAAAGGGCGTTTGCTCTGGGATAGTCGCCGCGCAGCTTGGCGCGGCCATTGGAAGATAACATCAGAGCTTGGCTGAGTAGCTTGGGGCCTGCTCTCTGCTCTGCCGCTTGCATGTGCTCGAGTTGAAGGGACGCACTGCGAGGGTTTTGCTCTCTGAGTTAGTGCTGGCGAGAGGCCTTTTTTCTACAGCGCCAGGGGCCAAACTTCCCTACCGCAGGTCACTGCTTGGAATGAGAGGGAGGCTCGTAACAACGCTTTGGCAGCTCGGTTTGCAGCGATGGCTGGTCATCCCGTTAGCCATCGTGGTTTCACTGGCCCCTGCTTCTCCTCCTTCGTGGTTTGCACTAGCAACCTTCTGTCCCTCCTTGTGCTGGTCTGGGGAACAGGGACCCTCTTGTCATGTGTGTACGGAGCCTCGTGCACGATCTCTGATTGGCGCCTGTGTGCCATACAAATACACGGTCACAAGCGCTCAGCTCCGTGCCTTTCCCAGAGAGGTGGCTCGGGGCCTCCATCACTTGTGGCTTTTGGAGAGCTCATGTTAACATTGGTATCCTGGCCAGAGTCCAGTCCAGCTACATTACTAGGCCCTAAGTTCCCCTGTTGCTTTCATTGGGTGAAGTATTGTCCCTCACTTCCTGTCCTGAGCCATTTTCCTGGGGCAAGACACTGTGTATTGCTCCTCCTGTATTGACTGATGATTGGAGGATAGCGTCCTACTACTGCTACCGGTTTCATCCAAGAGCACCACTTCTTCAGTGTGGATGGCAGAACTCTCTTCTGTGGGTTCATAGGCTCAAACTCTGAGGCCAGAAGAACCATCCTGATAATTGAGTCTGACCTCCTGCTCATGGCAGGCCCCTAGCCTCCCCCTCCCACTCCGCTCGTTCACCACTAACGAGTGAATTCCATGGGCCAGGCATCTCCCTTCAAGGCGAGCTGTCTGCCATGCACCGTGGCCTGCAGGGTGCTACGTGGAAGGGGAATGAGGCTGTCGGTGAGGGCCTGGCTTCCCAAAAAGTCCAGTAAAGATTTGGGTGCGGAGCTCGGCTGAGCCCCCAGCTGCAGACGCACACGGGGGGTTGCTGAGTGCAGAACACGCCTCAGTCTGGCTCCTCTGCTGGTGCCTCAATGGAAGCCGCACTCTTGCGAGTGCCTGGCCCCAGGGCGGTAGCAAGGCAGACGGAGAAACGAATTGCCCAAGGCCACACAGACTCAGCCTGCCCGGGGCACCGGCTGCACCCCGCAGAGGGCTCTGGGGGCCTCTGGGTTCTTTGACCCTTCGCTGAGAGGAACCCCTCTAGCAGCGAAACCCCCCCGCTCTCCGGCTGTGAGCCCCCCCGATCGCTACACTCGCTGCCCCCAGCAGCGAAACCCCCGCCGCTGCGCCCGCGAACCCCGCTCTCCGGCTGTGAGCCCCCGATCGCTACACTCGCTGCCCCCAGCAGCGAAACCCCCGCTCGCTGCGCCCACAAACCCCGCTCTCCAGCTGTGAACCCCGATCGCTACACTCGCTGCCCCCTCAGCAGCGAAACCCCCCGCTGCGCCGTGAACCCCGCTCTCTGGCTGTGAGCACCCCCAATCGCTACACTCGCTGCCCCCTCTAGCAGCGAAACCCCCTGCTCGCTGCACCCGC
This sequence comes from Rafetus swinhoei, assembly GCA_019425775.1. Lineage (NCBI taxonomy): Eukaryota > Metazoa > Chordata > Testudines > Trionychidae > Rafetus > Rafetus swinhoei. Next base: position 40,554,862 of record CM033443.1, on the reverse strand, counting down.
GAACCCCGCTCCGCCTGTGAACCCCCGATCGCTACACTCGCTGCCCCTCTAGCAGCGAAACCCCGCCGCTGCGCCCGTGAACCCCGCTCTCCGGCTGTGAGCCCCCGATCGCTATACTCGCTGCCCCCTCTAGCAGCGAAACCCCGCTCGCTGCGCGCGAACCCCGCTCCGGCTGTGAGCCCCCGATCGCTACACTCGCTGCCCCAGCAGCGAAACCCCGCTCGCTGCGCCGAACCCCGCTCTCTGGCTGTGAGCACCCCAATCGCTACACTCGCTGCCCCCTCTAGCAGCGAACCCCGCTCGCTGCGCCCGCGAACCCCGCCTCCGGCTGTGAGCCCCCGATCGCTACACTCGCTGCCCCCAGCAGCGAAACCCCCGCCGCTGCGCCGTGAACCCCGCCTCTGGCTGTGAGCACCCCCAATCGCTACACTCGCTGCCCCCTCAGCAGCGAAACCCCTGCTCGCTGCACCCGCGAACCCCGCTCCGCCTGTGAACCCCGATCGCTACACTCGCTGCCCCCTCTAGCAGCGAAACCCCGCCGCTGCGCCCGTGAACCCCGCTCCGGCTGTGAGCCCCCGATCGCTATACTCGCTGCCCCCTCTAGCAGCGAACCCCCGCTCGCTGCGCCCGCGAACCCCGCTCTCGGCTGTGAGCCCCCGATCGCTACACTCGCTGCCCCCAGCAGCGAAACCCCGCCGCTGCGCCCGCGAACCCCGCTCTCCGGCTGTGAGCCCCCGATCGCTACACTCGCTGCCCCCTCTAGCAGCGAAGCCCCCGCCGCTGCGCCCGCGAACCCCGCTCTCGGCTGTGAACCCCGATCGCTACACTCGCTGCCCCTCTAGCAGCGAAAGCCCCCGCCGCTGCGCCCACGAACCCCGCTCTCGGCTGTGAACCCCCGATCGCTACACTCGCTGCCCCCTCTAGCAGCGAAATGCCCCGCCGCTGCGCCCGCGAACCCCGCTCTCCGGCTGTGAGCCCCCGATCGCTACACTCGCTGCCCCCTCTAGCAGCGAAGCCCCGCCGCTGCGCCCACGAACCCCGCTCTTCGGCTGTGAACTCCCGATCGCTACACTCGCTAACCCCACTCTGTGGCCTCGAACCCTCTCTCCTGCTTGCTATGCTTGCTGCCCCCCCTCTAGCCGTGAAATGTCCTGCTCACAACGCTCGCTAACCCCCCACTCTCTGGCCGTGAAACCTCCCTGCTTGCTATGCTCGCCGCCCCTCTAGCGGCAAATCCCTGTTTGCTGCGCTCGCTAACCCCCCACTCTCTGGCCGTGAACCCCCTGTGCTCGCTACGCTCATTGCCCCCCTCTAGATGTGAAACCCTCTGCTTGCGACGCTCGCTAACCCCCCATTCTCTGGCCGCAAACTCCCCCTGAGTGCTATGCTCGCTAACCTCCCACTCTCTGGCTACAAACTCTCCCTGCTCGCTATGCTCGCCATCCCCCTCTAGATGTGAAACCCCCTGCTCACTATGCTCGCTAACCCCCCATGCTCGCTAACCCCCCACTCTCTGTCTGTGAACTCCGCCTACTTGCTACACTCACTAACCCCCCACTCTCTGGCCGCAAACTCCTCTGCTCGCTACGCCGTCCCCCTCTAGATGTGAAGCCCCCTGCTCGCTATGCTCGCTAACCCCCCACGCTCGCTAACCCCCCATTCTCTGGCTGCAAACTCCTCCTGCTCGCTACGCTTGCTTACCCCCACTTTGGGTCACGCTCTTGTGGTAGGTTGGCTCTTAACCCCGTGACTGTGGTGCTGGCGCCACTGGGCCCTGGACAGATGGAACTGAGACCGTCTAGCGGGGGCCTTGGCGTTTCTCCCAGAAGCCCTCGGGAGGTTGCTGCTGGTTTCTGCATAGGACCGATGCCGTCCGTCGCACCAAGGGCCGCTGCGCTGCGACACTCAGATTGACACGCCCGGCCATGCGGCTCCCGAGCGAGGCAAGCACGGCGCCAAGCTCCATGGCTTCTGCCGGTGGCGTCCCTCCTTCACTCCCAGTGCAGCCCCATGGCCATCGCCTCCCACAGGGCCTGGGCAGCGGCTCAAAGCCTCTCCTGCAAGGAGACCTGCGGATGCTGGCAGAAGAGGGTGGGTGGAAGGCCTGGAGACCGACAGGCACAACGCGGACGGAGCAGTGCGGGTTTCTCCCCATCCCGTCGCCCGCCGGCGGCCGTTTACACCTCCCACGTCCCTCGCCAGGGCCCTCAGCTCCATGCTGCGGGCCGGTTGTTTTTAATGTGGACGCTTGTTTTCAAGTAACTGGTCTGGGGTTCCCCCTGCATGCCCCAATTCACTCCACATGAGGAGCCTTCGGGCCACCAGGTGGGGATGGCTTGGGGTCCTCCCCCGGGAAGAAGGATGGTCTCGTGGTGGAAGCAAGTGGGCCAGGGCTCAGAAGAGTTGGGTTCAGTTCTAGCCTCTCCCTTAGTCACTGAATCTCTTTGTCTTGCTTTCCTGTCTGTGGAATGGGACCGTGTCCCTCCCCCGCAGCGGTGCAGGGAAGAGCCACTCCTGGGTGCAAGCGAGCAGGGCCCTGCTGCCGGCCCTCTGAGCCCCAAGGGCGCTGAAAGGGGAGCGTGCCCCAGACAGGCATGGGAAGCAGGAGAAGGGGTGTTATCCGCAGGGCAGCGTGGCCTGGGCCCCAGGCTGCCAATCCCGGGGCCTGCAGGGTTGCCAGGTGTCCGGTTTTCACCCGGACTGTCCGTTAGTCGGGTCCACCCGTCCAGTAAAACCCCCAGAAAATACCGGACATGTGAGATGTCGGGTATTTCCCGTTTCCCTTGGACGGAAGCCCGGCGGGGACAATTTTCCCTGCCACGTCTGGCGGGGCCGGGGGGTGAGGAGCGCGGGGCCATTTAAAGGCGCAGCACCCTTTTTTTTCCTCAACAACTTTGGTCTCCCCCTTTTTTTTTCTCAACAGAATTTTTTCCGGGTGTTTTTTGTTGGGGGGGGGGGGTGTGTTCAGTATTTTTTGTTCAACCATCTGGCAACCCTCGGGGGCAGAGAAAGCAGTTTGGGTGCGGGCGCTGGCCCGCCCTGGAGTCACGTCATGTCACGAGACTCTCGGCGTCCATCACAAACCTGCATTTCTAGCCTCGTTGAGGAGAATGGCCTGAAAATGGGACCTGCGACCTACAGGCTCAGAACCAGAAAGCAAAGAAAAATAACCCCAAAGTCTTTTACAGTCAATCATCTGGCAAGCGGTGGTTGCCATTTTCAGCAGCCTGGCTGTTTTCAGAAGGCTTGAGGTGGGCAGTGTCAGCCTGGAGCCGAGGCCAGGCCTGGATGCTTGAAGCTCTGTGTTGGGACATTCTGGCCTGTTAGCGGGTCAATGTGGGGCCCGGAGGCCCTCCGAGACCTGTCTTGGCAGCAGGAGCCAATAGCAGTCCGCGTGCATGCGCACGGGGATTCTCACGGGGGCGCTCATCTCTGGGAGAGCTCTGCCGCAAAGCCAACTGGTTTTCACAAGACATTTATCTGAAAAAATACTTTTCTTTAGAACTTTCCTGCCGTGGTTTCCGCGAGACTGAAAAGCCTTTGGTCAGAACGTCAGAAAGGATTGAAAAAGCCAAACGTTTTCCCCCCAAAAGTTCGCCCGGACATTTTTGAACTAGCCTCAACCACCAGTGTAACTGCTCCAGTGCCGGCAGCTGAGTGACACCAAGGGTAGATTTGACCCACGCAATCCGACCCCATTATTCCTTGTTGCTCTTTCTGTTATTTTCTTGGCTAGTCCCAATGCCGGCACTTCAGTTACCGTCACTGCCGTTACTGTCAGAGGCAGCCGAACGCCACCGCAGCGTTTGATTCTGTGCCCGAGAGTTGGTCAAGTCAATGGTGTACTGGAAGCAAAGGTCTCCTCTCAGATCCACGCTGTCTCTCTGAACGCGGACCCCCCCAGTTTAACCCTTCCTCAACTGGGCTGTCCTCCGGATGGAGAGTGGAATGGGCTCTCGTCTGAGGCAGACACATCTGTCTAGCCACCATGAACCGGATCAAAGCCAGGACAGGACTCTGGCCGGCCACTCGCTCCTTCCCACGCTCACTGTGCCAAACCATAACCCAGTCCGTGTGTGTCCATCCACAAACAAGGGGAATCCAGCTCCCCTGCTTCCCCCCAGCTGTGGCCCGGCTCCCTTGAGCCCTGCCCTCCCAGCTCCCCAACAGCTGAATGTAAAATTAGACCCCCCCAGAGAGGCAGCATCAGCCACGTGAACCCTGGCCCGTTCTGTTTGGATTGTACATTTGTTTCCTCTCTCCCGGGAGCCCCTGACACAGCTTTTACCTCTCCGTGCTTGACTCTGATTTTCCTCCAGCTTCCCTTACCCCTCCCATCCGCTGGGCTTGGGTTAGCCCTGACCCCTGCTGAACTGCCCGCCCCCAGGAGTCCACTGCTTTCCCTTTCTGCGCACTCCAGCCCCGTGCTGAGCCTGGAACGACGAACGCCCACTTCACTTTTCCCGCTCCCCGCGCTGCCTGCGCCGAGGCAGCAGGACACACGCAGCATTCAGCTGCTGCCTTGCCCCAGGATCAGCTCTGTCCCGCTGGGCTAGGAGCAGGCCTTTTGGAGCAGACCTCCCGCGCCCGCGCTTTCCACAGGGGCAGGTGGACTGAATTCGCCACCTCCTGGCTCTGCTCACGTGCTCCTGGGGAGGGCCACACACAGAGCTGCCAGTGCGGCCAGACAGGCCCTTGCTTCCGAGAAGTCCAAGGCTGCCTGAGCAGTTGCCACATGTTTCTGGGTGACAGGCCTCTCTGGGTCAGCTGTAGCCCCATCTCTGTGGTGCTCGAGTGCTGACCATGCTCCACGGGACGCGTGTGCATGTGCGCAAGATATTACTAGACGGCTGTGTGCACGTGCGTGCGTGAGATTACTAGGTGTCTTGGTGTGTGTGCGCCTGCGCGAGATTAGTAGGTGGTTGTGTGTTCATGTGCACAAGATTACTAGATGGCCGTGTGCACATGTGTGCACGAGATTACTAGGTGTGTGTGTGTACATGTCTGTGAGAGATTAGTAGGTGGCTGTGTGTGTGCATCCGCACGAGATGGCTGTGAGATTAGTAGATGGCTGTGTGTACATGTTCATGAGATTACCAGGTGGCTGTGTGTGCGTGAAATTGGTAGGTGGCCGTGTGCACAAGCAGACGATATTACTAGGTGGCTGTATGTGCATGTGCACGAGATTACTAGGTGGCTGAGCATGCGTGTGAGCGAGATTACTAGGTGGCCGTGTGTGCGTGTACACAAGATTCCTAGGTGGCTGTGTGCGTGCGTGCGAGATTACAAGGTGGTGTGTGCGTGCGAGATTCCTGGGTGGCCGTGTGTGCGCGTGCATGCGGATGCCTGGGGGCATGTGTGCATGTGCAAAGCCAGGAGGACAGGGCATGGGGGGAAGTGATGTGTGTGGAGGGGTCTCGGTGTGATTTGTAGGGGAGGGAGGGAAAATGGCTGACCACACCTCCGCTCCCTGCTCTGAGGCTCTGCTTCCCCCAGACAGGATGTAGGCACCTGAAAAGGGAAGGCGCCCGCCAGAGCTGTGAGCAGAGACGGCGCCTGTGAAGAGCCAGTCGGGGTGACGAAGCCATTTGCCAACCCCAGGCCTGTCGCGTCGGGTTCTGAGTTTACCGCGCTAGGAGCGACAGGGCCTTCGTTTCATTAGTGCATCGCTGGCGATTATAAACTCACAGTCACCCTCGTTCTGCCCGGGCTGCCGTCGGGCACAGGGCGCCAGGCCCCTGAGTGGCTGCCCGGCGGGGCCTGGGAAGGAGGCGAGCTCGGCCGGGCCATGGAGAGGACAGGCCTTTTGGCACAGGCGATCGCAGGACAAGCGGCGTTTGGAGGTAGGCGGAGGGGCCGCGTCCCCAGAAGGGCTGCGATCGCAACTGAGCGCTGGCCTGAGGGGGGCAGGGCGATGGTGCCCGGCCTCGCCAGGCGGCACCGCTCCAGGGTGTGCCCGGCACAGGGAGCGCAATGTTATTTACAGCACGGGCCTTGGCAGGCGGGCTGCGGGCAAACGCAGAGTGGGAGCTTGTGAGTCGCTGGCCCTTGCCAAATGGCTGTCTCCTCCCACGGGCAGGTAGGGAGGAGCCAACCTCTCCCACATGACCATGGCAATTGGGGAGGAACTGCTCCCTCGTGGGCAGAGCTCCCCCCCCCCGCCACTGGCTTCAGGCCTCTGGGCTTCCCCCTCGGCTGACAGCGGCGTGGACAGTCCTGGCACGCACCACAGTTCGAGGCAAACGAGCTCGCGGAGCAGGCACCGGGCGAAGGAGCAGTTCAGCAGCCAAGGGCTGTGCTGCTCACCCCTTCCCCGCTGGCGGGAAGAGCCAGGCGTGCTCCCCACAAGCAGTGGGCCCCTCTGACCACGGCCGGGAAGGCAGAGGGTGTGTCGTGCTCCCGGTTGCCGGAGGGGATGTTCTGTAGAAACTGCTTCCTGAGTCGCACGCCCATCCTGGCAGCGGGGAGAGGCCGGTTAAGAGCCACCGCCCAATAAAACACAATACAAAATGTCGAGCAGCCCCAGTGCTGCGGTGTTTGGCCGCGGGCAGGGCTGCTGATACGGACTAGTTCAGAGCCTGCAGAGGAGCGGGAGACCTGTCCGTTTGGAGCGCAGTCGGGCCTGTGCAGGACAAGGCCAAAGCAGGGCTCCGGTTCGCACCCTTCTGCCCCATCCCCCGGAGAGCCCGCCGCCCAAGAGCTGCCGTGGCTACGGAGTGCGGGGGGGACCCTCGGCCACGGTTTCAGAGAAATAACAGCTGCTGCCACGCAGCCCATCTTCGCTAGAGGCCCCACACTGACCATCCGGCCAGGAGGTGAGACCTGGACGAGCCAGGGAAATGCTTGGAGGTGGGAGGGGGGAGGGATTGGCTTTCCTGTCCCAAATTAGGATCAAAAGCAGCGACAATCTCCAGACTGGACAGGAATCAATAATGCAAACCAAGGCAGCTCAGCTCAGCTGGACCGTTTCTTTTCAGTCATTTCGAAGTGTTACATTGCGGGGCGTCTGCCTGAACTGGCCTAAGCAGGGTTAAGTCCAGCCCTGGGGGAGTGAGACAGCTAATTAGGGCCCAGCTGGGGCTGTATAAATAAAGGCTCCTGGAGGGCAGACTTAGACTCACTCTTGCTCCAGAGGTGGAGCAGGACGTACCTGGCTGCGGGGAAGCTGGAGGCTTCCTGACTTAGAGCAGGGCTGGGGAAGTTCTGGCCAGGCGAGCTCCCAGGCGGCAGGGCCTGAAGCAAGGCAAGGGTACTAGGGCTGCAGGGGGGGGCGGCAGCAGGCCATGCCGTTTCAGGCGGCAGGATGCCCTGAGGCGGGGGCTAGATGGTGACCGGCAGTGGGTTGCTGAGGCAAGGTGGGCCCAGGGGGTAGGGGGACCCCAGGGTGTGGGGGCGCTGCGGCAGGGCGGTGCCCAGAGGGGGAGGGCGCCGTGGCCTAGGAGGGACGTGGGTCCCCATGGAAGGTGGCAGAACCATTAACATACTCAGGTAACAGTGAGTGAGACTCTGACCACAAGGGGCGCTCTGGGGTGAACTGAGCCGATTCCCTGCGGGACCAGCAGGAGGCGCCGTGGCGGCGAGTGGCCCCCTGTCAGTCCAAAGTCGCCGTTTCAGTCCACATGAGCAAGAGGCGAAGGGTGAGACGCCGTTTCGAGTGGCCAGGGTTTGCTTCGCGAGTTTGGCAAGGGGCAGCTCGGCAGCATGGAAAGGTCCCCAAAGACGCTCAAACGGGAGATTTGTGGAAAATGGCCCTTCCCTGCCGACAGTCTGAATCGGCACGTTCTGCCCCGAAACACTTTGCCGGGTGGGAAATCCCGGATCCGCTCAGATGCCCGCAGCCCTGCTCGTGGGCGCTGTGGGTGGCTGTAGCCGGCCAGGGCTCCCAGGCTGGATCCAGAGTCGCCACCGTGGACTCTGACTCCCGCAGGCTGAGTCTGGGTCTCGGCGGGATTGGCCTGTGGACTCCTCCCCAGCCTGGCAGGAGGCAGGGGAGACGTGGGGGCCAGAAACCTTGGCTGGAATGGCTGGCCCGGCCGAGCGCTGTGTGCGCCGTGGAGGTGAGAGAGGGGAGCGGCCTGCAGCTCCGAACCCGCCTTGGCAGGGGAGGGAAGTTTCACGGCCTTGCACTCTGGGATGGCTAGTGCGAGTGCTGTGGAGCCGGGGGGGCTAACTGCACAGGGGCCTTTGCTGGCCTCCCCGGCAGACATCTGGGTACCGGATGCTCAAGCAAGTGAAGACTCAGAGCCTCAGAGGTATTTCAGCACCTAACTGCCACTGATTGACCTGCCTGCTCCTTGTTCCGTGCCGGGCTCCTTTGCGCTGCCTGTTCTTTGGCCTGCCAGGCCTCTGTCGGCTGGAGACTTTGCCTGCTGGCACCCAGGAAGATGCTCGTGCACAGGGATGCCGAGCTGTTCCTCTGCTGAGTGTGCACAGACCTGAAGACTTTCACGGGGAACGTGCACACACGTGCGACATGCACGCACGTACTGTGCCTGGTGCCCGGCTGTCTCTGTGTCGCTCCTCGCCGGGTGTGTTTCCCCAGTGCACTGAGAGGTGGCAGTAAATCCCTGCAAAGGACCATGTGTTGGGTCCATTGCTTCCTTAGGCAGACCCGGGAATGACCATTCCAGGGGGGATCAGCTCCAGCGCACCCCCAGGCCTCGGCTGCCTGGAGAGCGAGGCTGACAAAGAGGGACCGGGGTGGGGGTAGCAAGCGCCTGGTATCCTGAGACTGTCCCTACAGAAGCAGGACCTCAGGTCGTGCTTCTGGGGCCTGCCTAGAGGCGGGCTGGCAAAGCCATGCCAGCGTTCGTCCTCTCCCGGGCCTGGGTTCGAACCCGCGCCCTGGCCGGGGGGCTGGCAGGAGGGTGAAGGGCTGGGCGGGGGCCCCACTCTGTGCATTCATTTCATCGGTGCCCGCGTTCCCGTCAGGCAGTTGGCTGCGGGGGCAGGTCCTGTGTCAAAGGGCTGCTGACCCACCCCTGGGTCCTTAATATCGGCCAAGCCCCTCACACGTCTTCCGTGGTCTTTGCTCTGCTGGCCCAGCCAGCCTGCTGGCCCGGGCCTGCCTCTGGCCGAGCTTTGTCTGTCTGGGCTCGGCCCTGCACCACATGCCTGTCAGTCTGGGAGGCTGCTTCTGTGTTGGGCCCCTGGAGCCGAGCCTGTGCGAGGCCTTTGACTGGCCTGGCCGTGGACGGTAGAAGGAAGGTCCCTTTGCCCTCCTGTGGAGACGTGGCCTGGTGAGACGTTGGTGTCGTTCATGCCACTTCAGTGTCCTCGGGTCTGTATGTGAGTCCTGCCCCCCCTCCCCCCCGGCCCCACGCTCCCCGGGCCCACGCTCCCCTGGTCCCACTCCAGCCCCACGCTCTCCCGGCCCCACTCCGGCCCCACGCATGGCTGGGGAGATGCTCTGGGGTGGGTTTGCGCTTGTGCCGCTTGTGGTGATTGTGCGAGTCTGTTAGCAGCTGCACGCCGCTGGGCACCTTTGTGGGTCAGTCGGGGGGTTCTCGGCACTGCTGCACTTGGGTGTTTCTCCGGAGCCAGGCGTCTCACAGGACCGGCAGTGTCCCCTGCCGGGGGCCTAGTGCAGCCCGCTCCCCGGGCTAGCCACGGAGGCCAGCGGCAGCTGCTGGCGTTTCGACCGCCGGGTCGGCGAGATTAGCCCTGCGGGGAAGGGACCCCACAATCTTCTGTGCGGCCCAGGCCGAGCCCGCTGGGGCACTGCCCGTCGCTCTCCTTCAGGGGAAGTGGGAGCTGGCGGCCTGGTGCAGGTCCCCTCTCCCGAGGGCCAGGGCAGCTCCCGACCCCTGGACCGCGCAGTCGCAGCTGAAGCTCTGCCAGCCCCACCAGCAGGTCTGTGTCGCTGCCCCGTCCGTGTTTGGCTGTGAAGGAGGCTCCAGCCCTTTCCCCTCGCGGCTGCCACGGGGCCACGCCGGGCGGCTCCGGCGTTTCTTTCCACGCTGGGCGGGGCGATGGGACGGGGCGATAGCAGGCACCAGCTGCGCAGGCCGGCAGTGAGGCTGACAGCTCACTGACAGCCCCTGTCCAGGAGCCGCGCTGCTGGAATCCAGCCCCACAGGTGCTCCGTGAGGATGTGCGCTCACTCCCTGGCAGGCCCAGGGTATGCACAGACACACGCAGGACCCAGTGCGCCGGCTGCGCAGCCGACACGCACAACTGTGCAGTCACTCCCCAGCCTGTGCAAGCATGCCAGATATGCAGGCACATGCCCCCACACGCATGTGCTCTCGCGGGCAGCAGTACACGCATGTGCTCTCATGCACCAGCACACGCATGTACTCTCCCGGGCAGCAACACACACATGCTCTCTCGCACGCCAGCACACGCATGCCAGTCCACGCTGCTGATCGATTCCCTAAAGCTTTCTCCCTGAGCTCTGGATGCCGCTTCATAGAATCATAGAATACTAAGACTGGAAGGGGACCTTGAGAGTCATCAAGTCCAGTCCCCTGCCCTCATGGCAGGACCAAATACTGTCTAGACCATCCCTGATAGACATTTATCTAACCTGCTCTTAAATATCTCCAGAGATGGGGATTCCACAACCCCCCCAGGCAATTTATTCCAGTGTTTCACCACCCTGACAGGCAGGAAGTTTTTCCTAATGTCCAACCTAAACCTCCCTTGCTGCAGTTTCAGCCCATTGCTTCTTGTCCTGTCCTCAGAGGCCAGGAAGAACAATTTTTCTCCTTCCTCCTTGTGACGCCCTTTTAGATACCTGAAAACCACTCTTGTGTCCCTGCTCAGTCTTCTCTTTTCCAAACTAAACAAGTCCAATTCTTTCAGTCTTCCTTCGTAAGTCATGTTCTCTAGACCTTTCATCATTCTTGTTGCTCCTCTCTGGACCGTCTCCAATTTCTCCGCATCTTTCTTGAAATGTGGTGCCCAGAACTGGACACAATCCTCCAACTGAGGCCTAACCAGCGCAGAGTAGAGCGGAAGAATGACTTCTCGTGTCTTGCTCACAACACGCCTGATAATGCATCCCAGAATCATGTTTGCTTTTTTCGCAACAGCGTCGCACTGCTGACTCATATTTAGCTTGTGGTCCACTCTGACCCCTACATCCCTGGAGCTGGAGCTTCAGGAGGTGGGTTTTCACCCTCTTGCCATCTGCATCTTACATGACACTATTTCTGGCCTGGACAACAGGCCCTAGCTCCTTTTGCCTCTAGGTCACCAGTCCCATCCAGGCTCATCAGCAGTGCCTGGCCAGTGAGCACCTGACAGCCACTGCGCTCTGTGCAGCTAGAGCCCGTCCCTCATCCCCAGGGGGTTCCACTCCTGCAGCTGGACCTGTTGAAATGGCACGAGAAAGGGGCTTTGGAGGGTGAGCCCTGCTTCGGCCCCGGCTCCTCTGGGAGGCTGGTCTGGGCCCCGCGGTGGGGCAGAGGGATGCAGAAGCAGCGCAGCGGTGAACCGATTGCAGAGACGGGGCGGGGCAGGGTTCTCAACTGGGCTGCCTGGCACTTGCAGAAATAGTCTTCCCTACAGCTGGGCTGGACCGGCTCCTCAGTCGACACCCCAAAGCTTGTGGAGCTCCAGATCCAGAGTGGGGCCAGAATCCAGATCCAGGCGATGTCTGACCCCGCCTTCCACATGGGCCACATCTGATGTCTGCCTCAAAGCACGCTGCCACTCTAGAGGGGTTTGGGCTGGGCCCCACCCGCCTCGAGTCCCGGTACGGCCTTGTGTGCACCTGTGCTGGGCTGAGAGCACACGAGAGGGACCCCTGCTCCCAGGGGTTCCAGGAATCACACCTCAGGCCCTCGGCGTGTGGATCCTTGGGGAGATATTTGGGGAGTAGGATCGGCCCGTTGCAGGACAAGGGCCGGTCCTTCTGCAAATGGCCACTCATCCTCGTACTGTCTCCTTGGGGGAAGCATGAGCAGCGAGTCTGGTGCCAGCCTAACGCCAGAGCACGGGAGCAGCTGATGAAGACGCTTGCTGAGTCCTGGGGGCCCAGACAGGGCAGGGCTGCACAGGGACCATTTCCCCTAAAGGGAGCAGCAGAGGCGCGAGTGGCTGGTTTCACTGTGGAGCTGAGAGCGCAGGTGACTTAGGAGACACAAAAGCCCCACTAATCAGAGCCGGAATCACTTGTGGGACGTGGCTCCAGCTGTGTGGAGAACCAGCCCCAGCCCTGAAGGCGTGCGTAGCTGCCAGGGCAGAGCTGGGCAGATGGGACCCAGCAGGGACGCCGCCAGAGCAGAGCGACACCGGGAAAGGGAGCAGAGCAGAGACGGACTCCCCAGGAAAGCCGGCGCCTGGGCCCAGCTTACATGTTGCGATGCACCATGGAAGGCCTGCAGGAATTGCCAGCTCCGGACATCGGTGCAAAGGGCTGGGAGACAGAGACCGGGCCCAGTGTCACAACGACCCGGGATTCAAAAGCAGCAGCACATGCAGGGAGTGAGGGCCAGGCCGCTGCCAGAGAGCGAAGGAGATTGGCTTGGAGCGTGACATTAACAGCCCCAGAGGCTCGCCGCACACCCCTGCCAGCCCTCGGCTGTCCTGTCAGATCAGCGTCCGGCGTGGTTCCGGCTGGCGCAGAGGCAGCTGCCACGGAGCGACCCAGACGGAGAAACGGCAACACCCGCAGGCCAGTGGCTAGCGCAGGCTGTCAGCAGGAAACCCAGGACACAAGGGACGCAGCCCCTTGGAGATCCCGGGAGCTGGCACACGGGGGCAGTACCACCCACTGCTGGCAAGGAGCCTCACTCATTTTGCAGGTGTGGTCCTCTTGCAGCCCAGGCCCCTGCCAGCTCGTTCAATGGCTCCCCGCTGGCTGTTGCCACGCTCCAGGGCACGCCCGCTTCCCATCACCGCTGGCAGGCCAGGGCACCGATCGCCGTGCTCCCCCCCCAGCGCCCTGGGAGGAGCCCAGCCGGGTCACAGAGCAGCAGGACGTGCTGCAAGGAGCCAGGGTCAGCGCGGGCCCCCACTGCCACTTGTGGGCTTCCAGACGGCAGCCTCTGGAGAAGGAACCGACGCGCCCGAAGGGGAGGCGTCTTTGCACCCACTGAACTGAGCCCGGGGCGGATGGGCGCCAGGCCCCTGGGGTGGGCACACCGACGCGGCTCTGGGCAGGAGCCACGGGCCTGAGCTGCGTGGGGCACAGTGATGGCTGCTCTGCTGTCCAGCGTGGGCTCTGGGCTTCAGGCAGATGAGCCAGCAGCCTGACAGCCCTCGCCAGGCACCTGGGAACGACGTGATGGGCATCGGCCCGGCCACAGGGACGTTCCAGCGCAAACTGCACCAGAGGCTGCAGCTGACGATGTGCTGACCGGAGGAGCAGGAGGTGTCAAGGGAGGGCCGCCCAGGAACGCGGGTGCCTGGTGCAGGGAGCTGGGCTGGAGGCAGACAGGCTGGCGCTGAGGGGCGGGGGGTCCCTCCACGGGACGTCTGTGGAGCCCGCAGGGATCCGGGCTGGGCACCGAGGGCTAGCGCCACTGCGGAGGTGCCCAGAGAGAAGCGGGAGAGGGAGCCAGCGGTTCGCAGGGCTGAAGAACGGTCCCACCGTGCAGAGCCTGTGAGCCCCCAGGCTGGTACCGCAGCAGGCCACAGTCTGGGGCTGCTGGGACTGCTCCGCGAAGTCCCCCGTCCCAGCCAGAGCGAGGCCTCGCGCCGCTCAGGTCTGGGAGCAGCCGTGACTCCAGCTGGCAGGGACCTAGGAGGCCCCTGGCTGCATGCGGGGTGGCCAGAGCCACCGGAAGTCAGTGTGGAAGCTGCCTGGTGAGAGTCAGTGCTGGCCTGCAAAGCCGCTCCCCGCGGCCTATCCCCAGAGGAGGGCTGCCTTTCCGAGCGCAGCCCAGCGCGCCCTGCCCCAGGGCACCGCACCTCTCCTCCTGGCCTCCTCCGGGGCCCGAAGGGGCTGCTACCGAGAGGGGCCGGGGCGGATCGGAGGAGCAAGCGTCCCGTGGAGGAAGAGCTGCGTGCGCCAGACGGGCCTTTGCTGAGAGGACCTGGCAGGAATCCCCCGGGGACAGCAGGGGAAGGCGCCTCGCTGGGCACGTGGAACGGGCCTTCGCTGCTGACAGGTGGCCCAGCCTCGCGGAAGGCCAGGCGCGAGCCGAGGAGCTGGCCTGGCCTCTCGCGCTCTCTCCACACACGGAGCAAAGGCTGCGCTCGGAGCATCCCTTTGTGATGCCAGCCATCCCCACGGATTCCCAGCTCCGGGTCCCAGCCCCACGCCGCCACGGCCACGGGCTTTGCCCACGGTGCTTGCCAAGAGGTTTCCGTTCACTTCTAGAGGGCGGGAGAGCTGGAGGGATTTCCTGCTGCCCTTCTCTTGCCCGATTCCGACTTGTCCCACCCACGAACCCGGAAGCGTCTCACTTGGGGGAATTGAGGTCTCTGGGAAACTGAGCTGTGGACGGATCTCTCCCCAGCGGCACCGAGATCAGGGCTGGCCACAGAGCTAGTGGGCGAGGTGCTTGCTGCCACGTTTCTCCTCTGGGGGGGCCCGGCAGACTTGTGTACTTTGGGGAGCTTCAGAATTTCTGCACACAATCCCTGGGCCCCACTCCCAGCACTGGGCACGTTCCTGCACCATTTGCTCAGAAACGAGGCAGGGATAATTGTCATCTTCTTGGCTGTCCCTCTCCCCCCACACTCCTTGGGACGTTGCATCCTACATTCTTCATGGGAATGTGCCTTGGCATGTTCATTGTCAGAACTCGGGTTACACGCAACGCTGCATAAAGCATATCCAGCACTGAACAGCGTGCCATGCCCGGCACGTGTACAGTCTGTTTGGGTGCCTGTAGCATTCCTGTGCCTGCAGTCCGCACGCTGGCTGGGGCTGGATTACCACGGGGTTCAAGCCTATTTCCAGCCCATCAGGAACAACAGTGAAGAGGCCAGACAATAGCTCATTAGCAAGAGACTGTTGAGTGTGGGGAGAGCCGTCTTGCTGCCGACTTGCTACGGAGACGTGGGATCCATCACCTGATGCAGGAATCCATCTTGAATTTGGTACTTTTCCACGGGGTGGGGAATTGGACAAAGGCTTCCCGCCCCAGGGAAATTCCATATACAGGAAGTAAACAGTGATTGTCTTCAGCTGGCTTTCCAGACGGCCTCCCCACCCCGAGAGGATACACGGAAACACCTGGAAACCAAAGGACTGGAGCGCAGGGGTGGCGGGGAGCTGCTGGACCCGGGTCAGAAGGGACATCTCCGAGAAGGACTTTCCTGCAATAAGAACCAGGGTGAGAAATTGCGATTTGTAACAACTTCTTAGTGCATTAGGCTGAGCTGGCGGGTTTCTTTTATTTTGCTTAGTAACTTACTTTGGTCTGTCTGCTAGTACTTGCGACCGTTCAACCCTTCTGCTTTGAAATCCCTTTTGTTTACGAAGGAACCCAGTGTGAATAATTGCTACGTGGAGGGGGGCAATAGCTGCGCATCTCTCTGTTTCCCTGAGAACGGGGGACCCTTGATGAGCTCGCTCTGTGCTGCGATGTGAGACGGATTTATCTGGGGCTCTGGGCCCACCGGGGCTGTGCACTGGGCCTTCCCAGAGCTGAGTGGATCTCAGTGTCTGAAAGGCGCAGGGCAGGGGCCTGGCGGTGGGGCCCTGCAATGGTGCACGCTGGCCCGAGGGGGCGCTCCGGCGGGGCACGCGCGCCTCCTGCCGGTGCCAGCTTGGCTGGGTTATTCGCGGGCTGCTTGGCACGGACGTTGCAAAGCAGGTGGGGGCATGAGGCGGAGCGACGTGGGCGTGAGCCGGTGGGGCTGTGCTTGGGTTCCGGCACGGCAGGGGCCATTTTAAAACAAGAGCCCATCCCTCCTCCTCCCCCTCCCCCTCTCCCAAAGCCCCAGGTCTCCCCATGGAACTCACCTGAGCAAGCTGCAGCCGGCTGCTCCTGTGTAGCTGCCTCTGGCGGGGGCAGAACATCCCGCTTGTCTCTGCTCCTGTCGGGCAGCAGAGCGCAGGCTCAGGGGCTGGAGTCTGAGCCGGCTGCCTTGTCCCCAGCCCCCCAGCAGCAGGCAGCCTCTCCGGAGGCAGCAGGGTCCCTGGCAGGATGTGCCCTGGCTCCATCTCACCTGCGGCCTCTGCCAGCTGGTGCCCGGCGGGGAGGGCAGGTGTCTCCTCCTGGAGCTATGGCAGCAGCGTCTGGAGGCCCCGGCCAGGATCAGCGCAGAGGGGAGTCCTGCCCCAAAGAGAGGCATCTGTACAGACAAGGGCCAGAAGCATGGCAGGGACTCCCCCAGGGCCAGTGACAGAGATGGGAGCCCAGCTCCCCACATGGACTAGGGAGTGGGGCTGCTGCTCCCAGGGCTGCCCGCCCTTGCAACAAGGCCAGAAATCAGCCCCAGCCCTGGAGAACGGCATCTGGCAGACAGTGCTCGCTTGGAACGACTGACTAGGGAGATGTCTGCTTGGCCCAGCCATGCCCCTTCCCTCTGGCCTGCTCCCGGGTGTCTTGTCACCCGGTGCGTGAGGACAGAGCTGTCGGGACCCTGGGGGCCAGCTCCACTCTCCTGGGGGCTCTGAACGCCACCAGCTCTCGGCTCAGAATGGCCCAAGGCAGCTCACAGGGCAGGCCTGGCCTGGAGTCAGGGGCCGGGCTCTGGGGCTGTCTCCTGCCCTGCGCCCCTGCCCCCGGGAGCTGCGTCTCGGGCCCTCTGCCCTCCGCAGGGCTGGGGTTGCCAGATGGTTTCAACAAACATACCGGACACACTTGCCGTGACATCACAATCGACATCCCATCTGAGTTAGAACAGACCGGCCAGTTCTATTGTCTCGGTTCTATTGTCTCGGTTCTATTGTCTCGGTGTGTTTCCTGGGCAGAGAGCTCCGATACTGGACTGTCCGGTTCAAAACAGGACCCCTGGCCACCCTCCGCAGGACTCTAGAGGAGTCTGGTGAGGCACAGCCCAGCAGCCCAGGCTGGGGAGCCGAGGTCGCGCACGGGCTGGGGAGGTGGCCTGAGGGGGGGGTCCTGGTTTCCCGGCAGCAGGGCTGGTCCCGAGCTTGTCAGCTCCCGGGGGCGGCTTTGTGGCTCCTCGCAGGGATGAGCACCTCAGGCACCACTGGGGTGTGACCCTGCGGCTGGAGGGCCCCAGCCCCGGCACAGAGGTCCCATTGGGGCACCACAAAGCTGCGGAGTGACCAGAGCTTCTGGGCCGGTGGCCCCCCAGGGCCCGGCCTGCGGCGCCGCACAAGGCCACAGCCTCGGCTGGCTCAGAGCTGGGCCAGCCCTGTCAGCGGGGGGTGATAAACCGTGGGGTGATTTAAAGGTGTCCGGCGGGGGGGGAGTCACATGCTCCCCTCCTCCCCCATGCTCCACTGTGGGGCCAGCTCCTTCTGCTTTGTCCCCTTCCTCCACAGCCTCATTTATTACCCCGGGCATTCAGCGGCCTTGACAGATGCCCCGCAAAAAAGGGGCCGTGATCGATAATCGAAGACAATGGAGTGGGCGGGGACAGGGCATTGCTCATGAATATGCATGAGCCTGTGGGGACATCAGCTTCCTCCCTCAGCAAAAGGGGCCAATTGTGCAGCAAGTGTTTAAAATTCAGCCTTGGTTGGCCTGTCTTCCCCCCCCCCCCCACCTCGGTGTGGTTTATTTATTTAATTATCCCCAACCCCCCGAGCCAGACCTGCTTCCTTTCACTCCGGGGCCCTCCTCTTTCTTTCTTTTCTCTCTGCTTTTTATCTTCCTTCCTTTTCCTCCGCCGTGTTTCTTTCTCTCCCTGCCTTTGTGAGCGGGGCCGTGACGAATGGGGCAGAAAGGCGGGTGCTGTGAGAACCTGGCGCGGCCGGCGAGCGTGGGGTGCACAGGGCTTTCTGCCTCGCTGGGGGGCATTGCCTCGGGGGGCAGGGGCGGGGAGCTGGGCTGGGGAAGTGACTTTCTCTTTATGGTGACGGGGTGTTGGGGAAGGACGCTGGGGCCCACAGACAACAGGGACCATTTTACCCCCCGATTTCGGCACAGAGGCCATTGGCTGGGCAGGGGAGCAGCCCACGCCAGGAAAGCTATGGCTCCCTTGCTGGGGTTCCTCAGAGCCCCCCTCCTCCCTCCCATCTGCAAACCTGGTGGAGCTGCCAGCCCTGCCCCCCCAGCTCCGGTCCTGCTGCCGGCACTGGGGCCGCGGGCAGGGAATCAGCCCAAAGCCGGGGGATTTGGAGCTGTCTGCAGCCGCATCTTGCCAAGAGCCTGCTGAGTCTTGGTCCCAGCTGTGACAGCCCCCCACCCCCTGTTGGGTGCGGGGCAGAGGTGCCTCTTTCACTGCGACCCACCGGCCCAGCTGGGCAGGTCCCGGGGTCAATCCCCTGCAGGCTGTGGAGTCCCATCCCCCCCACCGGGCTTCCCCAGTGAGCCAAGGCTGCAGCTCTGCTGGCAGCGCCTCCCTGGTCTGTGGGCCAGGCCTGGCTGGCTGGACCTAGACATGCTGGGAAGGGAGCATGAAGCTGGAGTCCGGGTCCAGAGCAGGCCTCATTTCTGCCATGCTGCGGCCCATTCACGCCGACCTGTGGGGGCAAGTGGCCAGACAGCCGGTGGGCCCAGCCCCGGGGGAATCCCATGGCGCCGCGCTGGGCCCCCGAGTCCCAGGCCTGGGGAGAAGGCTTGGCTAGGACCTGCCGCGCTCTGACTGCTCTCAGCTGTCCGCAGGCCCCGCGGGTTGTCCCAGGGGATCCGTGTCCAAGCTGAAGCAGTCCCAAGGCCACTCTCATTTACAGCATTGAGGCGTAGTGCCGTCCTGCCTCTTCCCCAGGCAGTGTGGGCACCACAGGGCGGAGGGGCAGATAATCAAGCTCCAGGAGACCAAGTCAGTGTCACCTGCCTGCTGGGGGACGAGGGGGGGAACAGCCCTTAGACGGGCTCTAGGCCCCTGAGGAACACCGAGGAAGCAGCCGAGCCTTGGCAGGGTGCAGACTGTAGCATTTCGCAATTGTCTTTGGTGAGGATTTTGTGCCTCTCTGAAGTAGCTGGGTGCCCGCCAGTCTGTATCTCAGCACCCCTAGGTGTAGGCAGGGTGTGACATAGTGGGGGTATCTGGCTAGTTCCTATGCTGGCTCTGTGGTAATCCCCAATGGCTGCCATCGGTACCACAGCCCAGAAGGATGAGTCATTATGCTAAGAGGGTCTCTCAACCTGTCTGACCAGCTACCCCAGGAGAGAGACAAAGGAAGGGGAATGCTGACTCTGGCTGGGGGCAGGGCTGAAAGAGAGTGGGTTTAGTTTCTGTCTGGGATCATGGAGGAACCAGCCTAAGCCAGGGCTGGGATTTAGGGGCCCAGTCTCCCCATCTCAAGGGGGCTGAGGCATCCTAGACCTGCCCTGTAACCAGATTACATCGGTGCTGTGCTGTGCTGTGCTGTATCCTGAGAAGGAATAAACTCCCTCCATTCTACGGGCTGGTGGAGTCTGTTCGTGCCATTACGGGGGTGCAGGAGTCAGGGGACCCCAACGCGTCGTCACACAGGGCTAGCATCTCCACTGTGCAAAGAGACTAAATGACTCACCCAAGGTCATCCGGGCTGTTGGTGGCTGAGCAGAAAATCGACTCCAAGCGAATCCAAGTTCCAAGCAAATGCCCTAATCACTGGCCATTGGCCCGCTCTAACTGCGAATGCTTCAACCTGGAGCGGGCATGGATTAAACGTGCGCTCGCCTGCATCATGCTGCACAGAGCTGGGCCCTGCCGGAGAGGAGCAGTTCTCTGCAGGGGATTCAGTGAAGCCTGAGGGGCCCGGGTTTGAGAAAAAAGAATAACGCTGGATGGTTTAACCACACAAAGGTGCATCTTGCCAGGGTCTGGAGGCGCCCCCACTCCCAGGGAGGAGAGGCGAGGAGAGATGTGAGGCAAGAGGAGAGGAAAGGAGATACGAGGAGAGGCGAGTAGAGGAGATGTGAGAGGAAAGGAGAGGAGATGTGAGGAGAGGAGAGGAGGCGAGAGGCAAGAGGAAAGGTGAGAGGTGAGGAGAGGAGAGGCAAGAGGAGAGGAGAGGCGAGGTGAGAGGAGAGGCGAGGTGAGCAGAGAGACGAGGTGCGAGGAGAGACGAGAGGAGAGACGAGGCGAGGAGAGACGAGAGGAGATGAGGAGAGACAAGAGGAGAGGCGAGGCGAGGCGAGGCGAGAGGAGAAGCGAGGCGAGAGGAGAGACGAGGCGAGAAGAGGAGAGGAGAGGAGATGCATGAGAGGAGAGGCGAGAGGAGAGACGAGGCAAGATGAGAGGCGAGAGGAGAGACGAGAGGAGAGACGAAGCGAGAGGAGAGAAGAGAAGAGGAGAGGAGATGCATGAGGAGAAGAGAGAACGAGAGGAGAGACGAGGCGAGAGGTGAGGCGAGAGGAGAGACGAGACGAGAGACGAGGTGAGAGGAGAGGAGAGGAGATGCATGAGGAGAGGAGAGACGAGAGGAGAGACGAGGCGAGGCGAGAGGAGAGATGAGACGAGAGGAGAGGTGAGAGGAGAGATGAGGAGAGGCGAGAGGAGAGACGAGAGGAGAGACGAGGAGAGATGAGAGGAGACGAGAGGAGAGGCGAGGCGAGAGGAGAGACGAGGCGAGGCGAGAGGAGAGAAGAGAAGAAGAGAGGAGAGGAGATGCATGAGGAGAGGTGAGGCGAGACGAGGAGAGGAGAGGAGAGGAGATGCATAAAGAGAGGAGAGACGAGGCAAGAGAAGAGGAGAGGAGAGGAGATGCATGAGGAGAGGAGAGGCGAGAGGAGAGGAGAGACGAGGTGAGATGAGAGGCGAGAGGAGAGACGAGGCCAGAGGAGAGACGAGGCAAGAGGAGAGACGAGAGGAGAGACGAGGCAAGAGGAGAGAAGAGAAGAGGAGAGGAGATGCATGAGGAGAAGAGAGACGAGAGGAGAAACGAGGCGAGAGGTGAGGCGAGAGGAGAGATGAGGCGAGAGGAGAGACGAGACGAGAGACGAGGCGAGGCTAGAGGAGAGGAGAGGAGATGCATGAGGAGAGGAGAGACGAGAGGAGAGACGAGGCGAGGCGAGAGGAGAGGAGAGACGAGGCGAGGCGAGAGATGAGGCGAGGCGAGAGACGAGGCGAGAGGAGAGACGAGACGAGTCGAGAGGAGAGACGAGGCGAGATGAGAGGCGAGGCGAGAGACGAGGCGAGAGGAGAGGAGAGGCGAGAGGAGAGACGAGGCTAGGCGAGAGGAGAGGAGAGGAGATGCATGAGGAGAGGAGAGGCGAGAGGAGAGACGAGGCGAGAGAAGAGGAGAGGAGAGGAGTGGAGATGCATGAGGAGAGGAGAGATGAGGCGAGAGGAGAGACGAGGTGAGAGGAGAGGAGAGGAGATGCATGAGGAGCGGAGAGACGAGAGGAGAGACGAAGCGAGACGAGAGGCGAGGCGAGAGACAAGGCGAGAGGAGAGACGAGGCGACAGACGAGGCGAGACGAGAGGCGAGGCGAGAGACGAGGCGAGAGGAGAGATGAGGCGAGAGGAGAGGCGAGAGGAGAGACGAGGCGAGAGGAGAGGAGAGGAGATGCATGAGGAGAGGAGAGGCGAGAGGAGAGGAGAGGAGATGCATGAGGAGAGGAGAGGCGAGAGGAGAGATGAGAGGAGAGACGAGGCGAGAGGAGAGAAGAGAAGAGGAGATGCATGAGGAGAAGAGAGACGAGAGGAGAGACGAGGCAAGGCGAGAGGAGAGACGAGGCAAGAGGAGAGACGAGGCGAGGCGAGAGGTGAGACGAGGCAAGAGGAGAGGCGAGAGGAGAGACGAGGCGAGAGGAGAGACGAGGCGAGATGAGAGGCGAGGCATGAGGCGAGAGGAGAGGAGAGGCGAGAGGAGAGACGAGGCTAGGCGAGAGGAGAGAAGAGGAGATGCATGAGGAGAGGAGAGGCGAGAGGAGAGACGAGGCGAGAGAAGAGGAGAGGAGAGGAGTGGAGATGCATGAGGAGAGGAGAGATGAGCGAGAGGAGAGACGAGGTGAGAGGAGAGGAGAGGAGATGCATGAGGAGCGGAGAGACGAGAGGAGAGACGAGGCGAGACGAGAGGCGAGGCGAGAGACGAGGCGAGAGGAGAGACGAGGCGACAGACGAGGCGAGAGGAGAGATGAGGCGAGAGGAGAGGCGAGAGGAGAGACGAGGCTAGAGGAGAGGAGAGGAGAGAAGATGCATGAGGAGAGGAGAGACGAGAGGAGAGACGAGGAGAGGCGAGAGAAGAGAAGAGGAGAGGAGAGGAGATGCATGAGGAGAGGAGAGGCGACAGGAGAGACGAGGTGAGAGGCGAGAGGAGAGGAGAGACGAGGTGAGAGGAGAGGAGAGGAGAAACGAGGAGACGAGGCGAGAGGAGAGGAGAGGAGAGGAGATGCATGAGGAGAGGAGAGACGAGAGACTAGGTGAGAGGAGAGGAAAGGAGAGGAGATGCACGAGGAGAGGAGAGATGAGAGGAGAGACGAGGCAAGAGAAGAGGAGAGGAGAGGAGATGCATGAGGAGACGAGAGGAGAGACGAGGCAAGAGAAGAGGAGAGGAGAGGAGATGCATGAGGAGAGGAGAAACGAGAGGAGAGGAGGCAAGGCGAGAGGGAGGCGTTGTTAACCAGGATGCTCACATGCTGCTCACAGCACCAATGAAATCCGGAGTCTCATGCTTGCAGTGACTTTGTCACTTAGTGGCCTCGGCTGCTGTGTACATTGGCTATTAACCAGCTGCCCCATTTCATTCCGGAGGTGGCTGCCTTTCAGCAGGGGATAGAGTGACTCGGTCACACAGCCTGTATGGCCCAGATCCTCCAGGGTACTTAGATCCCTGCCTGTCAATAGGAGTGAGGTACCTGCCTGCCTCGTGGCTCTGGGCCTGTCCCCGGGAAGGCTGGCCTGGGTGCGGGTGCTGCTGTGGGAGTAACAGGAACGGGCTGAGGTCTGAGTTTCCTGTCCCGCAAGCCCTCCCCCGTGCCCCCCAGCGGCAGAGCTCTCCAGCCCGGTGGGGGCGCTGGGTCGGGCACGAGGGTTTGTTGTGCTGGGCCTATGCAGCTCAGCTGAACTCGCAGAGTTCTTTGCCCTCCCCGTCCCACACAGAGCTAGGGGATGTTGTAGGGGGGACTAAAAAAGCAAGGGCTGTGCCCGTGCAGGCTGGGCTGTCCCTGTGCAGGCTGGGCTGTGCCTGTGCAGGGCTGGGCTGTCCCCGTGCAGGCTGGGCTGTGCCCGTGCGGGGCTGGGCTGTCCCCGTGCAGGGCTGTGCTGTGCCCGTGCAGGGGTGGGCTGTCCCCGTGCAGGGGTGGGCTGTGCCCGTGTAGGGCTGGGCTGTCCCCGTGCAGGCTGGGCTGTGCCCGTGCAGGGCTGGGCTGTGCCCGTGCAGGGCTGGGCTGTGCCCGTGCAGGGCTGGGCTGTCCCCGTGCAGGGGTGGGCTGTCCCTGTGCAGGCTGGGCTGTGCCCGTGCAGGGCTGTGCTGTGCCCGTGCAGGGCTGTGCTGTGCCCGTGCAGGGGTGGGCTGTCCCCGTGCAGGGCTGGGCTGTCCCTGTGCAGGCTGGGCTGTGCCCGTGCAGGGCTGTGCTGTGCCCGTGCAGGGGTGGGCTGTCCCCGTGCAGGGCTGGGCTGTCCCCGTGCAGGGCTGGGCTGTGCCCGTGCAGGGCTGTGCTGTCCCCGTGCAGGGCTGGGCTGTCCCCGTGCAGGCTGGGCTGTGCCCGTGCAGGGGTGGGCTGTCCCCGTGCAGGGGTGGGCTGTGCCCGTGCAGGGCTGGGCTGTCCCCGTGCAGGGCTGGGCTGTCCCCGTGCAGGCTGGGCTGTCCCCGTGCAGGGCTGGGCTGTGCCCGTGCAGGGCTGGGCTGTGCCCGTGCAGGGGTGGGCTGTCCCCGTGCAGGGGTGGGCTGTGCCCGTGCAGGGGTGGGCTGTGCCCGTGCAGGGGTGGGCTGTCCCCGTGCAGGGCTGTGCTGTGCCCGTGCAGGGCTGGGCTGTCCCCGTGCAGGGCTGGGCTGTCCCTGTGCAGGCTGGGCTGTGCCCGTGCAGGGGTGGGCTGTCCCCGTGCAGGGGTGGGCTGTGCCCGTGCAGGGCTGGGCTGTCCCCGTGCAGGCTGGGCTGTGCCTGTGCAGGGCTGGGCTGTCCCCGTGCAGGGGTGGGCTGTGCCCGTGCAGGGGTGGGCTGTCCCCGTGCAGGGCTGTGCTGTGCCCGTGCAGGGGTGGGCTGTCCCCGTGCAGGGCTGGGCTGTGCCCGTGCAGGGGTGGGCTGTCCCCGTGCAGGGCTGTGCTGTGCCCGTGCAGGGGTGGGCTGTCCCCGTGCAGGCTGGGCTGTGCCCGTGCAGGGCTGTCTCCTCCCTTGCCCCTTGGGACGCTTGGGGTCGGGGGCTGCCGTGCGTGGGTGCCTGGCAGTGTTTGGGCCCGGGAGGGCTCCTGCCGGACGATCCTGCCCCCCTGCCCCGCCCGGGGTAAGGGAGACGGCGGCTGTGTAATCCCATTTGACAGCTCTTTCATCATCTGCCTCCTTCCCTGCAGCTTGACCGTGGCTCATCCAAGGCCTCTTTGTAGCCTAATCAAAGCCTGGTGAGTGATGGGCGGGCGGGGGGGGGAGTGATGGGCGGGCGGGGAGGGGGGGGGGGAAGGAGGGCTTGCTGCGGGGCCGGCTCACTCCCTGAGCCCGGCGGGGGCGATAGGCTCCCTTTGTTCCTGCCCCTCCCCGTGCGCTGCAGGTGCACATGGTGGGTGGCGGGGGGGGGGGGGGGCGCCCAGACAGTGAACAGCAGGAGAGAGATTCCCACAGGCCGGGGGCTGCCCCGCTCGGATGACTGGCGATGAGCTGGGATGGAGATGCTGTGCTCCAGCAGGACGGGGGGGGTGGCCTGTTTCCGGTGCCCTGCAGACACTGGCGGAGGCAGGTTCCCTCTTTCCCTGCAGCCCCTTCCCTGAGCCAGGACAGGCCCGAGTGCCCAGCCTGGTGCTGTGAAAGAGGGGGACATGGTGGGGGTCAGGGACCCCCCCCCCCCGCTCTGCCCCTCCATCCTGCTGGCTGCATGGGGGTCCCAGCTCAGCTCCTGTCTGGCCCCAGGCTGGGGCTGCTCAACGATGGCACTTCGGGGCAGCCCCTGGCCTCCCCTGGATTTCCAGGCCCAGCCTCTGGCCGGCTCCTTGGGGGTGCGTCCCTCCCGCCCTGGCCAGTCAGGCTGTGTGTGCGCTGCCGGAAGGAGGGCGCGGGGGGGACAGTCCCTGTGCCGACTCCCAGCCGCAGCCCTGCCAGCGGAGCCGCTGCGTTGCTAGGGAGAGGGGAGGCCGGCCCCTCGCAGAGGCTCCCCAAGGCGAAACAAATGTGGTTTGGGAGGGCAGTTTGAAAACCTCTTTGTGCAGGTCCCCTTGTGCTTTGAGGCCTGTTTAGTGCCAAAGGCTGTGTGTGTGTGTGTGTGTACGCACGCGTGCGCATTGTGCATGTGTACATGTGTGTGCGTGAGAGTGTATGGTGAGTGTGCGTCTTATGCGTGTGTGTGCGTTGTGCAGGTGTGTGATTCTGTGCAGTGTGCGTGTGTGCGTTGTGCAGGTGTGTGATTCTGTGCATTGTGTGTTTGTGCATTGTGCATGTGTGTGCATCGTGCATGCGCCCCGTGTGTGTGCATATGTGCGTGCGTGTGTTGTGCATGTGTGTTTGTGTGTATTGTGTGTGTGTGCTTGACACCCCATCCAGCATTAGCTCCTGCCAAGAGACAACCCCCTGGTGACAGTGCCTGTGCTCCGAAGGCCTCCTGTCAGGCGTAGGGAGCATGGGGTTTCCCCACGTTGGGTCACAAGTGGCTGTTTCAGGCCGTGGGGACACCCCCGTGTGATCGCTGGCACTGGAGCGCTCCCCCAGGCCAGGGGCTCACGGGGACACCTCCTAGAAAACGGCTTGTTCTTCTCTCCCTCCCGTAGCTTGACTGTCTCCGAGCGCAGGGAGAAAACAAGGAGCATCCTGCGGCCCCTTCGAGACGACCCAGAAGACATGGAACCCTGAGCTTTCCGGACAGACGGGCTGGAGGCAGCGCGCGTGGGAGGAAGACCCAGTAGCAGACTGGGGAATCTGCGCTTCTTTGGGTTATCACGTGCATCAGGCCCCGGTGGCTAGGAACAGGCTTAGCTCATAAACCGGGCTGCTCTTATCTCCAAGGGCACAGCCACAATTAGCTTATCTGCGGCGAAAGTGAGGAGCGGCCTCCTTCCGCGCATGGCCTCCTCGTGCTGACAAGTGGGGAAATAACCCATTAGCAAGGCTCCTTGGGAGCGTGCCCCCCCAGAGAAAGCGGCCGCCGGGGCCTGGGCCTAGAATGGATAGCGCACTGTGTGTGCATGTTGTGCGGGGCAGGGGAGCGCCAGCTAGTAGGAAGTGGCCTGGCGCAGTACAGAGCTGGGTCTGCAATGGCTTATGACTTTGCTGCATGTTCGCTGTCTGGCTTGAACTGTTCTGCGCCAAACCTCCGCCTCCGGCCGAACTGGCGAGGGACGCTTGGCCCAACCGCTGCAGGGGAAATGCGTTGTGGTGCCACGTCAAACCTGCGGGTTACCTGGGCTTTGGAAAGCTCTGGCCCGGGGCTGGCCAAGCATTTTCGCAGGGCAGGAAACTCCAAGAATTTGGCACGTGGTCATGGGCTGCACTTTTCTACTCTAGTAATGGAGGGTGCGGGAGGGAGTGGGTACAGAAGGGAGCTCCAGGCAGGGCATTGAGATGCAGGGTCTGAGGAGAGGTTGGGGGCAGGAGGGGGTTTTGGGGGCAGGTGGGGCTTGGGGCAGGCGGGGTTTGGGTGCAGGTGGGGTTTGTGGGCAGGAGGGTGTTGGGGTGCAGGTGGGGTTGGGGGCAGGCGGGGTTAGGTGCAGGCGGGCAGGAGGTTGGTTTGGGGTGCAGGCGGGGTTGGGAGCAGGCAGGGGTTAGGTGCAGGCGGGCAGGAGGGGTTGGTTTGGGGTGCAGGCGGGGTTGGGGAGCAGGCGGGGTTAGGGTGCAGGCGGGCAGGAGGGTTGGTTTGGGGTGCAGGCGGGGTTGGGGAGCAGGCAGGGGTTAGGGTGCAGGCGGGCAGGAGGGGGTTGGTTTGGGGTGCAGGCGGGGTTGGGGAGCAGGCAGGGGTTGGGGAGCAGGCGGGCAGGAGGGGTTGGTTTGGGGTGCAGGCGGGGTTGGGGAGCAGGCAGGGGTTGGGGAGCAGGCGGGCAGGAGGGGTTGGTTTGGGGTGCAGGCGGGGTTGGGGAGCAGGCAGGGGTTGGGGAGCAGGCGGGCAGGAGGGGGTTGGTTTGGGGTGCAGGCGGGAGTTCGGGTGCAGGAGGGGGGCCAGGCGCAGGCTCTGGCTGGGAGGTGGTGGTGCCCAGCGAGGCGCTCAGTGCCTGCCGGCTGTGACCCCACACCCCACTAAAAGCGGCTGGCTCTGGGGCAGGCGCGTGTCTCTGGGCTGCGTGGAGGGAGGGAGGCAGCCGGTCTCCACGTGCTGCCCACGCCCGCGAGCTCCCATTGGCCACTTTGCAGGATGGCGCTAGGCTGGGAGCAGTGTGCCGAGGCCTGCTGCTCCCTCCCGCCAAGGGGCAGGCTTGCCCCCGCAGCAGCCCTCGGGTCCCTCAGTGGCTGAGGCGAGCGGCTAGACCTGAGACTGCAGCTGGGACAGAGGCAAGCGGGCAGACGGGACTGCAGGGGGAGAAAATGGAGGGGGCACCACCCCCCAGAAGAGGGGCAGGCGTGACACTACGAGAGGCAGGCCTTCCCGGGCTGACCCACAGGGCCTGCGGGAAAGGACCAGGGCATAGTAACGGCGCCCGGCGCGGGGCCCGCGGGTAAGGAGAGGGGCATAGTAACGGCGCCCGGCGCGGGGCCCGTGGGTAAGGACCAGGGCGTAGTAACGGCGCCCGACGCGGGGCCCGCGGGTAAGGACCAGGGCATAGTAACGGCGCCCGGCGCGGGGCCCGCAGGTAAGGACCAGGGCATAGTAACGGCGCCTGGCGTGGGGCCCACGGGTAAGGAGAGGGGCATAGTAACGGCGCCTGGCGCGGGGCCCGCGGGTAAGGACCAGGGCATAGTAACGGCGCCCGGCGCGGGGCCCGCGGGTAAGGAGAGGGGCATAGTAACGGCGCCTGGCGCGGGGCCCGCGGGTAAGGACCAGGCCATAGTAACGGCGCCCGGCGTGGGGCCCGTGGGTAAGGACCAGGCCATAGTAACGGCGCCCGGCGCGGGGCCCGTGGGTAAGGAGCGGGCCGTAGTAACGGCGCCCGGCGCGGGGCCTGCGGGTAAGGAGAGGGGTCGTAGTAACGGCGCCCGGCACGGGGCCCGCGGGTAAGGAGAGGGGCCGTAGTAACGGCGCCCGGCGCGGGGCCCACGGGTAAGGACCGGGCCGTAGTAACAGTGCTCGGCGTGGGAGGCTGTTCCCACACTGATGCTGGGTTTTGGGGTCCTCCTGGAGTCTCCATCTATTGCTAGACTCAAGCAGCAAGTCGTAAATCGTCCCCCCACTTTCCGTCAGTCACGTCCTTCCGCTTTGACGCTTTTGGGGCCCTGTGTCCATGGCTCCGAGTGCCGTGTG
This sequence comes from Rafetus swinhoei, assembly GCA_019425775.1. Classification (NCBI taxonomy): domain Eukaryota; kingdom Metazoa; phylum Chordata; order Testudines; family Trionychidae; genus Rafetus; species Rafetus swinhoei. Next base: position 40,526,422 of record CM033443.1, on the reverse strand, counting down.
CTCCATTTCACAGCGCCGGTGCAGACAATTCCATTCGCTTTCCCCTCCCTGCACCTTGGGGCCTGGCATCTCTCTGGAAGCCGACGCCTAGCAAGAATTTACGTGTTCGTCAGTACGGTGCTGGCTCCCTGTGCTGTGGCAACCACGCTGTGTGCTTCTTTGGACTCCCTCGTCCCCCAGCCCCTCGTGAAATACGAATTTCAAACCAGGAGGCGACCGGATGGCGCAGGAGATTAATGGCTGGCTGCTAAAGCCCTTTACTTCTGGGTCACTGCTTCACATCGGCTAAGGTGGGTGGCGGGCAGCAGGTCTTGTCGTGCAATGGAGAGCCCGTGACCTATCGCTAACGAGTCGGGAGTGCCCAGCTCTGCCCTTCCTAGCGGCTAGGTGCTCGCCCATAGAACACACCACCCGACCGGGCAGCTAGCAGCCGGGCCAGGAAAAGGCGACAGCCCTGACACGGTTGGGAGGAGCGTGTCTTTCTCAGCAAAAGCGATCTCTGATGAGCCCCTGAGCGGAGACGAGATGGATTCTAAACGGCCCGTCTTCTCGAGCACCGGCGAGCGTGCCTGCTGCCTTGAAACCGCGGCGCATCCTGCAAGGTTTACAGGATCTGTCAAAAAAGGCTTTCTTTCTCGACAGATCCCCCTCTAGACTGCTGCTTTTTGCAAATTAGGCGTGGGATATTTAAATCCCTGCTTCATTTGCAATGTCGACCTGCCTAATCTGCATCCCTCTGCCGACAGAGGGATGCAGTCTAGACATACTCTCAGAAACGTCCATAGCAGGGTGTCACTTAGCCATAGTTAACTCATGTGGTTAACTCAAAACTATTAATGGTCATTCATCTCACTGTTGAACAAGAGGATACCAATTGAAATATATTAAATATTTTGGATGCTTTTCTACATTTTTAAATCTGTTGATTTCAATTACAGCACAGAATACAAAGTGTACAGTGTTCTCTTTATTTTGATAACAAATATATGCATGTAAAATAATACAGAAAATAGTTTATTTCATTTTACCTCCCACAAGTGCAGAGCAATCTCTTTATTGTGAAAGTGCAATTTACAAAGGTAGATTTTTTTTATCATTACATAACTACAGTCCAAATAAAACAATGTAAAACTTTGGAGCATACAAGTCCACTCAGTCCTGCTCCTTGTTCAGCCAATTGCTAAGACAACAACCTTGTTTGCACTTTACCGAGATAATGCTGCCCACTTCTTATTTACGATGCCATCAGAAAGTGAGCCCAGGGGCTTGCATGGCACTTTTGTCACTGGCATTACAAGATATGTACACGCCACATGTGCTAAACATTCACATGCCCCGTCATGCTGTGGCCTCCATTCCAGCGGACATGACAATGCTTGTTAAAAATAATGCATTAATTAAATTAGTGACTGAACTTCTTGGGGAGAAGTGTGCATCTCCAGTTCTGTTTTACCCACATTCTGCCATCTAGTTCATGTAATAGCAGTCTCAGAGGACGACCAGCACATGTTTGTTTTAAGAACACTTTCACACGGAGCTGGCAGCAGACAAAGAAGACTACCACTATGAGATTTCTACAGTTAGCTACAGGACTAGACTCAGGGTTAATTACAAAGTTAATTACACTACAAAGTTAATTACAACTAACAGCCATTAGTTCGAATTAACTTTCATAGCGTCTACACATGCAAACCGCTAGTTCGAACTTAATTCGCACTAGCGGAGCGCTTAATTCGAACTAGGTAAACCTCATTCTACGAGGAGTAACGCCTAGTTCGAATTAAGTAGTTTGAATTAAGGGCTGTGTAGCCACTTAATTCGAACTAGTGGGAGGTTAGCCCTTCCCAGCTTGCCCTGGTGGCCACTCTGGGCCAAACCAGGGAAACTTTTCTGCCCCCCTCCCGGCCCCGGAGCCCTTAAAGGGCCACGGTCTGGCTACAGCGCTCATGCCAGTTGCAAGCCTGCCAGCACCCAGCCAGCAGACCCTGCACCTGGCACGGCATGAGCCAGCCACCCACTGCCACCCAGCCCTCCGCCTCTTCCCAGGACCAGGCTGGCGGCTCCCAGGAGCCTGCCCGGGGCCACAAGAGGCGGGCGCCCGCCTGGTCTAGTGCGGAGATCGTGGTCCTCATCGAGGTTTGGGGGGAAGCCTCCAACGTCCATGACCTCTGCACTAGGCACAGGAATGCGGCTGTCTAGGGCAGGATAGCTGCCAGCCTGGCCACCAGAGGCCACATGCAAACCCAGGAGCAGGTTTGCATGAAAATCAAGTTGGTCCAGTGAGACCCCCCGACCCTGAGCCCTGAGCTTAGAACATAAGAACATAAGAACGGCCGTACTGGGTCAGACCAAAGGTCCATCTAGCCCGGTAGCCTGTCTGCCGACAGCAGCCAGCACCAGGTACCCCGGAGGGGATGGACCGAAGATAATGACCAAGCGATTTGTCTCGTGCCATCCATCTCCAGCCTTCCACAAACAGAGGCCAGGGACACCATTCCTACCCCCCTGGCTAACAGCACTCCATGGACCCAACCTCCATGAATTTATCTAACTGCTCTTTAAACTCTGTTATAGTTCTAGCCTTCACAGCTTCCTGTGGCAAGGAGTTCCACAGGTTGACTATGTGCTGTGTGAAGAAGAACTTTCGCTTATTAGTTTTAAACTAATTAGTTTAAACTTATTAGTTTTAAACCTGCTGCCCATTCATTTCATTTGGTGTCCTCTAGTCCTTATATTATGGGAAGTAATGAATAACTTTTCTTTATTCACCCTCTCCACACCACTCATGATTTTATAGACCTCTATCATATCCCCCCTCAGTCTCCTCTTTTCTAAGCTGAAAAGTCCCAGTCGCTTTAGCCTCTCTTCATATGGGACCCGTTCCAAACCCCTAATCATTTTAGTTGCCCTTTTCTGAACCCTTTCCAAGGCCAAAATATCTTTTTTGAGGTTAGGAGACCACATCTGTACACAGTACTGAAGATATGGCGTACCATAGCTTTATACTTCCCCTCCTCCTTCTTCCCTGGCTTCCCCTTCCAGCTCCTCCTCCCAGGTTTCCCCCTCTCCTCTCCCACCCTCTCTCTTCCCCTCTCCCACCTCCTTTTCCCAGTCTCCCCAGAGCTTAATCCCCAGTTTTGTTAAATAAAGAGAGTTTCTATTTTTGAACACACGTGTCCTTTATTTTTACATCAGGAAGGGGGGCTAGGAAGGGGTAAGTGGAAGGAGGTGAGGAAGGAATGGGGCATGAGTCCCCGATGGGGAGGACTGGGGTGGCTCTGCGGGCTCCTCGGGGTGGAAGCTCTCCTGCAGGGCCTCCTGGATCCTGACAGCCCCCCGATTGACACCCCCAGATGGCAGCCTGCGGCAAATGCAGCCGGGCTGATGGCCGAGTGCTGTGATGTGCCGAGCGTGGGCACTCAGGGCACTCCAAGACAGGACTGCTTTGCTGTCCCTCATCGAGGTAGACAAGCAAGCGGGGAACCCTGAGAACTGTCTGTCCGGAGTGGGGGTCACGTCCCTTTAAGCACAGCCCTCGGATAGCCTGAGGCAGCAGCTCCACACTCTAAGTACTAACCTGATGCCCTGCCGGCACTGGTTCCGGCCAGCCTTAACTTTGGTTCAGGGTCCACTCAATGTGGACATGCTATTTTGAATTAGCAGAACCTAGTGCTAGGTCTAGATGCACTAATTCGAATTAGCTCTGTAGTGTAGACATACCCTCAGGCTACGTCTAGGCTGGCATGATTTTCCGCAAATGCTTTTAACGGAAAAGTTTTTCCGTTAAAAGCATTTGCGGAAAAGAGTGTCTAGATTGGCACGGATGCTTTTGCGCAAAAGCACTTTTTGCGGAAAAGCGTCCGTGTCTAGACGTTTTACGAAAGCCCCGATCGCCATTTTCGCCATCGGGGCTTTTTTGCGCAAAACAGTCCTGAGCTGTCTACACTGGCCCTCTGGCGCAAATACATTTGCGCAAGAGGGCATTTTCCCAAATGGGAGCAGCATAGTATTTGCGCAAGAACCCTGACAATCATACATCAGATCGTCAGTGTTCTTGCGCAAATTCAAGTGGCCAGTGTAGACAGCTGGCAAGTTTTTCCGCAAAAGCAGCGGAAAAACTTGCCAGTCTAGATGCAGCCTGATCAGAGTTTAAGAATCTGAAGTGCCTTCCAAAATCTGAGAGGGAGGGGGTGTGGAGCAGGCTTTTAGAAGCCTTAAAGGAGGGGCACTCTAATGTGGAAACTATAGAACCCAAACCACCAAAAAAGAAAGAAAATCAACCCTCTGGTGGTGGCACCTGATTTAGATGTTGAAAATGAACATGCGTCAGCCAGCCCGCTTTGGACCATTATTGAGCAGATACCATGGATGCACGTCCTCTGGACTGGTGGTGGAAGCATGAAGGGACATACAAATCTTTAGCACATCTGGCATGTAATATCAAAGGTTCCAAAGAGGCTGGAGAGAGGCTGTTCTCAGTAGTGACAGATGGCAGAACAAGGAGCAATGGGCTCAAGTTGCAGTGGGAGAGGTCCAGGTTGGATATTAGGAAAAACTATTTCACTAGGAGGGTGGTGAAGCACTGGAATGGGTTCCCTAGGGAAGTAGTGGAGTCTCCATCCCTAGAGGTTTTTAAGTCTCGGCTTGACAGGGCCCTGGCTGGGTTGATTTAGTTGGGATTGGTCCTGCCTTGGGCAGGGGGCTGGACTTGACCTTCTGAGGTCTCTTCCAGCTCTATGATTCTATGATCTGGCAATGGCAGCTACAACAGTGCCATGCAAATGCCTGTTCTCACTTTTAGGTGATGTTGTAAACAAGAAGCAGGCTGCATTACCTCCTGCAAATGTAACCAAATGTGTTTGTCTGAGTGATTGGCTGAACAGGAAGTAGGACTGAGTGGAGTTGTGGGCGCCAAAATTGTGTATTGTTTTATTTTTTGAATGCAGATTTTTGTACATAATTCTATATTGTAAGTTCAACTTTCACGATAAAGAGATTGCATTACACTGCTTATGTGAGGTGAATTGAAAAATACTCTTTCTTTTCTTTTTTACAGTGCAATATTTGCAATAAAAATAATAGTGAGCACGGTGCACTTTGTATTCCATGTTGCAATTGAAATCCACGTATTTGAAAGTGTAGAAGACATCAAAATACTTCAGTAACTGGTGTTCTATTGTGTGACAGCACAAGCGTGTGGTTAACCATGATAACTTTTTGAATCACTCGACAGCCGTAGTCACAAGTTGTTTGTCCCTGTTTTGTGGCCTCAGCCATCTTGTTTTCTTCCAGCTACCTGTGTCGGGCAGGCTCTGGGAACACAAAGGGATTATTCTGCTGGACTCTGAGGAGGAGCCCTGCCGCCTGCTGGAGGTCCCGTCTCCTTGGCTCACCTTGCCAAAGAAAGTGTTCTTTTGGGGGAAAAGTCCTTCCCAAGCTGCCTAGAAAGACAGCCTAGGCTCAGCTGTGGGTGGAACCATAAATACGGGTCCTCCAGCAGCTAGAAAGGCTGGGAACCAGACAGAAGCCAATCGGAGCCCAGCAGGCTGAATAAAAAGGGCTGGCTGCTTGCTAACGCTGCCTGTGGGCCGCTTTGTGGCAGGAGAGGCCTGGTGGCCCTCTGAGCTGGGTATGAATTTGCCGCTGTCGCATGCGGCCTGATTCCTGTGTAAGCTGCGCCGCTGACTCAGGCGGGCCTGGGACAGAGCCCTGCTGCTGGGCGCCATGGTGCTGACAGAGCTGATACAAACACCTGGGTCTTTGGCCAGCGCTTTAGAGAGAGACCGAAGACCCAGAAGCCAGCTGAGGTTCTGGTGTCTCCATGCTACTCGTGGGCCTACCGGCGGCTCTGGGAAATCGGAGGACTCTGCCTGAAGCTGGGGCCACGCTGCCGTGGCCTTGCTCGAACCCGCCTCCGGAAGGGCAGCGACTGACGGGGCGTTCACGGCTTGCGCCAGGCTCCGCTTGCTCCTTCTGAGAGGGGCTGGCACACTGCCCACTGAAGGCACCCCGGAGCTCTGTCCCATCACACACATGCCCTCCTGTGCATGCTCTACCATCTCGCCTTGTCCTCGTGGCTCTGGGAACGCCTACGCTTTGTCTGCCCTGGGAACAGCGGGCCTGGCCAGGGCCGATGTAATCACGCCCCACACGAGGCCCAAGGCGAGCAGGGGCCACATCCCCCGAGTGGAGGGGCACTGGCCGTGTGCGCTCTCTGGGCCCAGCCCCCGCTTTGGAGCGCGGCTGAAACCGGGCGGGGAAGAGCTCTGGTGTCTGAGCAAACCTCTGCCCTGGTCTGGCAAGTGGAGAGGGCAATAAACTCCAGTGAAGGGCCCTTTAACATGTGCTCCCGAGTGAAAATGGATGTGCTCTCCCTGCCCCATGGCCCCGGCATCCTCGCGGGGAAATCTCTTCCAGATATAGTCAAGAGCCGGGCTCCGGGAGCGCACGCCGCCGGCCACGGCTGTGTATATTCCCGGAGACGCGCTAGCACTGCAGCTAATTTATCTGCGTGTATTGTAAATATTTTCAGGAGATAGCAGCAAGGATTTCAAACACATGGCTCCGAGATCAGCACACAGCACAGCCAGTCTGAGGGGCACCTGTAACCCTTTCAGTGCTGCATCCCTCCTTCCCTCGCCACCGCAGAGCGAAGTCCCTGCGCCCCGGGGCTCCCCGCACCTCTGGGATGGGCAGGGACTGGCTGTTGCACGCTGATTCCTGCCTCTCTCCCCCCATTCCTGCCATCTTGCCCCATGCCTGGGGGAATGGGTGCTTAGGCGGACACCCGGCCAGCTACTGTGGGCAGGGTGAGGCTAGCCAGCCTTTGCCTGGAGTCACGCGGGGGCTCATGCAAGCAGAGGCCTGGCCTGGCCGCTGCCCAGAGGTGTGTTCTCTGGAGGGGGCTGCGTCTTGCAGCACAGTGGCCCTACCAGCCTGCTGATGTTTTGAGGGTTAAAAACTCTCCATTCAAAAAGCAGCCCCCCCCCGCCCCGCCCCGGTCCCTTTGCCGGCCAGCCTGCACTGCCTTCTGCCCTCTTCATTTCCCAGCAAGTCGCCCCACATGCTCTGTGCCTGGGATTCTGCACCATTAGCCCCTGGGTCCAGCCCCATATGTGTGGCAGCCCCCTGCTCCCAACGCCTGTCCTGGGGCCACTGGCTTCAGAGGAGCCAAACAAGCCAGGAGGCCCGACCTTTCCGGCCACAGCTGGGCTCCCCGGGCAGGGCTGGAGCAGGCGTTTGGAAGGGCCTGGCGAGGGGCTCGCAGGAGGGAGGAGGGAGCTGGGGGCGCGACGCAGGATCTTGCTAGGACTGGTGGTGATGGGGGACTCCAACTCTCCAGATATATGTTGGGAAAATAACACAGCGGGGCACAGACTATCCAATAAGTTCTTGGACTGCATTGGAGACAACTTCTTATTTCAGAAGGTTGGAAAAGCTACCGGGGGGAAGCTGTTCTAGATTTGATCCTAACAAATAGGGAGGAACTGGTTGAGAATTTGGAAGTGGGAGGCAGCTTGGGTGAAAGTGATCATGAAATCATTGAGTTCACAATTCTAAGGAAGGGTAGAAGGGAGAACAGCAAAATAGAGACAATGGATTTCGGGAAGGCGGATTTTGGTAAGCTCAGAGAGCTGATAGGTAAGGTCCCAAGGGAATCAAGACTGAGGGGAAAAACAACTGAGGAGAGTTGGCAGTTTTTCAAAGGGACATTGTTAAGGGCCCAAAAGCAAGCTATTCCACTGCGTCAGAAAGATAGAAAATATGGCAAAAGGCTGCCTTGGCTTAACCACGAGATCTTGCGTGATCTAAAAATAAAAAAGGAGTCATATAAAAAATGGAAAGTAGGACAAATTACAAAGGATGAATATAGGCAAACAGCACAGGAATGCAGGGGCAAGATTAGAAAGGCAAAGGCACAAAATGAGCTCAAACTAGCTACGGAATAAAGGGAAACAAGAAGACGTTTTATAAATACATTAGAAGCAAGAGGAAGACCAAGGACAGGGTAGGCCCACTGGTCAGTGAGGAGGAGAAACAGTAACAGGAAACTTGGAAATGGCAGAGATGCTCAATGACTTCTTTGTTTCGGTCTTCACCGAGAAGTCTGTAGGAATGCCTAACATAGTGAATGCTAGTGGGAAGGGGGGAGGTTTAGAAGATAAAATAAAAAAAGAACAAGTTAAAAATCACCTAGAAAAGTTAGCTGTCTGCAAGTCACCAGGGCCTGATGAAATGCATCCTAGAATACTCAAGGAGCTGATAGAGGAGGTATCTGAGCCTCTAGCTATCATCTTTGGAAAATCATGGGAGACAGGAGAGATTCCAGAAGACTGGAAAAGGGCAAATCTAGTGCCCATTTATAAAAAGAGAAATAAGAACAACCCAGGAAACTACAGACCAGCTAGTTTAACTTCTGTGCCAGGGAAGATAATGGAGCAAGTAATTAAGGAAATCATCTGTAAACACTTGGAAGGTGGCAAGGTGATAGGGAACAGCCAGCATGGATTTGTAAAGAATAAATCATGTCAAACCAATCTGATAGCTTTCTTTGATAGGATAATGAGTCTTGTGGATAAGGGAGAAGCGGTGGATGTGGTATACCTAGACTTTAGTAAGGCGTTTGATATGGTCTCGCATGATATTCTTATCAATAAACTAGGCAAATACAACTTAGATGGGGCTACTATAAGGTGGGTGCATAACTGGCTGGATAACTGTACTCAGAGAGTAGTTATTAATGGTTCACAATCCTGCTGGAACGGTATAATAAGTGGGGTTCTGCAGGGGTCTGTTTTGGGACCGGCTCTGTTCAATATCTTCATCAACAATTTAGATATTGGCATAGAAAGTACGCTTATTAAGTTTGCAGATGATACCAAGCTGGGAGGGGTTGTGACTGCTTTGGAGGATAGGGTCATAATTCAAAATGATCTGGACAAATTGGAGAAATGGTCTGAGGTTAAACAGGATGAAGTTTAATAAAGACAAATGCAAAGTGCTCCACTTAGGAAGGAACAATCAGTTTCACACATACAGAATGGGAAGCGACTATCTAAGAAGGAGTACTGCAGAAAGGGATCTAGGGGTTATAATGGACCACAAGTTGAATATGAGTCAGCAGTGTGATGCTGTTGCAAAAAAAGCAAACATGATTCTGGGATGCATTAACAGGTGTGTTGTGAGCAAGACACGAGAAGTCATTCTTCCGCTCTACTCTGTGCTGGTTAGGCCTCAGTTGGAGTATTGTGTCCAGTTCTGGGCACCGCATTTCAAGAAAGATGTGGAGAAATTGGAGAGGGTCCAGAGAAGAGCAACGAGAATGATTAAAGGTCTAGAGAACATGACCTATGAAGGAAGGCTGAAAGAATTGGGTTTGTTTAGTTTAGAAAAGAGAAGATTGAGGGGGGACATGATAGCAGTTTTCAGGTATCTAAAAGGGTGTCATAAGGAGGAGGGAGAAAACTTGTTCATCTTGGCCTCTGAGGGTAGAACAAGAAGCAATGGGGTTAAACTGCAGCCAGGGAGGTTTAGGTTGGACATTAGGAAAAAGTTCCTAACTGTCAGGGTAGTCAGACACTGGAATAAATTGCTCAGGGAGGTTGTGGACTGACCCGGGCATGTGCAGATCCCAGGGTGCTGTCAGTCCCGTGCACGGTCCGGAGAAGCACAAGTGAGTCCAGCTGCGGCTCCACCCCGCACTCAGGAGCAGGGACAGGGCTTCTCCTCCTCCCCAAGGCATCAGACGCAGCCCAGGCTCCCAGCGCCAATCGTACCCCCTCCCAGCCACTGCCCCCGCCCCCGCCAGGCTTCCATCCAGCGCCCAGCCAGAAATCCAGGAAATACTGGGCAGTGCACATTGCACGTCTCTGGTATTTTCTGGATATTTTTACCAGACAGAGGGCCAAAAACCGGGACTGTGCTGTAGAAAACCGGATACCTGGCAACCCTAGCCGTCGGGCGTGTCTGGTTCCACGGCCTGGTCTCTTCTGGAGAGCTGCATGCTGGCCCCCCGGCGTTCCAGGCCCAGGCGCTGTCCCGGTTCCAACACGGGTTAGATGTGCCCATTGGCTCAGGGCCAGCACGTGCAGCCCTCAGCCAGGGCTTCCCTCTCTCGCACGGGGTCAGGGAACATAAGAATGGCCGTACTGGGTCAGACCAAAGGTCCATCTAGCCCTGTAGCCTGTCTGCCGACAGTGGCCAGCACCAGGTGCCCCAGAGGGGATGGACTGAAGACAATGATCAAGCGATTTGTCTCCTGCCATCCCTCTCCAGCCTCTGACAAACAGAGGCCAAGGACACCATTCCTACCCGCTGGCTAATAGCCTTTTATGGACCTAACCTCCATGAAATTATCTAGTTTCTCTTTAAACTCTGTTCTAGTCCTAGCCTTCACAGCCTCCTCTGGCAAGGAGTTCCACAGATTGACTATGCGCTGTGTGAAGAAGAACTTTCTTTTATTGGTTTTAAACCTGCTACCCATTAATTTCATTTGGTGTCCTCTAGTTCTTATATTATGGGAACTAGTAAATAACTTTTCTTTATTCACCCTCTCCACACCACTCATGATTTTATAGACCGCTATCATATCCCCCCTCAGTCTCCTCTTTTCTAAACTGAAAAGTCCCAATCGCTTTAGCCTCTCTTCATATGGGACCCGTTCCAAACCCCTAATCATTTTAGTTGCCCTTTTCTGAACCCTTTCCAAGGCCAAAATATCTTTTTTGAGGTGAGGAGACCACATCTGTACACAGTATTCAAGATGTGGGCATCCCATAGTTTTATACAGGGGCCGGGGAGTGCATTCAGCACAGCCCTCGGCCAGGGCTTCCCTCTCGCACGGGGCCGGGGAGTGCACTCAGCACAGCCCTCGGCCAGGGCTTCCCTCTCGCACGGGGCCGGGGAGTGCACTCAGCGCAGCCCTCGGCCAGGGCTTCCCTCTCGCACGGGGCCGGGGAGTGCATTCAGCACAGCCCTCGGCCAGGGCTTCCCTCTCGCACGGGGCCGGGGAGTGCACTCAGCGCAGCCCTCGGCCAGGGCTTCCCTCTTGCACGGGGCTGGGGAGTGCACTCAGGGCAGCCCGAGGCCAGGGCTTCCCTCTTGCTGGGTTTTCGTGTTTGTTCAAGTGGAGCCCTCCAGGAAGGCATCAGCCCCGCGCCCCGTGGTGCAGAGACACAGCGTCCGCTGCCGTTCGTTGCCCGGCTCCACCAGGGCTCCTGTGCCACGCCCATCTGGCCACAACACCGAAGGGCAGCGCTCAGGACGGGCCGCGCTGTGGCGCGAGGGCTAACACGGATGCACGCAATTCGACCTCATTCGTGTCGGCCGAGAGCAGCACTTTACCTCTTCCAGGAGGAGTGCACGCCCAGGTGCTGCCCGCGGAACCCGCTCCTTCCATCCGCACGGTCCCCATGGAACAACGTGGCTGGTCGAGATCTCCAGGACATAAGCCCGGCGCCTGGCGCGGGGCAATAGCAGCGCGCGGGGCAGCCGACTGCACACGCCTCCTGCCGCCTGCTGCCTGGGAGATGAGCCGGGGCCTCGGCCTTGGGAAATGGGCTAAACTGACATGTCAGGGGTTAACGACCGAGCTTGGCTCATGGCTACACGCAGGCCCCTGGCACATGCAAGGAGCCAGCTAACCGGCGCCCCAGGCCCACGGCCGCCCTGCGTGTAACCGTCACTGCCGAGCTTCTCAGCGGTTACACGGCTACTGAATTCCGCGCATGTTAACATCCCTAGTCTGACCTCGGTCGCCATCTGCGGGGCGTTAATTCATTGTGCTGCTCAGCCCCCAGCCAGGGCTTCGGGCTTTAGCTCCTTCCCCGTCGGCCGCGCCACGCCCTCCAGACCCGGCAGTCTGATCTTCTTTTCCTTTCTCACCTTCTTGCCAGGTTTGCCACCAGGCCCTGGTTCCTGGCGTCCATGTCCGGGCCTGGGAGGTGCCCAGCACCCACCTAGGGGAAGCTGGAACTTGTTCAGACATGGGTTAAAACATCAGCCCGCGCCGTCCGGGCTCGGCGGCAGCGAGTGCATTTAGAGGTGATCCCTGGCTTTTGGAGGAGGGTGGCAAGGAACCAGAGGGCATTTGGATCAAGAAACAACTGGCTGCACAGGACCAACCCTGCCCGAGCACCCTGCAGCTTTGCTGGGACGTTAACCCCAGACCGTTACGGCCAGAGCCAGGCAAACCGAGGCGCAGCGCCCTAGCAGATGCAGCACTGAACGTGGACTCAGGAAATGTCTGTTCTGCCCCTGGAGTATCAGTCCTAGCCAGGCTCAGGCTGGTCATTTAGCGGAGACATCTCTGCCAGCTCCCCGTCCCCGGGGGCAGTCCCGGGGCGAGGCTGCAGCCTGCAGGGGGTTCAGCTCCTGTTGGACGTGCGGGGTTGAGAGAAGGAACCCTCCTGCTCAGCAGCGCACCGTGTTCTGTGACCCGCTCGCGTGGCGTTCCGACGGGTCGGTTCCCTTTAGCGCCTGTGCTCTGCTGCTCTGCATCTCGGGTAGGCATGTCCATTGGTGCCACTGGGTGCCACACTGAACTGGGCCAGACCAGACCCAGAACCGGGCTGGCAGAAGGAACAGCCCCAAGGGAAGGGCAATGGGGACGCCATCCACGGAGTCCCCCCGTCCAGATTTCAGAGCTCTAGCGGGAAGGGCAACGCTGCCGGTCTTCCTGCCATAGCGCGAGTCCTGGCTGGAGGCCAGGCTGAGACGGGTGCTCCCAGGGGGCTCTCCAGGGTGTTGTCCAGGCCAGAGAGAGGGGAAACTCAGCAGGTTGGCGCGAGGCGGGATCTAGAGGGGAGCCCTGGCGCTAAGCAGAGGGCAGGGCAGACGTGTACGGTAGGAAGAAGGGGGCTTGGACAGCACATGATGAGGCGGGAAGGAGGGGTCTGAGTGGCTTCGATTTCCCAACGGGGGGAGGGGCTCAACTGCAAGAACATCACTTGTATTGGTGGGAGTCTCCAGTGTTCCCGTTCTCTTGCTGGGGCTGTAGGGTGGATAAGTGAAGGCGCCAAGAGGGAGCGTAAGGAAAGCTCTCGCTGGCGCACCTGGGAAAGGCACTCGTGTGAGCCCGGAAAAGGGAGCCGGAGTCCAGTTCAACATGAAAAAGGCAACATTCAGCATTGTCTTGGGAAGCGGGTTTTCCCGCCCCTTGGGTTCATTCTGTTAGCTCACAGTGCAATGGCTACGGAGCAGCGATCTGCTGCACCTCCTGGCACCGGCCCAAGCGCAAAGCCATAAAATGAAGATGAAAGCACTCGAGCATGGAGCCCAACTGAATAAACAATAAAAGGCAAATGTCTTTGCAGCTTTATGCCTCTGCCCTTCCTCTCGGGAGGGTCAGTTGTTACTGTCCTCGCTCGCTCGCTCCTCTCCAGCTCCTTCGTGCTCTCGGGTCCCCAAGGCCTGGGGTGCTGCCCCGGGAGGCATCACAGACATCAGGGCCTTGGCTCTGCTGGCACCCCGGCAGACCCGGCGACATTGTGTTCACACAGCAACGGAGGAAGAGGCGATGGGGCGAATGTTTCTGTTCAGCCTCCTAGCGAGCGGCAAAGCTGGGACCGAAAGCTGGAAAAATCATTTGGAAGGGGAAAGCGCAGCTGCTCCTGCGAAACCTTAGCCTTGTTTTCTTTGGGGCTGGCTGCTGAAGCAGCAGGTCAGGGAGTGCACATCCATACGGCCACGCTGCGAGACGAGGAACTGTCCGTCAGGAGCGAGGGCCTGGCTGGACGCGCTATTGCTACACCAGTGTGTGCGGCCCGACGCAGCGGCGCTCGGCCTGCCAGCAGGGCGCTACAGCAAGCTCTCCGTGGCGAGAGGAACTACTGCAGCCCTTCTCTCCCTCTCTCCTTCAGATTCTCCACACGTCCGCGCCCACTTCCCCGCCGGGTCGCCTCCTTGGAGAAACAGGAAATCCGGGGCACCGGGGAGCGAGATGGCCGCTTCGTCCAGCCCTCGCTGGCTCCGTGGCAATAGGGTGTCCCTCCAGCAAATCTGTTCCTGGGCTGGGCCTCCCCTGGTGTTAGTCTGAGCTGGCCCAGCCTTTTCCTCGGGACTGTGTGAAGTGGTTCCCTGGCCTAGCACCCCTGGGGCCGGCCCGTGAGGCAAAGGCTGCTTTTCCCTGAGCACGCGGGTCTCCTGCAGCCTCAGCGCGGGCAGCTGCAAAGCCTCCAACCCAGCTAGTCCCAGGGGCGCTTTGCACCCCTCTTCTCTGCCCCAGCTGGGCTCCCGAGGGCCCTGCCTGCAGGGTGTGGCAGCCGCAGTCGGGCCCCGGAAGATCCCGGGGCCACGCAGCCCATCCCCCTTTCCCCGAGCGCCACGGGGCCGAGCCTGCGCCAAGGGGGTGGCTTTTTTCTCCGACCCTGCTGCCCAGCAGCCCCAGCGCCTCCCCTGCCCCAGGGTGACCAGCGCTCAGCACCAAACGGAGCCAGCTGGCCAGCCTGGCGCTGCCCTTCCCAAGCTGGGCTCTCCAGAGCCCAGAGCCTGAGCCGCAGTAGAATTAACATCGGCCCCGTTCTCCGTACCTGCAGAACATCTGGCAAAGGCTGTTTCTGAGCTTCCTCCCCCCGGCCTGTTCTAGACCCAGAACCTCTGCAGCAGCCGAGCCAGGCTCAGCTCCGGCCTGCGTGGACAGTCAGGTGCCTTGATGGTCCCCGACTGCTCTCTCTCATACTGGCTGCCAGCCCCCATCGGGGCCATTATAGCAGCATGCAGGGGCGTGCCGGGGGTGCCTCTCTTTCCTTACCCCAGCACTCGGAGCAGGGCCAGGAGCTGCTAGGCCAGCCCCAGGCCGCTGCACAACCAGCACACTGAGGCAGGGTCACAGCGGGGCTGAGCTGCCCAGGAGTTTGTCTTGTTTAGCGGTCTGGAGCATCTGCGCGGCTGGCGTCAGCCCGTGTAGCTCCAGCCAAGGCAGCAGGTGCCAAGTTACCCCAGCCCTGGCCTGCCTGCTTCGTTCCGCAAGGGAGCGAGGGGGAGGTCCGAAGAGATAAGTCTGGTTCAGGAGAGTGGATCCAAATGCCCCGGACATTCTGGAACATTTGGCTCTGGAGCCACTTGGACCAGCCTGTTGACGGAAGCAGCTTTGGTTGGGCCAGAGAGTCGAGCCGAGGGAACAGCTGAGCTCCTGTGGAGCTGACAGAGTTGCTGACCATCTGTGAAATTCACGGCTAGTCCGTAAGAAAGGCAGAGGCGGCTGGCCTGGCCTGGCCTGAAAAGTCCCTAAAATGAGATATTCTTGCCTATAAAAAATGGAAAAATGAGTAATTTGAAACCACAAGCAAATGTCTAACATTCCTAAGCAGTGACGCCCTCTGTTTGCCGCCGGCATTGTTCTCAATGAGCTGGAACTGTGGAAATGAATCTTTTCTCCGACCCCATTCGTTACCATCGAAAAAAGTCTGAGCAAAACCAAAGCTGCTCAGGAAGATGATTGAATGGAAGAACAACATGCGCACGTGGAAAGGAATCTGTCAGGCTTGCAGAAATTGATTTAAATGCTCCTTTAATGCAGCTGTAATCGTGATGAATAAGACCCAGCACTTACTGGGGCTTTAATTTTGGTTCAGCAAAGTGGGGGGCGGTTTTAGAAAGACGGCATCAGCGTGGCCCGAAAGCAGGTGGCCGGGGGACGTGCAGGGGAGCAGTAACCGGGGACCCAGGGCTCAGAGCCCCGGACGCACTCCTGCCCTCCGTCTGGCGGTCTCAGACCATGCGTGTAACATGCTGCAAGAACGTGGTTCCGCAAGGGAACCGCCCGCTGAGGACCCTGCTCGGCGGAAGGGAATTCCGGCTGCCTGCTTTGCGAGCTGACCTGTCTGCCGGGCACAACGGGGCTCCTGCACCGACCTGAAGTGCGATTGGCCATAGTGACTGGGCCCTGCCGAGGAGGTTCACGCTGCTGGCACTGAGGGGGTGGATATGCACCGAGAGAAACCGGGGAACAGCCGGCGTCAGTGTCCTCCAGGGGCACCGGCGGGAGGCGCTGGAGATGCAGACGCTGGATGCCGTTGGGACTCCTGAGCCTGGCACTGTGGGCGCCAGAGCCTGGCTCTGCTGGGGCCTAGCAAGCAGAGTGCGTCTCTCTAGCACTCCCTGGCTCGGGGCAGCATCGCTGTCCCTGCCATGCTGGAGGCCAGGCCTGGTGTCAGCTGGGCGCGAGGCCGGGGACCACGCGCAAAAGCCAGTGAAGCGGGGTGAGCGCCGAGGGTCGGGCCTTTCCCCGGCACCTGTGTACTCCTGGGCTAATCGCTGAGTCTCTCCCCATGAGTCCCGAGCTGCCCCTGGCTGGGCCACGCCCAGGGATCCGGAGGGGAGAGGGCAGCGGAGCAACGCCATTCAAAAGCAAAGTGCAGAGGCCCCTTGGCCGCCGCGCGATGGGGGCAGAACCCGCGTGTGAGACAGTGGAGAAGGGGAAGAGTCGCTGCCCCAAAGTGACTCCTCCTCCCTCTCCGAGCCCTGGGCCGGAGCAGCCCCTGGCCTGGCTTTCCCAGACTGGCTGCCCAGTGCAAGGAAGGGGGGGAGTAGGAGGGGGTCTGTCACGTTACTGGATTCTAAAGATCATTGCTGCACCCATGGGGGGGCGTTTGCCCCAAAAGTCTGCACAAAGGGGGTCATGTGAGATGCTGAAGGAAAGCTTCTGTTCTACCGATTCTGTATGTGCTGTTCATGTACTTGTACAATATCTGTGTGTGGCGTTAGAAACATGGACTCTGTGTTGATGCTGGAAAATTCTGTCTGAGACAGAGCAATGGGCAAGGAACGTTCAGCCAGTGGCTGTGCTAATTAGCAAGGAGACAATGAATCTCTGGGTGCCAATACACACCTGAGGGGTGTGACTGACACCTGCAGACCAGCCAGGGCTTAATGGCAGCCAGCATGTGACACAGAGACAGGTCGCTCGACCATGTGACCTGCTCTGGCCAGGAGGATGCCAGGAGAGGTGTATACGTGCCATGTGGCCCCTCCATCTGGTCTTCAGTTCAGCTCCTGATCCCAGATGCAGCCTTGCAGGGAACGACGAGCCGGGAAGAACCGTGGGCCCACCCTGACATAGGATGTGCACCAGAGATGTATAAGATAGCAGTTTCTAACATCTCTGCTACGAGCTTGTATCGAGAACTGGGAGATTCGGTGCATGTCATGTATTCTCCTTTGTAGTAAGTTGAGGGTCAGTAACATGGAGTCAGCAGGCCTAAATAGAGGCCTGTAACATGAAAACAGCAACAGGCCTGCAATCTAGTGAGCAAGACTTTGGTTCAGTAACAGGAGCCAAGAAGGAGGCCGTACTAATAACTGTGTGATTGTGTAAGTTAGGACACAGGGCGGCAACGAGAACAAACTGTAAGCCAAAGGAGTAACGGAACATCTTAGTAAGAAATGTCTTGGTACAAAGACTCCCTAAAAACTAATGCACATACCGACCTACGTTCAGGACCAGGTCGGAATTGACAGCATGAAGGATAGTAAGTGAGCCCCCCTTCCGTAAGGTGAGGGGTGGTATCTAGGCAACAGAGGGTGGCAACCCGCTACGTAAAGAAGTGATGTAAGTTGTTTGTACCTGTCTATAAAAGGACACCGCAAAGGGTGCTCTCCGGCCGACCTGGGGGGTGCACTAGGCGCCTGAACGGCAGGTGTCATTGCCTGAACTTACAGAACGCACAGTAGCTTAACTTTGACTAACTGCTGTTAATATCTGTTATACGGCAATAGGCCTGCCCGGTGTTGGTACCTTGTCAACGCGGGCCATAGTGCCCAATGGTGTAACACTGTACTGATCTCTGTTACCAACGGGTAGAGCTTCGCATTTGACAATAAACCTGCTCGATTGATTTCAAACCTTGCCTGCATCTGTCGTTTCTGGGGCCTCTCAGAGATCTCCTGTGTTGACCCGAGTGCACGGGGTCTAACACTCTAGATAAGGGAGCACCGATTGTTACGCACGCAGCCGAAAAGTTTATTTATCACCGACGGAGTAGAGGTCCTGTCAGGAGCGTGCCAGGATGACCCGGGCCAGACGACGCTGACACTGACAGTCCAGACCACCGAAGGTACCGAGGTACGAAAACACCGAGGTACGACATCCTTAACAACCTCACTCTCAGGCTTTTCTTCCTTCAGTAATAACCCTTTAGATGTTAGATTCTAAAGGACTGGCCCAGCGTGCTCTTGTGGGTAAGATCCAGAGTGTAAATTGATTGAGACCTGTGGCTGGTTTCTTGGGACCAGAAGAACCCGTTCAGGGTAGATGAGATTGGGTTCTAAACCCCTCACCTGTGTTAGGCCCGGGGCTGAGTGGGGCACAGGCAGAGCTGGGATGTCAGAGGAGTTTTGCTCGTGAGGCTTCAGGCTGGCCAGATTGGCAGCTGGAGTGCTCGGTGTGACTGGCTTGTGGCCTGTTTGAAGGTCTCCAGTCAGGGGCTGTAAGGAGCCCCGAGTTTGAGCAATTCGCCTTGAGTGGACACCCTCAGCGGTGCCCAGACCCGGCCCGGTCCGTCACAGGGTCTCTTTCCCAGACTGCCGCCTAAGCCGCAAGGACTTTGTCTGCCAGGGCCCACAGCTGCCACCACAGGGCCAAAGCCTCAGAAGCTGAACCTACCAGAGTGGGTCAGGTCAGCCCCAGGCCTTGTAAGCTGCTGGCCGTCTGTCTGTCCCTGTCCTCAGTAGTCAGAGCGTGTACAACCTCCCTGCCTCATCTGCACTCAGGAAAGCCCAGGGAAGTGCTGGACACGAGGGGACCAAGTGCTGCCTTCCTGGAGAGCGGAGGGAGAGGAAGCAGGAGCTGAGCGGTGTGTCACTGGTCCTTTGGAAGCAGAGGAACTTGGAATCCTGGGACGTTCGGGCAGAAGGGGCCGACGGTCACAGGGGCCATGCTCACTCGGTGGCCAGAAGGACTGGGGCTTTCAAGGGACTGTTTCGATTCTATACTAGGTTGGCAAAACCCTGGGAGTTACGAAGCCATGTGGTTATCTGGTGTTTAAGGAGTTAGAGTCACTGCTGGCTCTGGGTTAGCAGCTTCCCTGTTAACTTCCCTGACGTAGACTCCATGGTCTTGAGATGCCAAGGGGCATGACACTCTCCATTTTAGAGGTAGGGAAACTGAGGCACGGGGACTGGCCCAAGGTCACCCAATAGGACTGGCGGTGCCGGGAATAGACTGTAGGGCTCTGGGGTGCACAGTGTCGAGTGCACAGTGCAGCGGTGCAGCTGCGGAAAACATTTACTCCTTGGTCTCACCTTTATAACGGGCGCCTGGCACAAACTTTGAG
Source organism: Rafetus swinhoei (assembly GCA_019425775.1). NCBI lineage: Eukaryota > Metazoa > Chordata > Testudines > Trionychidae > Rafetus > Rafetus swinhoei. Next base: position 40,507,151 of record CM033443.1, on the reverse strand, counting down.
TCAGAGCTGGCGGTGGCTCCAAATACCCGAGCTCATCCTGGCTCTAGGGTAGCCCCGGAGCCTCTGCAGCTGCAAGTGTGGATTTGGGTTTCTTTCTGGATGCAAACTGGGCACCTGTCTGCCCAGGGCTGCCAGGGTGCTGGCTGGGTGCGGAGCACAGGCAGTGCCCGCCCTGCGCGCCAAGGCTGGCATGGCTCCCGGCTCCCACAGCAGCTGCTCATGGTGCCACTTGGCACGCGAAGGCTGGTGAAGGGCCCAGCCCGCAGGGCTCCCTTTGCTAATCACCAAGTGAGAGCAGACGAGGGTGGGAAGAGACCTGGGCAGGCATCTAGTCCAGCCCTGCTCCAAGCAGCGTGTAGCTGGCAAAGGCGCCGAGCATTGGCCCGGAGGCCAGGCCTGCAGGTGTGTGCTGGGAGCTGGCCGGCTGGGAACAGGGTGACTGGCGGGCAGCCAGGGATGTGAGGAATCCAGTGAGTCATGGAAAGCGCTTGGGAGCGGGGGCTGGGCACACACCTGCCGCAGGGACCCAGCCACGCGGGGGTGCAGGATGACGGGAAGCACGGTGCTGGGAGACACGCTGATGGGCAGCAGGCCCCTGGGGCATTCCTGGGCTCGGCTCCTGTGCTGCTGCTGCTTTGTTTGATCAGCATTAAGGAATCAAATGGAAAGGAAACAGCACAAACGAACGGGAATGTTCCGCTGGGAAAGGCAGGAGGAAGCTGCCGCAAGCCACGCCAGTCTCGTGCTGACGCCAGAGCGTCCCTCGTGAAACAGGTGCCACTTTGTGAGTGCACAGGGCCCCAGCCCCGGCAGACGTGCTGGGATCAGCCGGGTGTGATGTGGCCACTGGGACGCTGCAGCGGCCTCGCTGTGCTGACGTCTCTGGGCTATCAGGGCTTGGCTGAGGAGATCCAGGGGGTGATGGTGGTTTGTCCGGGCACAGCGGCTCGGGCGGGGGTGTGACTGCGAAGTGGGCACGGCGATTTGTGGAAATTGGAGGGTTTTCCTGACCCGTTTCTCTAGAAGAGAGTCCCCATCACCAAGCCCTTGGCGGAACGTTCCCCATCCTGACGGAAGCTCGCGCCCTGCTCTGCTCGGAAGCGATGCCAGGCGGGCCGGGGAACGCAGCGTGCGTGGTGTAAAGAAATCGCACCCCGAGACCTGGTGATGTGCGGGCAGAAGCTTTGATGGCCCGGCAGCCGGAACGAAAGTGGAGCACAGCAAGAAGGCAGGAGACCTGGGCTCTGCTCCCATGCTGGGTGACTGCATCAGGCATCAGTCAGAGCGCTCTGCCTCAGTTTCCCCCACAGTGAAATGGGAATGATGCTCTGGGATGGATGGAAAGGGCTTTGGCCGAGCTGATACTCCCCATGGCTTCTCTGAGCGTGGCCCTCTCCGTGCAGGCGACTCACCCTGTGTTCTGGGACTAGTGGGCAGCCTGCGGGCCACAGGCGGCCTTTTGGGATTCAAGATGTCCTGTTACCGCTGCCCAGGCGCGGGGCTGCCGGACTCGCCGCTTTCCCTCCATGCGGGGCTTTCTGACTCATGTTACTCGAGTGACACACAGCCAGGGCCCGTGAGGGGAGGTGGGTGCTGACTGCCCCTGCATTGACTGGGAGAGCCGGGCGCCCCCCTGCAGCCCGTCCCAGCGCTGCGACGGGTCCATCCGCCCCCCGCAGACTCCAGGTGCGACCGCGCAGGGAGCAAAACGCTCGCCCCCGGGAGCCCGCCATGGTCACGCCCGGCTTGCGGCCCCGAGATGGAGGAGGCCGCTCGTGCAGCCCACGCACTCGCCTCGGTGGCCCATGGCTGCTCTGGAAGGTGGCTTGCCCGGTGCCTCCTCTGGAGCCACCTTGCTGGTTCCACAGGGCCGCCTGGACACTGCTCCCCCCAGCTGAGGAGCTGGGGCAGCCCGTGTCCCCTGGGGCAATCTCACTCCACTGCTGTTCACATGGAGCCAGAGGGCTGCAGCAGCTCCCAGATCTCCCTGCCCCTCGCTCGCCTGGGCTCCGGCCCCGACCAGGCGTTTGCTGGGGCCCCGAGCGGATGTCAGACGGATGGGCTAGTGCCTCCACCCCCACAGCCTGCTGGCACAGCGCAGCTCCAGGTAGCACCAGGCTTTCTCTGGGGCTGCAGGAGCTCTTCCCCTTTCTCCTATCCCACCGGGCGCAGAGCAGGGCTGGCTGGGAGCTGATGCCTTTCCTGTCCTTGCGGAGGGAAACAGAGGCTGTAGCCAGCCCTCAATCTGGGAACAGCCTGTTAGGTTGGGGCGTGGTCACAACCTCACCCCCTTCCCAAGCATCTGCTTCTGGTGCAGTCGTGCCAGGCCAAACGCCACCAAAGGTGCTCACCAGGGGACTTGCACTGGCTACATGTGCAGCTGACTTGGGCAGATCAGCCGGGTCCTTTCAGCTCTGAGACGCGAACCCTGTGCCCATTGCTCCAGCAAAATGGGCAGGAACCTCTGGCAGGAGCCCCCCGGCAAGCAGAGCAACTGGGGAGCTCCAGCTGTGGTACACAAGCATGCTCCACCCCTGCCCCCAGCGGCCTGCGCCCCCCTTGTGCTCCAGGCCCCGGGATCCCCCGCTGCAGTGACCGCCCTTGTGCTGGGGTGGACAGAACAGCCGCAGGGAGCCCTGGGCTGAATCCCCTTTGCTCTGGGCCAGCCCCCCGGAAGCGCCAGCACGAGACTCCAGCGCGTCCTCTCCAGGTGTTGCCGCCTGGCATGGGGGGGCCGTCCAGCACCGCGCCGGCGCCGGCAGCTTCTCTGGGAGCTGAAAAGCCCAGCTGCCCCGAGCCGCAATTGGGGGTGGCAGGTGGGAGCCTCCTCTCCTAATTCTGGGAAACCAAATTAGAGGGGTGGAAAATCAGCGTTTCCTGCTGAGCGCTGGGCAGGCCAAAGCAGTTCCAGATGCCTGCCAGAGCCTCCCTCGGCCGGGCTCCCGTGTTCCCAGCCACGCTGGGCCAGGCCCCTGGGCAGCAGCAGCGAGCGCGCCTCGTGGGACAGCAGCCACGGCCGCTCGTCCTCCTGGGGCTTCCTAGCAGCTGTCCCATGGGTCCCAAGCTGCTCCTGCTTGGTGTAGGGAAACCCCGGCCCCCAGACTGCTCCAAGCTCACAGCCACCAGGGCACTGAGCTTCACGGGACTGCTGGGGCCACTCAGAGGGTTTGGAGCCGATGGGAGCGCGGTATGCAAATGCATTCCCAGGGAAAGTCTGGAACCCGTCGAGCGGGAGCGCCCGGCGCATCCGAAGCGGGCTGGGCCCACGGAGCCTCGTGCGGGGCCGGGCTCCTGGTTCTGGCCCTTCCCAGCCGGGCGGCTCGGGCTCGGGATCGGGCTCGGGCTCGGGGCGTGGCTGGCTCCCCCCCGGCCCTCCAGACTCCCGCGGCCCGGCCGAGCGCAGGGTAGAAACGCAGCCGGGCCCCCGCCCCCAGAGCCACTCGCGCGTGGGGCGGGCTGTCTCCTCCCGCGGCGCTTGTCTGCACGGCCCCCGCGCCCTGCCAAGCCGGCTGTGAATCAGCCCCCCCCGCCACGGCCCCGGGCCCCCCCGCCTGGCTTGCCCCGAGCCGGCAAAGCAGCGCAGCCCCGTGAGCACGGGCCAGCCCGCGCTGCAGCTACAGGGCACTAGCGCGAGTGGGGAGGGACGCCCCCCGTGTGCTGTGCCCCCCCCGATTCAGCGCTGCGGGCGCGACTCCCTGGCCGGCCCGCAAAGCGCTTTACCGGGCTGCGTGGCCCTCCCCGTCTGCGCGTGACAGCTGGGGAAACTGAGGCAGGGGGGAGGCCACACCCCATGAGAAAGACGAGACGAGAGCTGCGGCCTCTTGCCTCCCAGAGAAGGCGCGTGGAGGAGCCGACCCGCGGGCCCCGCCGGGCTGGGGCGGGGGCTGGGCTCGCCCCCTCCTTTGCGGCTGGCCCGGAGGAGCTCAGCTCGGCCTCCCGGACTGCGGCCGCTGCAGGCTGTAGCCCTGCCGGCGGCTCTGTGGGCAGCCGCGCACCTGCCCGGAGCAGGGGCCTTGGCTGACGCTCCTGGCAGCCGGAGCCCGCCGCCTCCTTCCCCTCCGCCCGCCCGACGGTTGTTTTCTTTCAAGGCGGGCCCGGCGCTGGCGGAGCTGAACGATTTCCTGCCCGAGCGCACGGCCCTTCCCCGGCCGTTCTCCAGCCTGCCCGGGACCCCGCTAGCAGCCCCGCCGCACTGACCGTGGGCGGCTCGGGCCCCTCTGGGCCTCAGTTTCCCCAGGAGACTCAAGCGTCAGCCCCATGGCAATCCCCGGCGGGAAGGGGGAGGCTTGTGCAAAGCAGCAGGATTTCGTGCTGGGAGCCGCGGTTCGCAGCCCGCGGGCACTTGCGGCCCGATGAGCGCGCGGCTGCGGCCCTGTGCCAGCTCCAGGGCCATACAGGCAGGCCAGAGAGCAGAGCGACCTGCCCTGAGCGCAGAGAGCCCACGGCCGGCTTGCCCCGCACTCCCCTTGGCTCTGCTGGCCTCGCGACAATCCTGCTCGTCACCGTTCTAAACAGCTGCCTTATGCCACCCCAGAGGTGGCTGCATTCTGCAGCGAGTGATGGGGACCCACCCCTGCTACTGCATCTGCACCTGGGCTTGAGTGTCAGCTGCTCTCTCGGCCCCGCCCCTCTGGCCGTAGCTAGTCCCTGCTGGAGAATGGCACTGACGCTGCTGGGCAGGAGCGGGTCCTAGCTGATGGAACTCCATGCCACAGGAGTTAGAGTCCATAGGCTGGGAGACAGGAGAGGGGCCAGGGGCTGCGGCCGAGTGGTATGGGAGGGAGCAGAAGGGGGCCAGAGTGGGGATGGGACTGGCCAGTGGGTAGCCAATGGCAAACAGGGAGGGGGCCGGGCAGTGGGGTGGCCAGGGCAGATCGGAGAGGGCTGGGGCTGCCCAGTGGGGTGGCCAGTGGCAGGGAGGAGGGGGAGGGCTGGGGCTGCCCAGTGGGGTGGCCAGTGGCAGGAGGAGGGGAGGGCTGGGGCTGCCCAGTGGGGTGGCCAGTGGCAGGGAGGAGCGGGGGAGGGCTGGGGCTGCCCAGTGGGGTGGCCAGTGGCAGGGAGGAGGGGGGGGAGGGCTGGGGCTGCCCATTGGGGTGGCCAGTGGTAGAGGGGCCGGGTGGGGCCCAGGAGACAATAGCTCTGTGTATTTGTGACCCACACAAGAAAACACTTGAGCCCCCAGAGGTCTCCAGCTCCCGGTCCGTCCGTGCCCCCTTCCCCACGCTTGGCCTGCCTGCCTCCCCCTCCCCCGGCCCGACTCGTGCGGCTCGCAGCAGCTTTGTTGGTTTAAGGGGCAGGTTCCCGCCTGCGAGCAGCGCCAGGGAGGTGTGGTGCTGCTCAGCCATTTCCTTTCCTGAAAGGGAGCCGAGAGCCGCCTGCTTCCCTGCCCGCGGCCTGGCTTCTCCGGGGCTGGGCCCGGGATTTTTCCGTTGCCTGTCAGCACAGTGGTAGCCACAGGCATTCGGCGGGGCCCAGCGAGCGAGAAACGCCCACGGGCAGCAGAGCCCGAATGGCTGCGAATCCCGCCCGCCAGCTGCCATGGGAGGGATGGGGAGCTGCTAAGCGAGGCCCCTCCAGGAGCGAGGCCGCGCTCCACCCTGGGGGGCCCGTGTGCACCGAGCAGGGGGCTCAGGCGCTGGTGGGCGGAGGGGCCAGCGCACGCTGCAGCCTGGTGCCTCAGCCCTTTGTGTGCCCATCGGAGCACGTGCCATCTGCTCCCAGCGCTGCAGCTGGGAGTCGCCGCTTCCCAAGCCCCGGGCGCCTCCCTCACCCCGCTGTGTCCCCGGCCTGCGGCCTGCCCGACTCCAGTGCCCGCCTGGGTCTCACCCTGGCCCCGGGCGCCTCCCTCAGCCCCGCTGTGTCCCCGGCCTGCGGCCTGCCCGACTCCAGTGCCCGCCTGGGTCTCACCCTGGCCCCGGGCGCCTCCCTCACCCCGCTGTGTCCCCGGCCTGCGGCCTGCCCGACTCCAGTGCCCGCCTGGGTCTCACCCTGGCCCCGGGCGCCTCCCTCACCCCGCTGTGTCCCCGGCCTGCGGCCTGCCTGACTCCAGTGCCCACCTGGGTCTCACCCTGGTGTCTTGCCATGGCCCCCAGGCACCTCTGCAAGCCTGGCACTAGCTGGGCCCATACCTGGGGCCTCGTGCCTGACGACACTGGGGTCATAGTGCAGCTTTCCTGAGCCCTGCACCTGCTGCCCCACTACCCCCCGAAGGCAACGGGCCCACCAGACGCCTGCCTGCCCTGTGACTGGCAGAGCCAACAGTGCTGCTGTGTGTGGGGGGGCACAGCCCCCTGAGTGCGATGCCCCCGCTGCTCAGTGCCCTTCCCTGGCCTGTGCCAAGGAGCCTGCAAACAACCCTGGCTATAGGGTTGCCAGATGGTTGAAACAAAGCAATACTGAACCCCCCCCCCCCCCCGCAAAAAAAAAGCCACCGGGAAAAAATTCTATTGAAGGGGGGGAAAAAAAGGGGGGGGGAGGAGACCAAAGTTGTTGAGCAAAAAAAAAAAAAAAAGGACTCCAAGACTTATTAAGCAATAAAATAAAACAGCATTAAAACAGCATGTCCCCTTTAAGAGTGAGTGCAGGGATAGGAACAGGGGTGCAGTTGAGCACCAAGACCTTGATCGTCAGCCATTTTGTGCCGGCAGCCTTGCAGAACGAGGTAATCATGAGGGTGGGGTCGGGGGGCTGGGGGTGTTGGAGGCCGGGTGCTGAATGTGTAGGGTTGCCAGGTGCCCGGCATTTTCGCCTCCTGGCTGGGGAAAAAATCAGAAAGTACCGGACATTTTAGGACATTTCAGGTGCCCGGTATTCTCTGAATTTTTTTACCGGACAGGAAGCGAAAATAGCGGACTGTCTGGGTGAACATCGGACACCTGGCAACCCTACCTGACTAGCCAGACAAAGAGCTGTGCCCATGAGAGTTACAGAGGGGAACAATGAAGTGACTGGCTCAAGGCCGCACAGGGAGTCTGTGTCGGAGGCACTTTGAGATCCTGGTTGTGTGTGACTGAAAAGCGAGTGTCTCCCTCAGTCCCCTGGCTCCAGGAGGTGGGGTTTGAGGACAACACCGAGCAGTGTGAGGCTGTGGATAAATCACAAGCCCTGCAGAGGCTGGTGCAGCCAGAGCCCGGGGGTGTGTTCTGGGCGCAGGGTGCGCGCAGGGGACACAGGGCAGAGTCTGCGCCTTGCTGCCACATCCCCCGGCGCCACGTCAGGGCAAAAATGCCCCATCCCCCTCTGCTCGCCTTTGCATCCACGTTGCCCTGGCGTGTGAGGGCGCGAGGGCACTAGCAGGCCCAGGCACTCCAAAGAGATCCGGGGGCTTGGCAGGAGCTGGAGCCACATGGCTGAGCTGTATCGGGCCGGGCCCTGGCAGAAGGGCTGAGGTTGGAAATGGTGGTGGGGTAAACTCCCCAGGCAGTGCCAGCTCAGGATCAGGGCCATGGTCACCCAGGGCACCAGCTGCTTCTGTTTCCTGTTGGCTCTCCCCAGACGCGGGTTCGAGTCCCCCCCGGACAGGCGCTTTCCCTGGCAAAGGACACGGGTGCCGGGCCAGAAAAGCCTCCAGCCCAGACACACCAGCCATTGCTGGCAGCCCTGCTCGGGGGCAGCTTTGGGCAGCCGGCTGCCTCTTCAGATGGCTCCTGCTGCCCCATCAGGTGTCAGAGCAGGCAGCGACCCCACAGCTGGCCCAGAGCCGTGCCCCTCCAAGCTAGGGATCTGCTCCGGGGGGTGAGCTGCTGCCTGGCTCCCATGGAGACGGAGAGTTTCCAGAGGCGTCTTTCTTGGGCACTCCCTGCCTTTCCGCCCAGGGGCTCTCTGGAGGCAGAGGACACGAGTGTTATTTCCAGTCTCCCTTCCCAGGGCTCTGGGATCTCTGGGGCGGAACCTCCCCTCTGGGGGAAGGGCCTTGCTCCCTTCCGCCGCCTTGCCGTGGCAGAACAGGCGTGAGATTCCCTGCTCGGCCCAGGGACGGACCCCTCGCCATGGCATTCTCTGCCTCCGTCAGCTCCTGTCCGCTGAAGAGCTCCAGGCTGGCGAGGAACCAGCGCTCCTGGTCTCCAGCTTGCTCTGCGCAGCCACATGGCAAGCATGTCCCGAGGGGCTGGAGTGGAAAACCGACGTGCAGAAGGATTCCCGATGCAAGGCCAGCCCCCGGGCACCGCCGCCCTCAGACCTTTTCATCAGGGCCGCCCGTGGCTGGCGCAAGGCCTTCCAGAAAGCCAGGCGAGCTGAGTGGGGATTGCCAGGCAAGAATTCTCTGCAGCTTGGCCAGGCGGGAGAATGCGGCTGGCGAGTCCCTGGATTTAGCCAGAAGAGATTATGGAGGAAGCCGCCCAGGCGATGGGGAAGCCCCGCTTCCAGGGGGCAGAGCCGGCCATTCTGCCTTCGTTGAAAGGAGGGGGACAGCCCAGGAGGGCCTCATTTGCATGTCAGTGATGGCCCCGCTCCCCGAAGACTTTGTTTTGAACCCGGGACTCAGCCCTGCGGGTGGGGCAGGACGGCCAGATTAGCCGGGGGTCCAGCCTGGCCGGGAACGTCTCCAAGGTGGAGCCCGAAGCTGCTGTTAGCTCTGCTTTCAGGAGAGACCCCTAGAAACCTGAGCCCGGCCTGCTTGGCACTCGTGTGCTCGCTCTCGCTCCACCACGCCTGAGGGCCTCCGAGGGAATGAGTGCCACAAGCCCGGAGGGGATTAGGAACATATGCCCCTTTGGCTTTGTGCTCCTAAATCCACTAGGCACTAGACATTCTCACTGGAATTAATTCTTAAAAGTCCCTTCTCAGCGAGGGCCAGGGCGGGAGCCCCTTACGCAAGCTGCGACGTACTGGCCCCACCCAGGCCCGCTGCACCGCGTGGCCGACTCGTGGCTCAGGCTGATGCCTGGATTCGAAGCCGCAGCATGACCCTGGGAGCCGTGCGCCGGCCCTCTGGGTGCCAGGCCCTTGTGTTTCGCTCGCTGCTTCCTGCAGCCGGCCCTGGAAGGGTTTCAAGGCCTCCAGGCTCCGGCTTTCCATGCCAAGGCCCCCCCTCCTGTGCCGCGCAGAGCCCCGCGGGGCCCCTCTCTGGGGGGGTCGCAGCCGGGGGGGTTGCAGCTCGCGGAGCGAAGAGGATCAAGCCCCCCGAGCGAGTCTGGTCGACGGGGTTTGCGGGCGGCAGCACAGCTGATGGCTGGCGGGTCTTTCTGGTCTGGTGGCAGCCTGCGTGACGCGAGTGTGGAAGTCCCAGCACGGCCCTCGTGGACCCCCCCCACCCGGTATTGTCGGCCCTTGTGGACCCCCCTCAGGTATTCTCGGCCCTTGTGGACCCCCCCCAGTATTGTCAGCCCTTGTTGACACCCCCGGTATTGTTGGCCCTTGTGGACACCCTCCCCAGGTATTGTCAGCTGTCATTGACACCCCCGCCGGTATTGTTGGCCCTCGTGGACCCCAGTATTGTCAGCCGTCATTGACACCCCGGTATTGTTGGCCCTTGTGGACCCCACTATTGTCAGCCGTCATTGACACACACCCCGGTATTGTCGGCCCTCGTGGACACCCCAGGTATTGTCAGCCGTCATTGACACCCCCAGTATTGTCGGCCTCGTGGACACCCCGGTATTGTCGGCCCTCGTGGACACCCCCTCAGGTATTGTCAGCCCGAGGACTGCCCCCAGCCCCGGTATTGTCGGCCCTTTTCACGCACGCAAGGAGCAGTGGAGCGGGGCTTCCCCCCCAGCCACAGCGGAGGTGTTGGCCCTAGCGCCCACTAGGAAGGGCCTCCCTCTGCATGGTGCCCAGGGTTGCAGCGTCTCTCAGGTGTGGCCCAGCAGCCCCTGCGGCAGCCCCCGCGCCAGGCCGCACCGCCCAGAGCAGGGAGCTGGGCCGTAGGCCGGGGCCGGGCTGCCATTGCCGCGGGCGTGCACGTCGGGCGCCAGGGGTCCGGGGTTAGGGGCTATGGGAGCCGTGACGAAATGCTCTAGATGCCACACACAGATCCCTGCTAACTCCCCACGCCGGGCAGCTCAGCTCACAGCGGACGGCCAGGGACGGAAGCCCACGGTGGGGAAGCCTGGGGTTGAGGGGTACTAGAGGGGGCCATGGCGAGCGCCCCAGGCCTGAAATTACAGCACATGGCAGAGATGTGGCCACGTGGCACAGCAAGAAGGGCTCTGAGCAGTGGTGAGGGCGCTATCCCAGAATGCCCTGGCCTGCCATGTGGGGGCGCTATCCCAGAATTCCTGGCCCGCCCCGTGGGGGCGCTATCCCAGAATGCCCTGGCCCACCCCGTGGGGGCGCTATCCCAGAATTCCTGGCCCACCCCGTGAGGGCGCTATCCCAGAATTCCCGGCCCGCCCCATGGGGGCGCTATCCCAGAATGCCCTGGCCCACCCCGTGGGGGCGCTATCCCAGAATTCCCGGCCCACCCGTGAGGGCGCTATCCCAGAATGCCCTGGCCCACCCCGTGGGGGCGCTATCCCAGAATTCCCGGCCCGCCCCGTGAGGGCGCTATCCCAGAATGCCCTGGCCCACCCCGTGGGGGCGCTATCCCAGAATTCCTGGCCCACCCCGTGAGGGCGCTATCCCAGAATTCCCGGCCCACCCATGAGGGCGCTATCCCAGAATTCCCGGCCCACCCTTGAGGGCGCTATCCCAGAATTCCCTGGCCCAGAGGCGGCGTCATGTCTGCAGCCATGGCTGGCAGGTTATGGGCACAGCGCCTCTGATGAACTCCTGGGTTCTGGCTGTTGATGCTGTGGCTCATTATTCACAAGCAGGGGCTGCCTGTGGGAAGCAGGAATTTTTCACTCGCAGGCAGCCCCGGGTGACTCCTGGACACCCTGGCTCGATGATTGATGGGCACCATGGCGTGGGCTAGACGAACCGTGTCCAGCGCATTGCAGACCAGCCTGGTCAGGAGCACCCGGCCCCCTGGTACCAGCCCCGGCTGCTGACAGATGGAGCATGGCCAGCGGATGAAGGTTGACAACTTCAGCCGCGGGGCCTGCTCCTCTGCCTCTCGCTGCTCCCCCGGGGGCGTGGGAGACGGAGCGTGTCCACTTGGTGAAGGACGTCATCTCCTGAGCGCGCAGGGTTCTCCCTGCATCTGTTCCAGCAGCGCCGGGCCGGCCCCTCCACTGCTGGGAATTACTGCAGCCCCCAGCCCCAGGGGAGCGGAGCCCGTTACGTCACCTGGGCAGCCGGCACGTTTCTCTCCAATGCCAGTAACCAGTCACCCCAGCTCCCGCCCGGGGGAGCAGCTCAACCTGCCGGCTGGTCCGCCCACGCGGCGACTGCTCACTGCGTCGCCGTGCCCCTGCAGCTCGGGAAGGGGGCTTCTGTGCTGGCCGCAAGGCCCTGGGCACAGGCTGCTCCTAACACGGGGACGGCGACCGCCCAGCCCTGCTGCAGGAGGCTGCGGCCCAGCGTATGGCGCAGACATGGCGTAAATACAGACCTACGCTCCCCCGCAGCCTGCAACCAAGCCTGCAGCCCTGACCCCGCTGCTGGGCCCCCGCAGGCTGCCTGACCCACAGCTCGCCGGCTGGTCCGGTGCTGGGCCTTCGCAGGCCTGACCCACAGCTCGCCGGCTGGTCCGGTGCTGCCCCCCCAGCCCTGACCCACAGCTCGCCGGCTGGTCCGGTGCTGTCCCCCCAGCCCTGATGCACAGCTCGCCGGCTTGTCCGGTGCTTACCCCTCCAACCCTGACCCACAGCTCGCCGGCTGGTCCGGTGCTTACCCCTCCAACCCTGACCCACAGCTCGCCGGCTTGTCCGGTGCTAACCCCTCCAACCCTGACCCACAGCTTGCCGGCTGGTCCGGTGCTGCCCCCCCAGCCCTGACCCACAGCTCGCCGGCTGGTCCGGTGCTGGGCCTTCGCAGGCCTGACCCACAGCTCGCCGGCTGGTCCGGTGCTGTCCCCCCAGCCCTGATGCACAGCTCGCCGGCTTGTCCGGTGCTTACCCCTCCAACCCTGACCCACAGCTCGCCGGCTGGTCCGGTGCTTACCCCTCCAACCCTGACCCACAGCTCGCCGGCTTGTCCGGTGCTAACCCCTCCAACCCTGACCCACAGCTTGCCGGCTGGTCCGGTGCTGCCCCCCCAGCCCTGACCCACAGCTCGCCGGCTGGTCCGGTGCTGGGCCTTCGCAGGCCTGACCCACAGCTCGCCGGCTGGTCCGGTGCTGCCCCCCCAGCCCTGACCCACAGCTCGCCGGCTGGTCCGGTGCTGCCCCCCCAGCCCTGACCCACAGCTCGCCGGCTGGTCCGGTGCTGTCCCCCCAGCCCTGACCCACAGCTCGCCGGCTGGTCCCGTGCTGCCCCCCCAGCTCTGGCAGCATGCACCCAACCCCTGGCCCTTGTGCCTGTCCTCGAGAGGCCGGGTGCGACCCTTGCTGTGCTCTCCAGCCCACAGCACAGTTGCTCTTGCACCCCGTTCGGCAAGCGCAGTGAAGGGTCCTTCCCCGGCCGGGCAGCCCTGCTGTCTGGTGCCTGCCTCTCGGGGGGTGTACTGCTCCGGCGGGGCAGCCCCAGGATTTGGCTTCGCTGCAGGGCTGCCAGGTGCGATGGCTGCTCCCCGCAGGGCCATGCACCGGCCGGGCCGTAGCCTGCGCGCTCCCTGGAGCAGCCTGGCCACGTCCGGCCCAGACCGTCGCCCCCACTCCCTGCCTGATCGGTCTCATGTTCCCGTCAGAGCCAGGCCCCAAATCAATGCCATGTGTCCGGAAATTGTGTGCAGCCTAATAACAATGGGCCAGGGCCATCCTCCCGCAGCGCTCAGCCGCGTCAGGCTGGAGAGAGGGCCCCACCTGGGGCCAAGCACCGCGCGAGCCCGACACCTCAGCGGCTGCCCTCGGGCCAGACGGGTGCCTGGAAGGGGAGACCCCCAGTGCCTCGGGGCCACCCGTGGCTTCATGCCGATGCAGTGGGGGCGGTCCTTGGGGTCACCTGGCCATGGCAAGCCCCGCCACACGGGGCTGCTGTTTGCAAGCAGTGACTGTCCCTGGCGCCACTGCTGGCTGGAGGTGCGCCGAAGAGGCATGGCCGTGGGATGACTGACCGGCTTTGCTCAGCGTCACAGTCCCAACCCCCCAGGAGCCTCTCGGGGGCCCCCGAGCAAGGGGAGGAGAGAAGTGGAGGCGTGAGGCCACGGGGAGAAGAGGGCAGAAGAAGAGCACTGCAAGGACAAGCTGCCTGCCAACGAGTTCAGCTCCAAAGTCCAGAGCGTTCCCTGCGGCCTGGCTCCCGGCCCTTCTGCCCTGGGCAGAGCTGTAGCAAGAGTTCTCAAGTCCCGCAGCCCCCCGAACTCGCCTGGAGTGGGGGTGTCCCAGCTTCAAACTCCATGTGACTTGTCCCCAGCGGTGCTTAGAGCACCAGGAAGCTCAGCAGAGTCCTGGCATCCCCTTGTCCCGCCAGCAGCGGGTGCCCGAGGCAGCTGCTTGCCGAGAGCCAATCACGAGGCGGAGGCGGGTGGGGAGCGGGTGGCGCGGGACGGAATCGTGAAGTCTGACATGTTGACATTTCCCAAGTAGCAGCCAGTCGCCCAACATCTGGCCGGGGATATTGCATCTTGCCTGAGAGCAACTCCAGATGTGCCAGAGTCCTTTTCTTCATTATTTTGTTTCTTTCTTTCATTCTTCCCCCCTCTCAGCCACTATTGACTCACTAAATCAAGGGCGACAGGCTTTTAACTCGCTGGAAAGAAAGAAAGGACTCAGTGGTGAGATGAAACGAATTCTCTGGAACCGAGCGAGCAGATGTGCGTTGTGGGAGTCGGAGGGGGAGCGAGGTGTGTGAGAGAGACACGCACACGCACAGGGGTACTTCTTACACCCAAGGGAAATCAGAAACATGCAGAAGGCCTGCGCTCCAGCAAGCCCCAACCCCTGGCCGCCCCAGGGAAACGGTGAAGGCCAAGCGAGGAGACTTTGGGGTCTGGAGGCAGAGGGAAAGGGACCCGTTCATGTCTTGCTGGGGCCATTGTGGTCCCCTCTCCAACGTAAGTGTGCCCAGCACTTACCCGCTAGCGGTGGCCCAGCACTGAGTTCAAAGGACGACGGGTAGGTGTGTGGCACTCTCTCAGTGACGGGGCGGCGGGGGAGACATGGCCAAAGCAAGAGGCGGGCGGGAAGGGTGTGGCAGAGCGGTGGCCACTGAGCCAGAGAAGAAAGATGGCCATGGAAGGGCGCGGTGAGGATGCGACGGACAGATCCAGGGCCACAGAAACGAGGCATTTTTGGGACATTCCCTGACTCCTCCTGACTTGCTGAACATAGCTCAGGATTCGCTGTTGGCACCATCGCAGAAGCACGAATTTCCATCCCACAGGAAGTGGAGTCGGACACGACGTCAGGCGCTAGGTGTCTGTGGGGACACCTGGCAGCTCTTCAGCAGACCTGCTCGTCCATCGCCTCTTTCTCCATGATTGGTGCCAGCCTTTGCCCGCTACGTTCACAAGTGTTTGAGCCAGGATAGGTGTCTGTGTCCCAAGCAACGCCGCTCCCCAGGACCGAGGGTTTCATATTCCTTGGGAACAGAGGCGTGTGCCTAACTCAGATGTGCCTTATGAAAATAGTGCATGGAACCTGTCATTGGCAAGCTTGTAAGCCCTGCTATTCTGTTTGTATGCATGCAGTATTCCTGCACCTGCAATCCGCACACGGGCTGGGGCTGGATTAGCACGGGGTTCAAGCCTATTTCCAGCCCATCAGGAACAACAGTGAAGAGGCCAGATAATAGCTCATTAGCAAGAGACTGTCGAGTGTGGGGAGAGCCGTCTTCCTGCCGACTTGCTACGGAGACGTGGGATCCGTCGCCTGATGCAGGAATCCATCTTGAATTTGGTACTTTTCCACGGGTTGGGGAATTGGACAAAGGCTTCCCGCCCCAGGGAAATTCCATATACGGGAAGTAAACAGTGATTGTCTTCAGCTGGCTTTCCAGACGGCCTCCCCACCCCGAGAGGATACACGGAAACACCTGGAAACCAAAGGACTGGAGCGCAGGGGTGGCGGGGAGCTGCTGGACCCGGGTCAGAAGGGACATCTCCGGCCCGAGAAGGACTTTCCCTGCAATAAGAACCAGGGTGAGAAATTGCGATTTGTAACAACTTCTCTTAGTGCATTAGGCTGAGCTGGCGGGTTTCTTTTATTTTGCTTAGTAACTTACTTTGGTCTGTCTGCTAGTACTTGCGACCGTTCAACCCTTCTGCTTTGAAATCCCTTTTGTTTACGAAGGAACCCAGTGTGAATAATTGCTACGTGGAGGGGGGCAACAGCTGCGCATCTCTCTCTTTCCCTGAAAAGGGGGGACCCTTGATGAGCTCGCTCTGTGCTGCGATGTGAGACGGATTTATCTGGGGCTCTGGGCCCACCGGGGCTGTGCACTGGGCCTTCCCAGAGCTGAGTGGATCTCGGTGTCTGTGCTGCTCCGCTGGGGGCTGTGACCCCCACTCTGGGCCTGGGCTGGGGGAGACCAGAGGGCCTGGCTCACAGGGCGGGGGTGGGGTGCCCCAGAGGGTTCGGTGGCGTTTTCAGTCCCAAGGGGATCTCTGTGACTGAACCTGTCACGTTCCCCGTCGTTGCCTCATGGACTGTTCCGGGCTGACAGGTCTGAGCCTGAGGAAACGCTTCAGGCTGAGGCTTGTTGAACTCCAATTCCTCGCCGTGCTCAGAGCCCAGCCTGCCATGTGCCCACCGGCAGCGTGGTCAGCGCGCGGGCTTTGCAGTGGCGCCTGTCGACCGGGGGCCCCGGGCCTTGGGACAGGCCCTGAGAGCCCTACAAGGGGCGTGAGTCCATCGACACCACATGAAATCGGCTTCATTGTGGAGAGCTGGATTCTGCCGCCTTCTGCCTTTGGGCAGGGCCTGGCTCTGCAAGCAGAGCGGCGCGAGCCGACAGAACGAGCCTCGAGGCGGGCGAGGGTGGGGAGAACCCGCTCTGACTGATTCGCCCCAGACCAGTGACCTCCCAGCCTTCGGGGGCAGCTCCCTGAGCAGCGCCAGGGGTGCTCGCGAGCCCTGAGAGCCCGGGTGCACCGTACGCTGTGCCACGTGGCCTCTCCAGAGACCTGCATCCGCTGGGGACTTGGGACCCCTTTGCTGGGCAGGCCCACCTGGAGAGGACCATGCCCCACGTGTGCAGGTGAGTATTGATGGAGGGAGGGCTCAGTATTCGGCACCCACCTTGAGAGACCTGGAGGAGCCCTGACTCCCTGAGGGTGGGTGCTTAGCGTCTGCTGAACACCTGGCCCTTGACAGTCTCTCGACCTGGGCTCCCACCAATGGAGGGACTCAAAATTAATAGCCACGTCTGAAAATGTGGGCCAAACTCCTGATTTCTCAGGAAAGGGGGAAAACAACTCAAACGAGCCAGAACTGGGTGGTTGAGATGCTGAAATTGAATGGGCCCTAAAGTCTGCATCGCTGAACCTCCGAGCGCGCGCCTGGGAGAGCTTTGGCCCGGCTAGCAACGCCTCCTGGGAGGCAGATGGGCAGGTCTGGCCTACGCCAACAAACCCACAAATGCAGCCCCCAGGCAAGTCCCCTACGATGATTCAGCAGGGCAATTTCACCCCTTCCCTTCCCGGGTGTGGAGTCTGGGGTGCTCCTGGCCACCCTCACTGGTGTCGGCCTCGGTGCGACTGCACCACTTGCACTCTTGGCGCTGCACCACTGCACGCTTACGCGGGGGGAGGCCGGCAGCTCCGAGGGCAGGCAGTGAGCGTGCGCTGGGTGTTAGTTAGCAGGCTGCTGGGTCCGTGCCCTGTCCCAACAGCTGCAGTGCAGGCACTGCACGTTTCGCCTGCGCTGAGAGCCCTGCTAATGCTGGATGGAAAATCGGCATTTTCCCGGAACCCCGCAGCTCTCGAAAGGCTGCAGCAGGCCCTTAGCTTGGTAGAACCGCCGCAGCTTGGTGAGAGTGAAGCAGTACGGTGCGTGGCCCTGCCCCCGGTCCCATCTGCGCCATTCCTGGGAATTCCAACGCCATGACGCCGCCCCTTCGCCATACCACGAAAGCTGGCTCACGCCTCACGTCCGTGTGACATATCGCCACGGCGCCGGGCAGCATGGGCGTTTGACGGCACACGGGCAGCGCTCTGCCTTCGCACCTGGGGGCTCGCGGCTCCCTCGCGATGAGGAACGGGGCTCAGAGGAAGCGTCCGCCTGGGAGACAGCAGCTGAGATTTATGGCTGGCGCCGAGGGTGCCAGCGCTAAGTCTGAGGGAGCCCTCAGAAGTCAGAGACTTGTGATTTCATCTCCCCCCTCTGCAGGCTGACTCTGCGAGCCACTCAAGGCTGGGAATTGACCCACCTTGGGGCAGGGGGCTACGGGGAAGGGGGCTTTGCACAGACTCTGCCAAGCAGCAAACCAGCCATTTCAGGGTCAGGGGTCTGTCCTGCTCAGCCTCCTCCATGTGGCTTTGGTGAGACCAAACCTGAGCCATTCGGCACCACGCGCACCGAGCTCCCGGGACCCTTCGTCCCTGTGTCCCAGAGCAGGCTCTGTGCTGCCACGTCGGCCGGGACGCAAGGAGCGGGAGGCGTGGACAGAGGGGAGCCTCGGTCCCATTGGGTGCGCTACACACCCCATTGGGTGAGCCAGGAGTGCGAGCTGGGCCTGCAATGCTGTGACGTAGTGGGGGTACCTGGCTGGTTCCTATGCTGGCTCTGTGGTAACCCCACTGGCTGACCCTAACCACGGCCCAGCGGCCCATTATGCAAAGAGGGTCTCTCAACCTGTCTGACCAGCTACCCCCAAGGGAGAGAGACAAAGGAAGGGGGAATGCTGCCCGGGCTGGGGGGCAGGGCTGGAAGAGAGTGGGTTAGTTTCTGTCTGGGATCATGGAGGAAGCAGCCTAAGCCAGGGGCTGGGATTTAGGGCCCAGTCTCCCCCAACTCAAGGGGGGCTGAGGCATCCTAGGCCTGCCCTGTAACCAGATTACATCTGTGCTGTGCTGTATCCTGGAGAAGCAATAAACTCCCTCCATTCTACGGGCTGGGGGAGTCTGTTCGTGCCATTACGGGGCTGCAGGAGTCAGGGGACCCCAACGCTTCGTCACAAATGCCCGTCCCACCCTGGCTCTTTCCCCAGGCTGGGCTGAGGCTGGAGCAACTTGCTGCCACTGCCAGAGCTCTCAGGATGGGTGGGTGCCAACTCTAGGGTCACCCACCCGGGCCAACTCTAGGGTTACCCCCCTGTGCTCAGCCCCTCCCGCCCCAAACACAAAGCACGTTCCCCTGCGCTCAGTGCCCCCAAACACAAAGCACATTCCCCGTGCTCAGCACCCGCCCTGTGCCCTGCGCCAGGCCTGCTTCCAGTGGGCCCTTTGCCAGGCACCGAAGCAGCCACGGACCCAAGTCTGGGGCCGGGAGGGGGTGGCATCGGCAGGGAGCAGCAGGAGCCGCAGGCAAAGTGCATCTCCTGGAAATAAGCCACGGACGCCGCGGGAATACACACCAGACTCGTGTTGTTAAATCACATTACCAATGAAACGCCAACGTCCAGCTCTTACATGGTGCACTAGGTGCCATCCCGCTGGTTACATTGTCAACAGCATTTCCCGGTCCAGAGCCTCCCTCCCGCTCGGTGGCTCCGTTGCATTGTGGAGCCAGGGGCAAGGCGTGTGGCTTGGAACCGGCAGGTGCCAAGCGGCCTGAGAAAAGGAAGCAGGGGTGGCGTTTCCTGCAGCGGACGCCCCCTGCACCGTACCACGTTGGATGCCCAGCTTGCCAGACCCCACGGCTGTCCACAATCTGCCCATCTCGCTGTACACGTCAATGCAAAGTAAAGGCACACAGCTGTGGGCTGAGTCGCCCAGCAGCCAAGG
This sequence comes from Rafetus swinhoei, assembly GCA_019425775.1. NCBI lineage: Eukaryota > Metazoa > Chordata > Testudines > Trionychidae > Rafetus > Rafetus swinhoei. The sequence continues at coordinate 40,488,344 of CM033443.1, read as the reverse complement.
GGCTTTAGATGCGCCTCTTTAATTAGCGCAGCACCTAACTCCCCTAGACAGCTTTGCAAACATCAGCTGTCAGATTTGCTTGCTCAGTAAAGGACCCTGGCGGGACGCGGCTCGTGGCCTGAGGTCGCCCACGGGCGCACCCGGCAGCTCGGGCGCCCCATGGTTGTGAAATCGACCCTTGCCCGGCCGGCTGGCAGGCAGCCCCAGCCCCACGCAGGGTGCACCTGCCATTTCGCACCCGTGTGCCACAGCGCTGCCTGGCAGAGCCCACGTGGTGGTCAGTGCATGGACACGTGAAAACTCCTCCACAGCACGGACCCGCCAGGAGCAGCCGTGCTCAGCGCGCACGGGGCCACCACAGGGCCCGCTCAGCAGCTCTGCGCTTCCTGCCAGTCGCACGCCGGCCTCTTTGAGAGGGGCTTTGCAGCACCACGTATGTGCACATGCACACACACACACACACAGACCTGCACGTGCACACACAGACCTGCACATGCACGTGCACACACACACACACACACACACACACACAGAGACCCACACACATATACAGACCTGTACGCACATGCACACACACAGACCTGCATGCGCACGCACACACACGCACACAAAGACTCGCACGCGCACACACACACACGCACATAGAGACCCGCATGCGCGCACACACAGACCTGCACATGCACACACACGCACAGAGACCCGCATGTGCACACACACAGACCCACACACACACGCATACAGATCCACGCACGCATGCACACAGAGACCCACACGTGCACATGCACACACAGCCCTGCATGCACATGCACACACACACAGAGATCCGCATGTGCACACACACACAGATCCACATGCACACACACTGACCCCCCCACATATATAGACCCCACACAGACCCACTCACAGACACACACATGCATGCACACAGACCCCCCAGACACACGCAGGCACACAGACCCCCAGGCGCACGCACACGCACACACACACACACACATACACACCAGCTCCCTACCCCAGGGGACATGCGGGTAACTGCACTGGACTGGCGCAAGTTGCACTGCTGTGAAATTGGCATGAAGAGCCCCGCCCACCACTCTGGGCTCTTCCCTTCCAGCTCTGCCAGGGGCCTACCCCGGGCCAGACCCAGCCCTCGCCCAGCTCTGCCAGCGCCCCAGCCCTCAGCAGCACTGCCGCGTAACCCCTCCCTGCTGCCCACTGCCACAGCTCCCCTGGCTTGCTGGGACCCTCCTGGCACATGCTCAGCTGGGCCGTTTGCTGCCCTCTGGGTACCTCCAACCCCCCGGACCCCTCTGTGCCCGTGACGTGGGCCGGTGTCAGCCCTACAGCACCAGTGCCTCTCAGCATAATCCCGGGTGTTTGCTTTGTGTTCTCAGTCCTGCCAGGGTTGGGGAAGCTCAGAGACACCCCGAGGACTCGAGCTTCCTGGGCCTGCACCTTGTGCCCCATTGACACCCCTGCAAACATTGGTCGAGTCCCATGGCTGCACGTCACACTCCCGTGGCCCAGATTACAGAATCCGGCCCCCACCGAACGAGGCCTGTTGCCTGCTTGCCCCCCAACACCCCATTGGCTGAGAGGGTACAGGGGGGCCTTTAGCAGTGAGCGTGGGGACGCCCGTCTGTGGGGGAATAACCCAACGGGCCTGATTCTCGCTGCTTTGCAGTGCTGGGCCTGGTGGACGTGCAGACACACGGGGCCGCTGGCAAATCGGGCCCCTCTGGGCTCTCCTCTGCTGCTGGCGCCGGCGGAATCTGTCGACGAGCCAGGACACAGGGCTCTGACCCCGACGCTCTCGCTCTCCCTTCGGGGAGGCCTGACGGAAGGGAGGGAGCTGGGACTGGAGGCCTTGGCTCAGGGCGGTCTCTGGGCTGTGCTAGGCCGGGGGGCAGACCCGAGGATCGGGGTGGTCTCTTCTGGCCTCAGACCCCAGGCCAGGCCTAGCTGCTACGGAAGGGAGGGGACTGATGCGCAAGCCAGTGCACACCACACTGCGCTGGGGCCGAGTGGAGAGCTACGGCCTTGCCCTCGGACCCGGGAGCAGGCCCGGCGTGGAAGGGGGATCAGAACCCAAGAAAGACGCTCAGGGGAGCCGACGGCCTCCCTGGGCCCCTGGGCACAGTGTGGGCGGCCCCTGCGCCACGCTCCTGGAAGGGGCGGGGCCCTGGTTGGAGGGGGTGGGGCCGGGGCCAGCCAGCCCTCAGCGCTGCCCGGAGCATGTGGCCCAGCACTCCAGCGGCGATTTAAAGGGGCCAGGGCTCTGGACACCACCGTTACCACAGCCGCGGCGGCAGCAGCGGGGAGCCCTGGACCCTTTGGAATCGCCAGGCCCCGGAGCAGTTGCCCCCCCCGGCGGCGAGCCAGGGGACGCCCACAGGAGTGGGGCTCGGCCCACGCGGCTGTTTGCTGACATTCTCTGAGCAACGGCGGACATGGCACCCCAGGCTCCCCTCCACTCCCGTCCCTTGAAGGGCGCGTTGCTCCTGGGTTACGTGTGGCTCCCGCTCAGGGCCACGCCCAGCCCGCGCCCAGGAACCCCTCGCCAGACGGGAGAGTCCGCGCCGCTCTCCGCCGAGTCCCTGGGGCGCGCCGGCCCCTCACGCTTTCAAACACTTCCCCTTCTTCTCCCGCCGCTGCAGTTTCCGCAGGCGCCGGGTCCAGGCATCCCGCCACTGGATGACCAGGCTGTTCTTGTCAGCCATTAGTCCTGGCCGGTCGGCAGGGTTTTCACTGACCCCCATGACCAGGTATTTCCTGCTGATTTGGATCTTGGGGCACTTGCAGGCCAGGTCCTTCATGTGGATCCACAGGAAGTTATCCCCGCGCTTCACGCGCTCGTCGCGGCACTTGTAGACTGAAAGGACGTTGACGGTGAACTTGGCCCAGTTGGCCACTGTCTCCATGTCTAAGACATTCACTTGGACAACTGGGGGAGAGACAAAGAGACGCTGAGAGCAGAGCAAGAGTCAGCAATGAACGCCCCCCCCCATTCTGGCAACAGGCCAACCTCCGCGGCTCAGCCTTTGCGGAGTTGCTGCCGCTCTGAGTGGGGACCCGGGAAGCACTCTGGCCCAAGTCTCTGCACCGTCGCCAGGGGCCAGTGCCCCAGGGTCTAGTCACGGCGTCTCACCACAGCTCTTGGTGACCTGGCGCTCGAGACGCTTGGGCTTTTCCCCTCCAGCGGTGGGGTTGAGACATGGCTTTGTGATGAGAGCCAAAGACGACCCAGAAAGGTGCCCAGTGAGACGAGGCTGGCTGCACCAGCATTCCCCACAGAAATGAAAAACACCCCCAACTTTTTGGAGTTTTGATGAAAAACCGGAAAATATAACATACAAACGCCCCAACCATTCTGCCAGCATGGCTCTCCCGAGCCTCTTGGAGCACCTGGCCCTTCCAGAGGGTGACTGGGACGGCCAAGCCCTCCGAAAAGGCAGCCCCAATCACACCTGCACGGCAGGAGGACTAGACGTGGCTTAATTGGCCTTTCCAGCCTGGCACCGCGAGTCAGAGACAGGCACCCTGCCTCGGGCTGTGATGCGGCCGGTGGGTCTGCGGGCCAAACAGCGTTTTATCTAGGCCCGGTGCACGAGGAAGGGGCAGGATGGCGGGAAACCAAAGGAAAGGCAGCGATTTGGCCTTGGAAGTCACGGGGCAGCAAAACGACTTGGAAGGCCTGAGCCTTCCATCACCGACCCTGGTGTTCACTGGGGTTAACCTGCACATCCACTAATGGGCTACGTGCCACTGCGCACCAGCACTGCCCTCGGCCATGGGCATCGGCCACGCCGGTCAGTCTCTGCGCCAAAGGATCAATGGACCCAGATCAGACATCACATAGACCTGTAGGAGACACTTTAACCTGCCTGGCCACTCAGCAATGGAGCTGAAAGTAGCCAGCCTCCTGCAAGGAACGTCAGACCCGGGTCCAGCCTCCTGCAAGGAACGTCAGACCCGGGTCCAGCCTCCTGCAAGGAACGTCGGACCCGGGTCCAGCCTCCTGCAAGGAACGTCAGACCCTCGTCCAGCCTCCTGCAAGGAACGTCAGACCCTGGTCCAGCCTCCTGCAAGGAACATCAGACCCGGGTCCAGCCTCCTGCAAGGAACGTCAGACCCGGGTCCAGCCTCCTGCAAGGAACATCAGACCCAGGTCCAGCCTCCTGCAAGGAACGTCAGACCCTCGTCCAGCCTCCTGCAGGGCGTCGAACCAGGTCAGCCTCCTGCAGGCGTCAGACCGGGTCAGCCTCCTGCAAGGCGTCAGACCTGGGGTCCAGCCTCCTGCAAGGAACGTCAGACCCAGGTCCAGCCTCCTGCAAGGAACGTCAGACCCGGGTCCAGCCTCCTGCACAGAACGTCAGACCGGGGTCCAAAGGGAGGCAGCTGAACTAGAATCCACTGGCAAATTCAGGATGATCCATTTAGGACTGAATAAGGCTCTCAGCTGGTTAACACACTACAAAGGCAATTTCCCTGCTCTGGATACTCACATCTCCTCCCCCGAATGCTGTGAATGAGCCGCTTCTGCCCAGAGTCCATGAGCTTCATTCATACCAGCACCCTCTTTCTTTTGTTGTCCTTATATAGACCCCGCCTGTGTACACTCCACTCCAGTTCGTCTGATGACGTGGGCGTTACCCAGGCCAGCTGGTGCTCCAATAAAGCTGTTAGTCTCTAAGGTGCCACAGGACTCCTAGCTAGTTTTGAGGTCAGTAGGGTTATGCCAGGGAACGCCTCAGGCCTCCCCAAGCAGACGCTTGGCTGGATGGGTGTGTGGGCGTTGCTGGCCCGGAACGTGCCCTCAGTGCCTAGCTCCGCCCCAGACAGCGGGTAGCCTGGAGCCCGTCACTTCCAATCTCTCTGTGCCTCAGTTCTCCATGGGGAATGGCGTTGCCCTGCCTCTCAGAGCTGCTGCCAGGGTAGAGTCAGGCATGTTTGCGGGGTGCCACATGGCCCACGAGAGGGAAGATCTGGGGTCTCCACACAAGAAGCAGCTGGACAGTCCCTGGAAATTAGCGGGTGCATTTCTCAACACCAGCGTGTCCCACCTTTCGGCTCCCCGTTACCAGGCTCTGCACGCACCCAGGAGCCTACTCCGGGCACCTGGAGCCCTCCCCGGAAAGTCCCGAGACGCTTAAACAGCTTCAAGTTGCAAGAGAGGGCTGGTTCTGGGGAGCTCCTCGGCCTGCCAGCTGGCCTGCACTCCACCTCCTGCCCCCCGACTCAGAGGCAGCCATGCCCTGGCTCACCCCGGCTATGCAGCTTCTCACGCGCAGCCAAGGCTGCCAGCGGCGGGCGAAGGACGGGGCTCGCTCGGGGCCTCCCTCTGCTCCCGCTCCCGCGTGGCCCCTACGCGCTGCCGGCATCCGGCGAGCCTGGCCCCCTTCCCGGGCGCGTCGCAGCAGCTTTGCCCAGGCCCCGCAGACAGCAGTCCGGGGAAAACGCTCGGGGGGTATCTGGTTGGCAGGGGGAGGGGAGGCCATGGGATGGGTTACAGGGCTTGGGCCCCGCCTGACAGCCCTGGAGACCACAGCGGGTACGAGACAGGCAGTGGCGGCACTAGACGTGTGGGGTGCTCGGGCACTGCTCTACACGGCCGGCCCCAGGGGTGAGCGCGCCCCGGACTCCAGGTGTATTCAGGGTAGGACCCTTCCCCTGAAGGGGCTGGAAAATTGCCCCCTGTGACGCGGGGGGGGGGGGGGGGGGCTGTCTGCTCTGTAACCCGGGCCCCCTGCGCTGTGCGATTCCCACTGACTCACCCACATGTGGATTGGCCCAGACACCTCGGCCCAGCCTGAGCAGGTAACAAGGCTCTTCCCCGGGGGCGAGACAAAGGGAGGGAGGCGGAGAGGAACACCTGGTTTGGGGGCAGGGTCGGAGAGCGAGGAGTTGCTGACTGGGAAACATGAAGGGAACAGCCTTAGCTGAGGGCTGAGGGTGTAGGGGTGACAATGGACCCCCTAACCCAAGGGGTCTGAGGCGTCCTGGCCCTGACTCCTGAAACCACGTCACATCTGTGCTGAGCTGTATCCCGGAGAAGCAATAAACCCCCCTGTTCTACTGGCTGGCGGAGTCTGTTCTGGCTGCTACGGGGCTGCATGATCGGGGGGATCCCCGACACACCGTCACTGGTGTCAGGGGTGGGATGCACTGCACCCCGTGGATGGAGCTTCCAGCAGAGAGTGACGAGGAGCAGTAGAAGGAAGGGGCTTGCAAGAGCCAGACGTGCTGGAGACAGAGCGAAGCGATTCCTGGGAGTCGTGGGCGCTGCAGCACTTGGTTGGTAAGTTCCCCCCGGGGCTCGGCGGGGAGATGGCCTACACCCGACTCGTGAAGGCAGACCTTGTGGGGCTGTGCAGAGAGAGAGGCCTGGCCGTGGGGAAAGCAACCAAGGCCCAGTTGATAGCCCGGCTGGAAGAGAATGACCCGTCCAGGGGCCTGGATCCCGGCAGCGGTTCGTCCAGGGCGGGGTCCATCCCGGCAGAGCTACGGTGGCTGGAGATCAAGCTGCGGATGAAGGAATTGGAAGTACAGGACCAAGAGAAGGAACGCCAGGATCGAGAGAGGCAGCGGCAGCATGAGCTGGCCATGGCGGAGCAGAGAAGCCAAGGGGCCCCGGCTGCGGTGAGTGGGGAGGACCCCAGGGGGCCCGGGGTGGCCAGACGCTTTGAGAAGCTCATGTTGGCCCAATGTAAAGACGGGGGGGACATGGACGGGTTCCTTAGCTCTTTTGAGTGGGCCTGTGAACTGCACCAGATTCCCCCAGCGGACTGGCTGCAAGAGCTCACCCCTTTGCTGGATCAGGAGGCCGCAGGGGAGCTCAACCAGCTGGAGGATCTGCAGCCGGGTGATTACGAATGGGTCAAAGAGGCCCTGCTGCACAAGTTCGGGCTGACCCCAGAGACGTACAGGAAGAAGTTCCGGGGGGTGCAGAAGGGGCCACGGGAGACCTATGTGGATCTGGCCTCCCGCCTGGCGCAATACTGCCGCAAGTGGGTGTGCGGGGCCGGAGCCCAGACCGCAGAGGGACTGCGTAAGCTGATCATGATGGAGCAGTTCTATGAAGCGTGACCGCCTAGCCTGAGGCTGTGGCTCAAGGACCGGAGTCCAGAGGACCGCCAGGAGGCCGGGAAGCTGGCGGACGAGTTCACGGACAGCCGGTCCGGGTGTGAACGGGAGTCCTGGAGAGAGAGGGAATCGCGCAGAGACCGGATCTCGGCTGAGCAATGGAGAGAGTCACCTACGAGGCGAGCCCAAGAGACAAGGACCAGACATCCGCGCCCCAGAGAACCAGCCCAAAAGGGCCTGCAGGACCCAACCTGCCATCGCTGCAGGCAAAGAGGCCACAAGAAGGCTCAGTGCACCAGGCACGAGGACAGGTCCCAGGACCTGGGACTTTCCAGGGTTAACTGGCTGGGGCTGGGGGAAGGGCAGGCTGCCCCAGAGGCAGGGGCCGGCAGGCAAACCTCCGCTCAGTGCACCTCCCCTGGGAGGTCTGACTCTCTGGAGGTGGATTTCTCCGTGTACCGGGTGGGGGCAGGGCGGCCCCTGCGGAGCGAGTGCCTCGTGCCCTGCAGGTGGATGGCAGGGCGGTGACGGGCTACTGGGACACGGGGGCGGAGGTGACGCTGGCCCGGCCCGAGGTCGTAGCCCCAGACCACATGGTACCTAACACTCGGCTGACCCTGAGGGGCGTAGACGGGACCCCGTTTAAGGTGCCCGTAGCCCGGGTGCATCTGAAATGGGAGGCTAAGGAGGGCCCCAGGGAAGTGGGGGTGCACCGGCACTTGCCTACGGAGATGCTGATGGGGGGTGACCTAGAGAAGTGGCCAGATGGACCCCACAGGGCCCTTGTCACCACCCGTAGCCAGAGCCAGTGAGGGGCAGGCAACCCGGACCCGGGGAAGGACTCCCTGCAGGGGACTCAGGGACCCATCCCAACAGACACGGGGCCCAGCAGGGCTACAGCCCTGGACCCAGGCAAGGGGGGGAACAGGTCCCGATCCCTGCCCCAGCTGCGGAATTCCAGGCAGAGGTGCAGGCAGACCCCTCCTTACAGATGCTGAGGGACCAGGCTGGCCTCGGCGCAGCTCAGCCCCTGGGGAGAGGTGGCCGGGAAAGATTCCTGTGGGAGCGGGGATTCCTGTACCGGGAATGGCTCCTCCCGGGAAGGTGGGGACGTGGGGGGGTCCAGCGGCAGCTGGTCATCCCCCAAAAGTATCGCTGCGAGCTGCTGTATCTGGCCCATGGCGTCCCATTCGCGGGGCACAAGGGGATCCGGCGCACCCGGCTGAGGCTGCTCCAACACTTCTACTGGCCGGGGGTATTTGCGGCCGTGCAGCGGTACTGCCGGTCCTGCGACTCCTGCCAGAGGGTGGGGAAGGCCCAAGATGGGAGGAAAGTTGCTTTGAGGCTCCTACTAATTGTAGAGGAGCCGTCCCGGAAGGCAGCATTAGAGGTAGTGGGGCCTGTCGGCCAGGTGACCCAGACGGGGAACAAATACATCCTGGTAGCTATGGATACGGCCACCCACTGCCCCGAGGCCGTGGCTCTGCCCTCTAGCAAGGCAGACACGGTGGCAGACGCACTGCTGGCCCTTTTCAGCAGGGTGGGGTTCCCCCAGGAGGTCCTCACGGAGCAGGGATCCCACTTCATGTCGGCCCCACTCCGGTGCTTGTGGGAGACGCACGGGGCCCAGCTCACCTGGGCCCCAGAGTATGGCGCCCGGCCCAGCAGGCTGGTGAGCAGGTTCCAGGGGACCCTGAAGCAGATGCTGGAGGCCTTTATGCACCGGCACCCGCAGGACTGGGAAAAGTACCTGCCCCACCTGCTGTCTGCACAGGGGGAGGCACCCCGAGGGTCTGCCAGGTTCTCCCCGACAGAGCCAGGGTGCAGAAGGGGGAAGGACCCCTGGGCTTGCTGAGAGAGTTATGGGAGGGGGAGACCTCCCTGGATGGAGCGTCAGGGGTGGAGGACGTCCTGGCTTTCCGGGAAAGGCTCGCTGAGCTCGTGGCCCTGGCCAGAGAGACCCTGGGCAGAGCTCAAGGGCAGTGGAAGGGCTGGTACGGCCACAGAGAATGGAATCGTGCCAGCCCCCTAAAAGCCGTGCAACAGCCGGACAGGGGGGAGCCGGCTCCTGCAGGGCAGCGCCGTGGCCGGCCCAAGCCAAGGGGAGCGCCAATGTCACCGCTGCAGCTTTCCCGGGCAGGGGGCCCGAACTTCCCCAGGTCACAAGCGGAGTGACCCTGCTCAGTTCGCTCTCGGAGGGGGGAGAGATGTGCCGTAGTGGGGGGCTGTCTGCTCTGTGACCCGGGGGCCCCCTGCTCTGGGCTGTGCGATTCCCACTGACTCACCCACGTGTGGATTGGCCCAGACACCTAGGCCCGGCCTGAGCAGATAACAAGGCTCTTTCCCAGGGGTGGGGGGGCGAGACAAAGGGAGGGAGGCGGAGACGAACACCTGGTTTGGGGGCAGGGTCGGAGAGCGAGGAGTTGCTGGCTGGGAAACATGAAGGAAACAGCCTAAGCTGAGGGCTGAGGGTCTAGGGGTGACAATGGACCCCCCTAACCCAAGGGGGCTGAGGCGTCCTGGCCCTGACTCCTGGAGCCACATCACGTCTGTGCTGGGCTGTGTCCTGGAGAAGCAATAAACCCCCCTGTTCTACCGGCTGGTGGAGCCTGTTCTTGCTGCTCCGGGGCTGCAGGATCAGGGGGATCCCGACGCGCCGTCAAACCCCCCTCCATGAAATTCACTTAAATCGGAGTCAGTTAGCCCTGCCCTGACTGTGGATGCAAATCGGATCCTCAAAACACCCACGGCCGGGGTTCCCGCCTGCACCGGAGACGGCACCTTTCCGTCCTGGCACCTTCCCAGCAGAGTGCGGGGGGGGGGGGGGGGGGCGCGAGGGAGGGCAGGGGACGTGGACACCCACTCACCCCTGGTGGGGGCCTCCCGACCATCAACTGACCACCAGACAGCACTGCCCTGTGGCCACCGTGGGCCCTGGAGGCCCCTCTGGGAGGGCCGGCTCTCTGGCTAGACTGAGGCCCAATGGGCGAGGCTCAGGGGGGAGCACGGGAGAGCGGCCGGTGGAGGCAGCTGAGGCACTTGGACAGAGCGGGGCCGGGCCGCCGAGGCTGCAGGTGTCCCCTGGCCCCTCCCCTGATGCTTCCCTGCGCGCTGACTCACCATAATCCTTCTTGCAGTACTTCTTCATGCTGACCTTGTAGTTGCCCTTGGCTGGCTTGCAGTAGGAGTCGCAATCTGCAGGGAAGGGCCAGAGACATGTCAGCACTCGGGGCTTCCAACAGACCCTGCCCCTGCCAGCCCAGCCCCGAGGCGCTTGCACCTCCCCGCGGCTGCACCGCGCCCCCAGCCAGCCGGGGCAGAGGCCAAGCTCCCGTCCCCCAGCGGCGTTCAGACACGCGCAGAGCTCAGCTCATGGAGCCGCTTCGACATCAGCTGAGCTCGCTCGGCGCCCGGGGGCTGTGGCCCTTAGCACGGCAGCGCGCAAGAGATGGTGAGAGACGCGGCGAGGCGCAGACTGGCGCTGCCTGTGGGGTGTTTGCCCCGCTGCTTGCACACTGCACGCTGAGCCGGCCCCGTGCAAGAGCACCTGCACACGCTTTGCACAACACACATGGGCAAGGGCGAAACGGTGTCCCGAGCTGGGATTGAAACACCCAGCGGAGCTCCAGAGGCAGAAGATGGCCCCAGGTGGCCCCAGGGGGCCCCAGGCGGCTGGTGCAGGAAAGCCGAAGCTTCTTGCCTCTCCAGAGCTGGACTGGGCGACTCTGGCTTCTGCGAGCAGAATAAAGGAGCTGGGAGAGTGGCTCACAGAGGCCACACGTCCAGCTGGCGTAAAGCAGCACAGCCCCATCAGAGCCCACCCTGCCAGACTGCGCTGCACCAGCTGAGATCCCGGCCCCACGCCACTTAGCAGGGGCTGGAGAGTCTGCAAGAGGGAGCTGGACCCACTGCGCCAACTCCTGGGAGCCCCTGAAGTGGGAGGGGCTACAGCAGAGGGTGCTGGCCCAGACAGAGCCCTTGCCGGTGCCGTCGGGAAAGGGGCGGCCCGTGCGGCGGAGCGGGGTCAAGCTTCCTCCCAGGCGCAAGAGGCCGGGCGCAGGACAGCACTGCACGCCAGGCCCTGGAGCAGCAGCTCGAGGGAGGGGCCACACAAAGGGAGAGATGGGGAAATGGAGGCAGGCACCCGCAGGGAGGGGCACACGGAGGAGGAGGACACACAGAGCAGGCTCCCTGGTACGTCTGACCAGGTTCGTGCCGGCAGCGCCGGGGCCTGCCCTGAGTAGCCTGCGCCCCGCCCAGCAGGGGCACGTGGCCAGGGAGGTGCCCCGTGTGGCGCTGCAGCATCATGCCACGTCTTGGCCCGATCCGCTCCCCTGCCACGGCCGTCCACGGGCCGGGGCGCAGGCTGTGCGCCAGCCTTTGCCTGGCTGGTGCTGGGAGGCCCCGCTGTGCACAGAGAGCAGGGCTGCTGGGCACCTGGCTCCCCAATGGCTCTGACCGCAGGGGCTCCCGGCGCCCACCAGCCTCTGAACAGCTCAGCTCTGCTGGGGCTGCTCCTGCGCCATCCCGCTTCCTTTCTTCCCGCCCCGGCCAGCTTGGCTCCGCCCCCTCGAGCGCCCCTGCAGCTCTTTGTCCGCGGGCTGCGGGGGCGCGGAGTGAAAGGGGCACCCCAGGCCGGGCTCCCAGTGCCAGCTTCCCGGGACAAAGGGAGCAACCGGGGCCTGCTGCTCCTGCCCCTCCGCCCTGCTCCCTTTTCTCGGGGCCTTCGTGCTGCCTGCCCCTCCTTTGTCACTGCTCCCCGCAGCCCAGCACGGCGCCGATGCCCAGCGGAGGGGAGGAGTACTGCCCTCCAGCCAGGCTTGGCCTGCCCACCCCGCCGGGCCGGGGGTGCCCGGGGCTGCGGGGCTGGGCCTGCTTTGCTTTGGGAAGCAGAGTCTGGCAGGTTCCCCTCTCCCTCTCCGGGGCGACGCTGGTGCTGACAGAGGGTGCTCAGCTGCCCGTCCCGACGCATCAGTCCCTTGCTGTATTAACAGACCAAGCCCCACCCTGCGGCAGCCCCGCCACCGGCCCCGCCACCAGGGCTCCAGGCACGGCTGGAGAGAGCGAGAGCAGGGCTCGCTCTCCACGGCCCCGGCTGCGTCCACGGCCCCCGGACAAGGGGGTTTGTGGAGGTGGCTGCTTCGCCTCCACAGGCCCCGGAGCAAATCTTCAATCACTACGACCAAGCCTGTCTGCAGACGGACGCTTGCGAGCTTCTTGGCAAGGCTCGCCAGTTGGGAAGTCCTGGCTTCCCCCACAGGAGTTACTTCGGGCCTGCGGACTCCAGCCATTTGGTTGCGTTTATGGCAGGGCCACTCCGAAAATGGATTGTCCAGGCCACAAAATCTTTGAAGAGCCTGAAATAGGTTCCCCGCCCCCCCCCAAAAAAAAAATCAAGAGGAAAAGCCAAAATGTCACAACTTTTCCCCAAACAAAATTCTAATTCCCTACTCAACCCAACCGTTGTAATTCTGACCATTTATTATTTCCCCTACAGGATTTAATATAAACTAAAGTCAATTGCAAAACAAAACATCTGGAGGGTCTGACATTTTTGAGATGTGTTTCCACCAAAACTGACAAGCGTCTGAGAAAAACTTCACCGGGCCCCACGATGGCTTGTCTCAAGGGCAAATGATGTTGAGGAAAAGTTGGTGCCCAGCTCCAGTGTAAGCTACTGGGAGTTACCAGCGGCCCCAGCTTCTCCGGAGCATCCCGGCTGCTTTGCACCGCGCTGCCTCCAAGCCAGGTCTGTACTGACCCCGGGAAGCTCCCCTGCCCTGCTGCTGAGGCTGAACCAGAGAGCGGCTCTGAGCCCTCGCTGCGGGAGGCTCCTCCGTGGGCTAAGCTGGGTGCTTGGACCCAGGCACCGACTCGCTGGTGGCGCAGACCTCGCGTTCCACCTGTCCCGGGGCCCCAGGGCAGGGGGCAGAGGCGAGGGAATGCAAAGGAGGTGCAGGCATGGCCAGGTGTTAGTCTGAGCACAGAGACCTACCTCTGCACCAGCCTCTCTCCCAGTGGTGGGGGACGGGCACTGACAACCAGGTGTCGCCAACCCCACAGGGCATCAGGCGGCACAACTGGCCCCGGGGGCGCCTGTGACGAGCGGCAAGTTGCCAACAGCCCTCCCTGCAGGCAGCCCCGTGCTGAGAGTGGGGGCGAGGGGCACGTGGCGCCCAGCTGGGGGGAGGGCGGGGGAGGCAGCACAAGGCTGGTAGTGGAGGGGCGCTGCAGAAGCAGAGGTCAAACCAGTGTGCAGCCAGGAGCTCTGGCCAGAGGAAGGGCCCAAGTCTGAGCCTTGGGTATAGCAATAACGCTTTTAAAGGCCACGAGCTGCGAGCTGAGCTCCTCTTTCTAGGGATTGGGGGGCTGCTCTTGACAAAACCAGGAGGGTTTCAGAGGAAGAAGCGGCTCTTTAAACCACTGGCAAGTATTGCCAGCACTGCGGCTTGCCAACGCCATCAAGATTTCCCCCATTCTGGTCCCAGGCCCCCCGCACGCAGGCTGCCAGGAGCTCAGGGGCTGCAGGAACCAGCTGGCAGCGCGGGGCAGAGGCTGCAGGTGGGACGGGAGCGAGAGGAGGCAGCGCGACGGGGGAGTGGGTGGAGCAGACAGCGGATAGTTTGCAACACACCAAGGGGCAGGTTTCTAAGGCTCGTTCGGGAGCCAGAGATGCAGATGGGCCCCACTGGCATTTCCAGAGTGCCCAGGTGCCCAGCTGCCTGGAATCCCATTTGGCTCCGACCTGCATCTCTAGGCTGCATCTGGCGCCAGGTGCCGGGGTCCCACGGGCAGAGGCCGGGGTAGTGGCACACGTGGAAATGGGCCGTGGCCTGTGGAAGGTTTTCCCAGTGTCCCCACTGGTGGGAGCAGTGAGGAGCAGGAGGCCAGAGAGATGGGATGCTCTGGGGGCACCCAGGTAAGGCCCAGGCAGCCAGCACTCGGTCCTGCTGCCCACGGCTGCTGGGCCCCCAAAGCAAAGGCAGGGCCAGCTGCACCAGAAATGGAGTGGAGGGGAGGGGGCTGATTAACTCACTGGGCGCTAACCCAGCTCAGCCTTGCCCAGAGGTGGGGCACATGCACTAACTGCTGCTCTCCCCCAGCTGGCCAGGCCTCGCCTCCAGGTAACAGGGCTGGCCTGGAGACAGAGGGGGGAGGGCAAGTGACGAGGGGAGGCAGGAATCCGAGTCTGGGGCAGCCAAGGACTAGGGTTGCCAGATGGTTGAAACCAAATAACCAAAACCAACACAACAAAAAACACCTGGAAAAATTCTGTTGAAGGGGAAAAAGGGGGGGTGGGGGGCGGTGGGAGACCAAAGTTGTTGAACAACAACAAAAAAAAAAATTAAAAGAAAACAGCATGTCCCCTTTAAGAGTGAGTGCAGGGATAGGAACCGGGGAGCAGTTGAGCACCAAGACCCAGGGGAAGCATTGCTTCCCCTTGGTCTTTTGCCGGCAGCCTTGGGGAACCAGGTAAACATGGGGGCTGGGGTCGGGAGGCTGGGGGTGTTGGGGACCACGGAGGTTTGGGGGGGAGGCCGGTTGCTGAGTGTTTGTAGGGTTGCCAGGAGCCTGGCATTTTTGCCTCCTGTCCAGGGAAAAAATCAGAAAGTACCGGACATTTTAGGACATTTTAGGTGTCTGGTATTCTCTGAATTTTTTATCGGACAGGAGCCGAAAATAGCGGACTGTCTGGGTGAACACCGGACACCTGGCAACCCTACCCAGGACCTGGGGTGACAGGCGGGAGGTAAAAGCCAGCGAATAAGCCTAACACGAAGCACACAGGGAACGTCTTCCCTCCCGTGCAGCCTCCCTGCGCAGTCCTGGGGTGGGGGGAGGGGGTAGGAGAGAGAGAACGACCGACCGACCGAACGGGCTGCTCTGGATTTACGGTCGTGATTAATATAATAAAAATGTGACTATGAAAGGCCGGGAGCAGTCTCTGGAATTAACGATTTCAGCTGGTTTTAGCCTCTCTTTGTGCCCAGGAACATTCCTAGAATAGAACATTCATTTCTGCTTCAATTTATGTAAGAAATAAAAGCCAACCCCCCAAACCAGGAACCCTCCCTTCTGCTCCTCCCCCTTCCACCACGTGGCCCTGAGCCTTGGCTGCACTCGAACCGTTCGATCCTGTTCTGGTCGTGGAAGGTGGCCTGGATCATTCTCTGCCCCGGGCAGGAGAAGAAGCCTCGGGCCCGCGGCTGAGCTCGGGCTGGGCGACTGCAGGCCCAGCGGACACACAGGAGCGGGGCCGGGGGGCATAAGCCTCGTTGGCAGAGGGGCGCTTGCACAGCCACGCCGGGCCCACGTCCCCGCCCACCGGCTCAGCTGTGCCAGGCAGTAGCAGAGGCCCGCACAGCGGCACGGAGCCCAGACACGGAACGACAGCGGCACCACGCTGGGGGGGGGAGTCAGGCCGGGGTGGGGCTCCTTGTTGCACTGAGTGGTGGAGACACCGCGCCAGGGGCCGACCCGGAGAGGAGCAGAACAAAGCACGGTGCCAGGCCGGAGCACGGCCAGGAGAGTCGCGGGAAGAGATCAGGGCACCGCCGAGCTCCGTGGGTCAGGCCCTGGGACTCAGGGCTGTGCCACAACCGCATGCCAACCCTGACGGCCGGGCGACCTGGTGGAAGTGCCAAGAGTGGCAGCCCCCCACTTGCCAGCTCCCAGACTGGTGTCCTCTCCCCGGCCCCCTTGACGTGGCCCAGACCTGGTGTCGGACGCGCTGAGGGGATGCACCAAGAGCGCCAGGTGATCCAGAATGGCTCCCAGATAGCACTGCAGAGCCCTGTGCGGAGACAGCATTTGCGGACACGGATGCCCGTGATACAGAGCGGCTACCGACAAACCTGCAGGCTTCTCGATACAATGGTTGCATCTGTAGCCACATCCATAGCCACAAAAAGGCTCAATACAATATTTGTATCCGTGGCCACAGACAGGAGCCACGGCTGTCCACGTGACCGGCCACAGATACCCGCAATACAAAGTGGCTACCCACAAACCTGCAGGGTTCTCGATACAAT
Organism: Rafetus swinhoei; assembly: GCA_019425775.1. NCBI lineage: Eukaryota > Metazoa > Chordata > Testudines > Trionychidae > Rafetus > Rafetus swinhoei. The sequence goes on along the minus strand of CM033443.1, from coordinate 40,472,229 downwards.
GGTTGCATCTGTAGCCACATCCATAGCCACAAAAAGGCTCAATACAATATTTGTATCCGTGGCCACAGAAAGGAGCCACGGCTGTCCACGTGGCCAGCCACAGATACCCATGACACAAAGTGGCTACTCACAAACCTGCAGGCTTCTTGATACAATAGTTGCATCTGTAGCCACATCCATAGCCACAAAAAGTCTCAGTACAATATCTGTATCCGTGGCCACAGAAAGGAGCCACGGCTGTCCACGTGGCCAGCCATGGAGGCGGATACCCACGATACAAAGCAGCTATCTGCAGATTTGCGGGGCTCTAATCATACGGGCGGAACGGGCACCCACCTGTCTGCCTCCCCCGTAACGAGCACCCTCCCCACCAGAAAATGCCATGCAGCCTTGCGCTCAGGGCCCCCTCCAGGAAGATGCTGCGGCCGGGGAGCTGGGGGACCATCCCGAAGTCAGCTGAGGCCAGAGCTGAAGAACAGGACACAAGTGTGTGGAGGGGGCGTGTTTGGAGAGAGGCTGGGCGAAGGGCTTGCGGGGCGGGCTGCCCCATTGCCTGCTGTGGAACTATCGTTTCACACCTGCAGAACGGGAAGCGACGGTCTAGGGAGGAGCCCTGCAGAAAGGGATCTAGGGGCCATGATGGACCACAGGCTGTACTAGGGATGTGACAGGGCAGTCCACTGGCCGATCTGGAAAGGAGAAGACGGAGAGGGGACATGAGAGCGGTTTTCAGGTATCTAAAAGGGTGTTAAAGGAGGAGGGAGAAAAACTGTTCTTGTCCTATCCTCAGAGGCCAAGCAGCAAGGGGCTTAAACTGCAGCAAGGGAGGTTTAGGTTGGACATTAGGAAAAACGTCCTGCCTGTCAGGGCAGTGAAACACTGGAATAAATTACTGAGGGCGGTTGTGGAATCTCCATCCCTGGGGATATTTCAGAGCAGGTTGGACAGACACCGGTCAGGGATGGTCTAGGGTGCTGGGTCCTGCCGTGAGGGCAGGGACTGGACTTGATGACCTCTCCAGGTCCCTTCCAGTTCCAGTGCTCTAGGATTCTGTGATTCTAAGGCACGGCCGGACAGCCAGGAGCAGCGAAGTGTGCGCTCTGTCCTCCACAGCCCGGTGCAAGCCTCCCACTCGGGCACACCAGTGTGTGGCGCTCATTTCTCATGGCACAGCCAGTCTGTGCTCGCTCCCGGCTCTGCCACAGCGGCGCCGGTGGGGGTGTACTGGCTGGGAGCGCCCGGTGGAGGAGCTGGTGGGCGCTGAGAACAGGGCGAGAGCCGGAGAGCCATGCCACTCACCCGCTGGGAGAGCCTGGGCCGCCTGGCTTCCCGGTCTGTGCCTCAGTTTCCTCCTCTGCACAACGGGGGTAACAAGAGCTGCAGGCACGCTGGGAAGGCGAGTCCCTGGGCCCCCGAGCCCCGCCCTGCCGCATGTGCAGAGAGATCCCCGAGGGGCTGGATGCCTGCACCGCGCTGTGGAGTGCTGAGGGTGCTCCCACGGGGTCCCAGCGCTGGCAGCGAGGGACTCGGCTCGGCCGCGCTTTCTCTAGCTAGCGCCCTGCGGCCCATTGGCTCTGCCCTGCAGCAAGGACAAGGCGGTGGAGCTCTGCAACCGCCAGGCGGGCTGTTAGTTCGGGGGCTCGCCTGCCCCACAGCAGAAAGCTCTACCGGCCGGCGGGAAGGGTCAGATCCAAACCACGTCAATAAACCGGCTTCCCTCCCAGGTCAGCCGCCTGCTCCCCCTTGGGCTTCTTCCAATAGCGCCCACCCCCTGCCCTCGCCCTCCCGCTCCCGCTCCCGCTCCCGCTGCTTCTTCCCCTTGGCCAAGTCTCCCCAGCCCAGCTGGCGCTGTCAGCACCCCAGGAACAGCCTCGGGGCTCGCGTCCAGGCGGGCACGGGACGGAAGCAGCAGCCGCTTGTGTGAGCAGGGAGGGCAGACTCCCCCGGGGGGGCGTGCGCGGGGAGGAGTGGTGGGACCCTGGGTGTGAGAGGGAGAGAGCCAGGGACGTAGCCCAGCCCTGGCACCTCTAGGGGTGCGGGCGGCTAGCTGGCGGCCCGGCAGGGCTGGAGCAGCTCCCCGCCCGCGAGGCCAGAGCCGCCCGCAGCATGGCGACCGGACGGGCTCAAGCAGGTAACTGGTTAACCGGGGAAAGGGGGTCGCAGGTCCCCGGCTCTCGGGCTGGAATTCCCATTGCCAGGGAGGCAGCTGCAAGAGCCGCCCTGGGCCGTGCGCACGGGGAGCGCGAGCGCGCTGGCACATCTGGTTTCCTTCCCCGGCCTATTTTGTTTTAAGAGAGATGCAACTTAATTAGGTGTTACGGCTGCAAATCTTTTACTGCTGGCTCTGAGTCCCTCCGAGCCCTGCGCCGCTCCGCCAGGCTTTGCGGAGACCGAGCCGGAGCAGAAACATTTCCAGAGTCATCAGAAAGCGGCCCGGAGGGTGTCCAGAGCCCGCGGGGCCGGGCCGCCAAGGAGGCCTGGGCTGCGGGGGAAGGTGGGAGAGAGGAGAGGCCGGCTGGGCGGGCAGCGGGTGCGAGCAGGCAGGGCTCGCAGGGACGGGAGCGGGGGAGGCAAACACCTGAAAAGCAGGAGGCTGGAAACAATGAAACACTGTTACCAGACACCTCAAAGAATGTGACACCTGCTGTGGGCTTTGCAAGCCTTTGGAGATTAAAAGGATGGGGGGGAGGGGGTATCTGGGGGCTCACCAATGTCGTGTGCAAGTCACCCCTGCTCTGCCGTGGGGGGAGAGGTTCTGGGGTACACACACAACACATGCACACTCATGCACACACACTCACATACAAACGCACACACGCATACATGCATGCACATGGAGGCGCACACACACGCACCCCCCCATCCCCACACACATGCACATGGAGGCACACACACACGCACCCCCCCATCCCCACACACATGCACATGCACACGCAGACGGTTGCTTGCACCGGGCCTGAGAGCTGAAGTTGCTCTGCTGGCGGCGGGAGCGGAGCCAGGCTGACGAGCGCCCTGTCCCAACCCCTTGCCCCATTGGGATAGCAGGGGAGGCTGGCCCAGGCACTTGTTCTGCTGTTAGACAGGAAACGCGGGGCCCGGTTCTCTGCAGTGGCCCAGGGAGGGGCAAAGGGGCAAAGCGAGGGATCAAAGGAGCCAGTGGAGACGCTGAAGTCCCTGCTGGGTGGGAACCCGCCTGAGTTCACGGAGGGAGCTGGGCGAGAGCCGAGTCTGCCCGGCCCCCCCCGCCCCTTTGCACCAGGCAAGGGTCGCCCGACACAGCTGGGACAGGCTCTCATGCGAGTTTGGGGAAGGAGGCGGCAGGGGACGCGCCCCGCAGGGGACGCGGCAAGGCCCAGGACGGGCACAGGGAGGCCAGGGGATCAAAGCAGAGGAAGAGGCCTGGCCGGAGGGGCAGGACCGGCTGGGGAGGGTGCAAGGCAAGGAGGCGTCCCATTGGGGAGTGTAAGCAATACCGGGGCAGCTCTGCCCGCGCCCGCTAGCTGCTGTCCCCGCCTTGCCCTTCAGCAGCTGCTGGGGAGCGCGGCCCGGAGGCCTGGTGGACACCGCCGGGGGTGCAGAGAGGGGAGCCCCAAGGGCTTGAGAGACGCTGCCGCGGCGTCGCCTTGGCCCCCTGATCCCCTGCGCGGGCGGCCCGGAGCGGGCGCTGGCTAGGGCGTCTGCTAGTTCCAGGCAGGTGCATGAGAAGGCCAAGGCCCGGAGGGAAGCCATAGGGAGGAAGAAAAAAAAGTGTCCAAGACCCTGACACGCCCTCCCTCCTTCCCCCGCCCCCTGAGGAGCCAGTCGGGTCCCTACGACGGATTGGGCCCTGTGGCGACGGCACCGCAGGATTCCCTGGGACGGGGAGGCAAATGGGATCTAAGCCCCAGGGGCTGGCCGCAGGGCGGAGGCTGCTCTGCTCTGCCCAGGGACTCTCGCCGGGCAGCGACTGCCGCCTGGACTCCGGCCCCCCCGGCGCTGCCCTCCCGCCCCTGCCCCACAGTCACCCGGGCGGGGCCAGGCCGTGCCTACTGATGGGGAAGGGGGCAGCTGCCCTGGGGCCCCGAGACTCAAAAGGGCCGGGGGCTCCTGGCCGTGCTGCCGCTACCGTAGCAGTGGCAGTGGCTGGAGCCCCGGTCCCCCGGCCCCCCAGCCCAGCAGCTCCGTCAGCCCCTGCTCCCGGGCAGTGCAAAGCGGGGCAATCATCTGGGTGTCCAAGGGGGGAGTCGACACGCCCCATGAGCAACAACCTGCCAGGCCTCTGGGAAGGCGGAGGCGGCTGGCTCGCCCGGCCGGAGGCTAGGAGGTGACACAGCCGGGGGAAAGCCAGGGGAGCAGCAGGAGGCCAGCCTTCCCTTTGCCCCCCGGGCTGTGCTCAGATCAGCAGCGGTTCAGTCGCTTGGGCAGGCCAGGAGCTGCCACTCTCAGGAGAAAGCCCGGCTGGCCACTCTGCCGGCCCTCGTGCGGGCGAGGCACCCCCCGGCCGGCCACTGTGCCCGCCCTCATGCGGGCGAGGTACCCCCCGGCCGGCCACTGTGCCAGCCCTCGTGCGGGCGAGGCACCCCCGGCTGGCCACTCTTCCGGCCCTCGTGCGGGCGAGGCACCCCCCGGCCGGCCACTGTGCCCACCCTCATGCGGGCGAGGTACCCCCCGGCCGGCCACTGTGCCAGCCCTCGTGCGGGCGAGGCACCCCCGGCTGGCCACTCTTCCGGCCCTCGTGCGGGCGAGGCACCCCCCGGCCGGCCACTGTGCCAGCCCTCGTGCGGGCGAGGCACCCCCCGACCGGCCACTGAGCCAGCCCTCGTGCGGGCGAGGCACCCCCCGGCCGGCCACTGTGCCAGCCCTCGTGCGGGTGAGGCACCCCCGGGTGGCCACTCTGTCGGCCCTCGTGCGGGCGAGGCACCCCTGGGTGGCCACTCTGCCGGCCCTCGTGCGGGCGAGGCACCCCCCGGCCGGCCACTGTGCCTGCCCTCGTGCGGGCGAGGCACCCCCCGGCCGGCCACTGTGCCAGCCCTCGTGCGGGCGAGGCACCCCCGGGCCGGCCCCGTCTGGCTCTGAAGAGGGAGCGAGGGGACAAGCGCTGGGGGGACAAGCGGGTCCAGTTCTCAGCCTCTCTGGCCAGCGCAACCTGGGACCCAGCGCGGACTCAGCGCCTTGGTGCAGGGGCAGACCTGGAGACCACGTTCCCCGGCGAGGCTGGGGCGGAGGCCAAGAGCCCTAGGGGGAGATGGCTGGTGTGTGGAGACAGAAGAGCCGGCCCCGATCCCGGCGTGAGAACGCTCTAGGGCCCTTCCCCGCGGGGAGCGGCTGCTGGGCAGGCAGGAGGTGGCACATCTGTCACGTGGCTTTGGTGGCTTCCCAGAAGTAGGTGGGATTTCAACCCTCGCTTGCACGCTCTGGTGCTCGCCGCTTTGTGCTGGGCTGGGCACGAGAAGCCTGTTGGGTGCCCAGTGCCAGCGCGGGTGCCAACGGGGCAAGCAGGGACCAGCCAGGCGAGGGACAGACCAACCCGGGCCTAGGGGCTCACCTGCTGGCTCTTCGGTGCTGGTGACCACGGAGGTTGGGTTGATGGCAGGAATCTCTGGAAAAGAAAGAGGCAGAATCTTAAGGCCGGGGGCTTCTCTGTCTAGCCGCTGGGGTGGGTGTGACGTGGGGGGGCTGTCTGCTCTGTAACCCGGTGTCCCCACCTGGCTGCGCTGTGGGATTCCCACTGACTCACCCACGTGTGGATTGGCCCAGACACCTAGGCCCGGCCAGGGCAGAGAACAAGGCTCTTCCCCGGGGAGAGACGAAGGGAGGTGGAGACGAACACCTGGCTGGGGGCAGGGCTGGGAGCTGGGCAGGGAGAGCGTGGGGAAGCATGGGGGAAGCAGACTAACCAGTGCAGGGGGGTTCAGGGGCCTGTAACCCCTTCCCCCAAGGGAACTATGGCTGTCGGCCTGTCCTCTCACGCCTGCATCGGTCCCAGGCTGGGCTGTATCTCAGCGCAGCAATAACCCCTCTCTGTGCTACCGGCTGGCGGAGTCACATCTTGCTGTGGACGGGGGTGCAGGGTCGGGGGACCCCGACGTGCCGTCACAATGGGGCAAACCCTAGACCTTCTCCCCTGCTTCTGCTAGTGGGGAGACCCTGGCTGGCAGCCTGCCCGGGGAACGCAGCGCCTCCTGCTGGTTTCCTTCCCGGCTGCCACGGGCACTGGCAGGGCAGGGAGCCTCTCCCATTTTCCTTAGCCCCTGTGCTTGCTGGGGGCCGTGTGCAATGCGCGCTAGGTCAGGGACCCGTCCAGCGTGGAAGGAGCCCGGCAGCGGGGATACACTAGCTCCTGCCCTAGTCAAGGTTGGGGGTCGAGCCCCCCAGGAACCCTGGGCCCAGCCTTGGTGGGATTCTGGGGACTCAAGGGCGGTGAGGGGAGCCCCGAGGGCAGGGAGTGGGGACTGGATCCTGTCACTGGCCCATCTCTGCGGGGGAGCGCAGGAGCCAGGAAAGACCCCCCACACTGGGACCACCCCCTCACTCACTGATGCATGGCGCCACCGGGGACCGGCTCTGCTGGTAGCCCTTGGCACAGCGATTGCAGGTGAGTCCCGTCACCCCGTCCTTGCACGGGCACTGCCCGGTGGTCTGGTTGCAGGTTTTTCCGGCGGCGCCGACGGGGTGGCAGTCGCACGCTGGCAAAGGAGAGACAAAGAGAGGGGTAAGCGAAAGGCCTTGGCTGCATGCCCCACACAGCCTCTGCGGGCAGGACACGGCTCCGCCAGCAGCCACCCCATGCCGGAGCCAGCGGGGAGTTCCGGAGCCGCTGGTGGGTCCAACCCTTCGGAGAAGCGACGTTGAGCCACGCCGGCTAGACGGGCCCAGCCTTCGCGGCACGCGACTGGTCGCCGGCGTCGGGCACCACAGCTGCTAGTCCCTGCTGGGGCCGAAGGGACGACTGGGGACCAGTGAGGACCGGAACCCCTCGGGATTGTCTTGGCAGCCCCTCCCGACACGGGGCGCGGGGCCCGGCGGGGCACGTGGGGTCCTGGGAATCGCACAGCTGCGCGAAAGGGACACGAGGGCAGGGGCCGGGCCTGGGATGTGGAGAACCACTTCTCGCCTCGGCCCTGGAGAAGGAGCCTGCAGGCTGGAGTTTCCATCTCATGCCAAGCACAGGGGTTTGGCCAGAGGATGCTCCTGCCGTGCTTCTTTTCCTAAGGGCAGGGAGCAGGCACGACCCCCCGCTCGGTCTCCTCCGGGCACGTCCCTAGAGTGCAGGGCCTTTGAATCGGCTCCGCCAGCTGCCTGCCGTCCTTTGGCGCTTTGGGCATCAGAAGGGGCGGTTGCTCCCACCGCTCCGCTCCCCTGGGGTGAACCCAGCTGCAGCTGCCTCAGAGGCCTGGCAGACCTGGGAGGAATTGCCACCCACTCTCCAGCCGGCAGCTGGCCCCGCCAATTAGCCAGCCCCGCGCAGGCGGGGCGGTGGAAGCAAGAGTGTTAAGGCTCATTAAAGGTAACTAATGACGCCTTGCGAGGGGGCGGGGGAGGGAAATAAACGGCTGGGTTCCAGCGGGGGATTGTAAGTTTGGAAAAAGCGGGTAAGTGACCCTGGCCTGTGTCGGGAAAGGGGGGAAAGCCCTAAGGAGGCTCTTCTTGCTTCCCTGTCAGCGAGGTGCAGCGGGCGCACCCGGCTACCGGCCCAGCACGGGGACACAGCGCAGAGCGGGCTGGTGAGGGACCGGCCGGGTGGCCCAGCCAGGCCGCTCGCTCGGTGGCTGGTCCTCCGCTCAGAGACTGGGCTCCTGCTAGCGCTGGCGCAGGGGAAGTGAGGAGCCGGTCTGGGAGCCCAGAGCAGTGAACGGACCAGCTGCGAGGCTGCCACCCGCCGGCCGGCGCAGTGCGAATTTGTGGAACCGAACCGTGGATGCCCGCCCACCCGGAGGAAGCTGAGGGACTGGGATGAGCTGCAGCCCAGCCATGCCACCTGCATCACGGCCGCAGGCAGGCTGCTCTGGGGAGAGGCACTTCTCGTACCCCGGGCAGGGGGCTGGAACCAAGCCTGGACTCCAGCTGTCAGAACAAGGATGGAACCCCCTTATAACACCCACGCGCATGCACACACGTGCACACGCACACACACGTGCACACACACACACGTGCACACACAGTCCGTCCCCCCTCCTCGGGGACACAGCTGAGCCGGAGTCCATCTGAGGCGCCTGTCTTCACTGGCCTTTCCCTTTCCCTTTCCCGTCCTCCCCGGGGCGGAAGGGGCGTGTCCCTAGGCGGGGCTTGGCTTTCGCAGGGGCTCTGGAGCCACCGGATGAAGCTGAAGTGGCTCGTCTTGGTGCTCCCCAGCGCAGCTGCTCTCTGGCCCACGGGGAGGGGTGCGAGTGGCGCGTTCCCTGCCCAGCCCGCCACCCAGAGGACGCGCCGCGTGCTCGAGGAGGGTGTCGCAGCTTCGCTCCCTGCCGCAACAACAGGACACGACTGTCCCTTGGCCAGGCTTGGCCCGGGGCCGGTTCAGACCTGGGGGAGGGCTCAGTTCCCACCAGTGTAACAGCCAAACGGGACTCCAAAGCCTAACCCTGGCCCCCCCAAGATGTTATCATTCCCCTAACGCTCACCAGATGGGAGCTTGTCAGCACAGCACCCCGCTCCCCAGGCTTCTGCCCATCGAGCAGCGAGAGCACGCAGCCTCTAATGGGGACCAGATGCCAGGGGCCTTATCAGATCTCGGCTGGGGCTGGAAACGGACGTGTTTTTGGCCAGGGTGTTTGGGGGGCTCAGCTGTGATAACAAATGGGCAGCAGATGAGGGAGTCCTGGCATGGCAAGGGGCCTTCAGAAACACAGGCCCTTCTTCAGCCCCAGCCTGCTTTGGTGCCAGCAGTGCCAGGGCTGTAACCCCTCACTGCGAACCCCCAGCGTCCCAGCAGGGAGACAGGCGGCAGTCCGCAGAGCTCCCGAGAAGAACCCAGAGCCACGTCCTGGGGGAGCTGGCGGGCCCTTGGAGCTGATCTGCAGCATGTGACCCAGGGCCCAGTGCTGCCTGGAGCCCGTCCCACGCCAGCGCTCACACCTGTCTGCAGCTCGGGCTACCTCTGCCCCACAGCTTGTCAACAGGCTTCAATATGCAGCAAGCCGAACCCATCCCCGTCCCCTGAACGCCATCGGACATGGCTGAGTACACCCTCGCCGCTTCATCCTCTGTGCTCCAGACTTCCCACCGGGCAGACAGCTGCGACACGGCGCTCTCTGGAAACTCCCACTGAGGCTCAGCCACCCTCCAGGAAACAGTGTGTCGGGAAATAGAAAACAGCTTGGCAAAGAGACAACTCAGGGGGATAGGATCGAGGTTTGTAAAATCATGACTGATGTGGAGAAAGTGAATAAGGAAAAGTTATTTACTCCTTCCCATAACACAAGAACTAGGAGTCATCAAATGAAATTAATAGGCAGCAGGTTTAAAACAAACCACAGAAAGTTTTTCTTCACACAACCTGCCAACCTGTGGAACTCCTCGCCAGGGGATGTTGTGAAGACCAGGACTTTAACAGGGTTCAAAAAGAACTAGATAAATACATGGAAAATAGATCCAGCAATGGCCATTAGCCAGATTGAGTAGGGAGGGTGTCCCTAGCCTCTGTTTGCCAGAAGCTGAAAATGGGCGACAGGGGAGGGATCAATGGATGATTCCCTGTTCTCTTCCCTCCCTCTGGGGCACCCGGCACTGGCCATGGTGGGCAGACAGGACCCTGGGCTGGATGGACCTTTGGTCTGACCCAGTCTGGCCGCTCTGATGGTCTTACGTGAGCGCCCCTCCAGGCGGCAGAGGGGTCTCCACAGCAAGAGGGAGAGGCGGGGAGCTAAAGCTCATCTGCATGGCGCAGAGGGTTAGTTATCATCATCTCTCGCGTTACAGGCCCGAGGGACGCCAACAGTTCTGGAAGCACCACGCTGTGGGACTCATCCCGCCAGCCCCACCACCAGGGCCTCTTCCTGGCAATACTGCCCTGCCTTGCCCTGGCCTGGAGCAAGGGCACCGTCTTCTCTGCCGTCTCCATCAGCCCTTGGTGATTCCTCTGCCGGCTGGCCCAGGACGTGGCCGTGACCACGCTGCACGTTCCGGAGCGCAGCTGGGCTGACCGCCCGGCCGCCCTCGGAAGCGCTTCCCGTGCCCGTTTCGGGCGGCGGGCGTGTGTCCGTAGGTAGCAGGGCCGTGTGGGAAGCGGGGCCCTTAATCCCCTGCCCACTGGTACTCAGGCTGGAGAACCAGCCCTTCCACGGGGCCTTGCTTCGTCTGCGGGTCGGTTCTTCCTGCCCAGCCCAGGGAGGAGGCCTTCACGTGGCACAGAGCGGGGCCGGGCTCCTCTGAGGCCTCTTCCCTCCCCTGCTGTGGAGAACGTGGCCAGCGGAAAGGGGCCTCCAGCGGCACCTCCTGCCCTGTGGCCCCGCCCACGTGGCGTGAGCTGGAGCCGCCTCTGTCGGGGGACCCAGCCCTGCGCGCGGCGCCACGCTCCACGGCAGACGGAGAGGTGCAGGTGGCACCCGACGGCACGGCCTGCAGCCGGGCTCCCAGTGGCCCAGAGCCCAGAACGGAGTCACCAGCTCAGTGCTCCTGCCGGAGCCAAGGAGCCCAGCCTCGCCCTGCTGCGGAGGCTGGCGTGTGGCCGAGTGCTGGCCACTGGGAAACACCTTCTGTGGCACGGCTAGAGCCCAGGCTCTCGCACGCCACCGTGCGCCTGGCTGTTCACTGGCCTTCGCCCGGAGCACCAAGCCCAGTGGGCCCGCTGCCCTTTGGCGGACGGGTCACTGGAGTTACCAGGTTCTCCTGGGCACCCGGACGCAGAGCTCTCTGGACATGATGCCCAGGCCCTCTGGGCGTGTCGCACAAAGCCTGGCAACCAGGACTCCTGAGTCGGGCGGCCAGCCCCACTGCCTGCCGGGAAAGTGAGTAAAGGCTTCCCACCAGCCTTCGCATGGGAGGGTCACGTCCCGAGTAAGGAACACGCTTTGCTTCCGGGCCTGCCTGTTCCCGCAGGGAGCTGCTTCTAGGCTTGCCCTGGCAAACACTCCTGTGCCCCAGTACCCTGAGTTCACAGCCACGGCTGGGCCACCAGGCTGAGACGTTTGGTCCGCAGATGTTGTACTTACAAGGCGATCTGTGTCCCTGCGTTGCTTTCCCGCAGGCGTTCGAGAGCCCTGGGCTCCAGCCAGGTGAGCAGCCTTTGAAAACTCAGCTTTCCTGTTGCTTTTCTGGGCAATTTCTTGGCTCTTGTTCTCAGCCACATCTAGCACAGAGCCAGCTGGCCTGCTGGAATGCCCCCTCATCCGGATTAGTATTGGGGCTTCTGTTATTGCTAGCTGTTGAAAACGCTGCCAGGAGTCGGCCCGCGTAGCTGCCTCCCCTCACAGACCTAGCGCTTGGCTTGCCCCTGGAAATGGCAGCAAACCAGGAATTCTAGCCCCGGGCTCACGCCTGGCACCTGGGACGCTCCCCTGGCCAGAGACAGGGTGATCTGCAAACAGCCTGGCTAGCGCACGAAGCAAACCCACGGGTGGCAGGATCCCGGGCGCTCCTGCCCTGGTGCCCGTTTCAGCACACGGCTGAACTGAGTGGCGTAGGGATGGTCCAGGCCCCCCACTGGAAATGTTGCTGATTATTGCTCACGCTAGCCGGGCTCGGGTCCGTAACTCAATTCATCGTGGCTTTTTTGGAAAATAAAATGAAAATGTCCAGGCTTCTTTGAAATCCTTGCTGCGGGGTGGGGCTGGGAGGAGGGGCTCGGGGTGCAGGCTACCCGGGGGAGAGCGGACAGCCCCAGCCTTCTCTCACCGCAGCAGCTTGGGGCAGGGTGAGACGTGCCTGTCCATGGCCACTGCAGCTGCAGCGGGCACCACCAGGGAAGGGCGCGTGTCCCCCGGCAGGGGCAGGTCCGGGTTCGTCGGTCCCCTGCACTCCCCAGCCAGAGCGAGGAAGGCAGCAACCGAGGCACTTTCCCCTGGCTCCCTGACGAAGGGGAGCAGCTGGCAATGTTCCCATAGGAATGGGGGGAGGGAGCTGCAGCCCCCCTGCCCTCCCTAAAGGAAACAGGGTTGGGGGGCTCGGGGCTGGGGCAGTCCCATCCCAGCCAGCCCCTTACAGCTGCCTGGTGATTCTGTAAGGGTTGATGAGAACCAATCCCATTCCGGGCACGTCCCATGTCCCTGGCACAACAAACCCTGACCTGGATTTAAGGTAGCGCGTACGTCTAGGGGGAGTTCTTGGCCAGGCAGGCAGACTCTGAACCAGACGCTCACACTGCAAAGGCCCTTCCGTTGTGCTGAGCACTATACGTCCACAGAGATAGGCCTGGCCACAAAACGCTGACAAATCCAGCCGACGCCCCTGAGCCCGGTGGGAGAAAGGAAACAGCACGAGCCCAAGGTTACAGCTGCAGAGTGAACCCAGGCACAGCCCCAGCCTCGCAGCACAGCGCCTTCCCCACCAGACCAGACAGGGCAGCAGAAAGCGCTTAGAGCCCTAGAACCCCAGGGCGGGCAGAGCCCTCAGGAGCCATCGAGTCCAGCCCCCAGCCCAAGGCAGGACGAGCCCCAACTCAACCATGCCAGCCAGGGCTTTGTCCAGCCGGGACTTAACCACCCCTAGGGATGGAGATTTGCCCCCCTCCCTAGGGAACCCAGCCCAGCGCTTCCCCACCCTCCTAGTGAAATCGCTCCGTCACACCTTGCACCATTCTGGGGACTTGTGCAAATTCTGCCGGCTCGGCGGGAAAACGCTCCCAAAACCGTAGCTGGCACAACTCCAGCTTTGGCTCGCAGGGGTGCTGGGTGTTTGCCGCCTGAGGGGCGTGGACAAGCTTTGGCCACGTGTGCGCCCACCTGCCCGACTGCAGGCTGGCGTGGGCCATAGAACCATGGCAGCCCCACACAGCATTTCGATTCCTGTCACTTCCCCCAGCCGGGCAGCTGGGGCTCCCAGGAAGTCTGAGCTAGCAGGCGGAAGCCCAGCCCAGTAGCCAGGGCCAAGGACTGTCTAAAGCCAGTGGGAGGGAGGCCAGCTCCGCCTCTCCTCAGCAGCAGCGCACCCGGCCCTGCCAGCCCTGCCGCCCAGGGTAAGCGAGAGCGTCACAGGCTGCAGCATCGCCCTGCCCTCACGCTCGGAATGGGCCTGTCCCAGCAGCCTGCAAGCTGAGGCCTTTGCCGTGTGCCTGCGGCAGCCAGAGCCGGGGCACTGTCACGGGGCCTCTCGCCGCCCTGGCCCCGGCTCCAGAAATGAAGGACCCCGGCATAGCCAGGGGAGGAGCTGCGGGGCCCCCCAGCTCAGCACGCGGCACTACCTCCGCCAGGGGCTGGCAATACGCGCCTTCCCCCCTCTGCCGGGGTCTCCCTGCCCGCCTGGCTGGCTCCTCCAGACGCTCGTCTCCCTGCCCGTGGGGGTGGCACCGCAGGGGCCAGCTGGGCCATCTGCAAGGAAGCACCTGAACACCCCAGCACAGAACACAAGCAGGGCACCGAGGGCGGGCGAGGGGGATGCCAAGGACGGGGCAGAGAAGACGAGAGCTCGCCCACAGCTCTGTGCAGCCGTGGAGACTGGACGTGGTTGGCTAGCTTGCTTCCACCTTGTCCCTTTGGACGGGGACCAGCCCCGGGTGCGACAGGCCTCTGGGGCGGCTCAGGGCTCGGCTGGAGCTGGGAGTAAGCTCAGGAGACGCCCAGCCGAGCTTTCTGTGGCAAAGGAGTTGGGAGCAGGCCCTGGCGCCTCTGAAAGGCAGAGCTGTTTCTGACAGGCCCGATCCTGCTCCTTGCAGCATCACGGCAGAGAAGAGGGGTCGGCGTGGGGCCCCGGAGCTGCGGTGCGGAGCTAGTGGTGCTCCAGCCTGCGGTGATGTTGCTGGGGCGCTGGTCGGAGGAGCCGGGCAGAGAGAGCTGCCAGTCCCATTCGGCAGGCTTGGCAGGCGAAGGGCATCGCTTTACAGCCTCTGCCGGTCTGAGCAACCGTGGGCCAGACAGTGCCGGCCGAGCCGCCAGGCGGCGCAGCAGCAGAGGGGTCTGGGAACGACCGCGCCGAGCTCAAGGGCAGGGCAGGTGTGCCAAGGGCGAAGGGAAGGCGGAATAAAGGCCTGCCTCAGCAAACTGCCCCCCCGCCGCGCTGCCAGGGCGGGCGGGGGAAAGGAGGGGCAGGGACAGCGGCAGAGGACGCCGCAGCGATCCCCCCTCCCTGCCCCCCAGAGGAAATGACTCAGGGCTTTTTCCAGAAACCACACGCTGCTGACAAGTCTGCTGCCCGCCTTCGGCATCCGTGCTGGGCTGCAACAGTCAGGGAGCTGGGTCCTGCGAAGCCAGGTGGCCTGACAGCCAGGGCCCAGGGCAGGCAGCCGTGTCCGGAGATGGCAGGAACGCTCCCACGGAGACAAGCCGGCCTGGGCTAGGCCCCACAGCCGGCATCCCTGGAAGGAAGATCTGGGAGGACGAGACTCTGGCTGCCTTTCCTTGCAGCTCTTGTGCAGCGAGATGCATGCGCCGGCCGCACCCTCGCAGTCCCAGCCTCCGAGCCCTGTGGTCACAGCGGGTGCAGCCAGCGCGGGGGACTCTGGCAGGAGGGCCCAGGCCCGGGACACGGCTCATGCGCCTGCCAGTCCCAGAGGCAGAAAACGGCCCCTTGGAGCACTGCGGGGGTGTGTGTGTGGGAAATGACACCCTCAGCAGCACCACAGGCCACGGGAGCACGGGCCCTGCCCCAACGAGCCACGTCCCCTCCCACTGCCATGGCAGGACACCCAGCTTCCTTCTGGCATGAGGCTCACTGAAAGCCCCGCCCTGCTGGGCCCCCATCGTGCGGGGCAGGCACTGCTGAGCCAGGGAGTCTGGAGCCAGCGCCAAATCCCCTGACCACGGCAGAGCCAGCTCGGAGGCCAGACACGTGCCCCGGGCCTGCCAGCTCAGCCAACGAGTCGCTCTTGGGTCCTAGTGCCCGGGCTGCCAAGCGGGTCTTGGAGACGCCGCTCTCAGCAGCGCTTTCTGCCCCGGCTGCTCTTCACCCTCTGCTCTCCGGGGGTATGTCTACACTAGCCCCCTAGTTCGAACTACCTGTTATTCCTCCTGGAATGAGGTTTAACAGGTAGTTCGAATGAGGGCTTTATTTTGAACTACCGGGTCCCCGCTGCGTGGAGCCGCGGGCAATTAGTCTGGACTTGTAAATTTCAAAAATGGCGACTGGCTGGGAAGATACAAATCAAGCGCGGGATATTTAAATCCCGGGCTTGATTTGCAACTTCGAATGCCTACATTAGCCTCCCTAGTTCGAACTAGGGGGCTAGTGTCGACATACCCCGGGTCTGCGCTGCTCCCATTTGTACCTCACGCCATGGGGAAGGGCTGCCGGACAGACTGTCCTGGGGCCCACACAAAGCATGCTCTGCTCCCTATCCGCACGCTGCTCCAGCAGACACAGGACAAGCGGCTCTGGTCATATCTGTCTCCCCCTGCACAGCTGCACCCCCTTCAGAATTCTTGGTAGCCGCTGTTTGTATGTAGGTCCTACACAAAAGCAAAATTCTCGGCTCTGTCACTTCTTCGGTCCACACAGCTGCCCACTACATCCTCGCTCCTTCAGCCTGCACAGCCGCCCACTGCATCCCCACTCCTTTGGTCCGCACAGCCGCCCACTGCATCCCCACTCCTTTGGTCCGCACAGCCGCCCACTCCGTCCCCGCTCCTTCAGCCTGCACAGCCGCCCACTGCATTCCCGCTCCTTTGGCCAGCACAGCCGCCCACTGCGTCCCCGCTCCTTTGGTCCGCACAGCCGCCCACTGCGTCCCTGCTCCTTCGGCCAGCACAGCCGCCCACTGCGTCCCCGCTCCTTCGGTCCGCACAGCCGCCCACTGCGTCCCCGCTCCTTTGGTCCGCACAGCCGCCCACTGCGTCCCCGCTCCTTCGGTCTGCACAGCCGCCCACTGCGTCCCCGCTCCTTCGGCCTGCACAGCCGCCCACTGCGTCCCTGCTCCTTCAGTCCGCACAGCCGCCCACTGCGTCCCCGCTCCTTTGGTCCGCACAGCCGCCCACTGCGTCCCGCTCCCGGCCTGCACGCGCGCCCCCCGCTCCTTCGGTCTGCACAGCCGCCCACTGCGTCCCTGCTCCTTCGGCCTGCACAGCCGCCCACTGCGTCCCTGCTCCTTCAGTCCGCACAGCCGCCCACTGCGTCCCTGCTCCTTCGGCCAGCACAGCCGCCCACTGCGTCCCCTCTCCCTCGGCCCGCGCGGGTCCGCCGCACCACCACCTGCGTCCCGCTCTTCGGCCAGCACAGCCGCCCACTGCGCCCCCGCTCGCCGGTCCGCACAGCCGCCCACTGCGTCCCGCTCGCCGGTCCGCACAGCCGCCACTGCGTCCCCGCTCCTTCGGCCAGCACAGCCGCCCACTGCGTCCCCGCTCCTTCGGCCAGCCGCTCACTGCGTCCCCGCTCCTTCGGCCAGCACAGCCGCCCACTGCGTCCCCGCTCCTTCGGCCAGCCGCCCACTGCGTCCCCGCTCCTTCGGTCCGCACAGCCGCCCACTGCGTCCCCGCTCCCTCGGCCAGCCGCTCACTGCGTCCCTGCTCCTTCGGCCCGCACAGCCGCCCACTGCGTCCCCGCTCCCTCGGCCCGCACAGCCGCTCACTGCGTCCCTGCTCCTTCGGTCCGCACAGCCGCCCACTGCGTCCCCGCTCCTTCGGCCAGCACAGCCGCCCACTGCGTCCCCGCTCCTTCGGTCCGCACAGCCGCCCACTGCGTCCCCGCTCCCTCGGCCCGCACAGCCGCCCACTGCGTCCCCGCTCCTTCGGTCCGCACAGCCGCCCACTGCGTCCCTGCTCCTTCGGCCAGCACAGCCGCCCACTGCGTCCCCGCTCCTTCGGTCCGCACAGCCGCCCACTGCGTCCCTGCTCCTTCGGCCAGCACAGCCGCCCACTGCGTCCCCTCTCCCTCGGCCCACACAGCCGCCCACTGCGTCCCCGCTCCCTCGGCCCGCACAGCCGCTCACTGCGTCCCTGCTCCTTCAGCCTGCACAGCCGCCCACTGCGTCCCCGCTCCCTCGGCCCGCACAGCCGCTCACTGCGTCCCTGCTCCTTCGGCCCGCACAGCCGCCCACTGCGTCCCCGCTCCCTCGGCCCGCACAGCCGCTCACTGCGTCCCTGCTCCTTCGGCCTGCACAGCCGCCCACTGCATCCCCGCTCCTTCAGCCTGCACAGCCGCTCACTGCGTCCCCTCTCCGAGCCTGGCCGGGCGCTCCAGCTCACTCGCACTGCAGCTGGGTCAGGAGGACTCATGTCCCTCCCAGCAGGGACAGTCCCCAGAGATCTAGCCAGGCATGCGGGTGGGAGAAGACAGGCTCCCGGCCTCGCAGGCTGGAGACCTGGGAATGGCGAGTCGTGCAGGGCGGCGCTGAGGGGCGCTGGCATGGACTCCCACAGGAACCAGGCGTGAGCTCCTGGGCGACCCACCTGGGTGGCCCCTCGGTACCTGGAGGAGCTCGGGCTGGCGTGACGGCCATCATCTGAGCTCTCCTCCCTGTGGGCTCTGTGGTCATGCTGCCTCAGGCCGAGTGAAGCGGGGAGGGCAGGCCCGACGGGAGGCAGCAGGCCGTGCAGCTGAGCCAGGTGCAGCGGTGCTGAGTGCTATTGGCAGCCCCCAGGAGCTGGGCGCTCAGCCCCTTCAGTCCCCAGGGCCGGGACGTCGCTCTGCACCGCACAGCTTGGATCCGTTACCTCAGCCGCCCCTATGCCCAACTCCCACCAGTCAGTTCCCAGGCGGAATGGGGCCACCTGCACCCACGCCACGCAGCTCGCCAGGGCCACGAGACCGATAGGGAACCCAGGGGCTCACCCCCTCACTTTCCAAGCAGGGCAGCCTCGGCTCTGTGCATGGCCGTGGGGGAAGGGCGGCCGCGGTGGGCATCACAGAGGCAGACTCAGGGGAGGGATGGATCCACCCTCAGTGCCTGGGGGGCTGAGACTCACGAGCCCTGGCAGTGACATGCTGGGGTGCCTCTGGGGTGTGTGCTTTGCTGCCTGTCTGCTCCCCCTCACGCTCCCTGGCAGGCAGCTGGGGCCTCCGCCTGCAGCCAGAGGGTGAGAAGAGCCCCCAAGAGTGGGGCTCAGAGCTGGGCAGCCCCTCTGCCCTGGGATGGCATGAAGAGAGAAGAGCGGGGTCCCTGAGAGAGGCAGTGGTGCTGCCCGGAGACGAGGCAAGAGGAGGGAGGGTGAAGAGAAGGGGAGGCAGGGGAGGGAGGGGTGAAGGGGTGAGGGAAGATGAGGGAGGGATGAGGGGAGGAAGGGAGGCAGGGAAGGGGTGAGGGGAGGGGAGAGGCAGTGATGAGGAGACGGAGGGGGGACAGGGAAAGGGTGAGGGGAGGGGCGAGGAGGAGGGGCAGTGGCGAGGGACGGGAGGAGGGGAAAGGTGAGGGGAGGCAGCAGCGAGGGGATGGGAGGAGGGGGGCAAGGAGAGGCAGCAGCGAGGGGACGGGGAGGGAGGAGGGGCGAGGGGAGGAGGGGAGGGGCAGTGGTGAGGGGACAGGAGGGAGCGGAGAGGGCGGGCGAGGGGACCGGAGGGGCAGTGGCGAGGGGATGGGAGGAGGGGAAAGGTGAGGGGAGGCAGCAGCGAGGGGATGGGAGGGGAGGGGAAGGGCAAGGAGAGGCAGCAGCGAGGGACGGGAGGGAGGGGAGGGCGAGGGGAGGGGAGGGAGGGGCAGTGGTGAGGGGACAGGAGGGAGTGGAGAGGGCGGGCGAGGGGACGGAGGAGGCAGTGGCGAGGACGGGAGGGAGGGGAAAGGTGAGGGAGGGGCAGCGGCAGGGGATGGGAGGGAGGGGAAGGGCAAGGAGAGGCAGCGGCGAGGGGACGGGAGGGAGGGGAGGGGCGAGGGGAGGGGAGGAGGGGCAGTGGTGAGGACAGGAGGAGCGGAGAGGGCGGGCGAGGGGACGGGAGCGAGGGGAGGGGCGAGGCGCAGGCGAGAGCGGCCTACCTTTGCAGGCCCTGCGGTCGGAGACGGGCCGGGCCAGGTCGCGGTAGAAGCCCTCCTTGCAGTAGTGGCAGTGCCGGCCGGCCGTGCTGTGGCGGCAGTTGAGGCAGACGCCGCCGCTCTTGCGGCCCGAGAGCTTGTAGAGCTCCATGTTGAAGCGGCAGCGCCGGGCGTGCAGGTTGCAGTTGCAGGGTGCGGGGAGAGGGGCAGAGGGTGAGCAGGCACCGAGGGGCCTCGGCCGCAGCACGGCCCCCCCGCCCGCCCCACCCCGCCGGGCCCGGCCGGGCTGCCCCCTCCATCCTGCCCCTGCGCGTGCCACAGCTGAGACCACTGGCGGGGCCGCCCCCTGCTCTCTGCGGCGGCGGCAGCGGGGGGAGCGGAGCGACCCGGCCCAACCTGCCCCGCTGCAGGGCCCCGCCCCCTGCCCTCTGCGGCGGCAGCAGCGGCGGGAGCGGAGCGACCCGGCCCAACCGGCCCAGTTGCAGCGCCCGGCCCCCTGCCCTCTTCAGCGGTGGCAGCGGCAGGAGCAGAGCGACCCGGCCCAACCTGCCCCGCTGCAGCGCCCGGCCCCCTGCCCTCTGCAGCGGTGGCAGCGGCGGGAGCGGAGCGACCCGGCCCAACCTGCCCCACTGCAGCGCCCGGCCCCCTGCCCTCTGCAGCGGTGGCAGCGGCGGGAGCGGAGCGACCCGGCCCAACCTGCCCCACTGCAGCGCCCGGCCCCCTGCCCTCTGCAGCGGCGGCAGCGGCGGGAGCGGAGCGACCCGGCCCAACCTGCCCCACTGCAGCACCCCGCCCCCTGCCCTCTGCGGCGGCAGCGGTGGGAGCGGAGCGACCCGGCCCAACCTGCCCCGCTGCAGCGCTCCGCCCCCTGCCCTCTGCAGCGGTGGCAGCGGCGGGAGCGGAGCGACCCGGCCCAACCTGCCCCACTGCAGCGCCCGGCCCCCTGCCCTCTGCAGCGGCGGCAGCGGCGGGAGCGGAGCGACCCGGCCCAACCTGCCCCACTGCAGCGCCCGGCCCCCTGCCCTCTGCGGCGGCAGCGGTGGGAGCGGAGCGACCCGGCCCAACCTGCCCCGCTGCAGCGCTCCGCCCCCTGCCCTCTGCGGCGGCGGCAGCGGCGGGAGCGGAGCGACCCGGCCCAACCGGCCCAGTTGCAGCGCCCGGCCCCCTGCCCTCTTCAGCGGCGGCAGCGGTGGAGCGGAGCGACCCGGCCCAACCGGCCCAGCTGCAGTGCCCGGCCCCCTGCCCTCTTCAGCGGCGGCAGTGGCGGGAGCAGAGCGACCCGGCCCAACCTGCCCTGCTGCAGCGCCCCACCCCCTGCTCTCTGCGGCGGCGGCAGCGGGGGGAGCGGAGCGACCCGGCCCAACCTGCCCCGCTGCAGCGCCTCGCCCCCTGCCCTCTGCAGCGGCGGCAGCGGCGGGAGCGGAGCGACCCGGCCCAACCAGCCCAGCTGCAGCGCCCGGCCCCCTGCTCTCTGCAGCGGCGGCAGTGGCGGGAGCGGAGTGACCCGGCCCAACCGGCCCAGCTGCAGCGCCCGGCCCCCTCCCGAGCACCGTGGCTGGGAGCCAGGGAGCGGCGCGGGCTTAGGCCGGGCTGTTCTGGTTCCCGCTGGTGCCACCAGTGAGTGCGGGTGCGGGCCCTGCTGCCTCCCCGCTCCTGCCCCACAGCCCCGCAGGGGCTGCCCCCCGGCCACGGAGCAGCCAGCTCCCGCAGGGAGGGGCAGGTGCTCAGTCTGCGCGGGGCCCCAGGCCGGAGGGACCGGGCAGGGCTGGCGGACAAAGGCCTATGCAGCGGGCGGGGGGCTGAGGAGAAGGCAGCTGCCCAGCGCCTGCTGGCTAGCCATGAACATCGTCTCCTTCCCGGCCTGGTCCTGGCTCAGCCGCCGGCCACGCAGCCGAGAGGCCTGCACGTGCAATCTCCTGCCCGCTGGGCGGGCGCTGGGTGGCTGCTGGGGGCTGTCAGACCAGTGTGGAAGGGGCGGTGAGGCTGCAGCACCCAGTGGAAAGGCAGCTGGGCACCCGTCAGCCTGCAGCCCCCACGGCACCACCTCCCTCGCTGCCACCGAGACCGGCTCCCCGGCACAGAGCCAGGGCGGGTGGGGAGAGGCAGGCCCCAGCACCGCCCACCAGCGCCCGGCGCCCACGGCTAGGGGCTCCGCCCTGCCGCCTACAGGGGCCGCTGGCCGGTACAGCTAGGCCCTGCTTGCTGCTGGCGTGAGACCGACTCCCTCCCAGGAGCCCGGGATAATTGTCCCCATTTGAGAGACGGAGGATTTCTAGCCCAGAGCCTCAAATGTATTTAGGCTCCTAACTCCCATTGGAACTGGGGGAGTCAGGCACTTTGCAGTGCTGGGCCTCGGTGGCTTGCCCAAGGCCCCCCCTCAGGGCAATAGGGCCCAATCCTGCCCCTGTTACTGGCAATAGGGGCCTTGCTCCTGCTGGCACAGGGGCAGGATTGGGCCCTGAGGTGCAAGGGGAACTAGGGCTCCCTGCTTGTGGCTTCCTGGCCTGCCCCACCCCCCTCTCCCCAGCAGAACGGGCTGGCCCTGTCGCAGGACCACCCGCCTTGCTCTGGGTTGTGCAGGGCCAGGCCCACGAGGGAGCGTGGCAGGGTGCTGGGGGGCTGCGGCACAGCAGGGTTCGCCCCCGACCCGCGAGCTCTGATTAGCCGCAGGAACCCAAAGGGGGGTGGAGATGAAAAGGGGAAAGCGCTGCCAGTCCCTGTTCTACACTCTCGCAAAAGGATAATGGGAACAAGATTTCCTTGGGCGAAACCAGCCCCTGCCCCTCCCCCGCGGCCCTGGGAAACAGCCTGGCCAGGCGTGCTGTGAAATTCATTACCGTGTCAGCCCGCGCTGTAACTGCTGGGCCTGCTTGCCGCTGGCGGAATGGCCCCGCCTGGCCGCCTCCCGCCAGGTCCCAGCTCCCAGCCTCTGCCGGAGCTGGGGAGGGTTAACCCTCCAGGTCAAACGGCTGCCTCCTGGCCAGGCCCGCTCCCTGAGCTGCTGCTTTCAGGCCCAGCCACGCAGGGCGGGGGGGGAATGGGGTTCCAAAGCACCCTGCCCCTCCCCCCACACCAGACCTCAGCCCAGCCCTCCGGAGACGGCAAAGAGCTCGGAACATTGTTGTGCCCCCGGTGCAGGGCTTGCCAAGCCCAGACGCTCGACTATCGTCAGCACAGAGCAGTAGAGCGGGAAGGGACCAGGAGAGGCATCGAGTCCAGTCCCGGCCCTCCCGGCAGGACCCAGCACCCTCTAGCCCATCCCTGACCGGCGTCTGTCCAACCGGCTCTGGAATATCCCCAGGGATGGAGATTCCACAACCCCCCAGGCAACTTATCCCAGTGTTTCACCACCCTGACAGGCAGGACGTTTTTCCTAATGTCCAACCCAAACCTCCCTTGCTGCAGTTTCAGCCCATTGCTTCTTGGCCTGTCCTCAGAGGCCAAGGGGAACAATTTTCCTTCCTCCTCCCTGTGACACCCATTTAGATACCTGAAAACCGCTCTCGTGTCCCTGCTCAGTCTGCTCCTTTCCAGACTAAACTAGCCCAGCACAAGGCAGCAGCCCCACAGCTCAGGACATTAGTCTGAAACTCCTAAACTTGCAGGGGGGTTGTTGAAAGGTAGCAGGGCTGGGCCACAAAGCATTGAAAGGTAACAGGACTGGGCCACAAGAGCGGGGCCTGGGAAGGGGTTGAAAGGTAGCAGGACTGGGCCACAAAAGCAGGGGGGGGATGTATTGAAAGGTAGCAGGACTGGGCCACAAGAGCGGGGCCTGGGAAGGGGTTGAAAGGTAGCAGGACTGGGCCACAAAAGCAGGGGGGGGGATGTATTGAAAGGTAACAGGACTGGGCCACAAGAGCGGGGCCTGGGAAGGGGCTGAAAGGTAGCAGGGCTGGGCCACACCAACTGCAGAAGCCGGGTATCTGGGTGACAGCCTGGAGCCAGGGCACTCCAGAGCCTCACCTGCCCGTCTCTCGTTGGACCCCAACCCTCGGAGGGCTGGGCGCCCTTCCGCTGGCCAGAGGGCGCGGGCAGGAAACAACCAGCTGACGCTGGCAGAGCCAGGAGAAGTGCATGTTCTTCCAGGCCGTGTCCCTGGCCCAAGCCGCTTTGCGGGGAGAGTCCCCAGCGAGCGAGCCGAGCCAGGCCAGGGGATTTGGACCGTGCAGAACTGGGCCACATGGAGTGGAGCCAGCAAAGCATTCAGCGCCAGCCTACAGCCTTCCCCAGGAGAGCCGCTCGTAGTGTGGGTGGGAGCGGAGTTAGACCAGGAAGCAGCTCCTGACAGCTCCCCCCAGCCCCTCTCCTCTGTCCTTCCGGCCGGCGCCGTGCCGGGAGGCTGGTGTGGACACTCCAAGGGCCTAAAGTGACTGACAGGCACCCGAGTCGCCTTAGCAAGCTGGCCCGAGGCCAGTGGAAATCGGGTGGGGAGGCCTGGTTGGCAGGTGGCTGGATGCATCGGGAGAACTGAGTGCCCTGGGACGGTGGCTGTGCACGACCCAGGGGATGTCTCCTTCGCCGGGGTGCCCAGACCCAGCTGGGGACGAGAGGGGCGGGCCAAGCAGCCATCCGCAACTGCTGCTGCTCAGCACACGCGCTTCCCAGCCAGCCTGTCTGTGCCTGAGAGTGGGGCAGCTCTGTCTGCCGGAGTTAATCGCTCAGCAAAGGCTCGGACCTTCCCTGCTGTTTGGGTATTAATGAGACTTTAATTGCACAGTTTGGGGCTAATTACACAGAGCTGCCTTGCTTCCTTCCTCAGACAGCACGCCCATTGAACAACCGCAGGGCCAATTCATTGCAAGAGCAGCCTGGTTCAGCCGAGAGCGTCTGCCCCCCTTCTAGTGTCTTTGGAACGCCTTCCTTTGCACCGGCTGCCCCAGGGAGACAGGCACCAACAGCGGCCTTCTCTGGGCACGGCCGAGCACAAACCGGGGAGGGAGGTGCCGTGTGGCCAGTCAGGCCTGGGGATGACTGGCCAAAAAGAGAGGCTCCTTGCTTTGGAGCGGATGGAGCCTGGGCTGGCATGAGATGGGATCCTTGCTCAGGAGATGGAGCTCAGGCTGGTGGGAGATAGGTAGAGGGCTCCCTGGCTCTGGGAATGATGGAGCCCAGGCTGGCGTGGGACATTAGAGGGGTCCCTGGCTCAGGAGATGATGGAGCCCCGCCTGGCTGGCAGCAGAGCGAGTGAGCGAGCTCCCTAAGCCTGGGAATTCAGTGGGAATAATTCTTTAATGGAACAGTCTCAGCGAAACGCTAGAATGGCCAGTCCTGCCAAACCCACAGCGGATTGGAGCCTCGCCCCTGCTTTCGCTGGAGCCGTGCCCAGCCGGGCCGCTTGCAGGGCGCAGTTGCTACTTCCAGTCTGGGGGGGAGGGAAATCTAGGCCCAGGCACCCTTCCCTCCGCCCCCACCCTACAGAAATACCTTGGGCCTTATGAGGAAGAGTCCACAGCCGTGGCCGGGGCCTCCCCGGAGAGCTCTGGCCATTTCCCAGCCTGTGTGCGCCAGCTGCCTCTCCCCACTCGCTCAGAGCCCCATGCTGCGGCACAACTCGGCCCTTGGTCCCTGCGCCCGTGGGGAGGGCGGGGCTGCTGTCAGACTCCCCGAGGAACGCGGCTGCTCAGGGACTGTTCGCCCCCGGCAGGAGCAAGCAATGGGACAAGCAGCGGCGTGGGAGGTGGAGGTTCAGTGCCCGGTGGCTAGTAACCATCGCCCTGCCTCCACCGAGCAGCGCCTGTGCGCAGGACCAGGCACCCGCCTTGGGCCTATCGGGGGCCCAGCCCAGACCCCTGCTTCCCGGCTGAATGGGGGGGCCTGCTCCTTGGAAACCCCCCAGCCACCTCTCTCTCCAGGCACACGGACGGGCCGCTGGAGCCGAGCCTTCCCCAGAGATCCTTCCCCCTCGGCAGCCGTCAGGGGCCAGGCCCGTCGGCACAGACATGGTGCCTGCCACCCAGGGCTGCACACGGCAGCTGGGGGCCCCTGGGGTTTTCCCTCAGCCCCTCTGCAGCATCCGCGGGAGCTGGGTCTCTGCTCCAGCGCGCGGGAAGAGCTGCCTGGGGTACAGGCCGCCCCAGGTGGGAGGAGAAGCCAGGTCCAATGGCCCCCGGGCGGGCAGACAGGGATCAGTCAGGACGTGCGGGGGCAGTTGCCAGGCTCGCTGCCCTGCGCCACCTGACTGAAGATGTGGCAGGAGGCACCCTGAGGGCAGAGGGGAGCCCGGCTCGGCGGACGGAACCCCAGCCACAAGGCTCCTTCAAGGCGGGTGCACCTGACGGGGCGAGTCCCTGCTGTGCCAGTCGGGCTCCAGGCCAGCGCCTCGCCCACCCTGAAAGGAGGCTTGCCACGGGGCTGGAGCAGGATCTGAAGCAGGGAAGAGCCGTCAGTGCCAGGCTGGGCCCCTCGTGCCTCCAGCACGCCCGGCACCTGCCCAGGTGAGAGGAACCGACCCGAACCCTGGCTCGCCAGGTGGCACAGGGAGCCCAGACCCCTGTAGAGCTGGGGAAGGAAACTCGGTCTCTGTGGCTTGCAGCTCTTGGCGAACGTGCCCCGCCTGCTCTGGTAACGCCTCTGCCCGGCGCACGCCGCTCTCTCGGGCAGGGTCTATGCGACGGATGCAGCCTGAGCCGCTGCGCCGGGAAACCAGCTGTGAAGTTCTACCAGGCTTTACAGCCCGTTCTTCTGCTCCACGGGCTGCGGAGGAGAGCGGGTTCCAGGCTCCCTGGCCTACTTTCACAGCCACCCTCAAGGCTCAGGCCACCTGGAAGCAGGTTTACACTGGGACTGGAAGCGGTTTCAAACCACTTTGCATTTCTGAGCTCGTTTCTCGCCCAGCCAGGCGCCCCGAGCTGGGAGAGAGATGGGCACAGGCCGGAGCTGAGAGAGGAGAGGGCCGAGGCAGACGCTGGTTCCCAATGCGTCAGCTCCCCAGCCTGGTTCTTCCAGGCCATGTGCTGGGGTTGGCGCTCCCCTCAGCTATCCCTGCCCTTGCGCTGCTCTGCAAAGGGCTCGGCTTCCGCTCTCCATGGCGAGCGGCCATTCAGCAAAGTGGGCACACCTGCTCCAGCGCGAGACTCAATTGCTGCCACCAGCTGCGGCCTGCCAAGCCCCCCCTCCCCCCCCAGCACAGCCCTGGGGGCTGCGGGAGCCTTAATGGGGGGTCTGAGTCCAAGAGCAGGAGGCTGAGGAAGGCAGCACCACCCCACACACACTGCCAGTCACGTGCGGGGTGGGCAGGGCCGGCATCCCCCACCTGCCGCCAGTCACGTGCGGGGTGGGCAAGGCCGGCATCCCCCACCTGCCGCCAGTCACGTGCAGGGTGGGCAGGGCCGGCATCCCCCACCTGCCGCCAGTCACGTGCAGGGTGGGCAGGGCCGGCATCACCCACCTGCCGCCAGTCACGTGCGGGGTGGGCAGGGCCGGCATCCCCCACCTGCCGCCAGTCACGTGCAGGGTGGGCAGGGCCGGCATCACCCACCTGCCGCCAGTCACGTGCAGGGTGGGCAGGGCCGGCATCCCCCACCTGCCGCCAGTCACGTGCGGGGTGGGCAAGGCCGGCATCACCCACCTGCCGCCAGTCACGTGCGGGGTGGGCAGGGCCGGCATCCCCCACCTGCCGCCAGTCACGTGCAGGGTGGGCAGGGCCGGCATCCCCCACCTGCCGCCAGTCACGTGCAGGGTGGGCAGGGCCGGCATCCCCCACCTGCCGCCAGTCACGTGCAGGGTGGGCAGGGCCGGCATCCCCCACCTGCCGCCAGTCACATGCGGGGTGGGCAGGGCCGGCATCCCCCACCTGCCGCCAGTCACGTGCAGGGTGGGCAGGGCCGGCATCCCCCACCTGCCGCCAGTCATGTGCAGGGTGGGCAGGGCCGGCCCAGCTGGAAGATTTCGCACTTGTTGGACCACGCTCAGCCTGCACACACAGCACCCCTGGGCTCCCCGCAGGGCGGTGGAAGAGAAGCGGAAGCCCCCGGCTGATGGAAAGGAACCAGCAGATCCCCAACGGAGCCTCTCGAGCCTGGAGACCCGGCTGCACCTTCCCTGCCACTAGCCTTGCCTCTGCCAGGCCGTGGCTCCCAAATCCGGCCCAGGGAGTGGAGCCCAGAGAAGCCCTCGGGCCTTTCCCCGGCTCCTGCTTCTCCACACCCGCGCCTCGTCTCGCGCATGGGGCCGGAGGAGCCGGGCCGGAGCCCCGCGTGCGCTTGGCTCCCCTTCGCCAGAGAAGTGGGACTGTCCTTGCGACAAACCCTCCCCGGGCGCCAGGCAGGTGGAGCATCGCGGGCAGGCGCTGTGCCAGGCCCGGCCTGACTCCGGCCCCGGGCAGTGGCAGCACGCCGAGCCGAGCGGAGCGCCGACGCCCCCGGGGAGCCACGAGAAAACACACCGCCGGTTCTCGGCCCTGTCCGGAGCAGGCCCTGGCCTAAGGCGCTGACGAGTGCCCCCGCCCCGCCCATGCTGTGGGGAGCCGCCAGGCCTCACGCCCTCCTCGGTGGCGGGGCCGACCTGCCCCCACGACAGCACCTTCTGTTTGGGCCGCCCCTGCCCAGCGACGGAGGCTCAGGCCCAGCCCGGCCCTCGCCAGAGCAGCCCCGGAGGTGCAGGGCCTGGCCTGGGGCGGAGGCAGCAGGCCTTCTCCAGTTAATTGGTGCTAATTGCTGCGTCTGCTGGGGCTGGCTGGCGAGATGCATTGTTGACAGGCACAGAGGGGACGGCCTGAGTAGCTAATCCGGCTTTCAGCCGCTGAGCCCTGGGAGGCGTGTGATGGAGCCGCTTTCAGGGCCCTTCACAGAGGGCACAAAGCCTGAGGCGGCAAAGGGAGGCAGGGGATGGAGCCGACAGGAAAAACTTTCACACGGCAGCGCTGCTAAGCCGCCTTTGTGTGGCCGGCCTGTCAGGGACCTCGCCAAGGGCCAGCGCGTCCCTTCCCCCGCCCGGCTTCTCTTTTCTCCCGCTTTGCACTCCCGACTGCCGAAGGCCTGGGGGGACTGCTCGGCTGTGTCGGGAAGGGAGGCGAACGTCACCTGCCGCAGCCTTCTCTCTGCTGGGCAGGGCAGGGGGCACGCTGCTGCCTCTAGCGGGGCCGTGGGGGCCACAGACCCGGGGCAGTTCAGCGATGCCCGGGAAGGGGGGAGACCGCACGCTGGGCAGAGCTGGGGTTTGGGAAACATCCTCGAACACTCTGTGCAAAGGGGCTGAGGAGACTCGGGGGCCGAGCGATTCATCCCTCCAGACCCTGCTCGGAATCCCTCAGCCCCCGAATCGCCTCAGCCCCTTTGCACAGGCCTGAGCGGGGCTGGGATGGCCAGCACCAGGGACGGGGACTGGCAAAGCCATTCCTGGCTTGCTGAGCCGTCCCTTTTGGTCGCGTCTCGGTGCTTTTGCAAAAGTTTCACTTAAGTCCTGAGTTTTCCATATTGGGTTTCTTTGGGTCCGTCTGTGAGCAAACCTGACCCCAGCCCCTTCCAAACTGGGAGGGGGCACTGGCCTGTCTGATCTCAAACCAGCCAAAGGCTCAGTCCTTGGGAGCCCAGCCTCAGACACTGCCCCGCGATCAGCGGACACTGGAAGCCGCTATGAAAGCTGTCTCCAAGCTTGTCTGGCACAGGGCGTTGGGATCCAGCCCATGCAAACAATCCACCAAATATCAAACCACCTAACGCCCTTCCCCGATGGCCTCTCCACACATCCAACAGCCTCCCAAGCGGCTGCATGATCGTTTGCCTCTCTCCCGCCCCTCAGCCTCCTCTGGGAGGCTCAGGCTTCAACGCTGACTTCACTTGCACCAGTCACACTGGAGTGCCACCTCCCTCGCACCCGGCCTGTGCGAGAGCCCTGGGTGGGCTGGAAAGTGCTGTGCCTGGCCCTCTGGGCCCGCTCCCGGGGCTCCCCCACAAAACTTCCAGGGCACTTGGGTGCATCTGCCCCTGCCCGGTCCCTGCACGGCGCAAAGGCCCCTCCTCGCATGCAGAGTGCCCAAGGAGAGGGGACGAGTGAGCTGAGCGTTCCCAGGCCCCGGGGGAGGTGGAGGCCCATTGCGGGTGCGGCTCCAGCAGGGTGGGTGGCGGAGCGGATTGGTAACTGCTCCAGCCCAAGCAGCTGCTGGCTGGGAGACCCCAAGCACTGAGCAGGGTCCCACGCCGAGCAGCCCCCCGGGGCCGTGCCACGCCCTTCCCTGGCATCGCCCCGGGGCCGCTCAGCGGACAGATGCTGCGGTGCAGCCATTCCCCCGGACCACCCTGTGCCACGCCCTTCCCTGGTATCGCACCGGGGCTGCTCAGCGGACAGATGCTGCGGTGCAGCCGTTCCCCCAGACCACACCGCACCACATCCCTCCCTGGCATCACCCCGGGGCCGCTCAGCGGACAGATGCTGCGGTGCAGCCGTTCCCCCGGACCACCCTGTGCCAGGCCCCTCCCTGGTCTTGCACCGGGGCCACCCGCTGGATAGGTGCTGCGGTGCAGCCGCTCCCCAGGACCACACCGCGTCACGCCCTCCCTGGCATCGCCTCGGGGCCGCTCGGCAGACAGGTGCTGCAGTGCAGCCGTTCCCCATGGCCACGCCACGCCCTTCCCTGGTATCACGCCGGGGCCACCCGGTGGATAGGTGCTGCGGTGCAGCCGGTCCCCCGGACCACCCCGTGCCACGCCCTTCCCTGGTATCGCACCGGGGCTGCTCAGCGGACAGATGCTGCGGTGCAGCCATTCCCCCAGACCACACCGCACCACATCCCTCCCTGGCATCGCCCCGGGGCCGCTCAGCGGACAGATGCTGCGGTGCAGCCGTTCCCCCGGACCACCCTGTGCCATGCCCCTCCCTGGTCTTGCACTGGTCTTGCGGTGCAGCCGCTCCCCAGGACCACACCGCGCCACGCCCTCCCTGGCATCGCCTCGGGGCCGCTCGGCAGACAGGTGCTGCAGTGCAGCCGTTCCCCAAGGCCACACCACGCCCTTCCCTGGTATCACGCCGGGGCCACCCGGTGGATAGGTGCTGCGGTGCAGCCGGTCCCCCGGACCACATCGCGCCACGCCCTCCCTGGCATCGCCCCGGGGCCGCTCGGCATGCAGGCGGCAATGGGGGCAGCAGGCTGGACGTGCTGCGAGGGCATCTCCCCGCTGCCCGGCCCCGTGCCCCGCCCGGCCGCGGCGGGGGAGGGGCCCGGCTCTTACCCAGGCACTCGTTGGCCTCCCTGGCGCTGGCCCGCTGCCACGGGCGGTCGTAGTGGAAGGGCTTGCAGCGGTCGCACTCGGGGCCCTCGGTGTTGTGCTTGCAGTCGCACACCAGCTGGCCCCCCTTGTCCTTCAGGCAGCGGGAGGCGTGCCCGTTGCACTTGCAGCGGCCCCCCACCTGGAACTCCCCAACCGCGTAGGAGTAGGAGGAGGAGCCGGCACCCTCCTCCTCCTCGCTGGCCCGGCCCCCCAGCTCCCGGAAGAGGTGGGGCCGGGTGAAGACCACCCGGATGTCGGTGGCCGTCACCCAGTCCTGCAGCACGGGGCTGCTGTCGAAGTCCTGGGCGGAGGGCCGTCCGTCCAGCGTGCTGAAGGCGATGAGGCCCCCCGTGAGGGGGTACAGGTCGGTGTGGCCATCGGTGCACAGCGCCTCCTGCTCGTTCTGCTTGGTGACGGCGGCTTTGTTGGGCCTGCCGTAGATCTTGCGGCACTGCGAGGAGTAGTACTGGTACGGCACCCAGGTCTTGCCATAGTCCATGGACTTGAGAATGGCCGCCGACTCGGGCCGGGGCGAGCAGAACTGCAGGCTGACGTAGATCACCTCGAACTTCTTGGCCAGGGCGAGGGTGAGCGTGACGTTGTGCGGGGAGTGGTGCAGGCTCTCGGAGCGCCAGCAGGTCATGTTGGAGGCCGTGTTGAGGTCGGTGAGGTAGGCGGCCGGGTGGGCTTTGCGGGCGTCAGCAGCGTCACAGTGGCGCGAGGGAGGCTGCCCGCAGGTGCTGGAGGCCTGCACTTCCTTGCCGAAGGCGGCGTTGACAAACTCGGGGATGCAGCGCCGGGGGGCGCCGCTCTCATCGTAGCAGGGGTCCGAGGCGCTTTGCAGCACCGCGAAGGGGTTGATCGCCTGGGGCAGGCCGAACACGCAGGCACCTAGCAGCAGCCGCAAGAGGCACCAGGGCTCCATCCTCGCCAGGGACGCCGTCTCCACGGCCACCAGCCAAGCGCGCCCTACAGGGAGAGCAAAGGAGCCGTGAGTCCCGCACGCGAGCCCCACGGGACGCAGCTCCCAATGGGCGGGCGGACAGGCACCCGGAGCTCGCCCCCGCCCTTGCTCGGGGGCCGTGCCGGTGTGCGCCGGCCGAGAACACTGAGCCGCCCGACGGGTGAGCGGGGCGCACAGCTCTGCATCGGGCGGCATCTCTCCGCCGGGTGCCGGCCGCCCGGGCAGTCGCCGCGGAAGCAGCCGGCGCCGTGTAGGGGTGGGGGGAGGGCAGGGCTCGCGGCTAGCTCCCTGCTCTGCCCCACCCTTGTCTCCAGGGGCAAGGCTCCGCTGGACAGAGGCCCCCAGGCCGGGGGGCAGGCGACAGGCCGGGAGCCCAACAATCTTCCTGGCTCTTCACACACCTGAGCCGCGTCACATAGCGCTGGGTGCCGAGGCTCCCCCGGTCCCTTGGGAATCAGAATCTCCCTCCCCAGGGGCCCGGGGCCACTCCAGCCCTGCGAGAGCCTCAGCGAGCATGAGGGGACAGGGGGAGTTGCAGTGTCATGAGGAGAAGAGACGGTCACTGCCAGCGCCACTCGGCAGATTGGCCTTGCCCTGCCGGGTGGGTTGCCAGGGACGCCATGCCTGCTCAGCTGGAGCTCGCGGCTCACACGCCAGGGAGCCCGTTGGCCCTAGGGCTGCAGGAAGTGGCTCTCTCTACCTGGGCACTGGGCCGCCTGGATTCCAGCCTCGCATCTGTCCCTGAGCTGCCATGAGACCTGGCCAAGCACGGCTCCCTCCCTGCCTCAGTTTCTCCAGCTGTGCAATGGGACAAGGGCACGGCCGGCCTCGGCAAGCAGTGCGTGAGAGGCAGCGCGTCAGAGCGAGGCCTGGTGGTTGTTACGCGCCCCACTGCAGCGCAGACCAAGGCCTACGACAAGACGTTCTGTGCTCGGCCCCCTGGCCGCCAGCCCCCACCTGCCCTGCGGCGAGGCAGCGAACACCTCAGAGCGCCCACTGGGGAAGCAGCTCACGCTACACGGCTGCGTCCAGACGCCGGCGGCTGCTCCGGCCCTGGCTGCCCCGCTGCCCCCGCTCGGTGCCCTGCTGGCGTTTCCTGCTGGCCGGTCACACTGCTCCAGTCCCTTTCCCCCCGCGCCGAGCTGGCCATTCCTCCAGAACCTCCCCCCCCATCTCAGGGTGGGAGAGCAGGGATTTAGCTAGCTCCTATGGCCCGGAGGGGAGCCAGCCCGCTTCCAAACCCAGCCAGGCAGGGAGAGGTGTGAACGCACCACCCTCGCTGAGGGAACAGGCCTGGCCCAGCCCCTGCAAAGCCAGGGCCAGGGCTCAGTCTCCGAATGGGATGTTAATGGAGCCATTTCCTTCCCTCCCCTCGCGCCCCCCTTCACTCTCCAGAGTCCCCCTCGGGAGAGAGCCTGAGGCCAATGAGGCGGTGACATTGTCCCTGGCCCTGCCTCTCCTCCAAGCCGGGCGGCGTGCCTGCCGAGTTAGCGTGTTCCACGGGGGAGCAGCTTCTCTGGCCGCCGCGGGCCGAGCCTGGGCTCTCGCAACCGGAGGCCCGAGTGGCGCCGTGCCGGTTACCCACCAAATCTGGGCAGGGCCTGAGGTAGAGGCCAGCCCTCCTGACTCCCAGCCAGCAGCCTTACCACAACTGGCCTCCAACAGCCCCCAGGGGCCTGCCTCCTCCAGCCACAGAGGGGTCGAGAGACTAGCCCCCATGGCCCAGGCTTGGAGGGGAAGCGTCCTCCCTTGAAATCCACCACGAGAGAGAGAACCAGCTCCCAGACCTCGCCAGGGCTCTCAGATGGCCCCTCATGGCCCGCAGGGCGCCCCTGCAGGCAGGGCCTGGCTGTTCTCCCCACTGGGAAGTCAAGGCCCCAAGCGGGGAAGGGACTTGCCCAGGGTCACAAAGGCAGCCGGTGGCACAGCAGGAAATTGAACCCTGGTGGCTTGTGCCCAAGACTAGCACCCTAACCACTGAGCAGCCTGTGGCGCGGGGGGGCTACCTGCTCTGTAACCGGGTTCCCCCTGTGCTGGGCTCTGGGATTCCCGCTGACTCACCCACGTGTGCATTGGCCCAGACACCCAGGCCCAGCCTGGGCAGATAACAAGGCTCTTCCCGGGGAGAGACAAAGGGAGGGAGGCGGAGACCAACACCTGGCTGGGGGCCGGGCCTGGGAGTCTCGTCTTGCTGCAGACGGGGTGCAGGGTCGCCGCCACCCAGCCCTTCCCAGCATGGCGGGAATGTGCCACAAAACCCATCCCCAGCTGCTGGGAGGGGCCCCCGTCCACCCTTGCTGTGGTCCGGAGGCAGGGATGGGGGGCAACACACCACGAGTCATTCCCCCTCCTCCAACTTCCCGCCCGGGGGGCAGCAACAGACTCCTGCCAGGAGCTAATCAACCCGCCCACACACCGAGCAGGCCAGTCCAGGAAGGCCTGCAGCGTGACGACCACGGGGACTGGGTATGGTCGTGTCTGGCCACCTCAGAGCGGCCTGCCGGCTCCAGCCCCACAGGCCCCAGGAGAAAACGGCTCAGCTCGGAGCAAGCGAAGGGGCCCGGAGCCCAGCTGCCTCTGGAAACCTTTCTGGAGCCCTTAACCAACCCGCAGCACCCCAGCGTCCCTCTACGGAGCAAAACACGGCCTGGCTGGGACGCCTGGGCCTCTGCCAGGCAGCGAGGCAGGACGGGCAACGGGGGAGCTGAAGGGCCTGGAGCCCTGCTCGCCTCATTGCCAGACCGTGGTTATTTGGGGGTCTATCTGTAACGGGAAGGGGGGGGGGAGTGACAGCTGGACACCCTGGAAAACGCTGCCCACCCAACTCTTCCAGGTGGGGTTTTCGTCTGCCTGCCTTGCTTTGTTCCTGCCGAAGCACCCCCGGGCCCTTTCACATGCCAGCGGCAGGGGGTGTAGCTGGAGGCAGGGAGGAGAGGGGAGGGGTGACACCCCAGCCCCCCCAAACATTGCCTGCCTGCTAACTCTCCTAGCGGCAGACCCCCCCACCTCAAGATCCCGTCTCTGTGCCTGCCTGTGTCCCACCCCCGCAACGCACTCGTGTTGTCCCGGCGCAAACCCGCCCCATCTCCAGCCAGGGCTCCCTGCGCTGGGTCCCCACGGCGCTGCTGTAGGCACGACCCCGCCGCAGCTGTGCCCGATGCAGCCGAGCCCCAGGCGGTGCGGGCAGACAGGGCCCTTTGGTCCGGCCGCTCTGACGTAACCCTTCTCTCCGAAGCCACGGGCCCTTGCGGGGCTGCTGCCCTGGCTGGCTTCCCTGGCACGAGCCGCAGCTTAGCTGCCTGGCTCCCTGCCCCTCCCGGGCACAGCCCCGCCTGGCAGCCCCGCCGGGCTCCACACACGCGGGGGGGGAGCTGAGGGGCCGGGGAAGGCGGCTGGGAGGAAACGCTCCCGGACACGGCAACGCTGCTGGCTGGGCCGCTGAGCGACACAGGGCGCTGCTTCCCCCGGGCCTCCCCGGGGCAGGGGCTGAGCTGCGGGAGGTGCGCTAGTGTGTGTGGGCGCCATGCCGTCTTCGCCGGCTCGGCCGCCCCCCTGGTCCGCCCCGCCCCTCAGCCGCCCCCCCTGCTCCCCGCTCCTCACCCGCCCCGCCCCGCGCCCGCCTCTGCCCCGCTCCCGCTCTCAGCTGCCCGTGCCCGCCCCGCTCCTCACCGGCCCGCGCCCGCCCCTGCCCCGCTCCCGCTCTCAGCTGCCCGTGCCCCGCTCCCGCTCCTCACCCGCCCCGCGCCCGCCCCTGCCCCGCTCCCGCTCCTCACCCGCCCGTGCCGCTCCCGCTCCTCACCCGCCCGCGCCCGCCCCTGCCCGCTCCCGCTCCTCAGCTGCCCGTGCCCCGCCCCGCTCCTCACCCGCCCGCGCCCCTGCCCCGCTCCCGCTCCTCACCGCCCCGCGCCTGCCCCGCTCCCGCTCCTCACCCGCCCCTGCCCCGCTCCCGCTCCTCAGCTGCCCGTGCCCCGCCCCGCTCCTCACCCGCCCGCACCCGCCCCTGCCCCGCTCCCGCTCCTCAGCTGCCCCGTGCCCCGCCCCTGCCCCTGCCCCTGCCCCGCGCCCGCCCCTGCCCCGCTCCTCAGCCGCCCCGCCCCGCCCTCTGCCCCGCTCCTCACCCGCCCCTGCCCCGCTCCTCAGCCGCCCCGGCCCGCTCCTCGCTCCTCAACCTCCCGCGCCCAGCCCCGGCCCCGCTCCTCAGCCGCCCCACCCAGCCCAGCTCCTCAGCCACCAACCTGCCCGCCCCGCTCTTCAGCCGCCCCGGCCCGCTCCTGCTCCTCAGCTGCCCCACCCCGCCCCAGCTGTCCCCACCCCGCCCCACTCCCTGCTCCTCAGCCGCCCCGGCCTGCTCCGCCCCACTCCTCAGCTGCCCCACCCTGCCCCACTGCTCAACTGCCCCTGGCCCTGCCCGCCCCACTCCCGCTGCTCAGCTGCCCCTCCGCCATGCCCCACCCTCAGCCGCCCCACCCCGCCCCGCTGCTCAGCTGCCCCCACCCCGCCCCACTGCTCAACCACCCCGCCCTGCCCCGCCCTGCCCCACCCGCTCCCGCTGCTCAGCTGCCCTCCCGCCCTGCTCCCCAGCCATCTCCCCACCCCTGCCCCACTCCCCAGCCGCTCCCGCCCCGCTCCTGCTGCTCAGCTGCCCCTCCGCCCGCCCCACTGCTCAACCACCCCTGGCCCTGCCCGCTCCGCTCCTGTTGCTCAGCTGCCCCCTCCGCCCCGCCCCACTGCTCAACCACCCCCTGGCCCTGCCCCGCCCCGCTCCCTGCTGCTCAGCTGCCCCCTCCGCCCCGCCCCACTGCTCAGCCACCCCCCTGCCCTACTCCCTGGCTCCCCATTGCTCAACTGTGTCTCCCTCGCCTCAGGCCAAGTCCCTAACTCCCTGTAGCCGCCCCATGCTCGGGGGGGGGCAGCACTGCCTGGGTGGGGGCACCTGGGGCAGGAAGCCAGCAGCAGCCCAGCGGCAGCAGAGCGAGAAGCCTGCCGCTGTAACAGCCCCAGCTCTGCAGGGTGGGGCAGGCTGCAGCAGCTGCTCCGCTGTCCAGTGTGCACTGGGAACTGTCCAGCACAGGAGCACCCGGGAGCAGTGCTGAAGCCGGTCGGAGGGCACCCCCAGCTGCTCGGCAATCGGGAGCCCCTGGCCAGAGCCGCGTGCCTGGGGGATGCGCCAGTTCATGCTGCCTCCTGCCCAGCAGCCGGGAGCCCCACTGCTGGCCCGGGGAGGGCAGCACAAAGAGGCCACTTACAGACCCCTGGCTCTCCGTGCAACGGGCTGCCCTTCGTTTTCTCCCCTCCTGCAAACGACCCAGGCGCGGCCTGGCGCACGCTGCCCGTCAGGTGGGTCGCCACGCGGCTGGTCTGCCTGCAGGGGAGTGGCACTCCCCTGTACTGGTGACGGGGCGGCCCTGAAGAGAGGAGCTGCAGCACAGCACAGAGACACCTGTTTCTCAGCTCTCCCGCCCTGCCCTCCTCTTGGGCACTCACTGGCCCCGATTCCAGTCAGTTCAACCTCTCCCGCAGCGAGGCGGACCCTAGGGAGAAGCACCAGACAGCTGGACCCTCCCAGACCTGCCTGGCCTTGTCTTGCTAGAGACTCCCTTTCCCACACCCCCAGCGACGCCCGAGCCAGAGAGCCTGCCAGCCGCCCTGCTCGCCAAACCCTCCCACACCGGCTGTGCCATGGTGCCCAGCCCAGACACAGCTCACCTGTGACCCTAGGAGCAGGCCCAACCGCACGCCCACCTCCCCCCGCTCATCTGTTCATGTCACACAGAGAACTGCCAGCATCCTCTGCGGCCCCTCCCCCCCACGCAGAGAGATCTCCCCAGGCGCCCTGGAGAGCTCCCCCCACATGCCAGTCACTGAGCGCACTCGGAACGGCCGCCGACAGCTCAGCCTGCACCGGGCTCCTTCATCCCACGAGAGGACCACAAACGTTACTGCTCCCAACAGACCTTGTGCCGGCACCGTGGCTGCGAGCAGCCCATGGAACGCGCTTTAAACGGACGCATGACCAGAGAGGAGGGGCGGCTTCTGCGTCCGGCGCTGGCTGGCTGGCAGCTCCAAGAGCTGGGATCCGTGCACGACTCCCAGCCTCTCGCTACTCAGCAAGGCAAGCTCCTTTCTCCAGGTCCAGCTGCCTGCTCTCTGGCAGAGGGGCAGGGATTGGCTCTTGTTTGCACATACTCTCGCAGAGTGAGACCCAAGTTCAATGAGCAGCTACCATAATAATCATAAAAACCCAACTCTGCTAATACTTGCAAGCCAGACACCCCCCCCCGCAAACACATCAGCGCCTGCTACTGCAAAGACATCAGCAGGGTTCCAAAACCCCATCACCTGCTGGCAGGGTGGGTTCATTTAAATCAGCCATGTAAAGACCCTTCTCACTTGTGTGTGGCCCCCAACTGATTTCTCTGCGGGTCAGTGGCCCTGGATCCAGAAGAGGTTCCCTGCCCTGCTGTAAATCCTCACTCTCAGGCAACTTTTCCATTTGTGCTTCTGGTGATTTGCTAAAGAAAAGTGCATTCTGATTGGTCGAGATAATCATTTAAAATGCTGATATACAGCTAAATCCAGCCTTTACCTGAGACTTGGTACATTTTTTTACAACCTATGCAGGTACGCACTAACTATATGCATTTATTTAAGCAATTACATAGTGCAATATTTTCAGATTCTAACACTGTACAATTAATAAGTATGCTAAAATGGTTAATGAGCTATTTCTTTTTAACTAGATCATTAACTTTTGCTCATGATTAGGACAGTAATTGAAATGTAATTAAACACAACAAAACAGCCTATCAAAATGTATTTGTGTTGTACAAAGCAAACCCTTAATACATGACATGAGCTATTGTGCCGTGTTTATAAAGCTTGACCTCAACAGTTTGAATTGGGGAAAACCTCTCGGGATAATGAGAAGCAGCCTCCACCAGGTTTTGATAGAGATTCGTGGATTCTACATATTTATTTTAGTGTTTGGAGAGACTTGAATATGTTTAAGCCTTGACATATTTTGTATTAGACTCAGATTTAATTTTAATCAGGTTTATTTTTGAAAGCAAACCCCCAGTATGATTTTTAAAAAATTGAAAAAATCCACTTGAAATTAAAAAAATATTTGTAAAAGATCCGATGAAAACGCCTGATTTTCACCCTGCTGCTGCTGCACAGTCCCCGTGCAAAACCGAACTGCGCTCTCCACAAGCAGCACAACCCTGGAGCCCCAGCCCTGGAGCACTGCACCACACCAGAGATGGGCTCCCCCGTTCACGAGAGCCCAGCGTGGGATCCCAGGATCAACCTCGGCCGTGGGGAGAGAGGCAAGAAGGAGGGACCGGTCTGACATGTTCAAGCCCTGCCCTGCTGCGGAGAGGATGCTGTGCCTGGGAGGAGCTGAGCCCGGCTCAGAGGACGATCAGAGCCCCGCTAACCCCATGTCTAGGGTAACTGCATTGCCCCCAGCTCTCTTGCAGCCAACCTCTGCTCCACCCTCAGAGGAGAGCGAGGCCAGAATCAGCCCCGGCCGCGGGGATGGAATTCACTCCTACCTGTTTCTGCACCTCCAGCACCCGACCTGGGGCGGCTGGGCCACTTCGGTCATTCCTGCCGCCCCCACACGGGGACCAGCCCTTCGGGCGGCACCGCAGGCAGATCCCAGTCCCCAGGCTCTTTCCTTCCCACTCCGCGGCAAAGAGGCACGTGCAGGAGCCCAGCTTGGAAAACCAGACCCACCGGGGAAAGCTGCAAGAGCAGACACGAGCCCCAGGAACCCACGGTGCTCAATAATGGGACCGGGGGGCGATGTGGCCTGCTGCTCTGAGCCAAGCTGTGCCCATCTGCCCTGGCGGAGGGTTAGCCTGGGCTTCGCTACTGGTAATTACCCGGCGCGCAAGGGGGGCGCCTCAAGCCGCCCCCCAGCCTGCCCTCAGGCCAGCGCGGCGCCAGGGTTAGCAGGAGCAGCAGCCAGGCTCCTGGCCTCTCTCGTGTTGGGCTCAGCCGCCGTCGCTGTTTTCTCGCCCCTGCGGAGGGCAGACGGCCCTGGGACGCGCCCGGAGAAGGTTCTGGGGCAGACGTGGCACTGGGGGGGTGGGGCTTGGAGCCCAAACCTTTGCTCCAGTTTGGCTGCTGCCTCTGCCTCTCCCTCGCGGCCAGCGAGGAGCCAGCCGGAGCAGCCTCGCGTCTCAGTGCTGCCGAGGCCCCGCGTGACTGGAAATCATTATCACCCTTCCATGGGCAGAGACCACCCACGCGCCACCCGGCGCTCACCCCGCTCCCCTCCGCCCGGGGCGCTGCGGGCCTCACCTGCCCATTACCAGCAGGCTGCTGGAGTCGGCCCCATGTTATGCCAATTCAGCGCGACCCGGTGACTGCTGGCACGCTCCCCGAGAGCCGGGGGGGGGGTAGCAGCCCCTCCCCCAGTTAACAGGCCCAGTGGGGAGTGGGTTGTGCACCAAAGGGACCTGCACATGAGCTCACTTAACACCACCAGCTCCAGCGACTGGCCCTACAGCAGCCTACAGCCAGAGGCTGCCGACTGCTCATCATTAACCCTTTACCGGGAACAAGCCCTCAGAGGACGTCTCTAGCGGAATTCCCATTGCAATGGAAGTTGGGTATTTTCCTTGACTTGCTGCCCGTAACGGCTGAGCAGTGTTACTGCCTGCTGTTAAACGGACGCTGCGATCTGCCGCAGAGGTGGCTGCATTTTGGCCGTACCTGAAGTGTTTTCTCCTGCTAGTTTCTTTTTGAAGCCTTGATAGGATTTAGCGTTTGGAGGAGGGTATTCCATTTTTACATTAGCAATCACAGTGATTTTAATAATCAAGTAACTATTCCACTTAGCACCTAGAGACGTTGCCTCTTAAAACATTTTATAAGCACTCATTGGATTTCCTCACCCTGCATGTCCTAAGAGAGAGAATTTATGGGGCCAGATTTTCAGCCTGGCCTTAAATGGGACGTCTGTTTTAGAATCACAGTTGCGGGGGCATGAATCGCTGCAGGGTCAGCCTATCATTTCCATGTCTACCCATATGGCCGCACCAGAGCTGGAAGGTGCAAAATTCAGCTCAAGGAGCCATCCCAGCGCTAGCGCACTCTGCGCTAGCGAGCAAAAAAGAGAAAGGTAGCCGGTGCATTGCGCGTGGCCCACGAGGCTAGCTGCCCTGAGCACCTCTGATCTCCACAGGACTGTACCCGGGACAGCTAGCCCCATGCTGCTGCGGCTGTGCTTGCTGGGTTTGTCTACGCACGGCTGGAAGTGAGTGGACTCAAAATACAGAGCAGCACAGTAGCGCGTACCTCGAAATCAGCGATGCAACTTGAGCTATGCAAATTGCACAGCTTATGTCGAAATTTGGTGCTGTCCACACAGCGCTAATTTCAAAATACATCGCTATTTAATCGTCGGGAAATGAGCTTCCCAGGAAGCCGGAATAGGAAGCCCGTTATTTCGAACACATTTTGGGATAACGGCGCACTCTCCGGATGCACGGAGCACATTTTGGGATAATGGCATGCCGTCCGGACACGCGGGGGCGCATTTCGGGATAACGGCACACCGTCCAGGATGCACGGGATGCCTTTCAGGATAACGGCACGCCATCCGGACGCATGGGGTGCATTTCAGGATAATGGCGTGCCGTCCAGGATGCACGGGATGCCTTTCGGGATAACGGCGTGCCGTCCGGACGCACGGGGCGCATTTCGGGATAACGGCGCGCCGTCCGGACGCACGGGGCGCATTTCGGGATAACGGCACGCCGTCCGGACGCACGGGGCGCATTTCGGGATAACGGCACGCTGTCCAGACGCATGGGGCGCATTTCGGGATAATGGCGCGCCGTCCGGATGCACGGGGCGCATTTCGGGATAACAGGCATAGCCCGAAGGAGCGCCGCTGTCTAGACGTGCCTGAAGTGTCCTCGGGGGCGAACAAGCAGGCTGGGACAGAGGTCGCCAGCCGAAGCCGCTGGCCTGGCTGCACTGCCATTGTCAGCCCGCTGGCTCACGCTACCGGGGTGCTGCCCGGTGCCTGGCTAGCGGAAGGAGCCAGGTTTGAAAGGCCTCTCCCTGTGGGTCAGGTGCACGGGATGAGCAGGCGAAAGGCCAGCGCTATCTGCATGGGCTCTGAGCACACAGCAGGCTGGAGCGAAGGAGACGCCTTGTGCAGAACCCCTACTATGGCTGGCACCAGGGCCTTGAGCGCCCGCCCAGAGCACAAAGAGCAGCCCCGTTAGCAGGCAGCAGTACTAGCCGGTTCTCCTCTGGGTGAGCCCACCCCTCGGGCAGGGCCTGGCAGCCCCCCACCAGTCTGCGACAGGTGCCCCGGGAGGATGTGGGGCAGGCTGCCGTCCTTGGGAAATGCGGCCGTGTCGGGTGCACTGTGTGGGCACGGGGCAAGGGCTAATCCAGGAGAGTGGCACTGGTGGTACCAGCCCGGCCCCCAAGCCCGGCGGGGAAAGGCCGGCCAGCTCTCCGTCATGCGGTGCCCGGGGCGTCCCCCAGGGCAGTTCCTGCTGCTTTCCATCGTGACAAGGAGGAGAGGGCAGAGACAAGGGAGCTTCCCCCCTCCCAGGGCAATGGGAAAAGAAAGCTTCATTCCAGGGGATTTTCACAGACCCCCTTTCAGCCGCTCTCCGGGGAAACGCGTTGCCTTATATGGAATTCGTTTGGAAATGGAAAGTCTGGTCTCCCCTTGGCCGCTGCGCTCCTTTGCCTCCCCCCCCCGGCTTAGCTCCCAGGCTGGGGAGGGAAGAGCTTGTTTGCAAGCTGCCCTTTGCTCCAGGCAGAGCTGAACTAGTCTGGAGAGGAGGGGGCTCCAGGCTCTGCGACAGAGCAGCCAGGCCCCGGGCCGGCCCGGCGCAACGTGCAGGTGGCGCTGGTGAGCCGTGGGGGCCTGGCCAGAAGGCTGGGGGAACGGGAGCACGGCGGGGATGCAGATTACACGCGGAATTGCAGCGTAACCAAAAAAGATTCCGAAAGAGCCCGCCGCCCAACGTCCAAGTCTGCTTGGTGGGTGGGGGTGGGGGTGGGGGTGGGGCCCACCCTGGCACAGCAAACCCTGAGGCCAGGCAGCTCCCAACGCTCAGTCCCAGGCCTCAGTGCCCCCAGCCCTTCCCCCAGCACCCAGGCCTGGGCCACATGGCCCCTGGCCCAATGAGCAAAAGCGGCTCTCCATAGGCCCCACCAGGGCTGGCCTATCGATTCCTGCCAAATAATAGTAAGATTTCAACCCCGGTTTCAGAACCAGCCCCGGCCAAAGGGCGGCCGGCTCTGCGGGCTGCCTGTTACTCAAACATTTCCAGCAACCGACTTCCAGCCCCCATGCTCTTGGCCAGCAATTCACTCCCCCCATTCCAGGTTAATTACCCAGCCTTTAGAGAAGATGATTGGTCACATGGTACTGATCCCACACACCGATTGGATGACAGAGGGGAGAATGACAGGTGGGACGTAGTTCTGATGGAGAGGAGAGAGGGAAGGATCACTCTGGGAAGTGGCACTCAGGGACAGGAACTTTGGGGAAACTCCTCTGAAGGACGTCCCAGGTTTGGGGACTCTGGGTGGGGATGTAGCCCACGGCAAAGAGAATTCCTGAGCACGGCCTCTGCCAGGGACCCTGCCCAGCCCTCTCGCAGGGATCTCGGGGGAGGTGCCCCGGCCCCTCCATGCTTTCTGAGAAGGCAGAACTCAGAGACGCTTTATGCAAAACAGACCACAGGGCATGTCACTTTCAAGGGTGTAATCTGCTGAACCTGTAGATCCCATGCATCCTTCTTGCACGAGAAGTCACCAATATGAAGTGTGGATCGGTTTATAATTCTACAGGGGCTAACGAGGCCATTATGATGCTCTTAATGGAAACGTAATGGCTTGGCAATCAGACTGGCGACCTGTAACTGTGGTTGGTCTTAGAAAGACGTGTGGCCAGGCCACTGGTGCTGAAACCCAGGTTGGAGCTGGTACTTTCCCCTTGAGGTGAGAAAAGTTTGAAGGGAGCACAAAGAATTCCTGCCTGGGGCAGAAGGGATGTAAGGGGGGAACCAAACAATCGGGGAGTTGCCAGTTGCCAGGAGACACCCCCTCCCTCGGAAACATCCAAGACTGAAAGGGGGAGGGGTCAGGCCGAGGTAGGAGGCTGCCTGGCTTGTGAAAGGGATGTTTCGAACAGCTGGTTGGGGTAAGAATTTGCATGAAACACGTTCCTTGGGGGATCGGGATTAGCTGGTGGGTTTTGTTTTGATTTAATCATTTGCTTTGATCTGACTGTTTTCATTTGAAACCACTGGACTGTGGCTCTTTATACTTCATAGCAACACGTTTGTTTATTATCAACCCTGTGTACATACTTGTTACCTGGGGCGGGGCAGGGGGCAACCACTGCACATCTCTCTCTTCCACTGATCAAAGGGGCGGACCTGACCTTATGAGCTTTCTCTGGGTAAAGCTCTTCTAGGGCAAGACCGATGTGTTTGGGGTTTGGTCCGCTTTTGGGGGTTGGTCTCCTGGGTGCCTCCTGGAGTGGAACTGTGTCGCTCTGCAGGGGGGCGGTAACCCCAGCTCTGAGCCTTGGCTGGGGTAGGCCAGAGCTTCTGGCCCAGCAGCACAAGGTGGTGGGGCGCCCCCGAGGGCAGGAAGGGGGTGTCAGTGGCTTGATCAGCACACGGGGAGACAACGCCAAGAGGATTTCTGTGACCCAGCCTGTACTGCCATGCTCCTCTCGGGCACAGAGCCCCCAGTGGCTCCACAGTTCTGGACAATGCCAGTTCCCAGCTGAGATGCAGCTGGGAAGCAGAAAATCTCGGAGGGCAAAGATGAAACTATAGCTGGGTGATGATGCTTGGAGCGTGCCCCATTGCTAGGCTGTGTTTGATCTAGGCACTACGCCATGGAACCAGGGAGTCCCTTCTCTCTGGCTCCCCCGCTCCATTGAAACGTACGGTGGGAAATCTGC
Source organism: Rafetus swinhoei (assembly GCA_019425775.1). Taxonomy (NCBI): domain Eukaryota; kingdom Metazoa; phylum Chordata; order Testudines; family Trionychidae; genus Rafetus; species Rafetus swinhoei. Next base: position 40,428,133 of record CM033443.1, on the reverse strand, counting down.
AGACTCTGAACTCTTCGCTGCGGCGGGGGCTGCCCTTATGCGGGGCTCCCTCTAACACAGACTGGGCCCGTCTCACCCACGGGTGCCCGTCACCTCAGAACTGGCCCCGTGCAGCTCTGCTTCGGGCGTGTTTTGCCCAGCGCCAGTTGTGGAATGCTTCTGTCCCCAGCCGAGGAGTGGAATGTGCCAAGACCAAACTCAACCCCGGCCATGGATAAACCGTTCCATGTGTCGCCAGGGCGAAAATGCGCCCGAGAACGAAGGAAACACCCCCACAGCCAGTGGCGGGGCACAGAACAGGTACACCAAACTAGCGGTGCTGGCCAAGGCGGCGTGTGCACGGCACCACCCACCGGGCGGCGCGAAGGACGGCTGGCGAGGTGCTCCAGCATACACGGAGCAGAACCAGAACGAGCGAGCTAATAGCATTTCAGTGCACCCCTGGGAGGGGTAATGGGAGGAAGAGCGCACTCGGGGAGGGGGTTGCTAATGGCACAGATGGCAATGGTGCTAATGGGCTTGCGGGTGTTTCCTTATGCGCTCTACCCAACAGGCCCATTTTCTATTTAAAAGTCAGAGAAAACACAAACTGTTTCTAGGCAGCTGCACACCCAGGCTTTGCTCCTGGATTTGGTCCCATTCTGCTGGTTCTCAGAGTAGAGCGGGTCTGGAGGCATCTGCTATTCACTCCTCATGGCACACGCGCGCAGACACGCGCACGGACGGACGCGCACGGACACGCGCACGGACACGCGCACGGATGGACACGCGCACGGACACGCGCACAGACGGACACGCGCCTACAGGGAGAACATCGAAGAGAGGCTTCCCCGGAAGAGGCATTCCCAGCACTGGACACTGCCGGGCATTGCTGCAGCCTAGGGAAAGGGCCTTAGGCAAGCGCTGAAACCAGCAGCACCACTAAGGCATAACGAGGGAGAACCCTTAGAACTTTATGGTTGAAACCACCGAGGCCAGACCCTGCTCTCCGTTCCCGAAGGAGACAGAAGCAGCTGTATGCAAGCGAGCAGAATGACTCCCGATTTACATGCGTGTCCTTCAGAACCTGCCTGATTTCTCAGAGCGTGGCTTACTTCAATGTCAGCTTGCCATGGGGGCGGGGAAGGCTCCCACAGAGAAACCAGATTTCCTAGATTATCCAGACCAATGGAGAGAAATCCGCAGAGCCCGACCTGAGACAAGGCAGTGCCGTGTGTGGGAGAGCTGCCCGCACACGGTGGCTTAAGAGCTTTCCCAGTATCACCAGGGAGCCGTGTTCCGGAGGCGTTAGCCCAGAGACACAAACCCTGGAACGAGCGGGAGCACAAGAGTCATCGCACTTTCAACCCTGCAATCCCGCCCAGGCCAGCTCTGCTCACGGCCCCGCGGCCTGGGCTGCAGGGTGCAATCTAGGGATGTAAGCAACTGGTCCCCCAGAAGGGGCAGATCGGGAGGGCCCAGACGTCCACGCTGGAACAGGGAGCCACCCAGTCTGCTGCATTCACCCTCCGGCTCCTCGCTCCCACACTTACTTAGGCGGCTTCTCCCGCTAACCAATCTCCAGCCCCAGCAGGGCTCAAGATGACACCTGGAGCCAGGAGCCGCAAAGCGGGACACGGAGCCATTCATTAACGTCTAACGGTGGCGGGCTCGTTGCTTTACACGACCTTAATCCCGGCCCAGGCGTCCTAAAGCCCTTCACACATTCCTGCTGCATTGTTCCGCTCCGTCACGTGCTCCCAGGACCACCCCTGGTATGCAGAGGCCTTTCTTACTGCTGCTCCCATGCTGGACCCGGGGGGGCTGGGGGATTCGCACCCTTCTGCTGCAGAACGCCCCAGCCCGCCCCACCCAGGAACAAAGCGGGCTGCTCTCCAGGACATCCCCTCTTGCCGCCCCTCACATGCCGGGCACAGATGTTAAAATAGACGGGATAGCTCTTTACTAGCCTATTAATAGATGACAGCTTTTGGCTGCCTTTGAAAGACAGCTCCCGTATGGCGCAGGGCGGAATCTGACAAGGGCTCCAGAAATCCCTCCCTCAGACCTGGGGTCGGCCTTTGGTCACCGTCCGCTGCCCCGTGGCCCCGGCTGGCCCTGAGGGCAGGCCCAGCCTGCAGGGCTTGGGAGGGGCGTGGTAGGCGGACGCAGGGTTTTAAATCAGGGGCAGGGCAGAATGGAAGGGTCCCTCACAGCCCAGAGCCCGGCCCCCAGCCCTGGGTCCCTCCCAGCCCAGAGCCCAGCCCCCAGCCCTGGGTCCCTCACAGCCCAGAGCCCGGCCCCCAGACCCGGGTCCCTCACAGCCCAGAGCCCTGCCCCCAGCCCTGGGTCCCTCACAGCCCAGAGCCCAAGCCCTCCAGGTCACAGACTCCAACTCAAGACGTGCATCTGAGCTTGGAGCTTGTGTTGCCATGAGCTGTGACGCCTGCCCCCCGGCATCCCTCAGGCCGTGTTCCCGCCCCAGCGTACCTAGACCTGTACGTTCTCAGCCTCGTGCCCTGTAAAACGCCAGCCTGTGCCCACCGCATCACCCTCAGGACGTGTGCTCACCCGCTGGGCCCCCCCCACCCGGCCATGCTCAGAAACCTCCCCCCACCCACTGAGATGTGCTGGGGGATCTGCATTCACCCCCCACCCTGGAACACAGCCCTCGGTCTCTGGGACCTCCACTGGTGGATTTGAGCTGCGCCAAGCCCGTCAGCTCCCTGTTTTAGGCAGGGAATTCTGCAGAACCGACTGTCCCTGACCTTCCCCCCCGCCCCCCTCCGTCCCACTGGCCTCTCCGCGCCCTGCCCGCGCCCATGGCCAGGGAGGCTGCAGGCCGGGCGGGGGGATGCAGTCGGCCTCCCGCTGTGGCAGGGCTGCAGGCTGCTCCTCTGGCTGCGCAGCACAACTAGCGTGGGGCTTTCGGAGGGTGCTTGGCCAGTGCAGCTTCATGCCTGGACACGGACGCTAGGCCACAGCCAACCCAGCCAAGAGCAATTTGGCTTCCCATTCATGCTGGCAGAGCTGCCGTACACCCACCCCCAGGCCCACCCAGCACCGGCCCCCAGGCCCACCCAGCACCAACCCCCCAGGCTCACCCAGCACCAACCCCCAGCCCCCACCCAGCACCCCAGCCAGCGGAGCTGCAGCTTGCCAGCAGAAAGGGGCTCCGCAGGCACCGCCGATGTGCTGCAGGATGGCCTTGGCCTTCCCCCGGCAGGAGTTCTCCTGCGTCTACACTAGGGCCGTGTGCCACAGAGCCCTCGTCTGCACGAGGACACGGTGCAGGCCTGGCTGCACCGGCATGGCCAGAGCACAACAGCCCCTTCTCGTGGCTCAGCCCAGGGCTGCGACCAGGTGGCCTCCAGACAGCCGGTCAGGCAGAGCCAGGCCTGCTAACGCACTTTCTGCGCTGCTAGAAGCACAACTCTCCTTGGCATCGCTAGGCCGGTAACCTCCCCCACCTAGCGATCCTGGGGCACGCCTGAGCCAGGCCTGGCAGGCACAAGGCAGCCCGAGGCCACGTCGACCCGGCAGTAGCCCAGCCAGGCCGCCGGAGGCCCGGTGCTGCCGCTAAGCCGCGTCCCGCAGCAACCGATGGAACTTTTCTGTCCCCAGGGGACGCCACCTGCCCGAGCGATGGCACTGCCCGGACAGACCCATTCTGGGCTAGCTGCGTCTATAGCTGGGCTAGGGCAGCCGCACTGCAGCGCAGGGGATGGATCCCCCACCCTGAGCAACCGGGCTCTGCCAGCTTTTTTGGGCAGCCCGGGGGGCTAACCCGAGCGAACCAGCTGCAGAGTCTGTGCACGGACACTGCACTAGTGCAAGGGCCCCGATTCCTCCGGGATTTGCTCAGCCAACCTGCCCTGGCAGGAGAAGCTTCCTCTGCATGGAACTTGCCTGGCCTGTGCCCTCCCTGGGCCAGGCCCTTCCACCTGCCAGGGCCAGGCTGCAGGACCCCAACCCCCCAGCTCTGGCAGAGGGAGCCTTGTCCCTGCGCCCAAGGCAGACAGAGCCAGGGGCTCCCATCGCCCTCGGCCCCCAGCTCCCTCTCCGCTGCGAGGAAACGCCCCAGCTCCGCCCGCCCCGCGGAGCCACCTGCCCGGGCTGGAGGACGCGGAGCAGCGGCCCCGCTCCACGCACCTGCCTCCTGCAGCGACCCGAGACGGCTGCAGCGGCCGGCGCTGGGCGGGGTGGACACAGCCCGGGGCAGCGCCCACGGGCCACCCGCCGGGAGCTGCGCTGGAGCGGGCCGGGCCGGGGACCCCCCCGCACGACGGGCCCTAGACCGGCCCCGGCAGGTCCCCCCCGGCCCCAGGCTCTCAGCCTCCGCGTCCGGCCTGGCCCGGCCCGAGCTCGCCGCCCCGCCTCCTTTCCACAAGCCGGGCGGCCGCGGAGCCCGCCACCCCATCCCTCCCGGGGAGCGGGGCGAGTGGAAACTGGCGACAAGTCCGTGTCGGCGGCGCTCGAGCCCGGGACGCAGGGGAGACAGGGACTGGGGACAGGGCGCAGGGGGGACCGGGCACATGGGGGCGCAGGGGGGACGGGGACTGGGGACAGGGCGCAGAGGGGACCGGGCACATGGGGACGCAGGGGGGACGGGGACTGGGGACAGGGCGCAGAGGGGACCGGGCACATGGGGACGCAGGGGGACGGGGACTGGGGACAGGGCGCAGAGGGGACCGGGCACATGGGGACGCAGGGGACGGGGACTGGGGACAGGGCGCAGGGGACCGGGCACATGGGGGCGCAGGGGACGGGGACTGGGGACAGGGCGCAGGGGACCGGGCACATGGGGGCAGGGGACAGGGTGCATGGGGGCGCAGGGGACAGGGACTGGGGACAGGGAGCAGGGGACCGGGCACATGGGGGCGCAGGGGACGGGGACTGGAGACGGGGCGCAGGGAGGACGGGGCGCAGGGGAGACAGGGACTGGAGATGGGGCACATGGGGGCGCAGGGGACGGGGCACATGGGGCGCAGGGGGACAGGGACTGGAGATGGGGCACATGGGGGCGCAGGAGACAGAGACTGGGGACAGGGCGCAGGGGACGGGGCACATGGGGGCGAATGGGGACGGGGACTGGAGACGGGGCGCAGGGGAGACAGGGACTGGAGACGGGGCACATGGGGGCGCAGGGGCCAGGAAAGCCGCGAGGGCGGATGAGCCGCACCCCAGGCGGGCTGGAGTCAGAAGGCGCAGGGCGGGCGCGCCCCGGGGCTATTCCCGCGGGAAGCCAAGGCCCCCCAGAAGCGAGCCCCGGCCGGCCGGGAACCGGCCCCGGCCAGGCTGTCCCCGCCGCCGAGAGCCGCTGTCAGAGCCGCGGGGGCTGGCAGCACTTACCCGGAGCAGGTAGGCGGGTCCCGGCCCCAGCAGCGCTGCAGCCGGGGGTTGCGGTTCCAGCCCCGGGCCCGTCAGTGCAGCCGGGGGCTTGTCCCGGCGCGGGGGGGTCCAGCCGCGCTCTGCGGCCGCCGCTCGGGCTCGCCCGGGCCCCGGCACCTCTGGAGCTGCGGGCGGGAGGGAGCCGAGCCCGGCCGCCGCCTGCGAGCGGAGCGAGGTTGCAGCCAGTCCCGGGCCGCGGCAGGGAAGTCACCTCCCCGAGGAAATCAGAAGCAGATTGGGAGACATGGAACCAGGCGCGGGGAGCCGGGCCAGCCCGCCCCACGGGCAGCAGCGCCGGGCTGGGGAGGAAATAAAGGAGGCTGCCGGTGCCAGAGCGCTGTGCGGAGAGGAACCGACTCGGGGCAGGCGGCGGGGCGGGGCCGGCCGGGGAACGGGGCCAGAAGCTCCAGGGGAGCAGGAGAGATCAGCTGAGAGCCGCGAGGGTGTGAAAGGGGGGAGGAGTCCGGGGATGGGGGGGCGTCGCCTCCAGCTCCTGTGAGCGCAGGGCTCCCGCTGCACAGGCTCGGGGCTCCTGGGGGGTTCGCAGGGCTGTCCTGAGCGTGGCTCTAGGGCTGGGAGGGGGCGCTGGAGCGTGGGTCCTGGGGTAGGGCGTTGGGGGCCGCTGGAGCGTGGGTCCTGGGGTAGGGCGTTGGGGGCGCTGGAGCGTGGGTCCTGGGGTAGGGCGTTGGGGCGCTGGAGCGTGGGTCCTGGGGTAGGGCGTTGGGGGCGCTGGAGCGTGGGTCCTGGGGTAGGGCGTTGGGGAGGGCTGGCCGAGCGTGGGCCCTGGGACTGGGGTGGTAGGGCGCTGGTGGGGAGGGCTGGCCGGAGCGTGGGCCCTGGGACTGGGGGTAGGGCGCTGGTGGGGAGGGCTGACGGAGCGTGGGCCCTGGGACTGGGGGTAGGGCGCTGGTGGGGAGGGCTGACGGAGCGTGGGCCCTGGGACTGGGGGTAGGGCGCTGGTGGGGAGGGCTGGACGGAGAGTGGGCCCTGGGACTGGGGGTAGGGGCGCTGGTGGGGAGGGCTGGCCGGAGCGTGGGCCCTGGGACTGGGGTGGGGTAGGGAGCTGGTGGGGGGAGGGCTGGACGGAGCATGGGCCCTGGGACTGGGGTAGGGCACTGGTGGGGAGGGCTGGCCAGAATGTGGGCCCTGGGACTGGGGGTAGGGCGCTGGTGGGGAGGGCTGGCCGAGCGTGGGCCCTGGGACTGGGGGTAGGGTGCTGGTGGGGAGGGCTGGCCAGAGCGTGGGCCCTGGGACTGGGAGGGGGAGGGTGTTTGCAGGGGGCTGGCAGGAGCGTGGGCCCTGGGGCAGGGGGAAGCGCAGCAATGCCTCTGAGCTGGGGGGGGCCTGGCTGAGCCAGAGGCTGCTGCTGTGGCATTTCCCCCAGACCAGTCCCAAGGGAGGCTCTGGCAGCATCTAAGCCTGGCCCCGGGCTCGGCAGGCTTTTGGGACAGTGGAAGGGACGAAGTGGCCACTGCTGGTCTGGGCCGGTGCAGCCATGTCCCCCAGCAGCCAATGGGCCCTTAGGCTGAATGCTCTCATTTGCATATGCAAATCAGCTGCCTGGCTACATGAGCCCCTGCTTGGGGGTTGGGGGGAAGGGGCGCCACCCTCAGACGCTGGTTCGAGAGCAGCCTCCAGCTCAGCTGCACAGCAGAGACCTGTCTTGCAGGCCCCAGCCAGGACTCTTCCGGCAGCTGCCACTTGGAAGTTGTTACCCCTGGTTTGCCTGCCCAAGAAGCTGCCAGTCAGGGCTCATCCAGTCAGAGCCTGGCTGACCAGCTGCCCTGCCCACCCGGCTGGGGAATGCCCCCGCGGCCACCCTGGAAAGCACCATGTCTAGCATCCTGCCCGCTTCCCAGACTCCACCAGATCCAGGGTGGATTCGCTCCCCCGAGCCTCTCTGAGTCCCAGAACCCGAGGCTTTGTCAGGGACCTGGTCTCCATGCAGCCAGCGCCCTCGTGCCAGGGCTGGGCTTTCCCCCTTGGCTGTGCCTGGGATTTCAAGGCCAGGAATAAAATCCATAGAGCTAGAGGCCTCTGGCTGATCCACATCCAGGTTTTCCCGCTCTCCCTGCCCCAGGGCACCTGTGACATGAAGCCAGGGTGCCTGCCTAGGAAAAGGCCACACTCCTTTCATCAGTGTGGAAATGGAGACCAATGGAAAACCTGGCTCTGGAGCAGGTGGCCATGGCATGGATTTTGGCTTCTTGGGGCGCGTTTTAGGGCCTGGCTGATCCCGGAATGCGCGTGCAGGCCTGTGTGAGGAGCCGGGTCCGGCAAGCCTGCGTCGGAGATGGGGCGCCCCGGTCACTGCTAGTCTCTTGCTGTGAGGGCAGCAGGGGAGGGGGCCCAGATACTCTGCACTGGAGCGCAGAAAGCTGCAAGAGCCCATTGGTCTGCCCGATTGCCTACCCCCCTCGCAGCCCTTCCAACCCACCTCTCCCAGCAGGGCAGGAGATGCAGCCGCCCCGAGGTCCCGGCCACCCAGCCGCAGCTGCTCTGCCGGGGCCAGGGCCCTGCTGGGCCAGCCCGAGGTTCTCAGCCAGGGAACCGCGGCTTGGGAACGTCACTGCAGGGTGGAGCCCCCCAGGGCTGGGCCCAGGCAGTCCTCGGAGCGGAAGGGGTGCTGGGGAAAGGAGCTGCGGAGCCCTGGGCGCTGGCTGCTCTGTTCCAGGCTCAGCTGGCCCAGCCCGTGGTCCCCAGAAGGGAAGGCAGGGCTGCTCTCGCCAGCACTGGGAATAAACCCTGCCAGCAGCCCTCGCTCACCTGCCACCCACGGGCCCGGGCCCAAGCCCTTGCTGTGCTCCAGAGCCCGTCACGGGCCCCTGCAGCTGCAACCCTGGCAAAGGGGCAGAGCCATAGGGCAGTACTGCCCCGGGGGCGGGAATGGCCTTGCTGGGGCCAGGGGAGGCTCAGAAACAGGGGCCAGCTCGAGGCCCCCCCCAGACGAGGGTGACAGCAAGGAGAGCTGTTTCTCCAGGCGCAGGCGGGCTCTGCTTAGTCCATGTGCTGCGCAGGGGCAGGGGCTTTCGGGTAAGGGCTTCATGGCGAGTGAAGGGAGGCAGATGGAGATGGCGAAGGAAAACCAGACTCGGACAAATACACACCAGCTCGTGCTCTGCAAGGGGCCCTGCCGCCTTAGCCCCAGCTGCAGCTTGGATAGGATGGAGGCCCGAGCAGCAGCAGGGCTTGTCAGCTGGGAACCTCGATCCTGGGGGGGGCTGGAAGGCCAGGTTCTCCCCAGAGAATGCAGGCTGGGGAGCCTGCTGTTCTCCTCAGAAGGCCTGGTGCTGGGGCCGTGGGACACCGCTGGGCCTGGTGTCAGGGTCAGCAGGGAGAACCGGGGCTGTGGGGGACGGCCAGGCCTGGTGTTGGGACCAGCTGGGAGAACTTGGGCCCGGTGTTGGGGCCACCAGTGAGAACCGGGGCTGTGGGGCCTGGTGTTGGGGCCGGCAGGGAGAACTGGGGCCGTGGGGCATGGTGGGGCCTGGTGTTGGGGCTGGCAGGGAGAACTGGGGCCATGGAGCCCGGTGGGGCCCGGTGTTGGGGCCGGCAGGGAGAACTGGGGCCGTGGGGCACTGCTGAGCCTGGTGTGGGGGCCGGCAGGGAGAACCGGGGCCGTGGGGCACTGCTGGGCCTGGTGTGGGGGCCGGCAGGGAGAACCGGGGCCGTGGGGCACTGCTGGGCCTGGTGTTGGGGCCGGCAGGGAGAACCGGGGCCGTGGGAGATGGCTGGGCCTGGTGTCGGGGCCAACAGGGAGAACCGGGGCCATGGGGCACTGCTGGGCCTGGTATCGGGGCCAGCTGAGAGAACGTGGGGCATGGCGGGGCCTGGTGTTGGGGCCGGCAGGGAGAACCGGGGCCATGGTGCACTGCTGCCTGGTGTCGGGGCCAGCCGGGAGAACTGGGGCCGTGGGGCATGGCGGGGCTTAGTGTTGGGGCTGGCCAGGAGAACTTGGGCCATGGGGCCCGGTGTCCAGGCCGGCAGGGAGAACCAGGGCTGTGGGGCATGGCTGGGCCCGGCCCTGGCTCAGGCTGGCTGCGGGCTGGAGCGAGCAGAGAGGGACAAAGGCATCAGCGTTTCTCTGTAGCTAGCCTGGGCCTTTGGCCTCAATGCCAGCCCACACGGAAGGCCAGGCAGGCCTGTGCCGAGCAGCAACAGGAGAAGGCATCTGCCGGGCTGCCAGGAATCTTCTGCCCTTCGCCGCACGCAGCTTGCGCAAGGGCGGGGGCCTGTTACGTGGGGAAAACCAGCCACAGTCTGAGCTTTGCCACGAGGCCTGCCTTCCGCACCACCCACGTCAGGGAGCGCGCGCCCCTCTCTCCCAAGCTCAGCCTGCTGGCAGCAGTGGCATTGCAGGGGGCTGTGGCCGTGGCAAGGAGCGCCACGGAACACCCCTCGGGGGACTAGCTGCTGGGAGCTCCCCGTGCTGCAGTTTGTCTGGGCTAGTCTGCAGTCACCCGCCTGGCGCCTTCCGCAGCCCAGCGGGCCCATAGCCGCGCCACCCCCAGGCCAGGGGAGGGGGGCTTCTGGCGGCTGGTGCAGATTGGCCTGGACCGTGCTGCTCTCATTGCCCCCCCAGGCAGTGTCTACACCTGGGATGCCAGAGCAGGGCTGAGCCCGGGGGGGGAAGGGAGGCGGGCCAGACGGTGGCCTCTCGGGGTCCCGCCCTGCGGCGCGCCGAGCGGGAAGCCCTGCGGCCGGGCTCCTGGGAGCTGTGGGGAGAAGAGCAGGGCACGGCGGGGCAGGCCCGGGCGCGCGAGTCCCAGGGGCTGTTGGGAGAAGGGGACGGTGCAGAGGCACCCAGGGTGTGCGGAGGCAGGGAGAGCTGGGGCTGTACAGTGCAACAGGCTGCCTGGGGCGGGGCCTTACATGAGCTTAGCTCGCCCCCTGCTGGACCCAGGGGGACACTGCAACAAGCTCAGGGTGTTCGGTGCCCTGGGCTAGCCCTGCTCCTGGGCAGCCTCGTGGGGCGCAGGCCGCGCACGCTCGGCACCAGGCCCTGCAATGGAGCTGGGAACGGCTCGGCTCTAAGAGCCACAGGGAGCAGACACGCTCGCCCCGCCACTGCCAGCCGCCTCTCCAGCCCGCCAGCCGCACGGCCCTCGGGTGCGGCCCCGTCACCCAGTGCCTGAGTCCTCTGGCCGCGGGCAGCTCGCATGGAGACGTGGCCTGTGTCGGTCTATGGCCACACTGCAGCCCCAGCCCCTCCCTGGCCTCGCGCCCGCCAGTGGGGGAGCGCAGACCCGCCAGACCCCCCTCGCCCCGGCCAGTGGGGGAGAGCAGACCCGCCAGACCCCCCTCGCCCCGGCCAATGGGGGAGAGCAGACCCGCCAGAACCCCTCGCCCCGGCCAATGGGGGAGAGCAGACCCACCAGACCCCCTCGCCCCCGGCCAATGGGGGAGAGCAGACCCGCCAGACCCCCTCGCCCCCGGCCAATGGGAGAGAGCAGACCCGCCAGACCCCCTCGCCCCGGCCAATGGGGAGAGCAGACTCGCCAGAACCCCTCGCCCGGCCAATGGGGAGAGCAGACCGCCAGACCCCTCGCCAATGGGGAGAGCAGACCCGCCAGACCCCCCTCGCCCCGGCCAATGGGGGAGAGCAGACCCGCCAGACCCCCTCGCCCCCGGCCAATGGGGGAGAGCAGACCCGCCAGACCCCCTCGCCCCGGCCAATGGGGGAGAGCAGACCCCGCCAGACCCCTTCGCCCCGGCCAATGGGGGAGAGCAGACCCACCAGACCCCCTCGCCTCCGGCCAATGGGGGAGCGCAGACCTCGCCAGACCCCCTCGCCCCGGCCAATGGGGGAGAGCAGACCTCGCCAGACCCCCTCGCCCCGGCCAATGGGGGAGAGCAGACCTCGCCAGACCCCCTCGCCCCGGCCAATGGGGGAGAGCAGACCCCGCCAGACCCCTTCGCCCCGGCCAATGGGGGAGAGCAGACCCCGCCAGACCCCCTCGCCCCGGCCAATGGGGGAGCGCAGACCTCGCCAGACCCTCGCCCGGCCAATGGGGAGAGCAGACTCGCCAGACCCCTCGCCCGGCCAATGGGGGAGAGCAGACCTCGCCAGACCCCCTCGCCCGGCCAATGGGGGAGCGCAGACCTCGCCAGACCCCCTCGCCCCGGCCAATGGGGGAGAGCAGACCTCGCCAGACCCCCTCGCCCCGGCCAATGGGGGAGCGCAGACCTCGCCAGACCCCGTCGCCCCGGCCAATGGGGGAGAGCAGACCTCGCCAGACCCCCTCGCCCCGGCCAATGGGGGAGCGCAGACCTCGCCAGACCCCCTCGCCCCGGCCAATGGGGGAGAGCAGACCTCGCCAGACCCGCTCTCCTCCGGCCAATGGGGGAGAGCAGACCTCGCCAGACCCCGTCGCCCCGGCCAATGGGGGAGAGCAGACCCGCCAGACCCCCTCGCCCCCCGGCCAGTGGGGGAGAGCAGACCCGCCAGACCCCCTCGCCCGGCGAATCGGGGAGAGCAGACCCGCCAGACCCCCTCGCCCCGGCCAATGGGGGAGCGCAGACCCCACCAGACCCCCTCGCCTCGGCCAATGGGGGAGCGCAGACCCCGCCAGACCCCCTCGCCTCGGCCAATGGGGGAGCGCAGACCCCGCCAGACCCCCTCGCCCTGGCCAATGGGGGAGCGCAGACCCCGCCAGACCCCCTCGCCGGCCAATGGGGAGCGCAGACCCGCCAGACCCTCGCCCGGCGACCGGGAGAGCAGACCCGCCAGACCCCTCGCCCCGGCCAATGGGGAGAGCAGACCCGCCAGAACCCTCGCCCGGCCAATGGGGAGCGCAGACCCGCCAGACCCTCGCCCGGCCAATGGGGAGCGCAGACCCGCCAGACCCCTCGCCCGGCGAACCGGGAGAGCAGACCCGCCAGACCCCCCTCGCCCCGGCGAATCGGGGAGAGCAGACCCGCCAGACCCCCTCGCCCCGGCCAATGGGGGAGCGCAGACCCCGCCAGACCCCCCTCGCCCCGGCGAATCGGGGAGAGCAGACCCGCCAGACCCCCTCGCCCTGGCCAATGGGGGAGAGCAGACCCCGCCAGACCCCCTCGCCCTGGCCAATGGGGGAGCGCAGACCCCGCCAGACCCCCTCGCCCTGGCCAATGGGGGAGAGCAGACCCCGCCAGACCCCCTCGCCCCTGGCCAATGGGGGAGCGCAGACCCCGCCAGACCCCCTCGCCCCGGCCAATGGGGGAGCGCAGACCCCGCCAGACCCCCTCGCCCTGGCCAATGGGGGAGAGCAGACCCCGCCAGACCCCCTCGCCCCGGCCAATGGGGGAGCGCAGACCCCGCCAGAAAGCTGCGTGGGCAGAGAAACGCCCTCGCGCCCGGAGAAGGGAAAGCAGAGCCAGCAGCGGAGCCAGGCCCGCCCAGCCGGCAGGGGACCAGGCCTGCAATTAGGGTTTCCCAGGCTGCTGCCAGGCACGGCCCCCACACCTGGCCTGGATCTCATGCACGTCCCCGCCCACTGGCAATGCCAGAAGAAACCGACCGTGTCCCGCGGGCAGGGTTCCGTCTGTGACGGCGCGTGGGGGACCCGCCCGACCCTCAGCCCCGGAGCAGCCAGAACAGACTCCGCCAGCCAGTGGAACAGGGAGGGTCTATTGCTGCTCCAGGATACAGCCCAGCACAGGCGTGGTGTGGACATGAGGAGTCAGGGGCTGGCAGCTCTAGACCCCTTGCGGCGGGGTGCACCGGCCCCCCAACTCCCAGGACTCGGCTTAGTCTCCTCTCTCCATGTTTCTTTCGCCAAGACTGGCCAAAGCACCCCCTTCCTTTGTTCCAACGCCTTCCCTCTCCGGTGAGAACGGTCGGGTCGCTGTCTGTGGGACAGGGGGGCCTCAGGGCGACCCCCCCGGGCAGTGCTCACAGACAGAGGCCAGTAGGGGTCAGCCACAGCCCACAGACCAAGCCTAGCGCCCAGCGAGCGGACCGTCCCCCACTACACCACATTGGCCATGGGCCATGACAGGCTGCATGGAGAGCTGTCCTGAGGCCCTGCCCGGCAGCAGGTTCGTGGGTGCAGGCGCCACGCTGGCTTGCAGCCGTCTGGGGCCAGAAAAAGGCAGAACCAAAGGGAACATGTAGCTCCCCCCCGTGGGAATATTAGCCCACCGACATGCCGAGGGAACGTGTCCGTGACCAAGACCCTTGGGGGCTGCTGGGCAGAGCCGTCTCCACCAGAGCCTCGTGCCCGCTGCAGCTCCACCTGGAACCGACAGACCCGGCGCCAGGCGCCGCGGCTGGCGACCGAACAGCAAGGGCAGGCCCAGCCCATGACCGTCCGCTGGCACCTCCTCGCCCCCGCCACGCAAGGAGGCTTCGCGCCAGCGCTGGCCTGGAACATCCCTGTGCTTCTCCGGCGGGCTGGGCTGGCCAGGGCAGGGGGGGGACGGACTCAGGCCCAGACAGGCAGCTGGCTCCAAGGCTCCCGGCCAGCGCCAGCAGCCGGGGGAACTCAGCTGCCATCCTGGGAAAGGGGGGACAAGCAGGATCAATGCAGATGTGACCCCACGACTAGTTCTGCCCTTGGAGGGAAGCGAGGCAGGGCAGCGAAAGGCCCTGGCTTGTTCCGGGCTCTCGGGGGTGGGGGGGGGGCATGGAGGTTCCAGCGCTGCTGCTGAGTAGTAGGAGCAGCCTGGCCACAGGACCTTTACAGAGGGCCCCGGTGCAAACTTGGGTCTCGTGCTTCCAATACCCCCGCTTGTCCGAGCTGGGCTACAAGCCAGGTCAGCCACAGCTGACTAGAGAAACTGGGCTGCTTAGCCCCCCAAAAATCCCTGGAACTCCATGCTGCGCCGCGGGCCTGTTCTCCAGTCCCTTCCCTGCTCAGCCCCTCCACGAGCTGCCCCGACTCTGGCCAGCCCAGCAGCCCTCACACCAGCGGGCAGGAAGCCGGGGGGTCGTTGCTCTGAACCGCAGCCAGGCGCTGGTGTTTTCAGGATCTCCAGCAGCACTGGCGGGCTCTGCGCCAGCTGCAGTCACGGGTTTGCCTGAGCACGCTGCAGTCACCTTTGGGGTCGGCAGGCGTGGCCCTGCAGCACCAGGCCTATGTGCAGCTTCAGGCATGGGGACGCCGTGGGCAACAGCTCCCCAGGGCCTCAGCCCCCTTGCAATCAATGACTCTGTCTTGGGAGAGCCCTTATCCGGCTGGAGCAGAGGCATGGCCGCTAGGGGGCTGCGTTGCTCCACCGATGGCAGCCCAAAGAGGAGGGCCAGCCAGGCCGCCCCTCAGCCCCGCTGCACTGTCCACTGAGCACATCTGGCAGCAGGCGTGGGGGGGCCTAGCAAGGGCCCCTCCCTCTGGGATGGTTTGTAGGTAATTCACGGCAACTTGCAACCTGCACTGTCTTCAGGTGACACTTGGCACTTCTGCAGCCGGAAAAGCTGCCGTACCACTGAGCGAGAGGCAGCTCCCTGCGCAAGCAGACAGCCTGAGAGCAGGGAGTCAAACTCCCTCTAGCGGCTGCTCCACGACAGGATGAAAACCTACTACTGCTGTCAGCCAGTGGAGTGCACCTTTCCCTCAAGCAAGAGGTTTGCGCTGCAGACTCCTCCCTTCAAACACTGCTGCTCACCAGCTACATGCCATGTGTGAAACTTTCCTTTGCACAAGGCCTCGTGTGCCACGTGTGAAACTTTCCTTTGCACAAGGCCTCGTGTGTTCCGTCAGGGGGGAGGCACTCCACAGGGCCGGGGGCGGCGGGTTCACTTCTGCCTGCCCTGTGGGGAGAGAGGGTGGCGCGCACCCTGCGCAGGGCTTGGACGGGGCTGCAGGCCAGGCTTTTAAAGGCAGTCAGGCTGCTATGGGTGCAGGCCGCTTCCAAAACACAGTAGCCTAAGACCGAGGGCCAGTTCTGTGGCCCCTGCCATTAGCCGCTCTGTGCTGGCACACGGGATCGGGAGCCGCAGCCTGTGGCCGCATTGCCTAGGAGGAGAGCGACTCGGCAGCTTGTGGCTGCATAACACCCAGCACGGCAGGGCCACCGGCGTGGGCGAGTCCTGGAGGCTCCCTTGGCCTGGTCCAAGTTCTGAGCGGAGCTCCGCATGGCCCTCGTTTGTGCCCCTTCCCCAGACTTCTCTGGGGCTTTCCCAGGGGGCCTCGGGCACTTGGGTTTGAATGGGTTGTTCCTAATTCCCTTGGGCGCTTTTCCTGCTGCGGGAACACACGGCAGAGCTAGGTCAGTGTCCGTCGGCAGACCGGGGCGCTCTCCTCTAGCCTCGGGAACGGGCAATCCAGTGGGGCCTGGCCAGCGGCTCGGTGCCTCTGCGAGTGCCGTCCGGGGAGAAGACATGTCAGGCCGGCGCCGCCTCTCCCCTCCTGGCTGAGACTCAGGACACGCTCCCCTGAGCAGGGCGGCGGCACCTCAGGCCACATCAGCCTCCGGCCCACGCTCCCGCCACTGCCCAGGGCACTTGCACCCCGGCCCCGGCCGCACGCCCAGGAGACTCTCCCATTCCGGGCCATTCCACAGCCAGCAGGGCCCTTCCCTGCTCTCCGGCACTGCCGTACCCCAGCGACGGGGGCGACAGGAACACGCCAGGCCAGTCAGCTGGGGTGACACACCACGGGGACACAGCAGCAGCCACTGCAGGGCACAGAGGGGCGTCTCCCACCGGCCCACCAATGTTCCTGCTACTTATTGCCACCCATGTGCGGAATAAATTGTCTTGTGTGCGCTGAGGCATGTGCAGATGTGCACCACCAGCAGACACACCTGCTGCCGGCTGTGGGCAGCTTGCGGTGCTCTGCTAGTCAGCTGGGCAGCACCTGACTCTCTCCAGGGAGGCCGTCCAAGTGCTCAGCTTCCAGGGAACTCTGCTGCCACCCTCCCGGGAGAAAGGAAAGCACAGAGCCCTGCCGCGCTCCTCTGAGTTTGGGCAGATCCCTGCCTTGGCCTCTGGCAAGGGGCTGTCCTTGGGCAGCTGCACAGTCAGCTCCTGCCCCCTGCTGGCCAGCTCGCCTGCCACCAAAGCGCTGGATGCCCACGTACTCGCCAGCCACGGCCCCGCATCGCCCGCGGGAATCCGTTGTCTCCCACGCTACCAATCCGCCCACACCACCAGCCCTGCCGTGCCAGCCCCGTGCGGATGGAGGCCGCCGCTTGGTTCGGCTTCTTGCGCCCCCGCTGAACGCCAGGCTCCAGCACCAGCCAGAGCCGGAGCCAAGCAGCAGCTAACGTTTCTTGTGCGCGACGGCTCCTTCACGTGTGTCTCGGGGCAGACTCAGCCCCATGGCACCCCCAGCCGGCAGCTCTGGGAATAGGCTGGTTTGGCTGGATGCCTCCCTCATGCGGGTGTCTCCCCGTGTTCTCCTTGGCCACGGCGTCCCCTCCAGGACACGGCTCTCCAGCAGCGCCCACGCCAGTGTCCGATTCCCCTTCTGGGGGTCATCCTGCTCGCACTCCAGGGTCCTCCCCTCCCCAGGGCACCCTGCTCTCCTCCCAGGGAACCCCCAGTTCCCCTGGACCCACCTTGCCCCAGTGACCCACTGCCAGTCTCCATCTAGCCCCTGCCTTGGGGCACACTGCATCTGGAATGGCCACTCAGCCCTGGCCAAGTGGGGTGGACCTGCTGCCCCTGCCGGCCACGGCCGCCTCTCTACAGCCCTAGCAGCCTCGGCCCTTGCGTCAGGCCATGCAGCCTGGGAGCTTCCTGGCCAGAGCGCCCCAGCCCTGCCTGCCCGCCCGTCCCAGCCCTGCTCTACCTCCAGGAAGCCTCCTGCTTCCCTGGCAGTCAGGGCCCTACTGCTCTCTGTGCCGCGCAGCCCTCAGTTCTCGCCTCCCTCCAGGGGCCCTTCTTTATCCAGCCCCCAGCTGGGCCCTTAGCCAGAGCTGCCTCCGCTGGGGCTTCGCTCTCAGCCCCACTCAGGGCTGGGGTTTGCCCTTAAAGGGCCAGTGCAGGCTGTGCCGTAGTGGGGGGCTGTCTGCTCTGTAACCCGGGTCCCCCTGCGCTGGGCTGTGGGATTCCCACTGACTCACCCACATGTGGATTACCCAGACACCCAGGCCCAGCCTGAGCAGAGAACAAGGCTCTTCCCAGGGGGGAGACAAAGGGAGGGAGGCCTGGGAGCTGGGCAGTTTGGCTGGGATGACACGAGGAGAGGAGACTAAGCTGAGTACTGACGGGTGAGGGGGCCTGTGGACCCCACCCCAAGGGGTCTAGGGCTGCCAGCCCCTGACTCCTGTAGCCACCTCACGTCTGTGCTGGGCTGTATCCTGGAGCAGCAATAGACCCTCTGTTCTACCGGCTGGCAGAGCCTCATCTTGCTGCGGATGGGGGTGCAGGGTCGGGGGGCCCCGCCGCGCCTCCACACAGGGCGCCCTGTCTCAGCGTGCCACCCATTTCCCGGCCCAGCAGCGGAGGCCTCTCAGGGGTGAGATCTACGGTCCTGGTGCCCCCCCCCCGCTGGAAAGGAGCCCAGCAGGAGAGGAGCTTCTGTGCTGCATGTCCCTACAGCCTCAGCCGTGGGCGGGGCAGCCAGCAGGCCCATGGGGAGAATGCAGGGCTGAGGGAGAGGAGAAGGCCGGGAGCGGGCAAGGGGCAGGCAGGCGGCAGAGCCAGAAGGAAGGTGCGGGGCAGACAGAGAGGGCAGCCCACGGGGCAGAAAGAAGAGCAGGCAAGGGGAAGAGCTAAATTCAGTCCAGGTGCTGTCCAAGGGCCCAGGCAGTGCGGTTTGAAACCAGCCCTGCCTGCCATTTGCTTACTTCCGTGTGGTCTCTGGGACAGTGAGTCCCAGGCTGGCTGGGCCGAGTCTCCCTTGTGTCACAAATGAAGAGGGGCCGGCGGGATGGATTATGTGTGTGGAAAATATGCCCTCAGTTGTTAGGTAGGCCGCTTGTACCACACAGGGAGCCCTGCGAATGGTTGCTGCGCTGCCCAAGGTCTCCAGAAATGTCTGTGCACACGCACACACGCCCACATACACACGCCCACGCACACACTTGGATATACACCCATGCGCACACGCACACGTGCATGCGCACACCCACGCACACGTGCATGCGCACACCCACACATGTACATGCGCACATGCATGCACACATACGCACATGTGCACACATGCACACACTTGTATATACACACGTGCACACATGCATGCACACACCCACGCACACACATGTACATGCGCACATGCATGCACACATACGCACATGTGCACACACGCCCACGCCCACGTACACAGGCCCACGCACACACTTGTATATACACACATGCACACGTGCATGCGCACACCCACGCACACACATGTACATGCACACATGCATGCACACGTGCACACATGCCCACCCATGTACATACACACATGCACACATGGTAGTAAAAGGCCACCCTGGACGATTTACTTCTTCAGTTCAGACGTGCATTGCCGGTGGGGGACGGATGAAGGGCCGGGGAGGGGAATTAGGTGGAATTCAGAGTCACCTGGGGAGCCCCAGATGGCAGGGCCTAGGGCCACGCTGTGCGTGACTCTGATCCCAGGAGCCCCTTAGTCGTATGCTGGGCTGTGCCCAGCGCTATCCACCCCGGAGCAGCCGGGGCCAGACGCGGATCGGTGACGCCAGAGTAACCCTGGAGTCATGCGATTGGCTGGCGGGGGCAGGGCACCCCTCCCGTTACCGCGCAGCTGGGCTGGCCGCGTGTCCCTGCCCGGAGGTGTGAGGGCTGTTTGCTCGTCAGCTGACTGCTCAGAGCCACCCGTCCAGAGGGGCTTCCCCAGTGTACAGGGGCGTTTCCCAGCCAAGTGCAGTTGGAGTCTGGGGGGGAGACTGAATTGTCGGAGCACCCCCCATGTCGGGGGAGGGTCAGATCAGATCTGGGCATAAGCCCACGAGAGCCAACGCGCGGGTCAGACCTTTCCTGGCGCACTCAGAGGACTCTCTCGCCCCACGGCCAGGAAGCCAAGCCCCTGGGAGACTGGGCAGAGCCCGTCGGTGCCGGGGGGGAGGGGGCGGGAGGGGGCGCTGTTCCTCGCTGTCTCCCACCAGAGCCCGGAACCGTCTCCTGCGCTTGCCCGAGACCGAGCTGGCCAGCACAGCGCCCCAAGTCGGGGCGGGCCGTCTACCCCGTGTCCTGGGGCGGGACTCCACTCCTCCAGCTTGGTTACTTGTCGCTCCCATTTCAGGACTGAAAGGGTTCCCCCTTCGCCCCCAAAGTTCTACCAACCCCCTCGCTCGCCAGTCCCCGGGCCCTGCGCTTTCACCGCTGGGCCTCTGCTTCCGCTTTCCTGCTGCTGTCCCCTCCCCGGGTTTCTTCCTTTTGTCTTCTGCAGACAGCAGCAAAGCAAGCAGGGATGTGCCAGCAGCCCTGGCTCACGCAGGGAGTGACAGGAAAGCCAGGCCTGCCCCTCCCCGGGTTCCCTGACCAGGGGGACTTGCGTAAATGTCCTACTGCTTCCTGGGAGGGACTGCCTCCTACCTCGAAGCAGGTCAGCCCTGCCTGGCAAGCCTCTTATCCCGCCTGGCACAGCTGGTGACGTCTCCGGCCTGACCCTTCGAAGCCCCTTCACAGAGGCGCTGTCTCCCTGGCAGCTGCCATCTTCTCCGTGGGCTGAGCCTTTTCTCCCTGCCGTGGTCAGCCCTGGACTTGAGGATGTGAGCTGGCCCCTGGGTGTGGCGAGGCGGTGGGCTTTCTAGCTGTCCGGCAGCCCCTTCCTAGGCGTGTCTGGCCGGGAGGGCGCATGGTGGAAAGGGCTGTTCTGTTACAGGCCAAACGTTTCACGGAAATGCGCTGAGTCGGGGCAAATGGCAGGCAGACAAAAGGCCAGAACAGACATTCCAGCGGGGTGAGGCTGAACCGTCCCTTTGCCACCTTCTCGGGATGGGCTGCTTCCGTTTTCCCTTTAGAAACACTGGTGTTGCTGTGTTGCTGTGTTTCCTGAGAGCGACTGTCACATTTCTCAAGCCAGCCCGTTTGGAAGCAAGCGATCCGATGGTACCGAAACGGCAACGTTTCCATGAGGTTTTTACTTTGCTTCTGTTTCCTGGGAAATTTAATTTTGGTTTTGTTTTGTTCCACTCTGGAGTGGAAAACTCTTCTGGGCTCTGAGCAGACATGGAGGGGGTCAATTAGAGCTAAATAGCAGCCCAGAACACTGAGAGCCAGGGCTGGCGGCTGTAAACAAACTTTATGGGACCGCAGGAAACTTGGCCACACCCATGCTAAGTGGTCAGCCGACTACCTCAAGTCCTGCCAGGCCCTGGACATTGCCGGACTGGAGAGAGCTGGACTAGAGAGGTCCAAGCGGCCTGTTCTCCTTGGTTCTGATCACCTGTATTAAAAGAAGCTCAACTACACACAATATTTCCCTAGTGTTAATTTTTGCCCGTAAGCAACTGCTGCTGTCTGATTCTACCTGGGAGAGGCGTCGTCCCTGGCTGGGCGCCGCTCGGGTCCCTGCTGCAAGACCAAAGCCGCTGCAGCCCGTTGGGGTGGATGTACGACACGCTTACCAGACTTGCTGGGGGAAGCCAGGAGGTTTTTTAAGCTGCTCTCTCCAGAACCTACTGGCCTGGGGTGACCTCTGAGCACCGGCGGGGAGCTCCAGCAACGCCTCGGAGATCGTACGCCAGCTGGGCAGGTCAGTCAGGGACATCCTGCCACTACAGTCTTAAACCAGCTGGGCCATCTTCCTCCCTGCAGACCTGAGCTGGCCAAAGGGAGCAATGGCAAAGCGTGCAGCAGTGACAAGCGTTGAGATGCAGAGGACACCTTCGCACGAAAGGCCACACTTGTGCAAGCCAAAGGGCCATCCAGAGGGAGTGAACAGAGCAGGGAATTAGCCTGTGATCCCCGTCCCCCATTTCCAGCCTCAAGCAAACCAAGGCTAGGGACACTACCGAGCACGTTTTTTCACCCCGGCCCATCCTGGCTAACAGCTATTGGTGGACCTATCCTCCATGAACTTAGCTAGTTCTATTTTGAACCCTGCTATAGTCTTATTATCCGTCACAACATCCTCTGGCAAGGAGTTCCACAGTTGACTGTGCATGGTGGGAAAACATACTTCCTTTTGTTTGTTTTAAATCTGCTGTCTACTAATTTCATGTGATGACCCCTTGTCTTATGTGAAGGGATACACTATAATTCTTTATTTATTCTCTCTCCAAACCAGTCATGATTTTATAGCCCTCTCTCATATCCCCCCTTCAGTGTTTCTTTGTCAAGCTGAAAAGTCCCAGACTTATTCATCTTTCCCCGTATGAAACCCTAATCCTTTTCGTTGCCCTTTTCTGTACTTTTCCAATGCCAAGAGACCATTTTTCAGATGGGGCGACCAGCTCTTCATGCAGCATTCAAGATGTGGTCACATATTCAAGCGTACCGTGGATGTATGCAGAGGCATTATGGTATTTTCTGTTTTATTACTGTGGTGGCGCATCGGGCACCCCGACCCTGCACCCCCCCCCGACCCTGCACCCTGTCTGCAGCAAGATGAGATTCCACCAGCCAGTAGAACAGAGGGTTATTGCTTCTCCAGGATACAGCCCAGCACAGACGTGATGTGGACATAAGGAGCCAGGGGCTGGCAGCCCTAGACCCCTTGGGGTGGAGGCCACAGGCCCCTGAACCCTCAGTACTCACTTCTCTTCATGTTTGCCCAGCCAAGCCTGCCTCTCCCAAAACCACTGAACACACATCGCCCAGGTAGCCACACCCCTTCCTTTGTTCAGGTGAGATGCCCCGGCCGGCCATTGTCTACCTTCTGGAGCTCAGGGGTGACCCCCCACTGGGCAGCACTTACAGACACAGGCCAGTGGGGGTCACCCACAGCCCAAGCATAGCGACCAGCGAGTGGACAGCCCCCCCCCCCACTACATCACAATTAGCTATCCTTTCCCTAATGATTCCCTACATTCTGTTACTCGCTGGACTGTGGCTGCCCACGGGGTGGGTGCGCTCAGAGCAGTACCCGGTAACCCCATCGCTTTCTATGTAGAGGTGGGACTGTGTTTTCCACCGGCATTACTTTGCACTTATCAACACTGGACTCCACCTGCCATTGTGGTGCCCCGTCTCTCAGCTTTATGAAATCCCTTTGTATCTCCTCAGAGTCTTCT
Organism: Rafetus swinhoei; assembly: GCA_019425775.1. Lineage (NCBI taxonomy): Eukaryota > Metazoa > Chordata > Testudines > Trionychidae > Rafetus > Rafetus swinhoei. The sequence goes on along the minus strand of CM033443.1, from coordinate 40,405,696 downwards.
TTGGACTTGATAGATTTTTGTATCATCTGCAAACGTTGCCATCTCACCGCTTGTTCCTTTTAGTCCAGAGGAATTATTTAGAGAGGTGTTGAGCAGCACTGGTCCCAGTACAGACCCCTGGGGCCACCACAATTCACCCTTTCCATTCTGAAAGCTGACCAGCTATTCCTGGCTTTTAACCAGGTACCAGTCCACGAGAAGACCTTCCCTCTTAGCCCGTGCCAGCTCACTTTGCTTAAGAGCCTGGGGCGAGGGACCTTGGCGAAGGCTTGCTGGAACTTGAAGTACACCACATCCACTGGCTCCCCCTTGCCCGCATGCTTGGGCCCCCGCAAAGGACTCCCGTAGCTTGGCGCCGCATGAGTTCCCTTTCGAGAAGCCATGTTGCTTCTTTCCCAACAAAGCCTGCTCCCCTCTGGCCTGGCCAGCCCTGCTCTTTACCCCGTTTGCCGGGCACTGAGCTCAGGCTCCCCAGCCTGTAACTGCCACGCTCAAGCTTTGGAGTCTTTTCTTTAAAAAGTGGCATCAGATCAGCGCTCCTGCAGGCGTCTGGCGCAGGCCGCGTGAAGTGCAAGGTCAATGGCTCCGCAATTTCCATTCGCGTCCTGTCCAGACGCTGGGGGGCTGCCAGCTGGTCCCAGTGACTTACTGGTTAATGTGTTACTGTGTCCCAACCCCCGCCGCTGACCCCTCCTTCTCAGGGCAAGGCAGAGCCCGTTCCAAGCCTCAGCGCACCAAGCACCACTGCGCTCAGCTGGTGGATTCCCAGCACGCGCTTTGGCCGAGCATCTGACCGTCTGCTAAGGAAGGGTTGGCATCAGAGCAGCAACAAACCAGCCAGCCGCCACCAGGCCCTTCCAGGCTAGTGGGACGGCAGGGCGAGGGCCCATGGGGTGCTGGGGAGACAGCCGGGGCCCAGCCGACGCGCCAGATAAAGCCGCCTCCCTACGGAAGCGTGGTTGGGCGGGGCCGGCCCCAAGGGCACAGGACGCACACAGCTGAACCTCGTGGCAGCTTCCTCGTGCTGCGGGACTGGGGAGCGGAACCGATCCGAAAGGCGGAGCAGGGAATGCAGGGGGCTAATCACGCACGGGGGTGTTAGCGAGGGCAGGGTGCTGCCTGAAAAGGCTGAGGAGCTCGGTGCTCCCAGCTGGGGAGGTAACTCGGGAGCAGACAGGCTGCCAGCTCCCTGGGCAAGGCCCCTCTTTGCAGGGGGCTAATCACGCACGGGGGTGTTAGCGAGGGCAGGGTGCTGCCTGAAAAGGCTGAGGAGCTCGGTGCTCCCAGCTGGGAAGGTAACTCGGGAGCAGACAGGCTACCAGCTCCCTGGGCAAGTGTGACGACGCGTTGGGGTCCCCTGACTCCTGCACCCCCGTAATGGCACGAACAGACTCCACCAGCCCGTAGAATGGAGGGAGTTTATTGTTTCTCCAGGATACAGCACAGCACAGCACAGCACCGATGTAATCTGGTTACAGGGACTGCAGCCAAGAGGCGTCAGTGCCCCCCTCTGAGATGGGGGGGTGGCTGGGCCCTACAATCCCAGCCCCTGGCTTAGGCTGGTTCCTCCATGATTCCAGCCAGAAACTAAACTAACTCTTCCAGCCCTGCCCCCAGCCAGAGCAGCATTCCCCCTTCCTTTGTCTCTCTCCCTGGGGGGTAGCTGGTCAGACAGGTTGAGAGACCCTCTTTGCATAATGACTCATCCTTCTGGGCTGTGGTACCGATGGCAGCCATTGGGGATTACCACAGAGCCAGCATAGGAACTAGCCAGATACCCCCTCGTCACAGTTCTCCCCCTCCGAGAGCGAACTGAGCAGGGTCACTCCGCTCGTGACCTAGGGAAGTTCGGGTCCTCTGCGTGGGAACCCGCCCTGGGGACATGGGTGCTCCCCTTGACTCGGGCCGGCCGCGGCGAGGCCCCACATGAATTGGCTTCCCTCTGTCCACTCGCTGCACCGCTCCAGGGCGACTGACACAGGCCTGTCCTCTGTGGTCGCACCCACCCTTCCACTGGCCTTGATCTCTGGCCAGGGTCTCTCGGGCCGGGGCCATGAGCCCAGCGAGCCTCCTCTGGACAGCCAGGGCGGCCTCCACCCCCGACGCTCCATCCCGGGGGTCTTCCCCTCCATAACTCTCCAGCAAACCCAGAGGCTCCTCTATACAGGGTAGGGGCCCCTGAGCAGCTTTCCTCCGTCTTGGGCCTTCCCGCCCCTCTGGCAGGAGTCGCAGGCCCGGCAGTACCGCTGCACGGCTGCGAATATCCCGGCCAGTAGAAGTGTTGGAGCAGCCTCAGCCGGGTGCTCGGATCCCCGGTGGCCCGCAAAGGGGGCGTTATGGGCCAAATACAGCAGCTTGAGGCGATACTTTTGGGGGACGACCAGCTGCCGCTGGACCCCCATGCCCTCACCTTCCTGGGGAAGCCATTCCCGGAACAGGAATCCCGCTCCACAGGAATCTCTCCTGGCCTCCTCTCCCCAGGGGCTGAGCTGTACGGAGGCCAGCCTGGTCCCTCAGCCTCTGCAGAGGGTCTGCCTGCACCTCAGCCTGAATTCAGCCGCTGGGGCAGGGATCGGGACCTGTTCCCCACCTTTGCCTAGGTCCGGGGTCCCCGCTTGGCTGGACCCCGTGTCCACGGTGATGGGACCCTGGGGACCCTGCCAGGAGTCCTTCCTGGATCCAGGTTGCCAGCCCCTCGCTGGCTCTGGCTACGGCGGTGACTAGAGCCCACTGGGATTCATGGGGCCACCTCCAGGTCATTCCCATTAGCACCTCCGTGGGCAAGTGCGGTGCACCCCACTTCCTTGAGACCTTCCTTGGCCCCCATTTCAGACGCACCCTGGCTACAGGCACCTTAAACGGGACCCGCTCATGCCCTTCAGGGTCAGCTGCGTGTGGGGTAGTATCCGGTCTGGGGCCACTATGTCAGATCGGGCCAGCGCACCTCCGCCCCGTGTCCCAGAAACCCGTCACCTTCCTACCATCCACCTCCAGGGGTATGAGGCACTCGCTCCGCAGGGGCCGCCCTGCCCCACCCGGTACACGGAGAAATCCGCCTCCCGAGGGTCAGACCTCCCGGGGTGCACTGAGCATCCTTCCCCACTCTGAGCTGAGGTTTGCCTGCCAGCCTCGCCTCTGGGGCAGCCTGCCCTTCCTCCAGCCCCAGCCAGTTAACCCTGGAAAGTCCCAGGTCATGGGACCTGTTCTTGGGCCTGGTGCACTGAGCCCTCTTGTGGCCTCGTTGCCCACAGCGACGGCAAGTTAGGTTCTGCGGGCCCTTTGGGTCGGCTCCGCCCGGCCCTGGCTGGTTTTCTGGGGCACCGATGAGTGGTCCTGGTCCCTGGGGCTCGCCTCGAGGTGCCTCTCTCCGCCGCTCAGCCGAGAACCTGTCTCTGCGCGATTCCCTTTCCTCCGGGATTCCCGTTCACACCTGGACCGGCTCTCTGTGAACTCATTCGCCAGCCTCCCGCTTCCTGGGGTTCTCCGACTTCGGTCTTTGAGCCACAGCCTCAGGCTGGGTGTGCACGCTTTATAGAACTGCTCCATCATAATAAGCTTGAGCAGTTCCTCTGCGGTCTGGGCTCCAACTCCAGACACCCACTTGCGGCAGTATTGCGCCAGGCGGAGGCCAGATTCACATAGGTCTCCCGTGGCTCCTCTGCACGCCCGGAACTTCTTCCTGTACATCTCGGGGTCAGCCCAAACTTGTGCAGCAGGGCCTCCTTGACTCGGTTGTAATCCCTGGCTGTAGGTCTTCCAGCTGATTGAGCACCCGGTGGCCTCCTGGTTCAGTGCAGGATGAGCTCCTGCAGCCAGTCAGCTGGGGACCCGTTGCAGTCCACAGGCCCTCTCAAAGGAGCTGAGGAACCCGTCTATGTCGCCCATGTCCTTCAATTGGGCCACCACGAGCTTCTCCAAGCATCTGGCCGCCCGGCCTTTGGGGCTCATCTGCACTCGGCGCAGTTGGGGCCCTGCCGCTTCTCCGCTCGGCCATGGCCAGCTCATGCTGTCGCTGCTCTCACGGTCCTGGACTTCCACCCTTCATCTGCAGCTGGATTTCTAGCCGCCGCAGCTCCGAGGGGTTGGACCCCTGGGTGGACTACGGCTTGCAGTGCTCCCCTGGGAGGCAGTCCGGTCTCTTCGGCGGCCTCCAGCGCTCGCCCCTCTCCGAGCCTGACACGCTCCCAGTGGGGTCTGGCTGTTCCCCACGGGACAGGATCCCAGCCCTGTGGCTGGTCATTCTCTTCCAGCCGGGCAATCAGCTGGGCCTTGGTTGCGCTCCGCACAGGCAAGCCCCTCTCTCTGCACAGCTTCACCAGCTCTGCCTTCAGCAGTTGGGTATAGGCCATCTCCCGCTGGTCCTCGGTGCAGACTCACCAGTCTAGTGCTGCTGCGCCCACGATTCTCAGGAACCGCTCGCTCTGTTTCCAGCACGCCTGGTTCCACGGCTCTTGCTTCTACTGCGCCTTGTCGCTGTCGCTGGATGCTCCATCCACGGGGTGCAGTGAATCCCGCTCCTGACACCAGTGTGACGACGCGTTGGGGTCCCCTGACTCCTGCACCCCCGTAATGGCACGAACAGACTCCACCAGCCCGTAGAATGGAGGGAGTTTATTGTTTCTCCAGGATACAGCACAGCACAGCACAGCACCGATGTAATCTGGTTACAGGGACTGCAGCCAAGAGGCGTCAGTGCCCCCCTCTGAGATGGGGGGGTGGCTGGGCCCTACAATCCCAGCCCTGGCTTAGGCTGGTTCCTCCATGATTCCAGCCAGAAACTAAACTAACTCTTCCAGCCCTGCCCCAGCCAGGCAGCATTCCCCTTCCTTTGTCTCTCTCCTGGGGGTAGCTGGTCAGACAGGTTGAGAGACCCTCTTAGCATAATGACTCATCCTTCTGGGCTGTGGTACCGATGGCAGCCATTGGGGATTACCACAGAGCCAGCATAGGAACTAGCCAGATACCCCCACTACGTCACAGCAAGGCCCCTCTTTGCACTCAGGGTCTGCCCAGCGCCTAGCTCCCTGGCCTCTGGCAGGCGTCCTGAGGCCTGCAGGGACGCCAGTGAGAAACAGGGAAAGCACATGGGCAAGCAAAGGGCAAGTCCACTGCTCCCGATGGCTTCGCTGGAGGACGGCTGCCCAGAAAGCCATCCCCAGCGGCTTGCCTGGACCCCACGCAGCCAGGGTACCGTCTACGTGGGCCAGGGCCCAACCACAGGTGCCCAGTGCTTCGGGGGAGCTGGGCTCAGAGAGGCCCCTAAAGCGACACGCTCCCGCACGTGGCCACTAGGTGGGGGTCTCCAGCCTTACACCACTCCAGATCCCCGTGTTACCACACTGCCCTGCGCCGCGGCACCCCAGCAACGCTAGGGCCAATTGACTTCATGGTCTCTGGGTCGGCCTGCTGGAGTCCTGTGCTGCCAGGAACACTGAGCCCCATTTTCCTGTTTGCAAACTGAGCCTGAGTTTTGTGGGCGGCCTCCCTCCCCTGTATTTACTGACCCTTGTGAACACACAGGCTGCGTCTAGACTGGCAAGATTTTGCGCAAAAGCAACCGCTTTTGTGCAAAAACTTGCCAGCTGTCTACACTGGCCGCTTGAATTTGCGCAAGAGCACTGACTTTGTAATGTACAAAATCAGTGCTTCTTGCGCAAATACTTTCACGCCCCACTCGGGAAAAAGCCCTCTTGCGCAAGAATACTTGCGCCAGAGGGCCAGTGTAGACAGGGAAGAACTGTTTTGCAAAAAGCCCCGATGGCAAAAATGGCCACCGGAGCTTTCTTAGACAAAATCGTTTCAGATTGGTTACGGATGCTTTTGCGCAAAAGCACTTTTTGCGCAAAAGCATCCGTGCCAATCTAGACGCGCTTTTGCAGAACTACTTTTAATGGAAAAACTTTTCCGTTAAAAGCATTTCCGCAAAATCATGCCAGTCTAGACGCACCCACAGTGTTTAGCCAATGGGTCCTGGCAGACTGCTCCTGTCCAAGGCCAGGAAGGGTTCCCAGTGCACCCCACAGGACTCGTAGAAATGCCCTTGCAGTGCTGGGTCTCCTCCCGGACGGGCTGGCTGAGAATGGCAGAGCAGACCGGCCAATGAGCAATAAGAAACTTCCGGTGTGGATTTTTTTTTATTAAACGTCATTTGAGCACATGACATTCTGGGGGCTCCATGAACCCTTTCCCCCACACGTGAACTGGCAGCTGTTCTGAGGCTTCTGAATAACAACTAATACGCCCCCCCGGCCAAATAGCAGTGGCGAGAACTGACTGCTTTTGTTTGCCCCGAAGGTGGCACACAGCCAGCCAGTGGGCAGTGCAGGGGGATGACCACACAGGGCAGGGCAGCATGTGCACAGCCAGTTGCTACAGGGGCAAGTGCAGGCTAGCGATGTGCGTTCCCCAGAGCTGTCACACATGCAGCCCCCTGAGGAATGAGTGAGGCTAGTTGGGCATTGCACATGGACGTGGACTTGCATGGCAGCAGCACCAACACAGCGGTGCTCAGCCAGGGGTAGGCTGGGGGCACACAGAGGTCTCCGGGGGCCACCCACCCATCTCCGTAGAGGCCTCGTTTTACAACAGGTGACATAAAACGCACCAGTAATGGCAGTACACATTACAATTTCATACAGATGCCGCCGTGTGTATACGGCTCTGGCTGCTACCCACAGACATGGACGTACAATATTTATAGTCCAGTCCATGCATTTTATAATTGTACGGTACAAGTGAGAAAGCAAGCAGATTTGCAGCCACAGATTGCTGTGACACATGCATTTTTAGGTCCAATGTTGTAGTTTATAAGTGCAGTGAAATCTGAGGGTGCACAAGGCAAATCAGACTCCAGACAGCGATATAGTAGTCTGGAAAGGTTGAGAGCCGCTGGTCTAACACACAGGATAAGTTCTGCCATGTAGCCATCTAGAGGCTGGTCTACATAAGGAAAAGAGCCTACTACTACTGCTAGCCAATTGAATTACTCCTTTGGCTCAAGGAGCAGAGGCCCGTGTGTGCTCGTGCACTTGTATTGTTACAGCTATGGAGCTGTCACACCTCCACTACCTGTTGAACTGGAACTGCTGCAGTCAGCGTAGCGGTGTCAATTTAGTGGGTCTGGGGAAGACATGCTAAATCAATGGACAAGCGCTCTCCCACGGATTGGTTATATCATCTCCCTGAGACGCATCCAGGTCCAGGAAGTGGCAGGAGAGCATCTCCCGTCGGCGCAGCGTAGTGTCAACGCTGCGGGAAGTGGATCTGGCCATGCCCACTTCACTTCCACGGGTCAGGAAACGTAGATCGATTTCCTCCAGCGGCGGGGAGAGCCCATAGCTGCAACGCTCACCACCGCTACAAACGACTGAGCCCGGGCCACGGGCCGCACCCTGCTCACCTGACTCTTGGTCTTGGATCGCTGGAGGAGCGGACTTGCTGGGGCATTTCTGGTTCTTTCCGTTGGACTGGGCACAGCCCGGGCACAGCTGTGCGCCTCAGCCTGAGCACCGCTGCGTGTGGCCAGCCCGGCAGCAGCCCTCACGAGGCAATGGGAGGGGAGGGAGCAGCCCTTCTTTGGGCCAAAGGAATGCCCAGGAGCGAGCTGCATTTCAGCTCCAGCCGCCAGGAGGCTGTTTCCTTCCGGCCAGTTGGTGCAGCTGGCTTGGAGCTGGGCTGCTGTTCTGCATGGGAAGGGGGTTCCACGCGCATGGCGTATGGGACACTAAAAGCCTGGGCCCTGGCTTCCCGAGGCAGGGTCCCTGGGCACAGAGGAGGAGTGTACAGGGGGAAGTGGGTCTGCCTACGTGGCGGGCACCCCCCGCTCCTGCACCCCATCTGCAGCAAGATGAGGCTCTGCCAGCCCGTAGCACAGAGGGTTATTACTGCTCCAGGATACAGCCCAGCACAGACGTGATGTGGCTACAGGAGTCAGGGGCTGGCAGCTTCAGACCCCTTGGGGTGGGGTCCACAGGCCCCTGAACCCTCAGCACTCAGCTTAGTCTCTTCTCTTCATGTTGCCCAGCCAAGGCTGCCCATCCCAAAACCACCGAACACACATCCCCCAGGTAGCCACACCCCTTCCTTCGTTCAGGTGAGACGCCCCGGCCGGTCATTGTCTACCTGCTGGAGCTCAGGGGTGACCCCCCGCTGGGCCGTGCTCACAGTCACAGGCCAGTGGGGGTCATCCACAGCCCACAGCCCGAGCATAGCGACCAGCGAGTGGACAGCCCCCCCCACTACATCACAGCCTAATACCCAGCCCGGGCGGGCCCCTGGTGCAGCACGGTCTGGAGAGGACGGGCCCTGGTGCCAGCCCCAAGCTAGCAGAGGGCTTTGGCTAACGGCGGAGCAGGCAGAGAGAACGATCCCTTCGGCTTCAGCCACAAGAGCGAAGCGCCCAGGCTGCAGGGCTGGCGCGGAGGGCAGAGGGGAGGGGACGTTTCCAAGGGGTAGCCAAGTTAGTCCGCAAGAGGACAGGTTTCCCAGCACTGGAGAACAGGAGCAGCTCGGCTCTCCAGGCCTGCCCCCGGGCAGGGGATAGCTGGACCGGGGACTCTGGTTCGCAGAGGGAAAGTTGCCACTCCCCAGGCAGGCAGCAGCCCCCGACTGCGGCTCCTGCACAGGAGAGATCTCTGGCACCAGAGCCCCGCTGAGCCGTGGCTCTCAGGGAATGCTGCTGGAGAGGAGCAGGGCAGGCCCTGGGCAGCAGCCGTTCCTGCGCCTGGCAGGGTAAGAAAGGGTTAAGCTGCTGATCCGCCCCCTAACCGCCTCGCCCCGCTCCGTCTGCTCAGTGGCGCCTCGGAGTTAGCAAGGGGCTTCCAAGCCCCTGGGGACTCTGCCATCGGCGCGAGCCAGAAGGCCAGGCCCCCGCCAACGCTTTGTTGTTGCCGCTGCTGCAGAAAACACACGTTGGAATCACACCACATGTTCATCGCGGCCCTTGCACCTCCAGCGGGCCTGGGGCTTAGAACAGCGCCTGGGACTGGGGCTGGAGAGCGCCCAGGGGGCCGCCGAGGTGGCGGGGTGTGTGTGTGTAAATGCACAGGAGCTACAGACAACCTGGAGGGAAGGGGCAGCTCTGTGGGCAGTGTGGGCTCCCTCGGGAACCTATGGGCCATAATGCAGGTGCCACTGTGTGACTGGTTGTATAAATGGATGTGTGTGTGTGTGCGCGCGCCTATGAATGACCATTCAGTGAGGTGTGTGTGTCTATGAATGACCATGCAGTGAGGTGTGTGTGTGTGTGTGTGTGAGTGTCTATGAATGACCATGCAGTGAGGTGTGTGTGTGTGTGTGCGTGCGCGCGTGCGCGTGCGCCTATGAATGACCATGGAGAAATGTGCCTGTCTCTCAGCCAAAGGGAGAGCGAGGATGAAGCATTTGCCCAGCTCTCAAAGCGCTACCCAGGGGAAACGGAGGCCCGGGGCCGGGCCCACCTCGCTCAGCGAACGACTGGCCAAGCTGGGGAAGGAGGCAGATCTCAGAAAGTTTGGTGTCGCCCATTGGCCCGCAGGGAGGCGCGAGAAAGATTTGGCTCCCTGCCTGTCCCCCAACTGCAAGCAGACAAACACAGTGAAAAGCGAGGCCTTCTTGTCAGCCGTCTCGTTCACCCACAGCGGCCTCGCTGCCACGGCGCGCCAAGGAGGCTGGTTCATCGCCCTGCCCTGGGCACGCCCTCTGCCCGTGCCCTTTCCACCCCCAGCCTTTCCGCAGCTGCTCAGCCCACGCTGGCTCCCACGGCGGAGCGCCAATGCATTTGCCATGGAGGAAGCAAACTGTGGGGGGGCAGTCCCCTTCCGTTCCCCCCACCGGGGTTAAACTCAGAGCTGGGAGCACCAGCGGCAGGCCATTGGCTCTGTCCCTAGGGATGAGGCAGCCGCTGCTGCGCCCCCCCGGGAGGGGTGAGGCTGCTTTTCCCCTCTGCAATTAGCACGCACACACAAACCGCTCCCTTCCCCCACAGCTCAGCTCAGCCCAGCCCCGGAGTCCAGGGCAGGCGCATAGCGGGGCCGCCTGGCCCTGGAACCAGCCGCACGGGGATGTGGAAGGCCCGTTTGTAACCAAATCTCCGCACGCCAGAGACGGTTGGGATTATGGCCAAGCCATTCCCCAGAAGGCCCCCCCAGGCCTCCTGCAGATGTTCGGCGCCCACACCCCAGATGCGGGTCTGGCCAGACACACGGAGCCGGTCCCTTTGCAAAGGCCCTGGGGGTTGCAAGCTGCCCCAGAAGTGCTATTCGCGGGCCCCTGGCAAGAGGCTGGGTGTGGGGCCGAGGGGGCGGCCACCCTGTGTCCCACCCTGGGAGCGAGTTACGGGTTAGCTCTGCGGCCAGCGTCCTCGCCCGGGACACGCACTCTCCCTTCCGCAGCTGTGTCCCCTCCTCCAGCCGTGCCTGGCGCTTTGCTGCTTAATCCCGTCCCTGCAGGCGTCGCCCTGGTCCCCCTGCACTCGCAGGCCGCTCTCCCCCCCAAGGAGCCAGGCCTGGCAGGGGCGGGTTCTATAAAGCCCCACGGGCCTGATCCAAAGCCCACAGAAGATCCTGGGAACCTTTCTACTAACCACTGCCTCTGCCCCTCCCCCGCCGCCACACTGGGCTCAGGCGGGGGGGAGACGTTCCCTGCCATGCTGTAGTTCCCATCAGCTGGTGGCCCTAGGAGTGAGCCAGGCTCCTTGCTGACCAAGAGTCTTCCAGAGAGCGACTGCTATGGATTTATTTGGGCTTTGCCGTGTACTCGGCCTCTGGGGTGGCAGGTGTTCTAGAGACTGGGGCAGATGCCTCCCTCCATCCCCACCCCCAGCTGCAGACTCCTCCATGCACAGCTCCAATCCTGCCACCAGCCGCCCCCCCCCCCCAACGGGCCAGCCCTGGTAGGACCCCCTCCTGGCCCCGCTGGCAGAACTCCCCTGGGCTTCAATAAAAACAGAGCAGGCCTCGAGGCCCAGCCCTGCAAAGTGCCGAGCCCCCTCGCGGCCCACTGGCGTGAGCACCTCACAGGGTCGTGCCTCCAGGGATGTTCGCCTGCCCCGCTGCCGGCCGGCTGGGGAGCCTACCAGGAGCTGAGCGCCTTCGGGGGAGAGCCAGGCGTCTGCTCAGCCTCTGCCGGATCAGTCCCCCCACAGCAAATGACCCTGCCTCTGGGTTCCCACCCCACTGCGGCTCTTCCGCCAGGGCCCCGCCGGCCCAGAGCACCCCCCCAGCCCTCTCTGCCAGCAGTGAGCGACAGCTACACCGCTTGCTGCAAGGCCTGGGCTCTGGCATCTGGCAGGGCCCAGGTGCCCACCTCTGCCCCTTCCGCCGCCACTCGGAGACGTGGGAACCACGCAGCCCGGGGGAGAGGGGGACCCGGGAGGCACAGCCCCCCTGCAGCGACTGGCCAGCTGCGCCCTTCCTGACACACGGCAGCTATTTTATCCCTGAGCAGCCAGTTGCCCCCTTCTGGCCTCCAGCCGCCCCCACGCCCAGCAGGGAAACACAAGCCAGAGTCTGGTCCTCACCTGGGGTAAACGGGAGCAAGTCTCGGACTCACTGGAGCTCCAGCAGGCTCCCGCCGGGGTCCGGCCTCAGGCCGCTCGCCCTGCCACCGCACCCTTCCCCAGAGCTCCGGCGCACGAGGCTTTCCTCAGAGACAGCCTTTATGGCTAAGCGGGCTCCGGTGGCCGGGCTCCGTATTGCCTCGGGGATCTTCCTAAAGGACTAGTCAAGGAAACAGGGCCAATATTTCCTGGCAGAATCGCTAGCTTTTTTATACACCAACATTACAAATAAATAAACTGTACAGCGAACAAGTCCCTTAGCATCTCTACAGGACTATGCGTATTCCAGAAACGGCAACAGGACTCCACTCGCAGAACCTTGTACTTGAAACACGCTCCGGCCTCCTCCACCCGTCCGCACTCACACCGCAGAGCGGCGCCACTCCTTGAACCCTCCGCCACCAGATCTGAAGACGACAAAAAACCAGCAGGATAGAAATTAACATCTTCCAGTTTGCTGTTGACTCCTCTTGGACTGGACATTCCCCTTCCCCTCTGCAGGGAAGTGTTCAGATTTCCGTGGGATGGCTTTAAAAGTGGTCCTAGGTCTTTAAAATAATATTAATATAATAATAATAAAATAATAATAATAATAATAAAATAATAAACAGCTGCAATTTCCCCTTCTCTTTAAATCTCTCTATTTACAAGGCTGGTGACTCTCTGGCTGGGTAGGGGGTAGAAGCTATAGGTACAAAAATAAACATCTGATTGTAGTGCTTCGCCTCGCCTCTGGCCGGCACTGCGGGCCCGCTCCGGCGGGAGGAGTCAGGCAAAGCCCAGCGCAAGGGGTGGGACGGGAGAGAAACGCACAAACAGATCCACGGGCGAGCGCGTGTCCATCTTTCCGTGTGTCCCGCCAGGCTCGGCAGGCCGGGGCCAAGCTGCACCGCCAGAGCCCCTCGCCCGCCCGGCTGCAGGAGGCCTCCCGGCGCAGCGCTCCTCGGAGCCCCCCGGGCGGCCGGGCCGGGCCGGGCGCGCTCAGCAGGCGCACTTGCACTCGGAGATGAGCGGGTACTGGACCGGGATCCAGGTGCAGTACTTCTGCCTGGCCCAGCCCTGGCAGTACCAGCGCAGGAAGGTCTTGGGCACGGACTTGGCCGGCTTGCAGGACATGCCCTCGGGGAAGGAGCAGGAGCGCTCGGCCAGGCAGCTGCCCTCCTTGATGTAGCGCGGCCAGAAGCGCACGCCCAGGTCCTTCCAGGTGTAGCGCACCGGGCAGTGGCTGTAGGCCCAGAGCCACTGCAGCAGCTTCCGCCGCGCCCGCTTGCCCAGCCGCAGCCGGGCCCCCGACGGGCTCTCGGCCAGCTCCAGCCGCCTCAGTTCGCCGGGCAGCGGCCGGGCCGGGGGCGCGGGGCTGGAGAGGTTCCCCGGCGCGGGGGCGGCCACCGACATGAAGGCGGGGTCGAAGCTGCTGCCCAGCTTCTTGCGGAGCGCCCGCTCGTCCAGGTCCTGCTCGCGGGGGTCGTGCGCGGGGTCCGGGTGCTCCAGGATGTCCTTGACCGGCAGGTGGTCGCTGGGCGAGGGCCGCAGGCGGAGGTAGGGCTGGCCCGAGCCGCGCGGCGCCAGCAGCCAGGCGGCCCAGAGCAGCAGCGCCAACGGCCCCTTCATGCTCCCGCAGGCCCGGGACGGCTCCGACCGGCTACTGCCCCGCGCTGCCCCGGGCCGCGCCCCGCCGAGGCATAAACAGGCAGCGGCAGCGGGGCCCGCGGCTTTAAATAGCGCCCGGCCGGGCCGCCCTGCGCCCTGCGGCGCGCTCAGGCTCCGGGACTTCACAGCGCCCGCGGCTCCATCCCCGGACAGCTGGGCTCGTCTAGACGCGGCCGGGCGTGGCGGGAGCCCGGCTAAGCCCCTGCTCGGTCAGCCGGGAGCCGGGCTCCGGGCGGGGGGCCCCGCACAAGCTCCAACAGCTGCAGCTGGCGGGGTCCCCGCTTCTGCCGTCCCCGCCCCGCGCTCCTCAGGCGGAGCCGCAGCGCGGCCCCATGGCTGGGCTCGCCTCGCGCCGGCCGGGGCTCGGGACTCCGCGCTTAGCCCCCGCGGGCTCGCCCCGGGCGCATCCTCCGGGACTGGTCGGCGGGCGGCCCGGGCGGGACGCAGGCGTGCGCGCTGGGCGCATGAAGCGGCCGCTGCCGGGAGGGGCCGGAGCAGCCCCCGCTCGGCGAGCCCCGGCGCCGGGGGCTGCAGCTGCGCGGGCGGTGCGCGGAGCTCGCGGCAGGACTCACGTGCGCTGCGCTGCCCGGCCCGGCCGCGCACTGGCGAGCCCCGCGCGAGCCCAAATTAAATATCCCCCGGCGCGCGGTGTCACCGGGCCTGCCCACCCTGTCACTTGCCCCGCGCCTGATTGACAGCGCCCCGCCCGCGCCGGCCCGCCGGGTCCTAATGCCCCCCGGCCCGCAGCCGCCGCCGCCGCTGGAGCGCAGCCGGGCCGCCCGGGGCAGGGCGCGCCTGGCCGCGGGGGGAAGGAAGGGCGCTGCGGGGCTAACGCGGCCCCCGCCCCGGGCGGCCGCTGCAGGGTGGCCTGGGAGCTGCTGCAGCCCGGGGGCCGGAGCCGGGCGCTGCTGGGGGGTCTCGCAGCCAGAGCGCAGGGCAGTGTCGCGTGGCACCGCCCGCCCAGCAAGCCAGCCGGGGCGGGGAGCCTCGGGTCCCCCCTGGCTGGAAGGGGCCAGCCTCGTGGCCGTGCTGTGCGGCAGCTGGAGGCACAAGCACTGGGCGCCCCCCGCCAGTTCCTCTCCCCCGGGCCGGGACCGTCCGGGGCGCCTCGAGCCACAGCAAGGCAGAGGGGCCGCCCACCAGGGAGAAGCCAAAAGCAAACGAGTCCCCAGCGACTGGCTGGCTCAGGCCCCGTTCCCCTCCCCCGGGGGGGGGGGGATTTGTTCTGCCTGACCCAGCCCTGGCAGCACCAGTCCAGGAAGGTCTTGGGGGGGGGGATGCAGTGCCAGGGTGGGCTCACCAGTGCTGGGCGGAGAGGGGGGCGCCCTGAGCCTCCGGGGGCCACATCCCGCTCCCAGGCCTGAGGTCGGCCCTGCCCCAATCTAAGGAGTGTGGGTATCGACAGCAGGCCCAGAGCTGGCACAGGGCTTCCTTTCGCCGCCCCCAGCCCGCACTCCCGCAGGACAAACCCCATGGGTACCTGCACCTGGCCCCCGCAGCCGGGGTGTTACGGGCGGCGGCTCGCCCGCTGTGGCTCTTGCCAGCGCTTCAGGGAGTCTGGGCAGGCGCTGTCTTTGGGCGGCAACGGCTCCCGCAGCCCAGGCGGAGTTTCTCTGTGTCCCCAGAGACCTTTGGGGAGGCTACATGGAAAAACACCGCCCTGTGCTGCTGTGGAACCCAGCCACGCAGGGCCACCTTTTCAGCTGATGCCACAATTGGAGGAAGGGCCAAGCCACAGCCCGGAGCAAGCTGCCAAGGCCCTGGCGAGGGCCGAGCAGGGGGAGGTGCAGCAGGTGCGGGGAGACCGGCACCCAGGACAGGAACCAGGCTGGGGAGCATCCAGCCTCTCTCCTCAGGCTATTTCAAACAGCCGTTCAGTGGGCTGGTTGCGGGGGCAGAGGGGATGGGGCTACAAGGCTGCTGGGAGAGGTGACCTGTGTCCAGACTCCTGGCCTTGCAGGGTGTGACGGTGCGTCGGGGTCCCCCTAGTCCTGCAGCCCCGGAGCAGTAAGAACAGGCTCCGCCAGCCAGTAGAACAGGGGGGTTTATTGCTCCTCCAGGGTACAGCCCAGCACTGACGTGACGTGGTTACAGAGTCAGGGCCAGGATGCCTCAGCCCCCTTGAGATGGGTCCCTGGGCCCCTAGACTCCCAGCCCCCTCCTTAGTCTGTCTCCTTCATGATTCCAGCCAGAAACTGCCCCCTCCCGGACCCTGCCCCCAGCCAGGTGTTCCTCTGCCTCCCTTCCTTTGTCTCTCCCTTGGGGAAAGGCCCCGCCCTCGCGTGCCAGGCTGTTTGGAGGAAAGGCCCTGGGCCGAGGTGTCTGGGCTAATCCACATGTGGGTGAGTCAGTGGGAGTCCCACAGCGCAGCGCAGGGGGACCCCGGATTACAGAGCAGACAGCCCCCCCCACGCCACACAGGGCTGTTCGGGCAGCTGGGATCCTGTCAGGCGGGACTGGAAGCCCCCAACGTTCAGTGGCATGGTCGGTAGTGGCCAGTCTCATCCTAGGCCCCGGGGAAAGGGGCGGGCAGAGGCTGGCGAGGACCAAGGCCCTGGGCCAGATGGACCCTCGACTGTCACCAGGGCAAATGCTGCAGACCCCTCCCCGCCCCCCGCCAGACCCTTTCCCCCAAACCGCCGGGCACGCGAGGGCGGGGCCTTTCCCCGGAACCGCCTGGCACGCGAGGGCGGGGCCTTTCCCCCGAACCGCCTGGCACGCGAGGGCGGGGCCTTTCCCCCGAACCGCCTGGCACGCGAGGGCAGGGCTCTCCAACCGCCTGGCACGCGAGGGCGGGCCTTTCTCGAACCGCTGGCACGCGAGGGCGGGCCTTTCTCAGAACCGCTGGCACGCGAGGGCGGGGCCTTTCGAACCGCCTGGCACGCGAGGGCGGGGCCTTTCCCCCCCGAACCGCCTGGCACGTGAGGGCGGGGCCTTTCCCCCCCGAACCGCCTGGCACGCGAGGGCGGGGCCTTTCCCCCCCGAACCGCCAGGCACGCGAGGGCGGGGCCTTTCACCCCAAACCGCCTGGCACGCGAGGGTGGGGCCTTTCCCCCCCGAACCGCCTGGCACGCGAGGGCGGGGCCTTTCCCCCCCGAACCGCCAGGCACGCGAGGGCGGGGCCTTTCCCCCCAAACCGCCTGGCACGCGAGGGCGGGGCCTTTCCCCAGAACCAGCGGTCTTAACGCAAAGCTGGGGCCGCAGCTGGACCGTCATGTCATTTCCTCACCCCCTGCCGTACGGGGGGAGGCGAAGGGACACGGATCTCCCACCTGAGCCTGTTGGCTGGGAGGGCTGGGCCATGTCAGCGTAGTGGAAACCCCAGCCCTTCTCACCTCCTTAACCTCGGCATCGCTCCCCAGTGACATCAGCCTTGAGCGGGGGCCAGCGATTGGACACAGCTGGCTGCTCCGTGCTGACAGGCCGCGGGAACATTCTTGCCCATGCCCGTCACTCCTCCCAGAGGCATGAGGTCACCCGTCACCCGGTGGAGCCAGCGCAGGGCAAGGAAGGGATTGGGGGGGCAAGGGAGGCACATTTCCACCGGGCTCTGGCCAGGCACTTCCAGGCATGCAGGGGCCGTGGTCGGCTGGACAGGTGCAGGCGCCAGGCAGGGCGTACGCTGCTCAGTGACCGATGGATGCAGGATGCACCTGACACATCCAAGGGGCATTTCCCACCTCTGGGCTCCCCGCAAGGCGGTGGCTCGCTGCAGGGGGAGACTCCTGGGGTGCGATGCTGGTCCAGGGCCAGGCAGGTGCTCGGCCGGCCTGTCAGAGCAGCCCTTTCCCTTCCGTGGAGACACAGCCTGGCCCAGCTGAGGGTCTGGCCACCAGCCTGTCCGGATGGATTACAATGCCGTAGAAGTGCAGGGCCCGGGGGGATCTCCAGAGTCATCTAGTCCAGCTAGAACTCGGCCAACGGAACCATGCTGGGCACCCTGTTCTCACCCCCCCGTGGCACCGGGTCCAGCCTGTTCTCACCCCCCCCGCAGCAGCTCCCCCGGCGCCGGGTCCAGCCTGTTCTCACCCCCTCACGGCAGCCCCCCCGGCGCCGGGTCCGGCCTGTTCTCACCCCCCCGCGGCAGCCCCCCCGGCGTCGTGTCCGGCCTGTTCTAAATGGGAAAGGCGTTTCTTGGCCTTGACAAAAAATGCACCATTCATAATTTTCACGTAAGAGAAGCTGAACTAGTCAGCACACCAGATTTCAATTAGCATCCAGTAGCTTTCCCAGGAGAAATATAGCTATTGCTGTCCTCACTGTGTCTAAAGCACACCGCCTCCGGCAGACGTGCATGGGGCGAGGTTTGGATTTGTGCTACACATCTGCACAGAACCACACTCACCTCTTGCGAAGGCACCTTGTGGCACAAATGCAGCCCCCAGGAACCCACCAGAACGGGGCGCTCCGCCCAGTACCTCCTCTGCAGGGTAAGGGTTAAAAAATAGCCCAGAAGTCTGGAGGTTCAGAATAAAGCATGAAGGGAAACCAGCCTGTCACTCAGGCTCCTGCTATCCAAGCACCCACTTGCCCCCAATGCCCTACGGCGATATCCCCATGCTTCTTCCCCACCCCGGCATGGGGCACAGAACTCACCTGCTCTATTACTAACACGGCGCTGCCTCCCCGGACCGACCCGCAATCGACACCCAAACAGCCCTCTGCTTCCACGGCCCGCTGAGCCCGTCGGGCTAGGGGAAAGCTTGCTCTGGTTTGCATCCCACTGAGTTAGCCACCTAGAGGGAGGAGTCCCAGGCTGTCTAGCTAAGCCAGGCTTCAAGGTGCTAAGCAGCATCTCCACGAGGTGCGAACCGTGTGTAGAAGGGGATAGCTACTTTCAGAGTGCTGGCGTGCTGCCAAACCCAGCCCCAGCGTTCCCCACATACACCGAAGGGGCCACACCGAGCCTGCTGTCAGCTGCAGATCCCTGCCAGACGCCACTCCCCACAGCTCCTCCCCTGCGCCTAAGATGGAGACACACGGCTCCACCTGCACCCCACGAAGGCCACAGACGTCAGGGCGCGACGCCCTCTACACCGCAGGCACGTGGGGTAAGAGCCAAGAAGGTTGTGCTGGGAACTGCACCAGGATTTTAGCCTCCACCGTTAGCAAGGGATTGTTGGCGAAGGAAGTTCACGACCTAGCCCTCTCTCCGACACCAAGGGATCACTGGGACTCGAAGGCTGCCCCCCACCCCCGTGGGGCAGAGCAGCGGTGGGTCGAAGGGCTGGTCCGAGAAGGCGCACCGGCGAGCCATATTGCTGTTCCGCCCCGGCAGCGCATGAGGGAGCCTGCTTGGACCTCCCCGGTACCTGCCCCAGGTTGCCATATTCCAATGTGTCCTCGCAGCTAAAGGGCTGATGGAAAAGAAAATCTTATTCAAACGGCTCCATCTAGGCTCTACCGTCCCCGTGGCCTCACACCCCCTATAGACCATAGAATTGGAGAGGAGGAGACCTTGGGAGGCATCGAGTCCAGCCCCCTGTCCAAGGCAGGGCCAGCCCCAACTCCATCAGCCCAGCCAGGGCCCTGACCAGCTGGGACTTAAACACCCCTAGGGACAGAGATTCCACCCCCTCCCTAGGGAACCCAGCCCGGTGCTCCCCCACCCGCCTAGGGAAATCGTTTTTCCTAATATCCAACCTAGGCCTCCCCTACTGCAACGTGAGCCCATTGCTCCTTGTTCTGCCACCTGCCCCCACTGAGACCAGCCTCTCCCCAGCCTCTTTGGAACCCCCTGCAGGAAGTTGCAGGCTGCTCTCAATTCCCCCCTCACTCTTCTCTTCTGCAGACTGAACAAACCCAAATCCTCAGCCTCTCCTCGTAGGTCATGTGCTCCAGCCCCTCAGCATTTTGGTCGCCCTCCGCTGGACCCTCTCCAATGCGTCCACATCCTTTCTATAGTGGGGGGGGGGGCCGGAACTGGACACAATACTCCAGATGTGGCCTCACCAGAGCCGACTAGAGGGGAATGATGACATCTCTGGATCTGCTGGCCCCGCTCCTCCCAATGCACACCAATGTGCCATTAGCCTGCTTGGCTACAGGGGTGCCCGGTTGACTCATCTCCTCTTCATCCACTGTAACATTCTTTGTGAAAATAAAAATATCAAGGCTGGAATTATTTCATTCGCTGACATTTTAAACAGAATTCCAGCAGGCCACTAGCGATAATAATAATTATAACAACAGCAGCAACAGCAACAAGAACCCTCAGAACCCCAAAGACATGTCACAAAGCTTCACTAAAAATTAGGAGCTGAATTCTGTTCTCCGCTCCCACAGGACGGACACTGGAGTGAGGCCCTTGCTATGCCCTGGCCCTGTCCATACCGCAAGGAAATTGCGTGAGTCTAGGCCAGCGGTTCTGGCCACGGCCCAGTGGGCGCCCAAGTGCAGCCCACGCAGCGTCCTCAGGGCCATACAGGCAAGATAGAGACTGTCTGGGTGCGGCCCACATAGCTCCTGGAGATCTGCCTATGTGGCCTGCAGATGGAGTCTAGTCATTCATGGCCACCTGGCCCCTGCTCAGTGAACCACACGCACAGCTTGGGCCACGGCCGAGCCACACTTGCAGGGACACTCCTCCAGCGCGCGGTGGGACGGCGGGCACCAGCACTATGTGGGCGATGCGCCCAGGTTCCCTTCCCGCCAGCAGGGCGCAACCGTGCCCATCGCACACGTAGCTGGAGGGATCTGCGTCAGCGATGAACAGAAACAAGCTGCAGGACCTGCCCCAAGACGACCACGCGCCAGCCTGCCCCTCTGCAGGGTCACGCTCTGCCGCAATGGCCACGCCCCTCTGCAGGGCCACGCCCTGCCACAATGGCCACGCCCCTCTGCAGGGCCACGCCCTGCCACAATGGCCACTTACTGGCTACCAGCCACGTGGCGTGGGGAGCCGGCCCATGCGAGAGCCAGCCACGTCCCACACAGCTAGAACCAGGCTGGGCAAACCGACGGTGACTCAGCTGCAGGGTGGCCAATGTTTGGTTAGTAACCATGGGAGCAAACCAGCCCCGTTAGCAATCTTGCTATGCACAGCAGAACCCCTCGGCTGCTGCGTGACAGGAGCCCAGCCCTCCGGCCTCCCAGGCCGCTGGGACCGTGTCGGCCTGGCCCTTGGGCTCTCTGTCCTCTGCAGAGGCACCATGGGGCAGCTGCCCAGCTTCCCACCAAGCTTTGAGGTGGCCGTGTCGAATCGCGCTTCGAGCCTTCCCTCCCGAGCAGACTTCCCGCTGGGGCAGCCCCCCCAAGGTCTGGGCTCCGAGGGGCGGGGAGCAGAGACCAGAGCAGGCAAGGCCAGGGACGCCCTTGCATGCCAAGTGCCAAAGCGATGGCCGCCCAGGTCACTCTGCGGGCAGGGGCCGGCTAAGCGCAGCTCCAGTTCTCCCTCGTGCCAAACGGACGTCCCCCCGGCCAGGTGCCCCGGCCCGGAGAAGGTGGGGTGGAGACGCTGCGGTGCCCTTCCCACCTCACAGAAGCCGGGCTGGGAGGGAGCGGCTGGTGCCCGGGAAGCTAGCGGAGGCCAGGGTCTCGTTTTGGGCTACGAGGGAAGGGAGGGGGAACAGGCTGCTGCGCTGGGGGGATGGGAGACTAACAGCCTGGCCTGGCCGGGTGGGGGGCAGTCGGGACAGCCTGGGGTTTGCGGAGGGGAGGGCGGGTGGGGGATGGGAAAGGCTGAGGCACCCTGCACGGGGGAGGTGGCTGAAGCAGCCCCTGCATTTGACCGCGTCTGCCCATTGCCCTGCCATTGGCCCATCTCTGGCCTGCCCGGGTCCCCAGCCCTCCCGGTCAGGCCGCCCCCTCCCAGACCACACTCGCTGGGCACCAGCGGGACAGGCCCTGAGCGCCCGGCTCTTGGCTCTGGCACCGCAGGTGGCTGCCGGTGGGGAGGCCTGGGCGGACACTCTAGCCCCCGGCTCCGGCGCTGCCTGGCTGCCGGCGGGTGGCAGGAATGCCAGCGTGCCAGGCCTGGGCACAGGGCCTTCTCCTTCGCCGGTCAGAAACATCTGCAGGGCAAGTGCAGGGTGACCTGGGAGTCCGCAGCTGCCTCTCCCCCAGCTGGCCATGGGCCCAAACAGTGAGACCTCCAGGAGCATCCCCCTCCAGGGCCCCTCTGCCCCACAGACTCTGAAAACGAGATGCAAGGCCACAAGCCAAGCCTGCCTCCTGCTTCGTGCATGCCCTCTCCGAGCCTGACCCTCACCCAAAGGAGCCAGCGGGCCAGCCAGGCCAGGACACGGCCCCTCCTCCTGTCCGATAAGCCGGGCTTGGAGGGGCAGCTTCGCCCCCTGCCTGCAGAGCGCACCTATGCAATGGTTCCCCGGAGCCCAGGTGCCTGGCGGCTGCTCTCCCACAGGGAGGGCCTCAGCTCTCAGTAGGGAGACTCCCTTGTGCTCTGGCAGACTAGCATTGGGAGGGCCGGGAGACATAAGCCTTGTCAGAGGCCTGGGGCGAGGCCCGGCTCGCTGAAGAAGCCCACACCCCTAAGAGCTGCCACAGAGCACACGCGCAACCACACCCCACTAGCAACGGTCCCAGAACAGCCCCACACCCAGGCAGCGGGGCACGGGGGTCACATGCTCCAAACACTTCCACTCCCGGCCCCGCTCGGCCCCCAGGCCACCTTGGATGGGGGACGAGGTCGGGTGGGGTGGGAAAAGCGGGGGGGGGGGGGAGCAGGGGTAGGGAGAGTCGGGGCCTTGAGCGAAGAGGGCTTGGCCGAGCCCTTCCCTGGGCTGCGGGGTCGCGTGGCCCTCTGGGTCCCCCCTCACAGACGCATCCCCAAAGGGTAACACGCGCTGGCCTCTCCTGGGAGACGGCAGGAGGACCGGACGTAACTCGTTCATGGCGAGTAGAAAGATGCGTCTCAGAGGGGCTGTCTTTGGCCAGCCTCGGGGGCAGTGGACAGTCCTGCCACTGACCACGCTGCGCCATTGTCACGCTGTCCAGGCGCGGGTACCAAACCGCCTCGCCGATGAGCCTGGCCGGGTTCCTGCGTACCGGAACGGCTCGCCCAGGGCTGCGGTGCCAGCTGTCTGCGCAGGGTGGGGGCAGCCCGCAGGGAGAACACACGCACAGCCAAACCCTATGGCGCTTGAATTCCGGCACTGGCTCCAGAGCCCCCTCGGCAGCCAAACACTCTGGGTTCTAGCCTGAAGCCAAAACTTTTCAATGAGGTGTGCACAGCGTGGCTGCCTGCCCACCCCACGTTCTTCGTGGCGCTGCCTTCTGCAAGGTGAGGGCTGGCTTGTCCCATGGCCGTCCAGCTCTGTCACCCCCAGGGGATGGCGGGGAACCCGCGAGGCTCCATGCAGCCCCCTTGCCACGGGGACAAACCCAGCGCCCTCTGAAGTGACAGGTTGTTTTTCCACTGACTTCGCACCCTTTGTGAGCTAAAGTTTCACCCCTGTGGGCTCTCGTGGCAGGGCCGTGCAAATGCGTGCTCCCCTGTCGTTTGATTCCGCCGTCCCTTGGCTCCAAAGCGCAGTGGAAATGCCCAGAAACAGACAGAGAGGCTGGGATGTGCGAAGGACCCAATCCGACGGCAGCGAGGTGCCACATTCGGTTTGAGCAGTCCCAGCCCTGTTTCAACCCAACGGCGTCCTCCAAGGCCCAGGCGTATGTGGGGTGGTTCACGGGACCCTCCCTTCACGCCCGCCGCAGGCACAGTGGGCCCGCAGGCCGCAGAAAGGCAGCCAGCTGGAGCGGAGAGGCCTGGCTGGAAGTCGGGGCACAGCCTGTCCCCCACGGGGCCACCCTTGTCTGGGATGCGGGGGACAGAGGCACCCGCCACAGAACTCGCCAGCTCCTCTGGAGCCCTTCCCGAGCGAGCCAGTGCCATCGCCGTGCTACAGACGGGGAAACAAGGCGCAGGGCAGCGAAGGGGCGCCCCCAAGGCTACCGCTGGGGACAGAGCCCAGCTCCTCCGGAGCCCGACCTTGCTGTACCAGGACACCCTGGCCACTGAACCACTGAAAGGGCTTTCTGCGCCCTGCACGAGGGTGGGTGGCACCCTCAGCCTCCCGTCACAGCCATTAATGACGTGCCCCGGGGCACGTGTTGGGCGAGTGGCAAAGCCAGGAACAAAAGCCCTGGCACCCTTCGCCCTGGGTCTGAGCTTTAGCCACTAGGCCACACTGCCTCTTGCCAGTGCCCAGAGACGTCGATCAGGCGTCGTGTCGTGTGTGGAGGAGGAGCGAGCAATTTCTTTGCTCCCAGATTTACCAATTAAGCTTGAACCCAAGTCTAGCCAGTTTCTTATTTTTAAGCAAGCGCTATATCCCCCAAATCCAATCCAAGCTAAGATTACAACCAGGCGGCGACGGCAGCTGTTGTCAGTCATGCTCCCGCGCCTGCCTCCCTGAACATTAGCCACGGACCCGAGGAGAGGCCCAGCAGCGCTCGTGAGGAGATGGCAGGGCCCGGGGAGCCTGTCTGCAGGCGTGCGGCGCAAGAGCCGCCTGGGATGGGCCACCACTGCTCCGACGGGACAGCCACCTGGGTCTGCCCTGCACCGGGGCCAGTCACTGTGCCAAGTGTGGGCGAGAGAGCGGGAAGGACCTCGGCGGGCCCCAAGCGCAGCCCCCTGCACTGGGGGGACACGGAACCCGGCCCGGGCCACAGAGCAACGGGAAATTCCTGAGCAGGACGAATGGGTTTGCCACAGCCAAGCCCCCCGGAATCTCGCTGGGCACTGCAAGATGCTGGCGACTGGCGTTAGGAGGGAGGGGCACGCGGCCAAAGCATCAGGACAGCCTCGGGTACGGAGACACGGACCCGGCTTGCTGCCTTCTGCCCGCCACGCCCAGACCCATGACGGTCACACGTCCTCACCAGCTCCACGAGGAGGGGCCCGCTTAGCTCTGTGCCTGAGCCCCACTGAACGAGCCCCGAGCCACCCCGCTCTCCCAGCCCAGCCCAGCAGCACTTTGCAAAGGAGCCAGCGCTGTGACCCCCCACGGCGAGGGAACCAGTTCCGCTCTGGTTTCTATCGTGCCCCCTTAGTCTTCAGAGCTCCTGGAGCTACCACGCCAGCAGAGCTCCTCCATGCCGCCTTCGCGCGCTGCCTCACGCTCCCGTTCTTCCCCCGGCCTCACCGGCCTCTGCCTTCGCTTAGTCTGCACCTGCTCCTTCCCCACTGCCTCCCTGGCCTCATGCCTCCCAACTGCCTTTAGTCTCCATCCCCTTTGGTCCCCAGTGGCTGGGTTGGAGCCTTCAGCTGCTATTCAAGTATCTCTTCCTTTTCCAAGAGCGCAGGAGCCGTCTTGCACGTCCTCGTGTACCTGCTGCTTAGACCTCGTGTGCCTGCTGCTTAGACAGGCGCCTGGGGCCAGGGCCGGGCCGGCGTGACCCCGGCCCCTCGGGAGCTGTTCCTGAGGCCGCCCGTGCTTCCGCCTCCTGGACGGCTCCGGTGCTGGTGGGGCCGGACTCTCTGCCTTTGCTGCAGGGGAGACCTTTGAAAGCCTCTAAGCGATTGCTCAGCCACAGTCCATTCGGTCCGTGGGACTCGTGAGCCTAAATCCAGAGGTGGTTTGAAAATCTTCCCCGAGCCGAACAGTCGCACTAACTGTGTCCCACCACTGCCGGCCTGCCTAGCCCCTTGCTTTTACTGGTCTCCTTTCCTAGCTGTGCGCCCCGGAGCCCTTCTCGGCGGGGCCGCCACACGCTGCCGACAGACACAAGCGCGCGATGCCCAGCTCTGCTGTTAAGGAATGGGCCTGTTTGTGGGACTGTTAATTACGTAATTCAATACAAACTGGCACTTGTTACTACCGTGGTGGTGAAGACCATAAGAACGGTCACACTGGGTCCGACCAAGGCCCATCCAGCCCAGGGTCCTGTCTGCCCACAGTGGCCAGTGCCAGGTGCCCCAGAGGGAGTGAACAGCACAGGGAATCCTCACGTGGTCCCTCCCCTGTCGGCCATTTCCAGCTTCTGACAAACAGAGGCCAGGGACACCCTCCCTGCTCATCCTGGCTAACAGCCAGTGATGGACCTCACCTCCATTAATTTATCTAGCTCTTTTTTGAACCCTGTTAAAGTCCTGGTCTTCCTCTGGCAAGGAGTTCCACAGGTTGATTATGCATTGCACCTTTTGTTTGTTTTAAACTTGCTGCCAATTAATTTCATTTGGTGACCCCTAGTTCTAATGGTAAGGGAAGGAGTAAATAACTCTTCTTTATTCACATTTTCCACACCAGTCATGGTTTTTAGATCTCTATTATATCCCCCTTAATGGCCTCTTATCTAAGCTGAAAAATCCATAATCCAAATCTTACTATATATTTTAGAAATGTGCATCTGTCCAGCTGTTCAGCCATGAGTCCATTTGTTCAAGAACTCCTCCTAACTGGTAAGAGCAAGGATCACCACGTTTGGTAGGCAGCTTCCTCTTACCATAACTTAAATAAGATCAGGGTTTGGTTGTGTCAGGACAATGGGAGGTGCCTGGAATGCGACTGTTTTTCATAAAATGGGAAGGGAGAGGTCTGGCAGGAGGGGCAGTTATACTACAGAGTGACCACTGGGGGGCAGCAAGAGGCCAGAGGTAGGGACCAGGATGACGGGGAGACCGACACCAGCATTAAACATAGCTGGGGTGAGACCAGGGGAGCTGACAGATTCACTGAGCCCCTGAGAATGGTGGACAGGGGCCGGGGGACAAGGGGGACACATCTGCATGCTCCTGGAAGGGGCGGGTCTCAGGAAGAAGGGGTGGGGCTGGGACAGCCAGCCCTCAGCGCTGCCCAGAGTGCACCACGCCAGCCCCCCACAGCCCTTGGAGCTGCCCGGAGTACGCCGCACGGTGCTCCGGTGGCGATTTAAAGGGCCCAGGGTGCTGGGTGCTGCTGCTGTCACAGACGTGGCAGGGGTGGGCAGGAGCCCGGAGGCCTTTAGAAGTGCCGGGCATAGGGCAGTTGCTCCCTTTGACCCCGCCCCCCCGCCCCACATGGGCGGGCCTGGGCAAGACGACTGCACAGATGCACCTTGGAAACAGCGACGTGCGGCCCCAAGCAGCCCGGGCTGCCTCGTGGAGAGGAGCGTGGCCACGGCACGGCCTGGGGACTCCGACACACCTGCCGACGTGCAGGGCAGAGAGCACGAGCCCTGCAGCATCCACGGCCAGCGCCAGGCTTCCAACCACGCTCAGCTGCTGGGCAGGCACCAGGACGTGGGCTGGATGTTCCCAGGGCACCAGGCGCCCAGAGGTGGAGCTGGGCCCCTCGGGAGGCTTTCCACATGCACCTGGAAGCCCTGTAAGACAAGCCGTCTGCTCCGACAGCCCTGGGCTCCCTGGGAGAGCTCGCCCTGCCTTCGGTGCTAGGAGCCAGGCCCTTGTGCTCTGTAAGCCGGCCGTGCCTCAGGGCCTCCTCGCAAACAGGGAATAAATCGAATCCCATGGCTCCTGCTCCCAGGCTACTGCTGATCTGCCATGTGGCCCCAGGCCAGCCCCTGCCCCACGGCCACTCTGTGTCTCCGGTTCCCCGTCCCACCCTTCGGTCGGCTCGCCTCGGCCTGGGAGCGCCGTGGCACATCTCAGGGCGGGGCCTGGACACGCCCTGCCCCGGCCCACAGGCGAAACTTGCTTCTTCCTCAACCATCAGCATCTCCTGTGGCTCCTTCCCGCTCCAGCGCCTTCGGGGGGGCCTTTCCTTGGAGGCCTGCCCAGGGCTGAGAGCTGCCGTCTGCACACGGTCTGGGCCTGGTGCTGTGACAGGCTCTAACAGCCTGGGGCAAGCCAAGGGAGAGAGTGCCATCGAGACGCCGGGCCCTTCCCTCGGAGCATCCTCTGTGCTGGCCGCCTGGCTCCGGGCCCCACCTGCCTGGCCTCGTTACATGCTTCCCCTCAGCCCGCGCTGCAGCCTTTCTTCCCCTTGGAGGCGACTGTCTGGGCGCGCCCGCCCCCTGCTGCCCGGCCCCCCGCGGCTCCCGCGCCACGCCCCTTCCCAGGCTCGGAGCCGCGGGCGACTGGATGTGCAGCCCAATGAGGGCGGCCTGTCTCCGCCGGGACACAGGGAAGGTGGGAAACACGCTTTGACAGGCCCTGGCGTCTCCAGCGCCCTCCGAGGGCACTGCCTGCTGGGCTCCTTTGTTGCTTGCTCCAGGAGAAGGGCCAGGGCCTGGCGGGGGGATGGGGGAGCTCCCTTTTGCCCCTCCTCTTCCCAAGCTGAGCAAAAAGAATAGCTAATTAAGAGGTCTGAACGCAGGCAAAGCTAATTCCCTATTCAGACCACTGACGGGCGGGAGAGGCGGGCCGGGAGCTGGAGAGCCTGATGTCATAGCCGGCCCGGCTAAAGCCAAGAACCTGGGGAGCTGGGTTAACCCTCTCCTCACAGCCCTCCGGGGATGGGCAAGGAAAGCTAGGTGCCTTCGCTACCAGCACCTCCAACGCACCCTGCCGTGGGGGGCCAGGGCAGTGGCCTGCACGCTCCCCTCTGTGATACCCTGCCATCGGGGGGAGGGGGGGGCCGGGGGCAGGACAGCGGCCTGCACGCTCCCTCCGCCACACCCTGCCGTCGGGGGCGGGGCAGGACAGCGGCCTGCACGCCTCCGCCACACCCTGCCGTCGGGGCGGGCGGGGCAGGACAGCGGCCTGCACACTCCTCTGCCGCACCCTGTCATCGGGGGCCGGGGCAGGACAGCGGCCTGCACGCTCCCTCCGCCACACCCTGCCATCGGGGGGGGGGGGCCGGGGGGCAGGACAGCGGCCTGCACGCTCCCTCCGCCACACCCTGCCATCGGGGGCAGGACAGCGGCCTGCACGCTCCTCCACCGCACCCTGCCATCGGGGGGGAACAGCGGCCTGCACGCTCCCTCCACCGCACCCTGCCGTCGGGGGTGGGGCAGGACCTGCACGCTCCCTCCAACGCACCCTGCTGTTGGGGCGGGCCAGAACAGCGGCCTGCACGCTCCCCTCTGTGATACCCTGCCATCAGGGGAGTGGGGGGGGCAGAACAGCGGCCTGCACGCTCCCCTCTGCCGCACCCTGCCATCGGGGGGGGGGCGCAGGACAGCGGGTTGCACTCCCCGCTGGGCCCCTTATTAAGAGGCCTATTTACAGAGAAGGTGCAGCTAGCATTGCAGCCGTGTGCACACAGACTGACTTCCTGGGGCCATTGCCTAACGTTCCCCTCCTGCCACCTGTGCTCCTCTCTCCGCGTCCCATGCAGGTTGCTACACACCCCAGTGGGCTCAGCACAATTTTGCCTCTTCAGCCGCTTCCAAGGCCTCTGGAGGGGACCGGACGACAGCTGGTTTCAGACCACGCTGGGTGTTCCCATGGCACGAAACGGGCAGAGAGAGCCCTTTGGATTCTCACACTGTACCTGCCACTGGGGCAAACGTGCCACGAGGCAACGTTTCTGGAGCCGGTTTTTGTGCTCGGTAGTCTGGCTCTGCTGTGCCCCGTGCTGTGGTGCGGAGCCCTCGCGAGCTTGGGGCTACAACAGCCGAGCCCCATTTCTGCACTGCCAGGTGCTGCCCTTCCCAAAGGCTGGCCAGGCCAGGCGCTGCGCTTGCTTGAAGCTCTGCTGCCAGAGGGGCCAGGCCAGCCTGCCAGCAGGGCAAGTTCCTTATCAGAGCGATGGGTGAATCCAACCGCAATCCGGGTGGCAGGGCAGGTGGGAAGAGACGCATGGTGCCAAGCAGCGATTGGAGAGCATGGGGCTGCCAGACGGGGCAGGGAGGAGAGACCCAGCCTCTGGAGAGCTTGGCAGCCAGTCAGCCTGGGGCTGAGCTGGTTTCCATCATGCGCTCCGCCCCTGGGCGGGTGTCTGGGGGCACTTACTGCTGCCCGTGCCAAAGAGGGCAGGTCTCCCCGCTGGCTCCCCGCAGTCGAATTGCCAGAGCTGAGGAGGATGCTGGAGAGCAGCCCCTCTGCGCACAGGGACACGGTGGGCTCCGTATGGATTGTCTCTGACTGATGCTTAGCGACACAACCCCCCGGGACCAGAGCATCCCGCCAGCTTTGTTCTGCCGTGGCCGCCTGACCAAGCGCGCGCCTTGGAGCCAGAGGGACCCGCACTTTTCCTGCAGGTGCCCAAGGGATAACCCCGGTGCTGGGCCCAGAGCGCTGCTCCTTGAAGCCTTTCATTCAGGCAAAGTGGAACCACTAAGCCCCTTTGGGTGCGGATGGGGAGGTAGTGCCAGGCCGTCCCCACGCCCCAGTGCGGCACTGTTCTGCCTCCTCTCAGCCATTCAGACACTCCACCCTGCCTGCCCTTGTGTGCCAGCGCTGCCCTTCCTCGACTTCCAGGATCACGCCGCAAGCACGCCTCGTCCCGAGGCAGTGCAGCCCAACGGCCATGGTCTATAACACAGCCCTTGGGATCAGGGTAGCACAGGCTAATGGTTAGAGTCAATAACACAGCCCTCAGTTCAGGGCGGCACAGCCCAATGGCTGGCGTCATAGGTTTGGGGCAGTAGCCTGGCAGGGGTCTGGGCCCACCCCTGCTCCACCTGTTAGTGGCAGAGCACTCTGCCTCTCGCTCCACAGGGACTCCGACCGCAACACACTGAGCTCACTTGGGTGGGAGATACCATTGGACTCCGAGCTCACTTGGGTGGGAGATACCATTTGTGCACCCTCCCTGGGTCGCTTCCTACCAGATCCGGAGTCTCGGGCCCTCTGGTTCTACAGCATCAGTCTCCTGCAGTTCCGCGGGGTCTGGGAGCCCAGTACCCTCTCCTGGGTCTCCGGCTCCCATTGTCTGTGTTTCTGGCTGGTCCACCTCTGGAGCTCCTCTAGAGGCTCCTTCCTCTCCAGCGTCCAGCCCAGACTGAACTGCGCTGCTCCCTTTTATGCTGCTCCAGGCCTTGGAGCATGCCCAGTGTGGCAGCGGGGGCGGGACTTCCTCTGCCCACAGGGCATGAAGCCCTCCTGGCCCAGTGCGGGTTATACACACCCCGTCACACCAGCACAGGTCACCCTGTGCCCCAGTTCCCGGGACGTGTTTTGAACCTAGCTACCCATAGGGTGCTCTGCAGGATTCCTGAAGAACTGCAGAGGATTTTTAGGCCAGAATGGGTCACTGTGATCCTGACCTCTTGCCCATCACCCCCTTTCTGCATCACGTCCCTGATGTCCTGGTTCTCTAGACCAGCAGTTATCAGATTGCCTTGTGAGGCCCCTGGAGGGCTGAGCGGGTGTGTGTTTTGGGGAGGGGGGGCTTCTGGATCTCAGTCAGGGTGTTGTTTCAGGCCAGTCCACAAGCTAACTCCACAGGGAAGCCTTAGCACTTAGCTTCATTCCTATCACAGAGGTATGAATAGAGGCATTGGCTGGATGGCCACAACATTCCACATCCTACTGACATAAAACCCAAACAATGGGTCTTAAGAACAATTCGCACCTTCTCTATCAGCTTCATGTAGCACGGACACTCCAATTGACTATCCCCCCAGCCCCCGTCTGTTTCCTTCTCTCCCCAACATCTCCTGTTTATTTAGAAACTGGACCTTTAATAACTCCGGTCATCTGAAGAAGTGGGCTGTGCCCACGAAAGCTCGTGCTGCCGTCTACATGTTTCATTAGTTGTTAAGGTGCTGCAAGACTATTGGTTGTTTTGTAAGTTTTTCCGGTTGCAGACGAACTCGGCTCCCCTCTGACGCAGGGACAGAGTTAGACACGCTGGGGCCAGGACAGAAAGCTGAAGCCCCACCACACGAGGGTGGGTCCTGGGCCCTTAGCTCTTCCACCCTGGGCTGAAGCCAAAGGCTGAGCAGTGTAGCTTCGGAGGGACCCACGCAATCACTCTCATTCCTAGCCCCTAGCACTGGCCCTGCCTTTTATAGTCAGAAAACCAGTTGTTGTGGCACAGGCAGGCCATGGAGCTGGGTGGCATGATGGGGACGCGGGGGCACAAGGAACCAAAGGTCAAAACCCCCCGCTCTAGACAGTCCATCACAATCCAAGTCCCAGTGCGCTGGCCCATCGCCGTGAATAAAGAGACCATATTGTCACTAGAAAAAGCAACCCATTTCTGTGCTGAGGTCGTGCAACCTTCGTGCCAAGACAAAAGCCCTTCTCCTCCCTCCACAGCATGTGCTCGTGGGCCCCGTCCGCCTTCTGACGCCACCACTGCACGTCTCGCCCTCTGTAAGCTAGAGTCCTGAACGCGGGAGTCACAATGCACGGCGCAACTCCCATTGGCACTGACTTGGCGCAACAGAGGGCTCCAGCAGCGCCAACGTGCTTTCAGTGTCACTCCTCACTCCGGGAGGTGGCTTGTTCCCGTCAGGGACGTTCTACCACAGCAGGCCACGGTGAGATCCCTCTTCCCGCGAACGGTAATGGGGGCTACCGTTGGCCGTCGTTACAGACTCCTGTGCTAGGCCCGTGGAGAGAGCACTCCGCACCCACATGCCCTGTCGCTAGAGGCTCGCGGGCCTTGCACACGCAGCAGGAGGCAGCCGCAAGAGACGAGAGAAAAAGGGCGGGAGGAGAAACAGAATGGAGAAGCCCCAGGCCCCGCATGCCGCAGGTCAGTAGCAGTGCCAGGAACAGCATGGGCGTCTCCTGGATCTTCACCGCCCGCCCTCGCCACGGAACGGCTGTGCCTCTCTGTGCTGGCCGGCCGGGCAAGGCAAGCTATTGACCCGCTGAGCTGCAAGATCTGCCTGATCAGGGCCTGGCTCCCAGGCCACCTTCCCCCTGCGAGCTGTTGCCACAGCTGAGTTCCACCTCTGCTCCCAGCTCGGGGTGTGAACACCAGGGGCTGGGTGTGCTCCAAGCGGCGAGACTTTTGCTCCTTGCTGTGGCTTTCAGACTGCCTCCGCCTGGGGGAGGGTGCTGGTGGGGGCTGTCAGAGCGAGAGCTCATGGGAACCTGCCAACGGGGCTACTGTAGCAAGGGACGGCCCCAACGGCCTGGTGCACGAAGGCCGGGCAGGCCCCGGTCTGACCCAGGCAGCTGTAGCCGGGGGAGCTTGCTCTGCTCTCTGGTGTTGGATGACAGGGCAGGCCCCCACACAAAGGGAGACGCCGCAACACGGCAGCTGCTGGAAACATTTCACCAGATTAAAACACTTGGGGGATGGAAAAACAGCCCCCCGTGCACATTTTCATTTTGTCTCAAGTTGTGATTGCCAAAGACTTTCGCTAAGAAACAAGTGTAACCCAATAACTGCCCCTCCTCACACACACACACCCTGTCTCCGGCAGCAGCGGCCCTGGCCTAGCACACAGCACCTAGGCCAGTGAGGCGCAGGGCCCGGAGCGGGGCGCCCAGGTGCTGCCGTACCAACCCAGACTGAGGCGGGTAGCATCCTACCCGCCCTGGGCCCGGCCGTGGGAAATGGTTCCCACCAGCGCCAAGTGGCCGGATTCCATTGGCACCGCACCGGGGCAGACGCCAGAGGGCAGCCCCGCTGAGCTGCAGCCGACGCCCAGCTCCCAACCCGGCGTTCCACAGCCGCTTGGGCTGGTGCTGGTGGCAAGAGGCACAAGGCAGCGCGGACTCAGGCCCAACGACGCCCTTCCAAGCCAGACTTGCCCGGCGCGCGTGCGGCGGCCCCGCTCCTTCCCCAGGTACCTTCCTTCCCAATGAGCCAGGGCATGAGGCCTGGCCAGCTGCTTTGCCGAAGGGGGTAGGCAGCCCCCTGCCCAGCCTGAGAGCGCGTGAGACTAGCCCTGGCTTAGCGACGCTGCGGAGGGCGGGCGGGGGACATTTGGCTCGTGAAACAAAAACAACCTGCTTCCTCCTTGGAGTCTGGGGCTCCAGCGCTGGGCCAGCCCCAGCCCCAATTAAAGAGCCCCATGGCAAAGGCAGCAGAGAGCGAGTGAAAGGAAGGGCGTTTCCTGCCCGGGAGATTAACTCTCCAAATGACATGGGAACAGAGGGGCAGCGAGAGGGGGAAAGGAAACCAGGCCTTGCCCCAAGAAAAGCTACTCCATTTAATAAAGGAGGAGAGGGGGCTGGGGGGCTGAGTGAAAGAAAATGAGGCTGGGGGGCGGAATTAGCCTTGTCAAACAAGGGGCTTTGCTGTTCCCGAACTACTTCGCCATTGTTCCAATTTTTCATGCTTACTTAGTTCTGAATGCTGCACGAGACAACAGCTCATTATCGGGGCTGCGGTGGGACGGGGCTCAGGGCCCAGCCTGCTCCCTGCAACTTCAAGGAGGTGGATGGGGGGGACCTTTCCCTGGGCTCTTCTGTCTCTCCTGCCCCCTCCGGCTGCAGACACTGGGGCCGGGAGGAACCTCCCGGGAAAAAGGGATGCCACAGCCTTTGGCCCCCGTAGCAGAACAAAAGCAGCTGACCCCGAGGCCTGGCCAAGGGGCTGGGGGAGCCGGGGTGAGGAGGGTGCCCAGCATTGCAGGCTCGAGGTGGCGCTGGCTCGGGGAAAGGAGCATGCAGAGCACAGAGCTGGCAGCCTGCAAGGCACCCTCGGACACAGGGATGTGCCAGCCGGGCCGGAAGCCAAGTGGCACCAGGGCCCGTGGGAAGCCGGTCGCCATTAGGGACACGTACACGTGGGCAGCTGTGGTGAGATTCCCGGGGCTCAGGAGAGACGGTAAATACAGACCCGGGGTCTCCTGGCTGCTTGCGAGCAGCGTGAAAGCACTCGTGGACCCCGGGAAGAAATCCCCGGCTCAGGGCTGCTGTTTGCAGCATTCCCAGATCCCACTGGCTCACTGTACAGCGGTTCACAGAGATTCCGCCAGCCCAACCCTCTTGTGACAGGCACGTCGCGGCTGAGAAACGCTCCCTCTTGGGGTCTGACCGTGGGGCCCACAGGACCTGTGTCCTGGGCTGCACAGGACACAGTCCAGGTAGAGCAACCAAGGAGGGCCGGTGGCAGAGCCGGGACTTGAACCTGTCTCTCCTGAGCACTAGCACAGGGTCAGCAGGCCTGTGACGGGGCCAGAAGAAGAGAGGCGCACCGAGAGGTTTGACCAAAAGGAGAGGGAGGACGGCTAGCACAGGAGAGCACAGAGGCCAAGCCAGGAGCAGAGAGTAACAGGACTTCCTGGGACTGGGAGGGGGCACCAAACACCTCCTCAGCATCTGGAGCTGTTGGGACGGCAGCCGCCAGGCCAAAGGCAAGCGAGCAAGGGCACGGAATTCTGTAGCAGGGGGTAGTGACTGGCGCGCCGGGCGCTTGCTGCAGGAGCACACAGGGACCACCTGCCCATATAGCGGAAGGACAGAACAGGTCGTGCGGGTGGGGGAGGGGCACTATATGTGAAAGAAAATTTAGAATCAAATGAAGTAAAAATCTTAAATGAATCAACACGTTCCATAGAATGGCTATGGATAGTAATTCCCTGCTCTACTAAGAATGTAACAGTAGGCATCTATTATCGACCACCTGACCAGGACATGCTAAGGGAGATTAGAGAGGCTATCAAAATAAAAAACTCAACTATCCCCATATTGACTGGGTACATGTCACCTCAGGACAAGATACAGAGACAAAATTTCTTGATACCTTAAAAGACTGCTTCTTGGAGCAGCTGGTACAGGAACCCACAAGGGGAGAGGCAATTCTCAATTTAGTCCTGCTAAACAACCAGTGGGGCCCCTGGACGATCGAGATACCAAAGGACACTTAAAGACGATAAAGTCATTGCGGAGAAACTAAATGAATTCTTTGCTTCAGTCTTCACGGCTGAGGACGTTAGGGAGATTCCCAAACCTGACCCGTCCTTTGTAGGTGACAAATCTGAGGACTTGTCACAGATTGAAGTGTCATTAGAGGAGGTTTTGGAATTAATTGATAAACTGAACAGTAACACGTCACTGGGACCGGATGGCATTCACCCAAGAGTTCTGAAAGAACTCAAATGTGAAATTGCAGAACTATTAACTCTGGTTTATAACCTATCCTTTAAATCAGCTTTTGTACCCAATGACTGGAAGATAGCTAATGGAACGCCAATATTTAAAAAGGGCTCTAGAGGCGATCCCGGCAATTACAGACCGGTAAGTCTAACGTCAGTACCCGGCAAATTAGTTGAAACATTACTAAAGAATAAAATTGTCAGACACCTAGAAGAACATAATTTGTTGGGCAAAAGTCAACATGGTTTTTGTAAAGGGAAATCATGTCTTACTAATCTATTAGAATTCTTTGAAGGGGTTAACAAACATGTGGACAAGGGGGATCCAGTAGATATAGTGTACTTAGATTTCCAGAAAGCCTTTGACAAGGTCCCTCACCAAAGGCTCTTATGTAAATTAAGTTGTCATGGGATAAGAGGGAAGATCCTTTCATGGACTGAGAACTGGTTAAAAGACAGGAAACAAAGGGTAGGAATAAATGGTAAATTTTGAGATTGGAGAGGTGTAACTAGTGGTGTCCCCCAAGGGTCAGTCCTAGGACCAATCCTATTCAACTTATTCATAAATGATCTGGAGAAAGGGGTAAGCAGTGAGGTGGCAAAGTTTGCAGACGATACTAAACTGCTCAAGGTAGTTAAGACCAAAGCAGACTGTGAAGAACTTCAAAAAGATCTCACCAAGCTAAGTGACTGGGCAACAAAATGGCAAATGAAATTGAATGTGGATAAATGTAAAGTAATGCACATTGGGAAAAATAACTATACATACAATATGATGGGGGCTAATTTAGCTACAACTAATCAGGAAAGAGATCTTGGAGTCATCGTGGATAGTTCTCTGAAGACGTCCACGCAGTGTGCAGCGGCAGTCAAAAAAGCAAACAGGATGTTAGGAATCATTAAAAAAGGGATAGAGAATAAGATGGAGAATATCTTATTGCCCTTATGTAAATCCATGGTACACCCACATCTGGAATACTGTGTACAGATGTGGTCTCCTCCTCTCAAAAAAGAAATACTGGCATTAGAAAAGGTTCAGAGAAGGGCAACTAAAATGATTAGGGGTTTGGAACGGGTCCCATATGAGGAGAGATTAAAGAGACTGGGACTTTTCAGCTTGGAAAAGAGGAGACTAAGGAGGATATGATAGAGGTCTATAAAATCATGAGTGGTGTGGAGAAAATGAATAAGGAAAAGTTATTTACTTGTTCCCATAATATAAGAACTAGGGGGCCACCAAATGAAACTAATGGGCAGCAGGTTTAAAACATATAAAAGGAAGTTCTTCTTTGCACAGCGCACAGTCAACCTGTGGAACTCCTTGCCTGAGGAGGCTGTGAAGGCTAGGACTATAACAGGGTTTAAAAGAGAACTAGATAAATTCATGGAGGTTAAGTCCATTAATGGCTATTAGCCAGTGTGGGTAAGGAATGGTGTCCCTAGCCTCTGTTTGTCAGAGGGTGGAGAGGGATGGCAGGAGAGAGATCGCTTGATCATTACCTGTTCGGTTCACTCCCTCTGGGACACCTGGCATTGGCCACTGTTGGCAGACAGGGTATTGGGCTGGATGGACCTTTGGTCTCACCCAGTCTGGCCGTTCTTATGTTCTATCTACTTGCTCTGACTTTGTCCCCCGGGCCCATCAGCAGATAGCCAGGCATGTGCACACGGGTTCAGCCCAGCAAGCCACTCGCCACCGGATCCTTGGCCCGAGCAGCTCACGGGCGCTGACACTCAGGTGCCTTGCTCCCTGGTAACGGAGCACTTGGGCGGCCACTCAGGAGTGATTCAGGTGCTGCCCAGCTGGTTGGCAGAGCCCCCACAGCCAGCAGCCTGTGTTTCTATAGGTGGTGCACATCCTTGGCGCACGTAACAATGTTTCTTCTGCGCATGGATGGAAGGATTTATAGGGAACATTGCTCACCAGTCAATTCTGGGTTCGAGAAAAAATATTTCCGGTCTCATAGGCAGCCTGCACGTACCTGGGGAGCTTTGCCTTTTGCCAATTCGGAGTGGTTGGCTTGACCCCCCAGGGCCTGGCCCTCCGAGGTTGTGACATCCGGCTGCCACTGAAGTCACCGGGAGCCAGCAGCCTCAGTGCCTTTGAAGGGATGGGCCGTGGTGGTTTCGTTTCCAAGCTGCTCTGGTTTGAAAACAACTCAGAACGCGATTGCACAGCAAGCGGGAGGGAGGCACTGGTCATCTGAGACTCAGCAGAATCCAACCATCTTCCAGATTTCCTCCTTTCCCCAGCCGGCTCTGCTTTCCCAGCTCTACACGGGGACGAGCCCGGGCGATGGGGCCTGGACATCGACCAAGTGGGGATCAGTGGAGTTAAGGCCTCTCACGATGTCCCTTTTACCAAATTCGGCTGAAGGAGAGCCCAGCCCCGAAGGCAGTGGCACATCTGCTTAGGAGCAAGGCAGGACAGGGCCAGGTGTTAAGCAGCAAGCACAGCAGGATCCGCAGATTCCAAGGCCAGAAAAGAGCGTCTACGCTGCGGGCCAGAGGACTGCCCCCAAACAGGCCCTAGAGCAGAGCCTTTGGAAATCCTCCCGTCCCGATTTCAGAATTGCCAGTGGTGGAGACTTCACCCCAGCCCGTGGGGCGCTGGCGCGTGGGTTCGTTCCCCCCCCCCCCCCCCCCCAGTAACAACGTGCCCGCTGTTTCCAGAGCCACTGTGCCTAGCTTCGCTCCCCAGCCACGAGACTGCGTTCCACCCCTACCAGGCTCAAATGGCCAATAGCAAATATTTGTTCCCGCGGAGGCTCCAGGCTCACACCGAAGTGTTCTCTGCACCTCGCTGTGACCTCCTGTTTGCTGGAGACTGTGTGTTGTTGGCTCTCTCGTCGAGGGCCCGCAGCAGCTTTTGAATTGTTCTGCTACGTCTGCGCCCCACTTTGGACTCGCTGGGAGCCGCAGGGCGACAGAGGCTCTGCCCCGGCCTGGTGGGAAAGAGCCCAGTGTGCCAGACATCACTGCCGCTGGGGCCGTCCCTAAGGCTCCTGGGGCGTTTCACTAGCTGGGAGGTGTCAGCAGGAACACTGGCCAAAGGAGCAGCTCAACCAGCCGCAGTCAGTGCTGCCTTTGGAAGCCTGACCGCACCCGTGGGCTCCCCAGTGCCAGAGGCAAAGGTGAAAGGGCCTCTCTGCTCGTACAGGAAGTTGCCCTGTTCATGCATCCCAGGGTCACATTAGTCCTTTTGGCCACACCGACACATTCAGCTGTTTGTCCTCCACAACCCCAGACCTCTTCAGCGTCCCTGCTTCGCAGACTAGAGTCCCCATCCTGCGTGCATGACCCAGAGACACAGTCACATTGGCCATATTTAAACACACGTATATTGTTTGCTCAGGGAAAAACAACCAACCAAAAACCAAACCCCCACCCTCGCAGGGCCTCTCGGGAAATACATGGTCTCCCCTTTTACAATGACGCGGACCTAGCATTTAGCCACATTGTAATCCGTTTCACAGGGTGCCCTGATAACTTTAGATCTTTCTAGTTTTTTAATCCAAGTTCCATGCTGTACCGAGTCAAATGCCTTGTAGAATTGGAAATATATTCCAGCAACACGATCATCTTTATTAACTAGCCTCATTATAAAACCGGAAAAGACGTCAGGTTAGTTTGGCAGGATCTATGCTCCATGGACCTCTGTGGATTGGCATGACGTGCATTGTTCTTCAATTCTTTAGTAATAGCGCCCCAGACCAGCCACTCCATTATCTGGCCTGGGATCGCCGTCAGGCTGGCAGGCCGGGATTTTGCCCAGCTCACCCCGTTTACCCTTTGAAAACACTGGCACGACATTGCCTTTCTGTCAGTCTGCTACCACTTCCTTGGTGCGCCACGATTTATCGAAAAATCAAAGTGAACAGTTCAGTGGGCACCTTGACCAGCTTTTTTAAAAGTCTAAGATGCAAGTTATCTGGAACTCTTCATTGAAAGTCATCTGACTTTGACAACCGCTGTCCCACATCTTCCTAAGATACTAGTAGGATTGGAGAAGTGCAACAGGCGATGGCTACGACACCTATTTTTTCCCTAAATACCAAACATAAATATTTATAGAACACGTCTGCTTTTTCTCTGTTATTATTGATCATTCAAGTATTTTCATCTAATAATGGACCAATACCATTGTTAAGATTCTTTTTATTCCTAACGCACTTACAAACTCCTTTTAATGTCCTCAACTCTGCTATCCATAGAGTTCGCCTTGTGTCCCTTTGCGTCCCTTATCAGTTTTCTACAATTCCTATTCGTTACTATCAAATTCCCCTTTCTTTCACTTGTTATATATTTTTTATTTTATAGATCCCTTCACTTCCCCTCTAAATCATGTTGTTTTTTAACTAGTATGCTCTTCTTTTTTTATTGTGTCTTTTAGGACATCTAACAAATTATCATTCACCTTTTTCCAATTAAATTCTTCCTCCCAGCTGATTTGCTTTATAATTGTTTTCAGCTTTGTGAAATTGGCCCTTTCAAAGCACTCTGTGTGTGTGTGTGTGTGTGTGTGTGTGTGTGTGTGTGTGTGTGTGTAAGTGTAAGAATTCGGTCTGGATTTTATTCTGATTGCACATTATAAATGTGACAAACTCATAATCCACTCTTCCAGGCGTACAGTGAGCATCGCTAGTGCTATAAGGGGTGATACTCCATTTATCATGTCCAGGCTGAGCTCTGTGCTATAATAGTTTGCTGAGCAGCAGTGATATTAATCTGCGTAACACCTCAACTAATTATATAGCGTCTTTCCGCACAAAGTTCAATGCAAACATAATCGGTGGCTCTGTTACCCTCCCGCCACTGAAACCCAGCACCTGCTGACAGCACATAGCAACACCCACTACAACGTAGAGCAGAAACTGACGCTCAAGCTCTGCTCCCGGGGCTGTCAGTGGGCAGGCTGGAATACGGCCAGGGCACGTCAGCACTTCCAAGAGAGCCCTGAGACTTGCAATGACCACAAGTGCTCAGTCATCCCGCTCATCACAGCCACGGTGCCTCTGGCACTGCCCAGCACCCTGCTGGGACATCGGCTCCGTGCCAAGCCAGAGGGGATAGTGCCCGTTACCAGCTGAACAAGCCCCTGAGTTGTCCCTAGAGTCTCCTAGCCACATGCTGACCCGCCTACGTGGCTCGTGAGACAAGCCCACGGCACGGGAGGGCAGACAGAGATGTGGCCACGAGAGGTGATGCCGCCAGAAGAGCGGTTCTACCCACACAGCACTTCCCTGCACCTTCCGACAGTGTCTGGCCACTGGGTACAGCGTTCCTGGCACCGCCCGTAAGCCAGTGCTAGAGAGGAAGGACAGCGCGGCAGCAACACCCCCAGCCAACACAAGGCAGGGCGAGTTGTGAGCAGCGGCTCTGGGCCCCTATAGTACCTATTGGCACAAGGAGCTGGCCTGCTTACGCCACTTTTTCATCCGAAGCCAAGACAAATTGCTCTGGCCCGCCGCGGGAGCGAGCCGGAGACTCGGCAGAGTGCCCGCCGCAGCTGTGGCCAAGCGGGGATAGTGGCCTGTTTCCCAGGGAAGGGGCCCAGGCAGCAGCAAGGCCTGAAGAACTAGACTGAGCAGGTTGGAACGGCCTAACCCAAGACCCCAGGTCTGGATCGGACTGTGGCGCTCAACGCCTTTGTGGCATGGACCCAACCCGAGCTCAGCACTGGAGTAGCCCACGCGGCGAAGAGCTACCTCCCCTGGGCTTTGGTGCGCAGGCCGCTGGCTGGGAGCGTGAGCCGCACGTTCTCCAGAAGCTCAGAGCTTGGCTGTGTGTCCATCCCTGCAAGCCCTGAGTGCCCGGTGCGTTCCCGCTCTTCCCCTCCCTCCGCTGTGCCTGCACCCAGCACGGAACACATTCCAGGGATTTGGGCCGGGGCCCCCCGCCCGGGGATGCGAGCGGCTCTCCATCCGGCTGCACCGGCGCCCTCCCCTCCCTGGAAATTGAGAGCAGAAGCCATGGAGCGGTGACAAAAATCTGCATTACGTTATGGCAACCGTATTGATTTTGTTTTGAAGATTTTATACTGCGTCGATCTGAACCCTCGCCAGCCAGCACCATCAAAGCGGGGAGCAGCGCCTGGGCAAGAACAATGGCTCTGGCGGGTGGGGAGTGTGGAGGCTGCGTGTTACTGTCTAATCCTTGTTAATGCCCGGTCCAGAGACTGCTCGGGGTTATTTCGGACGCGCAGCTCCAGTTCAGTGTGGTAACAGGAGCCAGCCCGCTCCAGCCCGAGATAGACACTGGATTCCATTAGGCCGGGCTGCAATTTTAAGCCAGCCCTGCCTCTCTGAGCCCTGCACGGGTTAACTCTTTGCAGGCCAGGACGTGGGGCCGGGCGCAGGAGGTTGAAGGCTGGAGCCAAAGGGTCCAAGAGTGAAGCTGAGCAGAGAAATGATGGGGAAGGGGGGAGGAGCAAGTGACGATCCAGCCAAACCAGGCTTTGGAGTCCGGGCTTTCAAACACCAAAAATGTCTTGGTGGGATCGGGCAGCGATTCAGTGCCTACAACGGGCCCTGCCAGGGCTCTGCTCTGAGGACTGGCCCCATCTGTCGCCTCCACCGGGGCCTGAGCCAACCCACTGAAGCCACTGTACAAGTTCCCTGGGGTTTCAGTTCTGGCCCACCCCAGGCCTCTCCTTCTCTGCCCGGCCAGCCATCCGGCCCCCCCTTTCTCCGCGTTCACCGCACACAGCGTGTCATCTGAGCCAAACCCGGCAGGAGGCGCTGGCTGCTTCCTGTGGCTACACTCGGCGCGGTGCCGTCAGCCCCCCACGGGACACATGGCGAGGGAAGGGCCAATCTAACCGTGACCATCCCTCCCCCACGCAGCACCGCCTTGCCAGAGGGGAGCTGCAGGGGAGGGTGCGTGTCACAGGCCCCTGGAGCGGAGCTGTGCCCCCGTACAGCCGAGCGCGCACAGACCCAGGCTGGAGCTGGGCTATGCAGCATTCGCTTCGTTTGGAGCCCCCCTCGACCACAGGCCCTGGCGGTATCGTTAGCAAGTTGGAGACTTCGCCGCCCGCCGGTACCTCCCGCTGCCCCTCCGTTCCCCGCTCCCACCGCGGCCCACGGGGCTCTCTGGTGAGGCTGGGCGGAGATGGAGACTCTTGGCCTTTCCAGACTCCTGTCGCCCTTCCAGGAGTGACTTGGCTTGCAGACCCCAGGGGTCACCTCACTTCAAAACACTTGGTTACACCAGCAGGCTGAAAAATGGCCGACGGTCTCCTTTCTGCTCGAACATGTCGCAGAGCTCCAGCCAGGCCCCATGGGTCTCACGCACCTGGCGGAGAATATCAGCCCAGAGGCCTGCTGTGGCCCCCACGCGGCCTCTTCCTCCTACTAGAGGCAGGGGACACAGCCTGCTGAGCCATCCTCATCGCAGGCTAGGCCAGAATATGGGGTGAAACCCCACTGTAGCCCTGGTCTCCCCTCTCAGGGACAGACGCTGCAGTGCTGGGGGGAGGGCTGGGGGAACCTGGGCCTGCCCACTACTCCGGGGTCCAGCCCAGGGACCCCAAGGCAGCGGCAACAGGCAGGGGGTTTGTTCTAGTCCCCATCGGCAGCTACTTCCCTGGGCCCCATCCCCAAACGATCCCTCCCAGACCTTCCCTCCTCTACCTGAGCAAGACTGTCCTCAGCTCTCCAGCAGCGCACGTCCTCCTCCCAGTCCTTCCCCTCCCTTACCTGGGGGAAACCTTGTAAAGCAGCCCTACAGGCCTTGATTAGCTGCAGGTGTCTGATTAGCCTGCGGCAAGCTCTGATTGGCCCCAGGCGCCTGCCTGATTGTGCTGCACTAGGCTTGGCCCTGTTTACTCAGGGAAGAGAAAACTGTTCATCCAGCCCCCAGTAGGTCTCCCCT
Organism: Rafetus swinhoei; assembly: GCA_019425775.1. NCBI lineage: Eukaryota > Metazoa > Chordata > Testudines > Trionychidae > Rafetus > Rafetus swinhoei. The sequence goes on along the minus strand of CM033443.1, from coordinate 40,362,846 downwards.
CCATTAGTGTGCGGCAGCCAGCTGGTCTGGGTCTGTCACTAATTATAAAATAAATCAATTGGCATATAAATACTGTACTTCCATTTCAGTGGGCAGTGCATGGAGCAGGATAAACAAGTCTGTGCATGAAATTTTCATTGGTATTGACTTCACTAGTGCATTTTATTTAGCCTGTTGCAAAACCAGGCAACTGTCTAGCTGAGTGGATGTACCCCCTGGAGACCTCTGTGTGCCCTCAGCAGGGCCGGCTCGAGCCATTCCTGCGCCCCGGGCAGCGGGTGCACGACGCATGCGCGGCCCCACCCCCCAGTGCACTGCGCACCTTACAGCTGCCATCGGGCACGCGGCGCCTGATTGCAGCTCTAAGGGGTGTTGCGCGGCCCCCAGCACGCAGCACCTAATGGCAGCTCTAAGGGGCGCTGCGCGGCCGGGTGCACGGTGCCCCTTACAACTGCCATCAGGTGCCCCCCATAGGTTGGTGCCCCGGGCAGCTGCCCGGCTAGCCCCCCCTTAATCCGGCCCTGGCCCCCAGGGGTACCTCTGGTGAGACCCACTGATCTACCCCAGAGTCTGTCACACCTTTGGCTACCAGGGACCAGCTTGCTGCCTTTCCAGACTGTCAAGGTGACCTCAGGGACCAGTGGGCTCCAAGGCTGGGTCGCTCTGAACCACTGGTCTCCACCCTCCAATGGACGGCAACCAGGCCCACCCAGGGGGGCGGACAAAGGGGGCAGTTGCCCCAGGGCCTGGCCATTGGAGCAGCAGCCAGAGTCCCAGGTCCTTTAAATTGCTGCTGGAGCACCATGCCACGTGCTCCGGGCAGCACTAAGGGCTGGGGGGGGGGACATGCCACGCTCCAGGCAGTGCTAAGGGCTGGGGGGAGGGGACATGCCACGCTCCGGGCAGCGCTAAGGGCTGGGGGGAGGGGACATGCCACGCTCCAGGCAGTGCTAAGGGCTGGGGGGAGGGGACATGCCATGCTCTGGGCAGCGCTAAGGGCTGGGGGGAGGGGACATGCCACGCTCCAGGCAGTGCTAAGGGCTGGGGGGAGGGGACATGTCACGCTCCGGGCAGCGCCGAAGGCTGCCTGGGGGCTGGATGGTGTGATCTGGGCGGGCTGCCCTTGGCCCTGCCCCTTCTGGGAGCAAGGAGCCAGCCCCCTGCCCCGCCTTGGCACGTCGCAGGGAAGAGGCAGCAGTCCGGATCTGTCCTCATCCCCCAGCAAACAGGACCGTGTCCCATTCATGACACTGGGCACCAACTTCTGCCAACCACTTGCCGCGCCTTTCCTCTGTAAATCCGTACGATCCCTGTACGTCCTGCAGGGCCCAACCTCCAGCCACGCCGAGGCGCCGACGGTCTGAGGGGATGTCCTTGTCCTTGCAAGGCCCTGCTCCATGTCCCCCCAAGGGCCCGTTCGCACAGCCCAAGTGACAGCTTCCAGCTCGGTTTGGAGCCGCTCCACCCATTCCATGCCAGGCACCAGACCTGCCTGCAGCGCCGGCCCCTTGCTGAGGCGAAGGGGAGTCAGCCTTAGGCTCGGCGTCTCCTCACGCTGCCATGCCAGTGTGCCCCGCACCTGTGCCCCCAGCCCAGGCGAGCCGACGCCTCCGCCCTGCATTCATTCAGCCCTCGGCTTCCTCTGTCTCTTCTGCAGGGCGGAGACGTGCGTTCGGCCCCTGGATTCGCTCAGCCCAGCCCCTTCCCTCAGGCCCTGCCCGGAGGAGAGATACACAGCCTTGCACCCCACCCTGCTCCCTCTGACCAGCCTCACAACCGCCACGCGCCGTGGCGCCCGGCGCAGTCAGCATGCAGCTTGGCAACACGGCAGCCGGGAGCAGCACATGGCTAGGGCCAGCGCCCACGTCAGCGAGAGCCGTGCTGCCCTTCCCAGCCTGCCGCTGCTCCCTGGCCTTCAGCAAACAGCAGTGATTACAGACCCACTCCGGTACGTGGAGCCACCTGAGCCAGCCTCCCTGTGACGGACCGGGCCGGGTCTGGGCACCGCTCAGGGCATCCGCTCAGGGCGAATTGCTCAAACTCGGGGCTCCTTACAGCCCCAGACCGGAGACCTTCGCAAATAGGCCACAAACCAGCCAGACGGAGCACTCCAGCTGCCGATCTGGCCAGCCTGAAGCCACACGAGCAAAACCCCTCGGACACCCCAGCTCCCTCTGTGCCGGAATCAGCCCGGGCCTGCACACAGGTGAGGGGTCTAGAACCCGATCTCACCTACCCCGAACGGGTCCTCCCGGTCCCAAGAAACCAGCCACAGGTCCCAGGTCAATTTACACTCCGGATCTTACCCACAAACCACGCTGAGCCAGTCGGATCTCATGAATCTGTCTGTTTGCCTGAAAGGGGATTGTCTAGGAATCCACCTGAGGGCCAGAGGTGAGCCAGGGAGTAAATGAATTGCAGGCGTTGATGGCGGCTCAGCAGAGCGATACTGTTGCAGGGCCAGAGAAAGGTGAACTGTTGCTTAAGGACGCTCATAGGGAAGAGTCCTGGCAGTGCTTGTAGCAAGCGGTTTGCAGTGACAGAGAGAGGTGACAGCGCCTTGCTGGGAGAAGCTCTGCCTGCAAAGGGAAAGCTCTGCCTGCAAAAGGCAGCAGCTTGATGTAGGAGACACTCGTTTCAGTGCCTGATGGGCAGAATTTGTCTGTTAGCAGGGACTCCACTGACTTGGATTTAGAAGGATCCGATGTGGATGATTGTGGCGAGGCTTCAAAGGGACTGAGGATGGTTACAGTTGAGGCCTGTGACAGGGAGCCGGTCTCCAGTGACATGGAGCAAACGGCCCCCCGCACTTCCCGGCACGCCAAGGGCAGGGGAGGCGCCGGCGGGGACACCGTGGGACCGGCCGGGGTGGCAGAAAGCGCGGGGGCCCAGGGACTCCGCCGCGCGCGTGCGGCACCCGGCGTGCATGCCCGACCTGTACGGGGGTAGCCGGGGACGGGGACAGGGACAGGGACGGAGCCGGCGAGGGATTCCCCACCGGTGACGTCATCAGCCCGTGCCCCGGGGCGAGGGGCGGGGCCATGATAGGCGGGCCATTCAAAGGTCGCCCAGAGGGAGCCGGAAAGGGAGAGGACACGGGAGCAGGAGAGGGGCAGCGGGATGCGCCCCAGACGGAACCAGACAGCCCCAGTGAGACCGGGACAGTGGCCGGCAGCAAAAGGAGCGGCCCCTCGGGCCGAGAGAGGGAGCAAGGCAAGTGAGGGGGAAGAAGTGACCTAGGACGGGGGCAGGAGACAGCGGCTCCGCCTAATAACCCGGAGGGTTGGTGAGTTACGGGGGAATCCCCACCAACCAGGCAGCACTGAGACGTCGCTGCCTTTAGGGTCCTGGGTCGGGACGCGGAGTAGGGGCGGGCCCGAGTCCCCCTCCGCCCTCGCGCAGGTTCACGTGCACCCAGCGGGACGCTGACTCAGTGGGCTCACCGCCGAGCCACGGACCAGGACTTGAGGCAGAACTAATTGAAGGGAAACACGGGTGGGAGAAGGAGCACGGGTGGACAACCCCGATGCTGAAAGGGCTGTAAGCCTGAGGGGGAGCCCATCCCGTGACAAGGCTGGAACAGCCAGGGAATTGGAGCAGGCTGATGACCAAGTGACTGGATGTGACCAGCTGGCTGGGAAGTCAAGGTGTTTGGGACAGGAGTGTTCCCAGGTTGAAGATGCGAGTGGCCAGTGTGCCTGTGTCTAGACTGGCCAGTTTTTCCAGAAAATCAGCCACTTTTCCGTAAAAACTGGCCAGGTGTCTACACTGGCCGCTTGAATTTCCGCAAAAGCACTGACTTCCTACTGTAAGAAATCAGTGCTTTTGCGGAAATACTATGCTGCTCCGTTCGGGCAAAAGTCCCTTTGCGCAAAACTTTTGCACAAAAGGGCCAGTGTAGACAGCTGAGATTTGTTTTGCGCAAAAAAGCCCCGATCATGAAAATGGCGAGCGGGGCTTTTTTGCACAAAAGCCCGTCTAGATTGGCCACAGACGCTTTTCCACAAAAAGTGCTTTTGCGGAAAAACGTCCATGCCAATCTAGACGCTCTTTTCCGAAAATGCTTTTAACGGAAAACTTTTCCGTTAAAAGCATTTCCGGAAAATCATGCCAGTCTAGACGTAGCCTGTGTGTCTCAGGTTCATAGGAAGGACCATGTAGCTACGTGTGCAGGGCAGAATGGCTGTGTGGTTAGTCTCTCTAGGATGCAGGAGATGGCAGTTAAGCTCCCGTCTCTAGACACTGTGGACACTTGCAATCGATCAGGGCACTTAACATCTGATGCCATGTGGAAGCAGAGGTTGGAGGTGAAAGAAGAGGTTTGGGCGTCTACTGCCTATTGTTACCCCCACGGATTGGGGGGAGACAGAGAATTCCACGGCCATTGTGAACAAGGGAGACACACCCCGCCAGCCCTTGGGCTCTGCTAAGCCAGGCTTTGAGTCCACAGGACAAGGGGAAAGGGCAAAACTTGCTTTGCCAAAGGAAAATTTGTTTAAACCTGAAGGGCCAAAACTACGATGGTGTGGAGCCAAAGATGTGGCATGAAAGAAATTACTGTCAATGTACACTGGATATGGCATTGTTCCTATTACTCATGTTAACTAATGTACTACTGTTACTGAGAATTGTAAAGATGTACAATGTGCATGATCTTACGGAAATGCCATGTAATCTGTCATGAAATGTATCAAATAACAGACTGTATGTTAAAGGACCGTGTGATATTGATATATCGTGGTTGATGCCTTTAACTGATCTTGGAACTTTTTACAGGCCAAAGAAGGTTCCAGCCAGACAGTGCTATGTGGAAAGGGAAACTGAGGCACACCACCATTATGTGTTCATGGCTAAGGGCCACGATACCTATATTATGGGAGATGAGCATCCCTATATTAACCCAGTGGTAATTGGATTTCAGAGAGTTGCCAGAGCTGGCCTGGATAAATTTACTATTTTCTGTAGCTCTGGGCAAAATCACATGACACTCATGGGGATCATGCTGCAAAAGCAGCTCCAATTAGCCATGGTTTGTACCAAGTTTTACCTTGGGTTGGTAAAACAGTGCAAGGACATGGGTGTTGCTATGACAGACCTTGCAATGCGGAAGCCTATTTTAGGCAAATTTGGTTTTCATACACTTGTCCAGTTCTGTACTGTGGGTTCTGATATTGGATTAGACCGTGTAATAACACAGAGCCAAAACATGGGGAGGCCTGTGATGCCCTCAGTGATGTTACTGGCATCACTTCCTGCATCCATTTTGCGTTGGGGGTGTCACGTTACTGGCTTCTAAAGATCATTGCTGCACCCATGGGGGGGTGTTTGCCCCAAAAGTCTGCACAAAGGGGGTCATGTGAGATGCTGAAGGAAAGCTTCTGTTCTACCGATTCTGTATGTGCTGTTCATGTACTTGTACAATATCTGTGTGTGGCGTTAGAAACATGGACTCTGTGTTGATGCTGGAAAATTCTGTGTGAGACAGAGCAATGGGCAAGGAACGTTCAGCCAGTGGCTGTGCTAATTAGCAAGGAGACAATGAATCTCTGGGTGCCAATACACCTGAGGATGTGACTGACACCTGCAGACCAGCCAGGGCTTAATGGCAGCCAGCATGTGACACAGAGACAGGTCGCTCGACCATGTGACCTGCTCTGGCCAGGAGGATGCCAGGAGAGGTGTATACGTGCCATGTGGCCCCTCCATCTGGTCTTCAGTTCAGCTCCTGATCCCGGATGCAGCCTTGCAGGAACGACGAGCCGGGAAGAACCGTGGGCCCACCCTGACATAGGATGTGCACCAGAGATGTATAAGATAGCAGTTTCTAACATCTCTGCTACGAGCCTGTATCGAGAACTGGGAGATTCGGTGCATGTCATGTATTCTCCTTAACAACCTCTCTCTCAGGCTTTTCTTCCTTTAGTAATAAACCTTTAGATGTTAGATTCTAAAGGACTGGCCCAGCGTGCTCTTGTGGGTAAGATCCAGAGTGTAAATTGATTGAGACCTGTGGCTGGTTTCTTGGGACCAGAAGAACCCGTTCAGGGTGGGTGAGCTTGGGTTCTAGACCCCTCACCTGTGTTAGGCCCGGGGCTGAGTGGGGCACAGGCAGAGCTGGGGTGTGGGAGGGGTTTTGCTCGTGAGGCTTCTGGCTGGCCGGATTGGCAGCTGGAGTGCTCCGGGAGGCTGGCTTGTGGCCTGTTTGAAGGTCTCCAGTCGGGGGCTGTAAGGAGCCCCGAGTTTGAGCAATTCGCCCTGAGCGGACGCCCTCAGCGGTGCCCAGACCCGGCCCGGTCCGTCCCACTCCCCCAGGAGGCGCCTGTAGAAGTAAGCGGCACTATAGCACGTGGGAGGCCAGCACTGGGTCGGCGTTGGAACAGGAGCGTGGACTCACCTTCAGGCTCTGAGCCCCCGCACGCCCTGGGCACGTGCCACCCCTCCCGGAAGCGGGGCCCAGCTGCTGGGCTCGGCAGAGCGACAGCCCCCACCCGGCAATGGCTCGTCCCTCCTCGGCGGGGAAGCACAAGGCGAGCGTCCCCCGGGGAAAGGCTTAGGTTACATCTCTGCACCCTGCGGCTCCCTCTGCGGCCAGGCCGCCCAGCCAACAGCCAGCCGCTAATTGAGCTCGCCCCTTTCCGCAGGCGACGTCTCCCCGCCAGCCAGTCCCACAAGCAAACAACGCCAATTACTTTGCCTTGGTAGGTGGGCCAGCGCCGGGCCTGGGGCCTCGATTCGCCAGACTGCTGGAGGCCCCGCTCCCTGGGCCAAAGGTGCCAAATGCCTCGGGGAGATGTCAGTGGCACCGGGACCCAGCTGTCCCCGCAGTGCCGGCCCGCACTGGGAGGCCCGGCCGGTCTGTGAAGTCATGTGGCTGATCCCCCGAGGCGGACCCGCAAACAGTGGGGGGCGAGTAGGCAGCAAGCCCTGGGCTCCTGGAGTCTCAAGCAACATCTCAGCTGTGCTCAGGGCCCAGCTGCTGGGGCAGAGCAAGAGGGCAGGGAAGGAGGCTCTGAGGAGTCACATGCTCCAGGCTGCCTCCATTCCCAGCCCTGGCCTGGTGCCCTGACGTGGATGGCGAGGGCGAGCGCTCCCAGCCCCCAGGAAGGGGCGGTTCTCACCAGCGGTTTCTCCGGGGCTGCTAACTGCCATGGCCCGTTTGTCTCCCAGCCGGGTGACGCACAGCGAGGTGCCAGGCAGACCCGGGACAGTCCAACGGCAAACGTGAGGCCGGGGGCTTGGGGCTCATCCCACGGCCGTACAGAGGAACCCGCCAAACCCACCTGCTCAGCGCCTCAGCATCCCTGTGCGTCCCCAGCGGCGCGGGCACCGGCCTGCACCCGCCACCTCCACAGACCTGCCGGCCCTCTGGGCATCCTAGCCGTGTCCCCCGTCGGCCCCCCGCCCGTCCGACAGGGCCACCATCTCCGGCGCCAAAGGAGAACTCCGTTTCCAAGGGCTTCCCAACTCTCGCCCGCCAACGGACGCCCCAGTCCTACCTGCCGGGGGCTCTTCGTCCCGGGACGGGGGACGGCATTCTCCATCGCTCCGGGAGCAGTGGGACGGCGGCTGGACGCAGACCGAGCGGGGCCGAGAGCAGGAGAGCCAGGGTGAGGCCATGAGCCACGGGCTGGCGACACAGGACGAGGGAAAGGGAACAAGGAAACGACTCTCCTGCCTGGGGCCGATTCTCCGTGGCTGCATACGGCTGAGCCCAACGCGCCCAGCAGGGAAACCCGCCTGCCGCCCGGGAAGGGGCGAGGAGCAGGGCGCGCGGCCCCGTGCTGGAGGAAGGGGCTGGCGGAGCAAGAGGTGATGGGCGGTGCCCAGGCGCTGGGCGTGCGCCACTGCCGAGACACATGGGGCCTGACTCACGGCCCCTGGTCAGCGTCCCGCCTCGGCAGGGGGCCTGCAGCTAACTGAGCTCAAATGCCAACCAGCACCTCCCGGGCCCTGCGCCCCTCCGGCCTCCCGGGCCCTGCGCCCCTCGGGGCTCCCAGCCTCCCGGGCCCTGCACCCCTCTAAGCTCCCGGCCCCTGCGCCCCTCCGGGCTCCCGGCCTCCTGGGCCCTGCACCCCTCTAAGCTCCCGGCCCCTGCGCCCCTCTGGGCACCCAACCTCCCGGGCCCTGCGCCCCTCCGGCCTCCCGGGCCCTGCGCCCCTCTAAGCTCCCGGCCCCTGCGCCCCTCCGGGCTCCCGGCCTCCTGGGCCCTGCACCCCTCTAAGCTCCCGGCCCCTGCGCCCCTCCGGGCTCCCAGCCTCCTGGGCCCTGCACCCCTCTAAGCTCCCGGCCCCTGCGCCCCTCTGGGCTCCCGGCCTCCCGGGCCCTGCACCCCTCTAAGCTCCCGGCCCCTGCGCCCCTCCGGGCTCCCGGCCTCCCGGATCCTGTGCCCCTCCAGCCTCCCGGGCCCTGCGCCCCTCTAAGCTCCCGGCCTCCCGGGCCCTGCGCCGCTCTCAGGCGGGCCTGTAAGGCTCGCAGCTTGGGGCAGGCTTGGGACTCAAAGCCCATTTCCAGGCACCTAGGCGGGGGCTCCTGGCCTGACTCACGGGGCGCCGCAGTCCAGCTGCCGTGCGCGCTGGTCCCTTCCCACTCACTGCTGCAGGGGCCGTACCCCGAAGCAGCCCCTGGGAAACTGGGTCCCCAAAGACGCTCCCCAGGCCCGAGCTGCCCTGCTCTGGGAGGAGCTTGGAGGCAGAGCCCCCGGCTGGGGGGCGTGCTCCCCCAGGCAGGAAGTCCCTGTTCCCAACAATACAGCAGCTGCCAAGCTAGAGCCATGCCCAGGGCACCTACCCCAGAGCCGGGGCCGAACCCTGTGGCTCCTGCCTCCCTGGCCGTACCCCTTCCCCCCGCCTTACTGCCACGCCAGCCGCAGGCCTGGCGCACTCCCTGCCACAACACGCCCCTCCCACGAAGGGGAGCGCTACGCAGCCACCGCCCCAAGGGGCAGGCCCCGCTGGGGCACAGAGCTAACGGAGGGGCTGGCCCCGATCTGGGGGAGAAGGGCTCGGCTCGGCTGGGAGCTGCTGTCCTACCTGGCCTTGCTGCTGGGAGGAGCAAGGGAAGACTGGGAGGCCACGGAGGTGCCCGGAGTCACGCCCGGCGTCTTGGGCCAGAGGCCAACAAAGGCCAAATGGACCCTGGAAAAGCCAGCAGGCTGCTCCGAAGGGTGAGAGCTCCTCTCCCTCCCCCTTGCTGGCAGTGCCCCGGAGCCTGGCTCCGCGGTGCCCCGGGCAGTCACAGGGCGGGGGCGCCGCATCCGGCCCCTCTTCTCCTGGGACCACTGCCAGGGTCCTGACCCCAGCCCCCTCCCCCCACAGGTACCTCTGCCTCTTGCTGCCCTTCCCCTCTGCCTGGGTGCAGGCGGGGGAGCAAACAGGCAGCCAAAGGGAGCAGGGTCCCTTTAACGAACCCAGCAGATGGGGGGGCTGGCGAGTGCTCCCCCCGCCCAGGAGCCCTTTAAGGATGTCGGCGCGTCTGTCTCCCACTCGGGTCCCTGCTGCTGCGGGCTGGTGCCGGGGAAGGCGTCCTCTCCCCAGCCGGGCAGGTCAGCGAGATGAAAGCATGCTTGGGAGCGCCAGCCCCTCGTTCCTAGGAGACGGCCGTAGCCCCACAGCGGCGCAGGACAATGGCAGGGCCCGGGCCCTCCCCGGCGTCTCGGGATGATGTCACATCTATCAGCGCAGTCGTGCCTCGGGGAGGGGGACAGACACACTCACACAATGGGGCCGCTTTGATGTCCCGCCAAGGAGCGTGCCTGCCGCCTCCGGCCGCTGCCTGCCTCCCACCTCTTGGGCGGAGAATGCGTGTGAACAGGGCCTGGCTGGGCACACAAGGCGGGTGCAGCCGTCCAGCGCACGCAGACCCCAGCTCAGGCCGGGCGGGCGGGACAAGCGCCTCTCCCGCCGCCCGCTCCGGAGCCGAGGCTCGCGGACGCCAGGGACCCTTTGCACCACTGGGACACCGTGGGTGCAAATGCAACGTGCTCTTTGCACGGCCGGGGCGTGTGACGGGCTGAACGTCAATGAGAATCAGGCCTATGAAAGTGGCTGGCGTAGGTGTTAATCTGCACCACTGCGCCGTTCCCAGCCCCACGCCCTCAGCCGCCCCCAGGCGCCATTCTTCCGACGGGCTCCACACCCTGAGATTTACCCCCCCTCCCCCCACACACACACTCGCAGGGCTCTTGGCGTGGTCACTGAGCTCTTCCGCCACGCTGGGGCCATGCCTCAAGCTTGCCTCTACCACCAGGAGGGCAACAACCTCTGTCTCCCCTGATGGTCACGGGACTCCAGGAGCCGGAGCCTGGCAAGCGCTGGCCACCCCCGTTAGAGCCCAGGGGAGGTGGGCGAGGAGCCAGCCTGAGCCCGCGGACAGCACAGACCAGTTTGCAGGACCTGACACTACCTGGCAGGCTGCTGGATGTGCTGTGGAGTGGCATGCCTGGCGGGCAAGGGAAGAGGGGGAAGGCTTCCAAGCCAGGACGGCTCGCCCCCAGCACCAGGCAGCTTGCGTTTGCTCCAGGAGCAGAGCCCAGCAGGTGGTTTTGGTTCTCGTCCAGGTTGTATACGTTCACTGACAGGCTGGGATGGACGCCCATCCCAGACCGACTCGGGGCGAGCACGGGCAACCTGGGTTACCCCGAAGCGCCATCCCGCAGAGCGCCGGCGCCTGCAGCCTGGGCAGGACCCAGACTGCACACCTGCTGTGGGAGAAGCGGCCCGGCGGGCCGGGCAGAGACGCTGCGTGCGCTTTCCATGGGACGCCACCGGAGTGAGCGTGGAGTCAGCATGTTTGTGGCACGAAATGAGGTTCTTTGGTTTTATCTAAGATGGCCAGTGTCCCAGCACAGCAACCCCGCGCGCTGCACGAACTGCGGGGGAGAGATCACAGGCAGCGGCCCCCATGCCAAGCTGGGCTGCTGGCAGCTGGCGTACCTCCTGGGAAGCAAAGAGCAGCCTGCCCCCCCCCGAGAGGTGGGAAGAAGCAGCTCTCTGCTGGGAGGAGCTAGCCTGGCTGTGCTACTGGCAGGGAGGGGAGGTCTAGGCTAGGCAGGCCATGCTGGGCTGGTGGAGAGCTAGGGGTGTCTGGGCTCAGGAGCACGGCGCCTCCAGCAAGCCATGGCCACCAGGAACGGAGATGCCGGGAGAGGAGGAAGGCCCCAAGCGCTGTAGTGGGCACTGAGGCGTGGGACATGTCTGGGCCAGAGCCCCACTGCCACGGAGTCAGGGCCACTGCAGGAACTCTCAGGCCTTTGCCAGCCAGGGTCCCTGGGAACACCGCCTGCATCCCAGCGCCCTGCAGGTGCCCTCTTGCGGGGGCCAGTGTCCTTTGCCCGCCCTCGATAGCGCACGGGGTCCTCCCGCTGGGGCCCCGGGCCGGGACTAGCCGCGCTGCCCAAGAGGAAACCGCACCTTGGTGGGAGCTGAAGGCTCTGGGATGGGAGGGGCTGGGAGACCCCTCAGGACAGTTCAGACCCCCCCGCCCAGGGGCTACCAGCCGATGCCGTCACTAAGCACCGAGCTGGAGCCGGGTGGAACCAGAGTCCGGCTCCGTGAGTCAAGTTCCAAGGGGCTGGGTCATGCTGCACCAGCAGGACGTGGAAATGGCAGAGCTCCCAGCCATGGAGAGACCGGGGCACTTCCTGGGTCCCCTGGTCCCTCATGGGATGAAAAGCCAGGGGACAGCCATGGCCGAGTGGCCTTCAACACGCGTGCTCCCCAGGGAAGCCACGTGACTCAGCCGCCAGAGCGCCAGCGTCATGGGGAAGCCCCGAGTCCAGGGCCCCTCAGCATCACCGACGGCCTCAAGGGCTTCCGGTGGAGTGTGAGTAGAGCCCATTTCGGGGGGTGATGGGGTGGAGTAGGCCCGGAATGGAGACCTCCGGGCTCTGCCACGTCCATCCCAGGAAAGGAGCAGTGGAGAGGCCCTCCAGGCCCCACTCCTCTGGCAGCATCCCAGCCCTGCCCCCGCAGCCCCACGCTCCCTGCACCACTCCTGGCCTTCCCTGCACAACTCCAAGAGCAGTCGCTGGGGCTAGCACCAGAGCACCCAGGAGTCCTGGGGAGGGACCGGGACCCTCCCCAACCAGCTGGCCTCTCGGTAGCAGACTTGCCTGCCAAGGGGTCGTGGAGCTTTCGTCCCCGGGTTCCCAGAGCACGTGGAGCACCTGGTCCTACGTAGAGGGATGCTGGGTCCTCGCCCGGGGCTCAAATGTTCTAAAACAAGGCACCACGTCAGGTCTAGAAAGACACGGTTCCTTTCAAACACTGCACCCACCCTGGTGGGATCCAGCCCGGGGCCGGCGTCAGACAGGAGAACCCAGCTGCGGTGAGACCAGCCTGTGCAGCACCGAGGGCAAGCCACGAACTGCCACAGTCTGACAGAGCAGGAGCTGCTGCCTCTCGCGACAGGCCCCTTAGACAGGCGCCTCCGAGCCAAGTGCAGCCTGGCGTCGCCGGGCCCAGGACCCAGAAAAAGGCTTCACTTCCCAAACTGCTGCTGCTGAGCCTCTGGCACGAGGCCCCAGCGTTGTGAGCTACACAATAGTCACCAGCTAAGTTGCCTCTGGGCTGCGTGGCCACCCGGCCGTGCAGCTGCCTAACAAGCCCCGCGCGCAGACCCCGGCACGGAGCTGCTGCAGCCAGGGCAGAAGCACCTCTCCCCCAGCGTCAGCCGCTCCGTGCTGGGGCTGGAGGCACCCACCTCTCCCTGGCTATAGTGCCCAACCCAGAGCTGCCTGGGGTCAGGTGCCCCTTCCCTGGTGCCCAGCAAGCATAGCCTGGACCTGCCAGGTGGGGGAGAGGTGCTCTCACCTGGCCTCAAACTGCTGCCATGAAAGAGGGCTGGGGGAGTCCTCTCTCCCTGATGCAGCCTTCACCCTGTGCCCCTCATTCCTGGCCCCACCCCAGAGCCCTCCCCCCGCAGCCAGAGCCCTGCCCCCGCGCCCTAACCCTTCGGCACCCCTCGCCACTCACTGCCCGTTTACAGAATGGCTTGCTACGCGATACGTCACCTCCGTATTGGTACACATAACAAAAGTCATTCCGCACACGGACAGCACGTTAGTGAGACCGCTGGCTAGACTGCGCCTTCGCTTGCAGGCCGCGGTCAGCCTCCCTCCGCATCTCCCCGCGTGCCCAGGCATGCCCACAGCACAACCCCGGGGGCTTCCTCCAAGTCCTGGGTCCGTGCACATCGAGCCGCTTCCCAGGCTGTCAGACAGAGCAGCAGCTCCCAGCATCGAGTCCGGGTGGCGCTGGAGGCAAGTGCAAGGCAGCGTGGGAACCCGGGAGCGCCCGCCTGATCCGCCTGGGACGTGGGAGATCCCAGCCCGGACGCACAGGGAGGCAAAGGGCCTCTAGGGTACGTCCCAGGCCCAGCCCTCCAGCCTGGGGCACCCCCTGGGAGCAGCGTAGGCTCTGCAGAAGCAAGACGGGGGGAGGTTCATTGGCCCCGGCCCCTGTGTCCACAGAGCCGCTGTTAGTGCCGCAGTGCGGGCCCACTGCTGTAGATCTGCGCTGACTTGCTGCCGGACGTGCCCGCTGGCTGCGCGACAGTGTCTGCAGGCTTCTGCCCCCGAACTCTCCCACCGCAACCCGTAGCCCTGCCTGCGGCGTCCTCTGCCGTCCTGCGCTGGGGCCTGCACTCAGCTCTGCTGTCCAGCCTCACCGTTCACGCGTACCGGATCGTGTCCCCCACGCCCCAGCGGCTGCACCCTGGCCCAGAGCCGCCCTTGCTAGCTTGCGCCTTCCAGATACGTGTGCCGGCAGGAGGGGCTTTGGAGGCTGATTTTGAGGCCTGCAACCCATTTTGCTTGTGACTGCCACACGTTATTTGGAGCTGGCTCTAGCAATGGCAGGGCAGGCTATTGTGTTTCCCGGTGTCGAACTGCCTGGCTGTGCAGGACGGGCGGCTTGCACACGCCTCGGGCCCTCGTGACAGGAGCCTTGGCGGAGCGGCCTGGTGAGGCGAGGCGCACGAGGGCGTGCAGGGAGAGGGGTATTTCACGAGCTCAGAGAGCACGCTCCAGCCACGTGCGCCGCAGCAAGCCCCATCTCCAGGGCAGGGCCGCTCAGGTCTCCCGCGCCCGGCCGAAGAGTCCAGCTGAGGCTTTTCCTGCAAGTGTCACAGCTGAAAGGCTGAGTGGGACGGCTCCACGGACAGCTGCTTCTGTGGTGCAGCCTCCGTGGTCCCCTGCTCCTGGGAGCCTTGAGCGACCGCACCGGTCAGGCTCCGGGTTAGTGGGAGGGCTCGGGGCCGATACCAGGCTCGTGCTCGGGCAGGCGCCTCCCCCGCTGCCGCCTTTGGCTGGCTCCTGGAGGGGTCCATGGGGGCATTGATGTCTTCACAATCGGTGCAGCCCACGCGCATGGCCTCTGGGCACGGGGCAAGGGCGCAAACGCATTCAAGAGACTCCCAATTTAAAGCATGAGTGAGAACAGCCTTCCCCTTCTCCCACCTGCAGCCGCACCCTGCAAATATGCCCCAGCTGACGCTCACAGCAGCCCCTGGCAGGCAGGGTCCCTGGGCCTGGCTAGAATGTCTCGGCACAGCTGCCGGCAGAGGGAGGGCTTTTGCACATGTGTGTAAGGACGGTAGCAGGGGCCAATGGGCGGAACACAGAGCTGGGGTTCAGGAGCGCCCCACGTTACAAGCCCTGCTGTGACACGGACTGTGGGAAAGACACCGAATAGCTCTGAGCCTGCTTTCCCCGCCTCGCTTCTGCACGTGCCTCGGGGGCTGAGCAGTCACTGGAGAGGTGTGACAGGCACTGGGGAGCTGGGCGGCCGGGGACGTCCTGGCAGTGCCCACGGCGGGAGGAGGGGTGCCGGAGTGCACCCCAGTCCTGAAGGCGTGACACCACTCCCTCAGGCAGCGTCTCTTCTAGGCGTGGAGAAGGTACACGCTGACGGTGCGGTCTCAGGAACGAGGCCACAGGTAAGTCATGCCGTGGAGCTAGCTCCCAGGCTCATGCAATGGGTCGGCACCTTGGGGCAAGGCTGGGCTCAGCCAGACTCAGCCTGAGAACTCCCCCTCACCCGTCTCTGGGTGGAGATTTTGGACCTGTCAGTAACTGAGACGAACAGCCTGGAGGCGTATGAGAAGGCTTGGTTCTGTTCAGAGATAGCTAAGGCCCTCCCTCTGCCCACGCACCCGCCCTTGTCTGATGGGCTTTCGGGACAAACAGCGGAAGGTGGATGACTTGGCGGGTGTAAAATGCAGAGCACACTTTCAGTAGATTCTTCGATATGGAAAAACACCTGGACCAGTGACGGGAGTTCTTGGAGATGTTTGCCCCTGCGTTTGCTCCAAGACCCGTCCTCCTTCCCCTCCTATTTGGGGCTTCTTCTGCAGGACTTTGCAGATGAGAAGAAACTGAGGGCGACGCGCCTGAGCAGCCCAGTATAGCCTCAGTACGGGGCATGAATTCGTGCGTACGTGCGCCAGGGTCCAATGGGCACTGCTACCAAAAATCTGTGATCAAAGGCGCACGGGGCACGTGCACACCTGACGTGGCGCACCCGCAAAGGACTCTCCTCAGAGAAGAACTCTGAGATGAATAACCCCACTCCCCCGCAGCCTGGAGAGCAGGGGCCAGCCGTAACCTACTGAGAGTTGTCTGCCAGGGCAAAAGGAGACGGGCACGTCACGCTTGTGTTTTCACAGGCAGACTGTCTGTAAAATTCCACCAGCGTCCCCAGGCCGGCTCCTTGGCAAACCTGGCTCCAGCTATTCACCCAGCGGGGAGCTGCGCCAAGCCCTCCCCTCCCTGCCTGGCTGGGAGGGTCGGCGGCGCAGGGCTTGCATTGCAACATGCTGCGGGCTTTCCCCAAGCCCATTTCAGCAGAGGGGGCATCGGCTAGACCTCAGAACGCCTGCATCCGCCCTGCGGTGCGGGGTGCCTGTGTCCCCCACTGGGGCTTTAGAGGGTCTGGGCCTAGCCTAGGGGGACACAGAGGGGGAAGAGAGGGGCATTGGCAGCCTAGAAATCATATTATCCCAACCCTGTGACTAACTACACCTTCTGCTAATTACTGCACAGGGGTTTGCTGTCTGACTGACTGCCCAGCTGGGAAGTTCTGGTTTCCTTGTGTGCTGGGCAGTGTGGGCCAGGGCCTGCAAGGAGTTAGTGTCACTGGACGTTTACACCCTTGGAGGCTCAGCCCTACCGCAATGCCCTTGGGAGTGGGTTTCCAGCAGTTCAGTGGCTTAATTCCCAGGCCAGGCCGCCTTCCGCTGAATTGCAAAACAACAAAACCCAGACAAACATTTCCCTTGGGGGTTTGTTCCTGCCGAGCGAGCAAGCGAGCTCCCCTCCCCGTGTTCACAATTTAACCCTCACCTAAGCTGACAATGCCCCTAACCAGTGTGCGTGCGGGGCAATCCAGAGTTTACATTCAGAACTTCGTCCAGTGATGCGGGCTAGGAACAGATGAGCCAGGAGGAGGAAAAAAGTGATACAGTCTCAGCAACAGAGCTGTCTTTACTAGGGATCACAGGAGTTCAAAAAAATGCCCTTGGTTAACAAGAGACCTAGTCGTTAACAAAACATCATGCTACTGGACGCACAAGAGAGGCCAATCACAGTCACCAGAACAAAACGGCAACCGAAAGAAAGAAAACCCAACTGCAGTGCTGAGCGCATTGTGGGAAATGCACAGTAGCACCCCCGTAGTGACAACGTGTGTGTGTGCGCGCGCGTGTGTGCACGCGTGGGCGTGCGCAATTGTGGGGGGTTCCTTTTGCTTTAAAACAAGTAAAAAGGACGCCCGGCTCCCATCCAGCCCCAGTGTCTCTGGTACTGTTCTTAAAGGGGGAAAATCATTTGGTTCCCATAATGTGTTTCTCCAGGTACAGAAACCAGGACAGTTGACACAACAGTCCTCCAGGCAACACCTCTGCAAGCACCCCCTTCCCCATGCACACTCCCCACTCCGCCTGCAAGCACTGGCTTTTCCTTCGGGGGCGGGGGTCTGTATTGCTGCTGCTGCTTCTTTGTGATTTTCTCCCACTCACTCTCCCCCCAAATTTCATTCCAGGGGCTGAGACGTCTCCTGGGCTCCGTCCCCGTCGCTCGCCATCAGCCCAGCCAAGTCTCCATGTGTCTCTGGTTAAAGCCACACAACCAACCCCACACAGCCCGGCGTGGGCCTGGCCCGCCTGACGAGGGCGTCGCAGGAGGAAGGAAGCATTGGAGCGAGCTGTTTGCTCAGTGGAAGTTGAGGTTCCTCTAATGGCGCCTGTCCGCTCCCCTCCTCTCATACGGTGGTGGCCGGCCCGTACTGGAACCGAAGCGGGGATGTCTCTCTGATGCGGACGTGGAACTGCCCCTCCGGCCAGGCCGCGTGCAGAGAGAGGGGCAAGACGTCGTCGGGCAGCCACTGCTCCATCTCGTCCGACACAAACACCAGTCCAAAGTGAGGCAGCTGGTCCTCGCCGTAGCAGAAGGCCTCCGCGCTGCCCAGCACGTCCCGGGAGACCTGGTTCATCTCCAGCACCACCAGCTTCACCACCTCGCCCGCCGACGTCTGGGCAGTGACGTGCAGCTGCGGAGAGACAGAGGGTCAGGGGGGGGCGGTGGCACAGGTGTGCCCCGATGCCCCTGGGCAGGTCCCTGGCCAGCAAGCGGACTTAGTGACTCACGATGTGAAGCATGTGCAGGGGCGGGGGCTGCAGCTGGGGGCTAATCTGCCCTGCCTTGTCCTTGGGCCAGTCTGAAATGTGACTCGCTGGCCAGCACCCCCTCCTACCCCCCGGCCGGGGCTCTTCGCTCCTGGGGTACGTCTACACTGCGAGATGTGCCCGGCTAGCTCCAGTCCAGCTGGTGCGCTGAGCACAGAGCAGAGGGCAGCGGGAGGGGCGAGTTCCTCCCGCACAGGCAGATCGTCCTGGGGGGCGATGGACTGGGGCATTCTAGCGCACCAGCACGGTCAGAGCTAGCGCCAGCGCATGGCCTGCGCTGGGCAGGACCCCTCCAGTGAGTGCCAGGGAACTGGCAGCAGGCAGCCGTTCCCGTCCCCTCGGGGACCCTGGGCGCAGGCCGGAGCGTGAAGCACATCACCGGGCAATGCCAGCCAGCCCGCCCGCCAGCGAGGCTCCGCGGCCTTGCGGCAGCTGAGCACCCAGCCAGACGTGTTTAGCCTGGCACCTTTGGGGACAGCGGGCAAGGCTCTAAGGCAGGTGCGTGCTGCCTTGGCCCCGGCCAGGCCTCGCGGCACAGACAGCCACGGTCGCTTTGAAAAGGGAAAAACTCCACGCGCGCCGTTTCCCGCGGGCCACGCCCTGCGAGATGCTGGAGCCAGGCCTGCCCTCGCAGCGCTGTCCTGGCTGGGGCAGGGCAGGCGCGGCAGAGCTAGGGTTGCCAGGTGTCCGTTATTTGTGGCCTCTGACCAGTTAAAAACCAAACAGAAAATACCGGACACGGCAAATGGCAAATGGCAAATGGCCGGTATTTTCTGCTCTCCTCGGACAGAAGGCCGAGAGGGACATTTCCCTGTCTGGCGAGAGCGGGGGAGTGGTGAGCGCGGGGATTTCAAGGCACAGAGACTTTTTTTTTTGCTCAACAACTTTGGTAGTTTGGTCTCCAGTTTTTTTTTGGTCAACCAGTTTTTTCCCCTGGAATGTTTGGGATTTTTCATGAAAGGATCTGGCACCCTTAGGCAGAGCCTGCTCCCTCAGGAGAGCGAGAGGGGCAGTCGCAGGGCAGGCGGCTCCGCCTCGTGGGAGGAAGGGAGCCCGGGCAGAGCAGGGCCAGGCCGAGCGGGCACAGCCCTTCCCCTCCCGCACAGCCCTGCAGAGCACAGAGGGACGGAGGCCAGAATGGAGCGAGCTGTGGAGGGGAGCTCGGGGGCATGGCGGGCTGCAGCCAGCTCACGCAGAGAGCTAGAAACCGCCATTTGGAGCCGGGTTCAGAGATGGGGAGGAAGCTGTCGTGGGAAAGAGCGGGAAGCCGGGGGAGGGGCCGGGGAGCCGGGACAAAGAGCGGGAAGGCCGGGGGAGGGGCCGGGGAGCCGGGACAAAGAGCGGGAAGGCCGGGGGAGGGGCCGGGGAGCCGGGACAAAGAGCGGGAAGCCGGGGGAGGGGCTGGGGAGCCGGGACAAAGAGCGGGAAGCCGGGGGAGGGGCCGGGGAGCCGGGACAAAGAGCGGGAAGGCTGGGGGAGGGGCCGGGGAGCCGGGACAAAGAGCGGGAAGGCCGGGGGAGGAGCCGGGACAAAGAGCGGGAAGGCCGGGGGAGGGGCCGGGGAGCCGGGACAAAGAGCGGGAAGCCGGGGGAGGGGCCGGGGAGCCGGGACAAAGAGCGGGAAGGCTGGGGGAGGAGCCGGGACAAAGAGCGGGAAGGCCGGGGGAGGGGCCGGGGAGCCGGGACAAAGAGCGGGAAGCCGGGGAAGGGGCCGGGAGCCGGGACAAAGAGCGGGAAGGCCGGGGGAGGGGCCGGGGAGCCGGGATAAGCCATGGGATCACTGCGAGGGACAGCGACTCAAGTTACCCTGTGGGAATGGTGACCCAGGACACCACGCTGCACTCGTGGGTGCGGGTAGGGAGGCGGTGGCCTGTGGGGGGTGAAGCACAAGGGGGAGGGAAGAGGCTGCCCCGGCTGAAGTGAGCTCCCTGGACACAGCACGTCCACCAGGCCCAGCTCCCGGCGAGGCCACATGCATGGCGAAGAGCCCAGACCGGGCTACCCGACCTTGCGCTTTAGCTCTCCCACCGTCTCTAGCATCGGGGCAGCCCCTCAGCGCAGCCGGGCCGGGGCCTGCTGCCGGCACAGGGCGCCAGCCGGCCGTGCGTGGGCCTGCCGCACAGCAGGAGACGCCTGCAGGGGAGGATGGGCCGGGGCAGCATTCTGAGGCCGGGGGGCAGACAGCCCCCTCGTCGAGCGCTTCCCCAGACCCTGCCTGCGTGGCCAAGGCCGAGCGGGGCGGTAGCCGTGCGGAGCTGCCCCAGGGCCCGGCGATACCTTCACGCTGGTCTCTTTGGACAGTCCAGTTTCGTACTGAGGACAGACCCGCAAGGCGACGGCGCCTGGCTGCTGCCCCCGGTTCGCTAAGCACCCCGGCTCTGGTGGCTCCTGGAAGGTGCGAGTCCACTCCGCCGAACGCGTCCGGAAGACAGGCTCCGAGCTCTCCACCGCCCGGCCGTGCTCAGGGCCGAGAGCCGAGCCAGTCCCCAGCCGCAGCAGGCTGCCCTGGCCTGCCGGCCTGCCTTCTGTCGGGGAGCTGTCGACAGAGCCAGGACAGGACTTCCTGGCCACCGGGAAGAAGGGCTTGGGGAAATCCAAGCTGCTGGTGCGGACACAGTAGGCCTGACGCTTCTCTGTGATGCGGAGGAGCTCGATCTGCCGGCTGGGGAGGACGAAGTCGCTGTCATACAGCTCGGGGGGTGGCCGGGGCTCCTCCGGGAGCAGCGGGGGGGCTTTGAGTTCATGGCTCTGCAGGACATCCGGGGCGCTGTCCCTCAAGGTTCGGGTCATTTTCCTGCCACAGCGCTCGGGGCCCGAGGAGTACACCAGGTCCAGCTCCTTGGGGCTTTGGGCCCTGCTGGAATCATAGTCGCTGTCTGTAGCCAGGAACACCTCCGACGAGCCCTCCTCGTCCGAGATCCCGTGGGAGTCTGCTGGGAGTGAAAAAGCAAAGGGGGGGGTCACCATTTCTCTGGGGAGCGCCACAGCCCTGGGGAGAGGTCGAGCGCAACAGAGCGTCCAGGCAGCTGAAGCCACAGGCCGCCCCTGCCCTACTGCGGACCGAGATATTTGTGCCTCTCCCTCGGGGACACTGGCTCCAGGGCCACAAGCGAGCACATCGCTGAGTCTGGAGCCTCGCGGGGGCTTTTTACTGACACTTGCTGGTGAAAGCCTGAGGCCAGAGTAAAAATCTGAGCCGTGCAGCAGGGGCTGGGACACCCAGCCTGGGGCGTTTACCCCCCGGCTTCTCACGCGCCCCAGAGCTGCCGGGAAATGGTACTTCCTGAGGAACCCGGCTCCTTGGCTTCTAGCCAACGAGCCCAGACCATGAAGCCCTGTGGCTGAGTTCTCACTGACTCCCCCTTGCCCAGGGGCCGCGCCCTCACGGGGTGCCCGGTACTCACTCGCCCTGGTCCCCAGAGCCCCTTCACCGAGGCCAAGGACCAGGCCCAGCCAGCGGCGATCTGAAGTTAGTCTAGCCCTGAGTCTGAAAGCAGCTGCTGGCGATGTGCTGCTTCTGGCCCCACTCCCCAAACCTCCTTCCCTGCTGGCGGTACCGGAGCCAGGGCGCACCCAGGCTTAGTGTCCAGATCCCAGGGGCGTCGGAGCGGCGCTCGCATGACGCGGGAGCTGTGCTGAGATGGCAGCTGCCCAGGGCAGCACCCATCTTTTTGTGCATGTGCCTAGCACAGCGGGGCCGGGCCGCAGGGAGCCCTTGAGGGCCCCGGCTACAGAGCACAGGCGGACTAGCCAGACACCGTCATTACAGAGCCATTCTCCTAGTCACAACTGTAAGGGGGCCGGGTTGCCATGACGCGGAGGGCTCGGCGGTCAGGTTTCATGCCCGCAGTGCGTACAGTCTGGGGAGATGCGCGGCGCTTCCCGAGGCACCGGGCCCTCACCAGAGTTGAGCTTGCGGCTGGTTTCCGGAGACGGGGTGGGCGAGGGGAGGTAGTCCAGGTGGGACGATGTGGACCGGGTTTTCTCCTTCAGGACGCTGCCGGATTCGCTGAGGAACCAGGTGAGGGAGACGCCGCCAGACGGCTGCTTGTACCGGGCGTGCTGCAAAGCGTCCATCATCCAGCGCACCTCACGCCAGATCTCCTCCATTTGCTGGCAGGGCGAGAGAAAGCAGCTGTTTCTCCCCTGGCCTGAGGGGCCGGGAACATCCCCGAGGGGAGATGCTTCCCAGAGCGTGGCCCCGTGTCTCGTGAGCCACAGCCTCCCTGGGGCTGAACAGCCCCTGGGAACTGCCTGGCGCCGCTCTGAAAGGGCTGGGTGAGACCCTCCCCGTGCAGCTCGGACACGAGGGGACCCCAGCACCTCGGAGTCGTGCGTATGGCGCCGGCCTGAGGGCTGTGGCTGAGGCACTGGCAGGGGACAGCCCCGCCCACAGTGGGCCGATGCACGTACGGGCAGTGGGCCGCATGGAAGGCAGCCCGGCCCTGCGCAGGTCCCACCCTCCGTGCCCTCTCCTGCCCCGCACCTGGATGTAGTCCTGCACCTGCTGGTGCCGCTGCTTAGCCGTGGCAAGCTCGGTGTCCGAGAAGGCCTCCCGCAGGCTCTGCTGGGAGAGGAGAGACTCCAGCTCCAGCAGCGCCGACACCTGGCAGTACTGGCTGATGAACTCTCGGTCGTAGGCGAAGAAGTGAACTGGAGAAGCAAGGCGAGAGGGACGGGCCGGTGACCAGAGCAGCTGGTGCTGCGAAGGGCCGAAGCTGCCGACGTGCAGCCAGGGCCCCGAGGACAGCACTGCACACGGGCCGGCATGGCCTCCAGCAGGGCCGGACGGGCACCGCCCAGGGCCCATCTTTCGCTCTCACCGCTCGCTTGGCCGCCCTCCCTGCCGCAGTGTCGGCCCGGCACCAGGAGGGACTGAGGTTACCTCACGGAAGTGACCCCCGTATGGAGACGCTTGGTGCATGTGAGCTGTCACGAGGGGGGTGCTGTCACGAGGGGCGGGTGCTGTCGTGAGGCGCTGTCACGAGGGGGCGCTGTCGGGAGGGGGTGCTGTCACATGGGGGCGAGCCGCGAGGTGGGGGCACTGTCACATGGGGGGCGCTGTCATGGGGGGCGCTGTCACGGGGGGGGGGGAGGAATGCAGAGTGCGCAGACCGGGGATGGATGAGATCCCAGTGAGCCGCAATGACAGCGGCACCGCAACCACACTGCTCTCTGCAGTGCGGGGCTGAGCGAGCTCGTGTGGGCAGTGGCCTGGGCACCTGGAAAGGCCTCCACAGCGGCCGCCTCACCCCCGAAGCAGAGGGCTCCTCCTTGTCGGCCCCATGGGTCAGTTTGCTCTCGTCAGCAGGCGGGGGGGGGGGCGGAAGCAGGTTTGGATCTACAGCAGCCAGCCCCGGGCCTGGCTTCCAGCCCCGCTTTGTCCCCTGGAGCCAGAGGCGGAGGCTTCCCCCTGCCGCCACTCAGGAGAGGCCAAGGCCGGTCCCCAGGACATGGGGGAAGGGACCCACCTCTCCCAGGGGCCCGGATCAGCACCCCTGTTACCAAGGACACCCACAAAGCCCCCAGCTGAGTCCCCGGGAGAACCCCTCCTGCACATCCTCCTCCCCCCGCCAGGCTGTGACAGCCCCCCTCCCAGGAACGCCAAAGCCCTCGCTGGGGGGCTTGCTCCTGCCTGCCTGCGGGGTGCCCAGCACTGAGGAGACGCTCTGAACCCCTGGAGGGCTCACTCCTCCGCCCCGGCTTTGCGGTGGGGGGGGGCGCTGCCTAGCAGGGCACTGGGAAGCAGGCGGGGCTGACAAGGGTCTCATGGAGAGGGCAGGCAGGAAGAGGCCAAGAGGCAGGAGTTCCCTGGCAGTAGGCGCAAGCCACAGCCCGCCCCAAGGTGGGAGGAGGCTGAGAGGGCTGGGCTGCCTCTCCGGCCCTTCTCACCTAGCTCAAAGATCTGGAGCGGCAGCGTGAGGAAGCCAGAGCAGGGGGTGTAGGGGTTGTTCTGCCCGGGGGCAGTGCACACATCGTCCGAGGGAGGGAGCAGCAGGAGAAAGGAGACCTGTCCCCCGAAGTCTAGCACCTCCTGGCTGTACAGACGGAAATCTCGAGCCTGCAGCGTTCAGCGAGAAAAGCAGGGACCGGGCGTTACTGCCGCCAGCGGAACCAGGCCGCGCCCGGCCACGGCCACGCTGCAAGGGAGGCAGGAAAGCCCCAAGGCGTGGCGGGCGCGGGCTGTGAGTGTCACTGCTTCCCATACCACAAGAGAGCTCCCCGCTGACAGGAGATCATTAGCATCCCCCCAGGCGCCAGGCACCACTGCGGTACCACCATGCCACATCCTCTCTCTTCGGGGCAGCGTGGCCCCCTCACTCTGCTGGGAGCCCTGTGCTGCTGAGACGAGTCAACTTCAGAAACCCCAGAGCGAGAGGCCCTCGGCCCACCCCTGCCAGAGCCTCAGCCCCCAGCAGGCTGCTCACGCGCCCCCACTGATAAGCACTGGGGGTGCTGAGCCAGGACCTGGGCTGGAAACGGGGGGGAGGGATCAATTGTCAGGGTGGCCCAGTGAGCCCAGCTCCTACCAGTGGCGAGGGGAAGACGGGTCCTGTCACTGCGGTGAGGCGCCTCAGGCAGAGCCAGGTGGTACATGCGTGTAGGCAGGGAGCCCCATTGTGGGCGAGGGAACAGAATGGACACTTTAACCAGCAAAGGGGCCAGTCCAGCCACCAGGGGCTGAGGGGCTAGTCTGCCACAGCACAAGCCAGCCGCCACTCCTCCCACACGCTCAGCTCGCACTCCTACCTCTTGCAGGGGGATGTTGACCAGGTTCATCAGCTCCTTAATGGCCCCTGGGAGCTCCTGATTCAAGGGATTCTGGAAAGTCTCTGCCTCCGGCTCAGTGGGACTTGGCTCCTCCAAACTGGCCAGGTTTTGTAGCCACTCCCACTCCTCCCTGGCGGAGGAGAGACAATGAGAGAAAGCCGAGACTCACCATTGCTCAGGACTGCCCACAGCCAGCGCGAGGAGCCCCGGCAGGCAGCCTGAGTGACACAGCTCCCCATTGGTCTCCCCGCTGGTGAAAGAGCAGGAGGGGAGGGCCCTGGGGGGTGTCTCAGTGACGGCCGACAGCCCGGGGCCGAGGCTCAGGGACACCTCGCAGAGCAGCCGCTGCCTCGGCCGTTGGAGCCGGCTGTAGCGCTAACGGCGGGGCGGTGGTGTGGGAGAGGCAGGCAGCAAAGGTGGGATCGAGGGCTCTGGAGCCGAGAAATGGCCACGGCCGGCCCAGCTGCGCGGAGGCCCACCTGGAGACGTTGGGATTGGCCCGGATTTTCACGTGGCACAGGATGTTGGGTAACCGCTCAGGCACCAGCACTCGGATCTGGTCCACTGCACTGCAGAGCTTCAGATAGCCCAGGTAGAGGCCTGGGGCAAGGGCCTGGCTGCTTCTCTGGTGGTAGGCCAGCTTGTCCTGAGGGGCAAGAGGCGGTCAGCACAGGGCACCGCGTGGCAGAGGGACAATGGCAGCAGCAGGGCTCGGGGCCGCCGGCAGGAGACCTGGCTCTGAAGTCCGAGCCGAGGGGGGAACAGAGGGGCTCAAACGAGAGCCAGCCCAGGCCTCAGCCTCATGCCGCGCCACGCGGGCAGTCTGGTGACGCACTCTTCTGCCGTTCCACGGACACCTCCGCTCTCTGGCCAGGACCAGCGCCAGGAGGCACGAGAGCCTGTGGCCAGACTGCCAGCCCCCAGAGCCGAGCGCCTTGCGCCAGAGCTCGTCCCGCTGGCCTTGACACGGGCTTTGGGAAGCAGCCTCCAGCCCCGAGGGGTCTTGCTGCGACAGACGCGTGGCCACAGAGCCGGGAGCAGAGGGCACATGGACACAGGAAGGGCCAGGCCCTCGGGGAAGGGAGCATCTTTGCAGGGGGTTGCTAACGGGCTGCGGAAAGGGAGAGCCCAGGGAAGCCAAGGAGCAGCTGGCAGAACAAGTGAGCGAGTCCAAGGAGACACCAACTGCCCAGGAGAGGCAGGGCCCCGCCCGGCTCCTGATACTCTCCTAACCCTGCTCCCATGCCCTGGCGGGCCGAGACTGGCACCTGCACTGTGGCCAGCAGCATGTCCAGAGCCGAGGGCTCTTCGGGGGAGGAGACGGACTTGCGACTGGACTGCAGCTTGGAGAGGGGCACCCAGCGGACGCTCTCAAAGCTCTGGCTGGTTTTCACCTCCTTCAGCGTCACCACCAAAATGTTGCCCTGCTTGTCTTTGATGGGCTCGAAGAAGACCTGTCCCAGGTCCTGGATTCCCAGCAGCCCCTTCGCGGACAGAGACAAGGAAGACTCCTTAGGGGCAGCCACAGGGAGCCAGCCCCTCGCCCCGGACAGTGGCTGGACCTGTGTGGGGTGCAGGGTGCAGAAGGGCCCAGGCCTCCTCTGCCTGGCACGCACACACCAGGGTCCCCTCTCCCACCCCCCGGGCACCACTCAGTGCAGGGCTTGCCCGACGGGCAGGGACAGGATAACGCTGGAGCGCTCCAGCCCGGGCACACCGTGCGGCTTGGGGCTGCCAAAAGGCTGCCTGGTGCACCCTGCGCCCTGCGTGCCACTAGCAGGCAGTGAGGGGCCGGCTGTCTCACGACAGCACCTCCAGGTCACACTGCAGTAGCGCTTGCGTGTCACACGCATACACACGCATGCACACACAGGCACACGCACATGCACACACGTGCAGGCACACGCACACACATGCATACACACTCGTGCGTGCATATGCACACGTACTCACGTGCACACACATGCATGCACACGCACACATGTGCGCACATGCACCTGCGCACACACACACGTGCACACGCCCCCCTACTGCTGTCCCTGGCCTAGCACAGCCGGTCTCAGCAAGAGCCACTCCCAGCAGGGCTGAAGGCCACAGCTCCATCCTGGCGCCTGCTCTCACCTGCATTTGGGAGATGGCCAGCAGCATCTTGAAGCGCGTCTGCAGAACGCAGGAGCAGGACGACTGGGAGACCGTGAGACACTGGCGCAGCCACAGGATCTCATCCCACATGCAGCAGAGCTGGAGGGCAGAGCAAAGCATCGCACCGGGCCCATCGCCCTCCGGCCCATCTCACCGGGCCCATCGCATCAGGCCCATCACCCTCCGGCCCATCGCACCGGGCCCATCGCATCAGGTCCATCACCCTCCGGTCCATCGCCCTCCGGCCCATCTCACCGGGCCCATCGCATCAGGTCCATCGCCCTCCGGTCCATCGCCCTCCGGCCCATCTCACCGGGCCCATCGCATCAGGTCCATCACCCTCCAGCCCATCGCCCTCCAGCCCATCGCCCTCCCGCCCATCGCACCGGGCCCATCGCATCGGGCCCATTGCCCTCCGGCCCATCGCCCTCCAGCCCATCGCCCTCCCGCTCATCGCACCGGGCCCATTGCCCTCCGGCCCATCGCATCGGGCCCATCGCCCTCCTGCCCACTCAGCCCCGAACACACGCGGTGCCGAGAGGCACAGCCGCTCAGCGTAAGAGCGACAAGCAAAGGCTGAGTGGGCCTATGAGTTGCCCCCACTGGCCTAGAGGATGCACCGCAGGAGCTTAGAACCATTTTAGGACATGGGAGATCAAACACAGGGCCAGGACTACTTGGCAGCATCCCTTCCCCCATGTCAGTGCCGCCTCCAGGACACGCTGCATCACGGGCACCCTGCCCGTTTGGTTCTGCCTGATCCCACGCAAGCGCCGATGCAGCAGTGACAGAGACAGGCCCAGGAGGCCGGCAGAGGCCGAGCAGCCCTCTGCAGAGAGGTGGTAACATTGGCAGCAGCCTGGACAGGTGGCACACAACGGGCGCAGGGGGTGATGTGTCTATGCAGCCCCGTGCAAGCGCATGTGTTGGGTTTCCTCTCCAGGGTCCAGGCCCGGCCTCAGCCCTGGGCTGCGAGGAAGCCTCTCCCAGGAGGCTAGTGCCGGTGACTCGCTGCAGTGAGCACCCCGTGGAACTGGAGAGCCAGGCTGGGCCAAGGGCAGCATCCCAGAGAAATGCCCAGAGGCCGAGTGGGGAAGCCCCGGAGCTGCCAGATGTGCTGGGTGCTCACTCATTCCGTCCAAGGTGCCGGTTCTCAGCCCCCAGCACAAACCCAGATCCAGGGTGGAAGAGCGGCAGCTCCGCAGCAGAAACGGAACCAGGCTGGTCCGGACGCTGCAGGGCAGGGGCATCAGAGCCCTGCAGCAAAGCACAGAACTGCCCCGAGCACCAGCGTCACCAGGCGTCAGGGCTGCAGCTGGCGGGCCAGAGCAGCCGTGTGGCTTACCTT
This sequence comes from Rafetus swinhoei, assembly GCA_019425775.1. NCBI lineage: Eukaryota > Metazoa > Chordata > Testudines > Trionychidae > Rafetus > Rafetus swinhoei. The sequence goes on along the minus strand of CM033443.1, from coordinate 40,334,907 downwards.
GGTGAACCAGAGGAAGTCCTGCATGAGCAGGCAGGAGTAGGTGTCGTCTATCTCCACCACGGGGATCTGATCCTCGTGCGTCACCAGGATGTTGTCATCTCGGTACAAGATGGAGATGAGATAGAGGCCCCTGGGGAGAGGAGGCAGGTCTCGGGAGACAGCCCATTGCCTCGCGGGGCAGCCTGCTTTCCAAAGGGGCCTTTCTCCCAGAGGGAGCCCAGCAGCAGGGGTTCCTGGGAACGCCTCGCCACAGGATGTTGGGAAGGCAGGACTGGAAAGGGTTGGAGAAGGAGCTAGAGATTCAGGGGGACGGGTCCATCAATGGCTGTTAGCCAGGCGGGGCGGGGCTGGCGTCCCTGTGTGCCAGAGCCTGGGAACGGGCGACGGGGGAGGGATCACGGGAGGATTCCCTGTTCGGTTCCCTCCCTCTGGGCACCCGGCCCTGGCCGCTGTGGGCAGACAGGACCCTGGGCTGGATGGGCCTTGGTCGGACCCAGCCTGGCCGCCGATGTTCTTATGATTCTGTGCTGAGGGAACCAGCAGCGCTCAGCCAGCCAGGCCAGCAGCCAGCGCCCCTTGCCGGCTGCTTCAGCCCCGAGGAGGAGCCATCTCCTCCCACAGCACAATCGGCTTTTCCCACGGAAGCCCAGGGCTGTCAGTACGTTTTGCTGCCGTTTATATCACGTGAAGGAAGCCAGGTCAGGCCGCCTCGTGCCGTGACAGGCGGTAGGAGTCTGGGTCGGGAGCCCTGCTCCCAGACATTAGAGCGTAGGATTGGCCAGCCCGGGCCAGACCAATGGTCCGTCGTGCCCAGCGCCCTGGCGTTTGACAGCAGCCGGCGCCAGCTGCTTCGGCACGAGTGAACGGAGCTGAGCAATCAGAATCACAGAGCACTAGTGCGGGAAGGGGCCTGGAGAGTCGAGTCCCATCCCCGGCCCTCACGGCAGGACCCAACACTCTCTAGACCATCCCTGACAGGTGTGTGTCCAGCCTGCTCTGAAATATCCTCAGGGATGGAGATTCCACAATCCCCCTCGACAGCTTATCCCAGTGTCTAACCACCCGGACAGGACGTTTTTCCTCATGTCCAACCTCAACCTTCCTCCAGTTTCAGCCCATTGCTGCTTGTCCCACCCTCAGAGGCCAAGGGGAACAATTTTTCTCCTTCCTCCCTGTGACACCCTTTTAGATAGTTTGAAAACTGCTCTCATGTCCCCTCTCAGTCTGCTCCTTTCCAAACTAAACAAGCCCAGTTCCTTCAGTTTTCCCTCACAGCTCCTGTTCTCTAGACCTTTCGTCATTTTTGTTGCTCTTCTCTGGACTCTCTCCAATTTCTTCACATCTTTCCTGAAATGTGGTGCCCAGAACTGGACACAAGACTCCAACTGAGGCCCAATCAGCACCGAGCAGAGCAGAAGAATGACTCCTCGTGTCTTGCCCACGACACCCCTGTGAATGCCGCCCAGAATCACCTTTGCTTTACTTGCCACAGGGTCACATTGTTGACTCCTATTTAGCTTGTGGTCCACTCTGGCCCCTAGATCCCTTTCTGCAGGGCTCCTTCCTAGACAGCCACTTCCCATCGTACCCAGTGATCCATCCCGTACCCCAGTCCCAGCAGGTGGCAGGCAGAGGGACAGGGACAGCCAGAGCCCGGGTTCGCCCCTGCCCTTGCTCTTACCTTTTCAGGGTCTTTAGGAACTTGCTGCCAGGGTGGAAAAGGTGCTTCAGGCTTTTGGAGACCGAGTGCTTCCGGCTCTGGGGCTGGTTCTTGCAGGACTCTGGAGAAGAAGGCAGCGTGGAGCGCAGTACATGGGGATGCGGGCGCACCGTGCCCACCGCGGCAGCACACCGGCCCTGGAAACGCCCAGTGCCAGCGCATGGGGCAGGGGACGGTTCTGGCGTCAACCGGAAACCAGGCGTGTGCATGTGCTGCCCGCGGCCCCCGGGCTGGGTTGGGCCCAGTGTCCTGTAGGCACAAGGCTCTAACCGGGGAGCGGCTCCGCTTGGCTGCCAGCCTGCTCCAGGCTACGGAGATTTCTGCATCTCCAGATGGGAAGCGAGAAAGGCCAGAAAAGCCCTCTGAGACCCAGCAGGAGCGGGCTGCAGCTCACCCCAAGCCTCTGGATGTCCCCCATCACTAGGGAGACGCCAGCTGAAAACTCCTGCCTCAGGCAGGTCTTTGCAGACAGGACACTGGCCATGGCTTTGTGTGTGTGTGTGTACATACATACATACATACACACACACGCACACGCACACACACCGCAGCCCCCGTGCAAAGGGACACGCCGAACTGAGTCTGGGGGTCAAACCCAGCTGTCAGAAGGACCCTCCTGCTGCCGTGGGGTCTGAGCCCCACGCGAGGAGCAGCGCCCGCCGAGCAGGGGGCTGCCGCGCCGCCCCAGCCTTGCTGTAGACCCCCGGCGCTCGGCCCGACCCGCAGCCCCAACTCACCATGGCAGACGCAGTGCTGGTGCACGGTCTTCACCTGCCCGAGGAGCTGATCTAAGGCTTCCGCTTGCCCCCTTCGCCGCGGCGCCCGCCCGTCATACTCCCGCCAGTCTGGGGAAGGAGGGCGACTCTTACCCTGCAGGCTGGAGCCAGGCTGATGCTGTCTTAGGTGACAGAGCTGCCCAGCTAGTTCCCTCTCTCTGGCCCTTCCCCCCTGGCTCCCAGGAAGCCCCAGCCTGCTCCATGGCGCGCTACCTCCCGGCTGCCCCACGGCAGGAGCCCAGGAGGGGGAGGGGCCTAGGGGGCCTGGGGAGAGCTCTCTCCCGGCTGGGCTTCCTGGGGCGGACGGGCGGTAGGACCTGCCTGGGAGCTCGCCTAGTGACGCGAGCTGGGAGGCAGCACGGCCTGCAGGAAGACAGGTCACCGGGGGTCCCTGGGGCAGGCCTTGCGTGGGACAGCAGGCCCGAGGGCGCACACGGACGCAGCGCGCCTGCCTGCCCTGGCGCCCAGCCCACTGACAGCCCCAGAGAAGCTGCAGGGTTAGCTGCTCCCTCTCCTCATCCGCAAATGGGCGGGAGGCCGGGAGAAGCCTGCGCTGCCCCCGACCGTGGGTCATTCCTCAGAGCCCTCTCTGCCTCGGGGTCCGTTTGGGCTTCGGGGAGACGCTGGCCATGGCTAGCGCCCGGCCACTCAGCCCCACCAGGAACCGCGAGGGGCTGCAAACTCTGGCCAGTCGGAGACCAAGGGCATGTCTCTGGCTGCTCCTGACTTCCTTTAAAGTCTCGCCAGGGTCTTCCTCCTGGAGCGGAGGCTCCCTCGGCCAGGCGGGCACCTAGCAAATCGTACCGAATCCCTCTGGCCAGCTGGAGCTGGTTACCAGGGCAGAGACGGAGCGAGGGCAGCCAGGGCTCTCACACTAGCCCAACATGAATCCGTCGGCCAGGCTGCTGGCTTCCACGGAAAGTTCAGCGCTGTGAACTCTGGCCGGGACGTGGCACTATTTTTAGGAGCTTTCCAAACACCCGGGGAGGTGCCTGGCGCTGTCGCACTGGGAAAGCCAGGGATTTAGAGACGGGAGGAATATTAAGGAAGATAAAAATAAACAACCAGTCTATTTAACGTCTCCTGGATTAACCCCCCCGATATGCACCCAGCCTGCCCACACGCACAGCCTGACCACGGCCCGAGCGCCCCACACGTGACTGGGGCCCGCTGCCAGAACAGGGTCGCCATCCTCCGAACACCCAGGCCTGCCGTGCGCACCCACCGCTGGGCGCTCGTCACAGGCGGGGGAGCCCGCGATGCTTTGTACGCGCACTCTAGGGACACACCAGCCCGCGTTTGGGGGGGGCCAGCCCGCCTCGCTCTGAGGTGCACAGACACACAGCAAGGCCTCCATCTCTCCTTACGCCCACAGCCGCCGGGCCACACGCACTGCGAGACCTAGCCCGGGGAGGGCAAGCATTTCGCATGGGGGGCTACTCCAAAGGGCCGCACTTTTCCATGACACTGATGGAGGGGCGGCGGGGTCTGGGGTGCAGAAGGGAGCGCGGCGTCAGGGACTGGGTGCAGGAGGGAGTTGTGATCTGGGGCAGGGGACTGGGAGGGGATACAGGTGTGTGTGCAGGGAGAGGTATCTGACCCGGAGGAGAGGGTTAGGAGGGGTGCAGGGTCGGGGGCTGTGACCTGTGGCGGGGTTGGGGCGCAGGGTCTGGGGTTGGGACTGTGACCTGTGGCGGGGTTGGGGCGCAGGGTCTGGGGTTGGGGCTGTGACCTGTGGTGGGGCTGGGGCGCAGGGTCCGGGGGGGGCTGTGACCGGTGGCAGGGGTTGGGGCACAGGGTCCAGGGTTGGGGTGCAGGGTCCGGGCGGGACTGTGACCTGTGGCAGGGGTTGGGGCGCAGGGTCCGGGGGCTGGGGCGCAGAGTCCGGGGCTGTGACCTGTGGCAGGGGTTGGGGCGCAGGGTCCAGGGTGGGGCTGTGACCAGTGGCGGGGTTGGGGCGCAGGGTCCGGGGGCTGTGACCTGTGGCGGGGCTGGGGCGCAGGGCCCGGGAGGGGGCTGTGACCCGTGGACGGGGCTGGGGTGCAGGGTCTGGGGTTGGGGCTGTGACTGGTGGCGGGTGTTGGGGCGCAGGGTCCAGGGTTGGGGTGCAGGGTCCAGGCAGGACTGTGACCTGTGGCGGGGGTTGGGGCGCAGGGTCGGGAGGGGCTGGGGCGCAGAGTCCGGGGGAGGGAGGAGGGGCTGTGACCTGTGGCGGGAACTGGGGCGCAGGGCCCGGGAGGGGGCTGTGACCGTGGCGGGGCTGGGGCACAGGGCCCGGGAGGGGGCTGTGACCCGTGGCGGGGTTGGGGCGCAGGGTCCGGGGGCTGGGGCACAGAGTCCGGGGGCCGTGACCTGTGGCAGGGGTTGGGGCGCAGGGTCCGGGGGCTGGGGCACTGAGTCCGGGGGCTGTGACCTGTGGCGGGGTTGGGGCGCAGGGTCCAGGGTGGGAGCTGTGACCCGTGGTGGGGTTGGGGCGCAGGGTCCAGGGGGGGCTGTGACCCGTGACGGGGGCTGGGGCGCAGGGCCCGGGAGGGGGGCTGTGACCCGTGACGGGGGCTGGGGCGCAGGGCCCGCAAGAGGGTCCGGGTGCAGGAGTGGGGTGCGGAGGGTTTGGGCTGTGACCCTGGGCAGGGCTGCAGGAGGGGGCAGAGGGTGGGGGAAGGGAGGGGCTGGGTGCCAGACGCAGGCTCTGACCCGGAGGTGCTTGCCTAGGTGGCCCCTCCCTGCCCACACGCTGCTCACTGCGGCCAGCTGCAGGGCCATGTGCTCTTGGCGCACCGCGCCCAGGAGAGGTTCTTCGTGTGCTGCCTGCACTGTAAGCACAGCCCAGGCAGCTCCCATTGGCTGGTTTCCGGCCAATGGGAGCTGTGAGACTGGGCTGGAGGTGGGGCCAGTGCACAAAGCCCTTCCCCTCCATAGGGCACATGGCCCCAGAGCCAGCACTTTGCGCGGCGGGCAGGGAATGGAAGGCAAGGAGCCTGCGCGAGGCTCCGGCTGGGGGCAGTGGGCAGCGGGCCGGACCTGGCCCATAACCCGCAGTTTGCCCCCCTCTGATCTATGACTAGCTGGATTCTACTTTCCATTCCCCGCCAGGCTTTGCCCTGCTTGGGATGCGCCCAGGCCTCCCGGCTGCCGGCCAGAGCGGTCAGCGGGGCCGTGCTGGGAGTGGGCGCCAGGCCTGCGACCCTCCCGCCCACCTCAAAGCCCAGCCCGTTCCCACACGCCAGGCACAGCCCCCATACTTACTGGAGGGGACAGCAAAGGGCGGCACAGAGGCTTGTGGGGGCCCCCAGCCCTTCATGTTGTAGGCCGACACCTGGACGTAGTAGGCCGTGCCCTGCAGGGGACGAGGAAGGAAGAGGCCATAAATGCGACTGGAAAGTCTCTCGGATGCATACCCCTCCCGCTCCTGACCCTCGCGGGGGGAGAGGGCTCCTGCTGCCTTCCTACGCTGGCGTGTCTCCTTGGCACGACCCCCTGCTCCCCGTACGCAGAGGCGAAGGAACGCCGGAGCCCGCTGGCATCCGTGCCGAGGCAGCCGCAGCACCGACACCGACCCACGTGTGCAGGGGCCAGGTTTCTAGCATTGTTGGTGGGGCCCAGAGTGGGTCTAAGTTCTGCCCCACGCCCCCACCTGATGAGCGTTTTCCAGAGCACCTAACTGCCTGCGGCTCACTGTGCCCGTAAAGCCCTTCTGCTCTGAGACGCTGCTGCTCCTGCAGCTGCCGGGGGCCGTCAGCCCTGCCCCATGGCACTGCCTCTTTCCAGCCCTGTCCTGAAGCCTTTCCCATCGCCCTGCAACTTCCCTTCCTTCCTCCCGCCCCGGCCACATGCAGGACTGTCGGAGCTCATCCTCACAGCCTCCCTGGCGGCCAGAGGCCATTCCTACCGCATCCCTGGCTGCCAGAGCCCATCCCCGCGGCCTCCCTACCCTCCAGAGCCTGTCCCCGCCCCCTCCCCGGCCACCAGAGCCCATCCCGCCCCTCCCGGCCGCCAGAGCCCGTCCCCGCCTCCCGGCCTCCAGAGCCCGTCCCGCCGCCTCCCCTGCCACCAGAACCCGTCCCGCGGCCTCCCCTTCCTCCAGAGCCCGTCCGCCCCTCTCCCGGCCTCCAGAGCCCGCCCCGCTGCCTCCCGGCCTCCAGAGCCCGTCCCGCCCCCTCCCGGCCTCCAGAGCCCGTCCCGCCACCTCCTTCCTCCAGAGCCCCGCCCCGCCGCCTCCCGGCCTCCAGAGCCCGTCCCGCCGCCTCCCTTCCTCCAGAGCCCGTCCCGCCCCTCCCGGCCACCAGAGCCCGCCCCCGCCGCCTCCCCTGCCACCAGAACCCATCCCCGCGGCCTCCCCTTCCTCCAGAGCCCGTCCCCGCCGCCTCCCCGGCCTCCAGAGCCCGTCCCCGTGGTCTCCCTGGCCTCCAGAGCCCGTCCCCACAGCCTCCCCGGCCTCCAGAGTCCTTCCCCGCCGCCTCCCCTTCCTCCAGAGCCCGTCCCCGTGGCCTCCCCTTCCTCCAGAGCCCGTCCCCACGGTCTCCCTGGCCTCCAGAGCCCGTCCCCGTGGCCTCCCCTTCCTCCAGAGCCCGTCCCCACGGTCTCCCTGGCCTCCAGAGCCCGTCCCCGTGGCCTCCCCTTCCTCCAGAGCCCGTCCCCACGGCCTCCCCGGCCTCCAGTGCCCGTCCCCGCTGCCTCCCCAGCCGCCAGAGCCCGTCCCCACCGCCTCCCCGGCTACCAGCGCCCATCCCTGAGGCCTCCAGAGCCCATCCCCACAGCCTCCCCGGCCTCCAGAGCCCGTCCCCGCCGCCTCCCCGGCCTCCAGAGCCCTTCCCGCTCCCGGCCTCCAGAGCCCGTCCCGCCCCCTCCCGGCCTCCAGAGCCGTCCCTGCCCCTCCCGGCCGCCAGAGCCCGTCCCGCCGTCTCCCGGCCTCCAGAGCCCGTCCCGCCCCTCCCGGCCTCCAGAGCCCGTCCTCGCCCCTCCCGGCCTCCAGAGCCCGTCCCGCCCCCTCCCGGCCGCCAGAGCCCGTCCCGCCCCTCCCGGCCGCCAGAGCCGTCCCGCCGCCTCCCCTTCCTCCAGAGCCCGTCCCGCTCCCGGCCTCCAGAGCCCGTCCCGCCCCTCCCGGCCGCCAGAGCCCGTCCCGCCGCCTCCTTCCTCCAGAGCCCGTCCCGCCGCCTCCCGGCCTCCAGAGCCCGTCCCCGCCGCCTCCCCTTCCTCCAGAACCCGTCCCCGTGGCCTCCCCTTCCTCCAGAGCCCGTCCCCACGGTCTCCCCGGCCTCCAGAGCCCATCCCCGCTGCCTCCCCGGCCGCCAGAGCCCTTCCCCGCCCCTTCCCCGGCCTCCAGAGCCCGTCCCCACCGCCTCCCCGGCTGCCAGCGCCCATCCCTGAGGCCTCCAGAGCCCGTCCCCACAGCCTCCCCGGCCTCCAGAGCCCGTCCCCACAGCCTCCCCAGCCTCCAGAGCCCATCCCCGCTGCCTCCCCGGCCTCCAGAGTCCTTCCCCGTCCCTTCCCCGGCCTCCAGAGCCCGTCCCCGCCGCCTCCCCGGCTGCCAGCGCCCGTCCCTGCAGTCTCCCCGGCCTCCAGAGCCTGTCCCCACAGCCTCCCCGGCCTCCAGAGCCCGTCCCCGCCGCCTCCCTGGCCTCCAGAGCCCTTCCCGGCCCCCTCCCCAGCCTCCAGAGCCCGTCCCCACCGCCTCCCCGGCTGCCAGAGACCATCCCTGCGGCCTCCTCGGTCTTCTCAGCCCGTCCCTGAGGCCCGTAGCTGCACATAGTACCTGTACTCTAGACATCACCATGAGCCTACACGTGGCCTATAGGGATGTGATCAGCTTCCTCTGGATTCTTCTGAACTCCTGCGTCTAGTGTTAGCTTCTGTCTCCTCCTGCTCAAATGGCCCTGCCACTGAAAGCTGCCTGAAACCGCGACAGTAGCTTCATCCAGGAGTCTCTCTGCCACCCCCCGAGGAGTCTCGAATGGCCTTTCACCTCCCCGGCCTGAGGCCAGAAACGACCATTGCACCCCGGGCGGGCTTTGCGGGAGGGACTTGGCACACTGGCTGAAAAGCTACATCTCTGTTCAGCTGCCATGTCTCAGGTTCAGGGCACTTCTCAGAGCCATGGCTCCCGGCTTCGCTTTCCCAACTGCTCCCTAGCACCTTGGGAAGGAGACAACGGACAGGCAACATGGGCCCTGAGGGTTTCAGAGACATTCGCCCAACCCAGCCATGAGCTTGTCAGCTCCCAGAGATGGAACTGGAGCCTGGCTCTCATGACACTGCTGCAGAAACAAAGCAAACATGGTTCTGGGCGGCATTCACAGGAGTGTGGGGAGCAAGACACGAGGAGTCGTTCTTCCCTCTGCTCTGCGCTGATCAGGCCTCGCTTGGAGTATCGTGTCCCGTTCTGGGCACCACACTTCAAGAAAGACGTGGAGAAATTGGAGAAAGCCCAGAGAAGAGCAACAAAGAGGATGAAAGGTCTAGAGCTGTGAGGGAAGGCGGAAAGAATCGGGTTTCTTTAGTCCGGAAAAGAGAGGACTGGGAGGGGACACGATAGCAACTTTCAAGTACCTAACAGGATGTTACAAGGAGGAGGTGGGAAAATTGTTCTGCTTGGTCTCTGAGGACAGGACAAGAAGCAATGGGCTGAAACTGCAGCAAGGGAGGTTTAGGTTGGACTTGAGGAAACACTTCCTGCCTGTCAGGGTGGTTAAGCACTGGAATAAGTTGCTGTGGAGATTTTAAAAAGCAGGTTGGACGCACACCTGTCAGGGATGATCTAGACAGTGCTGGGTCCTGCCGTGAGGGCAGGGACTGGACTTGATGCCTCTTGAGGCCCCTTCCAGTTGTATGATGCTATGAGATTAAGGCAGTGGCTCTCAGCCAGGGGGTTGCGCACCCTAGGGGTACACAAAGGCCTTCCAGGGGACACATCATCTCCTCCAGGTACCTGCCTAGTCTCACAACAGGCTGCATGCGAAGCACCAGTGAAGTGGCGCCAACGCCCACGACTGGTTTGCATCGCTGCATCTCCTGTGTTTCTGTCCAATCGTGTCTCGCGATGGCTCGAGGGCAGAAAGGGCCGGGCGAGCTCATTCTCGGTGGCCGCGGGCCGTCCTGTTGCCCGAGTGCAGGCCCGCCGTTCGTAGGGGAGGCGGCGCGGGGCCACGCCGACACGGCCGACTCCTGGCAGGAGCGCCGCAGCCCGGCAGGGCTGAGAGCCGAGGAGCCGGCGAAGGAGTTTGAGCTTTGCCGCTGGCAGAGGGTCCGGCCCGCTGATTTGCTGGCCAGGAGGCCCTGGGCAAAGGTGGGAGGGAGCAGGGTGGGGTCAGAGGAGAAATGAATGGCCTATTTCCCCTCCCCTGAGGATGCCACCTGCCTGGGCATTGCCCTTCCCCCCCGGCCGTGCAAAGCAGCCAGGCTGTGCCACGAGGGCAGATGCCTGGCCGGGCCTGAGCACTTGGTGTCCCACGGGGCCGAGGTGTAACGTGGAAGAGACGCCCCCGGGGTAAGCTGGTGGGGCCCATCCTGCCCTTGGCTCCGGGGGTTGCTGCCCCACTGGGAGCAGCAGGACCGCATTGGAAAAGGTTCAGAAAAGGGCAACAAAACTGATGAGAGGTTTGGAACGGGTCCCATGTGAAGAGAGATTAAAGAGCCTGGGACTTTTCAGCTTAGAAAAGAGGAGGCTAAGGGGGGGCTAGGATAGAGGTCTATACAATCATGACTGGTCTGGAAAAAGTGATTAAGGGAAAGTTATTTACTTCTTCCCACAATATAAGAACTAGGGGTCACCAAATGAAATGAATAGGCAGCAGGTTTAAAACAAACAAAAGGAAGTTTTTCTTTACTCAGCGCATAATCAACCTGTGGAACTCCTTGCCAGAGGATGCGGTGAAGGCTAGAACTCTAACAGGGTTCGAGAAAGAGCTAGATAGATTCATGGAGGTTAGGTCCATCAATGGCTATTGGCCAGGCTGGGTAGGAATGGGGTCCCCGGCCTCTGTTTGTCTGGAGGTGGGTGACAGGGGAGGGACCACATGAGGATTCCCTGTTGTGTTCCCTCCCTCTGGGGCACCCGGCATTGGCCACTGTGGGCAGACAGGACCCTGGGCTGGATGGACCGTTGGTCTGATCCGGTCTGGCCGCTCTGATGATCTTATATAGGATGAAGAGATGGAGCCCTGCCTGGCCCTGGGGCGGAGGAGCTCCTGGGTCTAGCGTGCTGTCCCAGGCTCGGCAGCAAGGGCAGCTGCCCAGAGGAACATTGGAGCCTGCCTGCCTTCTGGCCACCCCTTCCTGGGCACTGCTGCAAGGGAAGTGGCAGCAGATTGGCACGGCCCCCCGAGCCTGCCCGCCCGCCCCTTAGGCTGGTACAGACCCCGCACTGAACCGAACGCGGGGCTCTCGGCCAGAGCCACCCCTGCATGAACTCACCCCTTCTGCTGCCCTGGGCCCTGCCGCTCCCAGGGCCGGGCAGGCCTGTCCAGAGACGCCCTGGGACACCCAGGGCTGTGTCCTGCTCTGGTCCCCACCGGCGTTTGTGCAAAGGCGCAGAGGCTCGGGCCCGCGTGTGGAGCGCCCGGGGGCCGCAGGCCTGCAGGGGAGCTCACCATTCGAAACTGCGGGCGGAAGCCACCCGGGGCCTGTCACTGGCAAAGCTGGCCCCAGAGGGACTGCACGTGGCCCTGCGATAGTGGCCCTCAGGGAGCACACATGCCCCATGGCTGCTGGAGCTGCAGGGTGCTCCGTGGCTCGCCAGGGGGTGGCCTGCCCCCCGCAAAGGGCACCGCTGGGGAAGGCGAGCGTCACTCTGCATGGGGCCAGCCCTTGGAGACGCTGGCTAAGAACAGGCTGCGGTCACGCTCGGGGCCTACAGGTCCCCCCCGGGCAGGGCGGCTGGGCCCGGGCCCTCGCCCACCAGCCCCTCGCCGTGGTTCCGAGCGGAGGGCCGAGGCGCTGTGCTCACTCACCGACACGAGCCCCCGGATGGTGAAGTGCGGGTCCCGCAGTTTGCTGATCACCACCTCCCCCAAGGGAGGTGAGAAGGTCGGGGAGCAGCTCCATTCCACTGCAAACAAAGAGAGCCCCGGCCTCGTCAGTCCCGGCCGGCGTTCGGGGACACGGCGAGGGCGCTAGCGCCTGTGGACGGCCTGGCTGGCTTACCGGGCCAGGCTGCCCTGGGTGGTGCACGGCTGGCGGGGGGGCTATGAAATCGAAGAACTAGACAGAGCCAGGCCAGCCGCGGGGGCTGGAGCGATGTGGGAGAAAAGGCACAGAGGAGCGAGGGGGAGAGGGGATGAAATGGAACGGAAATCAGCTGCCTGGAGAACCCCCAGACCTTCGGCACAGCCCAAGCTCCCCCGCGGGCATAGCGGAGAGCAGGCGGGGGCGTTCGGGGAGAGAGCTGGAGAGGCCACAGACAGACAGGCAACATGGACAGGCAGACAGACGAGCCCGGGGATAAAAAGACAGACACCTGGAGCAGACGGGGCGAGAGAGAGGCGGGCGGGGGGCACGGACAGAGTAGATTAAACATCAGGATTTGGTGGTGCATGGTAAAAGAAAACTCTTGTGAAAGTGAAAGATATTAGAGGACACACCAGATCGAACAGGAGGGATGGGAAACCCCTCGGCAGGAGCAGGTGCTAGCGCCAAGTGGGCCGTGTTCCTGTGGGATGCAGAGATCAACCCGAGGAAGAGAGAGGGTTGCAAAGTTCAGCTCCCGACCCAAACGTCTCCTCTGTCTGGGTGTGTGCGGATCCTGGTTCAGCCCGGCGGAGCTTGGGGCCAGCTGCAAAGGGCAAATATAGACAAGCTTCCTGACGCTGCCAGGGCGTGTGGAGCAGGGCTTGCGCGGGGCCCGTCCTGAGCTGGAATTCGAGATTCCCTGGCAGGGGCCGCACGGTGCCACGACACCCGTCATTCCTGCGGCCACGCGCCTCGTGTCGCATCCGGCAGTGCGGACCGGCAAGGGGCCGCTCGGCAATACCCAGGCTGCCTGTGGAGCTTTACTTCTCGGCAACAGGCGTGTGGAAGCAGCGGGGACCCTCTTGCCTCAAGCCAGAGCAGAGGTCCCTGCTCCGCTGTGAAATCCCAGGGCACGGGGCTCTTCCACACACTCCAGTGCCCCGCAGGCGGGCAGGGGAAATGGCTCACCCCAGGCCCCGAGAGTCAGCAATCCTAACTCCCAGCGTGGTGCCCTAACGACTAGGCCATGGTGCCTTCTACCCTGCCCTGCTGTGGCGTCCTGCACGGGGCCCCAGGCGCGCGGTCCTGCCATGGCCTCACCTTTGTACTTGGTGACAACGGCTGAGTTGACACTGAGGGGCTCCCCGAAGGTCGCCTGCACAGAGCTGCTGCTGGCCACGGAGAGGTGCACGTGAGCCGGCGGGTCCGGCGGCCCTGGGAACAGGAGGACGGGGGTAGGTGCAGAAAGGTCCAGTCCCAGGGGAGTGTGTCAGTCTGCAGCTCTCACGGCACCCGCCCCCCTGCTCCCTGCGGCCCTCGCGGTACCCCGCCCCCCCGCTCCCTGCGGCCCTCGCGGTACCCCGCCCCCCCTGCTCCCTGCGGCCCTCGTGGTACCCCGCCCCCGCTCCTGCAGCCCTCGCGCACCCTGCCCCCTGCTCCCTGCGGCCCTCGCGGCACCCCGCCCCCCGCTCCCTGCGGCCCTCGCGGTACCCCGCCCCTGCTCCCTGCGGCCCTCGCGGTACCCGGCCCCCCCGCTCCCTGCGGCCCTCGCGGCACCCTGCCCACAGGCAGGTCCCTGGGCACTCACGGGCATGCTCGAACCCAGCTTTCATGCGCTTGTAGAGCCGGTAGCGCCACTCCCAGGCCTTCAGCTGCTTCTCCTTCTCCGAGCCATCGGCGCCGGGCACCTCGTTCACCACCTGTGCGGTGAGCTCGCCGACTCGCTGCTCTGCCTCCCGCACCAGTGTGGCCAGGTGCATGGCGCGGCTCTCCAGGCTCACAACTGTCGGGCAGGGAAGCAAGGGGAGAGACGGGGCAGTTAGGTCCAGCCCACCGCACGCGAGCCCCCGATGGTACACTCTGCCCCGCCCGCCCGCCCCGCGGATATTCCATCAGCTACCCGGCCCCATTCCTGCCCTCCAGACCGCCGGCGGCACCGGCCACCCTGGGCCAGCGGGAGTCGTGTCTGCGGAAGGCAGTGGCCAGCAGTCTAGTGCCCCCGGGCACGTGGCGCCGCCTCCCTTCCCGGCTCCTCGCTGGCACTTCCCTGCGCCGTCAGCAAAGCCCAAGCCCAGCAGATGCAGTGCAACCTGCCTTCAGCCCTCCCATCTGGAGAGGGACTTGGCTACCGGCTTGGGGTGATGCCTGCTGGTGTTCCCAGCAGCTGCTCTACGCCAGGGGAGCCGGTGGGCTTTCCTCACTCTGCTGGAGGCCCGTCCCAGCGAGCCCACTCCATGCTGTCTGCATGGGCCCACTCCCACCCAGTCCCCGCCACAGCACAGCCTTGTTGTGGGGGGACAGAACGGGCTTCCCTCCCTGGAGGCAGAGCCATACAGGCGGAACAGACACCCCCTTGCACAGGTTAAACGAAGTGACTTCATTTAAACACAGCGAGCAGTCCTGCGGCACCTCAGACTAACAAATATACAAGGTCATGAGCTTTCGTGGGTCAGACCCACTTCCTCAGATGGGTTGGAGTGGAAATGACAGAATCCATGAGATATGCAACAGCAAAAGCAGTTACCTGCCAATTGTAGGACCCGTGTTAATGAAGCTAAGTAAGTGGACTGAATGTGTCCCATTCATAGCTTTTGATGAGAAAATGTGAATGTCAAAGGTAGGGGAAATGGCTTTGTAGTGCGTTAACTAGTTAAGATCTTTACTCAAGCCCAAGTTGATAGTGTTGAATCTGTAAATGAATTCCAGTCCAGCAGTCTCCCTCTGTAATTGGGCAATAAAATTCTTTTGCTGAAGAACGGGTGCTTTTCACCTCTGTGCAGCCCCCGACTGATTTTTCTGTGAGTCAGTGGCCCTCAACACAAAAAAGGCCCCCAGCCCTGCCCTTCAGGTTTCTGTGCGTTACTGTTTCTGAGGTCTGACCTGTGTCCATTTATTCTTTGTTGCAGAGACTGCCTGGTTTGGTCAATACCCATGGCAGAGGGGCCTTGCTTTTGCTCTTACGTCTCTCTTGGATTCTGTTATTCCCTCTCCAACACGTCGGAAGACGTGGGCTTTGCCCGCCAAAGCTCCTGATTTGACATATTCCTGTTAGTCTCTAAGGTGCCCAGGACCCCTTGTTTTCATTTCAGCAGGGACCCTTGTTCCCCCATGGCACCGGCCCAGCTCATGGCTCTTACGGGCTACTCAACCCCCCCTTGGTGCTGAGCAAAGCGCACCCCCTCCTGCTTGCAGCAGAGACCCAAGGGGTCCAAGAGAGTCTGGGCAATCTCCTAGCTCCGTCTCCCACCCTCTGCTGCACAGAGCCGTCCCCTTCCACCTCCCCATGCAGCTGGACGGGCCTGCAGGCCAGCAAAGGGCAGCCAGTGGCCCTCCCCCAGGAACCGCCCCCGTCAGCCTCAGGGGCCTGGCCTAGCGCGTCAGGCACCGCCCGCCTTTTTGTCTTTCCTACGCGCTCTCTTCAGAAGAGCCTCGGCTCCGCAGCCGGGGCTGCCCGCTCCCGGGCACGGCCGCCTGGAAATCTCTGCTCCCTAGCTCCGACCATGCCGCTGGGTCGGGGACTTGTGTCATCCCCTCTCTCGCCCTCTGGCTCTCCCTTTGCGCTGCAGCCTCCCCAGGCCTCGCTGCCTTCGCCCCGGCCAGGAGGGCGAGGGGGCCTAGACGCGGGCGCGCACGCCGCACTAGCACCTGAGGCAGTGCGGCAGAGCCGGCGGGGCGGGCACCGCACTCACAGTGGGGGCTCTCCTTGGCGCCGGCCTGCAGCAGCACCCTGGCGATGGGGGCGTTGTTAGTCATGATGGCAACGTCCAGCGGCAGCAGCCCCTCGCTGTTCGGGGTGTTCAGGTCCAGCTCCTCGGGGCTGTACTGTCTCAGCAGCTCCTGCACCCGCTCCAGATCCTGCAGCTCCACAGCCTCAAAGAGCACCGCGTTGCTCTGGAACTGCCAGGCATGGGAAAGGGGCCCGCTCAGCCTGGGGCAGCCCCGCACCGAGCCTCTCTCCTCTCCAGGACACGCCAGGCTGGAGCGGGGTCTGGGCCAAGCGCCACCTGGAGGGCCCATCCCCGGCACCGCAGCGCCCCCGGCACAGGGCTCATTATCCTGGGCTGCTCCATGCCACACTGACTGCCAGCGGGCTCAGCAGGCCCTACTAATTAGCACTGGTGCTTTGTGTGGCCACAGCCTCCAGGCGCTGACAGAGCCACGGATTGCCCTGCCCCAGGCAGCAGGCAGCCCCCCGCCGCTGTGCTCAGAGAGAGCAAATGGCCCTCTTCCGAGGAGCGCTCGGGCAGGATTCAGCTGAGTTACTCCTGCGCCAGGAGGGACGGAATTTATGGCCACCCCCCCAGACCTCCAGCCGGCTCTGTGCCGGGGCTGCATGCACAAGGTCGGGGTACGGCCAGGGACGGCCCAAGCCCCGTGCACCTCCGTCCCCAATGGGGTCACATCGAGCGGGCCCACAGGCCCGCACTTTGGCTTGAAGAGGCCGGCATGGGGGTCGCTGCTCACACCCGCGAGCCCAGCGCACTCACCAGGTAGGCCTTGCGGAGCTTCTCCTTCTCGCTCCTCCCGGGCAAGCCGCCCTCGTCGAATGACATGTAGTTCACGCGGAACTTCCCCGAGAGGTTGCGGTAAAGCCTCTTGGCCGCATTCGGGGAGGAGGGGCCCGCCGGCTTCCTGGCCTGGGCCAGCTGGAGGTCCCGCATCGGCTGCGTCATCTTAGGCGAGGAAGACCTGGCAAAGGGAGGCAGAAGAGGGCAAGATGACGATGTACAACGGGGGGGAGGACTGGCGTGTAAATGCTGCCAGGCGCGTCGGTGGGGTCTGCGTTGGCCCCATCATCACAGCTTCGGGGAGGCTCATCCGCACCCACGCAGCTCCCCTCACAACACGGTGGGGCGGTATCAGCCTCCTCCCTCAAAGGTGGGACGCGGACAGACCCCTCAAGGCCACATGGCAAGGCAGCGACTGGACCACAAGCCCATCCTTAGTACGGGGGGGCATTGGCCTAAATCTTCCCCCATCGTCTTCGAGGAGAGGAGACGTTCGCCCAGTGCTGCGGGCGAAACGGGGACGAGTGAGCTCTGGACGTGGCCCTAAGTCAGTGATTTCTGTAGGCGAGCGGGCACAGGGTCTGGTGGGTCAAGGACTGTGACTCCCGAGTGCTGGGAAGCCTAAGTGCCAGGCGCTGCACAAACACACAGAGAGGGCCCGAGCCTGAGGCGCTGCAGGGACACGGCAGCACGCTAGCGGGACCGGGGAAGTGTGGTTGTGTCACGGGTGGGGGCGGAGGCCGATGAAATTCACTTCAGTGACTTGCTCGGGGCCACACCAAGCAGGGACTGACCCCGCACTCGAGTCACAGTCCTTGAACCAAAAGCCCCTCGGCCTGTTTTGGCTCTCTGGCTGGGGGTCTTGGGTGCTGCTCTTCTAAACTGACTCCAAGGGGGCGTCTGCACGGCACCGTTATTTCCAAGTAACGCTGCGAGCGTCTGCACAGCCGTCCCGCTATTTCAAAATAACGGGCGATGTATCCCGACATCTGGGAACCTCGTTCCACGAGAATAACGCCTCTTCTGAAACAGCGATTTCGCAAGAGGGCGTGTGCAGACGCTCCACCTCTGCTATTTCGAAACAGCCCCTCCCCGGGGCCATTCTAAGTTAGTCCTCCCCAGCGCCTCCCGGAGCTCCCAATCGAGGTAGCACTTCTACATTAGGGGAGCCTGTTTGGACTCATTTCGAGGCTTCCCTGCAGCGTAGACGTGCTATTTCGGAAAAACTCTGCTGGAATAGCGTAATGCGAAATAAGCATGCAGTGTAGACGCACCCTTAGAACTGAAGTACTGCTACATTGTAACCTTCCAGCACAGTAGTTCTTTTTCTAACTTCTTTGTGTGTATGTCATGAAGACAACCTAGCCAAACACCAATTTTTGCAGACCGGTACAGTGTTAGTCACACTGTAAGTCGTCACCTAAATGCCATCTCGCCAGAGTGAAAACCTCTTTCCTCCCCTCTAACATGTGATCAACAGTTTACCAAGTGCCTGTGTTCACAGATCCTTTTCATCTGAGACTATGGGATATTACCGGAATTCAGGGATTTCTCGCTCTCGCAGCCAGATCCTGCATCTTTAGTCACATTTTATGACAGCAAAGCCCCTCTTTGATTTCAATGCAGCCTTCCCTGAAAAGCTGCTTTAGCACTGGGTCCTTGGTAAGTAAGTCGTGTGTGATACGAAGAAGTGCTTTCATTGGCGGGCCAGGCTCGGCGAAAGGTCTGACCCGGTTCCTTTGCAATCACTGGCCAAACTCCCGTTGGGTTCACATGCCGCGGGACTGAGATGGAGGCACATTTAGTGTCGCTGCATAGGGCAGAATGTACTTCATTCTTAGCCTCACTCTCTGGGGTATGAACCGTGGGATGTCAGTGCTGATCTGCATTGATTCTCTGCGTGGGTCACCTTATCGATTAAGAATCCAACAGGCGAATGCTATAAAGACCGTGGGACGTGGCTAGGAGGCTACGCCGAGCTCACGCTCTGCAGATGGCGACTCAGAAAGCTGTGAGTGTTCATGAAGCCGTTATCATAAAGAAGGATATGAACAGCAGCCGTGAAGCACCCATTTGATCATTCTGATTGTAGATTAGACTCTGGGCTGCAGCATTGCTTCAACTACTGTACCTTGGATTACTGTGCTATTTGTAACCTGCAAGTGTGTGTGCGTGTCTGTGCATTTGCATGTGCGCGCGCATGTCTGTACAGGTGTATGTATGTCTGTGTATGTGCACATGTGTGTGCGTGTCCGTGCATGTGCACGTGTGTGTGTCTGTGCATGTGTGTGTGTGCGCATGTCAGTGCACGTGCACATGCCTGTGAATGTGCATGCGTGTGCGTGCAGGCATGGACTGGTGGTGAGGGAAAGCTGAGGTGGACCCTGAGGCGTCTCACAGCTCTGCGGGTGAGTGTGTGCACATGGCAGCATGGAAGGGCAGTGATGTAAATCAGTTACCGGTGGGTCACACCGACCTGCACTCGTGAACAGGCTGGGCCCTTTCAAAGGAAGCCAGGCAGTTGCCAGCGCCAGTGTTTGAACTGCAGGCCTCAGAATGCGCCTGCCTACGATCTTTTAACTGCCTCCCCCTCTTTCTCTTCAACGCCGGTTCCCTCCACGCCAAGCAAGTCCAAGGTGGCCTCTGCCTGTTCCCCGCTTGTGCGCCCGGCGCCCTGTGGACGTGGCCTGGTGAGCAGCAGGACCAGTTGTTGGAACGACAGGGTTCGATCTGCTCTCAGTGGTATTGGCGGAGTCCGCTTCGGGCAGGGCTGTCCTACGCTGCGGGCAGATGGAGTGAACCGCGCGCGTTCCGAGCCAGGCCAGAAGCCCAGAGGGATTCCCGCGGAAGAGACCCGGCAGTGCGGCATCTGGCAGAACCGGCCGACTGCCAACCTGCAGTTAGAGCTTGGGCCTTATTTTCCAGGCAGCGGAGCCGCCGGAGCTCCAGCCGATACTACGGGGAGCTGCAGGTACTCGGCCCGTGATGGCTCCCGGCTGTCTCTGCCCACGCCCCTATGGCCAGCCCCCGCTGCCTCCCGTCTCTGCCAGCAAAGCCTGGGTGTGAGTGGGGCTCCGCAGGGACGGGTGGAGGCCGCCAGAAGATGAAGGAAAGACTGAAGCAGTTCAATGAACTTGCTTGGCCCGCTCCTGCCCTCCACCCCCTCTCCCTAGACACCGGCTTGGAAACGATTAGCTCATCACAGCGCCTGCTGGTGCTGGCAAGCGCGGGCAGATTCCAGCCCGCGTGGCAGACGTGAGCTCAACGCCGCCCCTCCTGCCCGCAGCACCGGGGCGGGCGGCGCGTTACTCAGAGAAGCTGCTCCCCGCTGTCTGCAGCCTTACGCAGCACAAGAGCAGCTGCGGGATCCGGGCAGCCCCAGAAAGCGAAGGAGCAGGGCATTAGCTGGAGGCGCAGGAACTAGGGGTGGGGGTCTGCAGCACCCCCACGGGTGAGCCAGGGCTCTGCTGGTACCTGGGTGCCAGCTGCGCTCCCCGGCCTGGGTCCCATTTTCTCCAGCATTCACTACATGGGGCAGCCAATCACCACCAACCTTCCTGGTGAAAACCGAAGCAAAGAAGCCGTCCAGCTCCTCGGCCATTTCTAAGCGGTCTGTTATTGTGTTTCTCTCGCACTGAGCAATGGGCCTGCCCTGCCCTTGGTCCTCTCTGGCTTCGACTGTACTTGTAGAATGTCTTCGCGTTCCCTGGTAGGTCTCTAGCTAGACTGAGCTGGTTTGGGGCCTTCGCCCTTCTAGTTTTGCCCCTACAGGCTTGTGTTACTTTCTTTAATATTCATCCTTTGTAACTAGACCTAGTTCCATTTCTTAGGAGAGTCCTTTTTGGTTTTTACATCAGTCAAGATCTCCTGGTTAAGCCCGGGCGATCCTTTCCCCGACCTCCCATCTTTGCTAAGTAGTGGAATAGTTTGCTCTTGCACCCTTATTAATGTCCCTTTGAAAAACTGCCAACTGCCTTCAATCCTGCGCTTGAAGGATGATTTTGTGAGTTGTTTAAAAAAAGTCTCATTCACCTCTTCTGCCTGGGCAAGGGGTCTGTACTAGACCCCTAGCACAACATCACCTTCATTTTTTCACCCCTTTTAACCTTACCCAGAGACTCTCAACACGTCTGTGTTCTACGCCCTTCTCAACCTCAGCCAACCGTGTATACTTAATGTACAAGGCAACACCTCCCTCCCTGTCCCTGCCTGTGCTTCCTGAGCGAGCTGTACGCTCTCTCAGCCAGTATTCCAGCCGTGTGCTTATCCCACCGGGTCTCTGCAAAGCACCGATGTCACAGTTGTGTTTGTTTATTAGCACTTCAAGTTCTTCCTGCTTATTCCCCGAGCTCCTCACATGAGTGTTCAGGAGACTAAGATAGGGAATGGATTCTGCCCCCTGGACTGCTGACATCAATGAGGTCAGCTCTGGACGGCTGGAAATCTCGCCCTGGACATGTGTCAGCACCCGGCCTGATTGTCAGAACCTGCCGACACTGGTACACGTGACATTGTATGTACACCTCCCCCACTTGCCACGTGCCAACACCAGCCCACGCCAGCAGCAGCTTCTAACACTAGGACACACTGGTGCTGGAATTCCAGCATGGGCAACCCACTGTCGTGCATCGGAAACAGCACGTGCCTGTGGGAACCTGGGGCGGAGGCACCACTAGAAACCAGGCCCAGGGATTCATCAGACAGATTCTCCTTTTCCCTCCTGGCAAACCCGTTTGGGTTTTGTTTAGCAGGGAGCGGAAACGCGCAGGCCTGCCTTGCTGAGCAATCACAGCAACCGTACCTGGCGGACGCACTCACGCGGTGCATCTGTGCTTCTGTGTCAGAATCGTGAGGGAATCAGCCCAGCCCAGGAAGAAGCACTTGTGAGCTTCCTGCCTGCCACGACTGACTGCATTGCCGTGGGGTTTGCAGAGCCAGCAGCCAGCGCTCATTGGTGGAGCCTTGTTTGCTAGTTGTGGAAGGGCCCTGGGAGCACGGCCCCGTTGGACTTGGGGACTGCAGAGTCCCTGCTTTGAGGACTCGGAAGCCGGGAGGGGAGCAAGAGGTGCAGGGAGCTGGAATGACAGACCCACGCTCACGCAAGTTAGCAGCAGTTTCACTTCTCAGACACAGGCCTGTCATGTCTGGGCTGCTCCAAGGTTGTCGCGAGTCAGAGCCCCCTGCCTGCAGCCGGGGCGGGCTGGGGCAGAGGGCACTGGAGCACAGGAGGTGCTCCCACACCAATCCCTACAGCGCCTCCTGCTGGAGAAGCCTGGTCCCAGGGAGCAGGGGGCTCCCCCACCCAGCAGCACAGCAGCTCTGGCGGGGAGGCCGGCACGTGGCCTCTCCACCGTGGCCCAGCCGTGAGGCTAGGATCCCCCGGCTGCCAGCCTCGCGCTGCTGCTGGGGGGGAAACGGCTGAGCCAGGCTCCTGCGGTGGGAACGTGCAGCGCGGAGGCCCGGAATGACACTCGCTCCCTTTCACCTTGTTTTTGTGTTTCACTCGTGGAACTGCGGTTCCCTGCCCGGCCAGAGACGCTCCTGCTAAATGTGGTGGCTTCAAAGTCCCCGCTGAAACCCGACTCGCGGCACCAGGCTGGCTGCAAACCGGGCACCCAGGGACACACCTTCCAGCCCTGCCCTGTGCTCCCTGCCAGCCCGCTGACAAAGCACGGCACCCGCCTCAGCCGCTTCCTCCCCGCTGGCTCCCCTTCCCTCGGCCCCACATCCCCGCACCAGCCCGGCTGCCAGCAACCCGCTGCCGTGCGCACCTGCCCGCCTCTCGGCCACCTCCTCGTCCCTTATCGAGCCCCCTCCGCGGCCCCGGCCCCCGAGGTCCCTCACAGACCCCACCCCTCCGCGGCCCCTGCCCCATCGCCCCTCACGGACCCCACCCTCCGCAATCCCTGCCCCGGCCCCACACAGACCCCACCCCTCCGCGGCCCCTGCCCCATCGCCCCTCACAGACCCCACCCCTCCGCAATCCCTGCCCCGCGGCCTCACAGACCCCACCCTCCGCAATCCCTGCCCCCACGGCCCCTCACAGACCCCACCCCTCCGCGGCCCCTGCCCCATCGCCCCTCACGGACCCCACCCCTCCGCAATCCCTGCCCCCGCGGCCCCACAGACCCCACCCTCCGCTGCCCCTGCCCCCATCGCCCCTCACGGACCCCACCCTCCGCAATCCCTGCCCCGCGGCCTCACAGACCCCACCCTCCAATCCCTGCCCCCAGGGTCCCTCACAGACCCCACCCCTCCATGGCCCTGCCCCAGGGTCGCCCCTCACAGACCCCACCCCTCCGCAATCCCTGCCCCCATGGCCCCTCACAGACCCCACCCTCCGCAATCCCTGCCCCCATCCCTCACAGACCCCACCCTCCGTCCCTGCCCCCAGTCCTCACAGACCCCACCCCTCCAATCCCTGCCCCCATGGCCTCTCACAGACCCCACCCCCTGCAGCCCCCTTCCCCATCGCCACTCACAGACCCCACCCTCCGTGGCCCCTGCCCCTGCAGCCCCTCACAGACCCCACCCTCCGCATCTGCCCCCGTGACCCCTCCCTCCCAGCTCATACATACCGTGGGGGCTGAGGTCTCCCCGCCCTGGGCTAGCTGCCAGGCAGTGCAAGGAAGCGGTGCGGCCGGGTCCGGCTGTTTGTGCTGTGTACGGAAGCGCTGGGACTGCCTTGGAAGGAGCCCCGGGCAGGCTGCCGATTGGCACTACCGTGTGACATTGCCGTGCTGCTCCGTCTATGCACCTGGGCTTTGCCTCGGGTGCAGGGAGCCTGGAGAGCGGCTTTTCGCTTGTCAGCGGAGCCTGCTGGAAACCGGAGCGATCAGTCCGTCCACCTGGCCCGGCGCCCTGCGTCCGCGTGCAGGACGCCCCCGCTGGGGCCCTCCTGCGACGGCCAGCGACTCAGGCGTCACTCCGCAGCCTCAACAGGCAGGGCTGGCACCCGCCGCAACGACCGCTTCCCCGAGCCCCAGTGATTTCCCTCAGAGGGGTCCCTGGCAAATCCCGGGGGACTGGCACCTTTTGAAATCAGCTGGCTGGTCAGAATTTGGCCCCGGACATCTACTGGTTACGTGAAGTGAATTGTCTCCCTCAGCCTAGCTCTTAGGGACAAGAAACGCTCCCAGCCAGTACACCCCCACCGGCGCCGCTGTGGCAGAGCCGGGAGCAAGCACAGTCTGGCTGTGCCATGAGAAATGAGCGCCACACACTGGTGTGCCCGAGTGGGAGGCTTGCACCGGGCTGTGGAGGACAGAGCGCACACTTCGCTGCTCCTGGCTGTCCGGCCGTGCCTTAGAATCACAGAATCCTAGAGCACTGGAACTGGAAGGGACCTGGAGAGGTCATCAAGTCCGGTCCCTGCCCTCATGGCAGGACCCAGCACCGTCGAGACCATCCCTGACCGGTGTCTGTTCAACCTGCTCTTAAATATCTCCAAAGATGGAGATTCCACAACCTTGCACCAGCCTTGCACCAGCATTGTGAAAAGTGTAGCCAAAGCCACCCGATATCCATGTGTGTGAGGCCCCGGCAGAGGGCAGAGCCCCGTTACAGACTAAGGCATTGAGCCCACAGGAACAGCGACTCCGAACCGCTCTGATGCAAAGTCCTGCCTGGTTACTTGTGCTGCTGTGTGGCACCCACAGCCAGCTGCCTGGAGCGGGAGGCTGAGTGCGGCTGCGGTCAAGCTTGGGAAGGGCGGGCGCATGCTCCCGAGAAGTATGACGTTCCTGTTCTTGGGCACCCAGATCGCAGGCACGGAGGGAAACAGCCAAAGAGAAGGCCCACGAGAAACTTCACGCCTGCAGGAAAGCAGCGCGATTTCCGCTTGCGACGTGCCTCGTGCAGCGAGTGACCCGTGCAAAGCAAAGGCAGGAGAGGCTCTCTTGGCCATGGTAGCATGGAGCAGCTTGCAGAAAGGGGGCCACTGCGCCACGAGGGTCAGCTTTTCCTGTCTTGCTGAGACCTCCACTACTTCTCCTCAAGCCAGGCTCTCTGCTGGGCAGATACTGGATGGAGACAAGGAAAAGGGGAAATGTGACGGCAGGACGCTGGATCGCAATACGCCGATTCCAGCACGCAGCCTATCGCGGGGGCCTGTGCAACCACCCCGCCCGGCCAGCCCCAGAAGGCAGGATGAGCAGCTATTCCACAAGCCACTTAGCCTCGAATCGTCTGGCTGGTAACAGATCTGTGGCGCCGCGTAGACAGATCGGTGGCCTCAGGGCCATAGGGCTCAACTGGCCGTGGGTTCCTTGTGGAGAAAACGGGCTTTCCCCAGGACGGTCTCGTCAGGATCCCTGGATGCTGGGAAAGGCGCCGGCCGTTTGCCCCTTGGCCTCCCCCGTCTCTGCTGAAGGCACCGTGCACGGGGGAAGATTTCACCCTCTGATTTCTCTTCAATTCCACCTCCTCGCAGGGCAGTCTGGGAGCGCCACCCTTCCCGGCCAGGCCCAAGGGTTCAGGGGGCTTCATCTGCTCCATTTCTGCCCCAAAGTCCGTCTTCCTCTGTCCCCATGTCACCAAGGTGGGACACGCCAGAGCGCAGGTCTCCCTGCCGTGGCTCCAGGCCCCTAGCATGGGCCAGACTTTATGAACGGTCAATGTCCCCCATCACGTGGCAGGTGTTGGGACCCTCCAGCCCCGCTGTCTGCTGCTCCAGTGACATTTTAAACCCCGAGGAGCCCACAGTGCCTGACACGCTGCAGACAGGCAGCAAACGCCAGGGACACGGCTGCTTCTCTTCCGGCTCGGGCGGAGCCCAGGCCTTTCCATCTGCCGCTGCTTCTCACACAGCGCAGAGCAGAGGCGTCTGCCGCGGGAAAGGTGCCGGGGGCAGAACGAGAGGCTGGGGGAAGAGGCGCCGTCTTTCACACTCTGCGCTCTGGGCAGCGCCAAGGGCTCTGTGCTGGCTTTGCAGATACAGACCAACACGGCGGCCCCGCGGAGACTTCTCTGGGCAGCGCCAGTGCCGAGTGTAAGCAGGACAAGGCATCACGCAACGGAGCCACCAGGCAGCCGAACTCATGCTTGTTGCGACCACTGGCGGCTCTGGTGTCCGGTCCCAGCATTGAAAGGTGCGGGACTGCCCCTAGTCTGGAGTGACTCGTGAGCGGAGGACCAGCCAGTACCTCAGCAGCAGGGCAGGGTGCGCGGGTTTGCTTGCAGGGGTTCCCGGGTGCTGAAGGAACAGCGATTCCTGAACCGCTTCGCCGGCCCGGCTGCTCGCATTCTCTGCTCACCAACGGCGACGGAAGGGCGGGGTGGGACGGGAGCCAGGTCCCCAGCTCAGATTTGGGGGTGGGTGCGTCCCTAGCACTCTCGGGCCCTGGCAGGAGGGCGAGAGCCTGTTTGGCATTGGCGGCCTGGCCTCCCTCGCGGGACACGGGCAGAGTTTACGCTGACCTGGGTTCACTGAACTCTGAAGAAAAGGGGTTTCAAGCCCTGTGCTGAGCTTACGCATGTTCTCTAGTGGATGAATAAACTCTGTGCGCTAAGAGTATTTCCCAGCGCCTGCGCTCTCCCACGAGCACTGCCCGCGCAACTCCAGGGGGCTGTCGCTCCACCTGCTTCCAACCCGCACTGAACTGAGCCCAGGGGCTGCCCTGGGCTGGGCATCTGCTGAAAGGTGCAGTGCGCTGCTGTCCGCACGGGTGTGATGGGGGCTCGCTCCCCACCAGCAAGGGGGGCGCAGAGAGTGGCGAGCCGGTGCCCCAGAGGAGCCAGCAGGAGGCCCTGCTGAGCCGTGGGTGGTAGGAAGGGGACGCCTGGTGCCCTGACGCCCATGAGTGCGCTCTGGTGTGAGGGAGGCAGGGCTTGCCTCACCTCCTGGTCTCTGGGGGAAGGCAGCGTTCTCTGCACTGAGGCGGAGTCTGCAAAATGCCCTTTGCACAAGGACAGCAGTGGCGTGGCTCGGCCACTCGCTAACCAGGGCGCCCATGCCCGGCTCTGCCGGCGGAGAGCCGACCTGCCAACTGCCCTGTGGGTGGCCCCACACGGCACAGCCGCCATGGTGGGGTCCCGCGCACGGAGCATTTGCAGCACTGGGGCTGCCGAATCCCCAGTGGGAGCAGAAGGAACCAGTGGTTTGTGTAGGTCCTAGATAAACAGGGGCTCCCCAGCCCCCCTGGAGGGAGACGTGGTGGTGCCCATGTGGAGAATGCCCGCGGGCGCTGGTGGGAGTGGCTCCAGGAGCCTGTTACGACAGCGCAGGCCAGGCAGGGCAGGAGCCAAGGGAGCCGTTCCACGGCTGGCGGTGGCCTCCTGCAGCCTGCAGAGCGTGAGCAGCCCGCAGAGATGTTCGGCGGCTCCCTCACGGCACGGGCGGGCGGCTGCCTAAGGCGTCTCTCACACACACACACAATGGGGCCGCACACTCGGCCTCTGCCCTACCTACTCCTTAAGCGGGATGTCTAGCCTGTTGGCCTGGTGCGCTGGTCCACAGCACAGGGCCTCATTTCACTTGTGGGTCAAACTAGAGGCGGAGATTAGGAAAGCATCTCCCAGCCTCCCGCCTCGCCCCGGCCAAAGAGAGGGGGAGAAATGGCCCCCGACGCCGGTTTGAATCCCAGGGTGCACTGAGATTCCAAGGCATGCGTGACCTGGTCTCTGCCCGGGTTCAGGGTCGATGCTGAACGGGGGGTGGGGATGGAGTTCAGCTCTGCCGTGCAAACCTTTGCTGGCAACGGGGATTTGCAGAACTACCCCGGTGGAAACGGACTGGCTTGCCACTTGGGACTGACCTGCAGGCGAGTGCGCACCAGTTCAAACAGCCGCTGCCCACGACAGCCTCACGCTGTTTGCAGGCAACTTTGCAAACAGGAGGCTCAACGGCAATTTCTGGCTAATAAATTATTCCTTGCATGTTATTTCCTAGTGACAGAGCTTGCTCTTCTCCAGGCACCTCCCACAGGCGGAGAGCCCCTCGCAGCCCCCAACGAATTCCTCCGCAGAGAAGTGCTAACCCATGTCACACCGGGGGAACTGAGGCTCAGCCAGGAAGGTCCAGTCATCTCAAGTATTTCACTTCCCAACGTCCTTTGAAATCAGTGCAAGGTAGGAGCCTAAACTCCTCTGTGAGTCTGAGTGTAAGACAAGTGATTTGCCCAGGCTTAGAGAGGCAGTCTGGGGCAGAGCTGGGGCCTGAAACCAAATCACCGGGCTCCTACTTCAGTACCCTAGCCCCAGAGGGTCCCAGCCTGGGGGCTGAGAGCAGGGCTCAGGGGTTTGCAGCTGTGGAAGGGGGCCCTGGCTAGATGGGAGGGGGAGCCGCGGCGTTCCAGCAGGGAAAGAGCTAATCCCCGTCCCCCGTCAGAGAGCGGGGTGAGGAGGCGATGAAGGTCAGTACGAACGCAGGAGCCGCCCCGGTTTCTGCACTGCCGTTCCTCTTTCCCACAAACCTGGGTTCGAGGGGCCTGATCCTGAATCGCTAGTTAAAGCCCAGCTCTCTGGGAGCAGCCCGTGGGAACGTGGCCAGAAGGCGCCGGCGGGTGAGCATTTGGCACTCGCGCTGCAGCAGACCGCAAGTGCAGTGTCACAGCCCAGTTCCATAGAGCTAATTCACCAAGTCCCAGCTCGCAGAGACTCCACGGCTGGTAGGGGGTCGGCAGGGGGAGGAAACCGTGACACGGAGAAGGGAGAGACACGGGGGGGCGGGGGAGCTAAGACAAGCAGCAGAACAAAACATCCCATAAATCATGAGAAGCTGCTGAAATACCAGAACAAATGACCCCAGAGCTTGGCCATTGTTCCTGAGCGACGGCTTAAAGCGCTCCCAGTCGAGACAAAGTGACTGCGGGGCTGTGTCAGCGCCGCGCCCGCCCCGTTCCCGCAGGGCCTGCCCCGCCCAGCACGGCCGTGCCCGCCCCGTTCCCGCAGGGCCTGCCCCGCCCAGCACGGCCGTGCCGGCCCCGTTCCCGCAGGGCCTGCCCCGCCCAGCACGGCCAGTGCCGCCCCGTTCCGCAGGGCCCTGCCCCCGCCCAGCACGGCCAGTGCCCGCCCGTTCGTAGGGCCTGCCCGCCCAGCACGGCCAGTGCCGCCCGTTCCGCAGGGCCTGTCCCGCCCAGCATGGCCAGTGCCCGCCCCGTTCCCGCAGGGCCTGCCCCGCCCAGCACGGCCAGTGCCCGCCCCGTTCCCGCAGGGCCTGTCCCGCCCAGCACGGCCAGTGCCCGCCCCGTTCCCGCAGGGCCTGCCCCGCCCAGCACGGCCAGTGCCGGCCCCGTTCCCGCAGGGCCTGCTCGCCCAGCACGGCCAGTGCCGCCCGTTCCGCAGGGCCTGTCCCGCCAGCACGGCCAGTGCCGCCCGTTCGCAGGGCCTGTCTCGCCAGCACGGCCAGTGCCCGCCCGTTCACGCAGGGCCTGCCCGCCCAGCACGGCCAGTGCTCCGCCCGTTCGCAGGGCCTGCCCGCCAGCATGGCCAGTGCCCGCCCGTTCGCAGGGGCCTGCCCGCCCAGCATGGCCAGTGCCCGCCCGTTCCGCAGGGCCTGCCCCGCCCAGCACGGCCAGTGCCCGCCCCGTTCCCGCAGGGCCTGCCCCGCCCAGCATGGCCAGTGCCCGCCCCGTTCCCGCAGGGCCTGCCCCGCCCAGCACGGCCAGTGCCCGCCCCGTTCCCGCAGGGCCTGCCCCGCCCAGCACGGCCAGTGCCCGCCCCGTTCCCGCAGGGCCTGCCCCGCCCAGCATGGCCAGTGCCCGCCCCGTTCCGCAGGGCCTGCCCGCCCAGCACGGCCAGTGCCGCCCGTTCGCAGGGCCTGCCCGCCCAGCACGGCCAGTGCCGCCCGTTCCGCGGGCCTGCCCCGCCCAGCACGGCCAGTGCCGCCCGTTCCGCCCGCCCAGCACGGCCAGTGCCCGCCTGCTCTCGCAGGGCCTGCCTCGCCAGCATGGCCAGTGCCCGCCTGCTCTCGCAGGGCCTGCCTCGCCAGCATGGCCGCGCCGCCTGCTCCCGCAGGGGCCTGCCCCGCCCAGCACGGCCAGTGCCCGCCTGCAGGGGCCTGCCTCGCCAGCACGGCCAGTGCCCGCCTGCCCCGCAGGGGCCTGCCCCGCCCAGCACGGCCAGTGCTCCGCCTGCCTCGCAGGGGCCTGCCCCGCCCAGCACGGCCAGTGCCCGCCTGCCTCGCAGGGGGCCTGCCCCGCCCAGCACGGCCAGTGCCCGCCTCTGCCTCGCAGGGGCCTGTCCCGCCAGCACGGCCAGTGCCCG
The DNA here is from genome assembly GCA_019425775.1 of Rafetus swinhoei. Lineage (NCBI taxonomy): Eukaryota > Metazoa > Chordata > Testudines > Trionychidae > Rafetus > Rafetus swinhoei. The sequence continues at coordinate 40,305,538 of CM033443.1, read as the reverse complement.
CCTGCCTCGCAGGGGCCTGTCCCGCCCAGCACGGCCAGTGCCCGCCTGCCTCGCAGGGCCTGCCCCCGCCCAGCACGGCCAGTGCCCGCCTGTCCCGCAGGGGCCTGCCCCGCCCAGCACGGCCAGTGCCCGCCTCTGCCTCGCAGGGGCCTGCCTCGCCCAGCATGGCCAGTGCCCGCCTGCCCCGCAGGGCCTGCCCCGCCCAGCACGGCCAGTGCCCGCCTGCTCGCAGGGCCTGCCCCGCCCAGCATGGCCAGTGCCCGCCTGCCTCGCAGGGCCTGCCCCGCCCAGCATGGCCAGTGCCCGCCTGCTCCTGCAGGGCCTGCCCGCCCAGCATGGCCGCGCCGCCCGTTCGCAGGGCCTGCCCCGCCCAGCATGGCCAGTGCCCGCCCCGTTCCTGCAGGGCCTGCCCCGCCCAGCATGGCCGCGCCTGTCCCGTTCCCGCAGGGCCTGCCCCGCCCAGCATGGCCGCGCCGGCCCCGTTCCTGCAGGGCCTGCCCCGCCCAGCATGGCCAGTGCCCGCCTCGTTCCCGCAGGGCCTGCCCCGCCCAGCATGGCCAGTGCCCGCCCCGTTCCTGCAGGGCCTGCCCCGCCCAGCATGGCCGCGCCTGCCCCGTTCCCGCAGGGCCTGCCCCGCCCAGCATGGCCAGTGCCCGCCTCGTTCCTGCAGGGCCTGCCCCGCCCAGCATGGCCGCGCCTGTCCCGTTCCCGCAGGGCCTGCCCCGCCCAGCATGGCCGCGCCCGCCCCGTTCCTGCAGGGCCTGCCCCGCCCAGCACGGCCAGTGCCTGCCCCGTTCCCAAGGGCCTGCCCCGCCCAGCATGGCCAGTGCCCGCCCCGTTCCCAAGGGCCTGCCCCGCCCAGCACGGGCCGCGCCTGTCCCGTTCCCGCAGGGCCTGCCCCGCCCAGCATGGCCAGTGCCCGCCCCGTTCCTAAGGGCCTGCCCTGCCCAGCATGGCCGGCAGCCCTGGGAAGACCTGTGGGGTTGAAGAAGAGGGGCCGAGACTTGCAAAGCCGCCCACAGGGGCTTGCTACCCCGTTCCTGCAACGGGCTGTGGGTGTCTCATCTCTTAGCCGTCTCTGAAAAATCTCCTGTGCCAGGAACACACGCCCTGTCTAACCAAAGCACCCGCGCACGCCCCTGACCCAGCCAGACACCCCCTTCCGCTCTCTACTCTCAACGGTGGGTGTCACCCCCCAGCTGTTTTCCCCTCGCCTTGGCTAAGTCTTCTTGGGAGCTTCAGAATGAAACAGGCCTAAGTCTCGCCTCACGTAACCTCGTGGAAGTCAGGAGGAACGCCCTGAACCCAACGCACTGCACTGGGAAGAGCAGGGAACTGGCCCACAGCCTCTCTTCACAGTGCTGTGTTCGCTGTTTGCAGCCAGGCCTCCGTTACCCTGGGCTGCGAAGGGCAGGGCTGTAGCGACCCGGCTCCTTTCCGGTCTAGTGCTAGCCGAGCTGGCTGGCGAAGGGTTCACGCTCAGGCCAGTAAATAGCCCATTGGCCCGGAGGTTATTCACATGAATTACAATGAAAATAAATCGAGGCAGCTCATTCGCTGTTTGCAGGAGCCATTTTCAATGTTGTTAGTTTGGAAACGGCCAAATAAATCTGCCTCCAGCTCGCCGCGCGGCCAGCCCTCTGCAGCGGCCGAGGGCGGGGGCTGAGCGGGGGCGCTGCTTCGTGCTGCACTCTAGCACGGTGAGAGCACACGGCTCGCTTCCCTGCAGGTGCTCGTGCCTCAGCCCAAGCGGCGAGGGGATCCTTCCAACCCCCGGCATCGCTGCACGGGGACGGTCACAAAACCCTTTCTGCCTCCGAACCAAACCCACAGCGCGGGGCCGAGCGGCTGCTGATCGCACCGTGGACACGCTGCCCTGGGCGCGCCGGGCCAAACCGGCCGTTAGCACGCGGCTCTGCGCGCAGAGGGCACTGCCTGCCTGCGCGGGCCCTACCCACTCTGCCACCTGCAGGGCCGGCCACCCTTGCCAGAGCCGAGTGCTTTGGCTGGCGCTAGCTCTGTGCAGGGGGATGCCCAGGCAGCAGGCCTGCTCAGCCCCTGTGCAGGGCACAAGGGGGAAACCTTCTGGCCTCTGCTCCCAAGCAGGCACAATCCAACCCTGACAAGCATCAGCATCCAGGCTACTTTACTGCCCTCATCCACAAACGGGGTCGAGAGGGTCAGTGATTTGCATGCACAGCCAGGACCTGACCCCAACTCTCCTGCGCGTCTAACCCCTAGACAACACCCTCTCAATGGGGGCCCTCCAACTGCCTGCAGGGGGCTGCCAAGAGGCAGAGAAGAGAGAATTGGAAAACGAGGCCTGTACAGCATTTGTCCTGAAATCACCTGGAATGAGCTATTCTCAGGGTCCATTACACTGAGGCCGCCTAATGCGAAAAACACGAGAAAGCAGTGGGGAGAAGAGGGAGGAACATAAAGGGATGGGAACCCGAGCAGGAGAGAAGCGACCTGCGGTAACGGGGTAACGGGGGAAGGGCAGGCGGAGGGGAGAGAAGCCAGGTTCAAGAACGAGACAAGACATAATGGAACAGAAGAGAGCGAGTCGAAAGACGAGCCAAGTCAAGAGGAACTGAAAGATGCAAGCATGGAGCACGGTAAGAAGAAGAATCGGGGCCAGAGGCTCTAGAATGAAGGGGTTAAGACGATCTATGGCCCCGGGAGAAAAGCGCTGTTTGCAGGAGGGCTCTGCTAGGTTTTTAATCTGAGCTACATCTAGACTACAACGGTAAGTCGGAAGAAGATACACAAGCTGCACACGGCAATTTGCATATCTTTTCCCGCTTTGCTGTCGAAAGAGGCTTTTCCGAAATTTGGTGTGTCTACACCGTGCCAAATTTCGGAACAACCGGCTCTTTCGACTCAGCCCTTCTGCTCGTAGAACGAGGTTTACAGGGATGGCAAAAGAGTGCGTCCGTTTTTCCCAACATTTTTGCGTTCCTTGGACGCAGCATTGCTTTTCCAGGGTACCTCCGGTATTGCAGAAAAGTGCTGCAGTCTAGACGTAGCCTTAGAAACATCAGGGATGTCAAATCTGTCCCCTCCGGCTTTGCTGGAGGACTCACTGCACATGTCAGCGGCGGAATGTTTACTTTCTCAGTCCTTGCTGGAGAAGGTGCTGGATCTTTAACAAAGACAGCGTCCCTCCCATGTGTTGTTTGCTCACTGGACTTAAACGGGCATTACAGATAGGCAGAACTCAGCTTTCCCTCTCTTGGAACCGGCGATGCCACAACCCTGCAATTTCTGCAGCTGCCCGTCCAATCTTTCAGCACACCAGACCTACATTGCCAACACCAGAAAGCAGCAGGGGAAGAATCGTTTTAAAATAGGCCTGCTGTGCGAACCCTAGAGAAGCCACTACATGGATGTCCCCCCTTTGCATGACCTCTCCCGTCACACTGCCCCCACCCAGCCTGGCCACTGCCCCATTGGCTAGTTGGATCTGCCTGGGGCAAGATCCCAGGCGAGAAGCCCAGCGCTCTGAGGCAGGATGGCATATTCATAGGGCCCAAACAGAAGGGACTTTGTGGGACCAGCTTGAAAAAAAAGCCTACAAAAGTCTAATAACGAAGCACTTATTTTAGTAAATAGCAGATGAATGAAATAAGTGTTTTCTCAACACTCCACTTCCCCCTTCCCCACGTGTCTCAGCAAGCGGAACAGAGCAGGCGTCGTGTTGTTACAGCTAAATGCAGGAGCAAAAAACTCGTTTTGCTTGCTTTTGAGAGTACACAAATACGTGCTGCCCACATAAAGCGCACACTGTGCCCGGAGACCAACTCGGAATATCACTGTTCCGCATCTCCCGGGCACGGGGCAGGGACGGCAAGGCAGCTGGATGCTAGACCCTCCTCAGACAGCGCCTGCCTGTGCAATCTCGGGGGCTGATCACCACGGGGCGGGTGTGTTTAGGTGCCGAGGGGCATTTTCCAAAGCAGTTGGGTGCCTGGCCCCTGTTGAAACCACTGCCTTTTAGAAGGCGACCTTCCTCCGACGGCTCAGCCCTCAGTGCCTACTCTTTCGGGTGCTCAGTTTGTGACATTTGGGGCCTGATTTTCAGAGGAGCTACATAACCGTCGCTCCTATTGTGAGTCTTCAGTAACTCTGAAAAGCAGGCCCTAAGCGGGCTCTTCAAAACAGTGCGTCTCAAGATTGAAAAATGCAGCCTCACAGTGCCTCATTTTCCAGCTACAGAGAATGAGGAGGACAAGACACCCCACGCGGACGGAGAGCTGTGAGAAGCAACAATGCACTGGATCTGCATAGGGCCCGACCAAATTCACAGGCCTTTTGGATCACTCTCATGCTCGTAGGATTTGTAAAATCATACATTTCACGATGCCAGCAGCTTACATTTAAAATGTCAGGGCTTTGTCATTGACGGGGGCCTAACCAAAAACCAAGTTGTGGGAGGGAGTCGCAAGGTTACTGCAGGGGGGTTGCAGGGCTGCTACCCTTATTTCAGGGCTGCTGCTGGCGACATTGATCCTTTTAGAGCTGGGCCGCTGCAGACTGCTGGCTGCTGGCCCGGAGCCCAGCTCTGAAGGCGGAGCCACTGCCATCAGCAGCCCAGAAATAAGGCTGGCATGGAATTGCCACCCTTACATCTGCGCTGCTGCCGGTGGGACGCTGCCTTCAGAGCTAGGTGCCTGGCCACTAGCCATTGTTCTCTGGCCAGCCAGCTCTGAAGGCAGCCCAAAAGTAAGGGTGGCAACAGCATGGCCCCATAAAATAGCCTCACAACTCTCTTTGGATCAGAACCCCCAATTTGAGACACACATCTCCCCGTGAAGTCTGTGTAGCGCAGGGTAAAAGTCACAAAAGACCACACGTCACTGGAGATGGGGCAGCGTTTCTGCCCAGCCTGCAAAGAGTTGAAAATCACTATGGCTTTGTCTAACTGGCAACCGAATGACAAACCTGTCGTCAATCAGAGGTGTTAAAATGAGCCCCCCACAAAAGAGAAAAGTCTGGCCCACCACGCGTGCTGGTGTCAGCAGTACTTGGGCGGCAGCAATGCTCTTCTGCACACAAAGCCAGCGCGGCTCTGGGGGTTGGAAATATTTGGCTGGCAAAAGAGCTGACAAATAGTGAATCCACTGCCCGGCTTTGGCTCTGTCTACACTGGGATGTTTGGCGGCAAAAGTGCTGTCACGTCCCTCCTTTGATTATAAAGTGTCTTTTCTACACTCGGACTCTGGGCTCGCTCGGGGAAGCATTGTCTCTGGGGCGTGATTTTCCAGGTCCCTGGGTGGGGGCTCGAGCTGGTTCTACATTGGATGGATGGAGAGGAGCCCTAAATATCTGCTGCTGGCTCCCCCTGGCAGAAGGGTTACACGTGTTTGAAAGTAAATTAGATTCTTGTACCGGAATAATATGCTGGCTGCAGCTCCCGGATGTCTTACTGAACCAGAACAGCAGCGGACGGGTTAGGGGAAGATCCAACCGATGCCCTACACATCCATTACCATGGTTAGGGGCTCGGTTATGGCACTGACTGGTACGACAGATTGCTCCCCGAGACGTGGGGTGCTTTTACAGTTACATTGGCTTGGCATAATTCCAGTGTTTTGTTACAATTTCGACGGATAATATCGATGTTCGTATTAAGCATTTTTCTATTGTTTGCAATTGAAATTTTTACAATTACACAAAATTACGGGGTTTAATTATTTTCTTCTATTTTTATTGATTTAATTCTTCATGGTTGTAAGAATGAACAGGGAGGTGGATCAGACAATTATTTACTGACAGTAGATGTTGAGATTCAAAAAATGAAAAGGCTTTATAACCATTAATCCATAAATTGTCGGCATCGTGTCAAACCACATAGAGTAAATGTCCTTAACTCAAACTCTGGCTGCCCTCAAGCGGCATGTTCTTTACTTGGGCTCTGTGCGTTTCACTTGGCGATAGATATGCTTTTTGTCAATTTGTGCATGTGGGGAAATCGATATTTGCTGACATTTATCAATAAAAATCTCACCTTTCCCAGCTTATGCGTAGGGCAATGCCCAGGGCCTTTGAGGGCTGCCCCTTGGCTAGAAAGGCCAGAATACGTTGTGGTAGGAATGAAGGCTGAATGCTGGGCTGTCTTTCTTTTCACACTTGACTACTGAATACTAGAGCTAGGTGAATTTTTTTACCCAAAATATTTTTTCAGAGAAACCCCAGCTTCATCAATACTGGAATGGTTCATAGATTCTTGCCAGTTTCGATTCAGTCGAAACCCAAAAGCACCCTAGCACTTTGAAAAAAAATCTTAATTTTCTTTCAGCATTTTTCCAAACGAAATGTAAATTTTTGGTTCAAAATTACTTCTTTTTTTTTTTGGAAACTTCCTTTACTTTGATTAAAAATACAAACAAAACCATTTTAAAATGGGCAAAATTGACACAAGCAGTTTTGTTCACCCCAGAACAATTTTCTGATGTTTGGCTTTTCCAAATATTTTCATTTTGGAGTTGCCCCAAAACATTTCTTTCCCCCACCCCAGTGAAGCCCCGTTATTCACGCTGCTTGATGGAACACTTGTGAGCCTGGGCCTTGCAAAGGAAGGGGAAGAAGCAAAGTGCCCAGCTGTGATGCCGAAGACGGGTGTTTTGGGAAGGCACAGTATCTCAAGGTACATCTTGACTACAGAGTTTTTCTGGGATATCAGAGGTATCCCGGAAAAACTCTGCCACATCCAAGGAACAGGTCCGCTCTTCCGAATTTTTTTTCGAAAGAGCAGATGCATTTTTTCAGCATCCCTGTAAACCTCGTTTTACGAGGAAGAAGGGATGTTCTGAAAAAGGGTTTTTTCCCGCCATTTGGCACAGTGTAGACGGAAAAGCCAAATGTCGGAAAAGCCTCTTCTGAAAGAAGAAGCGGAAAATGATATGCACGTTGCAGTTCGCAATTTGCGTATCTTTTTCTGGAAGAACTATCTAGTCTAGACACAGCCTCAGTGTAGAGGCCTGGGAGAAGAGCACAAAGGGGCCCAGCTGTGATGCCCAAGACGGGTGTGTTGGGAAGCCATTAGCTACCCCTTCACAAATGGAGTCAGTGCCCTCCTACCGTAGCACAGCCTGATTCCAGCAGCTCTCGCCGACTGCCTCTGCCCCTTGCTTGGGCAGTGCTGGGAGTCAGACTATGCCCATCTCTCTGGGCGCATGCTGGGGGTGGACAGGGCGGAAGGTGGGAGCCGCGGGTGTTGCAAGCTGTTGGCTACAAACATGAATGGAGGAAGGTTCTCCAGCCATCAGAACCCCACAGGCGGGGACATTAGAGACATTCTCGTTTTGGTCTCCCCGCGCTCTCCAAGAGGCTGCGCTTGGCCAGTTCTACCGGGGGTGAGTGGAGCCCACTGAGGATTTGCGCCAGGCTGCCTCACAAGCCCCTGGGAAATGTAATCGTCTGGTTCTCGCGACACAAGGCGCTCTGCACCCAAACGGGAGACACCCGCCGGCACCGGGTGCCAAAGTGGAACGACCCTCCAGAGCTCAAATGGAACCATGGTCAGATGCGGCTGGTGAACGGGCCCGCAAAGGGGGCGGCGGGAATTGGGCTTGGCCTCTTTCCTTCGCCAGGAGAGCCAGAGAGGGGCTGACTGGGGCTTTGGGTTGTATTTGAAATCCAGGCCTGGCCTCCTTTGGTAGATGCCAGGTGGCGGAAGGGACCCTGGGTCGGTGAGCTCCGAGAGCGAGGAGAGCGGCAGCTGAGCGCTTGCACAGCAAAGGGGCTTTAGTCTGGTTGTTTGAAACTCGGTGGATTTTGTTAATGATTATTTATAGCAGTGACGGCCGCCTGTTGGAAGGGGTGGCCCCGCTCCTTCCCGTAAGGCGTTACAGCTGGCAGTGATGGCCCACAGATCTCCAGCCAAAGCAGGGGCAAAACAGACTTGCTAAGGGTTTGTTTCACGTTCTAATGGCCGGGGGAACACCCAAGGCACAGTCCCCTTTGGAGCAAGCCCTTCCACAATGCGCAGAGGACGGGGCGATGCGCTGGCCCCCAGATCAACTCACCAGGACACACGAACCGGGGACAAATCCTTGCCACCTCCAAGAGGGGCCGCAGTCTCAGAATAAAGCGGGAGCCCTGCACGCGAGGCTCGGGGGCGCCCCTTTGTACTGCCACAGCGTGTCCCCCACAGACCCCAGAGCACCGACTCACAACCCCCCCCGTTGCAGAGGGCGAAACGAGACCCTGTGAAGCGAAGTCACTTACCTAGTGCGAGCCCACGGCAGAGCTAGGAGCAGGTCCCAAGCGTCCTGACACCCTGCACCGTGCTCTAACCACCAGGCAACCCTGCCCCCTAACACTGCAGCCTGCTCCCGTTTATATACCTCGGTGGGAGGCTGGCTGACAAGGTGCCAGTGGCGCTGATCCCTGGACAGCTGGTGCGGGGGGCTGCCTGTGGAATGAAGGGGTGGAAGCCGTGGGCACAGAGCCCCACGTGGCTTCAGCTTCCTGCTCTGCCCCTCCAGCGCTCGCCACGGCGGGCGTCCAACGCCGCGGTGTCTGGAGGCGGCCTGGCTCCCTGCTCCCTAGCCACGGCCCGAGGGCTCCACGGCGGCGCCTGAGCCCTGGAGGCGCTGACGCCGGGCAGGAAGCGTGGCTGCTCGCTCCCAGCCAAGCGCTGTCCGAACCAAACCTTGTGCTGAAGCGGCGGCCGGCACCCTCCTCTGCCTGCCCCGCTGCTCCCCAGAGAGCCACGGCCCGGCAGGAGCTCAGCGCCGACTCGACCCGCAAACCTCTGCAGGCGGCTCGCCCCACGGGGCAGGGAGCCGCCCTCCTGTGGGCCCTTGTGGCCCCTCCCGGCAGCTGCTGAGTTCTCTGCCTAACCCCTCAGTCAACCACTGCCCCAACCACAGGGGCCTGTGGGGCAGGTTCTGCCCCACACACCACAGGGGCCTGTTGGGGGGTGTCTCTCTGCCCCACACACCACAGGGGCCTGTTGGGGGGGTGTCTCTGCCCCACACACCACAGGGGCCTGTTGGGGGTGTCTCTGCCCCACACACCACAGGGGCCTGTTGGGGGGTGTCTCTCTGCCCCACACACCACAGGGGCCTGTTGGGGGGGTGTCTCTGCCCCACACACCACAGGGGCCTGTTGGGGGTGTCTCTGCCCCACACACCACAGGGGCCTGTTGGGGGGGTGTCTCTCTGCCCCACACACCACAGGGGCCTGTTGGGGGGGTGTCTCTCTGCCCCACACACCACAGGGGCCTGTTGGGGGGGTGTCTCTGCCTGACGGGCTGGGGAGAGCCTGGGGGCCTGCAACACCTCCCCCGCTGGGACTGGGCAGGTCCCTTCTGCCTCACGCTGGGCAGGGTGCATCGGGGAGGGGCCCCTCTGTCTCACCCGCTGGAAGGGGCTAGTCAGGTGCCCCCTGCCTCCCACCCCTGGGCAGTGTCTGAGACCCCACAGAGCAGCTCCTGCGAGGGGCGCCCAGACCCGTGTGGCCAGCGTGCCCCCCGGCTGGGGTGCAAAGGGGCAGCCCCACCCCTCTTTCTGTGCACCCCCGACACCAGCAGACAGCAGCGGCTGCGAGGGTCTCAGCCCACCCCAAAGTGCCCCCGCCCTGCAGGGGTCCCGGCGGGCAGGGAGGGGCCCGAAGCGCCCGGCCTGCAGCTCTTACCAGTCAATGCTCAGAGACCGGGGCCGGGAGGCGGGCTGCTCGGCCGAGGCATGCCCAGCTTTCCTCCTCTTCTCCTGCTTCTGCTTCACCGACAAGCGGTGGGCAAACCTGGAGAGGCCGCCCTCCGACCTGGGGGGAAAGGAGAGGGGTCAGCGCCCCGCAGCACCTCGGGCCAGGGCGCGGGGCGAGGAGGGGCAGGGGGAGCCGCACAAATGCTCTCGCTTGGCCCTGCCCAGCCCTGCGGGCGCCAGTGGCGAGCCGGGGTCCTCCCTGACACAGAGCCAGAGCTCGCCGCCAGCCCGGACGCGGCGGGGGCAGGACCGTGTCCCCGAGCCCCTCTGCCGCACACTGTGCCTAGCTCGGCCGGGCGAGTGAGAGGCTCCCGCCGCCCAGCAGCTGAGAACCCTCCTTGCCACAGCGAATCCGCCTGGCGGGCGGCACGAGAGCCAGCGCACCCGCCGCTGCCGCCCCTGCAGGGAGGGACTGCGGTCCGGGGGGTCCCGGGACGGCAAAGGGGCGGAGCCCGTCTCACTGCTCGGCAGCATGGTCAGTGCCAGCCGGGGGCTCAGCAACAGCCACAGGGAGAAGGGCGGGCGGGAAAGGCGCCCCGCAGCCACACCGCCACCGTGAGAAAGCCCAGGGCGCCTGCACGCCCAGCCCGGGGCCGGCGCACCTCCCGCTCTCCCGCGGGGCCGGCCCACCTCCCGCTCTCCCAGGGGGCCGGCCCACCTCCCGCTCTCCTGGCGCACCTCCCGCTCTCCCGCGGGGCCGGCCCACCTCCCGCTCTCCCGGCGCACCTCCCGCTCTCCCGCGGGGCCGGCCCACCTCCCGCTCTCCCGGCGCACCTCCCGCTCTCCCGCGGGGCCGGCCCACCTCCCGCTCTCCCGGCGCACCTCCCGCTCTCCGTGGGGCCGGCCCACCTCCCGCTCTCCCGGCGCACCTCCCGCTCTCCTGTGGGGCCGGCCCACCTCCCGCTCCCAGGGGCCGGCCCACCTCCCGCTCTCCCGGCGCACCTCCCGCTCCCGCTGGGCCGGCCCACCTCCCGCTCTCCCGGCGCACCTCCCGCTCTCCCGCGGGGCCGGCCCACCTCCCGCTCTCCCGGCGCACCTCCCGCTCTCCCGTGGGGCCGGCCCACCTCCCGCTCTCCCGGCGCACCTCCCGCTCTCCTGTGGGGCCGGCCCACCTCCCGCTCTCCCAGGGGGCCGGCCCACCTCCCGCTCTCCCGTGGGGCCGGCGCACCTCCCGCTCTCCCAGGGGGCCGGCGCACCTCCCTCTCTCCCGCGGGGCCGGCCCACCTCCCGCTCTCCCGGCGCACCTCCCGCTCTCCCGTGGGGCCGGCGCACCTCCCGCTCTCCCGTGGGGCCGGCCCACCTCCCGCTCTCCCGGCGCACCTCCCGCTCTCCCGTGGGGCCGGCGCACCTCCCGCTCTCCCGTGGGGCCGGCGCACCTCCCGCTCTCCCGTGGGGCCGGCCCACCTCCCGCTCTCCCGTGGGGCCGGCGCACCTCCCGCTCTCCCGTGGGGCCGGCCCACCTCCCGCTCTCCCGTGGGGCCGGCCCACCTCCCGCTCTCCCGTGGGGCCGGCCCACCTCCCGCTCTCCCGTGGGGCCGGCCCACCTCCCGCTCTCCCGGCGCACCTCCCGCTCTCCTGTGGGGCCGGCCCACCTCCCGCTCTCCCAGGGGCCGGCCCACCTCCCGCTCTCCGTGGGGCCGGGCGCACCTCCCGCTCTCCCAGGGGCCGGGCGCACCTCCTCTCCCGCGGGGCCGGCCCACCTCCCGCTCTCCCGGCGCACCTCCCGCTCTCCCGTGGGGCCGGCGCACCTCCCGCTCTCCCGTGGGGCCGGCCCACCTCCCGCTCTCCCGTGGGGCCGGCGCACCTCCCGCTCTCCCAGGGGGCCGGCGCACCTCCCGCTCTCCCGCGGGGCCGGCGCACCTCCCGCTCTCCCGCGGGGCCGGCGCACCTCCCGCTCTCCCAGGGGGCCGGCCCACCTCCCACTCTCCCAGAAGGCCAGCGCACCTCCCGCTCTCCCGCGGGGCCAGCCCACCTCCTGCTCTCCCGCGGGGCCGGCCCACCTCCCGCTCTCCCAGAAGGCCAGCGCACCTCCCGCTCTCCCGCAGGGCCGGCGCACAGGCCCGCTCTCCCACAGGGCCAGCGAGGAAACAGCAGAGCTCAGGGGTGGGGCTGTGAACATTGACCGGGTTCCTGTCCCACAGGGCTGCAGCCACCAACGATTTTAGAGAACAGCACCTCCGAGGATCCATCCCCAAAACGTGCCTGTGGCCCTTCAGCTACAGCACAGACCCCAGCAACACCCCTGTGGTTCCCCAGCCAAATTACAGCCCTCAGAGCCCCTCGGCAACAAGACACCCTGCATCCCCTCGCCTGCTACAGCCCCCGGTGTCCCCCGGCAACGAGACACCCTGCATCCCCTCGCCTGTTACAGCCCCCGGGATCCCCCGGCAACAAGACACCCTGCATCCCCTCGCCTGCTACAGCCCCCGGGATCCCCCGGCAACAAGACACCCTGCATCCCCTTGCCTGTTACAGCCCCCAGGGCCCCCCGGCAATGTGACACCCTGCATCCCCTCACCTGCTACAGCCCCCAGGGCCCCCGGCAATGTGACACCCTGCATCCCCTCGCCTGTTACAGCCCCTGGGATCCTCCGGCAATGAGACACCCTGCATCCCCTCGCCTGCTACAGCCCCCAGGGCCCCCAGCAATGTGACACCCTGCATCCCCTCGCCTGTTACAGCCCCCGGGATCCTCCGGCAATGAGACACCCTGCATCCCCTTGCCTGCTACAGTCCCCAGAGCCCCCGGCAATGTGACACCCTGCATCCCCTCGCCTGTTACAGCCCCTGGGGCCCCCTGGCAACGAGACACCCTGCATCCCCTCGCCTGCTACAGCCCCCGGGATCACCCGGGACTATGTCCCCTCCACTCCAGTACAGCTGCCAGGATCCTTGGCCCTGCTTGCTAAAGGCGCCTAGGCAGGGGAAGCAGGAAGCCAGGGGGGTAGACCCTGCATCACTTGGTGAATCTCGGCTCTCACTGGGGAGCGTCCCAGAGGGGTCCAAGTCCCCCTGAGGTGCTGGTGGCCACTGCCAGTCTGAGCTCTGGCCGCTCTTTTCCTCTCTGTGCTGTTTTAAATCCCCGTCTCTCCCCAAGCGCGTCCCCAGCCCCGGCAGCCGCAGCCACAGCCTCTGCTGCTGACTCAGGCATGGGGATTTGCCCTGCAGAGGACGGGAGCGGCAGGCTAGCTCGGCGTGCATGTTGTGAACACTCTTTGCGAGCACTCCCAGCTGGAGGCCGGACAGCAGGGTGAGGGCCTGGGGAGGTGGAGCTCAGGGGACAATCCGCTGCGAGAACCTTTATTACTGGCAGCCACTGACGGCCACAAGCCGGAAGAGACCCCGGCTGCCTCACAGCCCACGTTAAGCTTGCAGGGCCGACGATTCCGAGCACCCGGCCAAAGCCGCCACCCTCCTGGGCAACTGGGCTCTAAGCAGCAGCATTTGTCATTCACCCCCTCCGTGCACTGGGGCCACTAGCAGTATGGGCGGAGAGCAGCGCCTGCTGGCTCGGCCTGCCTCAGCGAAAACCCCCCCACTGACCAGCACCGCGGCACAGCCCGGCAAGGAAAGGCTACTCGGGGGTGCAGAGAGACGCCTGAGCTGACGGCAGAACACGTGTCGCTTGACTCCCCGGCCAGCACCCAATCTGCCAGGCCACCAGCTTCCTCGAACCGTAAAGACCCCCACGGCCATGGCGTGCGACGTCCCGCATGCCTCTCGCTCTCCGCAGTTCCCTCTCTGCGCTGCGTGGGGAGAAAGCCGGGCAGGCGCTCAGTCTGGGTGCACAGGTGTCATCCACTATGGACGGAGTCCCTGGCCATGTGACACAGCTGACTGACAGCTGTCCGCACGAACTCCAGCCTGTCCATGTGTGCGCGGTGCAGCTGTAGCCACATTGGGCCCCGGATAGTGGAGAGGCAGGGTGGGTGGGGACCACTCTGCTTGGGCCCCACAGAGCTCTGCCTCAGGGCTGGGACAGGTCCTGCCGGCAGTGCAGCGCCTTGCGTTTTGCTCTGGCACTCTGCGGCCCTGCCTGGCCCTGAGCCAGAGCGCTGGGTGTCTGCAAAGCTCTTCTCCTCCCCGGCACACGTTGATCCAATAAAAGATACCCCGCCCCATGCTTTTCTAACCTGCGCAATGCCACCTGCACCGGCGCGCGTGTCTGGTTGTTGTCAGTTAATACACTTCGCCACGGACTTAAACCAACCCAAGAACCCCGAAAGCTCGCTCAGAGTGGTGAGCTCGCTGCCTCTCTCCTGCAGTACAAGCACGGAACAGACTCTGGATTACTCGCCTTCTCCCCAGATAGATGTGAAACACAGACATCTTCACTGCATTAACACTAGCCATTGATTTATTTTTCAGCTTACAAATTGCTGTTGCTTGGGACAGGCTGGGGATGGCTTTTTTGGAAGGGGAAGACGTCTCTGTAAACCTCACCACTGGGAAAGAGACATCAGACCTTCTGGGGTCGTTCTTTACATTGTACTGCTTTGATGACAGGGACGGGAGTTTGTCTTGTAAAAAATAACGTTTTTTCTCAACATTGAAGAAAACGCGGGGGGACCTTCCCCTGTATTTGTCTAGAATGGTAAAAGACAAATCCCAACAAATCATTGTTTCATAGCAAAAATTAAATCAGAATAAACATTTATAAATATATTTGATATATAGTCTGGATAAACTTTGTATTTCCCGAACAAAATAAATCATAGAATCACAGAACACTAGAACTGGAAAGGACCTCGAGAGATGAAGTCCAGTCCCCTGCCCTCACAGCAGGACCAGAACCATCTAGGCCATCCCTGATAGATGTCTATCCAACCTGCTCTTAAATATCTCCAGTGATGGAGGTTCCACAACCCCCCAACGCAACTTATTCCAGTGTTTCACCACCCTGACAGGCAGGAAATTTTTCCTAATGTCCAACCTAAACCTTCCTTGCTGCAGTTTAAGCCCATTGCTTCTTGTCCTGTCATCAGAGACCACGGAGAACAATTTCCCCCCCTTCCTCCCTGTGACACCCGTTTAGATACTTGAAAACCACTATCATGTCCCCTCTCAGTCTTCTCCTTTCCAAACTAAACAAGCCATATTCCTTCAGTCTTCCCTCCTAGCTCATGTTCTCTAGACCTTTCATCATTTTTGTTGCTCTTCTCTGGACCTTCTCCAATTTCTCCACATCTTTCTTGAAATGCGGTGCCCAGAACTGGACACAACACTCCAACTGAGGCCTAATCAATGCAGAGCAGAGCGGAAGAATGACTTCTCGTGTCTTGCTCACAGCACACCTGTTAATGCAGCACAGAATCATGTTGCTTTTTTGGCAACAGCATCACACTGTTGACTCCTATTTAGCTTGTGGTCCACTGTGACCCCTAGATCCCTTTCTACAGTACTCCTTCCTAGACAGCCACTTCCCATTCTGTGTGTGTGAAACGGATTGTTCCTTCCTAAGTGGAGCACTTTGCATTTGTCCTTATTAAACTTCATCCTATTTACCTCAGACCGTTTCTCCAGTTTGTCTAGATCAGTTTGAATTATGACCCTCTCCTCCAAAGCACTTGCAACCCCTCCCAGCTTGGTATGATCCGCAAACTTAATAAGCGGAACCCCACTTGTTATGCCCTTCAGGCATGACTGTGAACCATTAATAACTACGCTCTGAGAACGGTTATCCATAGAGTCGTGCACCCACCTTAGAGTAGCCCCTTCTAGGTTATATTTCCTTAGTTTATTGATAAGAATGTTGTGTGAGACCGTATCAAATGCCTTACTAACGTCTTGGGTTACCACGTCCACTGCATCTCCCTTAGCCACAAGGCTCGTTATCCTATCAAAGAAAGCTATCGGATTGGTTTGACGTGATTTTTCTTTACCAAATCAAACGGTTTTTTTCATTTCGTCAATATGAAAGGAAGGATCATTTTCCTTATCTGCGGTGTAAAAACAACTATCTATCCTCTCTCGTTTTCCTGTGAGAACATAAACCTTCCGTGTTCAGATTTTCAATGTCCTTTCTGGGAAAATAATGAAACCATATTTTCTGGCGTGGGGCCTCTCACACTTGACCCAGCTCAGGGCCTCAGAATGTCAGAAGCTGGCCCGCAAGCCCGCCTTGCAGACAGGGACCTGCGGCCCAGGGCAGACACAAGCGGCTAGAAGTGAAAGCGGGGCAGGTAACGGGAGTAGGAAAGACGCTCAAGCGATTAACAGGGAGCTGATTAACCACTGGAACTAACTGCCAAGGGAAATAGTCACTTTTCCATCTCCTGAAGTCCAGGAAGATCCACATTAGCTAGTAGGCTCAATACGGGGGAGTCCCATGTCCTGGCAGGGGGCTTACAAATGGAGGAATCTATTGACTGTCTTGCCGATGGTCACACAGGAAGGCCGCGCCTGAGGCAGCCAGGACGAGAATCGCGGTCTCTTGCGATCCAGTGCAGAGCTCTACCCACTAGTCCCTCTTTCCTGTGCCACCGCTGTCCCCCCCCCGCAGGCTGATGCCCCTTCCCAGCTCAGCATCGTCAGCCAATTCCAGCAGCAGAACCATCCCCAGGGCTGTGCCAGGGAAGGGTAGCGAAGCCTCAGCTCTGAGCGGGCGGCTGCAGGCCTGCGGGGGCCTCTCCCACGGCTCCGTAGCCCAAACGCCGGCTTTGCGAATGGTGCCTGCCACGCCGGGCAGGGTCCCAGCACCGACAGGCACAGCCCCAGGCAGCAAGCCACAAGCAGACTGGCTTCCACCCTAAGCGTTTCCAAGGCTGGGCCCTTGCGTGTCGTGCCGTGGGGCGAGCGTGCCCACCCGGCCCGCAGGCTGGCTTGCTCCCCCCTTCACAAGAAGGCCGACTAGATGATCACGGCGGTCCCTTCTGGCCTTGGGACCCATGCGCTCTAACAGCTGCGGGTGCGAGGTCGCAGGATTACCAACTGCCCAACCACACAACTCAACACCCCTGCCCTGCTGCCCCCAGGCTCCGCCCCTTCTCCAAGTCCCCGCCCCCTCACCCGCTTTCCCCACCTCATTCATTTTCACCCGGCGGGGGCAGGCGATATGGGCTCTGACTGGGGGGGTGCAGGCTCCAGATGGGGCAGAAATGGGGGGTGCAGGAGAGGGCTCCAGGCTGGGGCAGGGGCTTAGGGATGGGGGGGTTCAGGGTGCAGGAGAGGGCTCCAGGCTGGGGCAGGGGTTAGGGATGGGGGTACAGGAGGGGCTCCAGGCTGGGGCAGGGGTTAGGGGTGGGGTACAGGAGGGGGCTCCAGGCTGGGGCAGGGGCTTAGGGATGGGGTTCAGGGTGCAGGAGAGGGCTCCAGGCTGGGGCAGGGGTTAGGGATGGGGGTACAGGAGGGGGCTCCAGGCTGGGGCAGGGGGTTAGGTTGCTGGGGGTGATGGCTCCAGCTGGGGGTGTGGGCTCTGGGGTGGAGCAGGGGATTGGGGTGCAGGGGGGTTTCTCGGTGAAGAGTCCCAGTTACATTTACCACGGCTCCCGGGAAACAGTAGCCAGGTCCCTGTGGCCCTTCGGCAGGGGGCAGCCAGGGATTGGGAGGCTCCATGCGCTGCCCTTGCACCCGTAGGTGCTGCTCCCCACAGCTCCCATTGGCTGCGGTTCTTGGCCAATGGGAGCTGCAGGGCTGGCACGAGGGGCAGGACCAGCGCGTGGCGTGCCAGAGTCCCTTGCCACTCCAGCAGCTAGGGCCATAGGGACTTGGTGGCTGCCTCTGGGAGCCCCGCGGAGCCAGGGCAGTAATGGAGCTTCCTTAGCCCTGGGCTCCCGCTGTGCCACCAACCAGACTTTCAGCGGCCTGGTTGCAGGGCCGGCCAAAGGCACCGGGGTCTCTTCAACCAGGCGTTCTGGTCAAAACCCAGATGCCTGGCACCCCAACGCACAGGCCCTGCTGCCTGCCCAGCTCCACTGCAGCGCCTGTAAACGCCTCGGCAGCCTG
Source organism: Rafetus swinhoei (assembly GCA_019425775.1). NCBI lineage: Eukaryota > Metazoa > Chordata > Testudines > Trionychidae > Rafetus > Rafetus swinhoei. The sequence goes on along the minus strand of CM033443.1, from coordinate 40,287,878 downwards.
GGCATAGGCGCTGCGTGTGAAGATCCTGCAGCTCGGGCACTCGTAGCCAGTCCCAACCTCCCCAGCACGCAGCTGGGCACCCGCCTCAGGAGGAGGTGCACGAGCGCCGGGCCAGCGGCTGAACAGGGCCGGCCTAGGCCCGCGCGCAAGGCGGTGAAAGGGAGGCTTTCGGGCATGTTTCAGAGTGGACCTGAACCCCTGGGCAAAGCTCCAAGGAGCTGGAGAGCCACTGCCAGGCTGCGACAGAGCCATCGCCGAGCGATATCTGGACAACTGAGGCAGGCGCTAGGGTAACTTACCTACCGGCAGGAGATAACGGCGCCACGAAACCCATTGCTGAGGCTGCTGTGGTCGTGCTGGATGCTGCCCTGTCGAGCACACAGCAGCCCCGATGGGGCCTAGCTAAATTGAATCCCAGCCCAGCGAAAGGGGACATCCGCAAGCCTCCCCGCCCCCCCCCCGCCCCGGCTGGCTGTCACCTTTCCCGGTGGCTGCTACTGAACGCCAGCGGAAGCCTAAGGAGCCACCCAGCAGCTGGGCCAGAGAGGTTCGGCGTTCCCAGAGCTCCTGCCTTCAGCTCTGCAGCTCCGCAGGGTGGGGTCATTCCTCCTGGCCCCCATGCACCCAACGGAGCACTCAGAGGAAACCAACAGGCGGAGGGTGGACTGCAGGGGGAAGACCCCTCGCCTAGCCAGCGGACAGGCCGCTCAGCGACTGTGCTGCACAGTCAGCCACCCCTCCAGGACTCACTCTCTGCCAGCCGGATTACACCCGCTCACCACCCCGCCTCGGCCTTTCCATCACACCAGTTCAGCCTGGCTACAAAGACCTCTCAGCCCCGCTAATAACCGCCCTGGCCCCGCCCCTCCCAAGAGCCTGTGGTTCAACAGGGCAACCAACTAGACCCAGGGGACACGCGTCCAAGGCCTCGCGCTGGCGCTCAGACGGAAGAACAACGCCGGGCACACGTGGCAAAGGTGGCCTCCCGCCAGCCTCTGTGCCTGCGCCTTGCACAAGGTGAGAGCTTGGCCCCTGGTGCTGGGGTGGCCTACGCCACCGGCTCAAACCCAGCATCTCCTGACGGTTTGCTCTGCTCTTCCTGCAGCTCCCGGCCATGGGGGCAGGGAGCCAAGAGACAGCACCATGCCCGGAGCAGCTCCCTGCTCCTCCTCCAGCCCCTTCTCCTGAGCAGGACAGGCAGGGGAACCCCGGAGACACTCTCTCCGAGCCAGCACGGAAGCAGGGCAGCTCGCAGTCTGATGCTGCCCAGGCTGGTCACGCGAATGCTCCTGGGCAGCAGGCGCTCTAGCCCGCCAAGGAGCCGACAAGGCAGGAGCACGCCTGGGCAGCGTGCGATGCCTTGGGTCTGAGCTGCTCCTCTGCTGCCACCAAGATGCACCAGCCAGGCACGAACGCAACCCCCTCCTAAGGGGCGGGCGACAGATATTCATAATACCTTTGACGGGCTGGCGGCCAGGGGTCGGCGGCTGAGAGGGGCAGGCAGAGCTGAGTTGGGAACACTCTGGGTTAGTCTGGGCGGCCATGGGCCAGCGGCTGAGTGGCAGGAGGTAGATCTCAGTTGGGAACTTTCTGGGTGAGGCTGGCAGCCATGGGATGGTGGCGGAGCAGGGGAGGCACAGCTCAGCTAGGAACTTTCTAGGTAAGGCTGGTGGGCAATGGGACGGCGGTTGAGTGGGGCAGGCAGAGCTGAGTTGGGAACGCTCTGGGTGGGGCTGGCGGCCATGGGACAGCAGCTGGGGCAGGCAGAGCTGAGTTGGGAACGCTCTGGGTGGGGCTGGCGGCCATGGGACAGCAGCTGGGGGGGGCAGAGCTGAGTGGGGAACGCTCTGGGTGGGGCTGGCGGGACATGAGACAGTGGCTGGGGGGGAGGGGCAGAGCTGAGTGGGGAACGCTCTGGGTGGGGCTGGCGGCCATGGGACAGCAGCTGGGGGGGGCAGAGCTGAGTGGGGAACGCTCTGGGTGGGGCTGGCGGCCATGGGACAGCAGCTGGGGGCAGAGCTGAGTGGGGAACGCTCTGGGTGGGGCTGGCGGACATGAGACAGTGGCTGGGGAGGGGCAGAGCTGAGTGGGGAACGCTCTGGGTGGGGCTGGCGGCCATGGGACAGCAGCTGGGGGGGGGGGCAGAGCTGAGTGGGGAACACTGTGGGTGGGGCTGGCGGCCATGGGATGGCGGCTTAGCGGGGCAGGCACAGCTGAGTTGAAACCAAAGACTGAGTGGGCCCCACTCCTCCCCAATGGCTTCCCTGGGTGCTCGCTGGCCCCGACTGCCCTGGCCGTCGGCGGGAGGGAAGCTATTAGACGTGAAAGCCCAACCAGCAGGTGAGAAGAGCAGGCTGCACCACACCCATCCACCCTGGCCGACCAGCACCCGACCACGGCTCACCAGCTCGCTCCCGGCACCGCCTGCCCGAACGGGGAGCTGCCACCAGCCCTCCTGCTGCGTCCTACCGCGACCCTGTTGCGGGGACGAAGGTCCCCTGCGGGGCTGGTAATACAGTCAGTCAGAGGGTCGGGTCTGAGGGAGGGACGGGGGTGGGGGTGGTTCCACCCAGCCCAGCGTCCCGTCTGGCATTCAGGACACATGGAGCCCACGTGGGCAGCGTTCCAGCTCGCTGCAATGGCTACCCGTGGCCAGGCCCAGCTCACCTCTCTGCAGCGGTTACAGAGCCACCGGCCCTGGCGTCACCAGCAGCCCCCCTGTGCACGGACCACAGCCAGGTCAAGCCCTGCAGGACACCCCCGGCAGTGGCAGCACCTGCGTTTGTGCAACGGGCACTCAAAGGAGCCAGTCGCACTGTGCCCTGACTAGAGGCGGGCCCTGGGCGCGGGAAGGCAGCCTCTGGAGCCGGCACGGTGTCCCACACGTGCTTACAGGCAGGCTACACCCTCGGGAGCAGCGCACGCGCTGGTGCCACCCTCATGGGCAACCTAGGCTCTTCCTGCCAAAGAGCGGCAGGATTCTGTGCCCCGGCCCCATCCTGACCCCTAAGGGGTCGCCCTGCTGGGCTCATGCTTGGGACTCCGCACACAGGAGCAGGACTCGGAGGCAGGCGACGGCGCACGGGAGAGACCTTGCTCGCTACACAAGGGACGTTCCAGAGTCCCCGGGACTCTGCTGACATGGATGCAACTGGAATCCAAATCAAAGCTGCCGCTAACCCCGGGAGCAGCCTCCCCAGGCACAGCAGCCTGTCGGGACGCAAGGGCTTACCGTTCCCGGCTGCAGAGAGGACACGGCCCCAGACAGCCCTCCCTCCGTCCAGCGCAAACCCCGCTCACCCGGGCGCCCCGCATGGCACGTGCTGGTGTCTCAGAGCGCAGTGTCCCCGAGAGCCCTCACTGCGGCATGCCCGGTGCTCGGGGAACACGTCTCCGCCGCCGCCTCTCGGGGAGCGGGGCCCTCGCCACTCCGGAAAGCATGCCCGAAAGCGGTACCGGCCGCCTGCCCGCGCTGTCGCTCCCGAGTCCCCTTCTCGGGAGGAGCAGTCGAGTTCAGGAAATGTTTCAAAGCCAGCAACAAACCAGCCAGCCCCCCGCCCGCCACACACATGCAGGCGCACGCACGGGCGCTCCGCCGCCCTCAGTCCCTCCGGCCGGGAACAGCGTCCGTCAGTCCCTGCCCCGCTCTGCCACTGCCAGCGCCCCCCAGCCCGGCCTGCCTCCCCGGCCCCCACACCCCGGCCCTTCCTCCTCACTCGCCACCTCTATTTCCCTCGCCCATCACCTCGCTCTCCCGCTCGGCTCCACTTCTTTTTTCACTCTGGTTTCTATAGAAACGAGATTAGCTGAGGGGGAAATAAAACAAGCCCATGTGACTCAGATCCCAGCACTAAAGAATCTCTCCCTCTCTGGCTGGCTCCCTCTCACTGGCGTTTTACATAACAACCAGTCATTGTGCGGCTCCAAGAAAAAGGCAGAGCGAGATCTAAAGCAGCGGACACCTTCGCTCAGCGGCAGGGCCCGCAGGAGCCGGGCGGCCAGCTCCCTGGCGCTCACTGCAGAACCTGCAGGAACTCAAAGCACTCTCCTCGCGCCCGGCTTTTCACCAATTCCACTGCCACGGGCACGGCCACGCCACCTGGCTGGAAAGTCCTCTTTCCGGGCGGACACCAGCCTCCCCCAGAACCCGGCCCGACGACTCCCTTCCACCTGGGAATCTGAGCACCCAGCCAAACGACGTGGCTGATGAGAACACAAGAGCCCCCGGACGGGTCAGACCAAGGCCCATCCAGCCCAGGGCCCTGTTGGCCCACGGTGGCCAGTGCCAGGGCCCCAGAGGGAGGAGACACAACAGGTATCCTCACATGATCCCTGCCCCATCGCTCACCTCCAGACAGGCTAGGGACACCATTCCTACCCATCCTGGCTAACAGCCACCGATGGACCTGACCTCCATGAACCCTGTATGTGATAGGTCAGTGGGCGAACAGGAGAGAGCCGCTGGTAGCCTGCTTGTTCTGTAGACATCAGCAGCCAGCCTGAGCGGTTGCACTCCTCGCTCCTCTCCGTGGGCACAGTCCTAGCTCCGTGTGGCGTGTCCTGTGGATGGGCTGGGGACATCAGGTCCTGGCACAGGGCAGATGGGGGGCTGGGGAGTCTCATTGCGTACTAATGCTGAGCGCACACAACCGCCGCTGGAGTTATGGGCAGCTGAAAGTGCCCAGCACCGTGTAGGATTAAGCCCGACTGCACGTGATCTGAAGAGCACGGCTCCCCTGAGCTGAGCCCGGTCCCGTCCCCCCTTCCCACTGGAAATCTGAGCGCCCCCCTGAGAAAATCTGAGCAACGGCCCGTCCCGCTCAGGGCCCCGTCTCCCAGGGGCCGGGGCCAGGGCCGGGGCCGGGGCCGGGGCCGGGTTTTTTGCCACTGCCCACTCAGCAGCAGGCGATGCTCACAAAGCAGCAGGTAACATGGCCACTGGGACAGCTGAAGGCACCAGTGTCTGTGTGGGGGGCGGGAACCTGCACCCCAGAGCCAACCTTGGGGCATTTTACTGGATAGCAGACTGCACTGTCCAACTGCCCCCACCCACGTGTGTCCTACTGCCTCTCCGCGCCTGTCCTGTCGCCCGCCCGTGTCCCATTCCTCTCCACGCGTGTCCCGTCACCTGCCCGCGTGTGTCCCATTCCTCTCCACGCGTGTCCCGTCGCCTGCCAGTGTGTGTCCCACTGCCTCTCTGCGCGTGTCCCGTCGACCGCCCGTGCGTCCCACTGCCTCTCCATGCATGTCCCGTCACCCGCCCGCGCGTGTCCCATTCCTCTCTACGCGTGTCCCGTCGCCCGCCTGTGTGCGTCCCATTCCTCTCCACGCGTGTCCCGTCGCCCACCCGTGTGTGTCCCACTGCCTCTCCGCGCGTGTCCCCTCACCTGCCCACGCGTCCCACTGCCTCTCCACACGTGTCCCGTCACCAGCCCGTGCGTGTCCCATTCCTCTCCACGCGTGTCCCGTCGCCCGCCTGCGTGTGTCCCATTCCTCTCCACGCGTGTCCCGTCGCCCACCCGCGTGTGTCCCACTGCCTCTCGGCGCATCCCCTCACCCACCCATGCGTCCCACTGCCTCTCCATGCGTGTCCCGTCACCCGCCCGCGCATGTCCCATTCCTCTCCACGCGTGTCCCGTCATCCGCCAGCGTGTGCCCCATTGCCTCTCCGCGCGTGTCCCGTCGACCGCCCGCGCGTGTCCCATTCCTCTCTGCGCGTGTCCCGTCGCCCGCCTGCGTGTGTCCCATTCCTCTCCACGCGTGTCCCGTCGACCGCCCGCGCGTGTCCCATTCCTCTCCACGCGTGTCCCGTCGCCCGCCCGCGTGTGTCCCATTCCTCTCCACGCGTGTCCCGTCACCCGCCCGCGCGTGTCCCATTCCTCTCCACGCGTGTCCCGTCGCCTGCCCGCGTGTGTCCCACTGCCTCTCCACGCGTGTCCCGTCGACCGCCCGCGTGTGTCCCATTCCTCTCCACGCGTGTCCCGTCGACCGCCCGCGTGTGTCCCATTCCTCTCCACGCGTGTCCCGTCGACCGCCCGCGCGTGTCCCATTCCTCTCCACGCGTGTCCCGTCGCCCGCCCGCGTGTGTCCCATTCCTCTCCACGCGTGTCCCGTCACCCGCCCGCGCGTGTCCCATTCCTCTCCGCGCGTGTCCCGTCGACTGCCCGCGTGTCCCACTGCCTCTCCATGCATGTCCCGTCACCCGCCCGCGCATGTCCCATTCCTCTCTACGCGTGTCCCGTCGCCCGCCTGTGTGTGTCCCACTGCCTCTCCGTGCGTGTCCCCTCACCCGCCCACACGTCCCACTGCCTCTCCATGCGTGTCCTGTCACCCGCCCGCGTGTGTCCCATTCCTCTCCACACGTGTCCCGTCGTCCGCCAGCGTATGCCCCATTGCCTCTCCGCGCGTGTCCCGTCGACCGCCCGCGCGTGTCCCATTCCTCTCTACGCGTGTCCCGTCGCCCACCCACGTGTGTCCCACTGCCTCTCCGCGCGTGTCCCGTCACCCGCCCGCGCGTCCCACTGCCTCTCCACGCGTGTCCCGTCGCCCGCCCATGCCTGTCCCACTGCCTCTCCGCGCCTGTCCCGTCACCCGCCTGCACATCCCATTCCTCTCTGCATGTCCTGTCGCCCGCCCGTGCCTGTCCCACTGCCTCTCCGCACCTGTCCCGTCGCCCGCCCCTTTGGAACAAAGCATGCACAGTGGCCAACAGACGGGATGCGCACCACCCTTCTCGCGCCGCTTCCTGCCCTTCTCCAGCGCCCATCGGCCCAGCTCCTTTGTCTGCCCACAGCCAGAGACTGGCACCACCCTACCACGCGTGCAGACGGGCAGGTTACGCGCACCCTGTAAACGTCAATCAAACCAGCTTTCGGCGACGCAACCCCGCCCTCTCCGCCCCCCCCCCCCGCAATGTATTCCACAGGAGCTCAAGGACCTGACACTTAGCTGCTGAATTCCAGACACCTCTGGCATCACCTAGGAGAGGGCAGGAGAGGGTGCAGCGATGGCGCTGGGCCCTTGGCTAATGGCTGCCAGATACAGCAGCAGGTGCAGAGCACGTCTACACTGGGAAATTACTTCAAACAGCTAAACTCGGAATAACAACTCCCCAAACAACTATTTCGCAAGAAGCTTATTCCCCAAGGAAAGCGGGAGTACAGGGTTCAAAAGCTTTCAAAATAACGGGCTTGGGAGTGGGAGCGTGGGGGTGGGAGCAGGGGCACAGGAGTGGGGGCACGGGAGCGGGGGATGGGAGTGTGAGCTTGAAAATGGGGTGGGAGTGGAGGGCACAGAAGTGCGGGGGCACAGGTGCGGGCATGGGAGTGCGGGCAGGAGTGGGAGTGTGGGAGCGGGAGCATGTGGGGCGTGGGAGTGGGAGCATGGGAGTGGGAGGCGGGGAGGGCATGGGAGCGCAGAAGCGGGGTGTGGGAGTGTGGGGCATGGGAGTGGGACCGTGGCGTGGGAGCAGGGACGGGGAGAAGGGGCATAGGAGCGGGAGTGCGGGATGGGGAGGGCATGGGAGCGCAGAAGCGGGGTGTGGGAGTGTGTGGGAGGCGGGAGTGTGGGAAGGAGGCGTGGGAGCGGGGCATGGGAGTGGGAGCGTGGCGTGGGAGCAGAGACAGGGAGTGGGGGCATAGGAGCGGGAGTGCGGGGGCGGGGAGGGCATGGGAGCACAGAAGCGGGAGTGTGGGAAGGAGGCGCAGGAGCGTGGCGTGGGGGGGTGTGGGAGTGGGAGTGTGGGAAGGAGGCGCGGGAGCGTGAGCGTGGGAGCGGGGCCTGGGAGTGGGAGCGTGGCGTGGGAGCAGGGACAGGAGCGGGGGCATAGGAGCGGGAGTGCGGGATGGGGAGGGCATGGGAGCGCAGAAGCGGGGTGTGGGAGTGTGGGGTGTGTGGGAGCGGGAGTGTGGGAAGGAGGCGTGGGAGTGGGAGCTTGGGAGTGGGGCTTGGGAGCGGGAGTGTGGGAGCGTGCGAGCGGGAGTGTGGGAAGGAGGCGTGGGAGCGGGGCAAGGGAGTGGGAGCGTGAGCGTGGGAGCAGGGACGGGGGAGCGGGGGCATAGGAGCGGGAGTGTGGGAAGGAGGTGCGGGGCGTGGGAGCGTGGGGGTGGGAGCGGGGCCTGGGAGTGGGAGTGGGGCGTGGCGTGGGAGCAGGGACGGAGAGCGGGAGTGCGGGCCAGGAGGGGCATGGGGGCGCAGGCGGGGCGTGGGAGGGCATGGGAGTGGGGCGTGGCGTGGGAGCAGGGACGGGAGGCGGGAGTGCGGGCCGGGAGGGGCATGGGAGCGCAGAAGCGGGGCGTGGGAGGACATGGGAGTGGGAGCGTGGGAGCAGGGACGGGGAGCGGGAGTGCGGGCCGGGGGAGGGGGCATGGGAGCGCAGAAGCGGGGGTGTGGGAGGGCATGGGAGTGGGAGTGGCGGGGAGGACCGAGCGGGTGGGAAGCACCGCGCCCCACTGAAACTGCCCAGGAGGGCAGAGGGCCCTGCTGGAGCATGGCCAGACCAGTGGAGGCACCCGTGTGCCACCCCCAAAAGCGAGACCCGAGGCTGCGCCACCAGAAGCAATGAGACGCCAGCAACTCACTACCCCAGCCGCAGCGGCAGGCCTTGCTCCAGCACAGGGAGAACGCCCTGGCACAACTTCCTGGAGTGGCTCATTCCCTTCCCTTGCTGCCCGGCTCCCACTGACCAGCTCGGGAGGCCCGATGATGCCACAGCCTGGCACAGAGGCCTCCTGCCTTGTGCGGAACGTCCTGGGACTGCCGCGTCTGTTCCCAGCAGCCACAGACGGGAAGAGGGGCAGCTTGCAGGCTGTGTCTACACTACAGAGCTTTTTCGGGAAAACTAGAATGACGTCCACACTGCAATCGCGCTCTTCCCCAAGGAAATGGAAAGAACGGAGGGGTTTCCGGCATGGCTAAGCCTCTTTTTACGAGGAAGAAGCCTTTCCCGAAAGCTCTTTCCCAAAAGGCGTGTGGGCAGGGAAGAGGGAGTTCTTTTGGAAGGAGAGGGAAGAGGAAAAAGCACAGGCGCCCTGGGGGCCACTCCGCCCATCGCAATCACCGCTCACAGGCGAGAGCGCGCCCAGGCAGCGTGGACGCTCTCTGTCCAAAAAGCAGACGGCTGTTTCAATGCGCTTGGCAGTGTGGACGCTCTCTGTCGGAAGACTTTTTTTGGAAGATCTCTTCCGGAAGAAGCCTGCCGTCTAGATGTAGCCGCACCTGGGGACTTCCTGAGGCCGGGGCTGCTGCCAGCTGGGAACGGGGTGCACCGGGGGTGTGTTGGGCCTGGCGCGAAGGGAGAAGCAGCCAGGCAAGCCATAGGCACCCCGTGGGAGCGGTGACAGGCTCCTGGCGGCCGCGCAGGGTCTCTGGGAAGCCTGCCTGGCTCCTCTCTGCGTCCCCGAGCTCCATCGAGGGCTAAACTCTCATTCGATGGGTGCCCGGAAGTCGCCCCAGCTGGCTCAATCAGGGCTGCGAAGCGGCGGCATCACACCGACCCTGTCCTGGCTAGCGCGGTGAGCCCTTCCACAGCCGTGAGCACAGAGCAGGTGCCCAGCAGCCAGGACCCTGCCGGCCCTGGTGTCTGTTCACCCTGTGCCCTGGGAGCCGAGCGGTGCTCTGCACAGCAGCAGATGCCATTGCCTCTGGCCTGTGGTTAGGCCTTGCAGAGTCTGGCTCCGTAACCCTGCGCTGCGTGAGGCCCTCCGGGCCCCGGGCAAAATCCTCTATTTAAAGTAGGATAATGGGGTCAGGAAAACTTCCGCCAACAACCCAGCTCTGGTACACTCAGCTAATTATAGCTAGCATTATCAGGATGCATCACAATTAGCAAGTCAGTGGAGACTGTCTATTTCTGCCCACAGACACCGGGCCCTTAGGTGCACCCGCGGGGGAGACGAGGGGGCGGGAGGGACGGAGATACCTTACATACAGGTCTAAAAATGTAGTGCAGCTGTGCCTGCGCCTTACGGCAGCGGGGGCTTTAGAATGCGGGTATTTATAACAAGGACCGGAAAATAAACTCCCAGCAACATTTCCATGCAGCCCCTGGTCTCTGTACCTAGTGCTGCCAGTTTCACACCCTCCACCCTGGGAGGAGTTCAGTGCTAAGACCCTCGCTCCAGCTTGGCTGGAAGGGCTGGTGCTGATGGACACCACAACCAGGCCTCTCCAATCTGGCGTGGGCCTCGGCTCCCATCAGCGAGCTCACGAGCCCCTGCGCATTATTTTGGTAACACCCATATTGGTTCCTGCCAGTGAAGCCCTTGCGTTGGCCCCTGGGACCGCGTGTCGGGACGCAGCGCACCCAGCTGGATTTCATTGTGCCCTCCCCTCCAGGGGCACGCACAAACGCCCCGTCAGCCAATGGCCGCTCCTCGGGAGGGACTCAGCCCAGGGAGCGACATGCCGTGCCAGCCAGGGCTGGCTGCGCTTTTAGAACCCAACTCTTCCCATGAAGCTCTAGAATCCAACAAGGCAACTTCATCCCGACTGCCATGTGGGGCAAACCCAGGTTGATTTCCAGGCAGGTTTCCATTTCTGAGGGAAACGCTCAAAGGGGCATCTCCGTTTGACTGCAAGTCCAAATTTTCTTTTCGGGGTGGTTTTCAAAAGCCACACAGAAACGGTCAGTCCCAAACCACACACACGTTGGGGTGTCATTTCCTTTACAATGTGGTCAGTGAAAACATGATTTTTTTCCAGACATTAGTTAAGGGGTTTCAACGCGTTCTGAGAGGAGCGAGGTGCAGCCAGGGCCGGTTCAAGCACTGCTGGAGGTCCCTGAGGTCTCCATGTTCAGCATACAGTCTTCTCCGGTGGCTCCGCCATCCCTAGCCACGGTGCAGCTCTCCTCACTATGCCAGGGAGCCGGGGCAGAGGCATTTCTGGGGAGCACTAGGGCAGCAGCGGATGGCGGTTGGGCAGAAGGAGATGAGAAACCGGATTTGCCCTGGGGGAGACTCTGGGGGACAGGCTCCGGGCCGCCAAAGAGCAGCTCGGTTCTGCCCTCTGCAGTAGCGGAGCACGGGCAGTGGAATCCCTCCGTGCCGGGCGCCGCGCCGCTGGGCCGGGGGGTGCTGGCTTGCCGAGCACCCCGCGGCTTTTGCCCCCCACTGTTCTGGCCTCACCCTCCTGCCCGGGGGAAGCCCTGCAGGAAGAGCCAGGCTGCGCTGTGCCGGCCGGGCCCGCCCAAGTCCTGGCAGAAGGGCGGCGCCGGGGGAGACGAGGGCCCAGAGAAGCGGCCCGGGGAGGGAGGCAGCCTAACTGCAAAGCGAGCGAGGGTCCCCAGCGTGCAGCCAGGGCAGGCCAAACCACCCGGTGTGGGACTCCCGGGCTGCTGTCAGCCCCCAGCCACGCAGGGACAGCGGGCGGCAGCCACCCTTGCGAGAAAGGGCTGGGGGAGGCCAGTCCTTGGAGCCATGACTTTGCGGCAAAGCTGCCCAGGGCAGGCACTGTGCAGCACCCGCTGCAGCCCAGGCAGGTGACGTCGGGCCCTCGTCCTTTGCTCCACAGCAGGAGCGAAGAGCAGACGTTCAGCTGGCAGCTCCCCCTGGCATGGAAACGCCCCGCCCCACCCCGAGCTGGTTCCAGAGCTGCCCTGGGCTGGACCGGCCCAGGCCGAGGGAGCAATGGTGAAGAGGAGCAAGCGAGGGGGAAGATGGAGGCACAGAAAAGAGGGGGCTTGAGGCAGGGGATGAGTCTCTTCTCAAGCTGGACTGCGGCTGATCGCCAAGCACCTGGATCTGCCGGCACGGCTCCCCAGGCCGCCGAGCGCAGCACCCCCGGCTGACAACACCAGTCGCGGTGGGTTCAGAGGCAGCTGCGGGAAACCCTCCAGCTCTGGGATAACCGGGGAAGTTCCCTCCTGCCCCCCGGGCCAAGCTGAGCCAGGAGAGAGGAGGGGCTGGCCCTGGAACCCGGGAAGGTCTCATTTCCCACCCAAAGGGCCAGGCTTGCCCTGAATGGGATTAAGCTCGTGGCCTCGCACCGGCCCATGCAAACACTTGCTCTTTGGCAGCCGTGGCACCCGTGTCACCGCCTGCCGGCCCATCCTCCGACACCTCCCATTACTCTGCGTGGGTGGCCCCAAGAACGTGGAAAGGTGGCCAGGCCCCACGCCGCGGCGCATGCCCAGTGTCCCGGGGAGTACCAGGCTCCAGCAAAGCCCAGGGCCCATGCCCCGGGAGCCTGGGGTCGCAGAGCTGTTCAAAGGGCTCGGGCCAGAGGTGGCCAACACGGGAAGCTGCGAGTTCCGTCTCATTGGCTCCCATCTCCCTGGCACTTTGCATGAGAGGGATCGCCTCTCCCATCTCTCCTGCATCACCCCAGCCCTCCCCTGCCCCTCGGGCCTCGCCTCCGCAGTGCAGCCTTTTCGCCAGGGACACCACCCTCCCATGCCGCCCCGGTCCCAGAGAAGCTGGGACTGCCGGCCAGGGAGCCACTGGCCAAGTCCCAGCCAGCCTGTTGTGCGCACGAGCCAGAGGGAACCCGGCCTGGCGCATGGATGAGCAGCAAGAACTCCAGCTCAGAGCTTGTAACTGCACCAGCATGTGCAATACTAGCAGGCAGGATGCTGAAACGGTGCCTGGCCAGACGGACTCACACCGGCCAAGGGCCCTTCTGCTTCCTTTGAGGACACTCTGGCCACCAGGCTCCACAAGCTCCACAGAAGCCTGAGGCCAAGAGGTGGGCAGGAAATCATCCCCCCACGCCCGCAGCCGGTCCTCTTCCCAGCCCCGCACGGCCCCAGGCAGGCACAGCAAGGAGGCAGCGTGCAGAGAAAGCCCGCGGTGTCCAGAGGCGTGGGTGGGCTTTTCGGTGTCGAACGGTTTGCCAAGGGCAGGAACTTGGGGTCAGTGGCGGAGCCCAGGCAAAAGCCCCCGGAGGCAGATTCAGGAGCGATGAAGAGACCAAGCCTGTTAGCCAGAGCAGCAAGAAAGCTGGAACTGGAGCCACTTGGCAGCTCCCGGCACAAGTTCGAAAGATTTTGCTCCTTTCCCCATTTCTCCGGAATGTGTCTTGTGTGAGGCTTCAGCTGGGTGCGCGGGAGTTCATGGAAATGTTAGCCAGGGCTGGCTGGGCGGGTGGTAATATATTGCAGCTCAGAAAGACAGTGATTGCAGCTCAGACTTCTTGCCTTGTTAGGCATGAGGGGCCTTTTGGAGATTCCTTTCTTTGCTGTTGTTGTCAGCAACCTTCTCCCTGGGAAAAGAGAGGCCAGCAAGGAGGAAATGAACTGACGCGCCAAAGAGCAAGGAGATTCATTGCTCCCAAACCAGAGACGCCGTGCCCGGCGGAATGAACAGCAACGCTTCCGCTGACGGGGGGATATCGGCTCTTTGCGCCGCCTGAGTGCTGCTCCGGGGCCGCAGTGCCAACTTGAATCAGGCCCGTCGAGTTGCGCGGTGCTGCCAATGCCTGGGCTATTAGCACGAGCCCCGCGACCGCGATTCCTAAGCGCCCTGCCTAGGAAGACTCTCCGTTTTCATTTCCAAAGGAAGGGTCCAGCCTGGCAGCTGCAGGGAACACTGGGAAGTCACGACCCGAGTGTGATCTGGAGCCCGAAGCGATGCGAGGGGACAATCACAAACCCCCCTGTGGCCATTCAGTCCACAAGCTCTCGCGTTTTCAGCCACTCTTGGCAGTGTTTGGGCCCCGTGTTGAGCGCTCGCGATCGGCAGCACTCCCTGGGACTTCCTGAAGCGAGCAGCGCCCCCGCTCAGAACGGCCCCGAAGAGGGGTCCCTGCCCCGCCCCAGAGGCTCTCTGGGGCGCATGGCCCCTGCTGGGCACCATGCGTGAGTGTGCATGCACCACGTGCCAGAGCCCGGACGTGTCCATTCCCCTTGTGCTTGCGGCCCAGGGTGGCCCAGACTGTGCAGTCAACACGGCTCCAAGGTCCCTGCTGCTGCCCATCAGGCCAGTGCCCAGCAGAGGGGATGGAGGGCGGATCGGGACCACATGCCTCGACGAATCTCCCCTAACAAGTATCATCCCACCACATCTTTGAGTGCCGGGCCCATCGGTGGGTAGCGAGCAAGCAGGAGGGGAGTGCACAGCTGGGACAGGGGGCGCGCTCTGCAGCGTGGTCCACGGCAGGGCAGGGGCTGCTCGGGCGCCAGGGCCTTGCGGGCACAGCACCAGGTTGCTGCGTGGCAGCTCTCTGGCCACGAGACAAACGCAGCATGGCTGCTGGCGTGGGATGTGCACGAGGCAGCGGGCCCTGGGCTGCGTACGGCATTCACAGCCTGGGGCGCTGGAACAATGTGCGTGGGGCTGCCGAGAGCCCTAACCCCCTTGCTGTAACTAGCTCACGGCAGAGGGGGTGCACGATGCACATGCGGGTCAACCAGCACTGCTCAGAAACCCTCCCCGCGCACCCCCTGTGACGTAGTGGGGGTATCTGGCTAGTTCCTATGCTGGCTCTGTGGTAACCCCCACTGGCTGACCCTAACCACGGCCCAGCGGCCCATTATGCAAAGAGGGTCTCTCAACCTGTCTGACCAGCTACCCCCAAGGGAGAGAGACAAAGGAAGGTGGATTGCTGCCTGGGCTGGGGGCAGGGCTGGAAGAGAGTTAGTTTAGTTTCTGTCTGGGATCATGGAGGAACCAGCCTAAGCCAGGGCTGGGATTTGGGCCCAGTCTCCCCAACTCAAGGGGGCTGAGGCATCCTAGGCCTGCCCTGTAACCAGATGACATCTGTGCTGTGCTGTATCCTGGAGAAACAATAAACTCCCTCCATTCTACGGGCCGGTGGAGTCTGTTCGTGCCATTACGGGGGTGCAGGAGTCAGGGGACCCCAACGCGTCGTCACACCCCCGTACGGAAGAGGGACCAGCCTTCCAAAGAGAAGCCTGAATTCTCATTTGCACCGAGAGTCCTGTGCCCCCCTCTGCTGGGGTAAATGCCCTTAAAGGGGGCAAATGAGAATCCGCTCCTGAGTATTTCCATGTGATTTACTCCTGACTTAGCTTACAGGGATTCCTACCCGCAGACAGCCCGGAGGTACCCTGTGTTTCTCATGCTGGCGTGTGGCTCTGATCAGTGATGCAAAAGAGATATAAAAACCAGAACAGAAAACACGTTTTTTTTCTTTTAAAGGTGAAATCAAACCTTTGCGATTTTGCTGATTTGTACAAAGGCTGTTTAATGTTTCCTCTTTTGGTTGTTTCAAAAGGGAAAGATGGCACCAGAACTCGGCTTCTGGGCTGAATTTCCAAACTGGTCCCCTGCCTGAGCTTGCGATGCAGCCCTCTTTCTGTGCACGCCAACGCCATGGAATGGAGAGTTTTCCCAATTCCCCTCTTGGCAGGAAACGTGAGATTTTTTCACGCGTGCTCGGGAAGTCTCATGTTGAAAATGTGCCCTGGAGTAATTAAAGCTTTTGTCATAATTAAAAGATACCAGTGACCTGGGAGAAGAGCAAACTTCCATCTCCTCTCACTTTCATAGGAGACGGGTGGATTTGCCTGAACGCTCAGCGGGCTCAAAATGCCTGTGGCTGCTTTGACCCTCCAAAAGCTGCTCTCTAGAGAGCCACGACGGTTGCCTAGCCTGCTAAAAGTCTTTGCCAGCCTCAGCACATTTTCCATGCGCCTGCCGCATGCCTCTGAACAGATCCAGCAGCTCTCTTCCTGCAGCGCGACTCAGCGCACGCAGGGCCGGAAAGCAAAGCCGTCACGGCAAAGGGGAGACCTCTTTGTGGGGCAGAAGCTGCTGCTGGGTTTTAAGGTGCCCACAAAACTGCCCGTCACACCACAGATCTGTCAATGCACCTCCAAGGCCCTCCCATCACTCCTATTCTAGTCCAGCCACACACAGCTCTGCGCAGGGACCGGGCCTGCTGCACCACGCCCCTGCTGGTCGCCAGAGGAGCCCAGCTCAGCTCCACTGATGCACCCAGCGCTGGTGAGCAGGGCCCCACTGGTCACGCCTTGCACCACAAACAGCTCCTCTGACACACCCAGCGCTGGTGAGCAGGGCCCCACTGGTCACGCCTTGCACTACAAACTACTCCTCTGACACACCCAGCGCTGGTGAGCAGGGCCCCACTGGTCACGCCTTGCACCACAAACAGCTCCTCTGACACACCCAGCGCCGGTGAGCAGGGCCCCACTGGTCACGCCTTGCACCACAAACTACTCCTCTGACACACCCAGCACCGGTGAGCAGGGCCCCACTGGTCACGCCTTGCACCACAAACTACTCCTCTGACACACCCAGCGCTGGTGAGCAGGGCCCCACTGGTCACGCCTTGCACCACAAACTACTCCTCTGACACACCCAGCACTGGTGAGCAGGGCCCCACTGATCACGCCTTGCACCACAAACAGCTCCACTGACGCACCCAGCGCTGGTGAGCAGGGCCCCACTAGTCACGCCTTGCCCCACAAACTGCTCCACTGACACATCCGAGTCCTGCAGCAACATACGCGTTAACACAGTCCCAGGCTCGCCCTTCGGGTGCCCCGCGATTGTTTAGTCTGAGCTGAGCGCTCGCACTGGAGCCTCTTCTTGTTTTCAGTGGCCAGCTCTCCGAGGCTCCTCTCCGGAATGGAAACCCTTGTTGTTTGGGACGCCTGGCGGCTGGCGCGTTCCCAGCCCCGGGAAGGAGTGATGTGGTTCCAGTGAGCTGGCCACAAGCCGCAATGGTTTTCCTTTTTGGACTGGCATCAAGCTTCTTTCGTGGACCACACTGCCTGATCGAATCAGCCGCTCTCTGGGATTCAGGGCAGGTAGGGGTGGGGGTGTGCGTGTGCCCCCTAGAACATGGAACGGGTGGGGAAGGCAAAGAGAGCGTTCTAAAGAAATGTATCAAGGGGCCCTGCGGCACCTCCGAGACTAACCCACACATACAGGAGCATGAGTGTGAGTGGGTAAGATCCACTTCCTCAGATGGGCCGGAGTGCAAATAGCAGAGTCCAGGAGATCTGTCTATATCGCAGCAGAAGCAGTTACCTGCCAATTGTAGGACCCGTGTTAATGAAGCTAATTAAGTGGGTTGGATGTGTCCCAGTCATAGCTTTTGACATCCACATTTTCACATCAAAAGCTATGACTGGGATACATCCAACCCACTTAATTAGCCTCATTAACCCGGGTCTTACAATTGGCAGGTCTTTCTTCTGCTGCAATACAGATCTCCTGGACTCTGCTATTTGCACTCCCACCCATCTGAGGAAGTGGATCTTACCCACACACGCTCATGGTCCTGTACGTGTGGGTTAGTCTCAGAGGTGCTGCAGGGCTGCTCGCTGTGTTTCCAGGTACAGACACGGCCGCCCCGGAGCCTGAAGAGTGGCATGGAAGAAGAGCTGAGCAGAAGGAAGGAAGACAGGCAAAGAAGGGTGAACCGCCACCGTGAAGAGAAGAGAGAGGCAAACGGCGAATGATACAGAGTGAAGGAATTTGGGAACGCTGCTGTTCCCACCCCAGGCACCTTGGCTTCCTGGAGTCCCATGTCCACTGTGGAAATGCCCTTTCCTGACGGGTGCCAGAGGGCAGCAACACAAGCCATCCTTATTGCTCTGAAACGAGCTTCCCATGTGGCTGCCTGCCATTCTCCTCCATCGAAACTGCACCGCAAGCTAGTGGCTTGTCAGGCACATTCGGCAAACACATCAGAGGCCTTCCGATAACTCGGCACAGGGCTGGGCCCAAGGGACGGGTATATCGGCTGCAACCCCTCTGTGCCTGGACGAGGGGGTTAATGTCCCGGTGTGTCTGGTTATCCGCTCACCCCACCCCTCTGGTGAGAACGAGGTAATCAGCTCTGCTGACACACACACACACACACACTAGCCCAACTTTAAAATAACAAATGGGAGTCCACCCGCAGCGGAGGGAAAAGCCATTAAAGTGTGGTTATGGGCAGAAAAATGACTATACTAAAAAGGCACCTTCTCACTCAACATGTTGTCTCCTGGTGAGTCACATCCCCTGGCTCAAACAAGTGGTTACCGCGGTCCGGGCTCAGCAGCACCAGCGCGGGCCTGCCGACCGCCGGCTGGGCTCCATTCGGCCTTGTGCAGCAGCCACAGGCTTGGGGGCCATGTGGTGCTGGCAAAAGCGGTTACTGCTCAGGAGAGGGGCAGGAGGAATCAGCCCGGGGGTTCGGGCCACAGGTGGCGTTTGCACGGCTGGACGCTCAAAACCAACCCCCTTTCTGGCCGCTGCACTGAACACATCTGGCATGGGACACAGGAGGGGCTGTGCGTGTGAGAGCAGCCATCCCCGTGTTCCGGAGACAGCCCTGCTGGCAGTGCAGGGACGCGGCTGGGGGTAATGGCACATGGCCTGAAGGCTTCTCTGTCCCGTTGACCCCTGGCTTGTACGTTGACCCGAGGAGCTTCTGGCAACTGGCAGAGCATCCCCGCACCCCCTTCCCCCGAGATGCACTGCGTGCTCCTCATCCATCGCTGAGGACTGTCGACTGAATTTTACAGAATACACCTCGCCGCTCGGCGTCCCCCGGCCCCGCCTCCCGCGGCTTTGCCCAGCTGGAGGTCAGCGCCTAGACCGATGCCACCACGGCAGGCTTTGCCGGGCCACAACTTCAGCCTTGGAACCTTGCCGGCAGACCCGGCGAGAGGCGACCTGGAGCCGGGAGGGTCGAAAGCCCTGTGTGGATGTGCCTAGCCCCCGACTGCCAAAGAGACTCAGCCTTAGGACTCCAGGACCCAGGGGAAAGAGGAGTGATTCCAATATTTGCCTCGGCGCCCAAGTCTCTCTCTAAGAGCAGTAGCCGTGGCCCCTTGGGAAGGGGAGGGGCCCCAAAACCCACCTTCCCCGAGGGCTGCCTGTGCGCACTATTCATTCACCCCCTCTGTCCAGGACTGGAGCCTCCAGACACCCTGTTCTCCCGCCATGGAGGCTGGCGGGCCTCGAAGGGATGCGTGCTGCAATAAAAACATTCCTGCCTGCAAAGCACGAAACCCCTCGAGTTTATAGGGAACCACTGTCTTCGGGAGCCTGCATATCTTCAGGCCTCTTGGGAGCTGGAGTGCCAAGAGGCCAAGGAAGACGGAACGGGAAGGGGGGATAGCGTCTGGCTGATGGCTGAGACACTCCTGGCATTCTGGGATGCCAAGCCCATTTCTGCAGCCACGGAGAGGAGAGCGCTCTGGTGCCCAGCCCACGAGGGATTCCAAGAGGGGGTGGCCTTCATGGCAGAGCGACGCGACTCAAACAGCCCCGCAGATCAATGGAAAAGCAGGGAGCAGCCATCCTGGGGGAGCCGTTTGCCATGTGACCAGCCAAGCGTGCTGGGTCAGGCCCAGTCCAGCGGGCGGGTAACCGGCCTCCAGTCTACTCGCCTGAGCTGGCGCGTCTGTGTCCCGCGCTGTTTACTGACTGGAGGGGGCTTGGGCATTGAGTCCGATGCCCATTCCAGGGGGCAGACAGCCGGGGGGGTGGGAGCCAGGCCCGCGGGACAAGTCGCTTCAAACGATTCCCCGTGAGTCAGCCCCACCAGCCGCACAGGGCCGCGGGGAGGCGGACCCATCACGCGCCTGTGTGGCTCACCGAGAGCACCAGAGCCCAGCCGTGCATGCCGCACAGGTCTCGGCCGTTCCCTTGTCACCAGGCCGCTAGCCTAGGGTCCCACGTGATCTGGGCATAAACCAGCAGGCAGGGCCAGTGAGCGAAAGGTGCGTCACTTCTACGCAAACATCTCTTCATGGACAAGAGTTCCTCACAACAAGTAGGGCTCTTAACATGCTCCACACGTCAGAGGAGACACCTCGGCCACCTCCGTGTACCCAGTCTGCCCACCAGCTCCCCAGACAGAACCCTGCTCACTCGGGCCTCCCCAAAGCTCAAGCCCCTTTAAACAGCGGGAATGGATTTCCTCCTCCTGATGTGTCTTCACAGACAGGGTGCAGTGTCGTGGTCACCACGCTGGCTGGGGATCGGAGAGAGACACAAGGGATTACCTCAGCTAGCCTATCCTGACAGCGGTGGCTAGGGCCTGGGGAGGGAGAGAATTAAATTTCACCCTGAACTAGCCATGGCCGAGAGAAATGCGGGAGCAAGAAGCAGCACTACTTGGAAGGGAATTTAACAGCATCAAAGAACAATATCGCAAAAGAAGAAACAGCCAGAGAGAATTCTTCTGCACACGGCAGTGGGAAAGGCACACAAAATTCCCGCACTGCAGTGACTTCAAAATGCAGCAAAATAAAGACAGATGCACCCTTTGATTTCCAGCCACAGTCCCACACTGTAAACCGCGACTGTCTGGCACAGCAGCTCTGGGAGAGTCAGGCCATGCGGGGTGACTTCTAACCAGCCTCCTTTCATCGGGGGCCAGGGCTCCCTTCAGACGGGAGGCTGCCCTGCGGGGGTGCAGGCCCACTGCACCATCGGACAACACCCCACAAAGCAGGGTGCGAAGGGGGACAACGCGCACATGACTTCACAGCCCCCGAGCGTGCTGTGCTCGGAAGTGCTGGCTGCCAAGCCCTTGAAGCCGTCCAAGTTGTTGCACCTTAGAAACCAAACACTCAGCACAAAGGTGAACTGGCCATTTTCCCAGAGCAAACGGGGAGCCACGAAGAATGAAAAAGGCTGGATTACTGAACTAGGAACGTCACCAGCAGCCCGCTTGCTATTGGCACAAGGCGCCAAGCTGTGGGAAGAGCGGGCCACTGCAGAAATCTTGCCCTTCAGCAAGGGGAGGCAAAACAGTCACGTGCTTAATATCATGCGATTAGGAGACAGGCTCTCTGGGTTCTAATCCCAGCAACTTTTCTCAGCAGCGGGGACAGGAAGCGGGTGTGCCCTGGTGCGCAGCTCCGGCAGGAGCGGGCTGAGCTGCGGCGACAGCCAGCAGGAGCTATTCGAAGAGCTGCAGGGCCCCGGGTCGCACTAGGATAGGCACCTGTAAGACCCTGGCCGTTACTTTCACCCGTTCCGCAGTGCACGGGACGCCCTGCAGACGGCTCCCACATACCCCGTGATGGGGGCAGTGTAAAACCTGGACAGACAAGAATACACATTACACCGGCTTCCAAATGTCGCAAGTGCCAAAGTGAAAGCAGCACCCTTGTGAAATCGCACGGCTCGCACTGCACTGGTGACAATGAGGAGGAAATCAGAACACAAGTGACAGCCCGGCCAGCCTACGGATGAGCCAACACGGGCCAGTCTCTCTGGGGCTGCATTTTCGAGGTGCGCTCCTGGGGGAGGTGACTGGCGGTGCCATGCAAAGGCTCATTCAAGGCCTTTCGGACACCAGCCAAGCGCCCCAGAGTCCAGAGGAGGTGCTGTCCTGCAGGCCAGGAGGGTGAGCACAGGGAGCTGGCGCACACTGGCCCAGTGCCTCCTGCCTCGCGCCCAAGAGCCTGGTGCTAGGAAAATGCTTCGTAAGGCCAGACCCGCTCCACAGTGGTGTGAGGACTGGGGTCTCGCCACGAGCCATGTCTCCGCTGCTGAGAAGAGAAGAGGCTCAGCCCAGCTCACCCCACCCCACACCCCGCGCCCCTCTGCAAAGTCAGAACTAAGAGGCAAGTGTCCTTGGGTGAGCCAAGAGCTTCACTTTGCTGACATCTCCAGCAGGGGCACACGAGGTGGCAGGCCTAGACGCCACCGCCGGCCCTTGGGAGCATGCACAGGATCGGGCCCACAGAGCCTGGTAACAGATAAGCCAATGGGAAGAGAGTTCACAGCCCTGGGGAAACGCAGAGAGCCCCGCACTACAGCCACGCCCCCGTGAAACGGGCTAGTGCGCGGAGTTAACGCAGAGAGCCCCGCACTACAGCCACCACGCCCCGTGAAACAGGAAAGTGCATGGAGTTAACACAGAGAGCCCCGCACTACAGCCACGCCCCCGTGAAACAGGCAAGTGCATGGAGTTAACACAGAGAGCCCCGCACTACAGCCACACCCCCGTGAAACGGGCTAGTGCGTGGAGTTAACGCACAGAGCCCCGCACTACAGCCACCCCCCCGTGAAACAGGCAAGTGCATGGAGTTAACGCAGAGAGCCCCGCACTACAGCCACACCCCCGTGAAACGGGCTAGTGCGCGGAGTTAACGCAGAGAGCCCTGCACTACAGCCACCCCGTGAAACAGGCAAGTGCACGGAGTTAACACAGAGAGCCCCGCACTACAGCCACGCCCCCGTGAAACGGGCCGGTGCACGGAGTTCTGCTACTTGCGCCAGCTGAGGGTGTGGCCCTGCTGCCCTGGGTGACTCTAGCACGCTGCATGCCTGGACTCCGTCCAGCCCCACCCGAGCCGGACAGCACCTGGGATTGGCAGCCCGGGGGGAGAGCGGGTGGGAGCAGGAAGCAGCCGCCAGGCAGAGCCCTGCCCCCGCAGCACGTTTCCGTGAAGGCTCGTCCAGAGTCCCTGTGGCGGCTGGTTCCTAACCCTCCCTTCCCAGAGGGGTACTCTGCGCCTCGTCCCTCACGCGGCTGAGCCCATCGTCAGCCCCTCATTAGAGCGGGGCCCCAGCGTGCCACCCGAAATGGAGCCGCCTGAGAGGCAGGGGAAGGGAAGAAAGAGACCCTGCTATTAGGCCTCATTTCTGAAAGGGAAAGGGGCCCTGTGGAGCCAGAGACAGACGCACCGCTCCAGGCTTTGACGCAGGCCCGTCTGCTGCTCCTCCGCTGCGCTATTGAACCTTCTGACGCCCAAAGCGCAGGCACGATTGGCGCTCGCCTTCCACTCCTGCGTCTTTCAGCGTCACCCTGACAATCCTGGCACCTGCCTATTGTACCAGAAGGGGCTCCTAGAGCTCCTGCCTTTCTCCCGGAGAAGCTGGCCAGCGCGGCCGGAGTCGCAGGGCATTGTCAACCAGGAGGAGCCGGAGCCGCGGCTGGGAACCGGGATGTTCTCCTCCGAGAACAGCGCTAATGACCGTGGAATAGAACGTCCATGCCGCACAAACCCCTCTCAAAGCCGCCGCTGCCGCCCTGGCCCAGCAGACACAGGAAATAAAAAGTTACAGGTAAAAATCCAATTTGGACTAGACACCTTGGGGCACTCGGAACCGATTCCGAACAGGGATGTACAGGGTTAACCGGTTCCCCGGTAAGCCGGTAACCGGTGGCCCAGCCAGGCTGGAGCCTGCCCACCACCCACAGAATCCCGGTTAACCGGTCACACTTAACTTTTAACTGGTCAACTTTTTAAATGGGATTTCACATCCCTGATAGAGACTGTCTGATCTGCAGCCCTAGGCCCGTGTATGGATGCAGGACCATCCCGGCAACACCTGTGCATGCGCACTGACTGGGAGAGCCGGGCGCCCCCCTGCAGCCCGTCCCAGCGCTGCGACGGGTCCATCCGCCCCCGCAGACTCCTGGCGCGACCGCGCAGGGAGCAAAGCGCCCGCCCCCAGGAGCCCGCCGTGGTCACGCCCGGCTTGCGGCCCCGAGATGGAGGAGGCCGCTCGCTATTCTCGGTGGCCCTTCGCTGACGTAAGCCGCTCGGGGCACGTGCCCTATTCTCTCCCAGCGGGCACACTGCTGGGCCGTAGGAGGCGGGGTCACGCCGTGGCCCTCGCAGTTGCAAGTAAGAGCTTGCAGGCCAGACTGCAGGTTCGCTAGAACGCTGCCTCCGAGCCCAGCAGTTTCCCAAGGGTTGCTGCTTTGATGGGCCCTCACCCCACAAAGCGCTTGAGCGTGTGCTTAACGTGGCCCACGGGGGCAGTCCCACTGAGGTCGGGGTCTAAGCCCTTTGCTGGATCGGGTCCATGCTGAAGGAGCTAGCGAAACCTAACCCACACATTGCCAGACAGTACTGGGAGCTCCCCCCCCGCCCCGCCCCGGGGCTTACAGACCTCCATGTGGTGGGGGCCACATTGTATCAGCATAAAAAAAATCACCCTGCTCCACAAATAAGAGAAATCCTGAAAACAAGCCAAATACAAATGAGCACAGAGAGGGAGGGGGAGGAGGCTCCGTCCGGAGAGCAGTTTCCAAACGAGCCTGTTCGCACAGCCCGGGGCGCTTGCTGACAGTGACAGGTACATTTGCCGCAGGGGACCTCGGAGCACTCTCCAGTCTCTCCCGGCCTGTCTCAGCGGGAGCCTGGAAGGCTGGAACCTGTCAGGACGGATACTCTAAATTAGGAATCAAAACATTCCGTCCTACTCAGCAGAAGTATAAATTCAAAGCGAGGCCTTGTCTAGGGCAGCCCGTGGTCTAAGCAAGAAGACGACAGCTCTTCGAGAGTCCAAAATATACTTGAAACTGGTCTTGAATTACTCTGCACACAGCTTTCAAATGCTTCAAAATTTCCATCCGAGCAGGCTGCAGAGCAGCAAGAGGGATTCCATTTTCTTCAGTGGAACCCAAACACAACTGATGCAATGAATTTTTCACGGCTCAGTTTACAGAAATAAATACCAGGGGAGGGGGCGGCCGGGGGACAGAGAATGTCAAGGCTCTTGAAAAGGGATTCGCAGTAGCATTCGTGTCCTGCTCCTGCTGTGAACTGCAGCCCCATCTCACCTGCCGACCACCTTCTCTCCACAGACTGCTGTCCGGGGCCACGGACCACCAGTGGCTTTCGAGGGTGGGGGCATTCCTTAGGAAGCAAGGAATTTGACTGAAACCCTCCAACTTATTTTAGAAGAAACTTGGATCTATGGCAATGCCCATCACAAAGCTGAGATTGGCTCAAGAGTCACGCAGCCACAATGCAAATACCCCTCGACGGCAAGGGTTCCTGTGCAAAGCAGCAGGGCGTGGAGATGGCCAAACGCAAAGCCTGACAATGGCCAATGTAGACACTGGAAACCAGGATGCTGACGCCCAGCGGCATGAGGAGGGGAGGGCGGAATCACCTCGGCGTTCTACACCCCGCCACAGACACGACCGCAGGTGGGGAGAACGGAAGGGCGCTCTAACCGTAGGGACGGCGACAGACACTGCAGTCTCAGCCTTTGCCCACACAGGTTTCCGTAGAGAACGTTATAGGGACTCTCATGTTAGTCTGCAACTTCAGAATCAACCAGGGGTCCCCGTGGCACCTTGGAGACTAACCAAAATATATCGACTTGTGAGCGCTCATGGGTAAAACGCCCTTCCTCGGATGACTGGAGTTCATCTGCGGATCTGACACCATTATCCTGGGCTGAAACAAAGACATTAACGGGTTGGCGCATTACAACGCAATTTCTCCCCCCTTTAACATCTGCATTTCCACATCCAACCCTCGGTATGGGACACGCCCAGCCCCCTTACTTAGCCTCGTTAGCACGGGTCCTGCAATGGACAGGTGCTTCTGCGGTTCTAGAGCTCTTGGTTCTGTTATCTCCACTCCAGCCTGTCTGAGGAAGTGGGCTTACCCACCAACGCTCATGATTCGATGCACGTGGGTTAGTCTCGAAGGTGACACAGAACTGCTCTTGGTTTCTGTAGGGCCTGGTTACTGATGCTCACGTCTGAGTCGGCATCCACAACTGAGCGCTACTGGAGCGGATGCAGGGGCAATGGCGGAGAGTCTATTTTCAGTGACTTCCAGCCCTGTCTCCCATTCACCCCAGGTGTCGCTGTGGGGTATGGTGCAGGGGCATGGCTGGTAAGGGGAACTCTTCCCAACTCCACTTGTGTATCCATCTCCTCCTGCTCAGACTCTCTCTGCGTCCCCCAGCAGCCACCAATGCTCACTTGAGCACTTCTCCGCTTCACACTCACCCAGGACAGCCACACTCCAATCTGGGACTTCCAGCCTCCTGTGCGTGTGGTCTGACAAGTAGAAACACAAGTGCTAAATCAACAGCGATCTCGTAAACCACCCTGCTGTGGGAATGCTCTCTAGAGGTGGCGTTCAAAGTCTGAAAGACGCTGGATGGGGACTTAGGCACATAAATCAAAACTCGGCAAGAATGGAAAAAGCTGATCTTAAGCCTCACGCTGGTGTCCTATGAGGCCGGGAGGGGTCGAAAGGCACTGGGAACGTGCACTGAACTTCTAGGGAAATTCTGCATTGTTGGAGGAACTCCGTACGAGTTATCATTCCCCCTTTTCCAACAGCAGATGTGCTTTGGTTAACCACTTGTGCCCCTCAGGGAAGGGATGCGATGCAGGGGTGTGAAGAACGAAGTCCCTCCCAGAACATAATGGCCCTGCAACCTGGGTTTCAAGCCCGTCCTTTGGGCCACATCTGAAATGAGTTTGTACAAGTCTCCGAACAGCCACGTGAGGGCCAGGACGGGAAGGGCAGGGGGTGCTGCTGGTCAGGACTGGGGTGCACCATGTGGGGGGAGGATTTCTCCATGGGGTTAGCCAGCGCTCTCAGACCTTCACTGGCAGGAATCGCAGCATTCAGCAGCATTACGGCAGACAACAATCCCTCGTCTGTGCACTCCGGCTGGGAGGTATTTCACAAACTGTTCTCCGGCTTTTGCCTGGCAAGGACTCTGCTGCCCCACAGAGCTGGGCATGGCAGGGATTCAGCTCAAGACACTGCTCTGCGGGGACCCTCATCAGGATGGCTCTCTGTGGAGTATGCAGCACGACAGACCTAAAGGAGCTCCCCTTCCACCTTTCACATTGCCCCTGGTCCTCTTCACAGGGATTTACTGCCTCCAGGAGACAGGTCTTCTGGGTTCTCTGTTCTCCGTCCCTCTGGGAAGCACCCCCCACAGCCTCCCCCCATCAGCAAAGGCAGAGAGGCAAAACAAAGTTTGTTCTGTCTCTCCAATATCCGGTCCTGAGGGAATACTGCAACTTCGCTATGGCTCCAAATGCAACACTTGCAGAATTCCCCCAGGACTATCAGCTGGCTCTCCAAAACAGCACCCTCTGCATTGTTCAGCTTCTGCTCCGATTCCAACTCTGCATCCAGAGGCTCCGTGGGACGTTGAGAACAAATCCTTATGACAACAGAGGCACACAATTCGGTTTTTTAAAGAAAGGCACAAAATTAACCACTTGGCCCTGTCCACTCCGCCACCCGGAACCTGCTGAAGGCACTTGCGAAGGGCTCTTGCCGGGTTTGGGAGAGGGGTGCACAGACTGCACCTGTCCAGGAGCTAGGCCATGCTAGCGTCACGCTGCCACGCGGCTCCCAGACCTTGGTGGGGAGGTGCTAACGGAGTCTGAAGAACACGACAGCAGATCAAACCATCTTCCAAACTCATTGACCTTGGTGCTAACGCAAGCGGGGGGCCGTGGCCTTTCCTTCAGATAGCCTGGCCTGGAGCGGGAACCTCTGCAGAGCTGGCCCGGGGGTCCCATCGCCCTTTCTGTGCTCCCATGGCGGGCTGTGTCAGACACAGCCTCCAGGCCTTGGAAGGGAAGGAGGGCACACGGGCCTAGCCAGGCTCCTCGCCTTGAGTAGAATCATAGAATACTAGGACTGGAAGGGACCTCGAGAGGTCATCGAGTCCAGTCCCCTGCCCTCATGGCAGGACCAAATACTGTCCAGAGCATCCCTGATAGACATTTATCTAACCTACTCTTAAATATCTCCAGAGATGGGGATTACACAACCTCCCTGGGCAATTTATTCCAGTGTTTGACCACCCTGACAGTTAGGAACTTTTTCCTAATGTCCAACCTAAACCTCCCTTGCTGCAGTTTAAGCCCATTGCTTCTTGTTCTATCCTCAGAGGCCAAGATGAACAAATTTTCTCCCTCCTCCTTATGACACCCTTTTAGATATCTAAAAACTGCTACCATGTCCCCCCTCAATCTTCTCTTTTCTAAACTAAACAAACCCAGTTCCTTCAGTCTTCCCTCATAGGTCATGTTCTCTAGACCTTTAATCCTTCTCGTTGCTCTTCTCTGGACCCTCTCCAATTTCTCCACATCTTTCTTGAAATGCGGTGCCCAGAACTGGACACAATACTCCAACTGAGGCCTAACCAGTGCAGAGCAGAGCGGAAGAATGACTTCTCGTGTCTTGCTCACAACACACCTGTTAATGCATCCCAGAATCATGTTTGCTTTCTTTGCAACAGCATCACACTGCTGACTCATATTCAACTTGTGGTCCACTATAACCCCTAGATCCCTTTCTGCCATACTCCTTCCCAGACCGTCGCTTCCCATTCTGTATGTACGCTACTTGAGTAGCAGTCCCTAGTCTTGGAGAGGTGTGATAATGACTCCTCTTACACCCCAAGGAGCGGACGCTGTCCTGGGGGGGTGGGATAAGGTCTCATCCCACGTCTCCACCTCATTCCTACCAACCAGCCTGCTTCCAGGGATTAGGACTCTGGTCAGCCTTCCCCGGAACCGCCCCCCAGCCCGGGGACAGTGCATCCCCACACAGCCCCACGCACAGGTGTCTGTGCCTAGCACAATCCCTCCTCCTGTTGGGAAGTTTGGTGTGGAACAAAAGGGAGGGCAGGGCCATCGGCAGCGAGGGGCAGGGTGGAACAGGTGGGGGGAAGGTGAGGACTTCCATCGCAAAGGCCCCTTTTTCCCCTTCGCCCTTGGTGGAGGAGGCTGGCTAGCAGGCCAGGAGGGGGATGCCACTCTCCTGCAATGAGACGCGCTGCTAATCCTCCAGCTTGAGCTGTCACTTCCGTGTCCTGGCTCCGGAGAGCCGGTGTGATCAAACCTTGCCTCGGCGAGCCGCTTCCAGCAGCTGAGCATTGCTCTCAAGAATTCCACTTCCTCTCGCTTTCTCCTCTTACGCGCTGCATAGCTCCGGGCAGGCGTCACGCACGGCTTGTCCCTCCAGCCGCCCTCTTCCTGCCCGCTTGGGTGCAGGCAAGGAGCTGGAACTGACTGGAGCGGCTGGGCGCCTAACCACAGTGCAGGGCAGCCTGACCCATCTCCAGCCCCCAAGTTAACCGGCTCTGCCCGCCATTCCCAGCAGTGACGAATGCGGAGCGCTTGTTCTCCGCCGGCCGGGCTTGCGGGGAAGCAGGAGAGATGCAGCCCGGGGGGTAATTCATTGTCTCCAGAGAAGGCCCCTGTCAGTCACTCGGAGGAACGACACACTCACTGTGTGTTCCCAACCTGTCTGCTCCAGGATCGCTCTGCCCTCTCTGACGTTTCCTGCGGGGCTGGGGGGGCAGCAGTGAGCTCCCCACCCCTCCTGCCCCATTCCCCACAGCAACCCCGCTGGGAACGGGATGCAGCTGGAGGGGCTGTGCCCCACAGCCAGGGCCTGCCCCATGGCTTCCAGTGACCCTTCCTGCCCCATTCCCCACAGCAACCCCCGCTGGGGACGGGATGCAGCTGGAGGGACTGTGCCCCACAGCCAGGGCCTGCCCCATGGCTTCCAGTGACCCCTCCTGCCCCATTCCCCACAGCAACCCCCACTGGGAACGGGATGCAGCTGGAGGGGCTGTGCCCCATAGCCAGGGCCTGCCCCAGGGTTTCCAGTGACAGCTGCTGGATACAGGAGGGGGGCTCCTCCATCTGCAGCCATGCCAGCCTGCAATCCCCACGGTGCCTCCGGCAGGGAGAGGCTGGGGCCTGCGTCCCTGCCATCTTGTGCAGGGCCTGGACTCTGAGGCACACACTGCCGCCTGGGCAGCCCAGGGAGAGGCGCCGGGCAGCATGGCCAGGCGGCAGCTGCAGCGAGAGGCCCTCCGGAGGCCTGGTGCGTGCCTGGGGGGGCCAGAGGGAGACTCTGCTCTGCACCGTGCCCAGGGGCAGGCCCACAAAGCTTCCCATGGCATGCCGGGCGTATGGCGCCAGCGCCACGTGCCTCCGCCCCTTCCCGAGTGGGCCGGACAAGCCACCAGCCCAGCTCGCACTGCCAGGGGCCGCCCTCCTCCTTCCACCGCAGGCAGGAGGGACTAGCGGGGGCTAAATGACCCGGCAAACAAGGCCACGAGGGGAGGCGATCCCGCCGCCAGGGCCAAAGGGGGGAGGGGAGGCGATCCCGCCGCCAGGGCCAAAGGGGGGAGGGGAGGCGATCCCGCCGCCAGGGCCAAAGGGGGGAGGGGAGGCAATCCCGCCTCCAGGGCCAAAGGGGAGGAGGCGATCCCGCCTCCAGGGCCAAAGGGGGGAGGGGAGGCGATCCCGCCGCCAGGGCCAAAGGCGGGAGGGGAGGCGATCCGCCGCCAGGCGAAGGGGAGGGGAGGCGATCCGCCGCCAGGCGAAGGGGAGGAGGCGATCCGCCGCCAGGCGCGAAGGAGGAGGAGGCGATCCGCCGCCAGGGCCGAAGGGGGAGGGGAGGCGATCCCGCCGCCAGGGCCGAAGGGGGGAGGGGAGGCGATCCCGCCGCCAGGGCGAAGGGGAGGGGAGGCGATCCCACCGCCAGGGCGAAGGGGGAGGGGAGGCGATCCCGCCGCCAGGGCGAAGGGGAAGGGGAGGCGATCCCACCGCCAGGGCCGAAGGGGGAGGGGAGGCGATCCCGCCACCAGGGCCGAAGGGGGAGGGGAGGCGATCCCGCCACCAGGGCCAAAGGCGGGAGGGGAGGCGATCCCGCCGCCAGGGTGAAGGGGGAGGGGAGGCGATCCCGCCGCCAGGGCCGAAGGGGGAGAGGGCGCGGACCAGGCGATCCTGCCCACGGGCCTACATGGCGGACAGGTGGGATCCAGCTACCGACAGGCGAGGGGGAGGTGACAGAGGAGAGTCCCTGCCCGGATGATGTGAGGGTGCAGCTGACAGAAGCCCCAGCACAAGCCGGGGTGCTGAAGGAAAGTCCCAGGAAAGACACGTGCAGAGACACACCCAAAGGCTGCCAGGAGGATGGCGTGTGCAGAGGATTGGAGCCCCCAACATGGCCGCCCTGGGGATCAGATTTGCCCTGCCGAGCCCTCAAGCTTTGATTCCCCCCGGCAGGACTGGTCCCCAGCCAAAGGCCCTGCAAGAGCCGGACCCCCAGCTCCGCGCTGCCCCAGCTCCCCCGCTCAGGGCTTGCCCAAACACATACCTCAAAATGACAGCAACACAAGTTGCCTGAGATGTTGTTTGTCTCTCCGCTGGCCGGGACCCCTCTCCCCACTCGCTGTTTGACTTGGCAGATGGCAGCTGGATAATTTGTTTCCATTGCAATGAAGCCCTAATTAACTTTTTACACTAAGTGTGTTTGTTTAACAAACTGGCCCTTTCAGAGCCTGGCCGGGCCTGGCTGACGCGTTGGAGGGGAGTGGAAACGCCGAGTGCTGGGGCGCTCGAGATGCTGCCTCTGGGCAGGCCAGCGCTGAAAAGGGCTCTCTCTGTGTCTGCATGATGGACAGTGACACCTCCCATGTCAGCTCAGCCTCTGGGTACAAAGCCTTAGGGCTGCTGTTTACTCTCCAGCCTGCCTGGACTTACACAGCACAATCCGACCTCGGGGCAGCACCAGGAGCTGCTGTAAGCTCCCCCGACAGCCCTTTGCATCACATGCCACAGCTGGGTGCTTGCCCAGACAGCCGCAGCCCCACCCTGTTCCTGACAGCGCCTCCTGCTGGGAGAAGGGGGGATCTCAGGCAGCAGCCAGGCCCCACGCACCAAGAGTGGGGCTGGGCTGGTTCCCCACTGCTGGGTCTCAGAGCCCAGATGGCCAACGTGCAGCCTGCAGCTTGGCAGGGCAAGTCCTGGAGGCGACTGGCACCCATAGGGAATACTCCTGTTGGATCGCAGGTCAAGGTGGA
Organism: Rafetus swinhoei; assembly: GCA_019425775.1. Lineage (NCBI taxonomy): Eukaryota > Metazoa > Chordata > Testudines > Trionychidae > Rafetus > Rafetus swinhoei. The sequence goes on along the minus strand of CM033443.1, from coordinate 40,256,379 downwards.
GCAATGCATGCTGGGACGTGGAGCCTCGACAGGCTAGCTCTGGTTGGTGTGTGCCAATCCCACACGTCTTTCCGTCTCCTGGCAACGTGCCATACAGCTCTCTCTTGATCAAATTCTAGGGCTGCGCCCCCCACGTCTCCCAGGCCAGCCACAGTGGGCGGGGAATTGGGCAGGGGAGAGAGTGAAAAATGAGAGGGAGCAGAAAGAGTGAGAACCAGACAAAACGAGGGAAACGGACACAGAAAAGGAAAAAGGCGGACAAGAGCAGAGACATGGGAACGGCCCTGGCAGCCCGGCCTGCGGGAGCCCGGCCTGGACAGGAACAAGTCTGGGAACGACTGGAGTGTGGCCTGGCGAAGGACAGCGAAAGCTCTTACCCGCCCCCCCGAGCTCTGTCATGGCCTGGTGAAGGGCAGCTGAGCGCCCAGGCACATTCTCTAGCCCAGGCCTTGCCCAGGGCACTGCCTAGATGGTGCCTCAGGACCATCAAGCCAAGCAGTGGAAATCTGCCACCTCCACTAGTCTGTGTCCGGGTTCCCACAGGCAAAAAAAAAAAAAAAGGAATCTGTAAAAAAGGAACTAAGCATGGAACCCAGCACATAGGGTTGCCAGATGGTTTAACCAAAAATACCGAACACCACCCTCCTCCCAAAAAAACCCAAAAAACCCACCGAGGGGAAAAAAAAGGGGGAGACCAAAGTTGGTAAGCAAAAAAAACACACCAAAAAAATTAATAAATAAATTTAAAAAAATTAAAAACCCAGCACGGCCCCTTTAAGAAATGCCTTTGAGGCTTTTTGGCCGTAACAGGCTGCCGGCGGCCATCCGCCATCTTGTCTCCCTGCTCCGGGCCGGACAGTTCCCCTGCGGAACCAGGGAAGCACCTGGGATTTTCGCCTCCTGGCCGGGAAAAAAACAATCAGAAAGTCCCGGGCGTTGTAGGACATCTCAGGGGTCCGGTATTCTCTGAATCTTTTTACCAGACAGGAGGCGAAAACAGTGGCCTGTGCGAGTCCATGCCGGACACCTGGCAAGCCTACCCGCAGAGTAAACCATGGGAACAGGGCTCTAGGCTGGAGATCAGGACAAACGATTTCCCGAGGCGGGTAGGGAAGCCCTGGGCTGGGTTCCCTAGGGAGCGGGTGGAATCTCCATCCCTAGGGTGTTTAAGGCCCAGCGTGACCCAGCCCTGGTTGGGCGGGTGGAGTTGGGGCTGGCCCTGCTTTGGGCAGGGGGCTCCTGAGGGCTCTGCCCGCCCTGGGGGTCTACAAACACAGGTCAGACTGGCACAGCACTGCCAAGGGCCAAACCTGCCGCACGCGGTACTTCCATGGCTGACTCGCAGAGCGCAGAGCTGAGCACCTGCGAGAGCCTTTGCAGGGTCAGGGCCTCACGGAGCTCCAAGCTGCAGCTGTATCTCGCCTGCCCCTGGGACGCCGGTCTGAACCCTCAGAAGACTCCACTGTGGCTAAGCTCTGCATCGCTTCATCCCGAGCAGGGGGACCGACGCCAAAACCCGACAGATTCAGCCCCAGGGGGCCTGTAACCTGACCCTTGCTACCCACAGGCTTGGGCCTTGGCCCTGGGACCCAGCACATCTAACATCAGCCCTGGCCACCCCCAATAAATGGAGTAGCGACCCACTTTGGGTCCCGACCCACAGTTTGAGGCTCACTGATTTAGACCAATGGGTTTCAACCTGTGGGAGTCCACAGACCACGTCTAAGATTTTCAAACAGGCTCACACCTCCGTCTGAACTTTGTCAGGGGTCTGCAAGTGAGAAAAGGCTGGAAACCCAAAGCATCTGGGTTTACATAGCCTGTCTGTGGCTCTGCTGGATTAGTCTGCAACCTGGTCTCAGCAGTCGACGTACAGGCCATCTTTCCCATCCCCGTGTTGCTGGTTTCCCCTCTCCTTCCATGGGGTTTAGAGTCTAAGCTCTTCAAGCCAAAGAGCCGTCCTATTCCGTGTCTGCAAGAAGCTTTGCAAAGTTTGGGATGCGAATAAACCGACTAAGTCCTGCTCCTGTTGCGGGGCTTTTGGCAATGCTGAGAGACTAACCAAAAGGTGACAAAATATCATGGCAACGCCACAGCCCAGCAACGAGGGAGAAGGAAAGGAGACTCTTAAAACGACCAGGAGAGGCCAGTCGATATCGATGTCTGTGCGCACGGACCTGGTCCGCCAGAGCACACGAGTGTCTCAGCAATCCCACCCCTGAGCTCAGGGGGCTTCTCCCGCGAAGCAGGGATCTGCCCGCAAAGGGCGCACACCTGAGAGGGAACCATGGCTCGGGGCTGACGAGCGGCTCTTCTCAGCGCAGGGGCTGGCTAGAACATAGGATGAACCTGCCGCCCTAGGGCAAGGTTTGCCGGTATCGAGGGGTGCGGTAAGAAGGGGCCGGGGATGGCAGAGGCTCTTTGGAGGATGGGTGTAGGGACTCACAGGCTGGGGGAGGTGCTTGAAAGAGGGAGAGGCAGATGGAGGGAACAGCTGGAGCATGGCTGAGGGGGACACGGTGGCTCCCTCACCACAGATCTGCAGAGAACTAGACTGGCAGGTAAGAAATTCTCGTGTCTCCAGAGACGCCCCTGTCAGTGGATTCCCGTTCCCGGGGAGTGTCTCCCCGGGGGAGCACTGCAAGATGGCACAAAGCCTTAAGGGCACCAAGCAAGCGCGCACGAGGAACCCTGCCGATTGTTGGGGCTCCCCAGCTACGACAGGGACACAAGCGGTGGGGAACTCGCTCCCAGGGCCTGAGGCCATGAAGAACTGAGTGGGAGGAATCATCTCCGCGCCAAGCGACAGGTTAGCGTGGTCCTCGCTATGGGCGTCTAACGCTGCTAGCACAGCCCCCCAAGAGAGGAACCCCCCGGGACGGGCAGCTGCGGAGACACCTGCCCTGCTAAAAAATACCCCTCTGTGTTCTCATTTCACAAGAGTGTTGACAGCCCAGCTCAGAAAATAGATGAACAGATTTCGTCCCCTTCCACCGCCCGGCTGCGTGGGGCTGCCTGCTGGCGGGGTGTGAGGGAGCGCGTCTTCACCCAGGCCCAAAGTATCTCTGGGCTGACTCATCGTTTCAGACACTTAGCTCTCTAGCCGAAGGCAGCCTCGGTTATTTTGCTCAAAAATGCCCGTCTTCCTACGCACAATTCCCTTCTCACGATGAATGCCGAGTTGGGAAATGTGAAAGGACTGCAGCTGGTGCATAGGTGGCCCCATTGTTGTTCTCGGCTCCGAGCTGGGAGGTCCCTCCTCCCTCAGAGCGAGAAGGAAATTTGGTCGCCCGTTCATATCACCGGGGGGGTGGGAGGGGCTCTCTCTTCTGGCTTCTCTCACGAACTTTAACTCAGCTACGCATGTCCTGCACCCTGCTCCAAACAATGAAGCACAATTCTTCTCGAAAGCCCCCTCACCCCCATTCACTCCCTAATTCCATTCAGCTCGGCTTCTCCCACGCTGCTCTGCGGCAGCAGCAATTCCCCTGCCTCCATAGCTCAGGGGACGGGTATGAGCCATGGAACCTGCCCCTCTGTCAAACTCAGGCCAAGGGGGCCATGGCCGAGGAGTGTCCTCTGGGGAGACCTGTGGGGTCTGACATGACCTTGTGGGTCAGCGGACGGGGGGCACATCACCCCAAATGGCTCCTCCCTCAGGAGAGACCCTACGGACGGGATGGCCCCGGAGAGAACGTCTTTGCGAGAGGCCCTCCCTGGACAGGGGCAGGGGACGCTGGGACGAAGCAGCAGACACGCTCTGCTAGACCTTGCAAAGGGACATTCAGAGCAGCACGAATTCACACGCAGGTGCAACACCCCCCATCAGGTTACACCCCACCTCATTCTGAGCCAGTCAGCCCATTGTGGCAACTGCTGGGTAATCAGAACCTGGGCCAGGCAGGGTTGAAATGGGACTGAAACGGAGATAATCGAGAGAGCTGCCGCGGCTGAACGAAGAAAAGCCCCCGTGTTCCCATGGCAACCACTGCAGGAACAGCCTCACACTGCGATCACACGTAACCCGCTAAAAGCTGCAGAGAAACCAGCCACACTCCAACTTCGCTTCGCCACACGCAGCCAGCGCGGCACCAGGTGACCGTCGCCGCTTAGACCCCAGGGGCCTGATGGTTAGAGACTCGGTGAACACTGGCCCCAGCCAAGCCCAGGGAGTTTCGACAGTGACTGCCGGGGGGCGTCTATTTCTTACTGGAATTAGGGAAGCACCCAGGAGCCCCGCCACGGACTGGGACCCGCTGGGCTAGGCCTGGGGCAAACACAGAACCAAAAGAAGGGACCCGGCCCAAGGAGCTGAAAATCCCAGCAGCTCACTGGACTCAGGGAGCAAAGAGTTCTGTCAGAAACAGCTCCCCAGCTCTCCTGCCCACGAGCTAGGAAGGGTCTAGAGACGCACCCCTGTGCCCCACCTCCCTCGTCGAGGAGCGTGCGAAAGGGGCGTGGCCTGGGGAGACGGTGACGCGTCACCCCCTGCAGTGCAGGCCGGCTCCAGGCCGACACTCGGTCCAGCCGACGCTGGCCCACTCCCGCCGGGCGGCATTTCACGCGCCGAGGGAGGTGGCTGAGAGGACACAAGACGTGGCCTGGTGGGTGGCGCGAGGCCCGGGCAAGGCTGGCCACAGGCCTCACGAGAGATGCAAGAGAATGAGGAGCATGGAAGAAGCCGCCACATACGCTCTGGAGCGTCTGTCTTCACAGAGCCTCCCCTCTGTCCAGAGGCAGCAGGGTTGTGGGAACTGCCTTGTGGGGCGTCCCAGCAGCAAATGGCTGGGACAAGGGGCAGGAATTGCTGGCTCTCCCTGCGGGGTGACGGGCTGCTTGCTCAGGAAACATTCAACTGCAAGGCCAGGAAGCAGCCGGCAGGGCAGCTCAGTTAACTCGGTGCCTGGCAGCAATGGGGCAGAGACACCCTGCTCTCTCTGGTCCCTCCCAACCTGCCCCGTCTGCCTGAGATGCCACTCCTCCCAGCAAACCGCCAGGATATTGGCCCCGGCGCCCCACTGCAGTCCTGCCTGGGCCCCCTCCCTCCAGCCCCCGGCTTCCCCCTACAACACCACTGCGCCGCTCCGTTGGAATCACGTTCCATTCTCGACCGGCTGCACACAGTCTGACGGTACAAGGGACCAGGGTCAATTATCTATGCTAAGTGGAGCCGCTGGGACACAGCACCCCTCAGAGGGGCAGACACAGGCAGCGAGAGCCATGCCCTACCTCCGGTGCTGGGAAGGGCAGTGCAGACTGCACACTCCCGGCGCGGGATGGGCGTTTGCCTCCCTGAGGTAGGCGAGTCCGGGGCAGTGCGGCTATGCACCGCTGCCACAAAAGCTGCTGGGGGCTCCCCACCCTGAGGGTGCCCACAGGAGGCTTTCTGCTCCCTTCAGACCTGCCGCCAGGAGGGGCTAAAGGAGCAGCTGCCCCAGGGCCCTGGGCTTTCGGCTGGAGCCCCAGCCCTTTTAATCAGCACCGGAGTGCCGTGCAGCGTGCTCCTGGCAGCTCCGAGGGCTGCAGGCAAAACACCCCCCCAGAGGGGTTTTAATAACGTGCGTCCAGACGTTTGCGTCTGAGCCGTAGCTACAAATGAGAACTATATACAAGTATACGGCTTCAGTGTAGAAGATGAACAGGGATGAACTTCACCTAAGAATTATGTCGACTGGAGACCAGACCGGGAAGAAGAGAGTCACAGGGCCAAGTGTCAGCAGCTAAACAACGTCCGGCTCACAGCAGACAGGGGAGCGGGGTGAGTTAGTGGCGCTCAGAAATACCCACGTGCCTCTGCTCTTCAAATTCCCAGCAGAAAGCCCCAGTCTGCCTAGGTCTTCCCCTCTGTGGGGGCTTCTCTGGCACCGCCCCGTACTGACTTAGACAGCAGCTGTAACCGCAGCGCCCAGAGACTCTTCCGAACTACTTACAGAGCACGTCAGCACACATGCTCTGCAAACTAAGGCCCCGGCCAAAGAGCTGGCAATCCAGGAGCCAGATCCTGCGCTGGGGGAAGAGCGAAACCCACCTCTTACAGACCCATGTGACACGACTCAGTCTCTGCAAAGGGCTCGGGCACAGACCAGAGGGAAGGTGAGAGCCTGCTCAGAAGTAGGAACCCAAGAATCCAAGGGTGGGGAGTAAGAACAAAGGGGGGCGAAGGGGAGCAGGAGGGAGGGCTGAGGGCTAGGGCCCGGGGTTTGATTTTGCAGCTATTCAGAGAGCTGAAAAGGCAGACAGACACTAGAGGGGTTTTCAAAAGCGGCTCGGTAAGCTAGGCACCTCATTCCCATTGACAGTCAATGGCCACTAGCCCTGTGTGTGTGCTGTTCTGTAGGCCTGCTCAGTGCCTACCCGCCTCGTGAGGGGCCTTTGTGAATCTGGCCCCGAATAACCTGCCGTCGTTTGGGAGGCCCTGCATGTGCGCGGAGGGGACACCGAAATGCTGATGCGTTTGTTTATTAGAATTTGCAACTCCTCTTGGTTTTTCAGTTCCAGACCCCTCTGGCAGCCAGGCTGAGAAGTCAGGGAAGTCTGGCTGAAATAAGGATTCTGATGAGAGGAATGTTAAAACCCAAAGCAGCTCAGGACAGGAAGTGGCTCCCCAAAACAGGGACGACGCTATTTCAGAATCAGGAGAGCTTGGCCGATGACTCTAGCTTCAAAGGTGAGGGGCCAGGCGTACGGCCCTGCTCTGGGCCTGGGCGGTCTACATTCTGGGCATCTTGTTGAACTGCGGGGAGTTCAGAGAAAAGTCGTTACAATGGCTCCAGGGACTGGCTGACGAAGACCTGGTACCCTAGCTAAAGCCAGCTGACGCCAATGGGAGTCCTTCCATTGACTTCAATGCGCACTGGACATGATTTACAAAACTCATTTGCTTGCTCTCTTAGCCAAGGGACAAGGGGCAGGAGCAGAGTCTTACCCACACGGCGGGGGACACTGCCCAAGGGGGCACAACCAGCGAGGGTGGGAGGAATTTATGAACAAGAGCGTGGGATGAATATCAGGAGAAACTTCCGGCCCGTGATGCTCGCAGAGCGATCGTCGTCTCCCGAGGGGAGCGGTGAAACCCCACTGCACGGTGGGATTTCCGAAGCGCTCAGCGTTGGCCTAATCCCGCTCCCCTACTCAGCGCAGCGCTGTGACGTCGCTGCGGTGCAGGGAAGATGGTACGTTGGATGGGGGCGGCGGCGGCATTCCCTTGGAGGGAGGGAGGGAACCTGCTCAACCCTTCGCCATCTTCAGCCTTTCGGCCTCTGGGCATGTGGCCTGGAGGCCTGGTGCGAGCTCCGAAATGCCACCTGCGGCGAGCAGGCACAAGACCGCGCCAGGGCTCCGGGGCGCGTACGGCTATTGCAAACGGGACCGGCGCAGCGACACTGTCCAGGTTTCACTCCTTGGCAGGCAAGCATCTGGCAAAGTCCCCCTCTCCAGGGCAAGCCTGGGAGCGTCGGTGCACATGCCTCACGGGGCAAGCAATAGCTACCCAGCGCCTGGGGCTCCTGGGACCAAAGCTGCTAGAGAAACGCATTCTGAGTCCTCTGCGCCCGCCCTGCGCCCAGAGGCCAATGGGCGTATGGAAGAGTGCAGGGTAAGTGGCAGGGGGGCCCATCCTATTCCGACAGCCAGTCGTGACACACGCTGAGCACGCCCTGACGAGTCCCTAGCCCAGCCCTCCCCACTGGCGCCCATGAGACCCGCAGCAGTATGCGTGCATTGCACCCCTCTTGGGAGAGGGTATCAAACCACAGCCGGGGGGCCAGCCCTGCCGGGCAGCGGAGACACCAGCTACACGTGCCAGGCATGGTGCTGCACCTGTCAAAGGTTGCTCTGCTGGGTGGATAATGCAACCTGGCCCCCGGCGACTCCTGCACAGGCCGGCAGGGTGCAAACTCACTCCCGGCTTACGAGTGCTCGGGCCGTGGTCTGACACTGCAGCCCACTCAGCCAGCACGGGGTCCTCGCTGCGCTGGGAGGTGCAGCTACGTGGTCCGAGGGCCGAGACGCGTCTGAGAAGCCTGCAGGGCAGGAAAACACCAGCCAGTGTGCAGGGATGCCTCAGTCTGTTGGGGAGACAACGGAGCGGCATGTCCCCCCGCCCCCCATGGTCTCTGGGCAGGCCAGGAGCTGTGGCCAGGGAAGGGCTGCTCTGAACACATCACCCCCCAGCAGCCCTGCTAACTCCAAACGCACACGTGAGCCTGGCCCAGGGCAGGGCTTGGCACAGGGAAGCAGGAAACCGTTACCAAGGACAATGGAGGGGCATAGAGAGCAAACAGCACTGCAGCCCCCCGCCTCGGGCAAATGCCCTGACCTCCCTGTAACACATCTCCAGGGGCCACTGGGTTAGCCCACTATCCTGTGACTTCAGGGGTTGGGGGAGAGCGCCCTCTTTGCGGCAGGCAAACCCCGGCCCCCCGATGGGATGGTCTGGAGGAAGCTCTAGGAGACTCTTGGGTTCTCCTGCAGTGCGGGGCTTGGAGGGGTCCATGGCTTGGCCTCTCCATTGAAGACGAATCTCCAGTGTTTGCCTCCCGCGTCTGTGGTGAGCAGTCTCACAAGAGCGTGAAAGAGGCACGCTCACACTTCTCGCCTCAGGGACCACGCGCCCCACACAAGGGCGGTTAACTAGGCTACACCTGGAAATCAAAGGCTCAGCCACAGTCGCTTTCTTTCTTCACTCCACCTAGTGTGGGGTCAGAGCTCCGCCCGGAGCCTCAGCGCTTCCAGCAACCTGCGGCAGGTTTGGGCACCTATATAAGTGCTTTGATTTTCCAAAGAGCTGAGCATCCAGCAGCTCCACTAACGTTTAAAAACGGATGATCAGCACATGCCCTCCCCGAAGCCAGAGGACTGGGAGCTCCTGTAATTTCGGTTTCTAAATACGGAATTTGGAGCCTAATGTTCAGCATTTCTTTTGGCCCATCTTGGCAACAGACAAATCAAGGGAATGTCGATGGAAGGATGGAAGAAATACACACAGACGTACCCAACCCACACATCACACATTGCAAACAATGCTCGCTGTTAGTCAAGCCATGTGAAGTCAGAAACCGAGGGGCACTCCAAAGCTATCTATTCGGATGCTTAGCGCAATCAGACAAGGCACCGACAGAGGCTGTTGTTTCACGCTCACAACACAGTGCTGAAAAGGAACCTTCGGGAGATGCGCTTTGGAAAGCAACCAGGAGAAATAAATAGCAGAACAACTCTATTTTTAAAGACGTTTCTTCCATACCCCATCCCCTTGAAGGAGAAAATGCTACCACTGTTCCCTGAAGTTACAGCTCGCTCCCACGGCTCCCAGCACCAGAAATACCTCCGCGCGCTGGGGGAGCAGGTTGAACAAGTTCAGAAAAAGGTCAGCGCAGCGATGACAGCAGCCTGTCCACACACACGTGAACATTCAACATCCCAGCGCCGCAGGGCCCCAAGAGTGGCTTCCCTGCCAGGACCGGATGCTGTAAGTGTCTCTAGTTCTAAGAGGTCGCTCGTATCCAAAGATCACATTGGCAGGGCTGCGCCTCAAACAGGAAGCCCTCCTGTACCAAAAGGCCTTGCACGTTTGGTGTAATGGCCCAGTTTCCAGAGGCAAGGGCTTTGGCTGTACTTCACTCAGGGACCAAGAGACAGGGGCTGGTGCAAGGGCTGGAGTCAGAGAACGCTGCACTGATACAAAACGTGAGTCCGTGTCTAATGAGCCAGGGATCTCTGCACTGGCCTCTGCGGACGCGATACCCGCCGACTGGTGGGCTCTGTTTATTCGCGGTCTCATGGGACCGGCCGGGCTGGATAAGAGCAAGGGTCCGTGTGGACGCTTTGCTGTTGCTGGGTGGGTGGAATATGGGGAGAGCCTTTGTCTGTGATCACGGCTACGGCCGATCCACAGCCCTCCAACCCGATTTCGCCTTCCCCCGGGACGGCTGGGTGCAGAAGGAACGAGGGGGAAGCATGTGCCCAAACGCTGGCAGGGAAAGCTCTGCTTCAGGACCAGCCTGTTACACCCTACGGCCGTGCCCCAGACTCTCCAGCTCAACCGCACCATGTTCAATACGATCCTGGAGCCAGGGGTGGCCACAGTGGGAAAGACCCTCTCGGCACCCCCATCTTCCCGAGGCCACAGGACACCAGCCAGTCCCTGATGCCAGGCAGAGCAGGCTGACTCCTTCCTGACCTCATCTGGGGATCTGCCTATGCCCGGAAGCAAAGCGCCTGGCAGCCCCCGGGGAGTGGTCCTAGCAAGGAGAGCGGCAGCAGCTGTTCTCATTCACAGGCGTGGCTAATTTTAGCCCCATACGGCCGTTCCCCCAATCACAGGCTGCACCAGTGATTTTCCACTCGGGCGCGCACGCTCCTGTGCACACACAGGCCACCGGCACTTACTTGGGCTGGTTGAAGTCCTTCTTGTCTGCAGACCCCAGGCTCTGAAAGACAAAAGCAGACATTTTCCTTTAACACCTTTCATTCACCAGTCTGCCAGGAACAGCTAAGCCATGCAAGGGGAGCGCCCAAAGCGCTCAGATGTGCCTGTCGGGAGGGGATGGCCCTGTGCATGGGTGGCAGACGTCCCCATCAACAGCTGGGCTCGCCGCCCGCCCTGCAGGCAACCTCCATGGAGGCCAAGGAGCAAAGAGGCCACAACAATTCTCTTGCTGGCTAGAGGCAAACACTCTGTACCCCCCCCCCCCACCCGATCCTGGGGAGAAACAGGACGCCCCTGGCTGGAGTGGCGAGTCATCATTTCTCAGCACACCCCACCAGCATGTTGTGTGTGTGTGTGGGGGGGGGGGCCAAGCTCTGTATTCAGGTGCACAGAAACGACCCCAGGCCTGGGAATGTAGTTGGGCCGCTGCGCGTTGCAGTCTGCCTGGCAAACTGGCCAATGGACGTTTGCCTGGGGGGCAGGGAAGCGCTATTGTCCCCAGGCGACGGAAGGGGATTATGGGAGCGACTTGCCCAAGGTCACACAGCCCGTATGACCTGACTTCGGGCCCCAAGTCCGTCTCAACCACTCGGTGCTTGGCACCGGACGCAGCGGGCCCAAGCGCACGGCCCCGAACGCCAGTAGCAGAGCTGGTCTGACAGAGAGAGGTTCCCACGTGCTGGCTACTGTGATCCAAGTGTGAACGGTTCAATATGGTTTCACCGCCAGCACCATTTGTTACGAGTTTGACAAGAGCCCAAAGTGCTGGGACGTTGCTTCCCACAGCAGGTCCTGCCCCGGCTGTTTCAGCAGGATGGATCAGCACACCTACCATGGCAGGCAGTGTGTCTGGCAGGCATTCAGCTAGCTTCCGTGAATCCCCATGTGCGTGTGCGAGAGGGTCTGAGTGTGCGAGGGGCATGGAGGAGTGCAAGAGGCAAGTGCATGAGGGTGTGTGTGACAGAGCTGTGGGAGAGAAAGGGCACGTGTGGCTGTGCAATGTGTGACTGTGGTGAGTGTGTATACACCGTACACACCCATCAATCAGCTGGCCTTCTCCAGCTCCCCCAGCAGCTGATTCTGGGGCAGAGACATTCAGAGCCACCAGTCCCACCCCCAGAGAGATGTCGCCCACGCCCCAGGCAGGCAAGCAGAGCCCCACGCCTGCCCTGCTCTGGCATCCTTTCCTGCAGGCTGCCTGCCAGCGGGACAGACGCTCGCCCTGCGGGAGGTGCCGCTGGAGAGAGGTGCACACCAGCAAGAGCCAGCCCTCAAGCACGCCTGGGCAGTGGAGGGGCCGACAAGGTGCTGCCCCCGCAGCACCTGCACCAGCAAATGGACGTGCCAGGCAGGGAGAGGCGCAGCAGAGCCATGGTGAACAAGCCGACTTTCGGCAGCGGCCGGGACCCCCTTCCCATGGCGCCGGGGCACGGGAGAGACAGCAGACAGACAGACAGACCAAACCTTAGCGGCAGCCAGCCCGCCCGCCGTCCCCGTGCTCAGAGCCCTCTGGGCTCAGCACGCCTGAGCTTCGCTTACTGTCCAGCTCCCCTTCCTCTCCCCGTCCGTCCGCGCAGAGCTGAAGAGGAGGACGGCTGAGTGGGGAGGGACCGGCCCGGCAGTGGCGTGGGAGCGGGGGTAGGAGCGTGCAGGGAGCAGGCTTGGACTCCGAGCTGGTGTTGTACTTTTACACTGCGGTTGCCAGGCAATCGCTAAGGCTAACTCCAAACCAGTGAGAGCAACCAGGCAGAATACTAATCAATGGAGCCGTAGTCCCCCCGCCGCGTTCCCAGCCCAGCCTCCTCGCCCCCATTGCGTGCTTGCTGCCCTGCCCCTCCACTGAGACCCCCCACGCCTCTCCGGGCCTGGCCAAGCACATGGCGCAGGACTAAGCAGCAGCCCCCAGCCCCTCGGAGGCGGGACGTGGTACCGCCCTACTTCCAGAACGCTTTTGTGGGCCCGCACCACGCTCACCCGCAAGCAGTGCCAACTCCCCTGCCGAGTCTCGCACGCTCCCACGCTGCTCCCCGGGAGACGCCTCGGCACGGGCCTGTTCCCGACCCACTGCCACGTGATGAGCGCCCCAGAGCTACCCAGCAACACACCGGTCTTCCGGAGCAGCCCCGGCGGCCACATGGCAAGGAAAGGACGCAGAGCCCTGTCACCCAGGCCACGGGAGCCTTCCTGGCCACTCCTGCCCACCCGTTCCGGGGCAGCGTGGGGCGGGGCTGCTCGGCAGTGCCCCCTGTAGGGCCGTGCGCGGTACTGCGGGCACTCCCTGCCTGCATCTGCATCCTCCGGCGGCCAGTTCGGGTGTGAGCCTCTGAACAGCCACGTCACTTAGCAACTCGAGCCTGCAGCAGCACATAAGGCCGGGCCCTGGCTTCTGGGTAAGCCTGAGGCGCTGCCCCACTGTGCCAGTCCCAGCGAGCCGTGCCCCTGAGCAGACACCGGCACACCTCGGTGCCGCCCGGCTGGTTCTTCGCTGGTCAGTCGGTCACACGGTCTGACTGGATTCTCCTTGGGAGGAACGTCAGGGAGACAGGGAAGGCCTGACACACCCCGTCACAGGTCCACCTGGTCACAGGGGAGCGGTCGCCTCTAGGCAAATCCCCTGCCGAGGCAGTACTGGCCGAACAAGCCTCCTGTGCCAGAGGCGAGTCACACTGCTTGGTGCGCAGCTGGAGGGCGCTCAGCGAGGGTACACTACACAGCACAATACCACTGCGGTCCAGCAGCCAAAGCCCAACAAGTCTGTGCACTGTGTGGGTACAATCAGCCCTCGGAGCACGGAGCACAGCCTGCTGTTCATTCTAGCCTGCTAACGGCAACCTGGCTTTCACCAGCCTTCCCCTCGTACCCTCGTGTTCCTAACACACCCTGCTGAACTCCCCCTCCTTCTCCCCATCCATCCCCCCCCAACCAGCTTGTACTTCAACCCTGCTCTTCCTTCAAAAAGGCCCTCGCCTAGCCAGCCTCCTTCACCTTCCCAACAGTTACCACGAGAGACGGCCTCTCCCAAAGCACCCTTGCCTTAGCCGGCATCACAGCGCCACATCCCCGCTCAACAGCTACGTGGTCTCAGCCACGGGTCGCACCCCCCCGACAGTCAGAGAAAGACATTCAGAATGAGCGCCACGTTTTCACTTGTCCACAGCGTGTCCATGAGAGATTGCCAGGACCTCCTCAGAGGACCCGACACCTCCACGAGAAGGCATTCTGGGCCCAATCCAATCTCCTGTGAAGTCAATGGAAAGACTCTTATTGACTGTCCTGGGATGGGACAGGGCCTTACCCGTCCACCTGTCTTTTAGGCAACAGAGACTCTACTAGTCCTTTGGAACAGCAGCTCTTCCCAGCACATTAATAAACAGTAACTACCACAGTAATCATGCTGTCACCTCCCCAGCACCTTTACTGTTTCACACATGCCAGCTTAATACCTGCCTTGTAGAAGACAGCTATGTCTGAAAGAGCTACTTCCCCAGCTACAGAAAACTGGGAGTTCCCGATGTCCTGAATGTGTCTAATTGCTGCATCAAAGGGAGGTGATTTTTCTGAAATAAAAATTCATGGGTCTCGTTTCTGCCTGATTTAAAATCCATCTCCAAGAAGAAAAAGAAGGGTAAAGCAGTTTAGAAAATCCAGGGGAAGGTGCCCTTGCAAATGTAGCAACTGATACAAAGTAGGCAAAGGGCTATTTGCAAAAGCAGGAATCTGTACAGATCAATGAGTCTATGATTGGCACCTCAGGGCATTAGGGGAATCAGTTAACATTAGCTTAGCAAACACCTCTTTCTGAAGAGTCACGGAGAGCGGGGACAGGCCGGGATGGCTGGCGAAGAGTAAATGAAAAAAAGCATGAATAAAAAAGAGAGGCATGGCCCTCAGATAGCCAGGAAATCTATCTACAATCCCGAGTGAAAGTACAGAACAAAGAAGAAGAAAACAAATTAGCAACGTGATCCAGAGAATCAAACCTGGACAAGGAACCAAGATTCCCAGCTCCTCCACTGGCCTGTTGTGTAACGCTAAAGGAATTACTTCCTCAGTCTGCGCCTCAGTTTCTCTAGCGTTAAAATGGGGACAAGACCACTAAGCTTCCTTTGCAAAGCTCTTTCATCTATAGGTTTCTAAGGGCCCTGTCCGAGCAAGGGAACACTACTGTTATTATTTACTAGCAGGAGATCTCGCATGATCTCAAAATCAAAAGGGAGTCATATAAAAAGTAGAAACTAGGACAAGTGACAAAGGATGAATATAAGCAAACAACACAGGAATGCCGGGGCAAGATTAGAAAGGCAAAGGCACAAAAAGAGCTCAAACTAGCTACAGACATAAATGGGAAACAAGAAGACTTTCTATAAATATATTAGGAGCAAGAAGAAGACCAAGGACAGGGTAGGCCCATTGCTCAGTGAGGAGGGAGAAACAACAGGAAACTTGGAAATGGCAGAGGTGCTTAATGACTTGGTTTCGGTCTTCACCGAGAAGTCTGATGATGAAGGAATGCCTAACAGTGAATGCTAGTGGGAAGGGGGTAGGATTAGAAGATAAAATAAAAAAAGAACAAGTGAAAAATTACTTAGAAAAGTTAGCTGCCTGCAAGTCACCAGGGCCTGATGAAATGCACCGTAGAATACTCAAGGAGCTGATAGAGGAGGTATCTGAGCCTCTAGCTGTCATCTTTGGAAAATCATGGCAGTCGGGAGAGATTCCAGAAGACTGGAAAAGGGCAAATCTAGTGCCTATCTATAAAAAGGGAAATAACAACAACCCAGAAAACTACAGACCAGTCAGTTTAACTTCTGTGCCAGAAAAGATAATGGAGCAAATAATTAAGCAATTCATTTGCAAACATCGAGAAGAAAATAAGGTGATAGGTAACAGCCAGCATAGATTCGTAAAAGAACAAATCAGGTCAAATCAATCTGATAGCTTTCTTAGATAGGATAATGAGTCTTGTGGATAAGGGAGAAGTGGTAGACATGATATACCTAGACTTCAGTAAGGCATTTGATATGGTCTCGCATGATCTTCTTATCAATAAACTAGGCAAATACAACTTAGAAGGGGCTACTATAAGGTGGGTGCATAACTGGCTGGGTAATCATCATATCTATAGTAGCCCAGTGTCTGTGCGTCTGTAACGCTGATGTACACGGCCACGCCCCCTGGCCGTGTACGTCAGTGCCCGGCCCCCCTTCCCCTCGCTCCCTGGCTGTTCGGGCCCACGACCCCCGGACACCCCCGCCAGCGCTGCTTCCCTCCCCCTTCCTCCGGCCCCCCATCCTCCTCCCCTCAGCCCCACAGCCCCCAGCTCTGCTTCCCACGCAGGGAGAGGAAGGGGCGGGGCTGGCCGAGAAGGGTGGGAAAGCTGAGAGGCTGTGAGGCTGGAGGGGAGGATGGGGGGCCCGGAGGAAGGGGAGGAAGCAGCACTGGCGGGGATGTCCGGGGCCGTGGGGCTGACTGGCAGGAAGAGGGTGGGAAGCAGAGCTGGGGATCGGGGCCGTGGGGCTGGATGGGAGGAAGCAGACCTGGCGAGGGGGGGGGTGCAGCCACTGGCCGCAGCCAGACCCCAAAAGGCCGCTTGCCGCCGCTTGCTCCCCCGCCGGGGCCCAGCTGAGCGCCGCTCAGGTGGGCCCGGTGGGACAGGAAGGGGGCGGGAGGTGATGTACGGCCAGGGGCGGGGCCGTGTCGTCACCACCCCCCCTTCCTCCTCCCGCCGTGGCGCTGAGTGGTGCCCCTCAGCCGGGCCGCCACGGGAGAGGGGAGGGAGGGCGTGCGTGGGCAGCCCCGCCCCTGGCCGTGTGCGTCACTGCCCTGCCCCTCTTCCCCGCGGCGGCCCGGCTGAGGCGCAACACTCAGCCGAGCTGCCACGGAGGGAGGAAGGGGCGGGCGGTGACGCACACAGCCAGGGGCGGGCTGTCTACGTCACCGCCCCCCTTCCCCTGCCGCTGTGGCACTCGGCTGAGTGCTGCGCCCCTCAGCCGGGCCGCCGGGAAGCCAGCAGCGCAAGGGGCTGTTTGGGCTCCCCCGGGGTGGGAGGAGAAGGGAGGGCAGTGATGTACACGGCCCCGCCCCCGGCTGTGTTTGTCACTGCCCGGCCCCCCTCCCTCACAGCAGCCCGGCTGAGCAGGCAGCACTCAGCCAAGCGCCACGGCGGGAGGGAAGGGGAAGGGGGGCGGGGAGAGACAGAGGGGAAAGAGAGGCAGGAGGAGAAGGAGAAGAGAAAGAAAGGGATGGAGAGAGAGGCAGGAGGCGGAGGAGAGCTGAGGGGGGGGGAAGCAGTAGGAAGAGAGAGAGCGAGAGAGAGACAGAACGAGAGAGCTCAGGAGACAAGACCTGAAAATCCCATCTTATGAGGGGCTAATTGGCTAGTTCTCAGAGAGTAGTTATTAACGGTTCACAATCCTGCTGGAAGGGCATAACAAGCAGAGTTCCACAGGGGTCTGTTTTGGGACCGGTTCTGTTTAATATCTCCAATAAAAATGTAGATATTGACATAAAGAGTACGCTTATTAAGTTTGCGGATGATACCAAGCTAGGAGGGGTTGCAAGTGCTTTGGAGGAGAGGGTCAGAATTCAAACTGATCTGGACAAACTGGAGAAACGGTCTGAGGTAAACAGGATGAAGTTTAATAAGGACAAATGCAAAGTGCTCCACTTAGGAAGGAACAATCCGTTTCACACACACAGAATGGGAAGTGACTGTCGAGGAAGGAGTCCTGCAGAAAGGAATTTAGGGGTCATAGTGGACCACAAGCTACATAGGAGTCAACAGTGTAACGCTGTTGCAAAAAAAGCAACATGATTCTGGGATGCATTATCAGGAGTGTTGTGAGCAAGACATGAGAAGTCATTCTTCCGCTCTACTCTGTGCTGATTAGGGCTCAGTTGGAGTATTGTGTCCAGTTCTGGGCACCACATCTCAAGAAAGATGTGGAGAAATTGGAGAAGGTCCAGAGAAGAGCAACAAGAATGATTAACGGTCTAGAGAACATGAGCTAGGAGGGAAGACTGAAAGAATTGGGCTTGTTTAGTTCAGAAAGGAGAAGACTGAGAGGGGACATGATAGTGGTTTTCAAGTATCTAAACGGGTGTCACAGGGAGGAGGGGGGAAATTGTTCTCCGTGGTCTCTGAGGACAGGACAAGAAGCAATGAGCTGAAACTGCAGCAAGGGAGGTTTGGGTTGGACATTAGGAAAAGCTTCCTACCTGTCAGGGTGGTGAAACACTGGAATAAATTGCCTAGGGGGGTTGTGGAATCTCCATCACTGGAGATTTTTAAGAGCAGGTTGGACAGACACCTGTCAGGGATGGCTGGATGGTGCTGGGTCGTGCCATGAGGGCAGGGGGCGGGACTCAACATCCTCTTCAGGTCCCTTCCAGTTCTAGTGTTCTGTGATTCTATGACTCTACCAGCAGGACGATGGAACCAGGAGCAAGGGGCAGATGGGATGCCAGACAGACCTGGTTTTGGTGCGTCTCAGAACAACAGTAATGGATGAAGGGCCCCGGGGGCCGACGGGCATAGATTTGATTTGTAGGAAAGCAGTTAGCATGTCTTCCTGTGGGATGCCACCGGCACGCTTAATTCAGGTTGGCTTGAGTGCGGATGTTGCTGCGTAGGGGGAAACTTGCCCTGCAGACTTCAATGGCCACACACGGAGTCGGGGGAAGGTGCAACGAAATGAAACAGAGGGAAAATGTAGCCAAGAAAAATGTCCTGATGCGGCGATTCAGGAGAGTTTGAAGAGCCTCCGGACCAAGTGGAGAGGGCCTTTCGAATGGCTGGGGAGTCTTCAAAGCTATCTAGGCATGCAGGCGGGACAATTCCCACCCTCGCAGGGAGCTGGCCTCGCTGATCCGTCTCCAAGTTCCACGAGACCCAATCTGTGCCCGACGACTGGCACACGCAAGGAAGTCGTGTGGAATGAAGCCTCTCGGGCTGGACACTGACGTCCCTGGTGGCAGGAAAGGTTCATAGCCCGGCGGTGGGCAGCAGGGTTTAGGGCACATTTTATATATAATTACTGGGCCGTCCGCTGCCCTTTGCACTTCCCTGTTCCTGCGAAGACTGGTGCAAGTGCCCAGCCGAATGCTGCTCGGGCCGTGCTGGAGGAAGCAGACTGCCTCTCCTAAAGGCTGTGGCTGTCCTGTCGTTCCTGCAAAGCAGCCTGGAGCCCAGGAGGGAGCCGGAGCTGGAACGGAGGGCGGCAGCAATGAGTTAAATGAACGCCTCCCAGCTGCGAGCTCGGCTCCTGGTTCCTCAGCGCTGGGGAGGAGGCTCCCTGGATCAGAGCCTCGCGCATTTCTCCTGTCACTGATGAGTCAGGGTTGAGGCCGCACACGCTACAGCCCCTAAGCAGCAAGGGAGAGGAGTCAGTACGAGCGGGCTGGTGTATTTTTACACGTGTATTTTTGGATAACGCTCAAGTCTGTCTCTAAAGCCCATCTGTCTCCAGAGAAGGGAAGAGAATTCCTGGCTCCGCAGCAGCATTTCAGCCGCAGGGAAGGGCCCAGCAAGCCTCCGGCCTGGATCCGGAAGCAGGAATGCCAGGAGGCCGTGTTGCAGCTGGAGGCATTGTACACGCTCCAGCTCCAAGGCAGGCAGCAACGCTGGGCTGTTACAGGTGCTTGCTGTAACCTGGCCACTCTCCCTCTCCCAGCTCCCCAACCAAGGGCTAGGAGCTCCCTGCGGCGGGAAGGCTACCGAATGGGGCTCTAGCCTGCCGTCCGGTCCCAGATTGCTCTCTGCCTCCTCGGCAGCCTGCGCATCACCGTGGTTACCTGCAATGGAGGAAGCGGCAAAGGAGGAGAG
This sequence comes from Rafetus swinhoei, assembly GCA_019425775.1. Lineage (NCBI taxonomy): Eukaryota > Metazoa > Chordata > Testudines > Trionychidae > Rafetus > Rafetus swinhoei. The sequence goes on along the minus strand of CM033443.1, from coordinate 40,237,129 downwards.
GAAGGCCTGCTTTGCACACAGGTTTTGCACCGGTAGAACCATGTAGGTTGTTCACCGATAGTTAGAGGCAGAAAGATGCCCCACCCCAGTATTGCTTCTCTTACTGCAGGGCCGGGGGAGGTCTGGCCGGCGGGACGCGCCCCCCAGGACCCACACGCACAGAGCAGCCAGCCGCTTTGGAGGAGCCCCACGCCGCTGTAAGCAGCTGGCTGCTCCCTGTGGCTCTCTGCTCTGGGTGTGTCCAGACGCCCAGCCCGCTCTGACCTGTGACGAAGGGGACATAACGCCCCCTGAGGGGATGGTCTCTACACCCCAAAGCCCCTCAGCCCTTTGCAGGTCCTCTTCCCCAGAGGGACGAGCGTCGCACAGCTAACCTTCCCGTCGGGGCACAACCCACTCCTGAGAAGCAGCAGGAAACGCGCAGGGGCATCCTGTGGGCTCACATAACAGCAGAGGCATTCACACGCCCCCCAGGAGAAAGCCAGCCTTTCATTCTCCTCCGCCAAACCGGAACCTGCCATCACAGCCATGCTCACATGCCTTCCGCCTCCCTGCCGGGGGAATGTACCCCAAACACACAGGCGGACACCCACACGTTGCTGGCTCAGGTTACCGGTGGCTAACCGTTGCTGCCCGTCGCCAGGATGCAGAGCACTTTTAGAACGTGGCCTCTCTGGGGAGGGGTTAGCTCGGAAGTGACTGCTGCGGCGTGAAACGCCCTTTGTCTTCTCCCATCTTCTTGAAGGTCATGGGATCGAGTCACCCCCCCCACACACACCCAAAGGTCACCCAGCTACAAAAGGGCACCTGGCAGATCCAGCTGGCAATGACCCAGGGGTGCCTAAGGGCAATGCCCTGAGGAGCTCAGGGGAGCTTTTAGGAAAAGCCCTTCTCTCTAGAAGCGCCGACCTGCCTGTACTGCTAGTGCCGGGAGAGGATGCAACCCCCTTCATGCCAAAGGCGTCCCTTTGCTCTCGTGGTTCATCAAAGGTTCTCAATGGGCAGGGCGGTGGGTTTGCACCTGGAGATCCCCCACTCCCCCAGTCTCTCTCTTTTCCATTCCTTTCACCAGTTCGCCAGCTCTGCGCCGCCGATCCTCCCTCCTCCCTAGGTTTCATTGGCCTTTGGCGATCGCAGGGGGCACGGAGCCACCACGCTGCCACTGGGCCACCTAGGGACACTCCCCAAACGCACAGATTTGCGTTGGCCTCTGAGGTGCCACAGGACCACAGGCTGGCCACAGAAACGGGTTCTCTTGCCTGCTGTACTAAGCTTCCTTGCGTACAGCTTGTCCACCGGGCCCTCCTGGGCAGCTGCAGATTACGACTGGCTTACGAAAACCGGACACACCTTTAGTACCTGACAGGAATGAACGTTCCCGGGCACTCTCCGTGGGGTTTGCCTGGCGCACCGAGGCAGCCTGGGAACCGTGCCGACTTTGGACAGCGACAAATGCTCACCAGGTCAAGGAACTTGTCGACTCTGCTGGCACCCCCAGCAGTGCTTGTAGGCTCTCTGGGCTCAGCAGCCCCACCCACGCCTAGCTCCCCTTCCAGATGGCCTTGTCCTTACTCCAGTCATTCAACGCAGGACAGTGTTAACGCAGCTTGGAATGGGGGGTGCTGAGGGGGGCTCTTCAGCAACATTTCAAGGGTCACCTTAGGCAAGCTCCATTTTCTACAGGACTCCTCCAATTGTATGCACGCTGGGAAGTCATGCTTGGGCAGAGGTGCGTGCCCAGCCAGGCCTGCATGTACACTTCACCATGTTACTGGGTGCCACGCTGCGGGGCGTGTGGCATGCGGAGCGCGCGCGCACGCACACACACGCACACACACACACAGCGCCACAGGGGCCCAGGCAAGTTTGTCTTGGTCTGAAGGTGAGGAGAGGCATTTCCACACCGAAGGAAGGTGGCAGGGGAGGGAAGAAGAGAACGAAAGAAGCAAGCTTGGAGCAGTGCAGCCAGCTTGCGGCTCCCAGGGCCTGTCGCTAATTACACCGCGTTCTCCGGGGTGTGCATTACACAGAGCACTGCCGTTCCAGTCCCCTTGCTGTGTGTCATTCCTGCTGACAACACTCTGCCTGCCAGCCTCGCTAATTACAGCCCCAGGAGGCAAATTGTGCAGATCCTTCCTCCTCTCGATCAGCTTCATGCTCCTGCACGGCCAAGGATCCAGTGCGGCAGCTCCAGCGCCCGTGTCTTGGGGAGCGAGGGGGAGCACCCTCTTTGGGGAGGGCGGGGAGGGCCAGGGACATGGGCCTGCATGAAGTGAGCACCGATCCCAAGGTCCAGCAGTGTGACCCGCCCTCCCAAGCTTGCGGATTTCCCCACCGTCCGTCAGCCTCACACCTGCAAGAGCAGCCTCGGGAGCGGGCTAGCTGTGGGTCCGCCCTTGCAAGGGACATCCGGAAGCAGCCACTCCATGCACACTGAGGAGCGCCCACTGCCCTGGCGCTGCGAACCATCCGACGGCCCAGCCCAAGCCTGTTTCTCCAAGCCCTGCTGCCTTTCTGCCCTCGTCCCATCCCTGCTCCCTCTGCACCTTCCCGCTCCGCAGGGCACGTCCCCGCAGAAAAACCAGAGGGGCAGGATCAGGCCAAAGGGGCTATGCCAGGGAGTCTGTCAGGGCCAGCTTAGACTGCGGAGAACCTGTGACAGCCCCTGTCCCATGGAGCCCAGCCCCCCCAGACCACAGCCAAACATAGCCTGGGGCTGCCCTTCGGGGCTGGGGAAGGGCTGTTCTAGCGACAGGCATTTGTATCCTGCGCTCCTCTCCGCTGCGCCTCAGCTTCCCCACTAGCTCAGGGGAACCCGCCGCCAACCTGTAATGTGTCCGTCTCTCACTGGGCGCAGGCCTGGGAGCTTTGAGCAGCTGCAAACCCATGTGCTATATGTGTGCGCCCACCGACGCCCTGCTCGCGCCCACCAAGCCCCTGAGCGCACCCCCAATGCCCTGTGCACGCCCCCAACGCCCTGCACACATCCACCGACCCCTGAGCGCACCCCCAATGCCCTGCGCGCACCCCCAACGCCCTGCGCACACCCACTGACCCGAGCGCACCCCCAATGCCCTGTGTGCACCCCTAACGCCCTGCACGCGCCCACCGACCCCCTGAGTGCACCCCCAAGACCCTGCACGCGCCCCCAATGCCCTGCGCGTGCCCACCGACCCCTTGAGAGCACCCCCAATGCCCTGTGCACGCCCCAACGCCCTGCACACATCCACCGACCCTGAGCACACCCCCAATGCCCTGCACGCACCCCCAACGCCCTGCGCGCACCCACCGACCCGAGCGTACCCCCAATGCCCTGTGTGCACCCCTAACGCCCTGCACGTGCCCACTGACCCCCTGAGCGCACCCCCAATGCCCTGTGGCGCCCCCAATGCCCTCGTGCCCACCGACCCCTGAGAGCACCCCCAATGCCCTGTGAGCGCCCCCAACGCCCTGCGCGCACCCACCGACCCCTTGAGCGCACCCCCAATGCCCTGTGCGTGCCCCCAACGCCCTGCGCACGCCCACTGACCTGAGCACACCCCCAATGCCCTGTGCGTGCCCCCCAACGCCCTGCACATGCCCACCGACCCCCTGAGCACACCCCAATGCCATGTGCGTGCCCCCAATGCCCTGCACACGCCCACCGACCCCCTGAGCGCACCCCCAATGCCCTGTGCGTGCCCCCAATGCCCTGCGCACGCCTACTGACCTGAGCGCACCCCCAATGCCCTGTGCGTGCCCCCAATGCCCTGCACACGCCCACCGACCCCCTGAGCGCACCCCCAATGTCCTGTGCGCGTCCCCAACACCCTGCGCATGCCCACTGACCCGAGCGCACCCCAAATGCCCTGCGCACGCCCACCGACCCGAGCGCACCCCCAATGCCCTGCACACACCCCAACGCTCACTGACCTGGCGCACCCCCAACGCCCTGCACGCGCCACCGACCCCTGAGCGCACCCCCAATGCCCTGTGCGCGCCCTTAACGCGCCCACTGACCTGAGCGCACCCCCAATGCCCTGCGCGTGCCCACCGACCCCCTGAGCGCACCCCCAATGTCCTGTGCGCGCCCCCAACGCCCTGCACACATCCACCGACCCCTGAGCGCACCCCCAATGCCCTGTGCGCGCCCACCGATTTTAAGGTCAGAGTGGACTAAAAAGGTTAGAGGGAAACAAATCTTCAATTGAAAATACACTGTGCCACCTCCGATTGCACGGGATGGAGCTGGAGCTGTGTTGGCGGCACCGAATGAGAAATCCCTGCTACATCCCTCCCCCTTTCCAAGTGTCCCGACACCAGAGATGTTCCATTCTGTCATTCCAACCCACACCAGTGCACAGGCTGGGTTTAATCTGTGTTAAGACATCAGGGACACCTGTCTGGACTGAAAGCAAAGCGGCCAAAATCCGGCATTTAGCCACTGAAGAAGGGTGCTGACGGTCCCTCAGCAGACAAGCTGTTCTTTGGGCTCCCAACACCATTGAATATTTAGGCAGCAAACTGAAGCTCGTTTAAAAAAGTCTGGAGGCGAAAATGGAATTTTGGAACATGTTCTCAGTCTCATTAATTGGGAGGACAGCCTTGAAAAAAATACTCCTCCCCAAATCATTATCCATTCTTCACAGTGGGTCATATGAAACCAGTTATACAAAAGAATAAATTGTATTTGGAATGGCAAGAACCCCAGAATAAAGCTAGAAACTCTGATGTTCCCATATAAAGATAGGAGACAGCTCTCTGTTCCAAATTTTCAAGTTTTCTACTGCGCCAATTCAAATTCACTGCATACCAAAAAGGCCATATAAAAAGGACTCCACCCATTAATCTTGGAACAAGCAATAATCCCCCAAACTATCAACTTAATGTATGGGGACACCAAATGAGTCAAGAATGTATTTACACTACTACAACTCATTAACTACAGGGCAAAAAGCCCTAAAGCCAGTGCAGAGGAATCTCTATTTAAAGTCACACTATCATGATAAAGATCAGATTTAACAAGAAGATTTCCATACACACAACTCCCTAGATCATGAAAACGGAAAAATAATAAAAATTGTCTATGCCCTTCATACTGTACACTGTTTGTTTGTGCATTTCTCGCCTGGAAGGGCGAAAAGAGATTTTACTCCCTCGCAACTTTTCTTCACATCGACTTTCTAGTCACTTGCATGTTCAGGTCCTCGCGATTTAGTACAATGGTGGGAAACATCAGTGTTGTGTGTACACAAAGCCTGTGGAGAATTTACATAAGCCACATGGACCTGACCGTGTATTTTTAATCCCCAAATGACCTTATGGGATAACACTGAGCCCAGCAAGAAGCAAGGTTCCCCCTTACTCCAAATGAGGCAGGAGGGCAACCAAAATGATTAGGGGGCTGGAGCATATGACCTACGAGGAGAGGCTGAGGGAGTTGGGTCTGTTTAGTCTGCAGAAGCGAAGAGTGAGGGGGGATTTGATAGCAGCCTTCAACTTCCTGAAGGGAGGTTCCAAAGAGGATGGAGAGAGGCTGTTCTCGGTGGTGACAGATGGCAGAACAAGGAGCAATGGTCTCAAGTTGTGGTGGGAGAGGTCCAGGTTGGAGATTAGGAAAAACTATTTCACTAGGAGGGTAGTGAAGCACTGGACTGGGTTGCCTAGGGAGGTAGTGGAGTCTCCATCCCTGGAGGTGTTTAAGTCTCGGCTTGACCAAGCCCTGGCTGGGTTGATTTAGTTGGGATTGGTCCTGCCTAGAGCAGGGGGCTGGACTTGATGACCTTCTGAGGTCTCTTCCAGCTCTATGGTTCTATGATTCTATGATTCTATGGAAAACATCCCGTGAGACAGCTGCCTGCAGCGATGGCACATCTCGAAAAAGGGACCCTATTAAACCGCTTCCAGGCCAGTCACAACCCTGTGCTACACGGAGGGTAAGTGGGGCCGGCAGAGACTTGGCCACCACACTGTGGTGAGCAGCAGACGCCAGGACATATGGAGAAAGGGAAACACCTGATCCCAGGTGGGGAGCGCCGGTGAGCCGCACTGTGGTTCTGAAGGTCTCTGGAGAGCTGGTCTCACAAGCACACTAATAACTCAACATGCAGACTCAGGGAGGCTCTTCCAACTATTCCCTTGCACCGAGACATCCGGGGTGAGTACCAGGGTGTGGCCTAGTAACAGTTGCGGGTATGCTTTGGCTCCAACACCACTCTCATTCACGAGCCCGTCTGCCTCTCGGTCAAGCACCTCGGGGCCTTCCTCCGCACGGCCCCACCTGCACGGCCAGGCTGCCCTAAGCCCAACTGCAGGGTCCCGACCACATCCCACTTCTGACAGGTTGCCACATACATTCTAGCATGGTGCTTACAGCAAAGCTGGTGGATTTATATAGAAAATCCCTTTTGCCGTCCTCTGCCTTCCTGTTCATCCTTACAGGGGGCAGACGCGCTCCCTCCTTGCATGGCTGGAGGGCACCTGGCACAAAGAAACGACTTAGTGCGATGGCTAGGCCCTTCAGCTGGTCAGCAAACAGAAGTGGAATTCAGACCGGCTCAGACCATCAGAACTGACAGACAGGGTAAACCAGATCAAGAGACTAAAGGTCTCCATCCAAGCGCGACCCTAACTCACACACTGCACGCCCCTCTCAACGGGCCAGTGACGTCACTCAAGTCAACGTTCCAAATCCCCAAAAGCCGAGACACCGGTCCACGTCAAACTGCCAATGAGGATGCGTTTCCTCCCTTGGCGGCAAATGCCCCAAAGGTCATCAATTGCAGGAGGATGCGACTGAAAATATGTCACATAAAATGAACAACAATAAATTCAACTTCTTGTGCTGGTCTCAGCAGGCGGCGCATCACGTCTGTGCAGTACTCGGACACTCGGAGGTGCTGCATCGGCCCAGAGCGTTGCTATTGCGACAGATCACACCGCTGCTGCTGCTGCTGCTGGCATAAAGGGTGAGTGAGTCTGCATGAGTCTGCCATCTCCTCTGCATATCTTGCCCGCTCTCGCTCCATCTCCTGCCTTAGTCCAGCAATTTTTCGGCTAGCTTCCAATCTCTTTCAGCCATATCTTCGGCTTCTAACATACATTCCAGTTCTGGTTTAGAGGCTCTTTCTCTAAACATAATGCCTCTCTCCCAGCACAAAAGTCTCAGAGCCCTTTTGTCCAGACTCTCATATAGTTGCTGGCTCATTGCAGCGGCTCTTTAACCAACCCAACTCTCAACACCAAAAATCAAATTTAGACAGCGTGGGGTCTTGATCCAAACCTCAATTGACCAAGATCTGCGGATCCTGCCGACTACAACACTGTGACAGACCGAGCCGGTCTGGGCACCGCTGAGGGCGTCCGCTCAGGGGCGAATTGCTCAAATCCGGGGCTCCTTACAGCCCCCAGACTGGAGACCTTCCCAAACAGGCCACAAACCAGTCCCACAGAGCGCTTCAGCTGCCTGCCTGAAGCCTCACGAGCAAAACCCCTCCGACACCCCAGCAATATCCGTGCCCCAGATGGCCCCGGGCCTCATACACAGGTGGGGGGTCTTAGCACCCAATCCCACCTACCCCCGAACAAATTCTGTCCGGTTCCAAGAAACCAGCCACAGATCCCTGGTCAATTTACCCTCCGGACCTTACCCACAAATCACGCTGAGCCAACCCTTTAGAATATACCCTCTAAAGGTTTATTACCACAAGAAAGAAAAGCATGAGAGTGAGGTTGCTAAAGAATCCTACATTACATGCATCGAATCTCCCAGTCCTCGATGCAGGCTCTAGCAGAGATGTTACAGCTGCTGGCTTAAGAGTCCTTGTTGCACATCCTAGGATCAGGATGGGTCCACAGTTCTTTCCGGCTCTTCAATCCCTGCACTGCTGCCTCTGGGATGAAGTGCTGAGCTGAAGACCAAGATGGAGTCCCCCACATGGCCTATTTATCCCTCCTTCCTGGTCTCTTCTTGGCTATAGCAGGTCACCTGGCCCATGGCTTATTCCTGTGTCCCCTGCTGGTAGCCCTTAGGTATGAGTCACCACTCATTCTTTAGGTGTGTCCTTGGCCCATTGAGTGCCATTGTCCCACAGGGCCTCGCTGATTAGCATGTCCATAGGCCGGGCTCTGCCCACTGCTCAACCACATGCAGAGAAATATTCAGTATCTACACAGATTACAGATTCCTAACTACACACACAGACATTATACAATCACATGACTAGCGTACTTAGGATTAGCAGACAGTGAGCTTCTATTCAACACCCCACATGGCCCCCTTTTATACCATTTTTGGGGCCAACACCCCCACCTATGGGTGCATCAGTGATCTGGCTGCTCCCCTCGAAATCCAGTAACGTGATAGGGAGCTTCCACCATCCACCTACTTCTGGATTAAGGCAACATCATATGATTCAACCAAAGAAACTATATGGAGGAGGAGGACACACGTGGAGGAGAAGAACACACGTGGATGCATTCTTAAGGGTTTCTTCGATGCTCACCAGTATTGGGACCCTAGGAAAGATGGAGTGCCAGGGTCAGACAACTGTGCACACGCCTACGTGACATGTATGTGCAGGTGGGACGGCAAACCTAAGGCTCTCTGCAGCACCTGGGTAGTCCAGGCACACAGAGCCCCTGTGTGCCATGGGAAGCCCTCCAGTAACCACAACGCCATCAGGCTGAGACAAGCCAAGTGCCGTATGGCCGACCCACTGGGTTTCAAAATCCCGAGTCAGGCCCCAGGAGATCATGAGCTGGGCTTAGAAATCAAGACGGGATTTTATTTTAAATTGTGCATACTCAGCATCTGCCGTGTGGATCTGGGGCTTGTTTAAGCCTTGGGGGTCACGTTTTCAGGCTTTTCGCTGTCACCAGACGTGCCGGACGCGCCTTTTCTTACTTTTATGAAAGCAAGCAAACAATCTCACACTCGTGCGTGTCTCCAGGAGCTAGGGCCGAAGAACACCCTGACATATGCAAGACTTGTAAAAATTGCAAGTGCTGGCAACACTGCCAAGGAAAGGGCAGGGAACCCTGAAAAACGGTGACCCCGGCACCAGCTTCAACTGGCATATAGGGGCTGCGTCTTGCTTTGGGAAGGAGATTTCACCTGCTAGAGAGCCAAATTCCTCTTTTCTATTCAGAACCCTGGAATCCTAGAGCGCTAGAACTGGAAGGGACCTCAAAAAGTCAGCAAGTCTAGTCCCTGCCCTCACGGCAGGGCCCAGCACCGTCTATTCTAGAGCAGTGTTTCTCAACCAGTGGGGCGAGTACCCTTAGGGGTACTCGAGAGAAGGCTGGGGGGTACGTCAAGACAACTGGAATTTGGAGAAAACGGAATGTTTGTTTTAAGTGTTACAGCGCTTTATTACTTTTGTACTTTTTACACCCAAAAATGTCATCGCCTGCCCAGCTATATTTAAGTTGTTTAAACAAATGAGTTGCAATGGAGAAAAAAAATTGTGTGTCTGAAAACTGTAGGTAGTGGGGGTACTTATATTATTTTTTAAAAGGGGCACTTTATTACAAAATGGTTGAGAAACTCTGTTCTAGACCAGCCCTGACAGGTGTCTAGCCAACCTGCTCTTAAAACATAGACAATAGAGATTCCACAACCTCCCTGGGCAATTTATTCCAGTGTTTAACCACCCTGACAGGTAGGAAGTTTTTCCTAATGTCCAACCTAAACCTCCCTTGCTGCAGGTTAAGCCCATTGCTTCTTGGCCTATCCTCTGAGGCCAAGGGGAACAATTTTTCTCCTTCCTCCCTGTGACACCCTTTTAGATACCTGAAAACTGCTCTCGTGTCCCCGCTCAGTCTTCTCCTTTCCAAACTAAACAAGCCCAATTTCTTCAGTCTTCCCTCCTAGCTCATGTGTTCTAGACCTTTCATCCTTTTTGTTGCTCTTCTCTGGATCTTCTCCCATTTCTCCACATCTTTCCTGAAATGCGGCGCCCAGAACAGGACACAAGACTCCAACTGAGGCCTGATCGGTCTTCTGGAATCTCTCCCGTATTCCATGACTTTTGAAAGATGATGGCTAAAGGCTCAGATGTCTCCTCAGTCAGCTCCTTGAGTGTTCTGGGATGCATTTCATCGGGCCCTACTGACCTGAAGACATCGAACTTGTCTAAGTGATTTTAACTTGTTCTTTTGACTGGAAAAGGGCCAATCTAGTGCCCATCTAGACAGGAAATAATGACAAACCAGAGAATTGCAGAGCACTCAGCTTCACTTTTGCACCAGGAAAGATAATGGAGCAAGTCATTAAGGAATCCATTTATAAACTGCTAGAAGCCTTGGATGAGTAGCATGAGGTGGTCAGAGGGCTGGATGATCCTTGACAATCCTTCCATGAAATCCTGGATACGGGCCCCTGGCAGGCAGCACCTCCCGAGATGTCAAGTCAGGGTGACAGATGGGAGTCTCCGTCCCCCTCAGAAGAGATCTCCCTACGTTTCCTCCTCGCAGTGGTGGCTGCAGACCTCCCCGCCTTGGGGGTACGAGGGAGTGATTCCTCATCTCTCGCATCCAGAGCAGCATAACGGTTCTCCAGAACCACCGTGGGAGAGTTGGGAGCGGGGGTGGAGCCTGGCCTGCTGCCAGAAGTGACCAGCTACCTGCCGCCCCCCCACTCCGAGACAGAGCCATCTCCTCCTCCCGCAATGGCGTGCCAGCCGTCCTTTGTAATGCGATAGCTTCCTCAGCCGTCTCCACCTGAACACTCTCCAGGAATTCCTCACGGGCTCGGATGCTCCTCAGCCCAGCCACCTCCTCCTGCAGCTCTCCCACCTGCTTCCTGAGAGGCTCCCCCAGCAGGCACCTTGCATGCTGGATGGTCCCCCCAGCCTGGCTTTCTGTGAGTGGGAACAGCAAGCCACAGTCCCTGCAAAGCCACCCCAGGGTCCGGGCGGAGGCAGCCACGGTCAGGCGGTCTCTCTGGCGCCAGGTGCAGACGGAGGGGAGGGGATGGGAGCAGGGATGGCGCAGGTGATGTGGCCATATTCCATCTCCCTCTTACAGAGTCCCCTCAGCGGCCTCCTGTTTGCTGCATCCCTGCCCACAGGCTCCCCGCAGGCGCAGCACGAGGGGGCTGTCGCTGAGCAACGCAACCCGCTGGGCATGGCAGGAAGCGGCCATGTCTGTTCACCTCTCTCCCTCAGGCTGCGGGGAGGACCTGTGCCCAGTGGAGTCTGTCCCCAGAGGGCCTGCCCCACTGCAACAGCAGTGCCACCAACGCCATGACTAACTTTCAAAACAGGCCTGATCCAACCCCCACTGGAGTCAGTGGAAAAACGCCCCCTGGTCCCACGGGACTGTGGGTCAGGTCGAGGGAGACCCGATGGCACGTGCGAAAAACAGGGCCACTTGTTTTCAGCAGGCTGGGGTTTACGATGAAGCCCTAAATATCGGGACGTCTGGTCACCCGAATGGGATCCAAGCGGCACACACATGCGGTCTCTACATCGCACGCCGCGGCGTGAGCGTGCACACCTCATGGCACGGAGCCTGCGTGAGAGCCCTCGCTTCACCACACCCCATCCTTAGAGCGGGAGGGCTGCTTTCTTGGTTGGCGCAGAGGGACAGGGTCTGATCCAAAGGCCACTGAAGAGCATGGAAAGACGTCCAGTGGCTTGGGAAGAGAGCCACGCTGCAGAGCAGCACTAGAGCAGCCAGCCCCATCGCTGTGTCCCGTGACAGAGCCGGTGGGCAAGTTCTGATGCCAGAGCAAGGGGGGCCGGAGTGTCGAGGGAGAAAGGGCACCACACGGAAATCAGGCTGCAGATCAGCTGCCACATTCCACCGCCGCAACATCTCGTAACCAGCTAACCCAAATGTCTCGCAACTCGGCCACGAGCTGCTGTGAAACCCAGACCCAGAACCTGGATCTGTGGGCTCTGGTGTATGCCAGGGCGCTGATCAGAGCTGCGAGAGCCTCTGGGCTTGGGCTGGAGACTGGACTCTGGACCCCACCCCAATCCTGGCCTTCAGAGTCCAAATGGCAACGCGGCTATTCTTGGCACCTTAGTGCCAGCCCCGCAAGCTGGAGTCTGTGAACCCGGGCCCTGGGACTCGCCGCTGCGGGGTTGGCGGCTTGCTTTGTTTGCCATGCGGCCAAAAGACCATCCTTGCACTCAAACCATTAACATGTCGACGCCTCAGTTTACCCACAATACTACCCACCTCATACACGTGCTTTGAGGCTAGATGACGTCTGCAAACTCCCTTGGTCCTGGAGCGCCTCCAGAGACAAACCGTATTTACATGCTAGAGGGAGTGCTGCTAGCACCCGGCATTACAATTGCCTGACAATTCCCAATGCAAGGACCCTGTTTGCTATTGCTTGTAACTCTGCCAAACCTGAATGGTTTGGGCCAAACCTGTCCACAGCGGGTGTCTCCCCACACTGCGCAGTTATGAAAATTCCGCCAAAACCGTCCAGAACGAGACTTGGGAAAACCCTTGGTTTGCCCATGTTCAAAATGGGTTGGGCCATTTCTCTGAGCTGCTCTAGTGTCTCCGTTCGGGCCAAGGGTCAGCGCTCTGGCAGGAGGTGGCTTTGCTATAAGGAGCTGTGTTTTCAACATACAAAGTGCTCTGTCACGCTATGGACTCTGAAACGTGCCCCTCCCCACGTCTTCAGCTGGGCACGCCAACCCACAGGGCACCTCCGACCTCTCTCCCTGGCTGCCAGCACCCCTTTGCCTTGCGAGGGCTGGAGAAACGCCCGGGTGACGCTAGAGAGATGTGTGTCACTGCGAAGGCCACGAAGAAATTAATAATTCTGTCCTTGGAGCCAGGGGTGAATTGCAGGCAGGAAATGAGTCTGTGGGCTGTGCATGGACCCAGGAGGAAACAAAATACTAACTAGCTACTCATTCAGCTACTGAAAGACATTTCCTGGGTGGGCCGTTGTATTCAACACCCAAGTGACATCAAAAGCTAAGTCTTGGACACTCACAGCCCACTCCGTGAGCCTCATTTTGCACAGACATTTCTATTGATGGGGGGTTTCCCTCCCCCCCTTTTCTGCCTTAAATTTGTCCCTCTATGCTACTGGCTCCAGTCACCTGAAGCAGCAGGCTTGCCCACGAAAGGTCACGATACCAGCTCTATTTTTGGTTAGTCTCTAAGGTGCTGATTTTTAAGTTTTTCTGCTCATTCAGTGACCACTGTCCATCCTGGGCACTGAATGAAGCAGGAGTCCTGTGACAGAACTAGCGTGTGATCATGGAATTAAAATCTGCGCACTACCCTGCCCCGGCCACGTGAATTCTGGGATTTCCTATCTTCTGAGCACTGAACTTTGCAACCTTAATAATGTTCTTTTCATGGAGCTTTGTGCGCACAAATAGTTACAAATTGGCCTACCATCTCCCTCTTTTCTTCCCACCCTATCCACTTCCTTGGGAAGTGAAACCGACATGGAGTACAGTGGCTTCTTGCTAATCTTCTTGACAGCAATCAGCAGAAAATTGGGCCCAGATGCCTATGGTAAACCTGGATTCTAACCCCCCTCCACACACACACTTCTTGGGTTACTTTTTTATTCTTTGGCGGGGTGAGGGAAGGAACTCAAGAAAGAAGCAGTGGGGAACGTGCAAGTTGCAACATAACAGACCGCGGGGCGGGGGGAGTTGAAACGAAATCCCTGGAGGGTTGTGGCAAAGCAGAGAGAGCCCAGACGAGCCAGGAAAGACAGAGAGAGACAGAAAGCAGGAAGAGCCTACCTAGACTGGAGACAGCGATACTCCAAACTCACTGTGACGTCATGCGGGAGTCAGAGTGGTTTCCAAAACAACTCCAAACTTCGGGCGAGAGAGCAAATGCATGAGAAACAGAAGTGAGTTGAGCCTCCATTCTTAGGGAAAGCTGGAACCGGCGCTTGACGAGTCTGCAGAGCCAACTAAGCCCGCGTCGGTCATCCGTTTTGGTTTGAGGTGGCGGAGCGCGCTCTGGGAAGTGGGCAGACAGGCAGACAAAGGCCACTGCATAGTTGGGCAACCTCCGAAAGGAAGTTCTTTGTGGCATGTTCCCAATCGATGTGTGCAATAAATTACAATCCCCCACAGTACCTCCGCAAACCCGGCGCCGGATGCCCCCCAAACACAGCCTCAGCAACCACGAGAAGCAGCTGAGACGCACACAGGGAAAGCAAATACTAACCCGAGAGGAACCACGCGAGCAGCACAGACTGACCCTTGGCCTGCTCCTGTGCCCGCCTGTTCAGGGGAGTAGGGCTGCAGTTGGGTTTTTGAGGGGGCAGAAGCCCCGGATGGGGAGACACTTGTCGGGGGTGAAAGTCAGTTTGTTTTGAGTGGCAGGAGGGAGCCACGTGGGAAGAGGAATGGAAGAAGGGCCCGATCCTGCAGCTTAGCGAGCATCCTTCCCTTCAGGAGCTCCTGGATGATCTCAGCACCTGGCAGGGTTGGGCCAGTCTTCTCAAGCAAAGGACCCGTCATCTCCTGCTTATTGCCCCTGCTACAGCAAAGCCGCCGCCTGTAAGCGCCGGGGCCGCGGTCGCTGGCGGGCCACGCAGGAGCTGCAAGGCAACGTGGCAACATTCCCGCCTGCGGGCCCTGGAAGGGCCATGCCTGCCGCTCCGGGGCCAGGTGTGCGCTAGCCGCCACCTGCACCTGTCAGCCACGGAGCGGCTCCGTCTCAGAGCCAGATTTAAAAGTCCCCCGTTTGCTTTCCTGCAAAGGGGGGGGAGGGGGCTGAGTCATTCTCTGGAAAAAACCAGGAGCTGAGCCTGGAGCTGGGCTCCCCCCCAGCCCTCAGCCAGCGTGACTCACGGGCGTCCTTTGTTCCCGCGCTGAGTCAGCCGGGCCCGCAGGCTGACTAGAACACGGGGGCAAGGGGAGGCAGGAGTGCTAAGAAATAGACAAGCACCCTTGGGGAGAACAGGCCTTCCTCCCACGTGCTCCTTCGGCCCACAGCCCAGGTATGAAGGACCGGGCCGCCGTGCCGCCTTCCCGCTCCAGCTGCGCTCCCCAAGCGGGCCAGGGGCCCAGGCCTCAGCCCCCACATCTGCCGTGCAGCCCCTGCGGAAGGCCCTTTCAAATGACAATCCCTCCCTGACAGCGGAGCCCCTTCCCCCGCCCCACAGGACCTTCCCAAGGCTGCTGGGCGTCCCACCCCCCTGCGGCAGCTGGGCCCTGGAGCACGAGCCATCTCCCACCCACCACCACGAGAGGAGCCAAGCAAACCACCCGCCTCCGGGCCCACAGCCGCCCGCCGCCTCCCGGCTGCCAACCCCCAGCCCTTCCCGAGGGCCTAAGGCCCCAGCAGCCCCGGCTCGGCGCCCAGGACGCACCCCTCCGCAGCCGGCACACTCACGGCTCGCAGCCAAGGCCTCGGGGCCGCGGGCAAGAGAGTCCGTTCTGCAGCGACCCCGGGCGGCGGGATTCTGCACACGGGACGGTGTCACTCGTCGTGCAACGTGCCCTGCAGCCCCGCCTCGCCTCCTGAACTCAGCACCAAGACGCTGCAGAAAGCCAAGGGGCCTTCCCAGTACAATCTCCCTCAGGCGCCTACCCTGCCCTCGTCCGCTGAGCACTTTGCCCCACTCCTGCTGAGGCCGGCAGGGCTGATATCCCCACAAGCTGAGGCCCAGGGCGGCTAAGTGATTTGCCCAAGCTCACCCAGGAAGGCTGTGGCAGAGCAGGGACCCGAGGTCTCCTGAGTCTTAGTGCAGTAGTTAAGGGACTAGCCTATCAAAGAACTAAGCAATGCACATGGTCTACCTGTGGTATCCTTCTGGGCAGAGGGCAAAGGGGCCTGTTCCACAGGACTTGATTCTCTGAGCGGAACAGGCAGGCCAGGTCTCACACCTTCCTGCACGGCCACTCCCCGCACCGGGTGCTCCGGCAGCCAGGAGACAGACAGACGCGTCTCCAAAGTTCGGGCCCACAAGGCCCAGGTTGGAGAACAATGCCAAGGACCCTCGAATGCCATTCTCTGATCAGAGGGCATGGGGAACACTGCCGTCCGGGCAGGGGGCCCCTGCAGGCTGTGGGGTTCAGAGAAGGGTGAGGGAATGGCCAGGGCCTGTCTCCTGTGGGGGCAACCGGAAAGACTGGGCTTTGTACCGTAGGCAGGCGATGAATGAGGCACTGTGAGAAAAGTGGTAAAATAACCAACGGGAGAGAGGAGGGAGAGCAGGGCTTCCGTTCTCCCCGCCTCTGCACTCAGGAAAGGGAGGGAAATCAACCAAATGGAACGGGAGCAAATGCAAAGCCAAACCGATGCATGCTTTTTCAGTCAAGCCTTAATTAGCCCGTGGAACTCACTGCCACAGGATGCCAGGGAAGCCAAGAACTGAGCAACGTGCCGGGGAGACCGGACATTTCTGTGGGTAACAAGAACATCCAGAGTTGGAACAGTTAAAGCAAAACAAAGAGCTACGACTCAGAACAATGTCTAACGATTAAGGACAAAACTTTTCAAGGGGGCCAATTATCCCGCACCTGCGGCCTGTGAGGTTCTCGCGCCTGTCTCTGCAGCCGCGGCTGCTGGCCACTCTCGCAGACAGGCTGCCGGACTAGATGGACCCCAGCTCTGATCCAGAGTGGCCCCTTCTATGCTGACAGGCAAGCAGGGCACGAGTGCGCCCAGCAGAGAGACTGAGGACTGGCCAGGGAAGGAGCGCAGGCGTGTGCCCCGTGGAAGGCCTGCGCATGCTGTGGCGGATGCAAGGGGCCAATTCACCGCGCATGCAGCCAGACATCAGTAGGGTCGAACGGCAGCTGGGCGGAGTGGGACAGGGCTAGGAGGCCAGGAGGTCAGAGCAGGAGGAGGCTACAGGGAAGGGGCCTGCAGTCACCCTTCGGGGGAAAGGACTGGACAGCACATGGAGGAAATCCGAAGGGAGAACGAGCTTTGCATCCCTACCCTGGACGAGGGACTCGAGCAAAAAGCCAAGAGGGAAGACGTAGCCAGGAGAGCAGAGGGCGGCCAGTGCCCAACCCAGACACACTGAGCAGACAGAAGGGGCCAGTAGGAAGGAGCCCGTGGAAACAGCAACAGGGCTTGGGGTCCCTGGGCTGGACCCAGGGGCTGCGGCTGGGCTCCGGTTCCCCTATCAGCCACTGGGAAGTGGCCCTGGACCCCGCGGGGGATGGCGACCATCCGAGGAGCAGCTGGAAAGTCTGCCCAGTGGGACTTTGTAGCCCAGAGAGGTGGACGCCCAGGGACCCGGCCAGAGTCCCGGAGAGAGCACGGGGCCATCGGGTGAGCCGGGCGCCAAAGGGGCAAGAGCGAGGTCCCAGCCCCCAGCAAACAGGGAGGCCCCTCGGCGAGGGAAGGCCTGGCGCCGACGTGCAGCCTGGCGATCCACGGGCCATCCTGCCAGCAAGAGGGGCTTCACGGCAGCCTCTCAGACAGCGGATTCCTCACTGCCATCGGCCTCACGCCCCGCCAGCAGGCCGCCCCGCCGGGCCAGGGTGGGCACCCCACAAGGGCCACTGCTCCCATGCTGCGCAGGCGTGGGAAAGCGGCCGCCCTGTCTCGACGGGCCGGTGGGGGAGCCAATTCCAGGATCCCATCTTGACAAGAGCCAGTACCAGACGGCTCCAGAAAGATGCAAGAAACCCCGGAGTGAGAAATGCTGAAAGAGCCTCGCCAGGAGCGAGGTTTATGTCTAACCCTGGCACTTAGCAATGGGCCTACGGCCTGGCGCCCGTCCCGTGCGTCCAGTGCCAGCGCTCCCGAGACATGGCGGTCGTGACCTAGATAGTCCTCGGCCCCTCAGCACAGACGGACGCTTGTGCCAGACTGCGGTGGCTCGGTCCTGTTGGGAAACCGACTCCCAAGCTCGTTACCACGTGTTACCCAACCCAGCAATTTTCCTCTGGCCGCCCGAAAGGCAGCTCGCACACTAATCCCACGGAACCCTTGTCTCGAAAACATTAGGTCACCCAAGTCTTCTCAAATAAGGCTTCAATTTAGCTCTAATAGCAGAGTACCTAGATGTTAAATAAACACCAATTGATTATTAAGAACATATTTATTGAGGCTTGGCAGGCATGTAATCAGATACGCACGTATTACATAGCTGTGAAGCCGTATTAAATATGCTCCTAATGACCAACTGGTATTTATTTAACGTTCTATAACCATCGCAATGAGATGTCTCTCTGGATTTAATAAGACCGTTATTGTATGCTAATTAAATACCCATAGAGTATCAAAACCATATTGAGCTGAGGGTGAAACCAGTAAGAACTGTACGTTAATACCCAGCTGCTAAACCTCAAATAGCTTCTTAATATTTAATTGGTCTTTCTTAGCAGACAATCGTTGTCCTTGTGCATTTGCAGCCCAGTGTTTCTAGAGACCAAAGCTCGTTGCTTCTACAAACCATTTCATTGCTGAGGTAGCTCGACCGATACAAATAAACGAGGGCTCCCGCTGGTGTAACCCGACCTGCGCGCGACACACCCACTCCTAGAATGCCTGCTGGGAACCCCACTGGCGCGCCCGCCCGGGAAGCCAGGCTGGAAGGCTGCCCTCGTGTGGTTACAAACCTGGGCACCGGGGCGGATTCCTGCAGGCCACAGAACAGTCCTAACGCCACCGGGCCCAGGCAGCTTGGCTTTGCCTTGGGAAGGGGGGAGCATTCGTATCGAAGGGCCAGGAAGGGAGACTCCCCCTGTGGCAATCCCGTAGAGAGCCAGCCCTGGCCCCTGACTGGCTGCCCCTGGCAGGCCGGCTGTGTGAGGCCGCCGTGGCCCTTGGCTTGTGGCTCCTCCAGCCGAAACCAAAAGCAGCCAGGAGAAGACTGGGAGGGGCTCCCCAGAACGTATCCCTAGGTCTGAGGCCCTGGCGCGCAGCGAAGCGGCAGAGTATTGGCAGGCCAGGGCCCGGGCCTAGTGCCACACAGCGAGGGGCACAGAGCAGCCCCAGGCTGGGCACTCTCTGGAAGCGTCACCGCCGGGCAGGGATCGTTGCAGGGGCGCTGCGGGGCAGAAATGAACCAAAGAGCAGTGAGGCAAGCCATGAGCCAGCAGCATGTTGGCACCTGTGAATGCCCCTCCTGCCGCAGTGCCCCCTTTTTGGAAAACGGCCCTAAGGCAAACCCCCCCCCGCTAACCAAAGGGGGGAAATACAGAGGCCTGGGCACGTGCCGGCTGCACAAGAGCCCCGCTTGGAAATGAGGAGGGAACGAGTGAAGAGAAAACGATGGAGAAGAAATCCTAAGCATCTTTTCCCCCCTCTCCTCCTCCTGGCCTCAGTCCTGCTGGCGTGACGGGTGTAGGCCAGGAGCTGCACACTCAGATCCTGGGCCATGAGTCAAGGGCCTGGAACTTGCGCTGGGCATCAGGCAAACCCGGCGGCGACTGTATTCTGAGGAACGTCCAAGGGTGAGAGTCTGGTTCTGCAGGGCTGCAATGGGGCGTACAGAGGAAGCGTCACAAACAGAAAGAGACCCTCGTGCCGGTTCTGAGGCCGGATACAGCTTGGGAACCAGAGGTTTCCCTCATGTTACGCCCCAGGACGTGAGCGGGGAGTGAGTCATTCTCCTGACATGAATGGCATACCGGCGCAGTAAGAAAGCATTCCCGCCATCTGACAAAGCTTTTCAATGCGGGCGAGGCTCCTCTTGGACATGCATCTTTGGAGGAAACCCTCTGTTACTCAACATGACTGGAAACTAAGAGATCCTTGGAGTCACATCGGTTTAGTCAAAGGAAAATGTTACAAGGAGAAGCTTGGCTGGACGCCTCTTCAGCTCGTGGGCGGGCTGCTTCTCAGCTTCATTCAGTACTTGACCAAGGGCAGGAGGAGCGCAAGGGACATCTCCTTTTGAGGAGAGGGGACAGAATAGCCCCCAAACAGGAGGCTGGAAGCAGGCGTGGTTCCCAAATAGCCCTTTCCCCAGCCGCAAACCACACACTCCATGAAGTCCCAAATTACCCCGCCCCAAGGTTTGGCTCAAGCAACACAGTCATTAAGAATAATAAGAGCAACGTTTCATCTCAACCCTTCTCCCTGGGCATAGCTGTGCCTAACACTCCTCCCTCAGGAATGCCCAGCCCAAACCCTAGATCCTTTCTGCTCAAAGAACCTCTCCCACCTCCCTTTCTTCTGTGCGAGGGAGGCTCCTTCTGCAGCCACTCCGGAAAACTCCCTTCACCTTTTCCCAGCAGGATTGCACTGGGGCCTTTCGGGCAACCACCGCCACCCTCACAGAGCGCGCCGCAAGAACAAATGGGGGCTTCCGATGAACCAGAGCCGCTCCGCGCCAACGGCTTGATCTTCCCCAGCGGTGAACGTCGTGCACCCAGCTGGCATCCTTGGAAGCTCGGGGCGCACAGCAGCTGTGAACCCCGTGCCAGGAGATTTCAAACAGCTGGCAGGGGGCCCAGAGAGTCTACGTGCCAAGCAGCCACCGTGTGACCGGCAGGCAGGGCCGGCTCAAGCCATTCCTGCGTCCCGGGCAGCGGGCGCACGACGCATGCGCAGCTCCGCCCCCAGGCGCACAGCGCATGCGCGGCCCCGTGCC
This sequence comes from Rafetus swinhoei, assembly GCA_019425775.1. NCBI lineage: Eukaryota > Metazoa > Chordata > Testudines > Trionychidae > Rafetus > Rafetus swinhoei. Next base: position 40,216,638 of record CM033443.1, on the reverse strand, counting down.
CCGGCGCACCTTACAGCTGCAATTGGGCACGCAGCACCCCTTACAGCTGCCATCAGGCGCCCCCCATAAGTTACCCCCATACACCTGTCAGGGATGGTCCGGTGCTGGGTCCTACCGATGATCTCTCGAGGTGCCTTCCTGTTCTAGGATTCTATGCATCCAATGCCAACCAAACTCACCAGGGTGTAGTAAAGCTTAATGCGTTCATGTCTGGAATGGAAGGTACTTTCTAAATCTAGCATGATTTGAACCCTGCTGAGCAGATGGAGACTGGCAATGAAAGCCACTGCTTGAGTAGGCTAGGCAGAGCCCAGCCTGGCCCCACAAAGGGTAGCAGATGTATCAACTGCTAAGAAACAACAACTTCCTTTTCCCTTGCGTTTTTCCCCGAGTGAACTGGGGTTGAGTCTGGGATTCTTATTGCGTTTGCGGCCAGCCCTTCTGGAGACGCCGCTGCCTTTGATGTCGGTGGAGTATGAAATGTACAAAACCACTGGTGAGTTTGTTTATTTTGAGTCCAATCTCTCAATCATTCGACATTCTGGGGAGATGAAGCAGATATGTGACTTGGATGAAGTTTTCAGTCAAAACCAAACTCCAGGCAGTGTGACGATCGGTTGTAACACCAGCCAATGGAAAGGAAAGGACCTGTTCTGCCTTTCTACCCGACCGTGGAGTTGGCCCGCACTGCCTCTCGTCACGTAGGTAAGCGGCGCTCCCAGGAAGATACTGCTGCATACAGCCCCCGCGAGATTTGCAGGGCAAGTAAACCCACATGCGCGCACGCAGTCAGCCCTCAACGCAAACTCGATACTGCTCTGGAATGTAGAAAATTGCAACCGATACTTTAATGCCACAATCACTCAGCCTTAACGGCAGCCATGGGAACTAGCGGAATATCCAGAGAGAAAGCACGTCCAACAAGTCTGAAGCATGTTACATCCATGAAACCCTCTGGTTGGATCCTTCCCTCGTCTCCACCAAACGAGGCACGGAATGCCCTTGGCATCTGTGCGCTGAGGTCAGCAGAAAGCCGACAGCCCCACCGCAGGGACGGATATACTGTGGAGACAGCAGAGCGGCAGGGGGCCATGCAGTTGCATGGGGGTGAGCCCATGGGAGCGGGAGGATGTTGGGAAGCCCAGGAGCCTAATCGCTCTGCTCACGTCAGCGCGGTTGCTCCTCCTTTGGGGCAAGGCAGACGTCCACCCCGTTGGCAGATCAGAGAGGAACCATTTTAGTTCAAGCCTAGAGACAGTCACCCGGAAATCTCTCAGAGGAACACAAAGCCCTGAAGAGCAGCTCCGTGCCAATTACCTGCTCTCTGAGCCCGTGCAAAACGGTGTCCGAGGCTCCCCAGCAGGAAGGAGCTTTTTGCTGAACACCAGCCTGCTCATTTCTCTTCTACCCGATCCCAGGAAAATTCTTAGCCCAACGCCATCCACCGTCAGCTGCTTTGACTTATAGGAGGGCGCCTGGACCCTGATAGCTCAAGATCTTTGAAGGCAGCTTTGCACCTTCCTGCAAAGGTGCACTGAGCACCGAGCAGCTGCAGGCAGGCTGCAGTCTGTGTAGCAATGACATTCACTGAGTGACACGGGGACAGAACAGGCCCAAACCAAAGAAACCTGCTCCTGGCACACTCAAAATGGCACTAATGCAATATCCCACACAGCAGGGCTGCAGCCATCGCGGGCCCCGGGGCATGACGCCAAGCCCCAGACCAGGTGAGTCCAAAGTCGGAAGGGGCAAGGCCTAGGGCAGTCAGTCCTTAGCGCCACCCGGACCGTGGCGCTGCCCCCCGCCAGCCCTCCAAGCTGCACAGAGCAGCGCTCCCGCAGCCACTCAAAGGGGCCAGGGCTCCAGCCACTGTTGGGAGCTCCGGGCCCCCTTGAAATGCCGGGCCCTGGGGCAACTGCCCCCTTTCCCCGCCCCCACTGGCGGGCCTGCCCCCCGTAGGAGACAGGCTCGTGCAGGCATTGCTTATTTACCCGAGGGGGGAGCGCGGCCTCTGACCCTGCCTCTCAGGACTCCTGGAGTCAGGGTTAGTACCGCCCTGGGCCACCTTCCCTGCTGCTGAGCCAGAGGGTTAAGCTCCAATGGAGCCAGCAGTGGCAGAAGGGGGTCGGGTCAGGTTTCAGGAGCTGCCTGCTCTGGTTTCAAGTCTTGTCCTCCTTCCTTCCTTCCTCCCTTGCTGTCTCCTTGGAGTCAGTATTTCCGGAAGCCAGGGAGGAATCTATTTGCCTCATCATCATTCCCGGGGACAAGGCAGGCTCAGGTTTTAGCCACCAGCCCCCAAAAGGGAAAGGGAAAGGGCTGCCGGGCTGCCGTTTGGAAAGCCAGCACAACACAGACGCATCATGCTGCTGCTCCGAGAGCTGCCTCGCTCCCACCCCGGCCCCCGCCCGCTCCCCCCCACTGAAGAGAGACCTGGACCCCCGCCTTTCCTTATGACCCCTCCCTCAAGCCCAGCCGGGGACAGACAGGCCACAGCGGCGGGGGCAGGAGAAGAGACACTAACATGAAGGAGCTGCAAGGACCCGCCGTTATATTTGTGCCATTATTCACGCGGCCACCCATTAGAGCATCGCCGGAGCGCCTGGCCACCTCCTCTCAGACCCACTTGTCCCAGGAGTCCTTGTGCAGCCTGCCCAGCTCCTCTCGGCCCTGCCGTGCTGGGACTGGCTCCCACGGGGCACACCTGCTTTATGCAGACAGGTGCATGGACAAGGCAGAGATGCAGCCCAGAGCTCCAGACGGGATTTTCCGTCCGCGTAGGAACACCCCTGCCTGCCCGTGGACAGCTGGCCCACACTAGGGGCGCGCTACAGGGACAGGGGAGTGGAGAATACTCAGCGTGACCAATGGAGCTATGCTGTCCTCACTTCAAAGCCTAGCTCAAGCGTCAGACTAAACTCTTTGAGGCAGGGAACGGGCCTTCTCCTCTGTCTGCTAGGAGCCCTGTAATTTGACACGCTGCTCTGCTGCCTGAGCCATGGAGGGAGCACATGGGTCCCTGTAACAGGGGGGTAAGACACCCAGGGCAATGGACGCAGGGAGAATGTAATCCAGGACAGCCCTCTCTCTGCCTCCTCCTGCGTGAGCGCCCCTTTGCGCAGCCCCACACGATTCACGTCTGGCACGGTGCACGTGAGAACTGTGGGGCTGCCCATCCTTCCCGGGACGGCCGCACGCGGCTCTCAGGCACGACCCAGAGCGAGGCAGAGGGAATGCTCCTGAGCGGTCCTTGCTTATTTGCAGCACAGGCTCCCAGCAAGGTGGGGCAGGCCGGGCCATTAGCTCCTGCCAAGTCAACTGCCTCGAAGGCTAGTGCTCACCGCCAGCCCTGGGACCAGGCCCTCTACTTGGTGCGGCTCCGTGGTAGCAGAAGTGCAAGTCTCCCCCAGGCCTAGTGGCATTATCGTGGCCTCTGCCACCTACAAGGAGAGAAAGACTTGATGCCCATTCATGCCCGTGGGTCCGACTCCGGCTTTCAATGGGCCCGGGTCCATGCCAGGCGTGAGGGTGGCGACACGGGCAGCTGCCTCCTGGAAACTCAAACGAGACCAACGATCCGCTGTGAAGTCAGGATGTGGTGATGGAAGGCTGCAGGTTTCGTCCCCAGCCTCCCTACGCCAGCCGGTACCCGGGCTGCTTGCACTTTGCCAGTGGACTCCCTGGGGCTGACGTGTCTGGGGGCCCTAACCCCCGGGCAACGTGGCTGGGGGTGCACTGGGGAAAGGCTGGACAGCACTGCTCTTCCCAGTCTCCGTTCCCAGCGGCTGCCCAAAGCCAACAGCCTCACTCCCGTCATCCCTCAAAGCCAGGCGCAGCTCGCCTGTGGGCTGCCACTTTTCAACAGACATTCCTCCCTCAACACAGCCCCTGTGGCTTGGGCTGGCTGGGCTGGCTTGGGTTTGTTAATGCTGATTATTGTGGGGGGAGAGAGCAGCCCCCTCCGCTGACCGGAGTGGAGTACCGTGCCTTGCAAGGAAAAGGGGCAACACAAGCTGCGGTTCACCCTACATTCCTCGTGGCTCCGGCTCCCCAGCCAAAACAAAACCAATATTTTCTTTTTTTCCCCCTTGAGGCTGGCGAGAGAGAGAGCTCCAGTACTTAGCAGAAATCAAGCTGGCTGAGAATCAGCTAAATTAATCTGGCTCCTGGCACTGGATTCCAGCTGTGTGCAGTACAGGCCCTCGGTGCAAGCGAGCTGTCATTCCAGCACAAACAACACCCACACAAACAGGCAGACAGAAGGGAGTGCTACAGGGAGAGCACAACCCAGCCCTCAGGTCAGCTACAACCATTGCTACCTTGGACAGAAGCAGATCTAGTGAGCGCTGCGGAACGGGCGTTGCCGGGACCTGCTCGGGCTGCCTACACAGATCTGACTCTCACTGGGGTCTCGGTGTAAGCCCGGCTGCTGTCACTCGTCTGGAAGCATGGTGGTTCACCCCAGCCGGGGATCTGGCCCTTTGGCACCAGTGAAGAGTACACCCACAGGGCGCTCCCCCTCACAGTCCAGCGGCTTCTGTACGTGCCCAGAGAGCGTCGAGCAACATACAAAGCAGTGCCTCTCCTCCGATCCCAGCAGCCCTGACGGCCGCTCTGGGCACATCCCAGGCGTGTGGCTGTTGGAGGCACACGGCACGTAGGCTGACAATGCTCTCAAATACAGACCCTCTGTCAGATTTTCAAAGGCGACAGACAGGCCACAGTGCCAAGAAAGGAAACTGCACCCGGTGTTCCAGGAAAGCTCAGCTCTGGCGGTGTCCGTGAATTACTTTGTAGCCCCGTCCGACGTGAGCGCTGAGCTGTTACCTGCTGCCACCTTTACACTGCTTGTCGCGGGGAGGTTTGTGATTGGCTGGGCAGGTAACCGACATAACCACACGGGCTGGGCTCCTGGAACCTGTTCTCAGAAACGCCCCCCCCCACCGCCGAGTGACCCCCGCAAGTGCTGGCCTCTCGCTGCCCACAATGACAGCAGGCTCCGCAAGGGGACTGCACGCAGGGGCCGCAGGGCTGGGTCACTTACCGAGGGTCTCGGTCCGGGCAGACGGGATGGAAGCCCGGCCCCACGAAGGCAAAGCGGCAGGGCTGGGAGCATGCAGCAGCCAGCACAAGGCAGGGGAGCAGAATGCTGGGAATCCAAGTGTGTAGGCCACGGATCCCACGCCCTGGACAAAGGCTCCAGAGGGGTTTTCCTCGGTCAGCAAGGGGAAGGGGCAGCTCCGCTCCGGGAAGCGCTGCAGGCCATACACAGTGGTTAGTTTCTTAGGTCTTTCATCCAAGCGGCAGGCTGGGCTGAGGGCAGGTAGCATGTCCAAGAGGGGACGTCCCAAGAGCACAGGTCACGGCCCAGGCCCAGTCTGAGCTAAAGGGCTGCTGAGTGGCAGGAGCGGGACCAGTGGGCTGCTCCAGGACAGGGAAAGCAGGCTGCTTTCTCCCAAGAATTAACCCGCTATTCCAGGCCCCTACACCATAAACCAGCTGTCACAGCTCCAGCCAGAGCCCTCCCCAGAGGATCACAACCACCTCCTCGAGGAGCCCGAGAGCGTTGCGCTGGGACGACGGACGACTGGGCATGGCCCTGGCAGCGGGAGACACGGACCCTGCCCCAGGGAGAGGAGCGATGCCGGGAAGCCTCCAAGAGGCACCTGCCTGGGGAGCAGCCCTCCCGCACGCAGGGCTGTGAGCGTGCGGACAAGCGCCAGAGGGATCTCTAAGAGCCGGGCGCCCGTGGCTGGAGCCCCCCGAGGCAGAGGGCGCTCTGCGCAAAGGGGCACGCGTGAGGGGCAGGACAAGCGGGCGAGCCTGGGACGCACAGAGGTGGTGGAGGGAGGAGAAAATGGGGCATAGTTGGGAGCCTTGAACTTCTGGTGGCAGCCTCCAGCCTGGCCCCCACCCGCTGTGCCTCCAGCACAGGCCTCACGCTGAAAACGGCGACTCTCCCGCCCTGCCAGTGTTCTTCCCCTGGCTTTCTGCAGGATGCCCCCGCGTTGAATGGGAAATGCTGCCGGTGGCAAAGGTCCAGGCTTCAACAGTGCCCACAGCACCCCAACCCACACAGAAACCGCTGCCCAAGGGGCTGGAGGGCCGCTCCTCTTCCCTCCTCCGGCTTTCCTGCTCTCACGGCCCGGGACCCGACCAGCTCCAAGGTTCCCCAGCAGGGCAAAGACGAGGGCAGTGACCGCTGTTCTGAAGTGCTGGCAAACCAGCTGTGGGTCCTGCCGCTTTTCAGAGACTCAGAACTGGAGCTACCCGAGCGCTTCGCTTTGGCCTGTGCCAAGCGGACCCAGAGTCTCCTGGCTTCTCGCCTGGTCCCCTGGCTCTGGGCACTCCCGGAAAGGCAAGACGTGGTGGGAACGACTGGCTGACATGTCCAGCTTGGGCTACACAGGAGCTTACAGTCAGGTGATCACAATGGTCCTTGCTGGCCTCCAAACCCATCGCTGGCGTTTGCCTCTCTCGCCGGCCCCCAGCTGCCCAGGACAGCCAGGCCACAGCCAGTGTTACCTTCCTTCGCCGCCTCCCTTGACGCTCGGGGGCACCATTGAAGCCTGGACGCTTACCACCTACGCAGCTAGTGGCAGCCTCCGCACTGGCCCACAGCCACGACTCCACAGCATGGCCCTACGGCTCTTCTGAGCATGGCAAAGCAATGGCGTTTTCCCCAACGCCGGCCTTGGGAACGGCTGACGCGTTTTAGCTGAAACTGGCCAAAACGGGTCAGCCAGATACACACACCTGCAGACACCTCAGCCCGAAGGGTCACGGTGCGGCACAGGTATCAGCAACTGAAAACCCAGCCTCACCCCATAACTACGTGTAGCGCCGTGACGTAGCGGGCAGAGCACGCTCCTGAGGAAGGAAGGAATCTTCCTCTTCCCCATCTCCAGTGGGCTTGTGGGATCGGGAACTGCCAGTGATTCATACGAGAGACCTGCCTTCGTTATAACGGACATACCTCTGGGCTCCCGCAGCATTCAGTGAGCTACGAAGGCCACCATGTGAGCAGGAGAGAGATTCCAACCGGCAGAGCTCCCTAGAAAGATCAATGAAGAATTTTCCATTGTGATGAAACCTGTTTTGGATGCAGCAGCAGACAAAGAGTACCGGTCCAGGTGGGACGGTCAGCAGAGGAGTTGTTGGGGGAGACACAGGAACTACTTCTTGCCATCTCGGCGGGCGGGAGCGCTGGGCTTTGTGAGCACGTGGAAGGTAAGTTTGATTTTGGTTTTTAATTTGGTCATTTGAATGCTAGAAAAGTTACTGGTAAGTTACCCATTTGAACCCAGCCCTGCCTTGTGAGTCGCTTGGGAGACACGATTCCCGGGTCCTAGAATGTCGACATGTGTGGCCCCACACAGAATCTACTCCCACACAGTAAATCCAGAGAGACGAAAGGCCGCTCATGGCCAGGTTCCCCCCCCAAAACGCAGCAGCAGCAGCCTTCTTCAAACAGACACTCAAGCAGGACGAGAGAGAGTTCTACAGCCCTGAGGGCCTGCAAAATGTCACCGGTCCTCAAAGAAGGATTCCACTGGATATCACGAGAACCCGGAAAAACGACCTTCTGAGAGTCATAGATTCCCAGGCAAGCAAAGCCTGGCCTCCCACACACAGAACTTCCCCAAAGCAACTCTTGGAGCCGATCTGTTAGGAAAAACACGCAGGTTTCATTTACAAATTGCCAGGGACGGAGACTCCACTGTGACACTTGGCGAAGCATTCCAATGATTAGCTATCCTCTCATTTGTCTAGTTTCAACTTCCTGTCATCGGATCGCGTGGCAGCTTTGTCTGCTAGTCTGAAAAGCCCACTAACTAATATTTGTTCCTAATGTGGGTGCTCAGAAACTCAAGTCACCCCTTAACCTTCTCTTTGGTAAAACTACTAGTTTCACGGAACTTAGCCCCAAGGCAGGTTTTCTAATCTTTTAATCATTCTGGTGGCTCTTCTTTAAACCCTCTCCAAATCATCCACATTCTTCTTGAAGTACAGACCCCAGACCTGGACACAGGATTTCAGCAGTCACACCAGTGTTAAAATAGCCTCTCTGCTCCTACTTGAGTTTCCCTTGTTCACGCATCCAAGGGCCACAAGAATGCTTTTGGCCAAAGTCTGACCCTGGGAGCTCATGTTCCACTGATCGTCCACTTGATTTCCTGCAGCACAAGTGGAATTTGAAGGGGGCACAATTCTAAAAAATGAAGTCAAAGTTCATTGTAAGTGTCTTATTTAGTGAAGATTAATTTTGTTACCTTAGCGACTAACAAATATATTAGATCGCGCATGCAGTGTGGGTTCACCCACAAACTCTTACTCTCTAAGGTGCCACAGAAGTGCCCGTTGTTTGAAAGTTACAGACTAACATGGCCACCCCTCTGACACATTATATGTAGTATTTGCTGTTTGCCTTCTTAAGCACGGGCCGCAAAGCTGAGACCGAAAACGTGTGGGAGAAGGCTGGCTTATTCCCCCTCGGGTGCTGATCTTAGCAAGTTGTACCGGGGTGAAAGAGTTAATATTTTCCCTCGTTCTTGCCCTGTTATTCAATACATTATGGACTTTGAAAAGTCGTCAGATTACCATCCAGCAGTTCAGAAGCATGGGGAGGAAAACAGAGGCATGCGGAGAGACACACACGCAGCAGAACGCAGGGCCCCTCAGCTACAATTACGTTCCAGCACAGAAACTTATTTCTCCCATTCGGTGTGGTGCCCCGGGTCTCCCGTTTGGTGCACGACTCCCTTGTTCCCCGTCCAGCCGAATGCTGCAGCGAAGCCCCAAGTCCCAGTCAGGAGTGGATTACAAAAGGGGGAGGGGAGGAACTATTTTTCCCACCATTTTTCCCAGGCTTCCACGATTCTGAGGCTCCCAGGTTAATGAATTAGAGCAGCGCACGAGGGGGCACGCAGCTGCCGCACAATCCAGCAAGTGTCCTTCTGCAAGACTTTCCCCGCCGGTGCCAGACAGGACCGCCGCCACGACAGCCTCCCTCCCAGCCCTGCCCCGTTCACGCCAGCCAGGGCGCCTGCCGGGTGGGCTTCCCACGCAGCCGTGTCCTGCCCGTCCCAGCCGGGATTCCTGCCGGGTGGGCTTCTCACGCAGCCGCGCCCTGCGCCCCCTCCTCGCCCTCCGGCAAAGCGTTCACAGGCCTCTCCCATCCCCTGCTCCGCCATCACTACCCGCCTCCACACCCGCTCACTCCTTACGGCACCAAGACGGAGGCGAGATTTGGCAGCTCTGCGTCGGCTAAGCTCCCACTAGGAGGCTCCTGACACAGGGGCCCATCGGTGCCCAGCGGCAAGGCGCTCACTGCGGCGGCTGGGCCAGACCGGACAGACTCCGCCAACGCCCCTTTCACTGTGTCTGGGCAAGGAGGGGGCATGCCTGGACACTGCCGAAGGCTTGCAACGTCTCGGTGACTTTCCGAATTGCAACCGCCCCTCCCGACTGCGTTAGTGTCGCCGCCGTTACTCAGAACTAAGCTCCGGGGGGCGGACGACTTCTCTGAAAGTCCCACCCACCTGCCCACCTCAGGACGTTGGCGCGGCCCTTGCTAGGGTAACCCGACTCACTTCTGCACAGCGTCGTGCTTACCACGGTACAGCAAACAGGTCACATCCCCGCCTATGCAAATGTGCGGCAGGGGCCACCAGCGCGCCGCCAGGGCTGGGCAGGAGGGGACGGGGAGCATGCTGACAGGCTGGGCGAGGCTGTGGCTCGCCAGCCGCATGTGGCACATTGGGGTTCCCACGTGTGGCCCATGAGACGTCCTGTTACTGCTGCCCAGGTACGGAGCTGCTGGACGTGCTGCTTCCCTCCACGCAGGGCTTTCCGACCCGTGTTACTCAAGCGCCGGGAGAGGTCCATCCGCCCCCCGCAGACTCCAGGCGTGCCCGCGCAGGGAGCAAAGCGCCCGCCCCCGGGAGCCTGCAGTGGTCATCGCGGCCCCTGGGCTGAGGAGGTCGCTCGTGCAGCCCCCGCTAGCCCTCCCGCTGAGGAGCACCCCGGCTCCTCAGCCAGGCTAAGGGAAGCTGGAGCAGCTCTCGCCCATGCCAGAGCAGGCACGCCCAGAGCCAGGTGGCGACGGCGCCTTCGGGACGCCCGCTGCCCCACCACTCTGGTCTGCAGGGGCAGAGCTGCAAGCCATCCCGGGGAAACCGCTGAAGAAGCAGGGTGACGGCCTGGGCGCCTGCCCCCCAGCACACAGCCCCGCCAGAGCTGCAGACACGCACCCTCCACCTGGCAGCCCCCGTGGCAGGGCCGCGGCGCTGCCGGAGAGCCACTCTGCTCACCACCTGGAGTGCAGCCAAAGCAGCTGCGACAAGCGCAGCCATCAAACCCCGCCCCGGGGCCCCTTCCCTTCCATGCCGCCTGCCACGGGGCCGTTCCGTGTGCTGAGGCCGGGGCTGCCGTTCCCTGGCTAGCCCGCTCCTGGCCCGCCGCCCCTCGCCCAGGCCAGACAGGAGCGCGCCGTGAGGCCAGCAACCCAGCGCCTCCCACGCAACAAGCACAGGGAGCAACGCAGGGGGGTGCCCCTGCGCCACGCACCCGCTGGCGGGGCCAGCTGCCTCCTGAGCCGAGGAGCAGGCGGCCCCAGGGTGGGAGACTCAGAGGCAGAGAACGTGGCAATTCAACGGCAAGAGGTTTTCACCGGTGCCAGCCCTGGCCCTGCATCCCAGGGCAGGGCAGGGCAGGGCAGGGGCACTGTGCTGAGGAAGGGTCCAGTTTCTGGAGGAGTCCTCCAAGGACTCTTTGTTGTGGACGATCCACCGCAAGCCTGGGTGTGGGGTTTGCCAGCTCCTGGGCACCCATCTGCTGCCAGCACTGAGGGTGCCAGGCTTCTAGGGGTCAAGCTCCGACTGCAGATGGAGCTTCGTGGCGGATTCCGTGGTACGCTCCGCCTCACTTCCACACACTCAGAGCAGCGAGCACACGCCAAGCTCCGTGGCCAGGATCACGCGCAAGGCAGCACGAGGGGGTCTGACGAAAGCCCCTGGAGACTGGGGCAGCCCCTGATGGTTCGCAGGCCAGGGCAGGAAATGGTTTATCATCCCCCCTCGCTCGCAGCCCAGCAGAGCCACGTGGAGCTCCCACGTGCTGAAGCGGCACCCCCAGAGCAACTGCCCTGAGCACCCTCTCGTGCCAGGGGAGTCGTCAGGTGGCCTAATGACAGGGGTAAGGCACCGGACAGGGACTGGGGAGATCTGGGTTCTATTCCCAGTTCTGCAACTGCTCTGCTGGATGACCGTGGGCAACTCATGTGCCTCAGTTTCCCACTGGCTGGAAGCTGCAGTTGACAAATTCAGATGGGAAGCTGGGCCTCCGTTCCTCACGGCGCACCACTGGAACGATGTACCCCGCGCCCGGCAGAGTCTCCACCCCGGCCATGTTGCATAGACTGGCGGGTTCGCTAACAGATCGGCTGGCAGAACCCTTCAGGCAGGTCCCTGGCCTGGAGCTCTGCGCTGGTAAAGCATGGCTCACGGCCCCCCTGTTGCAAAGCACATGGAGAGCGCCTGACGCAGAGAGCCACCCACGAGCCGGGGACCAGCGTCACGCTGGGGCGGCCCAGGCCCGGGCAAAAGGGCAGAGGCCCATGCCGTGGACTTAGCTCACTTGCCAACCACTGCGACGCTGGCTAGCAGGACTGTTCCCTCCGTCTCCAATCCCACCCCAGCCCCTGAGCCGCCTTCCACACGCTTCTGCAGAGGCAGCCAGCGGCAAACCCACCTGTTCCAGCTGACAGCGGGACAGAAACATCCCACAGCTGCTGGACTCCCCTTCCCCGCCTCGGGCCCAGGGGAGGGCAGGGAACCGGGGGAACGAGCAGTGCTTCAAGGCTCTGTTTATCCTTGGCGAGAAGCAGGCTGGGGGATCCGACAAGCTCCAGGCCCAGGGGGCACACACTCAACCCAGCTCCACATTCTTCTCCCAACCCCCCGGCGTGCTCACCGCCCAGCTAAACACGCACATGCAGGAAGGCTGCAGTGCTCGGGTCGCCGCTGGAACGGTATCCGAACGGGAGCCGCTTCTGGGGCCCGGGGATCTTGAGAGGGGCCCCCAACCCCCGCAGCCAGGCCTTGTCTGGAAACCTGGCTCGTTTTCTCTGGCTCAGCACCGGGCCACGCTCAGAGCACCACGCTCAGCGCGGAGGCCAAAGGAACCTTGCCGCGGGGAGCAGGGCCGGGACCGCTCCCTCGCAGGGTTCAACGGGATTCTGTCCCAGGACACGTCTGCACTGCCCGCAGGGAGCAGGAGGCTGCAGCTCGGAGACGCGCCGGAGATGGCTCCCGCGGCGAGGGGGGACGGTGGCAAGGCGGCAGCAGCGTGGGTTTGGGTGCACCGGGCTGGAGGAGCCCCGTGGGCAGCAGCGGAGCACAGTTCTGGCACGCGACACATGAGCCAGCCGAGCGTGAACTCCACGCTCATGCCCCACGCCGGCGTCTCTCTTCAGCAGGCCCCGGGCACGGCCGGTGGAGCCAGCCCCCCGACATCAGGCCGCTCTGCGCTTGCCCCGAGACCGGCCCCAATGAGCCAGTTGTCGAAGCAGGAGGAGTCCTGGCCCCTTGACACCTCCGTTCCCCCATTCCAGGAGCACCCTGGGCCAAGGGGGGGCCACAGGGCAGCGCCGGGAACTGGGACTGGCCTCGGCCTCCACCCACTACGAAAGGGAGGCGTGGCCCGTGGCCGTGCAAATAAACATCCCACAGCCTGAGAGTCTCCCGGAGGCCAAGGAGGCCCCTGAGGAACTTCTCCTTCCTGGAGGCTTGTTGAGGCTACCCCGGTGCGGTGCAGGGTGAGGCCCCTCTGCTCTCAGGACTAGGCTGGAGCGGGAGCAGAACCTTTCCTGGAGGGCCCTTTCCGTAGGCGGTCTAACCCCACTCCCGTCTCGTTCCCGTTTTCCTCTCTCCCCTTGCCCCCAGGCTGGAAAGGGGCTGAGTGAAAGGCCGCTCCATGCTCCCCCAAGAGAGACGCTCCCCTCGGCAGCCTTTTCCTGCTCTGCTCGCCAGTGACTCCTGGCGCCCTCGGCTGCCGGCCGGCCCCACGGGACCCCACATTCCTCCCATTGCTGCTCGTCGGGCTCCAAACCGGCCAGCAGCCAATAAACACCACAAACCAAGCGAAGAATAATTTTAATTTGCATATATTTACATAAATCCAGCAGCAGCCCATTGGAATCGCTTACCTTCCCGTTTCAACGGCTCCACCCCCCGGGCAGGGAGCCAGCGGCACACACGGCCAGGCAGGTTTCCTGCCCGACTCGTACCCTCCTGGAATGGCCTTTAGGAGACGAGAATCCAGAACACGCATCCCCTCGCTCTCTGACACTCACAGCTTCGCGGGGAGACCCGCACGAGGCAAACCGCCAGGCACGGCAAGGACCCCAGAAAGGGCGAAAACCCCGGGAAAATGCAGCGGATTCATATCTCCCTGCCTAAGCCCCAAGTATCCACCTCCCTGTACGGAGAGGTATGCTCCTGAGCCCGGGGCCCAACGTGGGAACATGGCACAGAGACGCAGGACCACAGGGAATACAGAACCGGCGCCCATTCGACAGAAGCGGGGCTTAGCCTACACACAGTAACACGCGTGGGAACGCGGCACATAAAAGCAGGAGCACGGGGAATACAGAACCGGCGCCCATTCGACAGGAGCGGGGCTTAGCCTACACACAGTAACACGCGTGGGAATGCGGCACAGAAACGCAGGGGCACGGGGAATACAGAACCGGCACCTATTCGACAGGAGCGGGGCTTAGCCTACACACAGTAACACGCGTGGGAACCCGGCACAGAAACGCAGGGGCACGGGGAATACAGAACTGGCACCTATTCGACAGGAGCCGGGCTTAGCCTACACACAGTAACACGTGTGGGAACACGGCACAGAGACGCAGGGGCACAGGGAATACAGAACCGGCGCCCATTCGACAGGAGCGGGGCTTAGCCTACACACAGTAACACGTGTGGGAACACGGCACAGAGACGCAGGGGCACAGGGAATACAGAACCGGCGCCCATTCGACAGGAGCGGGGCTTAGCCTACGCGCAGTAACACGCGTGGGAACCCGGCACAGAGACGCAGGGGCACGGGGAATACAGAACCGGCGCCCATTCGACAGGAGCAGGGCTTAGCCTACGCGCAGCAACACGCGTGGGAACGCGGCACAGAGACGCAGGGGCACAGGGAATACAGAACCGGCGCCCATTCGACAGGAGCGGGGCTTAGCCTACGCGCAGCAACACGCGTGGGAACGCGGCACAGAGACGCAGGGGCACAGGGAATACAGAACCGGCGCCCATTCGACAGGAGCGGGGCTTAGCCTACGCGCAGTAACACGCATGGGAACGCGGCACAGAGACGCAGGGGCACAGGGAATACAGAACCGGCGCCCATTCGACAGGAGCGGGGCTTAGCCTACACACAGTAACATGTGTGGGAACCCGGCAGAGACGCCCTTTCCTGGCTCTGACGGCAGAGGGGGGCTCTGTTGGCGATGGAAATCCGCCTCCCCGAATGCCATTAGCAGCAGGGATGCAGGAGGTCGTGTTGCCACAGTTGTGGCTTTCCCCACTTCTCTGAGCAATGCAGCGACGCCAGCATGGCTGTCGAGTGCAGACCAGGCCTGCGGTCTGGACTACCCCACGCACTTGGGCTGAGCTAGCTACAGAGCTTGCGGCTGTGCACAACGGCATGCCCCGCGAGACGCCCTTAGGTTAACCTAAGCCCCATGGCTGAAGTCTTCCCTCTAGCTAGGCCGGTGTCTCTGGGAGAGGAGGCTGGGCCAGCTCCCATGGCCAGACAGCCCCTTCTCGCCAGCGGAAGGGTCCACATGGCGGCCACAGCGCTGTGGCGCTTGCAGGGGGTGTAGTGCAGACACACCCTGAGCCCCTGGCGTCCTGCTGCTGCGTGCAGGCCTGAATCCTTCATTGCACCACAGGGGAACGGCTGCGGCGGCAGAGCTCCAGGTGTGATCAGCACTTGGACAGGTCAAGACGGTAGCCGGGCTTTCTAAACTACTGCTGGGGGCTGCAAGCAAGCCCAAGCCCAGGCTGTGAAATGCCGGTGTGGGGGGGAGGACTGCCCCCTCGGAGTTGCCAAGCGGGTTCTGTTGTCTTTTCCCCAGGAAGAGAAGTAACTGCCTAGCCCCGCTGGCTGGGACTGAAGAGCCTTTGCGGGCTGTCTCAGATCGGCAGGCAAACCACAACGTACAGAGGTGTGAACTACCCTGCTCGGCTTCAGAAGGTGTTCATTTCCAGGCCTAATTACGACCACTTAACATGTCAACACATTTGAATAAGGCAACGTTCCAAGCAGGCATATTTCTGCCCACCCAGTAGCACATGCTCTGTGCTCGTTCCCTTTCGCCGGGCGTTAGATCCCATCGAGCCGTTCCAACCGCTCCGCTTTTCCAATGTCAAACTTCACCCACTCGGCTGAAACGATACCCGGCTCTGAATGCAGGGAACATTGCGAACAACAGAGTCCGGTTGCACAAGCACAGCAAAAGAACATCAGGAACAGACAAAAGGCTCCTACGGCGACATTCCTGCAGCCACGACGGACGTCCAGCCTGGCCTGGACTAGTGCTGTAGCCAGACACACAAGAACTGAAATGACAGTGTGGCCAAGGGCACTGCGTCCGAGAAGTCAAGGCCAGCTCCTCAAGAGGTGTAAATGGCCGGATCTACACTTCGATCAGCTGTGGCTCTTCTCCTTCAACCTTTGCATTCCCTGACACTTGTGCAAAAGACGCCATTGACGCGGATCACCTGGGGATGACCCGGAACAGCCCTCGGGTCCCTTCTAGCCCCATGGCTCTGCGCCCACAAAACATTTATTTTTTTAAAGAACTGCTTTGCTTTTAAAGGGGGAAAAATCAGAGGACAATAAAAAAAAGTCCCTGTAGCCATTTAGTGCCCTGCCCGAGATAACCTCTGATGGTGTTTGCCAGGCCTTCCAGAGCTCAGCAATGTGAATCGCAGCCTGGGCCGCCAGCAAAGCCAAGCTCAGAGCGAGCTGCACAATCTTGTTTGGCTTCTGAAATGTTGCTTCTTAACCCATCTGGGCAGGACACAGGTTAGCCCCCTCGCTGCTTCCTTTCGTACTGGAGCCTTGTGCTTTTGCCTTCCCCGTGGCCGAAAACAAGAGTGTAACTGCCTCTCTGCACACCGCTCAGAAATGGGCCTGACAAGCTACCGAGAAGGGGCGGGGTTTGCACAACCCTCGCTCACACTGGTGAGCACCTGCACAAGCCATCCCACTCGTGGTGATGACTGCTCACCGGCACGTGTAAGCATCACGCCATCTAACCCAAGCCACTCCGGTTACGAGAGCCTTGTTCTAACAGTAGCCACGTCAGCAGGAGATCACTCCCCTCGGGGACCAAGTCAGCACGTTCGTTACACTTCCTTTACAACGGAAAGTCACCTAAACGATACACACTACTTAAACGTCTCCACATTTTGCTGGTAACCGTCCCCCCGGGCAGACTGGGTGGCCTTGGAGGACAGGCAAGGAGCAGGGAAGACGAATTGGCACGTTAAGCTGATGGGGGATTTCTCGGGGGATTTCCCGTACGTTTCTGAAAAGTCGCCGCGTTTGTTTTAACGACTGCAGGTTTCTAGCTCAGCTGGCGGTGCACGGAGCCTGCCAGACACCCGTCTCCAGCCAGTCTCCACTGTCTCTGCTTTGGGGAGAATTCCTACCTGCCGCTTGCAGTCCTGTGCCAGCTTGGAGCCCTTTCAGGATGATAGAGGCGGCTCTAGCCTTGCTTGGCAGTGGACCCGGGGATGCAGAACCGCCCCACAGCGCAAGGGGGGCACTTGGTTTGTAGAAACTCAGGCCCAGCCCCCCCCAGCCCAAGCAAGGGCAGTCAGGAGGTGGCTGTGGCTGTCCATCCGCGCTGCACGTGCGCAGTCGCGCGCTGGTTGGGGAAACGGCCCTGCCTTTTGCCGCAGGGGAAGTCACTGTAACACCAACCCCGAGACAAGGCCACCCGCGCCCAAGCACACCTGCTCACAGTAGGTCAGCGCCCAAGACCCCTCGCAAGCACAGCCTTGCACCTGGCCGAGCTCTGCGGCGCTCCCAATGCTCTCAGTCAGTGGGCACGTGAGCCCGGGCACCAGGGTCACCACAGCCTTGGCACAAAGGGGAGCTGCGGGGGGCAGCTGGGCGCACAGGTGCCAAGAGTAGGCCGTGGTCACTCTGACAGCAGGAGCCTCGAGCGGAGAGTCTCCTGCCAGCGCATCTCTCCTGGCACGCAGGCACGTCATCCCGGAGTGGGGGCACTGCCGCCAGGGGCCTGCTTCCCTGTTCTGCAGTGGTACCCACCCATGGCAAGGCTGGGGAAGGGACGTGCGTCCTTGTGGCCCTCAAGGTGCGTCTCCTGCGGCTCGAGGAGAGAGGAAGCAAAGCTTTTCCCGCACGTCCATTCAGCAGGACCGGGAAGGGGTGGGGGGACTGAAAAGGTGGAAGAAAGGGCTGGGAAAGCAGATGACAAACTGCCAAGTGATTTCACTTCCCGTGGCCAGTCTGGGGAGCCGTCGCCCGGCCTGCTCAATGGGGTTGTGAAAGGAGACACCCAATCGGCTATTAACCCTGGAATGCGTGGAAATAACAACTGTGCACAACTGCTGGGGAAGCGACACCCGGCGTTCAGCAATCACCCGGAATCGCACAAACAATCAACATGCTTCGTGCATGAGCTCACCCACGGGATAATACCCTGACATGATCCCACCCTGCAGGAATTCGCTCAGCGGCCTGCGGGAAAAACCTCTCTCCTGGCTCCCTTCCCTCCCTCTCTCCCCTCGCAAGCCCCCAGCCCCCTCTCTGCTGCGTTCGGTATTGTGTGCCTGGCGCGCTCACGGCAGGGGCCAGAGACACAGCGGTCCCAGGACCACATCCCATGTGCTCCCCTCCCACCACAGACAGGCGTGTGTAACGTCTCCCCGCACGGCGCGCACGCACGGCAACCCCCAACCCCACCGCACGACTGGTACGGCACGACTGGCGAGGCAGTTCTGAAGGGCCGTTTGGGCGTCTGGCCCCGTGCCACCCGGAACGCACGGGAAACGTCCCATGGGACAGAGCGGGATGGGAATATCGGTTAATGGAACAGTCGAGTAACCTCCTGGATTCTTATCGGTTAGGCGGCTATTCTATAGTCCCCGTGTGCTCCAGCCCCACTCCCGAAGAGCCCCTGCCTCTCTATCCGAGGCAGCAGCGCGGGGAGCCAGGCGGGAGCTGGGCTGCGAGGGGAGCCAGTTGAAAAACCAGCTCCCCCCATGGACGGGCTGCAGGGTGGCAGCACCCCTGTCGGGGGGAGGGGGAATGCGTGTGGTCTAGAGCGTTCACCTATACGCTTTTGCTCACCAGACAATTGGTGAATGGACTCCCGTCACATCCCTGCACAGCGCAAGGCTTAACCCCCGGGTTAGCAGTGGGCCTGGGAGCCGGAGCGATGGCATCTCCGGCAGCCTCCGAGCAGCGCTGCCCCCTGCTGGCTGTCACTTAGAAAACTCCACCCAAACCACCTGCCCCCTGCACCGGTGCAAGGCGCCACTAACGCCTCCAAGGCCAGACCAGCCTGCAAAGGGCCCTGCGGGGAGCAGCGTGCCCGGGACGCCTAGCGACGAGGAGCAACGCGGCCCCGGTGCACCGGCCCTGCGCCCGTGGGAAGAGCACAGGCCTGGCCGGCGGGGAACGTGGCTGAGCAGCCGTGCTTCTGGCACTCAGGGGGCTCACTCCGGCCTGGGGAGAAGCCAGGCGGGGCAAGGAGGGTGGCCCTGGCCTGGGGGACAGGGAAGGGAGCGCTGCTCTGTTCTCTCCTTTGGGGCCACTGCGGGCAGAGAGGGCCCTGGGCCTTTGGTCCGACCCAGCCTGGCCGCTCATGCGCCACAGTGAAGCCCTTGCCGATTTCTCGCCACAAACCCGTGCGGAGGCTGGGAGGGGTGGTGGCGGCAACAACAAGGTCAGATTTAAGACGACGCAGCCCTGAGACAGCATGGCCCCCCTTGGTCATCCCCCCCCACAGGGGCAGCCCCTCTCAGCCAGGCGCCACCTGCCTCCAGGCTGCACGTGCTTCAGTGGGAGCACCAGGGCTGCTGGGCTCTCCTCCTGCCGCTCCCCCAGGCCGCGGGGTTGGAGTCACCCACTGGGCGGTGCGGGGCCATGGTCCCCTCCCAGAAGGGGCATTGCCGGCTGCCTGCAAACTCCACTGTCCGCCTTGGCCACACCCGGGCCACGTTTTCACGCCAGCGAGAAATTTACTCTTGGCTGAAGAGATTCGGAGGCGACCCAGGGCCCAAACCTGTAGGCAGCTTGGAGTCAGCAGCAGGGAAACAATGGGACCCCAGAGGCCTGCACAGAGACACCCAAGTCGACCCACGTGCCCCCAACGCCAGGAGTTATTGGAGGGCACAGTCAGTGCGACGGGGCCTGAGGACCTCTGAGATGGTGCACGGGCAAAGCAAGCACAAGCCCTTGGGGAATTCAGGTGCCCACAGAGCTAACCGCCAGAGAACCAGCTACAGGGCAGCCTGGAGTCTGCCCCCCTCACCCCCCAGCTCTGCTCTCCAGCCCCACGCTGCTCCCACAGCTCTGCCAGCGCCCCTCGGTCTGGGCTCTCCCGGTGCCCCGCCGCGCCGCCTCCCGCTCTGCCATCCCAGGCGCCCTCACCAGGCACCGGGCATGCACCCGGACACGCCCAGCTGCTGGGCAGGCCTGTGCTGCGGAGGAGCAGCCCGGGTGAAGCGCGGCGGAGAGGCAGAGCAGCCGGGGCGGCAAGCCTGGCAGGGGCAGAGCAGGTGTTACAAGTCAGGACGCAATTCTGAGCTTTCTTGAATGGCATCCGAAAGAATGAGAAAGCCCTGACCTCTGAACTCGGCCATCCGGCCGTGCTGCAGGGCAATCCAGAACCGAATCCCAGCTCTCCAGGGGCCATGCCTGGAGCCTCTGCTGACACCCACCGAGCGCCTGGAAATGCCAGGCCAGGGACAAACGGGCCAGCCAGCCCCAAGTCACAGGGGAACTGTGCTGTGAGGCAACGCCTGCCCTGTCCCAGCCTGCCCCGGCGGAGGGGCTGCTAGACACACAGGTGCGGGGGCCTCGCCAGGACCCTAGCTGGGCGAACCAGGGTCCATGATGGGGGCCCTGCAGAGCTCTTCTGCTCTCGGAGGGACAGAGCGTAGGCCAGGCCCCCGTTCCAAACTGGAGCAGCGGGGCCAGGGAGCTCCTGGCTCCTCTTTCTCTGTCGCTCCAGGCTGGCGTTTACTCCATTGCACGGCTCGCTGAGGGGGACAGAACAGCCGGGGGAGGTGACCCCCCTACAGCGCCCCAAGGAAATGCACCTTGAGCAGAACCAGCCAGGCCCCAAGCAAGCGGGAAGCCAGCAGGGCGAGGGGCAGCGCACAGGATGTTCCAGCGCACGGGGGTAGCCAGGCGCCTGGGCCGTTTGTACCCAGGCGCGGGAAGGGGAGGGCCCAGCGAGCCGGAGCAGCGCGTGTGGGAAAAGCAGCAGGTAAGCGCTCCAGAGCCGCAGGGCCGGTTTCAGCCCCGTCTCTCTAAGGCAGCCCCTGCCAGCCTTTTCTTCACATGCCATTGCTGGGATTCCAGCCGCATGCCAGGAGATGCTGCAGGCCCGGCTCTCCATGGCTCTCCCGAAGCCAGACGCCAGGAGACAGAGTTACCAGAGTCTCCGGAAGGCCAGACGGGCGGGGAGGGGAGGGAGAACGGACACAGGCTGACTTTCTGCTGCAGTGCGACACCTAAAGGACTCAGGGCAGGGCTGCGGCTGCAGCCTGTGTGTGCTGTTCCCCCATGAGCCCGTCGGGCGGAGTGACCGGGAGGGCGCTGCTGTGGGCACAGGCATTTTAGGCACCGCGGCATCCCGCCCTGCTCCGAGAAGGCTTCTAGCGGCTACGGACGCCACATCGACATGGGCCCGTGTGCTGCCGCGCTGGCCGGCAAACCCGCGTCGCAGAGACTACCCCCGGGTAAGCGGGCGGGCGGGCGATACAAGAGGGCCTGGCCGGTGAGCGGCGCCCGGTGAGTCGCACACCCGGCCAGAAGGGCAACGCCAGAGAGGGGGCCGGCCTGCAGTCAGGGCTGGTGCTGACTTTTGCCTCTCCTGAGGCAATGACAGACGGGTGCAGGAGAGAACAGCTTGCTGACTACACTCGGCACCCAGCTGCACACGCATGCACGGCCCCGCTGAGCGCACACGCTCCGTGCAACCACACACATCCCCACACACGGTAGGGGGAAACCGAGTCGGGACATTGGCGCTGTCTTGGGGCAGCCGCAGCTCCCACATCCCGGGGAGTCCATGGCCCTGATCTGCAGGGTAACCTTGGGCGAGCCGCTTACAGCCGGATTCGCAGGGCTCCCGAGCAGCCATGGACCCCGCTGAGGTCGACGGGAGCTGTAGGAACTGAGCCCTTGAACAAAGCCTGAGCTCAGCTCACCTCTCATGCCTTACGGGCCCCGGCCTGAACCGGGAGGAGGCGAATCCCCCTGGTCACGGTGCTCGGAACAGACCGCTCAGCGCCGAGTATTAGCAGGCAACACGCGCTGAGCGCCGGCCGCTGCTGAAACCCTGCTGCCCTGTGGCAAAGGGGCGTGCTCCTCGCCCGGTGCTCCTCACTGCATCGGCTTGTTCACCAGAGCCCTTGGGGACCGCGCAAGCAGGCAGGAAATCTCACGGGAAGAGCTTCTCCCAGGCTTTGGGCACTTCTCCCCCAGCACAAACCTGGACAGCAAGTCGGCTGAAGGCTGGACAGGGAGGGGAGGGCCTCGTGGCAAAGGCACTGGCTTGGGAATCAGGAAAAAGGGATTCTGATTTTCCCTCTGCTACTGACTCCCTGTTTGACCTTGGGTGAGTCTCTTCATCTTTCTGTAGCCTCTCTCAGGTTCCCAGCATCCAATGGAAAGAACAATCGTTTCTGTCTGGCCTGTTGAGATTGCAGGCTTCTCAGGGCATGGTCTGCCTCTTGCTAGGAGTATGCAGAGCACCCTGCCCCATGGGTCCTCCTCTCGGCTTGAGCCCTGACACGCTGCTGGAATGCAAATGATGAGCAATGATAATGAACTAAGGGAGGGTGTCACCCAAAACTCTGACCCCTCAAGAAAGAGTGTGCAGGTTCTGGGGGAGCCAGCCGCGGACATGGGGGGCTATTTGAAAGCTTGATTTTACAGGAACTCACCTGTCAGCCCCCCACCTCTGCCGATTTTACCTGAAGGATTAAAACGATCCCATTAAGATATGTTGCACAGAGGGACCAGCCAGGGCACAAAAGGAAGGCTTGGCCCTGCAAGCGGATGGCTCCATCAAGCCAGGCCGCTTGCTTCTGTGCAAAGTGCCAGCGGGGTCCGTGAGACGCTGCTCAGGAAACAGCAAGGCCCACGGCCCGACACGGAGCCTGCGCCAGCAGGTAAATCCCAGCCGCAGTGCACACGGAGAGTTTCTAGCCGTCCCCCCTCGAGCACGGTGGCTAAAAGCACTACTTTTCACGCGCCTAATCCTGGGGCGGCGTCCCGCAGCACTTAACAGGGGTGCAGCCAGCCGGGCGGATTCATTTTAATGCCCTATAGTATTTAATTGACTAGAGAATCTTTCCCACGAGTTCTAGCCATCCTACCAAACCCCATCGCAGGGATGTAGTTCTGTGCAGCAGCTCCCAGAGAAAAGACCCGAGTGCTTCAGCCAGCCACAGTGTGTGCATAGACTATTAGCGGCGTGCACCTCGGTACAGCAACCTGCAGCCAATGGGCCCTCCGACCTTTTCCGGTCATGTGCGGAATAAATTGTATATGCACCAAGGCATGTGTGAATGTGCACCACCAGCAGAAATAAAACCTAGCTGTTTTAATCAGCTGGGCAGCATGTGAATCTCTTCTGGTGCCCAGCTCGCAGGGAACGCCGCCTGCAGCCCACATGCCTTCTCTCCATCCCTCTCTCCCTTTGCCTGCCTGCACCCCAGGATCGGTTCTTACAAGATGCTGAATGGAGAAGCTCAGAGCAGGCTGTGGCACAAGCCCCTCCTGAGGACCCACGGGCGCCCGGAGGGAAATCCAGCCCTCCCACACGCTCTCCCGGAGATCAGCCCCACCCAGCACAAACATCCCAGGCAGGGGTGACTGGGGGGGCTGTTCCCTGGGGGCCCCGCTGACCCCAACACCCAAGAGCACTGCAGGTGGGCTGGCAGGAAGTGGAGGAAGCGTGTCAATCGCTGCTATGGGCGATTGGCTGGAGAGGCGGGGAGGTCTCTCAGTGGGAGGACACACCCTCTGTGTCCACGCCATAAGCGTGGTCAGGCCACGGGGCCACGGGCAGAGCCGCAACGGAGCCTTGGAACACTCTCACCCACAGCAAGGAGGGTCCCGTGGGCGGGCAAGTCCAACAGCGTCGTGGCAGGGGAAGAGCAGGTGCTGGGCCTGGCCCGGTCAATTGTTGTGCTTCCCATGCTGCCTCTGACTTCCCCGAGCTAGGCACGGACGTCCAGAGCGGAAGGAAGGCGCCCCCTTCCTCGGGCCAGAGGGCTGGGCTCGGAAGAAGCGCCCGGCGTAGGCCCGCGTCCCTCCAGAAGGAGACCGAGGTCCGTGCAATGGAAGGGGCAGCAGGTGTCCCACGCCGGAGGGCTCGGAGACGCACGGGCGCAGCCAGCAGCAGCCGCGTGACAGGCCCAGCGTGCTCCGTAAGCGTGACGCACGTCCGTGCGCCGGGCCCGTGCAAGCGGCAGCAGGGAGAGGGGCCAGGCAGCCCAGCCTGCTGGCTCCATGCACTACATGCTGCGCGTGCCGGCTGGCGGGAGAAGCAGGGAGCCTGGCCCAGCTCGTGTGCATCGTGGGGAAGGCCAGAAAAGCCCACGCGCAGCAGGGCAGCAAAGAGCGAGGCCGCAAGGGAGACGCGGGGGGAGGGGGCAAGGGGCTGCAAACGGGGGGGGGGCCTTCGCTGGCGCGCCCAGCTTCCGAACACCTCGCTGGCGGCTGCCGCGGTTGCATCAGCCCCGGGGCCGGTATTTATAACTGGTTTTAAAACCTGATATTCCATTTCCAGTAGCTCCGTGGGGGTGAACTGAACTCGCGAGGCCCCAAGCCAAGCAGCTGCTGCCAGCGTGATCCCTCTTTCCCTTCACATCCTGCTCAGAAAAGCTCCCCTCCGTCACCCTGGTGCCGCGGCTTACTGGCAGGGGCTCCGCAATTAGCCGGCCCAGGCACCGGGCAGACCTTCATGAAAGGCAGCGCTGATTGAAGTCTGGGGGCCGGGGGCTGTGTTTTAACCCGTGCTGCTCCCTGCAACGGCCTCTGCTCAGGCAGCTTCCTCGGGCGCCTCTGCCCTTGGTTGGAACGTTCCCAAAGGGAGGAGAAGAAAAGCCAAAGTCGTCGTTTTTAAACTGACACCTCTGGGGCCGGGGGCCGCAGTGGGGCGGGGGGAGCCCTTCTCAGACCCAGAGCGTGCGCGTCAGAGCTCTGGCCCGGAGCTGCAGGCTCCAGTGCGGGGCTGGCGCACCTGCGGGTCCCTGCACGAGGAGCCAGAGGCGTTTCAACACCTTCCTGCAGCCCAAACGAGCTCCCCGCAGCCGGCACGTGGAAGCAGCTCTCTGTGGCTGTACCTGCGAGCTCTGGCGCAGACGTGCGCTCCCCCCAGCCCGCTCACTTCAGCCACAAGCGGCGGAGACGGCGCTAGAGGCCCGCCCCCCGCCGGCGCGCCATGCCGTGCAGCCCACAGCCTGGGGCAGGCTCTCGGCCCGGAGAGGCACCTGCCACGGGGATGCCACCGTCCCAGGCGGCCGGCGATGGGGAACAAGGCGCCCCCGAAGGGACCCGTGCTGATCTGCCGGGACTCACTCCCTGGACTCCAGGGGCCTCAGCAGCAGCTCTGGCCAGAAGACAGATTCCAACCGCCCTGGGGTATAAATACCAACGCCCTGATGGAAGGAGGCCGTGTTCGTCTGTCCCAGGAAACAAGCACCCACCAGTCGCCTGGCAGCGCCGTGTGCCGCTAGTCCTCACGGTGCCACCAGACTGGCGGCTGGGTTTAACTTCCTCCTGATGAAAAGAGTGAACCGCCTGGGCAGCAGCACCAATCACAGCCCCGCTGCAGCTGCACGGCCACGCCTGGGAAGAGCAGCGATTCCTACACCCGGCATCGCGGGCAGCTCCGCCGCTCAGCTGCAGCGCACCCCTGGGCCGTATCTCCGCGCAACAGCGCCCTCCACCCCGGCCCCGGGACTCTCGGGCTCCTCCCAAGGCCAGGCACCCATTCTCAGGCAGCGGAGGGAGGCGCCGGGAGCACGGCTCGTGGCTGGATACAAACCAGCACCAAAGAGAGGCTGCTGGAAATTGCATTTGCTTCTCCAGCCCTTTTGCCTTCACCAGAAAGTCTGGAGACTCATCCCCCCGCCATCTGAGCAAAGCCGCGCAGCCTCGGGGAAGGAGGGCAGCTTGAGAGCCATGACTCTTGGGCTGTGTTCCCGCCAGCTCCAGGAGCTCCCAAGGGCGACTCTTCCCTGTGCCAGCTGGAGAGGGAGGAAACAGCATTGGCGGATCTGACGGTGGCGTTGGGAGGGTCTGGGAAGTGCTCGGAGACCCTCAGATGGGACGTGCAGAGTGTTAACTGTAATTGTGGGAAGCTCCTAGCAGAGCGATTCCAGTGCCATGCCCCTCAGCTGCAGTCCCCCAGAGAGCACGGCTGGTCGCACTTCTCAGCTCTCTTGCAATAAAGAAACAGATACACGATGGGATCCTCAGCGCACGCTCCTGGTTAGCACCACGTGCCTCCTGGTTCTTCTCTTGGGACGTGGCCGTCCTGTCCTTGGCACACTTCGATTCCAGCCCACGAAAGAATCGTGATGGAACAAGCATCCAGGTCGGTTCCAATCTACAGCACCAATTCCACCGACTTCAGAGAAGCTACTCCTGGCTTGCCCGGGTGCAAGGGAGAGACAGATTAGCCCCATGACTCTGTAGCGTGGCTCCCTCTCTCGACGGCACAACCACGCCCATGCCGGACAGAGGACAAAGTGGGGGGGAGAGAGATCCCTCCCCATGTGCTCCTCACGCCCATCCTTGGTCATAGATTTCCACTTCCTCATATAAGCCCTAAAGCCACCCCCACTTGCCCCCACCCTCCCCAGGGGTGAGGTGGAGGGGCTGGGAGGGAGAGCTGCTTACAAGCCTAATACTTTCTAATGAAGGGATAAGCTCGGTCCTTTGTGCTGGAGGAAGCAATAGGCAGCTGGCGGGACGGGCTAGATGCAGAAGCAAGGCGGAGGCCTTCCATCGCTCAGAGAAGCACGCTGTGACAAGTTCCCTACGCAGCCCAAGAGAGAACAGCCCTCGCTCACAGCCCGGTTTGTGTCCTGTCCCCCCCGGGCCGCTCTCTGGGGCGGTGCACTGCAGGCGAGGCCGAGTGACCACAGCAAAGGCCTGCGAAGAAGGTCTACGTGCGGGGCCTGGGAGGAGCAGCTGGAGACGGCAAAGCACGCTGGGCCAGGTGTAGCTCTTGGCAAGGTGTAGCTCTTGGCAAGGCTGGGGCTGGCGCTGGGCTGCTCCTTTCAGACTGGCTGCAATGCCCCAGGGGGATGTCTTCCTGCTACCTCAATGTGCACGGGGGAGAGTGACTGAGAAAGGCGCGCGCTGGCTAGAATAGGTGCCTGGCCTGAGCTCCAATGGACATTGGACCAGAACTTTGCCACCGGGCCCAGCAGACCCTCAGTGATCCGACTGCACAACTCTGGCCCTTCCCGCCAGCATCGTGCTGCAAAACTCCCGGGCCAGGCGGTCCCTGCGCTCGGCCCTGAGGGCACCCCGCCCACCGGCAGGGCGAGGGGCGCGTCCACAGGAGGGAGCTGCTACTGTCCAACGCTCCGCGGCTCCCATGCTGCAGGAAGAGCCTGGGCACGCGGGGTGCATGACGGCAGGGCGCACGTTACAGCCGGGAAGGTGGATTTCGGCGCTCACAGAGCGCGCCCAACACAACCCCTCTCTGCCCAGCGCACAGGCGCGCCTGCGATCTCCCACGCCGCGGCCACGGAGCTCTCGGCCCCTCCGGTGACAACGGACAACAGTGCCTGAGGTATCCAGTCACATGCGAATGGGCCCAGCCCCCCTCCAATTTCTGCTGCGAAAGGAAAAGGACTTTCACTTCACTGCCGCCAGGCAGGCTTCAAACCCGCGACCTCCAGGACAGGGCCCCACGTCGGCCTGCTCCCGGCGTGCTTTTCCGGACTGAGTGGAGGTGGCCTGGGACAGCTCAGACCCGGGAGGTGACGCTAGCGCGGGCAGAGAAAGCCAGCGCCGGGTCACGGGTCCAAGCAGCGCCAGGGCCATTGCGAGGGAGCCGAGGGATGTTCCTGCTCGCGAAGGGGGTTTGCAGAATAGTTTCCTCCTCTGTCCTCAGAGGCAGCCTGGGCATCTTCTGCCCAAGACACGAGCTGCTGAGCTCCTCTTCCCGGGGCCGCCGAACGCTGGGTCCTGCCCCCCTCGCCGGCTCTCAGGTGGGCGAGCTTGTGCATCTTTGCACGCCGGTCTCCAGGAGTCGTGCCAACCCTGCTGCAGCCGCCCTCGGAGGCCTGGACGAGGAGTCCACCCGCCGTGAGGTTGGAAGGAATACGGCAAGGACTCCTCAGGAACAGTGAGAACTTTCCCACACCCCACCTCGGCCAGCCATAGCGCGATGCCCGCGGGCGGAGACCCGACGCACAGGCAGAATTATCACTGGTCGGGGAAAGGCTCAGAGCTGCCCGGCTCCCTCCTGCACGGCGAGCTCTACTGGCAAAGCACAGGGCTGGGCATCGGGGACAGTGGCTGGCAGGGCTCCGTGACCTGACTTCACTGCTCAGGCCAGGATAACCCTGCTACCCTGGGACACGGAGGCGTTTAAGGGGCTAATTCTTTTCCGCAGCCCTTTGTGCTTCCTGCCACTGCAGAGCTGCGAAGCAGAACGATATTATTTGTCAGGGGGTTGAAGGCCATTGGCCTCTAGCCATTTCCACGTTCGCCTCAGCCCCGGTAACTGCAGCCACGCTCCGCGGCCAAGAGGTGCCCTCCCAGACAGCGACCTGGGGAAACGGTGAATGAACTATACAGCCGTGGCCTTTGCTAGGTGCCAGACGCCCCTCCCTGCTCACCAGCCCACCGCAGCACCCACGGACCCCCCTCTGCTATGGCATCTCCTTCCGCCACGGCTCTGCAGCCACCCTACTGTTTAGCCTGTAGCATCAGCCCGAGGCACTTGACCGTGGCTCGGAGTCTCACCGTTGCCTTGGTACAACGTGGCCGTGCCCCTGGAAACCACCCTGAGTCGGGCAGGAACGTAGCCCTGCTCTCGCCCGCCTGCCCGTTCGGTGCCTGGCGCCATGGGATCCCGGCCCGCGAGGGCGCCAGGCGCTGCCGCAACACCCAGATCTAAGTCACCGTGCTCCCCAATGGGGGTGCCGGAATCTGCCATCGTCCGCGAGAGGCTCCTGCCCAGGCACTGAGGAACGCACCTGTTCTCAGCTGCAGGCCCTGGCGGTGGGAGTTGAATCCTGCCAGCGTTTGGCAGAAACCCAGCTGCTTGCAACCCCCCAGCAACCCTCCCCAGGCTGCGCTACCCACACGCTCCGGGGCGTAGAATCCCAGGGCCGGGTGGGGGGCTGGTGACGCCTGTGCTGGGCAGGGCGAGGCGGGCAGCGCTTAGAGGGGATGATGCCGGTTTCTTCCAGCAGAGCAGCAAAAGGCCAGGACGCCCAATGTGAAAATGTCAGAATAAAAAACGGGGCCGAGCAGCTGCTGGACATAAATACGGATCCAAGGGCTGCAGGTGTCAGAGGCCTGCGCCCAGAATTAGCAGCGAGCGAGCACACGAGCGCACAGGCAGGCGGGGACGGCAGCCCAGCCCGCTCCGCACGGCGTCTCGGCAAGCACGCGACCGAGGCCTCGCGCAGGCAGGGGGTGCAGAAGCAGCCCAGCACAGGGCTCTGGGACGGCGAGTCACAGGGCAAGGCCGGAGACAGAGCGCAGCACCATGCCGCCGTACCGCCACCAGCAATTAGCGCAAGAGAGCGCCCTGCCCTCCTCCCGAGGCTGCTGCGTCCTGCTCCCGTTCAGCCCGGATGGAAGCTGGGGGCTCCGCCCTCCCCAGACACCAGCAATGGGAAAGATCTGGGAGCAGGACGGCCCCGGCGGCATTCCCGCCTGTTCGCCAACCGAACAACCTCCCGAACAGCCACACGGCTGAGCCAGGCGCTCACCAAGCTGGGCTCAAACGCACAGGAAATCAGTGGACCCCGGCCACGGGCTAGCCCACCTTTGATGCTCTTTACCAAAGCAAACGTGGGAAATGCAGGCGAGACTCTCGTCTGTGGCCTTGGAGGCACAGGCACGTGGCTGCCCGTTCCAGCCTCTGCAAAACCCACTGGCAACGTCCTGCAGCGGGGAGACGGCACCCTGGGCGAGATGGCTCATGAGTCTGACCCGGTCTGGCAGTTCCTTTGTCCCTAGAACAGAGGACAGGCTGCCAGGGACACCCCCATGGGCACGCTGACCTCGAGCATCCACGAACAAACTGGGTATCCCACAACACCGTCCCGGTGCCTTTCCCCGTCCCCAGGGCGCTCCTAGACCTGGCTACAGCATCTGCCGCTGTCCTGCCTCTTGTACGCGGGTGGCCGGAGGAAGCTGTGTCCCCAGAAAGGATTCTGTTTGTTCTCCCCCACTGCGCCTAGCTGCGGCAGTGGAACCCGGTGGCCAGCACTTCTCTAAGCCAACCCGGACCGAAAAGATGGGATCTCTTTGGGCGAAAGACCCGGTTGTCAGCAATGCTGCATTCGGGTGGCAAACTGTCCAGTGGTCATGGCCTAATATAACCAGACAAACAGGAGAGTCTCAGCTCTCACTGAACATCTGCCACCAGGCCCCAGTGCGCAATCCCAGCCCGTTGTCTCGGAAGGCCAGTGTTTTGGCCAGACCTGCTCTTCCAGCATCCTTAGATACCGCAGACGCTGCTGCAGATCCAGCTCCGTGGCTGAGGTTACGCACGGGGCAGCTCGTGGCTCCCGAGAGAAGTGCCAAGCACTGCAAAGGGCTCCCCGTTGATGGCCGTACATTGGTCTTGATGTCCCTGGACAAATCCCTGCAAACAGCAGCGTGCTCCTCATTTTACAGAGGTGGACTGAGGCACCGAGAGGCAAAATGACATGCCCTGGGTCTCACACACGTCAGTGGCAGGGCTGGAGTGGCTGCACAAACGCCCAGATGCCCAGACCCTGCACGCGGAGCACTGGACTCCCTTCCGCCCCTTAGGCCCAGGAAGCAGTTCTGCAGATAAACGCCATTGTGCTCTCAACCCGTGTGTAAGAGACGGCCTGAAACTGAGCCGCACTGTGCAGTCCTCAGGAACGTGCATCCCTCGCGTGAACCCGGGAGCCACCCGCTGCATTGCACGGGCTCCGATTCGGAGATGGAGCGACTGCAAAGCTTCACTCGTACCCAGGGCGTGAGCCACAGCTCCCTGGAGCCAATGCAAAGACTTGAACTGATTTCCACAGGCTTTGGAGCGAGAGCTGAAGCGCCCGGGTGAACTCCCGGCCTGCCGATGTCAACAGCTGCGCCCCCGCGGGGCCAGGATTTGGCTACTTCTATGGGGAGGGACCCAGAACTGGCCTGCCCACACGGGCTTGGGAAATCAGATCCCCCTGTGACTGGGCAGCAGGACCCCCGAAGCAGGGCTCTCCGATCGCACCGGGCGGCGCAGTCAGGGAAGAGACGGCATCTGCAGAAAGCAAATGTCTGCCTGCGCTGGAGGCCTGCTCAGAGCAGGGGGCTCTGAGTCAGAAGCGAAGACCCAGGAACAAGTGCAGGAGGAAAGGGGCCGAGGTCTGGTGAATTCCCCTGCAGGGCGGCTGCCCGGGGCGAGCCCGAGCAGGGATGTTCACATGCGGTTACGTTCCTAATCGAGCCATCGACAGACTTCTCATCACCAGGGCTCGACAATCAGGGCAATCTACTCGCCCATGGCAAGTAGATTTTAGCCCGGCACGGCACCTCAGCGCGATCGGCACATGCGCAGCGCGATCGGCACATGCACAGCGTGCCAAACCGTGTGGCTGGCGAGCGGGGCTCGCCGCTGCTTATCAAGCCCTGATCATCACTACTCCATTAGTCGCTAGGGTGGGCAGTTCCAGCGCGCAGTCTGGCTCGCCGGGTCCCAGCATGGCCCCCCGCTGAAGCCTGCATGCTAAAGGACGGGGAAGCCGGCGCGCACAGTCGCTGGGCAGTCCCTGGTCCCGTGGGTCTCTCGTTAGTCAGCATGACCCCCCCTTCCCTCCAGGGCCCGAGCTGCCTGTGCTGCTGGAAGCCTGGCCCACCATGCCCCACGCTCCAGTGCACAGAAACGCCCAGGGCAGGAAGCGCGGCCTCTTGTTATGGAGACGCACCGCTTCCCGGCCCCGCAGCCCACGGTCCAGCCCGAGAAAATGCAGCACAACACTCACACGCCGCGTCTCTGGGCACGTTCGGAAAGGCTCCCCGCCAGCCTTGCACTCGGAGCCCTCCTCCAAGCCAGCCACCAGCATTTTTAGCCACGGCGTCATGTAATGCTGCTCTCGGCAGGCCCCAGGGACCGGTGGTCAACACACCAGCAGCTTCCCCGGGAGCATCGGGGACTGGGACGGGACACAGGACCAGAGGGAGCTGCTCGTCTGGCCAGGAAGTAACCGCACGGAGCTGTTTGTGCCGACTGACTAGAGGCCAGGTCGCCAACAGCGCAGCGTCCCCACGCCCGCGGCAGGATGCCCGAGGGAGCCTCTCGCACAGTGCAGCCCCTACCCCCGCCCTGGGCATCGTAAGGCCCGAGGAAGGTGTCCGGTTTGCAGGGCCCTCCGCGGGGCAGGGGCAGCACCACGCCTGCAAGTGCCGCTGGCCATTCCCTGCAGGTGTGATACCCTCCCGTTAAAATTGTGCTGTGGCCCGAGTCCAGGAGGACACGCACTCAGGTCTCACCTCTGCCCCCGGCTGTCGGCCCTCAGAGCTACCAAGCTGCCTCCTGGCCGTGCTCCGATCCCAGCAGCGACGGTCCTTTGGCGGTAACCGAGACTAGCGAGGAACCAGCAGCTGTGATTCGAGGGGCTGCCGCTCCCAGATGTGGGGACTGCAATGCCCTCTGCCTAGACCAAACCCGAGCAGCAGTTCAACTTCCCTCCCAGCACCCCCGGGCTCCTCCCCACTACTGGCTCCCTGTTTGCTTCCGGGGCCAGCTCCGGGTTCCCGTCCTAATCTTTAAAGCCCTCAGTGATTTGAATCCAAGACTCTGTTTGCCATCCAGTGCAGCGCTGTCTGAGCAAGGACCCCTCTCATCACTGGGGCGTGATTTCAGCCTAGGAGCCGATGGCGGAGTCTTGGACTATGGAACTCCCTGCAACAAGATTTGCGATCTGACCCAATTCAAAGCCAAGCCTTTCCCAGGGGACTGTGCAAAATAGCACAGACGAGGAGGGGGCAGAGCAGGTAGAAGCAGGAGAAAAAGCAGCAGATTTTTAAAAACACAAGCACTAGCAGCTACACAGTCACGCAGTCTGGGCCTGGGCTCTGAGGCCACCGGGGCGCGTCACGGCGTCCAAAGCGAAGCACACGAGTGAAGCTTTTCAGCAAGGCAAGAGCAGCGTCTCTCTGAAACCCCCGTGAACGTGTTTTCTGTGTCTTAACGAGGCTTCCGTGACCAGATGCCCAAGTGCTGAGGAGAACGCTTCCAGGGAGAGCAGGGCAATGAGAGCAGATTCATTACTGCAGATTATGGGCATTTCCCCCTTGTTCTTACAAGGATTTTTTAACAGCTAGTGAATGTCTGAGGCCCGCCCTGTAGAACGCACGCAGCAGGTTGATGCAAAAGCTTCCGGAGACACGGAGACAAACCCAACCGAGATCTGGGGATGCTCAATTGCGATTACTCACATATACGGGTCACCACTGAACATTTCAGCGGTTAATGACATGCAGGGGGGCAGTTGCCTCCCCCCGCCCCCTGGCTCCCACTGCACAGAGGCAGTAGCGTGGGACGGGGGCAGGGAGAGGCGGCTCCCCGTGAGCCGGCTTTTAAGCCAGCTCCCCACCTGTACCGGGAGCCTGCGTGCAGCTGTACACAGTTACACTTTCACATCCCTACTGAGATCACAAATGAAAACAAAGCTCAACGTTTCAGGGACCTTTTTACATGGCACGAAATCACCCCCCAGTTGGCCAGTGACTGGGCGACTCCTCCCCGGTTAGCTGCGCAGCAGGCGTAGGGGAGGAGGGAAGGTCCTTACGGAAGTGCGCCGACGGAACTGCACACGAAGCCGAAGTGCGGGGACGGCAGGCCGCTGCTGAGGAGGAGGGGACCGCGTCCAGGCAGAGCGTGAGGTGCTGGGGGTGATTTACAAAACCCACAGGGGTGCAGGAGAGGGCTGCGTCAGGGGGATGCCTCCCACCCCGTGCCATACTGCCCCAGCTGTGGCCCGCAGCTTGGCCCATCTCCCTGGCTGTCCAAGAAAGGGCCCAGCAGCGGGGTTGCAGGCCTCTGGAACTGGCTCCGGGCTTGGTCTGAAATATCACAAACTCGGCATATTGCTCAATGCCGGATGGAACCGGGGTCGGTGGGTGTCCCCAGAGTCAGTGGGCGAGAGAGCGCCACTGGGGCCCCTTTATCCAGCTGTGGATTTGATTTCAATCGCTAGGCAGCAAGATTCAATGTAATCATGGGTTTCCACATCAGAATGCTTGCTTGGCAGTTGGTATAATCTTAACACATGCTCTTGACAGCTCAGCGATGGACGTAGGTTTCATTTTTAGAAGGTACACACGACATTTTTAAACAGGGATTTATTTTGAAAACTTTTCCGATTAGTTTTACAGCTGTATCAGAAAATGAATGATTGTTTGGGTATTTCATTTACCAAAGGTAATTGAAGCAGATATTTATGAAGTCACTGGAGATTGTTTACCTCCCAATTCAACAGGCTAATCATTAATACTTGGAGGATTTTCCTGCCATGCTGTATTAGGAGGCAAACATCATCAGACAGACATTTAAATTGTTTTATTCAACTAAAACAACAACGTAATATATACTGGATTTTTTTCTTCAACACCAAACATATAATATTTTAACAAAACAAGCATATAATTTTTTAAATTTAGTTAAACATCCAAGTTTTTTAAAATCAGGTGTGTTTGTTAAAATTGTTTTTAACTAAAATAGTTAAATGAAATAAAAAAAACCTCCAAACATTAAATCAACTGTGTCATCCAGGTCAACATGAGAAACGTAAAAATTTGGCTTCTGCAGATAACTCAGTCGTATTCACCTTCATTTTCCTGTTTGCTCATACTCTGGAGAAGAATAAACAAGCTTTCCTGCTTTTTCAGGTCCCAGTCTCTGAGTTTGGGATGAATTAGTCCAAAAGAAGAAAATATTCTTTTTACACCAGCAGAAGCTACTGCTGTTAAAAAGTGAGATTAACACTTCAACAGGCTCTGAATCCAAATTTCCAACAGGCTACAAATCATTAATGGAGGAGAAACATTTGAAAGAAACTGGGTCACTGCACGTCTGATATTTCCCTAAAGTTATTTGAAGCTCCAGTAATCTTTTTTTCTTATTCATTGTTTTCAGTTTGCTGTTGGTGTGACTCTCTCTGAAACATCACCAGCAAACACCTGCTTCTTGATGGGTTCTCCCTTCGCTCTGAGGGTTTCTTCTAGTTGGCGTTATGGAGGGATGATTGCTGGATGCCCACGTCAGAGCCAACGTCTCTTCTGATGCTGTTACCGAGGATTGAGAATATCTGCAAGAAAATGAGCTGGAGATAGTGCGTGTCCCATTCGGCTTTTAGTGCTTGTCATTTAACTCTGTCATTGCACATTTCTCCTTTTAAGGTCTCACTCAGATCCTTCCAAAGTTCAACAGCATCAGCAATAAAACAGTGATATCCCCGCATTTTGTTCCCAGCTACGCATCTTGTGGCAGAGTTAGTTGGTTCCTCCCACTTTTTCAGAGCACCTGTTGCAATGTGGTTGTTACGGAAGTGTTCTGCAATTTCGACATCAGCGGCCCTTATTTCTGGAACACTGAAGTCTTGCGCGAGGAGGTGCATCAAATGAGCACTGCAACCATGTGTTATTAGCTTGGGACTCTGCTAAATTTCTTTTCATCTTGAACGCATTTGCAGTGCTGTGACTAAGCTGCATATTAGACATTTGATTTTTCTTTTCACAATTTGTTATAGCTTTTACCGTTACTCCTTGTAAGTATTCTGCTGGGTGTGCATTTCCTGATGTATCGATTGTTTCTGTAAGGAAGATATTCCTGTCTTCTGTTGTCACACAAGCACATACAACTGGATCATTATAGACAATACTCCACCCCTCAAGACTCAGGTTAACAATTTTACCCTTTTGCACACTGCTCAATTTCTCTTTCATACACTTCATCCAGCAATTTGCCTGCAACATCTGCTCTGTTGGGTGGACTGTATCCCGGTCTTAATGACTGAACCATGTTAATGAAGTGTGGGTTCTCAGTCATACAGGAAGGAGAGTTTGTTGAATAAACAAATCAAGCAAGTGTTTCATCAATTACCTCTTTTTGTAATCTGCTGGCTCTTATCACAAACTTATCCATGGTTGTTTCTGGATGATGGAGATTTTGTTTTTCTTTATCCTGTGGCCATGTGAAATACCCCCTATCATTGGCAGATGATTCTGAAACTACAGAGATGGTGAGCCCAGCGGGCTGCAGCAACCCCCTGCCGTGGGATCCCGGTTAACCAGTTAAACATTCCGTTTCACCGGTTAACTATTTAACTGGGATTTTGCATCCCTAATCCTGTGGTCAGAGCCGCAGCTGAAGTAGCTCCACAATGGGGATCTGGCCCAGTCTGCTTGATAAAATATCTTTCTCCCATAGTTCAGGAGGGAATGCTTTCTGCAGTCCGTGCTGCCTCTTACATAGGGCTCTTCAGCATTTCTCCCCTCCGACACGGCGAGAAGACTCAGGCCGCCAAGGGTGGGGCCCGCGGAGTGACACCCGCCCGAGTGACAGCTACAACATAAATAGCAAGGTACTGCTCTATAAAACTAACAACATATTTCAAGAGCAAGGAGGGGAAGTGTGAAAAAAGCCTGTATCAATTTTTGTTTGAAAAATAGCATCTCCCTTGGCAAAGAAAGGGGCTCTCTCTTTAGCACATCCTCTTTCTACCAAGAAGCTGGCCTGTCAAAGAGGGCTGTGTGCGCTTTTTCGTCTTTAAGCTAATAACCAGATATTGCAGCAAGGCTGCCTGTAAAAACAGGGCTGAAGTAGAGCATGCAGCCGGGAGGACAGCCTCCCTGCGAGCAGCATGGAAAAATGACCCCATGGCTCACACGTTTTTATTTTCTCAGAAAACTCTGGAGTTGAAAGGTGGTCTCAAAGGCTGGCGTGTTTAAAATAACAGCGTGGAGGAGCTGGAGAGAGGGCGGGGGAGGGCAGGCAGAAGAGAAAGGACGCGGCTCTCAAGTGTAAATGAGAGTCTGTGTTCCTCCCAGCTGTGCTGCCAGTGGGGGGGCATGACAGGGAGGTGGGATGCAAAGTAAAAATTGGTTGGATCCTCCCCCTTTCTCTGCACGCTTCTGGGTGGGCTGCTGGCTCAAACTGAGCCCCTGTGTTTAAGGCACTGTTCAAGCCCACGCTGGGTGAGGGCAGGGGCACGGCCTGCCACAATTTATTGGAAGTCTGGCAGGCCGTTCGAGGGGCGGGGGTGGGGGAGGGAGACCTCGGGGGTTGTGCTCCAGCTGCTCCCTGGGTCACACAGGTGGGGGGGGCAGGTTACCGGCACGCACGGGTGTGTTTGGAGAGGC
Source organism: Rafetus swinhoei (assembly GCA_019425775.1). Classification (NCBI taxonomy): domain Eukaryota; kingdom Metazoa; phylum Chordata; order Testudines; family Trionychidae; genus Rafetus; species Rafetus swinhoei. The sequence continues at coordinate 40,179,759 of CM033443.1, read as the reverse complement.
AAGGCTGGCCTAGAAGAAAAGCACCGTTTTCTCTCGGTGGCTCGTGCACAGTATGTCTAAATATATACTTTACGGAAAGTGTGGAGTGATTTATTTTTTGTTATTGTTGGTCTAAAATTATACCCGCTGAAATGTCACCGGTGAGTTATAGGCCTCGCTGGTCACACAACAGTATCAAAGATTTGCCATGAGACAGACATGAACACGCCCAGAACGGAGCTCACACCGGAGCAGCAGCCTCAAACCGGTAACGGTCCTGCCGGGTGACCTAACCCAACAGCATGGCAAGCGCTTATCTTCCTTGCCAGGGCAGCAGCGATCACAGCAAGAGGGCCCAGGCCCCGGCGCGATCTCAAACGGGGACAGAACGGACGCCCAGGTACCCCAATGGGACACCGTGAGCCCTAAACAGCAGCTCACGGTATCCCATTGGGGTACTCAGCTACTCCTCCCCCGCCCCCCGAGGCAACGGGCAGCCATGTATGCAAATCCCAAAGGGCATTTCCACCACCCCAGCAGAGTAGCCCCACAGAGTCCTCTGCCCATCACCAACGCGCCTGCCACTCACCCAGGTTTGGCCCTGCTCCCTCCCCTCCTTTCAAACCCGAGCAGTGCCGCAGCCTCCTGCATGAAGGATGCTAAGAATCGGGCAAGTGACTCATCGAATAGTCGGTGCATTTTGCATCGACAATTCGATTAGTGGATAGGGCGCCTCCGCCTTTGAAGTGTAGCAACTGCCTTAAGGCAAAAGTGCCGTGGGGAGCCCAGGGTCAGCTGGGGACTCACTGGGGCTGCTGGGAGTCCCCAGCTGACCCCGGGCTCCATGTGGTGCTGCCTCTTTGAAGAACTCTCTCTTCCCCCCCCCTCCCCCCTCCCCCCCGCCTTGCTGCCTCTATCTGAGAGAGGCGGCAAGGGGGGAGGGGGAAGCGACAAGTCGAGTATCCTGTTGACTATCGGATAAGCCTTTGCTTATCGGATAGTTGACTAGTCGATTAGTCCTTCACATCCCTACCCTGCATCACGCTGCAATGCCTCTTGCTTCATTTTTGGCCCCTTCCCATGAGTGGGCCAGCAGGGCCAAACCTGAGTGAGAAACGGGGAAGCCAGTAGCGCGAGCCTCCACACCCACGGCCGTGGGGCTGGCATCTGCGCTAGGCTCCTCCCAGGAGCCTGCCTGGCCTCCCCCCACCTCCAGAAGCTAAGACCCCTCTCAGGGATCGGGAGAGACACAGCACCTGGGCAGGCCAGGCCGGAAGGTGGGGGCCACGCATGGTGCTGTGGCTCCAGAGAAAGTGATTGTGCGTATCGGGGGAAACTTTTCTGGGACTGTGCCAGCAAACAGGAGCTGAGCTGGGGCCCTCCAGCCTAAAAGCAGGCACTGGAGGGAAGCCACCAGCCTCTGTACCTGTTCCACACTTAGCCCCTCCATTGCTCAGGACATGGGATGAACACGGACCAATGGCTTTCATCCACAGTCTGATAGCAAAAGGGGAGAAGATCCTCTAATGAACCAGACCAGGCCCTGAAGCTAGAATGGAACATAGAGAAGTCCTCCAGGCTGGCTAGAGGGGCTGTGAAGAAACCAGCCAATCAGGGGCCAGAAAGGACTACATAACAAGCTGCAGCACCAGCGTCAGTGCAGTTGCAGCCCAGACCTGAGGGCGAGAGAACCAGGGGTATCTGACTGGCCTGAGGGAGCAGCTCTGTGGGGAGAGCTGCTTAGAACTGGAAGATAAAACCCTGAGCGAAGGGCAAAGTCTCCTCCCGCGAGGCACGTACCCCCGAGGGGTGTGAGATACGCAGGAGCGTGACTTGGCCGGAGGGCTGAGTTGCCAAAGAGGCTTTGGGCTAACAAGCTGAGGCAGTGCAGGGACCCGCACTCGGCCAGACGGGGGCGCTTGTGTGAGGTGAGTGACACCCAGTCACAGGCCCCATCGGAGACAAGGCTTAAAAACACTAGAATCGCTCCTGTCCGGCCCGCCTCTGACCGCGAGGTGCTATCTGCCAGCAGCAGAGCCCCACGGGCCTAGCAGGCCTTTCAGCGTGTGTGCAGACGGATGCCATGACACAAGGAAGCCGCTGCCACGTATTTCTGTGCGTGCGCACGATCTCTGCGTACGTCTTTCTAGGACGCACTGCCAAACGTATTTTTGGATGAAAAAAATATGGACAGGGAAAGTGGGTTTTTAACAAGGCAATTTCCTCTCTGGCTTCCATGTGTGGCAACGACAGAAGCAATTGTGTAGCACCAACAGCTGTATCCTCGCCCCTCTATGATACATTTTTGATGCACTAGGTGACAAGGTCACTTAAAAAGTAGCTCGGGGGGGGGAGGGTGGTAAGTTTCAAACCTGGGAAATAGATCATTCACCAAGATAGGCCTCGCCCCGGCAATTCAATCTCAAGCCGGGTGCTGGGGACCCGGGTTACCAACCTGAGCCCAGGCCAGGAGCCCTTCCTGACACAGATGGAGATACCAGGACCAGCTGCTTCCCCAGACTTGCCGTCCGCAGTGCGATGCCTGAAATAGCTGCCACGGTCCCCAGCCGTGAAGTAAGCCAGCGGCTGCGTGCCCGCCGTGGCCTGCCCCAGTAATGTCTCCGGGCACAGCCCACAGGAGCATTCTCTCGCCAGGGACGGAGCCCGTCTCTCTGCTGCTGGATGCCATGCCCCAAAGCGCTGAGAGTAGGAGTACGAGAGAGGCTGGCCTCCTCCCATTGCCCACTTTCCAGCAACACCGTGCACAGCCCACAAGGCTCGGGCCCAGGCGGCCCCCCAGGCATGGTATCGGGTGAGCAGCGAGCCGGCTGCACTCCAGGACGCATGCTCCCCAGGCATGGTCAGCAATCTTTGACCCTCCGTGGCTCACTCAGGAAGCAGCGCGGCCCCCTCGCTGGGGAACGAAGGTGGCAAGTGACGGGGCTTTAAGACAAAGCGTGGCGCTCCACAGCCTTCCCCCGGTGCGAGTGTAAAAGAACCGCAGCGCAGCTTCTACGCTGCCAGCCTGCCATGAGACACACAAAGCGACCAAGAAAGGAGTGCCGGACAGAAACAGCACCACAGTGAGAATCAAGGGCCATCGGCGAAAGTCCCAGAGAAAGATGCTTAGGTCTGGGATTTCTGGAGCAACCCAAGGGGATAAGGAGCCCACCTCATTGACGTCCAGTAGCATTGCTGTACAGAACAGCAAAGCCCCTCAGGAAATGCCAGCTTCCGACTAATCATAGGCTCTAGGCAGCAGGAAAGCACTAGCTCCGGGAGGGGCAGCAAACAGGGACGGTTGCTCCCTCGAAGAGGAAAGTTCCAGGAGTTCAGCTGTCCCTGATCATACAAAGGGTAGCACCACCGCAGACATGACTGGGTGGCCCTTGAGGCCCCTCGGAAGGTCACTTTGTTCCACTCCCATCCATCCTGAGCTCACGCTTCAACAGATGATATTCTGGAGCAGTCCTCTCCCATGGGAAATCTGCCCCCGCCGGGGAGGGATCCAGGCACCACGTAAACCCCACTAGGTGAGCGACCTCCCCACAGGATGGAGGGGCGGCGTTCTGCCTGGGGTGGGGAAGGACTCGGAGCGAGCAGGGCTTGCCCAGCTTCTGCTCTTATCCCAGACAGACCCTCACGGAACGGCCTCGTGCTGCCCCCGTTTCATACACCCCTCCTCCCCAGCTGGAACGTGAGACGTTCCCAACCCAGCATGACCGAAGGTTGAGTTGACTCGAATTTGCCTACTCCCATCCTGGATCGGTCTACAAGGCAAAAGCTTGCATGGGTTATTCCCAGGGCAGAGACAGGGCGGCATGGCCTCATGTGTGCACTGCTTGCTAGCCAGCTCTGAACCCTGCGGGAGCTTCGGTCCTGCTAGTTACCCTCGCTAGCTGGAGTCCAGGTACCTTGGGTAAGCAACTCTGTGCATGTAGCACTCGTCCAGGCATGTAACGCGCACAGCACGGCCTGTGTTAAATGCACTGCAGAACTTACACGGCTCGGCTGATATCAGTGTCTATGGGTAGGGGAGGTTTAAGGTTGGGTATTAGGACAAACTATTTCCCTGGGAGGGTGGGGAAGCGCTGGGATGGGTTACAGTTTGGACCTCTCTTATCCAGCACCCTCGGGACCTGACCGCTCCCAAACCAGGGAATTTGCCAGACCAGGGAAGATTCCCTGCCACAGGCCCCAGCCACCCACTGGGGGAGAGAAGGGGGGGACTACCTCCAGCCCCTGCCCTGGCTGGGCTGATGGAGTTGGGGCTGGTCCTGCTTTGGGCAGGGGGCTGGACTCGATGACTCCCGAGGTCGCTTCCAGCCCTGGGGTTCTAGGATTCAGATTCCAATCCAGCTTTTCATCTGAACTCGGCCAGTTTCTTGGTAGTCAGGCACTGAGTCACTCCTGGTGTATCTGAATTGGCCTCGCACATGAAGTTCCATCCGAGTCGGCCCTGTATGTCCATCTTCCCTGTGCGCACACAGCTCTAGCAGTTTCTCCCATGCTGGATGGCAAGAAACGAATACACTGCCAGCCAAACATGCTGGAAAATGACAAACTCCCGTCCACCCAGGCCGCTTTGTAGCAATTGGCCAATGAGTCAAGTCTGCGTTTACTGTGACCCATCTTACAACACTCGGGTTTCCCGTAACACAACCTCTCCACCTGCACAGATACCGGCGTCTCCCAAGGAGGGCTCAGCAGGGGCAGCCAGAGCGGTTTTATTCGGGTGAACAGCTGGCAGGACCCGGCTGCGCTCCAAGTCCTCTCCCCTCAACCCAACAAGTGGTGCCTTAGCACCCCCACTTCTAACCAGCCTGCTCCGTTGGTACTTCCTGCTCAAGTGCATCCTGGCTGGAAAGAGCAGCCGTTCCCAGCACATGCCCGCGAGGACTCAACTGTGCTTCTCCGCCCAGAGCAGAAGGCTTCCAGCACTGCCCTGAGCACCCCTCAGGCAAGGGATCACCACCTTTGGCTCTGCAGAGGAGCCGAGGAAGACCCACTCTCACGGCCCCACTCTGGTCTATCTGAAACATTTTTATTAGCTCCATTGTTCCGGATAGTTTGCTCAGTGTGTTCCAAAGGAGGCAGCCGCCTGACACGTCAAGGAAAAATACACAAACTGCTTGCTCAGCACTGACTGCTAATTGTTTCGATTTCCTCTCCCCTTGGAGGAGGAGGGGGTGGAACCGAATGCGTCCCCTCCGCCCGCACCTGACACACGCACCAGTCAGAAACCCACCGGTCTTCTACTCAACATCGCGAGAAACCCTGCACAGGTCTCTGCCTCTTGCTTTCAAACTCCCCATTTTATTGTGTGCGGTGGGCAGGAGAGACGTTTGAGTTTCAGCTACAGATGGGAAAATTAAGGCAGCAAAATCTTTACCCGTAGATCATCCTTAAAGCTTTTGGTTTTTAAATGGCTCCTCTTTATTAGTCCCAGACAGAAGTCTGAAGTCCCCTTTAAATAAAGATAGCTCATAATTTTCAAAGCCATGTCATGTAATTAATGTCACATTTATCTCTTCAGCTGTAGAGCTTTTAACAAGCCATTTACCCAGGCCCTTGCTATTTTTTATCCTCCTATTAAACCCAGTTACAGACCAAAGAGGGGGGCTGATGAGGAACCCAGCCCTTTGACTCTCCTTTTCCCACACCGTGACGATTTGCCCCCATTGCTCAGTCTGATGGAGGGTGGCAGATGGTTAAATATCCAGTAAGCAACCTTTCCCTCTCCTTCCTCGCAAAGGCTTCCTTTGCTCCCCGCCGCGCCCATTAAACCTTCTATGTTCCACTGGAAATAAAAATCTGCTCTGAATTTCTCCTCAGTTGGGCCCAACGTTTTAAGATCTCCTGGGACGCAAACGAGAACAACAGAAGAGAGTTACCCTTACACAACACACGCTTTCCACCTCTGGCCCTTGCTTCGACGCAGACGAGCGTGAATTCCCTTCCTTGCAAGGGGCATGTCCATATGACACGGGCAGGCCCTGTCCCATGCTGGGATCACGACGAGCCGCGTAAAAGCACGGAAAGAATTTTCAGGCTCTACTTTTCATGTTTCCATTGAGGCTTGTGTGTTCATCACTGAGATCGGCTGGCCAGTCTCCATTGATGGGCCAGGTGCTCCTCTGCAGGTCAATGGAACGACACCAGTTTACACCAGATGGTTTGACCGTCACGTGATTGTTCTCGAGAGATAATGCAACTGCCTAGTGTCACAACATTTAGAAACACAAGCGGGGCCACATGGGATCAGCCCTGGGATCCAGCCAAAGCAGAGTCCAGTCTCAGACAGTAACCAGAGACAGGCCCAAGAAACCCCAGTTGGACATTCATAGAGCAGCTGTGCTTGTGTTCCTTGGTGCCTGGCATGGACAGCACATCGAGAGAGGGGGGGATAGGGCCGGACGGCTCGCGTGGTGCAGCCAAAGGCTAGCAGCCACTAGGAAGAGAGGGGGTCCTTGCTAAGCTCAGAGCTCCAGCCATCAGCAGGGAACGGCTTTCCCTCAAAGTGCCAGTGAGGACGCCCTCTCCCCCGGAGGCTACGGACATCCAGCAGACGAGAGCCTCGCTACTGCAGCAGACATCGGACCCCGCTGCCGAACCCACAAGACGGCCAAAGTGTGAACTGGACTCCACTGCCGAACTTGGGCCTTGAGGAACGGAACCCACAACAAGCCCTTTGTGCGGTTTTAGTGGAACATGCGGCCGGCCTGCCCTCACTCTCTCAGGCAAGCACGCACTAAGCCCTGGGAATTCCACAGCAAGTCTTCGCAGTGACCTTCCAACCCACAGAAGACAGGCGAAATCCAAGTGGCTGGATGCAGTTCCATTGCTACGCTGACCAAACCGGTGCCGCGTGCTGGGAACAGTGTGCTACGAAACATGTACCTGTGAAGAAAGGTGCAAAATGCTCGCTGCTGTGGGAACCAGATCTGTGAATTTCCCAGGCCGAGTTCAAGTTCTCGGCTGTCGGATTACCTTTACTTCTGCCTTTTCTTCTCTCCACCACCCCAGGAAAGAAATCCCATTGAACTGAGAATGAGTAACTCAGGCAGGCAGAAGAGTTAACAGATTCTGGGTTATATTGCAAAACTTGAAATTTAAGCATAATCATTTCCTAGAACCATAGGGTAGGAAAAGATCTTAGGAGGTCATCGAGTCCAGCCCCCTGCCCAAAGCAGGACCAATCCCCCAACTCAATCATCCCAGCCAGGGCTTTGTCAAGCCAGGACTTAAACACCTCTAGGGATGGAGATTCCAGCCCTTCCCTAGGGAACTTCCCCACCCGCCTAGGGAAATAGTTTTTCCTGATATCCAACCTAGACCTCCCCCACTGTAACGTAAGACCATTGCTCCTCGTTCTGCCACCCCTGAGAACAGCCTCTCTCCGTCCTCTCTGGAACCCCCCAAGTTGCAGGCTGCTCTCAAGTCCCCCCTCACTCTTCTCTTCTGCAGACTAAATAAGCCCAAATCCCTCAGCCTCTCCTCATAGGTCATGCGCTCCAGTCATGGAATCATTTCTGTTGCCTCGGCTGGACCCTCTCCAATGCGTCCACATCCTTCCTGAAGTGGGGGGCCCACAACTGGACACAACACTCCAGACGTGGCCCCACCAGTGCCGAATAGAGGGGAATAATCACTTCCCTCGACCTGCTGGCAATGCTCCTCCTAATGTAGCCCAATTCCACCAGCAATCAGTCCCATTATCAGAGATGCTGTTGCTTAGCAACATTAAAATAGCCCGACCTGCATTGCCCATAACTACCCAGACCACCTAGTTTCGAGCTCAGCATCTGCCCAGCCTAATCCAGGGCCAGCTTCTGTCCCACACATGGCCATGGGACAGAACCTCCCTCCTCCTGCGGCTGGGGCTGCTCGCTCACGGAGCCAGGACTTCCTACGACAAGGCGCCAACCGTGCAGCTACTCAGTGCTGTGCCTGGCCCTACAGCCACGGACGCCAGCACAGCTCCCCCGCTCACTTGACCTGGCTTTGGAGACAGTTCGGGAAGGGGGTCCCTCTAAGCTGCATTACGTCTCTCCTGGCCCCAGTACTGAAGTGGTGGGGAGAGGCACCTCCCCCTGGTCCTGGACATGCTGCATCAGAGAGAGATGCCTCTCCCCCCATCCCAAGTGCTGCTGTGGGGAGAGAAGGTTGGGCTGAGTCCTCTCCCCCCACAGCAGTCATGGGGCAGCCTGCATTCCAAACTCCTCACCCCCCAACCCAGAGCCCTCACCCCCTCCCCTGCTCAAATCTCTGCCCCAGCCCTGAGCCACATGCCAAACCTCTTGGCCCCACCCCCGCCACACATCACCTCCACATTGGTGGACGTAACAGAATTTATTCCACACATGCATGGGAAAAATTGGAGGGAAATTTGCTGGGTAGATGTAGTTTGAAGGGACACACTCAAGACTCATCTCTCTCCACTTCCTTGGCTCCATGCACACCATCCCCAACTCTGCTCCTGCCGTGACTCATGTCCAGCCCTTAGCGCCCTCTCGTTGTCCAGCCTTCTCTCGGGCTGCCCCTGCCACAAGAACAGGGCCATGTTCGGCAGCAGCTGTGTCCCCATGGCCCCTGTGATGACTGGGAGGGGCACCACCCTTTTCTGGACATCCCAGTCATTGAGTTAACTCCGTTGCCTGTAAGGGTTAAACCCAGAGACAGTGGGTCCTTGAGAGTCACCAGGAAGTGTTGGCAGGGAGCCAGGAGAGCCAATGAAAAGAGAGGGAGAGTTTTTGAATGGAAGCAGGACTCTCCTGTTACAGTCGCGTGTGTTTTCGGAGGACAAGCTGGAAGAGATGAGTTATGCCAGGAACCAGGCCTGGAATTCCCAGCAACATCTGTGACTACGGAAGGACTAACCCTTGGAACAACAGAGATGTGAGTAGAACAGGGAATGTTTAGTCAGACGCGATCAGGTTATTTTCTTTATTCTGGGGTTTGATGAACCCACAGACCCCTCCCAGCGGAACGACTTTCCCAATCAGTCTTGGTCCTGTTCACTCCAGCATGGCCACTAGGATGACTGTGGGCAAAGTTCAACAGCTTTCCCCTGTACTTATCTGGACCTACCGACTGTCTCTGAAGATGCCAGGTGTCCTTGTGCTCACCAGAAAGAGTGTTTTTTCTTCTGGAATCCCAACAGAATTGGTAACTAATTTGCTGCCATCACACTGTTCATTTTGCTTGTACATTATAGCCTTATCCCTCCCCTTTGCCTGTCTGTATTTAAATTGTAAGCTCTTCCAGGCAGGAACTATCTACCCCTGTGTTTGTACAGTGCCTAGCACAACAGGGGGTCTATCCCCAGTTTGTCACTAGGCACTGCCAGAGCAAACATGATGAATACATAAGACCTGCCAGGTGGTCCTACCTGTGCAAACCACAGGGAAATCAGACAACACCATTAGGCCTACAGCTCCCTGCTTCCCAATGATGGTTAGCACGGGAAGCGGGAAGCCTGGTTTGTTTCTTAAATTTCTTGGTGAGTTTCCAAAGTTGGCAGTTAAACACGGAGCCCACAAGACCATTCGTAGAGTCCACGTTCAAATCGCACTTTGACCAAGAACAACTGAGGGCTTGTGGATTTTGTTTGTTTGTCGCTGGCCTTCCTTCCATGCAGCCTGCGGCGATCACTGCCAAGGGCCCAACACAGCCATAACAGAGCCGTAACCTGAGCTTGAAAGGCAACTCTTCTGTCCCCACAACTGCTGCTAAAAGCAAGCAGGAACCCGAAGGAGGGGCGCTCTACTAGACAACTGCCAGCTGAGTCGGGGGTGGGACGGGAGAGATGCTCCCTTCCAGCAGCAGTAGAAGAGCAATGGCTGGAGAGACAGGGTCCCAAGCTGGGGCGCACCGAGGCTCCTCCTCATGCAGGGACTGCGCGCGGGTGTCACCACTCGCAAACTTTGGACCAGAATTCCATTCATGGCCTCTGAGAGGGCCGGCTGAAAGGGCAAATCGGGGCGGCTGCCCCAGGGCCCACACTTTGGGGAGCCCCACGGCGGCTGCCTCAACCATTCCATGGTGGGACCAAGAGATTAACTGGGGGCTGGCATAGGGTGGCAGCAGTGGTCTCCCCCACACTCACTGTGGCAGCAGGAGCTGGAAAGGCTCGGCCGCCTGCTCCACTCTGCCCCCCACACCTCTCCTGGCCTGCTGCACTCAGCTTCTCTGCGGCAGAGCCCCTGCCCCAGCTCCCACCGCCGTGGTAAATGTGAGAGAAAGGGGGGCAGCCCCAGCTGCTCCCCTGCACCAGGCCCCCAGTAATCCCTTGGCTTGCATCACATGGGGAGGGGACAAGGGGTGGAGTGGGGGCGGGGTGAGGTGGAGCAGGTGCCAGGCCTGCAGCTGGGGAGGTTGCCGCAGGCCCGCGTACCCATAGGGACGACCCTGCCACTTGGGGCTCTGGTTTTGTAACTATAGCCCCCCGGTGGGACACTTCCCTGCCTCGGAGTCTTTGGCGTGGGGCTCTTGGTGTGGGAGCGACAAAGAAACCGAACTCTTGGCTTCCTGTGTCCCTTCCTGTGTCCCTCCAGGTGACCGCTTGCTGCCCCAGCACTGGCACCCCTTGAAAGCAACAGTCGGGGAAATGCTCGCAGCAGCCCAAATGTTGCCTTATCTAGAAAGCCAAGCACGACAGCCCATTCACCATCTAGGACACGATCCCCAATGGGCTGTAATCCGACCAAACCATCTCCCCTCCGAAGCCGGGGCCGGGCCAGCAGCCAGAGAATGTCTGCGTGGGTTCCTCTCTGCCAGCCACAGAATACCTGGGCCCCGGCTAAGCGGGGCATTCAGCTACCAGTCCACCCCATGCAAACGGACAGCTCCCCCGCCCCAGCGCGGCGTCCAAAGGCCCAGCCAGCCTGCTGATCCCTGGCCTTGTAGAATGAAGTTATTTATACAAGAGGGTTTGCAGAGATACCGAGAACTCATTTGCAGGGACATCCTGTGGCAACAACCCTTTTGTCTGTTTATTTATAGAAAGATATTTATGCCGGATAAAACACCCCCGCGATGCAGATCCCGGATCACACGGCAGCCCTGCTGACAGAGCAGCTATACACAAAGCTCCTAAGGCGGGGCAGCTCTAAAACAAGTACGTACCCGGGCGGAGGGATTTACAGCGAGGCCCCGTGCCTGAGTGCGGGCCCTCGGGTCTAGTGCTGGCATGGGCTCAGGCAAGCCACGGAGACAAAGGAGGGAAGCTCCCCCTTCGGGGAAATGAGGCAGATAACACGTGCTTAGGCCAGGTCTGCAGCGGCACTGGCAGTGCTGTCACCCTCTGGCTCAGCAGGGGGCAGCGCTGCAAAGCGCCAGCGTGAACCGGGCCTCGGCGCCGGGAGCAGCTGTTAGCGACTCCTCTCGTGGAGGTGGTTTCCTTGGAGCGCTGGGAGAGCTCTCCCCCAGCGCGTCTGCTGTGGCCACGCTTTAAACTCTTCCATGTCGACAAAGCCTCAGTCACAGCAACGGGACCGGGACTCAGGAAACCAGGATTCGGTTCCTGCTGCTGGGTGGGTGACCGTGGGCATGTCACTGCCCTTCTCTGTGCCTCAGTTTCCCCAGAGGTACAGCTGAGACAATGCTGCTGAACACCTGTGCAAAGCAGATCTCAAAGCACTTCCCATTAGTCTCACCTCCGTTCTGCAGACGGAAGCAGGAGGAGGACGTGACTGGAGGCAGGTCGGGGGCAGAGTCGCTCGACTCCCCGTTGAATGCTCTATCTTCTAGACCAAGTTCTTTGTGCGCCTTCCTCCTGGGACAGCCGCTGTTCCTGCCCTACAGCCATCTTGTGGCGGTGCTCGGCTGTTCTCCAGGAAGTAGCCGTGCTGGCTTGACCATTCATCGCCTACTCTAATCGTATTTCTGATTTCGCGAGGGTCTGAACGTTCACGTTTCCCTTTTAAACACGGCTGAGCGAGCCCAAGCCCAGAACCCGTCCCCACCCCTTGGCTTATGGAGCAAGTGCAGCTCCAGAGCCAACGCCTGCAGCCTTCTTCTCCCTACTGGTCTCGTTCAGACGTGTGCTGGGACTGCCAGGTCCAGGGGCTGTTGGGGAGCCAGGCTGCCGGGATTTCGCTCTTTCACGCGTCCCATCAGCAGGTTGCTTCCCGTGTGAAATAAACACCAACTTCCGGGCAACGCGGAGTCCCGATGCAGGCGGAGCTCGGGTGCTCCCCGGCCCCGCTGTGAAATCCTGGCTCCCCGCGCTTAGCACTGCAGGCTCCAGGACCCCGGCCGGCCTCGCACACACAGGCCCATGCCGCTCTGCTGCGCGCAGGGTGGCAAACGCCAGCGAGGTAAGAGCCCCCCCCCGCCAGACGCGGCTCCCTGCCCAGGCAGTCAGGTCACTGGCGCCCTCTCCTGGTGCAGCATTCAGCTGCTTTCTAAAGGCTGCCGTTCTGGCTCAGCCCAGCAGCCGGGAGAACCTGGGAACGGCCGTCCTGGGACGCTGCGAGCAGACGAGCCTGAGTGATTAAGGGGGAACGTTTCTCTCGCAGCACTGCACCAGCCCCTCGCGCCAGCCCCACGGCCGGCCCTCCAACAGAGGGGGGATCCGGCCCCGTGGGGCAGCACTGCATCGGCCCCTCTCACCGGGCCCACGGCCGGCCCCTCTCACCGGGCCCTCTCCCGGCCCCACAGCCGGCCCTCCAACAGAGGGGGATCCGGCCCCGTGGGGTAGCACTGCGTCGGCCCCTCTCACCGGGCCCACGGCCGGCCCTCCAACAGAGGGGGGATCTGGCCCCTCTCACCGGGCCCTCTCCCGGCCCCACAGCCGGCCCTCCAACAGAGGGGGGATCCGGCCCCGTGGGGCAGCACTGCGTCGGCCCCTCTCACCGGGCCCACGGCCGGCCCCTCTCACCGGGCCCTCTCCCGGCCCCACAGCCGGCCCTCCAACAGAGGGGGATCCGGCCCCGTGGGGTAGCACTGCGTCGGCCCCTCTCACCGGGCCCTCTCACCGGGCCCACGGCCGGCCCTCCAACAGAGGGGGGATCCGGCCCCTCTCACCGGGCCCTCTCCCGGCCCCACGGCCGGCCCTCCAACAGAGGGGGATCCAGCCCCGTGGGGCAGCACTGCGTCGGCCCCTCTCACCAGCCCCTCTCACCGGGCCCACGGCCAGCCCTCCAACAGAGGGGGATCCGGCCCCATGGGGCAGCACTGCATCAGCCCCTCTCACTGGGTGCACAGCCGGTCCTGCAACAGGTCACCTAGTCCAGCCCTGCCTCCCCACTCCAGGAGGATCAACCCCAACTACCCCCAACACCTACACCTGCACTGCGTGGAGCCCTGCAAAGCCAGCCTCCCCGCTGTACACCCGCGGCTGTCCGCACCCCCAGTGTAGGGGCTGGGGTGGGAATGCACAGCTGGGGACAGGGTATCCACAGCTCGGTTTTGTGGCTATGGATGCGGCTGCGGTCCCTGGAACCCTGCTTTGCATGCGCGGCTGTCGGGGCAGGACCCGCAGCCCATCTTTGCTACAGATCGTGTATCGGCGCAGGGCTCTAAGCGTGTGCAGCCGCCTGGGAAGGCCGGGCTGCAATCCCCCACCCGCTCCATCACCCGCGGCCCAGGCCACCCCTGTGGGGCACACACTCAGCTCAGCAGACGGACGTGGAGCCGACACCTAACCCCTGCGCTCTCTGCCTGCTCCATACGTGGGCTGCACACACCCCAGCTCTCTTCAAAGCCCCCAGACAAACAGGAAAAGACTAAGCACAAACCAGGGTCAAGTCACTGACCGTGACCCATTTCACCCCTCTGGAAGGTCAGCCCCGAGCCGAGGCTCCAGGGATCACGGGGGCCTTGCTTTATAAATAATGTTCCAGTAAAAAGCAGGAGACCTGTTTGGCAGGGACAATGGTACTGGTAGCCAAAGGAAAGCCCACCGTTACTGTTAGCCCTGTCTATTTATACCGACTTGTGGTTACTTGAACTCATCACCCCAGCAGCTGCAGGGGCACAGAAAATCACCCTGCGGTTCCCATCCAGCTTTATCTGCTCAGTTCCGAATGGGTCCTGCCCCTGGAAAGGTGGTGTGGGGCTGCAGCAAAGCCTCTTTGGAAAAGGGACGGGGAGAGGAATGACCCTTCACGCTACGCCCATTGCCAACACCCAAGAGCCTGTAGGTACGTGAACAGGCCGGAAGCTACCACAAGGACACGGCCGGGCAGCCGCTGTGACAGCGTTCCCAGGAAGTCCTGCCCTTTGGGGCTGGTGCCTCCTGCCGCTGCGGAAGAGAAGCATCAAGGGCAGAAATACACCCGCCACGTGTCCACAGTTCGGCGGGTGCAGCGCTCCCTGCTGGTGGAGCGTGTGCAGATACCGGCTTTGGGCCCACGCTCCTGACGACTGCTGACTGCATGTCAGCGAGTCCCTGCTTTGGGGGCCCTCGGTTTGTGACCCGGATCGCAGCCAGAGGGAACCCTTCCTGCTGGGATGTGACCTTACAGGTGCAGGGTGTCTGGGTGTGTGGAGCTGCCTCTGAGCCCCGCGACCACCCGCCGCTCTCCCGGACACACAAGGAGCCCTCTTGCTCCCAGGTCCTGCGCCCCGACTCCCCCTGTTGTGCTCCTAGGCACCTCCCCTGCCCGGCTTCCTCCCCAGGACACGTGGCTTCCTGAGCTCGGGGCGAGAGCCCTCCGCCCACAATCACTGCTGCAGGAGGTGGCGACATGGCCGAGCCTGCTCCCTCCGGTAAGCAAGACGGGGAAATCTGCAAATGCTTTCAGCGTCCCCTCTGCCCCCAGCCAGTGGGGCAAGGCCAGGAAAGCCAAAGGCTCTTCCATTCACACTGTCTTTGGCCAGAGGAGCACTGGGATGGGGGGATCACGCCTGAAGCACATGGCTGCACCCTGGCAGCCAGCTCACTGGCCGCCTGGCAGAGCTGCATGCAGAAGGAGCAGTGCAGCCGGAGCCCAGCTCGCTGGAGAGAGGCGTGGCCGCCTGGCAGAGCTGCATGCAGAAGGAGCAGTGCAGCCGGAGCCCAGCTCGCTGGAGAGAGGCGTGGCCGCCTGGCAGAGCTGCATGCAGAAGGAGCAGTGCAGCCGGAGCCCAGCTCGCTGGAGAGAGGCGTGGCCGCCTGGCAGAGCTGCGTGCAGGAGCAGTGCATCCGGGGCCCAGCTCGCTGGAGAGAGGCGTGGCCGCCTGGCAGAGCAGCGTGCAGAAGGAGCAGTGCAGCCGGGGCCCAGCTCGCTGGAGAGAGGCGTGGCCGCCTGGCAGAGCTGCGTGCAGAAGGAGCAGTGCAGCCGGGGGGGCCAGCTCGCTGGAGAGAGGCGTGGCCGCCTGGCAGAGCTGCTTGCAGAAGGAGCAGTGCAGCCGGGGGGGGGCCAGCTGCCTGCGCGCACGCCTGCGTCTCGTTTGGAGTTCAAAGGGGCGGGGCTAGTGGCTCCCAGCGCAATGGCGACACTTCCATTCTGGCGCACGGGGTGGGAGCTGGAAATGACACGCCCGAGGTAAGGTGCAGCCAGTGGGCGGGGGGACCCTTTCCCGGCCCAGCATTCCCACATACCAGAGCCCCATTTGCTCCCAGGCACCCTGCCACAGGCCACAGCGGCCACCTGCCTCTTGGGCAGCACGTTCCAAAGCTCAGTGCAAATGGCAATCGCGGAACAGTGACCAGCCCCACCCACAGAGAGCCAGTCTGCTCTCCCTCCCCCCGCTGGACCATAGCATCCCCCGGCCACTGCGGGGGGGCCCATCTGCCCCCCACTGGCCCGTAGCACCAGACTTCCCCGTGACGTGGAGGCCTGACCTTCCGCAAGCTGCCTGCCCATTTCCCTGCAGGACCGTCCCACTCAGCCAGCCTGGAGCCCACTTAAGCAAGCTCTTACCAAGGCCAGCAGGAGGGATGCTCAGCCAAATTAATGCTGCTCTGCCCTCTGCTTCCCAGGATGCCAGGCACAGCCCTGGCACCGTGCGTCCACCCCCAGGAGCCGAGCTGCTCGCCATGCCCTGCGAATGCACAGCCGAGCAGGGGCCGCCTCTCCCGAGAGGATGGAGCAAAAAGCAGAGTCCCGCCGGCTCCGCTTTCCCACTTCAGCCCCCAGCCAGAGCTTGGGCTGGCCTCCCGAGCAGAGAAAGGGAAGGGTTTAAGAGAGCAGCTAGACGGACAGGGGTTGTTGTGGTGATGCCCAGCAAATGGAGATGCATCTTGGGGCGAGGGAAACCAGAACAGACACCGCGGAGCCTACCAAAGACAGTATCTCAGAAGCAAATGAACCTGAATTAAAAACAACCGCCAAGAATCCAGATCGAGGAACAGTGGGATTGCCAGATGGGACCAGACCCGTTGGCCAGCAGCTTCAGTATCCTGTCACTATGGGTTTGTCTACACAGCAAAGTGAATCAAATTAACTTTAAAAGTGGATTAGTGAAACTGCATTAACTCCCTGTGCGGATGCTCTTCTTCTGAATTAACGCAACTCCGGGAAGGCCACTGGAGTAGTACATGAGCACCCACACTGGGGTTTAATGTGGGTTAACTAATCCACTTCAAAAGTTGATTCGGATTCATTTTCCAGACTGTCCCCATCTACACAAGCCAGTTCCGTCACAGAACGGTGCCCAGAAAGCCTGCAATAGCATTGATGGGATAATTCCTGGGACGTTCCCGCCTGACCGCCAGGAAATGGAGGTCAGCTTGCACGCTGGTGCACGAGGTCTACAGCCCTCCACAAACTTTTTTAACCTTTCCTAGCGAGTCTCTGAACACTCCTCCCGTCCACGCCTGTCTCAGCCCAGCTAGGTTCCGGGCCCCACTGAGACCCGCAGGCTAAGTGCACAAGCATTCCCTTCGAGCAATTCTAAATTCGAATCCCTTGGAAATGGCGCCCGCGTGATGCTCTGGCAGAAGTGAAATGAGAACCCTCGGTTCTTCAGCCGCAAAACTCCAGGCGTTTCACCCAGTGCTTAGCCTCGGGGCCTGCCCAAGACCCCCCCGTGAGCGACTGGGGAAAAGTTCTCGGGTCTCCCAACTGGTGTTCCTTCTAACTTTTTCCATCTCTGGGCGGAATACATTTTGTTATGTGCACCGAGGCATACACAGCTGTGCACCGCCCCATGCTACCCGCTGTGGGTGCTTTGTTAATCAGCTGGGGGGGCGTTTGAATTTCTCCTGGGTGGGCGCCCACGCGCTCACCTCACAGGGAACGCTGCTCCCGACTCCCAGGCTGATGGCCTGGCCACACCCCAGTGCGGGCCCCAGACAAGCCGCCCACTGCTGCCTGGATGACGGAGGACACCACCCGGCAAGGCTACCTGGCTCAGCCACCAATGAGACAAACCCACTGTTCCTGGTGAGCTCTGAAGACAGGACAGCACCAGTAGCAAGGGCCTTTAGAACGGCCCGGCCTCCCCCGCCTGCCCTGGATGGGAACAGGCCCTGCGGCAGCCTCCCTGCAAGCCGGGGAGAGGGCTGCTGGGGGCTGCCCAGGCCCTAGCCGTCCGGGCACTGGTGAAGAAGGGAGCTGGACGGGACTGGCAAGGGCGCTGGGATTTCTGAGCTCAGGAGGGGCGAGCGCAGCTTTCCCCAGGGGCCCAGCATCAGCGCTTGCCCCTCGCTCGCTAGCTCCCTGCAGACTGCAAGAGAACAGTCTCAGCCTTCCCGGCCAGGGGCAGCTACACTCAGGGGCTGCGAGACCCGGCTCTTGTCCCTGGCCAGGCTCGCCTGTGCCCCGCCAGGGCAGAGGGGTGGAAAGCCAGGCTGCCTTAGGAGCCGACCTCCTCCAAGCCAGGCTGCCTTAGGAGCGGGAGCCGATCTCCTCCAAGCCAGCTTTCTCGGCCTCGCCTGCGGAAACCCAGCCCTTGCCTACGGAGAGGAGCAGCGGGTTTGCAAAGCCCGGATCTCGCACCTTAACCGTATGGTCCTTTAGCAGGAGCGAGGCACGGATCTGCCAGGGGGTAGGATGGGGATGGTGGTGACAGCGGGGGCCACCTTTGGAAACCTGATTGAAGCCAACAAAGCTGGAGCATTTGGCAGACAAGCGAAAGCCTGACCCGCACATGGCAGTGGGAGGGGGGCTGGGAGCAGGGGTGGATGGCAAGGAGGGAGCCAGGCTGGGAAGAGTGAGGGGTGGAAAGTGGGGGAGGGGGACGCACAGTTGGGACTGTGTCGCTTCTCAGCCAAGAGGGGGCTGGTCCTGCCTGGCACTTGGAGACGGGTGCCAGGGAGCCTGCGGCCTCCTGGGAAGTTCTGGGTGTAACACCACCGCCCGATGCTGAGTGAAGGGGCCTGCTATTGGCCCAGGAGAGCCGGGAGCCTGCCAGGCGGCTCAACTCTCTTTCTTCCCCCTTCTAAAAGAAAGACAAAAAGGGGGTTGGGGCAGGGAATGAAAGAGCGTGATGGAGGGCAAGGAGAGCCTCTGAGGACTTCAATAGCGTGAAAAGAAACACTCCTCAACGAGAGGAATGTTAACCCCCCCGCTGCCAGCCCAGCCGGGAGAGGGGCGACTTAACCCCCCCGCCGCCAGCCCGGCCGGGAGAGGGGCGACTTAACCCCCCCGCCACCAGCCCGGCCGGGAGAGGGGCGACTTAACCCCTCCGCCGCCAGCCCGGCCGGGAGAGGGGCGACTTAACCCCCCCGCCGCCAGCCCGGCCGGGAGAGGGGCGACTTAACCCCCCCGCCGCCAGCCCGGCCGGGAGAGGGGCGACTTAACCCCCCCGCCGCCAGCCCTGCCGGGAGAGGGGCGACTTAACCCCACCGCCGCCAGCCCGGCCGGGAGAGGGGCGACTTAACCCCTCCGCCACCAGCCCGGCAGGGAGAGGGGCGACTTAACCCTCCTGCTGCCAGCCCGGCCGGGAGAGGAGCGACTTAACCCCGCCGCTGCCAGCCCAGCCAGGAGAGGGGCGACTTAACCCTCCTGCTGCCAGCCCGGCCGGGAGAGGGGCGACTTAACCCCGCCGCTGCCAGCCCAGCCGGGAGAGGAGCGACTTAACCCCGCCACTGCCAGCCCGGCCAGGAGAGGGGCGACTTAACCCCGCCACTGCCAGCCCAGCCGGGAGAGGGGCGACTTAACCCCGCCGCTGCCAGCCCGGCCGGGAGAGGGGCGACTTAACCCCGCCGCTGCCAGCCCGGCCGGGAGAGGGGCGACTTAACCCTGCCGCTGCCAGCCCGGCCGGGAGAGGGGCGACTTAACCCCGCCGCTGCCAGCCCGGCCGGGAGAGGAGCGACTTAACCCTGCCGCTGCCAGCCCGGCCGGGAGAGGGGCGACTGGCCTGTTTATCTGATAGTTACAGAGGCCTGAGATCCACCGTCCTGCGCCAGCCCATGGCGAGCCAGTGAAATCGTACGCAGTGGAGTGAAGAAATGCATCAAACACAGGGCACCATTCCGGCGTCCGAACCTCCTGGATGAACGTGAGGGCTCTGTCCCCTCAGGCGTCTAGCCAAGCGTCATTTCTGAATGAACGGCTGCCCTCATCATTTCCAATACGTCTCCTGTGTGCACGCACACGCACACGCACACTCACACGCCCTTTCGACACGACAGCGCCTCCAGGCCCCTCCTGGCAGAACGGGGTCTTTGGCCCGCACGATAAAGAGAACTCATTCCTGCCTTGCCTTAGCCAGGGCCCACGCAAAATCCTCGAGTTTTACGAAGCCCTGACAGGTGGGCGGGGCCTTTCCCCATCTTAGCACTGACCCCCGTTCATGTCTGAAGGCCAATGTCACCCGGGAGAGCGAGAGGGTCACAGAGCGAGGAGACATCCCCAGGGCCAAGGTGGCCGTGAGGCCCGGCGCAGCACGGTAGCGCCGGAGCAAATCTACAGCACCCTCGCTCCAGGTACAGAACTGGATTCCCCTTGCACCTACTGGCTGGATTCCACTCCCTCATCCCCCATGCTCCAAGCGTCTCTGTCTGTCTCGGGGGGCACCTGGCCACTTCCACCGGCGGACCTGTAATGGGGGGATTAAGCGTCTGAACAAAGACCTCACCCTCCTCTCGGCAGCAGAGGGGAGCCTCTGCAAAGCCCCGAACCGAAGAACGTGTGGGTGTAAACACTGGCCGTGGTGCGTGGCTCACCACGCCTGTCCCACCGCCCGTGTCACCAGTGACCAACTGAGCTGCAGGCAACGCTGTGTCCCTACCTGCAGACAAATACATGACGCTCTATTACCCCTGCAGCACCCACCCGGGCTGCCAGCAATCCCAGGGGGCTGAGCATACGTGCAAAAGAGATTCCTGGCCATTTATTACAACAACTCAAAGCCCTTTGAGCCCTCCCCAGCCTTGAAGCAGGGAGTTCCAAGGATCCAACCCTACTCCTATGGGATCCCCTGCACACCCAATGAGCCCGATACAACTTCTCCTGACCCCCATCCCACCATCACTCTTCTCTACACGGATGTACGGTCAGAGCTGTTACCCTCTTCTGCTGCTGCTTCTCTGCTACCCTTCCGGAACAACAGACCACAAAGTCACCATGCGAGAGAACCTCCCTCCCCAACGTCACTGCCAGGAGAAAACCCGTCAGCGAGGGAACCGTTCCCTACAACGCTGGCATTTGCAACCAAGGGCATTTACCACCTTGGGATCATAAACAAATAGGGCTGGAAGAGGCTTCAGGAGGTCTGCTGCTAGTACAACCCCCGCCCAACGCCGGACCAACCCCACCTCCTCCATCCCGAGGGGCGTCTGGCCAACCTGCTCTAAAGCCCCTCCAACGACGGCCTGCTGGAATGGCGCTTGCTTGGCTGGAAGCCTGAGTGGGCAGAGCCCTCAAGTTTGCCTAGGAGGTTCGGGCGCCTCCTGATTGTTTTGGAATGAGGAACTGAGGCCCAGGGTGTGCCGCATTTCTGCCCTCCCCAGCCTATGCCGGAGCTTAACTACCCTGGTCAGTAGAACGTTCTCTCCAGCCCTGGCTGCAGGGTCAGTCGACTCAGTGGCACCGAACACCCGCGCGTGCCACGCTCTTCCTCACAGCCTGTGGCCGAGCTGAGACCCTGCGAGGTCCCCCCACGGCCCCTCTCATCTAGACTGACCACGCCCAGGGCTTTCAACTTTCTACCCCTCGCACTTGGGTAGCTCTCCTTGGGCCCTCTCCAGTCTGTCCCCAGCAAAGGCCCCACCAGCGCCTTGCAAAGCCCCGAGGGACAGGGCACACCCACTCCCCACTCGGGCCACCAGCTGCCACTTTACAGACCAATGAACAGCTGCCCACAGGCTAAGCAAAACAGCACTGGGCTCAGAGGAGGTTTCAAACCGGCTGCCTCACAGGAGATCCGGGTCTTTGCATTTCAGATGGAAGCCCTACGACACATCCATTCAGGCTACCCTTCAGCGCTGCTTCGCCCATCGCCATGGTGCCTCCGCCTCCCTGCGGGGTCAGCAGAGCAATTCTTCTAGCAGCCCCATGCTGCCTACCCGGGGGCGAGGGCGGCACAGCGGCGACTCCCCCCCCCCTCATCCCGAGAGACGCAGCTATGCCAATGGCGTTTTCCAGCCTAGACAACCCCAAACTCAATGGAAACCCATCCTCTTTCTCCGTGGTTATCACTGGGGAAGCTGAACCAACCCTAGCAACAGTGGGACTTTTTTCCTGAAAGTTCCCATTGTGGGCACGTCCTAAAGGCCTGGTTCTCAGCTCTTACATGAGCCCTAAAATGAGCAGCACGACGAACTACTGCCCGTTGCAGATACACGTAGCCGAGCGCAGATGCCTTTAAGAAGAAAAATAAAGCACATGCAGAAGTCAGATCTAATCATCTGTTGATTTTCTTCCCACTTTTCCCCTTGTACTGCGCAACATGTTTTTTAATTTGGCGCCTGGATTTCCCTCAGCTATGCAAGTCTTTAACCAGGAATTCACAGTTGGAAGAACTGAGAGAGAAAAAAACCCACTTTTCCTATTTTATCTGGTATCAAACCCTTCTGCGGGTCCATTTCCTTCTGGTTTGCTTGCTTTTCTAGGTCTACCAGCATATTTGAGCTAATGAAATGCACATTTGCTAGTCTGCGCTAATCTATCCAGAGGGACTGGGGGAAGGGGGGGTTAAGGATGCTGCTGAGCCGTTCCAGCGCACGGAGACGGGGAGATAAGCCATGGCAGGCAGAGCCTGGTCAGCGGGTGGCTGCGGTATTCACATTTATCCCCTAATTGAAGGAAAACGTGACAACACAAGGCGCGCAAGCCGCCCCAATGTTTCCTTCTGAGGCATGCACCGAACTCTCCACCGCACAGACCACCGGCCACTAAGCCTCCTGCACGGCCTGCGCTGGAGCAAAGGCGAAGGCTTCCCCGCGAGCGCCTACAGACACTGCAATCCGCCGACTGGCTTCTGGCAAAGGCGCTGCCGCCCGCGTTGGGCTGCCAGCCGGGCACGCTGCATGGGGACTCCCCGCCCGCGCGCGCGGCTGGGCCTGCTCCTCCACCCCGGGGCTGCTGGAGAACGCCTGCAGGGCCTCTGTGTCTGGGGAGACCAGAGGTGAAAGCAAGGTGGCGTGCCCCACTGCCGCGCTCCTGGCTTCTAGCCAGGCTCCTGTGGGTCCCTGCAGGCTGCCTTGCGAAGCAGCAGGTAGCCAGGCAGGTGAAAGGGGCTGGCTGGGTGGGCACCCCAACCCCCCATCTGGGGCTGCCCTAGCCCCTAACACCCCATCCCGGTGCCCTTTGGGGGGGCTGCAGCTGGTCATGCCGCCTTTTTCCTCTTCCCCCGACTCTCAGGGAGCGAGGGGACAGGGCTCAGCTTGTGCCTTCCCCTTGCTCCCGGCTGCCAAGGGCAGGGCAGAGGAGGATGCAGCCGGCTGGGCACTTTCCCCTCGCTCCCCGAGAGTCTGAGGCAGAAGAGCAGCAGTGACCCCATCTGTGTGGCTGCAGCCCTCCCCCACACTCAGCCCTCCACTCCCTGCCCTGGGCCCCTGCACCCCCTGCCCTGACTCCTGAACCGCCCAGGTCCCTCTGCCTTCGGCCCCCCTGTGTGTGAGGTACCTCGATGGCCGCCCTACCCGCAAGGCCAGCTACGCAGCGCTGTGCTCTCCGGGGAGGGCTTTGCTGCTAGCGCACTTGCAGTTGGGTTGCCAACGGAGAATCTGTCTGACTCAGAATCCAAGCCAGGCTCCCAAAACCGCAGGAAGGCTCTTCCAAGCCAGCGACAAGCAGCTCGCTGCCCGGGGACCAGACGACAGACGTTACGTGCCCATCCAAACCGCATCATTAAAACCTCTCCCCCTCCCACTGCCCCGCCGGAAACCAGCAGTACCCCGGCGCAAACCGCGCCCGAGCCAAACACTTGTGGACGGGGGTTTGCACCACGGGCACCAGCAAACGCTGAGAGTCCGGTTCAGGGAAGGCCTGACACACGTGCTTCCACGTGCGCAGACGAGCTTTGCTGACGCGGGGACAGAGTCCCCCCGCTGCGCTGCCCACATCCTGCGCTACAGCCAATGTTGGCATGGGAACAAGGGAGGATAAACTGGTCAGGAATCAATTTGTGCTGGAAATCAGAAGAACCGTCCGCAGGGTGTGGCTCTGAGCAGCCTGCCAACAGAAGCTGTGGGAGCAAAGAACCTCGCCAGCTGCAAGCCAGCGCTTTCCACACCGAGGAGCGGGACTGTCCGCCGGGGTGGCCTGTGGGGACGTGGGGTGCAGCTGGCAGCCCGGAGGTCCCATCCGGTTCCTAGCTCCGGTTTCTAAATGTTCATGTTTCAGGGCTGCGGTGGGTCCCCAGGAGGAGTCGGGAAGGGAATTCCTTTCCCACTGCCCCGCCTGCCTCGCTCCCAGGTGCCAATAAGCTGGCCGGTTTGTTGTTTGTCTCCTGCCTCGGATGCCCTCCACTGGAGATGGGGCACTGCGAGGGAGGGGCTCCGAGTATTCTCGGGGCTCGGCTGCGGGTTCCTGCTCCCGGGCTTGGGGCCGCATTGCCATACGTGGCGGCAGGAAGGGACTTTCCTCCAGCTTACACTGGCAGAGACCTTGCGGGGGGAGGTTGCCTTCCTTCCACATGGCGCACGAGTCATCTGCTAGGGTCCTCGGTTACCTCTCGCTCCATCAGTTCCCTGCCCTGGGGCGCCTCCATCCCTCTGCTCCCTACGCTGGCTTGTTGTGCGGGAGCTGGGGGTGTCCTCGGGGCCGTTCTGAATGATCTGGTGGTCCCTTGCACGGCCCTGGGACTTGCGCTGCTCCCGACACAGGCGGGGTCCCACTGACGTCGGAGGGGCTTTGGCTGGGCGGCCGAATCGAGGGGACCGAGGGTGGGAGGAGCAGCGTTGGCAGACAGGCGCTACCATGGGCTCCCCGGTTAGGCTTCAGACACAAAGCTGCTGCTTGTATCACTCCAGGGAGCTTAGTGCCACGCCCACAGACACCGCCCCCACAAATCCCATTGGTTGCCGTTCCTGGCCAATGGGAGCTGCAGAACTGGTGCCCCGGGTGAGGGCAGGACGCAGCACCTCCTGCCCTCGTAAGTGGTCTGCTGCCCGGGAGCCGTGCGGAGCCGGGGGGCAGGCAGGGAGTCTGCCTTCCACCCGCTACGCAGCCCGGCCAGGGCTGTGTCCGGAGCTGCCAGGCATTTCAGTCAACAACTAGGCACTTGGGCACCCCAGATCAGAGCGTTTCAAGCGATGGGCACATTCATAAAAGTGCCTCTTCGGTTTTGTACGTTTCCGTGTTCAAACACAGAACCGATCCCCTTGCACCGGCGTCTCGTCCGTACGGGCTGCCATGTCTGGGGGGAGCAGCAACCCCAGCACAGCAGCTGATCCCCACACACAAAGACCTTGCCGGGCTGGCTGACTAAATGCCGCAGGCTGACTTGGTGCCTCTGTCACAAAAAGGCCCCTTCAGGGAGCCCAAGGGTCCGGCCACGCCAGGAGCCGGGAGGGCAAGTCCCAGCTCCAGGAGACACCCTGTGCCAGAGCTGATGCTAAGTAGCATGCGGCTGTGGCAGCACAAGCCGCAGCCCAGCTTGGCCCCCCGAATACACACCCGTGCGAGCCACTGGGCACGTGCGGGCCGGCTAGCCCTTCCCACAGCTCGCAGAGCCCCTCTGACGCATGACGACGACCATGGCGCGGGTCCATCAGCTCTGCAGCCCAGCCACAGGCGCCCTGTAGCTTTCGCCAGCTGGGGGCAAGCCCTGGGCCCAGAGTCTGAAATTAATTCCTCACAGCCTGGTCTCTGCAGGTCACCTGGCGAGGCCTCCCTCTTCCCCTCTCCTTTCCCGCTGCCCACGAGAGCAGAGCGAGGCACCAAGGGGCCAGTAATGAGTCTCCGGACACACAGCCCTTGCCAGTGCCACCTGTCTAAGGCTGGCCCAGCCGGCGGGGAAGGAAATGGGGGACAAGGGTGGTAATGCCCCACAACTGCCAGCCCCCTAATCGGTTGCTAACAAAGATGTCTGTGCCGTTGGCAGAGCCAAAGCAGAAAGGCAAATGTAAGTACACAGACACTGTCCCGTTGACTTGCTTTGTGCCCGTTCGATGCTGCTCCAGATGTTACGGGTTAGAGGGTAGGGGTGGTTTTGCTTCATTCTTAATCCTGACTCCTAGGCACAGAAAGATCGGCCAACAGCTCCCCGGCTCCCCAACCCAGGCCAGCCCGACTGCCTGCCCAAACACCCCTACCAGCCAGGGCTGTGCTGCCTGCTGTGTAGTACGCCACGGGAAGACTGACACTGAAGCAGATGCTAACAGTCACGGCAGGTGTGAGCCGCTGACACGCCGCCCGCATCGCTGCATTTTCCAGGGCACTGCATTCTTTACGGTTGCAAAGCAGAGCTCCATTTTCCAGGGTATTCGGCCCAAAGGGGTGACAATTCTTTTCTTATGGCCCTGCTTAGAGTTATCTATAAAACACGGGAATTCATGACGGTCTGGGCGCCTGACAGATTTCCCAAAGTGGTGAGGGGACCATATTCTACAGGCTTTGCAGATGGGACTTGGGAAGTGTGGTTTAAACATGCAAATGCAGTAGACACACCAGCTGGATTAGGTTTAGGGCGCTCACATAGGCCTTAGGAAATCAAATTCAATACCCTGCTCCGCCACAGATTTTCTACATGGCTTTGGTCAAGTCACTTCATCTCTTCCTTCCCCATCTGCGCAATGGGGACAAGAGCAGTGCCCTGCCCACCAGGCATATGATGAAAAGGACACTTTCCAGACTGCAGTGCATCTGGAGATCTGCTGAGGAAAGGCCCTAGGTACGTACACATCATTCCCACCCCATCCCGCTACTAACCCACGCCAAAACCACAGCTCTATTGTTGGCAGAAACTGCAATTAATGCAGCTCCTTCCCACACGACCAGCCCTACGCTGGGGCCTCTGACCACAGCAGCCAGACAGCAGGCCAAGGACCCCACCTGCTCCTTTCACTGAGCGAAGCCCATTCATGCGAAGAAAAATGCCCATCAAAACCTGAGTTCACGGGCTACAGGCGGCATTTCCATAGGCCTTTTGGCACAGGCACAGACGCCTCTGTCTACAGCCAGCCAAACCCCCACTAGATGACTGACCGTCTGCACCAGGTAACAAGTCTTCACATCCAAGAGTGCAGAGCTGGGATTCCTCTGGTGAGGAACCTCCCACCACACCCCCTACTTGTTACGCCCCACCCCCCGATTTGTTAGATCAAGCGTCGGCTGACAAGCGGCCGATCTGAGCCAAGACAGGACACACCCTGGAAGCTAACAAGCAGGGGCGGATGAGTGCCGCGGAGCCCAGGGCAGCACAATTTCGCGCATGTGCCACGGCCACAGTCGACAGGAATTAGCGCACGCGCGGGGCCTATTGAAGCATGGGGCCCGGGGCAGCCGCTCCGCTCACCCTGCCCTATATCCACCGCTAACAAGGCACGCCCTGCTGGCGGGCTAGAGAGCTTCACGCCATAGCCCAGCAGGAAGAGAAGCGACTTGGGCTCCAGCCACCTGTCTGCACCAGGGTCAGCCCTTCGCGTGGCCACAGAAAGCCCCAGCTTGCCCTGGGTCAAGCCTGCGAGGATATTCCCCATTAGATCCGCCATGCCAGCCTGGTACCCAGACTGCACGCGCGGCTAGGGAGAACGGGCTTTGCGGAACAAACCTGCAGGTGCGTAGCGACTGATTTGCACACACGCTCCGGCAGGGCCGGATTAAGGGGGGGGCTAGCCGGGCAGCTGCCCGGGGCGCCAACCTATGGGGGGCACCTGATGGCAGCTGTAAGGGGCGCTGCGCACCCGGGGCCGGGCCACGCGGCGCCCCTTAGAGCTGCCATCAGGCGCCGCACGCCCGGGGCCGGGGGCCACACGGCGCCCCTTAGAGCTGCCATCAGGCGCTGCACGCCCGGGGCCGGGGGCCACGCGGCGCCCCTTAGAGCTGCCATCAGGCGCTGCACGCCCGGGGCCGGGGGCCACGCGGCGCCCCTTAGAGCTGCCATCAGGCGCCACACGCCCGGGGCCGGGGGCCGCGCGGCGCCCCTTAGAGCTGCCATCAGGCGCTGCACGCCCGATTGCAGCTGTAAGGTGCGCAGTGCGCCGGGGGCGGAGCCGCGCATGCGTCACGTGCCCGCTGCCCGGGGTGCAGGAATGGCTCGAGCCGGCCCTGCGCTCTGGCTCCCATCGCTGTTTGCAGTGCTGTCTCAGCCGCGCGGTCCCGGAGTGACACACACGCGAGGCAGGGGAGGTATCTTGCTCCAGTCCAAGAAATTACCCCCCGCTCAAGGCTCTCTCCCTCAGATGCAACTCAGAGCAATTGCTAGCATTTCTTTTCCCACATGGGTGCAGATTCTTCCAGCCTGGTGTAGGGATCTCCCTGCGAACAGGCTCGGCTGCCCTCGCGGGCTAAGGCTGCATTCCTCAGACGAGGCACTGACGGAGCTACGCTGCCAGGTGTTAGCGGCGGTGGGCGGGGCCGGGCGCTAGCTGCTGGAGTGGCTGTTGGAGTTTCTAGCATTTCCCAGCGAGCTCTTCATGAGCGTGTTCACTTGGGATGAGTTTGCCAACATTTCTATCCTCCCCCATCCCCTTCACGCTGCATTTCAGCTCCGACTTTCTCCTTCTCTTGGCCGGCGCGCCGAAGACGCCAGCTCAGCTCTGCCTGTGGCTCTTGCAGGCGGCGACCATTGGACCATGTTTCCTTTTTTAAATCGGGGAGGCAGGTATCTACCTTCCTGGGGATTTCTGCCCAAGGCGCCTGAGAGTTTAGCAACACTGCAGCCGATGGGGGTTTCCCAGCGCTGGCAGACAGGCACGGGCCAGCTCTGCTCATGCTGGTGTGCTAAAAACAGCAGCGTAGCCATGGAGGCACGGGTGGGGGCCCAGGGTAGCTGCCCACGCTACGGCAGCCACATGCTATTCTGAGTGCTCTAGCTTGAGTAGAGCTTGTCCACGTCCATCTGTCCAGGCAGGGAAGCCCCCACTCAGCTGCTTAGTCTAAGACAAACCCTAAGTCGTTCCCTAGCTTGAGTCCTTAGCCCAAATTAAAACAATCCATTATAACAAAGCCCCTGTGATCCTTCCAAGAGTTATGCAAATAGTCCTTAAAATACCTCGGGAGCAGAACCAATATTAAACAGTGTTTGCTGACATGGATTAGCCTCCAAATGAGATATAAAGTCACTCGCTGAGAGCTTCATTCATCCACTTCTACTTGCCAAAATGCATCTCCTGCATCTAAAAAGAACATCAGAGCGGCCAGACCAGGTCAGAGCAAAGGCCCATCCAGCCCAGGGTCCTGTCTGCCCACAGTGGCCAGTGCCGGGTGCCCCAGAGGGAATGAACGGAACAAGGAATCATCAAATCCCTCCCCCCGCCGCCCCCGACACCCATTCCCAGCCTCTGACAGGCCGGGGGACGCCATTCCTACCAATCCTGGCTAACAGCCATCGATGGACCTGACCTCCATGAATCTAGCTAGCTCTTTCTTGAACCCTGTTGAAGTCCTGGTCTTCCCAACTTCCTCTGGCGAGGAGTTCCACAGGCTGACTGTGTGCTGTGTGAAGAAAAACTTCCTTTACTTTGTTTTAAACCTGCTGCCTATTCATTTCATTTGGTGACCCCTAGTTCTTGTGTTATGGGAACAAGTAACTGACTTTTCCTTATTCACTTTCTCCACACAAGCCATGACTTTATAGACCCCTCTCATATCCCCCCTTAGTCTCCTCTTTTCTAAGCTGAAAAGTCCCAGTCTTATTAATCTCTCTTCACATGGGACCCATTCCAAACTCCTCGTTATTTTTGTTGCCCTTCTCTGAACCTCTCCCAATGCCAATAGATCTTTTTGATACTTTTATTGAATACCGAGACTCTTTTTGCTCGTGAGCGCCTTAGCCATGGCTTTGCCAATGATGTTTGTTGATGCATGTTCACATTTAATGGCTTCATTGAGATCACGCGGCTGAACGCACGGCCTTCCTTTGTTGGCTTTCCAATTGCAAACACAGACTGACCCCCGCCTCAGGGCTGCGCTGCCTTCACACAACTCCATTTTGCCGGCGATCGAGTCCACTCTCACTGTGTCAGCAGACTGTGCAAATGGAACGTTTCCTATCACACGAATCGCTGGCATCACTGATCTGCCTTAAATGTGGCATCGTTCAGTAAGCATCCACGACGCGACATGCCTGGAATGACACAGAATGACAGTCCCTGTCTCGCAAGCCCTCACGCATGTGCCTATAGTTCGGCCTGCGCTTATCTCCCTCTGAAGTCAACGGTACTTGAGAGTTCGCGCCCGTCCCCAGGCTGGGCTTAGAAGATCTGTGATCTCCTGCCAGACCCTGCAGCCAGGGAAGACACGTGGGAGCAGTGTCTGAGAAGAGCAATGGCCAATTCCACAGATGCTGAGCCACCGGGGCACCCTGGCTCCCCTCCCCGAAAGAGAGGAGGGCCATTCTGTGCACAGTGCTGGCAGACGAACGTTACGCAGCAGCAGCAGTTTCTGAAGAAGCAGCGATCACTCTAAAGACGTAACAGCAAAAAAGGACCATTCAACGCTCCTCGCTCTTCCAACGTACAAGAGTCCAGGGAGTTGTAGCTATATGAGAAGCTTGAAGACTCTGCAGTATTGTATTAAGGTAATTCAGGATTAAACAATCATCTGCTAGACCCAGGGGTTATGACCAAGGCAGTGGCGAAAGGGAAGGGCATCTCACATGGAAGTGGCTGATTCTCTCTTATGGATACAAAATTCTACTCAACCTTAGCTCCAGGATATCACAAGCATCAGCATCGTCAACGTCACACCCTTTGCTGGATCCTAGACAGCTCCTTGAAACACCCTCATGGGGGGTAGCGTGGCCTACTGGGTACAGCACTGGCCTAAGAATCAGATTCTGGTCCCAGCTCTACCACTGCTCCTGATGGGTCACCTCAGGCAAGCCACGGCTTCCTCTCCCACCTTTTGTCTCTCACTGTGTGTTTCCACAGCTCCCAACACGGCTCGGGGTGCTGCTGTAACGGAATTGGAGTCTGCATGAAAAATCCCTATTCAAATCTCTGACGGGGAAGTTGAAGTCTTTTGTCTCTGTGCCAGTGCCAGTGAATGTGATGGGCAGGGTCTCTTGGGCTGTTTGTCCCAACTTTGTATAGTGTCAGTCCCCCTCTTGAAACCCATTTCCAGCGGAGACCCAGGGGACAGAGGACGTGGGGAAGGATATTCCTTGCTGGGGTTTCCCACCTGATTGAACTTCCTTGGTTTTCCCTCCCTGTTTGATGACCCTGCTCAACTGCCAATTAAAGCAAGCACACATTCCTTCCTTTACTTGGGACAGACCTGACCTCTGCCCTGGCAGGGCTGCGGGGTTTGGAACCTGCCATGTAACATCATACGGGGGAACTGTGTCCCTTCCCAGTGTCCCCAGGACCACATGGCTCAGCAAACGATGAGTTCTCGTCCGTTACTGCAGCAGAGGGCTGGGCGGCACAGGCCATCCGCTTCTGTGGGAAAGTCCAAGAGCGGGGTGCGTTGGGGTTGCCCTGCAGTGAAACCAAGGCTGGTTAGAGCCAAGGTGTGGCTGGCTGGTGGCAGCACCATCTGACGTGGCTGGGGAGGACTTGCATGCCAGAGGCTCCAGCAGCAAAGGGCACCCCAGATTAGAGGGCAGAGTTGACCCTGCTATTCATTGGTCCACACTGAACCCAGGTATCTCTCAGCTCTCAACAGCTCGGGGCAGGACGCTGGGATGTAATAGGGGAGTCAATTAACCGATAAGCCAAAGCTTATCGGTTAATGCCATAGACTACACACCTTCCCCCCTTCCCCCGCCCTGGCCAGTAAATTTTTTAGCAGCTCAGCCAGCCCAGCTCAGTCCTGGCGCCAGGTCCGGGACTTACCCCCGCTGCGGCTCTGCATTTCAAGTGCATTAGGAGCCGCTCAGTTCCGGCTCATGCCGGGTCCAGGAGCTCAGACTCCCCGACGCCCTCGGACAGGGTCTGCTGCCTCTGTATCCGAGGCCGCAGCGCAGGGCGACAGAGCCGGTCCGTGAGGGGAGCTGGTTTTTAAATAGGCTCCTCGCACTGCTTCCTTTGATGCAGAGGCAGCAGCGCAGAGTGGCAGGGGCTCCTTGGGAGGGGGGCAGGAGCGCACTGGCTGCCGCCCCGGCCCCCAGGGACTATAGACTAGTCGATTAACCGATAAAAGTCAGGAGGTTACTTGACTGTTCGATTAACTGATATTTAACAGGCCGCAGAGAATATTTTATCCAGCTGAATTTGCAAGGAGTATTTTGGGAGGCAGGTTGAAGGGCTCCTCCAGCTAAGGGTTCAGAGAGCAGAGTGGTCAGCACCCACCCACCCAGGACCGGCTTTAGGAAGTGTGGGGCCCAATTCGAACCGTTTTGGGGCACCCCACCCCCCCAGGATTTTTTGTTGAGGCAAAAAAAAAAAAAACACCCCACACACAAATATCACATCAAGTAGATCTGATCAAAATGTATATCTATATAATTCAACATTTTCAAAAAAAAATGCGAATTTTACACAAAATTAAATCAGTTGCCTTAAGCGTAGGTCAAATATTTTCAACTGCAAACTATCCAATTTTTTCAATAAAGTTTAAAGTTTGATTTTTAAAAAGTTACCAGAGAGCGTTGCAGTTTTCTGTTACATTGATTTACTTTTAAAATAGCAAAAATGGAGTCTTTGTTAAGAAAGTGTCAGTTCTGTGGTCAAATTCCAGGCCTTAGTGATTTCAGCACCAATGATTTCACTAGGTAATATGGTACCTCACCACCATTGCCTCCTTTGCACTGCCCTTCAACACACCGCCTGCATGTTGAGTCCAAGGTCAGTCTAGACAAGATTTTATCAATGATTTTTGCTCAAGCGATCACTGAGACAAGACAAGGACTCTCAATTGATTCTAGTCAGCTCTGCCTTTAAACACTGGATGTAAAGTGTCAGATATAATTGAGGACTCCCAAATAGACTCTACACCACCAGAAATAAAACCTGTTTCCATCTTTTGTGGAAACAGCCACGCCAGGGCTGCTCCAAGACTCTCGTGTAGACAAAGCTGGGGTGAGCCAGAGGGGACGCGCTCAGTCGGAGGGAGAAATAATTCCCTGGCGACAGACCGACGGCATCAACGGAGGGTTACGTCTTTGCTGCAAAATCAAGGAAGAGGGGAAGCAGGACTGGGTGGGAGGGAGAGAGTGAATCCCCCCCGTCCCGCCTGCCAGAGCAGCAAAGGGCACGATACGGAACAGCAGAGAGGCGGGCGTTTCCTCTTTAGCCCCATCTTCTCTTCTCCAGCAGCAGCGCCCCATCCGGCGGGGGAGTCTTACGCCATTCCGACACCGCCGAGCATTAACACTGTCCCTTCCTCCCCAGCGGCTGCAGGCCTGGGAGATTCAGCCCTCTCCCTGCAGTCCCAGCATGGAAGTGCATAAATCCACGTCACACCAAGAACCTCCGAAATGGAGCAAATGCTAACGGGAGGGAAATGGATTATTTTATTTCTAAAGAGCGTGTCTGCAGCCGCTTGAATCCATCCCCCAGCCCTGGGCAGCCGCCGCTTTCATCAGAAAGACACATTAGCCACAAATCAGAAATCTCTAGATGCATCTCGGAGAGCCAGAAATCAATTTTGCCTCCCTGCGCTCTTCTCCCTTTGCACTGAAGCAGGGGGTGTGTGTGGGGGGGTTGGTTTAGCCGCAGGAGGGCGTTGCGGAGTGTCGCAGCATTCAGGAGACGCACAGACAGCACTGCCATTTATCCTAGACATGGAATCAAATACCCGTGCATGCGTCCTGTGTCTTAGGGGAGCCAAAAGCCATTTCTGTATCCAGGGGGGAGCTAGAGAGACGGCAATGGGAAAGCAGAGAAGGAAAAGGCAGGAGAACTTGCTAGAGCCCGGGAGCAGCCGCAAACGCAGCAGCGGAGAAAGCCGCATTACCTGATGCAGCCAGAGTGGGGAGGGGCTCAGCATCTGCCCCACTGCAAAAAGGTGAAGCCAGGTGCTTGGAATCGTTCGGTTCATTCGGCGGCTGACCCAGGCCGAGTAGGAAGCGAGCCTGCTCTGAACAGGGCTGTCTGGGGGCTAAGGGACGGAGACACACCCACCCAGAGAGGCAGCGCGCCAGAGCCAGCCATGCGCCGGAGCCAGCCTTACGCCCGAGCTCATCGTTCTATTGACCATTGCGGATAAAATCTTTCCTGGGGGGGAGCCCTGGGTACCAGAAACTGGGCTGCCCGGGAAATGAAATGCCACTTTCCAAACATCGGGTCTTTTCTGCCCCGACAGTCACTGGCGCTGAGCCACTGGCGACTGATGTCTGAGGGGGAGGGGCCCTCCGCGTAGATGTGCAAGGCTCCGCGTCCCACGTGAAGAGCTGGCTGGGTCGAGGGAGTTTATTGTTTCTCCAGGGTACAGCACAGCATAGATGTCATCCGGTTACAGGGCAGGCCTAGGATGCCTCCGCCCCCTTGAGATGGGGGAGACTGGGCCCCTAAATCCCAGCCCGTTGCTCAGGCTGCTTCCTCCATGATACCAGACAGAAACTAAAACTCTCTTCCAGCCCTGCCCCCCGCCAGGTGCTGGTCTCCGCCCTCCTCCCTTTGTCTCTCCCTGGGGGGCTGAGCCTGGGTGTCTGGGTTAATCCACATTTGGGAGAGTCAGTGAGAATCTCCCCTCACAGCGCAGGGGAACCCCGGGTGACAGAGCAGACAGCCCCCCACTACGCCACAAGGGGGGAGGCAATTTTGATCCCTAAGAACAGGCAGGGAGACGCAGAGACGTGAGCCACCCTTTTCTTGAGCTCCTGCAGCCCCACAGCCTCTCCCCCGCTGCGGGGGGCACCTCCCTGCACCAGCGCAGCCCCGCACAGCCCTGCGGCACAGGCAGCAGCACACGGGAACAACTGTGGCCTCACTGCTTTCCAGTGCTCCAGGGCAGGGCCCCGGGCCCCAGCATGTCCCGCAGCAGAGCGCGGCCTGACCGCGGCAGCGCAGCTGGGGACTAAGCTTCTCAGGGGTGGGGGAGCAAGTGAGCACAGGCCTCCCGGCAGCTACGGCCAAGGGCCCCCCGAGACTCCCCCCCCGCCTCCTTCTCGTGCTCTTCTCCTCTTGCAGGCCAGTGTGAGCAAGTGGGGGCTCGGGGGAGGGGGTCATGGCCTCATTGTGCATCTTCGCTCCCTTGGCAGCTCGAGCAGCAGTGCCAGAGGCGCCCGCGCTTTCCACCCCCGTTCTGCCTGGCGCTTGCAGGGCACGGCCGATCAGACACGGGCTATCGCTAGCAGGACACCTGGCAGATCCCTCCCCACGCTGGAGCTGCCGGTCCACACCTGATCCTCACGGGAAATTGCGATCCCAGAGACCGGGTCGTTGGGGTCCTGGTTTGGGGTCTGGACTGGCTGCGTTCCCAGCTTAGCTAAGTGGAGGAGGCATAGCCCAGCCGGCCGATTCTCCTTCCCAACGCCTGGCACACGCCCCATAGAGCGGGGTCAACGCGGGCTGCAAACAGACCGTACAATGGACTTTTGCAGCAGAAGGATTCTTAGGAGCATGTCTTGGGAGCCCAAAGGGCACTTCTTCAGAGAGTAACGCAGACCCACCCTCGGGGGGACACCATGTCCCATGGCAGCAGCCACACCCATCCCCAGTGAGCTCTCAGGACCCCCAAGTCCCCTCCCCTTCCAAGGACATTTTAGGGGTCTTCAAACCGTCAAATGGCTTCAGTGCGCCCCCAACGTGGGGGAGCGACAAGCTTGTTTAAAACCCAGCTCAGCCAGTATTATTCAGCCTGGAGTGGACGGCCGAAGGGATGGCAAAAGGATCAGGCTCGGGGCTTCTACGTCCCCTCAGTGCATCAGGCCCTTTGGGCACGAAACACAGCGCAACCACTCACCAGACCCAGCTGCAAGCCGGAACTGGACTCCCCCAAGTCTCCCCCGTCCCCCAGACACCCCCTCAGAGGCCCTGGCACGGCCGGCACGCCGCCCCCAGCCATTTGCGCCTCGTCAGCCAGGACAGCGGGACTCGCGCCTGCGGGACCAGTGGGCGGGGGTCCCGACGCTGCCCGGACTGACGCTCCTTTCTCTCCCCCATGAGTTTGGAGGGGGGCACAGAACGCGCCTCCGTCCTCCCCACAAGAGGAAATGGGGTCAGAGTTGCAACGGACACAGGGTTGCTACCCACTTCCCCGCCTGCCCTTACGCAGAGCGGCTCAGCTGCCCCCAGCGCCAAGGGGAGGACGGATATTTTAATGGCCTTTAAGGTTTTTTACATTCCTTAAACAACCCGGAGCAAAGCCCAGCTCAATGGCCATTTCAGTCCTGCTGGGGGGGGGGGAGCTTTCAATGCCTAAAAAAATGCATTAAGGTGGGGTTGGGGGAGGCTAGCAGGAGGGCGGACTTCGTTATTCACTTCCCCCAATTAACATTCCATTGGCACCGAAGGGCTTTCCAGGAGCCATCCCTCTGGCTTGGGAGCGGCTGCGGGGGCTGGAGACCTAGCTGAAGGCCAACCCCGTCCCAGCAGGGAGCGCTGACGTGGGATGATGGGGGCTACTGAACACAGCCAACGATAAACGTCTAGCTGGTGCAGAAAGAACCTGCCAGACACAAGCGCTCCTGCCCTACCCCAAGCTTCTCGGCCCGCAGCGCCGCTCTAAGCACCTCGCGTCACCGCGGCCGGAGAGAAACGGCTGCCCGGGGGCTCCGGGGCCAAGGACTCCCTAAGGCTTTGGCCAGATTCCCAGCCGGCAGCCGGCCACGCGGCCAGGTGGGTTGCAAACCAGCCCAGCATGACAAGCTTCTCTCTCTGTCCCACTCCGCTTCCGAGTGTGCCGGGCCTCGCCTGGGACTGCCAGGCGCCTCAATGGGGCCCGCACGCACACGCCGGGCGCAGAGCCGAGGGGGAGGAAGGAGCCATTGGGCAGTTCCTGGCTCTGTGGCCAAGCCCCCTGGAGGGGAAGAGCACTCCACAGGCTTTTGGCTTTTCTCCCAAGGGGCTTCTCGAGGACCCCAGGAAATTCCTAGGCCGCTTGCTGAGCCCGGCCTGTCACTCAAGTCATTCATTCAGTTCCTGTGGCGAGTGAAAGGCCTTCTCCATACCTTTGTCATTCCCTTTGTGCCTTCAATGCAAATGTTTACACCACCGCTGCAAACCCCAGTTCTCACAGCTCCCTCCATGCTGCCGTGCCTAGCCTAGAAAACTGGCCAATCCGTTTACATGCCCATGCAGCTTAAGAACTGCACCCAACCCCCTGCGAAACAAGGCAAGCCCAGGCACTTACTGCTGGGCAATCACAATTCAACGGGACCCTCTGGGGTACGAGTTCTCAGCCGATCCGCCCGCCCGGGAGACACAGAGAACTCGCAGCCTGAGCTCACCTCTCGCTGGTCCGCTGAGCCCAGGTTATTAACGCGAGCCGGTCTCTGCAGTCTGAAGGCCGGGGGGAGCGAGGCTGAAGAAGTGGCGCTAGGCGGAGGTGTGGGTTGGTGGTCTGATACGCGAGGCGTTCAGAGCCATGCATCACACAGCAAGAACTCCGGACTGCAGGGAGAAGGAGTCTGCTGTCATACAGCAATCTAAGAGGGCATGGGCCGGAGCTCCCCAGCACGGATGGCTGCAAATACCTTTTTCAGACCCGCAGTTTAAGAGCCCCCCTGTGAAAGTCTGGGCCAAAGGGATGGACTGTCAAAGCTCACCAGTGAAAGGATGAGGCCACCTGCCTCTGGCAAGCCGACCAGCGGCAGAGGCATGCACCTCTGCACCCGACTCGTGCACAGTGGACGTGTACCAGGGCAATTGCTGCGCTCGGCTGTCTGCGTGCACCTACCTGATCCAAAAGGCCTCCCAAAACTGCGCCCCCTTCCCCAGAGGGGACACTGTCCTGCCCCTTCAGGGAAAGCACACAAGCGCCCTGCAGTAACACAGACCAGCCTGTCACTTCACCCCTCCAGGGACACGGACAGGTTTGCAAACAGCTGGCTCGGTAAATAAAACTCCGGACCCCACTTATAAGGCTCTCCGTGCCGCTCCGGAATCAGAGACCATGCCCATCCAAGTCGGCTGTGTATTGAGCCTCATTCGCGCCTGCTTATCCCTGCGCACACTGTCAACGGAGTGCGGGCTACTCGCAACAAGTCAGGGCAGGGTTCTCCCCACCGTGGCGCGGACGCCGAAGGTAACTGCTCCACCAAGCTCATTCAGACCTGCCTGGGCTCTCTTCCCAGCTCCTCTGCGAGCGCTGGGCAGTGTCCTGCGTGTCCCAGAGCTGGCACGTCCCCTGGGGCTCCCTCGGTAAGAACAAGGCTGGGACCAGCAACCTCGCAGGGCCCGGTCGAGCCGCGTGGGCATTTCTAAAGCACCAGAGGAGCTGCGCAGAGAGGGGCCGGGGCAGGCAAGGGAGTAGCTGTGCTTGTCACAAGAGGAGCTGGGCCTCCAGACTCGTCCTCTGGCAGCCCTGCATCGGGCCCAAGGATTTCATTTCCCGCCTGTCCTGGGCTGCATAGCCTCGAACTCGGCCCACCCCAGCCTCTGGCAGCCCTCCGCCACGATCCACTGCTCCACAGCTGGAGCACCGGGAAACACACCGGAGGGGCCAACCTTTCAACTCATCACAAGCAAAAGCATAAATCGCAAGCAGCTGCTCAGAAACGGTGACTGTGCCACAATGAGCCACGAGCTGGGTTTGCTCCTAGCTTCCAAGCCCAAGAGCAGAAGCCATCTATGAGACCAAGACAGACAGCGAACACGGCGGCCGACCCACAGGCACCAGAGTGGGGAGCCAAAGGCCACTGCCCCCCCCCGGCAGGGACCAGGAGCCCCGAGACTTCCCCTTGGCTTCTGGCTAGAGCTGGGAATGTAAGGACAGAGCCTTCCCCACTGGCTGCCCCCTGGCAGGGACCAGGAGCCCCGAGCCTTCCCTTTGGCTTCTGGCTAGAGCTGGGGGTGTACGGGCAGAGCCTTCCCCGGGGCAGTCACACCCAACTGGAGCGAGTGGCGTTGCTACCTGGTGCACAGTTCCTCGGCCACTGGCCTCCGACACGTCAGCAGCCCTTCCCGCACCCCAGGCAGGCCAGTTCTGGTCCAAGTAGCCAGTACGGGGCATCCCCGCGAGGGAAGCGCTTCGCTTTCTCCCGTCGCTCCTGAGGAAACATCACTGGGCCGGGGAGCGACTCACAGAGGAGGCCGTTTCTGCTGCTTGGAAGACTGGGGTCCACGATGGGGCATCTCTGCTCTCGAGTCGCATGCTCCCACCGGTACCAGGCCAGCCCCCGGATCCCGGAGAGGATTCGCTCCAGAACGCCAGGCGCTGATGCTTGCCCTCGCCGGCTCTGCCCATCTTCCCCTGGCCACCCTACGGCAAGCTCCGGAGCTCCTCCCTCACTTCCTACTGGCACCAGCAAAGGCACGGCCAGGGACACCGGCACTCCAAGCAAGCGCCAGCAGTGCCATGGATGGTGCACCAGATGAACATCACCCCAGGAGAATAAGCCTGCCCGGGGCTCAGAGAAGCAACGAAAGGCCGACCGACTGGGAGATACCTTTCCTCGCTATCTCAAACGTCGGGGCGGCAGGGAGACCCAGCCTGGATGGACCCACAGTGACGTCCTCTGCAATCTGACAGCCAAAGAGCCCTGCATTTCCAGCATCATTCGTTGCTAAACAGAGAACCGCGCTCTTCCCGAGGGGCTGCTGTAGCGTCTTTGCCTTACGATAGCACCACGAAACCCCAGTCGAGGGTCAGGGCCCCTCCTGCCAGGCATGCAGGCCGACTTGCAAAAGCACTGAACTCGATGTTGTCCGTGTCACAGACAATCCCAAAGCACCCCCGGAGACAGGCCCTGCCTCCAACAGGTATGGCCTGGGCGTTACAGCAAAGCAAACGGGGGAGAATGCTGCTAGGGTCACCTAGGTCACACATGCCTCCGCTATCATCCGCCTCCGCTATCATCCACATCCGCCCCCAGCAACACTCTCCTTGCGGGACTTGGGCGGGCCCAGCGCTCCCCCAGGAGCTGCTGCCGCAGGGGTGTTCCCTGCTTTGGGGGGAAACGCAGTCCCAAGTGGAAATGGCTGTCAAGGCTCCGACAGCGTCTTCTCCTCGTTTGAAAGCCTGGCCCAGGCTGTTGCTGGGACGCCTGACCGGGATTTCCTCGGGTTCCCACTGCACATGCTCCACTTCACCTCTTGAATCGCCACAAGCCCCCTTCAAGCTCAGCGCTGGCTCCTGGCCCCAAGCAACATCCTCTCCCCATTCCTGGGAGGCGCCTCCCCGAGAGCCTGGCCCGCAGCGGAGCCGGTGCCCAGCAGATGGCCACGGCGGCTCAGCCTCTCTTTCCACGGGGCCACGGGCCACCTGGGGGCCTCCCCAGAGCATGCGGAGGCCATGCCCCTTCCCAGGTTGTAGATTTGTCCCCACTCCCCCTGCTCCGCAGCTACAGGACTCAAGCCAGCCCTGACCTGGGGGCAAAGCCACCTTCCGCCCACCAACAAAATCGAGCCCCTGGTTCTTACAGGCCGGGGCACGTACGCGCTAGACAAGGAGGCTGGTCGGGTTCTTACGGACTGGGCCGGGGGCGGGGGGGGAGAGAGGGGCGCGTACGCGCTAGACAAGGAGGCTGGTTGGGTTCTTACGGAACGGACCAGGGGGGAGAGAGGGGCGCGTACGTGCTAGACAAGGAGGCTGGTTGGGTTCTTACGGACCAGGCTGGGGGGGGGAGAGGGGTGCGTACGTGCTAGACAAGGAGGCTGGTTGGGTTCTTACGGACCGGGCCGGGGAGAGGGCGCGACGCGCTAGACACAAGGAGGCTGGTTCTTACAGACCGGGCCGGGGAGAGGTGCGACGTGCTAGACAAGGAGGCTGGTTGGGTTCTTACGGACCGGGCCGGGAGAGAGGGGCGCGTACGCGCTAGACAAGGAGGCTGGTTGGGTTCTTACGGACCGGGCCGGGAGAGGGGCGCGTACGCGCTAGACAAGGAGGCTGGTTGGGTTCTTACGGACCGGGCCGGGGGGGAAGAGAGGGGCGCGTACGCGCTAGACAAGGAGGCTGGTTGGGTTCTTACGGACCGGGCCGGGGGGGAGAGAGGGGCACGTACGCGCTAGACAAGGAGGCTGGTTGGGTTCTTACAGACCGGGCCGGGGTGGGAGAGGGGCGCGTACGCGCTAGACAAGGAGGCAGGTCGGATTCTTACGGACCAGGCCGGGGGCAGGGGGAGAGGGGCGCCTACGCGCTAGACAAGGAGGCAGGTCGGGCACAAGGGAACAAAGGTGATTCGCTGAGCCCTTACGTGCCGAAGGCAGGGACGTTCACTTGGGTGACAGAGCTGTGGTGCTGGCCAGGGCTGCAGGTGTAAGGAGCATGAAGATGGCCGGGCTCTGGTCCTCATGGCTCCGTAAGGCTGTACCTCCTGCTGCCAGTCCCAAGGGGGAGAAGGAGCAACAAGTGCTTCCCCCGGAGCTCGGCTCAGACTCAGCACTGGAGCCGGAGCCAGGCCCCTCCTGCCATGCTCCGGAATCCCCAGCTGAGGTTCCATAGGGTGAGGCGCCGGCCACGGCTCAGAACCCGGGCTGTGCCGCGGGCAGACAGGGTGCGGCGCCAGGCCGGGATAATTCTCGCTGCGGGAAAGCGGCCTGCAGCGAGGGCAGCGCCCGCCGGGGGCAGCCGCAAGAGGCGCCGCGTGCACAGGGCTGAGGAAAGCCAGACGAGGGCCGATGAAAGCGTAAGGTCAGAAGTGCCCGTGGCTCTCCCGCCAGCCCCCGGCAATCACGCACGGGGATATTCCAGAGCCTCGCCATCCCCCACCATCGATGGACTGTGGGGGGAGAGTACTGGGGAGCTGGGCAGCACGTCGAGCCCTTCCCGGGGCTTGGGCTGCCAGGGGTCGGGTTTGGAACCGGACAGGCCGGTATTTGAGCTCTCTGTCCGGGAACAAATGGAGACAATGGAACTGTCCGGCGTGATCTAACTCAGCTGGGATGTGGATTGCGATGCCATGGCAAGTGTGTCCGGCAGTCTGGTTGAAACCATCTGGCACCTTACTTGGAGCCTCTCGCGGAGGGGCAGGTGGCTCAAACAAAGCCTCCTTCCCAGGGGCAGAGGGCGGGCAGAGAAACCGGCCACCCGGCTGCTGCTTGCTTTCCTGCAGCAAGCACGGTGCTGGGGAGACCTCTTGCCGTGCACAGCTGCTACTGCAGCCGCGGCTCCACAAACCGGGGGCCCAGCAATAGACCAATCCCCTTTGACAGGCCAGTTTGAACGGAGACTCACACCGGGCACAGGGGCCATGGCTGGAGGTCGAGAAGCAAATTACCGGCACAACCCCCCACCCCGTGCACTGCATGCCAGAATGGTGCCCGGCCCTCCCTCTCCCCTTACAGACCCTGGCCCCGATCCTGCAACGGGAGCTCTGTGACAGAGCCCAAGGCTGCGGGAGCCCCAGAACCAGCCAGGCTCCACAGGCGAAGCCCCTTGCCGGACGAGCGCACACAGTGCCTGCACCTCAGCCACGAGCCCAGGCCCCTTGCCAGACCCCCTGTGGCCGCAGGCTGGGAAAAGGCGCATACCAGGGGCCCACGGCACCTCCACAGTGACAGCAGCCAACCTGGATGGGGCATTCTGCGGGGGTCAGAGCAGGACTGCTTGCCCCGAGGTTTTTTACAGGTCTAAATAAATGGGAAGCCACGTGCACCCCTCAGATCTCATGGGAGGGCAGTGGGGAGACAGCATGAGGGGAGAGATGGGGCATGGAGCAACAGAAGGAAAGAGAAATCCAGCAGGGCACCTGGTGGGGAAAGAGCGGGAGAGATGCAGGGACCCTGGCGGGGAGGGAGGGAGGGATGCAGGGATGCTGGTGGGGGGAGGGAGAGCTGGAGAGATTCCGGATGCTGGTGGAAATACAGACACCACAAGAGTGTCTGGGCCAGGGGCCTGATCCCCTCATGGGCCAGGGGCCTGATCCCCCCTCATGCCTGCATTTGGAGGTGCAGAGGAGACAGTTGGACCCTGCGCTGCATGCCCTAGGGCCATCAGATGCCATTCTCCTGCCCCCAGGGTGGCAAGGCCAGGCCGACGATGCCCTGCGGCAGAGCTCAGCTCACCCCACGTAGCTGGGGGGCTCCATTTGTCCATCCCCCTGCTTGCGGCCCCTGGCCCTCTAGCCTGGGGTGCTCTCAGAACAGCGGCGGTTCACCAGGGATCAGACAGGCGACAGCTCTGGCCCTCCCATGGACGAGCCCATCCCTTGCAGCCAAGCCAACCGGCTCCTTGGCACAGGCTGAGCAGGGGCTCTGGATGAATGCCTCTCCGGAGGCGTTCGCATCGCCTCAGCTGGCGCATTCGCCTGGTTTAGCCGGGCGACTTTCTCACACTCACGGGGCTCAGAGTCCAGGTCTGGAGCACAGCGGAGCTACGGGAGCACTGAGGTCAGAAAAAGCCCAGAACACACACGGTGGGATTCTGCCAGGGTCCCCCAGTCCCTTTCTTCAAAAGGGACTTAGGAGCCCAAATCCAAAGTCAATGAGATGTGGGCTTCCCAAGTCATCCCTGGAGGTGGGGCTCGGGCGCTTTTCACCCAGTGTCCGCACACCCCAATGGGGCCACCCACGCTCGGGGGGACCCCTCCCCCCACAAGCCACCCAGTGTCCAGCCTTCTCCCCGCCGCCCATACGTGTCCCAGCTGCCCGCCAGTCAGCTGCCAAGAGCCAGCCAATCAGAAGTCAGATCCCTCTGCATAAAGCAGCTCCAGAGGCAACCGCATCCCGGAGACCTCTTCTCTTCTCTTCCCCCATCTTCTGGGGAACCGAGCGACCCAGGGACCGTCTCCAAGGGGCTCCTTCGCGCCCTCCCCCCGCTCTCTCGTTAGCAGCTGGAACGCCGGCGGAGACCCAGCACGCTCTCTGGATGCTTTTAGCTGTAAAATGTCATTTTTCTTGCTAAACATCCTCACCCA
Organism: Rafetus swinhoei; assembly: GCA_019425775.1. NCBI lineage: Eukaryota > Metazoa > Chordata > Testudines > Trionychidae > Rafetus > Rafetus swinhoei. Next base: position 40,136,454 of record CM033443.1, on the reverse strand, counting down.
AAGGCCGCCTCTGCTCCGCTCGGCTGCAGGGCTGGCACCGCACGGTTCAGGGGCGCCTGGTGGATGGAGAGCTTATCACACACCGCAGGAAACCGGCTGCCCTCCGGCACCTTCATCCCCCCAGCGAGTCCCATGGAGACCGTGCAACCACAGGGCCACGCTCCACTCCACGCAGTGAGAAATCCCCGCGCTCGCTGCAGACTCCTGCTGGCGGAAGAGAGCAGAATTCCACCACAGCTCGCACCGGCCTATGCCAGCACCAAGGGACACACACCCCAGGCCACGTGCACCAGGCAATCTTTTGTCCAACAAAAAAGGGTCTGACTTTTCAAACCATTATTGTCTTTCCTTCCCCGCAACATTTCAATACCTGAAACGTTTGCTTGTGTGGACTGCGCGGGGTCGGCAGGGGGCTTTCAAACATCTGATGGACTAAAATGGCATCGCTGGGACCTACGATGCCTAAGAAGTCCCTCTGCTGTTTACGAGAATCGAACTGAGCCAGCTCAGCGGTGGTTCAGTGACTCAGTATTTCTCTGGGGGCGGCTTGCTTGTGTCCTAGTAACTCAAGTTTAAATTCAAAGTCATTACAAGGGATGAGAGGAATATTAACACGTGAACGTCACGTAAACTCTCTCCCCAGCGTCCGCCTGCGCCTGCTGAACGCCTGAACCCGCACGGCTCTCGGCGCTGCTTCATCGGCTACACCCGGGTCACCTCTGAGGTCGAGGGATGGCACCGACCTGTGAAAGTGGCGCTAGTGCACTGACGATGGAACAAAGGAGAGGAACAACGCTACCGTGAACCCTTTGCTCCACGGTCAAGTGGGTGGAGCAGGAAGGACCGCTGAGCTGATGGGGCGGGCAGGGGAGGCGTCTGACATGGGGCCGTGACACACAAGGGCCTGGAGACCCCGGCTGCTGCTCTGGGCAGCACTGAGGGCTGCCTAGCCCCAGCCCCGCCCCTTCGGTCTAAGGCCCCACCCCTTCTGGGACGCAGAGCGCAGCCCCCACGTCCCCACTGTGCCCAGCAGCCTGGAGAGACTGTTGGGCACATGGCTTGAGGGAGGCGCTTGGGAGAGAGCCCCTCTTCTCTTCTCTTCCCTACCCAACCCCTGGTGTTTGTGTAGTTTGCTGCTCCTTTTTATTTATGCAAAGCTTGAGAAGCTGGAAATTAACCTCACTGGCTCTTCTAGTTTTGTTCTTGTCTATCTGCCACACTCTGCTGGTTCCCACTGCTTTTCCCACGATCGCTCAAAACCTGGTTGTCACTCATCACCAGTAAGATAAACATGGTCCACGTATACTGGTCCTGTAAATAATGAGGCAGAACCAGCAGAGGGAGCACCACACACCGTGGTTTTACAGGGAAATTGGGGTGGTTTTTAATTCTTACTTTATTCTGAACCGAGAGGACATTTCCCAGTGGTTTGTGTAACTTGTTTACATAGGCCTAAGTGGGGACCAAAACCAACACACACCGCGTCCTTTTATAAGAGCGCTGGAAAATGACTTGCCACAAGTCAGTCTGCACTTCTACCCCCCCTGCAAAACGGCAACACTGAAATCCAAACCCAAGTGAAGTAACCATCTTGACCAGAAATACCTGCTCTTGGCAAGCACGAGACCTGAGGCCACAGTGTATTTAGTTACACATGGTGCTGCCAGGGATCATTCTCTCAACCCACTGAAGACCGCACACAAATGGGTCTCCAACTGCAGTTTCCCTTTGTTACAGCCAAGTAATCCCCTCGCACAAGGCCTGGTTGCCTCTCAGCCGGCTTCGGCTGCACGTTTCAGCTCTGAGTCTGGGCCGCTCTTCTCTCCAAGCTCTGCACTGAATCACCCTGGTAACCCGCCGAGAACATCCTAGGCCAGCGCCAGCAGTGCTCTGCATGGCCCCTGCCCTGCAGCCGTGGCAGAAGACTGAAGCCGCTCCTACATTAACCTACTTATTCCACCCCCCTCACCTTCCTTCTAGCCAGCCCACGGCGGACACAGGCCAGGCGGAACTGGACGGGTCTCTGTGCTCGGCACTGGAGTCTTCAGACTCCCCTGGTCCGTATCAACACGAAAGGCTGGCCCTGTGTTGGGGGCCCATTATACTGCCACTGGGCCAAGAGCTGGCATTTGCCATGGGCCCAGCCCAAACTGCAGCGTGAGGTCAGTCTGAGAGCTGCCACATTGCCCCTACCTGGCCTAAGAGGGGTTCCTCTCTCACCGGCAGCCCCGCACCACGTCTGCTCGGGAAACCAGCATGCCACAAGCAGGCTCACCGAGCCAACAGCCCTCTGCTATTCTGCTGATGCCGTGTCGGTCCCATTGCTCAGACTGGCTGATGTGGACCATGGGGATGGAATGTAACCGGTTAACCGTGATCCCATGGCAGGGGCTGCTCTGGCCAGGCAGGGCCGAGGCGGAACCGCCCCCCGCCGGGTAACCATGCCAGTAAGACGCATGCTTACCAGGTAACCGGACAGCCGGTTAATCCTTTCCATCCCTGACGGAAGAGCCGAAGTCAGTCCGTCACGAAGGGCTCCCAGTCAGAGCCCACTGCCAGGGGCTCAGGCTCCTAGCAACACGCTAGACACGGCTGGCCCTGGCAGGGGCTGCCCGATTGCTCGTGCCCCCTGATGGGAGGACAGGCAGAGCTAAGCTCTAGCTCGACCCAGGACAGCCAAAGCTCGTGGCTCTGACCCTCAGATCCGTTCTTCACTCCACCCTCACGTCCCTGGCCCTGACCCTCATGAGGGCCCGGCTCGGCTCTAACCTTCGGGCCCAGCCACCCCCGTGGCTCTGACCATTAGTCCCAACCACCCATGCCTCCGTCACTTCCCTCACACGCGTGCACGCGCACACACTTTGTAAGTGGTGCATTCTATCCCACAGTGCAGTGTGCAGGCACAAACACAACTGACGGGCGTGCTGAAAAGGGCCGCCCCTTGGAGCCAGGCGTGCCTTTCTGAAGTGTGACAAACGAACCAGGGCTGCCCCACCAGGATCTCTCACCCGTGGCCAGCACTGGCGTGGTGCTAGAGGGCTGCTCAGAAGCCCGGCTTGTGGCTGCAGGCTGCGTGCGATTCCTAGACCCCAGGGCCAGACGGGACCCCGGTGATCATCTCGCCTGGCCTGGAGAACGCCCGCCGAGAACCGCCCCGGAATGCCGGAGCACATCTCGAAAGCCCACGGCAGGGTCGGCCACCCTCGCTTTCCACAGCACGCACTGGGGAGAGGCTGGGGGGCAGAGCGATTGCAAAGCAATATCAAGGTGGGATACAAATTAAGGGAGCTTAAAATCGGGGCTTCCCCTCCCTTAGCAAAGTAATGAACGCTTCCAGTTTGCTGGGTCTCACATGGAGTTGCTACCCCCCGCTGCACACTCCTGGTCCCCGACAGCCCTTGGGGAGCCCGTGGGATGTACCACACAGGACTAGCTGAACCACTCCACGCTGATCCCGTGCTGCGGCAGGTGGCTTTAGTCACTTAGAGACACTCTGGAGGCTGGTCAGAAACGCCTACAAGACGCCCCCGGCTCAGAGAGCAGCCGCAGCGAGTGCCCGAGAGACCGGTGGTCTCTGTAGCCCAAACATGACGGGGCGATGGGACTCCTCCTTCACCTGCGCACATTCACTTCTGCAACCGGTGAAACACGAGGCCAGGGTAGTATTTTCTGAAAGGAAAGGAAAGTCCTCTTGTCTGCTCTCAGCTTGCTGTGAAATATCGCAGTGGTTTGAAGAACTCTCCAAGGGCCATGACCCCTTGCTCCCTGAGGGAGTTACAGATTGCCTTGGGATTTATTTTTGCCAGCCACGCCTGCATAGAGCGCATGGGCTGTCAGTCCCAGTTTGATCCGGAGATGGACGTGACCACCTTGGTAATTTTCTCGCCACGGCTCTCCCAGCCAGTCTCCTCTTTCCTTTTCAGTTCCCTGCCAGTCTCCCTGTCATTCGAACGCTGCTCCTTCCTTCCTCCTGCCACGCAGCCTGGTGCTCTGCTCCCTGGGGTTCCCCTCACCGCTCTGGGACAGATGCGCCCAAGCGAAATAAAAGCTAGTTCTACAGCCGCCCCTCGACTGATGCTTCGGACAGCGAAGAGGCTCTGAGCCCGGCATTGCTCATGTGGCTCCCGTTATTCCTAACGCGGGCCAAAGGCATGTCCCCACGGGTCGAGTTGGACTTGAAGGGTCTATCTGAGATGGGAATCAACAAGGTGGGCTGGACGGGGCCAGGCTGGGGCCACGTGGCAGAAGCGGAAAGGCAGACACGGGAGGGTCTGGCGTGTGGGTGGGCCAAGCCACCATGCAACGTGTGTATTGCCACTGGGAGGTGTGACGGGGCAGGATAGCTGAGAAAGAAATAGCAGTGGAGCCGCAGCAACTCAGACTTCGACACGGGCGACTGCAGAGGGTAACTACCTGGCTGTGGGGGCAGGTTTGTGCAGCCTGCACGGAGTCAAGGGAGAGTCATTTACAACGTCTACCGCTCAGCGCAGGGCCGGAGCGCGGGGCCAGGCACGCACGGCCTCGCTCGGAAAGCCCCCGCAATCTGCAGAGAAACGGGCCATTGAAACCCGTGCGAGGGGAACGTTAACTCAATTACCTGAACAGGGCAAAGAGCTTGCGGAAACTGTAACCGCAGCGCAGCACAAGCCCCGGCTGTCGTCGAGGTGCTTCCTACCCCGCTTTGCGCTCCGTTTAAAGCGCTTGCAAACCTGGCACTGTCCCTGCCATGGCCCTCTCCTGGGCACGTCGGGCAGGAGTCCTGTGGGTCTCCACAGGGCACAGGCTTTGAGATCCGGGCACCCCCTCCCCAGGAGGGGAGAGAGAGAAAAGGGAACTCCCCTGACAACAGCACTCACCTGGCAACACTCTCCGCACTGCTTAGCCAGGAACGATGAGGACTCTCCCACTGCCCGCAGAGGGGGAGGAGCTGCGCGGTCGAGCGACGCGGCACTAAGGAGGAACTGAGGGCAAGCTCTGCAAGGCAACCCCAGGTCTGGCGTGGCGCTGAGGCCAACACGTGGGTGGCACGTGCCTGCCAGAAGACAATTCCCTGTCTCTTTGCTGCAGCCTCCATCCGCGGCTCCCAGGGAGGAGAGGTGGCACCTTCTGCCTGGGCACAGACACCGGCAGGCTGGTGCGGAGGGAGCCCCCCCACGTGCCAATCACCATTAACAAAGGAACCACGGAGGCGGCCCAGCTGTCCTGTGGGACAGCCACAGGCGTGGCCCGAAGTGACTCCTCAAAGCCAGGACAGAGATCTTGGAGTTATCGTGGACAGTTCTCTGAAAACGTCCACACAGTGTGCAGCGGCAGTCAAACAGGTAAATAGGATGCTAGGAATTATTAAGGAAGGGATAGAAAATAAGACCCAGAATATCTTACTGCCCCTGTATAAAACTATGGTACGCCCACATCTTGAATACTGTGTACAGATGTGGTCTCCTCACCTCAAAAAAGATATTTTGGCCTTGGAAAGGGTTCAGAAAAGGGCAACTAAAATGATTAGGGGTTTGGAACGGGTCCCATATGAGGAGAGGCTAAGCGACTGGGACTTTTCAGCTTAGAAAAGAGGAGACTGAGGGGATATGATAGAGGTGTATAAAATCATGAGTGGTGTGGAGAGGGCCGATAAAGAAAAGTTATTTATTAGTTCCTAAATAGAAGAACTAGAGGACACCAAATGAAATTAATGGGTAGCAGGTTTAAAACTAATAAAAGAAAGTTCTTCTTCACACAGCGTGTAGTCAACCTGTGGAACTCCTTGCCAGAGGAGGCTGTGAAGGCTAGGAATATAACAGAGTTTAAAGAGAAGCTAGATAATTTCATGGAGGTTAGGTCCATAAAAGGCTATTAGCCAGGGGAGAAAATGGTGTCAGTGGCTGCAGAAGGATGGCAGGAGACAAATCGCTTGATCATTGTCTTTGGTCCACCCTCTCTGGGGCACCTGGTGCTGGCCACTGTCGGCAGACAGGATACTGGGCTAGATGGACCTTTGGTCTGACCCAGTACGGCCGTTCTTATGTTCTTATGTATATTCAGCAGCTGCTTTGTTTCTAGCTCCGCCCCCCACCTCCAGAAGCGCCTACGCCCTGTTCTGGCCAAGCGCCCTGGCCGAGGGGGAGTGGGCGTGTCACCTCCCCGGGCCAGCAAGGGGGTCCCTGTTGACACCACATCAGAGAGACTGAACAAAACCCAACAGCATCAACCCTGCCCCGCAGCCCCCACCTCACTTCGCTCTGGGCTCCCGGTCCTGGGCGCCACTCGCTCATTTCCCCGCCACCCCCCCTTTCCTTTCCGAGTCCCCCTGTCTTCCTGTGGTGCCCCCCCAGCCCTGGCGGTGCCTTGTTTCCTTTCACCTGCTCCATTTGCTCTGCCTGGGCCCTTCTCCCCGACCCACGGCCCCAGTCAGCCAGGCCAACGTTGGCTCCTCAAACGCCCATACCAGGGCCAAGCCGGCTAGAGCGGGACAGCCTGGTGCATGGCCTGCCTCTCGCCTCTGCCCCAGCGGCCGCCAGTTCCCCAGCCAGAGCCCGTGGGCGAGGCAGCGGAGGCCAATAGATCTCTCGCTTCGCAGGTCAGTTCTGGGTCGACGGGTGCACTGTCAGCTGCTGCTGGGGGCCCTGGAAGGAGCCAGAGCGTACCGCACAACGCGACATCTCCCCACTCCCAGGAGCCCCGCACGTTTCAACGCTGCGCGCCAGAGGCGGCGGGACAGCGGGGACAAGGCCCAGGCCTCAGGGCAGGTCTCACCAAGCGCCTGTTCCCTCGCACAAGGGAGCGTCTTCCCGCTGCTCAGGGGGCCGGCGTCTGGCCACGAGTGGTGTGCACGTGAGGATGGGCGGAAGTCAGGCACACGCGCACCCGGGGGCAGGGGAGAGCTGTAAATCACTGGCCTCCTCAGCCCCGGCGCAGGCCGGTCCTCGCCCGCCGGCTCTGAGGTAACAAAACATTTCCAGTCGCGCACAGAGGCTCGCTCCTGTCCTCGGCGCCGCCAAGGGATTTTCCCGGCCGCAGCGGCAGAGGCAAGCAGCCCCCTGCGCAGCACGGATCGCCTCTGGGAAAGCTCTGACCAGGAGCAGCTCAGCCCTCCAGCGCCTTTACGCTGCTGCGGCAGCGGCCGAGATACAGTCGTTCTACCTGCACTTCGTGGCTTAGCGGCATCGAGTGGAAGATGGCTGCCAAGAGACACTCACTCACAGCAGCAAAACGCACTGCTAGGCAGTTTGTCCGGGGAAAGCAGCCGGCCCAGGGGGGAACGGAACGGGGACATACAAGCAAATTAGCAAAGGCTTGCTCAGAGGGGCACAAAAGCGTCTCATGGCTTAGCTCTCTGGCTGGCGCTGAACCCTGCGCAAGGGAACGAGAATGCTATGCCCTTGAGATGCCACATCCGCATCAGACCAATGAGGCAGTGGATCCACTTTACTGCTGCACCGCTTACTTCAAAAGACCAGCCACGGGCTAAAAGCGTTGTTACAGGAAGAGAGTCTCTTACAGCTCTCGCCCTGGGGATAGCGGGCCAAGAGACGCTTCTTCCAGCGGTCCCTTACTCGGCTCTAGTTCAGAGAGTTGGGCTTGACTCTCCCCCAAGGACCCTACGTCAGCTGAGAACTGGGCATTTCGGAGCCTAGCGCTTCCTGTCCCCTCCCTGCCGCCGAGACGTCTCCCCTTATGCCATGCAATGGCTCCAACACAGTGGCCGGCAGATGCAGAAGGCAGCCAAACCATCCCTGACAGCTTTGCCTGTGTGCCACCCCTTTAGGCCTGCAATGCCAGGGACAGATGAGGGGGTGATCATCTTGGACCAAGCGTCCTCCTCTGCCACCACGGGCCTGCTACTTTCCGTCTGACTTGGGAGCAGAGCCGATCTATGGCACCCCTCCACTGGGGACCAGGTCTCCTTCACAGCCAGCGTGTGGTAACCGTAGTGCAATCTCGCTAATCCGCACTTCACTCACTCTCCCCCACAAACACACACCCAGCTCACTGTCGCTCGCTCTCAGCCCTCCTTGCACTATGCCTGCTAGGAACGACTATTGTAATTAAAACTACACTTGTCAAATACATTCATAAAGTGCGTTTTGTCAGGCGCTCCTCAGGCTTGTTTATGATGATTATTGTGCCGGTTCACTTCCTTGCTAATTTGCTAAACGGAGTGATTCAGTGATCCCTCCCACTCAGTGTCTGCTCCCAGGCCTCATTCGGCTGTCGGCTGCGCCACCTGGAACAAGCCGCTATCTGGCTCAAGTGCTGTTTGATTTATTAGGAGGGTAATTTATTAGGGGCTTGGACTGGTTTTTTCACAACACTCATCAATGAAGGAGATTGCTCAGTCACTGCCCGTCGGCCCGGGGACCATTTGGTGGAATTAAATGACGCCTGGTGTGTATTTTTTTATGTCCCTTTGTATTTTACCTTCTCAGGAGACACGCTAGGAACGGCTTTGCAAAGGTTAGGACGGCATGTGCTCGGTTCCAGCCCGACACCTATTGCGTTGCTCAGTCACCCCAATTACTCATTTGGCCTGCTTGCTTTGTGGCACAACCCTTACACGTCTCTCTTCCTTTTAGTCTCCGTCACGCTGAAGTGCAGGGAACTAACAATACCTAGCTGGACGTTTGCCAAGGCTTTCTGGGCAATGTAAGCCACACGACCCTTCTGCAGCAGAACCAAAAAAGTACCAGGCCAATTTATCCCCAGGGTAAATTCATTGGAATCACCACAGATTAATCACACCCGTAGCTCTTACAGTGCCACAATATGTCGTACATTCGAACCACCACTGCATTCGATACGGTATCCCGCACCCTCCAGCACCCCCGTGTACGAAATGTCGAACGTTCCATCCCACCGCTGCATTCGATACGGTATCCCGCACCCTCCAGCACCCCCGTGTACGAAATGTCGAACGTTCCAGCCCACCACTGCATTCGATACGGTATCCCACACCCTCCGACACTCCCGTGTACGAAATGCCGAACGTTCCATCCCACCGCTGCATTCGATACGGTATCCCGCACCCTCCAGCACCCCCGTGTACGAAATGTCGAACGTTCCATCCCACCGCTGCATTCGATACGGTATCCCGCACCCTCCAGCACCCCCGTGTACGAAATGTCGAACGTTCCAGCCCACCACTGCATTCGATACGGTATCCCACACCCTCCAGCACCCCCGTGTACGAAATGCCGAACGTTCCATCCCACCGCTGCATTCGATACGGTATCCCGCACCCTCCAGCACCCCCGTGTACGAAATGTTGAACGTTCCATCCCACCGCTGCATTCGATACGGTATCCCACACCCTCCGACACCCCCGTGTACGAAATGCCGAACGTTCCATCCCACCGCTGCATTCGATACGGTATCCCGCACCCTCCAGCACCCCCGTGTACGAAATGTTGAACGTTCCAGCCCACCACTGCATTCGATACGGTATCCCACACCCTCCGACACTCCCGTGTACGAAATACCGAACGTTCCAGCCCACCACTGCATTCGATACGGTATCCCGCACCCTCCAGCACCCCCGTGTACGAAATGTTGAACGTTCCAGCCCACCACTGCATTCGATACGGTATCCCACACCCTCCAGCACCCCCGTGTACGAAATGTCGAACGTTCCAGCCCACCACTGCATTCGATACGGTATCCCGCACCTTCCAACACCCCGCATACGAAATGTCGAACGTTCCAGCCCGCCACCGGATAGAAAGTGCTGCATCTTCCAGTCACTGTATACAATACAGTGTGGCGTACATTTTAATATCCCCGCCGTATAAAATATTTCCAGAACGTGTAACTTGTAAGCCCCCATTAGGTATCCATGAATTGTAACAGAGATAATATTAACGTATCCATGCAACACTCGGCCACTGCAGTGAGAGCTGCCCCTTCTGGGGTACGGCGCAGGGCCCTTCCCCTCCCCTTGCCCAGGGGCCTGGCGAGGCTGTCGGCCTGCTGCATCTACCCAACAAATACAGCACAGGCTGCTGCAGTGCACACTCCCCCCATTGCCGCACCAGTGGGACCCAAGGGCCGAGGGGTGTTCGGGCTTCAGGCCTCACTCAGGTTTGGGCCGCTCTGCTGAGGTACCCAGGGGCTGACAGGCAGCTACCAGGCTCCACAGCGGCTCACTCGGAGCTGCTGGGGACGGCAGGGAAAGACCCGCCTCAACAAAACTCCGCCAGTCTGGGGCCTCGGGCGCCTTGGCAGCGGTAGGCAGCCCCCCAGACGCCTGAGGGGAACTGCCAGCAACCCCCAACCCCCGATCTCTTCCCTCCACAAACACAAAGACCAGCGGGGTCCCACGCTCCTCCTGCGGACCGCGGGCACGGCCCAGCCTGAAAGGCCTTTTCCTCCCGAAGAACGGCGGAGCAGCCGGCCAAAGCACCTGGGGCGGGGGAGTGGCACCCCCGGTCCGTCACCTGGAAAACCCCACACAAGGCAACAGGAGCCCCTGGCCATTCCAAGGCAGACACCTGGATGGGGCATCCCTCGTGCAGGCCTCTCGCTCACAGCAGGTTCTCTGTGCGTTTGCCTCAACCCGCTCCCGTCTCTGCAAGGGGCAGCGGCTCGGAGCCAGCTGCCGGAGCCATCAAAGGCTGCTCGCTCCCCCGCCCAGGCCGACACTTCACTCACATCACAAGCGGCAGAAGAGCGAAATGGAAAACGGCAGCCACAGGAAAGGGAAAGTAATTTAAAATTCAAATTATGCAAATTAAAATAATCTGTACAAGCGGATGCCACGTCTGACAGCAGTGAGATTGGCTCCATGTTCTGCGGGCTGGCTCCAGAGAGAGCCCTGGCCTCGGGGTGCAGAAACCCACCAACTGAGCCTTCTCCCCAGTGCACGCCACGGGGGCGCGTGGCAGTAAGGACGCAGGATCCTCCTCAGCAGGGGCAGGGGAGGGTGACAGAGAAGTTGACTTGACAAGATAATATCACGTGGTTTTCATCAGTGGCTCTTCAAGTACTTTCTAAAGGAGGTCAGCGTGGTTATCCCCAGGGCTCAACAAATAATACAATCTAATTGCCCGTGGCGAGTAGATTGTAACCCGGAAGAGCCGGGTTCGGGTGATCTGCGCATGCGCAGATCGCCGGACTGGCAAGCGGGGCTCGCCGCGGTTCGGCAAGCCCTGGTTATCCCCTCCATATACATGGGGAACCGGAGGCACAGAGCAGGGCAGGGACTTGCCCACTGTCACCCAATAGGCCAGCGGTGGAGCTAGGACCAGAGCCCTGATCTCCAGGGTCCAGTCCTCCACCAGGCCACACTGCAGCGCAAAGGTTACTTAGCAACAGACACCAGCCCATGCGCTTTCCTACCACTTTGGAGAAAGCTCGAGGCACTCGTCCATTTTCGGTACTGAGCTTCCAGTTGTATTTCCCTTGCAGAGCCCCTGCTGTGCCCTGCATGGCGGAGGGCAGTCCGGGGGAAGACAACAGCCTCTTCTGGCCTTGGAATCTATCAGTCCATGAGGCTGGAAGGCATTCAATGCCGGGAGAGCCCGACTCCGCTTGTGTTTTACCCCAATGCTTGGAACCAGGAGCGGGCACGGGAGGCCCCTGGGAGACCAAGTGTCCCTCTGTGCCTGTTGCATCTGCCCAACCCCTTCTCCACTCAATAGCTCATTCCCAAGCAACGCTGGCAGAGCCAACCCCCAAAGCCACGCCAGGCTCTCGGATGCTTCCCAGCGATACAAACGGGAGGAGAGGCATTGCCAGCTGCTCTTTCGTACCCAAAGAATGAAAGTCAGCAATTAAACATCACCAGCTGGATCGCAGCAGCTGCACTGAAAACTCAATCAAGTTCGGAGGACTTTCCTAGCAAGTCCCAGGCGTGTCATCACGAAAAATCAAACCCATCTCCTGGCCTCAGATGCTTTGCTTGTTCCTCCCACAGCTGGTGCAAAGCGCAGACCTCGCAGATGTGAAGTCACGCCCCCTACCCCGGCAATCAGCCACTGCGGAGGTAGGTCACAAGTGCTATTAACGTCACCATGTGGAGCAGAAAATGGAGACAATCCTAGAACCCCAGGGCTGGCAGAGCCCTCAGGAGGCATCGAGTCCAGCCCCCTGCCCAGAGCAGGACCAACCCAACTCAATCAGCCCAGCCAGGGCTTCGTCCAGCCGGGACTTAACGGCCCCCAGTGAACCCTCCTAGGGAACCCATCCCAGTGCTTCCCCACCCGCTTCGGGAAATCGTTTGTTCTAATACCCCACCGAGACCTCCCCCTGCTCAATCCCGGGGGTCATCGCTGCTGACCCTTGACTGGACCTGGAGCCTAACGCCAGACGTAGCTATTTGTGCAGTCGGGCTCTTTGCCGGCAGCGGCACATGCCGCCTGCCACTACCCCGGGACGCTGGCTCTGGGCTGGTGCGGAACCTACGTCGTGAGCCCCACAGCGGGGTTCCTCTGGAGTTCCCCGTTCCGGCGCCCCCCACAGGATGGCCCGACTGCCCCTCCGACCCATCGAGATCACAGGACACAGCAGGAGCCTTGCTGGGTACCAAGCAGCTCGGAAAGCAAACGAGGAGAAAAAGCACCTGGCAACCCCTAAGGTGCTCCTGGATGGACGATGCCAACCAGCTACGCTGGCAGCCGCCTTTGAGAGCAAAGGGAACGATCCCACTGGCTACAGCGGGCAAGGCCGAACACAAGCGGCGAAGCGGCACCAACCGCCAGAGGAGCTGGCACCAGGGTGCCTCGCCGGAGACGCGTGCACCAGCGGAGATCTCGCCCCGTCTGCCTGGTGCTGCAGGGCACTTCTTGGCCTAGACACAGACCGAACCGGGTGGGGAGGGGGGAGGAAGAGAACTGGGCGGGGGGGCAGCAAGACTTTTCACAAGCAGGTGTCCTAGATCTTCTCTAGCCCGTCTACAGCAGGAGATCCCACTGTGCTTCACCCTCTCTAACGTGCTTAGCCTCACACTCCCTCCGGGGGGCAGCAGCGTTCTCCCCCACTGCACAGATGGGAGGGACTCAGGCTCAGAAGGGCTAAGTGACTTGCCACAGGTGACGCCACAAGGCTGTGGCAGAGCCAGGGACAGATCCTGGACCTCACATCCTGGGCTAATGCCCTAAACCCTAAATCTGAGCCCCTAAATCAGATGCAGGTTTCCGTGGGAGTGAGGGAGAGTGCCCAGGTATGGATTCATAGTCACAGCTCTCTTGGCAGTCACCCCAGAAACCGCCCCCGGGAAACTCCCTGGAACACGGCGCAAAGAACTCGCTTTCGGTGTCAGAACAAGCAACCTGAGCTGATGTTCAATGGGAAAGGCCCTACCGACAGGCTCCAGAAGGTGTAATAAGAAGGAGGACTGCACCCAGGGTGCGCCAGGCTGGTGTGGTGTCCCTGGCATCTGCCACGGCCTGCTAGGCGACAGGGCCAGGCCCATCTGGGAGAAGGCAGAAAGGAACAGAAGGCCCAGGACACCGGTGGCTGTCCCGTCAGAAACACAGAGCACCCTGTTCAATGGCTCCACAGTTGAGCGCGCGACCCCTTGGTCATAAGCCAGGAAGAGCAAGGCCCAAGGGCACATGGAAATCCCCATCCCCGAGGCTCTGAAAGGAGTTTGCTGGCAGGCCGTGCCCGGGCCTGGCTCGGCGCTGCTGCGCATGCTGCTCACGCCGCACTGGGCCTTGCTCTGGACAAACGGATCTGAGCCGGAAAAGCCAAGGGTGTCTCCGGCACGGGAACAGCTTCCCACATTTCCGAATCAGCCTCGTCACAACCACTCTCCTCTCCCACTGCAGGGTGCACAAAGCCCGAGGGGGCCACTTGCATGGCCTAGCTGCAGAGAAAAGAGACCCCCTTGCTTACCCCACAGCAGAACGGTCTCCCCCTAAACATGCCTTTCCAGTCACGGCTCAGGTATCCTGCACTGCTCATGCGGGTGCCCAGGGAAGCCGGCTGCAGATGGTTCCTATGACTGAAACAGCACAACCCAGAGACCTGGTTCGCTGCTTGCGGCTCTCAGCCCTGGGATCTCAACAGGCATCCGCAAAAAACTCACGGCAGGTTTCCACGTGTATCGCCGCACGAAAAAGCAACAGCCCCTGCTGCAGTCAGAATGGCCGTCCCACGCGCGGGGCGAGAAATGGCGTTTTGCAGCCCACCCGACACAGGGACGCACACACAACCGGGGGGGCGCTTGCCAGAGGGGGTCTGCGCCGGCCCCGAGGGAAGGCGCACACCCCAGGCCCATCTGCGAAGAGCGGAAGCCAGAGCAGGGATGCCACCAGCCGGAGCAGCTCTTCCTCTGGGCCGCGGGAGAAGGAAAGCGAGGAAGCCGCCCGCTGCAAGGAGGGGAGCGCCGGGGTGAAGCGTCACAGGTGCGGAGCAGTGCTCGGCCCCTCCGGCACACGGCCACCCTGCCCGGCCTGGCTTCGGCAGTGTCGCCTTTCCCGCAGTGTCACCAGAGCCCCTCATTACAAGCCCGGGGCAGTAATGAGGCAGGAAGGCGGCAGGATGGCTGTCCCTATCGGGTGTCTCTTGGCAAGACAAGCAGCAAGGCCCATTAAACTTTAAACGTGCCAGCCGCCTCCTGCCCTGGCTACTGTGTCCTCCTGTGGGCCCGCTCCCAGGCAGCAGCTGCCCCTGCCCCTGGCCGCAGACCAGCCGCCACCCTGCCAAGGCAGAGCCAGGCCAGTGCCAGCGCGGTGGGGGTTGGTTTACATGGGGGGAGGGGGACTTGGCTGCTTTCTCGCTCTTGGTCTTTGTACGACAAAAGCAGGCCCCAGCTCCCCACCCAAGCCCCTTGTAGATGGAAGCGAGTCAACAGCAACACCGACAAGACTGCCAGAGACCGGCCACGTGCCCGCCCCTTGCACGCAAGGGCAGCTCCCTCCTCTCCTGGAGAGCCTGGGGCCCAGCGCCACCCAGCTCTGCCAACGCTCCTGGCAGGGCAGCAGCGCGCCCAACACGACACGTCCCGGACACACACCTCCTCCTGCCAGGTGCCTGCGGCCCGCACCACTGCCTCCTTTCCCAGCGGCCTGGCCTCCTGCGCAGCTCAACCAGCGCCTGTCTCCCTGGCCCTCGCCCCACGCACGCCCTGCTCTGCCCAGCAGCGCCACGCCCAGCCCTGCTCACGCCCCGGAGGTGCGCCACGCTCCCCGGTACCCCCCAGCCTGCCCCGCGGTAAAGCCAGCCTGGAGCCTGTGCCAAGCAGGGACTCTCCAATGGCCCAACGGCACGGGGAGGGTCAAAGCCTGGGACAGGCCCACAGGCCCGACTTCACTTGAGGCCTGCAGGAGAAAAGCCGGGTTTGAACGGCCGCCTCCGGAGGGGACAAGGCAGCCGAAGCCGCGCTGCCCTGGCGAGAGCTCCCCGCGGCGGGATTCAGCCCTGCCCAACGAGACGCAGCGCGCTGTGCCAAGCTCCAGGCGACGCTGCTGCCATCTGGCTGGCCAGGCGGGGCAGCCCGACGCTTGTCAGAGGTTGTGAGGGGGCCCGTGCGGCGCGGCCCTGGCTGGGAGCGACGCGCAGGCGGCCTGCCCGGCCCGCGAAGGAGCCGAGGGGCAGCCCCGGCGGGCACAGTACTCACAAACTGCCTCCGGAGCTTGGTTCTGACGCCATCGGCCCTGGTCTCGGGCGGGCGGGGCGAGGAGCTGAGGGCGCCCAGGTGGTTGTCCACAGACAGGCTTTTCCTCATGTAAAAGGAGCGCGTCCGGCAGTGGCTGAAGGGGGCCTCGTCCATGGCGGTGCGGAGCTGGGGCTGGGGCACGGCATCGCCGGAGGGCCCCACGCAGTCGTCTTCCAGCCGCCAGGCCTCCCCTGCAGGACAGAGACAGGCACTCAGCGTGAGACGGGACCGGGACCGGGACCGGGACCGGGACGTGCCCCAAGAGATGGCAAGGCGGGGGGGCACACGGGGCTGGGTTGGCAGCTCTGCGCCACGGCTGAGCGGGTGGGGAGCTCTGGGAGCAAGGCCCGGTCAATAATAATTCCACATACAGACACTGGATCGTTGCAGCCCAGGCCTAACCCGTGCTCTCTGCTTGTGTCCTGGGGGGCCCGTCTGCGCTCTCCCGCCCGGGGTGACTCCTCCCCTCCCCACCCCGTGTCATTTGCTGCAGCTCCGCAGGAGCCAGAGGGGTTCCCCGGCACAATGCTTTGGAGGATGCCACCAAGGAACTGGGACTGGGAAAAAGTCAGAGATGGGAAGACCAGGCCGTTTTCTCCCCAACCCCCAGGCAGCAAAGGACTGTTCCCTGCAGCACGTTGCTTAGAGCTCTGTGCACGGTGTTCCCTCGCGGAAAGGAGTGCGGGCAAAGCACTAGACAGACAGCTCGGGCAAGTCCCTTGGCCTCCCTGTGCCTCCGACGAGAGACCGGGGGAGGGAAGCAAATCTGTCACTGGACCCACTTCTGGGGGCGAGAGCGATGCTGCCGGGAGACACAGAGCGTGATTCTCCGGCCACCAAAGCAAAAGGGCAGGTGGGGCACAAGTAGTTAGCGCGTGTTCTCGGGCCGTGCAAGGCCCTTTGCAGTCATAAGAGGGGGGCGAGTGAGTTACCGATTGCGGGAATAAGCCAGAAATCCAGGGTCTCTCTTCAGCCCCTGCTTTTTAGTCTCCAGCCCAGTAACGAAGCTAGCTACCTGAGCTAGCCCCTCGCAACGCACTGGAATGCTGGGAAGAACGGGTGTCTGGGGGGAGGGGAGGGGGTTAAAATATTAACAACCCAACAAGCTGAGTTCCATCCCCCCCCCCCGCTTTTAAACATAATAAGCTGCTTCTGCCACTTTCCAGACGTCCACTCGTGCAGCAGCGCTCGTGTTTGAAAGCCAAGCCGTGCGAGGCGTGAACACACCAATCCACGCCCAGGCCCGGCAGCGAGTGTGCAGTTACCTTGCTCGGGGGGAAGCAGGAAGCACTCCAGAGGAGTGAGTCGAAACCGACATGCCCCCCACGCCTTCCCCACGCCGCTGGGGCCTCGGTTTGACCACAGACACAATTCAAAAAGGCTGCGCCAGCTTCTGTCCGTCTAATGCCACCAAGGTGGGGGCATGTGTGTGGGGGGAGAGGAGGGGAGAGAGGCGAGCGCGAGGACAGAGACACCAAGAGAAGGGTTCTTGCAGGATTTATTCCTTCTGCCCTTGCACACCCAGCCATGGGCACAAGGCCTGGGCGCGGCACACGGCCCCCGACGGGTAACCCGAGCTGCCACAGCGAGGCCTCATCTCACCGTGCAGCCTCGGGGGCAGCGCCCAGAGAGAGACCGTCCCTGGGGAGGAGGCAGCGAGGGACCGGCCTGGCCAGCCAGCTGGACGGGCGAGACGCGCGTCCCTCAAGCCAAGTGGGTCTGCCGGGCACCAAAGGCAAGACTCAGGCCCACGGGCCGTGCGATTCCTGCTAATGGAGAGGAGATCACGCTCGTGTCCTGCCCAAATCTCAGCTCAGGCAATTATAAATCTAACTCTCTAACCACCCCACCCCCTGCTTTCCTTTGGACTTGGGCCAAACGAGCTTCGCTCCCACCGCAGGTCTCTCTAGCCTGGTGCTGGAGGGAGGGTCACATCCAGCCCGGGCAGACGTAGGCATGCGGGGTGTCGTCAAGCTGGCGAGCTAACCGAGCAGCACAGCCCCCGCGGCCTGGGGGCAGGCGGGGCGGGTGGCCTCAGGCACGGTCCATCTGAGACCCTGGGCTAGAGTGACTAGCCCCCCCCGCTGCAATGTTATTTGTAGCCTGGAATGACCCCTCCAGCCCCCGCACACCAGAGCTCCGCGTGGAGCAGGGGAGGCAGGAGAAGTACCAAGGGGGCTACAGCCCCCCAAGGCGGGACAGGGGCAGCGCATGGAGGCACACACCCCTCAAGGTGTGGCAGAGAGAGGGAGGCAGCTACTGCCAAGGCAGGACAGAGCAGAGGGGGATGGCCCCCCATGGCAGACCCCCGGGAAGACCAGAGCGAACTCGGCCCCCCCAGAGACAGAGAAGGGAGCCGAAGAGGCCCAGGAGAAAGGAGACTCGCTCCCCAGGCAGCAGGCTGCTGGCAGCATGACATCTCGCGCAGGCGACAGAAAGTCATGCCGGGGTAACCCTACCCCTACCCCTAGCCCGCTCCTATGGAGTCCAGGCTCACACCACTCACTGCCCCCCGGGGTGCAGCCCATGGGGCTGGGGGAGTGCCTGGGACTGGCCACAGGAGCGAAGGTGGCGGCCGGGGGAAGCCCTGAAGTGCCCTTCAGAATCTCCACCTTCCTCCTCCTCCCATAAGCCCCAAGCCCCAGCACCCGGGGTAAACAGAACCACCCGTTCCCGCTGTTTCTCATTGCAAACACGCAGCGTTTCAGCCCCAGGGTGGGGGCAAGAGGCTTTCGCAGGCTCGCCTGGGGACCAGGCTGCCACGGAGAACACGGCTTCCACGGGAAAACGCGCCCAAGTCCCAACCCACCGACCGACAAACGCCCTGTCGGGGCACAACCCCTCGGGAGGGCGGGACTTCCTGTACTCGCGGTGCCAGGCGGTTCATGCCGTCCGCCTGCGGGCACGGACCTCAGGACAGTCACGTCCCTCCCCATCATCAACCCTGAGCCGGGCAGAGGGCAGTCGGAGTCCCCGCCAGCACCGCCAGCCCAGGAAGAACTACGGAGGGGAGGGGCTGAGAGGAAGCCGGGGACAGCACGAGCCCCGCTTTCTGGAGACACGCAAACCAACGGAACCAAGCCACTTGTGAGCGTCTGTGTGCAAACAATATCGGGGCAGTCACTGAGCCAGCGGGAACATAAGAACATAAGAACGGCCGTACCGGGTCAGACCAAAGGTCCATCTAGCCCAGTAGCCCGTCTGCCGACAGTGGCCAGCACCAGGTGCCCCGGAGAGGGTGGACCGAAGACAATGATCAAGCGATTTGTCTCCTGCCATCCCTCTCCAGCCTCTGACAAACAGAGGCCAGGGACACCATTTCTATCCCCTGGCTAATAGCTTTTTATGGACCTAGCCTCTGTGAAATTATCTAGCTTCTCTTTAAACTCTATTATAGTCCTAGCCTTCACAGCCTCCTCTGGCAAGGAGTTCCACGGGTTGACTACACGCTGTGTGAAGAAGAACTTTCTTTATTAGTTTTAAACCTGCTACCCATTAACTTCATTTGGTGTCCTCTAGTTCTTCTATTACGGAACTAATAAATAACTTTTCTTTATTCGCCTCCACACCACTCATGATTTTATAGACTCTCATCATATCCCCTCAGTCTCTTTTCTAAACTGAAAAGTCCCAGTCGCTTTAACCTCTCCTCATATGGGACCCGTCCCAAACCCCTAATCATTTTAGTTGCCCTTTTCTGAACCCTTTCCAAGGCCAAAATATCTTGGAGTGCAGCCCCCACACACACACAGGACAAGCACAACGTGCTCCCCCCTGGGGACAAGCACAGAGTGCAGAGGGCCCCCCCTGGGACAAGCACAGAGTGCAGAGGCCCCCCCGGCCGAGCACAGAGTGCAGAGGGCCCCCCCCGGGACAAGCACAGAGTGCAGAGGGCCCCCAGGGACAAGCACAGAGTGCAGAGGGCCCCCCCCGGGGACAAGCACAGAGTGCAGAGGGCCCCCCCCGGGGACAAGCACAGAGTGCAGAGGGGCCCCCCCGGCCGAGCACAGAGTGCAGAGAATAAAACTGACCCAGGAACTACTTCATGGTGCAGGTGGCTGGGGCGGGCGATCTCAGACACGAAGCGCTGGGGGCCCGGTGACGCTAGGCGGCATTTAGGGCAGGACGGGCAAGGCTGGGAAAGCAAAGGCCTCGTCTACCATGAAGGTTTTATCAGATTCTGCGCAGCTGTTGGCGTCCCCGTGCAACTCCCCCAGCATTAGCCATGGGGGTGCCGATACCCACCAGGCCACCCGCCCTGCGGGGTCTGGGCCGGCCACGCAGCGCAGCTGCGGCAGCGTTAGCTGGCAGGGAGAGCCTGGCACAGCCCCGCAGGGCAGGCGAGGCCAAGGTGCGTTCCAAACCCGGCAGCGGCAAATTCCCCAGCGCAACCTCAGCCAAGGGCTGCGGGGACAGGCTCCTTCGCCAGGGCCGCGACCCAGACCACAGTGCGCCTTGCAGCGCGCAGACACTTAGCGCACGCCGAACCGGACAGACCCCAGCTCGCCGGGCCAGGCCAAAGACCCAGCCAGGGGGTGGCTTTGGCCCTTCGCACCCCGGCTGCAGCAGCTCCCGTGAGCCAGAGGCGAAAGGCTCCGGCACCCCACCGCCACGCCACTTCCTGCGGTTTTCAGACCTCGGCGCACTGCTCCCCCCCGCCACAGCGGAACGCGGAGGTGACCCAGTCCAGCGGGTAAATCCCAGGCCGGCTGGGTCCTTAGCGAGGCGTCTCGGGAAGCCTGCTTGTCAGGGTCTTACAATGCTTCGCGAGGCAGACAGACAGACAGACAGCCCCCCCACACACAGACGAGACATTTGCTGCCACTCACCAGCAGAGGGCACGGTGCAGCCCTTCGCATTGCCTGCGGCCGAGTGCTGCTTGTGCGGCTTCTGCTCCAGCATCTCCTCCCGGAACAGCCTGGGGTCCAAGAGGGGAGCCCTGCTGAGGACAGGGGACTGAGGGATGCTGGGGAGAGTCCGGGACTTTCCCAGCACAGGCCTCTGCAGCTTTCGATCCAGCGACCTACGAGACAAACCAACCAAGTAGGACCCAAGTGCTCACGGGTGGGCGGCTCCGCCGGCCAGTGGAGCCTCCCGGGCAACCCACTAGTGCCCCTGGAGCCCACCGCCACCGGGTGTGTTTGTCCTCCACACACCCCCAGGGTGTCCCCGAGCTCTGAGCCAAGGCCCCTCCTCTCCCCACCCCTGGGCTCTAGCTGAAGGCTGTAAGTGGGGATGGAATCACAATTAACATGAAGTAAAACAATGCTTACCCATTGAGTGTGTACTATTCTCCCCCCCCACACACGCCCACGCCCACGCCCACGCCCCGATTTACAGGGTAATTCACACTAATCAAACACACAAACCTGGGATTAGAGGGGTGTGAACTGGTGGGGGGCAATAACTCCCCCCAAACTAGCCTCTGAACTCTGACACCAATGTTCCCTCTCATCTTTTGCATCCATCTGCAAATTTTTTCCACCCAGGTGCAGAATAAATGTTGTTACGTGCACTGAGAGGTATGCAAATGTGCACCACCAGGAGACGCATACACCTGACTGCGGGAGCTCTGCTGATCAGCTGGGCGGCACTGGAAACTCCCCTGAGCAGCCACACAAGCGGACCATTGCCAAGGAACCCCGAGAGACGCCCAAACAATCTGGAGGCTGAAAGAATCGGGGGGAGAGGCTGGGACGCATGGTTTGCGCTAGTCATCTCCACATCGCCATGTTCCTCGGTACCCCTCCCTCGCAGGAGAGTCTTCCTGCAGTGCGCCGGACTCACCAGCACCGAGACGCCTCCGAAATCTCACCACAAGCCTCCCCCCGTGGATTTCAGACGCGCATCCCCACTAGTGTGCTCCACTCGGATGAAAGCTGCAGGGGTTTGCCCATCCCCACCGGGCATGGTTTGTTCATTTTGCAAATGCGCAGGCAGTCCCTGATGGCGCCGGTGCTCCGTGTAACTGACGGGCAAACGCCGCCGCGGGGGCCGGGGGGCTGCCAAACGCGATCTTCAATTCTGCGGGAGAGTCATGTGCCAGGCACAGGGAGCGCGGAGCCCGGCCCGGTGACAAGGGAAGTCTTTCCACTGGCCCTAGTGCACCCGTCGTGTCCCGGAGAGGCCCAAGGAGCCTTAGGAGAGAAGTGAAATGAACTCAGTCCGCAGGTGGTTCCCTGGGCGCGTGTGTCTGGCTCCCACAACTGCCACTGCCGCCACTGCTGCAAGAGACGCAGCTAGCAGCAGGGACGGAGCCGTAGCTCGGGCCGCAGCAGCATCGCTGCTCACCGCCGCACTGAAAAGTAACCCGTTCCAAATGGCCCAGGGTCAATTCCGCCTTTCTGCGGAGACCCCCCCTCTCTAACACGCTCGGCACGCACAAAAGGGTTGACGATTCACGTACAGGAGACCCCCCCGCTCTAACACGCCCGGCACGCACAAAAGGGTTGACGATTCACGTACAGGAGACCCCCCCGCTCTAACACGCTCGGCACGCACAAAAGGGTTGACGATTCACGTACAGGAGACCCCCCCGCTCTAACACGCTCGGCACGCACAAAAGGGTTGACGATTTACGTACAGGAGACCCCCCCCCCGCCCAGGTCGTGGTGGATGCATTCCTGGTACCACCGCAAATGGTGAAATCCACAAATACTGGGGGGCCGCCCCAGCCATGAGCTCCCCGCTGCTCCTGAACTCACCACGGGGGTGGGAGGGGCCGTGAGGAACCCTCCACGGGGGATGGGGGCCACTGAGAGCTCCCCACGACTCCCAGGCCACCAACCCTAGCAACCAGAGACTTATTTTTGTGTTAAATCTGGACAACAAAATCCAGCTGTGGCACAGTGGGGGGCTGTCTGCTCTGCCACCCGGGTTCCCCCTGCGCTGTGAGGGGAGATTCTCACTGACTCTCCCAAATGTGGATTAACCCAGACACCCAGGCTCAGCCCCCCAGGGAGAGACAAAGGGAGGAGGGCAGAGACCAGCACCTGGCTGGGGGGCAGGGCTGGAAAAGAGTTTTAGTTTCTGTCTGGGATCATGGAGGAAGCAGCCTAAGCCAGGGGCTGGGATTTAGGGGCCCAGTCTCCCCCATCTCAAGGGGGCTGAGGCATCCTAGGTCTGCCCTGTAACCAGATTACATCAATAAACTCCCTCTATTCTACCGGCTGGTGGAGTCTGTACGTGCCACTACGGGGGTGCAGGAGACTGGGGAACCCCGATGCGCCGCCACGCCAGTTCCCAGAACCACCCTGCTTTGTGGACTCACCAGCCCCGTGCGGCTCTGCCAGCCTTAGGAATAACTGTCCACTAGCACGGTTGGGCCTAGGCTATCACAGCTATGTGAGACCAGCGGCTATCAGCCGTGCCACATCCCATTAGTACAGCCCCGAGGAGGGTGCAGCGTGCCAGGCGAGACGCCCGAGCCAGCTCTGTCACTGCCCACTCAGAGCTGTGGGCAGCTTTCTGGCAGAGGGAAGAGCAGACAATGAAGGGCTGACGAGGGTGGAAAAATCCGTCTGCCTGCAGGTGGGGAACGAGCCAGGAGCCCAGTGACAGCAGCTCCCATCTCAGCCGCCGTGCACGCGTACGACTCAGCACACAGGGAGCCGCTGCAGGGCGCACGGAACCGATCGCAGGCTGCAGGAGGGCGTGGAAACAGCCTACGAGCCCGCCAGCTCCGTATGGCGAGGACCCGGCCGCAGGGAGGAGCAGGACAGGCGAGCCACCTCCCCGCAGCAACAACTCCGTTTCCTCCTCCCAGAGCGGCGTCTGAACAGGCGAATGCAGGGCCCGGTGGGTGAGGACGGGGGTGCAGAACTGGAGCTCCGCGGCTGTAGACAAAGGGCTCTCAGGAAACTGGGGAGAGGGCCGTCGGGCCCTGCGTGACACACGTTCGACCAAGGCCACCGCCTGAATCCCACCCTGCCGCCCTCCGAGAGCTAAACAAGAGTCCCACCTGAAAAGCGCGGTCTGCCAAGGCCACCGGCCCGGCGCAGGGCAAAGCAGGCCCTGCCTCCCCCACAAGCTCTCGCTCAACAGAACCTGCCTCTGCCTAGAGACAGCGGGGTGCCCTCACCGAGCCCAGCCAGGGCAGCAGGAATCCCAGCCAGGCACCTGAGCAGGGAGGGCTGCGGCTGGGGGGCGTTTGCGGGATTCGCACAGGGCCTGCGCTGCCCTCGGGAGGCGTGAGTGCAGTGCGGCTCTGCAGTGCACTCCCAGCGGGCCATGCGCTGCAGCCACCCCTCGCAGTGGGCACTGCATGGCAGGCACACGGCCGCCTGCTCAGCGGGGGGGGACCGCGGGCAGGTCCACGCAAGTTCAAGGCAGGGATGTAAAATCCCATTCAATCGGTGAACCGCTTAAGCGGTGCAGGCGGGGGCTGCTCCGGCCTGCCTGGGCTGACGTGGTCCCCGCCCGCAGCAAGGCGGCCGCCGCGCGCCAGGGGTGGGAACGAAGAGACTCTTGTCGGTTTACACGAGAGGTGGGTCTGGCCCACAGCCCTTGCCCTTGTGAAGACGCCTGGCCTGGAAGGCGAAAGAGAGCAGGCTCCAAACGCTCCCTGCACCATGCGCCCCTCCAGCGACAGAGAACGCGGCTTCTGCAGCCGAAAAGGCAGCGCTGGCTCTGGGGAGCCGCCTGCGGACTCCTAGGCTCGGGGGGTTTAGCATTCGGCGGCTCCACACACGGCACGTTTTCAATCATTCACGGCACAGGCTGTAGGCTCCATCCGAGCCTGGGCATCCTCGGGTGCCTTGTTCCAGGAAGGGGGAGAGCAGCCTCGGCTGGCAGATCAACCGGCACTAAGAGAACAACAGGCCCCAGCCAGAGAGATGCTGACTCCTCCCTGTGAGGTGCTGAGCGCCCGCCACTTCCCCGGCTGCCAGTGGCGCTAAGCTCAGTCAGCTCGTCGCAGGACGGGCCCCGCGCTTGGCACGCACTCATCTCGCCGTGGAAAACGCCTTCCTGCTAGCTCAGGCCTCTGGGGTGGGTCTCGGATTGTGCTAAAGCTGCTGCGCCAAAGGGAAGAGCAAGAGAGACACCAAAACCTCCCCCTTGCCCTGGGAAAATCACTGCGGCACCTGCAAAGCCCAGCGACAGCCGAGAGGGGCTAGTTCCACAACAGGCCCCACTCCGCTGCCCAGGGGTTTCCCCGAGCTCCTCCCCAGACGGCACTTGGTCCTTCAGCTCGTCCCCTCCGGCCCCCAAGAGCCCCCACGCCAAGGGAGCACACTCCCCAGGCACCGTGCGCGCAGACGGGAGGGGCGCCACCTGCGCCTCGCGCTGCCCGTTCTCACGCAGCTCCTCACACCACCCTCCCGCCTCAGCCACACAGGAGCCAGCCCGCGGGAGGGATGGAGCCACCACCCTTCAGGCCGGGCTGAGATGAGAACCAGCCCGGGAGCCAGGGATGGGAATGCGGAGCAGCTGCAAAGAGGGGCCTGGCTCCCCCAGGGACGCCAAGTGGAACGGGCTGAAATCCGAGCGCCTGCGCCTGCCTGGTTACTCCAAGGGAGGCAGCTAACCCAAGGCAAGCGCACCCTCTCTTCGCTGCATAGACGTACCCGTAAGACCCGCCTCGGCCCCGGCCCCGCTCACCCCCCCAAGAGCCGCAGCGCGCGGTACCTACCCGTAACACCCGCCTCGGCCCTGACCCGCTCACCCCAAGAGCCGCAGCGCGCGGTACCTACCCGTAACATCCGCCTCGGCCCCGACCCGCTCACCCCAAGAGCCGCAGGGCGCGGTACCTACCCGTAACACCCGCCTCGGCCCCGACCCCGCTCACCCCCCCCCAAGAGCCGCAGTGGCCGCAGAGCGTGGACTGGCTGATTCCCCATCTCAGGAGGCCAGGCCCCAGCTGGAGCCCAGGAGCAGGACGAAGGGGAGTGGGAAGGCGGGGGAGGCAAGGCGCCAAGCAATTCGTTACGATCAGTCTCTCTTGGGTCCTACTCAGCTCCTACCTGAGCCCACTGCTGCCAAATTGAGGTCCCCAGCCATCCCGTCCCCTCCCCCCCCCGCAGTCCACCGCTTGGACCCCAGCGCCCACACATACCTGCCCCCGACACGCATCACTGGGAAGTTCTCTGCAGAGAAAAATAAGGCCCAATAAGCAGAGCTCTGAGCCTGCCAGCAGGGCTCCTAGGAGGAGCAGGTCTCAGGAAGGAGTGAAATGGCAGGGGCTCTGCAGACCAAACGGCCTCGCTCGGGTTCAGGGAAGCCTCCGAGTTCATCCCCGTTTGGCACGGCAGGGGAACGACAGGCGGGTGGTGGCGTTCCCAAGCTGCGGGCCCATGGAGACAGGTGGGAGAGAGGCAGAGAAAGGAGGCGCTGGGGTGGCATCGCAGGCCCAGCAGACAGGGGCGGGGGAAGGCATCGGGAGACTGGCGACAGGGCAGGGCCTCTCCCCTGGGCTGGCGGGATGGGCGGTTTCATTATAGCAGCAGTAAGAGGCGGTGGAACCTGGGCACCTCTCCTTAAAGGCTGCCCAGAGCATCTGGATCCCAGGTCAGAGTGCTCTATGGCGGGCGAGGTGGCCTCTGTGGGTGGCTGGGCGGCGCCGTGGCTCAGCCTGCTCTGCATGGACAGCACGGACCACATGTCACATTACCGGAGTTTAAGGGAAGCAGCCAGGTCACTGCTGCGCCCATGGGGGAGTGTTTGCCCCAAAAGTTGGTACGAAGGGGGCCATGTGAGGTGTCAAACAAAAGCTTACTTTCTGCTGAGTCTGTATCTGCTCTTCGTATATCGGTATAATGTCTGTGTGTGGCGTTATGAATATGTACTCTCTATGGAGACTGGAAGTTTCTCTGTATGTGGTTGAGCGATGGGCTCAGCCTATGGACATGCTAATTAGCAAGGCTCCAGGGACAATAGGTCTCTTAAGTACCAGAGACCCACCTATGAAGGAATCTAGGTGCCTGGTCAGAGACCATGTGACTCTCTCCAGCTTGGAAGAAGCGGGGGGGGGGGGGGGGAGGGATATAAATAGGCCATGTGGCCGACTCCATCTTGGTGCTCAGCTCAGCTCTTCATCCCAAAGGCAAGAGTGCAGGGATCGATGCGCCGGAAAGAACTGTGGACCCATCCAGGCATAGGATATGCACCAAAGACTTTTAAGCCAGCAGTTATAACATCTCTGCTGCAAGCCTGCATCGAGACCTGGGAGAACAACACGCAGGGCTGGGGGGGCACACAGGGCTGGGGGCTGGGGGGACACGCAGGGCTGGGGGGGGCACTCAGGGCTGGGGGGGAATTCAGAGAGCAGTGCAAAACAGAGGCTGGGGCTGGGGGACTGTCCAACTTGCACTTCCCGAGGGAATCTGGACACCTGACACTAAGTTCCTCTGACAGTTCCAGCTGCGGCGGGCACAGCCCAGAGGGGCGCGTAGTTCGTATCCCCACAGTCACTGCACGCACACAAAGTGCGAGGAGGTTGGGGCGGGCCATGGATCAAGCCTCCTCTCCCCCGCGGCGCGTGAACCGACGCTAAACAAGCATTTTTATTCCCTTCCCTGCCTTGCCAAACACCCGGCAACAAACCAACGCTCCAGCGCACCGAGCAATTGACTTCCGTCAGTCCCGGGGGACAAAGTATCCATCTCTCGTCTGACAGGCCAGGGCACCGGCTCTTCAAATCGCATTCGTCTGATTACAAGCAGAAGTGCTCAGCAGCGTGGTAGAAATACAACACGGCACATGCCGAGGAGCAACGGCCACAGCGACTCACCCACAGATGCATCACAGGCCCTGGACACGGCCCTGGGGCATTCTCTGGGCCTTTGCTGGGAAAGCTAGCGCCCCAGGCAGGAGTTCACCGCGGTCAGTCTCTTACTCGGAGACATGGGGCAGCAGTTTTTACTCACTCACATTTTGGGCAGCATTTCGCTCCGGGGCGGGGCCACGTCAGCCTGGGCGGGGAATTTAATCTCCCAGTCATGGAAAGCGAGGCTGCAAAACGTCAACTCGTTGCAAACGCTCAGTCGCCCCAGCATCTCCGCGTGAGAGCCCGCGGCGAGCCGGGCTGCCTTGGGAGGGCCGTGGGCACCGGGCTAGGAGCCACGTTCTCAGCTCTGCCACCAACCTGCTGCATGGCCTTAGCCGTGTCTCTGCACATCTCACCCATCTTTTACAGGTCTTGCCTTCCAAACAGGCAGCAGGCTCTTGGGGCCGGGGCCGGTCTCCCTGCACTCATGCTGCAAGCACGCCTGGAGAGACAGACCAAGCTGGCTCGAGTCCAGGGGCTTGCCACGCTGGCACCCGCACTAGCCAGACTGAAGCTCGTTTGGGTTTATCTGGTGAGCTGCATCTCACCTCACAACCACCCTACACACAGAGGGCACGTTTGCACAGTGCCTCCCGCACGGGGCCCTGAGCCTGGTGGGACCGCTAGGCCCACAAGCAAATGCAACTAACCAGCAATAAACACACTCCCGGGCACCACTAGCAGCAGCCTTGCAACAACGGATTCTCCTGGGGGCCGGTTTCTACCGGAGGGGGAGGCTCTTCCCAGAGGGACTATAGACCTTACACCCACCCAGTCTGGAGAGGGGCTTGCTGGACTCCCCCGGGAGAGGGATTCTAGTCGTGGCCAAGAACGGCACAGCGGTCCCCACACCTCAGCTGGGACTGATCTTCTGGATACCATGGGGGTGAGGAGCTGTGGCGACAGCCCTTTCGGGGGGTTATAAATCGACGACAATACATCTCTCCCGGGCGCGAGGAGCCCGACGCCATGATGGGCATTTTTAATACATTCCATATACATTTTTATTCAACCCAGACCTCCTAAAAAGTCCTTACAGGCAGCCTTTAGAAGGTGGTTTAGGAGCTTAAAACGCTGATGGAAAAGCAACCGCTTGGCTTACACGAGTGTGTGGAAGTAAAAAGACAACGTTGAGCTTTGATTTTCAAAACGTGTCACAAGCTGTAAAACCACCTTCCCCACGCGTGGGTAGGACTGGACGATGTCCACCCGATGGCTCAGAAGAGTTTGCCTTCCTGCCATCTCCCCTGGACCGAAGCACGTTTCTCCAGCAGGGGCCATCTTCCTGCTGCCGGAGAACAGCGAGGGGAAAGCAAAACACCACTCGCAACTGCAACCGGCATCGCTGCTAGAGAACCGAGTTCCACCTGGGAAGGGCTAGGAGCGTGGCCATGACCCAGGGACGGCACAGGCTGTGCTGTTTCACCCCCACGGCGGATGGGGCAGGGACGGGGACTTGGAAGGTCTAGGAGCGTGGCCATGACCTGGGGAAAGGCGCAGTCTGTGCTGTTTCATTCCCACGGGGAAGAGGGACGGGGACATGGAAGGGCTAGGAGCGTGGCTGTGACCCGGGGAAGGTGCAGTCTGTGCTGTTTCATTCCCGGAGGAGGGGCGGGGGGGAAGAGGGACGGGGACGTGGACGGGCTAGGAGCGTGGCCGTGACCCGGGGAAGGCGCAGTCCGTGCTGTTTCATTCCCGGAGGGGGGGTGGGGGGGAAGAGGGACAGGGACATGGAAGGGCTAGGAGCGTGGCCGTGACCCAGGGAAGGTGCAGTCCGTGCTGTTTCATTCCCACGGAGGACGGTAGGAACAGTGGGGCCGGGGAGCGACGGCTTCCTGTGTTCCCCCACGCCGAGGGGATCCTCACACAGCCACTGGCACCGAACGTGGCGCTGGCACGAGGCCTCGCCGCTGCCTGTTGCTGGTAACCCAGGCCCTGCTGTGGGATTTCTGTAAGGCAGGAGGCGAGGGCCAGGCGCTCCCTGGGCAGATGGGCGAGGAGCGATCCCCGGGCCAGTCTGCAGGGAAGGGCCTGGGCCAGCCGGGCACATGGCAGCAGTTGGTTTGGGTGGGGAGGAGGCTGTGGGATGTTCGCACCCCAAATCCCGCCGAAACCTCAACTCCGGCACAGACCAGCCTGGCTTTTGCCCACCCACCAAAGCCCTGGTCCCAGCAGCTCTCTGCCGACAGACACCTGGTGCCTGACACCAACCGCCTCACCTCGTACGTCAGCAGCAGCCCCTGCCCACTTGCCAGAGCCAGGGCCGGCCTTAGGCCGATTTGAGCGATTCGGTCGAATCGGGCCCTGCGCCTAAGGGGGCCCCGCGCCCCTGCACCCGGAAGTGCCGGGCCGCCGGGGCCGACGTTACAATTCAGAGCCGGGGGCCCTGCTCCACCACTATGTGGAGCTGGATCTCTCCCCTGGCTCTGCCCGGAGTGGGCCCCGGAGCCCCCTGCCGGCCCCCACGCGGCCCCCCCCCCCGGCCCCGGCCCCGGCCCCGGCCCGTGCGCGGCTCTGGGCAGCTTCACTTCGCTGCCTGCTGCTGCCCATGCACGGCGCTGCAGGTGGGCGGGGCCCGGGCGTGACTTGACGTCACGTCACGCCCGGGATTTTCAAAGTGCCCGGAGGCAGGCCGCGTGGCTAGCTCCGGGTTCGGACTGCGGGGCCTGAGCGCAGACTCCGGCCCCGCAACGCGGAAGGTAGGGAAGGAGCTTGTGCAGCGGCGGAGGGGCTGGGGAAGGGACTTGGGGGCTTGTGCAGCAGCGGAGGGGCTGGGGAAGGGACTTGGGGGGGGCTTGTGCAGCGGCGGAGGGGCTGG
This sequence comes from Rafetus swinhoei, assembly GCA_019425775.1. Classification (NCBI taxonomy): domain Eukaryota; kingdom Metazoa; phylum Chordata; order Testudines; family Trionychidae; genus Rafetus; species Rafetus swinhoei. Next base: position 40,106,280 of record CM033443.1, on the reverse strand, counting down.
GGAAGAGGCTTGTGGGGAGGGGAAGGGGAAGAAAGGGGAAGGCACCAAGAGACAAATGGCAGGGGGCCATGTGCACTGCAGACAATGAGGGAAAGGGCAGGAGGAGGTGTCAGTGGGAGGGGACAGGGTGATGCTGGGAGGAGAGGAGAGGGAAGGGCATGGGGAGGGGAGGTGCTGGGAGAAGGCTTGAAAGAAGGGGTGGGCATGAGAAAGGTGGGGACGGAGCAAGTCATGTGTGAGGGCACAGAGGGGCATGAGGGGAACGGAGGCAGAGGGTGGTGAGGGGGTGGGCATCAAGGAAAAAGAGGGCAAAGGAGGTAGGGGCAGTGAGGGAAGGGGGAGGCACGAGGAGGGTGCAGGGCTAAGGGAAGGTGCAGGTGCCAGGGGATTCTGGGGTGAAGCAGAAGGGCAGACACCTGCAGGGGAGGGACCAGCACCAGAGGAGAGAGGCAGGGCAGGTGTGTAGAGGGAGGTGTTAGAAGAGGGGATGAGGAGGGGTAGCTCACTTACTCAGTGGGGCTACTGGCGGAGGGGGGCAGGTCTCAGGAGGGCTGAGGGCAGTGAGAAGGGCAGGAGTCAGGACAGTAGAAGAGGGTGAGGAGTTGGGGGGCAGCAGGCACCAGGGGAGCTGATGGAGCAAGGGGAGGAGACATGGCAGCAGAGAGAAAAGGTAAAGGTTTAAAAATATTTATTATTAACGTGGTATGCTGCCCACGGTCAGTTTGTTTGCGCCCCGCGGTGCAGTTTGGGTTTCTGTGGGGATCAACACGTGGCCGGCAAGTGGGAGCCAAACCAAAAAAGTAGTCAGTGTAATGATCTTCTGTTGATGTGCGTTTTAGTAGTTAAATTCTTGGACTGGCACTGCTCATGAAAAGTGCTGTCACATGGGTAGAAATCGGGTAACTATTGCATTTTATTAATAGCAGCAGAGCTGACTTAAATGGGCTCTGTGTGTTGTGTAGCCTTGCCTTAATCTTTGTATTCATGCCTGTCGGGGTGAGAGAAGCTATTTGTATATATTTGCTTGCATATGCAACCACACTTAAGTTGAGGCCCTCAGCATGTTCTGTAAGTATCAGTGTGGCCCCTGGGGCTTCCAAAGTTGAGTTGCCCTAGCTCATCCCTGACAGGTGTCTGTCTCACCCAGTCTTAAATATCTGCAATTTAAGCCCATTGCTTCTCATCCTAACCTCAGAGGCCAAGCAGAACAATTTTTCTTCCTCTTCCTTATGATACTCTTTTAGATACTTGAAAGCTGCTCTCATGTCCCTTTTTGGGCTTCTCTTTTCCAAGGTAAACAAGGCCAATTTCTTCAGCCTTGCCTCATATCTCATGTTCTCTAGATCTTTCATCATTTGTGCTGATCTTCTCTGGAGTTTCTCCACATTTCCTGAAATGTGGCGCCCAGAACTGGACATGATACTCCAGCTGGGGCCTAATGTAGATGGCTCATTCCCTGCCTAGGGGACATGAGACTGGGCGGGTTAATTTCCAATCCTCCTGTTTATTCTTTTCCTAAGCCAGGAGGGCACGGTAGTTCTGATGGGGGCTCTGCAGGAAGGCAGCCCGCACTGCCCCCTGCCTGAAACCTTGTGCAGGTGTTAAACAGCTGTCCAGCCCACCCTAGAGGTGACTGCATTTCAGCATGCCTGAAGCAACACTGCACCAGCAACGGACAGGAGAATGGCTCCCGGGCATGGCTTGCTCCGTCACTGCTTCAGTCCTGTTGATGGGCCTCAGCCTCTTTCCTTCCACTCCCCCGCTTTGCAATGGGGCTGTAGACTCTGGGAGAGAGGGCTGGAGGCAGGCAGAGGTGTCTCCCCTGTGGCAGATGTAGACATGTCTCTGTATTAATCATTCTCTCATTGAAGTTTTTAGCTTTGTAGTGAGTCCTTTTACATGGAAACTTTGTATTACGTCTTGGTAGAATAGTCCCTAGGACAAGTGAGGCAGAGACTGTCCCTGTGGGGTGAATGAGGTGGGAATGGATAAGGCAGAAGGTGAGCACCTCTGGGCAGTTGCAAAGGTTGGAGAGGGGATGGAAGCCAGATCCAAGATCAATGAGCCCTGGGAAGTGGGTCCATTGAAAGGAGACTGGACCTGTGGATGCCTTGGGGGTCTGTAACAAGGGCCTGCTTTGGGAAGCCCCCTCGTTGGAGGTGAATGTGGCAGCATTGAGACACCACTCAAAAGCAGGCGCCACAGACACTAACTGCAGATTCATGTGGCGGCTCTCATAGATCTTGCACATGCATAAGATGATAGATCTGCGGGGGGGAGGGTAGTGGCATAGTGAGGGGGCCGGAGGGGTCAGTTGCCCCTAGGAGAAAATAATATAAAATGGATCAAAATTAGAGGTGCTTTGTGAATATGCTGACTTGAGAGTGGAAAGATTTCATATTGTCATGATTGATTCCTGGTAACCCATCTCAAATATGAAAAACTAGGTTGATACCTGTTCGTATCAGGAGCTGTGGAATTCAGTTCACCATTTGCAGTATCTCATTAGGATGCTTAGTGGAGAAGATAGTGTTGTTGGTTTTTTTATTTATACTGTGGGCAAAGCATGGGCTCACAAGAATTCCTCCATGGTTTTACCATGAGTCTCAAAACATTTGGTGTTTTTCTAAAGGCCTGGAGTCAGTGTATTATGTAGGAATCTCAGCTTTCATTTAAAAAAAGTTCTCTATACTTCTGGGCCTTACACCTAAGGAGGAAAGCTTTAAAACATGAACCCTAAATACTCAAACAAAAGGCCAATAGAAATCCAACATGTTTTATTTTTAAAATATCTTATGATTTGTAGACTATTCTCTTAGCTTCATGTAGGCGTTCCTTGTGATTTTTGGGTTGGCAATACTGCTCTTTGATTGGTGAATTTAGAGAGGTCTCTCCCTTCAGTTTCCCTTTCTGCCCTCCTTTTTTGTCACAGGTCATCAGAGAATCATAGAGACAATGGAGAGTAGGGTGAGTCCATGACTTGGTTAATGACTGGTCAGGGTGACTAACTATTATCAGCCAGTGGTCTGAATGAGCTATCTACTGCCATCTGTTAATCAACTGTAGGAAAAGGCTTCAGGAGCAGACCTTATTTATATAGACAACCTACTTTGCCACAGAGATCAGTAGACACACTTGATGTGTCAAGGTGATCAATTTTGGCTCTTTTGGGTTGAAATTCACTTAAGACTTGGAGCTGGGAGAATGAAATGTTATCCATATTGTATGATTAAAAGGTAAAAGACCTGAACTTAATATGACCTGGCTTAGGGTCTACCATAACTTGAACACTAAGCAGAGGATAGTGAGTCACATCTAAGTGAAAGTCACAGAAGATGGAAACAGGTTTTATTTCTGGTGGTGTAGAGTCTATTTGGGAGTCCTTAATTATATCTGACACTTTACATCCAGTGTTTAAAGGCAGAGCTGACTAGAATCAATTGAGAGTCCTTGTCTTGTCTCAGTGATCGCTTGAGCAAAAATCATTGATAAAATCTTGTGTAGACTGACCTTGGACTCAACATGCAGGCGGTGTGTTGAAGGGCAGTGCAAAGGAAGCAATGGTGGTGAGGTACCATATTACCTTGTGAAATCATTGGTGCTGAAATCACTAAGGCCTGGAATTTGACCACAGAACTGACACTTTCTTAACAAAGACTCCATTTTTGCTATTTAAAAAGTAAATCAATGTAACAGAAAACTGCAACGCTCTCTGGTAACTTTTTAAAAATCAAACTTTAAACTTTATTGAAAAGATTGGATAGTTTGCAATTGAAAATATTTGACCTACACTTAAGGCAACTGATTTAATTTTGTGTAAAATTTTGCATAATAAAGGATGGCATTTTTTTTGAAAATGTTCAACTACATTTTGATCAGATCCACTTCTGATGTGATAGTTGTGTGTGGCTGTGGTTTGTTGTGTGGGTGCGTGTTTTGGGTTTTTTTTGCTCAACAAAAAATCCTGGGGTTTCGCCAAAGTGGTTCGAATTGGGCCCCGCACTTCCTAAAGCCGGCCCTGGCCACACCCCCCGGGGCAGACATGCAGGGGCCAACAGAACCCCAGCAGCATCCAGCAGAGACAGGCACGAGCACCACGCAACACCCCTGCGACTGCCACAGGCTGAACTCCGGAGCCATCGCCTTTCCAAAGAGCTTCCCGGCAAGTCCCGTCCAGGCGAGCCCACAAAGGGGAGGAGCCTGGCCCCCGCACGGAGCACGCGCTGCTCATTCCCCCACTCGGATGTGTCCCAAGAGCCCCCGACTGCTCAGGCAATGCTCCCCCTAAGTCAGGCGGGCAGCGCTAGATACAGGGCAGGGAAAGCTGGCACACCCTTCCCTGGCCATTGGAAACCCGTTACTGTGCTAGGGGAAGCCAGGAGCCACTGTTCAACATTTGAGTGATCCCCCCGCTGCAGCGGCCACACGCACCCAGCACATCGCCTGCCCCGCAGGCAAATAGCGCACAAGAGAAAAACGAAAGAATCCGAACTGCTCCAAACGACAACGCAACGATGCTTAGTAACTAACGTCGACTAGCATCACGGGCTTACAGCTCGGGGGGACTGAAGCCACAAGGGTGCTAGCGGAGCACAGAGCAAGTGGCATCAGCCACAGGACCCCTCCTGCAGCAGAGAAGCTGTGGCTGGGCTCCCCACTTCCCACCCGTCGCCAGGCGGTAGCCGTGTTAGTCTGCAACTAAAACCCACAGCGCATAAACGAGGCTGTCTAGATTCTCGGCAGTCTCCGAGGGGCTGTGGCCTGCTCCTGCCTGGGGGGCTGCATTTCAGCCCGTCTGAAGAGAAGGGCTGGGGCTGGGGCTGGGGCTGGCTAATGGAACTCAAACACGGCACAAGGTCATTCACGAGATGCACCCAGCGCTTTTCTTTCCACGTGCAAAAGCCCAGCACCTCCGGCAGGGACCCCCACAGGCCCAGCACCTCCGGCAGGGACCCCCACAGGCCCAGCACCTCCGGCAGAAGTCTGGCCCCTGTGCCCCCAGCCTCAGCACCGCCTCACGAACGACGTGCAGGAAGGAGACTACTGCTGATTCCCGCACCTTCTCCTGTGCTGCAGCCGCTGGGCTGACGTGGAGAGATCCCCATGGAGGAGCATGAACAGCATTGCCAATTCTCATTGAGAACACGAGTCTCGTGACATTTGGCAGCCACGGCAAGACCTCAGCCGCTGCTGCAGCTTTTCTTAGTTTTCTTAAAACAACCCAAAACACCCCGCTAAGTCCCTGTTCCTTGCGGCTGCGGATAAAAGCCTCACGAGCACACGAACGGCTCAGAACCTGGAAGGCGAACAGCCCCCTTCCAAATGCACTTAAAACAGTCTCATGACTTGGGGGGCCTAAAAATCCAGGGTTCTAACCCTTTGGATTAGCAAGACTGTGGCAGCCCCTGTCATGCAAAGCAATCTGCTCTCATGCTTTAGGGCAAAAGCTGATTCTTTGTCAGAGAGCAGGCAAGGTTGGGCTGGTTTTTAACCTTTACAGACAGCCCTGCACAACTGGGCAGGGGCACCTGGGGACACCTGCTCCGAAGCATCACGCCCTGGGCACTGCCAGAGACGGGAGACCACAACTGGGCAGTGATCAGAGCGGCTGAGACAGGTTTTACGTTCCCGGCATTTTACAGCGACCTCTTAGGGGACCTGGTTCTTACGACATCGACACACTGCCAGGTTGCAAGCGGTGCCCTCACGCGCCCGCAGGAACGCTAGCATAGCAGCAAACGGCACGCGCACGCCGGCGCTCTCCTGGGCGGGGGGGCTATTTGTTTTATAACCAAACAAGAAAGAGCAAAAGAACGAGCGAACCCTCCCGAAATACCAAAGGCTAAGCTCGGCCGTGCTCCCTTCTGGGCCGCAAATTTCACCTCCCCGAGGCTCACCCTACGCAGCTGAACCCAGAGCTAGCCGGGGGCCGGGGCCCCAGTGCACTGCGTAGGACTAGCCCATGCTTGCAGAGGCCGGTGGGAAGCGCGGTAAGTTACAGCCCCACGCAGCGGGCCAGGCAAGCCGCTGACTACCCCAGAATAGGTGATTTAAAGCCCAGCCAGAGGGACCCTCTGGGGCTCACAGTCCAGCCCCGTGTGCTGCCACTTCCGTGCTGCATAAGGGAAGAAACCACACTGGCTCCGTAGGGTTCGGCTGGCCAGACGAACGCTGCTTGGCCAGGCAGCATCCAGGCAGTGTGAGCCAGGCGCCTGCTGGGGCTGGTCTCTGTCCCATGCAGCGGCGCTTAGCCCACTTACGGAGAGAGAACGGGTCTGCCCGACAGCCTGCGCCGAGAGCCAGCTGCCTTTCCGCTCAAGCCCTGGGCTCCAGCGCTCCCAGGCCGGGTTCCACCTGTCGGTGTGATCCCAGCTCTCCACAGGAAGAGAATCAGACGCGTGCGCGCACAAACACACGCGTGCGCAGTCATTTCATTCAAGAAAACAGACTACTGTGCTTTGGGAAGGCGACCGCCCTCGCTGGCTCAGCAGCCTTCCGCTAACGAGCGCGAGGGGAACTAAGCAATGCGCCAAATCAAAGCCATTTTTGCAGCTCTCCTCGGTGTATTTACCGCCCCTCGTGCACACACGCTGCACACAGATTCTCTCTTCTTCCTTCTCAGCGCAGCGTAATGAGGAGCAATGGAATGAAATCAACGCCACTACCTGCCTCCTTCCCAGAAAACCCACCGCTCCCACTTCACACCAACACGGGCGTGACTGACTCGTGGGAGCACAGGGCCCCCCCACACACACACCTGCCCAGGGGCCCGTGGAGGCTGCCAGCTCTCTCGGAAGCCCAGCAAGCAAGAGACCAGTAGTGGCTGGAGGCATCAGACTGTAACTGGCCGGAGATGGAGCTCTGAGCCCAAGGGAGGTGGTGCCCAGCCAGCTGTGCACAGGGAGGCTGCAGTAAAACGGGGTTCATTCGTAGCAACACGCGGAAGCTTCATGTGGGCACCAAGTGGCGAGGGGTAGAAGTGCTTCAGAATGGGAGGGGGTCCTGGAAAGGGGAAGCGACCACCGGAGAGGAGACTTCCCATCCTTCCTGCCCCATTCCCCTCTCCTGCTCTACATGCCTGCTCCTAGTGGACAGGTACCGAGCCATGTCCTGTGCGTCTCCTGGACCACACAGGCTACAAGAGAGCCCGATTTCTCCTTGAGACTCCCACGCCCACGCACGGCCATCCCTTCTCTCTCTCTGCTATGCTCTCTCACGGCCAAAGGCACCAGAGGCTGCTGCTGGGGCAGAGCAGACCTGTGAATGTGGTTACCCTGATCGCCAGCTCCTCTCTGAGCTGACGGCAGCCTGCCCAATACACCGCACCGGAGTGTCTCGCCAGAGCCAAGTCAGCCCCAGAGAGGGAAATGACCTTAGACTCCGAGGGAGAGCGTGTTAGTCTGTAACTTAAAAAACCAACACGAGTAGCCCTGTAGCAACTTAGAGAGTAACACATATCTACCCAGTGTGCCAGGGGCTTTCATGGCACAGCCCACCTCCTCAGACGGGCAGGGGAGAGAAAAGAGAGGAACCTCACAATGTAGAACAGGAAAAGAAGGGAGAGGGGAAGTGGCCCAGGCAGGGGGAGTGCTGGTGCTACTGAGGCTCACTGAGTGGGCTGGGAGTGGCCCAGAGGTGGCTTTCAAGGGACACTGAAAAGGGGGGTCTAGAGCACAGAGAGCAGGGGCCGTGCTGCGTCTCCCGGGCAAGGCGGCACGCTGCGTGAAGGAGCTGCCCTGAGACTTTTCACAGGGGTATTTTCTCAATGGGAAAAAAACCAAACACCCCCCTCACCACCTACCCACCCATCCCCCAACTAAGGATGTTAAATAACGAGTAATTCACTAGTCGAGTAGTCGATGGAATTTTCATCAACTGCTCGACGAGTCGATAGGCACTTCCGCATTCCTCCTTTGAAATGTCCAAGAGCCCCCGCTGGGCCCCCGCTGGAGCTCTTGTACATTTCAAAGGAGGGCTGTGGAACTCCAGGTACAGCCTGGGGCCAGCGGGAAGCCCCGCCGACTCCGGGCTGCACAGGTGCCTGCTTTGAAATGCACAAGAGACCCCCGTTGCCCCCAGGCTCCATGCTGCGCTGCCGCTTTGAAATGCCATGCAGAGCCCGGGTCAGCTGGGGCGCTGCCGCTTTGAAGTATCCCCTCTTCTCCTCCCCGCGCTGCCTCTGATAGAGGTAGGAAGGGGCGGCGATGACTAGACGAATAGTCCTCAACATCCTTACCCCCCACTATTTCCCTAGAAAACTGACAGTTACGGGGGCATCCTCCACCCAGAAGCCCTGGCGACGAGGTCAGACTGACACCCCAACTCCGAACTTGCATCCTGCCCTCGCCCTGCCTGCTAGACAGCGGTGCGTGAGGACAGCACTTCCCAGGCGTCCCCGCCCACTGCTCAGTGACGCAGGGACCGACAGCGGGTGAGTTAAGAATCAAACGTTCTTTCTAGCAACTGTGACTCAGGAGCCAAGATTTCCTGCTGAAACACAAGCAAATTTTCTCCTGTCATATTATGGGTCAGATTTCCCTTCACACCAACGCCGCTTTCCCTCTCTCCTGTTACCTGCAGCCTTTACCGCATTACTATCAATTGCTGCACGCTGAAACGGAAACCGCTCTAACTCTCCCCCTTCCTTCTGCGAGAGGCTTTCAGCCTAGTGGAGGGGAGGAAGCGGTGGGAATGGCAGATCCTGCCTTTGCTGGGCTTCTCACACAGCACCACGTGACAGTCTCAAAGCAAACAAGGAACGGATCCTCATGGGTGAGGCCAGTTGGAAGGGTGTTATCAATGGTTCACTGTCAAACTGGGGGAAGGGGGGCTCCGCGGTGTCCACTATTGTCCATAAGGACTTGGCTAGTGGAGGGGAGAGCAGGCGTGGAAGATGTGGCTGGCGCCACGCTGGGATGGGCTGCAGTAACACTGACAAGTTAGAGAAGTGGCCTGAAATCCTCCAGATGAAATTCAGTAAGAACAAGCACTTCACATAGGGAGGGGAAATCCAAGGTACAGACACCAAATGGGGCCGACTAGCAAGACAGCAGTACTGCAGGAAAGGGTTTGGGAGGGGAAATGGGTGACAAATTCAATGAGGCAACAGTACGAAGCAGCTGCAAAAAACGGCTACCATCATTCCGGGTGTGTTAGCAGGTGTGCTGTCAGAGACAGGGACACAGCCGTCCTGCTTGGTGAGCTCCCCTCTGGAGGAGAGACGTGCATAAATGGCAGAAGCCAGAGGAGAGCAAGAACGGATCAAGGGTTTAGAAAAGCAAGGCGCATCCAGCCTTGCCAACAGAAAGCTGAGAGGGGGCCTGAGAACATCTTCCCATCTGTTCAGGGCCATTGGAAGGGGGACAGGGATCAATTTCCAGTTCTCCGTGTCCACTGAATGTAGAACAAGCAGCAATGGCCTTAATCCGCCGCACGGGAGAGTTCAGTTCGTTCTTAGCAAAGCTGTCTGACGCTCAGCTCCGGACCAGGCTTCCGCGAGGGTCTCCAATCCCTGTCATTGGAGGGTTGTCAGAACAGCACAAACACCCATCAGGGATGGGTTTGGCCCTGTCTCCGCACAGGGGGCTGGACTCCGGGACCCCATTCCCACGTGACTAGGATCTAAGCGCGTGAAGGAAGCTTTATGGTAACTCTCACGGGTAACGACAGACCCCAAGCCCCCCACCATGGGAGCGGGAAGTCAAATACGGAGATTTGGGATTGCCGCAAAGTTCAGGTTGAGGCACCCAATGTTTCAGGGCACGTGGCGCCACACCCTCCTCGTGCCCACTGCTCCACAAGGTACACCGCTTGGAGCGCTGCTGGGCTCCAAGACCACGTCCTGCTGGGGCACTGGTCACTGGATGCCAGGGCTGCCGAACTGGCACCACAGCTCTCTGCTAGCAGGCTATGAGGTCACCACCACTCCGGCAGGGAAAAGTCTGTGAGATCACACGCGCCGTGTCCCTGGGCACGGGCACAGCAGGACTTTCCTGGCTCTGGATCAGGCATTTGGCACAGAACGTCATTGGTGGTGCCCACTCCTCTCCATCAGCGCTCCAAGTGCGAAGCTCAGTGCCCTTGCGAAGAGCTGGGCTGATCTAGATGGAAGTTCGCACTCTCAGAATCCCGGCACGGCACCCAGGGACCAGCCATGTGCAGGCGCTGCTCACGCCCCTGTGCCTAGCACCACCGGCAGCCTGCAGCACTCCACAACAGGCGACCAAAGAGAGTGCTAAAATCCCCTGACTCCGCTCAGACCCAGTGTCGCATCCAAATTTAAACACCGGCTGCGAAAGATGAAAAGCCGGATGCAGGCCCCGTTCTTCTACGCCGGCGTTCCTTGGGCGGGGACACGCGGGTCAGGAATCCCACGCCCCTGGGAGGCTACACCTGGGTCAGGAATCCCACGTCATGGTGTCTGACAATGGGAATCTTGCTTACAATCAGCGCCAGTAGGTCATGCCAGTTACTGAGAGGAGCACGGGCTTCCAGCGAGTTTGAAAGGACGCTCCTTTGGGAGATGGCACTCTCAGCTCATCCCAGCTCTCTGTTTCTTCCTGCTGGAGTGAAGGTCCCGAGTGATGCAGAACAACAAGAGAAACCAGCCGCGGAGAGCAGAGCTGAAAGCTTCTTCTGGTTTAACATGCAAAGCTCAATCAAGAAACCAAAGCTACATGTCCTTTCCGCTCCTGGCACCATCCCTCTGCTGCTGCACCCTTCCTGTCTAAACGCCCAAGGCCCTGGAAAGCCAATGTTTGCAGGGATGGCCAAGAGGGACGCGGGTGGCTCTTCACCTAGTGCCTCACTGCCAGCACACAGCTAGTTCACAACTAACTGCCCTGGCAAGAGTCACATTGCCATGGCCAAAAGCCAGGCTGGGCCCTGGACGTCTGGGCGTGTGCCAAAGCCAACAGGCGGAAGAACGGCACCTGCCCATCAGGAGGTGGAGAGGGGAGAGGAGGGTGGCAGAAGCCTCACCCGGCAAGTCCTCCGGGAAAACAACGTGCCTGCGAGGCCTCGTCCAGCTGCAACCAGAGGTGCCAAATCCCGGAGAGAACTTAACAGGGAAGGGCCCCGCAGCACCTTGGAGACTAACAAAACCCGGAGATGGGAGCGGGAGTGGGAGCTTCCGCGGGCTGACGAACTGCGGACGCAGGCTGTGCCCGCGAAGCTCAGGATCCCATCTCCCTGTTTGGCTGGTCCCCAAGGTGCTGTGGGGCCCTTCGCTAAGTGTGTTCAGTGACAGACTAGCCCGGCTCCCCTCAGACACGTAAACCGGCAGAGCTTCGCCATCTCCGGGGGCACCCGGGACACCTAGCAATAGGCACAATGGCCAACGTGGAGCCTGCTGCCCGTCTGCCCTCCTCCGCAGGACTCCCGGCGCTCAGCACTCGGAAACCCGACGTTTCTAATCCTCCAGGCACCGCGCTGATGAGCCCCTGGCTTGAAAACGTTGGCCAAGCTAGGAATCAGCCAGGGGGGGTGTCCAGCCACAGGCAAGAGCCATTGACCCCCCGATTCCGCTGGGTTACACTCAGGCCATGGACAGCAAGAACCATTTCTGCTGCACCTGCCCGGGTGCATGCTGGCCATCCGGTGCCAGCCGGTTACATCGGAACGTGCATCCGAGATGGGAGGCTGAGGGCCTGACCCCTCTCGGTTACTGTCCTTTGTACAAACACCCGGAAGTTCGGGACAAATTCCCACTCGGGTACTTCCCAGGCGTCTCGCACCATGCGTGCCATCGACTGAGCACTGCGGCTGCTGCCTTGTGCAGCTTACACGCCCCAGTGTGGCGCCGTGAGGCTGCCCGGGAGTTACACGTTTGCATTCACTAGGTTAACGTCACAGCATGAATCATAATTTGGGAGCAGGGTTCTGATTTCACTCCCAATGCGCCACAAAAGAAGAACCCCTTTAAAATGTTTCTTAAACTCATGTCTGCTGGAACGGAGGAAGGGAAAACAGCCAAGCATCTCAAACTCCAGTCAGTCCTCGTTTTTATTTACAAGGTTCCTTATTCCCTCTCTCTTCGTAGAGGAAATTTTAAAGGGAAAACAACCCTCTGTCTCGAAAGTCTCTTGCATCAAACGTCCTTTCCGGGGAAAACAGCCACTTGGGGGTAGCTCCGCAGCACTGTTGCTAAAAGTCTGAACCTGTTTCGTTAAGACCAAGACGCATCAAGGGGGAAGAAAAGAGCGGGAAGATACAGCCTCTGTCTCCAGCGCTTGCCTGTCCGTTCCTAGGATGGAGAATCACAGGCACAAGACATGGCATACTCCTATAGCCGCTCCTATAGCCCAGCTTTACTCGCCTGTTTCTGGAGATCTTGCTAACTTGATCTGATGGAGTCTGCTGAAGGCCTAGCTTGAGGGTTGCCCAGCTGATCCCGCTTGCCCTGACGGGCTGACTACATTCAGATCCGCCAGCAGGCAGAGGGAGGCCCGAAGACAGAGGAGGACAGAGGGGAGGGTGGAAACGTACACACGGGGGCACAACTGGAATCGGCGGCTCGCATCTCAGCCGCTGCTCGTGATGTAGCCACACGTCACCTGCTGCCCTCTCCATCTGGCCAGAACTCCCTTTGGCCTGGGGAAAGGGAGGCCCTGGGGCATGACGGGCCGGCGGCGCGCTAGGGAGGGGCAGGGCAGACACACCAAAGCTGGCTGAGGGGACACCAGACGAAGCTGGCACACACTTCTTGGAAAGGAAGGCCCAAATTGTGCAAAGTGAGCAGTAATTCTGGGCACCTCCATTTTGGGGCGCCCCCCGGAGAATGCTTTTGGAAGGACCCGACGTGATCTGCAAGGCACCAACAGCCCCTGCACCGGCGCTCCCTGGCAGCATAAGAAGAGTGCGCCCTCGCGACAGCTCAGGGGTCTCACACTCCTGGCCCATGGGCCCTTCCCAGGCAGAGCAATTGCACAATCCAGCCCGGGACTCCCAGCAGGCCGGGGGGGCTGGTCCCGGCCCCTCCATCACCGCGCCTCCCCCGCATGAGCACACGCCACTCCTTCCCCCCCCCGCCATCACAAATCCCCTTCGGGACTCCCAGTCCCAATTCTGATCTGGTTCCTCCTGGCCCCAGGGCCTTCGGAAGAGCCCAAGAGAGTCTCTGGCTCCTTCAGAGCTCAGACGAAGACAGGAAGTAGCCAGCAGGATTCTAGCAGGGTCCAGGAAACGTTCCACCACCCAGGCACGTGGGGTCGGCATGTCGGAACCCATGTGCTCCCCCGAGCATCCCAACAGCCTAGCTCCAGTCCTGTTGTGTCCTGGCCGCTGTTCTCCTGCACGGACAGTAGCGGAACAGAGCTAGAAAACGGCCACGCAGATACTCTCCAGTGCCATGGGCAGCGCCGTGGGCCCCAGGCCACGAGTGAGACTGGGGGGTGAGGTAATCTCTGTTAGCGGACCAGCTCACTGACATAAGTTGGTCCAATAAAAGGCACTGCCTCCCCCCTTGTCTTTATAGCACATACTACGCTCAGATGTGGGGGCCTCCGCCTGATCGGCCTCCCTGTGTCTCAGAGCTTGGATGTCCAGTGCTCTCTACACAGCGCTGTGGCTCTGAGGCTATGTCTACGCAGCGGCGTGATTTCGGAACCACTGGCGTTATTCCGGGACAACAAAGAGCGTGTCTACACAGCAAGACTATTTCGAAATACTGTCGAGCTGGAGGACTTCCTACTCCGACCCCTGTGGCCCTCACTTCCCGAGGGGTAAGGGAAGATGGGGGAAGAGCGCTCGTCCCTCGATTTCCTGCTGCGTAGCCAGTGCCAAAAGCCGAGTTACGCTACTTCGACTTCAGCAACGCAACTGACATAGCTCGAGTTTGTAGCTTAACTCGACTTTGTCCCTGCTGTGCAGACGTGCCCTTTGTACCATAACAGTGGCTAGCTGGATTTTGAAGATAGCATTTTTATTTTTTCTTTCCAAATGAAAGGGGGTTGGAAAAATCAGGCAAGCTAGGCCCCAGACAGCGTGCAAAGCGACACTCTGGAATTCAAGTGCTTCATGCTTAATCAGTCAAAATTTTATTTTTGCTTTGGCAATCAATTATGGGGAGGGCGAGACGCGTATCATCTCCAGGTGCCAAATCTCCTGTCTTGCAGCATGTGGAGCCGATTAACACCCTGTGCAGAGGGAACGTTAGTGGCGATCCAAGCCCATTTCTCTCTCCCTCCCGGGGTAGCATGTCCATCTCTCCGCCTGTGTGTCTCACCCACACCCAGGCACCCCCCGCACAGCTGGGCCTGGCAATGGAGACAGAGGAATCAGGTGCACAGAAAGGAAAGCTGGATTCCTGCGAGACACAGGCCAGGTCTGGCTGAGGTGCTGTTGGCGCGGCGATGGCGGCTGAGTGTGCCTGGGGAGGAGAATGGGCCCCTGGCAGACAGTGCTAGCCCGGCCAATGCCCCAGCTTAAACACCAGCAAGGAGGCTACTTGCTTCAGACAGCTGGGGCGTAAGTGGCCCTGCCGCCCCTTCCGCGCTGCACGGTCACCCGCCGAGAAGGAACCTTTTCTCTCGGCTGAGGGCTCGTGTGGGAGCCGCCCTCGGAAGACAGGAGTCCCCTAGTCAGGCTCCTGGCCTGCTGGCCATCCCTGGACGGAGAACACAGGCGGGCCGGGGGCAGAGCTGCCCGTTACCGGGTCCCGTGCCCCACCCCTTCCCACCATAGCCCCGCCCTCCCCCCTCCCACAGCACCCTGTCCCCCTGCAGCCACAGGGAGTGAGGGGGCCCTCACTGCCATGCAGCACCAGGCCCCCCACCCCCGGGGAGCTCCAAAGCTGCATCCTGGAGCTTCCTGTGCCCCGGCCGGGCTGTGCACTCGCTCCAGCCGGGGATGGCCATGGGGCTGGCGTTTGAGACCCGCTGCTGAAGCTCTAGGAGTCCGTCTCAGCCCCGGCTGTGCGCCCCTTTCCTGGGGGAATCGGCGGGTCGGAAAGCAACACAGCACGGGGCCGGGGGGCAAGGCGCTGGGGGGCAAGGCATGCTCTCCAGGGCAGGAGCGTGTTCCCCACAAAGCACCAGGCCACGGGCCAGTAGGACTGCGCCACGTGCACAGTTCCCCAGCACTTGCCTCACCCCTGGGCTCCCCACAAGCCAAGTCCGAAGCAGCCCTGCACAGAAACGCAGGGAGAACAGACTGCACCTGCGGAGTCACTCCGCTCTCCTTAATTGCACAAAACCCCCACGGCCTGGGGAGCGGTTCTGGGGCGTCCACACAGCCGGTGGCAGGGAGCCGCCTGGCCCAGGCTGGCCGGCTGGTGCTAGCTCTCGAAAACCAGCTGGAAGAGCCCTTGGAAGTTGGGGGCTGGAGCGCTGAGGCCCAGGGAGGGTCTCACTGTCTCCCCTGCACTGAATGGCAAAACAGACACGTTAGGGCAGGGGGGCGTAAGAGAACGAGACACCGCGCCCCCAGTGACGGGGAATGAAAACCTTCCTGCTCCTCCGCGCACTTGGGCGGGGACGGAGCAGCAGCCACACAGCGGCCTGGAGAGGCCACGCCGAGACATGCTGGGACGCCGTTTAACGTCGCACGCCCTTTGCCCAGCGAGGGGGACGGCACGGCCCCGCCCGGTGTCTCAGGGTCCGGCAGAGCCGCGGGGATCGGAGCGAGGGGCACAGGACAGCCCCGCCCGGCGTCTCAGGGTCCGGCAGAGCCGCGGGGATCGGAGCGAGGGGCACAAGACAGCCCCGCCCGGCGTCTCGGGGTCCGGCAGAGCCGCGGGGATCGGAGCGAGGGGCACAGGACGGCCCCGCCCGGCATCTCGGGGTCCGGCAGAGCCGCGGGGATCGGAGCGAGGGGCACAGGACGGCCCCGCCCGGCGTCTCGGGGTCCGGCAGAGCCGCGGGGATCGGAGCGAGGGGCACAGGACGGCCCCGCCCGGCGTCTCGGGGTCCGGCAGAGCCGCGGGGATCGGAGCGAGGGGCACAAGACAGCCCCGCCCAGTATCTCGGGGTCCGGCAGAGCCGCGGGGATCGGAGCGAGGGGCACGGGACAGCCCTGCCCGGCGTCTCGGGGTCCGCGATGCGTTCTGCCAGGCTAATCCGCCAGCCAGCACAAGCTCCTGCTGAGCACAAACACCGTGCACCGCTCGGAAGGCGACTTGTGGGGGAGGCGCTGGCGATCAGGATGCCCCTGGGGGCTCCACTGCCGCCCGCGAAAAGCAGCCCTGTCGGGAGCAGCCCCTCTAGCAAGCGCCTGCCGACCGCCCCTCTCCGAGCAGAGCCAGCATCTTCCCAGAGCGAGACTCCAATTCAGACGTCCCCGCGCCGCGGCCTGGACCTCGCCCCCCTCCGGCTCCAAGCACGTCCATCAGAGCCCAGGTCTGAGTTCAGAGCAACGGCTCTCAAGCCCCCGAACTGTCCCAGCTCCCCCGACGCCGCAAAGGAAGAGACACTTCTCACATCTGGGCTGCTCTGGCATCTTTACGCCTCATCTAAAGCAACCCAAGGCAAGTCTGAGTCAGGGTAAGCCAGCACCACAGCCCCTCACACACACACGCGCGCACAGACACAAACGCCAGCCCTACAGCCCCTCACACACACACACACACACACGCCAGCCGCACATGCACACGCCCTACAGCCCCTCACACGCACACGCGCACACTGACACAAACGCCAGCCCTACAGCCCCTCACACACACACGTGCACACACAGACAAACGCCAGCCCTACAGCCCCTCACACACACACACACACGCCAGCCGCACATGCACACGCCCTACAGCCCCTCACACACACACGCGCGCAGACACAAACGCCAGCCCTACAGCCCCTCACACACATACACGCGCGCACACAGACAAATGCCAGCCCTACAGCCCCTCACACACACACACACGCGCCAGCCGCACATGCACACGCCCTACAGCCCCTCACACGCACACGCGCACAGACACAAACGCCAGCCCTACAGCCCCTCACACACACACACGCGCACACACAGACAAACGCCAGCCCTACAGCCCCTCACACACACACACACACACACACACGCCAGCCGCACATGCACACGCCCTACAGCCCCTCACACACACGCACACGCCAGCCCTGCACACGCACATGCCAGCCCTGCACACGCACACAACCTACAGCCCCTCACACACACGCCAGCCCCGCACACGCACACGCCCACGCCCACGCCCACCAGCCCCTCTCTCACACACACACACACACACACACACACACCCACACACACACACACACACACACACACACACGCCAGCACCACAGTCCCTCACACACACACACGCACACGCCAGCACCACAGTCCCTCACACACACACACGCACACATATTGCAATTACATATTGCAATTACAAATGCCCTGGGATGCAGCTCTTTGCAGGGGAAAAGCCCCACCACCCCCCTCCTCCCGCCAGAGGTGCGCGTACAACCTACAACTCCTGTTGTCCCCTGCCCGGGTAATCCCTGAGGCTTCCTAGGAGCTGGGGTTGCCAGGTGGTTTCAACAAACATACCGGACACACTTGCCATGACATCACCATCGACATCCCGTCTGAGTTAGAGCAGACCCGGCAGTTCTACGGTCTCGTTTCTAGTGTCTCCATGGGTTTCCCGAACACAAAGCTCAAATACCGGACTGCCCGCTTCAAAACCCAACCCCTGCCAACCCTGCTAGGGGACAGTCCACGAGGTTCAGGCAACGGGGGCTCCCCCCGCTCCCACCGGCCCTGGTGTGTCTGGAGCCCACAGGCTCCGCTCAGGCGGCTCCCCCACTGGCACTCCTTGAACTTGGACTGTGCGGCAGCTCGGGGCGCATGGTGCAATGCCCTGGTGTGGCTCCCAGGGCTTGGAGTGCTGGGAAAGGCCCTCTGGCGTCCGGCGCCACCACACCGGGGGCAGCGAGAGCGGACGCAAGGGAGGCGAGGAGGGGCCATGCACGTGCACGTGCAAGGGAGGGTCGCAGAGCGGGTGCAGAGGAGGCGAGGAGGGGCCATGCACGTGCACGTGCAAGGGAGGGTCGCAGAGCGGGTGCAGAGGAGGCGAGGAAGGGCCGTGCACGTGCATGTGCAAGGGAGGGTCGCAGAGCGGGCACAGAGGCGGCGAGGAGGGGCCGTGCACGTGCAAGGGAGGGTCGCAGAGCGGGCGCAGAGGCGGCGAGGAGGGCCATGCACGTGCACGTGCAAGGGAGGGTCGCAGAGCGGGCACAGAGGAGGCGAGGAGGGGCCATGCACATGCACGTGCAAGGGAGGGTCGCAGAAGCGGCGCACAGAGGCGCGGGAGGGTCATGCCGTGCGTGCAAGGAGGGTCGCAGGCGGCGCAGAGGCAGCGAGAGGGTCATGCACATGCCCGTGCAAGGGAGGGTGCATGAAGCGAGCGCAGAAGCGGCGGAGGGTCATGCATGCACGTGCAAGGAGGGTCGCAGGCGCGCCAGCTGAAGGCGGAGGGCCGTGCACGTGCAGGAGGTCGAAAGAAGTGGCGGCGCCAGCTGCGTCTCTCCGACCCATTCGGCAGGGACGCAGACGCCAGTGCTCACGCCAGTCCGAGGCATCCCCGAGCACGGATGCAATCAACGAGGCTCCGACAGACACACCTCATTTACCAAAGTCTCCCCCTGGCCCCCACGCCCTGGTGACTACACAGATGGAGGAGGAAGCCTTCCCTGCCCCGGTGGCCCCCCCACACACACACAGGCGGATGCATGGGAAGGGGGGTGCTTTGCCTCCCAGTACCTGCATTCGGTGACACTGCAGCAATAGCTGCCGCTCCGACGGCCGCTCCGGCGCTCCGAGCGGAACTCGTTCCTCGACTTCCTCAGGCTGAAGTACTCCGTCAGTTTCCCAAACGAAGCCATGGCGCCGGCAGCGTGCGGGCGCGTGCAGGCGCACAGCCGGTGCCCTAGTCTGTCCACACAGCCCCACCTGCCAGAATCAGGGCGCTCAGCACCCCTGCATTTCACCAGGACCGGGGGGGTGCAGGGAGCACTAGGAGTCAGAGAGAGAGGACAAGACAGCGCAGTTTAGAGCGGCCTGCACCGTGCTGCACGCAGAGACGCTCCCACTGGAAAAGGGGGGAGAATCCAGCGCGTACGTCCCACAAGGCCAGCGCTGGCTGGGGAGAGCGGCCGAGTTGCACTGCGGCTGCTACCGAACTGAATGCAGGAGAAAGAAAAAAATAATCCCGGCTGGAAAGACTCGCCCGGTAGCGACGGCGCATATCTCCCTGCTCCCGCTGCGAGCAGCAGCTCACCAGACACGCCGCCACATCGCACAGCGGCCTTTGGCCTCTCGGGATGCCCACGAGGCCCGGTAGAGACACCCCCGGCTTCCGCTTCATTATCCCCTCACCAAAAGAAGTGAGGCAGCACCGTCCAACCTAGCGGCAAACGATAACGCTCATGCTCCGCAGAACCAGGTGCCCATGGGCGTTTTCAAAGGGCCCCTCCCCATCATGTCTAGGCACCAAAATAAACCCAACCAAGGTTCTCTGCTTATTTTGCTTGTAGCTATTCCGGGCTGGCACGCCTTTCCTTACGCAGCAAACTCCCCCTCCCAAACAACGTGTTAAACAAGCTGATTTCTGTCTCTCACCAACCATCTGAGCACAGGGGAAAACTTCGCAAACAAATGAGACCGGTCCATGTAAAAGTCACCTACAATACCCATCCTCTGCACTACAATTCACCAACCCTTTTACAATTTCAACCGCAGCAGCCAGTGACAAGGACCTCAGCAAACGGGCATGAAAACACCGCTCCAAAATCTTCCCATAGTCCCCAGTGCTTGTGTTAGCATCTGTAGTGCTCAACACCAGCGCGGAGCTGGGAAGAAGGGGACAGCCAGGCCTGGGGAAAACTCCCTTCAGGCAGCCCGAGTGAGCAACCGCGCATTCAGTCTGGGAAACGTAGCCAGGAGAAAGAAGATTTGTTGGAACAGAGACAAGCAAATAACGTACTTAGGATCTTCCAGAAAACAACAGGGGCTCCTGGCAAACCCGCCAGCTGCCTTCGCTCCCTTTCGCTCCCTCGGCCGCGGATGCCAGACGAGAAATAAAACCTTCATTGCTGCTTTTCTGCCCACAGCCCCCCGCTAAAACAGCCCGTCTGCAGGGAAGGGGGGTGCCCCGCAAGCCCCCCCGCCTTTGCATCCCTCTATTTCCCCATTCACCCTTCTGCTCCCTCCTGCCTCTTCCCAGGGCTCCGCTCACTCCTCTAGCCGGCTCCCACATCGGAAACGGCAGCCTGCCACCCCAGCACACACCGCTCCCTAACCCCAGAGCAGGCAGGGGGGCGAGACATCTGACCACCTACCTGAGCGCGGCTCCCCTTCCCCGTCACACCCCTACACACCAAGCAGCTGACTCGCAATTTGTGAACGGCAGCGGCCCCCCTGCGCCGGGGACTGTATTTCAGCCGCTCGGCCTGCGGCCCCTGGAGGCTGGGCAGCGAAGGGATTCCAGCCCCAGCGACATGCACCACGAGCCTGCGCTCCCCAAACAGAAATCGCCAGCACAATCCCCTGCCGGCCCCCCGAGCTGGGCTGCCTGAGATGCCTGCACGCTATTCGAGCAGGGGCGGGGGCCAAGGGGGGAAGAGAGCGGGAGGCAAATAAATAACCCCCCCCCCCGAATCCGATGTGCAGAAAGCACCTGCTGGCTCCTTCCAGCCGCGCAGCTTTGGCAGGGTCTGTTGTGGCGGCGGCGGCAGCTTCAGCTCCTGGCAGGCTCTGAATGAATCTGTCCCTTTCCCGCGGGCTCCCAGGGAGCAACGGCCCCCACCCCTCGCGCCCATTCACGCTGACCCAGCGCCAGGGCAAGCTCGGGATCCAGCCCCTTCCCAGGCTGGCAGCTGGGGGGTCTGCTCGCCCCTCGCACCCGCCAAAACCCAGCCCACCTCTGCGTGCAGGGCGCAGGGATTGTTTTCCCCGCCGTTCGCTGGCTGAGAGACAGTGAGACACACACACACACACACACACACAGTGTCAGCTCTCTCTCACACACACACACACACACACACACACAGAGTGTCAGCTCTCACACACACACACACACCCCGTCTGTCCGTCCCTCTCGCCGCGGCCAGACGGCGCCCTTGGGGACGGGAACGCCCGGGCTCGGGGAGAGCAGCTTCCAGGGGCGCCAGAGGAGCAGCGCGCCAGACACGCCGCCCGGGCTGGGCAGGCGGGCAGCAGGCAGACTTGGGAGAATGACGCCGACTGTTACCTGGCGCGGAAGAAAAGCTCCTCCGCTGAGCTCTGGAAAGGGCAAGGGGGAGGGGAAGCGTTTCAAGCCGGCGCATTCCCAGGCAGAGAAAGGAGAGGGAATATCAAGGTGAGGTTCGTTTGAGGCCCCTTCTCCTCCTCCTCCCCGCCCAGCTGATGGGAGAGCCCCGAGCACCACAGGCCTCTCGGGGAGCCTTCCTCCACGGCCCGCTCCATCAGCACGGCTGCAGGAAGCAATGCGCCCCGGGGCCCTGGGCCCCTCAGACTACCCTGCCGGGGCTCAGTCGCCAGGGGATCTTTCCTTTCAAGTCACAGCAGGGAAAGCGCCTGCACCAAGCCACAGGCTGTGCGATCCACTACGCCCCGGGGGTTTCAACCTCACCACCCCCTCCCCAGACCCGCCTGGGTTGGGGCATGGCCCTGGGAGGCCAAGTGCACAAAGGAGGGGATGGGGAGAGGACGGCCTGCAAACCCACAGGCAGGCGGACGCGTGCCTGCTGACTCCCTTGGCAGCGCCTGGCCCTGCCCGCTGTGGGAAGGCAGCACGCTGGGAGAGGTGGGGGCCACTCACTGCCACGCATGGGGGAGAAAAAACCCAGACAGGCCAAAAGCAAGCTCCTGTGATGTTGTGGGTCTGGCTCCTTTGCAAGCTCTTGGGGAGGTCACACTGCACCAGGTACACTCGGCGCTGCCAGCCCCCCAGGGTTATCGTGCCCCACACCCGCCGGCGAGCTTTTCCTTAAAGCCCCAGCTCCGGGAATCCAGAACCTCAGCTTTCACTCACACAGTGGTTGCGCCCCTAGCCTAGGGATGGAGGCAGCCGGTCGACCACCCGAGACACCTGGGCTCATGGGGCAGTCGAGTCAGTATGTGCAGAGTCCGCTTCCACTCCCATACTGCCTCTGCATCGGGGGGGGGCAGGAGCCGGTGCTTAAAAGCTTGTGTGTCCCCCCAGCACTGTCCCCGTGGGGGGGCAGGGAAGGCAGAGGTGCAGCGGGGGGGGAACAGCGTGAGCGGGGACGAAGCAGTCCCTGCTCGGGTGGGGTCCCAGCTGCTGCGCCTCTCCCTTTGAAATGTGCGAGTCACCCCCTTATCGACTACTCGATCAGCGGATGAAACGAAGTGGAACAGCCCTATCCTAGCCCTCGCGGCTGAGAACAGCACTTGAAAAGGGGAATCGCAAAGGCTCCAGCACCAGAGAGCAAATGAAAGGAAACCAACATTTCTTACTTTCAAAGCTCGCGATTATCTGGGGCCGGACGCCCGAATGCGGAACGTGTTTAGGGTCTGCAGTGCTCTCACACCCCTTGGGTCCCAGATCACAAGCCTTACTCCTCTCTAGCATTTCAATGGGCGACTCCCGGGGGGTTCTACAACCTGCTCCTTTTCTCTGTCCCGCCAGAGGGCGAAAGGGATGACCAGTCCAAGTCTCACACCCAGCTCATGGCCAGAAGGGACCTCGTCTCTCACAGCTCACCGCCCACAGCCCCCCAAAGGAGAGCAGAACAGCCCCACCCAGGGCACTCGGGGGCAAGCAGAAAGTAGGCGAGGCAGGAGAGCCAGGGCC
Organism: Rafetus swinhoei; assembly: GCA_019425775.1. Lineage (NCBI taxonomy): Eukaryota > Metazoa > Chordata > Testudines > Trionychidae > Rafetus > Rafetus swinhoei. The sequence continues at coordinate 40,083,518 of CM033443.1, read as the reverse complement.
CGATGCCCCACAGCGGCAAGCCAGGCCGGAGACCTGCCACAGAACAAGTGGACACAAATCCGACATCCAGAATGGCAACACCCAAAAGCCAGCGGGTGAGCAACGTGACAAGGCAAAAACCTTCAAAACCAGCTGCGGAGGGAAACCGCCGCGCCGGGATTCACTGCAGACCGGACACCCTGACCGGAGGGAGGGCGAACCAAACCGCCGCGCCGGGATTCACTGCAGGTCCGACGCCCTGGCCGGAGGGAGGGCGAACCAAACCGCCGCGCCGGGATTCACTGCAGACCGGACACCCTGGCCGGAGGGAGGGCGAACCAAACCGCCGCGCCGGGATTCACTGCAGACCGGACACCCTGGCCGGAGGGAGGGCGAACCAAACCGCCGCGCCGGGATTCACTGCAGACCGGACACCCTGGCCGGAGGGAGGGCGAACCAAACCGCCGCGCTGGGATTCACTGCAGACCGGACACCCTGGCCGGAGGGAGGGCGAACCAAACCGCCGTGCTGGGATTCACTGCAGACCGGACACCCTGACCAGAGGGAGGGCGAACCAAACCGCCGCACCGGGATTCACTGCAGGTCCGACGCCCTGGCCGGAGGGAGGGCGAACCAAACCGCTGCACTGGGATTCACTGCAGACCGGACACCCTGACCAGAGGGAGGGCGAACCAAACCGCCGTGCTGGGATTCACTGCAGACCGGACGCCCTGGCCGGAGGGAGGGCGAACCAAACCGCTGCACTGGGATTCACTGCAGACCGGACACCCTGGCCGGAGGGAGGGCGAACCAAACCGCCGCGCTGGGATTCACTGCAGACCGGACGCCCTGGCCGGAGGGAGGGCGAACCAAACCGCTGCTCTGGGATTCACTACAGACCGGACACCCTGGCCGGAGGAGAGGGCGAACCAAACGCGCGCTGGGATTCACTGCAGACCGGACGCCCTGGCCGGAGGGAGGGCGAACCAAACCGCCGTGCTGGGATTCACTGCAGACCGGACACCCTGGCCGGAGGGAGGGCGAACCAAACCGCTGCACTGGGATTCACTGCAGACCGGACACCCTGACCAGAGGGAGGGCGAACCAAACCGCCGCACGGGATTCACTGCAGGTCCGGACACCCTGGCCGGAGGGAGGCGAACCAAACCGCTGCACTGGGATTCACTGCAGACTGGACACCCTGGCCGGAGGGAGGGCGAACCAAACCGCCGCGCTGGGATTCACTGCAGACCGGACGCCCTGGCCGGAGGGAGGGCGAACCAAACCGCTGCTCTGGGATTCACTACAGACCGGACACCCTGGCCGGAGGGAGGGCGAACCAAACCGCCGCACTGGGATTCACTGCAGGCCTCACGCCTGACCCAGGGTCTAACCGAACCTCTAGAGTGATTCTCGCAGTGCAAGAGGGAACCTCCCATTCAGGTGCTCTCCCCTTCTACCACTGTGGGAGATGGGCCGCATCCAGTCTGATTTCATTAGGGCTGAGGTCACACTCCCCGCTCTGTCTCCCTTCGCTCCGTCTCTCTCTCTCTGGCACCCGAGGAGGTGAGCTGGAGCTCCCGGAAGCTCACGCTCCAACTCCCTAACAAAAGACTCACACAGCCGCCCTGAAACCAGGATGTAATCAAACTCCTCCACGTTCCAAACCTGTTAACAGTCCTTGGGGGCACGGCTGTGTGTGCACTCACCTCGCACAACAGGGCCCTGGACCACGACCAGGGCTCCTAGTAACACACTAATACGACATCTCTTCCAGCTGCAGCCTGCTCCCCTCCTCTCCTGCTTCGTTTTGTCTAGCAGCCAGCCAGGGCTGCCACGGATTCGCACAGAACGGCCTCCACTTTACAGATCTCGTGCACATGAAGCTCCATGAGGGGGCAGGTCCAACAGGGAAGCAAACAAGCAAACCCGAAGCCCGTGGACCGCAGAGCGCACAAGCCAGCCCACAGGCTCGGATACAGCCGGGGCCGGAGCGTTGGCAGCACGGAGAAGAGTGGAAGGAAACTGAATGATTTCAGATGCAATGATTTCAGATGCAAGAACAATTGTCCTGCTGCACTGGGAGGTACAGCCAACAGGATTATTCATTGCACCCTAGACGGCCTTTCATGAGCCTTAAAATGCAAGGCAGTCCTCACTGTGCTCACCTGTCCATGCTAATACCCCCGGGCCGAATCCAAAGGGTTGACTGGCTCTCGGAAGAGTCTGCATTTTGGGGTGTGAAAGAGCCCCTCTGTTCTCGTCCTCTGGAAAAGCGACACCTGTTGCCTGGCGTGAAACGAACCAAGTGGTGACTTCCGCCTACCCCCGGCCCTGGAGCGGCAGCATAGGAAAGCACACGCATATTTAGCACAAACACGCTGGCTGTTGTGTCGGTGTGAAATCGCACCCCTGCAGACAGCAGAAGCAGCACGCTGAACCCCGTGGAGACACTCGGAATTTACACACCAGCGTAACATCAAAGTGCAGCCCGTGCACCGTACAACGCCACTTCAGGCAACTCCGCTCAGCTGACAATCACCCAGAGACAGGTCACACACAAACCACTGCCGCATCGGCACCATATAGCGCGCCGGGGGAACAGGCTCCTGCTGGCCCCCAGTGCTAAGATGCCTTCTGTGTCTCCGCGGCGCAGAGGGCCCTGAAACAGCCAGGCCACGTGTGTTGGCAGAGCTCGGATGACAGCCTGCCAAAAGCCTGCCTGCGCTTTGCACTCCCACAACCAGCGGTGGCCAAACCCTCACCCGCTGGCCACCGAGAGTCACTCGGAAGGAAGAGAGTGCAAGCAGAAGTTAAAAAGCGGGAGGGAAGGGGGAGGGCTGGGACACCCTGCAATGCTAAATATGAAGCGTTGTAATGCAAAGTGTAGATTGTTGCTTGCTCTCTAGTGTCAGTACCACCGTTCGTTCTCAGGTATGCTGTGCTACATATGAATTTCCGAGCTGTTTCATGGCATTACAACAGTCACAATCATTTACTAATTGCTGCAGAGCCGCACAGTTACCTAGTAATCGGAGCCACTTCCCGGCCGGGAAACACATGCCTGACCCCTGCAGGCGGGCAAGACGCCCATCACCGCCCCACCTTTAAGCACCGTGACAACTCTCCCCCAAATGCTCTTCGTGTGCTCTGGCACCACCAACCGCCCCCCCACTCCTGAGCCCTGGCCGCCCGGAACAAAGAGGCCTGGACGGCCTCGCATGCCCCGGGTGCACATGGGCATTTCTGGCCATGTCCCACTCCAGATCCGTGGCTGTGGCGGAGCATTCGGCGAGGTGCGAAGGAACCGGGGACATAAAACAGAGACGGGGAGAAGGAGAGGGCGTCAGCATCCTGTGTGCTCAACAGCACCTCCGAGTGCGTGGCTCCACTCTGCGTGGGTGCCCACAGCAATCCCCCCGCATGGGTGGCCAAGGGGACTTTCCTTTCCTTCTTCGCCCCAGAGACCCGTGGGAACGAGCTGCCGCTCTCCCTGGCCCGAAAGCTCTCACCAGAAAGTTATTTCCTCCCCACACGATAGGGCTCTTCTGGCCTGCAGCGCTGCACAGCTGTGACCACGTCAGGCTGCGATAGTCAGTCCAAAGCAGGTGGGTCCTTCCCTCCTTCCTTCCCCTCCAACGCCGCACAGCTAGCTCAGCCTTCAAAGGAGGGGGAAGGTCAGCACAGAAGCAGCAGCCCCAGCGGTTACATGGGGGGCAGGGCCGGAGAAAGAAGAAAGGCTTTGGTGACTAGCGCAGGAGAAAGGAAGGAGACGGAAATGTCGGTCCCTTTAAAACCAGAGGGGAAGATGAAATTAACCGCCCCGTCCCAGCGCTGCAACGGGTCCATCCGCCCCCCGCCGACTCCAGGCGCGCCTGCGCAGGGAGCAAAACGCCCACCCCCGGGAGCCTGCCGTGGTCACGCCCGGCTTACGGCCCCCGCTAGCCCCGATGGCCCATGGCTGGTGTAAGAAGATTTCTAACCCAGCAATCTCTCTGAGTCAAATGTATTCTAATAGAAGCCAATGGCTCCTCTTCCCCATGGGCTGGACACCCGCAGGGCCCCATCTCTGCTAGCTGGGGAGGGGAGAATCCAGCGAGTGCGGCCGGAGACCAGGCACGCCCTTGGGGCGGTAGCTGGGCTGCCAGTGAGGGAGCCAGATGTGCCCTCCAGGGCAGAACGTGGCCTAAAGGCGGCTTGTGCAGGATGCCGTTTGTATGGGGCTTAAGCCGTGGCTGTGCAGGCTCTCCGCACGACCCTCCACCGTCCAGCCCAGCAGCCTGGGCCAGCCCTGCCTACGAGCTGCCCCACATGAACACGCCGCAGGGCCCAACGCTTTCCGCTGCGTGTCCAGAGCCCCTTTCCCTTCGCCCACCGAGGCTGATCTAACCCCGGCCATCGCAAAACACGTAACCGGCGGGCAACGAGCACATCAGCCTGGAGGGCTGACTAGTCCCCCTCCGCTGGCCTTGCAGCCCTCTCAGCGTTAGGGAGTCGGGGATCGGAAGGGGAAGCAGGCGGCACGCAGCAGCGCGGCAGGGAGGGTGGGCGGGCCAGGCTGGTGGCGACAGCCAAGAGCGCTGGCAGAGCGAAGGCGTGGGCAGTGGCACGAGCACACGGAGCAGCAGAGCAGGATGACGACAGCTGAAGGGCCTTCCAGGTGAGGACAAGACACGGGGCGTCTCCCTCTTCCGCACGCAGCAAATCCTGGGGCCTCTTCCCCACTCCACAGCAAAGCCAAGCCCCCACCAGCAGGACGCAGGGGACGCAATTCCAGAGCATCCCCCTCGTTTCAAGTACGGAGCCGAAAGCAGGCGGCGGCGCACGGCGCGCTAGGGACTCGCCGTGGCCAACATGTCTCGGCGCCACGCGGCACGGCACGCCGACAGGCTCGGAGGCATCCGCGCCACGTCAGCGTGTCGGCCAGCCCTGCGGAGAAGCCCTTGGCCTAGCCTAGACAGGGTCCGGCTCGCAGTCCTGCAAGGGGACGTGCCGGCCATGGCAGCAGGCTGGGCACTGGGCGGGGGGGGAAGACGGAGCCTGGGCACGGAGCACCGAGGGGTACGCAGGAAACGGGGAATCACAGCACGAGGCTCCCGGCTACAGCACCGTGGTAATATACTGGGCTGAGAGAACCAGCCCAGCCCGACGGCCTCCTGCAAGGGCAGCTCAGTTGCGGGGCCACAGCCCGTGGTGCATGGGCCACACTACAGCCTTCCAGCTTTGCAAGCCACAAAAGTGACAGGTTGCCCAGCCAAGCAAAGGGCCGAGGCAAAAGCCTGCTGGTGAAATGCCTGTGGGGGGACCAAGAGCACGTGCGAGCAGACCCTGGCAGGCTTCCATGCCACACCGGGCTGCACGTTCCTGATTCACCTCTGTGATGTAGTGGGGGGCTGTCTGCTCTGTAACCCGGGGTTCCCCTGCACTGTGCGGTGTGATTCCCACTGACTCACCCACATGTGGATTACCCAGACACCCAGTCCCAGCCTGAGCAGATAACAAGGCTCCTTCCCCAGGGGAGAGACAAAGGAAGGGAGGTGGAGACCAACACCTGGCTGGGGGCAGGGTCCGGGAGCTGGGCAGTCTGGTCTGGAACCATGAAGGAAAGAGACTAAGGAGGGGCTGGAATCTAGGGGCCCAGGTTAGGGTTAGATCCCGTCTGTGCTGGGCTGTATCCTGGAGAAGCAATAACCCCTCTGTTCTACTGGCTGGCGGAGTCTGTTCTTGCTGCTACGGGGCTGCAGGATCGGAGGGATCCCAACGCGCCGTCACAACCTCTTCATGGGCACGGTCCCTGCACGCTTCCACCAAAGGCCGTGGCCAGCAGTCCACAGCTGCACTGCTGGCGGAGGATGAAAAATGGCTGAGGCTTTCGTGCCAGTTCACTGATCCTCTGGCAGAGAGGGCCCAGAGGGCAGGAACGGAGGAGAGAAGACACAAAGTGTAATTCTACGGGTAGGTCCATCCCCACACAGCCTCCAGGGCCGGGGACACAACCTAGATGGAAAGAAAATTGACTGACCCCTTAGGGACAGACACAGCGGGCTCCATCCACATCTGTCCCCTGCCTCCCACAACACCTGCTCTGCCAATGCCTCCAAACCCTGCTCTACAGCACCCCGGGGGCCCTAAACCACTTCACCCCTGGGCTACAAACCCTTCTTCCACCATCCAATAATCGGGTCCTGCCTCCCCAGGCCTCATCTGCATCCTTCGACTGGGGCCTGCCTCACCCCAGCTGTCCTGGTCCCAGGCCTTCAGGAGCAACAGCGCCGGTCACACCGAACAGCAATGAGGGTTTCGTGATATGGACAAAATCCACCCAGGAGCTGGCCAGGAAACCAGCCAGCGCTGGACTCCGGGGGCAGGGGGCATCTGACTTGGCAGGTAGCTGTCCCAAGCAGAGCGCGCTCTGCCTCCGAGTCCGTGGGACCCCAGGGAGAGCCGCAGCCCTGAAGGGAGCAGGCGGTTTGGAGAGCGTCGCGGCAGCGGCAGGTGTGACCCAGACAGAATTAGAACAGTCACAGAGGGAGCATCACGTTCTCCTTTCCTACAGTTGATTTCACGCCACAGCGCTCGCGGCTAATGAACCCCGAGTACCGTTGTTCTAAAAGGCACAACGCGGACAACTTCTCCCCTCCCCTGCCCCGCCCAGAGGGCTGGGTGTGATCGTGCAGAAGCAGCAGGAAGCAGCCCCCGGCCGCCAAAGCCGGCCTGCTACGGATTCCTTCTTGAATGGCTCCAGCTACGTGGAAAGGGAAATTCTCCAGGGGACCATTCGTGCCATCCAGAAACCCAACACAAGCACGTGGAAACGGGAGCGTGCTCCCTCCACAGCTGGCTGGATTAGAGATGTAATGCAACGAGTCCCTCTGGAAGAGATTACCAAGGCTATTAGGGAAGATGCGCCCCTCGCCTGATGAAATTGCGCACTCTTTCCAGCAAGAGATGCACACCAACGAGGCTCTGCGGAGGACAGGAAAGCTGCCGCCGCTGCATGGCAACAGGGACCAACGGGTAAAGCTGGCAGGGGCCCAGCCCCGGCTGGAGAGCAGCTGAAACGCCACCCTGAATGCTCTTGGGGTGGGTGCTGTGGTTCTGGCAGCCAGAGACTCACCTGAGGACGATGCTGGGGCGTCAGGAGGCACAGACACCCCTGCTGTGAGCTACGCTGCAGAACTGGACGTCCTTTTCAATGGACGGTTATGGGGGGGGGTACAGAGAGAGCCCAGGTGCCTTCCTCTGTGGACATCACCGGAAGCAATCAGCGCTCCCAAGGAAATCCCCCTGCCCCTTTACACTTGCGCAATCCCGGTGCGTCCAAGCCTGCACTGCTCAGACTGACCAGGACCTGGGGGAAGGGGACAGTTCTAGACGCCTTTCCATTTGCAGAAAGCCTTGAGATCAGGAGGATCAGGCCCTGCAGAGAGTCTCACACGGGGCACCCGGGATTACGAGCCACAGCTGAGGCTGCATGCGAAGCAATGAACCCGGAGCTGGGCTCACGGCAGGGCGGATGCAGCTGGAACCAACGCTCGACCACCACAGCGAACGGACCTGCTGACTCCACACAGGAGGGAGACAGGAGAAGCCAAGCGCAGCCCTGCTTTCAGCCCGGACTGTCAGCAAAGCAAGCGTGCACCTCCGGGGAGACTCCGGGGCCAAGACGGGAAACCAGCAGCATTTCTCCACTAGATGCGGCCCTGAGACTCAAGATGAATATGGAGGAGGATCCAATGTGGGGAGAGAGGCGCCTACCGCTGGCAGTCATGGTCACAAGGCCACGCCTCACATACGCAGCTGAGGAAGAGTCTCCCTGCCTCCAGCTAACAGAGGACTTGCATCCGACTGCCAGCTCGGCCCGATGCCCCACGTGACCCTGGCCACGTCCCCCCGGGAGTAGCGCAAAGCTGCCAGGACTCGCTACAGGCCCAGCGCCGCGAGCCTGGTGATGAGAAGGCCCCGTCAACCCAGAAAACTTCCTGGGACTGGCTGTTGTGGCAGCTCTGTTATATCCAGCCCTTCGGGGACCACCACACAGACAGCATCTGGACCAGAATGACGCCTGCCGCGGACGCTAATGGGTACGAGCGGAAATCAGCCCCCAACCCATCTCTCGGGATGGCAAACAAGGACGGGTTTTGCTGGGCCAGGTGGGAAACAACCCACCCAGGGCTCCTACACTCGGACGCGGGGCCAGGCAAGAGCTCAGGTGAACGTGCAATTCCTCGTTGGCCATGAGTGTGATTCACCGCCGTGCGCTTTCCATGGAGTGGCGCTGCCTCCTGCGGAGGAGACTGAGGCTGCGTGGTAGGCACCAGGAGGCAATTCACTCCCACTGACTCACTGCGGAGCACAGCTTCCGAGAGCCTTCACCTCACTGCGCCACAGGAAAACGAGACACGGGGGGAAGGAACCCGGCCTGCTGGAAGAACGCCCTGGGCAAGGCTTCGTTTAGTTGCAGACTGGGCCTTTGTGTCCCAGAGCTCCCTATCCCTGGCAGTGTTGGCACATGGACAGCAACCCCCCGAGCCAGGACTTCGTGCCTCTCAGAGCAGAGGTGCTTGCGAGATGGACTCTGGGCTCGTGCAGCTTTCGCCGGAACGACAGGCCAGTGGCAACGCCAGAGACAGATTCTGCTCTTGGGGCTGCCTGTGCAAGCGATTCCTATTCGTTCGCGGAGGGGTTTCCCACCCAACCAAGCATTTAAAAACAGGCACACAAATAAGGACGCCAGCGAGTTGCCAAAGCCGCCTTCTGGGTCAGTCAGGGCGCCTCGAGCCAGCGTCTGAAGCGACGTGAGGGTGGAAGAGCGACATTCCCTATGGAGGGTGATCCGAGCCACGTACTTTCCCCCCACCCCCAATGTCTGGGCTGCCTCGCTCTCGCCTTTGATTTGTTACCTTTGCCACTCTGGCAGGCTGCGATGTGTCTGTACCATGTGACTGGGCACAGCTAAAGGTGGACTGAGCCGGGGAAGGAGATTAAAGCTGAAACTCTGCCGCTTCGATCAAGGACCAGGAGTGCGGAGAGCTCAGATGGGGAGGGGGTGGGGAAAGGCGCTGGAGCAGCACGCACCCCGGCGAGCCGGGCAGCCTTGGCTTGCGGGAGTCCGGGAGGAACTGTGCGCTGGCTGGAGGGTCTGCACCCCCCTTCTCCAGCACAGCCCCTCCACAAGCCTCAGCCTCGCCCTGGGGCTGAGCCCAGCCTCGGCCGGCGGGAGCAGGCAGTGAAGAACTGTGAGGGAGCCCTGCGAACGACACCCAGGGAAAGGAAGCGGCTGGGGAACTGGCAGGAGCTGTCGGCTGCAGGCCGCCAGGACAGGAGCGGGGCAAGTGAGGATGAAAAATTACACCAGACTGGGTCAGACAAAGGCCCGTCTAGCCCAGCGTCCGCCGGCAGCGCCCAGAGCCAGGTGCCCGCGAGGCAATGGACGGGACAGGGCGACGTGCCCTCCGAAACCCCACGGCCCCCGCCGGCGACTGGCAAGGAGAGCCCCTCCCCTCACTACCGTTATCTGAACAAGCATTGCCTGGCCCGGCGGGCTGTTGTCCACAGCCGAGAGGAGAGCGGCTGGCAGCATTTACATGCACCACCCGCCTGCCAGCTTGCTCCTGCGGCTTCTTAGCTGCAGCCTTTTGCTTTGCTTCTCCAGGCAGGTCTGTAATCCCGGGCCGGGGTACAAACACCCCGATAGCTCGCAGCCCTGCTGAGCCAGCGGAGCCTGCCAGGTGGCAGCAGCCTCCTTCCTCACAGAGCGCCCTGGCCCGAGGGGCGGCTGGGGTCTCCCAAAGGAGCACGCACTCCAGTAAGGGAGACCCGGTCTCAGGGGCAGTGGTCACCCCCAGAAGCCCCACAGCAGATGCCCTCTGGGCTCTAGCTGTCTCACTTAGGGCTTTATACCCACAGAAATCCTCTCCCTATGGGATGCTCCGTTCTAAAAGCAAAGCCGCGCCAACAGTTCTCAGGCTCACAAAGAGGCCAGATGAGCCGCAGGGGGGAGCTGGCAAGAGCAGGGTGGTGGGGCCTGGAGGGGAAGATGATGCTGAAGCATAAAGACCTCCCGGAGGAGAGGATCCCGAGGAAGGAGGTGGAGAAGTGCCCCGCCAGCTCCCTGGAGCCTCATGCTACCTATGGGTCTGCAAGCAGGGCCCATGCTCCATGGCAAAACCACCCAGAAGCAGAATTGTCTCTGGCAGTGGGGAGCCCCAGAGCCAAGGCCTGCGGAGCTGCTGCCCTGGCAGCGAGTTCTCGGGCCACAAAAGCCCTCGGGCAGCCAGCGTGTGCAGCGGCCCAGCCAGCTGTCAGAGTCTCCAGCGTGCGGCGGCCACGCTCTCAGCCAAGAGACTGGGGGGTTAGCCAAGTGGGCCTCTGCGCGCAGCCGGCAAAGCGCGGGCCAGAGAGCGGGGGGCCACCCCCTTGCTCTGAACTCCCGCCCCACGGCTCACGAGACAGGAAGGACCAAGCTACCACGGGACAGGGCCACGGCGGAGCCAGACCCGGGGTGGGCACCGTCCCCTGGGCTGAGGGAGAAGGAAGAGGGTCCGTGCCGGGGGAGCGAGGCTTGGCGCCGAGACGTGTGGGCATCCCAGCTGGAGCGGGGCTGGCTCTCATCACTGCCCGGGCCGGGCCGGGCCGGGCCAAGAACAGAAACCGGGCCGCAAAGCGGAGAGCTGGTCCCTCACCCTCGCGTCACAGGAACGCCTCCCCGCCTGTGCTTTCCGCTCCTGGCTGCGGAGACTCCCTCTTGTGTTCGCAGCTGTGTCCTCCTACCAGCACGGGCCAGGGCCAGGGCAACCGCATGCTTCCCCCCCTCCTTTCTCCTCCCCCCCAATTCAGCACCCCTCTGCCCATCTCCCTGCTACAGCCCACTCGCATCCGCAGGCTGCACAGCTCTGTCCACCGACCCCCACCGCCAGCAAGAGGAAGATGATTGGGGTGGGGTGGAGGATGTCGCACCCCATCCTCACTGTCAGAGCTAAGCCAGCTGAGGGCGCACCTCACACGGTCACCTCTGGGTGCCGGCGTTGAGCTGGGAAAGCCACGTGGCCAGGCCCAGAAGGGATACGGCACTTCGGGGCCTCTCCACAGGATGGCCACAGACTGCCTCAGGCACTCGGGCGTGGTGGGGGCCCGGTGTGAGCACCTGGATGGACGAGACGCCTCTGCTAAGAGCCCCTGTGCACTCCAGGCCCAGGCCCCGCACGGGTCACGTCGGCCTCCCGGCCCGCATGCTGCGTGGAGGGGAAGAGCCCTCACCGAGGAGGTCCATTGCCATCCACACAGCGCAGCGGGGGGTAGCCAGGCGCGGCGACTGCGCTTTCACGCTTGTCCTCTCAACTCCTGCCCTTTGGGAAGAGCCTCGGCATCTCGTTCCGTCCTCCCTCGGGGCGGCTCCCTGGAGCCCTCCTTCCCTGCTCGGGCAGCCCGGAAACCGACCCTCCAGGCAGTGCCTCTGGGGAGACGCTGAGGTTCGAGGGCGACGGGTGCCTGGCCTGGGCCTCGGGAGCTAGTCCTCCCAGAGCAGCACAGGGCTCCCCGTACAAGGGGGTGAGGAAGGGCAGAGGGCGATGGAGTCCCTGTGAGAAGCTTCTGTTCACCTTTTAAAATCAACCGCTCTGACACCTAAGCGTGGCCCCAGCCGGAAAGGGAGCCAGACGATAAGCCCCTGGGGGGTAACTCTCCCGCTGCGCTTTGCTGGATAAAACCTGGCTGTGATGTAGTGTCAGTGCCTTGCTGGTTGCTGTGCTTGGGCTGTGGGCTGCGGCGACCCCTACTGGCCTCTGTCTGTGAGCACTGCCCAGCGGGGGGCAGCTTGAGGGCCCCCATGACAGTGACCGAACCGGCCCTACCGGTTAAGGGAAGGGAGGGAACAAAGGGAGTGAGTGTTGGGGGAAGGGTCAGTCCTAGGCTGGAATCATGAAGGAGACAGACTAAGGAGGGGGCTGGGAGTCTAAGGGCCCAGGCACCCCATCTCAAGGGGGCTGAGGCATCCTGGCCCAGACTCCAGTAGCCACGTCACATCTAGGCTGCGCTGTATCCTGGAGAAGCAATAAACCCCCCTGTTCTACTGGCTGGCGGAGTCTGTTCTTGCTGCTATGGGGCTGCATGATCGGGGAGACCCCGACTCGCCGTCACACTGGCCGACCTGCTCGGCCAGCCGTATCAGTTATTCTCCATCGTCTTGACGCCCCTTTGTTTGCTGGGCAGAGGCCTGTCTTTCTGGGGCAGACTGGCTTCCGACAGTCCAGGCTGCCTGCAAGTCCACAGCCATGTCCAATCGAAGGCCACGATGCTGGCCTGTGGTACCGCCTGGCGGGGCCGACCACGCCTATTCTCCTGGATGGATACGTAAAGACGCACGTCCACCAAGACACACTAGCGTGAGACTGGCCACAGCGGCGTTTGGCGTGGGGCTATCGCAGGCCCCCACTAGGGCAGCTCCAAGCGGCTCAAAGAGCAGAGTGTGAAATGTGCGCAAGCCGGGAGCAGCTTGCGACTGCCCGTCCAGAGAGGTCCCAGAACCACTTCTCTGGTGGCTGGGCAGCAATCACGCTGCAGCCGCGTGCACCAGGCAGGAACTGAAGCCCAACAATCGTCTATTGAAAGGCTCCCCGCCTAGCCCATCTGCAGCGCTCCTGGCGCTCCGGGGTAAGACAGAGGCAGCATTCGCACAGCCCGGCTTTGCCCACACAGACAGCCCCGTTTCCTATCGGCCAAGGAAAAACGAGAAACCAAGGGGCTGACGCTGGTCCTCTGGCGCTCACCTGCACGGTGAGGTCACCTGGCCAGAACAACAGGGAGCAACACGCCGGCTGGGATTGTTTGTACAGCACCAATCAGAACAGAGCCCTATTGCCCGCTGGGGCGCCTCGGCTTGGGTAACATCTCCAACCCGCGGGGGCTAGCGCACTCCCGGGGGGTGAACTCGGCTAGGGTAACATCTCCAACCCGCGGGGGCTAGCGCACTCCCAGGGGGTGAACTCGGCTAGGGTAACATCTCCAACCCGCGGGGGCTAGCGCACTCCTGGGGGGGTGAACTCGGCTAGGGTAACATCTCCAACCCGCGGGGGCTAGCGCACTCCCGGGGGGTGAACTCGGCTTGGGTAACATCTCCAACCCGCGGGGGCTAGCGCACTCCCGGGGGGTGAACTCGGCTTGGGTAACATCTCCAACCCGCGGGGGCTAGCGCACTCCCAGGGGGTGAACTCGGCTAGGGTAACATCTCCAACCCGCGGGGGCTAGCGCACTCCTGGGGGGGTGAACTCGGCTAGGGTAACATCTCCAACCTGCGGGAGCTAGCGCACTCCTGGGGGGTGAACTCGGCGTCCCAGGACAGCCCCCAACGCCACACATGCATCAGCAGCAGAAGCTGAAGCTGGGCCCTTCAGCTCCCTAGCACAGACCCCCACCGCGTGAGCTAGAAGACCAACTCCTCTGGCTGGACCAATACACCTGGGAATTATTGGGGGCACTCTATGGCCTCCGTCCCGTAGGAGTCAAACTAGAAGTCAGCCGACCCTGCCGTCTGGGAATGGACGGACAGTAGGACCCGTCACTAGAAAGGAGCATGACAACACGCTTGGTCTTTGCATTGCATGGCCACATCCCAGCCGACGCCCCGTCCCCGGCACCCCTTTTGTCCTCGCTTGCAGCAGGCAGCGTAGGGCCTGAGCAGGCACGGAAACAGAGCTACCCTGGGGGAAAGGCACTCTGGGAAGCTTGGCCTTCCACTCGCCGGGCGGGTCTGGGTCTGGTCCCTTGACAAGGCTTTTCATCTGGGGCTTGCTCCCCAAGCAAACACAAAAAGGAAAAAACGGGATAACACTGCCTGTTTAAGGCCGCCTCTTTCCCTGCTATTGCTTACTGCTGAAACACTTAGAGTCTGGGCAAAATACATTGATTGCTTCCTCTGTCAGCCACTGCTGAGCACTTTCTCTCCTAGTAGAGAAGCCGTTTGCAAGGCGCTCTGCTTGCATCCCTGCCCGTGCAGCAGCATCTCCAGGGATCTCAGCGTTCTCCGACGTGGGGCTGGAATGCCAACCCGATCTGGTAGCTGCTCCTGCAGCACGCACTTTCCAGGGGGGCTACAGAAAAGGCAGCCTCCTCTCTTGGGGCTTGCTAATCTTACGCCTGATCAGATGTAGTCACTAACCATCAAGAGCATGTGACATGCTTACAAAAGCCACTAAGCTTTTAAAAGGCAGGTTGTTTTTAATATATACACATGCTTTATGGTGTACGGAGGCAAACGTGTGTTACACACACCAAGCCAGATACAGGGGGTGACACTGTATGATACGTGAACGGAGCACATGCCTATGATGCCCTGAGGGGTTTCCACACCAGTCCATTGCTCCAGGGACACATTCCAGCACTCCAGGGTGGGAAAGGTTCAGTCACAGGCTACTGACACCTTTTGCTGACAGGAGAGGCCACGTTTGCAAAGTCAACATTTCATGCTTCTACAGAGCGAGCAAAAGGAGCTTCGTAAGATCAAAGAGAGGAGTCTGCCAGGATCCCCCTGTGACGGGCTAGTCCCGTCCCCCTCACCGAACCCGGGCATGCCTGCAGCGCGCGCCGGGAACAGCGAGCGGAGTAGCTCCCTCCGGCGCTGCTGCACATGCGCGGCAAGCCGGTGGCTGCGTTTAAATGCGGCACCGGCTCAGCTGGGAGAGGGAACGCCGAGACGGCGGGAGGAGTGACGGGAGACGCCGAGGTCCCGGAGGAGGTGGCTGAAGCCAGTGGCCACAGGGCAGAAGCGGCTGGGGACGTCGGGATCCGGGCCGGACCGGCCGGGGCCAGAGGCGTCTGTGCGGAGGCGGCCGGGAACGCCGGGGGCTCGCCAGAAGCAGCAGACAACCCCGGGCCCGAGCCAGGGGGAGTCGTAGACGCCCAGGGCCTGGACGAGGGAGGTCGAGGCACGGGGGCTGCCCCTGACGGGACCCAGGAGCCCCGAACCAACGGGGGAGCGCGCGGCGAGCTTGGCTCGCTGGACCCCCTTCCCGGACTACGGATCCGTGTGCAGGCGCTTGCCAGGTTACCGTCGCACCGGAGGCGGACGCCACACCAACAGAGCATCTAGGAAGGTAGGAAGGAGACGCAGGACGGGGTGCGCCGGAATGGACGGCTAACAAACCAACACCCCCGAGAGGGGTGGTGAGGAGACCGCGAACCGATCCTCGCCATTCGGGTAAGGGCCTGACGGCCTACTCTCAGGGTCCTGGGGCTGGGACTGGGACTCGGGAGCGCGGGAGGGCCCGAGCCCCCTACCTAACCCAAGCGGACCCTAGTCAATACCAAGGGAGCTGAGACATTGCGAGAAATCTTCCAATACCTGGGACTGGACACCCGATTAAGGACGGACTATACGTAAGGACACAGACTGTCAGTGGGCCCCGGGAAGTTGGGGGGGGGTTAACTGTGCCGAGGGTTCCCCCCCCCCCCTTGGTACGCGGGATCCCTACCCCGAGCGGCGGTCCCAGAATAAAGGAAAAGTGGGCGAGGAGGAGCGGCTCCGTGAAATGAACGTGAGCCATCCCGCCCGGCCCCACAACTCTTCGGGGGAGGGTGCTTCTCCCCCACCCACTTCCCCCGACCCCCAGACACCCCCGTTCCCCTGGACTTACTTCCAGCCCCAGAGGAGCCTGAGAGACCAGACATTAAATGTGTGACATTTGGAAAGAAAACGGTTAGATTTTAGGGAATTAAGGTGCTAGGTCATTTTTAGAGCTTGTTACGATTTCCTCCACGCTCTGTGCTGTTCGGCTCAAAGTAATTCGTGTGTCTGAATACGCAGAGCAACACAAGAAATACTCCCAGTACCTATTTTTAAGATCTCGAAACCAATGTTTCCTCTAATCTTTTTCTCCCATGTGCAGAATAAATTGCATGTGCACGGAGACATGTGTGACTGTGCACCACCAGCAGAAACACAAACCTGGCTGGGGGTGTTCTGCTAATCAGCTGGGCAGCATCGGTATCTCTCCGGAGCAGCTGCACAAGCACCCCGCGTACAGGGAACACTGCTCGAACCCCGATTTTCCATGGGACACGCACATCAGGGTGTGGTGTTGTACAAAGGTCTGAGCGATGCTGGGGACCACCCATTGCGGCTTCACTAATCACAGCAATGCCAGCATGATTCAACTCACACTGATAAAACCCTTTAAGCCAGGCCAGCCGCATCCCTTTATGTCTGAACACCACACCCTGGAGAGTAGCCCCCAAATTAAAGATCCAGAGATCCCTCCGCTCAGGAGGGGAAAGGCAGAGGACAGCTCCTTGTGAAGCACATCTGAGCACAGGAAAACCACAAGCAGCTGCTCTGACAAATGTCTCCCATCAGTTGACACAGGGGCCTGGGACAGGGGTGGTAAAACCCAAACTGTCCTTTCAGAACAGGGCACACCGTACACAACAGGTCCCCTCCAGGCCACTGGGCACTCAACACTGACCAGTACTTCTAGCTCACGTGCCACAAGAGACTGTCCCTGCCAAGCCCTTTAGGTAGCTCGCCGTTGGGACAGGCCACAAGTTTATCTGCCGAGAGCCAGGCCCAGCTGAGTCTGAACAGATGTGCCTGGAAACTCACTCGCCACGAGCGTCACGTGGCCCAAAAGAAAGCCGAGCGTGTGCTCTCCAATGCTCCCGTGTGTTCTCGTTTGGCTGGAAGCACAAAGAGGAGGTTGTGTAGGGCAGAGCCCCGAGAGGAAGGGCCCGCTTTACACCCCGGCAGAGGGAGGCTGCGTCACAATCTGCTATTGCTCTCAGCAAGCCAGCCCCGTGTCAGCGTGGGAAGAGAGGGAATACGGAAGGACTGCCTGGTCCCGACTCACCCTTTCCCAGGCTCTGCACTTCCCTGCGCCTCGGGGTCTGGAGTCACAGGCTCCACCGAATCCGGAACCAAGTTCTTGCAGATAGAAACATCACGGGCCATGATGCAGATCCAAGCTCCACCATAGCTAATGGTGCTTCACCACTGCAGAGGAAAGAGAAGGAAAGCGCCCCTATTAGCAAGAGAAAGTCAGAACGTGCAGGTCTTGGGCAGGTGGCCAAGATACCTGCAGCATCAAGACCCTCTAGCTGATACCCCTCAGGCCTTGCCCACTTGGGTTCTGCCCAGTCAGGTTCCCATGTGACAAAAGAGGAAGAAACAGGACCAAGGATATTGGGCACATTTATCCAGACTGGCTACCCCACAGTAAATGCTCCATTCTCTGTGTGCACATAAGGCAGGGAGCAGCCCCCACTCGGATGTGCAAGAGCCCAGCAGCTTCTAGTCTGCATACATGGATCACTACGCTCAGCATGCACGCACGCCTTCGTGCTCGGAGGGTGCTTGGTCCCTGCGGAGACTGTGCAGCGAGCGCCCCGAATGCAAGGCAAGGCGAGTGTCAATCACCCTTACAAACTAACATGCTACAGTCAATTCATCGCATGGAAGACTAGGGATGGAAAATCCCATGTAAGTAGTTAACTAGTTAAACAGGATGTTTAGCCGCTTAACCAATTACATGGGGGGGGGCACAAACGGGCTGGAACACCCCTCCCACAGCATGCCTGTGGGTGAAGGTTGCTCCAGCTGGGCAGGAATGCTCCCACCCACAGTGGGCCCTGGGAAGCGGGGAAGAGGGTTGGAGCAGTCCCCTGCCTGCAGCAGACAGGAGGCTGCTTCAGCCTTCAATGGTTGACCATAACCGGTACACCTCATCCATTCAGGGTGAGGCTTACCAGCAGTGTTCCCTCTAACATCTTCCATCCTTGGGTGGGTTGAATTTTCTTTTGGGCAGGATGAAATCTGCTCGCATGACTGGAGCGCTGTCATGGAAGGTTATAGACTGTTCAGGAACAACAGGCAGGGGAGAAAAGGAGGAGGAGTTGCACTATATGCAAGAGAGCACTACGACTGCTCTGAACTCCAGTATAAAGAGGGAGAAAAACCTGTTGAGAGTCTATGGGTTAAGTTTAAAGGAGCAAACAACAGCAGTGATGTTGTGGTTGGTGTCTGCTACAGGCCACCGAATCAGGTGGATGAGGTAGATGAGGCTTTCTTCGGACAGATGAGCGAAGCTTCCAGATCGCAGGCCCTGGTTCTCGTGGGGGACTTTAATCACCCTGACATCTGTTGGGAAACCAATACGGCAGTACACAGGCAATCCAGGAAGTTTTTGGAGAATGTTGGGGATAACTTCTTGACACAGGTACTGAAGGATCCGACCAGGGGCCGTGCGCAGCTTGACCTTCTGCTCACAAACAGGGAGGAACTAATAGGGAAGTGGAGGTGGGTGACAACCTGGGAAGCAGTGATCATGAGATGGTAGATTTCAGGATCCTGACCAAAGGAAGAAAAGAGAGTAGTAAAATACACACCTTGGACTTCAAAAGCAGATTTTGACTCCTCAAAGATCTGATGGGCAGAATCCTGGGATGTTAACATGAAGGGAAAGGAGTCCAGGGCAGCTGGCAGTATTTTAAAGAAGCCTTATTGAAGGCACAGAAAGAAACCATCCCGACGCGTAGCAAGAGAGGCAAACATGGTAGGAGACCGGATTGGCTTACAGGGGAAATCCTTGGTGCACTTAAGCACAAAAAGGAAGCTTACAAAAAGTGGAAACTTGGACAAATGACCAGGGAGGGGTTTAAACGTATAGCTCGAGAATGCTGGGGGGTTATCAGGAAGGCGAAAGCGCAAATGGAATTGCGACTGGCTAAGGATGTGAAGGATAACAAGAAAGGTTTCTACAGGCATGTTAACAAGAAAGGTTTCTACAGGCATGTTAACAAGAAGAAGGTGATCAGAGAGGGGGTGCGGCCCCTACTGGATGAAGGAGGTAACCTAGTGACCGATGATGTGGGGAAAGCTGAAGTACTCAATGCTTTCTTTGCCCCTGTATTCACAGACAAGGTCAGCTCCTGGACTTCTGCGCCAAGTGACGCAAGATGCGATGAAGATGGACAGCCCGTGGTGGGTAAAGAACAGGTTAGGAACTATTTAGAAAAGCTAAACGTACACAAATCCATGGGTCCGGACTTAATGCATCCGAGGGTACTGAGGGAGCTGGCAAGTGTCATTGAGGAGCCTTTGGCTATTATCTTTGAAAAGTCGTGGAGATCGAGAGAGATCCCGGATGATTGGAAAAAGGCAAATGTAGTGCCCATCTTCAAAAAAGGGAAGAAGGGCGATCCAGGGAACTATAGGCCGGTCAGTCTTACCTCGGTTCTTGGAAAAATCATGGAAGGGATCCTTAAGGAATCCATTTTGAGGCACTTGGAAGAGAGGAAAGTGATTAGGAATAGTCAGCATGGATTCACAAAGGGCAAGTCGTGCCTGACCAATCTGATTAGCTTCTATGATGAGGTAACTGGCTCTGTGGACATGGGAAAGTCAGTGGATGTTATATGCCTTGACTTTAGCAAGGCTTTTGATACGGTCTCCCACAATATTCTTGCCAGCAAGTTAAGGGATTGTGGATTGGATAAATGGATGGTAAGATGGATAGAAAGATGGCTAGAAGGCCGGGCCCAGCGGGTAGTGATCAATGGCTCGATGTCAGGATGGCGGTCAGTTTCTAGTGGAGTGCCCCAAGGTTCGGTTCTAGGACCGGTTTTGTTCAACATCTTTATAATGATCTGGATGAGAGGATGGATTGCACCCTCAGCAAGTTTGCGGATGACACTAAGCTGGGGGGAGAGGTAGATACGCTTAAGGGCAGAGATAGGGTACAGAATGACTTAGACAAATTGGAGGATTGGGCAAAAAGAAATCTGATGAGGTTCAACAAGGACAAGTGTAGAGTCCTGCACTTGGGACGGAAGAATCCCAAGCATTGTTACAAGCTGGGGACCAACCGGTTAAGTAGTAGTTCTGCAGAAAAGGACCTGGGGGTTACAGTGGATGAGAAGCTAGATATGAGTCAACAGTGTGCCCTTGTAGCCAAGAAGGCTAATGGCATATTAGGTTGCATTAAGAGGAGCATTGCCAGCAGATCCAGAGATGTCATTATTCCCCTTTATTCGGCTTTGGTGAGGCCGCATCTGGAGTATTGTGTCCAGTTTTGGGCCCCCCACTACAAAAAGGATGTGGACGCATTGGAGAGGGTCCAGCGGAGGGCAACCAAAATGATAAGGGGGCTGGAGCATATGACTTATGAGGAGCGGCTGAGGGACTTGGGTCTGTTTAGTCTGCAGAAGCGAAGAGTGAGGGGGGATTTGAGAGCAGCCTTCAACTTCCTGAAGGGGAGTTCCAAAGAGACTGGAGAAAGGCTGTTCTCACTGGTGACAGATGGCAGAACAAGGAGCAATGGTCTCAAGTTGCGGTGGGAGAGGTCCAGGTTGGATATTAGGAAAAACTATTTCACTAGGAGGGTAGTGAAGCACTGGAATGGGTTGCCTAGGGAGGTAGTGGAGTCTCCATCCCTAGAGGTGTTTAAGTCTCGGCTTGACCAAGCCCTGGCTGGGTTGATTTAGTTGGAATTGGTCCTGCCTAGAGCAGGGGGCTGGACTTGATGACCTTCTAAGGTCTCTTCCAGTTCTATGATTCTATTCTATGATTGTTATCATATTGAGGTTGGATGTAGATGTGCAGTGTGTCCCAGTACAATCAAAAAACCTAGGGATACATATATATTTTAAAGAGTCCATAGGGATGGAAGACAATATACTAAAACAAGGGATAATTAAGAAGGAGCAATGCTTAAGATGTTTATTTAATATGAAATCAAATAAAGAAAATTAACACCGCCCTTGGAGTACATGCATTATCGACCTAACAACTCAAGCTAGTAAACGCACCAAAATTGGGAATGCTGCAAATTGCTATATAAATAAATCAAAGACATGGTCAATAAGTAAAAGCATAAAAAAATATGCACAGCTTTAAGATGCTAAAGAAATCTATGAGTCAACCAGAAATAGTCATGCTCTCCTTGAAAATATGATTACAATATCTATTGACACTGGAAAGAAGAGTAAAAGGTATTCACTCAGGCTTATACACTTTCTCTAGGGAATGTTTGGGATCCATGCTATGCAAGTGAGACAGAGTAAACCTGTAAAAAGTTATAAAAGTTCTGGTTTGAAACTTTCACTTTGTGTGTGTCATTAAGTCGAAGAGTAGAAGCCCCAGAACACTTGTCCAGAATCCAACTCCAATTGAAAGGCCAAACAAATTAAACAGAATCCATGGTAAAGTTCTTCCAGTTTTAACAATTTGCCATGTATTAACTAGTAACACAAGATTTAAAAAAATTGCTAAGATCAGTGTTTGCAGATATCTACAACACTAAAACAAATCTGTTACAAGAATCCTTTCCTTCCTTACCTTAAGCCATTAACACCGATGTAAACTTTGTTTGAAATGTGATCACGCAAATGTCATGGTTAGGCCTTTTGCTCCAGTATTCGGTATTCCTAAAAGCTTTTAACCCACCTGAAATGTTGGCACCACCCCAGCCAGCCTGCCCCAGCCCAGGAGAGAGTCCTATGTCTGCAGCCCACCCAGGCTGCTAGGTGCTAAGACAGACTCCCCAAACTCCCCTATGTCCCCACCTCATTGCACAGAGACCAGCATCCACCCTCCCCCTCTTTTCCACACCTACCCCATAGAGTCTGCTCCCCCTCTCCCAGCCCAGGAAGCTAGTGGAGTGTCCTAGGTTTCCTCACAAGAAGCTGCAGGCAAACCCAGCTGCTGTAATCAAACCTCTCAGCTGGGAGACTGCACCTCCAAACTCCCCTCCCGTCCCAGCCACGTACTTACTCCTTCTCTCCCTCCTCATGTCCCCTTCCCCACCAGCACGCCCACTGTCTAGAGCAGGGAGCTTCTGCTGCTGAGGGAGTGCCCCTCCCCAGCCAGGAAGCCCTCTGCACAGCAGCCCTAAGCCTCTGGGTGGGGCTCATTAACCAGCTGTGCAGCCGCCCTGCCGTGCAGCTTACAGGGAACTTGGCTTATCAGTTAACCGGTTAACCATTCGCATCCCTATGTAGGGCAGTCGGATTGAAAGATACCAAATATACATTCAGACTCTCCTTTGGACGGCCTCTCGTGGACCGCATCTGTTCTTCAAACAAACTGGAACAGGTCTGTGTGACTTGACACACCACACTCGCAGGGCATGCACTTCATCATTACTAGGCATTGAAGGATTAGGCTTTTATCCGTAAGTAAATGTTGATTTCACTATTCACGCATGTTTACTTTGTCCATGGTGATGTGATGTTGGCAATTGGTATTTGAATAACATTTAACTTTTTGAATCCCAATATCAACAATCATTAAGTAATTATCTTTCCCTGACCATAATTTCCCACAAATGCAAAAATGTAAATTTGATAACAACTGAAGAACCGCTTAAAAATAAACTGCGGGGTTATCAGTCACAACTTGTGAAAACCAAACACGGAATTCTGCAAAGCCTGCTCCTTGCACGGGGTATGTGTGTGGGCGATGGCCAGAATGCCAGCAAAAATGAAACAACGGGAAAGCTCGACTCCCAAAAGCGACAGCACTGCCACTGGAACATTACGGGGAAGGAAAACATCATCTCTGTTCATTAATTCCCCCCCCACACACACACTCGCTGAAGTAATCTCTCTCCTACCCTCGGCCACACTCCCATGCCACGCCACAACAGAATTCACACAGGGCAGACTCTGGCCTCATTCAGAGCTGGTGCGAAAACCCAACAGAACATACACTGTGAAAGCCAGCGCCTTCGACTGCCACGTCTCAAGCCGCCAATGGATTGGAGTCAGATAGAGGTCTGCAGCGGGATAGAATTCTCCATTGGAATATTTCGGTAGAATTGAAAAGTGACAGAAAGATGATAATTTTTAATACAAATTCTATATGAGAAGAACCAGCCCTTAGCAACATGGTAAGGAAACAAATGCCCAGACTCCCCCCTCCTTCACCAGGTTCCCTGTAAGCACCACATTCACCCACGTTTTCAGGAGGAAAAAGTCCCCTCGCCTCCCCCAACGGTTTAAATGTCCCACAGATTACCCGCTCCAGGTCTCTTCTGAGGCAAGGCATCGGGCTGCTTATCTACACTTACAGCTTGTCTAAGCTTCTCCACTTCAGGAGGGCGCTCGGAGGCAGCCTCCCCAACCCCCTCCAGCAGGAGTGTGCCGCTGACCAGCTTTGAGGAGCACCTCCGGTGATACCCGCCAAAGGAGGAAGTTTCAGAGACAGGGCTGGGGTTGAGGATGTTTCTGGGGACAAAACTGTGCTCCCCTCCTATAGTCCGCAAACCCCCGCTCCCTAATCTAACCGCCCCGTCTCACTCCTGCCCCAAGGGGCGTTCATCACAGCAGCGGTCTCCTTCCCCCGTCAGGGATGGCCACGTCTGCAGATGGGGCGTGAGGTGGGGTGGCAGGGCTAGCAGGGTGGACTGAGGGTTCGCTCTCAAGTGCTTGGCTGGCTGGTTCTTGCTCACCTACTCAGGATTAGCAGCGACCTTTGAAGGATCATCAGCGTTTGTCGCTTAATGTCGCTGCTTTTGCACTGCTGCTCGTCGGTCCCCCAGGCCCTGCCTGCGAGGCGGAACAGTCTCGTCTCTGCAGATGGTGAGGGGCTGGCTGGCTGGGGGGTGCTGGCCTGTGATATGCAGGACAGACTAGAGGTCCCCTCCTGGCTTTCAGTTCTGTGACTGCATGTCCCTACCACCTCCGCCCCCAGCCTCCCCTCTAGCGTTTACAGCTTCCAGTCACCCGCCTGTCGGAGCAGCCAGCCTGCCGATCGGGGGGGCAGAGGTCGTACGGACGTTTAGATGTGGGTACAACAAACCAAGGGGCTGCTTTGCCCTTTGCTAGCACCCTCCCTCACAGGATCCCCGACCACTTTCTATACATCGAGTTCAACCTCCTAGCACCAAGCGTCACCACCCAGCGTCTCCGCGGCATCTGTGTCCAGAGGAAGCATCAGAACGGCTAGACCAGCTTTGGGAGAGCCGGTCAGCCCCTGCTCCGTCACCCCATTCCTTTCCTGGCCAGATGAGAACCCCCAAAGCCCCACCGATTTCACTCCGGGGGCCTTCCTCACTCCCGGGGCCACCGAGCAGACTTCTTGCTCCGAGCGGAGAGGAGCTACGCCTTGCGTGTGACACACGGCGCTGACGGGAGAAACTGGGCACTAAGCCCCATAACCTGCTCCAGCCCCTCCAGGCGCGGGGCTGTTGGGAACTAGCCCAGAGGAAGCCCTGGGTGCTATCGCTCCCGCTGCTGCTGGAGTCAGGGCAGACCAACTGTGCCACTCACCTCCCCTAGCTCGGACCCCGCCGTAGCTCCGGGGATTCCCCTTGTGCACAAGAAACACTCGTGTTACCTGCTGCTCCGCCAGCCGGAAGCAGAGAGGACCTTCCTGAGATGCAACAAGTCACCAGTGCACCAACATAGGGACTGTCCCTTCGCAAACTGCTTCAGCAGGACGATACCCCCAGACCAGGCAGGCCTCAGAACACAAAGCCTCCCTCGCCTCTCCCCTGCAAACGACGGCACCACCGCTCGGGGCACCAATCCGCGCTAACCTGCTCACGTGTCCATTGGAGCCTGCTGGGCCCGCACTGCCAGGCAGCAGCTTTTCCCCGGAGCCCATGAAAACATGCGCACCGGAACGGGGACTCCCTGAAGAAGTGCAATTGTCATGGGGATCTGCGTCTTAGTTTCCTCTTTGTGGCTGCCTCACATGAGGAGGTTAGAGTCTAGTGCAGCCGGGAGCTAACAATGACTCAGAAGGGCATAGGCGATGCATTTCACACCAACGGTAAGAAGTTCAAACCCCGTGGATAGCCCCCCTCGGGTCACATACAAACTCTCAAGTTAGGAGCTATTCTCCACGGGACGTGGCCTGCTCACAGCTGTGAGTCACTCAATCTTGTTCATTTTTAACTCATTTCTTTTCATTTTGGGGGAGGGGGGGTGTGCGCGCGCGCATGCGCACACACAAGAGTCAAGCTTAAACCAGCCCTGTTGCGTTTGCTTTGTGAACACATAAGGCCTCATTTTAAAAAAAAGAAGTGGGGAAAATGCCTTGCAGGACAAAACTCCTCAATGGCTGCAGGAATTTTCTTCCAAGAAAAGGCCTAGTCTCCCTTGGCCAGGGATAAGCGGAGCTCCAGGGGAGAAGAGTTTGGAGGTAGTTTTGAATTAATCCCCAAGCCATTCTGTAGACTTCTCTCCAGTGTTTGCTCTGCAGTCAACACTCTCACCAGCAGGAGGGGATGAAAGATCCCCCCACTGGCTCCCACCGACCACGGTCAGCTGCAAACTTACAAATAAGGCAGCGCGGCAGGAGGAGCACAGACTACAGCAATGGTCCTGTCTCTGCACATCTGGCCGGAATTGGCAAGGGGCCGAACTTTCCATCCCAGGATCTGAGACCGGCAGATCTCAGCTGCCATCTATGGTCATGTGTGTAGAGCAGAGGGTCACATGTGGTCCAGGGAGAATTGGCTGATTCTCCTCCCCAGCTAGGTCATTTAGCCATGCAAATGGCCACAGGACGCTGCACGGAGGAGGGACCCGAGAACTGGCAGAGCAAGCGGAAGCAGGCAATGGCGGCAGGACCATGCTCACGGCTGGGAGAGGCTGATGCTAAAGGATGGGGAGAGACTCACGAGACTGGTTTTCAGGGTGACGTGACCCACTCAGCAAAGAGTGTGGAGCTGCTGTTGCATTTCACGAGCACGGTCCATGACCTGGCCGTGAGGGCGCTCACTAAACGCCTGGTGAGCTCCATAGCAGGCGCCTGGAAAAGCAAGGAAGAGGAGACAATGTGTCCAGCCAGGGCACCTCTGGGGGGATTAAGCAGCAACGCCCGAGCTGTCAACAGGGAAGCTCCCACCTCCTTGGCTCCAGCCAAGTCTCTCAGCTTGGGCTGGGCTGGGCATCAGAGGATCCAAGGGGCAATGAACAGGGTGAAAATCTCCTCTGCGCAGACAGGAGGTGGTTGTCCAAGAGCTGTGGGCAGGGGGCACCAGGGAGCTGGGGCAAATCCCTGTGACTGAGCCTCTCCAGAGCTGAGCTGATCTCAGCGTCCGCATTACTCTGCTGTGGGCTGTGACCCCAGCCCTGTGCCGGCGCAGGAGAAGCCGGAGGGCCTGACTCAGCTGCACAGGGTGGTGGGGGCGCCCCGGAGGCAGGGAGGTGGGCTCAGCGGCATTTCAGCCCGTCAAGTGACAGTCCCAGGGATCTCTGTGCCAAAGCCCGTTTACACCAGCAGAAACCCATCCACTTTCAGTTGCTCCCTGTAGAGCGAATGCACCCCAAGAGGAACACAGGCACTGCCGAGCTCAGCCACACCTCCAGGTGCGCGCCATTCTCGGCAGCGCTTGCTGGGACAGGGGCCAAATGGAAGGGGAGCTGAACAGACGAGGAAGCCGCCTCCTAGAACAGCAGGCACCTGCAGCCAGAACAGAGCAGCTCCCCCTTTGGTTGCGTGTTCAAAGCAAAATCGCTTCTTTCAGCGTGGGACGACGTCCATGGGTAACTATGTCCCTGGGCACTCCAAGGCAGGCGAGGGAGAGGAAAGAAAAATGGGTCTTTATTTACCTAGGGTGAGTATTAATAACCATGCTGCAATGGAGCTACAACGGGGTTCGACTCTCCACTGCGGTGCCTCCTGATGGCTGTCCCGGGGATTAGCTCTGCGTGCCAGTGCGCCCCCTTCTGGTGAGGTCTCACCACATCACTTCTGCTCCAGGGACCCACGTCATTCCCAGGCCCGCGGCACCCCCTTCATGGCACAGCCCTCTGGCTGCGCCACTCCCCATGTTCACCCCTTCCAGCTGACACGATCTCTGTCCCTCAGTGGCAAGGAGGCCTGGGGAGAACCTAGACCCATCCTCTACTCCAGGTCCTGGCCCCGGGAACCTGTTGATGGCTGCCATTTGCTGAGTCTCCTCCGACTACTCTGTAGGTCTCTCTGGGCCACTGCAACCCCAGTATCCTTTTTGCTCTCGCCTCAGGGCCTCAGCTTGCAGATCCCTGCAGCCTGCCATGAACCGCCCTGGGTCTCTGCCGGCAGCACTGCTCTGTCCTGGGGGCTTCCCCCACTGCCTGCAAGGCAGCCAGTCCTCCCTCCCCAAGCTCCAGGGTGTGACTGACTCTGCTCTGAAGCTCTTCTTATATGGGCATGCCTGACTAGCTGCTCCTATAAGCCCCCTCTGATTGGCTGCCTCCCATGCAGCCTCCTAAGGGCTCTATTAACCCCTTATGGGCCAGCATGGAGCAGATGCCCCATCACAAGAGCCTACTGGCCATATGTGAGACCAGGAACCCATGTGCTAAGCACTGGGCATATATATTTGAAGACCCTCTAAATGGATGAATCAAGGGGCGGGGGGGGAGGGAAAAACTATCATTGGACCCATTTTACACACAGGAAAGACTTGCCCAAGCCTGGTGTCCAACAAACTCTATGGCAGAGCCAGTGTTGAGACCACGTTTCCCAACCTTATTCTGCTACCTTAGCCAAAAACCACAAGTAGCCCTGTGGCACCTTAGAGACGAACACATCTATAGAGGAGTCCAACCCATCTGAGGAAGTGGGCCTTACCCACCAAAACTCCAGGTACTATCTATCTTTGTTAGTCTCCAAAGTACCACGGGACTGCTCGTTGTTCTTAAAGTTACAGATTCTCTGCGACTTTTTAACCAAAAACCATTCACCTCCAATGGTACACCTCCCTCCAGATGCCGAGTGTTTCTGCTGCAGCTTCCATGCACAATTCGTATTAGACAGCTGAGGACAACACTTTGTTCCCTAACTTAAGAATCCAAGGAGAAAACCAAAAGACAGCAACTGTTTGGGTGCGAAAAGCAGTTCATGCCGGCTGTGCTCGCCTGTGCAGAGGGATGGTCCACAGGCAAGACTCCCGGAGGTCAGCAAGTAGCTGTCTTGCCCACAGGCAAACAGGATGAAAAAGGCATCCAGAACCGCTTTGTTGACGCACACCCCAGTGGGGTGTATGTGCAGCATGCGTCAGCGGATGACAGGGCGGTCAGGCCCTGAGCTTCAAAGATGCCGTTTCTGCTAGCAGCCTGGCATGCCCAGTTATTGAGGTCTCACAGCAAGGAAAGGGAGGCGAGAAAGAAGAGCTCCCTTTGATTTCTGCTGCACCTGAGAGAGGTTGTGGTGGAAACCGACCATGGTGTGCCCTGCACGACTCCCTAAGAGCATTGCAAAGCAGCTGTTGGCTTCCGAGGGCGCGAGGGCTGCCTGGACCCAGCAGCTGTTCTCCGTGGGAGTCGGAAGCCGCACAAATCTCCCGCTCCTTTGCGGTGACTGCTCTCGGTGTCGGTGTCAACAGCTACGCCCCAGCCTGCCCACCTGCGTGCCAGGCGGACGCCCTCTCCCGGTCTGGTAGTCTAGTAGCTCTGATGGTCTGGTAGCGCGAGGGTGCTGTGAAGGATGGGCAGGAGGCAGAGGCCCTACGGGCAGAGGAAATGAGCTCACAATGCCAAGTGTCCAAACGACACCATTTGCAGCAGGGCGCACACGAGAGCAAAGGGCGGCAGTGCCGGAGACAGCGGAGGGGACGCTGCACCCTCCAGAGCAGTGGCTGGTATAAAACGCCCCTGTGTGTGCAGAGCTACGATAGAGAGCACCCGGTTATAGCCGCTGTTGGCCCCGCTCCAGCAACACCGCTGTACAGCTGCACACCGCCTCCATCATCCTAACCTCGGTACTGGTCAGGCTTGCGCTCCCTGCCTTGCTTCCCCTCCGGGTTCCAGGCGACAGACGCGCTTCCCTTGTTCTGACCACCACAGGGAGCGCGCCCTCCGTAGGTTTGACCTGCTGGCCAACGAGGGAGATCACTTGATGCCAATTTCACCATCTCACTTGATCCTGACCCCACCGTACAGGGCTGGTCCCCGCACTCGGTGCAGGGCTATCGCTTCCCAGACCTCCTTAGTGCCAGCAGGAATTCTAGATCGGGCGTCCTTTACAACAACTTCAAATCCACGCTGAACACCTGCCCCATGTGTTCCCTTCTAGGACATGGCATCATCAGTCCAAAGGGGAAAAGCAGCTTGCATCTGCTTAACTGACCGCTACGACTGTTAGCTCCCCCAGGACAACAGACGCAGGGACTAGTCCTTACATCTTGCCACCAGCTCATGACGATTTCACCCTGGACAACGACAGAGCATGGCAGGGGCTGCTCCTGCCCACTGTCCTCGGGACACAGAGAACAAGGAGCGAGAGAGAAGAAATATCTGTCTCTCTCTTCCTTCAGCGGCGGTAGGTCACGCCTGGCTGCTTGCTGAGCTGATCATCAGCCGGGGTGGACAGATGCAGAAACCTCGGGCCAAGTGGAGATTAACATGTTAAAAGATAATGGGTTTACGAGCCCCAGCTCCCTGAAAAAACAGGAAGCCAAACAAAAAGGAAAGGGGGGAAGCCACAGCCACCACCCTCCGGAGGCCTACCCCCCGGGGGCAGGGAAGCGCAATAGATAGGACGGGGAGATAAATCAACACAGCCTTATGCAAGAGACAACTCTGGAAACCCACACGGCCAAACCAGCTGCTACAACCCCATTAACTCCACAGCCGGTAACGGCCTTGCCCCCGAGTTCCGAAGCATGTCTCAGTGTACCTGGGCCAGAAGTGACCCCAGTCTGGGAGCAGAGGCAAGAGCCTCCCCAAAGCGAGCCTCAGAACTCCACGCCTGGCAGCTGGAGAGACACTGAGCCAACTGTCCAAGGACCGGCCCCGCTCACCAGGAACCAAGGCAGCTCCCCGTGCACCAGGGAGCTCCTGAGCATTCGGAAGGCCCCAACCAGCCAACAAGCCCATAGGGGTGCCTGCTGTACACGTGCCTGGAGGCTAAAACACTCCCACGCTAAGCAGACTACGGCTCCAGGGAAAGACCAACCCAAGTGAATGAGCTAGTCTGACCTGTACTGCTGCAGCTCCTCCTCCCACCCACCGTCCCCATCTCTCCTGCTCTCCTTCTCCCCGCCCCACCCCCTTCAATGAGCGCAGGCACAGGCTGGCCGGGCATAAGCGGGAGCCCACAGCTCCCATTTCGGACACAGGAGGGACAGAGCTCCAACGACTCCAGCAAAGAGGGAACTGGGAACTGTACCAGGAGCAGCACTGTTCCCCCTCAGACGTCGAGGGTAAGTTCCAACCGGGGAGCAGAAGCGGCTAATTGACTCCCGCCTGACAGTTTCTTATCCAGCAATTATCATCTGTCCAAACAAGCTGTGTAAACACCATTAACACTGGCAGCAAGTCGGAGGCTTGCAATGCAAACAGGGGAAATGGCAGCATTGCTCCAGCACGGGGACCTCGCCTGCTGACCACAGGACATGGCCCAGCGCCCCCGCAAACACTACCTACAGTGCTCCGCTGAATCCCAGTCCAACCCCACTGCAAGGGGCTTGCAACATGGTGCCCCCATCTGCACACATGCCTCAACAGCCAGGACCAACCAACCAAGGGGAGGAGGCCAAATCTACATACGTCTCCCGTGGCCCCTTCTGCACCCCCCCGGAACTTCTTCCTGTACGTTTCCAGTGTTAGCCCGAACTGGTGCAGCAGGGCCTCTGACCCGTTCGTAATCACCCGGCTGCAGATCCTCCAGCTGGTTGAGCACCCCTGCGGCCTCTTGACCCAGCAAGGGGGTGAGCTCTTGCAGCCGGTCAGATGGGGGAATCTGGTGCAGTTCACAGGCCCGCTCAAAGGAGCTGAGGAACCTGTCCATGTCCCCCACGTCTTTACACTGGGCCAACACGAGCTTCTCCAAGTGCCTTGCCACCCCGGGCCCCCCGGGGCCCTCCCCGCTCACCGCAGCTAGGGCCTCTCGGCTTCTCCGCTCTGCCATGGTCAGCTCATGCTGTCGCTGCTCTCTACGGTCTTGCCGCTCTCTCTCTTGTGACTCCAATTCTTTTAGCCTCAGCTCAATCTCCAGCCGGCGCAGCTCTACTGGGCTGGACCCGGCCCTGGACGAACTGCGGCTGGCAGGGCTTGGCTGGGTGGCACCATGTCTCTCTGGCAGGTTCCAGTCTTCCGTCCAGTCTGAGAACCTGAGACACTCTCAGGAGGTGTCTGGCTGCTCCCCACTGGGACAGGATCCAGGCCCCTGGACTGGTCATTCTCTCCCAGCCGGGCAATCAACTGGGCGTTGGTTGCTTTCCCCACAGGCAGGCCCCTCTCTCTGCACAGCCTCACAAGGTCTGCCTTCAGGAGTCGGGTGTAGGCCATCTCCCCGCCGATCCCCACGGTGTCGACTCACCGGTCTAGTGCTGTAGCGCCCCACGATTCCCAGGAACCGCTTCGCTCTGTCTCCAGCATGCCTGGCTCTAAGGCCCTTGCTTCTACTGTGCCTTGACACTTGCTGCTGGAAGCTCCAACCACGGGGTGCAGTGCATCCTGCTCCTGACACCGTTGTGACGGCGCAGTCGGGGTTCCCCCGTTCCTGCACCCCCCGTAGCCGCAAGAACAGACTCCGCCAGTTGTAGAATAGAGAGGGGTTTATTGTTCCTTCAGGACACAGCGCAGCACAGATGTGGTGTGGCTACAGGGGCCAGGGCCAGGATGCCTCAGACCCTAGGGTTAGGGGTCCATCGCCCCTAGGCCCCAGCTTAGCCTCTTCTCTCCATGCTTCCCAGACAGCCACTGCCTCCCTCCCAGGCCCTGCCCCCCAGCCAGGTGCTGGTCTCCACCTTCCTCCCTTTGTCTCTCCCCTGGGAGCCTGAGCCTAGGTGTCTGGGTTAATACACATTTGGGAGAGTCAGTGAGAATCTCAAATCCCAGCGCAGGGGGACCCCGGGTCACAGAGCAGACAGCCCCCCACTGCGCCACACCATGCCAGGCCACAGCGCTGCTGGCAGTAAGGGCGGAAATGCTACAACCCTCCACCAAATCCTTTTTGGGTCAGGACCCCAGTTTTGGGAACTCTGGTCTCCCCTGTGACACGTGTACGGTCTATGGCAAGCATACAGAAAGGAGCAGAAGAGATATCATAGGGAGAGGCCAGATTTCACGGGCTGTGTTGCTTCCTTCATGGCTGTGAATGTGGTGGGGGCCTTCTCACGGTAGACCAGCGGGGTCTGGCAAACGACAGGGCTTAGCCCGATTTCCACCGAGGTAACAAGAGCACAAAGGTCGCCATGTTTCAAATGGCGGGTAAGGGATGCACTGTGCAGACAGACATTTTCAGAACCATTTAGGCACAATCATGTTGAAGGCAACGGGAAGTTTATCTTCACAGCCTTTCGCTAACCTTTAAGTATGCAGCAAGTCTGAAATACAATGTAAAACGTGAACTTTAAAACACAGACGCAAGGCTCCTGCCTTACAGCTGCAATAAACGTCCCCGTGGAGAGCTTTGGCTTAGAACGCAGGCATTTTTCTATCACAGCTGACAGACTGAAATACCATCTGAAATGTGACTTCCCTCGGTTCACCTTTCAGACACCCCCTCTCCCCCAAGAAGGCTAGTGAGACGGCAGATGCTGATCCGCTAGCAGCAAGCACCCTTCCTAAGAGGCTGCCTTCTCGGAGGGGAAAGGAACAGAGAGACACGTTTCCGAGCAAATAGAAAATTCACTCTCCGCGACAAGCCCCGCTGCCATCTTGTCTATCGTGAGCAGGAAATGTGGCAGCTGCAGGACGCTGCGCAATGCTGCACTGGTCATGGAGAGCACACGGGACAGTCCGGCACCGAGTTGTCCCTGGCCTCCAGCATCAGCTGACTTATCTGTTGACGCGGCAACGTCCGTGGTGTCGACAACCTCGCAGTGTGAGGGCCTCAATTACTGGAGCATCAGAGGCCCCGACACTGGCAGGTCACACAGTGAGCGTCCAGATGACGTGGCCCTTCAACTAGGGATGTAATCGTGCAGTCAATTCACTGATTAACTGAAGAGCAAAAGCTTATCAGTTCATGCTACAGACTACACCCATTTCCCCCCGCTCCCCTCCGCGTGCATTTTTTAGTAGGCCGGCCAGCAGCCCACGTCAGTCCTGGCTTGTGACGGGTCCAGGACTTACCTCGCTGTGGCTCTGCATTAAAAGTGTATTAGGAGCCAGGCGGGCAGGCAGCCTGGCTCAGTTCCAGCTCACGCTGGGTCCAGGAGCTAAGGCCCCACCCTGGACAAGGGCTGCTGCCACTCCGTGCTGCTGCCTCTGTTTCAGAGGCAGCAGCACAGAGTGACAGGCAGCCAGTTCGTAAGGGGAGCAGGTTTTTAAACTGTCTCCCCTCGCAGACCAGCTCCCGCCTGGCACCCCACGCTGATACAGAGGCAGCAGTGCAGAGTGGCAGGGGGCTCCTCGGCAGCGGGGCCAGAGCGCACTGGCTGCCGGCCCCACCGCCAGGGACTATAGAATGTCAAGTAACCAATAAAAATTCAGGAGGTTACTCAACTATTCCATTAACCGATATTTCCCATCCCTACCTTCAACCCATCACTCTGCCAAGGCATCCAAGGGGGACAACAGACACCTAAACACCTTCGCCTTGGACTGACAATTAGACACTTGACAAGAGCATCTCTAATAGTCTCCACGCTCCACAAACTGGGACATGGGGCATCTTGAAAGATGGGGATTAGCTATGACACACACCTGCCACAGCAACAGCTCGGTAAAGATCCTAATAAGTTTCCTCCTGGTTTTGCAAAGGCAGCTCCCAAGCACTGCTCCAGGCTGGGAATTGACTGGCTTGGCAGCAGTTCTGCAGAACAGGACCTGGGGTTACAGTGGACGAGAAGCTGGAGATGAGTCAACAGGGCGCCCCTGTAGCCAAGCAGACTAAGGGCATATTAGGTTGCATTGGGAGGAGCATTGCCAGCAGGTCTAGAGAAGTGATTATTCCCCTTTATTCGACACTGGCCAGGCCACATCTGGAGTATTGTGTCCAGTTCTGGGCCCCCATTCCAGAAAGGATGTGAGCACATTGGAAAGACTCCACCAGAGGTCAATGAAAATGATTCGGGGGCTGGAGCACATGACCTGTGAGGAGAGGCTGAGGGATTTGGGTTTATTTAGTCTGCAGAAGAGAAGAGTGAGGGGGGATTTGAGAGCAGCCATCAACTACCTGAAGGGGGAGTTCCAGAGAGGATGGAGAGAGGCTGTTCTCAGTAGGGGCAGATGGCAGAATGAGGATCAATGGTCTCAAGGTGCAGCGGGGGAGGTCTAGGTTGGATATTGGGAAAAACGATTTCCCTAGTTGGGGGGTGAAGCACTGGGCTGGGTTCCCTAGGGAGGGGCAGAATCTCCATCCCTAGAGGTGTTTAAGTCCCAGCTTGACCAAGCACTCGGGGTGCAGAATTCCTGACGTGCCTCCTTACTGTTGCCAGCAGAAAGAAACTTCTTCTGTGGATCAAGGGTTTTCTGGTCCTTTCCAAGTGCTTGTGCCGTGTGGGAGCCACGAGCTGTGCTACGTTTTTGGTGCTCTTGTTGGGCAGCCCCAGTGCACCCTTCCCAAAAGAGGGGAGATCAAGCTCCCCTGCCCCCCTTTTGCTCAATGCCATGTCCCCAGCCAAGCTGGGGCAGGCCAGAAGCTGGGGGCTGTCCACCTACTGGAGGGGGAGGGGCGAAGAGTGGCATCCAGCCCAAGTCCTTGGCCTGCATCCCCCTGCCCAGGGTAGATGGGGGGTTCACAGCTCTCTGTATCTGCCTGCCTGGCTCTCACTCTGCACGTGTCCTAGTTGAACCTCATCAAGTCTCTTTCGGCCCAATCCCCAATCTGTCGAGGTCACTCTGGGCCCTATCCCGGCCCCCCAGCAAATCTCCCTCTCTCCCAGCTGCGTGTCAGCCGCGAACTTGCTGAGGGTGCAGCCCACCCCTCCTCCAGGCCATTCACACAGATGTGGAACAGAACCGGGTCCAAGCCTGACTGTGGGGCTCTCTGCGCGACCTCGACTTCGCGCCGTTGAGCCCTGCCCACCGAGCCCACGCCGCTCTCCCTGCAGCCCCTGGAGAGAGGCGTCACGGCCTCCCTGCGCAGGACGGTTCGCTGAGTCGCAGCTGCTGCTGAAGCAAGTTGTGATCCCGAGAGCGTGACAGGTTTTTTGCACGTGAAACGTGCCACCAAGGACTACGAGTGAGGGATCGTTAGGGGCCCAGTCATCAGTAGGGTTCTGGAATGGCCTAGGGGGTACGGTATTCGCTGGGGGCGCACAGGGTGGTGGGTTCAAGTCCCGCCAACCCTGGGAGCGGCAGGACACCCAACATGGGCTGCCCCAGGGATTTACCTGGCTCCCACAAAGCAGGATAAGAGATCCTCTGAACGTAGGGAGCTGGGATAGGTTCTTGAGTGGCTTAGTGGCTAGGCCATTTGCAGCCTCAAGCCACAACTGCTAGCCCACAGGCAGGTCTTCTGCAGTGCTGGGACTCAAAGCCTCATTACCGATTTGGAGACAGGCACTTCAGCTGTCTGCCAGAGGGTCGGCGCCGGGGCGCTGGGCCGTGACAGGCATTCCCTGTGCTCCCTGGCCTCTCGCAGCCCTAGGGAAAGAAGTCACAGGCGCGTGCGTATGTCTGGCCACGCTCCGGTGCCAGGGATGCCGGATACGGAGTGCGGTGCCTAGCACTCATCTGCCTGCACAGAGCATGCCGCCAACACAGCAAGCGGGCACGCTACCAAGCTGCTAGGAGGCAGCTCTCACTGCATGAATGCTCCTTCCCCTGCTGGCCGCAAATGGCCCCGGGGAGACCAAGGAGCCTGCCATCCCTGGAGGGCAAGACGCCCAGCGGACGAGAGCGCGGAGCAGGCCATGTGGTTCTATGCAAGCAGGGGAGAGGCCAAACGGCCCCAGGCTTGCTGCTGAGATTTCCTGCCCGGACTCTGAAAGGGCCAAAGGCGGCCGAACCCGTCACTCGCTCTGACAACCTGTCAGACGAGCGAGGCTTTCATGGCCGGGACGCCAGGATTGTCCGACTGGGAAGCAGAAACGTACGTTACTCGGAATAAGCACGGCAGCGGTACACAGCATTCCAAACACACACTGCACCCGAGCGATAAAACGCTATCCATAATTGTCAATTCACACCCATTCGGATAAACTGTCGCTTATAAATATTTGAGAAATAGATGCCATATGTAAAAGGAACAAGTCAAAATGTTCAAAATGTTCATGTTTTACTTTTTTCAGTGCTGTGGCTGAGGAAAATGTGTTGGTTGTCAAGGAAAATAGCAACATTTTAGTTATTTACCTAGTAAAATGCATCTGGTCTATTTAATGTATCATTTTACCCAGGCCGGTTTACAAACGCTTCTCTTGAGGAAACAAAAGACAGGACTATGCAGCACTTTAAGCATTGTCCAGCCTACAATAAAAGGGCAATCTCCGCCAAGAAAAAAAACAATCTTCTGGGGACACGATAATGCCTTGACCTATACTTACTACCAAAAAACAGACATGGTAATTTACTGTCCATTATCTGTTAGACTGATGACTATAGAAAGTATTGGTGCATGAAACAGCCCAGTGGGGCAAGAATTTTTAGTTCTTTAGCACATTTTATTGTCCATAAATACTAAAAATAAAAATTTCCACACAAACTGGCTACTTGTGATGTCTTGTTCTTGTCTATGGCTTCTAAGTTCCTTGGTCCATTCCATTTTGCCTTTCATAAACTTTCAACCTTTTCCAGCCAGTGTGGGTCTCGGCAGGGTAAACAGGGATGGTGTTCCGGAGAACCCTTCGCTGGGGTGGTGTCATAAGCGACAACTCTGGATACGCGGTGACAGAAAACTGCAGGCTGCCTGTGGAGAACTTCTCACGAAAGGCTTTTCCAGTTATTGGCAACAAACGTGAAGGGAGTAAGCACAGCCCCTCATGCTGGGCCTAAAATGGACACCAACTCTTCCGTGGAACAGCATTGACTGTGGATAGCAAGAAGCGGCTATTCAGGTGCGCCCCTTTGCAGGATCAGCCCCCCAGGCCTGGATTCTGAACTCACTGGAAGGTTTTGTGCATGCGAGTCATTTCACCCAGTTGAAATGAGTTCAGTGGCAGGGCGCACAGGCCCGATTGCCCACGTGTCTCTGACTGGCGCCAGGATCCGGGCCCAACACTGCACGTTTTTCTGTGCAAAGGATTAGCTCCCAGCACATTTCCGGTGTTCTACAACTGAGAGACAGAGCGGGAAAGCGGCTAGGAAAACCAGTGACATTGGCTGGCCTCGTGTCGTTTCAGTGAAACAAGCAGCACGACTAGCACACAAAAAGAAAGAAGAAAATGAGCATTTGCAGTCTCTCACTTGGAGTCAGATATTGGCTATTAACCAAAGAGAGCCTTTGCTTCTCACAATATTTACAAACAAGCAGCACTCTGGTGGGAAGAAATCTGAACAAAAGGAGAGCAAAATGGTGCCCCTCGGAGACCTGGAGATGCTGCAAAGAAACACGCATGTTCAATTTTATGCACACACAACTTTGATCCAGGCCCAAACTCAGCTTTAGGCACCAACAGAAAAGCGAGCAGATTTTCCGAGCGATGGAGCACAGTGTGCTTACTTCAGTGGCTGGTCTAGGTGCTCAGAGCCTTTGGGGGAAACATAACAGGCCACTTATGTTAGGTGACAGCCTGACATGGGAAAGCTTCTCTACTGGGAATGCACTTACGCACGGTCTTCACTTTTCCCATGTGTGTACGTGCATTCTTGAATGAGCACCGACTTAACCCTCACTTACAGCACTTCTTGAACAGTGGCCTAAATATAGACCTACGTGTCTAACACTAGGCACATGCACTGGAAAAATCTGACCCACACAGTAGTAGAGATCATAAATCTTACCCTGCAGACAAAATTAACACGCTCACTAGTCACAGTAAGTGGAAAGAGAGGCATGTTTCCTTACCCCTCCCCCGACGCATTTCTGTGAAGTACATGACCGGCCTGTATTTATTATCTGTAGGTTTTAAAAAACAACGAATAGTCCTGCAGCACCTTGGAGACTAACAAAACCTGTAGATGGCATCATGAGCTTTCACGGGCACAGCCCACTTCTTCAGATGAATGGAGTTAAGGGGGCCAGAGGACAAATAAATGGCAGGGAAAGAGAAGGAAAAAACATGGGGTCAGAGTGTTCATGCTAAAGGAGGCTAATAGGCTGTGCTCATGAAAGCTCAGGATACCATCTACAGGTTTTGTTAGTCTCTAAGGGTACGTCTAGACTGCAAGGCTATTTCGGGATACCAGAGGTACCCCGCGTCCAAGGAACACATCTGCTATTTCGAAATAATTTTCAAAATAACGGATGCACCATTTCAGCATCCCTGTAAACCTCGTTCCACGAGGAACAAGGAATGTCTCAAAATAGTGCTTTATTTCAAAACTAGCCAATTAGCCCGTCATAAGACGGGATTTTCAGGTCTCTCCTCCATGTCGATCTTCTCTCCTGAGGCGCCCGTCTCTCGCTCCGTCTCTCTCTCTCCTTCTCCTATTGCCTCCCCCTCTCTCTCAGCTCTCCTCTGCTTCCTGCCTCTCTCTCTGTCTCTCTCTTTCTCTTCTCCTCCCCCTCCTGCCTCTCACTCGGGGGACCGCAGAGCCCAAACAACTGTTTGGGCTCCACACTCCCCGTGCTGCATGGGGAGCGTGGAGCCCAAACGGTGGCTTGCGCCACTTGCTCCCACGCGGCAGCCTGGCTGAGCGGTGCAGAAGTCAGCCGAGCGCCACGGTGGGAGGTGAAGGGGGGCAGGGCGGTGACGTTCACGGCAAGGGGGCGGGGCCTGGAGCCGCTGTCACGCCGCACGTCACCGCCCCACCCCCCTTCGCCTCCCGCCGTGGCGCTCGGCTGACTTCTGCGCTGCTCAGCCGGGCCACCGCGGGGGAGCAAGTGGCGCAAGCAGCCGTTTCGGCCCCGCACTCCCCATGCAACACGGGCTGCCCAGAGCGAACAGCCAGCATTTCAGGCAACAGCGCCGCCCAGAGCGAACAGCCAGCATTTCAGTGTTACAGACTCAGACCCTGGGCTACTATATATATGATTTGGCGCCATGTAGACATGTTAAATTTCGAAAGCCTATTTTGAAATAAAATCGAAATAAGATACACAATTTGCATAGGGCAAATTACGTATCTTATTTAGATTTTAGAGTGCAGTCTAGACGTACCCTAAAGTGCTGCAAGACTAGTCCTTGTTTTTTGAGGCTAACAGAGTGGGCTATAAGCACCCAGGGCTTAGCTTTTTATGTCATCAAAGGGTGGAATGTAGCGGCCCATCCAGTTCAGGTCTTTGTTCAGACCTCGATTCCAGGTGCCAAATATGTAAATGAAACCAAGTATCTGTAGGTTGTCTTTTAAAGGGATACAGTTTGACAGGAAAAGTCCATTCAAATCTGTTTCTGTTGACAGAAGACTATGTGGTGACTATAATGTATTATTCAGAAAAGAGTTTTGTAGGGTGTGACTTAACAGGAAAATGCCTGGTGGGGATCTGAAATTGATCCCCTGGTGGGGATCTCACTGTTGTTTCTTTTACAGGAGGGTTTCTGTGATTTAATGTTGAATCCCCTGTGGGAGGAAGAATATTTATGTTGAGCAGGAGTTGTGATTTCCCTGGTGCTAGATGTGAATAATGTGTTTAATGTGCGTCTTGCGAGCGCTGTAAAATTGATGATGTCCTTAACTATTCATTTCCTCATTTTTAAGTGCTTGGGTTTTGTAAATAATGCAACAGGTGACTACGCTGTTCTCTCTCGTCGCTTAGCAACCTTCATGGATTTCTTTTTTTAAGCAAAAATTGGTTTTGGTACTTCCCAGGTTTTCCTATTGCTCTCTGTAGCCACCGAGAACAAATTTAAAACCCAATGAACGGCCCTGCAGCACCTTGGAGACAAACAAAACACGGAGATGGGAGCACGAGCTTTCGTGGGCACAACCTGCTTCTGCAGGTGCCCTGCCCCCTCTGCATGGTCTCCCTCTGCTCTTCCCTCCCCCTCCCAGACAAACCCCTGATGTTGAACCCAAATGTAGCAAATGACTTTTAGGGAAAAACCCCCACTCTTCTACACTTTCTTTTTAAAGAAAATGGAGCGTGTTTTCCTCTGCGTGCCAGATTGTGAAAACTGGACGTGCAAAAGGCACCTCACTAAAAGCACTACATGTGGGAATAAAAATATGTCAATCCTGGGTTTTTTGAGATAGCCTGAAGTTTGTCAGAGATTTAGTTGCACAAACTGTAGTAAGGGCAAGTCAGTTGTCCTGCTGAATACAACATTCAGCACAGGTTCAACCTCTCTAGTCCGGCAACATCTGTGGTCCGGCATGATTTGAGTTAACCAGATGTCCACACTTATCATGGATGTGGCCAAGTTTCCTGCAATCCCATAGTTTGTTTACAGGCCCCGTCCTGGCTCTCAGTGCTATTTAGCCCCAATTTACTGTGCAATGTCTTTTCAGAGCCCAGGAAGCAGTGGGAGTGCTGCTAGATCACACTGACTGTGGTCTGGCACATTCTTTGGTTCAGCATCAGTCCGGCCGTAAGGAGGGTGCCAGACGAGAGCGGTTCAGAACACATGATGCCGCTCGTCTCTGCTTTACAGTTTCTTAAACGGTATTTCTAAGCTGATTTTATATTTTAAAATGTACTCTTGAGCCTTCCTGGAGCAATCAGACTACTGCATATTTAATGCCCTGAAACAAAGACGCTATTTAATCAGTCAGAGCCAGGAGATTGACGGGGCTAGGAGGCAGAGCAGGGGGTGGAGGGCCAGGGGATTGGGGCCAGCGCAGTTGGAGGTGGCCCTAGGCAAATGCAGCATAGGGGACTACTCATTTTGGAACCGCACTGGAGCCCCAAATGCAGTAGTGCGCTGTAGAGCCGCAGACGCTGGCCCAGTCTGGGTATCACAGCAATGTTCATCAAGCTGGCCATCGCCAGTTCATTCCCTTGTACTGACAAGAAGCAAAGAACAGTTGCTAAGTGTATTTGCCCGTGTTTACCTGT
The DNA here is from genome assembly GCA_019425775.1 of Rafetus swinhoei. Lineage (NCBI taxonomy): Eukaryota > Metazoa > Chordata > Testudines > Trionychidae > Rafetus > Rafetus swinhoei. Next base: position 40,042,630 of record CM033443.1, on the reverse strand, counting down.
CTCTTGTGAGCAGTTTACCAATGCAACCCAATTTGCTTTTGGATTGTAAGGCCCTTTCATGTCTTAATTGCCTTCCATTCTGTATGCGTCTTTGTTCCGGTAACCTCCAGATCAAAGCTGCGAGATACTGCAGGGAACTAATAATAGTATCTCCATTGTCTTCACCTCACTATCTCTGGTACAAGGAACAGCTGGCTGTTGTCTCCTAGCATAACTAGATTACCTGGGCAGGCCTATGAAAGAGAAGATTAACTTCAAAGCAAAGGTGCCTCGGCCCTCCCCATCCCCACCTTGCCTCTGAGGAGAGCCCTGCCAGGCCAACTTCCGCTCAGTTTGTTAACCTGCTGGGGAGCTAGAGAGAGGAGTCTGGGGCCTGATCCAGCCTTCTCTAGCCTGCTGTACTTCGAACAGGGAACGCGAAGGCCGTGGGCTCAGATCGGGCAAGGAGCTGTTTGCAATTCCCTGCAAGATGCAGGGAAAGATCCCGCATCTACACCGCACGTGGAGCAAACCTTCGGGGAGACCTTCCCAAGCCAGCAGATACAAAATCCCTGCGTTGGGCCTCATCCACAAACACTGTACAGCACGTGCACCTAGGATTCCTTACCCAGAGCGCTCGTCGTCTTATCCATTTTGGGCGGCTTGCTAAGGGCTGGCTGGCTGTGTTATCTGGGTAAGAGCTAAGATCCATGTTGGCCTACGGGTCAGAGTCCAATCCTTGGGGGCTAGTAGAACTTTAAGTTGGGTGAATGGGGTTTTCAGGAACTTCTCTCTCAGCCTGGATCGCCTAGATGGGAACCAAGGAGGCTGGGTCTGGCGTCTTGTTAACCAGCGTTACCGGCTTGGTGAATCTAATGCTAGAATAAACCATCAGTTCTGGAGACAGTCTGCCCTGTTCCTTGTCGTCTGTCCTGAGCATGGAGCTCTCAGGGTGGCCCATCCAGGAACCCGGTCACACATGTAACCAGGGAGATGTAAAATTGTTGTCAAAAGATGTAAAAAGTGAGTTGGAGTTAAACCTTCGTGCCTGTAACATTTTAACTCCACATAAGAGCAGCCAGACTGGGTCAGACCAAACGGCCATCTAGCCCAGTATCCTGTCTACCGACAGTGGCCAATACCAGATGCCCTAGAGGGAGGAACACAACAGGTAATCATCATGTGATCCCTGTCCTGTCACCCATTTCCAGACAAACAGAGGCTAGGGACACCATTCCTACCCATCCTGGCTAATAGCCATTGATGGACTTAACCTCCATGAATCTACCTAGCTCTTTTTTGAACCCTGCTAAAGTCCTAGTTTTCACAACATCCTTTGGCAAGGAGTTCCACAGGTTGACCATGTGCTGCATAAAGAAAAACTTCCTTTTGTTTGTTTTAAACCTGCTACCTATTAATTTCATTTGGTGACTCCTAGTTCTTATATTATGGGAACAAGTAAATATATTTTCCTTATTTACTTTTTCCAGACCAGTCTATCATATCCTCCTTTTTAATCTCTCTTCATATGGGACCCATTCCAAACCCGTAATCATTTTGTTGCCCTTCTCTGAACCTTTTCTAATGCCAATATTATGTCTTTTGAGATAAGGTAAACACATCTGTACGCAGTATTCAAGATGTGAGCGTACCATGGTTTATATAGAGGCAATACGATATTTTCTGTCTTATTCTCTCTCCCTTTTTTAATGATTCCTAACATTCTATTTGTTTTGACGGCCGCTGCACACTGAGTGGATGTTTTCAGAGAACTATCCACAATGGCTCAAAGATCTCTCTCCGAGTAGCTGTAGCTAAATTAGACCCCATCATATTGTATGTATAGTTGGGATTATTTTTTCCCAATGTGCATTACTTTACATTATCCACATTAAATTTCATTTGCCATTTTGTTGCCCAGTCACTTAGCTTGGTGAGATCTTTTTGAAGCTCTTCAGTCTGCTTTGGTCTTAACTACCTTGAGCAGTTTGGTATCCTCTACAAATTTTGCCACCTCCCTGTTTACCCCTTTCTCCAAATCATTTATAAATAAGTTGAATAGGATGGTCCCAGGACTGACCCTTGGGGGACCCCACTAGTTACCTCTCTCCACTCAGAAATTCTAAAATCTGTCACTTTTGTGCAGCAGACTATGAGCTTCAGTGTCTGCCAGTATCAGGGCAGGGATGGTTACTGCAGACTAGTGAAGGATCAGCCATGAAACAATTTTACTGCTCCCTGATCACACACAAATGTGGGTTTACAAAAAGAATGACAAGAAACAGAATGTGGCTCGTATCACATCAGTCTCAGGAAGGAAAAATCCCTGCACCCCCGTTTCACAATTGTGCTGACTCGTTACAGTGAGTGCACCTTGTCCACAGACACCATTATCTGAGCCTTTCTGAAATAAAATACTCTTCACACAGCTGCTGCTCACTGATACGGCACCAAGAGGCAAACCAACAGAGCGGAGCGCTCATCAGACTCCAGCCGAACGAACTCCATCCCCCCCTGCAGCGGGCTGATTTTCGTTAATGGCTTGATTTCTGTGCCTGAGTTTTCCCCATCTATCAAATGAAGACGACACTGGTCTCGTTTGCAAAGGGCTTAGAGACCTACAGAGGAAAAGCAAGGGAGCCAGCTGTAGGATATTTTACTGTGTGGCGCACAAGCTGGCATCTGGGATCAAATGAAGTTCAGTGACATCATGCATCCAGTCACCTGAATAAATTGCAAATCTTTTGATCCAAAATTCTCTCTGCCCCCTCACGGTTTGTTCAATAAAAACACGCAGCGACACGCACGCAGGGACGTTCTCAGGGCAAGTATCACTACCTGCACATCAGCTTCTACTGTACCCCGTGCGTTGCACTAACAATGGAGTGTGCAGGCACCTTGCACAAACGCGGTTTGGGTGTCACACTCCGGGCGGGTGTCCCACAGACCCAGTGCTCTCCCCAAGGGCGTTTCCCCCCACGCCCCTCTAGCTTTGTCTCTTTCCACCGATTGCAGCTTCACTCCGACTGGTCACAAATGAAGCAGGATTCACTGTCCTGCCTAGTTGATGCCTAACGAGCTCCCACCCCTCCCAGCCCGAAAGGCAGAGCCTTGAAGCCATGTGCAAGGGCTTCTCCATGCCAATAGACACTTGGCCAACAGCTCAGCTGGACACACCTATTCCCAGCCGTTCCCCCACCTGAGACCCGGGGCAGGGAACCCAGCCTGGGCCTCTCTGAAATATTGAGGAGGGGTTTCCTGCACCACCAGCGCAAACCTCCACACAGCTCCGCTGCCCTGTCCGACGCCTCCCTGGCAATCCACAGTCCTGGCCTCTCTGCATTTTGCTGGGGTCACAACTGTCCGGACTTTCAGGGCAGGCCGGGCAGCCTGCCTCCGAAAGGCCCTCCCTCTTAACAAGCGGCAGCATCACAGGAAACCTGCCCCTTTCAGATAAGCACTGGCCCCTTCCAAGCCGGGTGTCAGAAGCCCGTTGGCAGGGAGGAGCGTGTCTGATCGCTGGAATTGCTTTAACCGACCTTTCTTGGGTCTCCCACCCTGCGGACCGGCACCGCAAACTGCGTTCAGCCAAGAGGACTGGGAACCGGGTGGGGGCAGGATGCAGACAGAGCTATACAGAAGCACCCGGGCAGCACCCCAACACAGGCGATGAGAACGGGAGAGCTACCAGCAGACGTGACCCTCCCTGTGCAGGAAAGGAGAGGGCATGGCACCGGTGAGGCTGTGTATGAAGGGGCCCAAGGAGCAGACACTCACACCCCAAAACCTCCTTCCAAGCAGCAGATCAGCAGGGGGTCATCCCACCGCCTCCTCCCTTCCTTGGGGAGAGGGTCCTTCCCGCATCTCCCATCAGGAAGCGAGCAGAACAGCCCTGGGTAGAACTGCTGAGCACCCAACCCCAAGCGCCAGGGAGCTGCATCTACAAGTGGCCCTGGCGCCCCGGCTGTCAGGCAGCCACAAGCGACAGACCAGGGCTAGGAAAAAGCTAGGGTGCTGCGGCGGGGAGGGGCTGGCGATTCCCATGGGGGCGCTCTTCCCGCCGAGGCAGCACTGAAACCAGCGCCTCAGCCTGGCGGACGGTCCCAACTCGGTTTCCCACAGGATGAGGGTGGGGCACAGTGTTTCTTGCAGACACCGGCCAACAGAACGACACTAATAAACCCCGTCCTCAACCATCCCGTCCAGGCCAGGCACCACGTCCTGCCTCATGCTCCTGTCCAGGCACCTCCCCCTTTCAGCCTGTCCTCTGCTCCCACCCCAATGCGGTGGGTCTCTCCCCCGCCACAGCATCCCCTTGTCGGCCTGTGCCGCCTTCTAACCCAATTCTCCCCACAGCCCCCATGCCATGATCCCCGCAGCCCCCCCATCAGCCTTGGGGTGCAGAGCCTGTGTCCAGCCTGGTTGGACTCACTGGTGCAGAGCTCAGCGGGGTGACCAAGGACCCCCTGGGCTGTCTCCAGCTAGGCAGGGCCACAGCCACCCCGGCAATGCTCTTATGGAGCCAAGGAGCCCACTCAGCTCCCCACATCCTGCGGTACCAGGAAAGGGGGTGCCCTGGGCTCCCCCAGGACACTCCAGCCATGGCATCTGAGGGGTAGAATTCCATCACTGCGGGAGGTTGTTAGATGTTTGTCCGTCTCCCTCGGAGCCTGCCTGCAGCACAACCCGCCCACAAGGCTGCCCAATAAAGCAGCAATGCCCAGATCAGAGAGCCTTCAAGAATAGCCAGGTATGTATTAAACACAAAATAATTCATGGAGAACCTTCCCTACGATAACTACAACAGGCCCAGGTCCTTCCCGGTGACCCTTCCTCCTGCCATTCTAACCCCTAACTGGAACCCAGGGACTTTTATAGAAGGCTTTCTTACCCAGAATGCTTTGGTTGTGGGCAGGGAAGTTCCCTCCTTTGTGTCTCTGTGACTGACAGCCCAGCTGGCCAATTGGCTCTTTTCCCTTTATTCCCCCATCTACAAGAGCAGCACCCCCTCCCGACGGCACAGTTGGGTTCACAGTAACAAAAGCAGCCTGCTTGACAAGGTTTAAGGAATGCTCACGATAAGACAAAACTCTAAAATAATTTTCCAGAAGCTGGGTACCATGCCTGGAACACACGGGAGCCAGGACGGTCACGCCGCCAAACCACGGCGCCACGCCACACAACGGCATCATGGACACCAGGGCACTAGCGATACCGCCGGCAACTTTTGTCCGTAGGACTCTCAGACCATTTGACACGTCATCCGGTAAAAGTCAGACCACACTACAGATCAATACAGTCTGGGGACTTTCTCCATAGAATCACACAGCGCTAGGACAGGAAGGGCCCTCGAGAGGCATCAAGTCCAGTCCCCTGCCCTCACGGCGGGACCAGGCACAGTCTAGATCATCCCTGATCAATGTCTGTCCAACCTGCTCTGAAATATCTGCAGTGAGGGAGATTCTACAACCTCCCCAAGCAATTTATTCCAGTGTGTAACCACCTGGACAGGTAGGAAGTTTTTCCTAATGTCCAACCTAAACCTCCCTTGCTGCAGTTTAAGCCCATTGCTTCTTGTCCTGTCCTCAGAGGCCAAGGAGAACAATTTCCCCTCCTCCTCCCTCTGACACCCTTTTAGATACCCGAAAACCACTATCATGTCCCCCTCAGAGTTCTCCTTTCCAAACTAAACAGGCCCAATTCTTTCAGCCGTCCCTCCTAGCTCATGTTCTCTAGACCGTTCATCATTTTTGTTGCTCTTCTCTGGACTTTCTCCAGTTGCTCCACATCTTCCCTGAAGTGTGGTCCATACTCAACTGGTCTATTTTTCTATCTCCTGTGTGCAGCTGCTACAAAATCCCACCACGTTCATTCGCAAAGTAACATCAGTACGTCTGAACACAGGACATGTAATTTTACCACTTGTTTTTCACCTGTCCTCAGAGGTAGCCAGAGATACCCTCAAGCTGATCAGATTTGTCCCTGCAGACATTTCATCTAACACTTCCAGGGGAGGAGAAAGTGAGAGAGAGAAACCCAATGAACCTAAGGCACTGAGCCAAGGCTGTATCTAGAGACCAATCTACAAGGCCACTCCTAGTTCCCATGCTAAATGGGCTAGTGATGAAGAATCACCCAATACCCCACTAACCCACTCCTCCCCGACACACACACGCTCAGGCAAAAGAATCCAAACCATTCAGAGGAACTACCCCACCTGCTCTGGAGGTCAGTATCTGGGAAGAACGGGGAGGAACGGTGGGTCTGGGGGCTGTGCCAGGAAGGGCAGGGCTGGGACGGGACGGAGAAGGGGCAGTCTTATTGACAGGGTGAGGGCTCAGGAGAGTCATGAGAACTTTAGCAAAGGGGGTTGCTGGCCCTTTGCTTGCACTGGACCCGAGCCCCATTTAGCCTCAATGCTCCCCTGCAAGAAATGTCCAGAAAAATCCAGTCGGATGACCAGCCATCTCCCCAGCAGCTCTGTCATTAAGATGTGCTCAGGTTCCCAAAACAGGCCAAGAGCCTTCTCCATTCGCGAGGGACAAGGATTTCAGAGTCCTCTGCCAGGAATTCTGGGGCTGGCCTCAGTAACATTCCCAAATGGGAAGCCAAGTTCGGATCTAATGTTTATCCTGAACTTGCTTGGAAATCCCATAGCCACTGAATTACAAAAACTCCAGTCATCTGAAGAAGTGTGCTGTGCCCACAAAAGCTCATGACACTATCGACATGTTTTGTTAGTCTATAAAGTGCTACCAGACCACTGGTTGTTTTTTAAGTTTACCCTGTACAGACTAACTCGGCTACCCCCAAAGCTTCAAAAAAATCAGAGAACACCTTTCGCCACACAGGACCCCGCAGTGCTGCAACCACCGCAAACCCACCGCCCAACACGCCAGGGCGGGCAGTGAAGGCGACCACCACAGACCCACCTCCCACACACGCCGGGGGCGCAGCGAAGGCGACCACCACAGACCCACCTCCCACACACGCCGGGGGCGCAGCAAAGGCGACCACCACAGACCCACCGCCCACACACGCCGGGGGCGCAGCAAAGGCGACCACCACAGACCCACCGCCCACACACGCCGGGGGCGCAGCAAAGGCGACCACCACAGACCCACCGCCCACACACGCCGGGGGCGCAGCAAAGGCGACCACCACAGACCCACCGCCCACACACGCCGGGGGCGCAGCGAAGGCGACCACCACAGACCCACCGCCCACACACGCCAGGGCGGGCAGCGAAGGCGACCACCACAGACTGTGAAACTCTAGGTGAATGTTAACCAAGGAGGACAAATCCCAAACGGAATGCCCAACCCTTTCAAAAGCCACCTTGATCTTTAAAAGCTCCCGTCGCTAGAGCCTCTGTTTTAGGTCTCCTCCAAACGTCGCTTCCTTGCACCATCCTGAGTGGATGGGACACGCTGCCCCGCATCAGAACAGGAGCGCACAGGGGCTGATGGGTACGGAGACACACCACCGACAGGCCTAAGAGAGCCTCCCAAGCCGGACCAGAGAACACAGGGACGGACACTGGACTGCTTGTTTTCCAGAAGAAAATAAAACCTGCCAGGCAGCTTAGTTTCGCTGAACAGAAAAGGCCAAATGCCTCCCACCTGCGGCATGGTCAGAGCTGCGGAAGGGGGCACCTTGGGGCTCGGCCAAGGAGGAAGGCTGCTCTGTCCTCTCCGGCTTCTGTTCCTCTGTCCTCTCCGGCTTCTGCTCTGCGTGGAGCTGAGCCGCACCCGTTCTGGTGCAGGGCTAGACGAAGTGGGGAGCCGTCCCAGGATCAGCCACTCAGTGACGCTGCAAATTCCAATGCGCTGAGTTCGCCAGATGCGGGGCTGCCACTGACCCTCGGGCCAGCCGTGCCCTTGCGCCTGAGTGCTGGGAGGCAGGAGCAAGGCAGAGGAAACAGGTGCCTTGGATGGCTAGAAACCCCCACTCTGACGAGACAGCTCCAGCCAAGAAATAAATCAGTCACACGCCCCCCTCCTCCACTCACCCGAAACGCTGTCCAGCTGTGAAGGGGCACGCTGCCCCAGGAAGGGCTAAAGTACCCCCCGGGTGAAAATGGGGACTGGGTGCCAGGATCCCTAGGCTCTAGTCCCAGCTCACAACCACGCACAAGTCACTTAGCTCCTCTGTACTCCGCTCCCTCACCTGTGCAGGGGGAACAATTAGGCAAACCCGGCTGTGCAATCTCACTGAAGGTTTGTCTGCCTCTTCCTTGAGAGGGGAAGCTGCGTTATCATTGCACTGTCTTGGTTTTCCCTCTGGCGCCACACACACACACAGAGCTGCAAAGGGGGACACACACACACACACACACCCACCCACCCACCCACCCCATCCCCGCTGCAAAGGGAGAATGCTTCTTGTACCCAGCCCAAAAGTCACATCCCGCCCATCTTCCCTGCACGTCTGCAGCTCTCCCACTCCTCAGATGGGAACCGATTCTGATTTCTTCTCTCACTCCTGCTGCCAGGCCACCTTCTCACGCCCGCAGCCTGGCGGGGGATAAACGTCCCACTGAACTCACCCCAACTCGGGCTAGAAAGGCAAACCCCTACATACTCTGCAGGGGGGAGTGAGCGTGAGGCAGGAGGGAGGGAGAGAGAATTAAAGAAAAACAGAACCCAAAACCCAACCAGCACCCCCCGAGCGAGCACGCCGACTGCCCACGCCGACAACCGCTCACTTCGGCACAGGCCACTTTGTCAGCCATTCCAGCGAGGAACAGTCTGTCTCTCTGCCATGGGAAAAAACCGCTCCGCCGCTGTGCTTTCTCTTTGGGGCCTGAGCTGGACAGAGAACATCTGTTTTCCTTGGCTCTGCCAAATCACCAGGGTCCTCTCCTCCCCTGATGGGGCATTTACCACAAACAGGGATGCTCCAAGCCCCTTTGCCTCTTCCCGCCCAGCCGGGGGGGAGGGACGGAGCAGGGAAAGAGGCATGATCTGGGAGAGGGAGGTAGGGGAAGTCATTGTCTCCTGACAGTGGTGACTGGATTTACTGATCGAAAGAAAGATTTAAAAGCCACAGAACCGCCTGGCCACAGCTCTCTTCCCCCCACCCCAGCGCAAAAGCCCCACTGAGTTCAGTGGATTTGACCTTTACCCTTCTCAAAATGACCTCAGGTCCATCCCCCTGCGGTCACCTTCAATAGCACGTGTGCCCTGGTGCAATGGCCAGTCCCTCACCCCAGGCCTGAGAGAAGAACTGGGCAGGGAAGCGAGCCCTTTGGAAGCCCCTAATGCAGTCACAGCTGGGCACCAGGTTACAGCATCATCCAGTGACGTCGCACAGGCAGGAATCATAAACGTGTAGGGCTGGAAGGGACCGTGAGGTCGTCTAACCCTAACCCTGCCCTCGCAGCAGGACCCTGTGATAACCAGACCACCCCGACAGAGTGTCTAACCTGGTCTTCGCAATCTTCAGTGATGGAGATTCCCTCGCCCCCCTGGGCAATTTGTTCCAGTGCAAGGTTTTCCTAATGTCCAGCCTCAACCTCCCTTGCTGCAGGTTAAGCCCCTTGCTTCTTGTCCCGTCCTCAGAGGTTAACGAGGACAATTTTCAACCGAGTTCATCGAATGCTCTATCACCCCTTGCCTTGAGCATTCGGGTCCGACTCCCAGCCTGGACAGCGTGTCCAGAACCAACGCTGCACGCCCTCTGGTGCCTGTGACTCACTCCGCCAAACAAGGCACGGGAGGGGGACGGCAGGGGGGCGTGGGGAGCTAGTCCGGTTCCAGTATTTCTAGCGTACTTCATGCTTTTTGTTGTTCAAATCAACATTGGGAGAAAGGAAAAAGGGTCTGTTTTAAATAGCACAGATAGAAGTGTTTCTTTAAAAAGGGAGCAAACATCCATCACTTAGAACGCATTAATTCAGACCTGAACAATTAACATAAATTAAAAATTCAAGCCACATACACGGCTACATTTATTTCCGAGTAATTTTAAGGAACCTCTACTGCTGGCAAGATAAGAGAATCACTCAGTCCATTCATTTGCAGTAGGTAGAAAGGTTAATTTTCACTTAATTAGAATTAATTTGAATTTCACAGGAATAAGGAATCGCATGATGGGGTGTGTAAGATGTGTCAAGAAGCAAGGAGGAACAGTAGTTCTTTATGCTGCTTCTTCCCTGTTCTCAATACACATCCCAAGCCTCGCCTTCCCTTCCCCCCAGGTCAAGCAGGAAGTGTCTGTGCCACCGTGGGTATTCGGGAAGAGATGAGATGACATCACAGGCCACGAGGGCAGCAGGAACAGAAACAGGAGACATGCACAAGGCCAATTTGTAAACGAACCCGGGGCGAAGGTGGACGGGTACAAGACCTCGGCAACAAGCACTGAGCACATAAACCTGCCTTGCCATAAGGCGCACAGCAGAGCAAGCCACACTCGTGCCGGCGCGTGCGTGTGGAAAAAGACAGCCAAGGAGGAGCCACGCAGACACAGCCTCTGACAGGATCTCAGGAGGTCACCAAGTCCAGAGTTCGGTGCTGAGGCTAGACCAAGCAACCCTAGACCAGAGGTGGGAACCTGCTTTGGTTGGGGGCTGCTGACCCACAGAAAAAATCAGTTGCATCCGGCCCCCGGGCCTTAGGTCCCCCACCCCTGCCCTAGACCATCCCTGACAGGTAAACGTCATTGGGAAGCCTAGTACAGGGACCAACGACCCTTGGAACTAGGAAGTGATTCCTAACATCAAAGCTCAATCTTCCTGGGTGACAACTAAGCCCATTACTTCCTGTCCAGCCTCCAGGGGACACTGAGAACAACTGGCCCCGGTGCTCTTTGAAAGAGCCCCCTCGCATAAAGGACTTGTCAGGTCCCCCCTGTCGCTTTCCCCCCTCCCGACTAAATGTTTCCAGGGGTTTGGTTTGAACTTTTCCTCACAGCTCAAGTTTTCTAACCTTTCATCCTGCCTGTTGCTCTCCTCGCGCGACTCTCTCCAATTTGTCCCCATCCTTCCCCAAGGGCAGTGCCCAGAACTGGACACAGCAGGACAGGTACCGCCGCAGCGTGCGTAAGACACTCCAGCTCTCACATTCCAGAGCCATCCTGGCTTTTTCTGCAACGGAATCACACCCTTGAGTCCTATTCCGTCCGAGAGCTACTCGGACCCCCAGCTCCTCCTCAGCCGCACTGCCCCCTCATCAACCCTTCTCCGCTGGGTGGTTGGGCATTGGATTTTCCCTTCCTCAGGGAAGTACTTTGCACTTGTCTGTTGAATTTCATCCTGTTCAGACCAATTCCCCAATTTGTCAAGGTCATTGTGAAGTCTAATGCCGGCCTCCAAAGTGCTTGCAACCCCTCCCAGCTTGGTCTCCTTTGCAAATTTTACAAGCACCCTCTCCACCCCATTATTGACATCATTAATGAAAACGGTGAATGGTACCAGACATAGGACTGACCTCGGCGGGACCCTGTCCTGCAGCCTCCAGGAATTAACTCAAGGAGCCACTCCCAGCTCCCTTTCCCCTGGCTCACCTCCCTGGCCCTCCCGAGGCAGCTCTCCCTTTGCTGTGTGGGTTTTACTTTAAGAAGGTCCAGCTCGTGCCCACCTGGGCTTGATCACCATTATGCCAAACATCCGTCCCGTGGCCTAGCAGAACTCACGCTCTGCTAGCGCTTGTGCCATTGCCACATTTTCTGTGATTGGTTTTCCCTCTTTGCTGAGTAATGGGCCCGCTCTGTCCTGGGTCTTCCTCTTGCTTCCAACGTATGTGCAGAACGTTTCTTTTTTACCCTTTGTCTCCTCCTAGTTTAGTCTCGTTTGTGTCTTGCCCTCTCTAATTCTGTCCATACAGACGTGTGGTGTTTGTTTATATTCAGCCTTCATAACTTGACCAAATTTCCACTTTTTGCAGGACAAACTTTCTGATCATTGAAATTCTCCTGGTTAAGCCAAGGTGGTCTCTAGACGTATTTCCTATACAACAGGAGACTGCTTGGGACCTTAATAGTGTCTCTTTGAAAAACTGCCAACTCTCTTTAATGGCTGGTCCCCTTACACTTGCTTCCCATGGGATCTTCTCTACCAGCTCCCGGAGTTTGCTCATGTCTGCCTTCTTGGAACCCCTCATCCTCACTGCGCTGTGGTCGCTCCGAGCACACTTTAGCATCATGAACTCCGGCATTTCATGATCACTCTCCCCCAAGCTGCCTTCCGCTTTCAGATTCTCAACCAGTCCCGCCCTAGCTGTCAAAAGCACGTCTACAGGAGCGTCCCCGGTAGCATCCGCCACCCTCTGAAACAAGGAAGCGTCTCCGGTACATTCCAAACCTCGCCGGCCACTCTGCGCCCTGCTGTGTTATTTGCCCAACAGCTGCCTGGGTAGCTGAAATTCCCATCACAGCTATCCTGGCAGAAGTTTACCATGTTGTCCTGGTCTTCATTAAACCAGCACAACTTTGAATCCAGACCAGGCCTTAGGCTCGGGCCCAATAAAGAGAAAGGCCAGGCCTCAGCCACAGGGAAGCTCCCTGTTGCTTGTGTTAAATATTTGCCAGCCCATTTGCATAGCAGCTGGTCTGCAGGCAGAAAAGCCTTCTACAAACCTATAGAAACAAGTCAATGCGCTGTGGAGATCCAGGATGGAAGTGTTTGTTTTATCTCCACCTTTATAGCCTCTTGTGCTGACACAAGGCGCCTCCCTGCCTCGACCAAGTCAAGTACACTAGTGATTTCATCACTGCTTCCTTCGCCCACGCACCTCGGGAGACACAAACGCCTCCCCTGGGCAGGCAGAGCATCCTCGAGCCCAGCTGCATCCCCTCCATTTCCTTCCTCCACCCAGACCTCCGCACACTTGGCTTTCCGCATCTGTATTCCTGGGGCCATTCTTAACCTTGAACTCTCCTCCCCCAGCATCTCCTATCAACACAGCTGCAGATTCCTCACTGGCAGGGACAGCAAGAACTACCAGCCTCTCCCCCTACAGGGCACTTCTAAGGGGGTTGGGGGAAGGGACTTGGTGAGATTCTTTGATTTAAAGCAACGGGGAACTCTGGATCTTACAGCACGGATGTAACGCAAGGACCTTACCGAGTCTGAGTGGTCTCCATCACCCAATGGCCCCACTGGCTGTTTACAGGGTTGCCAGATGGTTTCAACAAAAACACTGGACGTACTTGACATGAAATCACAATCTACATTCCATCTGATTTAGAAAATACTGGACATTTCTATTTTCTCAATTTCTTTCCTGAACAGAAAGCTCAAATACTGGACTGTCCGGTTCAAAACTGGACACCTGGCAACCCTAGCTGTTTAGCCGGCTTCCTGCTTCTTATATACTTACAAAATTGCTATTACTTTTGAGGTTTTGGCTAGCTGACTTTCAGATTCCTTTTTGGCCTTCCTGCTTATATTTTTACATTTCATTTGACAGAGTTTCTGCTCCTTTCTTTTCTATTTTCCTCACTAGGATTTGACTTCCACTTTTCAAACAATGCCTTTTCCTCTCTCACTGCTTCTTTTACTTGGTGGTTAAGCCACGGTGGCACTTTCTTGGTTCTCTGACTGTGTTTTTTTAATTTGGGGCATACATTTAAGATGAGCCTCTATTATGGAGTCTTTGAAAAGTTTCCACGCAGCTTGCAGGGATTTTCCTTTAGGCACTCTGCCTTTGCATTTCTGTTTAACTAACCTCTTCATTTCTGTGTAGTTCCCCTTTCTGAAATTCAATGCCACATTGTTGGGCTGCTGTGGTGTTTTTCCCACCACAGGGATGTTACATTTTATTACATTATGGTCACTATTTCCAAGCGGCCCAGCTATATTTGCCTCTTGGACCAGATCCTGCGCTCCACTTAGGACTAAATCAAGAATTGCCTCTCCCCTTGTGGGTTCCAGAACCAGCTGCTCCAAGAAGCAGTCAGTTAAGGTGTCAAGAAACTCTCTCTGCAACCCCCCCAGGAGATGTGTACCCAGTCAATATGGGGACAATTGAAATCCCACACTATTATTGAGATTTTTAATTTTACAGCCTCTCTTATCTCTTTGACCTTTGCATAGTCATTATCGCCATCCTGGTCAGGTGGTCGGTAACATATCCTGACTGCTACATTCTTATCACCAGAGCATGGAAGTGCTATCCATAGAGCTCCTATAGAACATTTTGGTTCACTGAAGATTTGTAACTTGATTTGATTGTACATTTTCTTCCACAGGAAGCACGACCTGTTCTGTCCTTCCGATGTATTTTGTACTCGGAACTTAATACAAAATATGTTAAGGCCTAAACGTCTTATTTAGTTGAAAGTTGGGATGTAAAACCCCATTTACTTAGTTAACAGGTTAAACATTAAGTTTACCAATTAACTTATAAAATGGGTTCAGGCAGGGGTGCCCCTCGAGCCCTGCTGGGCTGGAGAGCCACCCCTTCCCTCACCTGCCGCAGCCACGCTGGAACAGCCCCCTGCCTGCAGTGGGTCCCGTGGGGCTGGAGTAGCCCGTTGCCCGTGGCAGATAGGGGGCTGCAGCCCCCCAGCAGTTAACCGGTTAACAATTAATATCTCTAGTTCAAACAAGTTTAGATATGAGAAGTTTATGAATCCAAAGCATTTAGGATTGTTTTACTGAATAAAAATAAATGCTATGCACTGCTATGTATGTTTCGTTACATTCCAGTTACCACACTTGTAATGCAGCTGAACAATTCATGAGCAAAACGATAATTACCTTGTAAACAAGTCGTACATCATTAACCATATTGCAATGTACACAAATTGTACACTCAGCAAGAATTTGAAAATACTAAGCTATATAATTGCTTAATTAAATCTATACCCTTATCGTATACTCTCATAGGTAGCAAAAGACAGGTACCAAAGAGAGAGTGAAGGTTCTATTTAATTGTAAATGAACGTGCTTCAATGGTGCTATCTACTGATGGGAATGCATCTCTCTTGAGAAAATAACTGAAGTACAAATGGAAACGCTGATTACAACGGAGTATTTAAATCACAGCTTTCCACTTGGTGATTCAAATCAGGATTTTAAATGCCTTGTCTGAAAATCGGCCCATGCTGGTTGGAATGGCCACACTGTTCACAAGCAGCAGAAACAGTTAGGCAGGTACCTCCAGTGAGTTACAAAACCTTTATGTGGACACATTCCATCAAGTTAATATAGCCAGAATTTCAATCAGCATAATTAACCAAGTTAGTTAAACCAGAGAAAACCTCTGTGCGAACACACAGATTGCAATAACATGGGTTACAACATTATATCACTGGAGAGCCAAATTAACCCGATAAAAACCAAGTTTCAACTGATTTAAGAGGGTCCCCACAGAATGTTGCATTCCTGTAGGTCAGTTTAAAAAAAAACGACAACTTGACTTAAATCAGCACAGCTGTGTGCAGACCAGAACTTGTGTACAGTGTTTGCACCAGGGTTTTGAAAGTTTATCAGGATTTAAATTTTCTAAATTGGTATAATTGTTTTTAAACCTACTACTTTTTAGGCCAAGTTGCCTTGGTTACCACATACAGCCTTTAGAGGGACAGAAATATTACAGAATATTTTTAGGGCTGCTAAAACAGACGTGAAGGGCCTTTACCACACACGCTTCTTCCTGTCTTAGAACACAAGAACGTGGGGACATTTGCTTAAATTAAAAAGTGGGAAATTAAAAACACACAAAAGAAAATCCTCTCTCATGTGCTCTGCAATTAGACTGTGGAACTTACTGCCACTGGATGTTGCTGATGCCAAGAACTCCAGATTCAGAAAGGGACTAAACATTTCCAAGAACATCAAGAATAACCAGCATTGTCCTAATTAGTGACTTGCTTCAGGTGCTAAGTCAGTGTCCAAATTTAACAGGATCATTTCCCATCATGGCCCGTAGAGCAGATAACCCTGCAGTTGGCTGAGGATGGAGGCTGCACCTTCCTCGGACACATCCAGGGCTGATCACTCCCACACAGGAGACTGAACGAGATGGACCTCGGGTCCTAGCCAATGTGGCAATTCCTAGGCAACAGTGTCATACATTGAAGCTCTAGCATGGCACAGTCGGCCAGCGCTACACACAAATGTTTTCCAAAGGCCAGTATCCTGGCTCGCCAGTGGCACAGTGTATGCGGATTTATGGTTCAGACATCTGGCCTTAGACACAGTAATTCCTGCACTAGCGGTGCACCTAGTATCCTTGTATCCTGGGGGCCATGCCGGCTGAGGTGGGATGGGAAAGGAGGAAACATGCACGTAGCAGGATTTTTTTTTAACCAAAACAGTTTCCTGTGGAACCTGGGGAGCAAGAGAAACACTTTCACAGCAGCGTAATGGCATCTGCTCTGGGGGGGTGGGTTCCAGGACCAGCACGGTGGTCTGGTGCGTATCTGTGGACACGTCAAAGGGGGTGATGGAGGATGTGACAATCCCCTGGAACAGGGCACTTCACACCTATTGGCGGGGCTGGAGTCCTGCATTCAGCGGGGATTAGAACAGGGGAACCTACTGCAGCGAAATGAAATGTCGTGGTAAGCGGGGTACACACCCCCTGCAATGCACATTGGTAAGTGGTAAGTGGGGTACACACCCCCTGCAATGCACATCGGTAAGTGATACGCAGGGTACATACCCCCTGCAATGCACATCGGCAATTGGCAACAGCCAGGAGGCCTCACCTCAACTGGGCTCCTTACAGCCCCAGTTCCCGCTGGAGGATTCTCTCCCTCTCTCACCTGCAGCTTCCTTAGCTGGGGCTCCAGAGCAGCAAAGGCGGGTAAGATACCAGCCCGCCGCCTCCCTTCCCTCTCGCCAGTCACAGGCAGTTTGAAATAAAGCCCCTGGATCTGAGCTGTCCTGACCTACTCGGGAAGGCTCTTCCAAGCTCCCAGCCCTACTTCTCACCCTTCTTCTCAGTGAGTTTCCACAACACAGACGCGCAGGAGCAAAGGAGCAAGTTTGCACGAGAGCAAAAGGCGCGTGGTTGAATTTGCATCTCCCGACAGGTATGGATTTCGCCCTGCAGCGAACGGGCATTTTGTCTCTCGCCGATGGGTTCTCACGGGCGTGTCTGCTTCTGCAGACCCCCCAGACTTAGTGGGCAGTAGAAGTGCAGGCTGGGGAGCTGCTGAAAGCAGTCAAGGAAACCCCCATTCCCAGCAGCCCAGGCTAGACAAGTGAGATTTCACTGCCTACTACCCACTGGACAAGCTAACTCTGGAGAGAACTGGCGGAGCAGCACACCCAGCCGGAGGCTGGAAGCGACAGTCAGCCTTGACTCCCTTGTGAGCCCACAGAAAAGAAGCTCAAACCTGTTTGGGACTCTGCCAGTTGGATGGGCTATTTTCCACGTGGGAATGTGCCAGGTTTCCACACCCCTGCTAATAACCCTGACAAGCGAGTCGGGGGCCGGCAAGGCCTGGCGGATAATCCTAGAACACTGGAACTGGAAGGGACCTTGAGAGATCATCAAGTCCAGTCCCCTGCCCTCCTGGCCGGACCCAGCACCCTAGACCATCCCTGATAGATGTCTGTCCAACCTGCTCTTCAATATCTCCAGAAGTAGAGATTCCACAACCTCCCCAAGCAATTTATCCCAGTGTTTAACCACCCTGACAGGTAGGAAGTTTTTCCTAATGTCCAACCTAAACCTCCCTTGCTGCAGTTTAAGCCCATTGCTTCTTGTCCTGTCCTCAGAGGCCAAGAACAATTTTTCTCCCTCCTCCTCCTGACACCCTTTTAGATACCTGAAGACTGCTACCATGTCCCCCCTCAGTCCTCTCCTTTCCAAACTAAACAAGCCCAGTTCTTTCAGTCTTCCCTCCTAGCTCATGTTCTCTAGACCTTTCATCATTCTTGTTGCTCTTCTCTGGACCTCCAATTTCTCCACATCTTTCTTGAAGTGTGGTGCCCAGAACTGGACACAACACTCCAATTGAGGCCTAACCAGCGCAGAGTAGAGAGGAAGAATGACTTCTTGTGTCTTGCTCACAACACTCCTGCTAATGCCACCTAGAATCATGTTTGCTTTGTTTTGCTTTTTCTTGCTTTGCTTGCCACCCTGTTGACTCCTATTTAGCTTGTGGTCCACTATGACCCCTAGATCCTTTTCTGCAGGACTCCCCCCTAGACAGTCGTTTCCCATTCTGTATGTGTGAAACGGATTGTTCCTTCCTAAGTGGAGCACTTTGCATTTGTCCTTGTTAAACTTCATCCTATTTACCTCAGACCATTTCTCCAGTTTGTCCAGATCAGTTTTGACCCTATTGTCCAAAGCACTTACAACCCCTCCCAGATTGGTATCATCGGCAAACTTAATAAGCGTACTCTCTAGGCCATCATCTAAATCGCTGATGAAGATATTGAACAGTCCCAAAACAGTCAGTCCCAAAACAGACCCCTGTGGAACCCCACCTGTTATACCCTTCCAGCAGCATTGTGAACCGTTAATAACTACTCTCTGAGAACAGTTACCCAGCCAGTTATGCACCCACCTTAGAGTAGCCCCATCTAAGTTGTATTTGCCTAGTTTATTGATAAGATCATGCGAGAGTGTACCAAATGCCTTACTGAAGTCTAGGTATCCCACGTCCACCACTTCTCCCTTAGCCACCAGACAGACCCGTTCTCCTATCAAAGAAAGCTACCCAATTGGTTTGACAGGATTTGCTCTTTACAAATTCATGCTGGCTGTCACCTAGCACCTTCTTCTCTTCCAGGTGTCACAGGGCTCTCCTCCTCCCGTGGAAACCAGCCTCAGTAGAAAAGCGTCCGACCCCTCAGAGTGGCAGGGAAAGGGCTCGTGCCGGGCAGCAATCCCATTCTGAACTAAGGCCATGGCTCTCCAGATGCCATTGTCCCCTGGTCCTTGGGAGGATTCGCCTGATTTAAATGGTTATCTTGCCCCAGCACCGTTGTTTCACACAAGTGCCGCCTGTAGCTCCAGCCACAGCCTTGCGGGATCGCTGTGGGGTGCCTGCCACTGACCACCACCACCACGAGGCGCTTCCCAGGGCTCAGAAGCACATGACACATCAAGGCAACTGTGGCTCCCAGGAGGCTGGGCAGGCGTGTGGCTCCCCCCTCTCCCTGGGTCGATACTGCATGAGTCCAGCCCCCAGCTCCCCAGTGCAAGCAGCACCCGGGCCACGGACCACCAGAGGCATTGGGCCAGGGTTCTGTGTGGGGCTGCAGACAGGCCCGCAGCGGTGCCTGGGTGGCCCTCAAGCTGACCAGGCTCACTGCCAGCGCACGTGCAGGGCCTTTTCGGAAAGAGGAGGACAAACAGAGCCCAGGGAGCAGATCACGCTTTCCGCTTCCACACCAAGCACCACTTCCGTGGGGCTCCGGCCATGACACCAAACAACAACGCTCTGCCTCTCCGGAGCACGTGCCAGCCAAACCCATCCACACACGAATCCCAGCCCAGCAGGGCAGCCCGACCTGATCCCCTGCAGGATCAATAGCCCTTGAGGTGAGCGCCCTGAATTTCCTTCGGTAGCTTGGCTGTTCCGGACCCCACCCCCATCCCGAAAGGAGTGTGCGACTGCAGCCTTCCCACTCCACCAAGGCATCAGCACGTGGCAGGCAAAAGGGAGCCCTGCTCACAAACAGCGCAGCCAAGCAGCAGCCTAGACAGAGGGACTGGAGGCCTGTGCTAAGTGCCCGGCATGCACGCAGCGCAAGGCAGCCTCTCGGCCGGGCTCTTACCGGGAGCAGGACAGCGTAGGGGTGCGGGTCTCTCTGGGGCTGCTTCTGACGCACCACCAAGCAGATGCCTCTTCATTCCACAGTCAGGAAGTTCTTCCATCCAGTGGGCTGTAGAAGCCTCCTGGGGCCAGCTGTGTGCTGTAGGTACAACGGAGCAAGAGCTGGGTTGGACACTGCCCCCCAAGAGCCCCAAAGCACCTAACAGAGCACTCGGTAGGCCCCAAAAGTGCCCCGCGGACGCAGGCCGATGCAGCAGCCAGCTGGACATTCCCGTGGGTTTTGGGCGGCCGAAGTTCTCCCAGTGGGTGCTAGAGCGGGCCGGGGGGAGCTCTGATGCCACAGCACACGGCGCTAGAGACTGTGTGCAGGGAGGGGGTTACCTCCCGACCATCAATGTCAAGAGTTTTCCCGTTCTCTGTGCCAGATGCCCATGCAACTACGCCCCTTCACAGTTCAAGCAGGCAAAGCTGAGGGGCCCGAGGCGACCCAATAACAGGCCAAGTTGGACAAGCCGGCAGTGAGCCCCACGAATGAGGGAAGGAGAAAGGGACCCTGGGAAATAATCCGTCAGCACCCTTTTAAGTTGCGCCCTAAGAGCCACCACCACTGGCACCAACGGGAGCTGCACGTGCGGGCCAGCTTGGGGACGCTCCAGGGTTCTCCAGCCCCCACCTGAAAATCAGCAGGTCTCCAACCAGCCGGCCTTGCTTCTGTCCCCATCCTAAGCATTTCACTTTGCAATTACTGCTGCTGTATCTGCTCAGTAGGGGCTCCCCCGCCACCTCTCTCTGCCTAACATGAGCACACCCTGAAATGCCAGCCAGGCCCTTCGCTGGCCTGCCAGCCACATCCATCACGTTTGCCCCGGAGCAGGGGAACCTACTGGGGTTCTGAGTTTTGTCTCACATTAATAGGCTCCGTCTGACCTCCTTGGTGTCATTCAGTTTCAAATCCAGAATTCAGAGTTTCAGGGCCTAAAAAATCCTATTCCCTATAAATGAGAAGCTTCCGCAGGGAAACAGAGGGAACTAAGCCTCCAGTGTTTGCAAAACGCAAGCTTCCACTTTAAAAAAAATGTTCTAGCCATTTTATTTGAGAGTGGAAAATAAACCACTAGGAATGTGACGAGAACGGAAGCGGATGCAATTCTGACTTTGCAAGTCTGCAACCGCCTTCCCTGCATCACTGTGTCTGCTGCTGCTCCTAGCCTTGTCCCGCAGCAACAATGAAACAGACCGTGACAGCTGTCAGTTTTGCAGATGTCACTGAGAACCCTAGAACAGCAGTGAAATAGCCAAGAATCACATCTGTTTCACGCCGCTCGGGAAAGCCCTCAGCAGAAAACATGGCTCAGAACAGCGCCCTGGAACTTGGCTGGGGATCCTTGTTCTCAGTAGCAGGGCAACTTCTAGCTAGAAGGCATCTTTTACTTTTTCCCCCGAGCCCTGCAGTATTATGGCTCCATCTGACGTGTGATAACTTCTCTAAGAGCCACGTGCTTTCATCTTTGCACAACTGTTAAATGGGGACTCCCATGCAGTTGCAAGATGATTTCAACATCTCATAAAAAGTCATATTACGCCGGCTGCAAAAGGAACTCCCATTCGGCCCTGCCCATTTGACTGGAGCCTTCCTGGGGACCTAGGCTTGAATAGAAGAAGCAGTTTATATGCATAAGGCAGATGACGCACTGCTATGTGAGCCTCTGACCTTCTTTGCCCACCCCTTCCACACCACCTAGCCCCACAAATTCAGATTTCCCACACACACAAGCTCTGGGCAAAGGGAAAACATACCCTACCCGGTGTACGGCTGAAGAGCAGCGGGTGGGCCCGGGAAAACCCTGTCACCTGAGGGTGGGTCGGAAAGGCTAGGAAAGAATATCAGCACAGACCAGAGCAGATACACGATGCAAAGGAAACAACGTCCCCAATGGCGTCTACGTCCCACCTAGCTTCTACCCTCCTTGGCCAACTAAGCTCAGTTGGATATTGCTCAAAGGCCTGACACACACGTGCAATTGTCTTTAACAAGGGACAACAGAAAGGGCAACAGCCACGAAAGGGGATCAAACCCCTGCAGACTTAACGTGTAAACCCTTCCCAACGAAAGCCAACAGAGGGCTCCCGTACCACTCGGCAGGGAGCCCCCCAGCAACAATGCTAGCTCTCCCCCAGTAACGGCCCAGGGCCAGCAAGACAGCGGTGGGCTTGTCCATTTCATTTCTTATGAGTTCTCAATTAGAATCACAGAACACTAGAACCGAAAGGGACCTCAAGACAGGGGTGGATGAGAGTTTTGCGGGGCCCAGGGCGCGGGGCCTATTGAAGCGTGGGGCCCGGGGCAGCCACCCCGCTCACCCTGCCCTATATCCACCACAGCCTCAAGAGGTCATCGAGTCCAGTCCCCTGCCCTCACGGCAGGACCAAGCACCAAAAATCTAGACCATCCCTGATAGATGTTTGTCCAACCTGCTCTTCAATATCTCCAGTGAAGGAGATTCCACAACCTCCCTAGGGAACTTATTCCAGTGCTTAACCATCCTGACAGTTAGGAAGTCTTTTCTAATGTCCAACCTAAACCTCCCTTGTGGCAGTTTAAGCCCATTGCTGCTTGGCCTGTTCTCAGAGGCCTAGGAGAACAAGTTTTCCTCCCTCCTCCTTGTAACACCCTTTTAGGTATTTGAAAGCTGTTATGTCCCCTCTCAGTCTTCTCTTTTCCAAACTAAACAAGCCCAGTTCTTTCAGTCTTCCCTTGTAGGTCATTTCTCTAGACCCTTCATCATTTTTGTTGCTCTTCTCTGGACCTTCTCCAATTTCTGCTCATCTTTCCTGAAATGCGGTGCCCAGAACTGAACACAATCCTCCAATTCAGGCCTAATCAGCGCAGAGCGGAGCGGAAGAATGACTGCTCGTGGCTTGCTCTCAGCACTCCTGTTCATGCAGCCCAGAATGATGTTCGCTTTTTTTGGGTGGGGTGGGGGGTAACAGAAGTTATGCGCCCCTCCTCCACATTGATATGTCCAAGCCTGTGATGGATCCTCCTGATGTGTCTCAGAACAGTGGATGAATAGTCTCTTCTCCATGTAAAACACACCGAGCATCGCAGAGCGGAGGCCCATTCAGAGCCCAGCGGTTTGCTACAGCAAGGCGGCACAGGAACGATGCTGCAAGGTGAACACTTGAAGCTAACAAGGGAAATGGTAGCTCGGGTTCTAAATCCCGGGAAGGAAAGGGCTTCCAATTACCAATACAGATTGCCTCTGCAACTGTTATGCCAGGGAGATCTCGCTCTATTGATTTCATCATCCCCGAGGGACAGAAAACATTAACCATCCCATGACTTTACACATGCACGTATATTGCAAATAGACTGTTTTCTTTCCTATTGACATCAGCAGGCATTCCTCACGTGCGAACGTTATTACTGTGCGTACAGTCTTGGGATGCTAGCTGCTTTATACACGAGGCAACTCTTCTCTCCAGGAAAACTCACTGGAGGGTCACAGCACTTTTTCCTACAGAGCCTCCTATTTCTCCCCCAAGATTTCTTATCCTCACAAACCCTACGGCCCTTCTTCTGAACCCTACTTCACCCCAGCGGCTTTTACTGATGAGTAAGTGATATGAGAACGGCCAGACTGGGTCAGACCAAAGGTCCATCCAGCCCAGTGCCCTGGCTGCCCACAGTGGCCAATGCCAGGTGCCCCAGAGGGGAGGGAACAGAACAGGGAATCATTAGGAATGTGACAAGTTAACTGGTGGGGGCTCCGCAGGGGGCCTGCCATGGAGAGGGGCTGCTCCTGCCCCCTCCCATCCACCTCTCTTTTTAATCAGTTAACTAGTTAAACATGTCTAACTGGTTAACCAATTATATGGGATTTTACATCCTTATAAATCATCAAGTGATCCATCTCCTGTCATCCCTTCCCAGCCACTGACAAACAGAGACTAGGGACACCATCCCTACCCATCCTGGCTAATAGCCATTGATGGACCTAAGCTCCATTAATTTCTTTAGTGGTTTTTTTGAACCCTGTTAAAAGTCCTGGTCTTCACAACATCATGTGGCAAGGAGTTCCACAGGTTGACTGTGCCCCGCATGAAGAAAAATTTCCTTTTGTTTGTTTTAAACCTGCTGCTATTCATTTCATTTGATGACACCTAGTTTTTGTGTTATGGGAAGGAGTAAATAACTTTTCCTTATTCACTTTCTCCACACCAGTCAGGATTTCATGGACCTCTATCCTAGCCCCCCTTAGTCTCCTCATCATCTTTTCCCTGGGTGCAGACACTCTGCAGCACTGACTGGGCCTCTGCAATGCTGCAAGTTTCCTACTTCTGGGGAACGTTCGGCTGCCTCTTGAGTGTTATACAAAAAGAAACTGGGGGAGGGCTTGCTCTGTATGGATGCAATGGGAAAATGTCATCTCCTCAGAACTCCACTTAGACACAAACACACGACCACAGACTTTTCAAATACATTAGCCAAGGATGTTCTTGGCACAAGTGTCTTTGCTGTGGCCTGTGCTGGCTGGGTAAAAGAAGGGCCAGACCCATCTCCAGCTCTCTGGGGAGAGTTGACTCAGTGACAGCTTCACCATTCGGGGCAGGTTGGGAACAGAGGGGAGGCAACCGAGCAAGTTCCAAGTTTCTTAAACATGGTAATAAAAACTTTCTAGAAGAGCAGCGTGCAGAGGAAACGTTCTCCGAGCAGAGAAAGCAGATGTGATACAAGTAGTGGGAACAGGATTAAACCATACAAGGCAACGTTCCTCAGTCGCACTGATCATTTCTAGGGTTACGAGAGCGAAAGGAGAAAAAAGATTTGCAGTGTGGAGGGGGAAGAGCAGGAAAGAATTCCCTCCTTGCGGAAAGGCAGGAATTCCCACCCGGTGACAGACTGCCCGAAAAGCAGAGGGGCAAGGAGAAGAAAATCTCTTGCTCTCGGGCTAGAGGTTCTGTAGAGTGTGGACAGGGTTTCTTGCCCAGAAGCTGCCACAGCAGGAGAAAAGCAAGGCTGACCCACTCAGTAGGTGGGACTGGCCGGTAGGAGCAGAGGTTTCGAAATAACTGATTGTTCCTTTAGAGCCCCTTTCAGCATTATACTTAGGCACATGCCTAACCCCAAGCCCTGGGTCCAATGGGATTTCTCATGTGTTTGAGATCAGCCATGGCCTACTGAGGCAGAGCCTAGCGGAACCCAGCTCAAGGCCTTGAAAGACAGGGAAAGATCTGCTTGCCTAAACCCAGGAACCAGACTCCTTCAAAGTGCATCTGGGCACATTCTGCTATGAGGAAAGCCACTTCTGTGGCTCTGACTGGCCACGTGTGGAACTTCCACTGGCTGCCCCCCTGGGACAGAGCCTGACAAAGACCCCACTTCCCATTACAAAACAAAAGGCCAGCACGGGAACCAGGCAGAACCAGACACCATCACTCTGACCCGGCGGGGACTTTCTAATCACTTGGGGGGGGGGGGGCACGATTCCCCTCCACCCCGACCAAAAACCCATCACCCCCGCCCAAGGGGGAGCGGGGCGGCGGGAGGGATGCGTACGCCTCGCCAGCCCCGCGCTGTGCGGGGAATCCCCTTCTCGAAGCCGGGCGCCCAGGGTGAATTCGCCGGTCAGACGGACGGACTCGAGCCTGCTGAACAAGGCGCTGCAATTGGGACCGGCCCTTGATCAACCGTTCAGGTGATCGGAGCCAGCGGAGCCCAGCGACGCTCGGACCTTTCCGCAAACGAGCACCCGGGTAAGAATGGAACTCGCCCGCCGCACCAGGGCTGCCGCCGGGGACCGCCGGGCTCCCCGCCCCTGCTCCCGCGGCCGGGCGGAGACGCGCCTTCTGGGCAGATTCTTGCCCGGCCAACGGGCCGAAACCGACCAGCAAAGCAGCAGGCCAGGAGCACCCAGCGATCCGCCCTGCGCTGCGCTCCCGCGGGCCGCGCGCAACAGGAGCCGAGCGCAGCGCAGCGCGTTACAGCAGCTCGGCCCGAGGCTCCGGAGCCGCGGCGGGGGGGGAAGCCCCGTTAGCACTTTCCGACCTGCCCGCTGGAGGCACCTGCCTTAAAGCCTGAAGCGGTGAAAAACTAACCGAGCCCCCAAGCCCCAGCCCCGCCCCGCGACCTGCCTGCGGGCCTGGCCCGACGCACACCAGGCGCCGGCGGGCGGCGCGGTGCCCCGGAGGCAGCAGGCGGGGCTCGCCGGGCCGGGTCCCCAGGGGTCCAGCAGCGGCCCTGGCCCGGACACGCACCAGCCGGGGGCGCGGAGAGGACGCGTGAGCCGGGCGAAGGTTGGACTCGGCCGGGGCAGGGTCCCTCCGCCCGCCCCGCAAAGCCTTGTCCTGGCAGCGCCCAGCCAGCCCCGCACCCACCTGCGGGGCGCCCTCGCTGCCCAGGCTGCGCACGTCGCAACCCCCGCGCCGGTCCGGCCCTGTCCCGCCGCAACACCCCCTCGGCTGGTCCGGCCGCACCACGCCGGTCCGGCCATGCCCCGCCCTGCACTACCCTACCGCGACACCCCGCCCCCCCGCCGCCGGTCCAGCCCCGCCCGCCCCGCCGCAACACCCCGCCCCCTCGCCGGTACGGCCTGCCCCGCCCTAATACCCCGGCTGGACCCGTCCCGCTGCAACACCCCCTCGCCGGTACAGCCTGCCCCGCCCTAATACCCCGGCTGGACCCGTCCGCTGCAACACCCCCTCGCCGGTACAGCCTGCCCCGCCCTAATACCCCGGCTGGACCCGTCCGCTGCAACACCCCGCCGGTACAGCCTGCCCCGCCCTAATACCCCCGGCTGGACCTGTCCCGCTGCAACACCCCGTACGGCCTGCCCCGCCCTAATATCCCCGGCTGGACTCGTCCCACTGCAACACCCCCCCCCGGCTGGACCCGTCCCCTGCAACACCCGCCCCGCCGCAAACCTCCCCCCGGTCCGGCCATGCCCCGCCTCGCCCTGCCCTGCTGCAACTCCTCCCCGCCGGCCCGCACGGTGCAGCCCGGCGGCCCCTTACCCGGGCAGGACGCGGGACACACGGCGGCTGTTTCCCTGCCCCGCCTCTCAGGCAGAGCAGGGGCCCCGCCCAGTCCCGCCCCTGCGAGCGGGGGCAGAGGGTGCCGCGGGGGCAGGGTCCGGGAGCCTGAGATGGGCCTGGGGGGGGCAAGTCAGTGATGGGGCCAAGAGCTGCTGAAGGGATCAGGTGGGGGAAGAAGATCCTGGGGGGTCGGTCACTTGGGTGGCCAAGGGGGGGGTCACTGGTGGGGGGGGGAAGATCCTGAGGGGAGCCAGTCACTGGGGGGTAGGTCACTGAAGGGCCAAGCAGAACCAGCCACCGAGGAGGGGAAGGTCACTTGATGATCTTAGGGGAAAACCCCCTGGGAGAGGGACACTGGGGGGCTTCTGGAGAGAGTCAGTGGGGGTTGAGGCGCCTTTGCTGGGAGAAAGATGCTGGAAGGATTCGTGGCCCACCCGGCTTCTTGCCTCTTGGCCATGGCCCCCCAACCCTGATGCCCTGGGTGCTCGCCCACTTTGCCCTGGATGTGAGAACCTCTGGTTTTGCTTTTCCCAGCCTTGGAGTGTTTCCAGCTGTAAGGGCAAGGTCAGCCTTTGCAGAGAGAGGAGAGAAGCTCCAGAGAAATGCTCCTTTCAAAGCCTGTCACAATATTGTCTGAGACACAGCGACTTGGACTTGCTGGCAGGCATGCAGTGCGGCTCCTGGCCAGCCGGCTGCAGCTCCCAGGCCCCCAGTGTCTCCAACCCCTGCTGTAGCCCATGATGCTCCCATTCCCCCTGCCCCCAGCTAGCTGGGAATCCCCACCTGTACCCTCAGCACCCTCACTTTGCCCCCTGAACCACCCATCCCCGGCATTCCCCGGAAGTGCTGCTGCTTCCAGCCGCACACAGGAACCTGCCCAAGGTTTGGTGCTGACCGGTTTCAGGGATGCTGCTCTGCCTCTGTGGGCTTCCAGAGCTAGTGTGACAGGCCTCTTAGCAGCCTGAGGGTTGATTACTGAGCTGCAGGGACGGCGTGGGGTGTGGTACCTCGCCTTCCACCTCAACGGAAAGCAGCTGCTTCTCCCCCGCACAGAGATGACGTGCAAATGGGGTCTGCCCCAAGCGCACGTTTGCTCCTGCTTGTGCCCGTGTAATGTAAATCCAGATTGGATCGGGGAGGCACTTCCTCCGTAGGCCGGCGTCACTAAAGCAAAACCAGGCCTCTTGGATCTGCCTCCTCATCCCAGTTCAGAGGCTGCTCCATCCTGCTTTTCTGCGTGGGGTCCCCTGCCCCAGTGGCAGCCCTGATGGGGTTTGTCAGGCCAGAGCAGCTCCCCGCGGTGCCCGGTGGCCAGCCGCGCGCCGCCATCTGCTGGAGGCAAAGTCATGGGCCGGGATCTGGGGGTGGGAACTGTGGAGGGTATAATTCCAGGAGCTACTATGAGAATCCAAAGGGGATAAGGTTCCTCGTGATCCGAGGGACACTGACATCAGGAAGTAAGACCAGGGAGCCTCCTGGGCTGCGTCTAGACTGGCAAGTTTTTGCGCAAAAGCAGCCACTTTTGCGCAAAAACTTGCCAGCTGTCTACACTGGCCGCTTGAATTTGCGCAAGAACACTGATGATCTAATGTATGATCATCAGTGTTCTTGCGCAAATACGACTCTCCCGCTCAGGAAAAAGCCCTCTTGCGCAAATGCTTTTGCGCAAGAGGGCCAGTGTAGACAACTCAGAATTGTTTTGCGCAAAAAGGCCCCGATGGTGAAAATGGCGATCGGGGCTTTTTTGCGCAAAACTGTGTCTAGATTGGCACCGGATGCTTTTGCGCAAAAGCACTTTTGCGCAAAAGCATCCGTGCCAATCTAGACGCTCTTTTCCACAAATGCTTTTAACGGAAAAACTTTTCCATTAAAAGCATTTGCAGAAAATCATGCCAGTCTAGACGTAGCCCTGTTGTTTTGCAGTTTGTTGCACACACCCCTTCCCACTCGCCTCCAGGAACGGTGATCCGGCTCTAACAGTCCCAGCCTGCATGAGAAGATGGGTGAGACTGTCTAGCTGGGGGGTTGGACCGGCCCCTCACTAGTAAGGTAACTAAGCAATGAGCCGAGCATCAGATTGAATCCATGCCTGAGATCGAGAGTCTCACGGTCTAACGAGAGAGCTACGCAGAACCATGTGGAGATATCCATGTACACGCGTACGTACAGCCACGGGGGGCCTGCTAAATCTTGCCTCGGACTCCAGTAGGTGGGACCCAGTAGGACTGAAAGGGCATTTTCCAGACTCAGGAGGACCAGCAGGGAGTTCCCACCTTCACCTCCCTCCAAGCCGTGGTCATCTTCACACTTCACGTTTGACACAAACAGCCCCCACACAGCAAGGAAAATATTGCCCTGGAATTATGCAAGAGATCTCTGCGCCACGATCTGCAGAGAACGTGGCTGCTGTGCATGAAAATAAAATCAGAAAAACTCCTGGACCGGCCTGTGTCTGGCAGGGGGCATGTGCAGGGCTCCCCAACCAAAATGTTCTAGGCACAATCCGAATAAACTTCTTTCCCTCATGACCAAGTGGACAGTCAAACTGAGGAACCAGGCCCAGGATTCATTGGGTGGGAATTCCTTATCTTTGGCCGAGTGGCGGGAGAGACTTCAGGCCCGCTCCTGCAAACACCTATCACTGAGTCAGAAAAGCATTTGGCTCGAGTGTCACTTTAAGCCCCGTGCTTATGACCTTTCCTGAACAGGGATGTGTTTTATAATCATTGATGGCTTAATTTCACAATGCATCTCTGGGATGTGATACCACCTGTTTTACAAGTGGGTAAACTGAGGCACGTGGCAATGACCGTGAAGAGGTTTGCTCAGGGTCACAGGATTCAGAGCTAGATATAAAAATAGCTCCCAGGTGTCCTGACTGCCAATCTCCTGCTGTGACCACTAGATAACACTTCCCTCCCACAGAGCCACATCAAATAATTCAGGCACCTCATATTATGTGGGCTATTGGGTATATTTAATTCCTGCTTAAATTCTTAACTAGAAACACCCACATTATTTTTCATCTCTTCCCTCTGAAAATAGCACTGCTGGAAATCATAACCATACACCCGTAGATGCTGATTGGCTGATATTTTGAAGTCATCCTTGCCAGAAATACTAGCTGTCAACAGTCTCAGAAGGGTGCCCTGTTAGTCTGTATCTGCAAAACCAACGGGCGGTCCTGTGGCCCCTTGGACACTTAGCCATGGCGCCAGCACCCCCTCCCTCCCTTGAAAGGCGCTCCGCCGCACAGTAATGTGAACGGGCCCTTGGCCGCTCTGTAACTCGGCTGTAAAATGCTCTCCAGGCCTCTGATAAAGTGGTTTTTAACCATGAAAGCCGCTGCCCAAATCAATGTGTCTCTAAGGTGCCACCGGACTCCTCGTCGTTTTGGCAGACAGACTAACCCAGCCACCCCCCTCTGAGACCTGTACAAGGATGGGCGGTGAGAAAAACGATCAGTGATTAATGCTCATCATCCCCTTCTCCCCGGTCCTGCTGAGCCCAGGAACAATCATGATTCTTCGCTGGGATGCCAGTGGCGGCAGTAACTGGTTTTCAGAGTCTGGTACTTTTCCAGGGTTTGGAGGCCAAGCTGGTATTTAAATCATGTGACCGCAGATGAGCGAGGAATAGCAAGTGGTCTGAGCATGGAGCCAAGTCTTGCCCTGCCCAGCATGGCACTAGAGAAACAGGCGTGCCTACCCTGGGCTTGGTGCTGATGGGCAGCGCTCGCAGTTGGAGGGTCGGCCACACTCCCTCACCTGCAGACTCCCCTTTCAGGATGTGACTGACACATTAGCCAAGCCAGCTTCCCCGCCTGCCCCCATGTGACCAGGAAGGATCCTGCGGCCCGGCCAGGAGAGAACCGCGCCCCATGCCATGTTCTTCTCAGATACACTCCCCGAAGCCGCAAGCTTAAATCCTGCACAGTCATTCAGCTCCTCCTCCTGCCAGCAGAGCTGGTTTGCGCTCACCACTGTCGAGGAGCTTCTGGACAGACCGATGTTCTGCCTGCCTGCCCTCGCCTGCCCCGGCTGAGCTGTGCCACGTGCCGTGCACCAGCTGCTTGTGGCCTCTCTACCCGGCGGCTGGATTTGAGTGGAGCTGCACATGATGTACGTCGTGTCTAACGTGGGCCCTTCGTGGTGGGGTGAAAGAGGCTGTTTGTAGCCCAGGTGTCTTAGCGAGCCAAGGGAAAGGAGCATCCGCTTTCTTGCCAACAGATCTGTGCCCAACTGGCACGCCAGCAGGGCCATGGCTGTGCATCGCAGCAGGCCGTCCAAGGGTGAGCGGACGACGGAGCTGGAGCTCCTCACTCATCAGAGTGAAGACATGTCATCGTTGCCTGGGGAAAGCGCCATCTGCGCTGGAGATAAATGCAAGGTTTGTCTGCAGGGCTAGGACACCAACCCTTCACCTTCATCCTCTTCCTCGGGCACTAACAGCCCCAGCGGTCGTGTCTCCTGGAGAGCGTGGAACGTGTCTCTGCTCAGCCCCTTTTGTCCCCCACCCAGAGGACTGAATCTCACCTCCCTGGTGAATCTGCCTACGGGCAACCAGCAACTCGACCCCGAACCTGACAACGATGAGCTTGCTCTCAGCCCAGTCTCGTTCCACTGTGGCCGCAGCAGGGTGCTGCCTCGGCACAAGGTGCACAGCAGCCGCACCGGCTTGTGGCAGGGTCGCAAGCTGCAACCCTCAGCAGCCCCATGCTCTCCTAGCACAATCTGGGAGCTCCCTGCTTTCTGGGAAGCAAGGAGGGGCCTCCTACCGGGCAGCCTGAGTCTGGCGTCAATCTCCCAGCAAGGTCACAGTGCTCAGTGTCATCCCAAGCCCTTTCTGCCGGCTCTCTCTATACCCCTGGATCTTACGAGCCTCTTCCGCTTTGTTTGGCACAACTGCCCTTGATGTTAGCTGATGTCCGATTGCTCCGGCGCAATCTGCAGGGGGGCTGCAGGAAAGGGCAGGCGACAGCAGCGCAAGGAAAGGCTGCCACACTGCAGCCTGAGTGTGCCTGGCCAGAGAAGGGAGGCCTGCTTTAAGAGAAGGAGCGGACGTGCACGGCCATTCTCACACCTGCACCACAGGTTGCGTTGGTGCCAGTGGGAGACTGCAGAGCAGATGGTGACAATAGCTCA
This sequence comes from Rafetus swinhoei, assembly GCA_019425775.1. NCBI lineage: Eukaryota > Metazoa > Chordata > Testudines > Trionychidae > Rafetus > Rafetus swinhoei. The sequence continues at coordinate 40,010,783 of CM033443.1, read as the reverse complement.
TGCCGTCAATACACCCACTCGCCTGCAGTGGCAGCCTCGGGACATCTGCCTTGTTCTCCACGGCTGCACCTTCTTCAGAAGGCTGGGTCCCTCCCTGTGTAAAATGGCTGGCTATGCATTGCTGCTCACTACAAAATTCCCCCTTTTTACCTTCCCTCATTCCCAAGGCTTCCAGCCCCAATTCTTTCGGCCACCCGAAGTGGTGCTTAACGAAGACCTCTTCTAATAGGCTGACGTCCGCGGTACATCCACTGCCAGTCTTGGGTGAGAAAAGTGCAGATCGAGGCGCTGACGTTTGAAAAACGCTTTTGTTTATTAGCAAGCCCAGAGCCGAGGTTGGTGAAATAATCTAGAGGGTGGGCTGGGGGGCCACCCACTAAGATGCTAAGTCCTGTGTCTTTCCCATCCCATGCTCCCCTGGCTTCTAACGCCCCTTCCTCTGCCCTGGGCTGTTTCCCCACTGAGTCATCGGACTGAAGAGGGAGAAGGACAGCCCAGCTGTCAGGTCAGGGCAGCTGTGGAGTGGGCCAATCCACACTCTGCCCTCCCAGGAAACAGCCCATTTTGTGCCAAGAAATGGGAGAGGAAGGGCCAAGAGCCCCGCAAGGCATATTTATAGTCTCCTTGTCGTCTGGCAGTTGGGGAAGGAGGAGATCGGGCACCCCCGGTCCAACGCCGTGAGCAGCACAGTCGGTACAAGTAGGAATCTCCATCGCTCACCCTCTAGCAAACAAGCACCGTTCTCGGGCTCTTCGGGGGTCCCAGCCTGCCCGTGGCAAGGTGTCCCGCATGCCAGGAACAGGTGCTTCTGGGAAGACGGGCCTGTAAAAAGGGAGTTTAAAGGATGGGCGTCCTCATGTCTCCATCTGGCTGGACTAAGAATGATCCGTGAGAGACTCTGCTGGAAAAACACCCACCTAATCACAGTACCCATGAGGGGGCTCTGAATACATGACCAGCTGCACACACCCGCCTCCCCATCTGTTAGGGCAGGAAGGTTCTCGGGGAACTGACTTCCCCTCGCTGTGCAATGAGTCCCTGGGGTCCGGCCGGCAGGCGCGCTGGATCGTTTGCAGCACACCCAGTGGCCAGGAAGGGGGCTCATTTCACTCTGTACGAGTGATGTACAGCACGGCCGTTTGGTTTTATGGGGGCACGCATGAGCAAGGCTCAACCGCGAGCCTTCAGCTCTGCTGCCGCAGGCGCGGACGTGCTGCTGTTCCAGCACATCCGCGGGCTGGTTCTGCAGCACGGCCCAACACCGGCACCGCTCGGGGAGCCCCAGAGCTCCCTTCTTCACAAGGGCTCCAGGCTGAATTCTTGCAGATGGTTCGAAACAACACGGCCAGGTGTGAAGCTCTGCACCTCCCAGTGCCTCCAGCCTCTTTCTCTGCAGCCCCCTCTCATCGTTAAACCGCCTGCCTCCGCTCCCCCACGCAGAGCGCTCCACGTCCCTTGCCCACACGGTGCGCCCGCCCCAGGGTGCAGAGCAGGGCTGCGGGGGCATCGCTGTGACACTGAAGGGATCCACCGCCCGGCTGCATCTCCTCTCCTCCGGTAGCAAAGTCTGAGAGGCGCCAGGGCAGGGCCCCCTCCGGTGAGACACGGGAGTGTCACTGTGCTTGGAATGGCAAAACCTGCTCCCTGGCAGAACTGCTGTGCACATGGGCCCCTCTATGCCCAGGTCTGGCCGGCTTTTCCCGTGTGCTCGGCCTTCCAGCCCTGTTTCCAAAGGCCGCTTGGAGCCAACCCCAGGCCACAGCCCACCGAGCTCCGGCTGAGCACACCGCGACGCAGGCCTCTCCTTCCAGATTGCGTTTTCTAGGGGTTCATTTCCTGGGTCCGTGAGTCTCTGCAGAGCCGGTGCTGGCTGCCTGATGAGTGTTAGAGGGTTCTCTGCGTTGTGCCAGTCACAGGGCACCAGCCACAGAATTGCACTGGGAAGAATTCAGCCTTTCTTCTTCCATTGAGTTTAAAAGCAATGGCCATTGGGGCTGCAGGGGAGCTCGGCTCCACACCCCTGATCTGTTGGGAGGTCACATCGCGGCAGAGTCCAAAGAGGTGGCTCAGGTTCAACCCACCGCGTGCCTGGAAGAGGATGGCTCGTGTGTTAACACAGCATCTTTGGCAGGCAGAGTTCTTTTTCACCTCCAGGGCAGCCTGGCTGTGAGCAGTTCCCATGTGCTGAGTGGGAGCAAGACTTGCGTATCACACTACAGACAGCACAGGGAGGGAGAAGTCAGGATTCCTGGGTTCTCTTCCCGGTTCTGAAAACTGACTTGCTGTGAGCAAGCCTCTTACTGTCTCTGAGCCTGCTGGGGCTGTTCCCAAGACACACATTCACACCGCCTACCGGACGTGCAGGAGCCAGGGGGAGCAGACTGATCGAATAACTAAAGGTGAATAAGAACTCAGCCCCCCAGAACGTAACACAAGGAGGGGTTTAACCCCAGGGCAGGCAGTCCATCCATTCTGTTTCCCTGCCAGGAATTGGGAAGTTCTAGAAAATGTCCTTGCACCCAACAGGCGTGTTTCCTGGCTCCATGTCACAGGCCCTGTGGCCTCGAGGTTCTGGAGGAGTCACACACCTGTCTCCACGAGCACAGACACAGTTTTGCTCTACAGTTTTGGACAGCCAAGGCTTGTGCATGGCAGGTGGCGCCACCCGACTTTCATGGCTTTGGACCTGGTCCCATGTGCATTTCCTAGATTATACCGTGGTCTTTTTTTAAAACTCATAAATGTCAACAGCCTCCAGGTGCACTTCCCAGGGTTGTGCAACCGTTGTCTGCCAAGGAATGCTCTTGAACACAACTGCCATACAAAAACACAACTTGGTTGTAAGTAGAGTTCTGCCCCCTAGTGCCCTGTGATAAAATCCCTTCCAATGATAAATTTCATCCAGACAGCAAAGGTGGCCTTTCTCAGTAGCAAGATCACTTCCCCTGCCAGGCTACTTACCCTCCAGCCCCCTTTACCTGAAACCTCCATCTAGCTCTTGGCATCAGAAATCTATGACCAGAGCTCTGCTAAACAAAAAGCCCCATTCAGAAACAATCTCTAACTCCTTTCAGCCAAAACTTCGTCGGGGGTAATTGTAGTTTGCTCCCAAACCAGAATTTGAGAAGGTCTCACAATTCCCACTTAAGGCCTTGGCCAGCCAGCAAACCCACTGGAAACCGCACATCAGCAAACTACAGTCCAAGAAGCAGCTGTGTCAAAGTGGGACCTTCTTGCTGCACCCGTCCATCCCAAGTGTGTGCACAGTCTTAATCACTGACTGTGCTGGCTACCGGGCATGTGAACGACTTCTCATTCCTGTTGGCACTGCAGAGTCTGCCCAGGGAAGAGGCAGCAAGCGGGGTTCTAGCTGGGCATGTGCATCACCAGAAGAATGGCCAGCAGAATTCTGGTTGCTCCTGTCTTTATTGGTACTGATGCACAAAGCAGGAAGAAGCCAGCGTGGCTCTCAGGGTGAGGTAGCAGGGCCAGCTGCTAGCAAATACACTTGTTATACCTGCAAGCGGAGCAGACTTGCTGTGGGCCCCTACAACGGTGATCAATATGGAGCCCCCCAATCAGTGTTGCCATGTCATGTGATTTATTGTGACTCTCATGATATTTTGTGGTTCTCTTAAAGACCCAGTTCCTGAAGTCACGGGCTGATGTGAGAATCTGACCTCTCCCTGTACACACGTACACACACGTACACGTACACACGCACACACTTTGAAGGCTCAGACACGAGAAGGCAAAGAAAAGGACTCTCACATTTATTAGTTTTACAACTCTCATGGTTTTTCAGCCTGCCCTGATGTTTAGCTGGGCCTGACTCATGGTTTGTGAATGTGCACAGTGGGCCAGACTGAACAGCCAACATGAGTCACTCTTTGGATTAGCACCATGCTTCACCACATGCCCCACCACAATAACAAACACATTTCTAATAAAAACTCAGCAGCAAACTGCTCTCCAGAGCAACTGGGCTGCGAGGTGAAACCTGGCCCCCTCAGGCCTCACACCCAGCTTCCCAAGCCAGGTGTCATGGCTCCTTCCCCACTCTGGCACAATAAATGCAGAAGTGGAGGCCAGCAAAAGTACCCCAAAATCTTATCTACCGGGCTTTGGTACCGGGCTTAACAACCTAGATTTTGGGGATAAAAAAACTCCGCTGCCACCACTCAAGTATTGATAAGAAAATCAGGGGAGAGATCACTTGGGAAATCTCACCCCTAAAGTACAAAGCAGGACACAACCATTACCCAGTACCAGGTTAATAAAAAGGAAAGAGAAAGAACTTTTATTATCACCACAATATTCCTGTTGCAAGCATAATGACTAGATGGAAAAGTAAATAAAGAAATACTCATGGGCTACGTCTACACTGCAGACTTCTTGCGCAAGAACTGTTTTGCAGAAGAGTTCTTGTGCAAAAGGTCTTCCATAAGAGCACGTCCACACTGCCATGTGCTTTTTCGCAAGAGCGTCCATGGCCGTGTGGATGCTCTCTTGCGCAAGAAAGCTCTGATGGCCATTTTAGCCACAGGGCTTTCTTGTGCAAGAAATTCATGTTGCCTGTCTACACTGGCCTCTTGTGGAAGAGCTCTTGCGCAAGAGGGCTTATTCCTCGTGGGGAGAGGAATAACTCTTCCGGAAGAAGCCCTGTTTTCCGACGCTGTACTGTAAATTTACTTGCGCAACAACGCGCGTGCAGTGTAGACGCTCTGCAAGTTTTTGCACAAGAACAGCGGTGTAGACGTAGCCATGGAGAAACTCCACCATGGGCCTAGAACTTAGTTACAAAGGGAAGCCAAAACATTTTTTAAAAGTGCACAGACATCAGATCCCATTTCCCAAACCATAAAACAATAAAACCTGATGGATTGATCTAAACTTTACCCTACTCACAGAGGAGTGAAGAGTTGTTTCTTGGAGAGAGAGAGAGGGAGAGAGAGAGATGTCTGTCTCCCTCAGTAGCTGGAGGGAACTGCCCAGGGAAAAAGGAGGGAAAAACCCAAACATTCTTTGTCCCAGTTTGAAAGTCCTACCTACATTCCTACTGGCTGCCTGCCACCTGGTTTAGGTAAGGGACATAGTTAACCCCTTAGTCCCCAGGATGCTGGCTAACCCTCGTGATCATGACACCAGGAAACAGCGCTCTTGAGAAAAGAGGTAGCTAACTGATAGCTGGCTCAACTTCATGAGGCACAGAGATCAAGGGAGCTACACTGGCAAGTTTGGCAACAAAACACGGAGAATGATCGCATTGTCATGACAAATGCCCAGTTTTGGCAACAAAAACCTTCCACCTCCACTAGGGACTTTTGTCTCGGCTCCCTGCCCCTTACCAGTGTGTACTAAAGCAGGGGTTTTTCCTGAGTTTATTGAACTCCAGCATGTATCCCGCAATGTCCGGTTCGCCAGTCTGGCCACAGCTTTGAACTCTGCTGCTCTGCACAAGTAAACAGATGTGCCCCTCCCAGCTCCAAACCCTGGGAACTTTAAAATCCATTTCCTGGTGTCTGATTCCTTATGCAGTGCTCCTCCTGGCGCCTTCCCCAAGACACAGAGGTGCTATCAGGGGCCAGACTGGCAGCCCTGCACAGGGCTGGCAGAGCCACTGCTGATTCCGGGAGCTGCTACCACTTGTGAGGCCACTTTCAGTCCCAGGCAGGGCTGCCAGCTCCCCAACGCGGAGGCCTGGCAGGGCTGGAGCTGCTCCCCCAGTATTGGTTAAGTTACCTGGTAAAGGTGACACTTACCTGATACGCAGTTAACCGGTTATCACATCCCTACTCACCAGCACTTTGCACTCAGTGCTCTTCGGCCAGGTGAGCAGGGAAAGGCCTGGGAACTTCTGATTGTGCGTTTCCCGCTGGAGCTGCGTGGAGAGCTCCCAGCGCGTGGGGCATGGCTAGGGTCACAAACGCCTCCCCCATGGAGCGGGCAGAAGACAGTGCATCCAATGGCTGGGGCCAGGGGGAGTTTGCTCAGGCAGCGCTCCGCTGACATCTAGGCCAAGATGGCACCGGGCCTGGGGGACACCGGCAATGCCAGGGCCACACCGTGCTGCCCTGCGGAGACCAAGCCACTCAGACCTGCGGACGGAGCACAGGCCAAGGCGGGTTCTGAGCTGCAGACGCGGGCAGCTGACGACGCGCCCCCAGAACAAGGGCGCCGTCCCACCGGGCCCCACTAGGGCCGTGGAAATGACCGGTCAATGGGTCACCGCAGAAAGTGGCACAGAGGCAGCGGCGCATGGGGGGAGGGTGGCCCCGTGAGGCCAGGCTAACTGGCTAACCCTTGACACTTCCACACTCGCACGGCCCTGCCCCGGCCCAGGCCCCGCTGCTGTAGGACGGGACGGGATAGCTCCCCGGTGCATCTCGCCTTGCACCGAGCGACCGCGGCCGGGGGCCAAGCTGAGCCCCTGGACACCCCCGCCCCGATGACCCGCCCCAGCACATCAGATGCTCAGCGTCCCGAGAACGAAGATCGTCCCAACTAGGGGGCGCTGACCCGGCCTCGGCAATTCGGAGTCACTCCCCTACGTGCCTCGTGTAGACGTGCCGGGGGCGGAGCCTCTGGCCCTGGCCCCGCCCGGCGGAGCGGCCCCGCGCAGCCGGGAAGGCGGGCCAGGCGGCGGCGGCAGTTTGCAGGAAAGCGCGGGGACCGAGTGCCCCGGCCCCGGCCCCGGCCCGCAGCATGCTGCCCGTCGGCCGGGCCTGCAGGTAGGGGCGGGCGCGCCCCGTAGCCTGGTCCCGCTGCCGGCCCGGGGCAGCTGCGCGGGGAGCACGCGGGGGGGGCTGGCCGGGGTTCCCCCGGAGCGGTACAATGGGGGCTGGCCGGGGTGCCTCAGGAGCGGTACAATGGGGTGGAGGTAGGGGCTGGTAGGCGGGAGCTGGCCGGGGTGCCTCGGGAGCGGTACAATGGGGTGGAGGTAGGGGCTGGTAGGCGGGGAGCTGGCCGGGGTGCCTCGGGAGCGGTACAACGGGGTGGAGGTAGGGGCTGGTAGGCGGGGCTGGCCAGGGGTGCCTCAGGAGCGGTACAACGGGTGGAGGTAGGGGCTGGTAGGCGGGGAGCTGGCCGGGGTGCCTCAGGAGCGGTACAATGGGGTGGAGGTAGGGGCTGGTAGGCGGGAGCTGGCCAGGGTGCCTCAGGAGCAGTACAATGGGGTGGAGGTAGGGGCTGGTAGGCGGGGAGCTGGCCAGGGTGCCTCGGGAGCGGTACAATGGGGTGGAGGTAGGGGCTGGTAGGCGGGAGCTGGCCGGGGTGCCTCGGGAGCGGTACAATGGGGTGGAGGTAGGGGCTGGTAGGCGGGGAGCTGGCCGGGGTGCCTCGGGAGCGGTACAATGGGGTGGAGGTAGGGGCTGGTAGGCGGGGAGCAGCTGGCCGGGGTGCCTCGGGAGTGGTACAAAGGGTAGAGTGGGGGCTGGTAGGCGGGGAGCTGGCCGGGGTGCCTCGGGAGCGGTACAATGGGGTGGAGGTAGGGGCTGGTAGGCGGGGAGCTGGCCGGGGTGCCTCGGGAGCGGTACAATGGGGTGGAGGTAGGGGCTGGTAGGCGGGAGCTGGCCGGGGTGCCTCGGGAGCGGTACAGCGGGGGGTGGAGGTAGGGGCTGGTAGGCGGGGAGCTGGCCGGGGTGCCTCGGGAGCGGTACAATGGGGTGGAGGTAGGGGCTGGTAGGCGGGAGCAGCTGGCGGGGTGCCTCGGGAGTGGTACAAAGGGGTAGAGGTAGGGGCTGGTAGGCGGGGAGCTGGCCGGGGTGCCTCGGGAGGCGGTACAACGGGGTGGAGGTAGGGGCTGGTAGGCGGGGAGCTGGCGGGGTGCCTCGGGAGCGGTACAATGGGGTGGAGGTAGGGGCTGGTAGGCGGGGAGCTGGCCGGGGTGCCTCGGGAGCAGTACAGCGGGGTGTAGGTAGGGGCTGGTAGGCGGGGCAGCTGGCTGGGGGTGCCTCGGGAGGCGGTACAGCGGGGTGGAGGTAGGGGCTGGTAGGCGGGAGCTGGCCGGGGTGCCTCGGGAGCGGTACAATGGGGTGGAGGTAGGGGCTGGTAGGCGGGGAGCTGGCCGGGGGTGCCTCGGGAGCGGTACAATGGGGTGGAGGTAGGGGGCTGGTAGGCGGGGGGAGCTGGCCGGGGTCCCCAAGGGAGAGCTATGTGGAGGTGGGCTGGGATTTGTTCCAGGGCTGGGCTAGTGTGGATCGGATCAGGCTGGGGAGTTGTTGCAGCAGCCAAGGAAGGGGACCTGTGCCCCCAAGTGGGGCTGGGGGAGAGGAAGGGGCCCTGTGATCTCTGCACTTCTTGCTTTACTGCCTGGGCAGGTGCTTGCAGGGGAGGCTCACGCCCGCTCCCCCCACACTGGAAGGCTCATGGCAAAGGCCTTGCTCTGGTCTCCCTCCTTGGGGGTGCTGTCCCCAAGTGCTTCAATCCGCGAGCCAGGCCTCAAGATGTGACTTGGTCAGTTTGGGGGGGCCTCTGCTTTCCACGGCTGCCCTCGGTCACACTTCACATTTCTCTCTGCACGCCGGGGATTAGAGGCTGTTGGAGGAGGAAAGCCGAGTCCACTCTAAGGCCTCCCCAGAGAAGAGGGTGGCCAGGGCGGAGTGGCTGTATTCTGCACATAGTGCTGGGGAGTCCTTTGTACCCAAAGAATTAGCCCGTCAGGCATGCTGGCGGAGCCTGATGCTGCAGCCCTTCCTCCCCCCTGCCTACCAGCCCTTCCTACCACCAGTTTCCCTCCGTGGAACAACAGGGAGTGGAGTGGAGAAGGGCTGCCTGACAGAAGCCTTAGAGGCAGTGTGCCTAGTGGTTACAGCAGTCACAAGGGTTGTGAGCCAGGACTCCTAGATTTTATTCCTGCTCTTTGCAGGGGCCCCAAGGGATTCAGCGAGGTGCCAGAGTTCACCCAGTACCTGGGAGGTTGAATTCATACTCCTAGGCTACGTCTAGACAACAGAGTTTTGTCGGAAAAACAGCCATTTTTTCCAACAAAACTTGAGTTACGTCCACACTGCAAGTGCGTTTTTTGACAGCAAATCGAAAGAACAGAGGCTTTTTGCACAATTGGTAATCCTCATTCCACGAGGAAGAAGCCATCTGGCGGAAGAGCTCTTTCGCAAAAAGGTGTGTGGACGGGGAAGAGGAGTTCTTTCGGAAGAAGAGGAAAAAGCACAGGTGCCCTGCGGGCCACTCCGTCCATAGCAATCACTGCTTACATGTGAGAGAGCGCCCAGGCAGTCTGGACGCTATCTTTTGAAAAAGCGCATGGCTTTTCCGATGCGCCTTGGCAGTGTGGATACGCTCTTGCACAAGACGTTTTTTTGGAAGATCTCTTCCGAAAAAAGCTGCTTGCACCAGAAGCCTGCAGTCTAGACGTAGCCTTACAGTCCTCAGTGAGGAGCAAAGCACTGGTGTTGCAGTTACAGCAATTGGTGTTTGTGTTCAAGCCACCGGAAGAGCTGCCCATCCATGGTTTCCCCAGGTGCCATCGCTGGGGTGGCTGCAGAGGGGTGAAAATCTAGCCCTGTTGGTATGGCAGTGTGCAAGTGCAGAGGCAACAGAGTTTGTACAGCAAAAGGAAAATGACTCGTTTCCTTTCCAGGCTGGTTTCCGTGCTCAGTCAGGCCCTGGAAGACTGTGCTGAGCAAAAGAAGATGCTAGAGGACAATCTAACCCTGTGCCGGGCCCTCCTTGGAGACTGGTGAGTGGTCAGTGGGTGGCAGAAGCCGTCTGAAATCCGCTAAAGACACCTGCGTGGCTGACTGGGAGGAAGGGAGCACAGCCAGCCGCTAAAACTCAGGAGTCGGGGTTTATCCCCAGCTCTGCCACTGATTTTGCAGTAACCACCGTAGAGACCAACGCCAGAGTCACAGACTGGCTGGCAGCCGGTGGCCGGGAGGTAACCAATCAGGCAGCAGAGATAAACCGCAAATACTGTACCGGGCCTGTTTTGCATCTTCAAAGTAGACACATCTCAGTGGCCTGTTCCCCTCTGCCCCATGCTTGCAGGAGCAGTGTTGGGATCTGTGTTACATGCCCCTCACTGGGAGGGGGCTAGTGGTTTTCACCCCTTCCCTGCGTGAGAGGGGGCACACCATGAGCTCGGACACAGCTCAGCTGCTACTGAAACCTGGCTTGGAGGGTCAGCTAGATCTGGAGCCCAAGCTGCTTTTCAGCGTCTCGGACAGCCTCCATCCCCCAGTGTCCATCACTCAGAGCTTCTGCTGTTGTGTTTCACCAGTACAGAGCCTCTGATGGCCTCATGCTAATAGCTCTCCAGGTGCCCATATAAGGGGGGGGAAAGTGGGCACAAACCTACTTCTTTCCTTTGTGCCTGCCCTTTGGCGTCTGGCAGGGCAAGCGGGTGCAAGGCTTGTGCGCAGAAAGCCGGTGCCCTTGCGTCTGCCCTTTGGCATCCGGCAGGGCAAGCGGGTGCAAGGCTCGTGCACAGAAAGCCAGTGCCCTTGCGTCTGCCCTTTGGCATCCGGCAGGGCAAGCGGGTGCAAGGCTCGTGCACAGAAAGCCAGTGCCCTTGCGTCTGCCCTTTGGCATCCGGCAGGGCAAGCGGGTGCAAGGCTCGTGCACAGAAAGCCGGTGCCCTTGGATCTGCCCTTTGGCGTCCGGCAGGGCAAGCGGGTGCAAGGCTCGTGCGCAGAAAGCCGGTGCCCTTGGATCTGCCCTTTGGCATCCGGCAGGGCAAGTGTGTGCAAGGCTTGTGCGCAGAAAGCTGGTGCTCCTGGTCTGCTCTTTCACAAGCTGCTTTTTTATTCAAAAATATCCCCGGGATCCAGTGCTGCTTCCCGGTGCTGTGATTTCCCGTGGCTGGGCCCCGCAGTCTCGCGCTCCTCAGGCAGCCAACCAGAAACGCCTTTGAGTTGCTCCAGTTCTGCGCAGTCTCTGCGCCGGGGCTGGGCTTGTCTGGTTCCATGCCTGTGCTTTTTGTGCTGCTGAAGGGGTTGGCGGGCCTTGCTGGCCTGGATGGAGCGTTAGGCAAACCTCTGCCTCCCAGTTCATGGCCTGCGTCTTCCCCACTCCCAGCTCTCCAGTGACAGCTGCCTTCCTGCTGGGGGGGCAGAGAAAGGGGGATTGACAAATGGGGTGTGCGTGTGCTGGGCTGTCGGGTGCCCCCCTGAAATTGTGCTGGCCAGGCCCTGCTCAAGGGCCAGGGGACTGGGACGAGGTAGCGCTGTTCACTGTGGCTGTGAGAGTACTGTGACGTCCTGCCTGTGTTCTGGTTTCCCCTCCCCAGGAAGGTGCAAGCTCCTGAGAATCCAGCGCCAGACGGAGGCCCAAAGAATGCCCAAGGTGAGCCTTTCCTTCTTGCCATCTCTGTGCTGTGGCCTTGCTCAGTCCGGCCGGGGCAGACCTCACCTGCTTCCCAAGAATCCCCTCTCTTCCCTGCTAACGGGGCCCGATTCTCTTCTGAGCCTCACTGCCCTCCGTGGATTCCCGCCGGAGTCGCGCCTGGGAACTGGGAGCAGAACCTAGCCACAGGCATCGCCACCCCGGCTGCAAGCCTGAGCTGGAGGGTGGGTCACTGTGGAGAGAAGGAAGGCAGGAGACCCTGATGCGGCTGAGTCCAGGGAGAGCTACATCGCGCAGGCAGAGACCGGAGCAGGGGTGTGAAAAGTCCCTTTGCTTCCTTGCTAGAGGCGAGGAATCCAGGAGGAGCGAGCCAGTGTGGGGAGGAAGGGGCTTGGTCAGTATGGCTTCCTCATGCACCGTCTGCTTTGCAGAGCGTGAGCCTTCACCCAAGGAACTGGAGGAGCTGGAGCTGCTGAACAGAGCCCTGGAGAAAGCGTTAAGAGTCCGGAAAAGCACCCTGCAAAGTCCCACAGAGGGCGTAGGCGCTGCGAAAGGGGAGAAGTCAGCAGTGAAGAAACCTGCTACCAGCACTGCTACCACACCGCAGCCACCCTTGTCTAAAGAGAGTGGCCCTAAGCCCGTCTCGGTGGCACCTGTGTGCAAGAAGGCTGCCTCCTCCAAAAAACCTTCGGCTCATATGCTGAGAGCTCCCTACAGGACTGACCCTGTGAGAGCACCAAGCAGCCGGAGCTCCAGGGCTCCCAAGGCAGCTGGGAAGAGCTCAGTTAAAGGGGCTGCCCCCCACCACGTGAGGAAGACGGTATCAGCTGCCAGCGTGCATCAGTCAGAGTTCTGTGCTGCCGCAAAGCTATCTGGCACGCCCAGATCCCCCCGGCCCCAGCAGCAGAGCGCTGCTTCCTTAGGCGGCTCTGCTAGTGGCCAGAACTTGGGAGCTGCCATCCAGCAGGGGAGCCGATCCAGAGAATGATTGTCCTGGTTCCTCGGCAGAGTCTCCAGTGGCACAGAGCCGTACGGCAGGAGAGGTCCCCGCAGGAAGCACCACGGCCCGCACCTTTACCCTCCAGGAAAAGGGGTACGTTCGGGCAGCAGGCACTGGGAATGTGTGTGGTCAAACTCGGGCTCTCTTATCGACCCCTGCAGGGATGAGCTATTTCCCAGCAGTCACCGGGGGCCTACTTCTGTGTCTTTACTGCCTTCGTAGAATCCTAGAGCACTAGAACTGAAAGAGACCTCGAGAGGTCATCGAGTCCAGTCCCCTGCCCTCACTGTCTCCTTGGTAATTATCAAGGAGGTCCCAATGTTTGGATGCTTAGAGCGAGGCGTGGCAGGGGTCTGGGTTCGTAATTTGGATGGCTAATACCAACATTTATTTTTTAGCTCTTTTATTTTTATTTTCACAGTTGCACAAAATGATGGGTGTCAAACTTCGGTGAATCTGTCCATTTAAATTTTCACAATTATGTGAAATTGTTGGCGCAGGTCAGACAAATTATTCAATGACAGCAGATGTGGAGATTCCAAAGGTTAAAGCTTTGTAACCATTAAATGACACATTGTCAAATCACATGTCAAAATATACAAAGGAAACAGCCTTAAGTCCAGCTTGAATAAGTTTTCAAGCAGGATTTTTGCTATGTTGCCTAGCTGTACATTTCTGTTCCAGTTGGAAGCATTTTCCCATGGATTTGAGTGTCTATGGTGGAATTGACCAGTATTGACATTTACTGATCAAAAGCTAACCCATCCAAGCCTACCTATAACTTAACCAAACTGAATAAAAATAACTATTGGACAGATGTTTCTTAGCCCAGCTGTGACTATTTTGCAAAGTTTTTGCTTAGTAAAATTCCCTTGGATAAAACCTCTGTTTTATTTTAGAACCTCTCTTTTGTGACTGTTTTGAAAGCCATGTTTTATACTCCCCCCAAATGGCTTCTCTCTTAGCACAGATGACCGAGATTAAATCCCAATAATGACTGATTCCGTTGATGCATTGCAAAAACATATGGCTAATAAAGAGCACCCTGACCTGTACAGAGGTGGTTCTCCTTGGAATATGTTACAGTGACCCCTACACTTGGGGAGAGTCTACCTGGATTTAACATAATTTGCCCATTGATTTCCCTAGAGTTGGGTTTGGCATAAGTAAAAATTGAATTTAGTTGATAATTAAGCTTTTCAAAAGTGCTTAAGTCCCACTGGAAGTCAAGTCACCTAGATGCTTTGGAAAACGTTGGCCAGTTAGAACACTGTCAAATAGCAGGTTGGCGTCACAACCAAATCAGAGCCTTGGTTTAACACAGTGATGCTCAGACTGAGGTTTGGGAGCTGCCGTTGGTCTTTGATATGTCTCCTGCGGCTCTTCACAGCATCTAATATTAAACACTGTGTGATTGTTCACTAATCCAAGTTAAATCAGGGTGCTTTTACTAGGTTATCACCTAAGATTTGGTCAGTCATTTGCCTGTGATAGAGGTATACGTATAAAAATAGCAAACGAAGCAATGAAGTCACACGATTTTGGCTGTTTTAGGCAATGCTGATCATAAGGACAGCCAGGCTGGGTCAGACAAAGGCCCATCCAGCCCAGTGTCCTGTCTGCTGACAGCAGCCAATGCCGGGTGCCCCAGAGGGAGTGAACAAAACAGCTAATTATCAAGTGATCCATCCCCAGCTTCTTGCAGAGGCCAGAGACACCATCCCTGCTACTAGCCATCCATGGACCTATCCATGAATGTATCCATTGTTCTTTGAACCCTGTCATAGTCTTGGCCTTCACGGCATCCTCTGTCCACAGGGTGACTGTGTGTTGGGTGGGAAAATACTTCCCCCCCTTGTTTGTTTTTAAACCTGCTACCTAGTAATTTCATTTTGTGACCCCCCCCCCCCCCAATTCTTGTGTTATGAGGAGTAAATAATACTATCTTACCCACTTCCCCGCACCAGTCATGGTTTCATAGATCTCTGTCTTACCCCCCCCTTAGTTATCTCTTTTCCATGCTGAAAAGTCCCAGTCTTATTCAGCTGTCCTTTCTATGGCAGCCATTCCGTATCCCTCATCGTTTGTATTGCCCTTTTCTGAAACGTTTCCAATTCTGATAGCTTTTTTTTTAGATACAGTGACCACATCTGCGCACAGTGTTCAAGATGTGGCTGTTCAATGGGTTCATACAGAGGCAATGTGACGGGGGGAGTCCATTTCTTAATGATTCCCAAAATGCTGTTGTGTTTTTCCTGGACTGTCACTGCACACTGAGTGGATGCTTTCTCAGAGAACTATTCACAATGACTCCAAGATCTCTTTAGTGATGGGTTCAGCTAAATTAGACCCCGCCGGTTTGTATGAATAGTTGGGGTTAGATTTTGCCATGTGCATTATTTCGCATTTATCAACATTGCATTTCATTGGCCATTTTGTTGCCCAGTCTCCCCCCCCCCCCGTCAGCGTGCCGGGTTCCCGCCCCCGTCCCTCCTCCCCTGTTCCCTCAGCAGCGCGCTGGGGTTCTCTGATCTTGGAACGTGTGTGGTCCATGTTGCTGGACCAGGGAGTCCCAGATGACAGAGGTGCAACCTGTACTGAAGTTAGGCTTCCCGGCTTGTAATTGCAGGGATTGTTTCTGGAGCAATTAATTTGGCTTCTGAGCCCCAGAGGTGTGAGGATTGCTGCGGTAACATACACCTGTATTGTTCCCGGGGCAGGGCCCTTCAGATGGGACTGACACGCCAGCCGGAAATGCAGAGTTGGGATTTCTGCTGCTGCCACAGCTTAGCTGCCCCTGTCTGCATGGAGGCCAGAGATAAGCCTGTTCACATGGGACTGCAGTGTGCATAAGGAGACCTGATTACTGTTGCTGGGGGAACCAGAATTTGAATATGCCGATTAACGTAAATCTTCGTTATTGTGACACTGCAACGCTTGCTGGGTGCGCGAGAGCTCAGGGAGCTGTAAACAGGCAGCCCAGGTTTTGCGAAGTAACTTGAGAGATAAATTCAGCTCCCCATGAGGCAGGGGAGACACCACGCCCCCATTTCTCTTCCACGTCTTGACGTGTCCCTGAGGCTGCCTTGGGGGCAGCTGGGATGCTGGTTGTTAGTGAGAGATTTCCCTGAGTCCGTCCCGCATCAACCTGCCGTAGCCGTCCCTTGAGCTGGGGCAGCCTTCCTCCTACAGCTGCGGGTAGATGCGGCTTCCCCCTCTGTGCTCCCGCGTGTGGGATGGGATCGCCCAGGGTTTGGACACACGCACAGAGCCTCTCCCCATTAGCTGGCCGCCCGGCCCCCCAACTCAGGGCCACAGACGGTCGTGGCCACTAGGGGCCATCCTGGTCCCGTTCCGCCAGGTTCGCTGGAGGTGAGCGATGGGTCAGGTCGGGGCAGGCTGGCGCTGGCCAGCGTGGCGTTGGGTTGATGCGAGGCAGGGGGGCTCTGTCTCCAGCGTTCAGCGCTACCCGGTTGCAAATGGAGCATGGCTGCTGAGAACCGGGGGGCTGCTCCTTGGCACCTGTTACTCACGGCTCTCTTCTGTGCAGGTCTGTGCTGAGGCTCCCGCTTGCCTATCGGAAAGCCTACTCCAGGAACGGCAGGTAAAGCCATTGCGGCAGGCCTGCGCGGTGGCAAGGGAGGGGCTGGGCTCTGCAGTGTTGGGGGGGCATTGGCAGGACTGCGCGCAAAGCCGGGGGCTGGAAGAGCAGGATGGCTGCGAGTCAGACCCGAGGGACCGTGGCAGAGCTGTGCTCAGGAGCTGGTATCAGCCTGCCTGTGGCATTCTAGCCACCGCCCCGGCCAAGGACGCTAACGCTCACGAAATTCACCCCGATGTTTAAAAAATAAGAATTCCTGAAAAGCCCTGCGCTGTAGCCTGTTGATACCTTCGCAGTGGCGCAAACGGGTTTGCAAATGCTCTGTGGTCGAAATTAGAGACCATCCCCGGCCAGACCTAGGTCGGATTTTCCACATCCCGAACAGTGGGGCTGGGAGATCTCACCCCAGTGGGCTCTGTTAACCGGTGGAACGGACCAGGCTCAGCAGAAATCGGACTGGAAACAGCAGAGTCCCGTCCCCTGTGAATCTATCACACTCCATCTGAAAACTAGTGAGGTTGTTCCAAAACCTCCCTCTGCGGGCGGCAGAAACCTTGTTATTTCCAGTCGGAATTCAGGGCCAGAGGACACGTGTCTGGTCCGGACACTGCACTTCGTGAGAGATCTGTGCAGCATCCCAAACAATTTCTCCTCTTCTCGGGAACTGGCACCTTCCAGATCGGTGGTGGGCACCCTGTGGCTCGCGGCCCCTGTTGTGCCCTGGGCCCCCACGCTTCCTACACTCCCCCCTTCTGTCCCAGCACTTCCAGAGCATGCAGATCCCTTGATTTGCTCCTTCCCTGCTCTTCCCCGAGCTGGAACAGCTGCAAATCAGCTGTTCGTGGCTGCTGGGCTCTGGGAGAGACGGGCGGAGTGTGAATCGGCGGATTTAGGGTGCTCCGGAAGTGCTGGGATGGATGGGGGAGGCCTCCGAAGTGCAGGGCTCTGGTGCCCCAGTGCACAAGAGGTGAGGGAGAAGGGAACCGCAGGTGGAACCCCAGGGGAAGGAGGCACCGTCCCGCCTCTTCCCCCCCGCGCTGGCCCGCCACAACGCGCTGAATGAAAGAGCTCTCTTCCTGGCTCAGAAATCTTCCCTCTGAGGAGCTGGCGGCCCCGGGCTCTGGAATACTGTGGCACGTGCGGGAAGCCGTGCTGCCCATGGATCTGACTTTCCCCATCTTGGCTTGGCAGGCTGTGGGAGAAGTGTCGTCTCAGCCAGAGTAGCGCCGCCGCAGCTGCTGCGCAGAATGGCTTCCTAGAGCGAGTGCAGGCAACTGTATCCTTTCTGGCCTCTGCTGCCCCTCTCAGCTGGTGGCCTGCAGCCGCATGGGCAACCTCTGCCACCCACTGGAGAGGCCCCCAGGAGCTGTGGCTGTGACAGTCCCCCCCGGGGATGCAAAATCCTATGTCATTGGTTAATGCTACATTTAACTGGTTAACCGATTAAAAGCCGGGAGGGCAGAGGGGACCGCTCCAGCCAGGGGGCTCTGGCAGCCCTGCACAGGGGTCCGGCGGGGGTGAGCAGCCCTCTGTCTGCAGCATCACCTGGTAAGGGCGATGCTTACTGGGTGCCCAGTATGGAGCGGTTCCATTCCAGCTGCACATGGGTATGGGCGTGCAGACAGACAGAGCCATTTTCTCTCCCCCGTCGCCTCCAGGCTCTGCAGTGTCAGCTTCTGTGCTGCTTGCCCTGCTGGCTGTCCGGGGTCCCTAGGAACCCAGCGCAGGGGGGGAGGGTGGGGACCAGAGGAAGGGGTTTAAAGGAAACCTCCTTAAGATGCTGTAAGTTTTGTTCCTCTGCACCAGCCCTGAGCCCTGCAGAGCTAGAAGAGGAGGTGACGGTCCTGCGCGATGCCCACTCTCTCCTGAGCCAGTGCTTGGAAGCCGAGAGCACAGGTAAGAAGTGCATGAATGGCAGCTCATGGTACTTCCCCGCCCGCCTGTGTCTTGCCAGGTGTACTCACCTGTGTGGGGTGATGGCCCGGCAGCTGAGAGGTGCCATATCGACCTGCTCCAGAGCAGGACAGGGGTCTGTTGCTTGCTGGCGTGGGCCGGGGAAGCAGCAGGATCACTGAATCGTGATGGGTTCTGTGGAGCCTCTGGGCCCGCTCGCTTTCCCCGCTGCTTTTCCTCCAGGCCGCTCGGCGTGGGAGCGGGAATACGAATGTCTCCTGACCTGGGAAGGCCTGCAAGATGTAGCAGCCCACTGCCTGCACAAGCTGCAGCTGCTGCACACAGGTGAGGCCCAGATCTGCTGTGATGGGCAAGTGTCTGAACCGCCTGCCCCGCTGGAGCGAGTGCATGGTGCTGGGGATTAGCCGAGCCCTGTGGTGTTAATAATGTTTGCAAGATGCAGCTGAGGGAGGGGAACTTATGTACCTGGGGGGCGTGTTTAATATTGCCAGTGGTTAAAGAGACTAGTCTAGCATTATGCATACGAGTTTGTTGCCATAAACTTGTGCATAATTCATGGCAAGGTCACAGTAAAGAGAATTTTGCGCTACAAAACTGTCATAATGCTGCAATGTGAGCAGAAAACCTCATTTATTAACACAAGCAGCCTTGCTTTTTAAGTTAGGCGAAGAGGAAGCTACATACCAAATGTGTGGGCCTGGCTCTTACCGTTGGGGCGCTCTTGAACAGACCGACGTGCAGACGGACACACAGACAGACGCACCCTAAAATATTTATGTATAGGCTAGTCCACGGAACCCTAAATTTGCCCAAAGTTCTGGAAGAGTGAGGGGAGCTTGCTGATTCTATTTGCACCTTCCCACCCCGACAGCTGCAGCCACCCAGATGACTCTGCAGCCAGCAGCCTGTGGTTCCGGTGCAGGGCCCTCCCCTTCAGGCTGCACGCCGCTGCGAGGACGGAGGTGTGGGCAGATGCGTGTCCTAGCAAGGCCTCTCCTTTTCTACTCCACCAGCCGGGAGCTGAGGGACATGGCTGCCTTGAAACTGCGGGTGGCGATGCTGCGCCAGAAAATCAACATCCAGAAGGTAACTGGACAGCAAAAATGCGGGGTGGAGGGGCCAGCCGCAGAGTCGGTTCTAGCCCTGCTGGTCCCCAAGCCATGGGCTTTACTCTCCCATTCGTGTCCTGCCGCCCTTTCTCCCGTTTCCTGTTATCCTGGAGGTGCTGAGAGCAGTTCCCATGGGTGCCACGGGGGGGCAGCACAGCGCTGGGATTGGCATGGTCACACCAGCGCTAGCTTTGGTCGGGCAGCAGCAGCAAACTTTTCAGGGGGCTGCCCCAGCCCTCGTTCCCATGCGGGGGGGCTGCCCCTCAGCAGCTGCTGTGTGTAGGGGCATCCTGGGAGTCCACTAGGGCTGGAGGAGCGTAACTGTTGACATGGTTTTTAACCAATAAGCATCAGCGTATCGGTGTCTGTTACGATTGGGAGCTGGCTTCCACCCCGTGCTCCTGGCTCGGGATGAGAGCCTGCCGCGCAGATGCGTCTGGCTCCCTGGCCAGCATGAGCTGGCTCCAGGTGTGCTCCGGCTCCTGGCTGGTAGCCCTGCTCCCTTATACTGCAGGGCCTGCAGCGGAGGTCCCGCTGACTGCTTAGACAGAACGGCTACGCGGCTGTTTCCCTGCCTGTGGCTCCGGGAGCCAGTCGAGTTTGAAATGAGTCCGGGGTGGGAAGTGGCTTCTGGGAGGCACATGGACGCTGCCAGTTAGTGTTCCCTCTCCTGCGTCCCACTTGCTGTTTGCATGGCCTTGTCCGTGGCGGGGTGCGAAGCCCTTTCCAGCGGCTCCGATGTTCCCAGACGCCCCCCGCTGCGGTGAGACAGAGGGGCAGGGCTGGCCAGGGCCATTGCGGGGGAGTGGCAAGGGAGGAGGGCTGTGTGTTCCAGGCCACCCTAGCAGATGTGTTAGGGGCAGGGAGGGCCGTGGGTTCCTGTCCAGCCCCTCTCCAAGGAGCAGAGAATAGACACTTGGATAATGTTAAATCTGACCAAGGAACCCGCCCATCAGCAGTGTGGCTGTCACCCCCCTTCCTCCCTGCCTGGCGTTTGCTGCACCAGACGGCCACGGGGCAGCCCCGAAACGTGCTCTGCCCTTCACCCTGCTGCTCTGTTGTTGCTTCCACCCAGGTCTCAAGAGCCGAGCTCCTCCCCATTCTGGAATCCTGGCTCCCGGGGGAGGCGCCCCCCTCCCTTCTGTACCGCGCCATGTACACCCAGCTCTGTGAAGGAGGCGAGCGGTTCCCTGTACTGATGAGCGACGAGCTGCCAGAGTGACCCTGCCCCCAGCCTGCCGGCCAACCCCACCCCTATAGAAATCAACTTTTGTGATAACTTTTCCTTGGCCCCCATGTCTAACCAAACCATTAAATGTCATGCTGGTTTCTAACTCCACTTCTCTGATGCCATCCCGTCCCTTGTGTGGAAAGCTGAAGTACTCAATGCTTTCTTTGCCTTCACGGACAAGGTCAGCTCCCGGACTAATGCGCTAAGTGACGCAAGAAGAGATGAAGATCGACAGCCCTTGGTGGGTAAAGAACAGGTTAGGAGCTATTTAGAAAAGCTAAACGTACACAAATCCATGGGTCCGGACTTAATGCATCCGCGGGTACTGAGGGAGTTGGCAAATGTCATTGAGGAGCCTTTGGCCATTATCTTTGAAAAGTCGTGGAGATCGGAGAGATCCCGGATGATTGGAAAAGGCAAATGTAGTGCCCATCTTCAAAAAAGGGAAGAAGGGACGATCCAGGGAACTATAGGCCGGTCAGTCTTACCTCGGTTCCTGGAAAAATCATGGAAGGGATCCTTAAGGAATCAATTTTGAGGCACTTGGAAGAGAGGAAAGTGATTAGGAATAGTCAGCATGGATTCACAAAGGGCAAGTCATGCCTGACCAATCTGATCAGCTTCTATGATGAGGTAACTGGCTCTGTGGATGTGGGAAAGTCAGTGGATGTGATTATACCTTGACTTTAGCAAGGCTTTTGATACGGTCCCCCACAATATTCTTGCCAGCAAGTTAAGGGAATATGGATTGGATAAATGGACGGTAAGATGGATAGAAAGCTGGCTAGAAGGCCGGGCCCAGCGGGTAGTGATCAACGGCTCGATGTCAGGATGGCGGTCAGTTTCTAGCGGAGTGCCCCAAGATTCGGTTCTAGGACCGTTTTTGTTCAATATCTTTATTAATGACCTGGATGAGGGGATGGATTGCACCCTCAGCAAGTTTGCAGATGACACTAAGCTAGGGGGAGAGGTAGATACGCTTGAGGGCAGGGATAAGGTCCAGAGTGACTTAGACAAATTGGAGGATTGGGCCACAAGAAATCTGATGAGTTTCAACAAGGACAAGTGCAGAGTCCTGCACTTGGGATGGAAGAATCCCAAGCATTGTTACAGGCTGGGGACCAACCAGCTAAGTACTAGTTCTGCAGAAAAGGACCTGGGGGTTACAGTGGATGAGAAGCTGGATATGAGTCAACAGTGTGCCCTTGTAGCCAAGAAGGCTAATGGCATATTAGGTTTCATTAAGAGGAGCATTGGCAGCAGATCCAGAGATGTCATTATTCCCCTTTATTCGGCTCTGGTGAGGTCACATCTGGAGTATTCTGGGCCCCCCACTACAAAAAGGATGTGGACACATTGGAGAGGGTCCAGCGGAGGGCAACCAAAATGATTAGGGGGCTGGAGCATATGACTTATGAGGAGAGGCTGAGGGAGTTGGGTCTGTTTAGTCTGCAGAAGAGAAGAGTGAGGGGGGATTTGAGAGCAGCCTTCAACTTCCTGAAGGGAGGTTCCAAAGAGGCTGGAGAGAGGCTGTTCTCAGTGGTGACGGATGGCAGAACAAGGAGCAATGGGCTCAAGTTGTGGTGGGGGAGGTCCAGGTTGGATATTGGGAAAAACTATTTCCCTAGGAGGGTGGTGAAGCACTGGAATGGGTTGCCTAGGGAGGTGGTGGAATCTCCATCCCTGGAGGTGTTTAAGTCTCGTCTTGACCAAGCCCTGGCTGGGTTGATCTAGTTGGGATTGGTCCTGCCTAGAGCAGGGGGCTGGACTTGATGACCTTCTGAGGTCTCTTCCAGCTCTATGGTTCTATGATTCTCTTCAAGGAGCTGAGGGTGCTGAAGCCAAAAGCACTGAAGTACCACACCATGGGCAAAGCCTTTCCAGGGGCTTCCTACGAACAGTGAACCCTTTGCCTAGATCACCTGCAGCTGGGATCCTGGCTGAGCCACAGGGGTGCTTGGGTGGAAGTGTCCGGGCGCTGCTGGGATGGGTCACTAGATGGTGCTCTCACCCCCCCCCATACTGAACCAGTCCTGGATGATGCTGGAGGAGCTGTCTCTTGGAGACCTACCGACCTATGGCTCTTGTTCTAGGAGCGGCAGTTTTAACTTCTGGTGCCCTGGGCAAATTCCAGCATGGGCATTGCAGTCAGCCTCCCTCGCTCCCCTGCATTTAGAATCAGGTACTGTGGTGGTTTCCTTTTCTGTCTCTAAACGGGTGCTGTGCGCAGAGTCAGTGCAACACTCTAGAGAAGGGTGACACCTCCCCGGCTGTGAACGCTCTGTGATCCCACTGGACGAAAGGAGCTTGCATGTACAATGTAGCACTGTCGTCACTTCAGACGGCCGTCCGGGCACACGCCGACAGAATGCAGTCTTTGCTGTAGGGTGTTTTGCACTCCGAAACGAATGACTGACTGCAGTGTCTTCTCCAGCACTGAGGAACTGTAGCAAAAACGAGTGTATGGCGAATCAGTTGTTCTTAATACCGCTGTACCCATTGCTAGGGTAGTCAAAGTTCATTCAAAATTAGGGTTGTTGATTAATTGCAGGTAAGTTTCTTGCAATTAATCCAATTTTAATTGCACTGTTAATCTATAGAATGCCAATCGATGTTTATGAAATGTTATAGGGTATTTTTCTGCATATATTGATTTCAGTTACCACACAATAGAGGGTATGTTGATCACTATATTTTGATTGCAAATATTTGCACTGGGTAAACATAACAGTGTTTTCAGTTCACCTCATACAAGCACTATAGTGCAATTGCTCTATCATGAAAGTGCAACTTACAAATTTCAATTATTTTTTGCTACGTCGCTGCACTCAAAACCAAAATGATGTAGAACTTTAGAGCCTACAAGCCCACGCTGTCCTATTTATTAGGCTAGTCACTGAGACAAACAAGTCTGTTGACATTTATGGGAGAAAATGCAGCCTGCTTCTTGTTTACAGTGTCACCTGGAAGTGAGAACAGGCATTCGCATGGGACTCTTGTAGCTGGCGTTACAAGGCATTTATGTGCCAGATGTGCTAAACATTCATCTGTCCTTCCCTACTTCAGCCACGTTCCAGAGAATGTGCCTCCATGCTGATGATGATGTTCATCAAAAAAGTGTGTTGATTATGTGACTGAACTCCATGGAGGAGAATTGTCTGTTTCCTGCTGTTCTACCCACATTCTGCCATCTCTGTCCTGTTGTGATGGTGTTGGATGATGACTCAGCACACGTGATTTAAGAACACCTTTGCTGCAGTTTTGACAAAATGCCAAGAAGGTACCAGTGTGAGATCCCTGAAGCTAGCTATAGCACTCGACCCAAGGGCCACCACAAAAAAAAAAAAATCAACCATCTGCTGGCAGCCTCTGACTCAGATGATGAAAGCGAGTATGTATGGTCTGCATTGATTTGGATCATTATACAGCAGAACCCCGTCGTCAGTATGGACGCGTGTCCTTGGGAATAGTGGCTGAAGCGTGAAGGGACGTATGAAAAATCTTTAGCACATCCAGCACTTATGTATCTTGCGATGCCAGCTATGCCAGTGCCACGTGAAGACTTGCTCTCACTCTCGGGCGGGCAGAACAAGAAGTGCGCAGCCTTACATTTCAGATCCTACTGAAATGCATGCTCACAGTCTACAATTTCTTTTAAAAGAAAGTTAACGTGGCTAAAAGATCATTGCACAGACAGATCTGAATAACATTCTGGGGTCAGTTTCCAAGCATAGCTGTTGAGCTGCTGCTTCGTAACAATCCTTCCAGAGTCCCTTCAACAGGTTAGAGTACAGTAGGCAGGCCGGGCGTAGAGTCTGTTGTAATGCTTTCAGGAGAATTTGCAGAGAGAATCCAGGCCGCCCTGGGAGACCAACTTGTGAGTTCAACTTCCCTTGCTGAGATGGAAACAGAGTGGGGTGGAAAGGTCCATACTGAAAGCTTCCTTACCAGTTCTCGAGCAGATTGATAGCCTCTTAACAGCCATAACAGCAGCGGCCTTCCCTCAGGAAGAATAGGTAGTGTATGTTGTTGCTTGGAAGTAAATCTCTATGTCCTAAGCACCCATCAGTAACCAACTGCACTGATTAGAACAGGACCCGTAATTCGAACCCTGCAAAGCTGCAGGTAGCTGTAGCTGTAGCTGTGGATGTCAATGGGGATAGCTGCGGATAATTTTTGTGGATGCGGATACAAATTTTGTAGCCGTGCAGGGCTCTACATGTAACCAGTGAAATGGGTCATACATCGCTGACTACAAACTGCAAAGAGAAATAAAGACCATAGGGCCCCGCAAGTTTTATCTCAATGTTCATATTCCCTTTTGTTCTCTGAACCAACAGACTGTAGCAATGAAACATTACACCCGCAGACGGAAGGCTAGCATCTACAAGCTAGCTCCATCACATTGTTAATCGTAACAAGATCTAGGTAAAGACCGGGGTGGACAAAATCCAGTGTGTGGGTTTGATCCAGCCCTCCGCGCCTTTAGATCCAGCCTGTGCTTGCTGGGACCCTCGGTGCTGCAGCCTCCGACTGGTCAAAGCAGCTAGGAAACTAGCCAATAGGTGCTTCAAGGATTGTGCTGGGGGTGGGGGCCGTGCACAGTCTGGACCCCCCCCCCCAGCATGTGGCACAGAGAGGCACGTGGCCCCAGCAGCTGGCTACTTTGAGTGGCCTGGGGCTGTGGTGGGCAGGGAGCCTGCCCGAGAGGTCTGCTGGCTGGGAGACGCCTAGGTAAGCGCCTCCCAGCCAGAGCCTTAATCTGCCCCTCCAGACCCTCCCACACCTTACCCCCTGCCCCAGATCACCACCCAAACCACCTGCATCCCCTCTCCCGTTCTTCCCCGTGTTACAACACCCTTCCAGATCCAGCACCCCTTCCTATATCCCTCCCCTAGGCCAGAATCCTCTCCAGCACCCATAACCCCCAGACCCTACATCCCAATTCCCTGCCCCAGGTCAAAGCCGATGTTCCCTCTAATCTTTTCCAGCCATATGTGGATTTTTCCATCCATGTGCAGAATAATTTTTTCTAGTGCACAGAGGCATGTGTGAGTGCGCACCACCAGCAGAAACAAAAATCTACCTGAGGGCCCTCTGCTAATCAGCTGGGCGATATTTGAATCTCTCCTGGGTGGCCGCACAAGAGTACAGTTTACAGAGGACACTGGTCACAATCCCTTTCTTCAACCAAATTCCCTCTCAGACCCCATACCCTCTCCTGCACCCCACTACCCTACCCCAAGCTCCCTTCTGCACCCTCCCCTGCCCCAGGCCCTCAAACCTTGTCCCAACCCCCATCCTTCATAGAAAAGTGCCACCCTTGAGCACTTACCAACATCCTGAAGTGGTTCCCCATCAACACGAATTGCTCACCCCTGCAAGAGGCAGACAAATACAGTTGGTATTGATTCTTAACCCCCTGCCAACACAGGTCTGCATCTCAAGGGCTTTACTTTATCTAATGCAGCTTTGCTAACTGTTTTCAAGGAATGACCCTGTTCCCATTTCAGTACTTCCATGGGATTTCCTTAAAGGTGGATTTGGAGTCACTTAGCCTGCTGGATGCTTCATCCCGGCTGGCTCCCCGGTGTCACATATTATGTCCGTTTGTTTCAGTGTCCTGGCCTTTCCCGCCTGGGTTTTCTGAAAACGGAGCCATTGGCAATGGAGGCCTTGGCCCAGCAGCTCCAGCCCCTGTTTGGCTGGGTCATAGTGGCGCTAGCCAGTCTCCAAAGACTCCTGTCCCGCTTAGGCCCTTGTACTTGTGGCTCGAAGGGCTAGCTCCCTCTGGGTTGCCTCCCACCTCTGCAGGGAAGTTGCATCAGTGATGCCAGCCATCAAAGGCCTGGCAGTCAGCTCTGTGGTGGTGCTCAGATGTTAGCAGCCTGTTTTGGTAACTTGATGGATGCAGCCTTTGAAAAAGCAGCGCTCATTTCCCCTAAGGCCCAGGCCTTGTGCACGTGACTGGCCAGGGCAGAGACTTGGGTCCTGATCCTCAAAGCCAGTAAGGGCTCTTAGCTTGGTGAAATCAGTCGCGGGTCTGGGCCCAAGTCGCCTGCCCCGCAGAGCACGTCTGCGCAATGCTGCTATGACTCAGGCTGAGCCTTTTAGCTGAAAAGACAAAAGCCTCCGGGAAGCTCAGCTTCCGTGGTGAGCATCCTCCAGATTTGTTCAATGGGGGGGTTAGTTATTTTGGTACAGGGGTGGGCCTGTAGCCCCGTGCTCTGCACTTGGCTTTTAATAGAAGTAAAGACGTAAGGAAATGCAAGTGGGAGCCTTGCAAATCTTTACCACACAATGTTCCCTTGTCTGCCTTTGTCTAGTTAGCTTCAGTTGCCTTTTTCAGATGCTCCAAGCGGCGCAGCATCCAGCCCTTTCCCTGCGGCTCCTCCGCAGCCTAACGTTGATACTTGGCGCACCCGACACACCTTTCAAGGATTTCCAGGCGCTGTCCCCGCCTCTGCTACCAGGCGCTGCGTATTTTGCAGATGGAAGAACAAGGCCTGGAGCAATTCAAGTGTTGCAGCAAGTCCATGGATGAGCGAAGAAGAGAGCCCCAATTGCCTGAGTCCCAGTGACACGCTCCAACCTCTAAACCGTACTCCTACGTGCCCAGGAGCTCTTACTGCTGGGACCCGCTCCAGGGGAGAGTGCTCAGCCCGATGGCTGTTTCCTGGGCGAAGCTCTGCCTCCAGGGCAGGGTTGCATGAGGGGCAGGGACCCCGGGCTAGGCACAGCTGGCGGAGCTCTGTCTAGATGAGGGTTTCTAACCACCCGGGAAGGGAGGTTCTGGAACGGGCTCAAGGGGAGCAGTGGAGGCAACACAAGGGAAGGAAAAAGTTGTTAAAAAATGTAACGGCGTAACTGCTGAAAATCAGCGGCCAGCCACACCGCAGGCTCTGCAGTAGGCGCCTCAATAAGCTTTATGCGGCAGAACCCGCAGCGGAGCCTCCCGGAGCCCCGAGGGTCTTGGCATTGAGGAGTCTTGCTTTCTGGCTCCTGCCTGTGCCTTGAGCATCAGTGTGATGCGGTGCACAGGCGAGGGCTGGAGGGACAGCAGCAGCTGGAGTGGGTGTCCGAAAGGGCAAGCAGGGGTCAGGACTGAGAGCATCCCCTTGGGAATAGCTGGCCTTCTGTGGAGGGCAGGCCCTGAGGGGTGAGCTCCTGGGGACAGACAGGGGCACTTAGGGTGAGGCAATAGCTGATCTGTTTCACTGGTGTTAAAATAGAACAGGTTAGCCGGAGGCGGATGGAGTAAACGAGCTTCTGTATCGCAGCTAGACCTTCTGCCTCAGCTCCCCCCTCGGGACTGGAGTGAGGGACAAGTTAATGGCAGCTACGCCCTTTTACCTCAGCATGTGGATACTCTTGACCGTTACATCACCCGCTCAGCCCTCGTTTGGTCATGTGAACACCCATCTAATGCATAATCAGAGCCACGTGATGGATAGAATTCTGCCCACCCCCGTTTACCATTTCCAGCTTTGTAGTTGTTTTTTTCACATCACAAAGCACCTTGAATCGGCAGCTTACAAGGCAAAAAGGAGCTGTGGCCCTGCGTGTGGATTGCAGGGCGACTGGGAACGGATAAAGGGGCCAGGAGGACAGCATGGTTAGCACAGAGATCATTCATGAAAAGTTACAGCCTGGCTACAGCTGTAGCGTATCTACCCTGAGCAAGCAGAAAAGGAGGAATCAAAGTAAGTCTATACAGTAATTACTCGTTTAACACGTGCCCACTTAGCACGTTTTCACAATAGCACGATATTTTTTTAAGGGAACGTTTTCTGAATAACATGACCGTCCCTGAAATAACACGAAAATAATCATGTGGCGGACTACTTCGCGCGGCGGTATAAGTTGGTGAAAACAATGGTAATACGCATGAGCGGATGAATACACGTCTCACTGTGCTCCTCCACTCACTCACGTGTTTATCTTTGTGTTTTAACAATCCGTGGCGACTTGTGTTGCTAGTTTTCTTGTGTCGCTAGATATCTAATGTTGACGTTGACGACCCAGCACCAACAAAAAATTGGACTTTGCCACCAGCAGCTGAAACGCAACCCCCACCTTTTTCATTATTTTTAATGGGAAAATTGACCCCGCATAGCAGGTTTTCGCTTAGCATGAACATCTTCAGAAACGCACCTCTAATGTTAAATGAGGAAGTACTGTATATCCGCAGAAGCAGTGTCTGCCCATGCTGTGCTACCATCGCCATGGTAGCAATTACCCCCAGACCCCTACTTTAACCCTTATACACCCCAACAATCTGCAGCAAGCGGGGTGTCAGTGTCACAGCGAGGTCTCTGCAGCAGCTTCGGCCGAATGCCTGGCTTTCTTCAAATTCAACCCAGAATGACTAATACAGCCAGTGCCGCACCCGGGTTATTTATGTTGATGTTACATTTCTTGTCCTCTGTGCCCACATTGGGAGGTGTCAGTGCACTGTGACTGATGACTCGCCAGCACCCAATGGTCTTGGAGACATTGCCCAGGGGAAAGCTGGGACTTTTGGCAGCCGGGATGGAGCCAGCTGGAGCATCTGGCCCGGGGGAGGTGTGGAAGCCAGTAGGGGACTGTGTGGTTACGTAGCTGAATGTTTCTGCTGCCATGACTGCTTTTCATAGTAAATATCCCATTCAAACACTGATTGTTACTGGTCATAGCTTGAAAGCACATTCCAGAAGGGTGGTGCCAGAACACCTTGTTAAGAAGCATCTTGGTGCCCACAGATAACGGAGATACTGAGCCAGGGTCTAACGCTGACAGCATGATGGAGAGATGTTTTGATCCACTGGGTGCGAGGTGATGGGCGGTATCTGGGTAAGTCAAAGGGTGGCGCCCTGATACATCAGGCCCTATCACACAGCCCTTACAAGCGCTAACCCTCAATGGGATGCCTTGAATGAGCAGTCTACCCGCATGAACGATACATGGTGGGGCCCCTGGGAGGTACCATCCCCATTCTACAGATCATCTGAAGGGCTGTCCGGGATGGCTACACAGTACAGTACAAGCATTTACAAAGCAGCGCTAATGTGAGGGGGCAAAGCTGCTTTTTTAATGGATGGAGATCACATTTTGTCTACTAACATTTAAAAATAATGCCCCTCCTGTGAGTCATGCCAAAGGGGGCTGCCGATTCACACCGCGCATCACTTGGTATTTTCGACTAAGGCAGCAGCAGCACACTAATTGCATGCTCCCAGTGGATGACTCTGTTTCTGTCGATGACCGCTCTCTCTAATGGATGCAGATGTGGCTCTGTCTGCGAAATGCTGCCGATTAGCTTTGTCATTTGCATTCTCATTCCATTGTGAGTTTGTAACACTGAAAATAAAATGAGCAGTTTCCCCTTTGTTGACACTTGCCCCATTCTTTCTCTGTTATTTTCATTGAGTGTTTGGGGACTGGTAGGCTCTGATATTGGGTCGCCAAACAACCAGAAAAAAAGACGAGAGCATTTCTTAAGGGAATGAGTGGACAGCTTCTAACATAGCCTGGACGTGGCATTAGAAATATACAACAGGGTCTAATTTAGCCTGGGGAAGACAGACAGGATGACCTAACAGTTCTTTTCCAATTCCTGGGAGTGCAGGAAAGTGGCCATGTCCTTTCCCTATAATGCATGAATCCATCACTTCAAAGGCCATCGCTACATCTGGAGTCAGGCAGCCTCGCCCAGTGCATGGCAATCTGGCCCAGGGTTGCTCTCCTGATTTTCTCCTTCTGTGAGGTGCCAAGTCCGTGCTGCTGACTCGCAGCAGTGAGATGCTCCGAGAGCGCCAAGCCGGGAGTGTGAGGCCACAGCTGAAAATAGCAAAAGGATGTCACCTAGCAACTTGTCACCATCTCTGAAGCCTTTGTCGGAGGGCCTAAAGGTGACAGCTGCTAGTTCACATCCACACTTCCTGCTGCTGCTGTCTGATTAGGGTGATTTTTCCTTCCCCTTTTCCAAATCATAGACATTAGACATGGAAAAGGCCTGTTCAGTCGTCCGAGTTCCTCCCCCCAAAGACAAGCCCAGGGCCATGCCTAGCAGTCTGTTCTTCTCTGCTTTCTCCAGCTTGACATGGTGTAAGCACTAAGCTACCCAGGTGCGAGCTCAGGATAATAACCTGAACAGAAGGCAGCTGATTAGAAAAAGTAGCCTCTTTTGCTCCTCTTAGGAGGTTATTCTGCTGTCTCTAAGCAGTTGCCCTGTCAGAACATTTTTCCTGATACTCACTCTACATTCCCCTGTGCTTGCTTGGACCTACACAATTGCTGTTTCCTCATGGTGTTTTCAGTCTTCAGCTACACACACAGTTGTGCTGTAGCATTTCAGTGGGTTTTGCCGACTGGCCGGCCGACAGGGTGGAAAAGCAGCACATCCCGCCCTGTGACACCACGTTAAAAACCCTACAATGTTTCACGGAGGAGTCCTAGTGCATCCCAGCTTTGGAGCAGGGAGTTAACGGGTGGGCGGGCGGGCGGCCCAGTTGTCAGGTAAGTGTCTTGCCATGGCTGTGAAAATCGGTTCTTCTCTAGCCAGCTGTAAGCCAGCTTGCATTCCCCTTTGATCAAAACTACCCCTCCCCCCAGAGGACTGGCTCATTCACGCCCCTTTGGTGCTACCGCTCCAGTGACTGGAGTCATCTCTAAGTCACACCCGTGTAAATGAGATGAGCCTCAGGCCTTCATTTCTGACTCTGCTGGAATACCGAATGGTGCCAGTAAAACGTGGCTGCGCGTGGCAATCAAAGGGGCTGCAGTGGTTTTTGTTCTGCTCGAGGGCACTGGGTGTCCCCTCTGTCCTGAGGGCATGGGGAGAGTTGCCACCCATCCCAGTGGCAGCCGGGTCGGGGTGGGGAAGGGCAGCGAACGTATCTCAGCTGCTGCAGCGTGAGTCACAGCCCCAGCTGCACTCTTCTCTCCGTGGGAAGGGGAAGGGGGAAGGGGACCCAGGAGCACATCAGCCTATTTCGGCTGCTAAAATGACAGCTCTGGGTTGTTGCAAGAGGGGGGCATGGAGGAAGTGGGCGGAGGGCCCACGTGGGGCAAGCCCCCACAGCCCATTTCCTGCTGCCTCCTTGGTGTGTCCTGAGGCTTAATTAATGGTTATAAAGTACGTGGCCACCCTTGCATGGCAGGTGTTATAGGCACACAGGTATTACTCCTGGGGGAATTCTACACCACTGTGTGTGTGCAGAATTCATGTCCCCTGCAGATTTCTCAGCTTCCCTGCAGAAAAATGGCTTTGACAGAGAAGCAAAGGGAAGCGCACACCATTCCCTAGCAGTGCAGGCACATCGTTTCAGGCATGTGGAGCAGCCAGCATAGGGGTAGATCACTGCAGGGCTGGGACAACCCAGCCAATGACTCCTACCCTGAGCTGGAATCAGTGGCCAGTCCCCACTGGGCTGGAGGCAAGAGAGAACAAGACTTCCTTTTTTCCTGCAAGGAGTGGTTGGGACTGTCAGACCCCCGCCCCAGAAACCTCCCCCAGCAGTAGGAAGCTCAGCATCCTCCCCTGCGTCCCCATGGGTCCTCAGCTGTGGGGGCAGGGTCACTGCCATGACGCGCAGCAGTCGGGACCCAGCACAAGTGGGGACTGCTTGAGGCCCCGCTTGCCCTGGGCTCCCGCTGTGCCTCTGCCTCTTAAAAGTAGTAAGAGCCCCACGAGCGCTCCACCTCCTCCCCCCCCAGTTATCAACTAATCAGGTAGTCGATGGAAATTCCATTGACTACTCAATTAGCTGATTAATCAAAATGTAACATCCCTACCCCGACCTGCAGCCAGATTGTCCCACTTCCACGGTGAGTCATGCCCAGCCTCCCCCTCCTCATGCAGATAGTGCTGCAGTGCCCAGGGAAACTGAGGCACACACAGAGTTACTCCAGAACAGCACAGGACAGTAGAATCACATACAGCACAACAAAGCAACCAGTGAATGCAAAACCAGAGTGAACAGAGGACTACAAAAGTGGACAAAATCCCCACTACATCACACCCTGGTGTGCTTCTGGGACGGGCCCAGGCCTGGTGCTGTCAGGGCTGGGTGCCACCTCACCGCTGAGGCTGCAGGGTGATCTCCCACCTTCATGCAGCCAACGGCCTGTGCTCTCCCCTGCCAGGCTGGAGCCTTGGCGTGTGTTTATTGACCCATAAAAAGTGCAGGATTTTGCAGAATGCTAAGGCCTGGAGTGCAGGATTGGTCATTCGTTGGTGCGTGAGCAGGGTATTATGCGGGTAGGAGAAGTGTGTGTTTCTCTCATTCCCTGCTGCTCCTAGGAACAGGTCTGGAGCTGCAAAAAGAGGGAAAGAAAGTCTGTTTCCCTGGGACAGGGCTCGGGTGCAGGGGCGGCTGCAGCCCATTGCAGGGAGGAAGGTATTCCAGAGAGAAACCGTGTCCTGTGCTCCTGCCAGGACTAAGCTAAAATCGGTTACCTGTCTTGGTTTTAAGCCTGATTTGCCAGAATCATGTCAGCTGGCGCTATTACTCACAAGGTCTTCAACCCCACAGACCTTCCCTCTGGGACGCAGAGCTCAAATCGTTGACCTTGTTAGGGGTATTGGACAAACCTAGGCATGCTGGCAGATCCCTCAGCACACACAGAAGGAGCCGATCCCCTTAGGATCAAACCCACGGAGCTTTAGCTCACATCAGCGTTACCCCCTTACCTGGAGGAGTCAGAACAGCCTTGGGGCATCCCAGGGAGACGCTGCCTTCCACCTAGCCAAGCTGTGGTTCTGGCAGCCGCTTTCCTAGTGGTCTGTGCAATTCTCTTCATAAGTGCGGGGGCTGGTCCATGGCCCACTGGATAAACCTTAAGCCCTGCAAGAATTTCCCTGGCAAGCTGGACTCCCGGCCGCAGTGGCACCTGTTGGAGGCGAGTCCAGCCCCTGCGTGCTGAGGAGCTCAGCTAGCACAGCTGCAGAATGAAGGGTGCAGAGCTGAACCTCTCTCGGCTGCCCAGCGGCAGGCGTCTGTCTGTTCCTGGCACCACAGATGCACAGGAGTCCCTGAGCGTGTGGATGCAAAGACCTGTCCTTGACCAGGCACCTCCTCGGCTGTGAGCTGGCTGTGCTGCATCCAGCAGAACACAATGTGTCAACAGTGGGACACTGCTGCAGAAAAAAACAACGTGATTCTGGGCGGCATTCATGGGAGTGCTGTGAGCAAGACACGAGAAGTCATTCTTCCCTCTGCTCTGCGCTGATTAGGCCCCAATTGAAGCGTTGTGTCCAGTTCTGGGTGCCACGTTTCAGGAAAGATGAAACAAAAATGATTAAAGGTCTAGAGAACAGGAGCTAGGAGGGAAGGCTGAAGGAACTGGGCTTGTTTAGTTTGGAAAAGAGAAGACTGAGAGGGGACATGACAGCGGTTTTCAAACTATCTAAAAAGGTGTCACAGGGAGGAGGGAGGAAAATTGTTCTCCTTGGCCTCTGAGGACAGGACAAGAAGCAATGGGCTGAAACTGCAGCAAGGGAGGTTTGGGTTGGACATGAGGAAAAAGTTCCTGCCTGTCAGGGTGGTGAAACACTGGAATAAGTTGCCTGGGGAGGTTGTGGAATCTCCATCCCTGGAGATATTTAAGAGCAGGTTTGACAGACACCTCTCAGGGATGAGCTAGATGGTGCTTGGTCCTGCTGTGGGGGCAGGGGACTGGACTCAATGGCCTCTCGAGGCCCTTCCAGTCCTAGTGTCCTAGGATTCTATGAAATGTCTCCTTGGAGCCAGCAGGGGGCGCTCCCCCAGTTGGTGCTGTAGAGCGGAATGAGTGGGTGGGTGGGTGGGTTGGTGGGGAGCACAGCTGGCAGCGGCAGCTGCTGCTGCTGAAACATACGTCACAGACCTTCTTTCTTTTCGGTTCAAATTCACCAGTTAAATGGAGGTGGGCTTGTAGTGGGGACTAGCTGTGGTGCAACGTGAAAGGGTGGGAGGGATTTCCTGCTGCACTGCTGCCCGCTCGCTCTGTGTTTGCCCTCACAGGGCCCAGTGAAAACCCAGCCATTTCAGTGGGTGTTGGATCAGGCCCATAGAGCGAAAGGGATCCAGCCTCTTAACACTGTGGGGGCATCCCAGCTGCTTGCTTGCTTCTCACACAGTGCTGGGGCAGGTTGCGTGGGTAGGAGTCGGTACACAGCACCCCAGCCCCTCTTCGGCTCCATCGTCCCTGCAGTGCGCCTCATGCATTTCCAGCTGGGCGTCTGTCCAGGGACACGGAGCGCCTGCGATTTCCCTCCCCTGGCTTGAATGGCCCCATTTAGGCTGGGATGTTTCCCCTCTGTGGCGTCAGGAACACTGATGGTTTTAGCAGGTCTGCTCCTGGACCTGTGTCCCTCTGCAGACTGAGCCGAAGGGGGTTTCATATTCAGCGAGCAATCACCGTCAGGGCGTTCTACACCCAGCGCTCGCCCTGGCGCTGGGACCCAGCCCCGCAGAGACCTGAGCAGAGCACTGGGGAGCTCCAAAGTGGAACAGCAGTGAGCCGGGGCAGGGATCAGCCAGCACAGCGCACAGGCCACTGCCAGGCAGCGAGAGAGCAGGAGAGGGACTAGCTGCTGCTGCTGCTCGAAAGCGCCTGCCTGGCAGACTGTGGCTTTGTTTATTCACTGAGCAGCTACATGTGGGCAGGGCGGGGGTAGTGCAAGCTCCCCCCACACCGCCCCATCTGCGTGGCCCAGCTAGGAAGGGAGACCCTATTTTCCCAAAGGGAAAATGAATGACACCGCATGCCCTCCCCCCATGCCAGGCCAGCCCGAGTCCCCCCTGCAGCCCACCCAAGGCCCCCTTGCTTACCCGTTGTCAGGGGCCAGCTGAGGTCTTCATCTCCTGCCCCTGCAGGCAGGCCCACTGAGAGGGGGCAAAGAGGGCAGCTGCCCTGGGGCTCTAGGCTGCTACCACTGGCAGCGACCGGAGCCCTGGGCCCTTTAAATTGCCGCTGGAGTGCTAGATGGTGTGCTCCGGGCAGCTCTTAGGGCTGGGGAAGGGGCACGGTGCACTCCAAGTGGTGCAGCAGAGCTGGCTGCCCCGGGCTCCCCCTCTTCTTTCCCACCCCTTCCAGGAGCAGGGAGCCAAGGGCCCCCCTTGCCCAGGGACACGCAGAGTCTGTCAGTTCCCTTGCCTTCAGGACTGTCCCCAAACTCCCCCCTGTCCACTCACATGGTGTGCGGTCACCCTGCTCCACAATGACCTGGGACGGCCTCGCTCGGGAGCTCTCACTCCAGGTCCAGACTCCTCTGTCTCTCTGCAGACGGGCGGTGGTCACGGGGGGATGTTGACAGCTGCCCACTAGAACTGGGCTGGGAACAATCAACTCATTTCAACGGGGCCCCAAGCAGCTCCCCTCTCACAGCTGCTGGTCACTGCCAGCCTGGGCCGGAGCCAGCGCGATGCCCTGCTCTGTATCCCATTACGCAGGGACACACAGTCCTCGCCAGAGAGGAAATATCGCCCAGGCCACTGCGGTTACTCTGTCCTGGCTTGGAAAAGGGCCGAGGGGGAGCCATACGCAGCAGGGGGGTTTAAAACTCTCCTCTCATTTTCACAGCTGTTAACAAAGTAGCCGGTGGCCCCTTACGCCATCACAGGATGTTTATGAGGTTGCTATAATAAAACCACCTGATCACAATGTGTCCTGCCAACCCTGAGCCTTCAAAAGGCACAAAGAAAGTCAGAGGGTTGGATACAAAATAATGAATGGGCTCATTTTGCCTCCTGGTTTCCAGAGAGGCACATGGAGTGCAGTTTTAAGCTTTTCTCTGCAATCCCGAGGGCTAGAAATGTACAATCAAAAAGAACAAAAACTGAGATTCCCAGAAGCCACCTGAATCCACAAGCTGGGGCGTTAAAGAAACATCCCATGTCCTGAGACTCATGGTCAAGTTGCAAGAGCTGGCAAGATCCGCACCAGTCAGTCTGTTTGGTGGCTGAACGTAGAGGGGGTGCAAGATCCCTGGTTTCTTGGATGGGACTGGAGAAACCCTCCACTATACAAGGGCCAGGTTCATCCCATAGTCCCCCACTGACTGCAGGGCAACCAGGAACAGAGCCCAATTTGATCCATTGTGTGTCTCCAACGTCTGCTGTCTTAAGTCTCTGCTGCGCTCTTGGCTCACTGCTGTCAGTGCGACTGGAAGAGGCTGGGCTTGGGAAGAAGGGGCGGGGCTGGAGAAGCCAGCACGCTCCGCCTCCCAGAATGCACCCTGGCGCCTCCCAAGCCCTCAGAGATGCAGTGCTCCGGTGGCAATTTAAAGGGCCAGGGCTTCAGCCGCCACCACTGCTGCAGTGGCAATTGGGAGCCCCAGACCCCTTTGAATCGCCAGGCCCTGGGACCGCTGCCCCCTCCCTGACAGTAGGCCTGCACAGACATGTGGCATGGGCAGGTTTTCATGGGGTTGGTACAAGGCACATCCTAGGCACAAAGGCCTGCTCCAACACACAGGGACCAAGTGTAATTTTTTCAGGCCCCTCCCACACCCATGCCACACTTTGTAGCCTGGCCTCCAGCCCCGGCCTCCCCACCCCCACCCCCCCGCGGGGCCCTGCCACCACTTAGGGACCCTGAGCCATCCAATTAAAAGGCTGCCAGAATTTGTTAACTTGGACAAGGTATTTTCCCCTAGGCTGTGTCTCAGAAATGGCAAAATCAGCTTGGCTAAAATTTCCCAGAAAATGTCAAATTAAATCAGGTGTCTGGTGTGGAAAATTGCAGCTCAAACGGCTGAAGGTTGGCAAACTTCTAAGCAATTAAAAATGGTATTATATTGGGAAGTGTCAGGCAGCTTTAATTATTGGCAGGGCTACCAGCCCTCCCTATTGAAAACATGCATCGACTTGTCTGTTTTGCTGCCTTTTTCTTCACTGGACAACCAAGAGAATGAACCCCAAACCGTCCTTTCGGTTTCCAGAGAGACTCGCACCCCGTACGTGTGATCTGTCTTCCTGGGTGAATTGTTCCAGCAGAATTCACTTCAGGAGTCCCAGCAGAGTCTCCACACCAGGGTTCCAGCCTGCACAGATCTGGCTGCTGCTTGTTCGTACGGCACAAACCTACTGGAGTTAGATCCAGGGATGATTCCCTACTGAGTTTCAGTGTGTGACCATGAGGTGAGCTCCTTTTTGGGACTAGTAATAGCCATCCAAGTCTAGGTCAACATCCCCCTGCCCCTGGGGACGCTTACAAAGAGACTCACCTAGGAGTAAATTCTTCCAGTAGCTCGTTTGCTTTGAGGGAGTCCAACAAGCCTCTGTAACTCTGTAGAGGACAACAGGAGAGAGGTTTTATTTGCCTTGCTTGTTACAAAGTTGTGGAATTGCAGGTACAACGAATAGGGCCAGTCTGAGCTTGGAGCAGTCGTCCCAGACAGGAAGCTCTGCTTTGCAATTAAACACCACAGCCCCACCGATCCTGGGCACTGGGGGCGCCTTACATGAAAGCACAGAGGCTCCGTAACGGACGAGAGAACTCCAGCCTGTCTCTGCTGACTAGCGCTTTGCAGAGGCATTTACACCCATGTTGAGCGGGTGTTCGGTGCCACCATTCGGATGGGAGAGGGGGCTTCTGCCATTTTACGCAGAGGGAAATGATGAGGGTGCTGGTCCGCAAAGGGCCAAGCCCCGAGAGTCCTGCCCCTGTGTGCCCAGCACTCGCTGCAGACCTTGGGTGGGTTCTCAGGACAGGCCGTTGTCTCTGTGATTGTTCCAACGCCCCTGCGCACAGGGTTGGATTGACACACAGGCTAAGTCAGCTACAAGTCAGGGCCTCAGATTATGAGTGGCAAAAAACAATCACTAGTTTTGGGTTGCCCCCTCGTCTGCGTACCTGCACAGGCGCCCATGGAAACCTGTAGCGTTTCCAGTTTCACTGTCGGCTCTGCTAGAATGACACACGCTTGGGCAGTGCGCTGGGGCCTCTTAAACGTGACATGGCTTGAATGGCCCTGAATCGGCCCTGCCCCCGCAGGGACCTGCTCAGAGGGGCTCCAAGCTCTTACAGCAGCTCCACAGCTCCTGGCACAGTGACCTGCGCCCGCAGTATCCCGGCCAGTGGAGCTGTGCTCCGCTTTAAGCGACCTTTCCTCCTCTGGATCCTGGGGTGCTTTGGCCAGGGGACGTCAGGGGCCAGGAAAGAATGGGAAGCCAGTGCTGCTGTTTGAGGGGGTGAGTCTGTGGCTGGGAAGGCAGGCCGGGAGGGGAGCGCTCTCCCCAGTCACTCAGCTGTCTGCAGTGTGGTCACGCCCAGGAGACCAGACTAACCCAGCCCCTTAGCGCATGCACCTGGCTCTGTAGCAAATACAAGCACACGGAAGATCCCAGTTCCAGCCCCCTCGCTCCCGGCTGTGGCTCCCTTGCCTCGCAGGTCCCACCTCCTGGCCCCTCTCCTCGCTCTGTTGCGTGGCTGTTGGGGCAGGAGGGCTCAGTGGCTCCGTAATGAACTCATGCCGCTTTTGCCTCTGGGCCTGGGCCTGGCTCCAGTGCCAGGGACACCGCAGTGATCGCTCCGGGCGCCATATGGAGTCAGGCAGGGAAGAGCTAAATCCCTTCCAAGGGGAGCAAAGCAGAGGCCCTGCCCTAGGCAGCAGGAGCAGCTTGGCCTGTCAGCTCTGAAGAGGCAGAGCAGATAATGGAGCCAAGATCCCACGTCCTAGGCTAGTGCGCTAATCACCTCACCATCCTTCCCCCCCGGCATGCCTTCCCACTTCTCCTGGTTCCCCCTCTGCCTCCCTCCCCTTCTCTGCCCCTGCCCTTTCCATCGCCCCCATGGCTCTGTTCGCTCTCCCCCCTTGCGCGACCTCCCACTCCCCTCTGACGCTGGCTCCTGGCTGGAGCTGAGCCCGTGAACTGTGCAGAAGTTCTGAGCTGGAGCCTGATCGAAACTCCCACCTTGCGCCTGCCTCTCCGTCGGCTCCTTCCCAGGACACCAGGCGCCAGGGCAAGCAGGTGCTTAGGAGAGAGCGGGAGGTGAGCCCAGCAGCCCTGGCCCCGCTGGAGGGAAGGGAAATGGCCAGCCAGTGAGGATCCGGGCAGGGCTCCTCAGAGCGAGGGCAGGAGGCTTCGTGTGCAGAGACGATCCCTGCCTAGTGAGAGCCGCGAAGCGCTGGAAACACGGCAGGAATGCAAAGGGGTCTCCGGAAAGGAACTCCGCCCTTGGCTCCCGGTGCCGCTGCCCGGTGCCAAGCTGCGTACGAAGGTTTCTGCTCGTCGTCTCTCCAGCGCTCTGTGTCACGCTCCGCCCGTCTCCCACCCTCCCTCCCGTCTTCTCTTCTACGTCCCCCCCCGCTCTGCTCTCACCCCCCTCTCCGCAGCCCTTCTCCTGGCACCCCTCACGTACTGCGCGTTCCCCAGCCCCACGTGCAGCGCCTGTCGCCGGCAGGTTGGGGCCCAGTGCCCTCGCGCTGTCAGAGAGCTGGGGTCCTTGGTGTGCGGGTTGCACTGAAAGGAACAGCCTTTTACTCAAGAAAGGGAGACTCGGAGCATCGGTCCAGAGACGCTGCGGGCGGATGTGTGGCAAGTTGCCAGTGTGTTGCTCTGCGGGGGCACCTCGCTGCTGCCCCCGGCACCCCGATTTCCCCACCCGCAGCTTGGGCAGGGCGCCCGAACCCTGACCCACAGCCCCCCACACTGCGGGCTGGATCCCACCCCTCCCGGCTCAGCCAGGGCGCCCGAACCCTGATCCACAGCCCCCCACGCTGCAGGCTGGATCCCACCCCTCCCAGCTCAGCCAGGGCGCCCGAACCTGAACCCTGACCCACAGCCCCCCACACTGCGGGCTGGATCCCACCCCTCCTGGCTCGGCCAGGGCGCCCGAACCTGAACCCTGACCCACAGCCCCCCACACTGTGGGCTGGATCCCACCCCTCCTGGCTCGGCCAGGGCGCCCGAACCCTGACCCACAGCCCCCCCACGCTGCGGGCTGGATCCCACCCCTCCCGGCTCGGCCAGAGTGCTCCAAGCCGACCCCACTGATTTGTTTATATTGTGGGAGCAGCCAGGAGTGCCAGCCAGAGCCTGAGGCGCAAGGTGCTGCACGTGCCCAGGCCAGGCTGTGAGATGGACGAGCTTCGCCCTGCATCCCTGGCGCCTGGTCCCAACACGCCAGCCTACTTGGAGGTGCAGCGTGTCAGAGCACGGCTTTTGCTACTGCAGCGCGGGCGTGGGGACTGCTGGCCGGGGCAGGAGGGGAAGGGAGAAGGGGGCACCAGCCCCCAGCCCAGGCAGTTTCAACCTTTTTTTCTCACGACCCAGTTGATGAAAATTGTTGATGCTGCAACTCAGCGGAATGTGTCCGGAGTGCGGGCTCCGGGGTGGGCTGAGGAGGAGCTCTGGGGGCAGGAGGGGGCTCTGGGTGGGGCAGGGCTGGGGCAGGAGGGGCTGGCCTTGAGTGGTTCCCGGTCAGTGGTGCAGCGGGGGGCTAAGGCAGCCCCCTGCCTGTCCTGGCACCACAGACCGTGCTGCCCCCAGAAGCAGCCGGCAGCAGGTTCCCAGCCCATGGGAGTGTGGAGCTACTGCGCAGGGCAGGGCAGAGCGCGGAGCCGTGTGCATCCCCCACCTAGGAGCCAGGCCTGCTGCCGACCGCTCCTGGGCACAGCGCAGTCTGCGGTGCACGACAGGCAGGGAGCTGCCTTAGCCCCCTGCAGCCCGGGGCCTCGCACTCCACGTCCAGTCCTGGGTCGCGCCCCGTCGATCGAAACCCACTGGCCTGGAGGAGGGGCCGGGAGTCCTGCCCTGTGGGGCCACGCCCCGGCCGCCCCTTGCAGGAGGGATCCCTCGCAGGGCCTAGCCCTGTGCGAAGTGCCCAGCAAGCGAGCCCCTAGAGCCCGCCCAGCCGAGGCTCGGGGCAACCCCCCGGCCACAGCCCCTGAAACAGTTAACGGGCTCAGAGCCTGCCCAGGCTCCCTCCCACTGGCATGATCTCACCTCTCCCATCTGCCAATCCCCGCGCAGCGCTCCAGCCAAAGAGCCGAGCTCCCAGCAGAAAGCAGAGGCAGGCAGCGCGCCTGCTAGCCGGGGCCCTGGGAGAGAGCTGGTCCTGAGCACAGACAAAGGCAGAGTGTGCAGGACCTGCCTGTCTCCTCCTGCACCCGGCTCCCTCTCCCTCCTTCCCTCGGGACTTGTGCCTGCTTTCTGCTCTGCCTGCCGCTATGATGGGCTGCAAGTCCAACTCGCTCACTTGTCTGCAAGGAGGGAAGCCAGTGCTGCCTCTGAGCCCTGCCACGGACTCCACGGCCACACTCAACAAGCTGGCTCTGGCCACGGGCGGCGCGGAGAAATCCTGGTACCGCTGCATCTTCCCCTTCGGCATCGTCTCCCTGGTCATCGGCGTGGCCGCCACGTGCATCACCTTCGGCATCAATGGGCCCCAGATGGACATCGCCAAGGCGGTCTCGGTGGCCACCCTGATGTTCGGGGTGGGGCTGCTGGTGGCCGCCTACATCTGCTGGCGTGCCAAGCGGGAGAGGCAGCGGCAGCGGCAGCGAGAGGAGCCGCTCTCCTTAGAGCAGGGCGCCCTATGAGAGGGCCTGGCGCGGTGCGCATGCACCACCCCCACCGGTAGACCCAGGCTGGTGACAACTCCCCTCTTCCCGTGCCCCGTGGCGGAGGAGGGGGCTCTGTGGGCCACACCAGCCCGTGCGAGCCTGGCTCCAGCCTGCCCGTGCTTGCTGCCGGAACGGAGCCAGGGCCTGGTCCGGGCCACGGAGGGTCACAAGCAGGGAGGTGCTGCTGGCAGCCTGGGATGCCCCAAGGAGCTGTCCAGACAAGCTGCTTTCAAAGAGCAATACTCTCGGGGTGCACGGCTGGGACTGGCTTTAAAGGGCACCGGAGATCACGGAGCGACCCGTCTCCGCGTCCACACACGGCACATCCAAGAGCAGCTTCGTCTCGCCCGGAGACCACGGAGTGGCACTGGAGAGCTGGCACTGCAAGGGAACGGGCTGAGTTACAGAACGAGGGACCTGTGTCTCTGCCTGTGTCTCTGGGGAGGGGGGGCAGAAAATGACTGGAAATGCTTGGATTGGCCTGCCCCTCATTCCAAGCGAGCCCCGCCAGCGCCCACACCTGGGAATTTCCGAAGAAAGATGCACAGCGTGGGGAGGTCCTGGGAAGCTTTCGGGACCAGCGGCCTCCATGTCAGTGTTTTGTGGAGACGGGCCGGGGCAGTGCGCCAGGGGGCAGTGAACCCCAAAGAGCTAACCAGAGAGGGAGACCTCTGATGCAGGCGGGAGGGAGAGAAGCAAGGCTGAAACGAAAGTGGCAGGGAGCATGGCTTAGCATGGAGAGGAGGAGCCGGGGCCTGCCTGGCCGACCCTCCTTGAGCAGCATGGCACAGGGAGCAGGAAGGGCAGGGCAGGGACGTGCCCTCCCCCGAGATGCGCAGCGCAGCTGGAGAAGATACGGGTCGGCCTGCCCCTCACTGCAGAGCGGGGCCTGCCCCCAGAGGAGAAGGCTCTTCTCCTGCCAGGGTCAGCATGTCTGTGCTTCACGCCGGACGTCTCCCTGGGCCGCTGCCCGAGCCATGGCTGATCACTGCAGCTCGCACGGGATCCCAGGCCACCAGGCAGGAAGGGGAGGCCCCAGGGCAGCAGCAGCAGGGAAGCTGAGGGGCCCAGGAGGAAGGGGCAGCGCGAAGATGTTGAGGCAGATCGCAGCGGCAGGAGCATGAGCTTGCAGGGACAGTGATTCCCGGGTGCAGCGTGGCCGGATTGGCGCTGTCGCTGCAGTCGAAGGGGGAGGGTATTTTACAAACCTTTGTGAATGAAGGAGTAAGAGACCCAATTCCAACCTGTAGCCTCCGTTCTATGAATAAATCCCTTTAGTCCAAGCCAACCTTGTGCCAAGAGGGGGGTGGCTCTTCCCTCCCCGTCGCCCTTGTGGGAAGCACCTTCCAACCTGCACCTGGAGCCTCGTCTTTCCCCGTGGCCCGCTGGGAGCTCTGGGGCAGGGTCTGGCCAGCCTGCAACAAGGCAGGCCCCAGGAACAGCTGCCCATCTGCCTCCCATCACCACAGGGGTCACCCATCCTACACCAGCCTCAGGGCAAGCGCCTGCAAACAGCCCCACCAGGCGCCTTTCCTAAGAGATGTGCCAGGAGCTCCGGAAAGCAGCCGCTTTCCCTGGCTCTGCAGCAGCTGGAGCCTTTCCCCACACTCAACAAAAACAGAAAAATCCAACACACAGGGACAGGAGCCTAGAAAGGGGGCAGACGGGGCTAAGAAGTGATGGGCGGGGGGACCCAGGGTGCCTGCCGGTGCCCTCTCCTTTTTACACCCCCTTCCTAGCAAAGCTGCAGCCAAGTTATATCCCTTGTTATCTGCCCACAGAGGCTGATGATGGGCAATAGTGCAGGTTCCAGGGGAGAGGGGGGAGGAGTGGGGAGAGCCTCCCCCCCGCCCCGCCCCATACATCTGTTTTGCAAAAGCAGAGCAAGAGGAGGCGCGTTTCAGAAAGTGTGTTGTGTGTGGGGAGGAGGAGGAGGCATGGGAGCTGCTGGGTTAACCCCTTCTAGCTTGGCGTCTCCAGCAGCTCCAGAGAAGAGGCTTTTGTAATTAACAGCACCTCTGCTTCCTCGCTGTACTCGAATAGCCCCAAGGGCCACGTGAAATCCCCAGCACTTCCTGGGCTGGGCGCGTGACCCATGCCTGCTCTCTGCGTTAGCGCCACATCTCGCGCCCCGCGTTGGAGGGCGTGTGGATGGGGGGTTCCAGTGTGGGCACGTTCTCAGAGCTATGACGTTGGGCACCAAATGCCCCCAGCGCTGCCAGGGGGTGGGTTCCATGTCAGCCCCGTG
Organism: Rafetus swinhoei; assembly: GCA_019425775.1. Lineage (NCBI taxonomy): Eukaryota > Metazoa > Chordata > Testudines > Trionychidae > Rafetus > Rafetus swinhoei. Next base: position 39,966,844 of record CM033443.1, on the reverse strand, counting down.
CGTAAGGGCGGCCTCACGCCCGTGGGAAAGGAGAGGAGGCCGCAGGGCAGTTCAAGCTGGGGAAGGGAGCAGGCAGCGCAGCTCAGCGTTCCTACCAGGTACCGGGCCTGCCCCAGGCACCTGCAGAAGTGACCAGTGACAGGCTAAGTGCAGCCATTCACTGAACGTCGACTGCGGCGGTGCCGGCCAGAGCCTGCTGCCCTCATGAATTTACCTAGCTCGCCCTGCTCCCACCCCGCACAGGGTCCCGGGAAATCCTAGATCACATAACTGCAGTACTCCCCTTCCCCCCCAACCTAACCCAGCTGGGAGTCCCTATGTTAAAATGTACATAAAATGGTGCCCCCATCCGGGCAGGGGTTCTTCGGACCCACACGAACCCAGGCGGGAACCCGTAGAGCCTGGCCGTGCAGGACGGAGGGTACATCAGCTGTGTGCTGACCCTGACTGCCTGTTCCAGGAGCACCACTGAGAACTCTTGCAGGCCTACCCCCTGCACATGAATTCCTGGGCACGGAGGATGGGGCACCAGCCTTAAAGGACCTCTGATCCCACCGGGAAACTGTTTCAGAGAAGCCACTGCCATTATTAACCCAGGCAGGTCAGTGGAGTCAGTCACTTATGTCGAGGCAGAAGTTGACCTCTGCTGCTTAGATTCAATTCTACTCCTGTATCGAGCCTTTTCTGGGACGCTAATAAACTGTGAAGCGAAATCCCGGGGAAGGGCAGTTCTAGCTACAAGCTCACTGTTGTTTTACTAATTTCGCCTGCTCTGTGGCGGTCAGGCTATTAGCGTTGCTTGCACGTTCATCTGCTCTTGCCCTATATCCCCCCATCCAAAGCCACTCTATTATGGCACCCCCATTCTCATGTGGCGGTCCAGGGGAAATCCGGGCTGGGCTGATTCTGCCAGGCATTTCAAATGCCCATGAATCTGAGCTTTCCTTAGTTAAGCCAGCCTCTGGCCTGTCGGGCTTCAGAGGAGCCTTCTGAACATGGCCCAGGGTGTGCGTGCTGAGTCTGAGACACATGACTGCCACTGACTCACTTGCTGTCCACTCGGCAGCCTCCAGGCAGCCAGGCGCACGGCAGTGGTGCATTTGTTTTGCTGCTGAGGTTTCAGCAGAAAGGTGGGCTGCTCTCGGGAGCGGGGAGGAGCCTGAGTTTGTTTACCACGCTGGCCGTTGTGCAGCACGACCGCCAGAGGAGCAGATGAACTCGCAAGCATCTAACGATCCCTTTTGCCTGAAACGTCCTTGGGAATTTGAGAGAGAGACGGGGTATGGAGGCCTTGGGAGCAGAACTGTTTCTGAACAGAACAGGCCTCTAGCGTTCTGGGCGGTCAATGGTGAATCGCTGGCCTTGGTATTTTGTACGGCCCACCCTTTCTGATCGGCTCCCTGGTGCTCTCACTCCTCTCCTTCCACCGCGGGGCAGACAGTGGCTCGGAAGGCTGCCAAGAGGGGCTCATTTGCCTGCTGAAATGGAACCATTCTTGGAAAGAGTGTGAGCTGGGCCCAAAGAGCCCCGCTGGAATTTCAGTCCAAAAGATCAACATTTCCCCTCCTCTCTCCACAGCAGCCTTGCTCTCGAGGAGCCTGGTGGCTCTTCCGCAGACTCTGAATGCCAGGCTGGACGAGGCAGCTCTGAGAGCTCTCTCCCCTTTGGGGTATTGATTGATTTCCTGGCCACAGCACTGTGTGTGTTGAGCACGGAAGCCTTAGCAGGGGCTAGCAGAGAAGCTGGAAATGTAAGGGCCATGTGGCCAGCCCTGGGTATGAGCAGGATGTGAGGGGCCATGCTCCCCCACATCCTCAGGGTATCTCACTGCCTGGCCTGTTGACACCTGTACTCTAGGAGCACCCCCCCCCCGTTTGGGGGAAGGGTAGAGCCAGCTGGTTCCCCGTTTGACTGGTGAAGAGCTCCATCCTCACTGCACACACCTGCCCTCCCCAACCCACAGTCACACCACAAAGGTGTGGGTGGCCTGGCTCTAGGACTGACTGCTCCCCTTTGCAAGTGGGGACTTTGCACAGGGACTCCCATGCCTGCCTGGGCAGTTTTCATGAGGGATGTAAGCGAGCAGTTGACTAGTCAACTAACCACCAAGCCTAGGCTTATCGCTTAGTTGAGTCGACCACTTGCATTTTCCCCCCTTGTTGCCTCTGTATCAGAGGCAGCAATGGCGGGGGAGGAGGCGCCGGTGCTGGGGGGAGCTGGCTTAAAAGCTGGCTCCCCCCCAGCACCATCTCCGCAGTGCTGCCTGCCCCCACCCCTGCGTGTTGCTGCCTCTATCAGAGGCAGCAGCGTAGGGAAGGGTCAGGGGAAGATGCTGCCAGGAAGCCTCTGCCCATGGTGGACCCAGGCTCGCTGTGGGCAGAGGCTGCTCTGGCCAGGCAGGCAGCCCAGCTCAGTACCGGCTCACGCCGGGTGCGGGACCTGCCCACTGCGGCTCTGCAGTTTCAATGTACTAAGAGCCAGGCGGGCGGGCAGCCCAGCTCTTCCTACATTTAAAATGCAGGGCTGCAGTGGGGGGAGGTCCGGCCTGAGCCGGCTGCCTTCCCCTAGCAACTAATGAGTAGTCGATAGAAATGCTATTGATTACCCCATTAGTCAATTCATTGCATTTGAACATCCCTGAGTCCCCGGGAACCCCTCCCTCCCGTTGCCTGGGCTGCAGACGCATGCACACGCACACCTGCCCTCTCTGCCAGGCGTGTTGGGGCCGACTGGCCAGGGCCGAGCAGTTCTCTCCATGGAGCACGTGTGGGTGTGGGGAGGGCTCGGGGGGTGCGCTGTAGCCCTGGTACTGCCCGTGTCCCATGCCCACCCCCGCCCCTAGAGACAGTGGGGCCTGCTGGGTAAGAGCCAGAATTAACCCCTTCTAGCCCAGACACACTGCACAACCCCCCCTTTAATAGTACAGGAATCACACTCCTGCTAACCCTGTCCCCCTGCTTGATCATTCTGCCCCCCCCCACCTCTCCCCGGGGCTGGGAGGGGAGCAAGTGATTTGCTCCCAGGGAACAGGGGGTGCCCGTCTCCCCTGTCTGTCATGGGCGTGTGCTCTCGTTTGGGGTGCCGGGCAGCCAGCCCCAGCACCTCGCCAGAGAGGGCTGGCCCAGGGGCTAGGGTGCAAACCTTGAGCTTGGGGAGCCAGCTTTCAAGCTCCTGCTTTGTCACAGGCAAGTCACGCAGGCTGGTGGTGCCCTAGCTCCCAGGTGTGTCCGGGATAAACACGCTGAGGCTGCCAGGGGGCTGGGGTATGCCCGCAAGGCAGGGCACACGGCTACCTTCACTGAGTGGGATTCTCTCTCGGCCCTCTGCCAAGAGCGGAGTGTGTGATCCAATCTCCAGTGAGCGCAGGAGGGGGCGGATTAGCGGAGCAGTGACACCACCTGACAGCAGCCAATTTAATATCTCGGCAGCTGCACCGGGCGCTTTGTTGTGTTTTCCCTGACTTGGAGGCAGGCTCCACTGCTCACACGCTATGGGAGGGTTGGTATTTCGTGGCTCCTACAGCCGTGCTCTTGTCTTTTCTGGCACAGAAAGACACAAGTGCACATTACACAGAGATACACTGACACCCTATTTCCTGCCCGCTACTAGTGACTCTGACCTGCTGAGCCAGACCGTGCCTTGCTGGGGAGTACAGCAGCTGTTCTTCCCCTGAATGCTACAAAGGCCAGCCAACCAAGAAGCCAGGGCAGTTCATAACTGCAGAGGATGAAGTATAGTCTCAGGGTGAGGCAGTGTGGTGTAGTGGTTATAGCATAACAAGGGCGCTCAGGATGCCAGGTTCTGCCACGCACGAGCCACTTAATCTCTCGGTGGGCTGTTGTGTTCCCGGCAGACGCTAGCTAGCAGAAACACTCCCGAATCCTGCACCCCCGTAGTGGCACAAACAGACTCCACCTGCCAGTAGAGTAGAGGGAGTTTATTGCTTCTCCAGGATACAGCACAGCATAGATGTAATCCGGTTACACGGCAGGCCTAGGATGCCTCAGCCCCCCCTTGAGATGGGGGAGACTGGGCCCCTAAATCCCAGCCCCTGGCTTAGGCTGCTTCCTCCATGATGCCAGACAGAAACTCCAACTCTCTTCCAGCCCTGCCCCCCAGCCAGGTGCTGGCCTCCGCCCTCCTCCCTTTGTCTCTCCCTGGGAGGCTGAGCCTGGGTGTCTGGGTTAATACACATTTGGGAGAGTCAGTGAGAATCTCCCATCACAGCGCAGGGGGACCCCGGTCACAGAGCAGACAGCCCCCCCACTACGTCACAGTAACACTGCTTGCTTTCTTAGACTGCAGACGGATAAGCGTACAAGAGCCCCAAGCCAGAGAGAGAAAACAGGCTGCTCCTAAAACAAAGAGGATCAGCCCACCCACCCTTTTCTGGACGGGCTGCAACCTGAGTGCTTCCAGGCTCATTTCTCATGCTCCCCTCCCGAGCCCCCGCACCTGCAAGCAGCACCAGGAAGCCCCCTGAGGATTTAAAGGGGGTGATCACAGGTTTCCAACACGACATGCTCCAGTGTCCCTAGATAAATAACCCCACCCTCCCTGGCAAGAGGGGCTGTGACGCTTGAGGCAGCACTAGTAGGGTGCAGTGCACCGAGAAGGGCTCGCCCACCCCCAAGTAAAGGCACTATCAAACCCCAAAGGGCCAATTTAGACCCCCCAGCAAAATCTTTAGCACCTCTCCTAGTTCACAAGACCTGCAGCCGAGGGCCCCCCGGCCTCCCTCTGCGTTTGGCCCTGCTCGCCACAACCCCCCTCCTTGGAGAGCGAGGGGTTCACTTCGGGCCGGCCTGCTGAGCACCTCTCCTGGGAATGGCAAATATTGTCAGCTCCAGGAGGGGGCAGTGTCGGCCCCTTTCTGTGGGAACGTGCGGCGCTGGGCAGCACAGGCCCACGTGCACACTGTGTTGCACAGTCATGCCCCTTCGCATCACAGCTTCGTGGCCAAGTGTCGGTCTGAAGGACACTGAAAACCAGCCGGCAGCCAGTAGTGGGGAGAGCACCCAAGTGGAAGGGGAATGGGGGTCCCGCAGTTTGCTGGGTAGTGAACAGGCCCGGCTTCCTCCTGTCCCGTTCAACTTCAAACAGCCACCGCTGAAGTAGCAACAATTTAAGAAGATAAGAACAGCCAGGCTGGGTCAGACCAAAGGTCCATCCAGCCCAGGGTCCTGTCTGCTCACAGTGGCCAGTGCCCGGTACCTCTGAGGGAATGAACAGAACAGGGAATCCTCACATGATCCACCCCGTCACCCATTCCCATTCCCAAACAGAGGCTAAGGACACCATGTCCACCCATCCTGGCTAATAGCCACTGATGGACCTAACTGCCATGAATGCACCGAGTTCTTTTTTTTAACCTTTTTATAGTCTTGGCTTTAACATCATCCTCTGGCAAGGAGTTCCTCAGGTTGACTGTGCTCTGTTGCTGCCTATTAATTTCATTGGGTGACCCTTAGTTCTTGTGTTATGAGAAGGAGTAAATAACACTTCCTTATTTACTTTCTCTACACCAGTCATTTTATAGGCCTGTCATATTCCCCCCAGAGCCATCTCTTTTCCAAGCTAAGAAATCCCAGTCTTTTAAATCTCTCCTCACACAGCAGCTGTTCCAAACCCCTGATCATTTTTGTTGCCCTTTTTTGAACATTTTCCAATTCCAAGATGTCTTTTCTGAGATAAGGCAACCACAGCTGTATGCAGTATTCAAGATGTGGGCGTCCCATGGATTTGTACAGAGGCCGTGTGACATTTCCTGTCTTATTATGTATCCCCCTTCTTGCTGATTCCCAACAATCTGTTGGCTGCTGTTGCATATTGAGTGGATGTTTTCAGAGAACTCTTCACAATGATGCCAAGTACTGTCCTCCAGTCATCAGGGACAGAAGCTGATTTAAATGAGAGGTTACAAACCACAGTTTGTAGTTCTACAAAGTGGCGGGACTCCAGCTCTTTGGCTTCCTATGCTGCCATGGCTGGGGCACAAACAGCAGCTTTGCCTCTTGATCCTTAGACACACCGGAGCTGACAACTCTCCTTTGCACATTTTAAAAATACTTTTTTGCTGCATCTCTGCACTTCCAGGAATAGGCTGAGACTGAGAATGCCGTGACTCCCTGAGTGAGGGTGTTCTCCCGACAGGAAGCAGCGATTAGCACAAACCGCTGGCTTGGGAGATCTCTGTTACACCGTCAGGAGCTACATTTTAGTGTAGACACTTAGGGTGCGTCTGCACAGCACCCTTACCTTGAAATAAGCTACGGAATTATGCAAACTGCATAGCTTATTTCAAGGTCATTTTGAAATAGCTTATTTCAAAATTTGGTGCTGTCTACACAGTGCCAAATTTCAAAATAAAGCGCTATTCTGACAAGTCCCTTAACCCTCCTGGAACAAGGGTCACAGAGGTGCCGGAATAGCGTACCCGTTATTTTGAAATAACAGGTTTATTTAAAGATGCAGAATTGCTCTTTCAGGATAATTCCAGGGTCCCAAAAAGTCCCACTGTCTAGACATAGCCTTACAGAGTTAGGTCGATGTAACCTGCTTTACTTCAACCTAATGGTAGCACAGTAGACCAGGACTTGCTGCATTCAATACTTTTACATATTCGGTTTCCACTTACACAGACCACTTCAGTTATTTTTGGTAGAACACAGAATGATCATATCAGTTACATAACAGCCCCCTTGTCACAGCCGTGGTGTCTGCCACATCGCAAGCCCCATTTTCACGGTGAAAAGACAACAGAATGCTGAGAGAAAAAGACTTGGGAGTGGTCTACAATGTTCCCGCTAATCTCTTCTATCCATGTGCAGATGTTTTCCATCTGTGTGAGGAATAAATTGTATGTGCACCAGGGCATGTGCGAATGTGCACCACCAACAGAAATAGCACCTAGCTGTGGGCGCTCTGCTAATCAGCTGGTTGGCATGTGAATCTCTCCCGAGCAGCCACAGAAACGCCCAGCTTACAGGGAACACTGGTGCTTGGGGATGGAGAGGTTTGCATCGCTGAAGCTGTGACCAGTGTTCTAAAAAGGGCCCATGGGGCAATTCCTGTGCGTGGCTGAGACAAGTGGATTGTCTAGTTTGGTATCCCAACGCCAAGAGTGGCCTCTATCAGGTGCGGCAGAGGAAGGGGAAAGAGACCCCCTAATGGGCAATTATGGAATAACCAAAATCTGTACACACCTCCAGTTAGCTCACCTGAAGGATGGCATGGCTCCACAACGGACATTGCCCAGGCCCAGCGATGGGCTGCCGCTGCTCTCACAGTGACGGAAAGGGGTTTTCCATCACCGTAGTCAATCCGCCCCTGAGTGGCAGTAGCTAGGTGGATGGAAGAATTCTTCTGTTGGCCTAGCCGTGTCTATTCTGGGGCTTAAATTGGCTCAGCTTCATTGCTCAGTGGGTGTGAAGTTTTCACATCCCTGAGCCTTGTCAGCCAAGGTTTTAGATATAGGCAAGGCCTTGCTTTTACAGAGGTGTGTCTACAGTACAGCAGCAGATCTAGAACCGCTGTAATGCTGCGGGGTAGATGCTTCCTCTTTTGATGGAAGGGATTTTTCTGTTGAGTTAATCCACCTCTCCAAGAGGTGGTAGCTCGGTTGGCCGGCTGCATCCATTGACTGTCCGGAGTGATCTAGCAAGATCACTCTAAAGTTGTAGGTGAGGAGTAGGCCACAGACTGTTAGCCTTAAGCAAAGATTGGTCCCAATCACCTCTGACCATCTCGCAAAACTTTGGGAATGTTCTGACTCCAGCTCCAAATTCCATGACTCAAGACTAGCTGTAGTTGGGAGTAAGCGTCTATTATATTGCTGAAGCAACAAAATAAAATAAAATAAAATGAAAAGCAAAACCTTTTTGGAATATTTTCTGCTGATGACTAGACTCGCCCATCAGGCAGAGCGGAGACGCAGCATTCCCGCAGTGGAGTTCTGCTCCCACAGCACCTCGCACAGAACCTGTCACATGTGCAAGGTCTGGGCTGGGATTCTGAGCAAAGGGCAGAAAAGCAAAGGGCGGGTGTTAGAATGGAGTTTTCAGCTGCATGCTGGGGCAGCTTGCGTTGAGGTATGTAAAAGTTTGCTCAGGTTAAATCTCACGTAGCCCCAATACATGGGCCCTTCAGGTAGACATCTTGCATCTTGCCTTCAGTGCTGCCCGGATATTCTCCTGCTCTATAATCTCAGCCCGTGTCCTCCCCGTACAATGTTGGTCTTCCCAAGCCTGGTCCCAACCACCCAGCTGGGGAGAACAGCTGCTGAAATTTTTCATCCCACAGCTGGCTAAGATAAGGCCTTTGTAATTAACGTAATTCCTTGGTTACCCAGTCAGGGCTGGGGTGTAATCCCTGAGCGTAGCGCGAAAGTCTGCACTCCGCTCTCTGACCCTGCAGACTCTTTCTTGGAGAGGACATCTGAGAGCCGGTGCTGGGGCGGGGACCACAGAAGATGCCCTGGGTGTTTCTACACAGAGCATTGTCCGACACCTGCTCTCCCCCACCCTTGGAACAATGGGTAAGTGTGGCTGCAGGCTTAGCAAGTGGCATTAGCTCCCAGCAGGAGTCCAGCAGAGCCTTCTGGCAGGGAAAGGGTTATTCCAGACTCCTGTTGCTCTGAATACAAATGGAGCTTGCAGATGGACGGGTAGTAACAGCGTCTGACTGGCAGCTGCACTTCCTGTCTGCCCAGTGAAGGCATAATGTGCTTAATAACAGCTCCAGGCATGTGGCGCTGAGCTGACTTCATGCCTGTTTGCAGTGTTGTTTATTTTCCTATTTCTTTGTGAACAACAGCAGCAAGTTCCCCTCATTTCTGCATTTCCTTGCTTCATCTGTGTCCTGTGTCTCCCTCAGAGTGTGACACATCTCCCCACTGCTCCCTCTTGAGCTTCTCCTTCTCCTCTCCTGGCTGCCCCACACATCCGTCACAGCTTCTCGGGCTTGTCTGTCTACACGCAGGGCTGACTGGGGACACGCTCTTTGGTGCACGGCAGAAAGCAGACAGGAAGAGCATCCAGATGGCTGATATAAAGCCATCCTCCTCCTGCAGAAGAACCTCTTGCTAGCAGCCACCAGCACCCACCAACGAACAAACTGAGGTGTGAGCAGGCTCCGCTCTCTTTTGGAATCCTAGAACTGGAAGGGACCTCGCAGGGTCATCAAGTCCAGTTCCTTGCCCTCACGGTGTAACAATATGGCTTTTCTGTAGCCATGCTGGAAGGCCTGTGCTAGGCCTGAACCAAAGCCGCCTTCTGCAGCCAGACTGAAGAGTAGCAGCCATCAGCTGTACGGCCTGGAGTCACATACTCACATTCCATCTAAATTGTATTACAAAGTGTCACACCAGGCTGTGAGGAGGGGACTTTGCCCTGATCGCCCCCCCACTGTCACCAGATAAAGAAACAGATCTCAAGATGGGTAAAGAAAACTTAAGTCACCCCATTCTGTCTGGCAAGGAACTGCTTATCAATAGAGAATGGTGTGGAATCCTCTTTCTATGAGCATTGTCACTACACTTTCCTATTGTTTGACTGTGTGATCTCTGTCTGGTTTGTAACTGTTTCTGTCTGCTGTATCATTAATTCTGCTAGGTGTAAATCAATTAAGGTGGCGGGGTATAATTGGTTAGGTAATTTTGTTATGATTGGTTAGTAAAATTATACTAAAATAATTGGTTACGGTATAGCTCAGCAACACTCAGGTTTCATTATATAAACTGGGGTTCAAGAAGGAGAAGAAGAAGAAGATCAGAAGTAACAGAAGGAAGAAAAGGCTGGAAGAGGACCATGAGGAGGGGGGGAAGACCTGGAAAAGAAGAACTCACCTCCGAGACACAGCCTAAGACCAGAGAGACTGATATAGCCTGGCCAACAGGGGAAGTCTGCCTGCCTTTATCAGGATTGGTGAGCATGACACTGTGGGTATGTCTAGGCTGCATCCCTCTATTGGCAGAGGGATGCAGATTAGGCAGGTCGACATTGCAAATGAGGCAGGGATTTAAATATCCCATGCCTAATTTGCATAAAAATGGCTGCCGCATTTTGCCAACTCAGCACTTTGTCGGCAAAAAGCGGCAGTCTAGAGGGGGATCTGTCGAGAAAGAAAGCCTTTTTTTGACAGATCCTGTAAACCTCCTGCCAACAGAGGGATGCAGTCTAGACATACCCTAAGTGCTTAGCATGTGCATTCTGCTTGTTTGGGAATTGTCAATAAATAGAGGATAAGGATGTTACTGTGTGAGGCTCTTTGGCTACGTCTACACTGGCAGCTTCTTGCGCAAGAACAGCCGTTCTTCCGCAAAAACTTGTCGGCTGTCTACACTGCACGAGCGTTCTTCCAGAAGTAAATTTACAATACAGCATTGTAAAACAGGGCTTCTTCCGGAAGAGTTATTCCTCTCCCCATGAAGAATAAGCCCTCTTGCGCAAGAGCTCTTCCACAAGAGGCCAGTGTAGACAGGCAACATGAATTTCTTGCGCAAGAGAGCGTCTACACTGCCATGGATGCTCTTGCGCAAAAGCACATGGCAGCGTAGATGCTCTCTTGTGGAAGAGTTTTTGCACAAGAACTCTTCCACAAAAGAGTTCTTGCGCAAGAAGCTGCCAGTGTAGATGTAGCCTTTCAGTGGCTAAAGATCCTGCAAAACCCACAGGAAAATGTGCCCTGAGCCCTAGGAATTGGGTACAGGTGGGTGTATAAATTAATAGGGTTGCACCTTGAGCCCTAGGAACTGGGTAAAGGTGTGTGTCCCTACAGTGTGGAAGGTATAGAGAAATTTGTGCGGGTAACAACAGCAGGACCCAGCACCGTCCGGACCATCGCTGACAGGTGTCTGTCCAACCAGCTCTTAAATATCTCCAGAGATAGAGATTCCACAGCCTCCCTAGGCAACTTATTCCAGTGTTTCACCACCTGGACAGGAAGTTTATGTCACATGGGAGAACAAGGCTTGCCTGTCTTTGGTCTTCTCTTCTAGGCTGCCATGTATAAACGCTCTTCCTCCTGGGCCATCTTCCATCACATACCTGTATTGTTCTTCCTCGCCTCCAGCCTCACCCCCTCTGCTTTTCCACCGCTCCCCTTTCACTCCGCCCACCAGTCATTAGGAAGCATCAAGGCGTCCCATGGAACAATCGCATGGAACAAAATGAACCCTCTGGTGTGACTGAGCAGAGTGGCTGGGGGAGAGGCCGGCTTCTGGAGATGTCCTTCAGAGACATGCGGGATACAAGACTCCCTGCTGCAGAATCCACAGACCAAGAGCAGAGCTGGGAGTCCCTCTTCTGCGCCACAGCGAAAGACACTAACACCCAGACCAGTACCCCACTCCCTCTGTTATCAGTAGGACTTAGAGAGGGTCATGCTCAATCATGTGGGCCCAAAGGTGCTACACTCCAGCCGATTCCCACGCAGTGGGGCATATCCCTACCTCCCAGGCACCTCTGGGCCAGCTTCCACTGCCATTCAGAGCAGGCACAGCAGAATGGGAGGTGGCCACTGCAGCCTTGGACAGCCCGTACAGAGCGCCAGTCACAAAAGCTGCAGATGCGGACAGAGGCCTGATTGTTAGCAGTTGTGACCCGCGTCCTGGGCTCCCAACCTGGCCACGCTAGGAGAGGGTGACTGGGCACGCAAGGGTGGGGTGTCTTTGTGGACGGTGAGATGTTTACCAACGTGAGTCTGTGAGGGGCCTGCTGCTGCTAGAAGGCTGGAGCCAGCTGTGTAACTCATGGCGCAAAGGCCAGGGGAGTTTCTCAGCAATGGTTTGGAGGCAGCCCTGGACGTGGCAGATGAATCCGCTCAGCCCTTCACCCCTCTGGGCTCCGGTCTGAAATGTCACCAGGGAAAGGGACCATCTGCACTCATGGCTACCAGAAGCACCTCAGTCACCACAAACCCTTCCCTGGAGCAGGCCTCGGAAAAGCCAGCGTTCTCACTGTGTCCCTGAATTAGAAACCACGTCAGACCTTCAGAAAACCCTGGCTCTCAAGGCAGCTGGCATATGCCTCGTCTAGTTGGCTATGGGTTATACCTTGGTCGACAGCATGGGTCCTGGGCCCAGCTAGCTAGAAGGTCCCATTCTTCTTGATGTGATAATGGACTTATAATCCACTGCATGGCTGTGCCCCCTCACCCTGGGGAACGAGCCTGTGGCTGCCACAGCCATCCTGAATGACCATGAGCAGGGCCCAGATGTCTCGGCCATGCGGGAGGCCTTGTTGTGCACCTTGTGCCTGCAGGGAGAGACAGGATGTGCCCCAAAGCGCATACATTCTGAATACTTGGGGCTGGCCCGAGGCAGGGGGATGACGAGGTTATGGCGATTGGGTGAGCCCCGCCATTGGGGTGGCTGCCATCTCCTGATTGGGCATGTTGCCAGGGCACCATTTAGGAGGGGCGAGGAAGCTCTAGCCTTCCCCTGAATTTTGTACCAGGGGTCTACTCACCCTATCCCCAGACAGACGCCTATCTGCAACCCAGCCTGAGTGGGATCTGTGATGAATTCGGAAGCTGGGAGCAGCCCATCTTTTTGTGGCAGGAAGTTTGTTTATAAACAGAGGCAGGGTGATTAAGATAACAAAAGGCTTGTCATTAATGTAAATTAAGGATCATTAGATTTATCTGGAAAGCATTGCCAGGCTCTCCAGTGAAAGATAGAATTATAGAACTGGAAGGAACCTCAAGAGGTCATCAAATCCAGACCAGTGTTCCCTCTAATTGTTTCCATTCATAAGAACATAAGAACGGCCGTACCGGGTCAGACCAAAGGTCCATCTAGCCCAGTAGCCTGTCTGCCGACAGTGGCCAGCACCAGGTGCCCCAGAGGGGGTGGACCGAAGACAATGATCAAGCGATTTGTCTCCTGCCATCCTTCTCCAGCCACTGACACCATTTTATCCCCTGGCTAATAGCCTTTTATGGACCTAACCTCCATGAAATTATCTAGCTTCTCTTTAAACTCTGTTATATTCCTAGCCTTCACAGCCTCCTCTGGCAAGGAGTTCCACATGCTGACACGCTGTGTGAAGAAGAACTTTCTTTTATTAGTTTTAAACCTGCTACCCATTAATTTCATTTGGTGTCCTCTAGTTCTTCTATTTAGGAACTAATAAATAACTTTTCTTTATCGGCCCTCTCCACACCACTCATGATTTTATACACCTCTATCATATCCCCTCAGTCTCCTCTTTTCTAAGCTGAAAAGTCCCAGTCGCTTTAACCTCTCCTCATATGGGACCCGTTCCAAACCCCTAATCATTTTAGTTGCCCTTTTCTGAACCCTTTCCAAGGCCAAAATATCTTTTTTGAGGTGAGGAGACCACATCTGTACACAGTATTCAAGATGTACAGAATAAATTTTGTTACATGCACCAAGCCAACTGCAGATGTGCACCACCAACAGCAACGCATGCTGCTGGCTGTGGGTGCTCTGCTAATCATCTGGGCAGCACCTGAATCTTTCCTGGGTGGCCGCCCAAGTGCTGAGCTTACAGGGAACATAGGTCTAGACCCCTACACTCATCACAGGACCAAGCACCATCTTCCCTGACAGGTGTCTGTCCAACCTGCTCTTTAAAATCTCCAGTGATGGAGGTTCCACAACCCCACAAGGCAATTTATTCCAGTGTGTAACCACCCTGACAGGTAGGAAGTTTTTCCTAATGTCCAACCTAAACCTCCCTTGCTGCAGTTTCAGCCCATTGCTGCTTGTCCAATCCTCAGAGGCCAAGAACCATTTTCCTCCCTCCTCCCTGTGACACCCTTTTAGATACTTGAAAACCGCTCTCATGTCCCTGCTCAGTCTTCTCTTTTCCAAACTAAACAAGCCCAATTCCATCAATCTTCCCTCATAGGTCATGTTTTCTAGACCCATTAATGGTTTTTTTAAATTTTTTGCTCTTCTCTGGACTTTCTCCAATTTCTCCATATCTTTCCTGAAACACTATGCCCAGAACTGGACACAATACTCCAATTGAGGCCTAATCAGTGCAGAGTAGAGCGGAAGAATGACTTCTTGTGTCTTGCTCACAACACTCCTGTTAATGCAGCCCAGAATCATGTTTGCTTTTTTTTGCAAGTGTCACCCTGTTGACGCATATTTCGCTCGTGGTCCACTCTGATGCGTAGATCACTTTCTGCAGGACTCCTTCTTAGACAGTCACTTCCCGTTCTGTGTGTGTGAAACGCATTGTTCCTTCCTAAGTGGAGCACTTTGCATTTGTCCTTATTGAACTTCATCTTATTTACCTCAAATCATTTCTCCAGTTTGTCCAGATCAGTTTGAATTCTGACCCTCTCCTCCAAAGCACTTGCAACCCCTCCCAGCTTGGTATCATCTGCAAACTCTATCAGCATACTCTGTGTACCATCATCTAAATCGCTGATGAAGATATTGAACAGAACTGGTCCTAAAACAGACCCCTCCTGAACCCCACCTGTTATGCCCTTCCAGCATGACTGTGAACCATTGATAACTACCTTCTGAAAATGGATACCCACCTTACAGTAGCCCCATCTAAGTTGTATTTCCCTAGTTTATTAATGAGAAGGTCATGAGACACTGTATCAAATTGTTTACTAAAGTCTAAATATACCAGATTTACCATTGCCCCCTTATCCAGAAGGCTTGTTATCCTAGCACAGAAAGCTGTCAGGTTGATTTGACATGATTTGTTCTTTACAAATCCATGCTGTTACTTATCACCTTATTTTTATTATCTTCCAGATGTTTGCAAATGTATTCCTTAATTATCTGCTCCGTTATCTTTCCTGATACAAAAGCTAAGCTGACTGGGCTGTAATTCCCTGGGTTATACTTATTTCCCAGTGTATACACAGGCACTAGATTTGCCCTTTTCCAGGCTTCTGGAATCTCTGTTGTAGCCCATGACTTTTCAAAGATGATGGTGAAAGGCTTCCCCTTACACCATTTATTCCACACCTGGATGGAAAAGATTAGACATCGGTCATCAGGTCCAAGGGGGGCATCTTGTCATTTCTTGGCACCTCTAAGTCTCTTCCTCCTCCATCGGCTATCTGGGTCTGTGGATGGCTTTCACACTTGGCTCTTCCTATGCACACGTTCCTCCCTCACGTGCACTAGAATGACACAGCTTCTTTCTAGCACGTGGCTAGTGCCACATTCTGCGCATCACACGCATTTCCACACAGCAAAGAGTCGCTGCAGAAACTGGCTCACAATAAAAGAAATAAACCTAAGGGCAAAAGTGTGACCATAATGGATCTTCTGGTCTTTTCGCGCTTTAGCACTGGGAAAAGCCCAGACAGCTCAGCTGAGGCAACCAAAATGATGAGGGGGCTGGAGCCCATGACCTACGAGGAGAGACTGAGGGATTTGGGTTTGTTCAGTCTGCAGAAGAGAAGAGTGAGGGGGGATTTGGTAGCAGCCTTCAACTTCCTGAAGGGAGGTTCCAAAGAGGATGGAGAGAGGCTGTTCTCAGTGGTGGCGGACGGCAGATCTAGGAGCAGTGGTCTCAAGTTACAGTGGGGGAGGTCTAGGTTGGAAATTAGGAAAAACTATTTCCCTAGGAGGGTGGTGAAGCACTGGGATGGGTTACAAACATCTGCTCATCCCTTGAGCAGCCCCGCACCCACAAGGAAACCAGCTGCCATTTCCAGCGGAGCTGACGCAGCCGACACCCAGCGCACACTCCCCACACAGCGCAGACCAGGCAGCTGGCAGGGTGGGGTGCGGAGCAGCTTCAGGAATGCAAGCAGGCCGTGCTGACCACTGGGTTAAATGATGCAGGGGGGAAAAGTGAGCAGCCTGCCTGTCGTGTTATACGCACATGTCCAGGCCCCTGGTTAAATAAATAACCAAAGAGCAGTGTTTTCTACTGCAGAGCATCTGTCTGTCTGTCTTGTAATAATGGCAAATGAAGCCCTGGCCCGTGGATTGTTCCAGCTGTCAGGGCTCCATCCCAACCAAGGCAGCTCCCCGGAGAGCACCAGGTCCGGGGCGGGGGGCCCCGGTGTGCACCATACCCCAGAAGCTACGCTTGTGCAGCTGCTTGGGAGATTCCATTGCCACCCAGCTGAGTAGCAGAGCACCAGCAGGCAGGTTTTGTGTTTCTCCCAGTGGTGCAGAGCCACACATCTGGGGGACACGTGTAGCTGTGCGCCTTGCCCTGGGAAAGCCTGCCTTGGAAAGGGTAGAAAATCAGAAGTCCCTCGGCCAGCAAGGCTGGAAATCTCCTCCTCCCAGCGCGCCTCAGAAGGGTGGGGGCTTCCAGGAACGGCACTGAACTCTTCCATAAACACAGAAAGCAGCTTCCAGGCGGCTCACTCAGCGCTCAGCACCCTGCCTTCCCGTGGGACGGAGCCGTCTCCTGAGCCCCCGGGAAGGGGTGACCCCAGCCCCATGGCTCAGCTTCTCTTGCTCCTGGCCTGGGGCGTGCTGACAACTCTGACAGGTAAGGGACTGATCGCCCTCCCACACAGCCCCTAGTGTGGCTGGTGGCATCCACCACACTGAGGCACAGGCCTCGCCCGAGAATCCAGAGGCCACACTGTCTGTGTGTGTCTACTAGTGTGTGTGTGTCTGTGTGTGTCCCGACATGTCCGCTGTGTGTGTGTACACAGCCTGTGTGACTACAGTCTGTGTGTGTGTGCCTCCACCGGTCACCTGTGTGTGTGTCTCAACAGTGTGTGTCTGCGTTTGTCCCCGTGTGTCTACTGTGTCTCTGTGTATGTGTGTGTGCATAAAAGTTTCCAGACACACAAGCCATATTCCACTCTTGTGCATCCTGTTGCTATGCTGCCCTTGCCCTCCCCCAGAGTCACTCGGTGCCCACGCTGGCAGCAGAGAGTGGGATCAGGGCCTGTGTGTGAGGCTGGTGAAGGGGGGTGGGGTCTCCAGGGCCTGAGCTCCCCCCTTGTTGCGTGTCTCGCATGCTGCTTTGCCATGCGCAAGCCCTGGAGGCGCAGCGTGACGGGCGGGTTTGGCCGTTTCAGGGGCCGTGCAGGGCTCGTTCGAGGTGCACGTCTCGCCGGAAGCCCCCGTGGTGGAGCACGGAGGGTCCGTCTGGATAAACTGCAGCCACACGTGCGAAGATCCTGCTGCCCCGGGGGGACTGGAGACCTCGCTCGCCAAAGCCAGCTCAAAACGCGGACCCGGCTGGGTGGCCTTTCACCTCGTCAATATCCAGGAATGGGCATCGGCCCCTGTGTGCTACTTCGTGTGCCGTGGAGATTTGAGGCTTGCAACCACTGCCCTCTCTGCTTACCGTAAGTGCCCCGGGCTCCCAGATCCCGGCTCTTGCCCCACTGAGACCTTCTGGCTGCCCTCAATGGGGCGCTGACTCCATCTGGCCCTGGGCAGAGGACTGGCTGCTTTAGGGAGCAGGAAATGGGGCACGGGCCTTTCCCCGCAAGGGACACTGGCTCCGACCCACTGAGCCAGGCAGCGCCTGCGTGGAGCTACCCTCTGGCAGCGGTTGGGTGGGACGAGTTGCTGGGCCTCACTCCAGCTCCTGGAGGGAGCCATCCACATCTCAACCTCCTGCCCATTAGTGCTCCTGCAAGCCGGGCGGCAAGCCTGCGCGTGGCTCTGGCCGCCAGTGGGTCCCCTCCGGGGCAGGGCTCTGCTCGTGGGGAGCCTCCCTGGGGCTCCGCCTGCCTGGGATGCAGCGATGCACGTTCCAGCACCTTTCCGCAGCCCCTGGGTCATAAGGGATCCAATTAACCCACCTTTGGGTCCTTCCTCCTCTGCCTCCAGGGGCGCCGGAGCGGGTGGTGCTGGAGCCGCTCCCAGTGATGGAGGTGGGCCGGGCCTATAACCTAACGTGCTGGGTTCTGGGCGTGGCTCCCGTCAGATACCTCACCGTGACCCTCCGCCAGGGGGGCTGGACCCTGCACACGGAGACCTTCCAGCACCACACCAGGGCCGAACCCAGCAACATCACGGTGACCCAAGAGATAACCCCTCTGCGATGGGACCATGGGCAGCAGGTCACCTGCCACGCGGACCTGGACCTGACACTGCATGGGCCGCTCATCCAAAAGAGCAGCTCTGCCATGGAGCTCCAGGTGTATGGTGAGTCCCTGCATGGTCCAGGCACCAGACACCGCTCCGGGCACCAGACACTGCTCAGCTGGGCACCAGAGACCGCGCCGGCCGGGTACCAGACACCGTTCTGGTCACCAGACCGCTCCGGGCACCAGACACCGCTCAGCTGGGCACCAGACACCGCTCAGCTGGGCACCAGACACTGCTCCGGGCACCAGACACTGCTCCGGGCACCAGACACTGCTCAGCCGGGCACCAGACACTGCTCTGGGCATCAGACACCGCTAAGACGGGCACCAGACACTGCTCTGGGCATCAGACACCGCTAAGACGGGCACCAGACCCCTCACCGGGCACCAGACACTGCTCCAGCCGGGCACCAGACAGCGCTCTGGCTGGGCACCAGACACTTCTGGGTGCTGGCAGTTTAGCAGAGTCACAGCAGTTGCCAGCCTCGCCCAAGCACCAGACCCCCATCAGCTTTGTCTGACTGCAAATCCCTGCACCCCTGCCGACATTCACCCACCAAGGGGGCGTCCAGTGCTCCCCAGCCAGGGCGGATTCCCTGATGTCCTGAGAAAAGGCAAAGGGTAGCTGATGCGCCTGGTGCAGCGCTCTGTCATGAAACTGGCTAGCTGGGGCACTTGGTTGCCGGTGAAGGGGCAGGGTGCTCCCAGCCCGGCTCCCTGGGCTCCCTACAGGTTGCTGCGCTAGAAACACACAGCCTAGCAGGTTAGAGGGGTTTGGGAGGGGGAGCATCTGGCTCTGCCCCAGCCAGGAGCCTCCCACCCCTCTGCCACCATTTGGGGGGGGAGGGAGAGGAGGTCTGCAGCCACACTTACCCTAGTCACTGAGTGTTTGGTTTTTTTTGTTGACTAGGGAGCGAGGGCTCAGTTCATAGCCTGCTCTCACTCCTGGCTGCAAGGGGAGGGCTGAGGAGGAAGGACACGGGCTGTGATCTTTGCCACCATCCCGAGCCAGCAAACATTTAAAAAAACACTCAGTGATCAGGGTAAGTGTGGCTGCATTCCCCCGCAAAATGTTACCCCTGCCCCCCGGCACTCACGCAACCCTCTGTCCTGAGCCCTGGTTCAGCCTACCCTTTGGGGGAGAGGCTGCACCCCACTGTCAGCCAAGGCCGTCCTGAGGGGATTCCCTTAGCCCCATTTTACAGATGGGGAAGCTGAGGCCTTCTCGTGACGTTATGGGGTCTTGGCTCAGGCCAGGGTCACTCTGGGTGCCATGGCACAGGCAGGTCTTGGCCCCAGGGCTCCCAGTCCTAGGCTGCTCCCTTGCACACAGGGCTCCGTGCTGCCCTGGTGTTAGCTGCTGCTGTGGGGATGAGGGTCCTTTGCGCAGCTCTGGGGTGGGCAGGAGATGGGGCTGCACAGCACAGGGCAGTGTAATCAACTCCCAACCTCGCTTTCAGATGGGCCCAGGATGGACGACTCCAGCTGCCCCAGGAACCGGACCTGGGAGATGGGGACGGAGCAAACCTTCTCCTGCGTGGCGCTGGGGAACCCCCCGCCAGCCGTGGTGTGCACGAAGGATGGGGTGCCCTTCCGCACTGGGGTGCAATGGCGGGTGAGGAGCGAGGACGCTGGGACCTACCACTGCAAAGCCTCCAACGCGCACGGCACGGCCAACTGGGAGGTGACCGTCCAGGTGAAGGGTAAGTGGCCTTTGCTGGAGCTTCCAGCAGGCAACCTAGGGGGCGGGTCTGCAAAAACACCAAAGAGATTTAGGAGCTAAAGTGGATGGAGTTCAAGTAAAAGCCCATTCGATTTTAATGGGATTTAGGAGCCCAAATGCCCCCAAACGCCGCTGAGACTCTGTACAGGATCCCGGGCTGCCATTCCCTGCCTAGCCCAGTGGTCCCGTCTGGCCATTCCATCCATGTAGCAGGTATCTGCAGGCTGAGCGGGGCACAGCCTCTCCTGGCACAGGCAGTGGGACCTAGCAACACTCTTGCCCCAGACTGAGCAGGGCTGGGTCCAGTGTCCTGCAGCCTGGCCGGTTTCTGGGTTAGCTCAGTCCCATTTCCTCCGCATATTAATGATGTGTAATATGGCAAAATCAAAGGACATCAGGGCCCTGTCATGCCAGGCACTGCACAGACCCTGACCGAGACCAGGGCCCTATCATGCCAGGGGCTACCCAGACCCCCACCAAGACCAGGGTCCCAGTCTCCTGCCATCACTCCAGATGTACCCCGAGATCAGAGCACCTGGCATGACTCTCCTTCGTCCCTTTGGTCATTTATCTCCTTAGGTTTTGGCTCCTCTTATTCATCTCCTTTCCCGTGTGGTTATGTCTCCGATTCCTAGTGTCCTCAGCCCAGCCAGAATGGCCTCCCAGGCTGGCTCCTGTTACCTTTCACCCTTCCCCCCGGTTCTGAGCCCAGCCATCCAGCCAGGAGAGAGAACAGGAGAAACCCGCGCTGGAACCCTGTAGGAAATGGATCAATCAGAGCCCTGTAGTGGAGAGATCCAAGCCACCAGGAGGCACAGAAAGGTGGAAAAGTCCCCAGGGTCCCTGCCACGTTTGGGGACCCCAGCCCCACTCTGACAGCCCCGAGCAGTGAGTCAGACTCATCCTTCAGCAGCTGGAAGGAGCAGCTCAGTGCTGACCCAGCCCTGCTGGCACCCCAGCATCCAGCCAGGCGATGCCAAATGCCCATTAGGAACTGGGCAAATAACAGCACAAGCTGCAAGGCCAGGCCCACCCGGCCTGGCTCCTGCTGGCCACTGCACTACGACTCAGGAGCTATGATGGGGGCTTCACCCATCAGGGAAATTGTCCACCCACGTTTATCCAGGAGCTAAAATCACAAGGCACCCAGCACAGGTCAGCTCCTGAGGAGGCAGCTGCAAAGCTCCCAGGGGCCTGATCCAACTGGTGCAAATAATGAATATAAATACTCTGAATATGACCCACCAGCTCTCCGTGCGGTTACTGGTGGGGTCAAGTGGCCACCAAGTCACTTCCCCTGCAAGACTCGGGAACCCAGAGGCAGCCAGAACAGCAAGGATGTCTTTTTTGGGGGTGCTAGCCCTCCCCTCAATTTTGCACTGAGGCCTACTCACCCTAGCCCCAGACAGAGCTCAGAACTGCAACACAGAAGGCCTGAGTGGTTCCTTGTGATGAATTCGGAAGCTGGGAGCAGCACAGCCTAGGGGACAGGGAATTTATTTATACACAAAGGCAGGGTGATTAAGATAACAAAAGGCTTGTCATTAGTAAATTAAGGATCATTAGATGATCCTACTGCCAGGCACCCCAGTCAAAAGGTAGGAAATAAAACCCTAGAAATAAATGGCGAGCCTGGAGAGAAGTAAATAGCGGTGTCCCCAGGGGTCTGTACTGGGACCAGAGCCAACACAGTCATAAATAATCTGGAAAAAAGGGCAAACAGTGAGCTGGGAAAATTTGCAGATGATACAAACTGTACTCGAGATAGTTAAGTCCAAAGCTGACTGCAAAGAGTTACAAAGGGATTTCACGAAACTGGGTGACTGGGCATCACAGTGGCAGATGAAATGCAATGCTGATAAATGCAAGGTAACGCACATGGCAAAATATAACCCCAAATATACATACCAAATGAATGGGTCTAAATTAGCTGAACCCATCAATAAAGAGACGTTAGGAGTCACTGTGGATAGTTGTCTGAAAACACCTGTTCCATGTCTAGTGGCAATCGAAAAAAGCTAACTGAATGTTGGGACTTATTAGAAAAGGGATAGATAAGAACACAGAAAATACCACATTGCCTCTATATAAATCCATGGCACGCCCACATAGCGAATACTGTGCGCAGATTTGGTCAACTCATCTCAACAAAGATATATTGGATTTGGAAAATTCAAAGAGAAGGGCAGCAGAAATTACTAGGAGTATGAACATATTCCATGTGAGGAGAGATTAAAAAGACTGGGACTTTTCAGTTTGGAAAAGGGAGGAGTAAGGAAGGGGACATGCCAGAGGGTCTATAAAATCAGGAATGAGGTGGACAAAATTGAATAAGGAAATGTTAGTTACTCCTTCAAATAACACAAGAACTGGGAGTCACTCAATGAAATTAAAAGGCAGCAGATTTAGAGCTAACAAAACAAAGGGTTTCTTCACAGTCCACCTGTGGAACTCCCTACCACAGGATGTTGTGAAGGACAAAACTATAACAGGGTTCAAAAGTACAAAAAGAAATGTTCTCTCAATGGCTATTAGCCAGCATGGGCAGGGATCCAACACCATGCTCTGCATGTCCCTCACCTCTGTTTGCCAGAAGGTGGGAATGGGTGAGGGGAAGAATCACTCAATAATTGCTGTGTTCACTCCCTCTGAAGCACTTGGCACTGGCCACTATCGGCAGACAGGATACTGGGCTAGATGGACCTTTGGTCTGACCCAGTCTGGCCAGTCTGATGTTCTTATATTCTGATGTTCTTGAGTTTCATTCTCTTAATCAGCGATAGAGAGAGATGCACAGATAACGATTATTCACACTGGGTTTGATAATAAACAAAAGTGTTTTTATAAAGTATAAAAAGTAGGATTTAAGAGATTGGAGGTGAAAACAGACAGATCAAAGTGAGTTACTAAGTCCAAATAAACAAAACTTGCCAATTAAGCCTAATGCACTAACAGAGTTTGTTACAAATATATTTCTTACCTCTCTGCTTATTCCAGATAAATTCCTTTAAGTCAGAGCTAAGTTCTTGTCTGGCCTGGATCTAATGGCTCCTTGAATATTCTCTTGGCATGAGGAGGCTGTGTTCAAGAGCCAAGTTGAAGATGACATTGATTGCTTCCCATTCCTTAAAAGGAATTTCCCAAGGGCAGGAGCCCTTGTTTTCTCCCCCCATCCTCATGGAAAAACACCTACTTTCTGTTTCTTTTTCTTTCACTTCATGCATCTGACAAAGTAAGTTGCAACTCATGAAAGCTTATGCCATAATAAAATTGTTAGTCTTTAAGGTACAACTGGACTCCTTGTTGTTTTTGCTGATGCGGTCTAACCTGGCTACCTCTCTGAAACTAGATTCAAAATGGATTTTAGCACCAGGTAGCATGGTCCCATGTCTTTGTAGGACCAACCACAGTTTGGGTTTACAGGAAAAACAAAGCCGTTCACAGACTGTTATCTTCAGCACCGGGCCAATAAGCCCCTAAGTACCACTAATGGTTCCCAATATAAATTCTAGAGTAATAAGCAGGTTTACACTTCATATTTCTAACTTCACATACAAGAACAATACATGGCCATAAATGGAATAGACACATTCAGGGGATCACAGGCTCTTGAACAATAAGTTACTCGGCCTTCTGTGCATAAAGCATATTCCAATTTTGCACATTCCTATTCAAAACCATATTTCTGTACAAAATAAAGGAGTGTAGTGTCATAGCCCCCTCAACCAAAACCTGGCATGGCACCCCTGTGTCTTGCCCATGCTCAGGGAGCAGACGTCTCTCTGGTCTGGGTCAGGAAGGCAGCTGGGTGGCCTGGAGGAGCCTGTGCGGTGGCAGCAGAGGGATGCCAGACCTGGCGGGATCCGGAAGGGTCGCGGTAACTGCGCCCTGTCAGACAAAGGCAGTGTGGAGGCAAAGGAGCTTCCCTGGTGGCTGCAGAAGGGTTCACTGGGGTTGGCAGGTACAAGATGGGCAGGGCCCTGGTACCCACAGGGCCAGGGAGAGTGAACTAGGCCATCCCAGCTGCCCCTCCTCCTGCAGGCACCCAGCATCAATCCCCCACCGTCCCCACACACGCAGCACCTGCCACCTCCCACACAATCCCCCTGGCGCCCTCACACACCCAGCACCCCTGCCTTCCACACAATCCCTGTGCCATCTCCACACACCCAGCACCCACGCCTCCGACACAACCCCCCCCCACACCGCCGCCTTCCACACAATCCCCACAACTCCCACACCCACCACTCCTGCATCCCACACAATCCCCCCACTGCTCCCATCCACACAATGCTCCACCACTCCCACTTCCCATGCAGTCCTCCCTCTACTCCAGCCCTACTTCCCTCAGTGTGCTCCCTGATTCCTCGCCCTGTGCAGAGATGAGCTCTGTGTGTCCACACTACACTCCGGCGCTGTGCTTGCAACATGTGTAAACCACAAAGCGAAGCCAACTTGGGTAATAGCAGCACAGGCCATCTTCCCTGCCCTGGGCCCAGTGGGGACCACACTCCTCCCCCTGCCCAGTGCCAATAGCCAGGATCTCGCTCGACCGGAGCTCGCTCAGGTATGGCCACACAGCCACAGCCACACCTCCTGATTGCGGGGCAGGTGCCCCTCTGCGGGGGGCTCAGGAGTGGCTGCTGGGAGGTGTGACAGGAGAGGGTCCTAGCCGAGTGTTCACGGATGGGTTCCCAACGGCTCTGCGGAACTGGGGAAGGCGCCTGCCAAGGGCTGGCTGAGTGACACCGTTTCAAAGCAGGTACAGATGGGGACCAGCAGCTGGGCCAGCGGGCGCTGGCAGTGCATCCTTGCAACAGGCATTTGTGGCTTCCCCCTCGCTGTCCTCTCCCTGCTGTGCCCAGTCACCCTATCCCCATCCCACTGCTCCCCCAAATTGCCCCCCTGTGGCAGGGTGCCTCCTGCTCCAGGTGCTGTACAGAGAACAGTGCCTGGTTAGATCATTCAGCTCACCAGCAGCCTGGCTGGCAGGATCCTTCCTTCCCCTGCTGCCTCAGGCTGGGCCGGCACCCAGGGGAGAGCTCAAGCCCTCTGGCCCGGAGCACTGGCCTGGAGGAGCCAAGCCCTGAATGTGCCAAAGCCCCACTCAGCGCTGGTCTGGGGAAGCTTCTCCATCCCCCAGAATTCCCCCGTAAGCTGGGTGCTTGTGTAGCTGCTCAGGAAAGAATCAGATGCCGCCCAGCTGATTAGCAGAGAGCCCGCAGCTAGGTTTTCTGTTTCTATTGGTGGTGCACATTCACACAGGCTTTGGTGCACATAAAAATTTATTCCGCCCATGGAGGGAACATTGATGGGGAGGAAGCAATTTCCATTTCCATTTGTGCCCCAAATGTGCAGGACCCCAGACAGGGGAGCTTAGCACCCTCTTCACATACTGCCCTCCCCCCATAAGTCCTGCCCCCGGGCAGTGTGGGGCTGCTGTGTCCCTTAGGCACTACTTGGAACAATTTAGCACAGTCCTCCTGTTCTGTATTTCCACACAATTATCAACATTGGTAGCCATATTTTAGCTCTCCCGGCATTTAATACACACCTAGCTGGGGCTGGGTCACAAATGAAGTTGATTACACTGAGCAAAATACCACTTCATCTGCTGAACATCTAACGCATCCAGCAAAGCAAGAGCAAACTGTGTTTACACAGACACACCCAGGGTTTCTCTCCCATTCCAGCTGGCTGTCAGGGACGCATTCCTTCAGTGCCTGCTTAAGTCAGGACAGCCGTATCCTTAGTGTGGAATAAGAGTGTCCACACGGAGTTAGTGCGCGGCGGCTATTCAGCCATTGCTCTCCTGGGTGGTTTTTCCATGTAGACTGTCCCTAAAATATTGATTAATACCTTGACATTTGAATGTAAAATGCCGGAGCCCATTAAGTCATGGTTTTCCCCTTTGGAGGGACTCCTGGAAATTGTGATTTTTCAGGCAATTGTGCAGGTTCCCTGAAAGACTGTAAATGATTGTGTTACGCAATCCTTGACACTGGATATGGCAATAGGTTTTTGTTGGACCGCTGGGCAGCCAGAGTGTGTTTCTGCTCCTAGCCGCATCTGGAACATTTACAGCTGTTCCTACACTCTGTGTTACAGGGCTGATCTACACGTAACATTTATTGTGGGCAGGGGTGTGAAAAATCTACACGCGTGACTAATGCAGATGTAACGCCCTACCCGCACTGTGTCAATGGCAGAATGTTTCCTCTCAGCTAGCTACTGACATCTGGGGAGGTGGTATTGCTACTCTGATGGAAACCCCCACTTGCTGGTGTAAACTGTGCTACATATGAGGTTATGCTGCACGGGTTTCCCTAAAGCAGACCTTCCCTTAGTTAGACTTCATGTAGAATCATAGACTCCTAGGGCCGGCAGAGACCTCAGGACTCACCAAGTCCAGCCCCCTGCCCAAAGCAGAACCAACCCCAACTCAACCATCCCAGCCAGGGCTTGGTCAGGCTGGGACTTGAAAACCTCTAGGGATGGAGATTCCACACCCTCCCTAGGGAACCCATCCCAGTGCTTCCCCACCTTCCTAGGGAAATAGTTTTTCCTAATATCCAACCTAGACCTCCCCCACTGGAACTTGAGACCATTGCTCCTTGTTCTGCCATCTGCCCCCACTGAGAACAGCCTCTCTCCAGCCTCTTGGGAAACCCCGTTCAGGAAGTTGAAGGCTGCTATCAAATCCCCCCTCACTCTTCTCTTCTGCAGACTAAACATGCCCAAATCCCTCAACCTCTCCTCAGAAGCCATGAGCCCCAGTCCCTGAATAATTCTGGTTGCCTTCCACTGGACTCTCTCCAATGCGTCCACGTCCTTCCTGTAGTGGGGGGCCCAGAACTGGACGCAACACTCCAGATGTGACCTCACCCATGCTGAATAGAGGGGAATAATCACTCCCCTAGAGCTGCTGGCAGTGCTACTAATGCACATCATTACAGATTTAAAGGAACTAATACATAAAGCCAGAATACTGACTCCTGTTTAAAAAAAAAAGGTGTAATCCAGCATCCAGTGCTCTCTGGGATCGAAACTCCTTTAAAAACCCAAATGAGCCCCAGCTACATTATTACCACACCTATGAAAGCAGTTATTATAGTAACAGCTGCAGCATGCAAAGACAGCAAACACTGTTCCCAGCACTGGGTACCTCCTGGCAGCCATCGCTCAGCGTGCACACAAGGGAAGAAAGAAAAAGGCAAGCTGATGCATTTAGCAATCTGCCAGGTGGAATGCACCAAAATGACCAAGGCGGGGTCATTTTTATGCTTAGGTGAGGGCATCACAAGAGGGGTGAGTCAAAAGAATCAGCCATTTTTGAAAACAGAGAGCAAGATGGGCAGCAGGCTTTTGTTCAGACTGAAGTGGAATTTACTAACAATGTGCAGGACTGTTGAGAGCTTGAGCAAAATTATGAACATGGAATGAGATCAAGGCTGCGTGACACTTGGCAAACAGAACGCAAGTGCTTTCCAGAGTCTACTTACAGAACTATGGTTTTTATTTTCCATTGTCTGTAATCTCCTCAGAAATTGAAAATAAAATGACAATCTTTAAAAAGGGGAACAAGGAGGACCTGAGGAATTATAGACCAGTCAGCCTAACTTTGATACCTGGAAACATACTGGAACAACTTCTGGAAACAATCAGTTGGTAAGCACCGAGAAGAGAACAGGGTTATGAGGAATAGCAAACGGACTTGTGAAGAGCAAGTCATGCCAAACCAACCTAATTTCCTTCTTTGACAGGGTTACTGGCCTAGTGGACAGGGGAAACAGTAAGGTAAGTTAGACTTTTCACACAGCTCCACATGACATTCTCGTACACAAACTAGGGAACTGTGGTCCAGATGACATTCCTGTACCGTGGGTGAGCCCAGCCAGATCCACTTGTGAATAGTCAATTACTTGCAGGGAGAGAGGAGGAGGCAGTTTATTAGCTAAACAGACCTCTGGGCCTTACCGCAGGGCTAAGAGAGATCAGGCTGGCAACTGGACCCTTGTGCAAGGCCTGGAACAAGGGCCTAACGAGGAAAAGCTATTCCAGGGAAACCAGCCTGGCCCCAGTGTTCTAAGCCAGAGGGAAGAAAGACTCACAAGGGTGGCCCAGGAGGGTCTGAAGAGAAGCCCCAAAGAGCAGAAGAATCTTGTTGGGACTTTTTAGTTTGGACTTCTTGGTTTGTGACATGGCTGGAGGACTCAGATACTTATCCAGAACTGAAGGGTGTATGGAGAGCTGAGGAGACTCTCGACAGGGAAGGAAACTGAGGCAGGGATTGTCAGTCACACCACGCTCAGCCAGCAGGGATTGCTACAGGACGGCTGTACCCTGCAACAACCACATTTTTTTTAATGGCGTGGATAACGGAAGGAGAGTATACTTATAACATTAGCAAATGGCTCCTAGCTGGGAGGGGCTGCTAGTACTTTGAATTCTAATCCTAGACTCCAGAATGACCTTGACAAATTGGAGAACTGGTGTGAATCAACAAGAAAGACAAATGCAAAGTGCTGTGCTCAGAAAAATCCAACCCCCAGCTACAAGATGGGGACTCCCTGGCTAGGGGTTACTATTGCTGAGGAGGATCTGGGAATTATGGTATATCACAGATTGAATTTGAGCCAACAGTTTGTTGCAGTTTCAAAAAATGCAGCTATAATTCTGGGCCGTAGTGACAGGAGAGTGATGTTTAAGAAATGGGAGGAGATTGTCCTGTCCTACTGTGCACTGGGGATGCTTCAAATGGAGCACTGAGCCCACTTCAGGAAAGATGGGGACAAACTGAAGAGAGTCCGGAGGAGAGTGAAAAAAATGATAATCAGTTAAGAAAACCTGACGTATGGGGAAAGGTGGGAGTGTTTAGTCTTGAGAAAAGAGGATTGAGAACTGACCTGATAACAATCTTCAACTCTATTGAAGCTCATTACAAACAGACTATGATCAATTGTTCTCCATGGCCACTCAAGGTAGGGCAAGAAACATTGGGCTTTATCTGCAGCCAGGCAGAGGTAGGTTAGCTATGAGGAAAAGTTTTCTCACCATCGGGGGGGTGAAGCTCTGGACGAGGCTTCCAGGGAGTCTGTGCGATCCCAGTCACTGGAGGTTTTTAAGAACGAACACCTGTTAGGAATGGTCTAGTTTTACTTGCTCCTCCCTCAGCACAGGGGAGCTGGACTCTGAATTTTCAAGTTGGTTGATTGATTGCCTTTCCTGTTCACCTCTCGTTGACTGTTTAGACTGTGTGGCTGTGTCTACATTGGCACCCTTTTTCGGAAAAGGGATGCTAATGAGATCTGGGGATTTAAATATCCCAGCGGTATTTGCATTACATAACTGCCGCTTGGCTCGGGGCTTTGCCGGCAAAAGCGCCAGTCACAGACGGGATCTTGCGGAAAATAAACCCTTTTCCGCAAGATCTCTTGCCTACTTTCAAGTAGGCATAAGAGATCTTGCGGAAAAGGGCTTATTTTCCGCAAGATCTCGTTTCAGACTGGCGCTTTTGCCGCAAAGCCTCGAGCCGGAAAAAGCGGCAGTTATGTAAGAAATACCGCGGGGATATTTAAATCCCACGCGGATTTGCAATTGCGACTGGTCTCATTAGCATCCCTTTTCCGAAAAAGGGTGCCAATGTAGACACAGCCTGTTTCTCTCTGGAAGGCTGCCACATTGTCTGTCCATCGGCCATGCTCTGGGAGCCTGCTTTTCAGAAATGCTGAGCATTCTAAATTCCCATTGACTGGGATCGGTGGGCACCCCGCAGAACTGGAAATCAGGCCCCGTGTGTTTATACTGTACCAACTGCTGCAGCATCTTGCATTGAGGTTAGCATGAGTATCTTGCTGGACATTTGCACGGCTTCCCACTGCCATTTGTTTGTCTGTGTCACAGTGAGGATGATGCAGCATTTCCAGTTTTCTCTCCTGAGAGTGTTCCCCGGGCACTCCCAGCTGCTTAGTAGGCATTTTGCAGGAGTCATTTGGACTATTAGGTTTCTCCCGTGGATCCCATTGAATGAGTTGTCTGTTCCGGTTATTCCATTACACAGAGTTGTTAATTTTACCCTTGACAGACTTCTTCCGGCAGTCATGTTGAGGAAATGGATTATTAACCACAGAGGGAATTTTCAGGGTTCACCTCAATTAACTTTGTTGCCTGCCTTGCAGATACTTTTTTGCTGCCTGGTTTTACTCAGGATTTAGTTTTGCTATGTGCACCTTCTGTTTTTGTTGGGCTTAAAAAATAGTGGGCTGGTAAATCAAATGTTTTGTCTATGTCAATCAAAGATTTCCATCACTGGGGCCAGTGCCCCGGTGCAGTAAAGCTCTTCAACACAATTTTTTTTTAAGCACGACGTACGCATGTGCTTAAGTGTTTCTTTGCTGAATACAAACCAGTTTAAGCCTTTGCTTAACTTAACCACATTTATAAGTGCTTTCCTGAATCAAGGCCTAAGTGGATTAATTCACTAGCCTTCCATGTTTGAGGGCCTACGTTCAAATTCTGGTTTGGCTACAAGTGTAATAAATAGAGCTGTTTGAGAAAAGCAGACCAGGCATTTCCTGAGCAAAGGTGTTCTGGTGGTGCTTGGCTCTTGCTCCTTGGTCTTCTCTACCCAGGCTGGGGCCAGCAATCCAGCCTTTTGTCTTCCATCCGCAATAAGGCCACATGGTTCTTCCCTTTGCCAGAGAACTGTAGCACCTTCCTTGCTGTGGCTGGGACCGAACACAGCCTTTTCGGCTGCTGGTTTCTGCACAAAGGAGAAGCCCACAGGCTGAACAGGCTCCGAGCTGCTTTCATTTAACAGCACTCGAAGGGTATCAATTCCTGTCACAGGCCATTCTGCCTGTGGAGCAATCAGCAAGCAACTCCCATGATGCTTTCAGTGATGTATGTGCCCTTGTGGGGCTGGCTAGTGCTAGCCTGGTGAATATGTCCCTCCCCCTGCGCTGGTGAAATTTCCCAGCACACAGGCAGGGGGGTTATTACACAGTCTGTCATGCCAGAGAGAAGCAGGAGCTGAGTCACTGCCAGGTACAGCCAGTGGCTGTGAGTCACCAGCCTAACCTTGCTCATCAACACAATCTTGTGCTTTCCCCTCCATTGCCAATGCGGCTTCTGTGGCAGGGGTGGGCAATCATTTTGGATGGGGGCACTCCAATCCTTTGGTAAGCGGTCAAAGGGTGCACTCTTTGATGATATTAATGGAGGGAGTGTGGGGTCTGGGACGGGGGTTGGGGTGCAGGGTCTAGGAGGGGATATGGGTGTGGGTGCGGGTGCAGGAGAGGATTCTGACCTGGAGGAAGGGTGCAGGTGGGGATACAGAGTCTGGAAGGGGGTTGTGACTGGGGCAAGAGTGCAGGAGGGGGAGCAGAGGGTTTCTGGCCAATGGGAGCTGCAGATTGTGCTGGGGCCGGGGGCAGCATGTGAAGGGGCTCGCAGTACACAGAAGACATGGTCCTCGCAGCCAGCCACTTTGCGTGGTGTGCGGGGCGTGGAAGGCAGGGTGGTGGTGGTAGGTCAGATCTGGAGGTCTGCCAGTGCGGTAAGGGGCAGCGGGACAGGCTGGGAGCCCCAGGAGCCTGCCTGGAAATGTGCACCTTCGCCTGCGGCAGAGTGCCCCTAGGGCTAGCTCCGTTCTAACTGGTGCAGCACAGCTGGGCGCACCACTCTCCTTTCCCCTTCGGTTACTTCCCTCCTTTCACCAAAAAGTGTCTTTCCTACATTCAGACTCTCTGCAAGCAGGTTACCGCGTGAGGCTGGAGCCAGTTCTGTGTTGGATGGATGGAGAGGAACCCTAGACAGTGGTTGCTGCAGGCTCTGCCTGGCAGAAGGGTTACACACAGCCAGACTAGTGAGATAGCCCGCAGTTCTTCTTTGAAATGAAACCTCACCACTTCTCAGTCTCTTAATCCTGGGCAGGGGGCATGAATCAAGATTTCTCTGCACTCTCCGTCCATGCCAGTCTGGGTCAGGAAGCTAATGATCCAACCAACAGACCAAATGCGGCAATGAATCTGGTCACATGCCCGCTGGGGCACATTATGCATCCGCTCAGTAGAAGAGGACCCTGGGTTTCCCACGTCTCATTGGGGTGACTGTTGCTGCCATTTCTTTTTGGGTACAGTCATTGCTCTGAGCACATGGCAACCACGGCTGTAAATAGCCTCAATTTCAGGGCTCACTGGAGGGGAGCACCCTCTGGTTTCTATTAGACATGTGCTAAATGACTGCTCAGATTTCAGCTGTTTCTCTGCTACTTCCATAGAATGGCATTTCTGGGTAACACATTTCTTCTCTCCTTTTCTGCTGGAGCGTTTTTACGTTTTCTTCATTTCAAGGACTGTATTTCATCAATAGTCCCTACTATCCATTTGGATCCTCCTTTTAGGCAATTTCTCTTAATATTCCAAAGTCATATCTTTCAACATCTCTTATTTCTCATGCCAGACAATTCCTATCATTTCTAGAGTGCAATTGTTATTTACAGTGAGAACCAACAAAATCCCTTCTAACTCTCTACATGTGAAGGACATACTCAATACTCTCTTTGATGGTACATCAGTGTTTCCCATTATTCACACGTACAATAGAACAAGAGTCTCTTTTCCTATATCAAAGGTTGTGAATATGGCTCACAAGGCAAACAGAGGGTCTGCTTCTAATATCCCAGGTATATCTGATTTACATGGAAAACAATATCGAGTGTATAATTTGGGGCTGAAAATATCTGACTTGGATTTCTTGGAGTAACAGGTAATTTGCCCAGTGTGATCCCAGTCTTACAACCTGTCACCTCTAGTTTGCTTCCCCACCCATCCCTGCCTATACTCACCCTGTGCAATGGGCCACTTTGCATGGACAAGCAGCATGTGACACTGGCCTGTGACTTGGAGTTCTTTATAGCTAGGTTGGGGAAAGGTTTTATCCACATGCACATTCTAAGAGATTTTTGCCTAGATGATTAAGAATACTGTCAAAAGTCTCAGGCTGTGTCTACACTGGACCCCTTTTCCGGAAAAGGGATGCAGATGAGACAAGTCGGAATTGCAAATGCAGCGGGGATTTAAATTTTCCCCGCTCCATTTGCATGAACATGGCTGCCGCTTTTTTCCAGCTCGGAGCTTTGATGGAAAAAGCGCCAGTCAAACGCGGCTCTTGCGGAAAATAAAGCCTTTTCGAAAGATCCCTTATTCCTCTTAAAATCAGGAATAAGGGATCTTTCGAAAAGCTTTATTTTCCGCAAGAGCCGCGTCTAGACTGGTGCTTTTTCCACAAAGCTCGAGCCGAAAAAGCGGCAGTTATGTTCATGCAAATGGAGCGGGGAAAATTTAAATCCCCGCTGCATTTGCAATTCCGACTTGTCTCATCTGCATCCCTTTTCCAGAAAAGGGGTCCAGTGTAGACACAGCCTCAGAGGGGTCACATATTAGTATACAACTTTAAAAACAAGTAGTCCTGTGGCACCTTAGAGATTAACAAAAAAATATATAGTATCGTGCACTTTTGTGGGCACAACCTACTTCCTCAGACTCAAGCTCATCTGAGGAAGTGGGTTTTTCCCACCAAAGTTCATGATACTATATATATTTTTGTTAGTTTCTAAGGTGCCACGGGACAACTCATTGTTTTCAACAACACTTTCTATTAGCCATTTTAGTTTCTATTCTTGGGAAGAGGAATTCCTGACCTTGTATGATCTGTGGGCCCTTCAGCAAAGGTTTCTCAGGATGTGAACCATTTTGTATTGTCTCTACTTTCTAAGAGGATCCTAGTTTGGGATGAGCAGCGGGGGTAGATTTTCTAATTTCAGAGGGCTTGAAGGAATCAGTAGCTGTCAGACATTTGGGGCGTACCTGTTCTATAGATCTCTTTTGCCTCTTCAGTGCTGTTCCTGCCAGTCTGCACATCTCAGCCATGACACACGTACCCACGCTTACTCTTCACCATGCCTTATTACCCAGGGTAAACCTGCCTGGGATGTGGATCCATTGCAACCCACTGGCATTTGCTCCAAGATGCTTCAGAGACATTTAGCCAGTGACCCACACACCAGCTAGGAGATTCTGTAAATAACTCCTGGACTATAGGGTGTATTGGAGGGATGGAGTAGCCGCCTGGAGCCAATACCCTAAAGCAGCTCTTTGAAAATCACCACCACCACCATACCTTGCTCTTCCGTCATGTTTTTCCTGTTGAGCCCCTTTGCAAAGCACGTCGTGCTCCCTACCATCAGTCCCATGTTCCATTAAGGGAAACTGAGGCCTGAGAGGGGAAGAGTCTAGCCCAAGGTCACTCAGTGGACTAGAACATTAATATCGAGTGAAATGTCCTAAAACAAACCAGAAAGGGATCTGATGGCTCAAGGGATGGCTGGTGGGACACAGACCCTTCTTTGTAGACTGCTGGGGTCACTACTAGCTACTAACCAGTCATGCCAACCTTTGTGAAGTGAATTTGCTCTCAGGTCATTTCCTAAGTGTCCACAGCGTAACTGTCAGTTAGCATCACCTGTGTTGTAGCGGATTCATCTTCTTAGGTTTTTTTCACAAACAGAACCTAAAATAGCTCATTGTTTTTTATTTGTATTGTGGTGACAACTAAAGGTAGCAGTCAGATTGGAGCTTGTTGTGCTAGGCACTGCACAAGCACAGTGTAAGAGACTGTTCTTGTCTTGGAGAGCTTGCGATCCAAACAGACTAGGCAGATAGAGGAAGAGGAGACAAGGATGCCATTTACAAGCAGAAACAACACAAAACTCTGCCCAAGACTTCTCCCCATGGTTGACTGTTCCCAGAGTTCCTCTCAAAAGGCTGCTCATCCCACTCTCTAGATTCGTGGTGTCCAACACACTAGCCACTAGTGGCTATTTGGCTGGGTGAGTGTGGCTAGTTGGCCGGTTGAGTGTGGCTAGCTCACTACAGCAGTAGCCGCTATCGTGGCTACTGTTTCAGAACTGGTTGGATACCACTGCTCTAGATCCCCTGTCTCTCTGGAAAGCCTCCCACCTCCCTCATGGCCAGATGGGCAGTGAGCCAGCTGCAGTAATGAGTCAGTGCAACACACTTCTAACAGGATCCTTGTCTGCCAACAGAGCGGGGGCTTCAGGCAAACACGGCCAGCCTGTTATATCACGGTACTAGCAACAACTGTGTTTCAGCTGTTTTATCTAACCTTGGCATGGGTTCCTTTACCAGCTAGAAGAGGGCTTTTCTTTCGTTAGCCTAACCCTCTAGATAACCTGGCATCATCTGATAACCGGTGGTCAGGGATGCCATGTTAGCTGTCTCAACAGCCTTAGCGCTCCTCAGTTCCTTGGAGGCTTCCCTCTCTGTTTCTTCCCTTGCTCTTTCGTTGGCCATTTCCCAGTCCTCATTGCCTTCTGGTACAATTACCAGGCTGTGGGGTCTGAAACCTGCCCCCTCCCACTCTCTGAGACCCCCTTGCCTTCCTCAGTGTAAAGGCTAGTCACTTGGGAGCGCAGATGGGTGGGAGCATGTTGCTATGCTCAAAGGCACATGACCAACTTGAAATGCTGCCCGAATCGAATCATGTAAAAGCTGTTTCAGGCCCAACAACTGCCCCTGCCAAGCGGTTTTAGTTTTACAGTCCTGTTCTCCTCTGAAATGGGTTTCTTAGAACATAAGAACATAAGAACGGCCGTACTGGGTCAGACCAAAGGTCCATCTAGCCCAGTAGCCTGTCTGCCGACAGTGGCCAGCACCAGGTGCCCCAGAGGGGGTGGACCGAAGACAATGATCAAGCGATTTGTCTCCTGCCATCCCTCTCCAGCCTCTGTCAAACAGAGGCCAAGGACACCATTTTATCCCTGGCTAATAGCCTTTTATGGACCTAACCTCCATGAAATTATCTAGCTTCTCTTTAAACTCTGATATAGTCCTAGCCTTCACAGCCTCCTCTGGCAAGGAGTTCCACATGCTGACTACGCTGTGTGAAGAAGAACTTTCTTTTATTAGTTTTAAACCTGCTACCCATTAATTTCATTTGGTGTCCTCTAGTTCTTCTATTTAGGAACTAATAAATAACTTTTCTTTATCGGCCCTCTCCACACCACTCATGATTTTATACACCTCTATCATATCCCCTCAGTCTCCTCTTTTCTAAACTGAAAAGTCCCAGTCGCTTTAACCTCTCCTCATATGGGACCCGTTCCAAACCCCTAATCATTTTAGTTGCCCTTTTCTGAACCCTTTCCAAGGCCAAAATATCTTTTTGAGGTGAGGAGACCACATCTGTACACAGTATTCAAGATGTGGGCGTACCATAGTTTTATACAGGGCAGTAAGATATTCTGGGTCTTATTTTCTATCCCTTTCTTAATAATTCCTAGCATCCTATTTGCCTTTTTGACCGCGCTGCACACTGTGTGGAAGTTTTCAGAGAACTGTCCACGATAACTCCAAGATCTCTTTCCTGATTTGTCGTAGCCAAATTAGCCCCCATCATACTGTACATATAGTTGGGGTTATTTTTCCCGATGTGCATTACTTTACACTTATCCACATTAAATTTCATTTGCCATTTTGTTGCCCAATCACTCAGTTTGGTGAGATCTTCTTGGAGTCCCTTACAGTCTGCTTCTGTCTTGACTATCCTAAACAGTTTGGTATCATCTGCAAACTTTACCACATCACTGCTTACCCCTTTCTCCAGATCATCTATGAATAAGCTGAATAGGATTGGTCCTAGGACTGACCCTTGGGGGACACCACTCGTTACCCCTCTCCATTCTGAAAATTTACCATTTATTCCTACCCTTTGTTTCCTGTCTTTTAACAGCATACTCTCTCCTGTATGCTTGAAGCCCCAGACAAGGAAACAGTGGAACTGACCAGATGCAAAGTGCTGTCAAGTGCACACAGTAAACAAGCTGAAAGCATGGGAAAAGCGTTCTTCTGATCAAAGGCTGCTGGATCATGCCACGCTAGCACAGATCATTGATATTTATATGCATTTATATAGCACACATCACTGTAGCACAATCTGCTCCTGCCTCCCAGGCAAGAGCCAGCCTTGTCCATAAAACAGTCAAGTTACAGGTTTCAGTATGATACTTGCATACATTTGCAGGGTACGCAGAGCTTACGAGCGCTCTTGGTTCAGGGCCCAGTAGAAAGCCTGTCGGTGTTTCAATCTCTTTCAGTTCCAGGTGAGTGCATGCAGGGGGGTTTAGTCTGTTCATTTGCTCCAGAGTTCCCTGACATGCAGGGCTGCTAATATTTAGATTTGAGCAGGATTTTATTGAGTCGGTAGAAACAGTGCGATGGACTTTGGTAAAGGGAGGAGCTCTGTGGATTTTGTGATAGAACGGTGGAAATCAGCAGGCACCATCTCCTACATTTAGAAATGTAGATTTCTTGCTAAATATTCTATGATTATTTTAGAAGGGTTTCTTATGCATTATTCAAAGAGCACCTAAAATCTGCTAGGCACTTTATTTACAAATAAAACAGACTCAGTCCCTACTCTGGAGAGCACAGAATCCACCAGATGTGATGAAGTGGGTGAAAGCAACGAATAGTGAGGGAGAAATACTGCGAAGGGAGAAAGGTTTACAGGATACGAAGTTGCTCAGTTACTTAGGTATGTTCTAGGATCTTTTGGTGGTTCTGACTATGGGGAAAGCCTGTCTGTGTATGCACACACATGCATAGCATATGGTATATTGTTAGCATTGTGATATTCCAGGGACCCTCACACCACTGTCTGAAAGTGCTGGGTGAAATTCCTTGCACTGAAGAACTTACAATCTAAATAGACAAGACAGACCCAGGGTGGGATGAGGGGGCAGAACAAACTGGCAGAGTGACCAATGTTAAGACCAATTGTACATTTCTCTGTTTTTTAAATGAAGCATTTCATAGGAGAACAACAAATGTCACCTAATCTTGTATTGCTTTTCTGTTTTCACTTGGAAATTTAACTCCAAAGCCTGTTGGGGCATTCATCCTCTTAGCTCCTTGGACAAAATCCTAAACTCCCTCCTCAGTTGTTATCCAGGCAAAACTTCAGGACTTGACTTCCACACCCTTTCAGATCCACTCCTATTTCCTTATGCAGAATATGGGACACCTTGGAAAATCACTCGTATGTAAGCAAGCGAGTTCTATGGCAGTCCATCAGAGCTATGCAGGACAAAAATGTTCAAACTAACATCAAG
This sequence comes from Rafetus swinhoei, assembly GCA_019425775.1. Lineage (NCBI taxonomy): Eukaryota > Metazoa > Chordata > Testudines > Trionychidae > Rafetus > Rafetus swinhoei. Next base: position 39,928,910 of record CM033443.1, on the reverse strand, counting down.
TCCACTGACCTCCTGTTAAAAAGAAATACTGTGTAGCTGGAGTCTTTTTGTTTATCTTCTTAGCATAAGGTTTGCATGGGGAGAGGTGATATGCACACTCCCATACACCTCTCACACCGGGCTCGTGGTAACTGACCGAGCTGACCCAAGCCTACTTGCCCACTGCTCTCCACCCTCCATGACTAGCTGGGCCCCGGGATGGCCCCACATCTTCCTGCCTGCACAGTGTGAAAGGCAGCTAACACCTCCACGCTGTTGCTGGTCACCAAGATAACCCAGCTGCCTCCTATCCTGTAGGCTGTAGTGCGGGCAGAACGGGGTTAGTCCCTAAGGGTATGTCTACACTGCCACCCTAGTTCGAACTCCTCCTGCAAGGAGGTTTAACGGTAGTTTGAATTAGGAGCTTTAATTCGAACTACCTAGTCCGTGCCGCGTGTAGCCGCGGGCAGACAGTTCGAACTACGGGCATTTAAAAATGGCGCCCGCCCGGGAACATGCAAATGAAGCCCGGGATATTTAAATCCCAAGCTTCATTTGCAAGTTCGAATGCCTACATTAGCCACCCTAGTTCGAACTAGGGTGGCAATGTAGACATACCCTAAGGAAGCACTGAGCTCCAGGGCCCAGGGAATTTGACTGCAGAAGCTTCTGCGAACAGGGCCAGACAGGCAATTCAGCAGGAGAGGGAGTCTGGGGACAGAGCAGCCCCACACACCCTGGGGGCAGCACCAGGAATAGGGCGCAGCATGTGTAGAGGATGCTAAGCATTCCTGCCTGGGGACCAGAAGGGTCGGAGCACAAACAGGCTGGAAATGGCTTCCTCCCCCACTGCAGAGCTTAGCTGAGGGGTGGAGAAGCTTCCCCAGGCCAGCGCTGTGCGGGGCTTTGGCACATGCAAGGCTTCGCTCCTCCAGGCCAGTGGCCTGGGCCAGAGGGCTTGAGCTTTCCCAGGGCACCACCAGCCCAGCCAGAAGCAGTGGGGAAGGAAGGAGCTGGACAGCCAGGCTGTTCATGAGCTGAATGATCCGATCAGGGGCTAGTTCTCTGCACAGCACCAGGAGCAGGACACACCCTGCTGGGGGGATATGGAGGAGCAGTGGGGCTGGGTGTTGAAGGGGCACAGCAAGGAGAGGACAGTGAGAGGGGGAGCATGTAAAGGGCCAATGGGTGGGCAGCAGAGGTGAAATGGAACCAGCCACAGCAGCAAACAGCCACTGTGCGCTGAAATCGGGGCAGGGATGGGGTAGAGGTGGGAGCCTGCTGGCTGAGCGTGGGCACGCTGCAGGGACTGCACCGACAGACCAGCAGGGGGAGCAGTCGGCCCCGCATGCTGCAGCTTCACCCAACCACCAGCCTTCCACACTCACCGCCATCAGCCACTGGACCCCCGCACTCACTACTGGTGGGTGTGTGGCTGTGAGCAAGGATCTGGCCAGCAGCGGGACCCCACAGTATGATGAGTGGAGAGAGACAGAAAATACAGGACAATTGGCCTATTCTTTCAAAAGAGTTGAACACCTACAGGAGGGCTTAGGACTCTCCCTTTGAAACAGGACATCTGTCACCCTACCTCTGCCCCATACATTTAGTCTTCTCTCTAGTGAGCCTCTGGTAAATGTTTACAGTCCTGTTCACCCACCCAGGCATTTCTAACACACTAGCTCGCTCCATGTCTGAGCACCAGTGTTCCCTCCAAGGGGCGCACACCAAAATTTCGAGGTCTGCCCACCTCGTCAGCAGAGCCGCTCAGCAGCTACTTAGCTGTTCCAGGGTGGTGGGCAGCTGCCTTGCCCCAGGAGCAGCTGGGCAGCCACTATGTGGCCCTGGCCCTAGCTTCAGCCCTTTCCCAGGGCTGGAGCTATGGGCCACGTGGCGGGGGCAGCTCCTCCGGCAGCCACAGCCAGGGCCAGGGCCAGGGCCAGAGCCACGTCGTAGGCAGCAGCTGCTTCTCCGGCAGCCCCGGCCAAGGCCAGAGCCATGTCACGGGTGGCAACTGCTCCTCTGGCAGCTGGGGCCTGGGCCTGAGCCACTGCGTGTTGGCCCTTCATGAAATAAACTGGTGATGTCCACCCAGGTCTCTCCATCACCAGACTTACGGCCACAGTCGCCCTTCTCGTGGACGGGTCTCAGTGGAGGAAACCAGATGCCTGCTGCCAGACCACAGCTGTAGCGTGTTAGCAGCAGGGCCTTGGTGAAACTAGCACTGGTAAGCTTATCAGATAGATATGTGTGAGCAAGTAGGGGTGCGACAGACTGATAGAATGTAATTAAGTAATGCGTGAATCATTGTAGATACACTCTGCTCTCAGTATATATTATTCTTTTTATATCTAATCTCTCACACACATATATTTGTAAATATTAGGTAGCAATAAATGACATCTACATCCATTAAGTGATGGGTTTTACTGTAACCGGATAACTAATAATCATTGGATGTACTTGTTTTCTTCATTATTTATGGATGGCAGTTGTAAAGCTAGGTAGCCTGGGTCTTTTATGTAAGGCTCATTTAGTGTGGATATGCGTGTGTGTGTGTTTCACATTGTAGACGTGTATTTGTGTGTGGCCAAGAGAATGTGAAATTTGTGTATTTCGAGGTGTATGCCTCTGTATGTGTGTTGTGAATTAGGGGTTGTGTTAATGTATATATTGTTTCCATCCGTGTGTTGTAAGAGTATGGGCATTTTTAGAGTACATTATTAGTTTCCCTCTCTGTGTTGTACGAGTTTGTGGTCAGCGTGTGTTGTCATCTGTGTTGTGTGTGAGCTTGTGTGTCTTTCAGTTCCCATGAGGCTTTCAGTTCCCAGGCTGTTAGGTTGTGCATTAGCATGTAGTTCCATAGGTAGATTGTGTTAACATGGGTCAGCAGTGTGCTGTGTTAGGTTGTGCATGATACAGTGTGGGTGCTTGTGTTTCATCTCTGTGTTAAGCTGTGTGGCCCGTGGGCAGGGGGACAGAATCAATCCAGTGAAATCCAATGTTCTAATAGTGGTAAAGGGGCACAGGCTGGGGGGCTCATGGGTGCAGGAGCGGTGGGAGCAAGGCTGAGTGGGAGTGAGACTGGGTGCCAACCTGAGTGGGTGCAGGGTCATGAACCTTGTGTTAGTATTTTTGTTAGTAACTGGTGGGCGCAACAGGGGCACGTCCCAACAAGCACACATGAAGTCAATATCGGTGCACAAGACAAAACTGCCTCCACTCACGGAGGGGAAATCTTAGAGGAACACTGCTGAGCACTGGCGCACTTCCACCGAGCAAGCCGGCAGTCATATTTCCCCATGACCATCCGGCCAGGAGCATATGCTGTGTAGGAGACAGTGTTTTTCTGCCGTGCCTGGGGTTGGTGTGGGGGAAAGCGAGTGTAGAGAGAACGGCCATCCATTTCAGTGGGAGGGAGGCCAGCTCCACAGGCGGCCTGGTGTCTAGTGGAATGGAGTTCCGCAGCCCTGCTCCAGCTGCCAGAGATACTGGATTCCAAGCATTTGTGAATCTCCCTCTCCCCAGGGAGCGTCAACCCCAGGAACTGCCACAGTGGATCAAGGTGACAGAGAAAGGGGCAATCCTTGAGGTTCCCAGGGCCCAGACTAATGAGGCATAGGGCTTTAATCAGACGCTGTACTGGAGGGCGCCAGGGCCTGGAGGACTGGGGCAATATGGCAGTAAAGAGACTGTACCATCCAGAACGTATTCGTGGGCAGCCCTTTCCTCCCTTGCCCCAGCGTGTTGCCACGACGGTGCAGCACGCTGTAGGGACAATCCTGCAGCAGGGTTTAGCCACTGGGCTCCAGGCAGCTGTTGACAGCTCCTACTGGAACCCCCACTCCCCCACCTTGCATACTGGGCCTGCTCCCCCTGGCACCAACCAGAGCTGAAACACTGAACAGGAGCCAGCTGTGAAACATCTGCCAGACAGAGCAGGGGACTGTCTGGCTCATGGGGAGTGAAGCCCTATGGCTCAGCCCTCTGTGGGAAGCCAAACAGTACCTAGAATGAAGCAGGGTCAGTCCCAGAGGCCCCAGAGATACTTCTCACTTGCCACTCTGAAGGCAAGAGCAGCTGGAGGCCAGAAATCTCCATCAGGCCTTCTTCTTATCCTTCTTGACGAGGCCCAGAGACCTGCAGCTCTTAAACTGGTCATGAGTCAGCGCTGCTTAAGCCCCCCTGAAGTGGCTCAGAACCCTTATGGAAGTGTATGGCTGCGGGTTTTACCTTGGGATGTGTGCTGCTGAAGGAAGAACACCCAAGAAAACTGTTACCTTGCAGTCTGTTTCCTCTGGGGACCCCATTTTGGTGGATTGTGCAGGCTATAGAACCCCCCACTCCAAATTTTGCACTGAGGCCTACTCACCCTAGCCCCAGACAGAGCTCAGAACTACAACACAGAAGGCCTGAGTGGTTCCTTGTGATGAATTCGGAAGCTGGGAGCAGCACAGCTTAGGGGACAGGGAATTTATTTATACACAAAGGCAGGATGATTAAGATAACAAAAGGCTTGTCATTAAAGTAAATTAAGGATCATTAGATGATCCTGAAGCATTGCCAGGCACCCCAGTCAAAAGGTAGGAAATAAAACCCTAGAAATAAATGGCGAGCCTGGAGAGAAGTAAATAGCGGTGTCCCCAGGGGTCTGTACTGGGACCAGAGCCATTCAACACAGTCATAAATAATCTGGAAAAAAAGGGCAAACAGTGAGCTGGGAAAATTTGCAGATGATACAAACTGTACTCGAGATAGTTAAGTCCAAAGCTGACTGCAAAGAGTTACAAAGGGATTTCACGAAACTGGGTGACTGGGCATCACAGTGGCAGATGAAATGCAATGTTGATAAATGCAAGGTAACGCACGCACATGGCAAAATATAACCCCAAATATACATACCAAATGAATGGGTCTAAATTAGCTGAACCCATCAATAAAGAGACGTAGGAGTCACTGTGGATAGTTGTCTGAAAACACCTGCTCCATGTCTAGTGGCAATCGAAAAAGCTAACTGAATGTTGGGACTTATTAGAAAAGGGATAGATAAGAACACAGAAAATACCACATTGCCTCTATATAAATCCATGGCACGCCCACATAGCGAATACTGTGCACAGATTTGGTCAACCCATCTCAACAAAGATATATTGGATTTGGAAAAGGTACAGAGAAGGGCAGCAGAAATTATTAGGAGTATGAACATATTCCTTGTGAGGAGAGCTTAAAAAGACTGGGACTTTTCATTTTGGAAAAGAGAGGAGTAAGGGAGGGGACATGCCAGAGGGCCTATAAAATCAGGAATGAGGTGAAAAAAAATTGAATAAGGAAATGTTAGTTACTCCTTCAAATAACACAAGAACTGGGAATCGCTCAATGAAATTAAAAGACAGCAGATTTAGAGCGAACAAAACAGTGTGTTTCTTCACAGCCCACCTGTGGAACTCCCTGCCACATGATGCTGTGAAGGCCATAACTATAAGGGTATGTCTACACTACAAAGTTAATTCGAAATAACAGCAGTTATTTCGAATTAACTTTAATAGCATCTACATAGGCAAACCGCTATTTCGAAATAAATTCGAAATAGTGGAGCCCTTATTTCGAATTTGGTAAACCTCATTCTATGAGGAGTAACACTAAATTCAAAATAGCTATTTCGAATTAAGTGCTGTGTAGACACTTAATTCGAAATAGGGGCCTCCAGCCCTTCCCAGGAGCCCTGGTGGCCACTCTGGGCACAACCAGGAAAACTTACTCTCCTCTCCCCCAGCCCCGGAGACATTAAAGGGGTAGACCCTGGCCACAGTGCCTGTGCCAGCTCCAAGCCTGCCAGCCCAGAGCCAGCAGTGGCCACCAGGGCCCCTGACCCAGTGGCCCCAAAACATGAGCCAGCAAGCCACTGGCAGCCAGCCCTCCACCGCTCCCCAGGAGCAGTCTGCCAGCTCCCAGGAGCCTGACAGGGGCTGGAGAAGGTGGGCATCGTCCTGGTCCAGGGTGGAGATCATGGACCTTATTCAGGTTTGGGGGGGATGCCCCCAACTTCCATGATCTCAGCCCTAGACGGAGGAACACGGCGGTCTATGGTAGGATAGCTGCCAGTCTGGCCACAAAAGGCCACATGCGAACCCAGGAGCAGGTTTGCATGAAAGTCAGGTTGGTCCGGTGAGACCCCCCCAACCCTGAGCCCTGAGCTTCCCCTCCCCTTCTTCCCCTTGCTTCCCCTTCCAGCTCTCTCTCCTCCCAGGTTTCCCCCTCCCTCTCCCCTCTCTCTTCCCCTCTCCCACCTCCTTTTCCCAGTTTCCCCAGAGGTCCATCCCCCCAGTTTTGTTCAATAAACCCAGTTTCTATTTTTGAACATACGTGTCTTTTTTGACATCAGGAAGGGGGCTAGGGAGGGTAAGTGGAAGGACGTGAGGGAGGAATGGGGCACGAGCCCCCGGTGGGGAGGACTGGGGAGGCTCTGAGGGCTCCTTGGGGTGGACGCTCTCCCTCAGGACCTCCTGGATCCTGACAGCGCCCCGATTGACCCCCGGATGGCAGCCTGCAGCAAGTGCAGCTGGTCTGATGGCAACGACCCCACAAGACGCACCAGTGTGCCCAGCGGTAGCTTTGGCTCCATGTGGCCGAGTGCTGTGGTGTCCCGAGTGTGGGCACTCAGGGCACTCCAAGATAGGACTGCTTTGCTGACCCTCATCGAGGTAGACAAGCAAGCGGGGAACCCTGAGAACTGTCTGTCCGGGGTGGGGGTAGGGTCCGTTTAAGCATGGAGCTCAGTTAGCCTCAGGCAGCAGCCCCACACACACTAAGTCCCAACCTGATGCCCTGCCGGCACTGGTTCCGGCCAGCCTTAACTTTGGTTCAGGGTCCACTCAGTGTGGACGCGCTATTTCAAAATAGCAAAACGCTATTTCGAAATATTTTGTGTATAGATGTGTTATTTCGAATTAGCTTAATTCGAATTAACTATTTCGAATTAAGTTAATTCGAAATAGTGCTGTAGTGTAGACATACCCCTAACAGGGTTCAAAAGTTCAATGGCTATTAGCCAGCATGGGCAGGGATCCAGCACCATATTCTGCATGTCCCTCACCATGTTTGCCAGAAGCTGGGAGTGGGTGAGGGGATGAATCACTCAATGATTGCCTGTTCTGTTAATTCCTTTCGAAGCATCTGGCATTGGCCACTGTTGGAAGACAGGATTCTGGACTAAATGGACCTTTGGTCTGACCCAGTATGGCTGCTCTGATGTTCTTACATAGAACCCAGATGTATCTGTAACCCAGTAGACCCCACTCCTCTCCCAGAGCTGAGAGCCCAGGAGTTCTGGGAGTCTCCCTCTCTCTGCGGAGTTAGCAACAAAGAAAGAATAAATATTAAAGTTGTAAACCTAAGTATCTTTTCAGTGACTTACCACAAGATGTCAGAACATGTTATTAGAGCTGAGTGGGTTCAATATTTATTAGTCTTTCTTTTTTATAGGATTTAGATACAAGGCTCCTGTCAGCTAACTGCTAAATTATCTGCCAGAAAACTGGAGTTTAAAGTGCCTAATTAGCTTCTGGGATCATGGTTAAAGTTGCCCCTCCGCTCCAACCAACATCTGAAATGGCCCCCCTGCTCTTCCTCCAACTACATGCGTCAGTTGCAGCCCAGTTATCTTAGGAAGCAAGATCAGTTCCTGTGAACTGGTCAGAGGCTGTAACCAGAGACTTGCTGACGAAAGTACAGGCTCTACTCAGTGAAATCCTGTTACGCTTGGTTCAGAAACTGTCCTCCCTTGGCATGCAATGAGTAGAGCAAGGATCTTGCACTTCTGCTAATACCCACAGACTAATGTCATTCTCTAACTTTTAAACAGCCTTTGGTCTCCTAACACTGGCCTGCTTAGCACCATTACTGCCTCACAGACACCTGGACTGTTCTGGAAGGGTTGGCTCTTCCTAGCTGGGCTCAGGGGAATGCTGGCTTGATTCCTCAGGACTGAGGCCACAGGTTCCCCCTCTTAGGCCTCTGAAATGCAGGCGACAAGAGGGTTTGAAAGGAGAGCAGGCAAGAGAGGAAACATTCAGATGGGAAGTGTGCAGAAGGGCAAATGGCCTTTGACATTTCTGTTGGAAATACTGTGTTCCTCAGTTCCTGTCATAAAGGAGTTGTCACGTTGCAGTGCACTGTTAAACAGCTTTGCTTCTGTGTGTCACCCCAGAGGTGACTGCATTTCACTAATGGATGAAGTCATTCTGTAAACTTTGTAAAGCATATATGTTTGCAAAATGCTTGAGGATCCTTTTAGAAAACAGTGCTTGTGCGATTAACACTATTAGCTGCTGGCTGTGACATTTTAAGGCTAACTAATGGTGAAGAAAACCATCTTAATTTTCATAAAACATTTCACCAGCTATTCCAATCTTCTATTTGCATGATTTTTAATAAAAATATATGAAGTCTGGGGGTTTTCCTTATTATAAATCGGGCTGTCAAGCGATTAAAGAAATTAATGGTGAATAATCACATCATTAATCATGCTATTAAACAACAGAATACAACTTATTTAAATATTGTGGCTGTTTTCTACATTTTCAAATATATTGATTTCTATTACAACACAGAATAGAAAATGTATAATGCTCAGTTTTAATTTTGATTACAAATATTTGCACTGCAAAATCAAAACAATAGTATTTTTCGATTCATCTCAAGCAAGTATTGTAGTGCAATCTCTTTATCATGAAAGTCGAACTCACAAATGTAGAATTATGTACAAAATGCCTGCATTCAAAAATAAAACGATAGCAAACTTAAAAACCTACAGGTTCACTGAGTCCTACTTCCTGTTCAGCCAATTGCTCAGACAAATAACAAGTTTGGTTACAATTTTCAAGAGATAATGCCTCCCCCTTCTTGTTTACTATGTCACCTAAAAGAGAGAGCAGGCATTCATATGCTGTAGCTGGTGTCGCAAGATATGTACATGCCAGATATGCCAAAGATTCTTCATCTGTCCCTTCATGCTTCAACCACCATTCCAGAGGACATGCGTCCATGCTGGTGAGGGGTTCTGCTTGATAATGACCCAATGCACTGTGAACTGAAGCATTTTCATGTTCATCATCTGAATCAGAGGCCACCAGCAGAGGGTCTTCTTGTTTTTTGGGTTGTTGGGTTTTTTTTTGGTGGTTCAGATTCTATAATTTCCACATCAGAGTTCCCCTCTTCTAAGACACCTGAAAGCATACTCCACACCTCAGATTCTTAAACCTTGGGTGGAATGCTGTAACTATTTTTTAGAAATCTCACATTGGTGCCTTCTTTGTGTTTTGTCTACCTTGTTGTGAAAGGGTTAAAAAGAAAGTGTGCTAAAGACGGCTATAACATGAAATATATGGCAAAATGCAGATAAAACAGAGCTGAAGACAGACAATTCTTCCCCCCGCCCCGAGTTCAGTCACAAATTTAATTAATGCATTTTTTTAATGAGCATTGTCAGCATGGAAGCATGTCCCCTGGAGTGGTAGTTGAAGCAGGAAGGGGCATATGAATATTTAGCACAGTGGTTCTCAAACTGTGGGTCGTGACTCCCAAAGTACGTCATGACCCCATTTTAATGGAGTCTCCAGGGCTGGCTGACTTTGACTTGCTAGGGTCCAGAACTGAAGTTAAAACCCGAGCCCCACTGCCTGGGCCTGAAGCTAAAGCCCAAGTACTTCAGCCGTAGGCGATGGAACTCAGGTTACAGGCATCAGACTAGGGCCCCTGGGCTTTGGGGTAGTCATGGGCAGACAAAGGCTTCAGGCTCCCCTCCTGGGTTGATATTTTTCTTGTCAGAAAGAGGTCGCAGCGCAATGAAGTGTTTGAGACTCCCTCATTTAGCACATCTAACATGTCAATATCTTGCAGTGCCAGCTACAGAAGTGTATGTGAACGCCTGTTCTCACTTTCAGGTGACATAGTAAATAAGAAGCAGGCTGCATTATCTCCCATAAATATAAACAGACTTGTTTGTCTTAGCGATTGGCTGAAAAAGAAATAGGACTGAGTGGACGTGTCTCTCTATAAATATAAAGAAGTTTTTCCTGCCAAATGACAGAATGTTCCTGCTAGGCGACAGAATGATGTCATCAGTCTCTCTTAGCGAAGCGAAAGCATCGGGGGTGGAGGGGGAGCAGAGGACACAGCCCCCTAGTAGGCTCTAAAGTTTTACATTGTTTTGGTTTTAGTACAGTTATGTGACAAAAAACTACATTTGTAACTTGCACTTTCATGATAATGAGATTGTACTACAGTACTTGTATGAGGTGACCTGAAAGATACCATTTCTTTTATCATTTTACATACAAATATTTGTAATAAAAATATTATAAAATGAGCACTGCACACTTCGTATTCTGTTTTGAAATAGAAATCAATACATTTGAAAATGAAGAAAAGCATCCAAACTATTTAATAAATTTCAGTTGGTAACCTATTGTTTAACAGTGCAATTAACCACAATTAATTTTTAATTGTGATCAGTTTGAATTAATTGCATAAGTTAACTGCAATTAATCAATACCTCTAATTATAAAGTATTTTCACCATTCATTAGGGACACATCTTTGCTTCCCAGAATAGGGAATGCTTTATTAATCTCCTCTCAATGTGTGGATTTACCCATGGGGTACTGTCTGCATTAATACTTATTTCCGAAGGCTAAAGGGTGATCCCCTCTTATAGTCTACTTAATTTCTCACTGCAGACAGAAATTCCCCACTTTTCTCGTGAGTAGTTGGGGCACCCCCTTTCCTGAATTGTGCACCATGATCTGGAAAAGAGCACCTTCCACCCACCTGCCCTGGGTGACTAGACAGAGTTCTGAGAAGTCCAGATGAAAGGCTATCTAACCTCTCTGGGTCTCAAGCCACCAATCATCCTAGAGTTCTGCAGATGAGAAGCTCTGCTCAGTGCCATAGTGACTGACCACAGGATAAATCTTCCACCTTCCATTTACCAGTTGGAGAGAAGGCATGGTCTTGTGAGAAACATGCTGGCTTTGGCTTCAGATCTGTGTTCAGTTCCCAAATCTGCGGTAGGTTCCATGACATGGGGCAAGTCCCTTTGGCCCAGGTCCCTGGAGATTTGTAGGTGCCCAGCACCCTTTGATTTCAGTGGTATTAGACACCTAAATACTTTGAGGCTCTTATTGCTTCTGTTTCCAATCTGCAAAGTCTGCCTTGGTGTGCTTAGAATGTAAGCTCTTCAGTGCGCCTGTTTCTTGATGCACATCTGCACAGAGCCTAGCACTGTTAGGCCTGATTTCAATCAGAGTATGTCTATGTCCTGTGAATGGTCAGCAGACTCAGGACAACACAGCTCAGACTGCAGGCTTGTAAAATTGCAAAGAAGGTGTTTGAGTTCGAACTGGAGTTGGAGCACTGAGCCAGGCAATAGCCCAAGCCAAACATCCACTGCAAGCTCAGCTGGCTCTGGCCAGCGACAGCCAGGACGTGGGTCTTGTACTTCAGTGTAGATGTAACCTAGGCATTTCCCCACAAGCACTTACTAATAACTGTCCTTATAGTCCTGGGCTAATAGGGAATGAAAGTCACTGCCTCTGGGGGGAATGATCTCAGCCAATTCCTAGTGGACATGTGTCCATGTCACAACTGGCATTAGTTGGTGGCCACGGCAGATAGCCATGGAGAACGCATCATCTTCTCCCCTTCCCCAAGAGGTGGCCCCCTAGGTTTGGATGAGTGGTACAGGCCAAGCTTGCAGCTTCATTAAATTTACTTGCAACTTTTGAGATTTTGCAACACAAGAAATAGAGGAAAAATAAGAGTAGGAGAGAGGAAGCTAAAGGGCCTGCTAAACCCTCCCCTGGCTCCTTCGGTCATAGCCATCTCAGCCTCTTACAGGGATGGAATAAAGGAAAGCAGAGCAGCTGTGCATTTCTCCCTTTCAATTTTGTCTCACTGCACTTCCTGGAAAAGCTAGCATTCCGGTACTGTATATTATCAAAATCCCAAACCCTTTGTGTGGTGCCATTTGTAATCTTCTGTAAGCTCCTTACCAGACAATTTGGGTGAGAGGAAACAGGAGGTAAAAGAAGGGCATTGTTGGCATCCCCCCATAATTAGATCCTTTGCTGTCAGACTGGCTCCTTCAACAGATCACTGTGTGAATCATCAAAGGAGAGGGATTTATGAAGGACTGGGGGCAGGTCTCAGATATAGCTGTTGTGGCTGCACATAAATTACCAGTGCAGGGCCCGTTCACAGCTACTCAGTGATTCTTTTCCTTTTTCTGGAGGTTGTTTCCTTGTGCCACAGAATCTAAGGCTATATTCAAATACAAAAATTAACTCTAGCTCCTAATCATTTGCAACTCACTCCCTCCCCCCCAAAAAAGCCCCAAACCAAACTGAATGTAAACGGATATTATAATAATAAATACCTAGATCTCTAGTACTTTTCATCTTCAATTATATATATGTTCAGCTACAGGGAATCTAGGACAGTAGCCCTGAGATGCACTGAACTGCACCTAGTTCAGCCAATTGGTGTTAACACTAGAGCCTACTGATGGCAGTAAAATGGCAATGGTGATTCCACTACTCATCGAAGCCACCAGAAAGGACAAAGGCAATCATATCATGAAGACCTCTGTATTCTGCTGTGAGTGGCAGCTGAGCCTCACTTGGGACTAGCCAAGCACAGTGGGCCCAGGGGTGCATTCAAGCCCTAGCAAAGGAGAGCCAAGCCAACAAGACCCAGCAGAAGCCTTAAGATCATATTTACAATAGCTGCACAATTTTATTTTGACATCTCAAGTGAGCAGAGAGTGGTTTGTGGATGGCTACCATGGCTCCTTCTCCCCTCCATTCTGCCCCTGCTTAGAACAAATGTGCAGTGAATGGAACAGACTAAAGCAGCAGTTCTCAAAGCGTGGATCAGGCCCCAAAGTGGGTCATGACCCTGTTTTATTGGGGTCACTAGGGCTGGTGTTAGACTTGCTAGGGCTCAAGTGCCAAAGTCCAATGCCACCGCCTAAGGCTAAAGCCAAAGCACAATGGCTTCAGTCTTTGATGGTGAGGCTCAAGTTACAGACCCCCCACCCCCATCTGGTGCTGAAGTCCTTGGGCTTTGGCCCCTTCAGGGGCTCAGGCAGGCTCATGCTTCGGTCCCCCTAATTTTTGTTGTCAGAAGGGGGTCATGGTGCATTGACTCTGGACAAAAGAATAGTCATTGTACTCCAACTTTATCTTCCTCATGTCTTAGCCATTGAATCTTGCACAGCTGATTCAGAGAATGCTGTCAAGCCTGCAACCACATGGTACCTGCAAATGCTAGTGTGATGTTAGCTTCTTGCAGTCTGCTGTTCGGTAGCATGCAGTATACATGGCTTGGGGTAGCAGCAGAAAAACTCTGTAGCGAGAATTGTTGGCGCCCAGGGAACCAGGACACAAGCACATCAGTGCCAAATACATTATCTATCATTTACTCCAGAGGTGTAACTGAGTTCTCCCCCCTCCTTAACCCTGGCAGCACAGATTTAGAACAGGTTACGTGCTAGATCTTGGGCTTTGCAGTTGGGGTGGCCCAATCAAATAGTTTCACTGGTGCACCACATTTGGTTGGCCCATATGTCTTTGTGCCAAATCTCAAAAACTAAACAGGCTTGGCTTATCCTTGATAGGAGACCTCTAAGGAAACACAAGCGCAGCATGCAATCATCGTTTGTGACTTGTTAGCTGGCATTCTTCTCTCTGAATCAGAACCAAGTCAATTCCCCAGCCGGCTACTTGAGGGCACTGTGCCGGGGAGAAACCATTTTTCTGATGACAAAACACAAAACCGATGTTCTGAGTGCTTGGGGTTATGTTAAGGTGCCATGGTACTTTCCACGAGGAGACTGTTAATCCCAGGGATCTGGCTAGATTTCAATCTGTGTGGTTACATTCTGCCTGCGTAGATTGTCCCAACAGTTTCGATTGGATACAGCAGGGGTTCTCAGGGTTTTCTATAGCATGCACACATCCCACTAGAGAGACTCTCTCATGGACAACTCTCTTTTCATTTGTGACTGTGCACACCCTCTCCCACGCCCTTTGTTATTTCAGGCCACCCACTGATGACTACACCAATTATTTATAGAATAAAGCTTTCTGATTAGTCCATGGATTCTAGCTTCTTTGAATGCACTCACTGTTTTTCCCGTTTTGATAAAAGTTAAGCACATTGCCCATCCACTCCAGCTGCCCATCCTCCCCACTCTCATTCTCTCAGCTGCAGACATGGAAGGGAGCCAGTACCATGTGGCCCGTCAGCTGTTAGAGGATCGCTGGTGGTCCATGGACTAGACAAACTGTGGGACATGGGATTCCTTTTGATCTCCTGCCCTGCAGTGGTGCAGGGTACAGATGCCACCAACTGCAATTGACACGCCAGGGAGAGTGAACTCAATCTACACTTCGCACAGCTTTTACAGATCTTCCCACACAATGTGATATCACTTGAGTTTAGCAAAGCTTTTGATACTGTCTCTCACAGTATTCTTGCCAATAATTTAAAGAAGTATGGCTTGGATGAACTGACTACAAGGTGGATACAAAACTGGCTAGATTGCCAGGTTCAACGGGTAGTGATTGATGGTTTGATGGCTAGTTGGCAGCTGGTATCAAGCACAGTACCCCAGGGGTCGGTCCTGGGGCAGGTTTTGTTCAACAGCTTAATTAATGATCTAGTTGAGGGGATGGATTGCACCTTCAGCAAGTTTGCAGATGACACTAAACTAGGGGCAGAGGTAGATATGCTGGAGGGTAGGGACAGGATTTAGAGAGACCTACACAAATTGGAGGACTGGGCCAAAAGAAATATGATGAGGTTCAACAATGACAAGTGCAGAATTCTGCACTTGGGATGGAAGAATCCCAAGCACAGCTACAGGCTAAACGGCAGTTCTGCAGAAAAGGCCCTGGGGATTACAGCGAATGAGAAGCTGGATATGAGTTCACAATGTGTCCTTGTAGCCAAGAAGGCTAACAGCATATTGGGCTGCATTAGTAGGAGCATTGCCAGCAGATCTAGGGAAGTGATTATTCCCCTCTATTCGGCACTGGTGAGGTCACATCTGGAGTATTTGGGGCCCCTAGTAGAGAAAGAATGTGGACAAATTGAAGAGAGTACAGCAGAGGCAACGAAAATGGTTAGAGGTTGGGGGCACATGACTTATTAGGAGAAGCTGAGGGAACTGGATTTAGTCTGGGTTCAAAAGAGGATGGAGGGAGGCTGTTCTCAGTGGTGGCAGATGGCAGAATGAGGAGCAATGGTCTCAAGTTGCCGTTGGGGAGGTCTAGGTTGGCAATTAGGAAAAACTATTTCCCTTGGAGGGTGAGGAAGTACTGGGATGGGTTCCCTAGGGAGGGGGTAGAGTGTCCAGCCCTAGAGGTTTTTACGGCCTGACTTGACAAAGTCCTGGTTGGGATGATTTAGTTGGGGTTGGTCCTGCATTGGACAGGGGGTTGCACTAGATGACTCCTGAGGACTCTTCCAACCCTAATCTTCTAGGATTCTGTGAAATGTTGTGGGAAAATGACCTTGACATGAGATAGAACTAGTGATGATTTTAATAATGTGTTGTCTGTATACACTAAAGATGGATTCTCTTGAGCTAGGCTGCACATAGAAATGTTTCTATCTGCATGGTGATGAGGGCTAATTGCTTATGGTAAAGGTTCTTTGCTAGGAATGAAGCTGTGTGGTCTCCAAAGAAGACAGGGAAAGACAGAATTAACTACACAAGTGTTCAGGATCATGGGCAGGGAGAAGTCCGTGTTCATCTTCTGAGCACTCATCTTCACAGCAAAGATAACTCAAGTGTGTCCATACAGAGCCCTGTTACCTAGAACGTGGAGGTGCCTGGCTGGCCCAAGTGAGTGCACCTCCAGCTAGTAACACAGCTCTGTAGCGCGGACACAGCCTAGTGCCACTCGAGGGGTATTAGTCTTCTAATGCCTTGCCACAATTCTCCCCATGTATCCAGAGAAAACATACAGATTCCCAGACTCACTGGGAAAGAGTTCATAGGGCAACTCCACTTTTAGCAGCACTAAGAGCCATGGATATGCCCCCAGATAACCTTAGTGAGGCACACAAGTGAGTGCGGTGTCAGTGTGCCCACAGCCACTCAAGCGTTATTTTGCAATACTGTCGCAGTCAAGCAAGAAAAGCTAACTCAAGAGACAACTCTTAAGGCGAGAGCATTCAGGCTAGCTCTGCAATGAAAGCAGCTATGGCTGGTGAGGGCCTTGTGGCACAGAATGATCTAAGCAAGATATCCCACTTACAAAATGGAAAAAATTATGACAGGAACTGGGGCACCATCACATGCTGAAACAGAGCATGGGGATTACGCATCCCCAGACTAAACTGTCTTCCTGTGGACAAGTGCATGTACAGGGGTGTTCCAATTCCATATCGGTCTGTGCTCAACTGTCTGCATGTGTGTGCTTGCCTATACTGACACTGGGTGCGGAGAGGGCCAAAAATTATGTGCTTGAAAAGCACTTCTCCCTCTCAGCCATGATGTCACAGGAAAAGGCAGCTAATCTACATACTCTGTAGTTCTCTAACACCTTCCATCCAAGGATCTCATCATGCTATAAACCCTTTGTTGACCTGATACACAACTGATCCATGGAACTTACTGCCACAACTTATCCAGACCAAGAGCTTAATAGCCTTTTTAAAAGGACTAGACATATATACGGTTGAGACCATCCACAGTTACAGTAGAGAAGACTGAACATAAAAGAAGGGGCATAAACCCTCCTGCTTCATATAGACAGAGATTAGGAAGTAAATTCCCCTCTACGTGGGTTATTCCATCATCATCTACTAAAGGTTTTTGGTTTGTTTTTTGTTTGGTTGTGGGTACTTTGTACTTCCTGAAATAGCAGACACTGGCCACAGCTGGAGACAGGGTACCTCACTGGTCTGATTCACTATGGCAATTCCTCTTAATGACCGGGACAGCTAAGCTCTCCTGCCGCACTCCGCCTGAGGAGAATGATTTGCCCAAAGTCACATAGCCAGAAAGAACCCAGGTCTCCCAAGTTACAGTCTGTGTTTTAGCCCATTCTTCCTCTCAGGTGCTGCTGCAATTTACAGCACTGCTGGTACCGGCCCTATCCTTGGCTCTGCTTCAGGCTGCAGAACTGAATGCCTCTTTCCAAGGCAATCTGTGACAATGCCGTATTGCTTGCAATGCAAACAGGTGTCCTCAGGGACGAGTATGAACTGAGTAATAAAGCACTGAAACGCAAATCCACAGCAACATTAACAAATTTGCCAAAGAACAGCTGAAGGAGGAAGGAAAGGCATGGCCTGCTTGCTTTAGACAATCAGGCTCTGTGATCAGTATGAAGACACAGTAGGGATGTCACTGCAAATAGAGGTCTTTAACACTCCTGCCCCACCCCCATCAAATCAATTTCTGACACTTCTTCAGGAAAGTGTGCTGATGCTCTGGAAAGCAAAGGGTTAAAGATGCATGCAAAGCAAGCACCTGGGAAGGATGCTGAGAGGGAAGGCAGGCACCAAACAGTAGCATTCTCCACAAGCTGGCAAGTGAAAATTACTAAGCATCAGAAGTGAAATTAAAGCAATTATTGTGTTCTCCGTGTGTATACACCCTGCACAGCTCATAAAGGCTAATGGAGTGTGGTGCAGGGCCTTGACGGATGGGAAATTGCTAGTTAATCACTAGGGAATGGGTAATTTCCTAAGCCAGCCATCAGCTAACGACTTTAACATGCTCTTCTGAACACGGTTTATACCAGCTGCAATGATGGAGGATCTGCTTGGTAAATCTAAGCTGGTTAATGAAGTCACTGTTTCCACTCCCAGTTCCACTGGGTCAGTGGCCAGAACAGTAGAAAGCAAGACAAACAGCAAGGGTGCAGCTCACATGAGGCCTCGTGCGGCACTGTGTGCTTTGTATTGTGCCGACGGGCAAGGTGGGCCCAGTAATAGCTTTTACTGGGTCAGCTTCTGCTGGTCAGACAGCCACTGGTGAGAAAGCCTCAGGTTGGGGAAAGGCATGCCCAGCACCACAGCAAAATGCATCAAGAGTGTTGAGCATAAGTAGTTAGTACATGTTGTCAGGGGCCCCATAAGGCTGCGTGGCCTGGTAACACCTCTGTAGTCACAGGACACAAAAAGGGGGTGAGTGGACTACAGACTGTTGTAATAAACCATAAATCTGAACCCACTGAACCCTGACCCTCTCTCACCAGCCAAATTTGCTCCAGTAAAAGATATTACCTCCCCCCACCTTGTGTGTCTGATATTTTGAACTGGCATTTTACAGCACTGGGCAGATGGCCTGCTAGTGGCTACCCACTGTAGCTCAGAGCAGTGGTTTTCTAACTTCTTTTCTCATGATCCAGTTGAAGAAAATTGTTGATGCCCATGACCCAACATAAATTGCCTGAAGTCTGGGCCTTGGGAGGGGGCTAATGATAAGAGCTTTGGGCTGTAGGAGGGAGCTCCAGCTTTGGGGGGGGGGTCAGAGCTGAGGCGGGAGGGGCTTATCTAGTTGCTCCCAGTCAGCAGTGCAGCGAGCGTGCTAAAGCAGGCTGCCTGCCTATCCTGTCACCGCAGTCCAAGAGCAGCAGGTTCCCAGCCAATAGGAATGGAGAGCTAGTGCTCCACGCAGTGGCAGTGTGCAGAGCCCTATTCCCTCTTCCACCTCCTCCCCACCAGGAGCCGGGCCTGCTGCTGGCCACTTCTGGGTGCGGTGCAGTTTTCAGTGCCAGGACGGGCAGGTAGCTGCCTTAGCGCCTTCCCCTGACCACCCTGCAGCAACGAGACCCAGTGCCTGACATTCCACAACCCAGCACTGGGTCGCGACTCCTAGTTTGAAAACCATTGGCTTAGAGCATGGGGCATTCCCTCATGGGGGATCACCTGACACCTCCTAGAATTTTCAGGGGAATCCAGGTTTACGTTAATTCATTCTCTGGTTTTCCCACAGAGATTCACATCTGGCGTCCTGAGACTTGCCCTGAGAAGCTCATTCAATTTAGGGCAGTGTTTCTCAAAGAAGTCCACAAAACCACTTTGAGAAACACGCTAACTGGCCGTGTGGGTTTGTTTACTTACCAGCACCACGGCCACAGAGCCTCGCGGCTCTCATTGGCTCCGGCTTGCCGTTTGCAGCCAAGGGGAGCTGCGGAAAGTGGGGGAGGTGGGCTGGACCGCCGCTTCCCATGGCTCCAAAGGCAAACGGGAGTCAAAGGGTGCCACGAGGCTCTGTAGATGCGGCGCCGGTAAGTAAACAAACTGGTGCAGCCAGTTAGCATGTTTCTCAAAGTGGTTTCGTGGACCACTTTGAGAAACACTAATTTGGGGGCTCTCTCTCACTGCTCCACCAGGGTCCTGCAGCCAAGGTGAGCACTCGAAAGGATTGCTGAGCCACTGAAGGAGTATTTTTGGCTGAAAGCCTTGTACATTGACCTGTGGCTGCCCTGACCCTTTGAGTTGTATTTCCTCTGGATCTGCTTTCAGCAGCAGACTTTAAATGTAATCAGGAAACCTTTTTCATTTGGGGACGTTTAGCCTAGAGCCCTGCAGCAGATCTGGAATCCCAGGGTCTTGCAGAACCCACTCCCAGAATAGCAGGAGAGGGTAAAATATATTTTGTTGCAGGCAGGATTGGGTGTGAACAACCAGACTCGGGTAACTTGGGGGAACACTCTCTCTGTGGTCCGTTTGACATATATAGAATGTCAGCAATGGAAAGCAAGTTTTTGTTTTCTTTTTAAATAAAGGGTTTAATATTTAAATGTAAGCAAGGAATGGAAAGAGATTTAGTGTGTATTATAACAGGAGTTCAACTATTTTTCTGTTGTTCTAGCAATATCTGTTTTATCCTTATAGTGGTAAATTTGTGTCTGAATTCCATTTATATATGTAACATATTAATTGACTTTTGTTCGTTTGGTTTTTAGTAGTATGGGAAAGTCTGTCTCTCTTGCAAGATTTAAGGTTTCTGGGGGCGGTCAGATAAAAATGCAAGAAACGGATGGGAGTGGGGTATTGTGGGGCAGGATGGGAGCAAGATTTAAAAAAATAGTCCCGCACAGGGCTCTAGTTTGGCCTAAAGCACACCAAATTGAAAATGTGCAGCTAGCAAGTGACTGCCCAGAAAACAGCAGAATAAAGAACGAAAGAGGAACACTCTGTGAACTGTAGCTCCTCTGAATATGAGAGTCAGATGAGATAAGTGCTAGGCTTTCAAATGCTGCCAAGAGTTGCCAAAAGCCAGAGTCTGAGCTGAAAAGGGAGAGAGGAGTCACTTATTTAACCTCTTCATTGCCATTTTCTGGTGTAGCTTCTATGCTGAGTGAGGCCAAATAAGACAGCATTTGGGGGGTCAGAGCCTGAATTGTACATTCACTTGGAACAGCACCAACAAACAGTTAATACAACAAACACACTGCTTTCCAAAGCAACAGTCTCACCTCAGGAGAGATTTGCCTGGCAGGACATGGGGAGGGCAGGTGCTTTGATAAGGGTCCCGGAAAAAGTGGCGTTTCACTTCAGCGTTTGTAACTGGCTCTGAACACTCTGCTGTTTGTGGGCTATTGCGGTTCTGTACAGCCACACTCACCTGGGAGTCTCTACACCTGCACAGTCTCCTCCTTCATTTGCAGAAGCAAACCCATTTGGCAAAAAGCTGGGCTGGATGAGCAAACTCACGCTTCTAGCTCTGTGCCAGCATGGCCTGCACTTACAGCACAATAGGTTTCATTCGACTCTAACATTTCCCTTCATGACAGAGGGCTGCCAGCAGTCAGAGCGGCTAAAAGCACTAGTTATTTGGCACTAGTTATTTGGAGAGAAAAACAGCACCTCTAATGCTCAAAGCAGCAGCAGTCAGATCTCCTGGGTCTAGTCACTTACTCTGCCTGTAGCTCAGTGGCTCTCACTCCTGCCAAAGCTCCCTGACCACGCTGCCATGTTCCCCCACATGATGACAGGACTTCAAGCCAGGGGCGGGTTAACCCCTCACTGGGCCCTAGACTAACATACATTTCTCGTGGTCTGATGCTGCGGGGAGAGCCCGGATGGGTGTGGGGGGGTGGGGTTGGTGAACTAGCCAACCCTCCACTCACTCTGTAGTGGTAGCTCCCACAAGGCTGGGCCCGGTTTCTTGCCCCCCTGGCATAGCAACCTGATGCACAGAATTCTGGTGCCACTCAGGTCTGACCCAGCACACCAGGTCCCAATGCCCAGAGAAGGGAACTGGTCCCTGCAGAATAGGAGTGGTCGCTCTGCAACCCCCCTGGCCTTCCCGCCTTCTCCACTGGACTGGAATTAGGGTTGTATACCAAGTAAAGAAATTAATACTTTTTTTTTCTGAACAAGATTTTAGAAATCTTCTCTGCTACAGTACAATCCTAGCTGTTACTGACGCTGCTGTTCCTCTTAGTAATAATATGTATTCAGAGGCAGGCCTGATGGAACTAAATTGAGACAAAGAAAATGCAGCTCATCATTGAGACTGCACAAGAAAGGCAGAAACTTCCAATGCTGCAATTAACCAAAACCAGAGAAAATGACTGAACCTGCTCTACAAAGCCACTTTGAAAGCCTCCTGCCTTGTGAATTCAAACAGGAGCTGCAATGCCTGCATCTTAACCAGAGCTGATCAGAAAGTAGGGGCTTCCTCTCAGAAAATTTGGAAAAATTGAAAAGTTTTTTACCAAAACTGACCCCAAAAATTTCAGCTGAAAACAAAAAGGTAGAGTTTTTTTTTTAACAGACATCGACACGAATTTTTCTTTTGTCTTACCGAAAAATGTATTTTCCACTGAGAAAACAGTTTAAAATGAAAGGTTTTAACCAGCCCTACTTCCTCTGACTACTAAAATGACAAGTGCCCATTCTGATTATCTTTTTAATTGCGTGTAGACATGCAACTACCTGAAGGGAGATTCCAAAGGGGATGGAGCCAAGTCCTTCTCAGTGGAGGTAGATGACAGAACAAGGAGGTCTCAAGTTACAGTGGGGGAAGTCTAGGTTGGATATTAGGAAAAACTATTTCATGAGGAGGGTGGTGAAGCACTGGAATGGGTTGCCTAGGGAGGTGGTGGAATCTCCATCCTTAGAAGTTTTTTTTAAAGCCCAGTTGGGATGATTTAGATGAGCTTGGTCCTGCTTTGAGCACGGGGTTGGACTAAATGACCTTCTCAGGTCTCTTCCCAACTAATTTTCTATGAATCTGCTATTCTATGCTGAGAACTGTATATTTTATGTAAATCATTGCATGTTTGTGGGAGAGAAGGAACAAAACTGGAGTGTTTCCTTTTTGATGAGGAGGGCCTAAACAATTTTAAATTTTAATAGCTGCTTCTTTTTGCTTTAAAAATTCATGTCTTGTCTGCCCTCAAAAGGCTGTATAACTGGCCAACTGGTGAAATTCCAAGATCACAAAAGTCTGAGGCCCTGGTACAGTTAAAGTTACCATGAGAAGGTGGCTGGAGGGGAGCCAGAGGCATGTGGGAAACTCCAAAAAGGAAACCCATAGGGCAGCTGGTCAGGGAAAAGCAGGGAGCCGCCAAAAGGGGTCCAGTAGGAGCTGAGAGGAGAGGAGGAAAGGAGACTGGTCAGGGTGAGAGCAGGAGAGTGACTTAATTGAAGGAGAGGAAGGAAGAGCTTGGCCCAGGCTAAGACTGGCTAGAGTTTGTGTTTTGGATTTGGCTTCCCTGGAACATTGGGCTTAGCTAGAGAGCTGAACCACTGCAGCAAGTCATCTCTACAGTTGGCTGAAGATTGTTTTGGGAAAACTGAGGCAGCAGAGTGCTGCAATGCTGAGTCTTGCAGTGAGTGGATGCCATGAGAAGATGAGTCCTGTACCAGTGTTTTTGGAAGCTGTAGTGTTCACAGGGCTCAAGTGTTCTTAAACCAAATCAGATTTAGAGGAGGTGGTGGTAAAACACCTGAATGCTGGCCACACAAAAGCTATCACAGATGGAGCTTCACTTTTTGGGAATTAAGGATCCGGAAAATCTTAGAATCATAGAACTGGAAGGGACCCCCAAGAGGTCAGCAAGTCCAGTCTCCTGCCCTCATTGCAGGACCAAGCACCGTCTAGATCCTCCCTGACAGATGTGTATCCAACCTGCTCTTAAATATCTCCAGGGATGGAGGTTCCACAAACTCCCTAAGCAATTTATTCCAGTGTTTAGTCACTCTGACAGGTAGGAAATTTTTCCTAATGTCCAGCCTAAACCTCCCTTGCTGCAGTTTAAGCCCATTGCTTCTTGTCCTGTCCTCAGAGGCCAAGGAGAACAATTTTTCTCCCTTCTCCTTCTGACAACCTTTTAGATACCTGAAGTCCGCTCTCATGTCCCCTCTCAGTCTTCTCCTTTCCAAACTAAACAAGTCCAATTCTTTCAGTCTTCCCTCACAGCTCATGTTTTCTAGACCTTTAATCATTTTTGTTGCTCTTCTCTGGTCCTCCTCCAATTTCTCCATATCTTTCTTGACATGTGGTGCCCAGAACAGGACACAATACTCCAACCGAGGCCTAATCAGCATAGAGTAGAAGAATGACTTCTCGTGTCTTGCTCACAACTCTCCTATTAATGCATCCCAGAATCGTTTGCTTTTTTTGCAACAGTGTCACACTGCTGACTCATATTTACCTCCCTAGATCCCTTTCTGCAGTACTCCTTCTTAGATAGTCGCTTCCCATTCTGTATGTGTGATACTGATTGTTCCTTCCTAAATGGAGCACTTTGCATTTGTCCTTATTAAACTTCATCCTATTTACCTCAGAGCATTTCTCCAGTTTGTCCAGATCCTTTTGAATTATGACCCTATCCTCCAAAGTACTTGCAATCCCTCCCAGCTTGGTATGATCTGTAATGTAGCCCCAGCCTTACACAGAATGACCAAAAATCTTTGCTTTGTTTTTTTTCTTTTCATTTTGTCCTAGTTGTCAATTTAACTCCACTGGCCACTGAACTTTTAAGACAAAGGCTACCTTCATTAAAACTTCAACACCCTGCATTTACAGTATGAAAGTTCACATTAAATATGGCTCAAGAAATCCTCCAACAAAACTTGAAAAGGTGAAACTTCATAAATCCTTAGTTTAAGGCCAATAAGAACCATTAAATCATCTAGTCTGATCTCCTGTGTAACACAGGCTTTTACGTTTCACTGTTATCCCTGTATTGAGCCCAGTTGGACATTTTTGATATTTCTGCTTTAAAACAATAAAAGCATTAAACACCCACCTTTTCTTTAAGTCCCTCAACACTTCATTGTAGATCACAAAGATGGAAAAAAGTCATAAGCTCAATGTTGTTACAATTCCTTTTGCGGTCATGTTGTACAGTCTCAGATTGTTTATAATGATTCAGGTAACCTGATTAATATCAAGGCTCATTTGCCAAGGGTTGGGACTGGTTGCTTAGACTCTAGACATATAGTTGGTTTCTAGCAAAGTTTCTGGTTATTGCTGAAATCCTCTGATGAATCTTCTCAAATCAGGCTGGGAGAGCACTACAAACCAAATTACTGCAGCATTTCACAGCAGAACCAAAGCTTTGCACACAGATAATTAGGAAACAAAAAATCTCAGAACAATGAGATAGGCAGGGTTTCAGACACAGACAAGTTTCTCCTCCTCCAAGATTTATTGCTCAAATAACCTTGCTCAGGCTCAGTAACACTGACCTCCACCTAATCTCTCTCACTCTGGTCAGGAGCTGGACGTGGCAGGCAGAAGTGTGTTGATATTGTACTCATGCATTACTCACAATCTGAGAACAATCACAAATGTCAGGTAACTTACTCAGCAATAAAATACTGAACAAAGCCCACACGATCGTTAGGCATCAGAGTGAACATCTGGTAAAATCAACCTCAGTTCCCACCTCTTTTCTAGAACCACTGTTTCAGGCTATCCGGCTGTAGGCTTGGTGAGACAGCACTGTATTGAACCGCAATAAGAAGCTCTTCTCTACCAGAAGGGCTAGAGATTTCATCCTTTTTTTTCCCCTTTAAATGGGAAAGTAACTTCTGTAAGAACTGCTGAGCTGGTCAAAGAAGCAGAGTTGGTCTGGAGAGCTGCCAAGTGTTAGCACAACCCATCAGTGACTCTTGTCCCCATAATATTTAGAGTGCATGCTCCTCAAAGGTATTCTTCTTGCTCTGTGAAGCACCTTGCACATTTTGGTGCTCCCAAAGTGATGTTTCCCTATGTATCAAGCAGGGTTAGTACCAACACCCAGCTGTGCCCAGATATTAGCATTCTCTAGACAATATAAATACTGTCAAGCACAAATGTATGTGTACGGGAGTCTCTCAGCTCTCCTGTGTCCTCATGTCTCTCTGTACTGAGACAGCTTGACTGAGACAACTCCCTTCCCTGTCGTCTCCCTGGGGCCTTCCACATTCCAGCATGTGCAGAATTCCATTGCCCATCTCCAGACATGTAAAGCATTATCAGAAGTCCTACCGGCAAACAGTTCCACTGACTTCCATTTACTTCCTGGTCCAGGTCAAAATATCTAAAAAATAGAAAGCAATAAAACAACTAAAATTAACAAACATCCATCAAAAAAAGGCATAATGCAAAACCCACTAATCCTAATTAAAAAAAGATTATAAAACCTTAAAAGCAAATACATCCTGCCATAACTAAAACATCAATCCAAACCAATAAACTCCCACTTTCCGCCCATAATCAATCCACAGACCATAAACTAGTAAATATAACATCAATTGGTGGAATGGTATGTGTGCGCCTGTCTAGCTGTCTATGTAAGCACATGCTAACTGCTTTGCCACTGTATTCTCAATAAATGCAGCATATTGCCTTTTCCCCCTATAAAAATCACATGTGTATCTTATAAGCATAACAAGCTTAGCCCCTGGCTTGCATCATCCCCACCCCCTCTCTTCCTCTTCTGCTTTCAACTCCCACCACTAATCCAGGACCCAGTGTCTTGAAGATTAGTTAAGTGTCTTCTCCCGCCATTTCAAATTCTAGTGAAAACACATTTTTCTCCCTCACCTGTGGTTCCTAAATTACATAGGCATCTCATATTAAAAGATCAACAATTCACCAACTTGGCAAGGTGACTATTAATAACAGTACTGCTCATATTTGGAGGAAAAAATAATAGTGGAAATCTGTTGGAAATCTGAAATGTGTACACACTTGTCATTCTGACTGCCCTCCCTCCTCAGACAGCATGCACCTTAATTGCATGAAGTGAAAACAATTCTACATGCAGCGTAAATGAATGAGTGGGTAAGCTTAATCAATCATGGAGCTTTTAGGAGTAGAGGAGTATCCATTTAAATAATTGGGAACCCTCTAGTGGTGCTCAGATTTGTAGTTAGTAAACATGACTGTTTTTGGACCCAGCTGGGCTCATGCATTTTTTCATGTTCTTGTTGTTGTGTAAACACCAAAAGAGACAACAAATAAAAATGTGATGGATTAATCATTCCAAACTGGACTTTAACCACAATTGGACTGTTAATACCTTTATTCCTATAAGCCACTGTCATGGGGCTTCAAGGCCATTCTGAGCTCAAAGGACTTGTAGCAACTGGGGATTGCTCTGTGAACAGGTACCAAATACTCTCACTGTGGAGTATTTCTTCCCACATCCCTAGCGGGGGGGGGGGGGGGGGGGGGGCCAGTGGTTATGCAGCTTTGACCCTGTTTGGTAGGTAAGGAAGGAGATGATCTTCCAGAATCCTTTGGAGGGGAAAATTAGGGAATCTGTCATTCTCTCGTGATGGAGGTGGGAAGTGAAGATGCTGGGCCTTTCTCTGGGGTGAAGAAGAGTGATACCTCCAGAGAAGAATCCATCCACAGGCAGGGACCACTGTTCCCTGTAAGCGGTGTGCTTATGCAGCCACTCAGGAATGATTCAAATGCCACCCAGCTGATTAGCAGAGCACCAGCAGCTAGGTGTTTTCTTTCCACTGGTGATGCACAGTCACACATGCCTTGGTGCACATAAAGAAATATTCCATGCATCGATGGAAAAAATCTGCACATGGATGGAAAAGATCAGATGGAAGATCAGTGGGGATCTGTCTGTTAGGTGCCCAACAGATGGGGGGGTACGCAGGCAAGGATCGTGCTTTTTACCCATGCTGTTCCCCCCTCAAAAATGAAGGCATCCAAGTGGCAACAAGGCCTTATGTGCTCTGACTCCAGTGAGGAGACCCTGTCCTGACCAGAGCACTGTTCATCAGTGTTCCATAGGACAAATGGTTGCTAACGGGAACAAACACAACTTTACGGTTCACTTTGTTCCGAAGGGCGGAACCATTGAGCCATGCAGTGCTGTCAGCTTCCTATTAATGAGAGCCCATTACAACGCTCCTTTTCTGGCAAAAGGGCCTCAAGGACAGGCCACCTAACTGAGCAACGCAGCCAGGAACACACTGTTTATAAAAGGTAGCATGTTTGTCTATAAATGAAAGGTTTCTCTGATCCGTGCCTGCCTTCAAGGTTACCCATAAAGCCTACTGGGCTGAGAACCTTTGGCTTTTCTCTATGACAGCTGTTGCTTCTCTGACACATAAAGAATTGCTCTGTCTGCACTGGGTAATTATTTCCCCAATTAGGACTTGGTTGGTTCTATTCCAGGCTTTTTCTACCCATGCAAGTGTACTTTGTGTGTGTGTGTTATAGATTGCTGCTCTTTAATTACTTATTTACATTGTGCTTATTTTAGCAGGGGTTTGAAGTGAATCAGCTATTCTATGGAGGAGAATGACTCCATTTCCTGTTTTTCAGCAGATGTTAACACAGGTGGCCTTTGTTGCAAGTGGGCTTAACGTTAATGAAAAGTGCCCTGCTGGTAGACAGGTGACTGAGGTCCTGCATTCACCCACAGGACAAGAGCAGCACAGATACTGCCAGCTTGTTCAGTGAGCTTCAAACTCTGACCTGGAGGGAGCCCCTCAAGGGGGGCAGAGGAGTTCAGTCTTCTTAACTCATGACCTCCTTGGATGGAGTGTGATGATGGTTTTGTTAACATGTGCAGGGTCGTCCCTAAAGGGGTGGGGGCCTAGAGCAACCCCCACCCCAGTGCCCCACCTCCCGCCTCTGCTCTGCTCCCCCTCCTTTCCCCATGTCCCACCCCCACGCCACCTCTTCCTGGCCCCACTGCACCCATTGCCCTAAGCCCCCTTCCCTGAGCAATGCAAGCTGGGGGTTACCTGGGGCGCCTGGAACAGCTTGCTCTGCTCCCCAACCCATCTTCCAGTCCACTGCACTCTGCCTCACTGCGGGTTGCTTCATTTGCTGCCCCTGTCCATGGGCTGATTGAGGCGGCTGCCATGGAGTCCCACAAAGTGTGGTGCCTGGGGCAGCCACCCCAAACCAGTCTATGGAGAGGATAGCTCTGGACATGTGCCCACTGGGACTGGATTGAAATTACAAACTGATTTCAAACAGGTAACCAAATAGCCATTTGATGCCATGAGCAACCTTGCATGGATTCAAGCCAATAATCTACTATTGGTTTTAAAAGCTGAAAGTCCCCGCTCCCACCCCAATTTCGAGAAAATGAATCAGTTGCAGTGCCCATTAGCCCCACCATGTGTTGTTAAAGGCTCACCCATCCCACTACTCATCCCTCCAATGGATAGTCCAATATTTCTCAAACCAGGGGTCCTGACCTTAAAAAGGATCACAAGCCAATGGGAGGGGGGTCATGGTATTGTCAGCATTACTTCCGTACTGCCTTCAGAGCTGAGCAGCTGGAGAGCGGAGACTGCTGGCCAGGCTCACAGTTCAAAGACAGAACCACAACTAGTAGCAGCACAGAAGGAAAAGCAGCAATGACACTCTTGTTTCTACTGCCTTCAGAGCTGGGTGCCTAGACAGCAGCCACCACTCTCCAGCCACCCAGCTCTGAAGCTGAAGCAGAGAACAGTGGTGCTGGCTGGGCACCCAGCTCTGAAAGCAGTGTGGCCACCAACAGCCGCACAGAAGAGAGCATTGCAACGTATAGGGGGCGGGGATCATAACAACCTTACATATTTTCAAAGAGGATCCTAACAGAAAAAAAGCTTGGGAATCTGAGAGACAAAAAGCCTTATTCTGTGTCCCTTACTCTCCCTGAATAGTACATATTCATGTTAAGTGTTCTCACTAAAGTCAATGAAATTACTTACATCAATATGAAACATGACCAACAGTGCAGAATTGGGCCCTTTGGATTAGCTCCTCAAATTACTTAGACTCCTAATTTCCATTAAAATCAGTGGGAGTTAGGTGCCTTTGAGGCTCTGAGCTTTTGTCTTTAAAATCTAAGTGCTCCTTGCGATTGGTCACTGGCACTAAAATCTCTCCAAATGTAGGGGAAAACAACAGAATTCTGCAATCACCCGTGGGCCTGCTGCCACCCAGTGGTAATTTGATGCACTGACTTCATAGTAAAACCAGATATAACTTGGAAAGGCAAGGCGCACATTTCAATCATGCAGCCACGCCATTCCTTTCTACCCTCACCGGAAGCAATACCTGCTATTACTCACAGCATCCTCAGTGTCATTAACAAAGTCCACACCTGAACTATTTATTCCCTACACAAGATGTATTCTAAGCAGCTACTGAAAGTCAGACTCAATCACATTGTGGTTTAATGAAAAACTTAAAAAACAACGAATACTTAGACCAGTGATCCCCAACACGGTGCCTGCGGGCGCCATGGCCGGGGCATTTATGTGCGCCTGCCTAGTGACCAGGGCCGGCCCAAGCCATTCTTGCGCTCCGGGCACCCGTCACATGTGCGGCCCCTGCCCCGGGCGCATGCACGGTGCCGCCCCCACGCGCCCGGCAGCCCCAAAAGATTGGGGACCACTGACTTAAACTATTTGTTGTTTTTTAAGTTTTTCCTGTTACAGACTAACTCTGCTACCCCTCTGAAGATTGCGGTTTAATGTTATTCATAACATAGGGAAGCAGCCACTGGGAACTGTATTGAGATCATCCAACTCAGGGGTCACCAACTAGTAGATCAGGATCTACCAGTAGATCTTGGAGCCTCTGACAGGGGATCCTGACTGGTTTGGCCAAGAGGCTATCAAGTGCCAGCACTTCCGCTGCTCCTCCCCACACTGCTGCTCATCTCTTGCCCTTGGCCCTGGAGCTGCCTCCTACTTTCTGTGCAGGGCAGGGAAGAGAGAGGAGGGGGTGCTGGTGTCAAGGTGTCCCCTCCCACTCTGTATCCTTTCTCCAAAAGCAGACAGGGGGCACAGCAGGACTTGGGATGGAGTTTGGTAGCTGTTTTAGGGAGTGGGCCAGGGCAGGGGTGAGCCTGCCACCTTAGCCCCACTGCACCACCAACCAGGAGCCACCTGAGGTAAGCAGTGTCCAGCTGGAGCCCACATCCCAAACTCCTACCCATCACGAATCCCTTCCTGCACCCCAAGCTGCTGTTCCAGCCCTGAGCACCCCTGCATCCAAACGCCCTCCCAGAGCCTAGAACCTCCTACATCCCAACTCTCTGCCCAAAGAGCAGCTCAGAGCCCCTCTCACACTCCAGATCCCTTAATCCAAGACCAGAGCCTACACCCCAACCCTCTGCCCCAGCCTGATGAAAGTGAGTGAGGATGGACAAGAGAAAGAGGATGGAGTGAGCAGGGGCAGGGCCTCAGAGAAGGAGCGGGAGGGAGGTGGGGCAAGGGTATTTATACTTGAGGTAGATCTTGGATTGAACTTAAATTCAAAAAGTGATCTCGTGCTTAAAAAGGTGGGATACCACTGATCTAACTAGTTAGAGGAGGTTTGTGATGGATTCCCCCATGCTTTATGAAATGGACTCATGGACACGAATATACATAACTCAAAGGTGGTTTGAGCGAATTATTTCAATGTCACCCATCGATCTTCATGTCATGATCTGCTGTGTTGAAGGGGAAACTGAGGCACATCCCCTCACTGATTTGCTGGCTGAATGCCAAGTGGGGGCCACGATAGAAAATGTGGAAATCTGTAATGGGTTGACTACCACTGAGAAGGGAGAGGTGCTCGCAGTGCTGCAAAGGTTTAGTGGGGTATTCTCCAATAAACCAGGGAAAACACACATCCTGTCCCATAAAATCCTCACCAAAGGGGTGCAACCACCTCCTTCCAGGCTGTACAGAGCCACCAGCAAGGTAAAGGAACAGATCCATGCCGAGATACTGAGCATGTTAGATCTGGGGGTAATCAAAGAGTCTGTCAGCTCGTGGGCCTCCCCGGTGGTCCTGGTCCCCAAGAGGGATGGCACCATAAGGTTTTACGTAGACTATAGGAAGCTTAATGCTGTTACCATAACAGATGCGTATCCCATGCCCAGAATTGATGACATGCTAGACGTGCTAAGCCAGGCCAAGTACCTTAGCACTTTTGATTTAACCAAGGGATACTGGCAAATTCCTCTGGAGGGGGAACCACAACAGAAATCTGCCTTCAGCACTGACTCAGGGCTCTATGAGTTCACAGTGTTACCTTTTGGCTTGGTAAATGCTGGGGCAACTTTCCAAAGTCTGGTCAACAAGGTGTTGAGTGGTTTGCACAGCTTTGCAAGGGCTTATATAGATGACATTGCTGTGTTCAGCAACACCTGGGAGGACCACAAGGAGCACCTACTCCTGGTGCTGTCGAGACTTAAAGAGGCAGGTCTGACCATAAAACCCTCCAAGTGTAAGATAGGGGCAGCCAAGGTCCCTTATCTAGGACATTGGGGGGGGGGGAAATGTCACCTGACCCACTTAAGGTGGAAGCCATCGTTAACTGGCCAGTACCTCAGACTAAGAAACAGGTCCAATCCTTCATAGGCCTGGTGAATTATTACAGGCGGTTTGTGGGCGGGTTCAGCGACATCATAGCCCCCATCACGGACCTGTGCAAGAAGCATCAACCTACTAAGGTGGTTTGGTCAGAGGCCTGCCAGAAG
Source organism: Rafetus swinhoei (assembly GCA_019425775.1). Taxonomy (NCBI): domain Eukaryota; kingdom Metazoa; phylum Chordata; order Testudines; family Trionychidae; genus Rafetus; species Rafetus swinhoei. The sequence continues at coordinate 39,896,956 of CM033443.1, read as the reverse complement.
GGCTTTGATCAGGTGAAAGCACTCCTGTCAGCAAAGCCTGTACTAGCCAGCCCTGATTTTGATAAGACATTTGAATTGTGCACTGATGCATCTGACAGTGGCTTGGGGGCAGTGCTTATGCAGACAGGGAAGGATAACAAGAAGCACCCTGTTGCCTTTCTAAGTAAAAAGCTGTCCCCTACTGAACAAAACTACTCCGACATAGAAAAAGAGTGTCACACCATAGTGTGGGCGGTCAAACAGTTGAGACCCTACCTCTTCAACAGGAGATTTAGAATTCTTACAGACCATTCACCACTGATATGGCTGAACAGAACCAAAGGCACAAACTCGAAACTGCTGCGTTGGAGTCTGATTCTACAGGAGTTTAACATGGAGATCGTGCACATAAAAGGCAAGGAAAACATGGTGGCAGATGCCCTGTCCAGGAATGGGGAAGTAGGAGACACTGCCTCCGCACTGGACACTGTCCAACCCTCCAGCTGTAGTTTCGGGGGAAGGTGTGACGGATTCCTCCATGCTTTATGAAATAGACTCACGGACATGAATATACATAACTCAAAGGTGGTTTGAGCGAATTATTTCATGCAACCCATCGATCTTCATGTCAAGATCTGCTGGTTCTGTTTATCTTACTCTGTTGTATGTATCATTTGTGTGTGTAAAATTAGACACAGGGAGTGGGGAATAATTTGTGAGTTTCCAATGTGTGAATGGGAGACATGGAGGGTGTTACCTGCAACTTCTAGATGAGCCACTGTTAAACAATCTTTTGTCCTTAAGTCTGAGCAGTGGTTGGTAGGGAGTGGCCTCAATTCCTTAACAAAAAGGATAGGAAAGTAGAGGACTGGGTCTTTTGGCTGGGCTGCACCTGGAGGAAGGAGCCTGAGACCCCAGGGTGGGAAAGACAGCCCTGGTTTGGAGTGGCAGGTGGAAAAGTTTGCACTGAGGTTTCAGTGGAGAATTAGCCAAGCGGTTTTGTTTCTTTTGATTTGTAACCTACTTTGCTCTGCCTACTTTCTCTTATTACTACTTAAATCCTACTGCTTCAACTTAATAAAACCATTTTTATTTTCTATTAAACCGAGTGTAAGCGATTGTTACCTGAGGGGGCAACCAGTGTGCACATTCCCCCTTTCATTGCTAAAGGGGGCTTACCTAATTCTTTGGGGTTTGATCCCATCTGGGGAGTGCTCTCTCAGGAGGCTGGGGCCTAAACTGCACTCTCCTTGGACCTGAAGTGGTTCAGTGTCTGTACTACTTTTCCGTGGGGGCAGGGATCTCAGCTCAGGGCCTTGGCTGGGGGAGACCAGCGGAACTGGCCACGCAGGACCGGGCGGTGAGAAGCCCCAGAGAGCAGGAAGGCGAGTGGCAGTGGCCGTGTCAGCACCCCGGGAGGCACCCCCGAGGGGTCGTCTGTGACCGCACCCTGTCACAAGGTTACTTTCTGTAACTAGTTTCTTCATGATGTGTAGCCCCTAACTGGATTCTAAATATGAGTGTGCATGGCACCAGGTGACAGAACTGTTCACAGGAGAGACCGTTGGCCCGCACATGCATTGTGCACCAGCTGTATGGTGCATGTGAAGCTTTAGGAGGCCACATAGATTGATGCTGCGCCAGTTCCCCTCTTATGAGTTAGTAGAGGAGTTGGTGGCTAAGGGGAAGGAGGTCAGGATTAGAATCCAGAGAGGAATCACATATCTCAATCTCCAGTTACAGCATGCAGCCTCCTCTTCAGGGGCATCATTTAGATAGGGTGGAGGGGCTCTAACCCTCCCCCCCTCCCAAGTATGAACCCCTGAATTTCATATTTGACGTCTGCTTAAAGTGCATGCCCTGACCCCCGACAAAGCTCTTAACTGAAGCAGAGCTTGTGCTGCTCCCAGTTTTGCCTTGAGGGGCAGGGAGTTTATTTATAAACAGAGGGAGTCAGAGTAATTAAGATAACAAAAGGCTTGTCATTACATTAATTGAAGGATCACTAGATGATCATGAAAACATTTTCAGGCACTCCACTTAAAAGATAGGAAACAAAGGGTAGGAATAAATCGTGAGGATGGAGAGAATTAGGGTATGTCTACACTAGCCCCCTAGTTCAAACTAGGGAGGCTAATGTAGGCATTCGAAGTTGCAAATGAAGCCCGGGATTTAAATATCCTGGGCTTCATTTGCATCTTCACGGGCGCCTCCATTTTTAAATGTCCCTTAGTCCGAACTCCGTGCCCGGCTACATGCGACGCAGTAGGTAGTTCAAATTAGAGATCCTAATTCTAACTACCTACTCCATGCCGCGTGTAGCGCGGCACGGAGTTCGACTAGGGACATTTAAAAATGGCGGCGCTGAAGATGTAAATGAAGCCCGGATATTTAAATCCCGGGCTTCATTTGCAACTTCGAATGCCTACATTAGCCTCCCTAGTTCGAACTAGGGGGCTAGTGTAGACATACCCTTAACTAGTGGTGGGCTCCAGGGGTGTGTACTGGAACCAGTGCTGTTCAATTTATTCATAAATTAGGGATGTAAGAGATTAGTTGACTAGTGATGCTACTAGTTGCTTCCCCCTGCCTTGCTGTCTCTATCAGAGAGAGGCAGCAGAGGGGAGCAGGAGCCGGTGCTGGGGGAAGCTGGCTTAAAAGCCGTTTCCACACAGCACCATCTCCGCAGGGGGCAGGGGAGATAGAGGCACAGTGGAAACAGCCCAAGCAGGGACTGAAGCACTCTCCACTTGCGCCACTTCTGCTGCGATTCTGCTTTTGGGGAGTCCCCGCTGATCCCGCACTCCCTGCAGGGCTTCTTTTTGTAATGTACAAGAGCCCCGCCAGGGGCTGGGGGAGCACAGAGTGGTGGGTGCAAGTTTCACTCCTTGCTCCCGCATGTGGAAGCTCCCGCATTTGGAAAGCAGGATAAGGGATCCGCTGAAGGTAGAGAGGTAGTTTGGGATCTACAGTGAACTCGAGGAAAAGCATCAGCCTCTAGAGCACAGGGTGGGCTCTTGTACATTTCAAAGTCTCAAGCGCAGCAAGGAGTGCAGGGCCTGAGGGGGTCCCCTGCTGGTCCCACACTCTCTGCGGGGCTTCCTTTTGAAATGTACAAGAGCCCCATTAGGGCTCTTGTACATTTCAAAAGCTGAGATGCTGCAGGGAGTGCTGGGCCAGCAGGGACTCCCCCTCTGGCCCCATGCTCCCTGCAGCGCCTCAGCCTTTGAAATGTAAAAGAGCGCTAATGAGGCTCTTGTACATTTCAAAAGGAAGTCCTGTGCTCCCTATGGGTCTTCTGCTTTTGAACTGTAGCAAGAGCCCGGTAGGGCTCTTGTTACAGTTCAAAGGTGGAGGCGCCCTTATAGACTAATTGAATAGTCGATGGAAATACCATCGACTATTCAATTAGTTAATTAATCTAAATTTAACATCCATACAATAAATGATTTGGAAGAAGAGAAACAGCAAGGGAGTAAAATCTGCAGATACAAAAGTATTGAAAATAATTAATTCCAAAGCTAGCTGCAAAGAGTTACAAAGGGACCTCACAAAACTAGGTGATTGGGCAACACAATGGCAGACTGAATTCGGTGTTGACAAATGCAAAGTAATGCCCATTGGAAAACACAGTCCCAACTACACATAGAAAATGATGGGGTCTAAATTAGCTGTTACCACAAGGAAGAGATCTTGGAATTATTGTGGACAGTTTCCTGAAAATACCCACTCGATGTGCAGTGGCAATCTAAAAAAAATTAATAGACTATTGGGAATCATTAGGAAAGGAATAGATAATACGACAGAAAACATCATACTGCCTCTGTATAAATTCATGGTATGCACATATTCTGAATACTACATGCAGATTTTGTCATCCCATATTAAAAATATATATACATATATATATATATATACACATATATATTGGATTTGGAACAGGTAGAGAGAAGGGCAACATAAATGATTAGGGATAAAGAACAGCTTCCATATGAGGAGAAATTAAAAAGACTGGGGGTATGTCTACACTGCAGAGTTTTTCCAGAAAAACAGCTGTTTTTCTGGAAAAACTATACTTACGTCCACACAGCTATTGCTTTCTTTTGACAGAAATTCGAAAGAACGGAGGGGTTTTTCCGACAGCGGTAAACCTCTTTCTACGAGGAAAAAGCCTTTTTCCGAAAAAGCATTTTTGGAAAAAGGCGTGCGTGGATGCGGAAGAGAGTGTTTTTCCAAAAGAAGGGGACTCCAAGAAAAAGCACAGGTGCCCTGGTCCACAGTAATCACAACTGAAATGTGAGATAGCGTCCAATCATTGTGGACATTCTCTTTCGAAAAAAGCAGATAGCTTTTTCATTGCACTTTTGCTATGTAGATGCTCTCTTTGGAAAAAAGGTTTTCTGGACGATCTCTTCCGGAAAAGCTTCTTCCGAAAGAAGCTTGCAATCTAGACATAGCCCCGTCTTTTCAGCTTGGGAAAAAGATGACTAAAGGGGGGAGGACATGTCTGAGGTCTATAAAATCATGAATGTGTGCAAAATGGAGTAAGGAAATGTAATTTACTCCTTCACATAACAAAGGAAGGTCATAAAATTAAATGTATAGGCAGATTTAAAACAAACAAAAAAAGTTATTCCTTTCAAGTCAACCTGTGGAACTCTTTTCCAGGGAATGGTGTGAAGGCCCGAACTACAACAGGGTTCCAATAAGATCATAGTATGTTCAAAGAAGATAGGTCCATCAATGGTTATTACATAAGATGGGAAGGGATGGTGTTTCTAACCTCTGTTTGCCAAAAGCTGGGAACGGGCAACAGTAGGCTCACTTGATGATTGCCTCTTTTGTTCATTCCTTCTGAAGCACCTGGCATTGGCCACTGCTGGCAGACAGGACACTGGGCTAGATGTACCATGGGCCCGACCCACTGTGGCCGTTCTGATGTTCTTATATAGAATTCAGAATCATCTGCCCCCAGCTGTAACCCAAGACCCCTTTCCCCTCCCAGAGCTGAGATAGAGCCAGGAGTTCTGGCAGGGTCTCTCTTTCTCCACAGAGTTAGTAACAAAATAAGAAGATACATAAACATTTTAAGCCTAACTAGTGGCTCAAGTGGCTTACCACAAGATGTCAGAACATGTTAGTATTAGACCTGAGTAGATCTAATATTTATTTTTCTTTCTTTCTCCCACGAATTAAATACAGTGCTCCTGACAGCTGATTGCTAACGTTTCTGCCAAAAAAACTAGAGTTTTCAAGTGCTTTAGAGGTAATGTGTCCGAATGTATATGTGGGTGTGGGGGGGGTTGGACAGAGTCAGTCACCCCCAGATTAGCTGCTTAGCCGGTACTGAGTATGCTCAGTAACACTACTGAAGCCACTGCCCTCACTCTGCCCCCCCATCCCCACTATCATAGCATGCACAGGTCTCCCCTCCCCACCAAAACTTGAAATGGTGCCCCCACTCCTCCTCTTCTTCCAGTGATGGTCCCTATATGACAGGGGTGGGCAAAATATAGCCCAGGAGCCACATTCGGCCTGTCAACCATCTTAATCCAGCCCCTGAGCTCCTGCTGAAGCATGAGGTTGCGTGCTTGTCCTGCTTTGTGCGGCTCCCCTCTCCTTCCTACACATATGGACAGCCAGGGGGCTCCGTGTACTGCCCACCATAAGCTCAACCCCCACAGTTCACAGTGGCTGTGAACTGTGGCCAATGGGAGCTGCAGAGATGGCACCTGCAGATGCCGCCATGCAGTGCCTCTGTGTAGGAGGTGGAGGTGGGGGAGACATGCCACTTGCTTTCAGGAGCTACTTGAGGTAAGCGCTGCCCAGAGCCCGCACCCCTGATCTCCTCCAACACACCAACTCCCTGCCCCAACTCTGATCCCCCTTCTCTTCTCCAAACCCCTCAATTCCAGCTCAAACCCTCCTCATCCCCAGTACCACCAGCCAGAACCCCCACCTTCTTCCACCTCCCAACACCAATTTTGTGAGCATTCATGGCCCTCCATGCAATTTTCATATCCTGACGTGGTCCCTTAGGGAAAAAAGTTTGCTCCACCCTGCTATATCTCCCTGCAAGAATGGGAGAGTAGTGAGCAGTGCTCAGCTAGAAGATGGGCATGGGGACTCAAAAGAGAGCGTGCAGAGAACAGGATGGCTCACTGCAGCATCCGGCAAGGGCATAATGGGCAGGCAAAAGAGGGCGCTAAGGCCCAAGTGGCCACCCTGCAAATGTCATGCCATGGGACATCTGCCAAGAAAGCTGACATAGCAGCATGCCCCTGTAGAGTGAACCACGACTCCCAGAGGACAGGTGTTTGTGTGGGTATTTACAGGAGCCTGTAACTGTAACCCTTCTGCCAGGAACATTGATTCAGACCCTGCTCACGTAACAGACCATGATGCAAAGAGCAATCGATCTGGAGTCCTTCCAATGAAAGGACATGGTCATAGTTACATTCTGCAGTGGTGATAAAGAATGGGAGAAGGCCCAGAAGTCATGAGTGTCTCCTCCCACACCATAGCCCCAGGCTCAGTCCAGAGCCTTCTCACACTCTGAATCCGAGGCATCAAACCCTAGCCGAAGGAAGGTAAAGCGAGGAGAAGGAGTGAGCAAGGCTGGGGCCTTGGTGAGGCATCAGGGCCTTGGTGAGGCATCAGGGCCTCAGCAAAGAGGAGGCAGGGCAAGGGCTTGGGATCTTGCCAACTGGCAACCCTAGGTGTGAGTGAGATGCAGTGGAGGGAGTGGGGAATGTTAAAAGGGACATTTGTTGGACTTAAACATCACAAGGTGAGAAAGGAAGGCAAAGAACACTACCCAAGAGGTAGTGGGGCTGGAGTTTTGCTCATGGTCAGATGTGTTTGAATCAGGGCTGTGGCATTTTCCCATATTAATATCAGGTGCCTTGCTGGCTCCTTTCCTCTTTTTATTAAAAGTTGTCTCCGCTATATGCAGCCTCAGAGCTTGCCAATGGGGCAGATGTGCCTCTCAGAGGCAGGCAGGAGTGCTGCTCAAGTTGCCAAGAGTAATGGGTGAGGTTGGTTCTGTGTTGTTCGGTTAAGGCCCCCGGCCCTTGCTGCTGTCCACTCCCCCTGCCAGAAGGGTCACCCTACTGTCTCCAGCCAGCTGCCCCACCCCAGCTCCTCTGCTTGGGGCAAACCCTGCTAAACCCACAGGTGTCCTCAGGGTCAGGCCAGCAAAGCCCCTTCCCTCTAGCTCCCTCTCCCATGCTCGCGGCCCTGTGCTCCCCAGCGGGCCGGGCCCTGGCCAGGCAGTAAAATACCATTTCATAGAATCATAGAGCTGGAGGTGGCCAAAGAGGGACTAGAGAGGAGCTTCAACAAATTCAGAGCTGGGGCTGGCTTGCTAGCCCTGGCAGCTGGACCCAAGTACCCTGCGAACCGGCCTGGAGGCAGGGCAGCTCCTCCTGCTGCCCACAGCCAGCGCACCCCAGCCTGGAGCAGCCCTTTCAGGGGCCCTCGGGGTGCAAGCATAGAATCATAGAGCTGGAAGAGACCTCAGAAGGTCATCAAGTCCAGCCCCCTGCCCAAGGCAGGACCAATCCCAACTAAATCATCCCAGCCAGGGCTTTGTCAAGCCGAGACTTAAACACCTCTAGGGATGGAGATTCAACCACCTCCCTAGGTAACCCATTCCAGTGCTTCCCCACCCTCCTAGGGAAACTTTTTCCTAATATCCAACCTAGATCTCCCCCACTGTAACTTGAGACCACTGCTCCTCGTTCTGCCATCCACCACCACTGAGAACAGCCTCTCTCTATCCTCTTTGGAATCTTCCTTTAGGAAGTTGAAGGCAGCTATCAAATCTCCCCTCACTCTTCTCTTCTGCAGACTAAACAAACCCAAATCCCTCAGCCTCTCCTCATAGGTCATGCGCTCCAGCCTCCTAATCATTTTGGTCACCCTCCGCTGGACTCTCCAATGCATCCACATCCTTTCTATAGTGTGGGCCCAGAACTGGACACAATACTCTAGATGTGGCCTCACCAGTGCTGAATAAAGGGGAATAATCACTTCTCTGGATCTGCTGGCAATGCTCCTCCTACTGCAACCTAATATGCCATTAGCCTTCTTGACTACAAGGGCACCCTGTTGACTCATATCCAGCTTCTCAGCCCCTGTAACCCCAGGTCCTTTTCTGCTGAACTGCTACTTAGCCAGTCAGTCCCCAGCCTGTAACAATGCTTGAGATTCTTCCTCCACCCCAACTGCAGGAATCTGCACTTGTCCTTGTTGAACCTCATGAGCTTTCTTTTGGCCCAATCCTCTTAATCTGTCCAGATCACTCTGGACCTTATCCCTGCCCTCCGGCGTATCTACCTCTCCCCCTAGCTTAGCGTCATCTGCAAACTTGCTGAGGGTGCAATCCATCCCCTCCTCCAGGTCATTAATGAAGATGTTGAACAAAACCGGCCTAAGAACGGATCCTTGGGGCGCTCCGCTAGTGTTAACTGGTTAAACCGGGGGCTGCTCCTGCCCACACTGGTTAACCATTTGCATCCCTCGCCAGCACAGCTGTGACCTGCTCGGTGCAGGAGTGTAGGGTCATGCCGGGCACGGGGCCCCTGCGGGCAGAGGGGTGTGCGGGTGGGGGAGACCCCTGGCCTGAGAGACAGGGGGAATGCGAGAGTCCCAGTCCACACGGGAATGGAGACCCGGGAGCGGGGGGAGGCGCGGGAGGCCCGTGCGGGCTGAGGCGGGAGGCCCCGGGAGCGGGGAGGCGCGGGAGGCCCCGGGAGCGGGGAGGAGGCGCAGGAGGCCCCGGGAGCGGGGGAGGGAGGCGCGGGAGGCCCGTGCGGGCTGAGGCAGGAGGCCCCGGGAGCGGGAGGGGGAGGCGCGGAGGCCCGTGCGGGCTGAGGCAGGAGGCCCCGGGAGCGGGGAGGGGAGGCGCGGGAGGCCCGTGCGGGCTGAGGCAGGAGGCCCCGGGAGCGGGAGGGGAGGCGCGGGAGGCCCGTGCGGGCTGAGGCGGGAGGCCCCGGGAGCGGGGGGGGGAGGCGCGGGAGGCCCGTGCGGGCTGAGGCGGGAGGCCCCGGGAGCGGGGGGGGGAGGCGCGGGAGGCCCGTGCGGGCTGAGGCGGGAGGCCCCGGGAGCGGGGGGAGGTGCGGGAGGCCCGTGCGGGCTGAGGCGGGTCGGGGCCGCGCGCGACTCCCCACGCCGGCCGGCGAGGTAGAAGTTCCGGTGTCCCTGAGCACGTGCCCACTCCCAGCGAGCCCTTCGCGCCAACCGCCCCAATTCGAATCCGCATCCTGAGCGCCCAATGATGGGGCGAGGAGCGGGCACGAGGTCCCGCCCTGTCAGCAGGCCGGCCAATGACAACGCCAGCTGAGTTTGAAAAAAAGTGCGCGCGGCTGGTGGGCGGAGCCTTCCGTGGAGTCCGGAGTCGCGCGCGCGGAGTGGAAGGGCGGGGTCCGACGCGCTCGGGGCGTGGCGCAGCCTGAGGGGGCGGATCCTCGCGCTCTCCCCGACCCGCGCTGGACCGGGGGCGTGGCCGTGGAGCTGGGGCCCGCCCCCCCGTGCCCAGCGCCGGGCTCATTCTGAGCGGGCTGGCGGGCGCGCTGGTGGCGGGCTCGGCTCGGCTCCCTGGGGACGCGCGGCAGGATGAAAGCGGGCGGTGAGCGTCGGCGGGCTGGCTTCTCTGGGGGTCACTGCGGGGCAGGTTTCTCTGGGGTCACTGCAGGGGGCAGGCTTCTCTGGGAGTGGGGTCACTGCGGGGCAGGTTTCTCTGGGGTCACTGCGGGGCAGGCTTCTCTGGGGAGTGGGGGTCACTGCGGGGCAGGTTTCTCTGGGGTCACTGCGGGGGCAGGCTTCTCTGGGGAGTGGGGTCACTGCGGGGCAGGTTTCTCTGGGGTCACTGCGGGGGCAGGCTTCTCTGGGGGTCACTGCGGGGCAGGCTTCTCTGGGGGTCACTGCGGGGCAGGTTTCTCTGGGGGTGGGGGTCACTGCGGGGGTCCTGCAGGGAGTGGGTTGCCAGCCCGTGGTTAGGGGGTTCCTGCCCTGGCAAACTCCAGATGCCTCATGGGGGGGGGTTAAGCCCAGCAGGGTGGAAGTTCTGCTGTCTCTGCTGGGTGTTTTCTGGGGCATCCCTGGGATGGGTGCTGCATGTTTCTCTGCGCCTCCGACCCTGCATTCTCAGATTTGAGACATGAGGGCTATGTAGTGTCTGAAATACCCTTCCCAGCATCTGACCAACTCCCCCCACGTCTGATGGGCTAACCCCCTCACCTCCATGTCTCTGGCACCTCCTTATTGTCCTCTTTACTTCTCCCCTGTGCTCATAAAAGAGAGGGTGTGTTAGATTTTATTTTTAAATTCCAAAGAGAGGGAGCCCCACTGGTTTAGGCGGGTGGATTTAAAAATCAACCGAGCCTATAGTGGGACAGGACGCTGCCTGCAGGGGAAGGGGACTCACTCATGGTTCCTGCATGGGCACCCAGGACTTGAGAAGAGAGCTGCTAGTCTTATCTTGGTCACTTTGGGTTTCTCATCAACCCAGAGAGTTTCACAAGATAACCTTACTTTATAATTTATGAAATGAAGGTGTGGTTGCAAGATTTGCAGGGAACAGATGAGATTTTGCTTCAAAAGACAGGGTGTTTGAATGAAATGTAAATTAGTGAAATTTACACATTGCAAAATTCCCCATCAACAGCAGAGACTTGAATAAAAATACTTTAAAAACTTAATTCAGAATTAGAGGGATTTTTGACATTTCAGGCTGGTCACAAGACTGAAAGTCAGACTCAAGTATTGCAGTTCCCTGTTTTTTCAACAGAAGTCTCATTTTATCTTTGCCATGATAATAACATCTAAAATTGAAATGACATCTAAGCAACCCTCCATTCTCTCATGTCCAAAGATAATTCAAATTTAATATAATAATATACAAACTGCAATATTCATTCCTAATTTAATATGGCTGCCTCTGGGCTGAGGGAGCAGCTAACTGGCACACTTATGGAGGGAAAAAGGAGAATGTATGACCAAAGGCCTAGGAGCAAGCTCCCCTAATTTTACACAAGTGCTAAGGACTTCTATGTCCAGAGCAGACAAAACTTGCTTTTTTATCGTCTGAGCATAGCGAACTGCTTGCAGATCATCTAATGAATTACTTTTTTGCCAAAAACTAGAAATGGGTGTACCAAGTAGATTTTGTTGCAGGCAGATTTATTTTAAGAGGAAAGGGTTTTTTATTACACTTTCTGCATTAATTGGACAGAAATATTAGAATACTTCACCCAAGTTTAATATGTTCTGATTCTTGCTATGGGGTGCATAACACTAGCAGACCTGCTTCTAAAATACACTATCTTTGCTTGCTAAATGTATTTTGGAATGCTTTTGTTATTTAGTCAGTACCTGAATTTAAAATATTAGAAATGCAGCTTGTATACACAATGTAGATATGTTAGTAGTGTATGAGGCCATTTTAAAGTAAACTCACCCTAATATAATTTCTGGGCTACTAGAGCTATATTGTCCACCATCTAGTCTTGCTTGATTCAATTTCCTGGACTGTGGGTCAGTTTCAGTTCTGAATACAGGCTTAATTGGCATGCCAGTCTAGAGATGAATTCCTTCTTACATTGCAATAGTTCTCTTGCTGAAATTGGCAGGGGGGAATACCTATGAGAATAATTTAGTGATCTGTGCATATCAGAATTGCCCTTTAAATTACATGAATATAGCTTTTTATTACCAGGAGGAGAATGGAAGTTTAGTTAGAATAGTTATCCTGGAAACTCCAAAGTATTAATAGGATACATATTCATTTTCGTATAAAAGGATATTTTAGGTGGCCCATTGCTTTCCCCCCCCAGGCAGATACCTATTCATTTGCATTAGGAAATACCCAGTTCTAGGGACTGTATTACTCAGTCTTGTGGAGTGTGTCTCTACCTGGAGAAATGTTGCTAGCCCTTGCTAGATAGAGGGGTACTTCTGGTGACCATTCCTGCAGTTTCACCATGTTCTCTCTCCTTTCCAGAATGATGCAACACAGTGATATCTAAACTAGGATATAAGCTAGAACAGCACTAGCTCATTGGTTTTCCACATACTGGCTTATTACAAAGGAAGGGTAAAAGCAAAAATAGTAGAGCACATCAGAAAAGATGTGATAATACATTTCAAAGACACGCTTTTGAATATTATTTTTGTTCTTACATTTCTCCATCTACACAGTTGGATGAAAGATGGAGAGACACTTCCATGAAAATAATGTTTTGGGGCCATTGCCATGAAGTGCATCACGTTGTTCTATCATTAACTTAGCTAGTGTTAATGTTTAATTATAAATAATCAAGTCCTTGCAGCTGCTTGGCTTATTTTATTGCTTTAATCCATGTATGCTTTATTTATGGTTTGGTACACTTGTTATGTTACCTCTCTAACTTTTATTATTCTGTAAAGTTACACTTATTTGAAAACATATTTAATACCATCAGTTGGAAATTGATAGAACAAGAGATAATGAAATCATTAAGTCCAGCATGTGGAATATCACTGGGGTCCCTAGTGGGACCTGTATTTTTCACGATTTGTTTAGAAGAAAACTGAGCTAATTAGACTTCCCAGGTAAATTATCATTGGATAAGACCTACAAATTGGGTTTGAAAAATACGCCTGATATTGCCAAGCAGGAAATGTTCATGTTGAGAAGAACAGCCCTCCTCCATCAATTTGCAGAAAAGTGAGAGGTTATGTGTTTCTAGCTTTTAGGGTAGCAAAGATAATTTTCCAAATGTGACCCAGAGCTGAGTAAACAGACTAGGGATGTAATAGTATAGTCAATTAACCGATAAGCAAAAGTTTATAAGTTAATGCTATAGACTACACGCATTCTTTCCCTCCTTCCCCCCGCCAGTAAAATCAGCTCCTAATACATTGCAATGTAAGCCCAGGGTTAGTAGAACTCAAGTTAGAGACCCTGGGTTTGTTAGGAGTATTAGGGAGCCAGGTGAGCAGGCAGCCTGGCTCAGTTCTGGCTCGAGCTGGGTCCAGGAGCTCAAACCCCACCCCAGACAGGGGCTGCTGCCATACTGCACTGCTGCCTCTGTATCAGAGGCAGCAGCACAGGGCAACAGGCAGCCAGTCCACGAGGAGAGCCAGTTTTTAAACTGGCTCCCGTAGCGGACCAGCTCCCGTCTGGCACCCTGCGCTGCAGCGCGGAGTAGCAGGAGGCTCCTCGGGAGTGAGGCCACAGCGCACTGGCTGCCGGCCCCACCCCTGGGGACTATAGACTAGTTGACTAACCAATAAGAATTCATGAGGTTAATCAACTATTCAATTAACAGATATTTAACATCCCTAAAACAGACTGTTCCATCATTTGCTTTGGCTGCTGCTCTGAGCTTTTATCAAGCAGCAGCAGAATGAAACTGGCAAGTCTCTGGTCCCTGCTGCTCTTCAGATTGGGCATCAGTGACTGATAAGATTCATGTCATTTTAACTCAACTACTGCTTGGCAAAGCTCTGAGTAGAGCCAGGGCAGGTACTGGAGGTGTTTGCTAGGGAGGAAAAGAAAAAGAAAGCTGTGTGATAAAAGATCCCTTTCATGTAATGTCGGGGCTTAAGGGGTGAGAGATCCCTTTCCCTTTTAGCAGGTCAGGGTGCTTCACATTTCTGACACCTCCTGTTCAGACTGATGCAAAAGACAGAGCTCCTGAGCAGAATCCAGGGTCAGCATTTCAGCAGAAATCCAAAACCTGGCACTTCCCAGCAAATGGGAGCAGGACTGGGCTTCTCACCAGAGTATTGTCCTAAACACTCTAGTGAGCCCCCCCATCTCTATCCTTAGCTTTGGTCTCTGCCTCTAGCTTACTCCTTGGGCTAGCAGGTGTAGGGTGAACTTCAGACACTTATCTAAATATCACAAGGAACCAATGGAGGAAGGATGTGAATCTCTGAAGATGGTAGTTCAAGGAGCAGTGACAGGTGGCTATGGAATCGGGATGAACTGGGTGATGCTTACCAGTAACCTGTTAACTGTGGTGCAGCAGGCTGGGGGGGCGGGGAATGGAGGCTGCTCGGGCCAGGCGTAACGCAGCAGGCCAGCTAATCAGTTAAACATAATGTAACCACTGAACATTTCAAATGGGATTTTACATCCCCTTCATGAAAGGGATAGGTTAGACATGAGGAATATATTGCCAGGAAAAAAAAATTAAGGCAACTGGTCACACCACTGATGATACTCCCACATATTAAATACGGCATGAATGGGAATCGCACATAAAGGAAGCTTGCACAGTGGAGAATGCTGGTCTGAATGGCCCAAGGGATCTCTTCTGGCCCTGTTTACTTGAGTTAGTGATCCTCTTCTATATATGACTATGCAATGGATTTTTCCATTTCACTGAAGAAAACATAGCTTGTGGTGCAGTAGAGCAATCTCAGTAACTCCAGTCAGTTGCATGTTAATATGGACTAGTACTCATTACAGCTATTATCTTTTGTCCTGAAACTTCTGCTTGATTGTGCTCTTTCACTAACTGAGATGCTTGGGTATTTTGTTTCTCTAGTAATCCACTGTAGATGTTCCAGATGCTTTTCTTTCCCTTCAAAGCGAAGGATAAGAAAACGACCTCGAGTTCTGACATTGCTGAGTCTCCCTGAAGATGTTCTGTTTCATGTTCTGAAAGGTCTTCCTGCTGAGGATATCCTCTCCATTCGAGCGGTGAGTCTGCTAAGCCACTTCATGCCATAATGGGATGGGGCTTACCTCTGCCAGTGTGAAGCTCTGGCTCCCAGTGGCAGGACTGGACACGGGGAAGGCTGCATCCTCAAGGCAGAGTAAATCTAGTTAAAATTTTTAAGAGGGAGCTATCTTGCCAAATCGTTCTGACCAAAGTCTGGTTCAGTTAAGGATGCGTATCTCATTTTCCAAAATTGACTTTTTTGTCTCTCTGAATCTTAATGTAAATAAAGCACAGTCAACCTGTGGAGCTCGTTGCCAGAGGATGTTGTGAAGGTCAGGTCTTTAACAGGGTTAAAAAAAGAGCTAGATAAATTCATGGAGAAGTCCATCAATGCCTATACACAGGGTGGGCAGGACTGGGGTCCCTAACTTCTGTTTGTCAGAAGCTCAATGGGCAACAGGTGATGGATCACTTGATGATTGCCTATTCTGTTTGTTCTCTCTGGGGCACCTGGCGTTGGCCACTTTCAGAAGATTCTGGGATAAGTGGACCTTTGGTGTGACCCAGTATGACCATTCTTATTTTCTTAAGTAGAACTATAGTTGTACAAAAATCTACTTTTGCCATGTTAACATGGTCCTAAGAGTAGACCAAAAGAATGATTTTCAGTAGAACCCTATGCATTGTAATAATGTACTTTTGTTTTTTCCCCTAGGTGCATTCACATCTTAAGTACCTTGTAGATAATCATGCTAGTGTTTGGGCATGTGCAAGTTTTCAAGAAATATGGCCTTCTCCAAACAATCTGAAGATGTTTGAAAGGTAACAAACAGGAATCAAGGCATGGTCTATGCCAGGGCTACTCAACACGAGGCCCGCAGTTCGGTTTGGGTTTACGCAGGGTTCAACATGCGGCCCATGGGTGGGATCCTCTGAACATGGCCTCCACCGGGAACATGTCTTCCAGGTGGGGTGAGCGCTGAAAAACATAAGCGGATTGGCTGGCTGGAACAGATGGGTACAAGGTATCGGTTTTTCTAGCCCCCAAAGAGGTGGTGTCAGGAATGCTGGGGCATTGTGGGAAGTGCTTTGTATTCATGCCCATCAGTATGAAAAAAGCTATTTGCATATATTTGCATGTACATGCAACCACACTTAAGTTGTGGCCCTCAGCATGTGCTGTGAGTATCATCGTGGCCCCTGGGGCTTCGGAAGTTGAGTAGCCCTGGTCTATGCGTTAGGGGTTTTCAAAGGTGCAGAGATAAGTTAGGTAGCCAGTTCCCACTGACATTCAAAGACAATTGGACACCTAACTTCCTTTGAAAATCTCCCCATTAATGTGATTACAAGCACTTAATTTCTTGTCTAGACTTCATATTGAAATTGTCTTGTTAACTGGAACAGGGGCCATAGTTGTATCTGCAGTGTAAATGGAATCTGTCTACAAAGTGCTCTGCAGTCCTCTGATGGAATGTAGTGCATCAGCTGAAAGTATTGCTACTTTTCCCTGATAATTGTTTCCCTATAAACTTATAGGCCAGAAACCTGGACCAAAAGACTGCAAAATTGTGTTTTAAAAGCTTTGACTAATATTTAGACTCATTCCATAGTTTAACTTTAAAAAATCTAAAGTTGCAAGAAAAATTGTATTTTGAAAAAGTGAAGACACTCTATTTGAAAAAAGTGTGTATGGACAAAGGCAGATCATAAGAGCTGAATCTGTCTGGTGACTGTGTAACCTTCCTATGTGTGTCAGAGGTGCAAGTTCTGAATTTTTCCAATGCGTTCTGGAGCTGTGGCCACCTAGTAGAAATGAACATGGAAGCAAGGTCTCCTGCTACACTGAAATTTTCATGATTCAGACGCCCACAGACTAAAACTGAGTAACCTTTCTGTACTCTTGCTTAGGGCTGCTGAAAGGGGTAACTTTGAAGCTGCAGTGAAGCTGGGCGTAGCATACCTGTACAACGAAGGCTGTAAGTGTGAAAGCAAGTCCTAGGAATGGCAGAGGGAAAAGACATGAATGATCTTCTGTTTAAAAGAACAAAAGTCGTATAGTAAAGACGAATCAGAAAGCTTGGATTCTTTTTATTGGCTGCAAGTCAAATCTTTATCCCTAATACTTTGGGTGTTTGGATTATTTTGTGCACATGTAAGACAAACAGATTACATCTCCCCTCCTCCCCCACTTGTGAATATGTGGCCATTGTGTTTGCTCTGTGAGAGCTGCCAACAGCACTGCAAGCATTTCCCTGGCCACTGAAATGCTGCAGCTGGAATGCCACTATCACTGACCCTTCTAAAAACACCCTAGGCTGAGCTACACAGCACTGTGGGCTGACTCTGACACAATTCTGCTAATGACTTTTGGTCATGTCATTTTGCCTATCAAAAGCATCACAATGAATGAATAGTAAGAGAGATGTAGCCGTGTTAGTCTGGTCTAACTGAAACAAAAGGCAGGACTATGCAGCACTTTAAAGACTAACAAGATGGTTTATTAGGTGATGAGCTTTCGTGGGCCAGACCCACTTTCTCAGATCAAATTGTGGAAGAAAATTGGCATGACCATATATACCAATGAATGAAGGGGAAGCCCTGTTCCATCCTTCTGCCACCTGTTACCATTTCCATGAACCCATCCTGCTGACTGTGCTGTAGCTCTATTACATTCCAGGCAGATCTTCTGGATCAGTTTCTGTTCCCTCTTTAAAGCATCTGTTTCACTCATTCAGTGTCCATCTCCGATGAGGGTCGCGCAGAAGTGAATGGGTTAAAGGCATCTCATTTCTTCAGCCTGACTGAACGTCTGAATGTCTGCGCAGCCCCATTTATCTGGCTCTTTATTCGTCCCCCATGGTCCGTGAGTGGAAGCTGTTGTAAAGCTGTGGTCTACGAGAGCCTCAAAGCAGAGTGTCAGTTGCAGAAAGTAAGTGATGCTCTGTCAGTGGCAGTAGGGCAGGACAGCACAGCACATCAAAATTACATCTGTTTTTCTGAGGAATATCTTGCTCTCATGCCACTTTTCCCACTGCTGAAAATGAAAGTTAATCCAGAGCAAAATCAGTGTGCAAGAGAGGGACTGCTTGGTAGCTGTCAAAGGATTGTGCCATAATTGCCCTGCCAGGTTAATTTCCATCTCAAAATTGATGGAATAGTGAAGGTGGGGGCAGAGAATGTCAGTTCATGAAAGCCCAAGAGCAGACACAGCTCTAGCCTTGGGACTGTTTTGGAGAAGTCTCTCACTTTTTGGTTCTCTTTAATAATGTGTACTTTTAAAACTCTCTTTTAGGCCCAGAAAGGATCTATTCTGCACTGCTTGGCTAAGGTTTTAAGTCTCTTTGAGGTGCGTAATGTTCCTGCTGTTGGGTTTGGGAATTTTGGAGTTTCAATTTTACAATACAAACTTCCTCTGACTTCAAATGCTCAATGTGTTATGTTACTACCTTCATCTGAGATTGAATCAAGTGTCCTTGGTTCCCCCCAGTGTGAAAGTGTTTTACTTTCTCCTTTATAGTGGCAGAAAGGCCTGACAAGTCTGTGCAGGCCCTTTACTATTTAAAGGGAAAGTGATTTGAAATCTAAGTTAAGTTTCAGTGTGGGTCAAATCCTGGGCCATATTTTCTGCTGCATTAAACTTGTGCAGCTCTGTTGACATCAGCTGAAAGTAGTTGTAACTACTAGGCCTGCTTGTTGGGCTTGCAGTATGGGAAATCTGATAGTGTCCTTTTGAGATGTCACACTGGGTTCCAAAGGAAGAGGCATACTGGCTACCAGGAGGCCTAAATTGCTTTTGATTACCTGAGGAAAGCTGCAAAAGACAGTGCCTGCAGTGGTCCAGGAAACCATCTTGAATATTTTGGAGGATGCTCCTGACGATAAAAGATTCTGTACTGTAGCTTTCAGTCTGAAGACTTTCTATACTTCTTGGGGGCTCATGTGCCCTTCTGACTGGGAATGTACCATAAATAATGTTTGACCTTTTATTTTTCAGGATGAAGAAAAAAGGAAAGAAGCCCTTGAAATGTTTGAAGAGTCTTCAAAGCAGGGTTGCTTAAACAGCTCCTACCTCCTCTGGGAAAGCAACAGAAGAGCTGCTGTGAGTACATTTGACTCTGAAAACAATCTTTTCACCTCTAATACAGTGGCACCAAGAGTAGAGCTCTGTGTAGAGTGCTGTATATATCTGAGACACCACTTGTCTAAATAGACCAGGTGGATTAATGGTGAGAGGAAGTAGTATCCGCTTTTTACAGACTGGGAAGATAAATGCAGAGATTCAGTGACTTGTCCACATCACGCTGGAAGTCTGTGGTCCAACTGAGAATTGAACTCTGATCTCTCTAGTCCCTGTTCAATTCCTTAAGCCCAGGATTATCCTTCACAGAAAGAGGCTGATGGTGAGGGGCTTTTCCTACAAAGGACAGAACAGCAGAAGTGATCTTTTGGATAGGAGGTGTACTCCAGCCTTCACAAATATTGTACCAAATGGTTCTCTGCCTAGACAAAAGGGGCAAAGCCTTAATGCTGTTTATATTCCTTTTCTCCAGATGTCCGATCCTGGCAGATATCTTCAGAGCCTCAGGAAACTAAGGGACTATGCAGCAAAGGGTTGCTGGGAAGCCCAGGTAAGACTTTGACTAATGACACCAAGATGTTGGGTTTTTGCATGGCCCTGTCCATGCTGGCATAGAAAGACATGAGCACTTAAATGTGGATCAAGTGGCTGGCCATTAAGAATGGAAGCTAAAGCTCCTCTCAGAAAATACTTAAATGTACTCTGCAAAGTAACCTTCTGAAAAGAACTGCACTTGAGCAAGGGCTCATCTTTAGGCTGAAGAGCCTGTCCCAAAATCCAGCACGCATGTTGTGTGCAACATAACACCTGTTTGTTCTCGGTGTCTCTGGAGTGGGCCCATAAGCTAGGCTTCACTGTATTTAGAATGGGAAAATGACATGGGTTTTCTCACGTTTTCAGTTCAGATTGTTTCTCTGTCCAAATGGGAAATAGCTCACTTGCTGTTTCCATTTCCCCTCTTGTCTGCCTACTGTAGGTATCTTTAGCCAAAGTCTGTGGGAATGGAAACCAGCTAGGATTAGAAGCAAAAGCCTCCAATGAGTTGGTGTCTCAGCTCTTCCAGGCCTCCCTCCCTGTCCGAAAGCAAAGCATCTTCACTGTGCAGAAGGGAATGAACGAAACGATGAGGTAAAGACAAGCTGAGCAGTCGGGTATCTGACAAAGAAATGTGGATGACATGGCAGGAAAGGCTGCTGTTGTTTCCTTGGGCTAGTTTTAGTTGTCTGGGAAGAGATGCAACCTGCCAGATCATTAAGCTCTTTGCGGAGTTCTCCGTTAGTTCTGGGATGCAAGCAGTGAAGTGCAATGGCGAAGTTTGTACTTTGTGAATGTTGCTAATTACACAGTGCTCCTGGTTAGAACCAGCATGGAATGAAGTCTTATTTTGATAAGTTCATATTTTAAGGCGTCTCTTACTTGCAATTTGCATTAATTTGCCAGTTTGCCTAAACACCTACCATGGTCCATCAGCCCCACAGTTTGAGTCAAGTGTCTGCCCTTTTAACTAGATGCAACAGGACACTTTACTGAAGTCTTGTTTTGATGTTCAATATTTTGTTGGCCAATAACTTTTGAAAGGATAACAGTCTTATGTGCAGAGAATCTCTGATGTCACAGCTGTTGTGTAGCACCTCTGGATGGCTAACGTGACTTTATCTCCTATCTAGGTACATCCTGATCGATTGGCTGGTAGAAGTGGCCACCATGAAGGATTTCTCCAGCCTCTGTCTTCATATGACAGTGGGGTGCGTTGATCGGTACCTGAAGTTGAGACCTGTATCCCGGGCCAGGCTCCAGCTTTTGGGAATCGCATGCATGGTCATTTGTACACGGTGAGTATTTATGATGCATCAATGGTGATGCAAACCCAGCCTGTAGCCATCACATTCTGCTTTCTCCACTGCACTAGTAACAGCTAAAACTAGCCTTCTGTGTCCCTTTACAGGACGACTGCTCTCTTCAGTGTAAAGCTTCTTAATGTTTCCAAATGTAACATCATGATGCTGCTGCCACCCATGCACTTATTTACATATGGCATGCCACAGCCCCTTTAAAGAACTGTTGTCTTAAAGTAGATTAGCATGAGAAATCCTACTAGGAACAGGTCAGCCCTATCCTTGGGATCAGCCCCTTTGCCATAAGCCACTCAGAAAAGCAGGAGTGCACCTACGTGTGTATTCATGCTGTTTGGAAAACAAGACTTTGTGGCAGAGAAGCATCGTGATTCCACTACTTCTGCTGTTTCCAAGGCTCCAGGGTTTAAAAAGAGATGCTGCCAAACAGGAGACTGAATTCCAGGCACAAGGAATAGGTCTGGTTCTGCAGCCTTTCTATGGAAATTACACCTGTGAAAATGGCTCTAGGATTTGGCCTTCTAATCAGTGCTATGCTAAAGAAGCCGGCTGAAGTGAAAGGTGGCATGGACAGGGCATTGTCTTCTGGAAACATGTGGCATTCTCCTAAACTACACTAACTTCCCCTTCTTGCTTGTGCAGGTGTCTCTGGGACACCTGGCACTGGCCACTGTGGCCAGACAGGACACTGAGCTAGGTGGACCTTGATCTGAGCCAGTCTGGCCATTGTATGTTCTCCATTGCAAAGGATAGCTGTGGCTGTTTGCATGCAACCTGAGCTCAGCGTGTGTGGCTCTGCCTTGGCCCCAATGCTAATGCTCTTCTAATATTGCAGTTTCATTAGCAAAGAAATCTTGACAATACGGGAAGCTGTGTGGCTAACCGACAACACATACAAATATGAAGATCTAGTCCGGATGATGGGGGAGATCATCTCTGCCCTGGAAGGCAAGATAAGGGTAAGTTTGGAAAAGCGAGAGGGTGGGGGTGGGATTCTTACCTTCCTGGGCTGTTCTGTGCTAAGTCATGGAGAGTTGTGGATCCTCCTCCTGCTTCTCTTCAGACTGTGCATGTCGTTTTGGGTGTTCCTGGCTTCTTCAGAGTCAGCACCTTTCCTGCTGTGACAGGTGACCGGGCTCTTTATTTGAGTAAGCATGTCTGAGGATTGTTGTAAATAATTCTGTACCTGCAAGTACTTGATGCGATTGCACTGTAAGGAAGTCAAATTTAACCCCCTTGGAACCAAGTCCAGAGATCTCATGTATTCCTGCAATAGCATCTGGGAAACATCTTGATACCACTGGGGTAGTAAAAAGCCATCTTTTATAAGGAGCCTCCATGGAAAGGGGTCACGTGGGAACAATTGCATTCTAAGTGTAGTGCGTTGTGGAATTTTGTCAAATTGTTCTCCTTTCTGCATTAGATTCCTACTATTGTGGATTACAAAGAAGTGCTGCTGAACATAGTCCCCTTGGAGAGAAGAACTCTTCACCTGTACAGCTTTATCTGTGAGCTCTCGCTATTGAACACCGGTCTCTGCGTATATTCCCCAGCCCATCTGGCTGCTGCAGCACTGCTACTGGCTAAGATACTGCACCGGCAAGGTAAGGAACAGGCATAACTGGGCCTGCAGGTTCCACAGGGCAGCATGTTCATCCTGCTGTTCCTCTAGATAGCAATTTTTCTGCTTTAGCACTTGTGCCAGCCTGTCTCCAGTCACGTTAGAGATAAGACAGTTGAGAAGGATGGGGTGGGTTTGGCCCTTTTCCCCAGTAATTGCTGTGTCAAGCTCAAGCGTTGGTATGAGATGTGGGTTGAAGAAATGCCTGAGGAATTTTTTCTAGTAATTCTATGGACTGGATTACACCGCTAGGAATCTCTCTGGTTCTGCCACCTGCAGCTGTTGGAGCCCCACAATTGATTCGAATTTTAAATGGATTATCTGCAGGCAGGATCTGCCTGATTTCTGCAGTACAGAGCTCTAGGTGCTAATGTATGTATTCCCTTCTCCAGCACATCCTTGGACCAGCCAGCTGTCCGAATGCACTGGATTCTCTCTTGAAGACCTGATACCTGGTGTGCTGAGCCTATACCAAAAATGGTATAACCTTCAGAACCTTGCTGAGTAGCTCTCAGTGCAGGGAGTGTTTGGCATCCAGCTGTTACAGACCAGCAGCACAAGTCTTGATAATGACGCTTTGCTATTTCATTACTGTCTCAGAACTGAGGCAGCGGCATTGGTGAGAATACACCTCACTCCCCCGACACGGGAGAGGTCGGAGAGCTATTACATAGCTCCCCACATTCTCTGAATAGTGGCTCTAGGCAGTGTGCGTCTCATTACTAGTATCCTCAGCCTGCCCAGTGTCCTCTGAGTCACAAGGCTGGGATTTGCTTATTGGCAAACTACAGGAAGATCCCCAGCAGGGCTGGAAGCTCATCTGTGTCTGACAGTATCTCAGTGCCCAGATCCCACTCCCTGCTGAAAACATGACAAAGTGGCAAGGAGAAGAAGGGGGGGGGTGTCTCAGAAGCCGAGCTAGTCCTGTTACTCCGCTTCCCTGATAAACTGCTGTTGCCTTGTTACCTCAGAACTGAGAGGAAACGTTCTCCGGAGCCATGAAGGGAGGGTTTAGGTCAGCGGGTTCTTTCTATCAACTTTGTTTCCTGACGTGCCCTTGTAAGGCCTGTGCTGTGATTTTCTGTCTTCCCAGTTTCCATGATGATGTCCCAAAGGATTATAGGCAGGTGGTGTTGACGGCTGTGAGACAACGATTTGAAGATGAGCGCTATGAAGAAATTGGCAGGGAGAAGGTGGGGAGTAGCTTTATTGTTCTGTTCTCCATTCTTAAGCAGAGCAACCAGTGTAGTAGAGATCTAGTGCTCAGAAAAGTAACAAGTGCAATTCAGTCTCCCAGGGAAGGTGAAAAATGCAATGGTGTTGGCATTACTTGCACTTGGGAGCGAGCTGCGCAGCTGAACTATCCATGCCAAGGAGCAGTGAGACCCACTGATCCTAGAGAAGCTTTGGGCATTTGGTGCTGGGAGGGCACTGCTGCCGTTGTCTGACTAGGCTGTCTTGTTTTCTAGGTGATGAGTCACAGCCAGCTGTGTTCACTATTAGGTGTGAAACAGGAGGACCCAGAGCCAAGTCCCTTACACACAAGTCCCGAGGAAATTCAGACTTTCCTTAGCTCTCCCTCTGGAAAGAGAACTAAAAGGCAAGTCAAACTAAGCTCTGTTCTACATGTGGGCTCTCCTGTGTTTGCAGCCACATCCCTTCTTCTGAGCTGCCATTCAGTCCTTCACTTCATCACCTTTACTCTGCTTGGCCTCTTCCTCTGGGTGGCTGGAAGGGAAAGTTTGGGTTTCATGTCAGTGAGTTTCACTGTGGCCAAACCAAATGACCAGTTGTATCTTTAGCATTTGCTGGAAGAGTTGAGGGCGCCAAACCCGTGAAGACTGGCCTGTTCCCTGATTCAGGATGATTTCTTCCATGTGTGCGCTGAGTGAGTAACCGCTGAGTTTCCCTGCAACAGGAGGAGGGAAGACAGCATTCAGGAAGACAGGGGCAGCTTCGTGACTACACCCACAGCGGAGCTATCTACGCAGGAGGAGAGCCTTCTGGACAACTTCCTGGACTGGAGCTTGGACACCTGCTCTGGTTATGAAGGAGATCAGGAAAGCGAAGGGGAGAGAGAAGGAGATGGTAAGTTGTGTACTTTCTTCTTGGATTGCAATCAAGAGAAACCAAGCTCTCTTCTCGGCAACCTCCCACAGTCCGGTTCCTCTTGCTGGACAGGTGCAAATGCTTTCACCAGGACACAGTTGCTCAAGGAAGGTCCCTTTTCTGTTGTAAGAGGGTGATTCTTTCCCCCCAGTCTGTAACTGCCAAATGTTTGAGAGGCCAACATCTCTGTCCACTTGCTTTGCTGCAAAACGTTTCCCTACAAGACTTGAAGGGCTCTTGCTCTATGTGGCAGCAGCCGCTGGAGTGTAGAAAATGCAGTCAGCATTTCTGAGCATTGTCTGTGCTGCTGCGTCCAGATAGCACGTGGCTCCAAGTGCCCAGTGCTGAGTGAAGGAGAGTCCTCGGCTGCATGTAGAGGGGTTGTGCTGCTCCCCTAATCCAGGAAAAGCTCTCTAAGGAATCTGACTGTAGCCAGCCATGCAGGGGAGCCTGGCCACCCAGGAAAGATCAAATGCTGCCCAGCAGATTAGTAGAGTGCCAGCAGGTGGCAGCATGTTTCTCTGCTGGTGATGCACATCCACACATGCACATAATAAAATTTATTCCACACATGGATAGGAAAATAGAGGGAACAGCGGTCAGAACTATACTCTCCTGTTTTAGTGTTGTGACTGAAAACTTTTTATACCATGTCCCCGCTATGTGCAACAGTTAGAACATAACATAGCTGTAGCATGAGAAGTCCCCACTTTGCACAAGGGAGTTAATCACCCAGGATTTAGAACTCTTGAGCTCCTGCCTCTGCTCCTCAGGTAGATGCAAATCACTCTTCTGTATCCTCCTCTAGTGACAGCTGCCAGTGGAGTCTTGGACGTAACTGTGGTCTACCTGGATCCAGCTGAGCACTGCTGTCAGGATTCCAGTGATGAAGACAGCCTTGCTCCAGAACAGCCGGGCCAAGATGGACCAGCAGGGGTTGCATCTCTGCAATCAGATGCAGACAAACAGTGGCTCGCTGCTCCTGGCCAAAAAGAACCCACAGGAGAAGCCACCTCAGGCTATTCCTCTGTCCACAGTGCCAGTCCTACTTCCTCGGTCGATGGCAGCTTTGGAGCACCACTCAAAACTACCTCAGCGCTGTCTCTGGGTAGTGCCGTGAACAAGGGCCCACCCCTGCCTCCCTACTTGAAATCACAGTTACAGTCTGTCTGGCCCAGGGCTGCTATTGGCAGAGAGGAGAGAAGGCAAGTCAAACGGAAAAACGTGGCTGAGCACAGTGAAGAGGAGAGGATGAACTTGGGCTTCTTGAGCCTCTGATTTCATGCTGTTTGCTTTCTGTGCAGAGGCCTCTTGAAACCAGTATAGTGGTGCAGTGTTGCAGGGAAGGTAATGAATAAATCAGTCTCCCTAGCAGCCTCCTGCCCATACCCATCATGCTCTACAAGCTCCATTGCCTGCTCCTGAGGCTTAGTGCTGACCCATCTTGGTTTTTGGCAGCTGCTTTTTAAAATATTCCCCACAGCCTTGATCCTATGCAACTTGACACCTTTTCCTCTCTCCCCCTTCCCCCCACCCCCCACCCCTCAGTGCTGAGCACGTCGAAAGAAAACCTACAACCGCTGGGTGCTCCCCAAAGCCATCTTGATAGTACATGGCACTGCCTAGTGGAAGCTGACTCTTCTGCAGTGGAAGAGGAAAAAATAAAACTGCTGCTATGACCTGTTCTTCCCCAGCCACTCGTAATCGAGGAGATGCTCCGGAAGGACCCAGCCATGTGGTGGAACTGTCAATGCTGCAGCCTCCTCTTTGTTCCTTCTCTCCAAGGACTCCCTTACCATGGTGTGTGTGTGTGAAGCTGCTGCCGGTGTTAACTCGCTCCCCCTCAGTACCCCTCCCACTCTCTGGACACTAACTACGCTGCCCTAGGGCATGTTCTGGACCCAAGCAAAGGGTGGTGAAAGTAAAAGGAGATACTTGAGCTTTTAAACACCCCTTCTTCCCTTAGTCCTACACTGTTGTAGCACTAGTCAACTTAATTACTTTACATAAATGTCAGTCAAACCCCCTCTAGTGCCATGAGTTTTTCTCAAGTGAAGAACACCCCATCTGTGCCCTACCCCTGTACTGCCTGGGGCCTTTTGTTACAGCACCACTGGTGCAGGCTGCAAGAACGTGGTCCGTGTCACTGTTAGGTGCTGTCTGTATTACACAACATATTTTCCTTATGCTGCCAATGGAGCCTGCTTCTATGGGCAGGTTTGAATTTCCTTTGAACACTAGATCAGAGGCAGCACTGTAATAAGAACAAAGAAACCTCCTGCATGAAGCCCTATCTTAGCCACTCCCCATGGCATCCCAGGCAGCAAGGAAGAGCTGGTGCCTTCCCCACACTACTGGACAAAGGATTCCACATCTTGTGCAAGCTGTATGAGAAGAGCAAAAGCCCTGAGAATCTGAGGGCCTTGAGGCTACTGGACCCAACAAGTGAGTTGCTCCAAGAGGGACAGAGGCTCTAGTGCAGGGTTGAGAGAACGCCATGGTACAAGACTTCTGGCAGCTGCGTGTCCTGCTCGGGATTGGATAACACTGGAACTTGCTCTCTGCTTACCTTCCTGGGATTAGAAAGGGGGGTGGCGGAGATGACGCCCGTTCAGTGTAGCAACTTTTGTATAAAACAGCCTTTTTGTACTTGTTGCTGCATGTTATTTAAAAAAAAAACCAGGAGGGGGAGGAATGGTGATTGTCGCTAAGGAGCTGACCGTAAGGAGGTGACAAGGGAACACATCTAACAGTGAGCGACCTGCTGCAAGCTCCACAAGGGCAAAGTGACTTACTCAGCATCTGGCAGTGTCAGTGGCAGCAGCCTTAGGGCTGGCACTTGATTCTACCTCCTAGCTGAGGCTGGTGGTTACAGCTGACCAGTGATCTGACCCACTGCTGTCATTACAAACCAGATCCTAGCACCTTCACCGTGAGCATTTATGGAGTGAAAAGCAGCTACTGATCAAGCACGCTGCTACTGTCACAAGTAGGAGCCAAGCCCCCTTCTGGCTCCTGGCCCTGTGTAACTCAACACCTGACTTTTCTGCCTGAGCTCAAGGCAATTTTTTTTTTTTTAAATGAGATGGTTTTGATCTCAAGTGTACGGAATATTGGGTGTCTAGCCACTCCATATATCTAACCACCCGGGGAGCCAGCCTGCATTGTTCAAAGGCAAACCTCCTAGCTTCCTTCTCTCCAAGTGTTAGAGACACATTTCCTCTGCTTCAGGGGGTAGCCGAGTTAGTCTGTAAAGTGCTACCAGACCAGTTGTTGGTTCAGTTTATCCTGTGCAGACTACCACAACACGTTGAGGGGATTGTGTAGTGGCCCAGCCCACATCATCAGATGACTGGAGTGTTGGATGGCCAGAACCAAAAATAACCTGATTCTTGGGGCCGGGCATCCACCACTCCACATCATCTGAAGTGGTGGACATGTCCTCTAGTCTGGCTCCTGCCCATTTGCCCCCTGTAACAATGTAGAAGAATACAGTTGAGGGGCCAGGCAGAGCAGACTCCTGTTCTGGGGCACAGCTCCATCTCCCACAAGAGCACTCTAGCCTTGGCTGAACGGCAGCTGGAGCAGCAGTTGAAGAATGAGGGGGGGCTTCCGTGTGCTGCAGAATCTTTACTCAGCTCACCGGCTGGCAGGGAGAAGGTCTCACTGCTGGTGCTTTGTCTTAAACAAGCGACTGCAATTTCCTTCCAATCAGTTTTTGGGGGAGACCCCCAGCTAGTGGCTAGAGCACAAGACACCCCCCCCCCCCTTCTAGTTCCAGGCCTGCCACTGCATCACTGCTTCTGAGCTCAGCCAAGTTCCTTCACCCACAGGCCTGCTCCCCTCCTTGGGAACCCTGCCTTCCCTGGGAAAAGGCACTGTCACGGCCAATTCAGATTAGTAAAATAGAGGCTACAGGCCCCAGCTCAGCATAGGAACAGCCTGGGCTCTGGCCCCAAGGAGTTTATTACAAAACAAACAGTGTTTACTAGGCAGAAGTCACATTTACAGTCCCTGATTTCTTTCCCCTTCACAGGCTGTATCGCCGTGGCACTGCTGGGTAGTTCCAAACCAGGAGTTTGATGGGCACAGTAGCATTGGCTCAAGTGTCAGCTTTCTAAAAATCACTGTAAAAGCTCTAAAAACAATCCCCCACTTCCCTGAATTCTAGAACAGATGTGTAACAGGACAGCAGGAGGTGGCTGCCCCCACGCAGGGCCCTTCCAACACGTTAAACCTCACAGTTTTAGTCAAATGTCTTGAGATCTGAAAAGCCACAAAGAAGAAAATAAATCAGGGCGTGGAGCACAGATTTAGGTGGACTTGACCAGCCACGTGCTGCCTGCTTTCTAGTAAGCCCACATCCCCTGCCCACCTTAGATCCCAAGTTGATGGACACTACAGAGACACCTACGGGCAGAAGGTCCTACTGGCATGGGCTTAGACTAGACCTGGGAGCCTCTGAACGTGGCATGTTGTCCAAGCTCAGCAAGACTAGAGCGACCCTACGCTTCCAAGGAGGGGCTGGAGTGTCTGCTGCTAGGTGTCCCTGAGAAAGCAGAGCGCTGGGAGCCTGCTTTGATGGATGAGCATGACGTGAAGCTGAGTAGCTCTCTACCCAACTGTGGGGCACTCATTCCTCCTGCCCTCCACCCAGCGAGGACTCTGACTCGACCGGCTGTCAGAGAGGCAGAGCCAGTCTGAGCACTACAGAACAGTGCCACAAAGTTTGAGCTTGCTCCAGCCTTTAGGAAGAGCCAGCCAACCAGCTCCCCTTATACAGAGCAGGGACCCTAGGACCTCTTACCCCTTTCAGAGCTGCTGAGTTCCCGGTAATGACGGATGGGAGGAGTGTCAGGGGAGAGGCCTAGGGCCAGCACAGGGGCTCCCCTGCCATGAGGGAGCAGGGTGAGCCACCACTCTTCCTGATGAAATCCTACTCCCTCAACCCACATGCATGTTCTCCATGGGACCCAGCATCCAGTCTCAACACTACTGGAGGGGAGGAAACTGACCTCAAAGAGGTGGGAGGCAGGGACCAGGTGCTCAAGTGGAGACACAGGGCTGAGGAATGGAAAATGAGCACCCCAGCACTCTAAGGGTTAACACCTGCCCCACTGGAGCGCCCAGTCCCTTTGCACTGGGCGTGAAGATGCAGCAGGAGAGCAGAGATGCCTCTGCTCTGCATATGGGTCAGGCCTCAGGCAGAGGGACAAGGCTGTGGCCAGGATCCCTGAGGAGGGGGATGACTGCTGCCCACACGCCTTACCTAAGGCACCACCTTGAGATCCACTGAGTCATAAGCTGAAACTCCCCTCATCTCCAGCGGCTTCCCCAAGAGCTGTCGCAGCGCCTCGTAGTCTGGCCTCTCCTCAAAGGCCAAGGCCATTGCTTTCTGCAGGTAGCTCGACAGGGCATCTGCAAACCCACACAGATGCCCAGAGGAAAGGCCGGGGTCCTCCCCCAGCACACACCGCCCACACCACTTTCACGCCGAGTTCCCAGAAGACCCCCCCCACCCAGCAGATGGAGGAATGCAGGCCCTGTGAGGGAAGCACCTGCCCCCGCCACCCAATGAGTCACCAGCAGCACCAGGACTAGAACTCAGGTCTCCCAGTTCCCACCCCTTGCTGACCACTGGCCCTCATCCCACTGCAGTGAGGCTGGGCATCCGCCCTCCCCCACTTGCATGCTGAGTACACGGGTCCCCCTCCTTCCAGCATCATGCAGCGCAATGAGAGAAACTGGCTCGTGGGGGGGCCTGAGAGCTGGCATGCGTCACCCCACACAGATAGCAAGGGTCTTTCTGCAGCTCCCCCAGCCTCACTGGGCAGGACCTGCAAGGGCAGCTCTTGCGATAAGAGGGGTTAATTCAGGCAGGCCGGCACTGCAGCAAATGGCTATGGTGAGACAGCCACCAGCTGAGCCTGCTTGGGGAGACAGGCCAGTTCCTAGCCTCCCACACCGCGACCCACGGGGACCCCGGGAAAAGTCCATACCTGGCACTGGGTTTCGGCTGAAGCACGCTCGCAGAAGCCCGGCCACGTCTGCGCTGTACCTGCAGTGTTCAGCGCACACACAATGCCATTCAACACGAGAGACGGGACCGCGCCTGAGACGGCAACAGCGGAAAGCGGGCAAGGGCACTGGCTCAGCGCTCACCCTGCAGCCCGCTGCCCACACAGGGAGTTCAGAGGGATCCTGCTCCCATGGGAGGCAGCGCTTAGACTTCACATACTCCAAGGGCCTCCCTTCCATCACTGCTTGCCTCCCAGGGCCCCCAGCACAGGGCTCACCTCTCTTTCTGCTCCATGACCCTGTGCACATCAGCCGGCACGTCAGTCCAGGGCAGGGAGCCACACAGCCACTTCACCATGCAGTAGCCCAGAGACTGCAGGTCACTCCGTCGAGATGGTCCTGATGGGAGAGGGATCGCAGTGGGAAAAGCAGAGCTTGAGAGCAGTTCCCAAACAGGCCTGGTTCAGGAAAGCCTAGATCTGAGCGCCCAACGGGGTCGGGCTGCACAGCTGGAAACACGTCCTAGCAGAGCGGCCAAGCGGTTAGTCATGATTCCTGGGTTCTCGTCCCAGCTCAGCCATCAGTTCACTGCAACCCTGGAAACACCTCTGTGAGCCTCAGCTCCCCTGGGAGTGGTCCCTACTCATGCCCCTGAGGAGCGGCAGGAGCTGACAGCAGTGGCCCTTGGTCCCCCCGGCTCGCCTCGCAATTCTGCCCGAGGAGATAAAGGGTGGGGCAGACCGACCAGCCATGTCTCCGGTTCCCTCCCCGCCATGTGGGCCGGGCCAGAACCCCCAGGGTCCCCTTCTGTGATGAGCAGGTTGAGCATTTCATCTCCAGAAGCGTCTCCTGGAGATGGCCATGAGCCCACAACTGGACCCCAGCCCACACACAGGCCTGAACGAGCAAGGACTACACTGTTACGCTTTACAGATACCCACTAAACCACCCCCCGTCCCGGGTTTCAGCTCCCCTCCATGGCTGGGTGACCACGGCCCCGCATGGGACAGAACGGCTGCCTGGCGGGAGGGAGCAGGCTGGCCAGAGAGGAAACGGTTCCTGGGTGCAAGCTTATGGAGAACAGGGAGGGGAAGGAGACAGGCAGAGGGCTGGCCGGGAGAGGAGCCGTCACAGCCTCACCAGGCCACCAGGGGCTGCGCTCTCACCCGCTCCTCTGTGCCCATCCAGGCTGATGAACTCGACGGTGCCCTCGTGAGGAGTCCTGCTGCCTTCGCGCTGAGCCACGTGCTTTCCCGCAGGGCAGTACCGGAATGCCAAGCAGTAGCCCACCAGGGTGACCTAGGAGACACGGAAACGTCTCCCTGGGCAGTGCACAAGGGGGGGGGGACACTGCTGCACCGGGTAACCCCGGGAGCCCCTCACTGCCCAATGTCCCCTCTCCAGTTGATGCGATCCTCCCTCCTCCAAGAGTTCCAGGGGCCCAAAGCCTTTCCTGGGGGGTGAAAGCCAAGACCGCGGGGGGCCCTGCACCACCCCTCCTGAGAGAGCGCTCTGGCCAGGGCACTGCCTCTTGCTGCTCCTGCCGGCCTCATTCCTACCTCTGCGAGGTCGGCTGGGTTCACGTAGATGTTCTCGGCCGTGACGTTCCCGTGCACATACTCATTCTCGTGGAGGTACTCCAGGGCGTCTAGCTAGGGGCAGAACAGGAGATGTCAGCCCTTCGGCATCCCCACTTAGCACCGAGCCAGATCATCTTCCCAGGCTCATCCAGTCCCTGGGGGCTGGGCATTAATTGGCCGCTAGCCCCATGCCCTAGTGCAACGTTATCCTACTGAGAGATCAGAGACGTGACCTGCTCAGTCTGCAGTACCGAGCTTCAAAGGTGGCTCGCGCCCATTGACTTGCGTGGGTTTGCGGATGCTGAGTGCTCCAGAAAGTCTGGCTCTGAGCAAGTCGCCCTCGTACGTCACTCGCTCTTTGGTACGAGGGTGTCAACAGAACGCAAGTGATGCTGTTTCCTGAAGGCCATGCACAGGAATCAGCCACGGCCCACAGTTCCAGGGTTGGGACCAAACCTCCTTGCGAAGGCCAGAGAGAATCCAGCTGTGAACAACCCCCGGCCCCCCCAGGGATGTGCCTGCCACATACCACCCTGATGGCGACCTGGAAGACTGGTTTCTCTGTCAGTACGTTTGTGCCATCGTCCAGGATCGACTGAAGGCTTCGCCCCAGCGCAGGGAACACCAGAAACCTGGGAGAGGAGAGGAGAGGAGAGGAGAGGCGAGCACATCGCGCTTGGTCAGCATCTGTCACAGGAGCGTCTCAAAGCTCCTTTGGGTAGCTCAGCTACCGGTCTGGATCTGAATTGGTTTCCCTTTCTCTCTAGTTTAGCAGCAGCCCGGCTTCCCTCTGACAACAGAGCCCGTTTGGGGAGGGGAGAGGGAGACACTGGCAGGTCAGCATTCCCACTGGCGTGTGTCTGCCAGGGCCCTTTGGGTTACCACGTTCCCATCCCCACAGAGCCCACAGTCTGTGGCAGACAAGCTGCCAGGCGAGGGCGAAGCAGGAAGGAGGGGCGGAAAGAGCATGCGGGCTCTCCGGGCACAGGGAGCAGGAGAGGGTTCCAAGCCGAAGCTGCAAGCACAGGAGCGGAAGAAGGGGCTGAAGGAGGAAGGCTGGAGAGAGAACAGCAGGCAGGCGCAGCAAGGTAATCCGAGTAGCACTTGGATGCAGGAGGGGCAGTGCAGGAAGAGGACTTTATCTGCAGCATTTTGGAGGCTAACTGGGAGGTGAGACCAGGCTTACAGTACTTGGCTGAGGGGCCACCGCACAGATACCGGGTCAGTGGTGGGGGGAAGTCAGAAACGGGTGCTGTCGTGAGGGATACGCAACAACCTGGCAGGGGGGGGAAGAGGAGACAGAGAGGAGAGGAGAGGCCTGGGCAGGCGGGAACACCCCAGCTGCCCCCTGCAAACCCCCGGTACCTGTAGTTACTCCCATGGAGTCCAAAGCCAATGCAATTTGGGATCCCCAGCAAGGGAACCGAGTGCATCTTCTTCCACTTCTCCACTAGGAGGACATAGGGTTGCCAGATGGTTTAACCAAAAATACCAAACACCCTCCTCCCCCCACCCAAAAAAAAACACCAGGAAAAAAATTCTATTGAGAAAAAAAAAGACCCTGACAGCAGTTAAGCAAAAAAAATTAACAAATTAAACAATCAGCATGGCCCCTTTAAGAAGAGGCTTTTTTGCTGGTGGCCATTTTGTTTTTCTGCCAGCCACAAGACAAGCCCCTGCAGAACCAGGTAAGCGGGGGAGGGGGGGCGCGCATCCGGGGGGGGCCCAGCGGGGGTTTGGGGGCTGGGCCCGGTTGCTGAGTGGGCTGCCAGGTGTCCAGTATTTTCGCCTCCTGGCAGGGAAAACAATCAAAGTACCGGACGTTTCAGGTGTTCGGTATTTTCTGAATTTTTTTTCCGGACAGGAGGCAAAAATACCAAACTGTCCGGGGTCAGTACCAGACACCTGGCAGCCCTAGGACAGGACAGATGGGCGTGGCTTTGCCATGCTGCTGGCCAAGGGATTCTGCCAGCCAGGAGGACACCCAGCCAGCGCCTGGTGCGGGAGCCACCTTTCCTCCCCGCGGAGACAGACCCGCCACGCTGGGCCCCGGCTCATCCTGCTGCCTGAGCTGCCCCCATAAAGGCCACAGGAGCAGCCCCCAGCTGAGACACAGAAAGCTCCGTGGGGATCAGTGGCAGGCCCCAGGGGTGGCAGGAAGGGCAGGATGGGGGAGGGGTATGAGGCTGCCAGGGACAGGGGACAGGTACAGGATGCTACCACCCTAGGTACTGAGAGACCTGTGACCCACATACAATGGTGGTGGGACTCACAATGGGGGCAGGACTGACCCAGATCCCTACTCCTGCTGCCCAGGCCCTAGACTTCATGCCCTGACCGGCCTTCCCCAGGCTCAGCTGTCTGGGCAGGGCAGGGCCGGACAGGGCAGGGCAGGCTCAGCTGGACAGGGCAGGGCAGGGCTGCGGGACCGCGGGAGGTTCGGGGCAGAGTTAACATGCTGTGGGTGAGGCCGACCACTGGCCCTCGTGTGGAGCTGGCATGGGAAGGTGCTGCCCGACAGCCTGAGCTCTCCCGCTGCTGGACAGTCGGTTCCAACGCACTGGGCAGCACTCAGCACTGAGGCCAGCCCATGATCTGAGCCACCGAAGCCTAGGGGCCTTTGCAGTGTGGCTTTGTGGATGTGCAGGGAGGGCCTGCAGCTTGGAGCCCCTCCAGGAAGGGCACTCACCTGTGACTCTCTTTGCCGCTCGCTGCAGGAAGATCTGCTCATTGTACAGCCTGCCATCCTTGGCGTCCTGCAGAGTGGGAGGAGAGAGAAGCTGCACTCTCACCTTCAGCGCTGCCCTGCACCAGAACCGCCACGGCCGCTCGCTGGGGAGAACCCCCCCGCCCTGGGCTCTCAGCGCTGCCCTGCGCCAGAACCGCCACCATGGCCGCTCGCTGGGAGAACCCCCCCGCCCTGGGCTCTCAGCGCTGCCCTGCGCCAGAACCGCCACCACGGCCGCTCGCTGGGAGAACCCCCCCGCCCTGGGCTCTCAGCGCTGCCCTGCACCAGAACCGCCACCACGGCCGCTCGCTGGGAGACCCCCCCTGCCCTGGGCTCTCAGGGCTGCGCTGAGGCAGCCAAGGAGCGGGAAGGCACCCAGGTCAGTGGCAGAGCGAAGATCAGAACCAGGCCAGGGCGAGGCCTCCCCCCCGTGATGTCTCTCCCAGTTAGCCTGAGCCACAGCCCTCCCCCCTCAATGCAGCACCACTAAGCCATGCACAGGAAGGCCTCAGGACACACAGCTCAAGTGCTACTGCTCAGGGCTGGACTCAGCCTGCCAGGAAGGACCAGGAATCTGGCAAGGCAGCCTGTGCTCATGCAATTCCTATCTGGGGAGGCTGCAGCCAAATGTCTGGGAGCTGCACTGAGCCCCAAACCTCTGGGGTTCCCATAACGCCTCTCTCACACCAGCCCGTGGCTGCCCACATGCACGTCGATTGCCCTGTCACCGCCGTTCCCGGACGCTCTGCATTGGCCAGAACCTGCAGCATGCCCCGGCTAGCTTAGGAGACATCCCAGAGGGGGAGGCGGTGGCGACAGTTTCAGATCCACTGGCCCAGTCTGATATCATTAGCCCCACCCACACGTGGCCAGGAGAGCTGGAATCAGCAGCTGGTGCAGATTAAACAGCAGAGCTCTTTCTGCACCTCCCCACCAAGAGGATTTTGGCTGGTGGGGCGGGTACAGAACCGGTCCTAAACCCCCAACACCTGCAGCTGAGACCCTGTGTCCCACCGTATCCCATCATCCTTTGCCACAGCAAAGGGAGGGGGGACAGGGTCGGAGACACACGGCCGCATGAGGGTAGCTGGGGCGGTGGGGCAGGCGTGGGAGAGCCGGGTCTGCTCTACAACCCCATCAGCACACAGAGCCAGAGGCGTCCTGGCAACCTGCTAGGTCCACGCATTCCCTGTGGCACCACATGTCTGGTTGACCCTTGCTGGAGGGGGCTGTCCGGTGATGCCTCCTCGGCCCCGGGTAACTGGCTCTTCCCTGGCACAGGTCCAGTGGCTCTTCCTAAAGCCCCGCTGCCATGGGAGTCCCCCCGGGTGCTGCCAATGGCACTCTCTCAATCCCGACAGCCACTCTGGCCCATGCCGTCCACAGCCAGCCAGACTCCGGCCGCCGAGTACGTATGGCTGGGAACAGCGCCAGCTCTGGGGAGCCTGGCTGGGCTGGCAGTGCCGCGGGGCTGACACAGGGCAACAGATTACATCAGTAAGCGGTTATTAAGTCAAACTCATTCTGGCAACCCAGAGGTGCCCGCTGCAGGACAGCTCAATGTTGGCGCTACGGTCACTCGTCTGGAAACAAGCTACATTAAGAAACAAAGGACCCTCCTTTACAACCAGGAACCCAGCCAGCCTGCAGAGGTGCAAGGGACGGCAGGACTTAGCCTGGTGACCTAAAGGCGGACACGTTGGGGTAGCTCTTAAATCCTCAGATCCGTTGGCTCACTCCTATCTATTCAGGGCCTCCTGATCCAGCTTCCATGGAAGTCTAAATGAGCCCCCCATGGGAGCTGTACTGGGCTTTTGACCTATGCAGCGGATTCCTGCACTTCTCCAGCAAACCTGCAACAACAAAGCCAACGATGCTAGTGAACCCTGCGAAACCGGATGGAGACTAAGGCTCGACAGCCATTCCGATCAGCTGGGCTGCACGCTACCACTCCTGTCGCCTTGGTACCAGCAGTGCTGGTAGGGCAGACCAAAGGGCGCCGTACATGGAACAGGCCAGAACTCACAAGCTTGAGAGAGTATCTTTGCTTTTGAGGGCAGGCTCCAGACGCTGACTGTGCTGTGGAAGGATGGAACAGACGAGGTTACAGGTGCACGGCAACGCTAGCTGCTCCGAAAGTAGCGCAGGAGCAGCTTGCTTCTCAGCTATCTGCCTCCCTCACCTCGGGACGGTGACAGTACCACCCAGGCCTCTGCACACGGCTGCATGACAATTCCCACCCTGCGTCAGTTACAGGACTCTGCTCACTCTCTCCAGGCACCGCTGTGGCAGCAAGCCCGGGAGCCCCTCGGCGCGGCCGAAGCGGCAAGGGACTCGGCTCCTTACACGTGGGATGTAAATGAAATGGTTCATCGGTGCCAGGAGGGGCACGTGCCAGGGACCTCAGACAACATCCAGCTGGAGAAAAGGGTACGATCCCAAGCCAGTGACAGCTGCGGAGGGCGCGTGTTGAGACTGGAAATGGAGCAATGGCTTTGAACCCTGCAGCGCTCTCCCGTGCCCGTAAGCGGAGTCCAAGCGAGCTGCGGCACCCTCCGAAGCTCAGAACCCATTGTTCCCCCTGCTGCGTGAGGTGGGGGGGAAGACGGATGCTCTAAAACGGAGGGTAAAACTAACAGCCAAACCCTGCGGCGTTAAACGCCTCCTCCACCCACACGCAGAGCGGGCAGAACGTTGGGCGCACTCCCAGCAGGGCACCTCTTTGGCAGACCTGCTGCAGGCAGGGCAAAGGATTCTGGGAGTACCAGGGCACTGGGTGCTTGCTGCACCAGGGAGGCTGGGTGCTCCCTGCACCAGGGAGGCTGCTGAGCGGAAGGGGTGAGAGGAGGCAGGATCAGGATGGGGAAGGGCAGCTATGTCCCTTGTTTGCCTAAGCTGCAGATTCACCTGCCTGCAAACTGGGAAGTGTCAGCAAGAGGTTTCCATTACAATCTGTTCCAGGAATCAGGCCCCTCTCCACCTCCCCGGCAGGCTGAGCTTCCAGCATGCCCCAACAAGAGGCAAAAGGAGGAAGACGCTTCTACTCCCCCCCCTTTCCCGCAGAGCGCAGCCCAGCCTGTGTTGGCACAGCACCTTCGTACATCAGCCCGCACGTGCTCTGGTGCAGAAGTGTCCCCAGTCTCCACTGCTTGCTGTTCTGGTCGGTCAGAAGCGCTCCCTCTGGGAGAGGCGCCACGGAGATGGACTTGAGGCGCCGGGGAGATCGGGGACTGAGCTTGGCTTTGGAGAGGAGACAAAAGCAAGGCTCTGACCAGGGCAGGGCACCAGAGACAGAGTGCAGCTGCCCTCCAGCACAGCGCGGGCTCCAGCCAGGAACCCCAGCCTGACGCAGCTCCCATCTCTTCGCTCTGCTCCCCCGGTGAGGCCCTGCGATTCAGGGACTCTCCTTCCAGCAGCGGCCAGCCAAATAGCTCTGGTAGCCCAGACTGAGCTGCAGCTCGGCCAGGAGGGGCCGGGAAGGAACTGGTTGGCAAGATGACTGAACAAGCCACCTCCGCAGTGCTCCAGCGCTTCCCTGAGCACCCTGAAGCATCTATCTGCCCCCACCCCCACAAGCACAGCAGTGCTGAGAAACACCCAGCTCTCACCCTTAGATGCCACCGTGGTCCTCGGAGGAACAGCCTGTGGGCTGCAAGCCTCCGCCTTGGCCGAGGTGGAAGCCGGTTCTCTCTCAGGAAATGGCCAGGCCTCTGGTTTTCTTGCTGCCGGAGATGTCTCATCCTGCTTCGGGGCTGCACGATTGAAGAAACAAACTCTCCCAATGCTGTCCATGTTACTGCAGTATTGTCAGTCGCAACACACCGCCAGCACCTTCCATCCACGGGGCTCAAAGCCCTTTTCGGTGAAATCCTCACTCTCACACCCTTTCCCCACACAGAACAGGTCAGTGCTCTTAGCCCCATTTCACAGATGGAGAAACTGAGGCACCTAGTGAGGAAGTCACATAGCAATCCCGAGGCAGAGCTGGTTCAGAAACCAGGAATCCTGGGACAGATTGCGTTCACCTCCCTCTCTACCACACTGCTGTCAAAGGCAACAACGTGCACACCCTAAGGCCGGCAAGAGGACCCATGCAGACAGACTGGTCCTTGGCATGCCAGTGCTCCACAGCTGCTTGTCACCAGGGAGCTTGGGCTAATCTGGACCCTATCCAAAGAGGCTGCTGTCGAGCCCAGTCCTACTTACCCTTCAGAGCTGCAAGAGAGGCATCTGGGGTGAGTTGCATAGGCTCCTCCTCATCTTCCTTCGGCAGCTTGCTCCCGCACACCGGGCAGAAATGAAATGCCGTCTCTACCTTCTGGCCACACTGCGGGCAAAAGTTGACCATTCTGCAACCAAAGCAGGGCAGAGCGGGGCAGGAAGGGAAAGGCATCAGAGCTGGAGCGAGAAGCCAACTCTGCATCAGTTTCTCTGGAGCAAGGGGTTTGCTAAGGAGATGCCCCTTCACAGCCGACATTAACTCAGCTGCAAAGATGAAATGATTAAGGGAGGCCAGACAGTGGCGCGGTGGCAGAGAGAGGATGGAAACCCAGAGTCCCCATCCCAGGCACTAGCTGTGGCTGCCAGGGGGTGTCCAAACGAGCACTTGGAAAGCATCTGCCTTTATCAGTGTCGCTATTAACCACCTCAACTGCACCATGTGAGGCAGGAGTGCTCATGCAGCTGCGTTCCCTAGGGCCTAGCGTGCACCCTGCCTCTCCGGCCTCCCCTAGCCTCCTGAGCCATGCCAAAATGGTCCGACAGCCTCCCAAACCTAGCAGGTCACCTGCTCACTGACTCTTCCCTTCCCTGCTGCCGGGTGGGAACGCTGGGGGATGGGCGGTGCTGGGAAGGGGCAGGGCTCCCAGTCTGGCAGCTGGGGGGAGTCAGAGGGAGCTCTGGGTTTTGTGCCCAGCCCCCCACCTGATATCTATTTGACTCTGGACCATCCATCACCCAGAGCCACCAGCTGCCCAGGCCCTCTAACCGTGACCCCTGCCCAGCACTCTCACGGCCCCAGGCTCCTACCTAGACCTGCGGCCCAACACCTTGGACAGCTCCCATCACCCTGGGGTGCCCCCGTCCCACATCACCCACAGGCGCCTACCTGCTGCCCCCTTCCTCGGGGTACCCCATCCCAGCCCCCCTTGCCCGCCCGCACTGCCCTCCTGCCCAGCCTGGCCAGCTCCTCCCATGTCCCAAGGCACCCCGCCCTGAACCCCTGCACCCCCGCCCCGGAACTCCCCGCCACGACACCCCCGCACCCCGCACCCCGCCACGACACCCCGCACCGGAACTCCCCGCCCCGCCACGACACCCCGCACCCCGCCCCGGAACTCCCACCCCGCCACGACACCCCCGCACCCCCGCCCCGAACTCCCCACCCCCGCCACGACACCCCCGCACCCGCACCTCCCCACCCGGAACTCCCCGCCCCAGCGCCCGCGCGGCCTGGTCCGGCCCTTACCCGTGCGCAGGCCGCTTCCGGGCCGGGCAGCTCCCCTCCCCCGGGTCCCGGGCACTGGGCGGCCCGGGCCTGCGAACGCCTTGCGGGGCCGCCTCCGCCGGGACCGCCCGCTCGGCCCGCGGCCTGCCCCGACCGCGCCTGCCCATGGCCGCCAGCCCGCCTGGCTCGCCCCGCCTCTCGCCCCGATCGCCCCGCCCCCGCCTGGCTCGCCCCGCCTCTCGCCCCGCCCCCGCCCGGATCGCCCCGCCTCTACCCAACCCGTCCGAGAGCCACGGGGCCGAGCCTGGGGGGGGGACACCTGTCCAGGTGAACCCCAAGGGCCGGGCGCTGGGGAAGGGGATACCTGCACCCCGAGGGACGGGCCGGCCGGGCGCTGGGGGAGGGGGTACCTGCACCCCGAGGGACGGGCCGGCCGGGCGCTGGGGGGAGGGGGTACCTGCAGCCCGAGGGACGGGCCGGCCGGGCGCTGGGGGGGGTACCTGCAGCCCGAGGACGGGCGGCCGGGCGCTGGGGAGGGGTACCTGCAGCCCGAGGGGCGGGCGGCCGGGCGCTGGGGAGGGTACCTGCAGCCCGAGGCGGGC
Organism: Rafetus swinhoei; assembly: GCA_019425775.1. NCBI lineage: Eukaryota > Metazoa > Chordata > Testudines > Trionychidae > Rafetus > Rafetus swinhoei. The sequence continues at coordinate 39,856,285 of CM033443.1, read as the reverse complement.
CGGCCGGGCGCTGGGGAGGGGTACCTGCAGCCCGAGGACGGGCCGGCCGGGCGCTGGGGAGGATACCTGCAGCCCGAGGATGGGCCGGCCGGGCGCTGGGGAGGGTACCTGCAGCCCGAGGGATGGGCCGGCCGGGCACTGGGGGAGGGGGTACCTGCAGCCCGAGGGACGGGCCGGCCGGGCGCTGGGGGAAGGGGATACCTGCAGCCCGAGGGATGGGCCGGCCGGGCACTGGGGAAGGGGGTACCTGCAGCCCGAGGGACGGGCCGGCCGGACGCTGGGGGGAGGGGATACCTGCACCCTGAGGGATGGGCCGGCCGGGCGCTGGGGGAAGGGGGTAAATGAAGCCCGAGGGACGGGCCGGCCGGGCGCTGGGGGAAGGGGTACCTGCACGCTGAGGGATGGGCCGGCCGGACGCTAGGGGAAGGGGTACCTGCAGCCCGAGGGATGGGCCGGCCGGGCGCTGGGGGGAGGGGGTACCTGCAGCCCGAGGGATGGGCCGGCCGGGCGCTGGGGGAAGGGGATACCTGCACCCTGAGGGATGGGCCGGCCGGGCGCTGGGGGGAGGGGGTACCTGCAGCCCGAGGGATGGGCCGGCCGGATGCTGGGGAAGGGGGTACCTGCAGCCCGAGGGACGGGCCGGCCGGGCGCTGGGGGGATGGGGTACCTGCACCCTGAGGGATGGGCCGGCCGGGCGCTGGGGGGAGGGGGTACCTGCAGCCCGAGGGATGGGCCAGCCGGATGCTGGGGAAGGGGGTACCTGCAGCCCGAGGGATGGGCCGGCCGGACGCTGGGGAAGGGGGTACCTGCAGCCCGAGGGACGGGCTGCCCAAATACCGGGAGGGAGGGGCAACCTTCCCTCTCATTTTTTGCCATCTGTGTGGAATAAATGTTGCCCTGTGCACTGAGGCATGTGCAGATGTGTCCCACTGGCAGAAACACATGCTGCCAGCTGTGGGCAGTTGTGGGTGCTCTGCTAATCATCTGGGCAGCATTTTAATTTCTGCTGGCTAGCTGCCCAAGCACTCAGTTTCAAGGGAACACAGAGCAGAGATGCGTGTGCCCTGCCTGCACTCTACCGGTGGGCCCAAGCAAGGTGCTGATGGGAAAGGCAGGCACGAGGACGCTGAAGGCCAGGCCAGCTTGGCTTTCTTTTGCTTCAGGGGACGTCTACGCTGCAATGCTATTTCGGGATACCAGAATATCCCGAAATAGCTATCCCGCATCTTCAGAGCAAGCCTGTTATTTCGGGCTCACTATTCCAATGTCCCTGTAAACCTCATTCTATGAGTAGTAAGGGACATTTTGGAATAGCACTTTATTTCCAAATTTGGTGCTGTGTAGACAGTGCCAAATAACAAAATAAGCTATTTCAAAATGGCATCGAAATAAGACAAGCAATTTGCATAGCTCAAATTGTGTATCTTATTTCGAGTTATGGTGCTGGGTAGACGTGCCCTTACTGACTTGCAAGGTGCCATTCTTAGGAAAAAAACCTTCAAAAAAAACTGCAGAGGGAAACTGCTGAGCTGGAATTCGTATGCAAATTTGAGACCATCAGAATGGGTCTGAGTAGAGACATGGAATGGCTCTCTCATAGAACAGATAATTTCCCCTTCCTTCTCATCACTGCTGGACGCGAGCCACATCCACCCTGGTTTAATTAGCACTGGTGTCACTCCCAGCTCTGCCTCCCTGCTTTCTTTTGCTTCAAACAGCTGAGGAAGTGAGTGTATCTCACGAACGCTTATGCCCTAATACACGTGTTAGTCTTTAAGGCTACGTCTACACTACAAGTTTTCTTGGCCAAAAAAAATGCTAATGAGGGACTCATTTGCATGAGTTGTGATCTCATTTGCATATTTTCTGCCAATCTGTTTTTGCACTGGGGTTTTTGTGCAAAAAAAAGCAGTGTGGACGTTTTCTTTTGCCGCAAAAAAAACTTTTCCCGTAAGATCCTTATACCCCAAAAAAGGAGGTTTACCAATCTGGCGGTGCCATCGGGCAGAAGGGCGCCATTTTAATAGTACTGCACAGAGCCCCATAAATCCTAAGGACAGCCCTGCTCCTTCCTGCCTGGCCCTGACCCTCCTGCACCTCGGCACCACCACAGGTGGATTCTCATCATTCACTCTCTGCATTCATCACCCAAAGTGTCCTCTCAGTACATGCCATGCCTATAATATGGTGGACTAGCAGGCAGTGACCCATTCTCCAGCACTGCCAGTTCCTAGGTGCACTGGGCCAGCTGCTCAGCTGAGCCAGAACTGTGCTTGGTGCGTCTGGCACCGTTCCTGCAGAGACTGGGCTGCCTTTGCATCTCCTAGGCTTGGGAGTTAACGAGATCAGCCTGTGCCCAGCTGCAGTGGGCCCCTGGGACCAGCCAACAGCCTGTGGAGCCAGCTGGCCACCGCCTCCCTCCTGCCTTGACATGGGACCCCAGTGCCGGGATGTGCCCGGAGGGGTGGCATTGGCGCTCCTGTTAGTCCCAAAGGCCCCTTCCCTGGGAGAAAACCTGGCTGGTTTCCGGCGGCGACACGGCCCGTTTCCGGGACTGGCGATACCCTCCCTCCATTACCAGAAGGCCTCACGCAGCCGGGACGCGCAGGGGTAAAGCCGCGCGGGAGCCGCCAGCCGGGCTGGGGCGTAGGGATCCTGTCGGTGAAGCGGCTTTGTCGTCCCCTGCGCTTTTCACGTCAGATAATCACAGGGTAACTCCGTCCCGGCCAATCAGATCTCAGAGTCCATCCACGCCAGTTGATAAAAACTGTCACTGACCCGGGAGGGCACGGTTGCCTAGTGACCCCTCAGAACCTGGGCTCTTCCGCAGTAGCCCGTGGGCGGCCTTGCACAGGCAGACCCGGGGAGCGGTTCCCGGCGCAGCCGGATCCCAGCCAGCTGACTTGTGGGGCTGGGGGAACCGGCAAAGCCATGGACCGGGTCAGGGGACGGCCCCACCACTGGGGGCCAAGCATCTCTTGGACTTCACGTTGTCGGAAGGGAGGAGTCACCTCGGCCTGGGGTTCCCAGCAGGGAGGGGCCACCGACAGCCTAGGACAAGAAGCGTAAAGGATGTTCCGCCGGAGGCGCAGGGACGCCAGCTGTCAACTTAACCAAGTTGTTGGACATGGCATTGCACGACAAGCGCAGAAGGTCCTGCCTTGGTAATAATGCACAGCCGCTTCCCAGAGCACAAGCACTGCACTGCGATACCTGAGCACCTGCATAGCCTTCAGCTGCCTGCCTGCACTTCCCCTCTAGCCAGGCCTGGGTTTTGGGCCTGATTTTTGGCTTGGGAAACACCCCTATTTCTCCTGGCCATGTCGCACGGGTGTGAGACTGGATGCTGCTGTCCGGGCTCCTGTCCACAAGGCCTGTGGTATCTACCAGTGCCAACCCAGCTGACATCACACTTTCCCAAACTTGTAACAGTAGCCTCCCCAGGAACTGAAATTAGGGGGGGAGTTCGAATTTACAAGGGGGGGTGTCAGAGCCGATGAGGGTGACACCGTAAGGGTGAAGGTGGGTTGTATGGCACCATAGTTCACAAAACTGGGGGGGGGTTGGGGAAATTCAGGGGGGTATACACCCCCATGGGAGGGTGTAGGGAAATCCCTGCTTGTAAACAAGCAACAACAAAACCAACCCAATTAATTCAGTCATTTTTGGTGAATTCCTGTGGTGCTTCTCAGGGCCCTGGGAGTGTTGAGGGTGCACAGGAGACAGGTGTGGCAGGTGAGGGAAACCATTCTCCCTTTCAATCGTTGCTGTTACAGCCCTCGCAGCATGACTGGCCCCTTGAAGAAGGAGCAGGGCCCGGCGCACAGGTGAGGGGCATCCTACCGCCCGCTCTGCTTCGGAGAAGGCAGCTGGGCTGGATGAGGAGGGGGCCCCAAAGGCGGGAGAGGCAGGAGCCGCAGAGGAAGAGTGCTGGAGGTGGCATGACTGGGAGCTGAGGGGGACGAGTTCTGAGCGAGGCTGTAGGGAGGAACTGGCTGCAGAGAGATTTGTGCAGAACCCCCTGGCGAATGGGGGTGGGGAGCTCTGCTGGGGTGGGGGAGAGGGGTGGAGAGAGCTGATTTGGGACAGCAGGAGACGACTACGGGAGAGCAGCTCCTGGCTCTCTCAGGTGGGCAGGCCTGGGGAGGGAAAGGTGACAGAGATTGATGACTCCTGGGTGGGTGACTTGGGAGGGCAGCCTGGGAATGGGGCTGACGAACTGCTGTGTTTTACTCTGGGGCTTGGGGAGGAACTGTTTCGCCTGGAGGGATCCGTGGACCATGGCACGGGATAGGGATAAATCCAGTTTCAGTTTACCACCGAGAGAGACTATTCCTTTGCACGGGCAGGTACAGAGGCGATAGACGGAGGTTGGGCCTTTGGTGCGGAGGCCAGCCATGGGAGGGTGCCTGTGATGGGTGATTTCCTGGGAAAGACCTTTTTGAGAGGGGATTTGCTTTACCATCTCACAAATCTTGCAGAAATTACTTGGCAGAGTACTTACAGCCAGAGCCAGCTCCCACTGGTGGAGTGTTGTCACTGGCCTCAAGGGATGCAGAATTGGGCACCAGTCACGTAGAAGGATTGTGTTTTGGGGCCCAGCCCATTCGACGCAATCCACGGAAGAGCAGACGGAGAGATGAGTCATTAACTCATCTGTACCCTCCCGGGATCTCCTGGACGTCTAATCAGCTGAAGTTCCTCTGTACTCACTTGCCGGCTGCAGATGCTGGCTAAGCTTGGAAAAAGAACTCCTAATGCGGCTAGCCTGTTAGCGGCGCTGAATGAGACGAGTCTGTGTCCTGACGCAAGCCCCAAGGGGAGGCTGTGTCCTCCCTTTCGAGGTACTAACCGGTGCAAGGCTGGAAGCACCTAGAACTAGCACTGGCCTTGGGAACCTTCTGTCCCTGGGTTGCTATTTGAAATCTAGCCCAGGCTGGCAGGGACTGGGCTTCGTGCCAGCTCCAAGCTGCTTTGGTCTGGATGAAGTGAGTTGTGGGCTCCCAGGGCAAGGTGGGTGCAGAGCTCTAGGACCCAATATGAGCAAGGTTTCGGCTTGCCTCTGGTAGTGCCGCAGTCTCGGGGACACACGCTGACCCTGGAGTATTACCTGTGTGATCAGCACCACCCTGCCAGCCCCGGGCTCCCCACTGCCTCTCTCCAGTGCCCCTTCCGGCCAAGGACCTGCGTCCACAAGCTCCCACTCCAGTGACTGGTCCTGGGAGTGGAGGGTTTCCTAGATGCCCTTCTTCTTGTTTGCCTATGACCAGGCTTCTTTCCTGCCCCCTTCAGTAGCTACTGGGAGGCTGGGGGGCCCCAGGCCCATGCACTCCTCTGGGTCCCAACCCAGGGACCCTGTAACTAGCAGTCACCTGCTAAATGTCAGTCCTTACTGTCCGCTGCTAGTCACTCCTGAGCTACTTCCCTGAGGATCTGCAGTGCCCTTGCCCTCATTCAGGGCTTTATCTCCAAGTCCTCGCCATACCCTGTCCTGGGTTCTGCAATTCACCCTAGCCTACCAAGCCCCATCTTCAGCTGCCAGACCTAGGCTTCAGCTGGGTCTGCAATACACCCTACACTGCGCCGTCCAAGGTACCGCTGCCTTCCCAGTCCGTCAGTCTCTGGTCTGCCCAGCTTGAGCTCCATCAAGAAGCTGCCAAGCCCCGACCCAGCAGCATCTTTATACCAGCTTGCTGGTCCCTGATTGGCTGCAGCAGAAGCAGACACTCCAGCTTGCCTGGAGGACTTCTCCTCTGCTCTTTTCCCTGGGGCAGGGTGTGGCAAGACCACAAGCCTCCAGCAGGGGGCCTCGGGCCTAGTCCACCCCATCACACCCCCAGAGCTCAGAGAGAGCGGGGATGTACGCAGGAAACGCTGCAAAGCAATGAGGAGTTAAGCACTTGCCTCCCACCCCCCAGTGCACTTGTCTTTTCTACTGCATAGTAATGCCAGCTCTTAGCCATTGTGTCTGCTCTCCAGCTCAGACGCGCTGGAGAAGAGGAGATGGAGGACCTGGGAGCTGCCCCTCCATCTGGGAGGTAATGTACATTTCTCCTTCTTCTTATGGTGAAACCTGGCAGGAACAGCCAATCTCTCTTCCGCCCTTGCTGCAAGCATTCTCTGGGAGCAAGGTCCATTCCGCTAGGTCAGGGCTGTGCAGAGCAAGTCCCCTGCCTGCACAGGGATGACACTGAGCTATATTAGCTCACCCCTCTATTAGTGATCCCCAAACATTGCTCTGCCATGTAGCCAACTTGTTAGCGTGCTTAATTCTGGGCTGGGCCAGGGACGCGATCCCTGACACGCAGCGCGTGCTCTGCTAACCGTCATCTGCTCCTGGAGCAGGGTCGTTATGGTGAACGGGTGCCCTGGAGAGCCCCCTGCTGGGGTCTGCCTCCTTCCCCTCCTCTCAAGGGCTGCAGGCTGTGCAGCACACAGCGGCAGAGTGAAACTTCCAACAGTCAAGTCAGCTCCATTCTGCAGTCATGGAAATGTAGAAGCTGGAGGTGGAGCTGACCTGTCCCGTGACCTAGCCCATCCCTGGGGTTCATGCTCTGCTCCAGACTGCGGGTGTGAGAACAGCACGGGCCTGGGAGCAGGCACTGAAGCACCAGCCATGTGGGAAACAAAAAGAAGAGTAGGTGAAAGGTTTCCTTATGCAGGACAATTGTGCAGGAGGCAGGAAGGGGAGAAGAGATGCCACCATGCAGGAGACAGAGCACGTGAAAGCCTGTAGTCCACAGCCTTTTCTGCACTCCTTTCTCAAAAAACCCTCATTCCTCCATCCACAAGCAGCATGAAACCTTGCGCAGCTTTCTCCTAGGCTTCAGCCGTTCAGCTGGCAGTCAGTTGTGAATATGACAGTCTCCAAATCAGAGTTGGGATTTCCATCCCCCTGCAGAGCAACACAGACACTGAACCCGCTCAGTTCTGGGAGGACAGTTATAAGGCTTCAGCACCCAGGAACACAGCCTCACCCCCATAGACAGGCTCAGTTAATCCCACTTAAACACAACCCACCCCAGCTGTTGGAATCCATGTCCCCTGCCTAGTGAGTGCCATTTAGTTGAAGGCGCATCCCTCCTTTGGGGTAGGCCAGGTACATTTCTGCTGCCCTCAGTTCACACAACAACCCTTTATTATTCCTGCCCCAATAACAAGGAGACTGGGATCCAAGACCAGCCAAAAGTGGTCATCTGGGTGAGCAATCCCATCATGCTGAGCACCTAGGCAGGGTGGGTGTGCCCATACAAATGAGATCAGCTCCTGACTGTCCACTTCCACAACTCACCACTAGATGTCAGGGGAGAGCTCATTCAGAATCTGCTGAGGTGCACGCCCCTGTCCAGGGTAGCTATCCTGACCTAATCCCTAATCCTAATCTCCCCGTGACAGCCGCGCAGGGAAGTGGACAGGAGCATCTCCACTGAGTGCTACACTGTGCACCTGCACCGGCTGGCAGAAGATGGCACATTCTCAGCTTTGTGCTCTGCAGAGTCCCAGCTGGCTTTGTTCAGCTCTAATTGCCTTGTTCCGGGGTAGGGACGCTCCAGGAGGAAGGGGGCTGCCCTTTGCAGATCCCCAGCTGGGTCTGTATCTCTGATCGCCCAGTTCCAGGGTGGTGACCTCGGAGTGCAATGCCCGGTGCTGATCCTCACTGGGTCTGCGCATCTCTGAGCCCATTGCTCCCTGGGAGGCGACACAGCCAGGTGGCTTTGTGCTAAGGCTGTCACGGTTCTTGGTTCCTCTTCCAGGAGGAGAGGCAGCAGTGGGCGTTGCAGCAGGCTAGTAGGAAGAGGGGAGAGCAGCGGAGATGAGGCTGCATGGCATTGTTCAGGACTGGATCCTGAGGCTGGCTTATCCCGCAAGGCTTTGTCTACATGGGGATGCGGTGCCAGTGTAAGCTCAGGTGTGAATCTAAACTGCTGTCACGTGGTGCGACTCCACATGTGGACACACTTTCTCTGGCATTCGCGTGGCTTCTTCCGGTTTAGCTCATGGTGCTTTGGAAAGGGTTTTAACCAAACCAAAAGCCACTGATATTCTGGAATAAGTGCATCCTCTTGCGGGTTCATACTGGTAAAACGTTCCCATGTGGACAAGCCCTTAGAGGCCAGTGGCTTTCCATGGGCCTTCGGTGCCAATCTGATCCCTTAAAAAGGCTGAGCCCCAGGGTATCTGAAAGGCTGCAAGACCTTTGTGAGCTAGAGCACTGTGGAGGGTTAAAATGCTTCAGTGGCAGAGTTGCCAATTCTGGTGGGCTGTATTCCTGGCAGTTTCATCACATGACATCATCTTTAATGAAAGATTCATCTTTAATTCTTGGCGACTCCCCACCAATCCTTGTGGGTTGTCATCCCTACTGAACAGGCACTGTAGCCGAGCAGGGTTCAGGGTGTTGTGTGGCACCCAGAGCACGGGGCGCTTTTATAATCTAGAGAATGAATCCAAGAAGGCAAGTGGGAACCATTCTCTTGGTAAAAAGGAGCTGTTATCCCCCCTGCTTTCTCCAGTTACTGTACTGTTGCCATCTTCACATAAAGCTTTTCTTCTGTGCTCTCCAGATATTCTGCCACTGATCTCCTGTACACAGCACATACAAGCAATAGGTTCAGGGTACCCTGGAATAATCATTGCACATTCTTGTTGCAGCAGGAGACACACAATTACTTTCTAGCAAACACCATCAGGAGGTAGTGATCAGAAAAGGCTTCTTATACTAAGAGGCTGTTGCTCTAATGTCAGACAACAGGAGAGAGGGTCCTCTAAGGTAGCTTCAGCACAGCTGTTACAATGAACCCTCACTGCACCGTACCCGTGTTGAATAAAAACAAACCCTCCAGCACCTCTGTACCAGTGCTTCCCGGAGCTTCCCCTCGCTGTGTAAGAGCCGCCCTTGCAGAGCGATTGGAGGCCATGTGCGCTAGCAGTGCTGAGAAAAATGGAGAACTTCTTCCCTTGGCATCTGCGTGTTTCAAGCAGGGTCTTAGCATCATCTTCCACTGAGAAAGCGTCACCCCGTCTCCGTTACGGCATCTCTTCTTTTTGATGCTGTGGGAGTTTGTGCGTGGGCTCCGGCAGCTGGGTGCAAATTCCTTTTAAGACACAAATTATCATTTTTAAACTAAAATCTCTTAATGGAAAAATCTCTTGAAAGCTCTGACGCCCAAAACAGCCTTTGTCAAATCAATCTCAGAGCTGGGCTGAGGCAGCAGTGCTTCCCACCTCGCTTGTTAGGGAGTGGCTGTAGATACGTTCTTGTAATCCTTCCTCATAGGAATGACCCACGCAGCCTGAGGGCAGCGAGTGGACGTAATGCAGAATCGTGGCCCATGTACATATTATGGGAGTCACCCAAGTGCAGCACCCAAAACAGAAGCTCTGAGGTCCGCGGTCCAAGCAATAAGCTGTTGTTTCTAGCGCAGGCAGATCTCAGAGACGTGAGCCATCCTAGGACCTGAGGGAAGGTGTGGAACCTAGATCTAGGTGGAAGATTCGTGCCCCTGAAATCAAAGGAGTGCAGAAGTCTAATGGCACAGACAGAAGGGCAGGGGCAGGGCCTGAGTTGAGTTTTTAGCAGAGATCAAGGGCAGGGAGGTGGGAGTTGTTAGACCCATGACAAGACGATGAATCGATTCATGTTCAAGAAGAAATTGAGTCTTCTCAGCTGTGGCTATTTAGGGGGCTCCCTCCCCCAGGGAGAGTATTTTACTGGCCAAGGGGAATTCAGAGCTTAGATACTCCAGGACGGCACTTTAGAAGGACACACCAAGACCCGCTCGCACTGGGGGCTGGTATAGCCACAGCTTCTTTGCAGGAAAATCTCCCTGTGGTAAAGAGGCGAGCAGCAGAGTCAGGAGCTGAGGGGTTTGCTGGGAGAATCTTTGGGCTTGAACTACCCCAATGGCATTATGCCGCCATCACGCGGAGCACGGGGTGAACCAGAGCCCCATGGTTTATCAAGCGTTTATTCTGTCCTTTGACTCCTGGCCAAACTGGGCCCTCATTTACACTCTGGGCAACCCCTGGATTGGTCTTGGCTGCATATACAATTGCCAAAGTGCAGTAAAAAAGCAGCCATCTTCTATCAAATGAACCCAGCTCACTCGCTCTCCCTTGATGCTTGTGTCCTCCCATCCCCACCCCATTGAATTTTTAAGTAGCCAGGTCATATTTTTCCTCCATAGAATCATAGAATCATAGAACCATAGAGCTGGAAGAGACCTCAGAAGGTCATCAAGTCCAGCCCCCTGCTCTAGGCAGGGCCAATCCCAACTAAATCAACCCAGCCAGGGCTTGGTCAAGCCGAGACTTAAACACCTCCAGGGATGGAGACTCCACTACTTCCCTAGGTAACCCATTCCAGTGCTTCACCACCCTCCTAGTGAAACAGTTTTTCCTAATCTCCAACCTGGACCTCTCCCACCACAACTTGAGACCATTGCTCCTTGTTCTGCCATCCGTCACCACTGAGAACAGCCTCTCTCCATCCTCTTTGGAACCTCCCTTCAGGAAGTTGCAGGCTGCTATCAAATCCCCCCTCACTCTTCACTTCTGCAGACTAAACAGACCCAACTCCCTCAGCCTCTCCTCATAAGTCATATGCTCCAGCCCCCTAATCATTTTGGTTGCCCTCCGCTGGACCCTCTCCAATGTGTCCACATCCTTTTTGTAGTGGGGGGGCCCAGAACTGGACACAATACTCCAGATGCGGCCTCACCAAAGCCGAATAAAGGGGAATAATGACATCTCTGGATCTGCTGGCAATGCTCCTCTTAATGCAACCTAATATGCCATTAGCCTTCTTGGCTACAAGGGCACACTGTTGACTCATATCCAGCTTCTCATCCACTGTAACCCCAGGTCCTTTTCTGCAGAACTACTACTTAACTGGTTGGTCCCCAGCTTGTAACTGTGCTTGGGATTCTTCCATCCCAAGTGCAGGACTCTGCACTTGTCCTTGTTGAACTTCATCAGATTTCTTTTGCCCAATCCTCCAATTTGTCTAAGTCACTCTGGACCCTATCTCTGCCCTCAAGCGTATCTACCTCTCCCCTAGCTTAGTGTCATCCAAACTTGGAGGGTGCAATCCATCCCCTCATCCAGGTCATTAATAAAGATATTGAACAAAACCGGTCCTAGAACCGAACCTTGGGGCACTCCGCTAGAAACTGACCGCCAACCTGAAATCGAGCCATTGATCACTACCCGCTGGGCCCGGCCTTCTAGCCATTTTTCTATCCATCTTACTGTCCATTTATCCAATCCACATTCCCTTAACTTGCTGGCAAGAATATTGTGGGAGACCGTATCAAAAGCCTTGCTAAAGTCAAGGTATATCACATCCACTGACTTCCCCATCTCCACAGAGCCAGTTACCTTATCATAGAAGCTGATCAGATTGGTCAGGCACGACTTGCCCTTTGTGAATCCATGCTGATTCCAGTCTTTAAAGCCCCCTTTTCCATTAGGATGTCAGCCCTGCTTTTCACCCTGGTTTTCTCCTGTTGTTCCTTTCCTCTCCTGCACTCGTCTCTTTCCCCCATGTTGGCTGAGGGAGGCAGGATGCCAGTGGGCAGTGGAATGGGCAGTGCTTAGTCACTGCAGAGTCCAGTGTGCTTCATTGCAGGAGGGCTCTGACAGAAGAGTCTGGAGACGTACCAGCCTTGCAGTGCTTGTAGAACCCTCCCAGTTTCGACTTGCAGCCACTTTAAGGAGCTGTCCCTTGATACTTGTTCTGTCACCCAAATTGCTTTCCTCCTCTGCACCCTCGTGAGCTCACCAAAGGGTAACTGATACAGCCCTGCCCCGGCCAGTCTCAGCGCTGCTTCTGGCTGTCCTTGCCCTGAGGCATGAACCTTGGGGCGGGACAGAGCGCTTCCAAGCCCTCGTGCACATGCACAAGACCAGCCAGGATGGGACTGGCACGGCCCTGGTGCACAAGCCTAGGGCCAGGCAGTGTGACTGGCACAGCTGAGCTGACTGGCAGGTGTCTGCATGGGGCAGGGCAGCAGACAGATCCAGCAGGGCAGTTGGGCTCCAGCGGGTAAAAGAGGAAGATTCCCTCTCCAAGAACTGACATCTACTGGGGCAGGAGGGCAAAACTGCTCTGAAAATGAAGTTGGGCCCATGGCTCTTGCTGCCGCGCTGGCGAAGGCCTGCCGTGTGCACCACCCACTGCTCGCTGGAGCCTTCGCTCTGCCAAGGGCTGCACTGGAGGCAGGCCCTGCAGGGCACAGTTCGCATGGACCAGGCAGGAGACTTTGGCTTCATGCAGCCCTCCCCAAATCCAGCTCGCCACGTGCTGCCCTGGGCGGAGAGAGGGCTCCAGGGCCTCTGCCAGGGCTGGAGGGAAGGCGGGACGGCTGAGCGGGCTGGTCGCTCTCCCCAGGAGGCAGCGGGGGGGGGGCTGTTGGAGCAGCTGCCGGCCAGCGGAGGAGCAGAGCGGGGAGGTGACTGCCCTGCCCCGGGGTCCCGCCCCCTGCAGCCGGGGTGACTGCCCTGCCCCGGGGTCCCGCCCCCTGCAGCCGGGGGGTGCCCTGCCCGGGGTCCCGCCCCTGCAGCCGGGGACTGCCCTGCCCCGGGGTCCCGCCCCTGCAGCCGGGGGTGACTGCCCTGCCCGGGGTCCCGCCCCTGCAGCCGGGGTGACTGCCCTGCCCGGGGTCCCGCCCCTGCAGCCGGGGGTGACTGCCCTGCCCGGGGTCCCGCCCCTGCAGCCGGGGTGACTGCCCTGCCCGGGGTCCCGCCCCTGCAGCCGGGGTGACTGCCCTGCCCGGGGTCCCGCCCCTGCAGCCGGGGGTGACTGCCCTGCCCGGGGTCCCGCCCCTGCAGCCGGGGACTGCCCTGCCCCGGGGTCCCGCCCCTGCAGCCGGGGGTGACTGCCCTGCCCGGGGTCCCGCCCCTGCAGCCGGGGGTGACTGCCCTGCCCGGGGTCCCGCCCCTGCAGCCGGGGTGACTGCCCTGCCCGGGGTCCCGCCCCTGCAGCCGGGGTGACTGCCCTGCCCGGGGTCCCGCCCTGCAGCCGGGGGTGACTGCCCTGCCCCGGGGTCCCGCCCCCTGCAGCCGGGGGTGACTGCCCTGCCCGGGGTCCCGCCCCTGCAGCCGGGGTGACTGCCCTGCCCGGGGTCCCGCCCCTGCAGCCGGGGGGGTGACTGCCCTGCCCCGGGGTCCCGCCCCCTGCAGCCGGGGGTGACTGCCCTGCCCCGGGGTCCCGCCCCCTGCAGCCGGAGGGGGTGACTGCCCTGCCCCGGGGTCCGGCCCCCTGCAGCCGGGGGGGGTCTCTGCCCCCCCGCTGGTGTCCAAATACCCGTCAGTCCCCGGGGCCACCGGCCGCTCGGCCGCAGGGGCCGGGGCCAGGCCCGGGGAGGCGGGATCACGGCAGGTGGCGCTCGACCCGCTCGCAGCGCCAGCTCCCTGGGTCACGTGACGAGATCCGGTCACGTGAGGCGGCGCCGGGATCAGCTGGCCGCCGAGCAGCCTCCCCCGCAGGCGGCGCAGGGCCCGGGCAGAGCCGGGATGGCAGCGGGGCGGCGCTGAGCGCGGCCGGTAAGCGCCCCCCCCCCCCCCCCCAGCTCGCTGCGCGATTCCCGGGCCCCTCCCCAGAGACACCCCGCGGGATTCCCGGGGCCCCTTCCCCAGAGACCCCGCGGGATTCCCGGGGCCCCTTCCCCAGAGACCCCGCCATTCCCGGGGCCCCTTCCCCAGAGACCCCCGCCGGATTCCCGGGGCCCCTTCCCCAGAGACCCCCGCCAGTTCCCGGGGCCCCTTCCCCAGAGACCCCCCCGCCAGATTCCCAGGGCCCCTTCCCCAGAGACCCCCGCAGGATTCAGGGCCCCTTCCCCAGAGACCCCCGCCGGATTCCCGGGGCCCCTTCCCCAGAGACCCCCGCCAGTTCCCGGGCCTTCCCCAGAGACCCCAGGATTCCCGGGCCCCTTCCCCAGAGACTTCCCCCGCCGGATTCCCGGATTCCCGGGGCCCCTTCCCCAGAGACCCCTGCCGGAGTTCCCGGGCCTCCCCAGAGACCCCCGCGGGATTCCCGGGCCCTTCCCCAGAGACCCCCTCCGCGGGATTCTGGGCCCCTTCCCCAGAGACCCCCTCCCGCGGATTCCCGGGCCCTTCCCCAGAGACCCCCTCCGCGGGATTCCCGGGCCCCTTCCCCAGAGACCCCCGCGGGATTCCCGGGGCCCTTCCCCAGAGACCCCCTCCCGCGGGATTCCCGGGCCCCTTCCCCAGAGACCCCCTCCCGCGGGATTCCCGGGCCCCTTCCCAGAGACCCCGGGATTCGGGCCCCTTCCCCAGAGACCCCGCTGGGATTCCCGGGCCCTTCCCAGAGACCCCCTCCCGCAGGATTCCCGGGCCCCTTCCCCAGAGACCCCCACAGCCCCTGCGAGATTCCCGGGTCCCCTTCCATCATCCCCCGGGGGGACTCCCAGGTCCTCTTCCATCAGCCCCTGCTCCTGTACTCCCCTCTCGCCCCCCTCTCCCTCCCCCTCCCCAGCTCTGGGAACTTACCCTCCTCCTCTGGGGGGCCTGGCTTCCATCTCCTTCCCCCCCCAACTACTCCCAGTGTCACCCCAGGGAGACTTGGCTCCTCTGGCCCCATGATCCTTTGCCTCACCCCTCTTTCCCAACCTCAGACCCCTTCCCCTTTTCCTTGGCAGCCTCAATGCCCCTTTTCCTCTGAGACTCCTGCCTTCCCCCAAGCTACTTTACCCCCCCTCTGCCCCCAAACCCCACCCCCGCTCCCGAGGGGAGAAGCCCTGAGTCTGAGCTGGCCCCTGGGCTGTGAGATGCTCCGTGGTCTTTACATTCCCCACTCATGTCTTTCTGCTCTGCCCCGTCCTCCTCCCCCCTCAGCAGCAGGGCCCTTCCAGCTCTCCTGCGCTGCCTTGGCCCAGACCTCCTCCCCCCTCAGCGGCAGGGCCCTTCCAGCTCTCCTGCGCTGCCTTGGCCCAGACCTCCTCCCCCCTCAGCAGCAGGGCCCTTCCAGCTCTCCTGCGCTGCCTTGGCCCAGAGGAGGGGCCTACTCTTAGAGAGCAGCTGAATGTGGGATCCAGTCAGGACCCGAAGGGAGGGGAGATGGGAGGGACTTGTGCATCAGGTGCATGGCCTACTTTGTGGCTGCAGTCACCTGGTGCAGAGGCCCCCTTGGCTAGTGAGGTGTGCAGAGCTGTGAGCAGCCCCAGTGGGGGCTGGGCCCCGGGCCCTTGGCGGCTGGGTGGGCGCTTTGGAGAAGAACCCGAAGCTTGTGTTATGTGAAGGTCGTGGCTGGGGAGCGATGGGAAGGGGCGAGGGTTTCATGCAGGTGGAAGATGCTAGCGCGTGAGTCCTGGAAGCAGAGTCCTCGCGCTCTGTGCCAGGTGCAGTAGTGGCAGTGCCCACTCACTGCGGAGGGCTTGCTCTGTAGAGATGGTCTCTACGCACTCGAGCAGCGGTGGGCAGCCTGTGGGCCTGGGCCGCATGTAGCCCGTTGTGGTTTTGTGTGCGACCCTCAAGACATTTAGTTTGCTGCTACCCAGGCGCAGGGTCGCTAGATTCTGCTAGTTTCCTTCCATGCAGGTTTTTTTTTCCTACTAGTGTTGCTTGAGTGACAGGCGTGTGAAGCCAGGGCCCGTGAGGGGAGGTGGGTGCTGACTGCTCCCCGCACTGACTGGGAAAGCCGGGCGCTCCCTCTGCACCCGGTCAGAGTGCTGCGAGGGTCCATATCTGCCCCGCGTTCTAGGCATGTGGGGTAGTTTTGCGCTTATCTCAGGAGACTGTCTTGGTTATGACAATCATACGGCCCACTCAGATGGAGAGCCACTCCCTGGCCGAGGTTGCCCATTGCTTGCTAGTGGGTAGTCCTCTCTTCGTGGCCCCTTTGATCTCTGGAGGTCTCTGGTATCTCAGAGTGGCCTCCAGAGCAGCTCTCGGGTGTGTGTGACTTGACCATGGATTGCCCCCTGTTGAATCGGAGACCCGCTGTGCCCTGTGTCTGCCCTCCTGCTGCAGCAAGCTCGCTGGGAACAGCCTGGGTAGGCAGGGGGCAGAGAGAAGAATCTGAGCGTGGGTGAGGGTGTCTCTAAGCCAGGATGGCCAGGCGGCTTCCTCCCTTTCTTGACTCTCCGCCAATCCTCATCATTGTCCTGCTCCAAACACCAGGGTTTCGTGTTAGCAGTGGGGACGAGGTTTTGTGACTGACAGAATAGCTGTCCAATGGGGTGCCTTCCCGTGTCTGAATTTCCAGCTTTCAGCTCTGAACAGGAAGCGATGAGAGGCCTGAGAAAGACCCAAGGGAGTTGGTTGCTGTGGCTTTGTCCTTCTCTTTGAAGCACACTTCAGTGAGCCCAGCGCAGTAGAGGGGCAGCTGAGCCCGCGCTGGAGTTGGGATTCCCTGGTGCTCTATGCAAGGGGAGAGGGGCTTTCTGGTTCCCCGTTCCAGTCTCTGGCCTCCGACCCCATTAGCAATGGCCTGGCCTTGATTTCCCTTGTGGGAAGCTGGTTGTGGCTGAATGCTGGGGCTGTGGAGGCTGGAAGAAGCGCTGTTGTTGTAAGCCTCCGGCTTGGGTGGGACCGCAGCATTCCTGTCCTGTGTGTGGCAAGGAGCTTGTGATGACAACACAGTTATTGCCAAAGCAGAGTGGATGTGCAGCTTTTCCTGCACTCCTTAGTGCTTAGAGGAGGGTCTGGCTCTGGAGTGGCGGGGAGTGCGCAGGGTTACGTTTGGCTTGTTCACAGTTGGGAACGGTCCCTCGTAATGCACGAGGGGGGAAGGTGAGAGGAAACACAATGTGTCGGGAACAGAGGCCGTCACCTGAACAGAGTGGGTACAAAGAGACGCTAGCCCTGGAAGCCACACTTCCAGGAGCCATGGGAGATGCTTGAAATGGCATTCTCAGGTCCTGGCCTCGTGACACCATCAGAGCGGCCAGACCAAAGGTCCAGTTCCCTGACTTCCGATGGTGGCCAGTGCCTGGTGCTGCAATGGGAAGGCACAGAACAGCACTGATCAAGTGATCCACTCCCAGCATCTGGCAGGCAGAGGCCTAAGGACAGCAAGAGCATGCGTCTGCATCCCTAACCCTTGTGGCAAACGGCCACTGAGGGACTTATCCTGCATGTGCAGATCTGGTTCTTTTTTTAACCCTTTCCTGCTTTGGGCCTGGCAGTGAGTTGCACAGGTTGGGTGTTGCATGAAGAAATATTTCCTTTTGGTTTACACCTGCTGCCTATTATTTCACGGGGGACGCCCTGGTTCTAGTATGGTGGGAAGGGCTAAATAACACTTGTTCACTTTTCTACACCATTCATGATCTTCTGGACCTGTATCATATCCCCCTTAGGTGTCTCTCTTTCAAGCTCACAAGCCCCAGTGTTTTTACTCTCTCCTCATAGGGAAGCTGTTCCAGACTCCTAATTGCTTTTGTTGTCCTTCTCTGCACCTTTTCTAATTTACCTGTTTTCGAGATAGGGTGACCAGAGCTGCATGCAGTGTTCAAGGTGTGGGCGGACCATGAGTTTCACAGGCTTCTTGGGACTTAATCATTTGGAGGAATTTTGTATCAGTTGCAAACTTTGTCACCTCACATTTTATCCCTTTTCTCCTGATCATTTGAGACTGTTGAACAGCACAGCTGCCAGTCCCGCTACGTGGGGGACTCTGCTAGTTACTTCTCTCCTGTCTGAAAACCAACCATTTATTCCTACCCTTTGTTTCTTGTCTTTTAACTGGTTACCAATCCATGAGAGGCCCTTCCCTCTGATCCCATGACAGCTCACTTTGCTTGAGAGCTTTTGGTGAGGGACCTTGTTAAAAATCCAGGTTTGTTACAGTCACTGGATCACCTTTGTCAAATGTTTGTTGATCCCTTCAGGTACTTCTAATAGGCGGATGAGGCATGATTCCCTTTGCAAAAGCCGTATTGACTTTTCCTCAGCAAATTGTGCATCTGATAATTCTGTTCTTCACTGTAGTTTCAACCAGTTTGCCTGGCACTCAGGTTAGGCTCACTGGCCTGAGACTGTCCTGATTGCTCGTGGAGTCTTCTTTTAAAAACCCATGTCACATTTGCTAACCTCCAGTCATCTGGTTGGGAAGCTGAGTTTTACACCCGGCAGTTAGTAGTTTGCAATTTCACATTTGAGTTCCTTCAGAACTCTGGGGAGACTATCATCTGGTCCTGCTTAGGGATGTTAAATTTAGTTTAATCAACTAATCGACTAGTCGATAGAATTTCCATTGATTAGTCAATAAGCGGGGGCTGCAGCAGGGTTAGCTCTCGGCCCCTGGAGCTAACCCCACTGCGGCTCTGCCTTTAAAATGTATTAAGAGCTGGCTTTGCATTTTAAATTTATGAAAAGGTTAAAGCTGGGGGGGCCCAGGGGGGGCCCAGCACGAGACAGTAATCAGCTGTCCCGGCTTGTGCGAGTCCACACCCCGCTGTGCTTCTGCTTTTTAAATGTATTAAGAGCCTACCGGCAGGATCTTAATACATTTAAAAAGCAGAGGTACAGCATCTGGGACTGGGTATGATTCCAGCTGATTCCCAGCTCACGCCTGGTTCCTGCTATTCCCCCTGCCGAGACGGTGCTGTGAGGAACCAGCTTTTAAGCTGGCTCCCCTCAGCACTGGCTCCTGCTTTCCCCTCTCGCTGCCTCTCTGTGATAGAGGCAGCCATGGGGGAGGGAGCGACTAGTTGAGGGACTAGTCGACTATCTGATAAGCTTATGCTTATTGGATAGTCAACTAGTCACTTACATCCCTAGTCCTGCTGCCGGCCATTAAACAGTAGGGCCATCAAGTGATTTAAAAAAAACCAAACTAATCATTATTTTAATTTACTGTTATATAATAATAGAATGCCATTTATTCTAATATTTGTGGATGTTTTCTGTGTTTTCAAATAAGGGTTGGAGCTGAGGCTTTGTGCAATTAATGTGCTAAATTATGCATTAATTTTGGTTTCTGTTAATTGTCGGTAATATCAGTCTATTCCAAAACCCCCTCTACTGACACCTCGTCTGGGATAGTTCCTCAGATTTGTCACCAGGAAGGAATGGCTCAAGTGTGGGGCTCTTCCTCATAGCGAAGAATTAATTTAACTTCTCTGCAAAGGCCTTGTCTTTCTTGAATGCTCCATTAATATGTCGCGCGTCCAGGGGCAGGATTCCAGCTTCTGATGTACTTACAATTTTTTGCTGTTAGTTTTGTGTCCTTTGCTAGTTGTCCTTCGAATTCCTTTTTGGTCTGCCTGTTTATACTTTTACACTTGGCTTGCCAGAGTTTTAGCTCATTTGCATTTTCCTTGATAGAATTTGACTTCCAGTTTCTAAAGGATCTCCCTCCTAGTCTGTATAGCCATGGTGGTGGCTTGTGGTCCTCTTCCTATTGTTTATCATTTGAGTTATGCATTTAATCTGTGTCTCTGTTATGGTATTTTTCATAGTTTCCCTGCAGCTTGCAGGCATTTCACTCCTGTGATTGTTCCTTTCAGTTTCTGCTTAACTAGCTGCCTCCATTTTGTGTAGCCCCCTTTCGGCGGGTAAATGCTGCCTCGGTGGGCCGGGTTGGTGTTTTCCACCCCCACAACCATGGACGTGACATTTAGTTACATGATGGCTGCTGTTACCGAGTGGTTCAGCTCTATTTACCGCTTGGCCCGCATCCTCTGCCCCACTCAGGACCAAATCAGGGATTGCTTCTCCCCCTGTGGACTCTAGCGCTAGCTGCTCCACGAAGCAGCTGTTCAAATGGGCCCCAGGTGTCCTACCAGCAAGACAGCCTGATCTGGCTGAATGACCATGCGACTGGGAATCGGGAGACTTCTGGCTCTGAATTTCAAGTATTGCCACTGACTTGCTATGTGACCCTGGGATGTTGCTTGCCTTCTCGGTCTCCATTTCCTGGGATCATACTAGCCTGCCAGGAAGCTCGGGGTACGCAGCCGTTGCTGGCTCTGGAAGCACAGGGTGCTGTGCAAATCACACCCCGGGTTCCGCACCCAGGCGTGGGCACAGGGGGTCCCCTGTCTCTGAGCTCAGGTGGCCCAGCATTTCAGGCCCTGGATTTTCTCCCTGCTGAAAGATCAAAGGAGCAGACGGCGCGGCTTGAAGAGGCTGATGAAATGGCCAGTGTTTCCACAGCAAGAGAGGCATTGCAGCGGGAAGTGCCACTCACGGGGGACTGAAGTGGGCTTTTGAGAGACGAGTGCGCGGGGCCAGAGTGTTTGATCAGGGCAGGGTTCATGTATCTTGGGCCCATTGTCGCTGGCATTGCCTGGGCCAGGAGCCACCCACGCTCATTCCTGCTTGCGGCCTTGTCCCTCGGCGTAGGTTTCCTTCCGTGCTGGCTGATCCAGGGTTCCCAGCCATGCCTCCTGCCCCTGGGCCCAGCTTGGCCAGCCCTTTGGCATGACTTGGTTGTGGCTCCTCAGCGCCCGTTGCCCTGCTGCTGCAAGTGGTGGAGCGGGGGGGCGGGCGCGAGCGTGTAACTTCGCTTTGGCACCTCCCACTGCTGCCTGGGAGGGCGACAGGCGCCTTAGGGCTGCGGCCAGCAGGGAACGCTTTGGAGCCAGGGAAGGACGCTGCCCTTGGTTTGGGAGCCCGCCCCTCAGGGCTGCCCAGCGATGCCAGTGCTGGGCCCGCAGAGTGGGAGGGCAGAAGCAGGCGGCTGCCAACAAGGGTGTCTGCAAAGGGGCTGCAGAGGCTTCTGACGGTGCCGTGTACGTGGGAGTCCTGCTCCTTCCTCCGGGCTCCCCCTGGAGAGAGGCTGAAAGATCCACCATTGTGTGGACTTGCTCTCCTTCCTTCCCCTTGTGCGACAGCCCCTGGAGTCTCTGCCAGTCGCGGGGCTGGCGCTGTGTCCAGAGAGTGGTCACTCGTGCCTGGGAGGAGGGTCCCCGTCTCCCAGGGAACACTTCCAGGCACCGGCAGAGGCAGTGGAGTGGATGTGGGTTTGTCCTCCAGCTGTTGCGAAGATCAGCACGTGGGCGGAAGGGCGTGTGACCGAGCACTGGGCTGCAGTGTGTGTAGCTCCGCTTGTCTGGGGAGAATTCCTTCCTGTCTGCGCCGGGATTGGTTGGGAGGTTCTTGCGTGACAAGCCTGATCGGCAGCTTTGGCGGGCAGCCCGGGCGCTGTGCCAGCCTTGCTGCGGAAGTGTGTGGCTTTGCCTTGCCAAAAGTGGCTGCTGGGTTGGGGCGTCCGCGGAGGGGCCTGATTTTCCGAGGCGCTCAGCCCATGGGTCTCAGGCTGCAGTTGGAACGAGAGGCGCTCAGCGTTTCTACCTCGCAGGGCTCAGCGTTTCTACCTCGGTGGCCGCTCTTTGCCTTAGCTCGTCTGTGCCGGAGTGTCTCCAAGTTCATGCCCGCGGGAGCGCAGCCGAGCTGAGTTAGTGCGGTCATGTCACGGTGTGGTGGGAAGGAGTGACCCCGAGGCGGCATCAAGGGACTCCCTCAGCTTGGCATCACTACATAGTAGTGCTCTTGCGTATCGCCTCTCCTAGCACTGACCGGTTACTGGCCGCCGGCTGTGATGTCTCCCAAGCACTCCGCAGCGCCATGGGTTGGCTAGGCTGGGTTTACTGAGAGCTGGCCCCTGCTAATCGCTTTGCAGTGAAGGCTGGGCCTGAAAAGGGAAGTCCCTGGCTCATCGGTTAACCGTTTGAATGTGTATACTATCTCATCCCGAGCAATAGGACGGCAGCGGTTCACCAGGGTTAGCCCCTGGCAGGTCACCACTGCCGTACTGCCTGGCACCTCCCCGGGTATGGGTGCCTCCAGCTCCTGTCGGCTGCGGATCGTCATTCCTGGCTAATGGGAGCTGCGGGAAATGGCACAGACTGGGACGCCACTCCCCACAGCTCCCATTGGCCAGGAACAGCGGCCCGCAGCCGACAGGAGCTGCGATCGCCCAGCCCTGCAAAGGCGCAATAAGTACTGCGGTGGCGGCGGCCCAGCAGGGGCTACCCCGGCGAACCCGTCTGGCCCATGGGCTGGTTATTGCCTGCCGCTGGTCTAAAGAGACAAGGCTGCCACGGGCCAGATGGTTGTGTCACCGCTGGAGAAATGAGGGAATTGAGGTTGAGTCTCCGGAGTCCCGTGCTGCCTGGTGCCTTAACCGCAAGCCCATCCGACGCACACACCAGGTAATTGCTCCCAGACGGAGTCGCAGCTGGTAGCATGTAACCACTAGGAGCGCTGCTTGGGGACATGTTGATACACCACAGCGCCACCTCAAACAGATGGCTGTGCAGGGTCCTGTCTTGCGCTTGCCCCGTTTCCAGTCTACCCAACAGATTGCTCTTGCCTCTTAGTCATTCTTCATTTGCAATTCCTGGGCAAATCAGACTCCTCTTCTTTTGACTTGCCCTGCTGCCTCATTTCATCTCTGGGAGAGGCGAGCTGTCTGTGAAGGTCTGACCTGGGACCCTGCGGCGGATCGGCCCTGTCTGGAGCAGGGCATTGTACGCGGTGCCGCTCTGAACCCGGCATAGCCAGAGCATTCTGCGCGGAGAAGCCCCACGCCGCTCTGTGTAGAGCGCTGACCACGTCTTTGTGCAGAAAAACAAAGCCACGTGGCGAGTGTAAAATCCGAGCTCTGGAGGAGGCTGCTTTGGCTCACTCATGCTGGCGTGTTCGCGATGTGCCACAGGCCGGGCTCTGGGGGGGTTTGCACCTTGCCGCCTCTAATGAAGTGTTTATTTATGTCATTGCTCTCCGGTGCCACGGCAGAGCCCTTTGTTTGCATGGCTGCGCCGGTTCTCTCCCAGGGCTGCCCGGCGCAGAGCGCTTGGAACGGGAGGCTGCTCGTGGAACCATTGAAGGGGAACATGGTGGCAAGTGACTGGGCTCCGGGCTGTCTAGTGGGGATTGATTCTGGGGGCGTCCCGCTGTGGGCAACCTGAAAGGGCCGGCTCGTCAAAAGACAGGAGGCCTGACCGCTTCTGGAAGCCCAGCCTCTTCCAGGCGCCTCCGTGGGGGCCCTGAGGTCACGAGGCGCTCGTGGAAGTCTCCGAGTGTCTGTTCAGGACTGAGAGCAGGCGGCCCCTCCCTGCTGGGCTTGGGGAGGAAGAGGGAGATCTGGGGGTTAGAGCCTGGCCTTCCACCCTGCCCCTCCTCGCCAGGACCCAGGGCTTTGCTGCCGCCAGCGCTGGCTTGTCTCGCGGCCGGGTGCCCAGCGTGCTGTGGGGCGCGAGGCGGCGCCCGGCAGGCAGCTGTCTGCTGTAGTCCTGCAGGTCGGCTTCCAAGTGCTGATAAGGGAAGCTGCCTTTTCCAGTCCTGGTTTCTATGGAAACGGGGCATCAGACAGCAGGAAGCAGGGCGTGCTTTAAAATCACTGCCAGCTCTCAGAGCACATGGCCTCTCCTCGGGGCTGAGCTGGACGTGGCCGCAGCCCCCGGAACCGACGCGGCAGCAGAAGAGCACTAGCCGAGGCAGGCCGCCGTGTTTCAACGCTGAGTCGCCTCCGTCTCTGAGCAGGGCTGGACAAGATGGCCGCCAGCACCCTGGTGTCAGTCCAGGCTGCTCGGGCGAGTGGGACGGTGGGGGAGGCGAGGAGAGTTGCCAGGGCAGATGCAGCATCTGTGATGGACCTTCTGCCAGTGTTTGAGCAGCGCCGCGAGGGTCCCTGGAGGAATCTTTCCGTGCCCGGGGGGCTGCCCTCGGGAGTGTGTGGGAGAACGTCTCGGTTTGAGCTGTCCCCGTGAGTTGGGTGGCGTGATGTCGGGGTGGATTTGGCCTCGTGGACTTAGATCGGGGTGGGCAAATACGGGCCCACGGGCCGGGGCCGGTGCACTAGGGTTAGCCAGACGCTGACGATTGCAGCTCCCATCGGCTGCGGATTGCCGCTCCTGGCCAATGGGGGCCGCAGGAAGCGGTGTCCTGGTCCGTGCTGTTCCCGTGGCTCCCGTTGGCTGGGAATGCCGCTCTGCGGCCGATGGGAGTTGCGATTGCCAGTGCCCGCAGCGGCGCAGGTAAACGTAGCGGCAGCGGCCTGCCAGGGCTAACCCAGACGAGCTGTCGCCCTTTCATTGCCCACCCCCACTTAAGAGAGTCTCTGTGGTCTCTGCCCTGCACGCGGAGCGTATCTCTGGGATCCAAGGGCAGCGCCCTTGCTGAAGCAGCTGGGTTCTCTCCCTTTGGCTGTTCTGTTTGCAGTGGTTGGGAAACCCACCTCCTCCTGCGGAGCTTAGCGCTGAGGTCAGGGCGGGCAGCGCTCCCAGCCGGTCACTGGGCCCTGCCGCATGGAAGCTGCAAAGCAATTGTGTTCACTGGCCAGTTCCACCCCATCCTCAGCGCTCCTCTGGTGCCTGGGCACGGCGCAGGCCTGCCATGGCCCCGCTGCAAGCAAGAGGCTCCTGGCGACGCTGACTGAGGGACCTCAGGAGCAGATTTCAGCTGAGCCAGCTTTAGTTAATTAAAGCCACAGGTGTCATGGCTTCAGTAGTGCTGCCCCGAAGCCAGATCAGCGCTTGGTGTTCACTGCGGGGCGTCCGGAAGGAGTTTCCTCTGGTGCAGGTGGTTCTCTCTGGGCTACAGACCCCGAAAACACTCCTAGCATGTCAGTCATGTGCTGCCGTTCAGGTTTGACTCCTCACTTCCACTTTCTTTGGTTCCTGGTGGCTCAGACAAGTCAGACATCAGCATGGCAGCGAGACTTCTGGCTCAGCTCTCGTGGGCGGGATTCCAGACTTCTCTTTTGAGACTCGGGAGGGATTCGTGGGTTTCATTGGCCTCGGTGTCATCTGCTGGCTTCATGTGACCTTGGTTTTACTCAACCGTTGCTTGTTGGCTTCCTTGGAAACGGAGGCCACCGTTTCATTAACAGTTTGAGCACCCTGGTTGGAGCAGAACATAGGGGCCGGGAGAACTGTCAGGGCAGGGAAAGGAATTCCCGCCAGGTGTGCAGCTTTAATTCCTACCGTCCTCTCCCTTGCTCTTGTTGTGAACTCTGACCTACAATGCTCTGCACAGTTGAGGCTGGCAAACAAAAACCCTCTGATCTCCTGGCCCTGCACCGCTTTACGTGTCGAAGTGGCTGTCTAGTCGAGTCCCTCTGGCCAATTGAAATGGATATTATTGCTTCTGCAGCTCGGGGCCTTTCTCTGCTGGTGCTGCTCTGGGCGGCTGTGCCGAGAGCTCTGGTTCCTCCTATTGATTTAGCGTGTCCAAGCCTCACTTAATCTGATTTGCAGAGCTTTGTCTTCACTGTAACGTGCCCCCACAGGCCCGAGGCTGAAGCCTGTGGCTGTGCAGGGCACTTACAGTTCCAGTCTAGATGGCTGAGGTCTGTCGGGTTTGCAGTCTAGATCTGAGCATGCACAGAAGCCTGGTGCTGCTGCTGGGTCCTGATTCTTTTCACGCTGGTCGTGAATAGTCTGGGGGAGCTGGAGAGTTTCTGCTCTAGGGCCATTCACTTGTATCTTCATAGAATCATACAACTGGAAGGGGCCTCAGGAGCCATCAAGTCCAGTCCTCTGCCCTCAGGCAGGACCAAACACTGTCTAGATCGTGCCTGAAAGAGGTCTGTCTAACCTGCTCTTAAAACCTAGGGAATGGAGATTCTACAACCTCCCTGGGCAATTTATTCCAGTGCTTAACCCCCCTGACAGGCAGGAAGTTTTTCCATGTGTCCAACCTAAACCTCCCTTGCTGCAATTTAAGCCCATTGCTTCTTGTCCTGTCATCAGGCATTAAGGAGTTAATATTTTTTCTCCCTCCTTCTTGTAATACCTGTTTAGGTATTTGAAAGCTGCAATCAGGTCCCCTTTCAGTCTTCTCTTTTCTAAAGTAAACAAGCCCAATTCTTTCAGTCTTCCCTTATAGGACATGCTTTCTAGACCTTCAGTCATTTTTGTCGCTCTTCTCTGGACCTTCTCCAATTTCTCTAAGTCTTTCCTGAAATGCAGTGCCCAGAACTGGACACAACACTCCAACTGGAGCCTAATCAGTGCAGAGTAGAGTAGAAGAATGTCTTCTCTCCATCCCGTCCCGGGGAAGGCTCTGCTGATGCTGTTTGTACTGCACCGGATGGGCCAGTTCTTCATGGCAGGGCTGTGGGGAGGAGCCTGGTGCTCGCCAGAGTTCGGTGAATGTGACACCCGTGTCTCGAATGGCAGGAGGCATGCCCGGAGGGTGCCCAAGCTAGCGCCAGGTCCTGGGCAGTAGGATCCCTCCCAGCTGGGTATGGCATTTCTTCTGGGGGGGCTGCAGGCTGGTCACGTGTAGTAGAGGCCAGTTTGCACCGGGGCTGTTGCCGCTGCATGGGGAGGCTGTGTGTCTGTCGAGCAGCCCCTCTGCCAGAGCTGGGGGGTGGTCACCGTCATGCAGTCGTTCCAGCAGAGCATCCTGTGGCGAGAGGACAGGCCCCAAGGCAGCGCCTGTCCGGCAGCGTGGCTCAGGCAAGGCGATTCGTTAACCCGAAATCGCACGTCGATTGGCCTGTTCCTCTTTGGTGTCTGGAGCTCTTCGTGGAGTTGGGGGCCAGGCCAGAACCGTGCCGGGTTCATCCCCGGAACCCATCTCTTGGAGAGAAATTCTGGCTTGTGACACAAGGGTGCGGGTGCGTAGTCAGGACCTAGTGCAGCATCACACAGCCTGCAGGGTCCCTGGTGCGGGAGGGCAGGGGCACAGCCGCTGTGCAGGGTTTTACAAGGAGCCAGTGATGTCCCCCCGGGGCAGTCTGGACTAGTGAGGCGCTGGCACCCGCAGGGCCCTTCACGCTGCTTTGCCGCTGTTGCCTCCTGTGACAGGGCGCTTGCCCTGCACTGCCCCTTTAAGGGGAAAACCCCAGCCCGGAGCAGGGGCTAGGAGCAGAGCCCCAGCTGAGGCAGTTGTAGCTGATGAGGGCCCAGCTGGGAGCTCTCTAAGGGGAACTGACAGCTGCTCTAGGGAGAGAGCAGCCAGGGCCTGGCTGCTGGGGAAGCAGGAGGCTCCTTGGAGCTAGAGCAGTGCTGGGGAGGCAAGGCAGGGCTAGGGGAGCTCTGGCCAGGAAAGCTCCCAGGCGGCAGGGCCTAAGGAGGAGATCAGGGTGCTCTGGGAAAGAGAGGACCCTGGGGTGTGAGCAGGAAGGCTCCCAGGTGGCAGGGCCTAAGGAGGAGATCAGGGTGCTCTGGGAAGAGAGGACCCTGGGGTGTGAGCAGAGCAAACAACAACCTCCCCCGGGCTCGGACACTGGTGCAGGCACCACCGGAGGGCAGTGTCTGGAAGAGGATGCCGTGGCCAGAGGAGAAACGGGGGGTGACACCGCCTAGAGAGAGGCATCCAGCTCATTCCCAGGACAGCTGGCTGGTGGCGCCATGGCTGTGAGTCGGCTCCGTGACCCCTCCCCTGCAGTCCTGAGCTGCTCCCAATCCACCACGAGTGTGTAAGTGGCTCCCAGCTATGTCTGGGCCAGCCTGCCAGTCACAGCGATGTGTTTGCCAGCGGGGATTATCCTGCAAGGTGACCCCGCTCACTCCCAGCCCAGGTATCTCCCCAGAACAGCTCGGCCTGTACTAGCCTTCCCGTTCCTGGCCATGCAAGCGCCTCTGCGTCCATTGATGGATTGATAGAAGCGACGGGCCCAAATGCCATTCTCCCAAAGAGCGTCCGAAGCCCAGCCCTTCCCTTCCAACACACGGGTCTGGCTAAAACAAACGCGCTTATTAGCTGCAGCGAGAGAGTCTGAGTGAATGCAAGTAATGAAGGACAAGGAAAAATAAAGAGAAGATGCAGCTACTGCCTCCTTTAGCAAATGGTTGCATTCTAAACCTTCTGAGTTCTAGTTCCCCCAGCCCTCAGCACTGCCCAGAACGCGCGGCATGACGCTCCGGTGGCAATGTAAAGGGTCCAGGGAGCAGCCTGGAGTCCCAGGCCCGGGGGCAACTGCCCCCTCTACCCCCCACCTTTGAATCCTCCGTCGGCAGGCCTGTTCTCAGCAGTATTACTGGCCCAACTTGGTAGGCAGGACCCCTTCTTCTGTGGAATGGCTGCATCGCTTGTCGTCTCCCCCCCGCCCCCGGTACAGTGAATCGATGGGAGCGAGGAAGAGGATGTTTCCCCTTTCTTCCCCTAGTCCTCTCTCCCCGTATGCCCAGCATTGCTAGCTCGGGATCGGAAGCAGAAGGTCTGTGTGTGTGCGAGCCCCGGGCCGTCTCTTTGCTGAAGTGCAGATCTGTCACTCTTACCTCCTTTCGTGCCAAAGACCCACCACTTAGCAGGTGGTGGCCCATTGTTGCCTCAGTCAGGGGTACACAAAGCCAGATTGCTGTTTGTGGTGGAAGAACTGGCCTGGCCACTCCCCAGGCGTGGAACATGTACACCGGACAAGAGAGTCTTAGAACTCGACACGGTGTTGCTACACAGGTGTTACCAGGACAATAATGATCAGCAAATTATGACTTTTCAAGTGCTGCCTCCCAAGGCGTGCTTTGTACAAAGATCTGTGTGGGAGGGGCTCAGTGTCTCAGCCTTGTGAAACTTATCGGCGGCGGGGGGTTTGCTCACAGAAGGGCAACTGTACTTTGTTTCCTGGCATAAGGTGATCGCCGGAAAGTCGTGACTCTCGCCCCCGTGCTCTCCCAGTGCTGCATTTCAGGCTTCGCTTGGGGATGTCTCAGCAGCTGCTTGCCTTCCTCTGGAGCATGAAGTCCTTGTGCTGCTGTGGATGGAATATGGGGGATGCAGCAGCCTGGGGAACCCTGGGGTACGGGTGACCTGGACGTCCGAGGGCCACAACAGGCACTGAGACCGAACTTCCTTCCCTCGTGGCTTGAGGGGAGTTACAGGAGTGGATGGGAGGGAAGCAGCTGCCCTTGGTCCATCCCAGAACACTGATGAGGAAGCGTCTGGGCCCAGATCCTACCCGTTATCAGCTTCCACCTGACCCTTCCCTTCCCTGCTCCCGTCCCCCCAGAAGGAGCCGGGGACAAAGGCAGCCTTGTTCTGAAGCCGGTGCAGGGACTGTGCCAGCTGCTGGCCTAGCCCTGGCTAAACAGCCAGAGATCAAAGCTCCTGGCCGCCTCCCGTTTGGAACATACTTAAGCTGTGTTTGCACAAGAGGCCAAGACACTTTTGGGGGCTAAGCACCACTCCAGTCCTCAGCGTGTTGTGTGCCAGCACCTGGTGCTTGGGCGGTGGGCGGGGCGTGGAAAATTCCTTTGTTTGCCTGAAGCTTTGAGGAAAGTCTGATGTTTCAGCTCAAAGTTCAGAAAGCCCTGCGTGGGAGGGAGGAGGATGGGGGATGTTCCCTGTTCCAGAGGGGCAATACAAGCAACTGACCATGCCGGGTGTAAAATCACAGCTCCTCTCTCACTCGGCTGGAGGGTTTCCCTCCAGAAATGGGGAAGTGGTTGGAATGAAGAGTAGAGAGAGAATCTTGCACGACTAGTTGAAGGGCTGAGCTGCAATCCAAGTACTGATCTTTCTCCCACACTCCTCCCTTCTGCTCTCCGGAGCGCCCCACTTTGTTCTTGTCCACACCTGTAATGCCAACATGTAATGACACATGGTTGATGCAATGCTAAGGTTGCAAAACCTAAAGCTCCACCGTCTGGAAATTCCACAAGCTGAACGAACACCCACTTGAGAGCGCCTCCGTTCCAGCGCAATGGGTGAAAAAGTACCCTGGCTTCCCGTTTTGAGTTGCACAAGCTTTCGTTCCTGTTATAACACATCGCTTTGATGTGTGACAAACCGGAGGGGGTTGTGTTAGTTTGTACCTGCAAAAAGCAGCAAGGAGGCCTGTGGCACCTCAAAGACAAACCGATTTATCTGGGCATCAGCATTCGTGTGTCAAAGCCACTTGGTCAGACACAGGGAGTGAAATGCCACCGATGACGTGGCCTTCACGCACGAACGCTGCTGCCCAGATAACTCTCTTCGAGGTGCCATGGGCCGCTGCCTCATTTTTCATGTGTAAAAGTCTCTTGTCACCACGTCCCCTGTTCCTATTGGCTAGCCACAAGTTGCTAAATACACAACATAGACTTCTTACCCCTCATCCATTCTGTTCCAGGGAATCGTAGGATTTGCCTGAAACAATAGCGGGGAAAGCACTTTGAAGGGAAGTTTTGTGATGGGTTTTCTGCTGATGTTGTCCCTTTATGGCTTTCTTTGCTATTTTAGTTCAGTCTCCCTCAGGGTCACTTGCCTGATGTCCACCACTGCCTTACCATCATCTTCCCTGGAGTGGTGTGTGCGTGGGATGCCTCGTCTATAAGGACATGCTCTGCATTCCTAGGACGTGCAGTGTGGTACAGGGTGTATTCAGCACCTTCCATAATTATCCACAATTAGATCTTGTTTTGGAGTGTCTTGTTTGGAGACTTTTAAATGGCGACCTCGCTTTGGTGCACGTGATTACTAGATGAGATGTAATCGTAGGTCACTCAGATGTCTAAGTCTCTGATAGCACCAGCTAAGATGTCTTAAGATCTGACTCATGCTATGGCTTGACCTTCCTCTGGACTCTTTCTTTTTGGCTACTGTTATAAACAGTGTCCAGATTTCTTTTTAAAGGGCAGAGCACATGCAGCCCCGAATGGCTTTAGCTCAGCGGGAGCATAAGTTGCTCAATCCTGCAAACAGGCCACTAGCGTTTACAACAGATGCCTTTGTTAGGCGTATAAATCCCAATACGCATCATTTCTGTAATGATTTGCTTGTGCAAGTTGTCACAAGGGGGAGATCCGGTTAAGGTACGGATCCAAGCTACGGATCAGGCTCATCAAAACGTGGCATTAGAGCCCTGTGCAGACACCGAATATGTATCCACATCCACCCATGATCCCCAAACAGGGACGTCCCTGCAGTGGCCGCAGATGTGCAGGGCGCTGCTCGACATTCTGCCCCACACCTTTGTTGTGGAGCGTGGCTGAGTGAGCGCTGCAGGTTCTTCCTACTCTTCTAGTCTTGGTAAGAGGAGGAGGGGAGGGGAGGAAAAGGGTTTCTCTCCTTTTTCTGGTTGCTTACTCTGTGCTCTGGACAGTTCTGTCGGGTCAGTTTCACCTGCGGCTCTGGGTCCCGCTGTAAGCTCGGGGCTCTAGGTGTATCCGCCTGTGTGAGCCTGCTCCTGCCTCCGCGCGCGTCCCCGGCAAACACGCTGCTGTTGTCTCTGTTGCCGAGTGACCTGGCTCCGTGGGCGGCTAACAGCTTAACCCACCTGGGGATGGGCCCGGATATGTTCAGGGCTGCACTTTCAAATGTTCCGGGCTGTCGTCCCCGTCCCCCCCGACGCCCGGCGCCTTCATGCCTCCCTCCCCAATCCGGCCATGCACGTGCTGCTCCCGAAGCCCTGCGGAGGCACCAGAGCTGTCCTCTGCTGCCGGCAGCGCCTGGTTGACTTGCTGGGGCTCTGCGTGGGTGCCGTGACTGGCACAGTCACTTCAGCAGGCTAGAACAGCTGTGGCCAACCCGCGGCTCGTGAGCTGCACGCAGCTCTTGCCCCCCAAAAGTGCGGCTTGTGAAGCCGTTCCTGTGCGCCCTCCCGCCCCCCCCAACGGGCCACACTGGCTCTCCCCTCCCCCGGCTTCCCTGTGCTTACCGGGTCGGAGCTGCGGGGTTTTAAAAATGGTGGCCAAGATGGTGGCCCTCTTAAAGGGGCAGTCTCCTTTTTTAGAAAAAAAAAATTTTTTTGTTTTTGCTCGACAATTCTGTTCTGGGGGGCTTTTCTTTTTTTTGGCTTGACAATTCTGGTGCGCCTTTTCGCATTTTTTCTGCCACTGTTTTGGCTCTCTTTGTTAAATGGGTTGGCCACCCCTGGGTGGGGTGAGAGAGGTTGTTGTAATGGAACGTGCCTGGTGCTCCACGGGTACGCGGCGTGGTGTGGGCACGGACCTTTCTAGCGCCCCCTCTGTATGCCACCTCACTTCTTGTGTCTCAGCGGCGCTGCCGGTTGGTAGCGCGGCTCGGTCTGGCTGCAGACTGCAAGCCTTTCAGTTTGCCCACCCGTCAGATGGCGCTTTGCCCCTGGAAAGGGCTTTGCACTCCTGTTAGCAAGAGTCTGCCGTCACCTGAGTGTGCACAAGGCCCTGCAGTGCAAGCCCGTGGGCCTCGGGCACGTACTTCCCCTTGGAGAACCCCGAGCTGTAACAGTAGGTGCCCCGGATGTTAAGATGCGTGTTGCTGATTAACCCTGTATCTGCTGAAAGACGGTTACACGCAGGGCGGCAGCTAGCTCCCCGGGAGCCGGCTTTGAAGCAGGCTTCCTGCGCGGACCAGCTCTTGCCCGCTGCCCTGTGCCGCTGCCTGTGATATGGGGGTGGCAGGTGGCTCCTGGGGAGCCGGACCGGGGACCGCGTGTAGCCGTTGGGGTGACAGGTTTGAAGCACAGTTGCGGGATAGAGGGAGGGACAGTCTCCCTTCTGCTGCTGCTTGTGTTGCCCAGATCCCACGTCTAGGTCATGCCAAGAACTAGACACAGGCAGCTCAGACAGAATCCCGCGTGCGGTCTCTTTCAGTGGTGGCTTCCTGGGTTTGATTGGTCCATTTCTCTCACCGCTGCCTGCTCTTTTCTCCTAGAGTCCAGGCCAGAGGCGACGCTCCCCTTCCAGCCGAAGGATGGTCGTGCTAAGGCAGTTCGGGCTGCTTCTCTGGAAGAATTACATTTTGCAGGTACGTGCACACTGGGCTTGCTGTGCGGAGGAGAACGGCTGGTCCCAGGGCGGAGGTTAGGAGAACCATGGCATTAGCCATTCATGCATGCTGCCTCAAATGGAGTCACTTCTTCAAGTCCCATCTGGTACGTCTTCAGCTCCAGTGACGGTTGGTCGCTCGGGCAGGCCGCTGTCGGGGAGGACGGCATGGGGGTCGGAGCCGTCTGGGTGTGTGCGTGCAGGGGGCTGGGGGATTAGTTTTTGTCATGCCTCTTTGCCCCGTTTACCAGTTCTGGTCAGTTTCGGGCCTGCCTGTTGATGTTTTGGTTCTTTGCAATCTGTTCCCAGTACAGTCTGGGGGGCGCCCGATTGGTCAGCTCTACAAAGCTCCGCGGTGAGACAGGACAGCCGGGCGCCGGCTTGTCCCGCTCGGCCTTGGGATTTGACGTTAGTTTCCACCACTCAGGTGCTGATCAGGGAGCACTGTTGTAATGCTTCCTGTCTCGGTGGGGGCTCCCTGCATCAGCCCACACCCAGCTGGCCTCCACATCTGCTCCGTGTCCCATTCTGCTTTGCCCCCCAAACACTGCGTGTGTTCTGGGCAGGCCAGGGCGCTGGTTGGAAGCTGCTGACCAAGCTTACCGGGGGGGGAGGCTTGTGTTGCCCCTCGTGCTTGCTCCCCATGCCTGCCTCCCCCGGCAACCCTGCTGCGCGTGGGCATTGAGGAAGCAGCGCTAGGCAGGGAGGGCTGGGATTGGCTAGGGGAAGGGGTGATTCCTGCAGCGCCATGCAGTCCACTTGCCATGTGTGGAACCGGCATGTGCGAGCCCGAATTCCCTTCCCAGTGCTAGATCGGTCCCCTTCCAGCCAGTCTAACCCGTTTTCCCTCCTTTCTCCTGCAGAAGCGACAGATTCTGGTAACGCTCATAGAAATCTGCCTGCCGCTGCTGTTTGCCGCCATCCTCATTGCGCTCCGTCACCGAGTGCACTCGATCAGCCACCCCAATGCCACCATCTACCCCAGCCAGTCTGTGGACGAGCTGCCGTGGTTCTTCCGCCGCCGGCAGCCCCGTCCCTGGGAGCTGGCTTACATCCCGTCCAACAGCACGGCCGTGAGGCGAATCGCCGAGGCGGTGGAAAAGGCCCTGCATGTCAATATCAAAGGTTAGAATGGGCGGGCGTCTTTTAAATACAGAGACCGGTCTGTAGGCGTGTGCGGGCATGCCTGGCGTATGGCCGTGTCCAGAAAAGCACGAGCGTGTTCTTTTAATCGACCGAGTGCTGTGTGGGTGGGCGCGCCAACTGTCCAAATGCTCTTAAAGCCAGGCCCTGGGGAGGCTGTGGGCAGATCAGCTTGGGGAATGGAGATGACTTTGTGAACTCTGGACCCTAGAAACGATTAACAATCTGGGGCAGTGACAGCCAGGTTGCTGGCTTGGTCTCCAGAGCCAAGCCTTGCAGTGCCGCAGCGAGAGCTTCCCGCTTACAAATCGGCCTTCTGTTGGGAAAGGTTTCACCGGCTGCCCCGAGGCGCGAGATTGGAGAAACGAGCAATCTCCTGCATACGGCTTGTTGGGTTGTGCGCTTGAGGGCACTGTTCTAGTCCGTGTTGCTGGCTGCCCTGTGAGCGGGAGAACCAGGGAAAAATGTTTGTTGGCCAAGGCTGATCCAGCTACATGGGAATGTGTGGGGGAGCGTATTGGGAAATTCTAGAGCAGCTCCGTTGTGTCGTGGCCACGTTGAGGCTAAACGAAATGCTCTGCCTTCCCGGAATGTCTCGCTGGGGTCCTTTGGAATGTTTCTGCAACAAAACGCCTGGGAAGTTTCATTTTGCGGCACTTTTCTTTTCACTCCACTTGGGAAAGCACATCAGTGCTGGGCGTTCCCAAAGGACGGACGCCCCCATCCATCTGCTCCAGTGATCTGCACCCATTGCTTGCCTGGCTCTTTCACCCCACGCTAGCGAGAAGCTCTAGAACTGAGCTGGGGTTCTGCAGCCAGAGGACTGGTCAGGGGGACTCGAGGCTGGGTCCCCAGATTGCTGCTTAACTCACTTTTCGTATTGGTGTGGGTTCCCAGTTGGCAGCTGCCCTTGAGCGGCATAAACTCGGTGGGACTGGGCCCAGCCCTTCCACCTTAGCTGGAATGTAGTTTGTTGTGGGTCTGAGTTAGTTTAATGCCAGTGAAAGGTGCCAGACGGGGCCTGGCGAGGGACGGACTCTGGGTCGCTACACGCTTGGCAGCAGCAAGGCCAGGTTCCACCTTCCCTACCCTGCTGAGCCGTGCGGGAGGGAACCCTGGTAGCCCAGAAGATCTGGCCCCATATAGATTTGCACTGTGCTGTGAGGGGGTTGGCAAGCCAGCTCTGGGGAGCGTTCTGACTAGGGATGTAACGGGTTACCCGGTAAGCATCCCCCTTACCGGATGATGCTGACCAGTAACTGGCTAACCGGTGCCCGGCCGCCCTGCCCCCCCAACACCATGAGCATGTTGTTTAACCAGTTAACGTTTTAAACAGGACTTTACATCCCCAGTTCTGTCGTTATTGGCTGGGGCCGAGTTGGTAGCGCTGTTTGGGGGAGGCTTGTACAGGGCTTTCCTAAGAACTAGCCCCCCAAAGGGCAGGGGGGGCTTCCTCTCTTGTGGCAGGAGAACTGAACCCCTTGGTACCAGCAGCTGGCACGGGGGTGCTGGGGCGTCAGGCTGCTGTCCAGTGGGGAATGGCGCCGGTGTCGCTGAGCAGAGCTCTGACGGAATTGTCCTGCCAGCCCCTGCTCCGTGCTTCCCGGGCAGCCCGCAGGACTGACCCCCCCCAGAGCCCGTGGCTGAGGGCCCTCCCAGCGCTCCCCTCGTGGCTGAGTGGCCCACCCCCTCCTTGTGGCTCACCGCAGGGTTTCCCTCCTCCGCAGCTCACGGCTTCCCCTCGGAGAGGGCGTTTGAGGACTACGTGAAGTTTGATAACCGCTCAGGGAACGTGCTGGCTGCCCTCGTTTTCAAGCACAGCTTCAATCAGAGCCAGGACCCCCCTGCCGCTGCAGGTAAGTGTCTCCTGGCCACAGCCCTCCCCAGCCAAGGGCAGTGCCCCTGGAGCTGCGGGTGGACCAGCCCCAGTGTGTGAGCGGGAGGACGGCCCAGTTACGGTGTTGCTGCACCGTGCGTGGCCATGGTTACCAAGCACACCGTGAGCCCAGCACTTCCACGGGGTAGCGGAGAGCACCTCGGCCCCCTTAGTGCCAGGGGGCCATGAAAGTACCTGAGTACCTGTGTGAAAGACAGCAGCTCCCCGGCACAGTGCCCCCCCAGGCCACCTGTGGGATGGGGTGACGTGTCCCTTTGCCTGGCCAGGCCAGAGACCGCATCAGTCCAGGGCTGCTTTGGGGGGCAGGATCCTTCCCCGGCGTGCTCACACCCTGATTCTCTGCTGCTTCCTCCACCCCCCTCACTGTAGGTTAATTACCAGCTGCGCTTCAAATACAGCCCTCGGAACGCCCCCCGGAGCGAGCAGACCGGCCTGAACCCCAACCTGGACCGCGACTGGCACACCAGCTACCTCTTCCCGCTCTTCCAGCTGCCAGGCCCCAGAGAGGCCAAGTTCCCTGACGGGGGGACGCCGGGTGAGCGGGATTTCTCGGGGCTTGTGGATGCCAAGGGCCCATTGTGACACCCCCTCTCCCCCAGCTGAGCTGCATCGCGCGGCCAGACCCCGGCCCCCAAACTGCTCCCGGGGTGGAGCTTTCAGAGAAACGTCCCAGCCTCAGTTAGAACCGGCCGGAGCCGAGACCCCTCCCCCGACTTGCCCTCTGCTACCGCGGCCCAGCCTGTTTCCGGCCACCGGCTCGTGTCGCGGCTTTTGCTGCTCGCCTGAGCGCCTGGGGCCAGATGTCCGTGCCCCAGGGAGCCGCTGGTCAGGTCCCCCCGAGCCATGTCGCTGCCTGGACTCAGGGAGCCAATGCAGGGGCAGAGCTTCCTTGAGCAGCCTTCCCCTGGCCCCCCCACAGAGCTGCTGCCTCCCCCACCAAGCAGAGCATGCATGCTGGAGGCGGCCAGGGGCTTGCCTGATCCGGCCCATGAGGCTCGGCGCCCCCCAGCCGTGGGCCGGATCTGGCCCGCAGGCCATAGCTTCCCCATCCCTCATTAGGATCGGCAGAAGTAAAATCTCAGTCAACCAGCTGCTGCGCTGGGGGGATCGTAAGCACGAGAGCCTCTAACGGCCTCGTCACAAGGCCTGTCCCTGAGACTCTCCTGCAGCCCCGCCACGCTCAGACCTGCTGTTACCTCCCCCGCCCTCACGCCGTGACTTCACAAGGCAGCCAAGCAAAACTGAGACGAGGAACCAGGGCCTTGTTGGCCTGTGGAACTCAGTGCCACAAGGTGCTTCTAGTGACAGTAGGGTGCTGGATTGGGGCCCAGGAGACCTGGTTTCTGTTCCGGGTTCTGCCACTGCCCCGGACTCGCTTGTTACATCTGATTGTTCCTCTTCCCTTCCCACTGCTTGTCTGGTTGGAGTGTCAATCCTTCAGGGCGGGTTTGGTTGGTCCTGTGAGCACAACGTGAGGCCCAGCGGGGCCCCATCCCCGCAGGGCCCAACATGATGCAAGTGACGAGAAAGTAAAAAGGCCCGAGGCCAAGAACTCAGCAGGGTTTAAAACCAAACTGGGCTTTTGTATGAAGAGTAACGGGCCATAAACGGCCAGGCCTCTGGGCATAAAGCAAGCATCTGCCGGAGGGGGTCGGAAGGCCTGTCCCCTCCATTGCAGGGGATCTCTGAGCCGTGTCGCATAGGCCCTTGCTGCAGATGGGATGCTGGACTAGACGGCCGGCGAGGCTGATGCGGGATGGCGCGTTCCCCGGAGAATAGGCTGGTACTCGGGGATGATGGGGATTGAATTCCACCTGGGTGCCGGGGCTGCCGACGCGAGCGAGTGTCCCAGGGCCCCGGCAGTGAATTACCCCCGGACTCCAGCTGGGCTGTGTCTGGTGGGCCATGAGTGCAGAGGCCGGAGTCGGTAAACAGCCCTGCAGAGTTCCAGTCGGTTCCTAAGCTCTTCAGTATTTCACGAGCTGCTCTAGCAAGAGGCAATGCACACGGCCGGGATTAAGGAGCCCAGTGTGCACGGCCGTGCATTCAGCTCTACGGGGGGAGCATTGTCTAGTGGTCAGCGCTTAGGACTGGAAATAGAGTGTAGAATCCCAGCTGTGCCACTGATTCACTGTATGACGTTGGGTGAGTCACACTGCTGCCTTGCCTCAGTTTCCCCATAGCATTATCTGCAGTTCTGTGACGGCTAGAGGCCCCCGCTGAGACCCAGCCCGGTTGTGCTGAACAGCGCAGGCATGTTCTGGGTCTGTACAGTGCCTAGCGCCGCCGGGTCCTGCCCCACGGCTGAGTCCCAGCTCGTTATGCTCACACCTGTTGGCCTCTCGCCGCAGCTGGTGCTGTGTCCTGCGGTGCCTCACGCCTCGGCCCGGGCTTTCTCCCGCAGGGTACCTCCGGGAGGGGTTCCTGGCCGTGCAGCATGCTGTGGACAGAGCCGTCATGCAGTACCACGCCAACGCCTCGGCCGCCAGCCTGCTGGAGGGGGTGACAGTGGCCATGCGGCGTTTCCCCTACCCACCCTACGTCAACGACCTCTTCCTCCTGGCCATCCAGAACCAGCTGCCCCTGCTGCTCATGCTCAGCTTCACCTACACCTCGCTCAACATCGTCCGCGCCGTGGTGCACGAGAAGGAGAAGAAGCTGAAGGTAATTGCCGTGCCGGTGGCTTCCTGGCAGGCTGAGCTGCCGCCGCAGCAGTGCCACTGTGCGCTGTTGCCAGGGCCCGCCGGTCTGGGGGGTCAGATGATGCCATGGGGTTCGAGAGGTCGCCGGCGGCCGGCTTGCCCGGGGCCTGGCCCTGTGCCTGGAGGAAGCGGGTGTGTCCGTGCCGGTGGGGAGGGGCAGAGAGGAGAACTCCAGGGCAATGAGGCTGCCCGGCGAGACCTGAACACGCCACGTGGGCTGGAGTCTGGTGGAGCAAGGGGGACGGGGGCTGGGGGGAACACACGGCCCAGAATAGCCCTGGAGGGAGGCCGAGGAGTGGCCGGAGCCTGGCTTTGCTTCAGGCCGGGCGCTTCTCCTTGGCAGGAATTCGCCCCAGGGATCGGCACACGCCTAGGTCCCTGCAGGCAGGGCTTTGCTTACCCACACCAGCGCGTTGGAACGGGGCCCCCTTGGCGCTGCTGAATCCCACCCGAAGAGCAGAAGGGGGCTGGGGGTCTAAATTCTAGAGGGGGAGGCAGCTCTGCTGGCGGGGCCAGCCGGCCCTGTCTCAGCTCTGTCTGTCTGTCACCTGCAGCGGGGAGATGGGGGCGGGGGAGCCTGGCTCTAGCCCCCGGTGCCTGGCTCCTCGACCGCCTCTTCCTGTCCCGCGCTGGTCTCATGCCCCCTGCTGTGGGGCAGCCGGCGCGCTGCCGGCGGCAGGGTGGTGGGTAACGGACAGCTTGCATTGGCCTCCCGCAGGAGTACATGCGCATGATGGGCCTCAGCAACTGGCTGCACTGGAGTGCCTGGTTCCTCATGTTCTTCCTCTTCCTCCTGGTCTCCATCTTCTTCGTCACTGTGCTCTTCTGTGTCAAGGTGAGAGCCCTGGCATCGGGCCGGGGAGGCTTGCTTTCCCGCCATCTGCTGGGGGGTGTCTTACACCCTTACACTCATGGGCCTCCTGAGTTATATTTCCCACCGCTCCCGGCTCCCGAGAACCTTTCTGCTCATGCCTCAAGCCAGGGTAAGTCCGCAGTGGGTGGAAGGGGCCTGCCCCTTCTCAGCACGAGGAACCTGGACGACCACTTCGCTTCTCCAGGCTGGGCCTTTGCCGCCCTGGGTTTGGCTCCCCCCAGCAGAGCCCACAGCTCACTTGGCACAGAGCTTCGGCGCTTCGCCTGCGGAACTTCTCTCCGCAAGGTGTCGTGGAGGCCAGGAGCTGCAGGACTCCGGAGAGGGGTGTCCACAGGGCAACGGAGACATCTGGTTGCGAACGGAGTCGGCTGCCCTGGCTTTTCCAAGGGCTCTAAGCCTCTTGCTGCGGGTGGCGTCCATGTGGCCTCACCGTTGGGAGAAGCCGTTCCTCCCGGGCAGGCGTCCCAGAACCGCGGCCGACAGCTTTCCTGTGCCTTCCTGGGGTGCTGGGCTGAAGGGACTATGGGTTGGGCCCTCTGGTGGGGAGCCTGAGGAGGCCCTGGCGTGTTGGGGCGCAAAGGCCGCTCTTCTGAAGAGCCTGGTCGGCGCCAGGATAATCCCGCCCGTAACTCCGGCAGCTCTTGGGTCTCGTCCCCCGTTCTGTGCTGCCATCTGCCCCAGCCTAGCTGCTGTCCGTGTGGGTCAGAGCTCATGGCCCGAATATTGTTTGTAGGTGAGCCAGCAGGGGGCGGTGCTCACCAACAGTGACCCAACCCTGGTCTTCACTTTCCTGGCCATCTTCTCCATCTCCTCCATCTCCTTCAGCTTCATGGTCAGCACCTTCTTCTCCCGAGGTGAGCACCCCGTAACCTTTGGACATCCGCGGGGCAATGGCCCCTTCTCCACCCCCTTGCAGATCCGCCTGCTGACCGCACTAAGGTCCTTCTGCCGGCCCAGCACAGCCAGCCCAGCCAGAGTCTGAGCGGCCTCGGAGCAGTCAGCACAGCTGCTAGCCAGGGTGCGGCCGGTTGCGCCGCGGAAGACGGGGCGTCGAAGACGCGCTGTGGGACAAATGCCCTCTTAGTGGTGGGGCTGTGCGAGGAGGGAGGGGCCCAGCCTGGCTTCAGATCCCACAGACCTTGCAGGGCCCTCGTTACGGGAGCGGCGCAGATTTGCTAGAGGAGCCGCTGGGAGGCAATCAATCCAGAGCCCCCTGGCCCCATCTGAGCAGTTTCCCTTCCCCACATGGTGGAAGGGGCCGGGACTGGGGTGGGCGTTAGCTTGGACAGCACTCGTGAGCCCTGGTGGTGCTTTGGGGGTGACGATCACCGCGCTGGCTAGCTCCTCGGAGTGCCCCTTGCTGGGTGGGGCTGTGGGTTGCTCGTGAGTGGGCAGGGGATTTGCACAGAATTCCTGGCAGGGATGGAGTCGTGCAGTTGATTCACCGATAAGCAAAAGCTTGTTGGTTAATACTAGAGACTCACGCATTTCCCTCCCCTCCCTGCCAGGACACGTGTTAGCAGGCTGGCCAGCAGCCCGGCTCAGTCCTGGCTCACGCCGGGTCCGGGACCTGCCCCGCTGCGGCTCTGCATTTCAAGTGTGTTAGGAGCCAGGCAGGCAGGCAGCCCGGCTCAGTTCCGGCTCGCGCTGGGTCTGGGAGCTCAGACACCCCTTCCCCCTCCCCCGCCAGACAGGGGCTGCTGCTGCCCCTCACCGCACGGGGCGACAGGCAGCCGGTCCGCGAGGGGAGCTGGTTTTTAAACTGGCTCCCCTTGGGGACCAGCTCCTGCCTGACATCCCGCACTGCTGCCTCTGATACAGCGGCAGCAGGGGGCTCCTCGGGGGTGGGGCCGGAGCACACCTGGCTTCCAGCCCCGCCCCAGGGGCTACAGAATAGTCGACTAACCGGTAAACGTTCAGGAGGCAGGGGGCGCTCCAGTCCCACGGGGCCCGTTGTGAGCAGGGGCCATTCCAGCCGGGCTGGAGCAGGGGCCCCCCCCCCCCCCATTGAATTGTTTAAGCAGTTAACTAATTCAATGGGGTTTTCCATCCCGGGTGGTGGGTGTCTGGGAAGGGCTGGGAGCACGTCCCGTTGCCGGTGGCTGTGTGTGGGGCTTGCGGACATGTCCTGGGCAGTCCGCGTGGGGGCCGGGGAAGGGCTGTCAGGGCAAGTCCCCGCTTGGCTGTGTTCTGCGCTGCGTGCACGGGAAGCGTGCCCCCCGCACCTTTGCACAAGGGCTGGCACGCCACGAGGCCTCCCCGAAGCGGCTAGTGGCTGCGCGGCGTGGGGCGCTCTGGGGGAGACTTTGGCGTAGTCCCAGCTCAGCCACGGACCTGCAGTGGCCTGGGGCCAGTCATTTGATTGGCTGTCGCCTGGCGCTCGTGGCCCTGGGACCGCGCCTACCCCTTTGGGTCTCCCCGTGCTGCTGAAAAGGGCTTTTCTTTCTCTGCACTTGCAGCGAACGTGGCCGCTGCGGCTGGGGGCTTCCTTTACTTCTTCTCCTACATCCCCTACTTCTTCATCTCACCGCGCTACGACCTGATGTCCCACAGCCAGAAGCTGGCGTCCTGCCTCATCTCCAACGTCGCCATGGCCATGGGGGCCCAGCTGATAGGCATGTTTGAAGGGAAAGGTGAGTGGCGGGAAGCCACGCCCGGGAGCACGAGTCCCTTGAGCACGTGCCCGTGAATCGCTCTGGGCTCTAGCGCTCCTTGGCTGGGGGGCGAAGCGCTTTGAGACCAGTCTGAAAAATCCGGCACTGATCGGGCCCCGTCGACCCTGCTCCCGTGCCACTGAAGGACCAAGTGAGAGGAGACCGCCCTTGCGCAGCCAGTGCAAGGGGGCTGCCCTTCGGCGGGCGTCTCCGGGCACATGCTTAGCGGCTCTGAGAGTCTGGATAGCGCCTGCTTCTCCGGGGGAGCTGCCCGCGGCCGGAGGAAAGCACCTCCCTGCCAGGCTGGCACAGCTTGGATTGGTGGGTGGGCATGGGCTGGATGGGCGGGTCTGCCCAGCACAGACTGCGTTCGCCGCCGCTCGGGGCCGTGCCGCACAGAGTGTTTCGCAGGGGCGGTTGGTCCTCGTGCGAGTCATCCGCGGGGAGAGCAGGGGCGGGTATTTAGCCAGGTCATAGGCCTGCGCTAAGCCGGGGGTCTCAGACTCACGACCCCCGTGAGGTTCCCCACCCACCGTCTGAGAGCCACGGGGCTAAACCTGTTCGTGGTGGTTAGCGGCCAGAGGTGATTTCTGTCCCCCCTCCCCCTCCCGCGTGCACATGCTGGGGGCAAAAGACATGCAGGGGGTGCGCGCGGGGACCTGTGTTGGCAGGGAATGCATATTGGGATTCCTCCTTTTGCAGTCCTGGAGACCGAGCCCCTGTGCCTGTTCCCCCAGCCTGCGGCGGAGGCACTGCGGGCCCCGTGGCTGCTGGCTGGCAGGTGCAGACTCTCTCGTGTGCGTTGCAGGGACCGGCGTTCAGTGGCGGGACCTCACGAAGCCAGTCAGCGTGGACGATAACTTCACCTTTGCGCAGGTGCTGGGCATGCTGCTGCTGGACTCTGTGCTCTATGGCCTGGTGGCC
Source organism: Rafetus swinhoei (assembly GCA_019425775.1). NCBI lineage: Eukaryota > Metazoa > Chordata > Testudines > Trionychidae > Rafetus > Rafetus swinhoei. Next base: position 39,813,503 of record CM033443.1, on the reverse strand, counting down.
TGGTACGTGGAGGCCGTCTTCCCTGGGGAGTATGGCGTGCCACAGCCCTGGTACTTCTTCCTGACGGTGAGCACCGCTGCCGTGCCCGGGCTGCGATCTGCGAGTGGGGGGGGCCTCTGGTCGCCAGTGCACACCCGGGCTGCGATCCGCTTGGGGGGGCCCCTCTGGTCGTGCCCAGGGCATTTCGTGCCCAGGGCATTTCTCCCAGTGCGGCTCGAGTGGCCAGGCAGGGGCTCCGTGACGGAGGGATGCAAACGGGGAACTGGTACTGGGGAGCAGCCCCGCTGGCCCTACAGGAGGGCAGGGGAGCCAGGCCTCTCTTCTTGTCCTCCCTGGGCGTGCGGCGGTGGGGCAGGAGTGCTGCAGCCCCTGGCCGGCGCGCTCTGGCTGGCTCTCGAGCCCCTGGGGCAGGGTGAAGTGTCGACGCCAGCCCCTCTCTGACCCGACGGAGGCGGGACTTGAACCCGCGACCCTGTCCTCCCCAGGCGGGCGCCCTATCCCCTAGGCCACGTGGGAAATTGCCCCACCACCTTACCGTCAGGGTGCCCTGTATCCCTCCTGCCCCAGGGCGGACCCGCTTTTCGACGTCCCTACCTGACCCGACCGGACCCGACGGAGGCGGGACTTGAACCCGCGACCCTGTCCTCCCCAGGCGGGCGCATTGAGCCGTGGCGGGGTCCGGGGTCCTCGTGGTGCCGGTGCGAACGCACTACGGAGTCTCCGGCTAGAAGCAGAGCTGCCTGTGCACAGGGCAAGTGGCCGCCCTGCCCGTCCGCGCTGCCTCTGAGCGCAGATGCACGAGCCTGCTTCCTTGGGAGCTGGCGCCTGTCGGCGGAGCAGGGACGTAGTGCACCTCCCGGGGTTGTTCTGCAGAGTCAGAGGCGCCCCTGGGAGAACTGGGGTGGGGAGGGAGAGGATCAGTGGCCCGGGGACCTGATCCTGGGAGGTGCTGGACCCCCTTGGCTCCTGCTGTGTTGGGGGCGCGCGGTTCGAATGGGGCGGTGCTGGTCTGGGGCGTGTCCAATGGGCATCGCGTTAGGAAGGGCCGGTCTCTGCCGACGCGCCGCACGGCTCTGCGCATGGGCCTCTTGCTGCGAGCGGAGCTGGGCGCGTCTGGACGCGGTTGGCAGGAGCGCAGTGGCCATGCCCGGCAGCTGGCTTACCCCCCGTCTCTCTCCTGTTAGCCCTCGTACTGGTGCGGGACGCCCCGAACCGCCCTGGGGAAGGAGAAGGAGGAAGAGGAGGACCCGGAGAAGGCCCTGAAGAGCCAGTACATCGAGGAAGAGCCTGCTGATCTGGTGTCAGGGATCAAAATAAAGCACCTCTCCAAGGTGAGGGCCGCCCGACTAGCCCCTGCTCAGCCCCTGCACGCTGGGGGCGGGGGGGGGGGACAGGACCCTGTGCTGCCCCGCCCCAGAATCCCCCAGGTCCCTCCCAGCCGTAGGACGGTCGGGGCGGCTGCCACTGGGCCCCCCACAACGCAGGGCCTGGAGCGGCCGCCCCAATTGCCCCTAGGGCCGGTACGACTCTGGGCACCCCCTCCTAGGGCTGCTGTGAACCAGCTCCGGTGCTGGCCAGTGCTGGAAAGGCGTCTGCCTGCAGGCGCTGACGTGGGCGCTGGAGAATTCAGGGCAGCCCTGTCCTGCCCCGGGGCTCTCACGTGGCCTCTCACAGGTTTAAAGCTGCCTACGTGTAGCTGGTGATTGCTCTGTGTGGACTCACTTGAGGGGTCTCTTATACCGGGTCATTTCAGCGTGGGGGGGGAGGTACGATGGGGGGATGAACTAGGGATATAAGCGACTAGTTGACCACCCAGTAGCCTAGCCCAGGCTTATCGGGTAGTTTAGTCCCTACTCAATTGCCCTCCCCCCCCACTGCCTCTGTATGAGAGGCAGCAAGTTGGGGAGCAGGAGCCGGTGCCCCCCAGCACCGTCTCCGCGGGGGCCGAGGCACAGCGGGAAACGGCATGAGGGGAAGCAGTCCCTGCTCGGGTGGGTCCCACTGGCCATGCTCGCCCTTTGAAACATAGCGAGAGCCGCGGGTGGCTCTTGTACGTTTCAAAGGCGAAGGCGCAGAAGGATAGCGAGCGCCCCTCCCTCCCCCTTATCGACTAATCGCGTAGCCGACGGAGTTTCCAGCGACTGCTCACTTCACTGAGCCATCGAAATGGATCAGCCCGGGATGAGCGCGTGTCTCCTTCTAATCCCCGCTGCTCCCTCAGGTGTTCAAAGTGGGGAACAAGACCAGGGAGGCCGTGAGGGACTTGACCCTGAACATGTACGAGGGGCAGATCACGGTCCTGCTGGGACACAACGGTGCCGGGAAGACGACCACCCTGTCCATGCTCACAGGTACGACCCCCCGGGCCATCCGGGGCAGGTGCGTGATAGCACGGCGTGGCGGTTCATGGGGCGCGGGGTGGGTCTTGCTTTGCTGCGTATGAAGCCAGAACCAGCTGCCGAGGTGCCTGGTGTCCGATCCTTCCCCACCGCCACCTCCTGTGTCTGCTGGGGCACGGTCTGCTCTTCCCTGGCCCATCCACCAGCTCCGTAGCTGCCACGGGGCCAAAGGAAATCTTGTCAGCGCGGTCTCCCTCGTACCGGCTTCATTCGCTTCGTTCCGCATCGGTCCTCCCTGTGCTCGTCCAATGCATCCTCGGTCACCAACTGATGTCAACAGGCAGCAGGTTTAAAGCAGACAAAAGGAAGCATTTCTTTACACAGTGCACGGTCAACCTGTGGAACTCCTCGCCAGAGGATGTTGTGAAGACCAAGACTATAACAGAGTTCAAAGAAGAACTAGCTAAATTCATGGAGGTTAGGTCCATCGATGGCTACTAGCCAGGATAGGCAGGGAGGGTGTCCCTGGCCTCTGTGGTCAGAGGCTGGGAATGGACAACGGGAGGGATCACTGGATGATCCCCTGTTCTGTTCACTCCCTCTGGGGCACCTGGCATTGACCACGGTGGGCAGACAGGACCTTGGGCTGGATGGACCTTTGGTCTGACCCAGCCTGGCCACTCTGATGGTCTCGCTCTGCCCCGAGGGCTTTGCGCTCTGGTATAGCTCCATGTGCGGTATCCTCCGGCTCTGTTTCTGGCATGTCTGAGCCATGGCCGTTGTCCGCGTGGCCCCACTGTCGCCTCATTCTTTCTTGCCTTGGCCTCTTTCTTGTCGCAGTGATTGTACTTTTCTGCCGCCTCCAGCTGTCCTCATTCCCATCAGCCCCTTCCTCTGCCCTGTCACTTGTCCTTCCCCGCGCCCCGCTCCAGCAGTGCAGCTCGTGAGTGGTGTGGCCGGTTTCCTGGCTCATCAGAATGTCGGTCGCCTTCCCGATGGTGCCGGTTTGGATCCAGTTCCTTGTGGCTCCTCTTCACAGCTCCCGTCCTGTCCTGCTCCGCCGCGGCACGCCAGAGTCCCCACGCCCTCGTGGTCCTGTCTCTGACTTCGAGCTTTGCCTTTTCCTCTTGTCTTCCAATTGCTGCTGATCTTGGGTCTGGATCTTCTGCTTGCCCTGGCCTGTTACTCCCTGCCCTTCTTTGGTGTCTGCATCTAAGGTCCTTCTCTGGCCTCCCACCTAACGAGGCTCCTCCCGTGTCCCCGCTCAGTTCTACAGCCCTTGTGGCTCCCCAGTGGCACGTGGGACAGACCAGCGCCCTCCTCTCGCTCCTGTGCTCAGCCTGACCTGCTCCGTCAGCCCCTGGCCAGTGCTGGCTGGAGAGCTTTGCTGCCTGGTTTGCTTGTCGAGCTGCCCGCCTTCCCCCTTGCTGCTCCGTGCCATCAGAGGCCCATTGGAAAGTGACAGGTGTTCTGGGCACTTCTCCGGTGCTGCCCTGGTACAACGAGGTGACCCCTTGTCCTGGTCTAACTGCCGCCCCGTTTCCTGGGTGACGGCTGCGGCGTGGCGCTCTGGAAGGGAAGGGCTCGTCGCCTCTCAGCTCCCTGCGTTGTCACGGCCCCTTCCGCCGCTGCCTCGTGGGGCCTGGGCCAGGGACGCCTGGGAACCTCGGCCAGGCTCTCTGGCGGGGTGGCTGGCCCTCCCCGTGGCGCCCAGCAGTGTGCAGAGCAGAGGACGCGCCGGCCAGGTCGGCCAGGCTGGTACCTGCCTACTGCGTGGCCAGTTGTCGTGTGGTTCCATAGGTTCTAGACCAAGGCAGACCTCACCGTTTATCGTCCAGGCTCCCTACACCAGTCCGGGACGCATCTGAGGGCAGCACGAGCCCTGCCAGCTGTGCGAAGGCCAGGGGGATCCCCCCGGCAGGTCTTTGCCTGAAGCACGTTGGCCTGGGGCGAGGGGGGAACCCCAGGGTGTGGGAGCCGGGGCCCTGGCATCTCCCAGCTCTGCCCCATGGCTATGTGTTCCACCCCTAGGGCTGTACCCGCCCACCAGCGGCCAGGCCTACGTCAACGGCTACGAGATCACCCGGGACATGGTGCTGATCCGCAGGAGCCTGGGCCTGTGTCCCCAGCACGACGTGCTCTTCGACAACATGACGGTGGCGGAGCATCTGCACTTCTACTCTGGGGTGAGCTGTGGGCGGGGGGCCCCGGGAGGGAGGAGGCGGGGGGCCTGTCTGTCTGTCTGCAGAGGTCCTGGCAGTCCAGGGGGCTGGGCTGGGCCCTGTTAGTCCCCCGCGCCCGCCACTGGCGGCTTGTCCTTTGCAATGCTGCCTCCCCTGTACGTTTCTGTTGGCGCGGGGCTGGCTGCAGGCTGGTGTGCGGCCCCTGGGGTCAGGTACGGACCCTGCGGAAGCCCGGGCTTCAGTTTCAACAGCTTATTCCATCCGGTTTCACTTGCTCCTGTAGCCTGGTTTGGCGAATCTGGAGTGAGCCCGGTTCAAGCTGGGCCCTGCTCCGGTTTGAAAGGACACGTTCGGTGCTGCGGGTGCCGCTCGGCAGGCAGGCAGGCCGGGGCCCGTACCGTTAGCAGGTGCAGGAGAGCGATGGAGAGGCTGGCGTGGTCACCGGCCCAGCAGGCAATGAGGGTGGGCGCAGAATCTCATCTGCTCTGAGTCAGTTCTCTTCTTTCCTTGGTCTCTGGGGCCGTGGGGCAGCCTGAGCCGGGCCCAGCCCCCTGGGCACACCTGGGGCCTCCTTATGTGCCGGGGCTTCCCCCAGGCGCTCAGCCGCATTGGGGCCTTTCCGCAGAGCCGCAGCTCTGGCGGGTCTGAGAGCAGGGGAGTCCCTGCTGGCAGAGCAGCTCCCAGGGCGGCCTCCCACGGGGACCTCGTGCCGTCCCATTTCCCGGGGCTGGGCGCAGAGCTGCAAGCTGCCCCGTTCAAGCAGAGCCACCCTGTGTTGGAGCTAGGAGTGTAAAACCGGTGGTGGCTGGAACCGTGGACCCGCGAACCAGCTCAGCAGCTAGGCGCTGCGGGCTGACCGCGTAGAGCCTGGACTGCAGTAGGGATGTGGGTAACCTTTAACCGGCTAACCAACCAGTGGGATCTCACCGTTCCAGCCTGTGGGGCCCCCGACCTCCGCACTGGGGGTGGGGCTGGCTCTGCCAGGGCTGGGGCAGCCCTCTGCTCCCGACAGGCTGGGGGGCTGGTTAACTGCTTACCCGTTGACATCCCTGTTGCAGCGCAGCCAGCCGGCTGTGCCCTGGGAGCAGCACCGGCCGCCAGGAGCTGGCTCCCGGCTGCCGGCGAGCTGGCTGCTGCCCCACAAGCTCTGATGCAGAGCCCGCAGTGCGGAGTGGCAGCTGGCTCCCCGGAAGCGGGCTGGAAGCCGGCGTGTGACCGTAATGGAACCGGATTAGCTGCTGCTTCTCAGTTAACCCTCCGAACGGCTCCGCTCTGACATCCCTAGCTTGGCCTTCGCCTCTTGTCCAGCCAAGCTAAGCGAAGGCACCAGGGTTTCTCTGGCTGGGGCCCTGCAGACCCTGGCGATCCCCCCGAGGCTGGTGCAGTAGCTGGGACTGGCGGCCCCGGGCCCGGGAGGGACTGACCCCGGCACCGCGGGAACCCTGCGGGAGGGATTCGCTGGGCGGCGAAGTGAGTCCGCGCTGTTGGCTCACGCAGAAGCGTGGGGGGAGGGAGCACGGGGCGTGGCCTTCCCCTGGGAGCAGCATGAGCAGGGCCCTGTGCGAAGGGGCTGCCCTGGTGTCCCAGCCCCTCGAGCGTTAACCCTCCCCCCCTCGCCGCCAGCTGAAGGGCTACCCCCCGCTGAAGTGCCCAGAGGAGATTGCCCGCATCGTGAGGCTGCTGCGGCTGGAGGAGAAGTGCGGCGCTCTGTCCAAGGCGCTGTCCGGGGGCATGAAACGCAAGCTGTCCATCGGCATCGCGCTCATCGGCGACTCCAAGGCAAGCGGCTCCCGCGCTGGGCGAGGGAGCCCCCCTGGCAGGGAGGCCGGTCCCGAGTTGGCCCGCTCTGCCAGCAGGGGGCACACTGGTGGTCTCGGGCACAGGGAGGCTGTGTTGTTCAGTGGCTAGAGCAAAGGGCTCTTTGGGGACAGGGCTGCGGCAAACCGCTGCTGCCACCCCCGCCTGGCCCCGGCTTGCGGGAGCAGGAGAGGCGCTGAGTCGCAGTGGTTAGAACAGCGGGTGTTGGGGGCCCAGGACCCCAGAATGGGAGGCGGGAGGCCAGGCTGCCTTTCCTGGACCAGTTATGGGGCTGGTTCTGGCAGCCTCCCTTGCCCACTGAGGCAGGCGAGTGTGTGGCTGTTGGTTCCTCCGCTGTGCTGACTTCACGCTGGCACTGAGTTGGGCTCTGCCCTGGCCCTCTGGCCCCCTGCCGGCCCCAGAGCCAGAGGCGTGTAGGGCTGGATGGGCCTCGGGAGGGCACCAAGGCGGGGCCTAGGAAATCGAGATCCTCTCTGGGGGGTGTTTGTCCAGCCCCAGTGCCAGGGATCCCGCAGCCTCCGAAGCTTAGCTCCCCTTACGGCGAGGAAGCGTTTCCCTAGGACGGCCCCAGCATCTCCCTGCCTGCGGATTAAGCCCGTCACTTCTCAGTGGCTGTGGGGAGCAAGGGGTCACTGGCCTCCTCGGAGCAGCCCGTAGCCGACCGGCAGGCTGGGGCCAGTCCCACTCCGCTCAATGAGCCCAGCTTGTGTAACCGTCCCTCCCAGGGCAGGTTTTCTGTCCCTCTTTTCGCTCCGTTGCGCTCCTCTGGGGCCTCTCCAGCTTGTCCCCAGAACAGGACACACCTCTCCAGCTGAGAACTCAGCAGTGCCAGTAGAACGAGGCAGCTACTTCCCCAGCCTGCCCTGCGGCTCTTGTGTTCGTGCCACCCAGAGGGCAATTGGCTGTTCTCACATCGCTGACTTGTACCGACTGTGACCCGCTGTAACCCCCCCCTTCCCTCTGCCACTTCCCCGCGTTGTAGTTGGGCGTTGGCTTTTCCTTTCCACGTGCAATAACTTGCTCTTCTCTGTGCTGAATTTCATCCTGTTGTTCTCAGACCAGGTCTCTAACTGCCACGGTCGCCTTTGAATTCTAATGCTGGCCTCCCAAGTGCTTGCAGCCCCTCCCAGTTTGGTGTCATCTGCAGGTTTTACAGGCAACCTCTCCCCTCCGTTATTCAAGTCATTAGTGAAAATATCCACTAGCCCCAGACCTGGCACTGCCTCCTGCGGGACCCCACTGCATCCGCCCTCCCTGTTTGACAGGGGCCCATTGAGAGCTGGGCTTCGAGTACCGTCGTTCAGCCCCTCGTGCCCATAGCTTGTAGTACTTGCCTCTAGACTGCCTGTCTCTGGGTTGTGTGTGACGGCTCCCCGTCCACCACGCCAGTCATCTCCTCAAACACGGAAACTCGCTGGTTCGGCTTGGCTTGCTCTGGGCTGGTCCTCGCAGCCCCACTGGCCTGCCGGTGAGTCCTCCAAGATCATGCACACGGTTCCAATGTGGCTTCAGCTGGTTCCATCGGTGCCCTGAGATGAATTTCATCAGGCCCTGCTGACATGCAGACATCTAACGCGTACGAAGGTTCCTTGCCTGGTTTGGCCTGCGGTCCCTCCCACTCATGGTTAATATCAACTGTGTGGAGCATCTGGACTGAAGCAAAATGGGCGTTAACCCCTCGTCCTCCTTGTGGGCATCTGTTAGCACCCCTTCCCGCAGAGCAGGGGCCTGCACTTTCCTGTCTCTTCCTCTGGCTCCTCTCTTTGTCGTGGTCCGTCCCTTGCTCGAGGTAGCTCATTTTGTGCCAGGCCGTTGCGGTTTAGCCCTGCCGTGCTGGTGCTGCTCTTGTGCCCTCTAGCAATCCAGCCTCGCTCCACTTTCTGTAGGGTTCCTTTCTGATGGCCACAGAGCGCCTGGCATGGCCCTGCCAGCCTCCGACTTGGCTTCCTTCTATCCCTGCGATTTCCCTCCAGTGGGACCTGGCCTGCCCGCTCCCGGCGGCTGTTCGGCTGTCACTGTCTGGATTCTGCTGTTTGTCTCTGCCCTTTCCTGAGATCATGGATTGCTTTCCCCCAGATTGCCTCCCACCTCCAGAGTCGCGGCCCTGCTGCTCAGAGCCGAGGCTCGAGTGGCTGTCTGCCTGGTCTGTCCACGGTGGCCCGATCCCTCCCGCGCTCACCGACAAGCCTTTTTGGCCACGTTCCATGGCCAGCAGATGTCTGGGGGTTCCAGTGCCCCGTTGCTACCAGGGCGTGGGCTCTGGGCAGGTCTGTTTGTCCTGGGACCGCCTCCCCCACCTCCTCTTCCTGCTTTGCTGCTCCGGGTAGACCCTTGCTCTGACATCACCCCTCTTCGTTACCCCTTTATCCCAGTGGGCTGCCTCTGCCCTCCTCCACCCTCGGGACAAGCATCTGCATTCTTGATGCATAAGGCCAACACCTCCTCCCTTCGTACCTACCTGTGCGAGCCTGCACCCTCCACCTCCCCGCTGCATATCAAGTCCCAATGTAGCCTGTGTGCGAGACCAGCCAGCTCTCCCTTCCTGCTCCCCATGCTCCCTGCCGGCGTGAGCAGCCACGGGGCTGCTGGGCTGAGTCCCTGTCCCACGGCGGGGCGGCACCGGCCACGCTTGTGCACTGTCCGTCTGGTGGCGGCTGACGGTCCCGTCCCTGCATGCAGGTGGTGATGCTGGACGAGCCGACGTCGGGGATGGACCCAGCCTCCCGCAGGGCCACCTGGGACCTGCTTCAGCAGCAGCGGAGCAGCCGAACCATCCTGCTGACCACCCACTTCATGGACGAGGCGGACCTGCTGGGCGACCGCATCGCCATCATGGCGCAAGGCGAGCTGCAGTGCTGCGGATCCTCGCTCTTCCTCAAGCACAACTACGGTACGGCTGGGAACACCATGCCCCCGCGCCAAGGGGGAGGGACCGCCAGGCCTCGTGGCGGTGCCTTGTGGCCTGCCCCACCCCCGCACACTGTGGGGGAGGGAATGCCACGTTAGCTTAGGTTTGGCCCGGCTCCCCTTCCCCCTCCCCCTCCCCCTTCCCCTCCCCAGCGTGGGCCTGGCTGCTTCCTCCGGTGTGGCAGACAGGCTCCCAGGCGGAACCCGAGTGGCCCTGCTCCCCCCTTCGCCAGATCACAACAGACTCGCTCGGATTGGCCCAGCTGCCTGTCAGTCTGATGGCGGGTGTGGGAGGAGGGGAGCTGGGCCCAGCCCCCTGGGACAGGAGCCACCCCAGTGGGGTGAGGGCAGGGTGGGCGCTCTCTCCTGTTGGGTGCTGCTGTGGGTGGCCGGTGCCCCCTGGGTAGGCCAGTGTCGTGCTCGGGGCAACGTCCGCCCCGGAGCGCTGTTGTCTGGGGAGGGGGGATCCGAGGGTGAAAGGCGGTGGGGCAAACTAGGAAACCCAAGGCCCTCGTGTAGCCTCGCTCTCTCCTTCCCCGACCTTGCGTCTCTCCTGTCTGCCCTTGCTCCCCACGCCGAGACCGCGGGTCAGGCCAGGCAGGATCGGTCCCTCGAGGGCTGTTAGCCAAGGACAGGACCCCACGTGTCCCGAACCCTCTGACTGCCGGAGCTGAGCCTGGCGGTTGGGCTGGGTCGGTCGCTAATTGCCCTGTTCCCTTCACTCCCTCTGAGGCGCCTGCCACCGGCTGCCATCGGAAGGTGCCAGTCTGGGCTGGACGGGCCTTTGGGCTGACCTGGATGCCCGTTCTTAGACTGCAGGCTCCCTGCGGCTGGGAGGGTTTTCCTTCCCCGTCTGGATCAGCGCTGGTCCCGGGGTCACACCCCACCGAGGAGCACAGGGAGACCCTTCGGGCGCTGTCGCGGGCCCCCCCGCAGTGGGTGGTAGAGGTCCGTGTCATGCCGCACGAGGCCCAGCCCTGTCTTCTCCCAGCAGCAAGAGCCTAGGTCTGCCCCAGATGGAGTTTCCTTTGTGACCCGTCGTCTTCTCCTCCAGGGGCCGGCTACCACATGGTGATGGTGAAGGAGCCGCACTGTAACCTCGGGGAGATCTCCCGGCTCGTTTGTCAGTACGTGCCCAATGCCACCCTGGAGAGCAACGCGGGGGCGGAGCTGTCCTTCATCCTGCCCACGGAGAGCACGCACAGGTAACCGCCGCCGCGGGGCCCTACGCAATGGCCGCGGTGCCTTCGCTGCCGCTGGTTACATGGCTGTGTCGTGCCCCAGGTTCGAGGCGCTGTTCACGGAGCTGGAGCAGAAGCGAGAGGAGCTGGGGATCGCTAGCTATGGTGCCTCTGTCACCACGATGGAGGAGGTCTTCCTCAGGTGGGTACCGCGCCAGGAGCCGTGGGAACGCCAGCGGGAGCAGCTCCGAATGCCACGCTGTCCACACCATTGGCTGCAGCGCGGTGACATGACCGTGAACCCGCTCCGGCCTGCGGTCCAGGGTCCAGGTCTGCGGCAGGGCTGTGAGACGCGTCAGGAGGCTCATGTGTAAGCCCTGCGCTGAGAATAGGGCGCCCTCGGCACCTCTCAGGGTATGTCTACACTAGTTCATTAGTTCGAGCTAGGTAGGCAAATGAGGGCAACCGGAGTTGCAAATGAAGCCCGGGATTTAAATATCCCGGGCTTCATTTGCATCTTCCCGGGCGCCACCATTTTTAAATCCCCCTTAGTCCGAACTCCGTGCCCGCTGCCACACGTGGCACGGAGTAGGTAGTTCGAATTAGGATCTCTAATTCGAACTACCGGTACACCTCGCGTGGCGCCTGGGAAGATGCAAATGAAGCCCGGGATATTTAAATCCCGGGCTTCATTTGCAACTCCGGTTGCCCTCATTTGCCTACCTAGCTCGAACTAACGAGCTAGTGTAGACATACCCACAGAGAATAACTGAACCTCCCGGGGGGCTGGCGTTCGCGCGTCTGACACGACTGATCACTGGCATTTAATGCTAGCACGGGCCAGCGTTCCCTGGAAGCTGAGCGCTTGGGCGGGCACCAAGGAGTGAGTCAGATGCCGCCCAGCTGATTGGCAGAGCGCCCACAGCTGGCGGCAGGTGTTTCTACAGGTGGTGCACATCCACACATGCCTTGGTGCACAGAACAAAATTTATTCCACACACGACTAGAAAATATTAGCAGGAACATTAGCCTTGTCTCCTGTCATTCGTAGTCTGTTATAGTCCAGAAGGGAGTTGACTGATTGCCAGCCATTACGTCCGGGTGATTGCACCCGATTTTATACATTTTTTACCTGCTATGAGTCATCCACAGTGTTTGATGCCCTCAGCCCTCAGATCCACTGTGCAGAGCTCTGGCAGGGTCACTGGTGGTCAAGCCAAGCCAAGCTGCGGTTTAGGACCCTGGAGAGTTGGAGTGGGAGGCTCTCTGGGGTGGAAATGCCATTTGAACTCGCCTGTGCTTGCCCAAAGCTGTCTTCTGCCTTTTGAGATTTCAACAAAAAACCCAGCAGCGTTAGCCAGGGTCCCTGGGTGCCCTGAAAGCATCCGGGCCTGCAGCTCCACAGACCCCCCCCTCCCGATGGCTGCGAGGGAAAACTCCGAATGTCCCCAGGCCGGCTCGGCGGGATGGGGGCCCTGCGTGGCAGTGCTTGGCTCCGTCAGCGCTAGTCCAGGACTTTCCTTTCCTTTAACGGAGCGTCATGGACTCGAGTCCCCAGCGTGAGATCGTGGCCGCTTTGCTTCTTTTTCAGGGTCGGCAAGCTCGTGGACTCCAGCATGGACATCCAGGCCATCCAGCTCCCGGCCCTGCAGTACCAGCACGAGCGGCGCTCCAACGACTGGGCCGTGGACGACTCCAGCAGCCTGAGCGGCATGACGGACATGACTGACGACAGCGGGGCGCTGATCACGGAGGATTGCTCCAGCATCAAACTGAACACAGGGGTGAGGCTTGGGCGGGAATGTGGGGCGGGCCGGCGCGGGGGTCTGCAGGGGTACGGTTGGGCGTCGGGAGGGAATCGAGTCAGCCAGCTGGAGCGGTGAATGAAACCCCCTGGTTCTAAGCCCTCCTCTGACCCTGGATCCCTGCGGCTTCTGAGTGGCAGGGCCCAGACTTGGCCCAGTAATCGGAGCTGTCTGGGTCTTGTTTTCGGACACCCTGCCGGCTTGGCCAGCCCGAGTTGCTCTGCCAGGGAGGGGGAGCGTCGGGGAAGAGGGAGAATCCCTCCGTTGCAAAGTCCCTGCCCCAAGTGCCTCTCGGCCTCCGACTGGGCAGCACGAGAATCCCAGCGCGTGCTGATCTCGCGGCTCTGAATACGTCTGGCACTCGAAGGGCAGATCTCCTCGCTGGCTGCCGTCCTGCACGCGATGGTTTTGGGTAGCAGGGGGGTGTCCTGGGAGAGACCAGCCAGGGGAGGTGATGTCTGTAATTGGACCAGCCTCGGCCGGGGGAAGGGATGAGGGGTCCTGGGCCCCAACATGGCTACCCGCACCCCAGGGCTGTGTCCACGGGTGTCTCAGTGGAAGGATGCAGATTGCCATGGGGCAGTGCCTGGCCCTCGAGGCGATGAGTGGACGCGATCCGGGCGGCCGCAGCGCTCCCCGCTTGCAGCCAGCGTGGCCGAGCTCCCGGGGCTGGGTGGCTATTTCGCTGCGGTCTGCGGAGGGGGGAGAAACGGAAGGGAGGGGGTCAGACTGAAAGGAGCTGGCTCTTGGGGGCAGGGCGTGGCGCTCAGATGGCGCAGGGCTCAAGCTGCCAGGGCCTGTTCGTTAGCTGGTGGCAGCCCCGGGGTTAGCAGTGAGCGGGGGCAGGGGCGGGACGGGTTCTAGCAGGCAAGTCCTGCCGGGATGCTGGGACCACATTCAGCCCCCCTCCCTTCTCCCCTGCCAGTTCTACCTGTGCTGCCAGCAGTTCTACGCCATGTTCATGAAGAGGGCCGTGTACAGCTGGCGCAACTGGAAGATGGTGGCAGCGCAGTTCCTGGTGCCGCTGATTTTCACCACCCTCGCGCTGGTCGTGGCCAAGACCTTCCCCGGGCCGCGAGATTCCGCGCTGCTGAGGCTGACACTGGACCCGTACGGCCGGACTGTCGTGCCCTTCTCGGCCGCCGAGGCCTCGGGGCTCCCCCCGCGGCTGGCAGAGCAGTACGCCCTGCTGCTGGAGGCGCAGCGCCAGACGCCACTGGAGGTGCTCGGTAGGTGGGGCCAGGCGCGGGGCCGCAGGGGCCAAGCTGTGTGCCGAAAGGCTGCTGGTGTCCTGCTCCAGAGGCAGCCAGTAGCTGGGCTAACGGAGCAGGAGCAGGCGGGAGCAGGCCAGCGCAGCCAGCAGACGCCGGGGAGGTCGGGTTCCAGCCGCGCGGTGGCAGAAAGGCCTGGGTAATGCAGTGTTTGGGCTGTCTCCCATCCCTCCCCGTGGGACCATGCCGGGGAGCAGGCATGGCAGAGCTCCTCTCTAGCCGCCGAATTTCCACCTGCCTTTCGACCGGGGCCCCTCTGGGCACTTCCGGCAGCTAACAAAAAATATCTCCAATCTCTCTGCTGGCTCAGAGCTTGGTCCTGGGCTCGGCATTCGCTGCCTCTGTGTTCGTACTGGGCAGGGGGCAGCGTTCTAGTGCTCTCGAAGCATCGCCAGGGCTGCATAGAGCTTGCTCAGTTTCCCCTCCTCGTCTCCCGGACAGGCGGTGCTGGCTTGGGGCGAGCCTCTGCAGGCCGTGGCACACGACGTTTGCAGATCCGCGTTTCCTGCTTTAGACTAGAATGGGGGTTACGCTCAGTGGGGCTTTGCCAGGCTCTGCGGGCTGCTTCCTGCCTTGAAAAGTGTCCCCGCTTGCAGAAGGCTGGGCTGACCACAAGGGTCTCGCGCTTCTCCCGGAGGAAATCTGGATTGGCAGGAAAGCTTGAGGCTCTCCCCAACAGGCTCTTTGAATAACCCTTCCCCAGATGCACTGGGTTTGGCCCTTGTGTCCCTTTGATGCACTGGTGCTGTTGGTAGATTTGCTGTTCTGTCTTTGATATTTTAAATAACAGCCGCAGCAGACCATCCCTCTGGCATGACCCTCTCTTGGCTTAGCTCGGCGGGGTGGGACTCGTCCGTGCTGCGCTCCATTCAAAGAGAGTTTCGGTTTCATACTGAGCAAGGAGCCTATAACTGATCCCGGCAAGGCTGCTCCCTTGATCTGGAGAAAGGGGTAAACAGGGAGGTGGCAAAGTTTGCAGACGATACTAAACTACTCAAGGTAGTTAAGACCAAAGCAGACTGGGAAGAACTTCAAAAAGATCTCACCAAGCTAAGTGCCTGGGCAACAAAATGGCAAATGAAATTGAATGTGGATAAGTGTAAAGTAATGCACATTGGGAAAAATAACCCCAACTAGACATATAATATGATGGGGGCTAATTTAGCTACAACTAATCAGGAAAGAGATCTTGGAGTTATCATGGCTAGTTCTCTGAAAACGTCCACGCAGTGTGCAGCAGCAGTCTGGAAAGCAAATAGGATGCTAGGAATTATTTAAAAAAGCGATAGAGAACAAGACGGAGAATATCTTATTGCCCTTATGTAAATCCATGGGACACCCACATCGGGAATACTGTGCACAGATGTGGTCTCCTCATCTCAAAAAAGATATACTGGCGTTGGAAAAGGTTCAGAGAAGGGCAACTAAAATGATTAGGGGTTTGGAACGGGTCCCATATGAGGAGAGATTAAAGAGACTGGGACTTTTCAGCTTGGAAAAGAGGAGACTAAGGGGGGATAGGATAGAGGTCTATAAAATCATGAGTGGTGTGGAGAGGGTGAATAAGGAAAAGCTATTTACTTGTTCCCATAATATAAGAACTAGGGGCCACCAAATGAAACTAATGGGCAGCAGGTTTAAAACAAATAAAAGGACGTTCTTCTTCACACAGCGCATAGTCAACCTGTGGAACTCCTTGCCTGAGGAGGTTGTGAAGGCTAGGACTAGAACAGGGTGTAAAAGAGAACTAGATAAATTCATGGAGGTTAAGTCCATTAATGGCTATTAGCCAGGATGGGTAAGGAATGGTGTCCCTAGCCTCTGTTTGTCAGAGGGTGGAGATGGATGGCAGGAGAGAGATTGCTTGATCATTACCTGTTCGGTTCACTCCATCTGGGACACCTGGCATTGGCCACTATGACAGACAGGATACTGGGCTGGATGGACCTTTGGTCTGACCCAGTATGGGAGCATGCCAAAGCCTGTCCTCTACAGGCCCTGGTACAAAGCTTCCCCCCCAAACCCTAATACCCAGAGTCTGGGGACTCCTCTGCCACCACTCAAGTAATTTCAAGAAAACCAGGCAAGAGATCACTTGGGAAATCCCCTCCCTAAGGTAAAACTCTCCCCGACCCCAACCTCTGTTTTACTTGGAGTTGGGAAAAACCAAGGAAATTCAGGCAACAGTGGACTCTGCCCTTGTCACTAGGCGCTGAGTCCTAAGGACACAACAACCAACCAATCCTGGTTCATTAGAAAAGAAAACAATCCTTTATTATCAACACAAAACTCCAGTTGCAAGCATAGTCAAGTGGCTAGATGGAAAGAGCCACCAATTGATAGAGATAGTCAGGGAAGCCCCCTGGGCTAAAACTTAGTTACAAAGAAAAAGGAAAAAACACAATGAACAGCTCAGACATTATTTCCAAATTCCCAAACAAGGAAAACAAGAAACCCTGACGGACTAGCTACATTTTTCCCTACTTACACATTGTAAGAAGTCCGTTCTTGGAGAGAGAAGTGTCTCCCATCTCCCTCAGTCTTGGAAGAAACTGCTCTGCCTCTCAGACAAAGAACAGAGACAAGAACCCCTCTTCCAGTTTGAAATTCCTATCTGCATTGTTATTGGCTGACCACCCGATACCTGGCTAGGTACAGGAGCCATTAGTTAACCCCTTAGTCACCGGGTGCTAGTCAGCACTCTTGGTTATGACAGATCCTGATAAGTTGCCTGCTGTATGTCTCCTGTCCAACCCTGGGGCTTTAGCTAGCAAGTTTAAAGCAAACACATGGAAGTTTTTCTTCACACAGCGCACAGTCAACCTGTGGAACTCCTTGCCAGAGGATGTTGTGAAGACCAGGACTGTAACAGGGTTCAAAAAAGAGCTAGATAAATTAATGGAGGTTAGGTCCATCAATGGCTACTAGCCAGGATGGGCAGGGATGGTGTCCCTAGCCTCTGTTTGTCAGAGGCTGGGAATGGGCGACAGGGGAGGGATCTCTTGATGATTCTCTGTTCTGTTTACTCCCTCTGGGGCACCTGGCATTGGCTGCTGGGTGAGATGGACTTTGGGTCTGACCCAGCCTGGCCGTTCTGATGTTGTGTTCTCTGCAGCACGTTCTGGCTTTGCCTAGAATAAAATTGAATTAAAAACCCACCCAAACAGCCCTAAGACCCACCCGCTTGGGTAGCTTGTGACTTCTTTCAGGGAGGAGCGTGCCGAGCCGTACCCCTCGTTCTCCCAAGGGCCATAGACTCCCCCAAGGGCCTTTGGCTGTTGGGTTTTTGTGCTCCGGCCCTGCTTTGCGTTGGGTGGGGATTGGCCGGGTCCGTTTGTAATGGCGAGGTGGGTGTGATTGCACAGGCGACCTGGACGAGTACCTGATCGCCAGCGCGGCGGCTGAGGGCGGAGCCTTCAACGAACACTACGTCGCGGCAGCGTCCTTCGAGACGCGGCGGAACCGCACGGTGGTCACGGCACTGTTCAACAACCAGGCGTACCACGCCGCCGCCGCTGCCCTCATGCTGGCGGACAACGCCCTCTTCCGGCTGCTGGCCGGGCCCAACGCGTCCATCTCGGTCACCAACTACCCGCAGCCCCGGAACATCACGGAGACGGCGAAGGACCAGCTCATGGAGTACGCCAGCCTCCTTCCTCGCTTTTGTGCCGGGGCCAGGGGCTCAGATCTGGGCTGGAGCGAGAGGCCCCGTTCCCAGCGCTTCGGTGGAGTGGCGCTAACTGGCGCAGGGGGTGGGACGTGTCGGGTGGGAGCACAGGGCTGGAGTCCCTCTCTGTCCCGTGGGGCTAGGGAATTGCGGCCTGGCCTTGCCCGAGGCCATATACCCGAATAGCCAGAAGTGGTGTCGCGCAGGCTGTGTCCTGCCGAGGGGCTCGGGCCCAGCATTCCAGCTGTGCTCCATGGGGCTGCTGAACCCTCGGGAAGGCAGGCTGGAGGGGTCCCAAGGCAGAGACGCCCGTGGGGTCTGTGCTGGGGCTCCCCGCGGGATCGGGCTGCTGCCCTCCCAAGGGAGGGGCTGGGTGAGCCGCAGTGGCGCTATGTTACTAGCGTCTGTGCGTTTGGTTTTATTTCCCTTGGGTCTTGGGCAGGGATTTGGCCCCCTGGAGCTGAGCCTGGGGCGGGCAGGGGCTGCTCTGGCTCCTCTCCAGAGCCAGCCTGCCCCGGGTGAATGGCTGGGCCCAGTCCTGGGCAGCGCAGAGTGCCTGAGGTTCCCGTGGGAGTCGCAGGGCTCAGAGCTGCCATAGGGCCGGGAAGGGGCGCGGAAGGCGGAGGGACCCCGCTGTGGCTCTGGTGGTGTTTCCCCAGCTAACCAGGAGCTTGGTGTCCCCTAGGGGCCAGACGGGCTTTGCCATCGCCATCAACTTGCTCTACGGGATGGCCTCCCTGTCCAGCACCTTCGCGCTCCTGCTGGTCAGCGAGCGAGCCCTCAAGGCCAAGCACGTGCAGTTCGTCAGCGGGGTCTACGTGGCCAACTTCTGGCTCTCGGCCCTGCTGTGGGACCTCATCAACTTCCTGGTTCCCTGTGCGCTGATGCTGGTGAGTCGCCCCGCGGCGGGGCCCGGGGAGCCCATCGTGTCTACGACCTCCCATCCACGAGGCCGGTGACGGCGCGCACCATCCTTGGGGCCCATCTCAAAGCAGGGCGCAAGGCGGCTCCCACACTGGCCTGCTGCTGATGCAGCCAGTCCAGTTGGGCTGCACCATGTCGGGTAGCTCCTGGCGTGGCCCCTGGAACGCCTGCACAGCTCCTGAGAAGCGGTGGCTTGTCTGAACTAGTGACGGGACCTGGACCAGCCCAGCCTGCCTCTGGCCTGGCCTGTCGCTCGGGTCCCGTCTGTACGCTGGGGACAAAGGTTCCCTGCCCGCCGGGGCTGACCCCTCAGATGCACATGCGGTGCCCAGTGTGCCCAGTGCTGTAGCCTTGGGAGGGGGCCTCCCCACTGGGTCCGTTACTGTTTCGGGTACCACCAAGGAAAACGACGTCTCTGGCCTGCAGAAATCCCGCGGGAAGGAGGCGGGGGGTGGGGAAAGGGAACCGCGCTGCTCTGTGGCCATGCCGGGCGGGGGCTCCCTGAGGCGGCTGGCTCTGCCCAGGCCCTGGCGGGCTGTTCAGTTGGGGGCTGCGTTCGCCGGGGTCCAGGCCAGCTCGCGCCTCGTCTCCATTCTCCTCTGGGTGGCCTCTCGCAGGTGATATTCCAGGCCTTCGACGTGAAGGCTTTCACCCAGGACAGCCACCTCGTCGACGTGATGCTGATCTTCCTGCTGTACGGCTGGGCCATCATCCCCCTCATGTACCTGCTCAGCTTCTTCTTCTCGGTGGCAGCCACGGCCTACACGCGCCTCACCATCTTCAACATCTTCTCGGGCACGGCCACCTTCCTCGCCGTCACCATCATGAGTATCCCAGGTGAGGGCCCTGCCCGCTGCCCTCCCCAACCCCCGCGTCTTGGAACGTCCCAGAGCCTCCCCTGCCACCGCTGTGGAAGTCAGAGGTTTCCCTCTGTCCGCCGTGCCCAGTGCTGGCAGGGAGAGTCTGCGGATTCCTTTCTCCTGCCTTGCACCGCGGGGCCAATTCCTTTTCCCTCCCGGCTTTGTAACCTCCCGAGCTGGGATCAACCAACTGGCTCCACCCGACCACCGCCCAGCTGAGCTCGTCTCTTGCAGAGCTGGGCCTCCTGGACCTCTCCAGGACCCTGGATAAAATCTTCCTGATCTTGCCCAACTACTGCCTGGGCCAGTGCATCAGTGACTTCTACCAGAACTATGAGTTCATTCAGTTCTGCACCTCTTCCGTGGAAGCCATCATCATCTGCAAAGCCTTCAGTGAGTGTCCGAGGGCTCCGGCCCACGTGCTCGCCGTGCCTGCTGCCCCATGGCGGGCTCTCCTGGGCAGACCCCTGGGGACCGTGTCCATGTGCCTGGCACTTGGCCTGCTGGTGAGCGGAGAGCAGAGCAGGGCAGGGCTGGGCCAGGCTCGGAAGAGCTCAGCGGGGGGCCAGGAGAGAGGAGGAAACGGCTGGAAGCTTGCTAGGGTCTGGCCCTGCGGTGTGCATGCCCAGCCAGGGTGGGCTCCAGGCTCCGTCCAGACACCTTGGCAGTTCCCCACCTCAGGCTGCTGCTCCTGGCCTGGGCCGGGGCACCGAGGAGTCTGTCTGGAAAGCAAACAACCCGGAGCTGGCGTGAAGGCTGAGGGGAGGGGCAAGGCGCAGTGGGGCCAGGGCGTTCTGCCTGTCACCTCCGAGGCCCTGGGTCAGTCTGCACAAAGGAAGATTCCAGTGGTCTCTGCCTCGCCACGTCCCTGCCGGTGTGCGTTCTCTACCGGCGGCGGGATGGCCAAGCTGTGAGGGGGGCTAGTCGGGGGTGGCCGAGCTGGGGAGGAGATAAGTGGGGGGCACGGGCGAGTTGTGTGGAGAAGCCGCAGCGTTCACTCAGAGCACGTAAAAGGGCTTCACCAAGAGCAGAAGGACCCACCTCTGATTTCCCCTCCAGATATCAGTTACCAGACGAATTACTTCTCGTGGGAGACTCCGGGGATCGGACAGTATCTGACCTCCATGGCTGCCCAGGGCACCGCCTTCCTCCTCCTCCTCTTCTTCATTGAAACCAACCTCCTCTGGAGGCTGAGGACCGTTGTCTGCGGCGTCTGCCGGCGGCGGAAATGGGTGAGCTGCTGAGCCAGGTGCCAGGGAAGCGACGCTGGCGGAAATGGGAATTGGGCCCCTTGGCTGTTGAGGGGAGGTTACGGGGGAGATAGGCCCACCGCACGTGGCTCGGCTCCGGTCCGATTGTCCCTAAGGGCTCGGGGATGGAGGGATGTGCGCTTTGCAGGGGGCCAGTGTAAGGCGAGTCCCCAGCACGTGACGCGACGCATCGGAATCTCAGGGGAGCGTGCGGCCGGCGAGAGGTGGAGCCGTTGTCAGGGCCCAAAAGGAGCAGCTGCGGGCTGGAGTCCCATTGTTTTGCTGCCTAAGAGCCAGCGTAATCCAGGGCACTCCCTCTGGTCCCCCAGGCACTGCTGCTGAACAGGACGCCGGTGCTGCCGGAGGACCGGGACGTGGCAGACGAGAGGAAGAAGGTTTTGGAGTCCCCGCCAGAGCTGCTGTCCTCCCTGAGCAGCCCCCTGGTCATCAAGGAGCTCACCAAGGTGAGCTGGAGACCAGACACCGCACAGGGCACGTCCGCGCTGCAGAGGCTCCCAGGCTGGAAGGACACAGCCGGCTCGGGGGTGGCGGGGCTGTATTTCGAGGGCGCGGGACCTTTGCCCAGTCTCTGGACTAAGCGTTAACATAGCAGCCAAATCAGGGTTTGCTCCCCAGCACCAGACCACACCACCCACGTGGCCCCTTTGCCCCGGAGAGTGGCAGTGTGACCATGCCCTGCTGGCCACGTGGGAGCGTCGGGGCAGCTGCTAGTCCGTGCTGCCAGGGGGCAGGAGGTGGGGGTCTCGTTCTGTGCTCCCAGCCCTGGGGCCACTCAGGCCTTGGATTTGATTTGTCTCGAGGCTGCTGTCCTGGGCAGCCCGGTCCGGAAACAGCGGCAGCCCGGGCTCTCCGTGACCAGCGCTTGCTCCCTGCGCTCTCCCAGGTGTACGACACCCAGGAGTCCCTGCTGGCTGTGGACAGGATTTCCCTGGCGGTCAGCAAAGGGGAGTGCTTCGGCCTGCTGGGCTTCAACGGCGCCGGCAAGACCACCACCTTCAAAATGCTGACGGGGGACGAGAGCATCACCTCGGGCGACGCCTATGTGGACGGCCACAGCCTCCTGGCCAACATCAAAAAGGTACCAAGGCTGGGTCCTGCTGCACCCGCGGCGGCGCGCCAAGGGCAGTGTCTGGGAGCTGTCTTGCTGTGGGCCCTGCATTTGATTCTCAAAGCACACCACGATGGCATGGGCGGGCAGGGAGCCGCTGTGGGTGGGCGGGCAGGTGGTGAGGAGCCGCCGCTGGCCATGGGCCGGTGGGCGGTGGGTGAGCCGCTGCGGGCGGGCGGTGGGTGAGCCGCTGCGGGTGGGCGGTGAGGAGCCGCTGCTGGCCGCGGGTAGGCAGTGAGGAGCCGCTGCTGGCCGCGGGTAGGCAGTGAGGAGCCGCTGCTGGCCGCGGGCGGGCGGGCGGTGGGTGAGGTGCCACTGCTGGCCGTGGGCTGGCGGGCGGGCGGGCGGTGAGGTGCCACTGCTGGCCGTGGGCTGGCGGTGGGTGAAGTGCTGCTGCTGGCCTTGGGCGGGCGGTGGGTGAGCGGCTGCTGGCCGTGCGGGCGCGGGCGGGCGGTGGGTGAGCGGCTGCTGGCCGTGGGCGGGCGGGCGGCGGTGGGTGAGCGGCTGCTGGCCGTGGGCGGGCGGGCGGGCGGTGAGTGCCACTGCTGGCCGTGGGCGGGCGGGCAGGCGGGTGGTGAGTGCCGCTGCTGGCCTTGGAGCGGGCGGTGGGTGAGCGGCTGCTGGCCGTGGCGGCGGGCGGGTGGGTGGTGAGGTGCCGCTGCTGGCCTTGGGCGGGTGGTGGGTGAGCGGCTGCTGGCCGTGGGCGGGCGGGCGGGCGGTGAGGTGCCGCTGCTGGCCGCGGGCAGGGAAGGTTCGAGGCAGGCCTGGGGCAGGGGCTGCGCGCAGGCTGATGGAATGGTGATTCCCGGGCGCTGCGTTGGGGTCCAGCCAGCCCGCTCCACTGTGAAATCCGGTTGCTTGGCAGGGATAAACCAAGTGAATTAAATGGCTGGTCAGAGCCCCCCGCCCAGTGCTCCGAGTGCAGGGAGCTTCCTACCCGGCAGCGTGCGGCGAGCCACTGCAAACGCAAGCAGATTAGGGCTAGTCTTGGAGCAGCAGCCGCCCGTGCTGTGGCAGTCTCTCCTAGCAGCGGGTTAGAAGGCCTGTTACCCAGGGGCCCCTTTCCTGGGGGGGGCCGGTCGGTCTGTTCAGGGCCCTCGCGGCCTGAATCTACCCCCAATGCAATTAACGTAAAACGGTTCCAGGCGGAGGGAGTCTTCGTCGTGAGAACAAAGCTCCCCCTGCTGGTGAGCGCCTCCCAGGCCGGCCCCTGGCTCATGTTCTGGGCTTGTCTTTGCTCCCAGGTCCAGCAGCGGATTGGCTACTGCCCGCAGTTTGACGCCCTGCTGGATCACATGACGGGCCGGGAGACGCTGAGCATGTATGCCCGGCTTCGGGGCATCCCCGAGCGCTACATTGGCAGCTGCGTGGAGAACATGCTGCGGGGGCTGCTCCTGGAGCCCCACGCCGACAAGCTAGTGAGGTCCTACAGGTGAGAGCAGACCCGGGCAGGACTGGCCGCTGTGGGAGCGTGGCCTAGTGGCTACAGCTCAGGGCTGGGGATCGGAAGACCTGAGATCTGGCCCAGGCTGGCTGAGAAGTTTTGGCCAGCCTCCCTCTCCCTGCCCGGCTTTCCATCTGACCCGTGGAAACACTTTCCCTGCCCGGGAGGGGCTGGGGGGGGAGGCAGCGCAGTTCGGGAGAGGCGCTGGTGCCGGGGTGTGCAAATCTATTACACCTGGGGAGCGGGTTTTGATGAGATGCCCAATGTCCCTCCTGGGGACTCCCCCCCCCCTGACAGCGGGGCACCCCCGCCCAGTCTCAAGGCTGCCTGTCTCATCCCTCCCTTGCAGCGGCGGCAACAAGCGGAAGCTGAGTGCGGGCGTGGCCCTGATCGGCGGGCCGCCTGTGATCTTCATGGACGAGCCCTCCACCGGCATGGACCCCGTGGCCCGGCGCTTGCTCTGGGACGCCGTGACCAGGGCGCGGGAGTGCGGGAAATCCATCATCATCACCTCCCACAGGTGGCGCCCCCGTCCTGGCTGGGCCTGGGGGGGAGGGGCGGGCTGGCCGGGAGGTTCCCTGCCGTGGCCCAGTCCTCGCTCCCGGAGCACAGTTCCTCCAGTTCCCATTGCAGGTCTGCTCGGCCCCGGGCCTGGCTTCTGGCCTGCCCAGCGGGGGCAGGGAGGGGGGAGCTGGCGGCCCACCTCCCACGCGGGTAAAGAGGGTTCCCGGGTGCAGGCCCAGCAGCGCCCCCCAGCCCACGGCTCCTCTCCCCGCAGCATGGAGGAGTGCGAGGCCTTGTGCACCAGGCTGGCCATCATGGTGAACGGGCAGTTCAAGTGCCTGGGCAGCCCCCAGCACCTGAAGAGCAAGTTTGGCAGCGGCTACACCCTGCTGGCGAAAACCCGGGCCGAGGAGGAGGGCGACGTGCAGATCTTCAAGGCCTTCGTGGAGAAGACGTTTCCAGGTACAGCCGTGGCCAGCGGGACGCGGCCCCGCTTGCCTGCAGGCACCTGCTGCCGCCCTGGGTGCTAACCTCTGCTTGTCTCCCCAGGGAGCGTCCTCAAGCATGAACACCAAGGCATGGTCCATTATCACCTGACCAGCAAGAACCTCAGCTGGGCACAGGTGAGGGCAGGCCCAGGCCCCTCCCGCCAGGGCAGACCCAAGGGGCGGGAGCGCAGCAGGGAGTGCAGGGACCTTTGGGTACTGTTCCTGCCACGCCAGGCCAGCCGGGCTCGGCTTCACTGCGCACGGCCACGGGCCACGGCCACGCCACTTACTGGGGTGCGCTTAACGGGCCACCGCGCACTTGAAATCCAGCCACTAGTTGGAACTGATCGTAGCTTTAGCTTCTCTCCCAGCATCACTGCCAGTTGCCGGGATGCTGAGTTTTGTCCCACAGTGGATGGGCCACGGGAGGGGCCCTGTCTCAGCAGGGCTTGAACTCTCTCTGGCAGAGTTAGGGGTGGCACCCACCCACCTCTGTGCTGGGACTGGCACGTGGTACCCACAGCTGTACGATGGATGCAGTGGAAGTCTCCGCTAGTGCTGGGCCGTGTGTCAGTGCACGCAGCGGTTGTACTGCTCCCCCCGGGCAGCGCTGGGCCGTGTGTTGGTGGCTGGGCCGTGGGTGCACGCGGCGGCTGTACCGCTCCCCTGGGCAGCGCTGGGCCGTGTGTCGGTGGCTGGGCCGTGGGTGCACGCGGCGGCTGTACCGCTCCCCTGGGCAGCGCTGGGCCGTGTGTCAGTGGCTGGGCCATGGGTGCACGCGGCGGCTGTACCGCTCCCCCGGGCAGTGCTGGGCCGTGACTTGCCCTCCCCCATAACACAAGCCAGCAAGTGCCACCCTTCCCCCTTGTGCCCAATCACAGCATCCCCAGCCTGTTGTTTGTGCCTCCCTCAGGTCTTCGGGGCGCTGGAGAGGGCCAAGGAGAAGTTCCGCGTGGAGGATTACTCCGTCAGCCAGATCTCCCTGGAGCAGGTCTTCATGAGCTTCACCCGCTTCCAGCACTGCGCGGAGGAGCGCGGGAAGTGAGGGAGCCTGGCCGCTGGGACTGAGCTGCCGCCAAGGCCCTGCGGAGCGAGACAGTAATTCATACGATCAGCGTGTGTCTTCAGTACGGTGTCGGTGTCGGGACGGGGGGGCTGTCTGCTCCTCGCGCCAGGATCGCACGGGGCGTGTGGCCGGGGTGCGCCAGACACAGCCCACAAAGACACTTACCACCGGCTGCCTTCCGGGGACACCTCTGAATGCTCCTGCCTCTCGCCCCGGCGCTGATCCGGCCAAGGAGGGGAGGGGGCACCTTGGGACTCCAGAGCCACTGAGCCGTATCCTGTGCACCACGCCAGGCCCACAGCTTGCTGCTGCACTCCATTGAGGGGGGGATCCGTGCATGGAAAGATCGGTGTGGGTGCCAGAGGCCGTCACTCCTCGGGGTTCCCCCCTTTCCACAGGCTCAGCAAAAGGGCACCAGCCCGATCGGCGCTTTGCAGTTGCCGGCAGAGCCTGCAGGATCGGGCCTGGTGCCCCTGTCCAGAGGACTGCTTCGTTCCGGGCTGGCTGCAGCACCCTCCAGTTCGTGTCCCAGCTGAGACTGGGGGGAACTCTCCCGCCGCGGCTCCAGAAGGCCCCTCACTCCTGTGCCACGTCCCTGCACGGGCCCAAGTCCCCGGCTCGGGCCTTGCATGGGACGCGTGTTCTGTCAGGCTCGCTGTGATCTAAGGGGACTCGTGTGTAGCTTAGAGCCAGCTCCTCGCGGGATCTGCTGGGGGCGATCCTCCGGGGGCCGAGCCGGAAAGATGCAAATGGCCCCGTGGATACTCCCGGCCCTGCAAACAACCCTTCCGTCCATTCCTGCGGGGCCAGCGCTGCTAAGAGGGAAAGCTGGTCCCTGCCTCGCGCTGAGCCTAAGAGCCTGGCCCGGTGACCCTGGCGAGAGCCACGCTCCGTGTGTGGCGGGCGCAGCTCTCGGACACGACCGTCCTCGCCGCAGACCGTCCCGCCTGGTGCCAAGGTCACTGCGGGGCTGCACTTGCGTCCTTCTCGGCCAGCTTTTCGGAAGTGGGGAAACCAGCGTTCCGAGTTCCTGGAGTAAACGCCGTTCGTGTCTGCACCAGGGCCACAGCTCACGGAGCACGAGCGCCTGGGCTCCAGAGGAGCAGCCTGGGCGGGCTGTGGGGACAGCCCCTGGGCACTGCGCCACGGGCAGCCCTCTTCCCCCTGGGCACTGCGCCACGGGCAGCCCTCTCCTGCAGAGCTGCCCCAAGGGCTGGCTCTGGCCCCTCGGTGTAAGCTGCAGTGAGACACGGCTGTGCGTGGCTGGGGAGAGCCCTCCCTGGGGCAGTGAAATCCCATCCCCACCCGTCTGCCAATGCACACGCCCCACGTGCAGGCAGCCGATCCCAGGCAGGGCTTAGCGTGGAACAAGGGCTCCCTGCCACCCGGCTCCCCACAGGCACCTGTGTGCCTTGCTCAGCCCCTGCTGCAACGAGCGTCAGGCCCTCAGCACTGAGCCCTGCCTATGCTGCCAGCTAGTTCACCAAAGCCCCCGAGGCCTGGGACGTGCCCCCGGAAGGGGCAACGCGGCCTCTGCCTGAAGGGCTGCCTGGCAGCGGCAAGCCCCTGTGGTTCCCACCAGCAGCATGGTGCGCTCTTCCGTGCAACCAGGGCGGGGATCTGTCTCCCTTCGGGGGGAGCCGGCACCGCTCCCATTGCTGCCGGGAGAGGAGGCGCGTGTAACCCAACAGCAGCCCGGGCGCCACGCTGGGCCTGGCCTGGAGACGCTCTGGGACACATGCTCCAGTTCCCGGGAGCAGTGGGGAGCCAAGCCCCCATCCCAGCCTGTGGGTCGTTCGGACCCACATGTGCGTCGTACCCAGTGAGAGTCGGGCCTCTCGGCTTTGCGCCTGCTGCCAAGGGACAGCCCCGCCCTGCCCCAGCCCGCTCCTTCTAAGCAGCCCAGGGGACAGAGGCCACGGTGGGCTTGGATCCCCGGGCCGGGCCGGGGGGCTGCCACATGTGGTGACGCGTTAATCCAACGGCCTGCCCGGCCCCCGCTCAGATTTGTCCAGCCTGGCGCGACCCAGGCGCCGCTAGCAGAGCTGCAGGGAGGCACTCCCAGGAGGTGGGCAGCCTTCTGATCCCAGTACGCTGCGGCTGCCCCTCCCCTCGGCCCGCCCCGGGCTCCTCTAGCAATGGCCGTGCCACCCCAGAGGGGCACCATTGCGCTGCTTGGCATGGTCAGCACATGCGGCTCACCTGCCCCCATCCTTCCCCAACCGGAACCCGCTCCTGCGGCGGGCGAGAGCTGCTGCAGCCGCGGGGGGCGGGCCGAGCTAGCCTGGCCAGCAGAGGAGGCTGTGGGAGCAGCTGGTGATACGTGCGGGGTGTCTCGGTGCTTTCTCCTGGTCTGATTCCCCTGTGGGTGACTAGCTCCCGTCCATGAGCCTGCTCCGGGGTCCGGGCTGAGCGGGTCATTGCACAGTCGCTGCACCCGCTCGCATCGCCCCCGTGAGCCAATATGGGCCGGGGCAGCTTGCGTTGGAGCGGGTGTGTCGCTGGGCTCAGAATGGGGTTTTCCTGTAACCAGCCTCTTCCCCAACCCGTTACTCCCACGGTGCTCCCTGGGGCCGTGCTAAGAGCCGCGGCCGCCCTGCGTCGCATTATTAACCTGCAACGGCCCGGGGCCGCTCCGGCAGTGGGGCTCAGCCAGGGGCGTGGGGCCAGCTGCCCTGCGGCTGTACCACTGCGACGCCGGAAGGGCCCTGGCCTGCTCTCCGCCAAGCCCCCGGGAAAGCAAATGGAAGCGGATGGGCCCAGGAAGAAATGGCCGGCTGGCTGCGGCTGGGGGCGAAGGAGCCCCTGGGCCGGGCTGTGGCCCTAAGCCGTGTCAGTTGAAGTGGTCCCAGAGAATTACCCCAAAGCCGACCCGCAGTGATACTGCTGCGCCGAGAGGCCCCGAGCCATGGCTGGGCAAAGTATGGCCCACAGGCCGGCTCCCCTGCCCCGCTGCTGGATGTGACCCCGGGCACAGTGCGAGCCTCAGGCTGCCTGCCTGCCCTGCCCCACACGCCACTCAGAGAAGCTGGCTGCTGACCTGGTTTTCCTGTGAACAGCTGCAAGCCTGGGGGGGCGGGGGAGGGGAGAGGGGAGAGGGGAGAGGGGAGGTCCCACCCCCAGCTCCCATTGGCTGGAAACACCAGTGGGCGCTTCCTGTTTTGAAGAACAGGCACCATGCAAAGTACCCTCCCCCCTCGGGCTCGCAGCTGTTCAGATGCACGTGGCTCCGCAGCTGGCTGCTCTGAGCAGCCTGCTGGGCCGCTGGCCAGGAGTCATCCAGGTATGTGTCTCCTTGCCAGGGCCTGCCTCTGGCACCCCCCCCACCCAAACCCTCTGTCCACCTTCCTGCGCACAAACTCCCTCCCAGCCTCTGCACCCCACGATCCTGCCCCTGACATCAGACCCCCCTCTCCCTCCTGAACCCAGATCCCTTACCCCAAGCTCCCTTCTGCACCCACCGCCCACCCCAGACACCAAACCTCCATTACTATCCGGGAAGGGAGTGTCCCTTGCCCGTTACTGGCTGCTTGGAGTGCCCCCTCACGTCTGCAATGATTGCCCACCCCCGCCCAAAGCTGTGGCTTACTGAGCGTCTGCATCCATCCAGCACTGCCCAGGTGCTGCTTTTGCTTAACCCTGGCCCTGCTGGAGTAAGCAGCTTTGGTCTCCCACCGCCCTGCTCCCAGAACAGCCCCCGGGGAGCAGAGCTGGGCTGTGAGGCGCTTTCCCCTGCTGGCTGCACAGCTCTGCTCTGTGCCCGGCGGCTGGCCCGAAGGCCCAACCGCTGGGACGTGGCAGGTGCATGGAGGGAATGCGCGGGCCAGGAGGAGCCCTGTTCAGAGGCGGAGTGACAATGCGGCTCATGTAGGAGGGATGTTTCCTGCCGCTGGCGCCTGTTGGCTCAGAC
The DNA here is from genome assembly GCA_019425775.1 of Rafetus swinhoei. Classification (NCBI taxonomy): domain Eukaryota; kingdom Metazoa; phylum Chordata; order Testudines; family Trionychidae; genus Rafetus; species Rafetus swinhoei. Next base: position 39,784,757 of record CM033443.1, on the reverse strand, counting down.
GGCGCCAGGGCCCGGTGCCCCTTGCGTTCGGAGCTAGCTCAGGGCTCAGTGCAGGGCTGCCTTGTCCCAAGGTCGCATTCTAAAGCCTGCGTTTGCCATGGCCCCCCCAGCCCAAGCAGAGCAGCAGCAGGGAATCTGGCCCGAGAGCTGTCACTGGCAAAACCTGCGTGGGGAGAGCTGTCACCGGTGGGACAGGGCCTGTGCCAGGCCTGGCTTCAGGGGCTGGGGTCTGCATACCCAGCGCGCCCCTGCCTGGTCGGCTGCTAGTGACTTGGGCTTTGCAACCAAACAGCCCTGCGTGGCCAGAGCCTGCTCTCCTGCTTTTGATTGGCTTTGAGTTTAACCCCCTGCCATCGGCAGCAGGAAACCTCCACCCGCCCCAGGACTATTTGTACAGTGGGGGGGGGGCTGAGCTATGTCCCCCAACCCCCAGCTGGGTACAGGGAAGTCACGTGCAAAACCTGGGCATGCCTCTGCACCCCAGCTTCCCAGGCCTGCACCCCCAGCAGCTCTGGCCTTCAGAGCTCCAGGAACTGGAGTCTCCTTTCAGACCAGTTCATCAACGGGCCCAGTGCAATCAACACCCCTCTCCCTGGCAGGGACGCCGGCCTGCAGCCCTGGCGCCTGCTTCGGGCTACATCCCAGTCGCAGCCTGCCTGGCAGCTGTGTTCCTGGAAGGGAAGGGTCCCTCCCCTGTTAGCTCAGCCCCCTCCAGCGGGGGCGTGGGCGCAGGGAACCAGAGCCCAAGCCTCCTTTTGTGTCACCTGCTGACCTGGGGGAGAGGGGTTCCTGGTAAAGGTGCCGCATTTTGTTCAATATTTACAAAAACTACCGTCACATTTTCCTTACAAACCCAGCCAGCAGCCACGTGTGTGCTATGGCCAGCCCGGCCTGCCCCACTTGCTGGTGGGGAGGCGGCAGCCCCCAACTACAGGAGAGGGAGGGGCAAATTTAGGAGCAGCCTACATCTCCGAGCTAGGGGAACCGTCTCCAGGATAAACACTAATCTGCTGTACGTTTGAGCGAGTCTGTCCGAGAGTCCCTTTGTGCCAGATCTCCTACAGCGCAAGGCCCACCACACGGGGGAGGCAGCTTCCTCCTACCATGGCTTAAAGCAAGGCCAGGCTGTGGTTGTGCCCGGACCGTGGGCTGTGCCTGGAATGGGAAAGTGCCCCCTTTGCTGCAGTCCTCGTTCTGGCCGGGGCCCTCGGAGGGCAGACGAACCCCCTGCTCCCTCCCCCACTGGTGCCTGCTGGAGCTGCAGTGCCCATGGAGAGGCGCTTCTCACCCGACCCCAAGTTACTGCAGGGAGGGCTGGGAGTCCTCTCTCCCTGGGGCAGCCTGCACCCCGCCCCCCCTCCCAGAGCACTGATTTCAATGCAGCATGAGCCCTTACCACAGTCAGTCAGTGAGGGACGGAGCCGAGCCAGGCCGGGCCCCTCTAGTAAGAACTAAACGCTTGCCATGGGCTGCTCCAAGCTCCCTTGGGAAGCCGTTTCCGCCAGAGTGGAATTGGGCTGGAGCCGGCCACGGCCTGGTTAAGGGGCTTGGGGGCTCGCGCTGCCGCCATTCCTGGGAAAGGGTGGGCCCCGCTCTGACCTGCCTTGGAGAGCCAGGCGGGCTGGCCCAGCGCCACCGGGAAGGGGATTCCCTGAGGGGGCCGGGGCCAGGGCCAGCAGCTGGCGACCTCCGGGGGGTGTTGGAGTGAAAGGGCGCGCGTGCTGCGTTTGTGTCAGTGCTTGGCAGGGGCCGCCCTGGGCCGGTGCCCTGATTTCTCCTGCTTAGCGCACCTGATTCTGCAGATTGGGCTGGTGCTGTGTGCACGGCCCCATGCTGGATCAGCTCCCAGGGCACAGGGTTAACCGTGGCCTGGGGCTCTGGCCTGTCTGTAAAGGGGGATCCCACACCAGGCACTAAGGACACGGGTTCCACGGGTCCATTTCCTGCCCAGCGCGCTCAGCGGTCCTTGTGCTCGGGGTCTGTGTGTGTGGGAAGCCCCGTGAGCGGCCGTGGGGGAGGGAGATGCCGGCACTGGGCCATGTGTGTGAGGGCTTGTGGCTTTTGGACAGCTGTGTGCGTGGGGGGCAGCTGCAATGGTGAAGTGTGTCCTATTGGAAATAAACTGGATTTTCCTACCACGGCCTCCTCCTGTTACTTGTCTGGAAAGAGCAGCTGCTGGGGGGAGTGTCAGTGACGCAGGCCTGGGCGGTGCCAGGCAGCTCACGTCAGCCTGATGACGGCGGGGTCCACGCTGCACTGCTGTACCTTCCCCTTCAGTGCTCAGGCTCCATGCTGGAGCTGGGCTGCCCCCAGTGGTGTGGCCTGAACGCCCCGTCACCACTGCAGGGGCTGTGCCTGGGCCTAACGCTGGTCAACTGAAGTCCGCGTCGGGGCAGCCACAGGTACCCAGCCTACGGTGCCTGGGCCCACACTGGATCTGTAGCCGGCGGGGGCAAGGGGCCCTGGATTTGCCCTGAGGAATCGTTTTTCAGTGGCTCAAAGCGTGCAGCAGGGCCTGAGGAACTAGGGAAGCAAACCCCGCCCTGGCCGTGCCTGCGGGCTCCTGCCGCGTGCTCAAGCAGGGGGGCCGGGCCTGGCGCTGCACCTGCAAGACCAGGAGCTGAGTCGGCAGGAGGGGCAGCCATTTGGCCAGGGCCTGGCCGGAGTCAGCGAGTGGGACCCAGCTGACCTAGACAAAGCATGAGCCTGGTGCTGTGACCCTGCCCCCCTGCTGGCCTCTGCCCTCCCCAGCCACATCACCCGGCGGGGCAGCGATCAGGTGGCTTTGGCTCCCAGCGGCAGGGCCCCGAGGCTCCAGGGGAGGGGCCAGGACTCCCAGGGCTGTGGAAGCCAAGGCAGGAGATGGCAATAGGCCCTGGAAGTCCAGCGCCCTGCCGGCCGTGGCCCCTGCAAGCGACCGGCAAGTCTGCAGGCTGCCCCCACCCTGAGCGCCAGCTCTGCAGCTCCCATGGGCCAGGAACCGCAGGGTGGGGTGGGGGGAGGGAGAAGGGGGCCATCTCAGGCCAGGCCCTGGGGGAGCCTTGCAGGACCAGGCTCTTTTTGTGCTTTGAACCCTGCTTCCCCCCCCCCACAGTGTGTGCCATTTGCTCCCCCCACTGGGAAGCGGGGGGGGGGGGCCCCTCAGGCAACCAAATACCCTGACCCAGTAGCCCTCTCCCATTCCCCCCAGGAACCAACAGCTTTGTGGAGGGTCAGGACTGTCACCCAGCTCAGGGGCTGCTCGCAAAGCCCCCCAGGCAGAGCCAACGCCGCCCGCGGGCAGTTTCAGCTCTTTATTGCAGCAAGGTCCTGGCCACGGCGAGCCATTGTCGTCCCCCGGGGCGGAAGGCGAGACGGGGAGTCACAACCCTCCCCCCGCCGCAGGGGCTCGCCCGGCCCCCGGAGTTCACGTGGCTGAGCGCTGGCACTTAAGGGGTCCCAGCCGGGCCAGGGAGCCGCCGTCCTGCCCCGTGCAGGCAGAGGGCCGTGGGCGGCGTGGCAGAGCCGTGGTCCATTTCCAGGGTGGCCGCACTCGGCTGCGCTTGTTCTAGCCCCCGTTTCTTTTGCTTCGCCGTTTTCTCCGGCACCGCGGCTGGTGTGTTCACGAGCCGTTTTCAATTGCGGCGAGAAACTGCTGCGCCCACCACTCCTCCAGGTCGATCGGCACGAAATCTGCGCGGGGAGAGGGGAGACTGGCCCAGACTGCGCGAGTCGGGAGCCCAGCTTGGCAGCGCTCACGGGGATGGCTGGGTGTTCCCCCACCTACGGGGGGGACGGACACATTGGACTGCAGGCAAAAGGCTCCCCCTTCCCCTGACCTTCCCCCACTGCCTGCTTGAGTGGAGGGGGGAATAAATTTCCATGCCCAGCAGCCCCCTGGAGCCACGTGGCCAGGCTGCCACGTGTGGTATTTTTGGCAGGAGAGGAGCACCTCCCGGGGGACTCTGTGCCCCAAGGCTGCTGCCCGGAGAACCCTGGCCTTCCCCAGGGACAGCTGGGGCTCGTGAGTGAGCAGGCCAGGAGCAGTCATGCACGGCTGGTGACTCAGAAGGGGGCGCTCTTCCCGGAGCCAGAACTGGCCCAGGCCCCTGGGGCTCCCAGGTGCTCAGCTGGAAGAGGTGCTGTGCTTCAGTAGAGCCACAGAAGGGAGCTCTGGGTGACGGGCTGAGTCACAGCCCCAGGGCCCTTCTCTCCAGGGCAGGAGACACGCTCTGGGGTAACAACGTGCTGCCCCCGACTGCCCCGGTCTATGGGTCCCGTGTTCTGGCTGGGACTCCCACCGAGGCTGGGGCTGCTGCTGTCAGCATGCTAGCTGGGGTCCTGCTAGTCCCCCCCCACAAAAGCCCTCGCCCTAGGAAAGAGCCAATGCTGCGCTGGTCCCCAGGAACGCAGCCCGGCCCATCGTCCAGCGCTGCCGCCCACCGAGGTGTGCGCAGCCCCTGCAGGGGGCGCCAGGACACTCACTTGTCAGCGCGGGGCTGGGCGTTTTCTCAGCGTACTGCACCGGGCCATGCCCGCTCTCCCCGGGCTGGCTGCCCTCCAGCTGCTGTTCCACCTGCTGCCAGGCTAGGAGGAGAGCGCAGGGGTCAGCGGGGAGCCGGCCCTCTGGCTGGTCCAGTGCCAGCTGTTGTACTCGATCCCCCCGTGCTCCCCACTTTCCCAGACCCCCGCCCACCTCTGCCCAGGGCCAGAAGGTGCAGCTGCAGGTGGCATGTTGCAGCTAAGTCCCCTTCCCCCCCCCGACAGCCCGAGAGTGCCCAGGCTTGGCGCCAGGAGGGGAGACACCCATGGGCTGCGCCGGCCCCGCACCGCAGAGACGCATGCCAGAGCTGCTGGCAGCCAGACAGAGGGACCCGCCCACTGGCCCTGGGGTGAGGCAACAGAGCCCCTCCCCTGCTGCTCTCCCCCCGACCCCCCATGCACATTCGGTGTCAGAGGCTGGCTCGTGGGGGCCCAACTCCTGGGTAATGCAGGCCCGAGAGCCGCCGGGCCTGGAAACTTCGGTGCTGGAGCCCTCCCCGCCACCTGCACCTTGCTCCCAATTCCCTGGCTGTTAAACATTTACCCAGCCCAGCCCGGCTCCGCTTGGCTCTTTGCTGGGCTGAGGAGCCAGGACCGAGTCCCCGTTCCCCACTGTGATCATCACTCAGCTCAGCTAAGGAGACTCGCAGCCTGCCCGGCTCGACAGCGCAGGGCCCTGGCCCTTTCCTCCCTCCCACGGCGCCCCTCTGACCTCGCCAAGCCATCAGCCTCCTTCCTCGGCTTCAGGCCCCCCGCGGTGCCCCCCCCAGAGGTAACATCACCTCTGCACCCACGCGAGTCCCTGTCCACGCCCCCCTGGAGCGCATTAGCCTACGAGCCGCAGCATCGTGGGCAGCTGATTCTCTGCCAGGACCCCAAACCCCACCCAGAGATGCTGCTCCAGGACATTGGGATCCACGTCCCCAAGCGAGCAGAGACCAAGCGTGGTACAGAGTGGCAGTCTGCCAGAGGATGAGAGCAGGGCCAGGTCACACAACAGGATCCTTACCACGGGTAAGCACCCCCAACACCGGACACCCCTGAGTCCCTGCCCCCCCCACTCCGTCATAACCCCGGCACCGACACCCCGTGTCCCCATCATAACCCCGGCACCGACACCCCCGTGTCCCCATCATAACCCCGGCACCGGACACCCATGTGTCGTCGTCCCCACCGACACCCCGTGCCCCCACTCCGTCATAACCCCGGCACCGGACAACCCCGTGTCCTCCCCACTCCGTTATAACCCCTGGCACCGGACACCCATGTCCCCCCCCACTCCGTTATAACCCCCCGCACTGTGACACCCCGTGAGTCTTGGGTTTACAAGGGGTGCCCCTCTCTTTCTGTGAACTAGCCAGACCTGCCCATCAGTGATCCTTGCAAGCTGTGTGCTTCTGCAGCCAACCAGCTGATCAGCAGAGCGCCCACAGGCAGGTTTTTGTTTCTCCTGGTGGTGCACATTGGCACATGCCTCAGTGCACATAGAAAAATTTATTCTGTACATGCATAGAAAAGATTAGCGGGACCATTGCTGCCTATGGGGGCCTCTCACCTTCGTAGACAAAGCGGACGTTCTCCTCGTGGGCCAGTGTGTAGCTCTCCTCGTGGGCTGCCGTGGGCTGTGTCGTCACTGGGGGCTTCTTGCCATTCACTCTGTTAAACACAAGTTTGGGAGTCGGGCTGTGGAAACAGAGATCAGATAAAGTCAGAGCCCAAAGGACAGAGCTCTCTGCGTCCAGCACCAGCCACGGGCCAGGGCCGGGCAGCGGGCGTGATGAGAGGAAGTGGATCTCGTAGCTGAGACTGGGAGTCCGGGCGGCTGGTCTAAAGCCAGGGTCTCAAACGCGATTTATCTTGGGCCCATCCTCACATCCTCCTAGTGGGCCAGCAGGCACCCCCTCTGGCAGGGCTCTGCGGGGGTGTCTCCATGCACTTCCCCCCGCCTGTCCCCAGCCCCGCCTGCCAGCCCATGTGCCCCCCCATGTGCCCCCCAGCCCCACCTGCCAGCCCATGCATCCCATATGCCCCCCATGTGTCCCCCAGCCCCACCTGCCAGCCCATGTGCCCCCCATGCATTCCCCAGCCCCACCTGCTGCCCCCAGTTGATTTAACTCTAGGGCTGTGAATGGGTTAACTGGCAGGCCCAGGGCTGCTCGGGCCAGGCCCCCTGCACTGTGGGGCACTTAACCAGTTAAGTGTAATGTTTAATCAGTTAATTGATTAAATGGGATTTTACATCCCTATTTAACACTCCCCCAGTGGGGCCCTGCTGCACCACCAGTAGCACTGTGGGGCTAGAGCAGCTTCCGGCTGTTCGTTCTGCACCATCAATATGTCCCTGCGGCCGGGGGGAGGCGTGTCCCTAGGACAGTTCAGCACGGCCCCCCGGGCCCCGCGGCCGCCCACTGGCCGGGATGGGCCCCCGCGTCAGAGCCCCCTACCCTCGCTTGTCGGAGCAGCAGCATGAGGTGTGGGGCACTGGGCGTCACCAGCCTGCAGAGGGAGCTCAGGGGCAAAATGTCACATCTGTGGGGGCCACTGAAACATTCTCCTCCCTGGGCGGGTTAGGAAAGCCCAGGCCAGCCGTGGCTCCCTGCGCCATGGCTGCGGACGCGGCCCCCCGCCCAGCCCGCCCTGGGAGAACGGAGGCTTTGTGCTCAGAGGCCGACTCTGCACTAACAAGTTAGACCCAGCTGCATCGCGCCGGGGCGTGACCCCCCCCCATGCAGACAGACCTAGGCGGCCGGAAGAATTCTGCTGCCGCCTCTCGGGGGGCAGGCTGCCTACAGCACCGGGGGAGCCCTGGCCCTCCACAGCTCTCCCAAGGAGGTGAGGATTTGACCTGGGCGGGGCTGGAGGAAAGGGTGCCTGAGGAACCCCCAGGTAAGCCCCCCATTTTAGTTGCTTACAGCTCTGCCCACCTGCAAGCGGTTTAGGCAGAAATGTCCCCTGCTGAGCCTGTCGGAGGCTGGTGCTTTGGGGGAGAAATCAGCCCCATTCGTTCTCATGTTTCCAGGGAAAAGTGTTAAAAACTCATGGCCTTTTCTTTGAAGAGGCTTCACTGGGCCCACAGCCGCGGGGGGGAGCCATGGTGCCCTGGCGGAGAGAGGAAGCCCGTATGATTTCAGTGCAGCTGTGGGGTGGGCACAGACTGGGACAAAAGGGCTGGGCCAGGAGAGAGAGGCTGGGGCTAGAGATGGGGGGGCAGGGGCAGAAGGGAAACAGGAATTGGGAGGGGAGCTGGTTGCACACTGAGGTGGGGGAGGGGCAAGGGAGTGAGGACACAGCTCTTACAAGGGCCTAGAGTGGGGGGCAGAACTGGGACAAGGAAGCAGGCTGTGGGGAGAACCCGGAGCTTGGAGGAGAAGCCGAAGGAGGGAGGGCGACCAGTGGCTAGGGGTGAGCTGTAGATCCGACGAGGAACCGAGATGGGGAGACTAGGAGGTGCTGGGGGGGCAGGGGGCACTGTGGACAAGGAGGCATATTGGGGGAATGGGCAGAAGAGCCTGTGCCCCCCAAAGTCCCCTCCAAAGCCTGGAGTAAAATCCATGCTTGCTGAGTCTCAATTTCTAGGCTAGGAGCCAATTTCTGTGAACCCCCCCCGGCAAAGTGTCCCATACCATACTGTTTTAGTGCTGCACTCATGGAGAGGATAACAACCTCCCACTGCCATCGGTAACCTCATTGGCCGCAGATCATTCTAGACTCGCCAAGCCTGCGCATCTAGTTACTCCTCCGTGGCTTGATCCCACTAGATGGGATTTCTGGGGACAGATCACTTTGACTTTTGTAAAAACCCATGCAGTTACATGCAGATACGCTCTGTTACAAGAGCATAAAGGCTTCTGTGTCATGCAGTCAGAAGACAGGACACACCAGAATTGCCCAAGCAACTTTAATTTGGCCCTTTTGTGTATTAGATGATCACATGCTACTTTTCCACATCGGGCAGGCCCGGAAAAGGGAGGGCTAAGTGAAGGACGGTTTGGGCAACGGGTCTGAATCTGGAGTAGCTGCATCAATGCAAACCTTACTTTACACACATGCACCACGTGTGCAAGAAGGGTCTAAACCAGCTGAGCCACTAGAATTCACTGGGGATTATCTGCTTAATTTGATGGAAACCCCCAACTCCCAAAAACCCCTCATTTTGCAAAATTTTCCGACAGGAAAGTAGAAATGAAATATTGTATTTCAGGCCTGGTCAACTCAGACAAACATTTCTGTGTTGAACAGAATCAAAGTTTTTCAAGTCTATGTAACATTAATCTCTTATCTGCTTGAGCTACCGTAGTGTCTCATGGAAAATGTAGTTTGGATGCCACATGCTACCATTCTTCTCTACTGAGTGGCATCTCTGCCTGGACTACATCTCCCATGAGACACTGCGCCAGTCCCTCTTATTAAACCAATGTAGGAGGGCCCCCATGAGTCATCTCCCACAGTGCACTGGGGTCAGGTGTAGTCCAGCTGGGGATCACAGCCCCAAAGACCCTAATAGCTCACAAAGCATTTGAGCAAACCGAAGCATTTCAATTTGGGACTGTGAAAACAGAAACATTTCACTGAAACCTTTTCAAAATTCCCTTTTCTGCTAAAGATCTCCATATTTCAATTTTCATCCTGATTTGAGACAAAACCAAAATTTGAAATAGGATGGGGCGGACATTCCAATTTCAGCCAGCTCTCAGAGCTCCTTCTGAATCTAGAAACTCCACCGTCCTCAGGGCCTGAGTTAGTGATGTGAAGGCCTGGACCTGCCCTGCCACCACCTCAGACCGCCCGTCCTGAAAAGCGCTTGAGATCCTCTGACCAAGCCTCACAAACGACGGCTAGTCTGGTCTTGGCATCACCATCTGCCCCGGCAGCCACTCCCCTGCCTGGATGGAACTGCAGTGCAATAACCACCCACGCCACGCCACGCCACGCCACGCCACGCCACGCCACGCCACCCAGTGAGAGGGCCTGCCGAACGCCCAAAGGACGTTCTATTCCGAAGAACATTCCTCGCCGAGTGAACGTTACGGCCAGGGTGGTAAATAAGTGACTTGCCATTTGAAAGGCAGTAAAAGTTTAACGAGCAGATTGTCAGTGTCGTTCACACGTTAAACTAAGGGGGAACGGAGCTTGGCCTTTTCTTGATTGTTCTTGGGGATGAAGAAAAATGGCCAAAAAGATGTGCTGGGATTATCAGAGGTTCCCCCTCCCCCCATCTGCATGAATTTCACATTAGACACCAAGGTCTTGTCTGCCGTGGCAGATTCCACCGCTAGCTCGAGATTTACTAGGATTGTGATGCTGGAAGCAGCAAAGACATGAAAACTGATTAATAGAGAGGGAAAGGCTACAGAAAGCTGCTTCTTTTAACTCCTAGTAGCACCTCCAGCCCTTCAATTAAGAGCTTCCCCTCCACAGCATGGTCCCATCCAAGGAGTCCTCCAGCAAAATCAGGAGACTGACATTCCTGATGTTTCTGAACAACAACAAATATCAAACCTTTCCAACCCTCCTCTGTATGCCCCCAAAAGCCCACCAGAGAGGTGTAGACACAGGTCATCTCGACGGGAGAATCCTGTGGCTTGGAGTCACGATGAAGTCTGCTCCTAACAAGAAACAGCCTTTCATGGCTAATGACAGCTGTGGTTTGTTTAACAGGCTCTAAGGGAAACGATGTTTTAAGTGGTTAAATCCAAGAATCATCTACTTCCACAGCAGCCGCACAAACCAAGCCCGAAGCCGTTTCGTTGGCCAGAAGGCAGCAATAATAAATATTGACAACAAGCACCCTGCAGAGCTGTGAAAAGGTTTGCATCCCTCTCTGCAGCCATTCAGCGAGAACAGAGGCAGTTTGTGTGTCCTGGTCAAAATGTGTATGTTAAGGTGTCTGGGAGCTGAAATCACCAGGTGCAGCTCAGGACCTTGCATGGAAAGTGCTCGGAAGCGCCAAGGGCAATTACAGACCCTTCCGCGGATTCCAGCGGAGGCTGGATTAGACACATGGCCAGTCCTCCAGTGAAATCAGCCCCCATGGCTGGCAGCAGCACTGGGGTACGCTCCACCTGGAAAGAGGCGCAGGGCAGCCAGCCTGTCATCGTAATCAGCGGGCTGGACAGCAGCAGGAACTTGCCCAATCGTTGCCCAGCTCTCTTGCCTGCTGCACCTCCACTGGTTACAATGCTTTAAAGGAACCGCACTACATGGTCTTCGGAAGCGGTCGTGGCAGTGCCCAAAGCTGGAGGTGTTCTAGGCAGGACGGGGGCATGTCCCCTAGCGGACAGCCCTCTAGATCCAATTACAGCCACCACCCACGTGGTGGAAGAACAGATACAAACCAGTGCTGGTGGCAACCTGGCTGGTCCCCAGCGGCTACACTGCTCTCACACTCACCCTTCCCTCCCGCTACTGTCTCATGCAGGCCGTGACCACGGTGGGGTTACGCCATTGTGATCGGGAGGGAAGTACCCACTAGATCAGCGGCGCTCCAGTGGGGCCTGCGGACGTCTTGCAGATGGCCATGGACTTAGGCTCCCCCCCAGCAAGGAGCCTGCGCTGTGCTTCAGCCCCGCAGCTCCTCCCCTCCCCCCCAAGGTTAGAGCACCAGTGCCAGCTTCCTACTGCAAGGGGGGCAGTTGTGGGGCAGATCCGGCTTGCGGAGGCAGGAAGTGGCTCCGCAGGAAACTGCTTGCCCAGCGGCTTTCCCCGCTGCTCCCACTGGCCAGAACCCTGCCGTTTATAAAGGGGAAAACTGACGATTTCAGTCGTTCACTGTTTGACAAACAGCATGTGACCGTGTAATTAAAAGCCAGTCTAGTAATGGCGACTGCCAACAGGGCAGAGTTAAGGCTGTGTGTACACCAGCCGCGTGGCAACTTCCCTGCGCTCAGCCGCAAAGGGCTTTCTTAGTGCATTTTGCTGCATGGACTTTTGAGTGATTGGAGGGGGGAGTCCATGCTGGAGAGAGCCTGGGAAGAAAAGGCTCAGGGGAGGGGTCTGACCGGTGACAGGGAGGCCATGCAGCAAACAGGCTGGGAAGCTCTAAATTTACTTTCATCCTAGCTGTAGGCACCATTCCCTGCTGGTAATTTCCTGGCTGGTAGGGTTTGGGGTAGAGCCCTGCCCATCTACTGCTACCCCCAGCTCATTTTTTTGCAGAAATGAATGTGGAGACACATTTTGTACCCAGAACCCTCCAGTCTGCAGCTGTCCACAGGTCCACACAGATGTCAGTGCTGTTCCGCCACTTGTTTTTGGGGATACAGATGTTGCATCCGGGCAGGGCTCTAGACACATGCAGTGTGGCGTACATGAATGCACATGGGTGAGCCAGCAGGGGGCGCAAAGCAGCCCTGCCAGCCCAGCTGACATCCACGGAGCTGCACGTGGCTCTAGCCAGGTGGATCTGATGGCATGGTGGGGGCGGGATTCCACTTTGCCCTTCGCTATGCTCCTGGAGTGGACACCGGGCAGGTCAGGCTGTGGGCAGGGACCGTGGCTTCAGCCAACCAACTGCAGTGGCTAACGGCCTCCGGCCCCTGCACCAGATCCAGCCTGGATTTCTAGCTATGGGGTCTTAGTGCCACAGGCTGCTCTGATCTCCCTCCCCCCGCCACAGGGCTGGGAAACATAACCCTTCCTACTGCAGGCGGGAGCCTGGGTGGGCCAGGGGCTGTCCTAGCGCCCCTCCAAAACCCCTGCCTTGGCTACTGCACGTCTGAGGGCTGGACACCTCCTTATCAGCAGACCCACCGCCGGGTCCAATTCCTTAGTGTCAGGCTGCGCTATCTGGGAAAGAACAGGCGGGGGGTGGGGTGGGGGGGGCACCTGAGCCTGTAGTGGCTCATCTGAACCAGGCCACAAACAGTATTTGTCCCTCCCCCACACACACTGTGGAGCACAGAAGTTTGGGAAGAGCCCCCCCCTCCCCCACATCCTGGGATTGAGCCCTGGGTGACACTAGCCCCAGTTAAGTCAACGGGAGCTCTGCCCCACCCCCTTAAAGTGGGGGGTGGGGTTTGCAAGGTCACAGCCACTTCTTTTCCTTGAATTGCCCTGGGTGGTGCACCACAAAGGCCGAGCCGGTGCCCCCAGGGCAGAGCCGGCCCCACAGCTCCCTCCCTGTGAGCATTGGCTCTGCCACTGATCTAACCGGGGCCAAGATCCCAGGCCTCGCACTGACACACAAATATGGGGCAGTTCGGGGCCCTGACTGTCCACCTCCGGGCCCCAATAGCCCTGTGTGGGTTTGGCGCGTCAGGGGCCGAACATTTTGGGCCCATGGCCTAGCAGGGCTCCTTCCCCGGGCCAGGGCAGGAGACACTGGGTTTAGCAGATGCCCCCCGAGGAGCTGGCTCACCTTCGGGCATCCCTGCCTGTACTTTGGCACACCCTGCCCCTCCCGCCCCGGGGAGCACGTGCGCCTGTACACTGGGGCAAAGGCTAACTCTGGGCAGCGGTGGGGGCTGGGGGGCCTCTGGCTGCCAATGTGCCTGCAAAGCCATCCTGCTGCCCCAGGCCCTATGCTTTGGGGGCCCTGCAGCAGTGGCCTCAGCCAGCCTATGGCCTGGAGAGACCAGGGCATTATGGAGTCCTGGTGCAGTGGTAGCAGCAGGGGTCACCCCAAACAGGGCGGGAGCCGGAGTAACCTGCTCCCCCCACCCGCTGTGCTGCCCTCTCCAGCCTGCGCTGGCAGGAAGCAGAGCACCCCGACCCCTGCATGGTAAGTGGGGTGGGGGGTAGAGGGAGGAGGAGCAGGGGCAGGTCTTGGGGAGAGGAGTAGGGGAGGGTCTGCAGCAGGGGAAGGAGAAGTTTGTCCCCCAGTGGCCCAGGCATGGGAGGTTTGCCCCAAGCCGCATGTCCCCCTCCCGTAGAATGGCCCTGGCTGGCTGGCACCCCTTGGTCCATCAGCTCCACCCCCCCCCCCCCAGCTCAGTCCCTCTCCAGGCCCCCAGCTCTATGCAGTCACCCCAAATACTCTAACTCGCCCCACGTGCTCCAGGCCCCTGCCCCACCCCAGATCCGTGCACTGCCCCCACACGTGCTCCAGGCCCCTGCCCCGCCCCCAGCTCCGTGCACTGCCTCCCCACCCCATGTGCTCCATGACCCCTGCCCCACCCTCCAGCTCCAGCACCCGGCCCAGGCTCCCTGTCCCTGCTTGGGTCCCTCTCCCCGGCCCGGCGAGGCAGCGATCGGGGCCGGGGCTGGAGTCTCCTGTTGGCCTCCACCCCCTTCCCGGCCCCCCCGCCTGCTCCCGAGCCATGTGGCAAGGACAAGCCGGGTAACCTCTGCCCAAGGTCACCCCTCCCCCGCCGCCGGGCCCCCGGGCGGGGGCTGGAGCCGGAGCCGGAGCCGGGCGCGAGGGGTGGCCGGTGCCCCGGCCCGTGGCCGCTCACCTTGAGGGGGACCAGGCGCTGTGCGGCGGCTGCCGGCCCTTCAGCTCCGCCGCCTTGTTCTCCACCTGCTGCGTGGGACCTGCGGGCACAGAGCGGGTCAGGCTGCAGTGCGCCCCCCGCGCGGCGCCCCCTCTCCAGCGGCCCCCGCCGCGCCCCGAGGCCGCCAGGGCGCGCAGCCGAGCCGGGGGCCCCAGGCGCAGAGCCGGGGGGCGCTGGCCCCGCAGGGCAAGAACAGGGGCGCAGCCCCCCGCCCCGAGAAGCAGCCGGCCCCACCTGTCCGCCTCTGCGTGGCGAGCTTGCTAGGTCCCTTGGCGAGCGTGTACATCATGCGCCCGCGGCTCCAGCTGCGCCTGGGGCAGGGCTGCAGCCAGCCCGGCACCCACCCACCGACCGACCGACCACCCGGCCCGGCCCGGCCGCCTGTTGCAAAACTCCGCGAGCCGCCTGCGCCTCTGGCTGGGCTGCGCTGGGGGCAGGCGGCGCCTCCCCGCTCCGGGCCCCGGGAGCAGCGGCGTGTCTGCAACACGCCCCCCGAGCCTCTTAAAGGCGCAGGCGGCGCCTCCGCCTCCTGCCCGGCACCGCAGCGCCGCGGGCTCCCGGGGCGGGGGAGTCTGGCCGCCCGCCCCCTGCTCCCTCGGCGTGTGCCGGGGGCAGGAAGTCAGGTAACCGCTAAAATCTCGGCTTAGGGCAGGACCACAGCGCGCCCGGCAGGGACAGCCAGCTGGAGCAAGCCGGGCCTGTGGCGCGCCCCCCCCCCCGGGCTAGAGCAGCCCCCTGCCCGGGAAGCCTGACCCGCTAAGGGAGAGGTTAACCCCTTAACCTTGTACCTCCCTAGGCGGGAAATTGATAAACAGCCATTCAAAATAGCCGCTGGCACAGAACCCTGCCACCCCCAAAGGCAGGAGGTTTCGGGCCACATGGCTGCAAGGTAGGCCCCCGGCCCGACCGCCTGGATCCTTACTCGCTGCGCTGGGGATGTGCCCTGGATGTGGACCGGGAGGGACAAATCCGTCCCTTGGCAGAGGTGGCAACAAAGTGTCCTCGGGTCAGCGCATGCAGGTTGTGACGTTGTGTCGGTGGCTTGTCGTCTGACCCAGCACCTTGGTGTGTTGCAAGTTGCACAGGTTAGTTGGGGGCTGGGATCAGCCTTGTGCCCCCCAGCCCCCACCCCAAAGCCAGCGGCTGCTTTTGATAGGCTGTGTCTGTGCTGCGTGCCAGGGCCCGAGCGGTTTAGCGTGGAGGACACAGGATTTCCCCAACGAGAATCCAGGTGGCCCCCCAGCAAGGATTCGAAGCAGGACAGCTGCCCACCCCTGTCGTCCCCTTCCTCTCGTTTCCCTGCAGTTCTTTTGGCGTCCTCTAGCCAGCTGCGCTAATCCAGCCACAGGATCCAACACATGCTCGCAAGGCCCCACTCTCAGCAAAGTGGCCTCTCAGCCCCCCAAGGGTTAACCAGCGGCCAAAAGCCGGGTCCTCGTGGCTCCGTAAGTCTCTCCTGGGACGGAGAAAGGGCAGCACCAAGACAGGTGCCCAGCAGTGAAGGTTACACACAGGACACCTCACTCCAGTTTCTGGAGGGGTACCCTGGAATAGGGATGTAAGCGGCCAGTCGACTATGCGATGAGCAAAAGGTTATCCGACAGTCGACACACTGGTCGACTAGGCCAGGGCTATTCAACATGGGCCCGCGGGGCGGTTTGGGTTTATGTGGGGATCAACACATGGCCCGCGGGTGGGATCCTTTGAACATGGTCTCCCCTGGGAACATGCTCCACAACGAGACGTCTCCCAGGTGGGCCGAGCATTGAAAGACACAAGGGGATGGGCTGGCTGGAACAGACGGGTACAGAGTGTCGGCGTTTCTAGCCCCCAGGGAGGAGGTGCTGGGAGCACAGAGGCATTGTGGGTACACAGGGCTCCCCAAAAGAAAAAGAAAATGCCCAGAAAGAAAAAGCAAAAAAAAGCTGAAGAGCAAATGCGTTTCCTGGACACGCTCTTTCGGGGAGCTCCGTGGACCTCGTGCTACAAGAAATGAGGGCTCCTCTGAAAGAGGAGGCTTTTCCATCTAGACGGGACCAAATGGCAGAAAAGCCTCTTCTGGAAAAGCAATCAGAAAAAGCCACGCGAATTGTGGAGTGCAATTTGCGTAGCTTTTCCCAAAAAAAGGCTTTAGTGTAGACCTAGCCAAAAAGGCAGCAAGGAGGGGGAAAAGGAGGAGAGGCCGGGGGGAGCCAGCTTAAAAGCCCACTGGGGCTCTTGTGCATTTCAAAGGCGGAATGCGGAAGTTCTTATCGACTAATCAAATCGTCGATGGAAACCCCATCGACGATTTGATTAGTTAATTAATTGAAATTTAACATCCCTACCCTGGAATGGGAGAATGTCTCTACTGGGTTGGCCAGATTGTTTGTGAGAATGTAAATAGGGGACAGTCATAAAAAATCCAGCCCCCAGCGGGTTTATGTATGTGCATGTTTATCTATTTCTTTCTGCCGTTTTTCTGCGTTCACCTAAAATTTCAGCTCTCAGTAATAAACCTTAGGTGGGGCCGGGCACGATACAGCCCACAAGGTGCCTCCACGTGAGGGGGTGCAGGGGAGCACAAGACCCTGAACACAAATATATTCTGGGAGGTAGCACATGTACTGCAAGCCCCCCACATCCTGGGGAGAGCCACTGGACTTCCCCTAACGCTCATGGGAAGAACAAAGGGATCAGCGGGTCCCCGTGGCGAGGTGAAAGCAGCCTGTGTCCCCACACACAGAGCGTTTCCTGCCCTCGTCCAGCCGGCTTAGAAAAGGCAGTAGGTTTGCATGCACTGCACAGTTAACCTGGGGGACTCGCTTCCTTTTCCAGGCCAAGGGCCTAGTGGGAGAACGCCCCTTCCCTCCCCCTCCGGTCAGGTTAGATGAGAAACATCGGTCCCAAAGGATCTGGGCCCCTCCCCCAGCAATGGTAGCTAGGTCAGTGGACGCAGTCCTCCCTCGGCATAGCTCTGCCAGCATGGTGTGCCCAGTCAGCTGGGGCTGGGTGTGTGTGTTGGGGGATTTTCACACCCCTAAGTGGCGTAGCTATGGCAATCTAAATGTTAAGGGTAGATGAGGCCCAAGACACTCTCTGACTGATGAGACTGAGAAAGAAAATTCTCCTGTGGGGATTTCTTCCATAGCTGTCCACGGGGGCATGGGGGCATATTTCTTCCACCTTTCCCTCAAGTGGCCACTGTGGGCCGCACTCAGAGACTGACTCAGACAGCCCCTGGCGGGTCTAGCTTGCTGCAGCATCCCCCTGCAAATGTTGCCCCCAAAGGGTGGCTCTGAAAAGTGATGGTCTCAGCCCGTCTGTATGCCGGGAGGAAATGTCATGTCACGGGTCTGCCCCCCTCTGCTGCTGACAATAGGCCCCTGGTCCGGGCTCTTCGTCACACGGTGCAACAGGCGGAGTGTGCATTTGGCCTGAGGTGGGATGGGAGCCGTGGAAAAGTGCATGGTAAACACCAGGTTCCTTCCAGCTCCCCGCTGAGCGAAATAATCCAAAGAAGGACTTTACCATTCTGTGTTTACACAGCAGGATTCTGCTGCTAGCTCCTTTCCCGCTGCCTGCAGGAAGACTAGAAACCACCAGTGAAATTCAGTCCAAGCTGGAGTAACAACTAGCAGAGCCAGTATTAGTGCTCCAAACTCCTGAGAGGAGGCAGAGATTAGTAGCCATAATACTCTACACTTCCCTTTTTAAAGGTGAGCCGAATCCTTATTTTAGATATGGGGAAACCGAGGCATAGTAAGTTGCCCAAGGTCACACAGCGGAATCAGTGGCGGAGCTGGGAAACAGGTCTCCTAAACTCCCACACTCCTTGTTCTAAGCACTAGATGATGTCTCCCCTGTCCCGCTGCTGGAAAAGGCTCCCAAGGGCACACAAGGCCCCCACACGCCCCAGGCCAGACCCAGTCAAAAGGCAGTTTCCAGTTCAGCCTTGATCAGACAGTGCTTTTGAGGAGGTGTGGCCTGCCTTTGCCTCGCAGGACATCCAGCTTTAGGCATGACCTGGCCTAGCCACTGCTCTTGAGAAGGGGGGTGGTGTGTGGAACAAGGTGGCCCACATCCCCGGCCAGGCTGGGCGGGCCAAAGGGGAAGCCACATCCTCTCTCAGCTAGCCAGCATCACGGAGAGCACACAAGTACGTGCTCCAGCCTTGGTTTCCCACGAGACCTTGTGTGTGAGGCGCAGCGGGAGGCGCTGGGAGGCGCAGTGGGAGGCGCTGGGAGGCACAGTGGGAGGCGCAGTGGGAGGTGCTGGGAGGCGCAGTGGGAGGCGCTGGGAGGCGCAGCGGGAGGCGCTGGGAGGCGCAGTGGGAGGCGCAGTGGGAGGTGCTGGGAGGTGCAGTGGGAGGTGCTTGGGTGGCGCAGCGGGAGGCGCAGTGGGAGGTGCTGGGAGGTGCAGCGGGAGGTGCTGGGTGGCGCAGTGGGAGGCGCAGTGGGAGGTGCTGGTAGGTGCAGTGGGAGGCGCTGGTAGGTGCAGTGGGAGGCGCTGGGAGGCGCAACGGGAGGTGTTGGGAGGCACAGTGGGAGGTGCTGGTAGGTGCAGTGGGAGGTGCTGGGAGGCGCAGTGGGAGGCGCTGGGAGGCGCAGCGGGAGGCACAGCGGGAGATGCTGGGTGGCGCAGCGGGAGGCACAGCGGGAGATGCTGGGTGGCGCAGTGGGAGGCGCTGGGAGGCGCAGTGGGAGGCGCTGGGAGGCACAGCTGGAGGCACAGCGGGAGATGCTGGGTGGCGCAGTGGGAGGCGCAGTGGGAGGCGCTGGTAGGTGCAGTGGGAGGTGCTGGGAGGCGCAGTGGGAGGCGCTGGGAGGCGCAGCGGGAGGCACAGCGGGAGATGCTGGGAGGCGCAGTGGGAGGCGCAGTGGGAGGCGCAGCGGGAGGCACAGCGGGAGATGCTGGGAGGCGCAGTGGGAGGCGCTGGGAGGCGCAGCGGGAGGCACAGCGGGAGATGCTGGGAGGCGCAGTGGGAGGCGCTGGGAGGCGCAGCGGGAGGCACAGCGGGAGATGCTGGGTGGCGCAGCGGGAGGCGCAGTGGGAGGCGCTGGGAGGCGCAGCGGGAGGCACAGCGGGAGATGCTGGGTGGCGCAGTGGGAGGCGCAGTGGGAGGCGCTGGGAGGCGCAGCTGGAGGCACAGCGGGAGATGCTGGGAGGCGCAGTGGGAGGCGCAGTGGGAGGCGCAGCGGGAGATGCTGGGTGGCGCAGTGGGAGGCGCAGCGGGAGGCGCTGGGAGGCGCAGTGGGAGGCGCAGTGGGAGGCGCTGGGAGGCGCAGCGGGAGATGCTGGGTGGCGCAGTGGGAGGCGCAGCGGGAGATGCTGGGTGGCGCAGTGGGAGGCGCAGCGGGAGATGCTGGGTGGCGCAGTGGGAGGCGCAGCGGGAGGCGCAGCGGGAGGCGCTGGGAGGCGCAGCGGGAGGCACAGCGGGAGATGCTGGGTGGCGCAGTGGGAGGCGCAGCGGGAGATGCTGGGTGGCGCAGTGGAAGGCGCAGTGGGAGGCGCTGGGAGGCGCAGCGGGAGATGCTGGGTGGCGCAGCGGGAGGCACAACGGGAGATGCTGGGAGGCGCAGTGGGAGGCGCTGGGAGGCGCAGTGGGAGGCGCAGTGAGAGGCGCTGGGAGGCGCAGCGGGAGGCACAGCGGGAGATGCTGGGTGGCGCAGTGGGAGGCGCAGCGGGAGGCGCTGGGAGGCGCAGTGGGAGGTGCTGGGTGGCGCAGTGGGAGGCGCAGTGGGAGGTGCTGGGAGGCGCAGCGGGAGGCGCAGTGGGAGGCGCTGGGAGGCACAGCGGGAGATGCTGGGTGGCGCAGTGGGAGGTGCTGGGAGGCGCAGCGGGAGGCACAGCGGGAGATGCTGGGTGGCGCAGCGGGAGGCACAGCGGGAGATGCTGGGTGGCGCAGTGGGAGGCGCAGCGGGAGGCGCTGGGAGGCGCAGCGGGAGGCACAGCGGGAGGCGCTGGGAGGCGCAGCGGGAGGCGCTGGGAGGCGCAGCGGGAGGCGCTGGGAGGCGCAGCGGGAGGCGCTGGGTGGCGCAGTGGGAGGCGCAGCGGGAGGCGCTGGGAGGCGCAGTGGGAGGCGCTGGGAGGCGCAGTGGGAGGCGCTGGGAGGCGCAGCGGGAGGCGCAGTGGGAGGCGCTGGGTGGCGCAGCGGGAGGCACAACGGGAGGTGCAGCAGAAGGTGCAGCGGGTGTTTCCCTGGGCCCGGTGGAGCTCGCAGCCTGCGTGACATGTTGTTGTGGAGCCCTCTGGCCCCCCCGTCCTGCCCCTGTGTGCGGCCCGTGGCCAGAAGGACAGGAGCCGGGCGAAGGACCCTCGGAGTCACTCCCAGGCTCGGGGCAGAGGATGCGGTGCATGGGGTGTCTGGTGCCAGCGGCACCGCGAGGCGCTGTAAGACTGCGGGCACTGCTGGGGAGGAGCCAGGTCTCTGTCGTACAGCAGCCGGCGTCTTTTGAACTGAGCTGCTCTGGCTAATGCCCCCAGCCTGGGCAGGCAGGACACACTCATGCATTGACCTGGGAGAGCTGGGGTCAGCTCTCCGCTGCGCCGTACACACACTGGGTGACTCGGGGCAAGTCTCCTAGACCCAGACCCCCAAAGGTATTTAGGAGCTAAAACCAAAGGGAGTTAGATGCCTAAATACGGCTAAGGATCTGAGTGTTCATCTCTCTGTGCCTCACTGCCCATCAGGCCCCCGGGGTGCCGCCTGGCTGACACCCACTGATGAGTGGGAGGCGAGCAGATCCCACAGCAATGGGGCCATGTGAGTGTGTAGCTACGGACAAGCTGGGCCCTCTGGGTAGGGGCTGGGGTTGGGCAAAACTCCCTGCAGAGCGGGCTCCATGCAGTGGGCTGACTGTTTGGTTTGGGGGGGCGGGAGAGGGGCAGTTTTCATCCGCCTTTCTAGCAATGGGCACCCAGAGGTGCCTCCCCAGTACCCCACGAGCGAGGGGAAGCAGCAGCTGTGGTCTGGGTGTGCAGACTGAGAGTTATGAAGTACCAGCCCGGCCGGAGCATGGCTCTGTGAGGCTCCATGTGCTCTCGAGCCAGAGGCCAGGCCGCTGGGGACTGCAGACCCTCCCCACCAGAAATGCAGCAGGACGCCGGGCTGGGTGGATGCTAGAACTGAGCTGGTGAGGCCCCGCGCCTGTAGTAAGTTGAGGGTCAGTAACATGGAGTCAGCAGGCCTAAATAGAGGCCTGTAACATGAAAACAGCAACAGGCCTGCAATCTAGTGAGCAAGACTTTGGTTCAGTAACACAGGAGCCAAGAAAGAGGCCCTACTGATAACTGTGTAATTGTGTAAGATAGGTGGAGCATGGAAGGACCCAGGGAAGCACCAAGTACAGACTGTGAGCCAAAAGGGAGTAACGCAACATCTTAAGGAATGTCCTGGTATGAGGACTCCCTAGGAGTTAGGCACATACCGACCTAGGTTCAGGACCCGGTCGGAACTCACAGGATGACAAATAGAAGGTAAGCCCCCCTTGCATAAGGTGCGGGGTGGTAACTAGGCAACAGAGGGTAGTAACCTGGTACGTAAAGAAGTGATGTAAGTTGTTTGTACCTGTCTATAAAAGGACACCGCAAAGGGTGCTCTCCGGCCAACCTTGGGGGGGGGCGCACTAGGCGCCTGAACGGCAGGTGTCATTGCCTAAACTTACAGAATGCACAGTAGCTTAACTTTGACTAACTGCTGTTAATATCTGTTATACGGCAATAGGCCTGCCCGGTGTTGGTACCTTGTCAACGCGGGCCATAGTGCCCAGTGGTGTAACATTGTACTGATCTCTGTTACCAACTGGTAGAGCGCATTTGACAATAAACCTGCTCGATTGATTTCAAACCTTGCCTGCATCTGTCGTTTCGGGCCTCTCAGAGATCTCCTGTGTTGACCCAAGTGCACGGGGTCTAACACCCTAGATAAAGGGAGCACCGATTGTTACGCACGCAGCCGAAAGTTTATCATCACCGACGGAGTAGAGGTCCTGTCAGGAGTGCGCCAGGACGACCCTGACCAGACGACGCTGACACTGACAGTCCAGACCACCGAAGGTACCGAGGTACGAAAACACCGAGGTACGACACTGGTGACCCCGACCGCTGATCTGGTAAGAAGGCGAACGGTTCTGTTTATCTGTTTGCAATCTAACATCTAAAATGGCAGAAAATCACGAGTTAGGTAACCCCCATCTACAGTCCCTTAAAACCCTGGTAGGTCTTGATGAAATATGGACCCGTTGGATTGCTAAAAAAGGAGGGCCATGTGAGTTTAAAAAAGAGTATGAAGAAACATGGACTGGTATATGTACAGCCATGGCAGAAACTGAAGCGCTGAAAAATAGTAATAATAGTAAAAGGCCTAGGATTTTGCAACTTATGTCTATGGCAGTGAGATGGCTTAACCAGCATGCTGCACTGCTAGCCTCCCAGGCTATAGAACTACCCAGGGAAGTAGAGGAAGGAGCACAGGCAACAGAACATTGGAAGGCCCAGGCTCTGCTGGCAGGGCAACAGGCAGTCCAAACACATGATCTGCTTGAGCAGGTAAAGCAGGAGAATAAGAGATGGGGAAAAGCTATAGAAAACCTGCAAAAAAGAGAAGGGCCGTCCCTGGCTGCAAAACAACAACTTTTAGAAACTGTGGTGCCTGAAGCAATGGGACAGAAATGGAAACAGGTAGCATTGGCCAAATTGAAAGAGGGATCATGGGACAGTTGGAATGGATGTTGTACTGGGGACATGTGGAATGACCCAGGATCATCCGCCGCTGGTCCATGGGCGAGGGCTACCGCACCAAAACCACCACCTTATGAGGAGAACCAGGATTTGGAAAAACCTCTCCCAAAACCTAGAACAGTCCCTGTAAAAGTGGGGAGCACAGTAGAAGAAGAGGAGGAAGAAACTGAGGAAATATCCCCTGTAAATAAAACATTGAGGGAAATAGAGGATGCCACTCAAAAGATGGAGGAAGCTCTGAAACATCCATGGTCAGAAATGGAAAAAGAAAGAAGGGGAAATATAGTACCTAAATCCACAGAGAATAAATCAGGTACATCTCGAGCCAGTGCATTAACAGCCAGGCTCAACCCTTTAAAAATCAATGAGCTGACTGCCTTAACAGGAGCTGTCGGTTCCCCCCGTCTGAGAACTTTAACGAATTTCTGGCATGGCTGCATAAATGTTCACAGTTATTGAAAGCAGTGGGAATTGAGGTTGAACAGGAACCATTGCTAGTGCAGACATTATTGGGACCACTGAATTCGCACGCTGTCGTTTTGATGATGATGTTGCACAAATGATTAAGCGGGTAGCTCAAAAGCATTTTAAATTGTCTGGACCTATAGCTACCCTGAAAGGCTTTTCCAGACTGCCAGGAGAGACTCCAGCCCGACTGGCTGCCCAAAGCCAAACCTTCCTTAGGGTAACTACTGGGGAAGAAGATGTAGAAGCATTGAAAAGAGTCGTGCTGGATCCATTACCACCAGGTGTAGTGGAATGGATGAATGCATGGTGTGAGGATGGAGGTAGACATATACCATGGAGTGAGTGGATTGAAAAGGTGGAAACAGCAGTGAAGCATAATGAGGGTACCCCAGTGCATGAACTACAAACGCAGTTAGGACGGTGGAAAACTGAGGGACCAGGATACTCTCCCCGTGGCCGTGGCCGGGGTTGGAGAGGTAGAGGAATGCTCAAAGGAATGCCGCGGGCTGACACAGACAGTGCCCCGTGGTGTGGGTGTGCAGACTGAGCGTTATGAAATACCAGCCCGGCTGGAGCATGGCTGCATGAGGCTCCATGTGCTCTCGAGCCAGAGGCCAGGCTGCTGGGGACTGCAGACCCTCCCCACCAGAAACGCAGCAGGACGCCGGGCTGGGTGGATGCTAGAACTGAGCTGGCGAGGTGGGAGTGGCCCCGCGCCCACTTCCTCTGCGGCCCTGATCCTGTGTACTCTGCTGCTCCAGGCTCGCCCTACCTTGCGCTGGAACGGGAGCTGAGCACGTGGCATGTTCCTGGAACGGGAGGTGTCTGCTCCCCCCAGGGCAGGCCCCAACACGCCATCGCGTGAAAAGCATCGCTGCTGACTTTCCCGCCTAGGGGCACAAGCCTGCTCCCAGCCAGTGGGAGCCCAGGCCTTGGCAGGTGTGCGCAAGCAGCTGTGGGGCCCAGAGTCTCAAGTTAGGGACTGAGGGTTCCAGGTGCCGATGGCAACATCCCCAGCTAGTGTGCTCAGGCTGGAGCTCCCGGCTCCCCATGCTGGCCGTGCCCTCTCCCCACCTGCCGGTATCAGCCCTTGGGCTCTAGTCTTTGCTTTCTGTGTGTCCCGATGTGTACAGCGCCCAGCACAGCCACGTCCTGGGCCAGCACGATTCATTAATACGAGGACCATCTGCCACCATCTTCCCTTCGCTGCCTTCCTGGGTGCCCCATGCTCCCCGGGGACCTCACGCCTCTTTCTGCGAAAAGCTCTGAGAAAGGAAACTCGTTGCACCAAATCCATTTTTAAAAATGATGATTATTTGCACAGGTGCTGGGTTCCAAGGTCCATGATCCCCCGACCTGGCCTATTTGCACAAGCAGCTGTTGTGGCCACAGTGAGCTCTCCCGTGCCTGGCCAGAGGGGACACGTGTTTGTGGAGGAGGCTCACAAGGGAGTCAGGAGGCTTCTGTTTGTCTAGGAGCTGCAGCTTTCCATCCTGCAGGCTGGGCTGGTGTCTCGTGTCTGCCCTGGGGCCCTGGCACCAAGCAGCTCAACTGAGGTTCCACTGAGCCTGTTCGTTGCTGTGTAATTCCACTGGCCTCTGTACAGGGCTTCTGGCCCTGTGTCTGTAGGAAAGGCCCAGTCCTGCACTTGGGGGCAGATGGTTTGTCATTGGCCATCGTCCTGTGCGGTGCCAGGGTTACATTTACAGCAGCTCCCACCTTGTGCTGGGTGCTTTGCAGTTGGGAACAGTGGATCCCTGCAGACAGGAATGGTAGATCCCTGCAGACAGGAACGGGGGATCCCTGCAGCTGGGAACAGGGGATCCCTGCAGACAGGAACAGGAGATCCCTGCAGAGGGGAATGGGGGATCCCCGCAGAGGGGAATGGGGGATCTCTGCAGATGGGATGGTGGATCCCTGCAGACGGGAACAGGGGATCCCTGCAGACGGGAACGGGATCCCTGCAGACGGGAATGGGGGATCCCTGCAGGAGGAGAACGGGATCCCTGCAGACAGAAAAGTGGATCCCTGCAGCTGCGAACGGGGGATCCCTGCAGATGGGTACAGGGGATCCCTGCAGACAGGAAAGGTGGATCCCTGCAGAAGTGAACAGGGGATCCCTGCAGACAGGAACGGGGATCCCTGCAGATGGGTACAGGGGATCCCTGCAGACAGGAACGGGGATCCCTGCAGAGGGAAACGGGGATCCCTGCCCCAGTGTGAAGACAGACAGCAGGAGCTCAGGAAAACAGAGCAGCACAACAGCAATATGTGGAGTCAAGTCAGTGAGATTTCTGCAGGCAGCAAGCATGGCAGAACGGTTCCCACGCAGCCAGCACCAGAGGCCTGGCAGAGGAGCCCCAGCGGCAAGGCCAGGCAAGGAGAGGATGGTTGTGTAAGAGACTGACAAGATCAGGCACAGAGATAAGCTGCAATAATAATGTGCAATGTTTCTATAATAGCTTGGAGCTGACCGGGGACAGCCACCCTGCAGACAGGATCAGCAGCCATGTGGATCCTCAGCTGATAACTGGCTGGCGGGAGGCATCAAGTAGTTTAGAGTTGAGGGGCCAGCGGGTGGAGCCCACGCAGGGCCTTAGGGAGGGGAGCGATTTGCTCACACCAAGGGCTGGGAGGGGCGGTTGCTGGGCATGGCTGGCGGAGCAGAGACCAGCGTGGAGGGTGAGGGTTAGAGGGCCCGGAAGAAGGGAGCAGAGAAGCAGGTTGTATCCAGTTGCACAACATGAGGGTCTTTTCCCGGCACGTTTGACGCTCGCTGGTCCCATCCCTGCTGACAGGCCTGGCTGCATGTGATTTGACACGGCTGGAGACATGTGAGTTACATGCTGCTGGCACAGCGTGTAGGGTCAGTAACAGCCATCAGGGGATCCCCTTCCCCCCCGAACCCGTCCCATCCACAGCCCCACCATCTCCCGCCGGCTCAGACAATGCAAAGTGCCTGGTCCGTGTCCAGTGGTGGGAACTGTCCCCTCTGGGCCATGGCACAGGTAGAAGGAGTGACAGAGTTGGGGGGGGGTTGATCCAATGACCCCCCCTTCCTCCAGGGCTGCAGCTCCCCAGGACACCCCAAACACAGACCTCAGCAGAATGTTAGCTGAGCGATGTCTCTACCGATCCAGCACGAAGCCTCATGTAGAGTTCCTGCATTTCCAATTCCCAACCAGAGGACACGGCTGGGGGGAGCTGATAGAGGGCAGGGGGCCCCATTTCTATGGCCATGCCATGCCACCTTTACTTCTGCGCCACTTCAGCGTGGCAGCCCTGCCTTCGAAGCTGGGCCAGCAGCCACCCAGCTCCGGAGGCCAGGAGAACTCATGGGCGTTTGTTTGTATTTCCACAATTTGCCTGGATGGAGATTGGAGGAGCAAAACTGAGGTCGTGTCGGGGGGAACCCGGGACTTGGCACCGCTCCCCAAACACACAAGGCCCCTACCCACTGAGCCATTTGCCTGGGCCCCTACAGGGCTAGGGGTAGCAAGCAGGGCAGTTGTCCAGGGCCCCATGGGCAGTGGGGCCCCCTAAAGTTACATTGCTCAGCCTTGGGCTTCAGCCCCTGGTGGTGGGGCTTACACTTCAGTTTCTGCCCTGGGCCCCAGCCTCAGACAGGGGATCTGACTCCTGCCAGGCACCTCGCGCTGCACAGGGCTAACCTCCCCAGGAGCTGACAACAGCCCTCGGTCCAACAATATCATCATCAAAGCTGTCGTCAGGATTTGAGGCCCCGCAGGCTCGTCTGGCCACTCCAAGGCAGGGATCGGGGGGGTGGGGGGGGAGGAGAAGAGAGCCCCCCGACCTTTTCTACTTGGCCACATGCTGAGGTCTGCCCCCTGGCAGGATTTCCACGGGCTTCAGTGGGTTTGCCATTGGTCTCTTCCTGCTTACAACGCACGGCAGGGCCGGCAGGCAAGCAAAACTCCAGCCAGGAGCACCTTTTCCATACCCTCCACAGTGGTGCCCCATACCCTCCACAGTACGCCCGGGACATACCCTCCACAGTGGTGCCCGATGCCTTCTGAGCAGGCAGTTCATTATGCTGGGCAGTTCAAACCCGTGTGGCATGGTTTCCAGCCCCTCCCTCCTCCCAAAGCTCTCTCCTGCCAGGGCCACGCTTGTCTGGGTCAGCCAAGATAGCTAACGGCATAGTGAGCAGCACAGAGCATTCTGGGGGGACAAGGCGCCCTTCCCAGAATGCATCCTCCTCTGCCCTGCCTGCTGCAAAGGAAAAGTGAGGTTAGCAGCCGTTTGCGTCTACTCCCATCCCCCCGTCTAGCCCACTGCACACGCACTGCGCTGTATCAAGGGCATGGCATTGGTGTTCCGCTGGGCCCCACTGGCCAGTATCAAGTGCCTTGCAAGGTTGTTTCCATTACACTTTGGATGAGCAAGTGATGCCAGGAGCAGGGACAACCCTGGTGGAATGGCGTCTGTGGACAAAGGAAGTCCATAAGGTCAGTTTCCCTAAGGCAGGCAGTTTCTTTGCCCAGAAATCTCCAGGTCTGACCCTCCCGCGAGCCCTGTGCCCAAGAAGCCCCCTGCTTCCTCTCCGGGTGGCACTCACAACCGCTTCTCCTGGCTTTCAGTGTCTAGTGCACACAGCCTGCACCCCGTCAGCCCCTAGGGCCGGGGGTGGCTGCCACCAAAGCCAGCGGTTCCCTTTACCATAATGGCGCACATGAAATCGACGTGAAATGGGCCTTTCCCCTTTTGCACCTGCTTTGGGGAACAGGGGTCACTGGAGCTACTGTGATGCCTTAACTAAAGCCCAGGGACTCAGCTGCAGAGAGCTGCCAGGCGTGGCCAGAGGCAGTGAGAGTCTGGCCCCGGCCAGGGGAGCTGGGCGGCCCTTTTCCCTCTGGTGGCTGCTCTGCTCTGCGACAGGGACCCCAGCTGGGTGAAGCGGGCGGCGTAGGCCGGCAGGTGGCACTGCTGCGCAGCGAGATGGACTCCGCAGGAGCGCAGTGCCCCCATCGCGCCGCTGGTGTAGTGGTATCATGCAAGATTCCCATTCTTGCGACCCGGGTTCGATTCCCGGGCGGCGCAGGAACAGTACTTCTATGAGGAAAGATTTCTTTAATCCAGGAGGGCGGAAAACCTATAGGACTCTGTGGGTAGAACCCGCACAAATTCCCCCCCAAAATAAAATTCAGGGCGTTAACAGTGCAAGTAATTAACGAGTAGAACCCCCCCGTGGGGTGGTGGACTCACAAGGTTGTGATTCCCAAGGGGTGGTCATTTTGCTGCTGTGCTTGTGTATCTAGAACGTGCGGGCTGTGCGATGGCAGCGCTGGGATGGGCCCAGGGTCCCTGTCGCAGAGCACATGCTCTGGCTTTGTGTGTGTGTCACTTTAGTACAAATGGTAGGAAAAAACGAGACCCCGCACATGGGCAACGGCAAACAAAATGCCTGGTGGGCCACACACAGACCCCTGGTGGGCCCAGGCTGCGTTACATCAATCCCCCTTCTCTATGAAAGGTAAGGGCTGGCCTCCTGCAGGAATCAGTGAGCTCGCTTTGCAGATTCTGGGATGCAACAAGCCAGCCTGGGTGGTCATGATGCTCCCTGCGGGGCTGCTAATCTATGAAGTGGGAAGAAGCCGGCAGGTGGCGCTGCAGCGCAGCGAGATGGGCTGCGCGGAGGCGCAAGGCGCCGAGCCGCGCCGCTGGTGTAGTGGTATCATGCAAGATTCCCATTCTTGCGACCCGGGTTCGATTCCCGGGCGGCGCAGGGTGTTTTTTTTCCTTCTCTCCAAGGCCCTGAGTTCCTGGAATCCCGCTCGCTGGCTGCACCCCAGGGCCCCCCTTTAACCTGCGCCCCTCTCTGCCCCCGTTTATTCACCTGCTCCCGGCCCCCTCCCCGTGTTACTCTAGCGGGAGGGCCGGGTGGGAGGGGAGGGGAGGGGAGGGGGGGACTGTCCCTCCCTGCACCCCAGTCCCCAGGGGGCCCGACGCCCTTTGCCTTTGGGGGGCTGTCATTCCAAGCAAGGCCGGGAGGGCTGGGACGCTCCCCCTGCAGACCCGGAGTGGGCAGGATAGTGCCCCCCCCCGGGGCATTTGCATTAAAACTCCCCGCCCCCCCCTTTTATTCCCTCTCATCTTCCCGCGAGAAATTGTCCGCGGTCACTTTAAGGCGAGGGGCGGGGCAGGGGCGGCCTGATGCATGCTGGGATCCGTAGTCCCAGGGGGCGGCCGCGGCGGGTCCGGTGTCCCGGCATGCCCCGCGCGGCACGATGGCGGCGGCGGAGCGGAACAAGGAGCCCATCCTGCGGGTGCTGCGCGACTACGTGAGCCCCGGCGCGGCCCCGGTGCGGCTGCTGGAGGTGGCGTCGGGCGCGGGGCAGCACGCGGTGCACTGCGCACGCGCGCTGCCCAACCTGCGCTGGCAGCCCTCGGACGTGGAGCCCGCCTGCCTGGAGAGGTGGGCGGGGCCCGGGGCGTGCGGGGAGCCCCGGGGATGGGGCGGGGCCCGGGGCGTGCGGGGCGGAGCCCCGGGGATGGGGGGCCTGGAGCGTGCGGGGCGGAGCCCGGGGATGGGGCGGGGCCCGGGAGCGTGCGGGGCGGAGCCCTGGGATGGGGCGGGGGCCTGGGGCGTGCGGGCGGAGCCCTGGGGATGGGGCGGGGCCCGGGGCGTGTGGGGCGGAGCCCTGGGGATGGGGCGGGGCCTGGGGCGTGCGGGGCGGAGCCCTGGGGATGGGGCGGGGCCTGGGAGCGTGCGGGCGGAGCCCTGGGGATGGGGGCAGGGGTTCGGGGCGTGCGGGTGGGCGGAGCCCTGGGATGGGGCAGGGCCCGGGAGCGTGCCGGGGCGGAGCCCCGGGGATGGGGGGCAGGGTCTGGGGCGTGCGGGGCGGAGCCCTGGGGATGGGGCAGGGCCTGGGAGCGTGCTGGGGCGGAGCCCCGGGGATGGGGGCAGGGCCGGGGCGTGCGGGGCGGAGCCCTGGGAATGGGGCGGGGCCGGGAGCGTGCGGGGGCGGAGCCCTGGGGATGGGGGCGGGGCCCGGGAGCGTGCTGGGGCGGAGCCCCGGGGATGGGGGTGGAGCCCCAGGGTGTGCGGGGTGGAACCTGTGGGCAGGGTGTGGCAGGGCTCTGTGGCGCTAGGCAGGGGGCTGGTGCGGGGGGGCTCAGCTTTGGGGTCACTTTGCGCCCCCCCGGGATAAGGCGAGCCCGGGCATCTGGGGCGGGCTGCTCACGTGGGGACCGTGTGGGTTCGTGCCCAGAGCCAGGCCCCCCCCCCCACGGGGTTACTGGGGTGGGCCCCCCGCCAGCCGTGCTTTGAACAGGAGCGACCCGGTTAGCGAGGGCAGTTGCTCCATCCTGGCCCCAACTTCATGGGTCAGCCCGGCACATGGCTATGGACGCAGAGCAGTGCCGCCCAGCGGTCAGAACATGGGGCTGGGAGCCCGGGTGGGGCTCCTGGATCTGCAGCCCAGGCAAGGCCCTGGGGTACAAAGCTTCCAAAGCCCCCTGAGTTCCGCCTGCCTGGCCTGAGGCCCCGCTCCTGTCTGTTTTCAGGTGTCTTGCTGGGCTCCCCAAACCTTGGGCGCTTCCATCAGCTTTTTCTCAGCCTTGTCCCCATTTTCCCAGCTGTGCGACGGGCGTCTGCTCTCCGGCGTGCCGGGCATCAGGCCTCCTGGCATGCAGCAGAAGATTAAAAAGCCAAGTGCCCTCATCCCAGTGGAAGATGGACCTTGGCTTCCCATGGGTGTTACCTTCACCACTCTCTGCTCAGTGGTGCGGGGGCTGGTGGAAACGTGCCTCCAGGCTGCATAAAAATCTGGTTGGCAACCACATAGGGCCACTTCCTGGTTTGGGGGAGTGTGGTCTAATGGGCAGAACACTGGACTGTCCCTGCCCAACACAGCCAGGGGCTGGAGGAGGCTCAGACTGTGGCGAAGGGAAAGGGAGCAGCTGGGGCTGTGTCCCTCACTGCCAGTGGGAAGGGATTCCATGCTGGGGAAGGGGGTCGTGGAGTTCCCCTTGGACCAGCTCAAGCAGCTGCCCCATGACTCGGAGGTGGGGCTGGGATTTCCATTTGCTGAAGCACCCAGGTTTGGCCCTACCTTGCTCCCTGTCTCCGGTCCTGGTACAACTCCCCTCCCCTCCCCCCCGCATCATAGCTGGGGCCAGCTGACCCCCTTCGCGGCCTCCGGTGTGCGATTGGATGGGGCGTGCGTGCAGCATTCAGCACTGCGAGGCCGGAGCTCAGTCACTGTGCGCTAGTGCAGACGGCAGGCCTGGTTACAGCGCCCCCTGCTGGCTGAGGCGGCAGGCACTCCCCTGCTGGCTCTGTGGCGGGGGCCAGCATTGTGCCACGCTGGGGTCCGGCACGCCCGTCAAGCAGGTGCTCTCCTCCCCCTCCTGCCCCCCAGCATCTCTGCACTGATCGCAGCGCAGAAAGTGACGAATGTGAAGCCGCCGATTTTCCTGGACTCGTCCCAGAGCTGGGAGACGTGGGGCGGCGAGAGGCCCAACTCCCTGGATCTCATGGTCAACATCAACATGATGCACATCACTGAGATGCGGTGCACAGAGGTGAGGCCCTTCCTTCCCTGCCCGGGGCCGGGGCTCTGGGAGCTCCTTGCACCTTGTGGGCTGGGCCGCCGGTCTCTGCCCCCAGCCTGAGCTGGAGTCTGGGGGAGCCCATGTCCTGAAGCGCTGGGTGCACTGAGTGGATGCTTGTTCCCCGATTGTAACCCTGATATCGGGCCTCCTAATGCACCTCCTGTCCTGGATCCCGGAGCACGTTACAGACACCAACGAGCTCAGCATCTCCGCCCCTGCTCTATTCCCAGGAAACTGAGTCACGTGGCATCTGAAGTGACCGGCATGGGTCCACACGCCTGGCCCGGGCTTTTATCTCCTAGCCCATCCGAGAGGGACAGCTGGGCTCTTTCCCATCGGTGGGCCCTGGGGTTTGCTCGCAGCACCCCCACTGCGTGCAGGGTCCCGGGGTAGAGGGTGAGCGAGTGGACGGGAGCTGGTTCCAGATCCCTGCCCTCCAGTGCCCGGTTCCTGGGGCCCACCTGGGGTCCCATCCCTTATTGAGTTTGTTTCCCCAGGGCTTATTCGAAGGAGCAGGGAAGCTGCTGAAACCCCAGGCTGTTCTGATCACCTATGGGGTAAGCGATGGTCCCTGGCTGGGCTCAGGCCCGCTGCAGTGGGGGGGCGTGAGAGCCGTGCCCCTCTGCCCCCAGGCTGAGAAGGGGGGTGTCTGGGGAGGGGCTAGGCTGACTGTTAGCTGGGTGCACACACTGAGGGGTGCAGCTAGAGCCGCTAGGACCCCGAACGCCTGGCCCTGAGCGTGTGCTGAGCCCTGGGCAGCTCTTGGGGTCCTTTCTGGGCCAGATACCCCGGGCGGGTGGCCCTGGTCAGTTTCTGCGCTCTGGTTTGTGCACTCGATGGCTCCTGTAGGGTCCAGGCACACGGCCCATGTGGATCCCACGCTTTCCCCCCTGCTTAGCACATGGCCTCCATCCCCCAGCTCAGGAGCTCATCCTCATGCTGTGTCAGCCTCCCCCGGTAGGGGCACACCTGGGCGCATCCTCCCCCCCACCCGTGTTACGGACGCATCTGTCGGCCTGGGTGGCTCAGGGTCCGGGTCTGCCCGTGGATCACGGTGATCTCGCTCCCCGCAGCATTCTGGGGCAAGCTGAGCCCCTGGGGAATCGCGCCCCGCCGGGGTGGGTGAGCACCAGGCCCACGTTGGGTTGGCTCTGTCATGAGTCCCTTCGCCCTGTCCCCGCAGCCCTACGCCATCAACGGCCGGATCAGCCCGCAGAGCAACGTGGACTTTGACTGCTTCCTGAGGCAGAGGTAGGGGAGCCTGGCGCGGGGACAGGAGGGGGTGGCCCCAGGGCTCTTACGGCACAGTTGTTTGGGAAAAGGGGCCGGGGCCACAGTGTTCCCCCTGCATGGGAAGGGGGAGTGGGAGGAGCTAGGCAACACGCCCTCCCTAGGGGCCCGGAGCAGTGACGGGCGGGAGACCCCGCGGGGCATCCGGCCAGGCACCTGCAGGTTCCCCCCAGCCCGCTCGGCCCCAGGCAGTGGCAGAGGCGGGCTGTGGGGCGGAGGGGCTCAGGGGACCATTTTCCCCTTGGCCGGCAGTTTGAGTCCCAGCCAGGCTTGGAACGTGCAGCTGCTGGCACAGCTTCTGCCAGAGGCCGGTGCTGGGGGCCGCTGGCGCTGTGGTGGCGTCTTGCCTGCCGGGGCGGTATGGCTCAGCGGGGAGCAGATGGGCCATGCCGACCGAGCGGGCTGGGGTTTGCTGGTCTGCGTTAGCCTCGGCCAGACCTGATGCTCAAGGTGGGGGCTGTCAGTCCAGGGCCTTAGACCCAGCCCTTCCACTGTCTGTGGTGCAGCCGGGTCTCCTCGCCCATGGGTAAGGCTGCTTCCTTGGCGAGCCCCCAGCACCCCACGTCACAGGGCCTTGCGGCTGCCCCAGGACTGGTTTGTCCTCCTGCCTTTGAGTCTCGGGCTGAAGGCATTACCCACAATGCCCTCTCCCTGGACTCAGCCGCCACGCCCACAGCTGGCGTGTCCCACGGGCGAAGGCCCAGGCAGGCTCTCTGAGGGCGGCAGCCATGGGGCTGGGTCCCTGGGCTTGCCGCTGCCCCAGCCCTTGTCGTGTGGGAGGGGCTGCCCCCAGACTCCAGCCTCCGCCAGCCCTGGGCCTGTGACCACAGTGACACGCTTGCTCTGTCTCTGGCAGGAACCCGGCCTGGGGCCTGCGGGACACGGTTGTGCTGCAGCAGCTGGCCCAGGCCAATGGGCTGCGTCTGGAGAGGATGGTGGGTACCGGCGGGCGCCCCGCGCTGGAGGCCCATGAACTGAGAGGGCACATGCCTGTCCCGGAGCCTGAGCAGGGGCCACGTATGGGGGGATATTGCTAGAAGGGTGGGATTGTTCCCCCCCCATCAGAGCACACCCTGCCAGAGCTGGGGAGACCTGTCCCTGCTTCCCAGCTTGGCCTGAGGTGACAATTCTAACACGGGAGCACTGGGAACAGGGCTGGCTCCTGGGGCGGGATGAGAACCCACGGCCAGGCACTGGTGTCTGCAGATGGTCCCCCCCCAGCCAGCCACATTCCCTGGCCCCTCGCTTCACAGCTGTGCAGGGGCAGCACCGAGCCCGTCCAGCCCCTTAGGGCCCTGTCATGGAAGGGAACGTTTGGAGCCCAGGCCTCTCCCTCCCCGGGAGCAGACTGGTTGGTGCGGTGGATGTGGGGCTGCCCCTCCGCAGTGCTTCTGGGGGCGTGGCAGAGATCTGCTGTGATTGAGCACGGGAGAGGCTAGAGCGCTCCCCCTGCGTCCAGTGCACCCACATTGTTCCCTGCAGCGCCTCCTTCTGGAGAGACTGGTGCAGCTGGGCGCGCCCCCTGCATTCCCTGCAGCGCCTCCTGCTGGAGGGGTTGGAGACTTTCTGTTTCCCCCTCCCTTAGCCAGGGCATCAGTTCTGATTCCAAGCCCCGCAAGCACTGGTGGCCTTTGGCACCCCAGGGCTTGTATGCAGCAAGCAGGAGCCTGGCTTCCTGGCAAGCGGGTCTCTTGGTGCCGCCTCGGAGCCCTAACCCGGCTTTGTGCCTCTAGGTGGACATGCCTGCGAACAACAAGTGTCTCATTTTCCGCAAGCAGTGACCCGGGGAGCCCGCCCTGGGGCCAGCCGCCTGCTGCATCGGGCTCCATAGCCCTTCAGTGAGACGCCCTGCCGGAGACGCGCCGCTGGGAGGGGTGCAGCTGCCATCGTGTGGTGTCATCGTGTGCCTGTCGCTCGTGTTCCCTCCCCCAAAGCCTCCGAAACCAGGGTCTCTCGTGTGCTCTGCATGCTGCCACCTCCCTGCACGCCCCCACCCAGCCTGTGCTATGGCCCCCGGGGACGGAGGAGGGATAAGCCCCCGAGGGGACACACAGCTGGGGTCACCTCTCCCCCGGGGATGTAGCCTCTGCAGTGCAGCAGCGTCTGGCCACCCTGGGGGGACTATTCCCCCCTCCCGTGGGCTGGGCCCTCGTGTAGTCAGACTGCTGCAGCTCTTCCTCGGGCCCTGCTCCCCTCATGGGGTCCCTGAGCGCCAGCCTGTGAAAACTGGCACTGCCGCGTGGCAGCCGCACAGCGCCTTCCAGGCCGGAACATCCCCTGCCCCAGTGACCCAGCCGGAGCAAGTGGCCTCTGCCACGGCAGCAGTTTCCGTGGGGCCGAGCCGTGGCTAGCCTGGTCCCGCCGTACCAGCCCTGCGGGGAGCTGGAACAACCGGCTCTGGGACCGGCCCCGCTGCCGTCCCCCCTTCACCTGCCAGCGGCTCGTCAGCAACCCCAGGCTTGGCTGACGGGGGGCAGTGTGAACTCTCACTCCCGCTAGCCAAGTCCAGCAGGGCAGCTGGATGCTGGGTGGGGTGGGGGCGCCCCCTAGTGGCTTGAAGGGGTACTGCAGTGCTTTGGGTTGGGGGACAGGCTGCCCTGGAGCATGTGGGCCCTGGCCCAATAAAGATCTTGCTTTGCCCAGTGTCCGCCTCAGCTCGCTGGTGTCCTGCAGCCCTGGGCTGCCACGGGGTTCGGTTGGGGGGGCAGCGGTCTGATGGCACAAGGCTGACCACTGCCCGGCCTGCTTCCTGGGGCCCCTTCCCTTGCTCCCCACTGGAGGTCGGTAAGGGGGCTGGGTGCACCGGGAGGGGTGAGTGGGTTTGGGTACTGGAGGGGGGCTGTTGAGGTCTCCAAATGGGGCCAAAAATGAAGGGCTTGGGGTGTGGCGGGAGCACCGGGCTGTGGTCGGGGGTCAGGGCAGCGCTTACCACGGCCCCATGGTGCTTGCAGGCACCGCCCTCACCGCTCCTATTGGCTGTGCCTCCTGGCCAATGGGAGCTGCTGAGCTGGTGCTCAGGACAGGGGGTTGGGAGCCTGCCTTAGCTTCCCCCCCTGCCCAGTAGCTTTAATTTAATAGCCCCTCAGTGTAGAAAA
The DNA here is from genome assembly GCA_019425775.1 of Rafetus swinhoei. Taxonomy (NCBI): domain Eukaryota; kingdom Metazoa; phylum Chordata; order Testudines; family Trionychidae; genus Rafetus; species Rafetus swinhoei. The sequence goes on along the minus strand of CM033443.1, from coordinate 39,748,654 downwards.
CCGGACCCCTTGCATGCTGGGCTCTGTTTGCCGGGGGGGGGGCCCTGTACCATGGCAAGTGTCCCTGTACTGTAGCCTTGGCCGAGCCTTTCACTCGACCAGCCTGGCCCCCCAGCCAGCGCCTGGCTCAAGTCCCTGGGGGGCACTGCCAGGAGGGAGCTGACTGCAGGTAGCACTTCAGCCAGCTCCACCCTGGTGTCCCCCCCGCCTACCCCCGGGTGGGTTTCCTGCTCGTCTGCCGCTGGGGAGGGGGCGAGGGGAGTTGCAGCTGCTCCGGGGGGAGTGTGGCCAATGCCGACAGGGCTGCCCACAGCCATGGGGGTGCACAGGCCTGGCCCCCGTGGAGGCAGCGGGGCGGGGTGTTGGGCAAGTCTGGATGCTGCCTTACAAGCCAACAAAGGAAGGCCAGGCCCGTGGGGCAGCTTGGTTCTGCCTGCAGCCTGGGTCAGAAGTGCCCTCCGCCCCCTCGAGGGGGCTCGGGAGTCTGCTTCTCCAGGCTGGAGCCCTCGTCCTGGCTCCTGGGGCTCCAGCCCCAGCCCTGTGACCACAGAGCCTGGCCTAGGCTCAGCAGTGGGGTTGATGCTGCTCCCCCGTCCCCAGCTGCGTAGCTGTGCTGCTGGCAGGGAGATTTGCCTTGTGCTGTAGCTCTGGCTGGAGAGAGGCTGCCACAGCGGGGGGAGGCCACATGGCCCAGTACCGAGAGCATGAGCAACAGTGTCACAGCCCTGTGCCTCAGTTTCCCCAGCTGTAAACGGGCTAATGCTACAGCCTCCTTGGCAAAGGGCCTTAAGTGCGACGCCCGCAGGCTGCAGCAGCACCAGGACCAGTGCCCCTGCCTGGCAGCTGCTGCCTGGGACCGGCAGGCGGCTCTGCGCCCAAGGGACGTTGCTGGCTGTTTGCCCCATGGCTTTCCTGCCAGCCCCATGAAGGGACCCCCTGCCAGAGCCCTGCCTAGTCTCCCTCTGGTCGCTCTGCAGCGGGCCGCTGCCCACCAAGACAGCAGGGCCCCAGGGCTGTGTTCAGCTCCCATGCTGGCCCTGAGCCGTGCCAGCCAGCAGCCACAGAGGGATGTCACGAGGCAGCCTCATGCAGCTGCTGCACCCACCCCCCACCTGTGCCGTGTGGTGGCTCTGGGAGAAGCAGCAGCCGTGGCCCCGGGCCGGGGGCATCATGCTTTTATTGGCGTAGTCTGGCCTCGCCAGGGCACACGGGGCACCGCTGCATTACAGTTAGACAACAGACAGACGCTGCCGGGTAGAACCAGGCCTGGCCCCAGCACTGCCTGGGAATTAGACCAGCCTCTGTTGCACCATGAGACGCCCAGCCATGGCCGTGGGGAGCTGGCGGAAGCGTCTCCGCTCTGACCTCAAGGGGGGGGATCTGGGGAGCAGGCGGCAGCCCCAGGGCTGGCCCCATGGGGGGCTGGTAGCCATGCCTGGCTGGGGAGGACTCTGACCCCCACCCCAAACCCCTGGGGCTGCCCCCAGCCAGGGCAGCCTGCACCTCAGTCCTGGAACCTGTTGAGAAGCTCGCAGGTTTTCTTCTCCAGCAGCTCGTAGATCTTCTTCACCCGCTTGTCGCTGGCGGCCCGGACGTAGCTGTTGGGGTCCAGCATGGCCATGCCGTCGTGCACCTCCCCCATGATGATGAGGGGCCCCTCCTCCGCCGTCATGTTGGGGCAAGGGCAGCTCCAGTCCATGGCGCTCAGGGTGACCTCCAGGTACTTGATGTTGAAGAACTTGAGGCCCATCTTCTCGTCCTTGAGGATGTCCTCCAGGGCGGAGCGGGCGATGCCCGAGTCCTGCTCCTCGACGATCTCCATGAGCCGGCCCACGATGGCGAAGTCGCTGCGGCACAGGCTCAGCACCATCTTGCTCTTGAGCCGGCAAGCCTTGCACGGCAGGGACTTGGGGAAGGGGCAGGCGTCCTCGCAGGCCTCCCGGCTCTCAAAGTTGTTCTCGTTGCCCTCGCAGCCGCCGTAGACGAAGGAGTGGCACTGCTTCAGGAGGGGGTTGTAGGCCCAGCGGGCCTCCCAGCTCTTGCAGGGCCCCTGCACCATGGGCAGGGTGCAGGTGTTGATGGCGCTGCTGACGCAGGCCGCCCGGCAGGCCGCGTAGGTCTCAAAGTGGTTCTGGTTGGCGCCGCAGCCGCCGTAGCGGAAGGTGGCGCAGGAGCCTTTCTTGGGGTCGAAATGCCAGCGCACCTGCTGGGCCTCGCACTCCCGCGCGTCCGGCTCCTTCAGGCACTCGCTGGCCGGGAGCGGCTGGGCGCCGGGGGCCCGGGGCTCCCCGCCAGAGGGCCCCCGCTTGATGACGGAGAGGGGGAAGTCGGCCCGGAGGAGGCCGGCGGCGTTCCTGGCGGTGCAGGTGTAGATGCCGGCGTCCTCAGGCTGGGCGCTGTAGATGACCAGCTGGCCGATGTTGGTGACCACCACGTTGCCGTACATCTGGTCAGGCCGCAGGATGAAGTTCTCCTGGTGGTCGCTCTGCTTCTCCCAGGTGATGTCGGGCCGGGGCCGCCCGCTCACGTCGCAGTGGAAGCTGACAGTGCCGCCCACGGCGACCGACTGGTGGAAGGGGTTGCTGTAGAGGGCGGGGGGGATGGGCACCTCGGCGGTGGCCCCGGGCGTGGGGGGAGCCGTGGTCTCCGGCGGCCCCGGGCTGGTGTTGGGCCAGGTGAAGACGTACTTGCAGGGCACCACGCTGAGGCTGATGCCCCGGATGCAGGCCTCAGCGTCCATGTAGCACTTGTTGTAGTAGGTGAGCCCGTCGGAGGCGCAGGTGAAGTTGGGCTCCTTCTCGCACCGGTCCTTGCACTTGCAGACGGGCTGCCCGTCCCAGATGTCGCAGTCCGAGCCCTGCTGGGTGCACACGAAGCTCTCGCACGAGGCCTCCTGTGCCAGCGCCAGGGACGAGACGCTGCCGTCGGCGTAGCGGGCGGCCACGCAGCTCCGCAGGCCGCAGACGTTGGTGCAGCACTTCTCAAAGCCTTCGCAGTCCTGCGGGAGAGCAAGCCGCAGCAGGTTACAGCCAGCCCTGCCAGGGCAACCCTGGGGCCCCCCACCCTGGATCAGCTGCCTGCCAACCTCTCCCACCCACCACTGGGCTGCAGCCACCTCCGGGGCAGCTGTGTAACCGCACACAGCAACAGCGCGCGGCAAAGAAACCACCGCGGGAGTGAGGCATGGGATTTCAGCCCGAGGCACGGCTCCAGCCCCAGCCGGGCAGTGCAGGGGCCCCCGGGAAGAGCCGGGTGCTGACGGGGCAGGCAGGGCTGTTGCAGAGAAAGGCCATTCCCTGTGTGCATTGGGTGTCGCAGGCTGGCCGTGCTTTGTAGGCGACCCGTCGGAGGAACTGGCCCAGACCGAGAGTGCAGGAGAGGAGGGATTGAAACAAACGGACACACTGGACGGGACTAAGCCGGCAGGACCGGATGGCATTCCCCCAAGGGCTGAAGATCTCAGATATGACATTCAAGAATTACTAACTGAAAGCAGCGAGCCAGCCTCTCTCTCTCTCTCTCTCTCTCTCAGATGAGTTGGAGTGGAAATCACAGACTCCAAGCTCTACAGAACAGCAAAAGCAGTTACCTGCCAGTTGCAGGACCCACGTTCATTAAGTGGGCTGGCTGTGTCCCATTCATAGCTTTTGATGTGAAAACGTGCCTGTCAAAGGCTTTGTCGTGCGTTAATCACTTACTGTCTTTATTCGAGCCCAGGGCAACAGTGTCAAAGTTGTGGCTGAATTCCCGTTCTGCAGGCTCTCTCTCTCTAACTGCCTGGTGAACTTCCCGGGTCGGAGAATGGCGACGTTTAAACCCATGGCTGAGTGCCCAGGCAGGTTAAAATGTTCCCCTACGTGCGTGTTACCGTTTCTGAGGTCTGACCTGTCGCAGAGACTGCCCGGTTTGGCCACTGTCCGTGGAAGAGGGGGCCCGGCTGGCACAGATCCCATTAGAGGCCGTGCAGTTGTATGAGCCTCTGATGTGGTGGCTGATGCGGGTAGGTCCTGTGATGGTGTTACTTGTATAGATGTGTTGGCACTGGGGCTTGTGGCAGGGGTAGGTTCCGGGGTGAGTGTGCCTGGGGTGTGGCTGCTGGTGCATATTTGCTGCAGGTTGGGGAGTGTCTGGGGGTGAGGCCTCCGTGGCCTGCGCGGGGGAGGGATCGTGTTCCAGGACAGGCTGTAGGTGAGTGATGCGCTGGGGGGGGGGGGTTCAGCTGGGGGCTGTAGGTGAAGACTAGTGGTAGGAAACTCACCATGGTAACCCATCACTCAGCTCTGCCCCGCATGGCTGGAGAGGAGGTAATGCAACGCCCAGATTTTAAACAGGCTCCAGCGGCAACTCCGGCGGGTCGGTCTAACTTCAGCGCCAGGCATGCGGGCGAAGCGAAGGCCCGGGATTTTCAGACACACCCGCCCAGCCCATACCGGGGAGAGTCACCGCGGCCTGCACCCAAGCGCTCCAAGTCTCCTGGCTCAGCCCTGGGAGGGGAGGGCTCAGGCTCTCGGGGATCTGTGTTGGGCAAAAGGTGGGAAGCCGAGGGCAGGAGGAACGATGGGTTTTTGCAAGAGACAGGGGGCAGCAGTGCCCCCCCCGGATCCCCCTGGGGACCTGGGCTGTTCGGCATATTCCTCTGGACCTGGGAAGGGGGTGGCCCCAGTGCGGGGGCGCAGACTCCGCGGTGAGAGTGAGGCCCACGGCTGCCTGCAGAGCGACACGGGGATCACACCCTGGGGGGCAAACCGGCCGAGCTGCTAATACGCACCAAGCCCTGGCCAGCAGTAACCCCGCCATGCACAAACCACAGCTCAGGCACGACCCCGAGTCAGGTGAACCGGGCTCTGAAAACACCCCCCAGTGGCTGCTGCAGCACGAGACAGGCCAGACTGGCGGGAACCGGGAGGCAGAAGCGATCGTGTGGCTGTTACAGAAGCCACAATATCCCCAGAGCCTGCGCACCCCGCCCAAGAGAGACAGTGAGAGGGGGGCAAGGTGCGGAACCGGGCAGCAGCCATCCGAGGAGAGATGAAGGGACGTTCCCGCTTGGAAAGGGACGACTACAGGGGAACGGACTACCTGGGAACTACAGGGGACGGGACTGGACTATGGGGACGGACTGGACTATGGGGAGCAGGACTACAGGGGAGCAGGACTACGGGGATGGGCCTCATGGGGGACAAGACTATGGGGGGACAGGACTGGGGGGAGCGGGACTACGGGGGGACGGGACTGGCCTACGGGGATGGGATGGGGGGGAGCAGGACTATGGGGACAGGACTACGCGGGATGGGACTGGACTACGGGGACGGGACTGGACTGTGGGGACGGATGGGACTACGGGGAGCAGGACGGGACTGGACTGCGGGGGACGGGCCTACGGGAGGACAGGACGGGCCCATGGGGACGGGCCTATGGGGAGCAGGACTATGGGGACAGGACTGGACTGCGGGGAATGGGTCTACAGGGGGAGCAGGACTACAGGGGATGGGACTGGACTGCGGGGACGGGTCTGGGGAGCAGGACTACAGGGGATGGGACTGGACTGTGGGGATGGGTCTATGGGGGGATGGGACGGGACTACGGGGAGCAGGACTATGGGGATGGGACTGGACTGCGGCGGGATGGGTCTACAGGGGATGGGACAGGACTACGGCGGGAGCAGGACTGTGGGGGATGGGACTGCCGGGGGGGTGGGGGGAGCAGGACTACAGGGCAGGTCTGCAGGGGCAGGCAGGGTGCGGGGAGCAGGAAGCGTTATTTACCCCTTTGCACAATGCAAGCCCTAAGGTGGTCGCCCGGTGCAATCGACAGGCAGCAGGTTTGACCCAAGCTCTGGGAGCATGTCTCCCCCGCCCCAACCACTCAGCCTGTGCTAGTCCTGCCAGGGGATGGGGCCAAGACCAGACCGTTGCCTGGATTCAAACCGGCCCTAGGGAAGCCCCCGGAGGGCTGGTCCCATAAGAACGGCCGTACTAGGTCAGACCAAAGGTCCATCTAGCCCAGTAGCCCGTCTGCCGACAGTGGCCAGCACCAGGTGCCCCAGAGGGGGTGGACCGAAGACAATGATCAAGCGATTTGTCTCCTGCCATCCCTCTCCAGCCTCTGACAAACAGAGGCCAAGGACACCATTTTATCCCCTGGCTAGTAGCCTTTTATGGACCTAACCTCCATGAAATTATCTAGCTTCTCTTTAAACTCTGTTATAGTCCTAGCCTTCACAGCCTCCTCTGGCAAGGAGTTCCACAGGTTGACTACACGCTGTGTGAAGAAGAACTTTCTTTTATTAGTTTTAAACCTGCTACCCATTAACTTCATTTGGTGTCCTCTAGTTCTTCTATTACGGGAACTAATAAATAACTTTTCTTTATTCGCCCTCTCCCCACCACTCATGATTTTATACACCTCTATCATATCCCCCCTCAGTCTCCTCTTTTCTAAGCTGAAAAGTCCCAGTCGTTTTAACCTCTCCTCATATGGGACCCGTTCCAAACCCCTAATCATTTTAGTTGCTTTCTGAACTCCTTTCCAAGGCCAAAATATCTTTTTGAGGTGAGGAGACCACATCTGTACACAGTATTCAAGATGTGGGCGTACCATAGTTTTATACAGGAGCAGTAAAATATTCTGTGTCTTATTTTCTATCCCTTTCTTAATAATTCCTAGCATCCTATTTGCCGTTTTGACCACCGCTGCACACTGTGTGGAAGTTTTCAGAGAACTGTCCACGATAACTCCAAGATCTCTTTCCTGATTTGTCGTAGCCAAATTAGCCCCCATCATACTGTACATATAGTTGGGGTTATTTTTCCCGATGTGCATTACTTTACACTTATCCACATTAAATTTCATTTGCCATTTTGTTGCCCAATCACTCAGTTTGGTGAGATCTTCTTGGAGTCCCTTACAGTCTGCTTCTGTCTTGACTATCCTAAACAGTTTGGTATCATCTGCAACTTTACCACCTCACTGCTTACTCCTTTCTCCAGATCATTTATGAATAAGTTGAACAGGATTGGTCCTAGGACTGACCCTTGGGGGACACCACTAGTTACCCCTCTCCATTCTGAAAATTTACCATGTATTCCTACCCTTTGTTTCCTGTCTTTTAACCAGTTCTCAATCCAAGAAAGGACCTTCCCTCGTATCCCATGGCCATGTAATTTACACAAGCGCCTTTGGTGAGGGACCTTGTCAAAGGCTTTCTGAAAATCTAAGTATACTATATCTACTGGATCCCCCTTGTCTGCATGTTTGTTAACCCCTTCAAAGAACTCTAATAGATTAGTAAGACAGGATTTCCCTTTACAGAAACCATGTTGACTTTTGTCCAACAAATTATGTTCTTCTACGTGCCTCACAATTTTATTCTTTACTATTGTTTCAACTAATTGGTCCAGTACTGAAGTTAGACTTACTGGTCTGTAATTGCCTGGATCGCCTCTAGAGCCCTTTTTAAATATTGGTGTCACGTTGGCTACCTTCCAGTCATCAGGTACGGAAGCCGATTTAAGGGATAGGTTACAAACCACAGATAATAGTTCAGCAATTTCCCATTTGAGTTCTTTTAGAACCCTTGGATGAATGCCATCCGGTCCCGGAGATTTGTTAACATTAAGTTTTTCTATTTGTTCCAAAACCTCCTCTAATGACACTTCAATCCGGGACAGTTCCTCAGATTCATAACCCAGAAAGGACGGTGCAGATTTGGGAATCTCCCCAACGTCCTCAGCCGTGAAGACTGAAGCAAAGAAATCATTTAGTTTCTCCGCAATGGCTTTATCGCCCTTGATTGCTCCTTTGTGTCTCGATTGTCTAGGGACCCACAGGTTTTTAGCAGGCTTCCTGCTTCTAATGTACTTAAAAAACATTTTGCTATTTCTTTTTGAGTTTTTGGCTAGCTGTTCCTCAAAATCTTTTTTTGCTTTTCTTATTACATTTTTACACTTGATTTGACAAGTCCCTCAGTAGCTATTAGCCAAGATGGGCAGGGACTCGCCGCACCATTGATCTGACCCAGCATGGCCCTTCGTATTAACCACAAGAACTAGCCCCATCGCCCCCATCACCTCAGCCTCCTGGGTCCCTGGGGCTGTTCTCGGTTGACAGGTGGGGGAAACTGAGGCATGTGTGGGGGCATGCCCAGCCCAAGGGGAGCCACAGTGAGCCAATGGCCAAGCTGGGGCCGGAGGCCAGGCCACCTGGCCCTCAGTCCTCCCCCCCATCCACGGTGGTTTTGGCTCCGCAGCTTCATCCGCACGTGGCCTGCTGCCCCCAGGCGCTAACAGCTGCAGCCTGCTTGGCACGGGCGTGGGGCCCGGTGGAGCCCATCCCCACCCATCGGGAGGCTGTGACCGGGCCAGTGGGGAGAGTAACGGGACACACCGGTAAAGTCTAGTGAGCTACACAGCCCCAGGGCGGGGAGGCCCTGCCAAAGCCAGCCCAGCCTGCCCTCGCTGCAGCCCCTGGGACGCCAGCGCGTTCTGCCTGGTGCTGCACAGCGGGCCGGAGCGACTGTTCTGCAGGGAGCTGCTGGCCAGAGCCGAGGGAGGCTGCTTCTGCCCTGCTCGTCAAATCAGCAGGAGCCAGAGCGGTCGTCCGGCCCCATCATCCTGAGGGGCACTGGGGCACCTGGCCCGGGTATGTGGGCGCTCTCCCTTCCCTCTGCTGCAGGTGGGACAGGTCCCCCTTATGTGGCCCAGGAGCTGGGGGCCCTGCCCCTCCTCGGGCCTGAGCCCCTCTCTGCTGCCCCACATGGGAGCAAGGATTGGGGAGGGGCCTGAACCAGACAGACAACGGGCAGGCAAAGAAGCAGAAGCAAGTCAAGGGGGCGTGACTCCCTCGTGGACACACCATGGGTCGGTGGCAGAGTTGGGGACAGGAGCCAGCTCACCTAGTGCAAAGCTCTAACTCCTAGGTTGCACTGTCTCTCTGCTGCAAACTTACTGCTTGCCTGCAGCACACTGAGCGCTGCCGGCTGAAACTGGCACCCACAAAACAAACACTGACCCCCCACAGTTTGTCGGCTCCCCTGCCAGCGCAGACCCTGGGTCACCTCCAGCCTGCCCTCCGGGGGACTCGACATGGGCCCCACACTGAGTCATGGCACCAGGTCATCTGTGGGCCTCCCCCATCTCCAGCCCTGGGCCGGGTTTCATTGCCTGCACAATCACAGCCTCCCCTTGGGCACTTGCGAATCGGGTCTCCAAAGGCCTGGCCCACCCGCAGCTGGCGGCTGGGTATTTAGTTATTTTCTCTGCCCCGGCCCGCTGGGTCTTGCTGGTGGGAGGGCGTCCTGGAGGGGCCCTGGGGATGAAACTGACCAGCAGCCACAATTGCTCCCCCACCTGAAAAGCGCAACAAGCGAATAAATCGCTGCCTGGGTCCGAGCAAGGGGCATCTGCCCGGACAGGCTGCAAATCAGGCCCCAGGAGCCTGGGGGCGTTCGGCTGCAGAACAGGCCTCTGACCTGACAGCTCAGGCAGGACATCACCAGAAAGCCTCAGTGCCAGGCTGCGGGTGGGCACCCACCTCCCCCCCCCCGCCGGGTCTGTGCTAACCAGTCCCTCCAGCCCATCACCCTGATGCGCCACCTTCCACCAGGGGCTCGGTCCCGGGCGCCCCCGCGAGCCAGGCAGCGCTCACCTGGTCCGTGCGGCACTCCCTCTCGCAGGTGCTCTGGGCGTCCACCCACAGGTTGGGGTTCAGCTGGTTGGGGCACACGCCGAGGTGGCTCATCCGCACCGGCTGCAGGCTGGCGCTCTCAGCCAGGACGGGCAGGAGGGACAGGAGCAGTGCGGCCAGCATGGGGTCGGGCGCAGCTGCCTCCAGGGGCCGGCGCGCCCCTTTGCTCCTCTTCAGTGCCCTTCTGCCGAGGTGCCAGGCAGGCATCGGGCCCCCCGGCCAGGAGGCTCCTCGCATGCAGCTCCCTCCAGCAGAGCGAATCGCATCCAAAGCGCGGCCGGCACGTGCGGCACCCGCAGCTCCTGCTCTACCGTGCCCAGGCCGCGCTCCGCATGGGCTCTCCGGAGATGAGGCCCGACGGCGCCGGCCACTTCAGGGGCTGTGCTCCGGCTGCAGAACCCCGCGAGGCCCTGCCAAGGTCATCTCCCAGCGGCAGGGCTCAGATCCCCGGGCGAGCGGCTCTGGGGAGGGGGAGACTCATTCACAGATGGGGGGAAGGGCTCCGTCCATGCGGGTCCCCCCAGGCGGCGGCCAGTGGATGCCCCAAGGGGGTCGTTAAGCCCCAGCTGCCCGCAGTGCTTGGTTTGCGGCCATGGTTTGGCGTGCGGCTTTCGCCGGCGTGGTGTGCGGAGCAGCGGCGGGTCCCACCGAGTGGCTGAGCCGGGCCTGGGGTGTGCGTGTGCGGCTGGGGGGTGGGCTGGGAGGGGAGAGGAGGGAGGCAGGCCTGTAACCTGAGTCCGCTCCTCTCACGGATGCGTCTGGGCGGCTGGAATGGAAAAGCCGCTGACCTCAGACTCTAACCCCGTCTGAGCCGATCGCCTGGGCAAACACTGGGAGGAGATCAAAGGACCCGTGGAGTCTCCGAAGAGTGAGTGGGAAGGGGGGGAGCCGCCAGGCAGGGAGCGAATTCTTGCGGGATGAGCACATCGCCCAGAACGCTGCCCATTTGGAGCCTGATTGCCCACGCCAGGCCCAGGAGCGAGAGACGAGCCCGGACCGTTCGCCAGGTGCCCGGCCCACTGCTCACTGGCCACCGGGACCCAGCCGGCTGGCATGGCGCTCCCTGGATCGCTTTGGAAGGGCTGCCAGATGCCACAGGGATGGACACCGCAGGTGAGCCCAAGGAGCCAGGACTCAGCAGGCGGCCTCCAGGGACTCCTGCTCCGCGGGGCCCAGGCGTGAGCCAAAGAAGGCAGCGCTGTGGAGGGGACAGCCGTGCTAGTGCCAGCTGATGCCAGACAATCCATGGGCAGGGCCAAGCGACCAAGGGCGGGGGGAGCTGCTCCCGGGCAGGCTCTGCTGGGGCTTGGGGAGCAGGAAAGCAGTTTACAAGGCCAGCTTGCCCAATGGCTACAGCACGCTGCCAGGCTGCTCCCCCGAATCCAGTCACAGCCAACTCAGCGGGCTTGGGCCACAGAGGGGCTGACCCCCTGGCTACTTGGCCTCTCAGGTGATGGGAGCCAGGGAATTGTCCCTCCTCCGGGGCCCAAGAGTCACTCGCATTGAACTTCCCATCCGCTGCTGGGAAACCGCAGCCGGGCCGCGGGGGAAGCCCGGTCTGATGTGTCAGAGGGTTGGGCCGCTGGCTTGCTGGGTCCCAGATCACACCGAGCTGGTGGCCCGTCGCACACAGGGGCCAGCGTTGTTGCCCCACTCGGCGCCCGGAGCCTCCCAGGGGCTAGATCCTGGAGACGTGGGAACAGCCCATCACTGGCTCCGGCCCTAGCGGCGGTGAGGAGCCACCCAGGACCAGGCGCCCGGAGGCACGAGGAGGACGAGGTCAGTGGCCAAGAGACGGCTTGGCTCAAAGATCAGCCACTTGCAGAGGCAGAAGAACCTGATGGACCCGCCCCCAATGCCGGGGAGAAGGAAAAGGAGGCAATACGGTAGCAGACTCAGCGTGAGCACCAGGGATTCCGGGTTTATTTCCCCAGCTCTACCCTGAGTGACCCTGAGCAGTCACTGCCGTCTCTGGGCCTCAGTTTCCCCAGCCATGGAACTGAGCTAATTCTCCAGCGGCCTCCCCCTGCCCCCAGGAGAGCACGCCGGATGCATGATTGTTCGCACAGCCCCTCCTGGTCCTCACGGGCTCCGTGCCATGGGTTGGCCTGGAGGAGAACAGCCCAGCCTGGCGACAGCTGCGACCCAGGCAGGAGGGTTGGATTTGGAAAGCATGCCTGAGGCTTTACGGCAGAAGCCTTTACAATACCATAATAAATTCACGGCCCCCCGGGAAGCCCCGCAGTTGCTGCCATGGGGCACACGCTGGAGCAGGAGCTGCTGTCCTGCCCCCCGAGCCCCAGCAGAGCCTGCCCGGGAGCAGCTCCCCCCCCCTTGGTTGCTTGGCCCTGCCCATGGATTGCCTGGCATCAGCCGGCACTAGCACAGCTGCCCCCTCCGCAGCACTGCCCTCCTTGGCTCACGCCTGGGCCCCACAGAGCGGAGTCCCTGGAGGCCGCCTGCTGAGTCCTGGCTCCTTGGGCTCGCCTGCGGTGCCCATCCCCATGGCCTCTGGCAGTGCCAGCACTACACAGCAGCAGCTCCTCCGCCCCCAAGAGACAGGTGCCTGCCTCGGGAGCTACAGAACCGCCTGCCCACAGGGGGCTCATGACCCACAGTGGTGCCGCGCTGACCCTGTCCAGTAGAGGGCAGCATTAACACGGGCCAACAGGGCACCAGGGCACTAGATTCAGCACTGAGCTGTGCCCCTATTTCACAGCCCCTCTGAGCACAGTATCTGGGGGGCATTTATCCTCCCCATGCGACCCCGTGTCCACTGGACAGCACTGGCACAGACACAGCTCCCTGGGGAACTGGACCAGCTGCCGTCGTGTCCACCATACGGTACTGGCACAGACGCAGCTCCTTGGGGAACTGGACCAGCTGCCGTCGTGTCCGCCGTACGGTACTGGCACAAATGCAGCTCCTTGGGGGACTGGACCGGCCGCCGTCGTGTCCACCGTACGGTACCGGCACAAATGCAGCTCCCTGGGGGACTGGACCGGCCGCTGTCGTGTCCGCCGTACGGTACTGGCACAGACACAGCTCCCTGGGGGACTGGACCAGCCGCCATCGTGTCTGCCGTACGGTACTGGCACAGACACAGCTCCCTGGGGGACTGGACCAGCCGCCATCGTGTCTGCCGTACGGTACTGGCACAGACACAGCTCCTTGGGGGACTGGACCAGCTGCCGTCGGGTCCGCCGTACGGTACTGGCACAAACGCAGCTCCCTGGGGGACTGGACCAGCTGCCGTCGTGTCCGCCATACGGTACTGGCACAGACGCAGCTCCCTGGGGAACTGGACCAGCTGCCGTCGTGTCCGCCGTACGGTACTGGCACAAATGCAGCTCCCTGGGGGACTGGACCGGCCGCCGTCGTGTCCGCCGTACGGTACCGGCACAAATGCAGCTCCTTGGGGGACTGGACCGGCCGCTGTCGTGTCCGCCGTACAGTACTGGCACAGACACAGCTCCCTGGGGGACTGGACCGGCCGCCGTCGTGTCCGCCATACGGTACTGGCACAGACGCAGCTCCTTGGGGGACTGGACCAGCCGCCGTCGTGGCATTAAAGGTGCGTGTAGCCTGGAATTGTAGCCAAGCGGGGTTAACGGGGTCCCCTCCCCCTCGATGCTCCCCGCCCGCTCCGTGAGGGTCGGTTTGGTGAGGCAGCGGAACCAAGCAGCGAGGCCTGCCTGCCGCCCTGCTTGTGGTGCACAGAGCTGTCCCTTTACTCTGGTCACGACTCCAGCCGGGCTTGCTCGGGTCAATTTCCCCTTGGGGAGAAGGCCGGAGGCCACCTGCCCAGTCTGTCAGGCCAGGGAGTCGAACCTTTGTCTCCCAGCCCCAGGCCAGTGCCAGTGCCGGAGCCGGAGCCGCTCTCCAGCTTCCTCGGGGGGAGGCGCCCGCCTGGTGGCAGCTGGCATTTCCAGATGCCAGGCACCTCCTCCGGCCAGAAACACGCGGGCAAGCCCCCCCCAGCGCCAGTGCCCGGCTCCAGCCCTGCAGGGGTCGGCAAAGCAAGAGCAGCACCGCTGGGTTGAAGCCACGGGCTGCGTGTGCGCCGCTGCCAGCGCCAGGGCTGGTTCGCCCACTCAGGCCCCTTCCTAGGGGGTCCCAGGATGACGCCGGCAGGAGGAGGAAGCTGCTTCATGGGAGCCCCCGGGGAAGGGATGTCCCAGCTGCTGAGAGGGAAGGGTGAAATTAGTGACATGGGGAGGTGGCTTTTGGAGCCCACAGGAATTCGCTCCCTGCTAACCGCCTCTAACAGATTGTTTCTCTGGAGCACCCAGTGAAATCCAAGGAAGACGCTTGCTCCTAAGAGACTGCACCAAAGGCTCGCCCACCACCTCGCACGTCTGGGCCCACTCAGGCCAGCCCCTGGGCCCCTGTGGAGCCGAAGTGTCTGTGAAGGTGCAGGGAGCTGCCCCGCTGGCCCCTAGCAACTCCAGTTCTGCTTTGAAGTCACCCCATTAAGCAGCTGGGGCTTGGGGGTCCCGAAGATCCACTGTTCCCATGTAGGAATCCCGTCCCCCCGCCCTGTCTAGGGTGAGCTGTGGCAGCGGGCCGACAGGTGAGGCCCCCTCTGTTAAATGGGCACTTAAAATAGCAGTCACAGAAATAACGATGTCTAGAGGCCCGCCCGCCCCCCCCCGGGGCCTAGGCGGGTGGGACCGTCCTGGCGCCCCGCAAACCCGTCCAAACCACATTGCAGAGGTGGGATGGCTCATTCGGCGCCCTCAAATCGAGAGGATTCCCTGACTCGATGGAGGGGCTGATACGGCCACCATCAGGGTATCGACCTTGCAATCAGCAGGCTGGTTCCTCCCACCCCCTTTCGAGATACCACGGGGACCGGGGTGGAGACAGTCAGGGCCTGCCTGCTGGAGGAGACTGAGCGGCAGAGTGAGCTGCTCTGCCATAGCTTTGCCGTCCCCTTTCCCATGTAGACGGACCCACCCACGGTCACCCAGGACGCCTGTGACAGAGCAGGGGCGCCGACGCGGCCTGGGGGTCAGATCAGTCTCTCCCTCGCAAGGGGGAACCAAGGGATTTGGCGAGGCTGCGGCCATACGCAGCAGCAGGAACAGAATCCGAGTGGCTGAGCCCAGCCCTGCACGTAACCCACCCCTGCCCTTTGGCAAGTGACCCACATGGCCAACCCGCTGCTCCACATTCAGCCTCCCCCCCGCGGGGCTGGTGGGAGCCGCACCTGGATCTATCAGAGCCCCAGGCCTCCCCCTTCTCCTCTGGGGAGGGCAGGAGCCAAATGAACCCGAATTGAGCTGGTAACTGCCATGCTGCCTGTCACAACGCCCTGTTTTGCAATTGAGATGGTAGGTGAAGAATTAGCCATAAATACAAGTCACACAGGACTCGCCAGTCTGGCTGGGACAGCTGGTGTGAGAACCCTGCTGGCTAATACCCGCTAGCTCCAACATTAGATCTCCAGGTGCTTTACAGAGGAGGTCAGTATCATCACTGATGGGGAAACTGAGGCACGGGGTGGTGACGTGACACACCCAAGTCACCCAGTAGGCCAGTGTCAGAGCCGAGAGAAGGCCACCTCCTCCCCACACACCTTGCAGAGAGAGAGAAACGAGCCACGCGTGTCTGCAATGCCACCTGTGTCCTGGGAGTGCCCGCAGTCCCATCCTAGGTGGGCTCCGCCACGCTTCGCAAGCTGCAAGTCGAATAAAAATTGGTTCCTTCCCAAGGAGCTTACTGGTCAGTTCTCTGCAGAGAGTGGAAGCCGGGAACATCAGGGCAGCAGCAGGGAAACATTCAAATCCTCTGGCCACGGAGAATCTCTGTTCACTACTAGCAGCACAGGGTCTATGACACAGTTCTGATTCCACCCAGCAGAGGGCAGCAGACCCGCTGCCCTGGGGCAGTTATACCCGGTACGCGGGGGTGCCGCCCCCAGCCCTAACCCCCAGGTCGTTCAACCGTGGAGGCTGCTAGGCTGGGGCAGGTCGCTGAGATGGCTGCCCAGCATGCAGGAAGCTGGCTCACTTTGCTGTTACCTGAGCCTCGCCCCCACCCGGTGGGGCCCTGGCACCCCCCTCCCTCTCCCGCATCTGCTTTGTGTCTCAGCAGCCACCAGTGGGGGGAACAGCCCTGGCCAGCAGGCTCACATGCATGGAGAGCAAAGTGACTTGCCCAGGGTCATGGGGCAGTGGCAGAAGTGGGGCTAGATCCCAGCTGTCCTGACTCCCAGGTGCCAGCATGGCTGGCCCACAAGCTGTTCCTGCCTCGCTAGGGAGCTGGTGGGGGCGAGGGAGACATCCATAAGGGCACCCATCAAACCCCACAGGCAGAGCATGGGGCTGACAGCCCAGCTCTGCCCCCACTTCTCTCTGGGCCCCAGGCTCCCCTATGCAAGCAGGGGCAACGCAGACCCCACTGCCTGGGCTGGAGTGAACGCAGGCTGGCCACTGCTGAGCACAGCGCAGCCACGAAGCCTCGCCGAGCCACTGAGTGTGGGCAGGGACAGCCGCACCCAACTCCAGCGGGGTCCCATTAGCTGGGATCGGGGGTATTTGTGAGTGGGGGGAAAAGCACCTGGCTCCATGCCCCCCACCCGGCTCCCTGGTCGCAGCAAGGGCAGGCGGCTGGGAGGTTGCTGCAGAGACTGTCAAGCAGGCCAAGAGCTGGGAGTGGAGCCCGGGCCCTCAGCAGCCCACCAGGGGCCACCCCAAACACCCAGGCCAGGGGAACTGCCCCGGGCCACCCGGGTTCACACGTGCCGGAGACACCTCCCGCTCGCGCTGCCGAGACCCACAGCCAAGGGGCAGCTGAAGGGCTGACGAGAGCCTTTGTTCCCCCCACGGGGGCAAGCCGCGGGGAGGCCCCAGACCCAGCAGCTATTTCCTCCGTTTGATCTGAGCTCCAGCCACTCCTGCCCCGACCTGGTGGCCGGGGGTCAGAGGTGCCTGACCCGACGCCCCGCCAGCCCCAGGGCCGCGCGGCAGAGCTCCGGCTCCAGGCTGGGGGACGCTGCCCGGGGGCTGGCGGGAGCGGAGCAGAGTGGATGCGCGAGACATGGGGCGGGCGAGGCCCGGATTGAGCCACAGGCCGGCGGGCACTAGCCAGGGGGACGTGGGGCTTGCTGGAACCCGCCGGCAGATTGCTGGGCACGCTGTGGTCCTGCCGCCCAGGGCCCCGTCACACCCGACAGCGCCTGGCAGGTGGGCTGGGGTGCCGCTGGCACGTCTCCCTCTGCGCAGGAGCGGACGCTGGTTTAAACCAAAAGTGATTCTCACCTGGCTCCGGGGCTTCCCAACAGTGGTGAAGGGACCCCAGTGCCACGTGCTCCCCAGGGGCCTGCTTCTCGGGAAGGGGGGGGGCGGGGAGAGGAGCTCTTTGAGTGTCACGCGGGCAGTTAAGCGCTAGCGGGGCCCTGCGCTAATCAGTTCATCCTGGGCCTCCTTTCCCAGCGAGGCCAGCGGCCCGCAAGCGCCTCCCGCTGCTCCTTCCCCACCTGAAATCACACAAGCCCTTTGTTCAGGATCCTGGGGGGAAGACAGCACAGGGCACTTCCAGCACCTGCCTGGAAAACAAGAGGCATGTTTGCGCCCTCGGCCTGCCCCCCACCATGGGGGTTCTCCAGGCTTCAGCCGTGCTCTGGTTTCCTGCCGCCAGCCCGGCAAGCTGCTAAAACAAGCCTGGCCGGAGGATTCAGAGCGGAAATGCGATCCCAGAGAGGCGGGGAGGGGAGGGGGAAGGTCACAGGAGCACCAGGGTCCCCGCTGCCTTAGGGGTGATGGAGGAAGGGTCAGGCCGAGAGACGCTATTCCTCTCCCCAACAGCGACGGCTTCTCTGGGACCTGGGAGCCTCATCCCATGGCCACCATGGGCCATTGTTCTAGCTGGGCCCAGGCAGGCCCCCGACTGCCCTGCTCCCTCCGCCGCGTAGTCCTGCAAGGTTTGCCGTCACCACAAACGGCAGAAAGTGGAGCCACCTCGGTCCCAAGACAGCCCCTTGCCTTTGGCCACAGCTTGCTTCTGAAATCCCCTCGCCTAGGGCCCGAGCCTGCTCTCCTCTCAGCCGCGAGCAAGCCTGAAGCGGGGGAGCGACCCCAGACCCACCCTGGCAGCAGGGCAGAAGTAGGTCCCCACCTGGGAGTCTCACACTGGTGGCCAGCAACCGACCGCTGCCCAGGGAGTTCCCCCCACTTGCAAGCAGTGCGGGTCAGAGCTTCTCCAGGCTCCAGAGCCACAAAGGGGCGGCAGAACTGCCGGCTGCCGGGATTCGCTCGCCAGGCTCAGGAGAGTCCATGTTGCTCTTCAAGCACCAGCCCCAGGAACCACGCCCACGGGAGAATCTCCGCTGCCATTACCAACAGGTAGCTTTGGAGAGCCGGGGAATTCGAGCAGGACCCTGGAGGTCAAACCACCGAGAAAGGACAGAGCCAGACGTGAACTGAAGTCTCATGGGTTTTGGGCAATCCTGGGAGCACGTTGCCAGCCACCGTGAGCCCTGCCACAGCCCACACCATCCCCCCCAGGCCAGGCGAAGGCAGCAGCCCCACACCACACAGACTGGCCACACCCAACGCCGTAGTTTAAAACAACCAAAGACTTTAATTTATATAAAACGGTTGAACCACAGACTGTACAAAGGAATCAGAGTCCCAAGTGACATTGGAATGGTCCGAGTGTCAGACAGCAGCTAAAGACTAGTGTTGAGATCGGATGCCGCAACCGCTTTCTTTCCAACGAAGAAAACAAGAGGCGTTTGAACAGCACACGCGCCAGGTCCATGAGAACTTTCCTTTCGGGCAGGAGTTGCCGAGACTCTACAGGGGAAACCTGACGGGGCGAGGGTTTCATTTACAGGGGACAACCATCCACAGGTAGTTAAGTGTTTCTAGACATGCAGCATCTTTTCTTCCCTAGAATGACGTCTTGCGTCTCCTCCCCACCCCCACTGTATCCCCCAGAGAGGTCATGTAGGGGGTTCGTTAGCTAATTGTGGGAGCCCCTCAAAAGTAACGGTCTAATGGAAACCAAATTCCTTTGAGGGCTGCTCCCGAGGTCATTCTCCAGGGCGGGGTAGTGGTGTGGTTGCCTCCTGTTAGCCATCTGTCCCTGGGTGGCCTGGCAGCGTCTGCTCCCTGCGCAGGGATACGGAGCAGCGGGTGTGGCACGGACTGGCTCTAGAAATCCCCGGGCTTCCCGTGACAGCACTGAGCCTGGCTGCAGCTCCGGTTCTTAGTGTGAATCATGGCCACAAGACACGCCCCAGCCCTGGCGTTTTCCCTTCTCCTGCATTGGAGCTTCTCCTGCATTGGAGCTTGGCTGGGGGCAGGGCTCCTGCCCAGCAGCTGGGCGAGGCATGGTCTGTTCTCTGTTCTCCCGTCAGGGGACAACCTGGCAGAGGGCTGCTGCGGGAGGAGCGCTGCCAGTTCCTTGCCACCCGCCTTAGTTGCAGCTTGACCAGAGTGGGCGGTCAGCCGGCAGCAGCCTCATCCTGCCCACGTACCAAGCTGCATTAGGGTGGCAGGCTCCGGCTGGCCTTGCTGATGGGAGACGGGCCGTGAGGGCGCACGCGCCAGGGTTAGTTTCCCAAGTAAGGAGGCAGAACAGAGCAACCCAAGGCAGCTCAGACAGACAATCCCGAAAGCCACGGGAAAACTCCTGCCTGGGGGCCCCGAGAGCCAGCCACCACGCTGCAGTGTCCCCCCCGGCCCAAGCTCCCACCCACGGCCAGCGGCCTCTCCAGCTTGACTGGGCATGGCGGCCGGGAGCGTGCGGGGAAAGCTGGAAGCCCCATTGCTACGGGGCCAAGGAAAGGACGCTGCTGCTAGATGCACGCCTCCCCCACGCACGCGGCTCGCTCGAGAGGCCGCCCAACCCCAGGGGGCCAGAAAACCAGCCCCAACCTGCGCGCTCCAGCGCGAGAAGCGCAACCCCCACAGCCAGCTGGTCCTTGGAAAGAGGATGTGGCTATTCATAAGGGGAGGAATGTCCCTGGTTTCAGGGCCTGCTCAAAGTGCCCCTGCCTCTTGGGGGCTGGGCCTTACAGCCCAGGAGGGTGGGTGGGAGGGGGAGAAACAGCAGCACTGGGGCTGGGGGAAGGAGCAATGAGCCTGGGAGGGAAGCTTGGGACCACTGCAGGCCCAGCAGAAGCGTCTCCTTCTACGGCTGCAGCTCCCCCAGGCCAGCCCTGCCCCACAACCCTGCCAGGTCATGGGAACAGACCCGGGCCCAGCTGCCTTTGGGAGCCTAATAGGTGGTGGGATTGACGCTGCTGGCCAGGGCAGCCCCCCAGTGCAACGCTGTTGGGGGTTTGGTTCCAGAGTCCAGGCAGGCTCCGGCGTGGGGCCCACAGGCAGGCTCTGGCGTGGGGGCACACACCCTGCTGGCTCCTTTCGCACTCTCAGTATTAAAACAACCCCCCCAGCGCAGGCCTGTGCAGCTATCTGCACAGTCCCCGCAAGAGAGTCACCTTAAAACCCCCGCCCCCTTCGCTGGGGCCCTGCTCCTATTTACATGACCACATAACATTGTCCCTGAAACCCCCCAGCTTTAAAACAGGCGAGACCCCCGTGCAGCATCTGTAGATAAATAAGTGGAGATAGCCGCAGGCGGCTTCCTTCGGACTCCAAGCAGCTGGCCCTGGCCTCTTGGCAATGGCACGCTAACGCCATCATCTTACGCCCCATTTCGCCTGCCGAAGGCCACAGTTCACTACAGCACCCGCAGCCCCTTGGGGAGGCCAAGAGCTACGGCTGCAGCACAGACCCCTTTGTCCCCCCCCCACGCCTCTGATCTTCCACTAAATCCCTGCTCCGCCAGGGCTGCAGGTGCGTCCCTCCCCCAAGCCGGCAGCTGCCGAGGTTCCCAGCCAGGCAGAGGAAAAGCCCACAGCTTTCCTCCAGGCTCCCACGGCGCCAGCTCGGGGGAACCCCGGCAATCCGTGGGCCGTGCACGCTCTCCGAGGCGCCACCCCGCCCCAAGGGTCCCGTGCGCAAAGAGCGGGCCCGCCTGGCTACGAGATCTTGCAGTTGTTGCGGGAGCAGTTCTGGGGCGGGCTCTGGGGCGGGCGGATGGACTTGGATCTCTTCAGGCTGTTGCCTTTGCTGCTGCTCCCGCCCCCGCTGCTCGCCACGGAGTACGACCGGCCGTGCATCATCACGGCGTTCATGCCGTTGGCCATGGAGAAGGATTTCAGGTGGCTCTTGATGGTGACGGGCAGCGGCAGCTTGTCGATGAGGTGCACCGGGGTGCAGGACACGATCGCACGGCAGCAGAGGTCCTGTAAGCTGAACACTGGCGGGAGAGCAAGAACCCCGCAAAGTCAGAAGGGAGGCACCTCCAAGGAGAGGGCTTCCCCCGCTGCCCATCTCGCCTTCACGGCACATAACCCGCCTCCCAGCGAGGGAGACACTGGCAGCAGCAACCGGCGCCATGGCTCTCCTCGGAGCTCTGGCTCCAGCAGCGCAGAACTAACCCTGCCCCTTCCCTCCACCCCAAGATACAAAGGGCAGGGCAGGCCTGGTCTGGAGGAAGGCAGGGGCCAGGCAGAGCACATGCCCGCATGGGCCGTGTTCTATCTGTACCGGCTGGGGGCAGGCTGTCTGATCCCTGCCCCCGTGCCCAGCCCTTCCCCGAGAGGCCCGTGCTTCCTGGCAGGTGACAGCTGGCACGGGTTTCCCTTGCAGCTGGCCACGCGGGGCCTGCTCCCATCTCTGGATAAGCCTGCCACGCCTTGCCATGGCACTGCCCAGGGGCACAAGCTGGCAAGGGCTGGAGACCCTGCCCGGGACGTTCAGGCTGGAGGTGCAGCGCTCCCCGCTGAATCCGGCTTGCAGGGCAACAGAGCAACCAGACCGGCTGCGTCTTACCTGGAGCCAGTGGGGAGCACTGGCCCCAGGACCCTGCCCCGCAGAGTGAGGGGTCCGGCTCAGCGGCATCGCGTGCTGCCTCCAGCGGGACTCGGGCTGAACCCCTCGTACGTCCCCGAGCCACCCAGTGCCTCTCAGAGCGGGGCCTGGGCGTCGCCTAGGCGGAGGACTCTGCCATCCTTCCGGCAGCACTTGGGGCCAGCCCACGCTCGGACAGCCCTGCCTGCAGGAGGAAACGTGCCCGCCCAAAAGGGCAGATGGCCTCCTTCTTCCTCCCCACCACCTCCACGGCGGCACCCTGGCACTGCAGCCGCCCCGAGGCAGGGAGAGGGTGGAACCAGCCTCTCCTGGAGCCAAGCCAGGAGCCAAGCGTCCCTTCTCCCCCAGCCTGACATCGAAGGCCTGAGCTCAAGGACCTGCCACCCTGCACCCCAGACCAACCGAGGAGCCTCCTCGAGCATGCGCAGAGCAGAGCGCCCCCAGCGCTGGGGGTCCAGGCCTGGCTACCTCACGCCTTCCCCGGGGGAGCTGGCACTAGTGGGCTGCCACCAGGCAAAGGGAGAGGGCGTTTTCCCAGCTCCCCGAGGTCCTTTGTGTCTGAACTGGGCGGAGCTCCCCCGATGCCGCCTCCAACGCCCACCCCGCCCACAGGGCGCCGCACTCACCCCTGTTAGGCCTCCAGATCTTCTCCATGCCGTGCCGCATGAGCACGATGCGAGACAGCTCGGTGAAGGACTCGGTCACGTTGAAGTTGCACAGCGGGCTGACCTCGAAGAAGGTCATGCAGTTCTTTTCAGCGTAGGAGCGGGCCTGCTCCGTGGGCACCTGCCGCTTGAAGGCCAGGTGAAGCCGGTTTCCGACCAAAATCCGGGGGACACCTGGAGCGTGCTTCAAAGAACACGGTCCATGCTTAGACCAGAGCGGCACAGCCACCAGCACGCCCCGGATGGCCGCCGCTGCGCGGGCTGCTTAGTGGGCAGTGGCCAGGGACGCCACCCCTGCTGGGAGCGACCGCTGCGATACAGGCGCGGGGGTCTGAGCGGGCACCCTTCCACTCGGGGGTTTGCAGGGCACCACCCCGCGTCCCCGGGCCCACAGCTCAGCTGTGCTGCCGCCCTGCTTTTGGCCTGGCAGACATGGCTTTTGCGTTCTCTGACAGGTTGAACTTCCCCTACCCAGCCCCCTGGGGACCTGACTGGCCCCAAATCAGGGAATTGGCCAGGCCTACGGAGGGCAGTGCCGGTCCCTCCGCTGATGCTCCTGGACATGGGGCCCCAGCGCTGCCCCTCTTCCCCCGAGCATGCTGCACTTGACCTCTGCCAACCAGCATGGGGGCGCGCCAGGTGCTCTGTGGGCAGGGCAGGGGTTGCTCCGCGCAGGGCCGCTGGCGTGTGGGGGAAGGGCAGATGGCACTAGATTTTCCGCACATGGCTCCAGCCCTGGAGCAGCCACAGGGCTGCGCACAAAGCTGGAGCAGGCCACCCCGGACCACTGAGGTCCGAGCTGTACTTCGGTCCCACAGGGGAGTCCCTCTCCCCCCTGAGGTGTGTATTCGCAGGGGTGGCTGTGCTGCCCCCAGGACTAGAGAGGCAAGGAAGGGAGAGAAAAGGATCTTTTATGGAAAGGGGAAGCTCCCATGCTTCACAGAGCTCCCGTCAGGCCTGGGGAAGGCACCCGAAGCGGCTGGGGCAGACAGTAGGCATAAGGGGTTCCTGTAGGCTGGAGGCCCTTCTAACGAAGCGGGGAAGAGGTTAGCAGGCAGTACAAGTGGCTGCAAGAGCCACAAGACCAGTGTCTAGCAGAGCGCCTTTGGCTCACGACAGGCCATAGCGTCCCTCCTGCCTGCCAACCTTCAGGGGCCCTTTCAAGAGGCCTCCTCCAGCCTTCGTGACTCTGTCCCGACTTTGCTTGTCTTCCCCAGACCTGAAGAGCCTCTGTGGGGCTAACCAGCATGACGGGAGAATTCAGTGACCTTGCTCCCGGCCCCCGGGGTGCTGGATTGCCTAGGCCAGTGCCAGACCCCGCCTGTGGGCGCAGGTTGTGCCTTTCCTGAAGCACAATGGCCGTCCCGTGGCAGCGTCACAGCAGACAAGCCACAGATGCTCTGGGGGCTGCGCCCAGACCTGAAGAGCTTTGGGGATGTCAAAAGCGGGTCCATTCCGCCAACCGAAGTGGGCCCCTAGAAGGGCCCATTACATCCCCTCGACTGTGTGTGATCTCTGCCTCCCAGCATGCGCCGGGGGGGCAGTGAAATCAGATGTGCCAGCATCCAAGGAGAACTGCCCTGTTTACGGCATGCTGATACCAGAAGCTGCAGCAGGCCCACCAGGCCCTGGCATGGCCGGCGCTGTACACACACAGCCCGAACGAGCTGCAGAGTCACACTTACCTCGTCTATTTCCTTTATCCAGCGGTCTATCCCATCGAAGGACCAGCGGTTAGTGATGTCATACACCAAGAGAATCCCCTGCGTGGAAACCAAGAGGAGCCTGGTGAATTTCACGTCATGCAAGCAGGGAGAGGAGCTGGAGAATCCCCTCTTCCCCCAGTTTTGCAACTGAACGAAACTGGCACTCGACACAAGAGGCTAAAGACTGTTTACCTTGGGCCCCGGAGATACTGCCCTGGGACAGTCAACCTGCTCTGGCTCGCACATCAGGCCTGCCAACCAACTGCTAACAGCAGCCTGGCACGACCGAGGACAGATGGACATGGAGGGTCTGACACTGTGGTGAGCAGATGTCCTGATTTTCCAGGAACAGTCCTGCTATTTGGGGCTCTCTCTCATACAGGCACCTATTACCCCCACCCTCATCCCAGCCTCTCGCTGGCTAGCTGGGCCCGACGTCCCCCCAGGAGGCACGTTTACAAGACGAGCAGTGGAGGGGCGAGGGCACTGCCCGGTAGCACACGGAAATGGAGTATCTCAAGCAGGAGCCAGGCCGTTTAAACCCACACTAAGTGTACTTGGAGAGGCTGCCGCAGAGCTGACGGGCCCAGCCCAGCCCATCTAGCACGCGGCCTGCACTGGTTTGCCAAGGAGGGCTCCCTCTTCGGCCAGCTCCTTTCAGTGAAGAAACCTTTACATGGCAGGAATTCACCAACCAGGGATGCGTGCGAGGGGGGCAGCCATCCCACCCCGTGGAAGCGCCCCAGGAACTGCTACTTGTGCACGACCGAGCACTCTTCCGGCTGCATCCCCGGGGACAAATCAGGCCTCGGGACATTGCCGAGGTGACTAGTGCGTGGGTTACGGACGCGCTCCCCGTCTTGGTCTTTCGGTTGCTGAAGGCTCTTGGCTACAGTGACTCCGAGGTGACTGCCAGTGCCCACGACAAAGGCGTTGCTCTGCCCGAAGACTGCACCAGAGAACGGGAAATAAGGCACACGTGGGTAAGCGACTACAAGCCAGAGGGCGCTCAACGGTGCTAGCGTGAATACTACTCTCTGAGAGTTCCCCATAAAGCTTCCTCAAACCAGGCAGCGGGGTGGGGGTGTGAGTAGTCAACTCAACTACTCTTTTACAACCCTAAAACGGACCGTTGGTTTCAACAGGAAGACAGTTATTACACGCTTTCCTGGAGCTGTCTAGCTCAGGCCTTGCCCCGAAGCTGCAACAAAAGAAAGTAGAGAAGGTGGGAGAGAGAAACACGACTGCGGTGATAGGAGAGAAGGCGCCTTTGGTGAGAATCCTTGTGAATACACACACTGAGTAGCCTCCAGCTATTTCTGAAGATGCAAAGGGCCAGGCCACACATCTGGGCCGAAGCAGCACCCTTTGCAAAGAGTCCTGTTTACATCTGGGTGGCGATAAGGCCGCCTAGTGGGGGGAGAAGCAGCCAGCCATGGGAGATGCATCATCAAAAGGTAAAACGCAGTAGAGCCAAACGAGAGACGGGAACGCCTACGAAGAAGGCCAGAGGGAAGACTCCCAGGCTGACCGCAGCCAGTGTAGCATTTAAAGGCACCCTAGGTAGCCGCTCTGGAACGCGCATCCTAGAGAGAGGAGGCCCTTCTTACACACACACACACACACACACACACACACACCCCCCACGAACTGTGTCATCAGAGGAAAGGGCAGAATTACCCAGGCTCTGCCACTGCCTGCTGCTTGCAATGGAACGACTAGCTAGATCGTTACCAGCCAGGCCACTGGCGTGACGCCACGACCATCAGAAAGCTGCCGGTTGCTAACAGCTACCACCTCGCAGTTGCAAGATCACATTTCCCAGCCTGGCTTTCATCTGGAAGCAATAACGTGATAGCCGCCGGGCACGTCCTGCCGTTTGAATAGCCACTACGATACGAGGCCATAGCAACCCAGGGAAACATATTAAGGAAAACGCAGATGAACCCCTCCAGTTCCAGGCTTTCCTGTCCTCCTGGCATGTCTGCCCTTTCAAAGCACTTACAAGAAAGTGAGCAGCCATGTATGTGCTGCAGGATTCTGCTTAATGGGCAGCTAGTGCCCGAGTACAGAGCTTTCCAACACTCCTACTGTGTTTGTTCTCTCCCCCCTCTCTCACCAAGGGCACTTGAATGAAAAGAGACAGTTCAAAGGTGATTGGCTCCTACAGCTTCACCGCTACTGTTGTAACGGGGCTGCAGCGGGACTCCGGATGGGAGAGACTGGTTGAGTAGGGACAGATGAACCAGCCTTGCTCTGACACAGAGGCTCCGCGTGAAAGAGCTACATCAGAAGGCAAACCCGCAGCCCGGAGACAAATGGTCAGAGGCCAATGCGAGTGCAGAACAAGCAGGTCCAGGCGACAGTGTTCTGCCTGGTGGCACTCTCCCCTCTTGCAGCAGGCACAGCGGAGCCAGGCTGCTAAACAAATGCAGCCTGATGTCCCTGAAGGCCAGCCAGCTCTGGGGTCGGAGTTCAAGGGCAAATCAAAACCACCTGGCCGTGAGCGCGAAAGGCAAGTCTTGTGCAGCCTGCACCCCGGATCTGTGCGCCACGCAGTGACATTCCGAAGGCTGCACTGACATTTCAGTCCCGTCTAGTACCAAACCGACAGGACATTCCCACAGAGCAGGGGGCAACCGGGGCTAGTGCATGAAGTTAGTGCTGCATTCGGTCAGCAGCACAGGACTTACTGTACCCGGTCGGACCGCTCCTCCACTTACCCTTCCGGCACCCTGCTTCGGTGTCCAATAGTTAAACAAAATCCCAGAGTGCACCAGAGCTGGGTGGGGGATTTTCCTGACTGTTCTCGCAGGGCAGGAGACTCGGATTACATGGGCGTGAGGCCTGTGTGGACATTCTAGCTAGGTCAGTATTTGTACCATGCACCACTGTGACTGTCCCAGTCCTGTTATAAAGCAGATGCAGCATTATTCACCTTCCTTCTGCAGGAGTGCAGAGCACAAAGCAAAGAGATGCTGGGTGCACCGGAGTGCGTGTATTTTCACAACGGGCTTCCCTTTGAACAGGCGTCCACGTGCTCTTGGGGGACAGGTGGGGAGAAGAGAGCCAGGGCCTGGCCAGTTTACTTCATTCTTCAATACCTCTCCAAGCAACTACAACTTCCTCTTCCTAGTCCTGATCGACACAGTCCAATAGCCCTGATCCATAATGTCTTTTGTCTTCTACAAAGCCTGCCCACGGCTCTTCATCAGTGTCCACTGAAGGGGAGTTTTCGTTGGCTGTAGAAAGGTGAGCATTTACCAAAGGCCCAGTGTGCAAAGCTCAGGTCATGAGAAAACTACTGAAAATCAAACAAACACCCTCTCTCTTACTTACAAACCCCACAATGAGACAAAACCTTGAATTTCTACCAAGGCACCTGAGAATTGCTTGGGAGTGAAAATAACAGGCACCGAGAGCGAGCGAGCGCACGTACGTAGGGGCAGATGGGGGTAGAAAGGGTAAAAAAAAAAGTTGAACAATTTTGCAAAATTCCTATCAACTAAGGGTGAAAAAAAGTCACCGCAGTTCTGTGGCCTTCTATGGAATCATCCACTAAAACAGAGAAGACAAACATTAAGAAGCTCCCTAAGTAAACATCCAGGGTTTTGGGCTGTTTATTGAGGGGGGAGGGGGAGGGGAAGGGGAGGATTCTTTCTTCATAAATCAAAGCAGCCAAGAGAGATTCACTTTTTCTGTCCTTCATAAAGGAAAAGTGGGATTTTTTTAAAAAGGTTAAACTGCAAACCAGTTAGACAGAAGACATCATGCAAGTGCCCTGTTTACTCGTGGACAATTCCCTTTGCCAGTAGAAATAATCACGAGGCCTTGTTCGTCAAGAGCGCGTTTCTGATGAAGATATGCTGTGGGAGGGCAACCTGGGAGCTGCGGCCCAAGATCTCCTTAAAGAGGAGTATTTTACATCAGCGCAATACATCACCAGGAAGATGGTGCCAAATTATCAGCAGGTTAATGAAAGATCAAGGCTCCACTTGCTTTGACTTCAAGATATATTCCTCCACTGTCAGCATAGGGGTACTTTATATTATAAATCCATGCACACACGGACTGAATTTAGGTTACCAAGTGAAACCCACACGCGCCCCAAAGTTAACTCTGCCACCATTCCCCCAGCTTGTGCGTTATGGTGGAGTGATCCCACACACTTTCTGCACAGGGCGGATGGCGCTGTCTGCGTAAGGCGCCTGTTTTTTTTGTTTTTTTTTTTTTAAATCTTAATCTGTTGTTCTGACACCCTACAGATCAAGCAGTGAGTTTGGAAGGTGCTCTGGAAATAGGCTTCACTTGTTACACGTCCCTGCTTCACTCAATGTTCATTCAGAACAAAACGTAGTGACATATGATGCATGCACCTGCAATCTGGGTTGGGATAGAGCGGTACAGACAATCCTAACTTATGGCATTTTCTCACTGAGCACCTCCCTTTTCCGTCTTCCAATCACACTAAATCCATCTGCACACCTCACAGAAATGTAACCCCCCTCACGCTGCTCCTGATGGCCAAGAGTGCTATGAACCCCATTTTGCAGATGAACAAACTGAGGCACAGGGAGGTTAAGTGACCTGTCCAAGGGCACACAGGAGGTGGCGGGAGCTGGACCCTGCTCCTCACTCCCACGGCCAGCCGGTAGCCACTAGCTCATCCTTCCTACTCATCCTGCACAATCCACTCGCTCACCTTCACCTCAGCTAGAAGGCAGCTAGACTCCACCCTACCCTGTCTCCACACCATCAGATGCACTCAGAAAATGAAGTTCTGCTTGGCTTTTTGGCACCATACAACACTGAGAAAGAACGAGCGGGCGCTTGTCTCTTGCCCTCTCTGTCAAGTGGAAGTTTCCATGTCATGTAGACGAGCAGGAAAAAGGAACAGTCTTTGTTACTGGACAGTAGAGCAGTGTCCATACACATTGGTTTTTCGAGCATTTTAAACTGTGCTGAAGCTAAAGGGGATTTTCACTCTCCACCAAAAGGCATTTGTGCATTCCCAGAGGAGGCAGCAGGAAAGTCCTGCAATGGCAAGGGATCAAAGTCCCATGGAGAGCTGCTGCCCCTGCATTAGCTAGAGGTGACTAGATGGATCGTGGTGAAGAGCGAGGGTTTATGAAGACTTGACAGGGCGTTTGTTCTGGTGCCGATGCAATGCATGTTATTTCTGCTATGGTGCTCTGACTATTTAATGAATGAGCCAACTGTGGCTTGAAAAACTGAGCTCCTGAGACAGACAAAGAGGACAAGACGACCATAGGAGGCTACATGATCGCAGAAGGTCTCCGCTTAGCCCCGGTGCATGCTATGTGGTAGGAGGGTTGCCTGGAGTAGGATAGTGACCCAGAAAGCTGCTGGGAAGCAAGGCTTGGAAGGCGCCCATCCTCCTCTCTGGCACCGGGAAAGCAGCACACAAGCTGGGTAGAGAAACCCTCTGAACTGGAGGGCTGAAGGCACTGACTGCAACCAAAGCAGTTCCATTTTGTCCTTTGCCCCCTCCTCTCACCTTGGCTTGAAGCGGAGTGACTGATCACAGCAGATATACGGATTGTGTCAAACCAGCTGCAAGGGAGAGGCCGGCCAGCATCTGAGAAACAGCAAAAGGTGCCAACAATTCCAGTATCCTACCAAATACTGTTAACCCGTCCACTGGGTAAACAGGCAATCCATCAGAAATGTAGTTACTAGGCAGAGCTCAGCAATATTTTTATTGTGGTATGGCTGCAGCTTAGAGACTCCGATGCAGGCTGCCCATGGAATAATCTCAGAATGCATATTAAAAACGAACTGCGGACAGCTGTCTGGAACAATTCATGCGGCACATTCTTTGAACCTCTGTGTATTACAGCCAACGCGAGTGGTGGCTAATCGGGTCTCCACAGTGTCTGTGGAAAGAAGTTTAGTTCCTGGCATCTGCGAGGGTGCTGAAAACTGCTCCTCCCCCAAACCAGAAGCTATTCGAGCCTTCAAAAAGCCATGAGTGCTGCAATGTTATTTACCCCCTACTACTTTTATAACAACTGTATTCTTAGGAGAACTAGTTGTGAGCTTCAGGCAGAATGATTTACAGCAGACATGGACAAAAGATGAGAAGCCAAAGTGGTGTCTAGATTTCTGCCCCACTTTCAACACCGTGAAATATGCCATATGTGCTCTAGGCAACACTTCAACAGTTAATGAAACACCATTAACAGCTGCACTGTAGTAAGTCATCCGCTTGAATGCTGGGAATTATTTTTAATACATACTCATGCAAACAAAACAACTTCAGAACCAAGATTTGCATTTGTAAAGGGCTGGTGAGTTCCCACCCGGCGTAAGCAGGATCAGCTCTTCATAGGCAGCAGAGAGTCCCAGGAGAGCGTGACCCAGGCCGTGAGGCAGGTTAGGGTGCTTGGTTGCAGAAGGGAGGGGAAGACGGGCCCCCTGTTGACTGGTAGGCCCCACAGTTGATCAGAATTCTGAAAGTTGAGCTAATCTAGCTGGTTTGTTCTTGGCGCTTAGGGCCCAGCTGAGTGCCCCAAGAGCCACACGGGGTCACACGGCTCTGGCAGACTGGGCTGGATTTGCACAACTGTCAGAGCTGTGAAAGTGCACAAAGATAGCAGGCCCTTGCTCAAGGTGTTTGCTTTCAGCCTTGAGAAATGCTCTGACACGCACTAGGCTGCAAGCAAATTTCAAAACCAAACAGTCGTCTGCTGGCCCCGGGCAATCCCCTACAATCACAAGTGCAATGTGGATCTCGCCACACATCCTACAATTATTCAACACAGAGAAAGCACTGCAGTGCTTGCTAACGGCACCTGACAGGTTTACATGGAGCAGTTCAGAGGCATCGCATGCTTCATGCCATGATACTGCGGCTACTTCTCTGCTGGCCAACGTCCATTTCTTTAGTGTGCAGTCTAGCAGGTGGAGTACAAGACTCGGGTGAGGGTGCAGGCCTTGGGAGAAGGTGAGGGCGTAGTCCGGCGGGTGGAGTACAAGACTAGGCATCCTGATCCCTAGGTTGCATTCTTGACTGACTTTTTGCTAGTTGTTTTGATCCAGTCACAGTGCCTCTGCCTCAATTTACCAGCCTACAAGATGCAAATAAACGTCCCCCTTGTTGAGGGTTGAAACAAGCTGTTGGAGGCTTGGCTGGGGTTTACGTAGAGAACTGCTGTGGGACGCTCAGATAATGGGTCCTACTGAAGACTGAGCCAGAAATTCCAGAACTGATACTCTGCTCAAGAACCGAGGCAGAGTAAGTTGGCAGAGCAAAGACCCTAATTTGCACACGTAACCATTCGACATCAGGAGCACCCTAGTGTGAGGTACAAATGCCAGTTAGCAAGAGCCCAACAGCAGCAGGACAGGTCTACCAAGGGCTTCTGCTGGCTGCTCACACTTCCGATTAGAATACAGCCTTGTTCAAAATCCTGCCTCCATGTACATACAGTCCAGACACACACATACAGTCAGCACGGTGGGGCTAAGGAGCTGAAGGCCTGGCCTTCCCTGAACAAGATGGAGTTGAGGGCTTGCCCATACTAATGGCTGACGTGGCCCTGCTGCAGCCGTGTTGACTGAGCAGGTCTGATGAAGACCCGCTAAGTCAGCAGGCGAGGGAATCCCACTGACACAGCACGGCGTAGACACCTAAGTAACAGACTCACAGGGCGACGAATCGCGTAGCGTAGACCAACCCTTAACTACACGGCCGTACAAAGACATGGGAAGAAAGGGGGCTGGGAACTGGAAGAGCTAATACCCTCATCGCCCTCCCGTTTCAACCAGAGAGAGCAGGCAAGGGCAGGGTGGGAAAGAAGCAAGCCAGCCTCAGTTTGCATTCCAGTTGTCCTAGCCTCTCTGCTAGGAGCACTCCTCTCTCATGACCGCAGCGGAGGCGGCCATCACCATGGCTGCTTTCCTGTTCAGTTCTGCTGCCACGGACAGGGACGCCAGGTGGCGAGATATTTGGCACAGCAACCACATGATTAGTGGCCCATGCTACACAGACGCCCCCGGCTGTAAGTTATGTGTTGGAGCTGTCCTATCCCAAATATGGGGAGCAGCAATATGGGGTCTGCTCAAGTTAGGAAATCCACTTAATCAGACATTTCATCTGAACAATTTGTAACCATCACTTGTACATCTAAGAGCACTATTACCAGAAAGATTAGAGACCAAAGTCCTTCCAGTTGGATTCCCGAGTGTGCTTGACAGAGCTTTGGGGAAAGCTTACAGGAGTGCCTAACTCTCCAAAGTGGGGCTTAGATGCTCTTGAAAATGAGGATGTCAAACCTGCCTAAAATAGTTCTCAAGGGCAGGGAGCTGCTCCCGCTGCCTGTGCTCTCTGGTTAACGGCTAAGATGCTGGTAAAGCTAATGCTTATCGGGTAACTGCTTACCCTTATACATCGCTGCTTGCAAAGGTGACCATCTGCGCCTACTCTGATTTTCTGTTTCCTTGCAGTCAGCTTCCCTGTCTGGATGCACCTCTCATCCAATGGCCAAGAGGAAAAGTGATACTTTGCCACCAGAAAAACTAGCAGGGGACATGGGTAGGGGTGGGACCAGAGCTCACTTAAAAAGAGGCTCTCTCAGTACTGGGGAAGGGGAGAGAACCCACGGCAACTCTGAGGCTCTCACAGATGAGAAAATGTCCAGACAGGCCGGATTATAGATCTCCCCCATTCTGGAGCAGAATTAGGGACAGAATCCCAAGAGCCGCCTAGCCAGCTGGCAACACTACCTACACCAGCCTACTGCTAATTCTGGGGAAGAGCCAGTTAGGCGGAAATGCACAATTCTCAACTCACCAGCACTAGTAGACAAGTCCAGCGCTTCAACCCACAGCCTAAGGAGCGGAGCCCAATGTTCTACCGTCCTAGCTCACTCTTCCCGCAGAGCTGGGCTCTTAAACCTGCAACTTGGTGCTGCTTTCCCACTGCCGAGACAAACCTCCTAGCTTTGTAGAGCATCAGGGTAGCAAATCTCCTGTTCTTTGTCAAAGGACACGACGTGGCAGTGCCACGTGCCTACCACACACCAATCATCTGTCCACGGCTCCAAATGCACGGAGCCAGGAGGGCTCGTCTGCTGAGGGTGAAAAGGGGACTAATCCTCATTGCCCCGTATCTGAAATTGGCTGATCTCGGACAATGAGGCTTCTCCAATGCTGATACTTCCAAAGTGACTGTTTCCAGAAGAACAATGCACGTGCCCAACTGTGGTGACCCATCAAAAGCGTGAAGTGTTGTTTACAAGTGTGGTGACTCGGGCACACAGAGTGCGTTAGCTGGAGACACAGGAAAGTGTTCAACACACACACTTCCTCCTTGTTCCTACTGACTATCGCCACGCACAACCCAGAGCTTGGGCTGGATAAGCAAATGCATGGCATGAGAAAGGGAATCAAGGCAGAGTCTCCTCCCATTAGGCACACGTTTCTTAAGGAAGCTTCCACGGAGGTTTTGCTCTCTGCACTCCAGCCAGGCTCCATGCCACAGGCAAGGGCAACCTCCCTGAAGAGGGGATGCTTCTCAGACCAAGCGACAGCTTGGCACCTACTCCTAGGAGCCTAAGACGCATTCAGAGGCATCTGCCATATCCCCAGCCCAGGGGCTCTTGTTGAACAGTCGCTTTCAGAGGGATGGGCAGGGGACACGCTACTATTGAGCTTGTAGGAGCTTTTTCAAGAGCCAGCAGGTGGTGCTAAGAAACTAATGCACCAAAGCACATCCTTGTGGCAATTCAGCGTTCTGATGCCACCAATCCCATGTCTTTGTTTGGCTACTTAGAGAGCAGTTTAAATTAGGCTGGCTCTTTTCTTGAAAGGTGCGGCCAGGTTCACGAGAAAGACCGAGCATGCCTTAAAGGGAAGGCATGCCCACTACGTTCTTTTGCTTTGTAATAGGTCAGTTCACTCACTATTTATACTCAACATTTAGGATCACAAAGAGGTCCCCTGTAAAAAGGGAAGTTACAAGCTGTGCAGAGACCAGAGATTTTGAGGAAGACCAAAGTTGTTTATTGCTACATAAGCTCCTGTCTACAACTCTGCACACAGTCCTTTGTTTACATTAAAAGTAGGGCTGTCTATTAATTGCAGTTAACCCACATGATTAACTCCAAAAAGTTAATTGTGATTCATCACAGTTTGAATTGCACTGTCAAACAATAGAAAGCCAACTGAAATGTATTACATAAATATGTTGGGTGTTTTTCTACATTTTCAAATATATTAATTTTAATTACCAAATTCAAAGTGTACAGTGCTCATTATATTATCTTGGACTAGAATTATTTGCACTGTAAAAATGATAACAGTATTTCAACTCATGTCATACCAGTACTGTAGTATGATCTCTTTATTGTGAAAGTTTGACTTACCAATGTAAATTACTACTTACCTGCACTCAAAACCAAAACAATGTAAAACTTCACCTACAAGTCCATTCAGTCCTACTTCTTGTTCAGCCAATTGCTAAGACAAACAAGTTTTTTCCATTTATGGAAGATATTGTAAATAAGAAGCAGGCAGCATTGTCTCTTGAAAGTGGGAACCGGCTTTTGCAAGGCACTTTCTTAGCTGGCATTCCAAGGTATTTGCATGCTAGATATGCTAAACATTTGTATGCCCCTCCATGATTCAGCCACTATTCCAGAGGATATGCTTTCATGCAGACAATGCTCATTTCAAAAACAGAATGCCTTAATTAAATTGTGATCGGACTCGTTGGGAGAACTGTACGTCTCCTGCTCTGTTTTACCAGCATTCTGCCACATATTTCATGTTGTGCTGGGTTATCATCTGAGACTGCCACACATGGTTCTTTTTAAGAACGCTTTTGCTGCAGATGTGACAAAACACAAAGAAGGTAGCAATGTGAGATTTCTGAGGATAGCTGCAGCACTCGACCCAAGGGTTAAGAACCCGACGTGCCTTCCAAAGCCTGAGAAGGACAAGCTATGGAGCAGGCTTTCAGAACTCATTAAAAAGAGCAACACACTGATGCAAAAACTATAGAACTTGAACCACCAAAAAAGAAAATCAACCATCTGCTGGTGGCATTTGACTCAGATAATGAAAATGAGCATGCGCTGGCCTGCACTGCTTTGGACAGTAATCAAGCAGAACCTGTCGTCAGCACGGGCGCATGTTCTCTGGAGTGCTTGTTGCAGCCTGAAGGGACAGATGAATCTTTAGCGTATCTGGCATGGAAATACCTTACGATGCCGGCTACCACAGTGCCACACGAACACCTGTTCTCATTTTCAGATGACACTAATCAAGAAGCAGGCAACATTATCTCCTGCAATCATAAGCAAATTGGCTGACCAAGAAACAGGACTGACTGACAACTTGTAGGCACTAATGTTTTTGATTGTTTTGAATGCAGTTAGGTAACAAAAATCTACAATTGTAAGTTACACTTCCACAAAGAAGAGATTGCACTACAGGACTTTCACTAGATGAACTGAAAAATAGGATTCGTTTCTTTTTTTACAGCGCAAATATGTGTAATAAAAAATAAACGAAGTGAGCACCGTACACTTTGTATTGCGTGTCAATTCAAACAACTGAAAATGTACAAAACATCCACAAATATTTAAATAAATTATAATCATGGCCTCAGAGCCAGCTAGGACAAAGACCTGTCCTGACTACACGTTTTCCTGGGAGTGGAGTTCTTCTAGATCCCTCTGGAATGCAATTTCAGGGCTGAACTGGCTGGGTGCAGGAAGGGGAGTAAATCGTAACAAGCTCCTGCATCATGTTGGATGTGAAGGGCCAGGGCCTGTGAGCTCTCATTTCACACACACACACACACACACACCATAGTGCTCTGCTCCTCACCAACAGGAGCACCCAGTTGGTCACAGCCAAAAAGGCGCCCCAGGGAACCTCCACAACACTAGAGGCTTGTACAGGAAAGGATGGCGTGTGACACCTGGAGGAGACGGCGCGGGTGGGCGGTCTAGTGCTCGCAGGTCTAGTCTCAAGCACATCTGTAGGAAGTGCTGAGCAAAGGAGGCACGACGGCCTCCCCCGCGGAGAAGCAGCTCGGCAGCTGTGGGAGTGAAATCTCAATGCAGGGAGAGATTAAGCTGAAGTGGCAGAAACTGAGGCTAAGGCCTGGGGTAACTGCTGGATGCAGCCGTTCAGCCAGCGAACCTTTCGACAGCCACTAACTCTTGAAAAGAAGTCCAGGGGGCATCTCCCAAGCCCCTCTGGGCCAGAGAAATGAGCAGCTTAAGAGGCCTGTGTGCTGTAGAGCCCATCACCTTCCTGGGGGCTGAGTTAGGGATGCCATACCACTGTAGCAACGAGGGACAGCTCTTCAGGGTCTCAGACAGGGGTCTCTGACGCCCAGGAGAGAGGCTGGGCCCAAGGCAGAGGCTCAGGTTCCAAGCCTGCCCCTCACACTGTGAGGACTGGGTTATCAGATCTCAAGCAGCTCTCCTGGCTTAAGGCCTGAGTCAAGTATATAAACAGAAGAGGCTCATTTCCTGGAATGGGCCCAGAGCAGGGCAAGCTGATCTCCTGAGCATGCTACTATCCGAGGCTTACCAAGTGAGCTTTCGGCCAAAAACCAGAACGCCAACCTAACCCCAACCCAGGCGCAGTGCAAAGACTGCCTGGCACGGTCCATGCCAGGAACAACACCCCCTCTCCCCACAGAACCGTTGCACACTCCGTTCCACTGCAGCGGCAGAAGTCAGCCTCAGAGTGCACGTCCCTCCATTTGTGTGCCGGCTGCTGCGAAGGGCAGGGACGGGACAGGAGGGAAAGGTGAGGTGCTGGAAGGTGCTAGTGGGCATTCACTGCTTGCCACCTGTCTGGAGAACGTTGATGGTGAACAGGCCTGGCCCCAGGGCGCAATGCTGGTAGTGCTTACCTGAGCACCTCTGGAGTAGGATCTAAAGATGGTGCAGAACCTCCCCTGGCCAGATGTGTCCCTGAAACAGAAAATCCAGCCAGTTGAGAAGCGTTAGACAACTCTGGAGATCCCCCCACTGGCCCCGCACACAACGGAAGGCCCGGCAACGGTGCCGGCAGAGCTCTGTCGATGCACAGCGCCCGGTGGCTGGAGAGAGTGTGGGCTGCTCTGCAAGATGCTTTTACATCGTTTTCAAAAGTCCTTCCTCCCCAACAGAGAATCAGCGCGGCCAGGCGGGGTCAGACCAAAGGCCTATCCAGCCCAGGGTCCCCTGGCTGCCCACAGCAGCCAGGGCCGGGTGCCCAGAGGGAGCGAACACAACAGGGAATCCTCACGTGATCCCTCCCGGTTGCCCAGGTCCCCTGCTGCAGTCCTCTCCCTTCCTGGGGAGCCACTCTCAATCTGCACCTCAGGACTACTCCACGGTGAGGGCTGCCACCTGTCGCGGCGTTTGTTCACCAGCCGTTACACAGCAGCCCCGGTGAATTTAGTAAAACTCATGGACTCTGAGTTGTTCTAGAAACCGACGAGGAGGTGCCCCAGCGAGGGGGCTGGAGACCAA
Source organism: Rafetus swinhoei (assembly GCA_019425775.1). Classification (NCBI taxonomy): domain Eukaryota; kingdom Metazoa; phylum Chordata; order Testudines; family Trionychidae; genus Rafetus; species Rafetus swinhoei. The sequence continues at coordinate 39,711,206 of CM033443.1, read as the reverse complement.
CCCCATCCTGCGCTCACCCTGCGGCCGCAGCTCCCCGCTCTGGGCATGGGGAGTTGGCACACGGGGCTGGCCTCATCACAAGGGGGGGCCCACACAGGAGCAATGCTGGACCCTGCACATCAGGCACCATGCCCAGCCATCGCTGCAAGGGGGAGTCGCAGACCGAGAACTTAGGGAAATCAACGGCGCCGTGACAAACCTGCCGCCCTCCCTGTGACGACTCAAGGGGCAGAGTCACTATTCCAAGGGAAGTCATTTTCTCCTTAATTTTGCTCAGCTGCGGGCGAGACGAGGGCTAGGGATCCCTGCTCTGGCGGCGGGGCAGACCTCGCCTACCTCCTCAACATTTTTATTTAAGCCTTACAAAAACTAGACATGAGAAAGGCCTGGAGCTCATCCGTTCAGCAGCCCTTCCAAAGGGAAGCTGGATCAGTGACCCCCTCTTGGCTGCAGGAGAGACCTTTACACCCAACCCTCCTTGGCCACCACATGCACTGCTGCTTCACAGCCCACCGTCCTCGGGAACAGCACGTTCCTCGGCGCACAGCGCAACAGGCAGCCCTGCAGACACTAAACACCCCAACTCTCTGTGTGCAGGCTGAAGTCATTTCGCCGAGTTTAAACAAACACGACTCTCGCAGACTTGCAACAAACAGCTGTGGACCTCTGGGAGGTGATGGTGGAGCGCACCCCAGTGATGGGAGCAGTGCCTACTGAAGTGCAAGCCGAGGTCAGGCTACGCAGACAGTGCCCTGGGACGGCTGTGTCCGTCCCATGCGGCTCTAGGAGGGCCATGACAGCACACCGTGGGAAGTATGATCACGCTGGATCAGGTTTCCCAGAGACTCACCTTCTGACTCATCATCTGCCTGACAAGTCAGAGGTGCTTTCAGTGTCAACACTGCTCTGCACTCAGATTTAAACTTTGAACTGGCGCCTGGGCATAGTTGGGACAGCTCAATGCAGACTCTGCTGTGTGTGCAGCTGTGGTCAAAAAAGCACAAACAGTACTGGGTCGCATGCGGGGCAGGGTGCAGGCTAGTACAGTGCTGTTCTGTACATCAAAAGGTGAGGCCTCCTCGAAGGCCTGCGGCAGCACCGCTCCCTGCACTTCCAAAGAGAGAGTCCAGGGGACGGGTTCAGAGAAGGACAATCCGCGGACCAAAGGCCGGGAAAACGCCCTCTGAAGAATGACCGAAAAGATTAGGGTTGTTCCTGGGGAAAGAAGCAGAGTGAGGAGGAATTGCTGTCTATCCTGTTCCTATCTACATACGTAGCAAAGAAGATTGGGAACTTCTGTTCTCCCCCTCGCATAACAGGAAGCCAGCCAATCAAATGACAACGGGAATTCAAAACCAGCAGAAGGAAACGCTTTTTACACATGCCATTGAACTCTGAGGCTCAGTGCAACAGGACACTGAGTCCAAGAACTTAACAGGATTCAAATAAAAATGGGACATTTATAGGAAAAACAAATATCTAGTGTTTTCCTAACGCTACATGATTTGCTGAAGGGATATTAAAACCTCATGTTTCAGGGCTTACGTCAATCTCTATTAGACCAAGGTGAAACCTATATGTGGGGCTGATTCCCCTCATCTTCCTCCTGCTTAGGGTTCTTACACGCTCCTCTCAAGTGCCTGGTGTAGACCCCAATGCAAGCTACAGACAGACGGACCAAAGTGTGATCTAGTTTTGCAATTCCTACCTGCCCAGCAGGGACATTTCATGCAAACCCTGCACTCCACTCTCACTGTGCCCTGCCACAGAGTCCTGTTATTGAAGTAAAGCCTGTTCCCACGAAACTGAATGCCGGCTGTGCCCTTTTCATTACTGGCGTCATCTCAGAGCTCCCCCTGTCTCCAGCGCTTAGCCTGGAGGGTGGAATCCGGGCCCAGCTCTCTGGAGACAAATGTGGAGCCCCACCACCAGGTTCCTTTCCTTCTTGTGGTTCTTTCCCGGGGTGATCTGGGCAGCCAAGCACTGTAGCTGAAAAAGGATTTGTTGTTTTGTTTTAAAGAGCAGGAAGGTCGTGTGAGAATGAGGCGATGTGCCAGCGGTGGAACAAAATGGGACCTCACCTGAAACAGAGGATGGTTGTCTGGTTGCTGGGGCTGGGCATGCAGATGGCGTGGGCTGACTAACGTTAGCACGGCAACCCAGCCAACAAAACCACTTGGTTATGGATCCCACATTCTCACGGGCCACCCACCGAGAAGAAGGTGGGATTAATGCGAGTTACTGGGAGGCAGAGGGACATGAACTGCGCTAACGGCAGCTTTGGCAAACTGCTCCTTGAGATTAGGTCCGTCCCTTCTGGAGTGCACTGCAATCTCATGAACTACAGGTGTGAAGCTTTCAGCAGGACCCCGCAAACCAGGGCATCATAGCCTCAGCGCTGCAGCTCCCGCCTCGGGGTACTAGCCACTGACCAGGAAAAGGGCTGGCGGTTATTCTAACGGCAAGGGGAGTGAGCCGCACGCTGGCAGGTCTTGCAGCATGGCAGGGAACGGAAGCATGCTTTCCAGAGCTAGCTGTATTCTCTCTCCAGCATGCTCGGAGACACTGGGCGCGCTGCCAAGAGAGCTTAGAAATGTAAACTCACCAGAGCTCCAACTTGACCCTTCTGCCATCCAGCAAGATAGTGGTGGTCTTGTAGTCAATCCCTGCAAGGAAACCAACAAAAGCTGAACAAACATGGAGCACGTCTTTGGAAAGACAAACATGCAATCTACTGTCCTCAGCTGCTCACACTTCTCTGGCTCCAAGGTTTGCAGAAGATGCTACTCCATCGCCCATACACTATCAAGTACACACGGAGTGCCTGGAGCTAGAGTGATCAACTAAAGCAGCTTCCTGGCAAAGCATTTTGCCTTCATACAAGAATTACCTCCTCCCAACCATGTTTAACTCTTCTCTTTGTATCCAGATCTTCAGCCAAAACCGAAGATCCTGGTTACATAGAACGAATCGATGTGTGCCACTACCCCGAATGACAGAACTGAGTATTAAGTTCAAGGTTTTATGATTAACTTGAGAGTTGGCAACTTTACATCAGAGGAGCTTTAGCCTGAAAAGCAGGATCCCTGCTGCACTGATCTCCCAGTAAGTGTACACAAGGCCGCCAAGAAAACTGTAGCAAAGTCTCAAGAAAAACGAGTTCTCATCTCACTAAAAGTAAGTCTGAGACTTAGTGACGAAGGCACTCTCGCAAATTTCATTCTATTAGAAGAGAACACCTTCACCTCCTCCTTTATCACCTCTCAGCATGTGAGGATAAGGAGACTGCAACACACACTACAGGACTGCACAGCATCACATCAAAATCAGTTTGAAAACCAGGCTCTAAACCACCAGGGGCAAGTCCAGAAACTCCTGCTGCTAAATCTGCTGTGAGGCCAGACACGTATCACAGCACCTCCTACCGTCTTTCTGTAGAAAAGGTTGTTGTATGAGAATCACACCAAGTCTTGCAAATGTTCGAGGCAAGGTGGGGGGTGGTGAATGCAACTAGGAACTGGGATTCTCTTGCATCTGCTTAATGGATGAAGGTTTAAACCTCTTCCGTTCAAAGACTCCTTAGAGCTCAGTTCAAAGTTATGCTTTCCCAGATTGCCGAGGAAGTGTGTTTCCCCAGGTCATTTCACTTTGCTTGCTCTAGGTTTTAAGAGCCCACTAGTAGGAGGTGTTTGCAATACCTAGATTTAGACAACAGTGCAGAACACTGAACTCTTCATAATTTAGTCACTTGGAAGTGTAAGTTTTTAGTGTAAAATGAACCATACAAATCGTACGCTATTTGGGTCAAGCAGGACAAGGAATACTTCCTCTAGAAGCGTTTGTGAAAGGATCGGTCTGAGGTAGGACATAGTTAATACATTTTACTAAAAACGTGAACCACAATTCTACAGAGCCCTAGACTCAACAGCAAGGAAATACCAAGAGAGCTCCTGGTGGCAGGTAGGCCATGTTAACAATTAAGCCCCATTTATTTGAAAGTGTTTGAAAACTTCTGGATAAACAAGGATGTTTGTTAGTAATGGGGGAGCCAGTCAGCTTGCCACCTTCCTCGGAGTTAGAGGAAGCTGTATCTCCTTCACAAGAGGCTGGCTGGGAAGGGTTACAACGCTGCCAGCTATCACTCCCCCTTGCAAAGCTAGCCAACATGCTGCTCACCCCGCGGGTATCCAGGGGACAGGCTCCCCGGCCCCCAGCCAGCTGGCTTCAGGTGTGAAGGGAGCCAACTTGCTGCTTTCCAGGGCTGTGGGTTCAGGAAGCCACATCCCCAACAGTCCAGCCCTGTTTAACCAAGCCGAGTGCCATCCTCACAGACAGAGCCTGCTAAAGCGAGGGTCCCCTCCAGCTAGATTTCTCATGTCTTCAATAAGAACTAGCCAGCTGTGAGTTACCAAGTGCATTTCCTCTCCCCTGCAACAACAGTCCCTCTCCAATTGCCTATTAACAGCTACGTTTGCTCAAACGAGCAAATAGTCTCCCCTCCCCCCCCCACCAGATTTCTGCTGATGGAAAGTTAGGTTTGTGCTCCAAGTGTAGGGCTATAAAGAGCCATAAAGATAGTTATCTCGAATTCCAACTGTTTCCAGGATTTATCACACCATGCAGGCACTTAACATGTTATCTTCACCTGGAGACAAGCTACGGATCTGGACTGACGCCCACAGATAAAGATCTCCAGAGCCCCAATCCACAGGGTGGGGTGGGGTGTGTGTGTGTGGGGGGGGGGGGGGACAGCCAGTCCTGCCCCATTGCATAAATGCTGGCAAAACTTGTGCCTCCCCCATCCCCACCCCAATACAGGGGAAGCTTGTCCAACCAAACATCCCTTCGTGGAATACGGGCCACCCCAGAGCTAGCATGACTGAGGGGTTCTGCTTGGGGACAGAACTCTTCAAGAATGCTGCCTTGCTTCAGCTGCAATGCCCAGGAGGCTCTGCTCCATACCAAGGTGCCCTGCGGGTCTGCATGCACCGCAGCGCTCTGCGTGTGGAAAGCACTCAGCCGGAAAGCGCTGTGCCCGCATTCAACTGCATGAATGGAACACGTGCCAAAGTGCTAAGCCAAGCTGACTACAGGGGACAGCAGCATATTCTCATGGGGGCAAAGGCCAAGTGCTTCCAAAATACCTTTGCCAGGGTGGGATCAACCACTTGGCTGTTGTTTCTTTTAAAAGCTAGCAGTGCCAATTGGCTCTGCGAGGGCTCAAATGCAAACTGCAAACACGCCAGCCCATGAAAGGAGGAAACAAAGTTACACGCAGCCTCCACTGCCATTAGCCGCCTACTCTGTACATTCCTAGTACATCCTGATCAGGCAGCAGGTACCCTGTTGTGAATTCCCGCTGTTAGTCATAGCAGCAGTGCTTGCTGCAGGCCGATGAAAGAAACCAACTGCGTACCTAAGGAATCAAAACAGCCTTGTCTCTCTCAAGGTTACCTAGCAGCCTCTTGCCCTCCTCCTTCAAACAGGGCCACGTCAGAGAGGCAGCGGGCTAAAGCAGTAGCCATTCACCACTGGGGATTTCATGTTAGCCCGCCTCCCCAGCCACTGCCAGGCCTCTTACCACATGGCTAAGGCCGACACCTCTAGCAGTCTGGGCCTCGCTGGAGCAGGGACTGCAGAGTGGGCCATGAGAGAGGTACATTGGCAAGGCTGTGTCGCAGCAGCTTAGAGCACCTGCTCCCACTAAGCCTGGCTCCAGACAAAGGGCAGCCTCACTCATTAAAGCAAATAAAATGGAAAAACCTAGCGCAGAAGTGCAGAATACAGACCTAGCAGTGGGAATGCGGCAGCTTGCTCCTTAGACTGCTCTAAAGTAGAATCAGACCAGACACTCAAACATTTCCTCTCGGAGGCGATGGACTCCCATTTCCTGCTAACAGAGGAAGGGTCCCTAGAGTATTTTCTAGTACTTTGCTCAGCCTAGTTTTAAGTCTTATGCAATGGCGGACAGCAAGGAAAGTATCAAGCCTGCCTCCAGCTTTGCATTGAAAAGTTTCAGGCAGCTGGCCAGTAATTTCTCTTTACAAGAGTTAAATAACCCCTCCAGGCAGTCCATATATTCCCTGTGGTGCTTATTCCTCGGTGTTTAAGTGCTGGAAAGGGCAATTGCATTTAGTCTCGTGTATCACAGCAGCCTGTGGTGTTGAGAAGCCGGGACTCTGTTAGACAACGTTATATAAAGACGCTATAGGTCGTTCGGGCTTTGCTGTTAACATTTGGTGTTTAAATGCGAATCCGAGTCTTGGGAAACTGCACCACCCCACAACTTGCATAATTAACCTTGCCATTGGTCACAACTGTCTGCCATGAGCTTTCCTCTTCCTGGACCAACAGCTCTCTAAAAGGTGCTGCCGGTGATTGCTAGTGGGGGGCGGGGCGGCTAGGGAAATACAAGGTTCCTGCACCAGCGTGAGCCTGGGAGCTTGCGCCGGTCACGCCCTGCAGTAGGTGGGTCCGTCTGAGCTGCGTGCTGTGCACGCCTGTGGCCCAGCGGGAGGGAGGGTAATGCTCAGACAGCCATGCAGGAACACCAGCAGCGCATCAAATCTATGGCTCCCTTCACACTGCTCCCAGCAGCCAGTCACCACAAAGGCACCTGCAGTCGTGCGACTTGCAACATTGCTGGTACAGCCACAGCCTGTTCTCCTGTACACTGCAGGAGCCATCCGCCTGTACTTTATTATTTGTTCTTTTAGGGAGACCATCGACCAGATGGGGCATACTGCTGAACTGACAGCCCACAGGCGAGCCCCTGCAAGAGGGGGAATTGCTAGCCGGGTATGGCAGCCTTGCAGCAGAGATCTAGCCTGTACGACTACTGCATTCCCTCCTGAAACAGACACGCCCGACTCACTCAGCTCACGAGTTACTGTTTTCACTGAAATGGAGTATGCACGCTCCACTCCTATGAGAGCAGAGACGGCCCCATGGGCAGTATGTCTCCACCTGCAGCTCCCAGGAGTTTGCTCCCTGTTGAGAGCATCAGGCTAGACCGGATAAGTGAGCCAGGTGGAATCGCACTCAATCCCCTGCACGTTGGCTACAACAGAGCTACAGTCACAGTGTGCTAGGTTGTGCTTTGCTTTTTGCCCCACTGATTTTGCAACAGAGACATGAGTCAGGACACGGTATTTTCATCTTCACCCGCCACTAGATGCCACTGTTGCACAGAAACTTGTAGCAATGCAACAGCTTACCGCTCCCCCATGCCAAGCCTTCTCAGAGTGTACAGGAGGGCTGATCTTTTTGCAGCTTAACTCTCCCAGCTTCTAAAGGAAGTCTGAAATTGATTTCTGAGAGAATTGTGATTACAGCACTTCCCCCCTTTGAATGCATAATCTACCAGTAGCAAAGTGCAGCTCATTTGGAAATAGACATCTAATAGGTTAGCCAGAACTAGTTCCGATTCCATTCCAAACGGCTCTAGAGACCAGGCACACATTTCTCCTATTGCGGCATATGCAGTGACTGTGACAGAGCGAGTCGGATCGCTGTATCTGTTAGGTAACCTTGTCTAGCCGCAGGGTGTGCAGCACTAAGAAAAGATATTCTGATGTAAGGCTTGTGCCTTCTTTTATTGGCTGAGGAGAAGATCATTTAAGAGCTTACTGGCAAGATCTTGGAGATGTTGCAAGGGTGAAGCCTGGAAAACAAGTCTGAGCTGCTGTGTCTCAGGCAGAGTGCAAGCCAGCGCGTCTACCCTTCAGCTCACCAACAGCCTCTTAGACGCCAGCCCAACTGGACATTTTTTAAAGTGTCTGAAGCTGTTTGACATAAGATGCTGGAGCAGCAGGCGAAAGATCACCCCATCAGGCACATGCCTCCCCTTTGGGAGGAAGTTTTCAATCCCTGGTGCCTTTTCAGGTGGATTGGGAATTACCAGTATTATGGAGACTTCCATATCCTGCTCCTGAAGGATTCCAAACCTGTGCTAAGAACAGCCATTAGCTAGAAGGAAAGTGAAAACCAGCATTTTTCATGGAAAATGCAGCCGTCCTCAGGTGAAGGCGGGGGAATCAGTCACAGGTTGCAGGATTCTCTGACCAACCTACCCAAATTTTACAGAATGACACTTCCCTTATAAAATGTACCTGCTAGGGAAGCGAAAGGTGAAGTGGTTAACCAGTAATCACCACCCTAACTGGTAATGCTAACCAGCTCTGGTTGACAGGAAGGGGCTAGGGCAGTGCCCCACCCACCCCAAGCAGGGAGCTGGTAGGGGTGCCAGATGGTTTCAACAAAAATACCGGACACACTTGCCATGACATCCCATCTGAGTTAGAACACACCCGATAGTTCTACCCTCTCAGTTCTATTTTCTCAATGTGTTTCCCGAACAGAAAGCTCAAATACTGGACCGTCTGGTTCCAAACTGGACCCCTGGCGACCCTAGGAGCTGCTCCAGCCCTGCAGGACCCACCACAGGCAGGGGCTGCTCTGGCCGGCTGGAGGAACCCCGTCCGTGTCTGGCATGGCTCGGCTCCCCTGCCGCAGGCTTACATGCTGGCTCCCTGGGAGTGGGGCAGGCAGGGACTGGTGGCCCCCCTCCTGGGGAGGCTTCACTGCAGGCTCTGCAGTATAAAGCTGAAATAAAACTAAACTTAAATAAGCTTTACACTGCAGAGCCCGCCGCACGTGTAGCCACTAGGATTTGCGGCAGTTACACGGTTACCTCTTTAACCAACTCTACATCCCCAGGGCCTGCCAGTGTGAACGGCAGCGCTTAATATGCCATTGGGGGGTCACTGCTTTTGAGTGCCAGTTTCCTGTCCACTAGTACGCTCATCTCTGGGGGAGCTGCTCTGTGCACTTTTACCAGGCCCTTCAAAAGTGTTTGCGAGCTGCAGCAAGCCAAACCTGAGACCAAAGAGACAGCAGGTGTGCAAGTGTCCAAACCAGGATGGGGGGCTGGAAACAGGGAGGGTCTACATTTGGTATTGCTCTGGGAGCCAGCCCCTCCCTTATTCAAAATATTTTTCAATAGATCAGTAGAAAAACACACACACCTTAAAAAAATAACCCCCAGCCAAAACACTGCATGGGTGCACTAGCAAATCCGGTTCTTTTACTCAGTTAGAAATACTCAAATTGACTGTCCCTGTAAATATTCGCTCCTCGCAGCCCTGTGGTTGCTCCGAAGAGCAGAGTCTTGTTTTTAAAGCTGTGGATGCTGTAAAACATGCACGGCAAATGAGTTTTTGTTGCTGTTGAATTGGGCTTGTGCCTTTTATTGCTTCTTCAGACAGAGACCCGACAAGAGTCTTTTTCCCTTAGAAATATTCAGATTAAAAACCTTTTTGGACAAAACCCTTCTCAGTCCTGGCGTGCGGCCAGAACGAGAGAAGAGTGTGCACCCTTCTCCTCTGTGGATCAGCCTGGAAGCCCGACTGCCAATGGAGTCAGAATGACGCTGTATCACTCTTTAAACACGACAGCAGCTAGCGGCAGAATGGTGCTTTTTTTGGATCCGTGTGAACAGATTGTTCTTCCCTCCCCCCAAGGCTTTGCTGTGCCCGTCCCTGAAGGCCCACAGCCATAGGTAAGACTTCCCACTTTATCTGCCACAGCTTGTTTACAGAGGGCAAGTATAATGTTACAGACCAGGAAAGATGCATAGAGACGAAGTGACTTAGACAGGCTCACAGAGGTTTCCATGCTCCAGCTAAGGGACGACACTGCCTGTAAGTAGTCTGCAAAACACATTGGAACAAACAGTTCTAGCCAGGGATGTTAAATATCAATTAATTAACTAATCAAATAATCGATGGGATCTCCATCAACTATTCGATTAGTCGATAAGGACTAGTGCATGTTGCACCTTTGAAATGTACAAGAGCCGTGTGGAACTTGGGGTCAGCGGGGGGACTCCCCGCTGGCCTTGGGCTCCATGCTGCATTCCAACTTCGAAATGTGCTTTCCAAGAGGAAGCACCACCGCTGCGCCCCTGTCCTGTCCCACGGAGGTGGAGCTGGGGGGAACCAGCTTTTAAGCCGGCTCCCCCCAGCACCGCCTCCTCTTCCATCCCTTGCTGCTTCTTTGTGATAAGAGGCAGAAAGGGGGTGGAAGCAACTAATCGACTAGCGTGTCGACTATCCGATAAGCTTTTGCTTATTGGCTAGCTGACTAGTTGCTTAGATCCCTAGTTCTAGCACAAGGGCCACCAGGAGCTGGGGCTCAGCTAGCAACAGCGTTTGAATGCTGCCATAGCCTCAAGTTTCTTTGAGCAAAATGGAAGAGACTTTGTAGATCACTAGATTTACCTGGCCTTGCCCAGGTCCTTATCGCAAATACGTTTTGTTTTTCTTCATTTAAATCACTGTTCTGAGGCAGGGCTAGGAATGTGGGGTTCAATAGGCAGGGTGCGCCGGGGTGGGAGGACAACCCCAGCCCTCTCTCACCGCAGCAGCTTGAGGCCAGGGGAGAAGTGCAAGTCCAGCCGGGGGACAGACACACAAACTCTTTGAGATATAAAGTAGATAGCTGTCTTTCTGCAACCCTACCCCCTGCTGGCCCAGTGGGCTTAAAGCTGTCCCAGTCCCCATCTCTGGTTCCTTGCTGACCCGCTGTGGTCATTATGCAGTATAACTCTCTCCTGACAGACCCCCCCCCCTTTCCATTTTATGAGAAGCAATCAAATTCCACACACATCCAATTGTCCTGGCACAACCAAACCCTGGCCTGGCTTTAAGTTATGAGACGAGGAAGCTGCCTACCGAATGTGGTGGTCCTAGCTCTTACTGTTTAGGAGATCTTGAACAATGGACTCACAAACGCACACACACATTTCTAAAATATACAGTAAGATCTATCTATACACCTGGGCTGGGGAGGGTCTTAGCCATAGTGGCATTATGGACCAAGGAAGAGAATCCCTAAACTACCACCTCTAACACACAACAGCAACAAACAACCCTCCATGTACTGGGTAATGCTTGCTTGCTTCACAAAAATTCTTAGTAGTTGTTGCTAGAGATGTACATTTGTTGCACGAATTGTCCATTGATCTGAGATGCTTCTTTACATGTGTTCATACACACACACACACACACACAATACGCGCGCTCTTTTCCACGCACGGTCCGGTGAATCTTGTCTTCATAGTAGTTTATTTAATAAAACGTTTGCACCAGCAAAAAGCCAAAACCAAAATAAACACTGCTGCTAAAATTCATTCAAAATAAAAAGCCTCGCTCCAACACAGCACTTGTCAGCAGTTTTCAAAGCGCTATACAAAGACACACTGCAAAAGAAGAACGGGGCTGCTTCACAAACAAGCTATGAACTATTACTCATTTTGACTCCGTTACAAATCAAGGAAGGGAAAGAGGTCAATCAGCCCATGTGTCCTTATGCATAGGGTCAGCACTTTACAGCGTCAGTGGTCCAGCCTCGTAGCAGAGCAAAGGAGGATTCCTTCCAGTGCATCAGGAAGCAGAGGGGAGGGTAACCCAAGCAGAATTCTGTAACCTAGTCTCTCATCTGGCTCTCTAGAACTGGCAGATTGTGGTTTAAACAGTAGGCAGAATTAGAGCAGAAGGTGCCAGACTCCAGGGCCCTGGAGACAGCTACTGGAATGGATTTGGACTCTCAGCTGGCAAGGACTAATGAACAATGGGGCTGGCCCACTGAGCCTCTGGAGAAGGAACCAGATGCCCCTGAGAAGTATTATCCTTGCTGCACAATCCATCTAATAGTCTGTGTCGCCCAGGAGACCAGAGATGCTGCGCCAGTGCTCTGCTGCTCGAGAGGGAGGGAAAGACTGGCTAAGAATACAGAGCACTGAACTTTGCTCATGTAGAGCTGCTGTACCCATTCGGGATGTAACTGGTTAACCACTTACATCACCCTTACCAGGTGATTCTTACCAGTAACTGGCTGGCCAGAGCAGCCCCTTGCCTATGGGATCCCGGTTAAGCGGTTAACTGGTTAAACGCAACACTTCACAGGTTAACTGATTAAACAGGATTTACATCCCTAATACCCATGTCAGGCCCAGGATATTAGACATAAGGTGGGCCAGGTAGTTTCTTTGATGGGCCCAACTGGTGCCGATATGAGAGATGAGTTTTTGAGAGAAGCTCTCCACAGAGGTTGGTCCAGTAGAAGTTATTCCTCCTCCACCTTGTCTCTCTGACCTTTGCTTAGACAGGACAGCTCTGTTATGGCTATCGGCAACGCCAGTGAATACCATTCTGCAGACTGAGAGCTTGCTACAGACCAGTCACACTGGAAGAATAAAGGATTTCTGGCCAAACTTCCCAGTCCACTCAGTTAAGTTTTATTTCCTCTGTTTTGTTCTAAACCTACTCAGATGAGCAACCATATTAACATGCAATCAAATGTGGGAAGTGCTAAATCACACCGGGGTTCCATATTTTCTGGATGACAAAGGATAGATAAGCTATCCTGGATCTAGTTGTTTCTTACAAGGAAGAACAGATTCAGAATCACATGGAAAACTGCTGCCAGCGACCACAACCTCTCTGAATGCACCTGTGCAAGGAATAAATCCACAGAGTAAACTCTTTAGGTGCACACTGTAGAACATGAAACAAGTGGGAGTCTCAGCAACTAGCTCACAGAGTTGGGATCAGTAAGGGCAGGTTTACCATCAGTAAGCCTTGACAGTCCTCTCCCTCCCCCGCACAACAGAATCAGCAGTGAAAAGGAACACTGGATTCGACAATGTTACAAATACTTCTTTATGGAGTCAAAGCTTGCAAGACAGCAGTAAGTAAGTAGCAACACATCAAGCTGGGGGAAGTGCCAGGGGGGTGCAAACAGGGACTGGAGTCCTGACAAACACCCACAAATGTTACTAAAACGCAGACCGGTAATCGGGAGAGACTGTCAGTCTCGAGGAGAGCAGAGAGGAGGCCAGCATTCGGAAGAGCTGCTTTCCTGTATCGTGGCTTGCAATGTCAAAGTCTCTGGGTGAGAAAAGCCTACGTTCTGGCTTGAGCCGGTATGACAGCAAGAAAGAAGTCAATGCAATTTTGGCTCCACTGCAACATCATGAAGTAGTAAGTTTCCTAAACTGTGGCCTGTGGGCAACTGGTGAACCACAGAAAAGTGGCTGGTCACATGGTACAAGCTCTCCTGGTTAGACAGGTTAGACCTCCCTGGTCTGGCACGCTCAGGAGGGGAGTGGTCCCAGACCAGGGGAGATCAATGCTCCACTGCTAGCTGCCCTGCTGCGGGCTTCTCTCCCTGGGACTCTCCACCCTGCCAACACTGCTGCCGGAGATTTCTCGGGGTTCCCAGCTGGGGCCACTGGGCCAGCCCCAGCCCTCACGTTCTCCTGGCTGGGTCCCGCTCCCAGACTCCGGAGCTCTTTGGTCTAGCAACATCCGTAGCCCTACCGGAACATGGATGCTGCTGGACCAGGGAGTCCGGGATTTGAGAGGTTCGATCTGTAGCACGGCACACCCAGGAGATTACAGAGGGAACACCTTGCACGAAAGCAGCTAACACTTCCTGTGCTGACATAACCTCTCCCTGTGAGCAGTCTGTCACGGTCACAGATGTTAGAGGATTTGACAGCGAACAGGAAAAGGGGCAGCCCATTTAATTGCAAATGTGAGCAGAAGCAGCCATAAGACCAGATGACAATATAGCCCATGAAAGGTTTTGACAAATCCAGTTCCTATCACATATGGCTCCATAACCCCAGCACCTGGAGTCCTGCATTCAGTTCAACGTACCACACTGCCAGAAAGGGAATTCAGAAAAGAACAAAACGTCAGGAGACTGGGCTGATGAACAAGACTTGGATTAGACGAACACATTGCCCAGGCGCCAAGGTGTGTGTTGTTTGGGAGTTTGTAGGAGTGAGGAAAGCAGAAACAGAGGTGATCCAGTGGGAAGTAATTAGGAATGATTGGATGAAATTAAGAGACAGGAATGTAAGTGTAGGTTTTCACAGCTATCGGACAGTGGAGATGACTAGACTGTACTTAAGGTAAGGAGTGGAAAACCAGTCTCGAGACATCTAACAATGGACTGGACAATATATTAGTAAGTGCACAAGAGGGAGCAATTTTGCATTTGCAGAGAGTTACAGACTGTGGGTAATTGTGTAAAGGTGTAACTTCTGAACGGTTACACACCCGCAGCTGGCTCCTCAGGAGCTGATGCGCGCCGCTCCCTGCTCCCCCCGCTTCCCTGCGCTGCTACCTCTGTAGCAAAGGCAGCAGCCCGGGACCGGAGGTGGGTGCCTGCGTGTAACTGTGACTGTTAGCCATTCACATGGCTATATGCTTACGTCCCTATTACAGACTAGATCTTTTCCTTCACATTTTTGAAAATATTGTCACTACCTGGCCACAAAATGAGATGCGCACACAGTTTCCTCACTCAAGCAGCGGATGGAGCAAAAGGCACATGCTCACATCTGAGAGGTGTACGCTGCCGTGGCAGAATCCCTCGGGAAATGAATGTTTAACTGGATGCACCAGATTCAAGCAGCTGAAAAATCCCACCCCTGCTCTCCCACAAGAGTACTTATTCTAAATAAACACTTCATCTAAACTAGTCCGTGTAACCAGGCTTGCTCCTTCTGCATATCTAAGAGGCTATAGGACTGTAGCATTCACTTGTTCTCTATTTTAAATCTCTGCTTTAACAACTTATATAACTCTGTTATAATTAACAACTTTCTGTCCAATGCAAGCTGCAGAGCAACCGGAGCTAACTCTGGACAAATTCAGCTCTGCCTTTTATTCAGATGCCCAATGCTGGAGGTTAGAGTACTCACTTTAGAATTATTGTGCAGTGCTTGGAGGCTACCTTACTCTGTATTAAGACGCCTGCGTCAAGCAGAGCATAATCAAGATGAGGCCCAAAAAGGGAGGCTGTGTCATCCTCTCTGATGAGCCGTGAAAGAGGCTTTGCGAAAGGGACTGTTTTTTAAATATACCGTATGCTGAGTGTTTCTTGCAGATGCAGCTCCATCATGAAAGTCTGTTGAGGAAAAAAAGTGTCAGATGCAGGAGTTGCCTTCTGTTCAAAGCTTGCAATGCTAGGTGTGTTCAGTCAAGCAAGCCTGGCCGCCAGGTAAATATTCTCAAGGTCTTTCTAAGCCACTGCTTTTCAGACGTTAAGCACAGAGTTTCACCAGCGAGGGGAAGAGCAGCAAGATTACTCGAAAGGCTGGCTTGTAGAAAAGGTGATGTTCTGGGTGGGTTCTCATAAGGTCAACAACTTTGCCTTAAACTGGCGGTATCTGCCCTCCAAGCCAGTCATCTTCATAGGACTTGCAAATGTGGAACAAGTTCCAGAAGCCAATTTAAATGCTTGATCCTCCATCGGAGCCCTTAGCAGCAGCTGGTCATAACCGTCTCCAATTCCGTAGCTGACTCAGGAGAGAAGCGAGGGTGTAAATGTCATTGTTCAGAAGGCCCATTCTAACCTCCAAGGGTAATTACGAGGTATTTTTGCCACCTACAGACTGAGTGTTTTACATGTAATGCCGTAAAATGGCTCTGCTCAGGGACACAGAAAATGCTATATGGATCAGACCAATGGGCTGTCTAGTCCGGTATCATACCAAAGGCCGATATCAGACATGACAAGAGAAGAATAAAAAAACTCCCAAGGAAGTTTCTGAAATAGCCCATCCACAGGGAAAGGAGTTTCCTCATGTCTCCACTTCACTAGTTTATGTTC
Source organism: Rafetus swinhoei (assembly GCA_019425775.1). Taxonomy (NCBI): domain Eukaryota; kingdom Metazoa; phylum Chordata; order Testudines; family Trionychidae; genus Rafetus; species Rafetus swinhoei. The sequence goes on along the minus strand of CM033443.1, from coordinate 39,695,519 downwards.
TGAAGCATGAGTGTTCACATCCCTTATTTTTTATTCCAAGTGTCTAGCCCCATGTAAACTTGTGCTAAAATCTTGGACTATCTTGGGGCTGTAAGTTCCACAAGCTAAGTATACTTTGCACATAGTGACAGACTCCTCATGCTGCATGTTGACCCACGTGCCGGATGACAGAGCAAAATTCAGTCTATTCACCCAAATCTGTACTTGAGTCAGTAAGCGACACACAGCAACAGCCTTTTGCTTCCAGATTAGGCCAAATGGCCCCTCCTGCAGCTGCTCTGGCGGCAGGATTTTCCAGTCAAGAGTTGGAATAGTTTTCTTCCTCCTCCCTAGAGGAGCGGTCACTTTTACTGGGCTGCAGGTGTGGCTTAGACCATCCTGCCCCCTCTGACCATTTGTGGAAGAGGATCATGTCTCCTAGCACACCAGCATCTCAGCTGGTTAGTCTCCGAGCAGAGAGCGATGGGTCACTGCATGTTACAAGTCAGAAACCAAGAGACAGGAACAGTAGTTCCAAATCCATGTGATAAGGCACCACCCCACAGACCTTGCAACAGAAGCAACATTTCCACTTCTAGGTCTCAATTTCCAACAAAGCTTCTCCTACGAGATCATGAAAGCAGCTGGTAGCAGTAGCTCATGGCAGAGACGGCCTATGACAAAGGATGCTGGCTGAACCACATGCAGCAGTCCTGCCCCCAACTTCTCTGTGTGTCCCATGTTAAAGACGCTCCAATAGGTATGAGGTGGGATGGGGAGGAAGGGCGCAAGATTATATAGGCAACAAAACTAAAAGCAATTAATATTTTCTACACTGTCTATGTGGAATCACCATATTCCCCACAAATCCTTTAATTTGAGATTCTACAGCAGGCAGAAGCCACCTGGGACCCATTTTCCTGCATAATGACTGTATTCCACAAGGAAGTGGAAGCTGTAACGGGGCTGTTTTGAAAAGATGGCTGTTCCCCATGGAGTCTGAGACAGGCATGCAGTGATCAACAGGAAGCGATGTCTGTTAGAGGGACTTTCTGCACTGGCAGCAGGAAAGATTCACTACCTTCTCCACGCGAGGTCCATGGAGGCTTGAAAGTTCCTTGTAATTATTTTTCTGCACTGTTTTTGTCAAGTCTTCCTTTGCTCCGATACAGACACTGTGGTGCCATAGCCCTCAGGGACTATAAAATAAAGCATGAAGTCAGATTCTAGAAACGGCCATTCATCTACCCTTCCTCCGCATTTAAATTCTCACGCAGAGGAACCATTTCAACAGGCACTCCCTTGCACAAAACAGGGCCCATTTTTCTGGTCTGTATATTTTAATCTGAGCTTTGTTTGCTTGTTTACAGCTGTAGCCAGACAGGTCCATGGTAAGACTCACTCTGAAGTACAGCTGATGCAGTAGAGCAGGGCTGGCAAACCTTTTTTTGGGTCAGGGGCCACTGACCCACAGAAAAAAAAAAAAAAAATCAGTCGGGGGCTGCACACAAGTGAGAAGCCCCTGAATGAGTAGAAAGACCCTCCTCACATTCCCCTCGCACACCAGAGCCCGGGGGGGCGGGGGCGCGGGCGCGCCAGGCTAGTAGATTTTGTGTGCTCCAGCCCTCGGGGGGGGGGGGAAGGGAGGGCTGGAGTGCCAGCGTGGGCCTCAGGTTCCCCACCCCTGCATTAGAGCCTACAAAACAGAAGATGAAACCTAAACGATCAGGAGACTGGAGTGAACGCTCAACATTATGACTGACCTCCCACCCCTAACTGTTCCCTTCCTGTCTTCACGTGCAGGTGAGTGATGGACAGTTATCAGGCGGGGCTGTGAGATGGAGCGCCGAATGGTTTCCTGTGTGTTTGCACATGCTAACATGAACACTCAGTCTGTCATTCCATTTCTAACCAAACGGTCAGCTGGCCATATGGCCCCCCTCACTCTTACACACTGACTCAGTGTAGCCTGGCTGCTATCAGTTTTACACTAGGATCTGCAATCAGAGCCAGTTACAGTCACAACTTTCACATATTGCTACAAAACCAGCGGATGGGAGTGATACAGCTATTGCCCATGTGCACAGAGAATGCAGGTATTTAGGGTCCCTGGTAATGTAAGAGCAGTGCTATTATTTAGGAAAAAGACTGCCATGGCTTAAATGCACTGCAAAAGAAAACAGTTCACTTTGAGGAGCTATTCTCCATCTATAGATCATAAACACTGAGTGGCCCTAAGAGAGTCTTCCTGAAAAATGCATTATGAATAGGTAAACACTGTGGCAGGACCACTCAACTTTGGAAGCCCCAGGGGCCACAATGATACTCCCAGCACATGCCGAGGGCTGCAACTTAAGTGTGGTTGCATATACGTGCAAATATATATGCAAATCTATTCTTTCACACTGACAGGCATGAATACAAAGATTAAGAGCTTCAGAGGGGTAGCCGAGTTAGTCTGTAGAAGTGGGTTGTCCCACGAAAGCTCATGATACCATCTACATGTTTTGTTAGTCTTTAAAGTGCTACTAGTCTATTTGTTGTTTAAGTTTTTCCAAGAATTAAGGCAAGACTACACAACACGCAGGCCCCATTTAAGTCAGTTCTGCTGATATTAATCAAATGCAATATTTACCCGATTTCCATCCATATGACAGCACTTTCAATGAGCAATGACAGTCCAGGGATTTAACTACTAAAATGCATCTCAACAGAAGACCATTATATTGACTACTTTTTTGTTTTGGCTTCACAACAGTCCAGGAATTTAACTACTAAAACACATATCAACCCAAACCGCAGCGTAAAGCCAAACCACACTGCAGGCCGCAAACAAATGGGCCGTGTGTTGAGTAGCCCTGCACCATGGTGAGCTAAAAAAAATGAGGCTTTACTGTTAAAATAATGGATAAACACTGAAGACATCTGAACCTAGATTTACCAGTGGTGAGGAATTTAATTTTTCAGCCCAGCATTATAAAGCCAACGGATGTAAAGAGTGCCAGTCAAGCTCTATTATAGCAGAATCATGCTCATATTCAGTCAGTTGTGTACTCTGTCTTATTTAGTAGGTGTAGCAATATTCTTACTTGGCAATGAAAGGTTCTTCACATGTCTGGGTCTTTTAAATACAGTGTGGCTGCAGCCAGGTCTATCCGAGGATATCAGAGACGCAAGGTGGGTGAGGAAGGAGAGCTGTTTGTGGTTCCAAAGCTTGCCTCTTGGACCCAAAGAAGATGGTCCAATCAAAGATACTGACAAAGTGGGAGATGCTTTTAAACAGGTTCACCACCACCACCACCACTCGTCAACTTATGCCAGGCTTTCTATGGTCAATAGCAATACGTCCAAGGTTATATTTTCCTCTTTTAAACAATATCCTACCTGAGAACTGTAATATATGAGAATAATACCAGGTAATGCATAAAGTGCTAGGACTGAAGTAAGCAGTCGGATCAGGACTGGAAACTATTTACTAATATGTCACCCCACTGGAAAGAGTTCACGAAGCCTGTTTAATTTGACAGCGGCAAGAGAAGGTCTCAGTCTACACCAAGCACTCTGGAAGAACCACAGGGGCTATGAAAATTATGCCCCCTCAGTGCGGCATGTTGGTTTCTGTCTCTTGCCTGGTCTATTTTGCAGACATTTGGTCTAAATCCTGTGGCACTTCCTGCCTACCAGAGTAACATCAAATGCAAGATCAGTTCTTGCTGCAGATCATGATGGGTTGCAGCTGCAAGGAGCAGGGTCTTAATTCTTCATTCTTAAGTTCTTTGTTACTATGTGTGGCCCTTAGGGGAGACAACTTCCTCCTCTGAGACTACGAATTGATCGCTAGAAGTGGTCGAGCAGCAGCATTCATGTGTTTGGGAAGCCTCATATTAGCTGCCTCCAACTAAACGATGAGCAGCTTGGATAGCACTGCAGAAAATGGGCTTGGGTCCAGAAAACTGGGGTCCCCTGAACAAACTGCCATCAGAAGATCCCAGAAACGAGGGATAACTTCCCTGTTGACTTGGAGTTATTATAGTTATGAAAGATTTTAAACAACAAAAAAATCTCTGAACTCTCTTCCTCTCTGTATCCAACATCTTACACTTAAAATGCAAACATTGGGGCCAGTGTCTTTGTTCAAGCACAATGGGAACCCCCACCCTGAGCCACAACCCCAGGTACTACACAACACAAGTGAGTGCTGTATTGCAAATTGCATTTTGTACATGGACAGCAGCAGAATGCATGTTCTGACCCCTGTCAAGAATCCAGATTTGTAGGCTACTTCATTCTTCAGCTTCTCTCTCTACAATAAAATTCAAGCAGCTACAGTTTCCATTCACAGTAGAACTTTGTTCAAGGCCTTATTTCACTGAACACGCAGGAAGCCAGAGAAACAGTCACAACAGTAGAAAATTGGGAATGTTAAGCGGATTTGGTCTTTAACAGAAAAATTGAGACTGATTTTATGCGCAGAAGCAACAAAGACAAAAGTTTCTTCACAATTTACCACTCAGTTAGCCATAAAACGATGCACCTGCCACTTGGTAACAGAGACTACGAGGGAAATCAGAGGGCATTGCAACAGCCTGCATTGTTAGATTATAAAACAGATGCAATGAAAGATCTGTTCAGACACAAATATTCAGTGAGGTCAAAATAATTTCTGGAGAACACAAAGAGCGTGTTTGGGGAAAGCTATGTTCCAAGGCCTGGTGTTAGAGAGAAATGTCTGTTTTTTGAAACAGAGAAACATCCTTATTGCTGGCCAGCATGCAGTACTTTGGAGGTACAGAGTGCAGGCACCATTCAGAATTCAGAGAGGTTTATTTCAAAACCTGTGTGTGGCATCAATACCTAGTTTAGACAACATAGCTCACGCATGTGTCGTAGAGTGCAAACAGGGCAGCTTGCCGACACTAGAACGCTGCAGTGTCCTAGATGGACATGAACAGAGTTTCTAATACAGCCGGTCCCCGAGTTACGAACGCATCGATTTACGACTGTTCGTATTTACGACCAACCTCCTATACAGCCGGAACCCGAGTTACGAACGAAATCCACACTTACGAACAGCGCGGCCACAAGTCAGTGAATGTAATCCGACTTACAAACACATCAAGTTACGACTAAGCGCTTGGAACGCAACTCGTGTGTAAGTCGGGGACGGGCTGTAACTAACAACTCCACGTATGCACAATTCTCACAGGTACTACTCTCAGAGCAGGGATGTGAACGGTTAACCGGTAAGTAACACTCACCGGTTCCGGTTAACCGCAGGGGCTGGAGCAGCTGCCTGGCCAGAGCAGCTCTGCCTGGCCCCCTACCCCAAAACGCAGGTTACACGCTGGCTCCCTGGGAGTGGGGCTGGCAGGGTGCAAAGCCTGCAGCAAAGCATCCCCGGGACGCTCTTGGCAGCTCCACTCCTGGGGAAGGTTTTGATGCGACAGGGAGCAGAGCCAGCAACCCCTGCCAGCCCTTCACTGCGGGCTCTGCAGCGTATAGCTTAGCTTAATACTGCAGAGCCCTTCGCCAGTGTAACCGCTGAGATTTTCAGCACTTACACGGTTACCTATTTACATAAGAACAGCCAGGCTGGGTCAGACCAAAGGCCCATCTAGCCCAGTGACCTGTCTGCCGACAGTGGCCAGTGCCAGATGCCCCAGAGGGAGGGATCACAACAGGTAATCCTCAAGTGATCCCTGTCCCCCGCCTCCAGAGAAACAGAGGCTAGGGATACCATTCCTACCCATCCTGGCTAATAGCCATTGATGGACTAACCTCCATGAATCTATCTAGCTCTTTTTTTGAACCCTGTTAAAGTCCTCGCCTTCACTGCATCCTCTGGCAAGGAGTTCCACAGGTTGACTGTGTGCTGCATGAAGAAAAATTTACTTTTGTTTGTTTTAAACCTGCTGCCTATTAATTTCATTTGGTGACCCCTATTTAACTGACTTTTTACATCCCTATCACAAAGCCAGCTGTTTAAAACAAATTCAGCATTTCTAAGCTGAGCCATTTGAAAAATCAGAGTCTAGTAACACCAAGAAAGCATTCAAGTAGTGACAACAGCCCAATTTTTGGACGTTATCGTTCCAAAGTGCTTCATCCAATTGGCCCCAAACAAAGTAAAAATGTTGCAGCATTGACTCTCATCTGGGGAATTTCAGGCAAAGTGGTTAGGTCTGGAAAAGTTAAGTGTGTCAAAAACAACAGGTTTACAATGGTCCAATCATAAGTATGGAGAGACCAGGGTGTTCAGAATGAATTACAGGAGGAGGTTGGGACCGCTACTCTGGGCCACAGTTCTTCTTATAGCATCTTCAAGTGGCTCCCACCCTTGAAAAGGGCTGTGACCTCTCGGCTTGGCTTATGTGATGGGTGTGAGTGCTGACGTTTCACACCTCAGCATGCATTTCCAATTGCTGACATGGGTACAATCCCGTTCCCAGCACTTCAAGGCATCTGACCCTCCCAGCATGTGGCTGCATGCTTGAAAATCCATCCTCCTCCCTGCATGAGGGGCTGCAACTGTTAGTAAAGTATGTGCCTTTTTTACTTTCCCGCGCGAATGCGGCCGGGTTCCAGCAATATTGCTTCAGGTCTGAGCAGCTTGGAAACCAAGTCTGGGCAAGCTACTTTCCAGCAGAGGCTATATAGCTAATTAAGACTTCCATGAGCCCTCCTCTGACGTCCAGTCAGTGCACAACTCTAGCTTGCGAAGAGTTCAGTCTTTGGTGGAAAGTATCAGGTCTCTTTAGGGATGCAGTAGTGTCAAGGGAGAGAGAGAATTAAGGGGCAGGCAGAGAGAAAGAGCCTTGGATTTACAATCACTGAACTTCTTCCCTCGTTTGAGAAAACATTCGTTTGGCTATACGTCTGGATGGTGCCGGTGTTAAGGTTTCAAGGGACACTGTCTATTTTACAATTGTACTATGGAGTTTTTAACCTAGTGTTAAAAGAACACCTAGGAGGCCAGAGGCTATGGCTTTACCACCTTTTACAGGAAGATGTTAGCTATCGCACTGTAAAATCCTTGTGGGAACAAAGCTCTAGGTTTTACCACGATTAAGCTATTCAAGATCATCTGCATATGGGGGTGGGGAAGTCCTGACCTCACTCAGCTACATCATAGTAAAACCTACCTGCGCATTGTTTCCACTGGACTTTCCAGCAAGGTAACTAATGAACATTAGTTCTGTCAAAAAACCCCACCTTTGGGGCAGTGGAAACACAACCTAAGATGAAACAAACTGGAAAGAGAGGAAATCAAGTGCACTGCTGTGAAATAAGTCTTTGTACTTAGTCAGTTTCCCCAAGCTCCTTGGGGGTGCAGACTGCATGTCTCTGTTAGTAGATTATCTAGAACAAAAGGGGTCCTGATCCCAACTGGAGTCTCTGGACCCTTCTGTAAATCAAAACTTCGTAGCTTTTCCTATGTGTCCATCTTTCCAGCAGAAAGGGGAAAAAAATCACTTTAAAACAGGGGTGGGAAACCTCAGGCCCAGATGCGGCCCCCGGCTTGCCTGGATCTGACCCTCGAGGCTCAGGGACCCCCCTGCAGCATTGGGGAGCCCGTGCTGGTGCTCCACTCCCCCCTCTCCCGTAGTCTCCCATGGGGCTGGAGCATACAAAATCTAGTAGGCTGGGCCCCTCTACACTCTGGTATGTGAGGGGAATGTGGGGAGTGCCTTTCTCCCCAGTTGGGGGCCACGTCAGTGGGTGGGTTTTTTTGCTTCTCACTTGTGTGAGGCCTCCGACCGCTTTTTATGTGGATCAGCAGCCCCCGACCCAAAACAAGGTTCCCCAGCCCTGCTTTAAAAGAGAGTAAAGTGGGAATGTAAAACCACAAGTGCTGGCAGGTGATTTAAGGGCTAGTGTAGAACCTGGAACTATTTAACTCTTACACTGGATTCAGCCGAGGTCACTTTAGGAACTCACAGATATCTGAAGGGTTTAACCCAGTAACTAAGCATGAACCCAGAACTGCATTGCTGTCTTTCACTTAAATACTGTCATTTGTTCAATGCACTTGTAACTCTTCTTTTAGTGTGCCTTCCTCTCTAAACGGCCTAACAGCAACTACATCGTGTTAATCTTAAAACCCTATTGCAATAAATACCATGTCTTATGTTGAGATCACCACATCACATTGTAGGGTAACAAATAATTTCATGATACACCTTAATGGGAACATCAGCTCCCAACATTATTAACATGGGTACACGTTTAATACCAAAATATGAGACGTGGCAGTCGAGGCTGGTTTAGAAGGGTAAACAAGCAATGAGGTTTTTAGGAGTCCGGTATGTTTAACAGTCTCTTTTAATCCTGTCATTAACAGGGGAAGGAATGAGATTTGCAAAAAGGAAAAAAAACTTCCCACCAGACAGGATTTTGTCCCCAACGCAGATCACCAGACTTCAGGCAAGGGATGTAAAATCCCATGTTATCCAGTCTCCATCAGTGCACAGAATATCTACAGGAAGTGGAAGGGACACAGTGCCAATGCTTTCCAACTCAGACAGCTTCTTCCTACTCACCCAAAGCCTGAAATAGACTAGTGACGTAATGCTGCTGCTAAGGAAACAGGTAAGATGCAGAAAGTTTCTGGAGAAATATGTTTGGGAAGGCAGTGGAGGTAGAAGAGAGAGACTTATCAAGGGAAGGAAGGAAATGCAGAAGAGAGCTGAGGGAAGCCTGGGAGCCAGACTTACTGCTCCCCCACAAAGGTACTCCCAGCTTGCTGCAGGGCAGCTGCAAGTACAATCACAGATGTTACAGGAAGATGTCTTTCCCGCCCTCCGTAAAGGGCAGAACTCGAGGAAAGTGTCAGGCAGTGCTCGGTAACACTCACTGGGAGGCAAGACAAAGCTCTGCCATGGCCGAATGCATGTAAGTTCTGTCCTGAGCTTGTCGTCTTTCCACAAAGCAGCAGGCAATGCTGTGTTGTGACAGAGGGTTTAGCGGTTTGAAACAGGCTCTGCTTGCTTAACAAGGAAATCGTAAGAGCAAGGCAGCAAAACAAGCACCATTTTTCTTCTAGTTATTAAATATACCCCTCTCACTTCAGCGTTACAAACTATAAATCCCTCATACGATGCAGGAGGCAGATAAAAGGAGGTGTGCTGCAGATAAAAGGAGGAGCTGAGATCACTGGGTTAGCAGTTTCCAGAGCATTTTAAGAGCTCTTCCCTTCTGCTCTGCATTATACATCTGTTCCATAACTCTATAGCCTCCTTTCAACCAATCCCTTCGAAAGAGAGACCTCCAGCCCAGCCCAAGATGCTGAGCACCCCCAAAAGCCCTCCCTGCGAGCTGAAGATATTCCGGATCATAGGTGTCCAGGGCCCTCATAACTGAAGTTGGAACAGGCCTGCCTGTGCCCCAGGACGGAAGCCCCGCCTGACTCACCTCAAACAGAAGAGAGCACAAGGGAGAATCTGAGGAGCATGTGCTCACAAAAAGAACTAAAAAAGGAGACACAGGAAAACCAGAATTGCTGGCTGGAAGTTGTTGGGTTCAGTGCCTGTTCTGATTAGATTAGAGCCCTGTCCCCTTGCTGTAGTGGAGATAAACTCTCCCTGAGAGGGCCTGGAGTGAGTGCTAGCAGGCAGAAGGGATTCCCGTAATAATCACTCTCCACGGGCACTATATTTCAAGTGATTACAAGGAGGAGATTTCTAGCAGTTTGGCCAATGCAGCTGCACTGAAGAGTTCCCTACCTATTAATTGTGCAGCGACAGGGGAAACTTCATGGCATGGCTTCATTTGCAAGATTTTGTCCCAATCCATCCCTCACCAGAATGTGGAAACCTCAGCACGAAAGACTGTTTCCATGAACACAATTCATGCCAGAGAATGAAGTCATGTCTACTGATGTGCAGTGCCTGTTGGTGGTCAGCCCAAACGGATGTCTACAACGATCACGAAAATACTGTTCCGTCGAGATACCACGAAAGACACCCAACTGCACACAGCCGGGGAAAAGATGGAGAGGGAGCAGAGAACCAGTGTCAGGATAGCTGTTCCTTCCCCACCGCCCCTCAGGATCCCTGATGCATCACTGTGACCAACGTTGTGAAGAACAACCCTCTTGACTGCCCCTTTCCAAGACGTTAGCAAACGCTGGGTGTAAGTCAGATGCTCCCTGTGCAGCGCAAAGGGGGAAGATCAGACTGACTGCAAGGAAAGGAGACAAAGGCCTTCTCCTGAAGGACTTAGCAGTCCAGGCAGCAAACAGTGTCACGTGTCTGCTAGTATTTCTCAAGGCAAACAGTGGCAGGGCAGCTCTCCCAGTCACTGCAGGACTCTGCCCCCGGAAGACACATTTGGGGGGAGGGGAAGGAAGGCGGCATGCAACCAGAGGAGGCAGTTGCTGCCTCAGGCTTGTGGATGTCAGAAGCTCGGCAGGACGCTCTTCTGTTCTTCCCAAGGACAAGCTTTCCCTCCTCTCCACTCCGGCCCGCACCAACTGCCACAAGGACATGCCTTTTCACGAGGGGCCTACAAGGTAACTTGCAGATTGCTGCACAGACCATCGCAACACGCAGCAAACGCACCGAGAGATGACAAAGGTGGAAAGACCCCGGGGTACGCAAGGGCAGGCGGTGCCTGATTAGGGATTGCGGGGGCATTTTAAAGGTGGGTTGGAAGCAGAGGGTGGAAGTCCATGAGCCTTAGTCAAGAGGGCAGTTCCAAGAGCGGGAACTCCGTGGAGATGGACCGGAGGGCTTGGTTAGAAGAGAAGATCTGCTCTAGAAACAACCAAAATGGATTATTGCCAATTAAATGAGGAGACTCTCTTGGAAGAGTGAATGGGGAGAGAGTGGGGTGGGGAGGTGTCAGTAAGAATTGGGGGAACCCAACGTATCCTAGTGAAATGCCCTGCAGATCCATTTATTCTTTATCGCACTGCTCCTTGCCTGCCCTCTCACCCCGAGCAAGGACAGTCGAGTAACACTGACCTACATCTTGCACCTAGGCCAGCTTGTGCTGAATCTGATCAGTTCTGTAACTGGCAGTCCACAGTCCTGCTTCGCTTTGTTCCTCGACTCTAGCCAGGTGTACATGCCCTTGTCCGCAAGGATGAGCAGATTCTACATAGGATGCACCACTAGGAGTGGAGACAGCAGCATGGGGTGGAAAGAGGGAACTCACATTTCAAATCCCTTTGACTCATGTAGCTGAGTTTTACTAGAAAATTACCGAAACGGGGAAGCCTGCACAGAGAAACGCGGCATCAGAAACAGCACCCCCCGTGCAAGGACATCTCATTTACATGATTACACCTCATAAGAGTTTGAGCAGTCGGCAAGCCTGTGAACAACTAGACTGTGGAAGATCAGAATCTGACCTAAGGTTATTTGGGTCTCCCCTTCCCCCTCCCACAGCACCTTGGGCTGTTCTATAACTCAGACCCTGCTGCGGAGCTCACTCCAGCACTCCTCTGAATGAACGCAATTCTGGGTGGGGCTCTGGCGCACGTGGAAACGCTGCTCCTCTCGGTACTGCAGCCCAACTCAGGGCTACTCTGACTAGCAGACTCCGCTCTCCTGAAACCCACTCAACCTCATGGGCAGCGCCCTGACGCGGTAGGAAGGAAAGCTCCAGTCCACACCCTGTGCTTAGGGAAGGGTAGGTCAGGGAGGGAGAACATGAGGTTTCTAGAGGACTAGCAGCAGGGGTGGGAGGGGGGGCCTCTGATGGGATGCGCACAGCTACCCAGGAAGCGGGCTGCCAGCAGGTCCTCGCCAGCGCTGAGACAAAGCCTGTGTCTGGGGGATGCTGCTCCCCGGGCAGCACTGCCACTTGCACCCGCTGCCCAGCGCGCCAGAGAGACATTCACAAGACTCATCGGGCTGTGACGCAGCACAGTACAGAGCAGGTCGCAGCCGAAGGAACAGGCTGGACCAGATTTGGGAAGTGCAGGCATGGGAGCGGCGTGGCTGTCAGGGCGAGGGTTGAGCGGTGACACAGCACTGTCTGAATGACAGGCCTTCCTGCCGGGGGAAGATGCTTGTTCATCTGAGCAGATGCCGCTCACACCCTGGCTGGAGGCTGTGCACCTCCTGCAGCCACTTGCCCAGGTGCCGGAGAGCTCTCACTAGCCAAGGGATGCAACTGGGGCATTTCCCAGAGCAGCCTCTAGGGGGCAGTTGTGTTCATCTGTGCGGTGACACACGCGGGGTGGAGGTGGGGGGGCCGTACTGAGCTATGGCAGCCTCTTCTAGGCACTGGAAACAAGAAAAAGTCAGTCAGAATCCAACTTGTGACATGTGATAAGAGGTTCCCATCTACAGGGCTTTAGCTGGCAGTGAGCTTTGGACTCTGCTTCCAGTGACCAGGAAAGTCTGAGAAGGCCTTATGCTAGCCGTGCTTTCAGGAAAGAGGCATTCGACATCTCAAAGGCCCACTGAGCAGCTGCGCGTAAGCAGGAATTGCAGCTGCTGAGGTTCTCAGCCACTGTTATGGACTGCATAGTCCACTGTAATGAAAGCAGACCCGCTGCTCACCTGGGCCCTGTCTCAAGTCACACCTAGAGGCTGCTAAGAACTCTCTTGGGGCACGCCTTTGCTAAATCAGATAGGGTAAGGACAAAGACAAGGGTAAGCCAAAGCTCAGCTTAACAGAAAGCTCTGGCCCTTGGCAGTGATCCCTCTCATTTTTCCATCCGTGTGTGGAATAAGTTTTGTTATGCGCACTGAGGCATGTGTGGATGTGCACCACCAGTAGAAACATGCTGCTGTCTGTGGGCACTGTGCTAGTTAGCTGGGCAGCATTTGACTCTCTCCTGGGGTGACTCTCTCAATATCCGCATGTCCATCTTCCTCCACCCACCCCCCAGCCCACCTTAGAGCCCTGCACACAGCAACCATCCATGGCAAAGGACGTGGAATTCCCTTCACAACTCCCCGTTGTTGCTTGTTCGGGACCAGTAGTTACCCTGGAGGCCACCCCCCAGCAGAGGTTCAGTACATGGGCCCAACCATCTTACCCCAGGACCCAGCATAGAGAGGGGAAATCACGCTTGAGAAATGAGCTGCTGCACTAACCACAACGCCAGCTCATCAAAGCATATTCCTTTTTCTCACCAATGGTAAGCTCTGTTTCCTGGACAATTTATATGAGAAACGATGGCACAACGTGAACATCTGTTTGCAGGGAAAAAGAGGATGTGTACAGAAGTCTGTAGGCTTTGCACAAGAGCCCCTGGGATGGGGTTTGGACAGCATGAGAAACGTGCCCGAAGCTTATGACAGACAAAACTGGACGGTGAGAGAGGCTGGTAAGGGAACCGGCAGCCTTTCACCTACAGATCACTGGTTTAATCTTGACCAGTACTGACCAAACTGGCTTGCTCTTCAAGGGGCATGTTTGGAGTAATAAGTGACCTCAGGCCAGTTCTTAGTGGACAAGCACTACCACCACAAACGTAAAATTAATACCTTAGCTGACATTTCAGCCAAGAGGCCAAGCCCTGAATGCACACGGCTGCTTAACTTTCTTTACAGCTAGAGATGGTCCCTGCCTCACCACAGTTGTGGCAGGGTTTTGTGGGTCACCCTAGCTCTTCCAGAGCAAGCCAATAGCCAGCACTGCCAAGCTTTTCTATCAGTGTTAAATTCACTCACATCGCAAGCCTGTCCCACCCCATTATACACAGGGGGGCACAATTTAGCAAGATGAGCCAATAAATAGTGGAAATATAAAAAAAAAAAAAGCATTAGCATTGAGCAAGATTCAAAACAGAGCAGCCACATTAGCTACATAAAAAAGGGCGCAAGCGCCCACAGAGCGCAGCAAGGAGAAATGTTAAAGCTACCAGAGCTCTTTTGGGTTTTGAGCTGTGGAACTTTCTGGGGTACACAGTTCGGATGCAGGAGGCCCAGCCCCTAGTGATCCATTCCTGACATCCTGGTTCCTTTCATAGAGCTACTGTCATGGTTAGAATGTAAAAATCCAGCCAAGTTACTGAGTTACTAGTTCTTTTCCTGCATTACTGGCTTCCAACTGATCTGAACTTCCTTATTAAATAAAAGTTTTTAATTATATTTTTCAGACCCTAGAAACACCTACTGAAATGGTATCAACAATAAGTCCTGCTGCGTGCTTCATTTCTTTCTTGTCAGCCAAGACTGGGCGCAAAGTACACAGTTCTCAATAACACAGCTCTCACATAAAACTAGGTGCTGAGCCCTTTTTGCAGGTACCCAGTACCTCCCAGGAGCAGGCCCTTAACAAATGAATGTTAGCACGCATATCAAGCCTTGTCTCGAGCCCCTTAAACTGCCACTATGCGTCTAGATCTCACAGCTACGCTGCCCTCTCCAAGTCATCTTCCGCAGTTATTGCATGGACTCTGCCGCATCTCCAATAAAGACTATGCCTGATGAGAATTCAGCACTGTCAGGAGTTGAGCTGGACTGATCCTTCCAACTCTGAATTCAATCTGTCTCTCCCCAAAGGTTAACAAGCGCCTGATTCTCTCAGACTCCTGCCTGCAGATTAAACTGCAAGGGCCCAGTGCTACAGCCCCCAGACCCATCCTGGCGAAAATGCAGTGTTCCAGGAGCTGAATTAGATGGCGTCTGTCAAGCCCTTAGGCCACATTTTGCATTGAAGATGGCGAGAACCATGACAGATTGCAAGCCACCACGGGGCCTGCACCCTGCCAGGCAATGTTACGTTTTAACTTCTGAGGGGATGCAGGAGAGAGAGCAGCACCATTCCTTGGCTCTTAATTATAGTCTTGTGACATAGTTAATGGGCTGTCAGGGATTCCATTATAAACCTTGATTTTGCTGGAGGTAGACAGATTAAGTTTAGGCTCTGTAGTACCCAAAATAGCTACTCACCAGAAGCTTTAAGTATAAGCTAGTCTCACTAGTACAGAAAGAACAATGTCCGAGTCCCCTTTGAGTATAGTTCAGTGCCCGTACCCACCTTCCAACAATGCTCCAAAATAAACGGTTGGGTTTTTCCTTAAGAGACAATGTATAAGAAGTGCCGTGCTTGTGAACAGCTCTTCACCATGGCCTTGCCCAGCTAATGAGCATGTCAGGTAACAAAAGCATGCACTGTGTCTCATAATGGAGAAACGATTAGGTAATCAGGAGGCAGATTCTTATGATTAAGGAACAAAGTCACAGTGCCTTTGCATCAGTCCCAGGGTCCCCTTAAGCCAGGGGTTCTCAGACTTTGTGATACTGCAACCGCCCTCTAAGTTGCTGCAACCCCCCGGGGGGGTCGGGACCCACAGTTTGAGAAACGCGGCCTTAAGCTGAACTGATAAACCACCAAGCTCAATTGGAGCGAAGTACAATGAAAAACTTGGGACATCAGCCATTGAGCATCATGTACCTGTACAATGCCTTTCCTCAATAATGTCACCCTATTTTTAAGAAAAACCAGGGCTGCAGCTCAACAACGAATATAAAGAGCTTCTTTATCATTATGGCTGCAGTTTTCCTGGGTGGAGCATTCTCCCACCACCCATTCCAAAATCCTCACCATTGCTGTAGGCGTAAGGGGATTCGGACGCTCCGTCTTGAAGGCTCTCCAGGATTTCTCCTTTTCCAACATCACTGTCTCCTACCAACAGGAACTTGAGCAGATAATCATAGCTCTTCACAGGGCTTCCCTGGGTTCCCATTCTGCCTCTCATTAGTGAAGAGGCGCAATCCGCATACTAAACATGTAGCCAGACCGAAAGGATCACGAATGCCAGCTTCCTTGTTTTTAGAGAGGCTCTTACCAGCACAGTTTTTGTCCCCCCTTCTAAGGGGGGCAGGCAGGGTAAGGAAGAATGAGTCAGCCTCAGAACGAACCTTCCATCCTTTCCCCCTTACACCCGATCTTCTGATCGCTGGAAGCCTGGAAGAGAAGAAAAGGAGGGTCCTTGTGTCTCCGCCTGCACGCGGCACTGTTCCGCTCCCCGGTCAGATCGGGGCCAAGTTCTCCAAGCCGCCCCAGGGCTCCCGCACGTGTCTTCTGGAAAGGACGCCAGTCCCGAAGGCCAGGCGCTGGCGGGAGGGCTGTCCCCGTCCGACCGCCGCAGCGCCGGGAGAGGCGGGCGGGACGGGCGGCTCACGGCTCCGGGCCAGACGCCGCAGGCCTGAAGGCGGCAAGCGCCGCCCCCCCGCTGCGGGACCCCGCCCCCCGCCGAGAGCCCGGCCGGGCGGTCTGTAGCGCCCCCCCCTCGGCGCGGCCGGTCCCGGGCAGGCGGCGCGCGGACCCGCCCCTCGGGGCCATGGGGGGCGCACGGGGCAGGGCCGCCCCCAGAGGGACCCGAGGCCCCGCTGAGGAGGGGCGCCCAGCCGCGGGGGGGCACAATGGGGAGGGGGCCCGGGCGCTCCCCGCCGGGACTCACCGTGCGGGCCGGGCAGGCGGCTGCAGGCTCCGACCCAGGCTCCGCCAGCTCCGCCTCAGCAGCGCCCGCCCACCGCCGCTCGCCCATTGGCCGGCGGCCCCGCCAATCCGCCGCACGCCCGCCCCCGCCGCGCCCCTCGCCGCGCCGGCCCGCCCCCGTCCGGCGGCAGCCTCGCGGGGGAGCCAGCTCATTGGCGGGAAACGCAGCCCATCACGGGCTGAGGGCAGGACTACAGGCCCCAGCATGCAACGCGCCACGGGGGCCAGGCTGAGCGCAGCATGCTGGGATTTGTAGGCTCAGCGGTGCGCCCCGGGCAGGGGCGCGGGCGTCCTCCAGCCGGGCCGGGGGAGGCTCGGCCCCGCGTTTTGCAGCGGGAGCGGGGCTGCCCGAGGCAGGGCGGAGCCGGCGCGGCCCCAGCCCGGACACAGCAAGCGCCCCGTGCCCGCCGGCCAGAGAGGGGCCGGGCAGCGCGCTCCGGGCTCGGCGTCCAGCCCCCGGGGACCGCAGCGCAGCCCCCACGCGTGTCAGGACTTTTTCAAGGGCTTCGTTGCTGGCCCTGAAACACGTGGGCACGTCTGCAGTCAAGTGTGCCCCCCTGTCCTCCTGCCTGGGGCTGCGGACAGGGGGCCGCCCGGGTATCCCCAGACACTGACTCCCAGGGGGGTTTGCATTAGGCGCCTGACTCCCATAGGGGACCCGGGCCCAGATGGCAGTCTCCTGGTCCCCGCAGTCCTTGATCACGGCACCACAATCCAGATGATGTGGCTGGCAGGGGAAGGACACAGGAAATGGAAATTGTTCCAAATTGAATGCCGCAACCTTATTCCTGCTTATGAATGCAATTACACGTTGTATAAGGTATTATTAAATGACGGTTTCATTACTACTGAAGCAGAGGAATGCAGCTAGTGCCTTCTGTCTGTGGGGCGTAACGTGCATACAGTGGCAGAACCGCTGGTAGAAAGTAACAATGCACAGTATTGCCAACATAGTTGATTGGCTAGTGATTATATGAGACTATTTTTATTTTAAAAAGTAAGTTTCTAACCCTGCTGGTTGCAGAGAAAAAGCTTGAAAATGTGACCTGAATCCATCCTAAATTCAAGGGGTAAATAAAAATGATCACATATTTGTTTTTTGATTTTTCTTTTCAAACGTCTTGTGATTTTTAAGATAATTTCATGATTTTCTGGGGCCTGACTCATGATTTTTGAGTACTTGTGGGTGGCAATATTGGATAAAAAAGGTGCATGTCTCCAGGACAGAGAAATTACAGAATGACAGTAAGAAATCACAATCAAGCAAATAAGGAGAGAGCGTGGAAAGATACCGATGTAGTTATTTAAATACCAAGTATTGTAATGGATCAAAGGTCACTGCTCTCCTTACTGTAATTGCTGTATTTGTGACACAATTCCTTCAGTGGGAAAGGCACTAGCTGCCTGTCAGTCCTATTCCAGTCAATTCCAAACACCGTTTCAGTGCACAAGCAGGATCCAAGTCCCGAAGACTTTACAGGCTAAAGACTCAGACCTTCTCTACTGCGGAAGGGGGGAAGGGAGCACTTTATCTGCAAAGGGGACAAGGACAGACAAGGCTAATTAGCACAGCTCATTGCTGGACTTAATTCTCCTCTCTCCGGTCACACTGGCAGGAACTTGTCCCCTGTGTGGTAAGCACATGAGCAGCATGGCTCTGCTGTTCCAATAGCTAACAGTGCAGGCATTCCAACCACCATCCTTATGCTTCAGAGTTAACAGCCAAGTGAGATGAACAGGGCAGCTCCTGTACGGTTGTTTCAGGCTCTTTGCAGACGCCAGCAGAGGTTGCTGCACTCAGTTCACATGTCACAGGTTTTCTCTGCGGGAGCTTTCATTTAATAGGCTTCAGTCCTGGAGGTAGAGTCGGCAGCGATCCTGGAGTCTGTGGCCACAGAAAGTTTAAGCGCAGCATCATCCCGGGCAAACGGAAGCCCCTCCATGCCCCAGCTGGAAATGGAATGTTTCCTCCCTTGTTTAAGAGCCCCGTTAAGTGCCACAGCCAGCCTCGGCCTCTGCCTCTCCCTGGCAGAGCTAATTTGCATTTCAATGCCCAGAAGCTCCTCTGGCTCCCAGCTAGTTCCCAGCCGGGCTGTTGTCCGGGCTCTGGGAAGGCACAGAAAGTGCCTGGCATCCCTCGCTTCCGAGCTGTGCTCTGTGTGCTTTTGTGATGGGAGGCTGAGCCCTGGCTAGTGCCCCTGGGGGGGAGTGACAGCTAGCCCTAGGGCTGCCAGGCTTCCCAGCGCTGGGTGGCCCATAGGGAAGGGAGGGAGAGAGGGGCGCACAGGGCTAGTCCAGGAAGGAGCGCTGTGTCAATCTGACAGCTGGCACCTTGCAGCAGGGGCGACTCAGGCCCCTGGGAGGTGGTGGGGGATACCAGAGGCAGCAGCTACCCCCGCAGCAGAACACTCCTTACAAGGGCTCGGCCCTTTCTGCAAAGCAGGGGCCTCAGGCTGGACAGTCAAAAATCCAAGGAACCGGAATCATCGGCTGGATGGCGGGGTGAGGCCGGGAGGCTGGTCTCTGAGGCCATAGGGTGCCTCTTCCCCACAGGCCAACCCCTCCACTGCTGCCATTGCTCAGCACCCTTCCCTGGCCACACCAGGGGAACGGTGTCCCAGACGCCGGGGAGCAGGATCAGGCCCCTGGTTAGGGGTGGCCCCACGTGGCAGGAGCTGGGGACCTGTTGGCTCAAGGTCTCCTCTCCTGGGAGTGTCAGTGACAGATCTCACAACAAACAATGGATTTGGGCTAATCCTTTTATGGCTGCGCAGCCGGCTCTTTACACACCACTGCCAGGCTGCCCTGCCATGCTGAACGATCCCCCCGGCAGGGAGCCAACGGGGCAGGGCACCCTGGCAGTGCTAGTGCCGCATCCGCAGTCCCATCCGCCTCCCTCCGTCAGGTCAGCCCCGTGTGCAGAGCCCCAGCAGGCTGGTTCGTTGCGCTGCATTGGCGGAAGGTGGCTGCCACTTTCCCGTACAGTTGCTGCATTAACTCAAAAGAGCATCAGGGCCCAGCCTGTGGCGGGCAGGGGCACTTAGGAGACTCACTGCAGTAACAGGGGGACTGCAGCTGCCTTGTGTCCTGGCTGGCTCCCTGGCCTGCAGGTGCCAGGCCGTTGGACGCTGTTGTGGCGTCTGACAGGCTCAGTCCACTGCCAGGAGAGAGGTTCCCTGGTTCCCCCGCCCTCTTCTGGTGAAAGCTGCATTAGGCCTGGGGGAGTGCCGGCTGGACGGACTCCACTGGGGAGGGAGGGGTCCCTGGAGGCCTGGCCAGTGGAGGGAAATTGACCACGCTCCCCCGAAAGGGAGGGACTGAAAGGAAATGGGGGTCAAGAGGTTGTGGGGGAGGAGGGACAATTGTATTGCCCCCCAATCATGAGTTTAGTACAATTAATACTCTTGGGGGGGTTTCCTCTGCTTCCTGTGTTAGGGCTGGTTCAGGTCACGCTGTCAAGCTTTGGCTCTGCCACCTTGCAGGCCAGGAATGTTCTTTTTTTGGCCCCCAGAACAGATGATCACAGAGTAATGTGACTCCAGCCACTGGGGCTTTAAGTCAACTCCCAAACAGCAAGAGACTCATGAAAAAGCAAGAAGGGTTGGCACCAGCAAGGCTGCAGGGAGTGGGTTGGGCTGTGGGGCTAATGGATGGGGGCAGCAGGGCACATCAGTGCCAGTCACATCACCGCCACTCCCAAGGGTAGCGCGTGTGCCCCAACGTTCTCTGGCCACGCGTGTGCCCCAATGTTCTCTGGCCACGCACGCCCTGCCAGCAGCGATCCATGTCCCCGTGGCCCAGCTGGGAGCCCCGGGGCCGAGCTGGGCCATGGTTGGACACTGGTGAGCACTCACAATGGTAGGGCCGGCTGAGTTCCAAGGGACAGCTCCTCTGAGCCATGGCTGCACAAGGTGTCCTGGCGAGACAAAGGGACTTGCCCGAGGTCACACGAGACCAGGGCGAAGCTGGAAAGTTAACACAGGCCGTGGGGTGCCTGGCTGGGACAGGGGCTGGGAGGTGGTAGGGCGGGCTCGCTAGTTCACACCGACCGTCAGACCAAGGGGAAGGAGACATTGCCCTGAAGTGCTGGATGGTCCCCAGTGGCTGATCTAGCAGGGCGGGTTTAAAGGGGCTGAGTGAGGGGCACTGGGCACTCCTTTGGGCCTGCCCCCTGTTCTGAGTCACATTTATTACACGTGAACTGGCCTGGAGCGGCACCTTTCTGCTTGTTTCCCCTCCCTGCTCTTGCCCACGGCTAGGGGTGGCTGGCCAGGCGGGGGCCACGCCCCCTTTGTTCCCTCAGCCCCCCCATTGGATCCAGGGGGGCTGGGTTTTATCATTTCAGCACTGAGGAGTCAAAGGCCAGGGCCATTGGCCAGAGGGGGTGACAGAGAAGGGGCCTGGCCCTTCATTCAATACTCATCACCTGCAGCCCTGACAAATCCGAGAGCTTTGAGCTGCCGCTGCGTATGGTGAGGGGGCTGCATGGGGAGGGGGCACCTCAGCCCGCCAGCCCTCTGAGCCCCACACTTCCTGGCCCTCGCTCTGCCAGCAAGCTCAGGGTGCCCCCAGCATTGCTGGGACCCCACCGCAGGGGGCAGTCTCCATCCCACCTCCACACCTGATTCCAGCCCTCTCTCTAAGGGCCCCGCGTGGAGGATACTTTCTTCCCCACTGGGGCCCGTGGTCCCTTGGCCTCAGTAGCAGCAGGCAGCCTCCTCCCCTTCCCTCAGCCTCCTCCTGCAGGTGCTACCGCTGCACCCTGGTCGTGCAAGGTACTGAGTCCCTGAGCTCTCCTTCCATGGGGGCTCGGCCCCTCTGGGGGCCAGGTCTGCCCTCGAACGCCCGACCAATGGGAGGCAGCCATAATTGCTGGCAGGGGGAGGATGGTCAGAACCCTTCCTGCCTGTCACCTTGGTCTCAGCCCTGGCACAGAAACCCTCAGCTGTAAGGCTGTAGTGCTCATGCCGGCCTCCGCTTCCCTGAGATGAGTCAGCCGCTCGCTCCCCTGCCCCCTCTGCTCCCCTTGCATGCACCTGTCTCCCTGCTGCACGCCCTAAGCTGCAGCAGCAGGGTTTTTACCAAAGCAGCCTTTGCCTTCACTGCATGGACGAGTCGCCTTCCTCCTCGTGGGAGCTCTCTGCGCCCGGCAGGACACCCCGAATTCCAGGCCTAGGACTTGGGAGGCTGAATGGAGAGGCCCTGCAAACCCAGGGACTAGCCCAACTCTCCGGGAGCACAGGTCCCACAGAGCCAATGCAAGCTGGCTTCCAAAGCCAGGAGCCAGGGCGTCCCCAGAGGTGCACAAGGAGAACCTGGCCTCAGCCCTGTGCTTCCCTGGCCGGGGCAGGGACCAGCAGCCTGCCAAACAGCAGCTCTGCCGAGAGGCCAGAAGTGACACGGACACTGCAGGGTAAGAGCCAGAACAGAACCAAACTGCCCCATCCCACTAGACAAGCACCAGCAGCTCCCACTGCACGGCCCAGGGACCCAGCAAGTCCAGGCTGAAGTATCTCCTGGCACTTGCTTTGCCTAAATGTTTGGGAATTCAGGCCTGGTGAAGCCAGGCGGAAATCCCTGATCTCTCCAAGAGCAGGGCAGCATCACTGGCGCAGTCTCGGCCGGTAAACTCCTTCCCCAACCTTGATTCCAACATATGGTGCGGCAAGTCCCAGTATCCAACTGATAGCTCAATGGACCAGCACTGGGCCGAGAATGCATCCCTTGTGCACATCGCCGCGTGTGCAGAAATGCCACAAGAACCCTGAGCCGAGGCACACTCTCGCACTGGTGCACGCACGTGCCAGAGTTAGCAGAACATCGGGAACACCAACCCCCTTCACTGCAAGCCAAAGAGCGGAGCTGGCAAACAAATCAAAAAGCCGCCCTGAGGTCAGTGCATGCCACACAGAGCAGCACGTCCGTTCTCAGTGCCGCTCACCTGGTGATATGCTCCATGGAAATTCTGGCTCTCATGACGGGACCTGGTCTGGGAAGGGTGTTGACTCAGATCTTTAAGGGTGATTTCAGTGAGGGTTAGGTGCCCAAACACCTTTGAGAATCTGGCCAGTTTTGTTTAAATAAAATAAACTTCTCCCTGGGAGGCAGATTTCATGCTAGTGAAAATGAAACCCGTCTTCACGAAGAGATTCATATAGAGGAGAAGAGCTTTGGCAGATGGCCTCAGCCAGCATTTTCTGCTCAAGGAGATGGTCAAAAAACTAGCCAGCCTCCCATCCTGGCCCCAGGGATCCAACGGCGGCAGTGTTTTGGTGCCGGGTCCCTCGGCTATTGGTTAATACTGCTTCTTTTCTTCGGTTACCCAAATAGCAGCAGCCAAAAATGTCCACCACCCACTCCCACCTGTACTTCCTGAACATCAACAGCTCATCACAAGTACAAAAGAAAAATTAAACAGCAGATGTTCTGCTGAGTTCACTCAGCACTGCTGCTGCTATTTTTTCCCCTCCCACCATTGCCAATAACCGTCTCCAGGGACCCAGGGGATGGGAGATTAAAGACTGCATATAAAATTCTTGCTGATACATGAGGGGCGGGGCAGGCGGGAGAGGGATTGAAGTGAAATCAGAGAAAGCATGCAGGCGCATGTGTTGGAATCGCCGACGAGAAATGAAAGGTCCTTTAATAAATTAAATTGTTGTCTGATCCAAAGCCATATCAGTGCTGGGATCCTGGCTGGTGAGCTGGAGAATGGGAAGGGGTTGTTTAAACCAGTATAGAGTTCTTCTAGAGGTCTTCTTCCCATACAGTATCATGCAGTAATCCTGCCTTTATCTAGAGTGGGGACTGATACAGTCTGTATCCCTATATCCATCCTTTTACAAAACTATAATGGATTTTGTACACAGAATGTGCCTGGTGAGGTATCATTTGAAAACTCATAATATACTGAACATTATTGTCCTGGTAAAATGTGTTTGGCAGTATTAAGAGTCTACCATAGAAAGCTCCCAAGGCATGCTCCAAATTTAGATAAGCAGGCACAAATCAGTTCTTCACAGACAAAAGGCAAATTAATGCCTCAAGCAGGTGTTAACAAAATCAAAGGGACTCTCAGCCAGTTAAGTGGCCATTCTTTGCCAGGAAAAAGGGTATCAGCAACAAATTTACGTCTTGGCAAAAACATAGCTGGAAGTTCCCAGCCCTAGACTTTGTCTCCTAAACCCTCGCTGGAGAAAAGTCTCAAAGGAAAAAGATAAAAATGAGGAATAGAAGTTCCAAATTACTCCTCTGTCCTCATCGCTACTCACAGCATCAACAACCCTTGAAAGAAAAGGAAGCACCATTGAACTGGGGGAGGGATCCTGGCTGAGAGGAATCCAGCCAGTCTGCTGTGAGCATGTAGTGACGGAAACCTTTTTGCTTTAAGTTCACTTTTAGCTTGTTAAGTTAGGTATTGGTTTGAGTTTTCGCTTTTATTTCTTTGTAACCAATTCTGACTCTTATGCCTCATTCCTTGTAATCCCTTAAAATCTATCTTCCTGTTGCTAATAAACTTGTTTTATCTAAACCAGCGTGTGTTTGGATTAACGTGTTTGGGAAAAGTCGTATGGGATAACAGGATTTGTGCATACCATTTTCTATTCATAAAAAGACAGACTTTCTATGAGAGTGGTGGGTGACCTGCAGCCCCCATGTGGCCCATTGGGGTTTTATTTATAGCCCACAAGACATGTTGTTTGCCATTGCCCACGTGCAGGGCTGCCAGATTCTGCTAGTTTCCATCCATGGAGTCTTTTCCCTACAGCTATTACTAAACTGGCACACGCACAGCCAGGGCCTAGGAAGGGAGGTGGGTGCTGATGGCACACAACATTAATGGTGAGAGCCGGGCGCTCCCCTGCGTCTAATCCAAATGCTGTTATGGTTCATTGGTACAGCCTGCAATTCTAGGTATGCAAATGCAATTAGCAAATCGACCCTCTCCCAGGAGCCTGGTGTGGTTACAACAGTCTTGCGGCCCACTCAGGCAACCCACTCACTAGCCTCAGTTGCCCTTCACTGTTCTATGAGCTTGTATTGCCCCAAGGAGAAAGTACGAGACGCATGGATTTGGAGCTGGGCATTTACTGGTGTCTCTGTGCAACTGAGTGGCTAGCTGAAAGCACTCAACTGGGAGTGATGTACACGCAGGAGGCTGTGTGCGAGCCAATTCCAGAACGTGGCTCTCACAGCAAAGCCATGGGAAAGAGAACTGAGGGGACACAGCAATTGCACCCTGGGGAACACCACAGAGACATCCAAACACTTTCACCTCACGAGCCAACCCCACGTCCATGACTTGTGGGAACTTGCACAGTCACTGCTGCCCTAGGAGGGCCTGGTGCAAGAGAAAGAATGAGGTGGCTAGATCGACACCAGCGCAAAGCAGTGTCACGCCATGACTCAGCAGAGCCGCATCATTTCACACCAGCTGAGGCTGTGCCCCAGAGAGATTAGTTATTTACGAAGCTCACTAGGGTGTGCAGGGCAAGAGACATCAGCCTCAGACTGAGGAGAAGCGTCCCATCAGTGGTTAGCCCTGACAGTCAACGGGCCTGAAACACGATAGATGACAGCTAAATCCCCATCGCACAACTCTGTAGCCACAACAAACTCAGGGCCTGGTCTGGAGTGGTGCCGAGACCCTGCAATTCCCACAAATCCAAGCCCAATCAGAATCACGTGCAATCGTCCAGGGAACCAGCAGGTCATGGTCTCCAGGAAAAGTGCTCCCTGAGAGCTGGGCTCCTGTGCGGCCGCGCAGAGGAAACTCACATGCCGCCCAGCTGATAGGCAGGTTTTCTTCTTTCTACTGGTGGTGCACATTTGCACATGCCTTGGTGCACAAAAAAAATCATTCCACACATGGATGGAAAAGACTAGAGAGAACATTGTCCAAGACACAGACCCTATAGAGAAGGGCTGAGGCGACAGAACAAAGCCAGTATTATGTAAATGATCCCCACCCATTCAATCATGATGTGAGTGCAGGGCCGGCTTTAGACCGATTCCCCCGAATCGGGCCCCGCGCCTAAGAGGGGGGCCCCACTTCCGGAGGCGCGGCGCATGCGTGGCCCCACCCCCGCGAATCGGGCCCCGCACGTCCTAAAGCCGGCCCTGTGTGAGTGGAGCAGTCATGTGCCTTCCCCTTTCACCTGAACGATTACCTGAGCAGTGCCAGCTCCTGCTGCCGTCACTGGCATGGACGCTGCTCTCAAAGGAGTCAAGAGAAGGCAGGGCGGTGTTGGCATCACATAGCCACCAGAAGGCAAATCTGTGTTTGGGACAGTCTCCAATTAGCAGGGAAACAAGGGTTCCAGTTTTTAAGAAGCTCTAACACCATGGAGAGAAAAAGCAACACAACATAGACAACAGGAGCCTCTCCACTAAGCACCGAGTTACCAGCAGTGTTCCTCCCAGTTTCTACGTCCTTGTGCAGAATGAATTTTGTTTTGTGCACCAACATGGAGATGACGTGTGACACATTACGTCCGTACTGGAGCACAGAACAAAATTCATCATGCACGTGAACAATCTGGGGTGGGGTGGGGCGGGGCGTGTGGGAGGGGGCTCAGAGTGGGAGGGCAAAGGCTCTGGCTGGGGGTGCAGGGTTTGGGGTGAGGCTGAGGGGTTTGGAGTGTGGGAGGGAGCTCAGAGCTGAGGCAGAGTGTTTGGGTGCAGGCTGTGGATGGGAGTGCGGGATCTGGGATGGATTGTGGGCCGGGGGGTTGGTACAGGCTCCCCCTGGAGAGAGGGGTCCCTCTAGTCCCCTCTCTCTGTAGCAGCTCTACACCAGCTGAGAGGCGCCTCTCTGCCGGCCCTTGCAGCTCTGTGAAGACGGGTCGGGGGAGGGATGCCTTTCTCCCAGTTACAGCGCGGTTTGTGCTGCTGGGGCTGTGAGGAGAAAACTTGAGAAGGTGCCTCACCCCCGGCCATGGCAGCTCCCTGTTGGGGCTGAAGCCACCTCTCCCCGGCCAGGGCAGCCGGGCTGCAGGGGCAGGTCTCTCCCCGGCCAGGGCAGCCGGGCCGCAGGGGCAGGTCTCTCCCCGGCCAGGGCAGCTCCATGCACGGCAGTTCTGAGCCCATGAGCTGTGCAGCCACACCGCTTAGAAGGAACCCTGGTTACCAGGAGGAACAAGAGCGCCCGTTGAAAGGAATAAAACACTTTAGAGTCTGATCCTGCTTTCATGGAAGGTCTCATGGTGGGACTTTTGCCATTGATTTCAGTGACAGCAGCTACAGGGTTTAGGGAGCATGTCACCTGTATGCACCACATAAATCCTCAGGGAGAAGCGGTGCCCAGGTCACAGATGGACAGGGCCTAGCCAACGAAAGGGTCTCAGAGGAGGATCCTTAGGGAACACCCGGAACAGCCAGATCACCACCTGCACCCCGGACGGCAGAAGCCAAGGAGCTACTTCCTGATGCTTTGCACCAAGACCGCTGTCCACTCCCAAGGCGACCCGAGTCCCGATCCACGCTCGGCAAGCCTCACCTCGCGGCTGTCTGCCTCTGCACAGCTGAAGATGCACACTCTAGTGGCTGGCACCCTTCCCGTGCCTGGCACAGCGTCACCATCCGGACCAGAGGGTTGTTCTAAAAACATCTTTATTCTAGTGTAATCCAAATAGATTGTAAGTTCTGATTGAAACGACTAATTGAAAAAACAACTGCCAGGAGTACAAAGATCCCGTTACCAGCGTCTACAGTGCAAGCACAAAACATCAGGCTTAGAAAATCAGAGGACACTGGTCCAATGCAGTTCTATTGCAGACCCTCTCCAAGCCCCGTCAGGACGTGACTCCACCCTGGCAGTACAGCCAGGCAGGCTCAGATCCCCACCCCCGTGCCAGGCATTCTTGTTATGACAAACTTTATTACAAGTAGCATTAATCAATTACATTCATTAGGCCAGGCCTTGCTCACTGAACTGTCTGCTGCATTTTAAATTGGTCGCAATGGAAAGGAAGTCTCGGCTCTACACGGCATAACAGTGGCGTTTTAAAACAAACACCAGTCTTGTTTGTATGCGCACACTTTGTTCATGCTTGGCAGCCAGGCAGCCGATGTCCATTCAAAGCTAAACTGCCTGATGCTTTTAAAAAAGCTCCCTCTCTCTAGCACGCATTTCAGAAGAAGCGCCAAACGTTTGTGCAGCCCTTTTTGGTATCTTCCTGTTAAGAACGATTTAAACACTGGAGTTTAACTACACCAGCCACTGTGACACCTGCACGCATTTTCATAACATGATGTGTTTCTTTGAGTACCTTCCCAACCACAGCAGACACACACAGGCCCCCGCAACACACACATACACACCCGTCAGCTTGGTCTCCTGCTCACTGGACAGGCATGTTCAGGACTCACCGGGGTGGCGTGTTATCTGGACTACGTCATTGCTCTACTGATCACGGCAGAGGTTCATCTTTGGAGCTCTCCCCCTTCCAATTCCTTCCTACAGGCCTGACACCCACTAAAGGGGTAGCGGGCAGGGCTGGTTGTACTCCAGGCAGGTTGTTAACCCTTTCCAGCCCAAGGGCGGTTTGTATACCCCACTGAACCCCACTTTCCACTGGTGCTGCACGTTGACAGCCAGGAGCTACACCTTGTCACTACACTGATTTAGTTACAACGCTGCAGATTCCTCCAAGGGTACATCTACACAGCAGCGTTGTTATTCCGAAACAACACAGTCCACGTCTACACACAAGCAGGTCTTTCGACAACGTCAAAATAATGTGGAGCTGGAGGACTGCTTACTCCGACTCCTGTAACCCTCATTGTACAGGGAGTTAGGGAAGTCGGAAGAAGAGTGCTCTTCCTCAGACTTCCTGCTGCGTGGACAGTGCCAAAAGCCGAATGAAGCTATTTCAACTTTAGCTACGCAACTGACGGCGCTCAAGTTGTGTAGCTTATTTCGGCTTTAGCCCTGAGGTGTAGACACGCGCTAACTGACCACGCAAGCAACTTCACGCTTCCTTCCTCCTTGGTCAGGCATTCCAGTGGGACTCAGCCCTGGCACCAATTTACGTGCCATGCAACCTCCTCTGGCTGCCACGGGCTGGACTGTGGTGTCGTCTGGGCAGACAACGGCTCCTTCTGGCTTTCAAATCCACATGGGAGCTGGCAGGCAGCCAATTCTCATCAGGAAACATCCAATGACCTGGCTCCTCAGGTGTTTTCACCCTGCTGAGATGTGTCACTAATGGCAGCTCTCTCCCAGAGGCACCCACATCAGCCCCAGGTTGGAGGGCGGTGTGAGACTTGCAGGTTATTCCTATGGGCTTTGAAAATTCTCTTGCACAATGTCCATTCCTATCTCATACAGATTTACAGCAGTTAACCTGAGGGCCATCCTGTGAGCTGGATGCGCGTTGGCTTGAGCAAGAGGCCTGCGTGCGGAGTGGCTGTAGAACGGAGGTTAAACAGCGTCTCAACACCCATCTGTCTCCTGTTCTCTAGACTGGATTGCCGTCTCTGGAGATGGCCTGGCGTGCAGTGAACACTCAGTTTATGGAGCTCGGCTGGGTACAGTGGCTGGCCCTGCAGAACAAGGCTCGAGTCCAACTGCAGGACTGCACATGGGGAACCCCCCAACCCACAAGCTAGGCCTTTTGTGCAGGAGCACTGCCAGAGCCACTTCCTTCCAACAACAGCACTCTCTCGGGGCTGAAGTCAGCCCTGCAGGACAAGCGGCTCTTTCTCTCCCGCAAAGAAATATTAGTGCTGGGACACGGCCCGTGCCTGAGTGGAAGAGGATGCGGCTCCCAGCACAGAAGAATGCTTCTATCCAGGGTGGCTGTAGCAGGGCTGAGAAACCCTGAGCCGGACAAATGCTGCTTTGTTGTAGTGTCTCTCTTCATACTCAGATCAAGGTTTGACGATTGACTCTCTCACGCGGCAACCGAAAGGAGGTAGATGGCGAGCACCAGGCAGAGACAATACACTACAGGCTCACGTCCCACCCAAGCATCCTCTTCCACTCGAGCGCCAACGGCAGAGAGCACGAAGAGTTCAGCAGCTACTGAATCCCAGGGAGGAGAGCCCAGGCAGGGACCACGACCAGACGTGGTTTCATTTCCAAGCTGTCTCGCTCTAACCAGGATCTCGGAAGGATCGGTGCGCTGGCAGGCTCTGGCTACCAATTTACAAATCAATGTCAGGGTCTTTATAGAGCTAATTTAACGCTGGAGCATCTAGCAAATTTGGCACTTGCCAAGAGGGGTCACAACTTGTGGCGGGGTGAGAGGCACAATCTGTTAACCGCAGTACACAAGTGAGCCTGAGCAGAAACTGGAGGCCAGACTGTTTTCCTGATCTCAGACAAGAATCAGACGTAACCAGGGAAGTCCAAGATTGGGAAGAAGGCTTGGAAAAGTGGCAGGCGCTGAAGAGGCAAAGCCCTCGTGACAGGGCTGCTGATAGAGGCAGCGTAAAGTGAGGTTCCACTGTGAAGTGACTTCATTGAGTTATGATGGTGTCATTTTTTCAATCTTCTTCAGCGATGGTACATATTCGGAGTCTTACCTGTGTGGTGCTGTCAGCCCGGTGGGCCCGGCTGAGCTTGGGGAGAGCACACTGGATTCTTTGGGCATCACAGAATTGCTAGCAGAAGTTCCAGTGCCTGGACTAGGGATGTAAAATGTGATGGGCCCCAGCAGGCAGGGGGCTGCTCCAGCCCACCAGTTAACCATAACTGGTTAACCATTCACTTCCCTAGGCTGGACCATGCTCCTGTGCTCAGATTCTGCCCTCACACCCATTAGGGCTGTTCGGGTGTGTAGAAGGGGAGGAAAAGACTTCCTCAGCCTGGAACTGCCCACTAGAGCGCTCTCCGCACCACCCTGGAGCAGCACTGCCCGCTGCAGAGACGGGCTGCAGAACCTGGAACAACTGATTCCGTCTGGCAGGGTCCTACTTGGAGCTGAAGCCAGCGGCATAGTACGGGCGTTTCAATGGGACTTCTCAAGGGAAGATCATTGGAGTCTGGCCCTCAAGCTCAGAGCAAGCCGGGAAGTCGGAAGGGTTTAGTCACCAAGGGCCAGGCTGTTAAACCCCTTGGTGACAAGCACAGTCCCGCTGCCTGTGAGTGTTCCCCGACAGAAGGGGTCACAATCTGGCCGTAAGGAGACCTGTGCTGCAGACAACGGTTTGGGCACCATGTACTCTGCAATCTTCCAAACCAGCTGCACTACTGACCTCGATGCTGCCTGGCACGCTGGGTGTGACAGACCGGCACATGGCTCCGCGGTGTCTGGAGCCCCCTACTGGGACACCCCACACGCTCAGCACACTTAGATGGGGGAGCGCTCAGTTGAAAGCTGGGAATCGGATGAATACTGTCCTGGTAAAATGTGCATCAGCCATGGGTGAGAAGCTATTAGAGTCCACTAGGCATCATTGGTAGGACACATGCCACGGTTAAGACAAGCAGATCCAAACCAGGTTATCAGAGCAGGAGGGGAGTGCAGGATTGGGCTGGGGTGGGGGGTGGGGTCTGGAGACAGGGGACTGGGGTGCCTATGAACATGGGGACAAATCCTCCTTCCTCCTGCCTCCAGCCCATGTAACCAGGCTTAACCCCAGGATGGGGCGAAAGGTCCTCCCCCACCACTGCCCTGGTTCTAGCACGCCAGTAGATATGTTCTGTGACAAGTACTGCAATAGTAGTAGCTACAATAGCCTCCCTTTCTGCTGGACTCCTGCAGGGACAACAGCTAGTGGAGCCGTGTGGTGGCGTGTCCACCCTGTATCCCTGATCCCACTTCCTGTATGCAGCAGCGCAGTGTAGACACCCAAAATCCTAGCCTGCTTTCCCGTGCTGGTTCCGCTGAATGCTGAACTTTCTATCACAAAGGAGAAGGGGCAGGATTGAGTCCATAGAAATAGCTTCACTACCAGTGTAATGCAGCCATGTCCGGGGTACAACATGGCAGCAGTGCTCCGGCACTACGTGTCTTGTTTAAGACACATCAGAACGGCCACACTGGGTCAGACCAAAGGCCCATCCAGCCCAGTGTCCTGTCTGCCCACAGTGGCCAATGCCGGGTGCCCCAGAGGGAGTGAACAGAACAGGGAATCATCAAGCGATCCCGGTCTCATCACCCATTCCCAGCCTTTGACAGAGGCTAAGGACACCACTCCTACCCATCCTGGCTAATAGCCAGGGCTCAACAAATCAGTGTATCTACTCGCCCGTTGCGAGTAGATTTCAGCTGGTCGCCCCGTTCACCGGCAGCGCGCACATGCGCAGTGCGGGGCTGGCGCACGCGCAGTGCGGGGCTGGCGAGTAGATTTCGCCACAGTTTGTCAAGCCCTGCTAATACCCATTGATGGACCTAACCTCCATGAATTTATCTAGCTCTTTTCTGAACCCTGTTGAAGTCCTAGTCTGCACAACATCCTCTGGCAAGGAGTTCCATGGGTTGACTGTGCGCTGTGTGAAGAAAAACTTCCTTTTGTTTTAATACAGTAACGGTTATAAACCCGGATACAGTGTACTTACAGAGACTATGTACAGATGGGTATTTTAAACTACAGAAATGTATGAGGTAGGTACATGCCAAAGAAGCTACTCCCGAGCCAGCACATAAATGTATTTTCCATTAGAGTTAATAGGAAGAACACTCTGAAAGGGGAACAGACATCATAATGTATCTGTACTTAAAACTGGACAGCGAAAGAGACCATTGTCTGCACTGTGATCTGGCGGTTAATACCTTAGGCAAGAAAATTATTCTTAAGAAATGGGGTCGAAATTTTCCAAAGCGATTAGTGCTAGCTTTAGAGACCAAATCTGTGATCTGTTAAAGGGTCTGGACTGTACAAAAATGAGGCCCCTTTAAAGGATTTCAGATTGGACACAGAGAGACAGACACATCCAATGTCACTAGTCAGTCCGGAACATTCAGACCAAAGATGATTTTTTTGTGGTGAAACCCTACCTCTGTCTGTTCCTGCTGCAAATGGTGGGTTAGGCATGGTCCCAGAGCCATCTGTGTTCTGGCCTCCATGCTAAGTTTTTTTCTATGCTCACCCCTTGGCGCTGCAGTAGGATAAAACCAATTCCACCACCAAAGAAAAAGCAATGGGGCAAATCAATGCGCGACATACCAGTTCCATTTCCACGCTGACTGTCCAGTTTGGGGGCATGCATCTGATGAACTGGCTTGAACACGTGAGTATGAAAGGTCCAGAACACTTGGACGTAATAATCCACCTCAGTCTGTTGGCTCCAATCACCCTCCAGACCCAGGCAGCTGTTGCAGGGCCCAGGAAAGAGTAACGGACCATCAGGCCAAAGGGGAGCTACTTCCTGGTTTACATGGCATGTTGCTGCGGAGAGGCACCGAGGGGTTAAACTTCTGGCCTCTAGTGCTGCCAGGCAGGAACAGGGCAAAATAACACTTCATTAGCAGCCAACAGCCTGGAAACCCAGCCAGCTGGGTGGGGCCATGTAGGAAGGGAAAAGCTAAAGGAGACTGTATGAAGCCCTCCCCTTTAAAACGCACCCCCCTCCCATGTTACCACAGTCTCAACAGAGGAGGTAAGGGCGTGCCCCACCTAGCAGCTCTGGGTCCAGCGGGTGGTGCTGAATGGTGTTCTCTGGCTCATTCTTTCAGGCCTGGCTCGCTTGCTTCCCTTTAATCCTGCTTCTCCCCTTTATGCTTCCAAGGGTAGATGAGCTCTCCAACAAACAGCTTCTTGCACAGAGCGCTCCAGGAATCCTTGGGGTAACACGCACAGGTCGGGAGCCTGTAGGTCTGCACCACACTGCCATAGGACAGAGGGTTGATCTGGAAGTAGAGAGGGAAGAGGGACAATGAAAACGGGTCGTGGTGTGACCTGGGGGGGTTGAATTCTTTCTGCCTTTGCACCAGCACCCATGTTCCCGCTACTCTTTTCCATCTGTGTATGGAATAACTGCTATGGGCACCGAGGCAGGTGTCAATGTGCACCACCAACAGAAACACAAAACCTAGCCATGGGCGCTCTGCTAATTAGCTGGGCGGCATCTGAATCTCTCCTGAGCATTCGCACGGCCCCAGCTTACAGGGAACACTGGCCATCTGGTTAGCGCCTTATTCGAATCCCCCAGCCACACCGCTGCACACGAAAGGGTGAACAGAGTTTGCTGGCTATTTCATAATTCTGTGGTTGTCTACAGCGCCTTGCCCCCGGAGGCGCTCACCGTGCTTTACACACGTCCATGAATTTAGCCTCCCAATCTCCCCTGGAGGAGGGAGTGTTACCCTCCTGTTACAGACAGGGAAAGAGAGGCACAAGCCTGACTTTAGAGCGCCCTATGGTTTCACCGTCCTGAGAAAACGGAACTGTGCTGTATCCATGCCCACTGGGATGGCACTCGACGGAACGCTCTTTTGGGAACACTGTGTACAGCACTTGTGTGAATACACCAAGAAGACTGAGGAATTATTGGCTCAATCCTGCAAGGGGCCAAGCACTGGGGCACCGATCCAGCATTGCCTGTATGCATATGCTAAGCTCAGCACCTATTCCGCCCTTTGCAGCATCAAGGCCAATTAGAACTGGATGCAGGCCATGGGACATTTCACACGACTAGTCAGTAGCACTGTACAATGACTTCTCTTTGGCTGGGTTCACATCCCTTTTGTAGTGGCTTGGTACGAACAGCCCAGTGAACGAGTTCACCGGCAGACATATTCATCCTGGGAAAAGAATTCTAAGTCAATCCTGAGCACAGTCACAGGAAGCTCGGTTTGAATCGGTCAAGACGGGCATTTGTAGAAGCGGAAGCCTAAATAATAGTTGTGCTCATGCAGTCAGGGCACTGAATCGTACTGTGTGATTTGTGTGTCCAAGCCACAATAACAAACGCAGCTCAAATTTCAAATACCCTCAATCTCCAGACCAACAATTAATCACTGACAAGTAATTCTGAAGAGATTCAATTTGCACAAGATGAGTCCCACAAGGAATCTGCCAAAAGAAAAAGCAGCAATTCACCCCGTCCCACCCCTACTGTTAAATCTTAGCTGGAAACAGGTTCATTTTGGGGGGACAAGGGATTGTTGCCAGGGAAGCAATCCATTTTGTACATTCACTTGGTAGCCACTGACTATTTGGACACAATATTCCTATGCCTAGTCAGTTGGCATGTGCACGTGTGTGGAGATTTGGTAGGAGAGGGGTAAATTTCACCTACTGAGAGATAAGAAATGGCTTTCAACCCAGCAAAGGATAATAATGTCTCACTGTCATGTTTTTAATTTAAGAAACACAAGAGTTTTGTTAGGGAAGTTGCTATTGGGAGTTCCTTTTATGCAATCTGTGTAGTTCAAGGCTATATAAATGGATAAAATTCACCTCCCTTGTTTCATAATGGAATTGTTCCCTTTTCCCTTCTTCTTTCGCTTAACCCTTTCCAGACAGGTGGCTCTGTAGAAGGACTCATTCATTTCTGGGTGAATGAGTCAAGTTGTAATTATGTCAGCTCCTCTAGATCCCCTTTTATAAAACTTGGCTGCATGGAAGTCAGGTAAACCAATAGTTAACAGCCAGGAGTTTTTTTTGATAGGTTTACAAAGGACATTATTTTTAAACCCAAAGTAAACACTAAGCTGCAAAGTGCTTTTTGGAGTGACTTAAACAGCAACGGAATGAACATATCCTTCTGTTCCCACCAAGAGACCTGTATTTGGAGTCTACATTCTGAGGGCACTGAACCTGTTTTTAAAATAAACAAAACGCTCGTTTGCTGAATCCCAAGAGAAGTATGCACCCCGCATCAACCAGCCGCAGAGACAGCCCAATTTAAAACCATCTCAAAAATCATTTTTATTCCATCGTGACACTGGTATGCTGCCACCTAGATCAGCTTCGTGCCCAGAGACAGGGAGAGTCATCAATCATCCAGGTCTCACATTCTGTATGTGTGTGTGCAATTATCCGCCTCCCAGACTTCCTCCCCTCGGGCGCAGCATGGGGAAGCATTGCTCCGCAGGGTAATGAGGCACATGGGGAGAGTGGGCAGATGCCACGAGACAAGCCTTGCCTGGAACTGGGGGTCAGACCTAGCCGAGTTGCTACACTGAGGCTCAGCGTGTCACAGTGTGAATTTCAATGTGTGTCACAACAGGCTTTCCAGATTTCCATGCTGCCAAGCCTGGGAAGGCCCACCAGACTTCTTACACTGGCCTGTCTGGCATTACGGCTCCTTCCCCCTCATCCCCACACAGCAGAACCGCCCCTTTACTGTCTGTCAACCTTGGAGGGACCAGGACACGCATGGGATGTCTAGCCAGGCCTTTCTGAGCCTCTCTCGATATGATGTTTAGTGCCAGCCTCTAGGAAGATTCCTGTGACGCGCCCATCGATCAAGCTCTAACTCTGCTCACCAGCTAACTCGTGGAGCAGCCACCACAATGCCACGACCCTCAGGCCCGCCATACTGTCTTGGCACCTCTCCAGTGGCATGAAGAGCAGAAACTGCTAGGGAGAGTCCTGTGAGTGGGGTCAGAGCAGCTGGCTCTTATGCCATCCCCGACCCCAGCAGAGGGAACAGGAAGGATGCTCTGCCCCGCTGGTGGATGGTACTTACAGACCTGTTGCTAGCTGGTGCAGATCAGAGCAGCTCCAGGTTGCTCTAAGCTATGCGAAGATGGGAGGAGGAGGCAGAGCGGGAGTGAAAGCAGATGAAAGTATAGATGAGCTCTAGCTGATTTCTCGATGGCCCCCCTTCTACTGCACTGAGTAGGTCTTAGCTGCAGCAAAGAAACTGGCCCATCGGTGTCCAAGTCTTGCTTCCTGCTATTCTACTGACCAGCAGAATGGACTAGCAAGAATGGACTAGCCCTGCAAACAGCAAGTCACCTGCCGAATGTGATGGGTTCCCCCAGAATGGAAGCCCCCAAATTGCGCCTGCATTGTAATGAGAAATTATCTGCGGCCACCTCAGCCCGTGTTCAGAAAAGCCTGTCTTGGACGCCTCTTCCTTCGAGGGTGGAGAAAGTAAGATCTGAAAAACAGCGAGGAGGAGACTCCTCACCACAGGGCAATCCCAAAACAAAATGAAGAACACTTCCCATCTCCTTTCCCTGTCTACAGTGAACCAAGCTGACTGGGATGTTGGGTAGCTCATGTTTATCAGCTCGTCTGGAAGAGAAGGCCCTTTTGCTGGAGCTGGGGTTTG
This sequence comes from Rafetus swinhoei, assembly GCA_019425775.1. Classification (NCBI taxonomy): domain Eukaryota; kingdom Metazoa; phylum Chordata; order Testudines; family Trionychidae; genus Rafetus; species Rafetus swinhoei. Next base: position 39,658,957 of record CM033443.1, on the reverse strand, counting down.
GTTCCCCTTAACTGGTCGCCACTCTGGTTGGAAATGGGCAGCCTTTATTGCCTCTCTCAAGGCACAGCTGCAGTCAGAAGGGCAGGAGAGAAGGCTATTAACACAAGTGATGTACCATCCTTGCAACTAGTCAAGTTTCGTTTTGTAACAGAGTGTGCTGCTGCTTATGTATAGTGCTTCATTACAAGCCAGTTACAAGGCAAGGCACATGACCTAGGAGGGGCAGACTGCAGCAGGAGGTGAAGTACTTTCCCCCACCTCAGTATCCCAGAACTCCACTGAAACTTTCAAAGGGCTTTTCCCTACATTTCCATCCTGGAAGAACTAGCAGAGCCCTTTTTGAAGCAGTCAGAATCCAGGGCAGCCCTGGTGGCAGAGGATATAAGAGTGAGCACCAAGCAGCACATGATTTACCTGCATTAAGAGTCGAAGGGGTTTTCCAGCCTTCTGTTCAAGAACTCTGAACTTCACACCCGCTGAAAAACAAACAAAGCACGATGGAGACCAGGCTCCATTCTCTACTTAGCTCAATTAGTTGGACAGGATTGCCTAACAGTCATCCAGCTAGGACTGATCACAGCAAGGGAACTACAGTGATCAAGAATAGCCCAGCAGCCCTTTAGAAAGAGGGAACGCCTACCCCAGGTAAGCGAGGGGCAGAAATCTCCCCTTTAGTCATTGTTCATGTGGCTACTCTACATGTATTGGTCTCCCAGCTGCTTTCCAAATAAGTGGGGGTAGGCCTGCGATAGCAGAGGACACAAAGGCATTTGAGTAAATTCAGAACAATCAATGACTATTGATCACAATGAAGGCATTCATACATTTTCAGCATGCCATTAAGCTGCAGCTGCCACTCTAGTCTTTCACTTCTATATTCCCTCCAGGACTCATTAAATCCCCCAGTACCTGAAAGTCAAACCGGGAAGACAGTAGGTCCAAACTATGATATATTCTCCATAAACATTCCCTGTACCAGGTTGGGGGGATGGGGAGCAAGCTCACAGACCATAGAAAGCGTAAAGGATGACCTCCCCTTATGGCCCTCCCGGACAGGGGTCCTAATGCACTTCCATTTTCCTTCATCTCAAAGGCCGGATGGTAGCATAGAGGAGTTTTATTGATTATTTATCAATATCAATTTCCTTCTAATTAATCACTTGCTGTTTACTGGACAACTTTCTCCAGCCACATTTCCTGTCTCACAATGACAGCTCCTACCAGGCTGAGAACTTCTGCAAGTCAGGAGATGGAGCCCCACTGACACAGTCCAGAGCGTTCCCCACCTTCACTCCCAAAGCTGGGCCTGGCACCTCTCTAGCAGCCGGGCTTCCTTTCCATTTGATGACTGGCGATGATCAAGCTCTTCACACTGTCTCTTGCTTTTAGAACTCTTAAACTAGCTTGGGCCTTGCAGTCTAGGCTGCTGGATTTATATTGGCTGAGCGATCTCTGTTTTCAGCTAACCCCATTTCAATGGGATCCTTTAGCCAGGTTCCAAAAAGGGCTGCAAGTGGCCTGGCAGAAAGTCACTTTGAAATGGTGGAAGTTAAATTAAAAAAGGCAGAGGTTTATTGGAAACACATTCAGCGTTCTTGGCTCTGAAATTAAGCTAGAAGCCACAGGCAGATCCTTAGCTAATGTAAATCTGCATCACTCCATCGGAGTCAATGCAACTATTCTAATTACACCAGCTGAGGGTCTAACCTTTCTGAAGAACAGAGTATCTTGAGGTAGCTATACTTTAGTTCCCAGCCACATAGGGACGGGTGAAAATTAAAGGGAAAAGCAGAAGTTAATTTATCTGAAGATCAGAGAATCTGAGGCTTGGACCAGTCCCTGTTTACTTGACCCAGCTGGCCTATTCTGCTCTAAATAAGCAGAACGGATGTGAAAGCTATATGGTAGAAGGGCACTTTGATTTCAGTGTTCTTTGTAATGTTGCCCATGACTCAGCATTAGCCTCACATTAGTATCCACTGACTTCCTCATCGGGCTTCTTAGGGTAAGTGGTTAATGGTCCTGTATGGCTTTTGCATTAGCAAGCGGAGTACTTTTCAGCACCCTGCATCTTTCAGTGCAATAAGCTACCTGTGCATTAGATCAAGACACTCACAATACTACAGTGAATGCAAATGTGCGGTGTGGTGGTACAGAACCAACCTGCAAGTCTGTAGGATCTGCAGAGCCGAAGGATGACTGAATAAAGAGGCAGGGAGTCAATAAGGTCCACAAGCAGATGGATGAGGCCCTGCACAACCACCACCAGCAGACGGAGCTAAAAGAAACAGTGAGATGTGTAAACAGGCAGGCTGGCGGTAAGCAGTCGGGTTAACAATAGCAGAAGGGAGTCCAGGGTTTAGTGGTGTGGGGGGTTCCAAGTTGTGGGGGCTCACCACAAGGTATCTCTGAAGGGTCAGATTTCCAGAAAGCGCTAAGTACCCAGCCTGTCACTCAGGCTCCGTGAGAATTCTGCCCTGGGTCTAGAACAGTAACCGTGGTGCCCGTGGCAAAAGTGTGTGCTACATGCTACTTTCAGGGGACAGGCCGGCATATCGAAGGCTGACGTGGGGAGCTCAGGCTTCTGTTTCCAATGGCATCCTTCGCTGTCTAGCAGCTGCCTTGTCTCTAGAAATAGCTTGTGACTGAAGACTCCCTTTACCAAACATGTAAGCAGGAGCACATCAGTGAGAGATGAATTCTCTGCTTTGTATCCTCACACAGCCCCTTGCCATTGCTCATTTGAGCACCTCCTCTTGTCATACAATCATTTTTTCTGTCAAACTCATTTGAGTCCTGTTCTATTTTTACCCTTCTCCGCTTCAAAGGGGAGGCTACAATTATGTAAAGGTTCCAACCACTAGTGGAAAAATGTGCCTCCATGCCTCAGAAAGGACCAGCCAGATTGGCAAGAGTTCAACTCCCTCCCCAAAGCCTTCCAAGGAGATCTGAATGGAAAAGGTTAATTTCCAGATGGAAGAGTTCTGGGTCAAACCAGAGGAGCAGCCATTGCAGGAAATGGGGGGAGGGGAGAAGATTGAACAAGGCTGCAGGGAAAAGACAGTGGAATAGGTCCTGATGACTGATTCTCTGGGAATTGCCTTCAGAGAAATACAAGTGCGTATTCTGAATTCCAGCGGCTTGGTCCACACGGTCCGGGAACAAAAACCGTTCCTGGGACAGTCATAAGAATATGGTATTTGTACATGGATGGGGGTTGGGGGGAAGAACAAGGAATCTTTTTTTATACTTCACTCATACATGTAAAGGAGATGTGACCATCTCTAAGGGTTGAATCTTACCAGGGTGAACACCAGGTAATATAGTGCAGTCGTGGGCAGAAGAAACAGCAGGATTGTAAATAACAAAGTGCCAATAAATAACTGGGGAAAAAATACAACAAACCAATGTTAGCAGAGTACTGGCACAAGAACTTTAGACAGCATTAAGTGGTTAGTCTATGGCACGGGCCCCTCACACCACCTTGCTGGTGAGTAATACTCAAGTACTCCGAATTCTGCCCGTGAGCCTCCATCAATAAACAATCTTCCCTGGGTTTTTTTTGTTTTTTTTTAAATAAGGCTCCCTCTTCTGCAGAGGTGGGCAAATACCAGCTTGTGGTCCGGATGCAGTTCCAGCTGCTGCCGTATTTACCTGTGTATCTGCATGTACGGGTGCTTGCAGCTCCTGCTGGCTGCAGATTGCCATTCCCGGCCAGTGGGAGCTGCGAGTCCTGGTCCGTGTTGCTTCCTGCAGCCCCTATTGGCTGGGAACAACAATCAATGGCCAACAGGAGTTGCAAGCACTCACACCCGCGGAGGCGCAGGTAAATGAAGCCACAGTGGCCTGCTAGGGGCAAACCTGGTGAACTGCCTCCATTATATTGCCCACCCCTGCTCTCCTGGCACTCTGTGCCGTACGGCAGGACACCAGAGCCCAACAGCTGGGCCTCCATTACACATTCCTCAATGCTTCTATTTTTGGAAAAAATATAAAATCTGGTGCCATAACCCAACATAACTCCAACCTGGCTTTTTAGCGTCGCATTCCATTTCCCACACTAGGGAGCGGACAAGAAAATAACGTACCATCATTTCTTCAGAAAGACAACATGGCCATGGTACAGTGCACAGCACCCACAGGGTCCCACCCCAGAGGCAGATTGACACCATGGATTTATGCATATAAGCAGAAATACACGAGAGCTCACTCCTGGCCGACTTCTTGTTGGCAGCTTGGGTTCCCCTCTTACCCATCCCCCATTACTTAGCAAAATCAGCATGTATTAGCATCTCAGAAAGTCTTCTCACGTCTGTGCTTTGAAAGCCTGTTCCCACAGAAGCCAATGACAAAACTCCCACTAGCTTCAACGTCAGCAGAACGAGGCTCTTAGTGCCAAACCCATTATCATCCACATACAATGAGCTAAACCCTGCCCTAGCGCATGCAGCCTTTCTAACACAGTCTTACTCTACTGTCATGGGGGAAAAGAGGAGAAATTGCTCCTCTAGGGTTGTGTAAAAGGCTTCAGATGATCTGCTGCAACTCTCTGAGAGGCACTGGCCCTGGCAGTTACCAAACAGCACTTCAGCAGAGATTACCAAGGCCAGGTCAGACGCTGCAATGAAGCCAGCTGCCCTCTCAGTGGATTTATCTTTGTACCTGCAATCCTCAAGCTGAAGGCAAGTGACAATATAAAATAGCGGGACTCAGGGCCATTTAAATGGTTCTTTTAAAATCAGGCTAGAGCAGACTGGCTCTTCCCCACGTTCATGTTTGGTCTGTGGCACTGGAGAGCTTAAAAGGCAGATTTACACTATTCCAGAAAAATGTTTTCCACATCCTGGTGAAAACGTGTGGGCCAAGCTCCAAACCAATGTGAACAAAACAGGATCTTTTAATAGAAACACTAAGAAGCCTGTTACTATGGCAACACTGCTGGGCACCACTATAATTATTTAAATTGTCTCCCTCCCACATATGCACTCCTCTCCCCTTCCCCGGAGAGGTGGTGAGCCTCTGCAATGCTCCCTGACAGTGCGAGGGCTGCCCAGCACCTCCCAGGATAGGTTCCTTTGAACACGGGGAGGAATGATGGATGTGCGTACAGCAGACCTGGCAAGAATTTGCTTGAGGAGCCATGTAGTCAACTGTGCTGAGCTGTACTCAGTTTGGCTAGAACGGAGCAGTTGGTGGCCTGCACGCCAGTATTAAACGAAGCAAGATCAGGCCACGCTGCAGGACTTTGAGGCCAGGGTGTATTACAGCACCTCCTAGATGCTCTGCCACTACCTGATCCAAGTCGTAGGAACAGGAATCCACCCGCTGTCTCAGGACGTTCCACTTTTTCCCGCGGAACAGGCGCCACAGAGATGACAAGCCGTATATCTTCAGGCAGTAGAGCCTGTGCCAAGGGGAGCAACACCACAAATTAGAACCAAGCGATCCCCAGCTCGACCACAAAGCAAGTGCCATTGCTACACATATGCTCTCAGTTCAGCAGGGGCAGGGCATGAGCGCACTGAAGTCACACAGATTCAAGAGGAGACAACCCACTGGCCAATGAGATAAAACAAAATACCGAATAGCTGCTCAGTCAGCATCCGGCCTGTGCACTGAATGAGGCAGGGAAAACGTAGCAGGTAGGGCACTAGCCTAGGACTTGGGAGACCTGGGGTCAATTTCCTGCTCTGCCTCAGACTTTCTGGGTGACCTTGGGCAAGATCCTTAATCTTCCTGCACCCCAGTACCAATCTGCACAATGGAGATACCGCTAGTTCCTTCCCTCCTTGGGGCGTAGTGATGATAAACACATTAAAGGTTTGGAAATGCAATCTACTGATATCTGCTGATGGAGAGCACTGTACCAGAGCTAGGGATTATTATTAATGATCATGTAAAGAGTTTATTCTCATTCATATGCACAAGAGTTCCTTGGACAACCTCTGCTCTGGCATTTCCTAACTTTTGAGTTCTTGGTTTTGCAAACCTAATAGTCTTTTAACATTGTTTTATGAGTGCAATTAAAATACATAATCAGATAAAACCCTAAACCACTCTTGTGGAAGTGAGCGCGGGGAGTTTCAGAAAACAGAAGGAAAAGAGCTGAAAGGGGCATGCAGCATAAAGACTGGCATGATGCTCCTATGGGGCTGGAAGAAAAGCTCAGAACAGCACGCAGTCTTCCCAGGACAACTCAACCTTTGTGTACCTACAGCAACACTCCTCGGATTGCACCCTTGTTTCATTCCTTTAACTGAGACTGCACATGCTAGTCCAGCAATCACCTGACACACCTCCTGGGTCTCTCTGCATAGGAATGCTAGGTGCCATTTATTCACCATGTGCCTACCTTGGAAACAGACCCCAAGAACTCTGCATTTCCTTGGCCACTCAATTTGCCGCTTAAAGAGCACTGATTTGCTAGAGAAATTCTCCTCCCAGTTGTTCCAATCCCAGGACTGTGTGATAATTTTATTATTTGGATGCTCCCCCCTCTCCACCCGCCGGGGTCATTCTCCATAGCTGAGTGAGCTTGCTGCAGGCCTCAAGATGAAGTGTCTTGTGTAACTATATATGTAACAGGGACACACGAGCCCTGCAGACTGGCACTCCAAAGCCCACAAGATGAATGTGATTGGCATGGAAGGAACTTCTGTCTTCCTCACCCCCACCCACTCTGTGCCCTCCCTGAGAGGAACAGAGAACCTCATGCACTCTCTACAGCCAGGAGAGATTTCACGTAAGAGAGCTCTTTGGATGAGTTTCCTACTAGGCAATATTGCTATTAGGCCATTGCTCTTTAATTATGCAGTCAGATTCTTAAATTAGACATCTCTCTGCCTCTAACCATGCTCAGCATTATGCACAAACTCTACCTGGGTAGTCTCCTCCTTCTGCCCCTACACCATGTGCTGTACCGCTGGGAGAATGCCGTGTCTACACTGGTTAGGCAGGAGCTTCCCTATTTATTCCCCTCAGCTAGTCTGTCTCCTCTCTAAGGCTGCTATTCTCACCACAGTTTGTGATGTGAAGGATGCCCCTGTGTCACTGTAGATCAGCAGCAGAACATATTTGTTCTGAATTCTTCTGGCAAGAACAGCTTTGACATACCTAGTATAGAATGTGACATGAAAGGCAGAATGAGCATCAGCCATTTGCATCCATATCCTTGGCCTCCCGAGGTCACACCCATTCTCCTGTGACTGTAAAGTGCACATGGCCCTCTAGTGGGGCAGAAAGAGTAATACAGCGGCAATTTAACCACAAAGTCGGGCAAGCTGAGGGTGGCCGTTGAAAATCCAGCCAGGTTACTTGGTAGGGATGCAGTCCTCTGAAGCAAAAGGAGAGGTAGGGCTGCCAATTCTGGTTGAATGTATTCCTGGAGGTTTCCTCACACGACATAAAGATTAATCTTTAATTAGAGGTTAAGTCCTGCAGACTCCAGGACAACCCAGAGGGCTGGCAAACTTAGCCAGAGAGGTCATTTCTGGAGCAGCCTTAAGGACAAGTTATCTCCCCAGACCTAGGGCTCCTGGACAAACTGATCTCTCTCACTCCACTCCTCAGCTTAGTTTTACTTTTGTAACCACCACTGTCAAAAGGGGGAAGATACTTACATGTGGGTGCTTTTATCGCTCAATGCTGAGCCTCCATCACTAGGACACAATGTAATTGGCCTAACTAACTAATTTTGGTTTTGCCCTTGTTAAATCAACGGGGTCACACCAGAGACCGACTAGGCCCACTATGACGTTTGTTTCTCAACAGGCCCAATACACCCACCTGGCTCCATAGACGTAGAAGCAGTAGATATGGAAGGTCAGGAGGGCAATGATGTCGGAGAGAATGGAGAGCATCACGGTCAGGCCCAGGCAGGCTGACAGGCCAACATACCAGAGAATCCTCTCAATGAATGGAGACATCAGGTGGATATAGCCTGGGGGAAGTGGGAAGAGTAACAGCGTACAAAGGATATTTCAATTGCTCTCTGGAGTCTCAGATGAAACTCTGGATGGCCTCAGCGTCTCTCTCCCACCGCCCCTCACAGAAAGCTGTTGCAGAGATCATAAGTGAGATCGTATGAAAGTAAAAGCAGCAAGTTCTGCTAGACTGCCATTTTATATCTACAATGGCTGATAAATACCGCCCCTTTCACCCCAGACCCTCTCAGCCCAGGGGTGGCTGTTTTAGTGAGACACATAGACACCTAACTCAGCCTGCCCAGACAAAGCCATCTTGCTATTCCTCTGTCTCCCCGGGTAACATTTTCAGGAACGTACTAATCCATGACTGATACATTTTCACCAAAATTTCCTACTCCAAGAGAAACCACCACAAAGGAGTTGTGAAAATGGTCTGTGTAACATTTTTAGCAGCATGAAGCTTCTCTGATCACCATCGAGATAGGGTGAAACCTTGGAAAACCAGAGCTCCGCTTCATTCATTAGCAGACGGAGATAGTCACAGTTACTAAGGATTCTGTGACCAATGTGTCTACTTTCCAACACAAAACAATATCCTTATGACCAGTGAGATTCCATTTAAAGGTTGGGGAAGAATGCAGGCATGAGATAGTTTGAAATCGTGTATACTAAACTAAAGTCAGTTACAGGACAGGTGCTCTACTTCAACCCCAAATAAGATTTCCCCACTACCATGCTGTTGCACTACCCATTGTCAGGCAGATGAAAAAGTCTGGACCTTCTTTTGGGCATCGACCATTACTGGTACCAAATAAATTAGCTCCACTTTGTCTTTTATTTTCTGCCAAGTAACTAGCTGAGTACAGGACTTATTTTACATCATTTCCCGGTGTGGATTCCATGAATCCAAATTTGGCTCATGTTCCCAGACCAGAAAATGTGTCCTTGCCAGATCAATTTTGATTCATCGTACAACAGTCTGACAATCTTAGAGAGTAGGCAGGGAGAAATGAGAAGGAAAGATGAAAGGTTAAACAATAGCACTTACTAATCCACAGATGAATATGGTAAAGGAAGAACCGGCCCAACACCTGGTCCAAAGCCCGGTTCATTTTTAAACCAGCTGGCACACCCATTAGCCACTGAAGCAGGTCCTGGAGCTCTTTGGCTATATGCTGCCAACAGAAGGAGACAAACAATCTTAATCAACAGAAAGCTATTACACTGTACATGCAGAGCTCCCCCCATGTGCAAATGACATCTTTGAAAAAATCTCACCACTCCTCGAAAACCTTTGGAGAAAAACTCTTGCAGAGGCATAAAAAAATACTATAGGAGTTACATGGGAAATAGAATATACCTCATGATGAGTCACTGACCCCTTTCTGAACCTTTAGAGTGTGTCTACACAGCACCCTTACCTCAAAATAAGCTACACAATTTGCACTATGCAAATGACTTCGCTTATTTCGATCTTATTTCCAAAATAAGGTGCTATTCCGAAACATCCCTTAACCCTCGTGCAATGAGGTTTACAGGGATGTTGGAATATCGAGCCCATTAGATTTAGATATAACGGGCTTGCTCTTCTTAAGACGCAGAATAGCTGTGTGGACGTAGCCTAAGATATTACCACCTAAGAACAGGATCCCCTTAGAAGCCTTGTCAGAAATTCAGTCATAGATTGTGCTTCTGACAAGCCCTTTGCAGAGGAACAACCACCATGGTGATTTTCACAGAAGGATCTCCTGAGGTCTTGATGACTCCTGAGAGCTAAGTAAACTTTGGCTACCCAAAGTGACACATATTAGAGATAATCAAATTGTTAAGACGAGGGAGAAATCTGTCTGAGGAAGACTGCCATACAAACAGCCTCAAACTCTTCTGAAAATTCCAGCCTCTCTCTTCCTTGACAAAAAGGTGTGCAGAAGCTTCAGGGGGTGGCCGAGTTAGTCTGTGCAGGTAAACTGAAAAAACAACAAACGGTCTGGTAGCACTTTATAGACTAACAAAACATGTCGATGGGATCTTGAGCTTTCATGGGCACAGCCCACTTCTTCAGATGACTGGAGTGTTGGATGTCTAAGACCAAAATAAATAGGGAGATGGGGCGGGAAAATTGGGGAGACAAGAAAAGGCAGTGAGTAAAAAATATATCAAGGGAAAGCCGAGTGTGTAGTTATCCCACTGTAAAAAAATAAATAAATAAACCACAGTAGTGACAAGGCACATGTATTGCTTTCCATGAGATAAATTAGGTGAGGTCAGCTATGGGAGGGGGGCATAGTGCAAATCTCAGCTAGTAATCTTGCAGTAAACATTGCAAGTGCTGTGTTTCCATTTGGTACACAAGAGAACTATCACATGTTAGTTACCTCGATGTAAAAAAACACTTTTGCATCAATGAAGGGAAGCCTAAGGGAGTTGGGTGCCTAAATCACATACAAAGCTAAACATATACGTACAATGATGGATCATGCTGGTGAATCTAGATTTGGTGCCTTAGAACTGATGGATTATGGACCTAATCCCCCAAAGATGCATGTGTATAACATCTATTCATCCTAGAGTCACAAAGACATTGCTGAGTTTATACACAGAACAGCCACACATGCTTTTAGTTCAGTAGTAGATAACATTTTCAATATGAACACCATTTTCCTTGCCACCTGGATTGTCTGTTCATCTCATCCACCCTCCTTTGCCCTAACACCCCTTAACACACTTTTATTGCAAGGCAGGGTTGGCTTGTACCAATGAATCTGGCCTTGTTGATGAGAAAGAAGTGCCAGATACTTTATAAATAGAGTTCTGTGAATATTTAAAACGTCGGAGCTGTAGCTTAGCAAAAGGGTTTTTTAATTTTAATTAAATATTTACATGTTTGAGAGCAGTCCAAGGCTGTTCTCTGGTACGGAAAATTACCAAAGTCCTTAGATGACTCCAGTTTGTAGTTAAACCCTGACTTTTGCTGAGCATTCCTGCACGATGCCACGGCTGTTGTTGCTTTGTTGGCCCTGGGGTGTCGCCTCTTATGGGGTTTTTTTTGGTTTGTTTGTTTTTGTTGCTGTGAAATGCTTTAGAGCGGATGGACAGCAAGAAGAAATAGACTAAAATACACGACTTTAAGAGTCCAATCCTCTAGCTGCAGTCATTAATACTGAATGTGCCAGATATTAATAGACGGATGCAGTGCGTTACATGGAAGTAGTTTCATTAAGGTGCTGTGGGACCTTGAGAACACAGCAAAAGCAGTTTAGATCAGCTCACTCTGGAATGACTTTCTTGTTTAAGTGCAGTGCAGCTGTTCTTCTCCACAGAGACTTTGACGGTAGTTAGGCATCAAAGGAGAACGCCATCCCATTCGGGGTAGGTAGCAGGGCACATGGAGAGGCAAGGAAGAGCTCTTAATGGGTGGTTTCTAGGGATGTGAAAGGTTAACCAGTGGGGGCTGGAGCAGCCCCTGTCCGCTGCGGGCCCGGCTGTGTCGCAGGCAGGGGCTGCTCTGGCCACGCTGGAGCAGCCCCTGCCTGCAGCAGTAGGGCTGCTCCTGCCCGCCTACCCTTCTTCCCTCCCTTTTATCAGTTAACCAATTAAACATCACATTTAACCAGTTAAGCGGGATTTTACATCCCTCGTGGTTTCATAAAACTCATAGCAAACCATAGATGTTCAAAAGCTATAAGTTATAAGTTCAGTGCCTAGCACAACAGGCGCTGGCTTCTAGGCACTGCTGGACTACAACTAGGAAATAATAATTACCAAGCCAACATCTTTCCCCCATTTTATTTATGGATTAGCAGAATATGACTGACAAGGGACTTGTTTTAAAATTTGACTCGAGATGCGGTCAATTAGCGCTAATATAGCATCGGAAATATTCAGCATGGTGTAACTGGGGCACAATCTGTGACAAATAATCAACAGGGGTCTGCCCCAAAGAGCTTGCAGATCAAATGCATGAGCAAAACGAACACAGAACCTAGACAGCATGGGGGAATTGGCCTTTATAACCACAACGCTTCATACAGAAGGTGGGCAGTGAGAAGGCTTTGGGTTTTTTGCAAACAGGGAAGAGGATTTAGTGTAGATCAGTGTGAGGCTTTTGAAGGAAGGGGCAGCTTGGAAGCAGGCAGTCGGGAGCTGCCAGCAGGGATGCTGGTGTTAAGCAGAGGAGGAGGAAGCTGTGTAGGAGGTGGCGAGGGCAGATATGGAACTAAGAAAGGTTATTTTTCACTATGCATTCTGACAGCTGACTCCAAGGCCGGCCTTTTGTACTGTACACAGCTACTGCTTAGCTGTCTCTGAATCATAGCCACTTCATTCACTGGCAAAAGCAGCTTGTTATTATAGGCAGCACTGCACAGCTAGTCGAGCTGTGACAGAGGGCGCTGAAGCCAACGAGGCCTTGTGCATTATCGACAATTGCCAGCTAAATGCTGATTTCAGAATCACTATCCCTGGGGATGCTGAATGAAGGGGGAGGCACGCAGCTGGATTTCCACACAGCAGGTTGGGCTTACAGTGCTGGCAGCTGGAGAAGGAGAAAGTGACTTATCTATTGTTTCAGTCTCTATAGACAGGGTGCGTGGGAAGGTGTGATGTACTGGGGTGCAAGCCAGACCAGTGGGTGGCTGTCACCCTTGTCCTGCAACCTGCAGTGCCGTGCAATGCCTGACTCTTGTAGCTTCCAACACGGACTGCTCACAGACAGCCTGCCAGCACGCAGGTCCCTCCCAGACGTGTTTGTGGAACTGCAGCCTGCCAGTCACACACTGGCTCTCACCAGCTTTTGTTATATGGCACGGTGTCCCCGTGCAGTCCCACTCCTGGATTTTCTCTGGAACTACTGTTTTATACTGCCCGCCCCCTCCAGGACAGTCCAAATATATTAACTCCATTACAGTATTTCTTTAAGAGAATAATATACACACAGCTTGCCACCCTCAGTGAAGTTATACAGACACTTTAGCTTAAACACATTGGATTACATAAAATACCAAAACAAGTTTATTAACTACAAAGAGCCTGTGAGTACAAGCAATGAGGTAGGAGAATCAGAAATGGTTACAAGAAAATAAAGATTAAACACATTCTAGTGCCTGACAAACTATATTAGATTCAAAGGAAAGTTTCTCGCCACATGCTTCCAACAGTATTACCAAACTTTGGGGCAGGCCCACTCCTCCAGAGTCCAACAGCTGCTTCTTTTGTCTTCCCAAGTACAAAGAGTGAGATGGACAGGGAGAGAGAGAAGGGGTCTCTTGGGGTGTTTGCCCTTCCTTTTTATAGTGTCAGTCCTCCCCTGAAAAGCATTTCAGGCCAAGAACCAAGAGATGGGCTGGGGACAGGAGGAGCTGGTAGAGGAAGGAGATCTCATGTTGTTTCTTTGCTAAGATGCAGAGCTCTTTGTCCCTGCCCCTCTTCTGTGCCAAACAATGGCCACTTGATAAGTGATAATTAGAGCCCTGCAAATCTGTGGACATCCACTTTATATTCGTGGGTATCCACATCCGCAGATGTGGATGCAGATAGCCGTAATTCATTTTTATGGATGTGGATACAAATTTTGTATCCAGAACCCTGCAAATTTGTGGATATCTGCTTTATATCCGTGTGTATCGGCATCCACACTTATCAATGGCTCATTTTCGTGGATATAGATGCGGATACAAATTTTGTATCTGTGCAGGGCTTTATTGATAATCCATCAGCTTTGCGGACACCTGGCTGGGGCATCAGCTTGCCCTTTGTCTTAGAGAAATTGGTTTAGCCCTTTCCCTAACTTATCGGGGAAACACACCTCAGACATGATGTCAGAGTATGTTCACAACTCTACACATAATGTTTCTACATGCATTTTACCACTGGGTTACTGATGAGCAAGTTGTAAGATTTCAGATGATACTCTCAAGGCGTGTCTTGTACACAGACCATTCCAGTAGCCTGTCAGGTGTGAATACAAGGGCGCATTTTGTCACAGAAGGGATGGAAGGTTTGGCAAGTCTAACCTAGAGTAAGCTGGTTAGATTCCAATTAACATGCAACAGAAGAGACGAGCAAGAACGTGGGGTCTCTAGAAGTGAGAGAGGCAGGAGAGAAGAGGCTTATGGTGAATGGGATCAAAAGGAGAAAGCAAGGAAAACTACACACTGCATTTCTTCCCACACAGCTTAAAGTTTGCTCGTATCAAATCTATTGAAGCAAACTCTCTTCTTGCATGCCAGGAACTGTGGAAATAGATTAAGTGGTCTTGATGCAAGATGCCCAGAGACCAATGGCATTAGTCGACCCAGGGCATATATAAAAAATAGGATAGCATGGAACATGGGAAAAGTCATAATAATCAAAAACACTGGGAAAGTTTTTATTACCAAACTTGGCAACTTTTAGCCAGCCTGACAGAGCTCAAGTGCGGGGAATAACGCATGCCAGATGGAGATGCTGCAGCTAGCTTGTTAGTCCTCCTTGCTGATTTCACTGGAGGATGGAGCAGAGGGGATCTTACAGTCATATTAAAAAACAAAATGATGCTGGCTTCACCACATGCGCTGAAGTCACCAGGGTGGTATTTCTGGATGGCTCAAGCCTGCCTCTTTTATGAGCACCTGATGCCTACTCTGTGCTCTCTGAAGTCTATGAAAGAGCTCCCAATGACTTTGGAGGGCTCTTTCTGTGCCCACAGAGAAGAAACCAGGTTCCTGAAGCAAGGAGAAATTGTAATGGCATGAAATCCCTCTGATAATCATAGACAGAGTAGTAAAGCAACAGCTTAGACAAACAGAGAAGGGCAAACGCTCTTGGGTGCATACGAGCTCTCTATGTTTCTGAGCTATCATAGGGCCAGAAGGAAGTAATGGACACTGCAACCTCTACATGGGAGTGAATGATGTATCTGCATGACTGAAGAGGAGAAAATGAGTAACTCCAGCAGCTTCCCCACCCAGGGCCGGTGGTGTGGTCCAATACACTTTGAGCACTGAGTGTCCATCTGCCACTGACACTGGGCAGATGGAATACTTGAGTCCACCTGTGCACATGGGAACGGAGCCAAAAGCCATCGTCCTCTCAGACCTGCTAAGAAACCAGACTGCAGAGAACACGAGAGGACAGGTTCTCCTCCAGCCCTCCCATCTCCACATGGGAACAAACTTCAGAACAAGAGAGCATAGAGAGTCTGAGTTTGTCTCTCACATTAACCTACCGCTGCAAATACTGGAAGGGGAGACTTGTATTCCAGCCATCTCCTCTCCCTTTCCCAGCAACACCTTGTGGCTGAAACTGACCCCCCTTGAAAGTTCCACGAGACAACTGCAATGAGCCATGTTCAGCTCTTGCATGGTAAATGCACGACAGGCTCTTCGTTTGCCGTGTCCCACGCAGAAAGATGATCACAGAAGTGCTACTAGTTTGGCCAAGTATGTTGTTAGTGTGAGGAGCAGCGAGCAAAGGGACCAACCACAGGGGAGCTGTGAGTTTCTCCCAATAAGTGGACAAAAGGGAGAAAGTAAGTTGCTGATGGAATTCCTCACAAGCTGAACTGGAGTCTCTTCCCATCTAGAAGCTGGAGACAGTAAGTGAGGACTCCTGCAGCCGAGGCATGGTCAGACACAAGGAAAGATCTGTCCCTCTTCCCCAGAAACCCAAGAGAAGGGACAGAGAAGGGATGACGCTGTGCAGCCTTATCACAGTATTCATCGACATGTGACAATGCTAAGTCCAAAAATGAGTGAGCACACTCACTGACACAATATCACAACACAAATGTTGCAACTCACGAGAGGGATGCACATATTTTGAGGTTTTCTGCAGTTCCACTACAATGACAAGTGGTCCTTTAGCTAGTAAAGGTATAGTTCTACTTCAACAATGATTTACGCACAAACATGTATGCAATTTGTTCCCAAGATCCAAACAAAGAAAAGGTTAAACTGTAGTGAAGGTTGCAGGTGCCTTATTATCCCTACATCTATGTTCAAGTTACACATTTAGAATATAAGTAACTAGCTGGAGTTACCTGGCGTTGCTCGGGACAGTTGATATAACTGAAGTGAGATGCCTGAGGGGAAGGAGGGGGAAGGGAGCTGTGCGCCTGCCGCCGGCACCCAAGCCTGCCCTCCACCTCCTTGTCCCTCCGCCGGCCTTAGTGAGTGACTGGCCCCGCCGCTTCCCCCGGGAAGCCGCTTCTCCCCGCACTGCCAAGCTCCATGCAGCCCCGGGAAGAGGCATTTGTCTCTCATCTCTTCCTTCCCACAGTCCCTTAAAACCTTCTCCTGGATAAAAGGGTATCCCATGCAAAGTTTGGTTGCGGTAGCTCTTATAGTGTCCAAGTTATTAGCACACAAACATACAAACATTCTCCTTTATATATTAGATTAGGGGCTTGGCTACACGGCTAGTTAGTGCACGGCAAGCTGGGGTGTGAACAAATAGTGTACTAGCCTGCCACGCACTAATTAGCCTTCTAGAGAAGTCCTTCATGCCTTGTGTCATGCTCATTCTTTGGTCAGTTAGGGCCTGAGGTTGAGAATGGCACAGGAAAAAGTGAGTTTCCCCAATCTGTCATTAACACGCTTGAGAGAGTATGTCAGTGTTACCTACCCTGACTAGCTACTGCCCTGAGAACTCACCCCCACCATGCGCTCCCTAAAGTCAGCTGACTCAGCTTCCCAAGTTTCCTTCTCAGTGTACTTTCTGAGACCTAATTGGGTTAACATTTTTCTTTCTTTTTTCTCTCCCAGATACCACATTAGAAGAGCAGCTTGAGGGCACTTCCCGTTAACTCTGTAATACAGACATCCCAGGTGGATAAGCACTCTGTTCTCTAGCCTCAGAGTTATTTATTGTGCCCATGATGTAACTGTTACCTTGTGAGCAGGAAGTGCCCTCTAGAAAACACCTCATTTGTATGCACTGGATACGCAGAGGACAGCAACACCGTGGTTGATTAGTCTCAACAGGTTTGGTTTGAAGATTTAATCGCTTTTAAGGAGGCCTAATTTTTGTGACTTCAATCAGAAAGTTTCTCTTCTCTGCATGAGATCCTCACACACCGGCCCTGCCTCTCTACAGGCACAAGTACAAACTGCTGGTCACCTTCTACACCAGAGATGAACAGTATGAGCAATTCTAGCCAGACTCACATCAGCCACTGGGATGAGGGTGTCCGCTAACTGGCCAATCCGATTCTCTCTGTACAGCCAGGACATGAGCAGTATTCCCAGAGCCATGTCAACGAGGAGAGAAACAAAGGTGTTGGCTTTTCTGCATTCAGGAGAAAGAACAAAGTTAGAGCACAGGAAGAAGGCTGTTTCATGTTTGGATAACAATCCTCACCAGCCTCATTTCCATGGCACCTTTTGTTTCTAAATGCCATCAAGACTCTTTATACACAGAAGAGGGACTGGGTTGCTTTCCTATTATTAATATACCGCTGTCTCTTGGGTCAGACACAGCAACCATTCTGAGTCAGAATGCAAAACAACAGGTTTTCGCTGGGGAAGTGAATGGTTGGGTTGAAATTCCAAGAGGAATGTTAGGTAAGTGCTCACGTTGGGATTCAGCTGATAAATTCACCATCCCTTGGAGTATATACATGGAGATCAGAGGCCCTTTTAAAAGATATGCCTCAGTTCAAACCACGAGTTACTGAGCTATATAATGTTTACTGACATAGCAGGGTAGAATAATTCCCCTCCCCCCCTGCTGCCAAAGTTTCTGGATGAAATTCTATGGCTTGAGTTGTGCACAAAATCAGACTAAATAATCACAGTATTACTTTTGGCTTTAAAAGCTATTAGTGTATTTTAAGCGTTCCCACGGAGCCCATGACCATAGCATCGGCACACTACACTTAATTTGCACAGTGATGGCCTTAAGGAATCTACAGCCATCTCTGATCTTTGCCTCTCGCTCTTCTACTCACTGCGGGGTTGTGTGTTTGCTTGGTTTTTCTGTTTGATGTTTATTGCAGCTGTGGGTATTCCTTGCGTCAGTTACCAGAGAATGGCTCTTTCAGAATACTGGGATTAAGTGGGTGGGGATTAATACTCTTACTCTCCTGGCACGTCCCATGGAACCTTGATTTTATCTCCCATTTTATTAATTCAATGCCCGTGAAAGCAAAGGCTCTACAGAACTGCAGAGCAAGTCTCCCTGTGCAGCTCTGCCAGTGCATCCCAGTCCTGCTTCCCAGGCTAGGTCAGTGACACTAAGTTTCTGGATGGAAACTTAAATGTTTCTTAGCAGTAGCAGAGGTGTTCTGGAGGCACCAGCATGTGTTGTGGGGGGAGGAGCGGGAAGGGATTATATAAGGATGAGAGCAATAGGATTAAAAAGTCTCTCCCTCACTGCAATTCTACAAAAAATTAAAGCCACCCCACATATTTCTGCTCATATCATCATATTACTACTACAAAACAAGATGCCTCTTTGATAAAAAAAAAAAACCAAGCTTGCTATTCAATGCAAGAAAACAAGTGGGTGGCAACCTCAATATCAGCTGTATGATAGTGAAGGTTGAACCTCTCTAGTTCAGCACCCTGGGGACTTGACCGGTTCCAAAAGAGAGAATTTTCCAGACCACAGGAGGTCAACATTGTCTAGCAGCATGACCAACACTCCCACTGCTTCCTGGGCTGTTAGAAGACATTTAGGGGCAAATCAGAGCTAAACAACAGCACAGAACACTGAGAGCCAGGACTGGTGGCTGTAAACAAACTTTATGTGACTACGGGAAACTTGGCCACACCCATGAAAAGTAGACATCCAGCTAACACAAATTATTCTGGATGATGGATGTTTCTGGACCAGAGAGTTCTGGACTAGAGAGGTTCAACCTGTACCAGAGCCAGAGGAGGCTGAATTTCTTTAAATCTATAGATGAAATTGGTTGGTGCCTTACGAAGGCTCCAGTTGGTGACAGGTGTCAAAGTGGGCTTATGCACACACGCACGCACACACATACCTCATTAGTTGGGTCTGGTTCTGAGCCTTCTTGTTACTGCTGATGAGCTGAAGGTGCTCCAGCCGGTGTCCCAACTGTTCACAGGTAGAGAGTTTACTCCAGATGAAAGACAAAGGCCAAAACTTCAGCACTCTGCAGAAACACAAGGGGAATCCCCTCTGATACTTTTGCCAGTGAAACAGGTGGTATGTTGCTTCTGAAAATTCCCACATAAACACTTACTTCAGGTGTAGTTAAGGTTGTGTACATACATAAGTGGTTTGGGTGCAGAATAAAAACCTTCAACCATTAGAAAGATAAGCCATGCAGATTTAAGAAAGTCCATCCAAACAAGACACCCGAATAACCGTAACTGTCCCTACAAAGATGCCAGTCTACCAGCTTCCCTTGCGTCAAGTTCACTCTCTGGAGAGGGCTGAATTCTATTTTTAATGACGGCAGGTGGGTCAGGATGTATGTGTAGGACTGCACGCTACCCTCAAGCCACAGCCGATCTCCCACTAACGGGAGGCTTGCATAGCGAGCAAAGAGACAGGGGAGCCTTTTTGCACTAGCTACGTTTTTAGGCTGGGGTCATTCACACCCAACTCGTACTGAATTTCACTGAAACTTGGGCTTCTTTGAAAACCCCAGCCTTGGTTACCAATACTGTCTAGTTAAGTGTCTGCAGCTGCATGGCTAAGCAGCACAAATATCAAAGGGTGGGGGGGGTCAGTTCTTTACTGAAGTCAACAGGAGTTGCGCTCATTGCTACTGGAGCTTAGTTTGGCCGTGGGAGTATTGGAGAGGTTGCAGCATGCGTTACATTAACGGTAAGTGAGCTTCTTTCTCTGTGCCCACCTATTAACCGCCTTTTCAAGGGTGTCACCCCCTTCCCCAGTTCCTTGGCATGTTCACGTAAGCGTCACTCAGTCTGCACACACACACACCCCACCCCGACTGCCAACTCCGTGCAAAGTTACTGTACTTTGCTCCTGAATCTACAGCACTGCTGGATCTGGATTTCCATGGGGCTTACTTTGGCTTTCTCCAAACTACACTTGGCTGAATTTAGCCTGGGGTCTAGCAGCAAGAGCATGTGTTTGAAAGGGGCCAGTGTAACACACTCCTGGGCCCTGTGCTGCAATTCATACATCATTCTAGCTACCCAAACACAAGCAGAGCAATCCAACCCACAAATGGTAAGTGGGTGGCTAGCTGAGAACTTTGCAGGATTCAGTGAGGATGCCCCTCTGGGCCCCTCTAGATGCACTTCACAGTGGGTTTGTCATGTTCAAACCCAGAGCCCTGGAAGTCTCTTCCCCAACTCCCCAGTTCAAATATTAGATGCACTGGCTTTGAACACTATGCAGTGTGCTCTGAATCATTCTCCTTAATTCAGGGTCTTCGAATTATTCTGCTGTTCACTCCAGCCATTCACCTGACAGCCAAACTAATGCACTGCTGTTCAGCTTGCCTGTCAGGGTGTAACATCCAAAATGACAGGAGCGGGGAAGGAAGCACAGTAGGTTACTACGTTGGCCACTGATCTTGAAGACCTGGGTTCACAGATGCAATCAGGCACAAGTGGATATAATTTTCTTTTCTGATCATCATGTTCTAACCCAGGGGTTCACAAATGATGGTCTGCAGCACATCTGCTGGAACAGAGACTCCTGCTACAAAGGCAGGAAAAAGGAAGAGAGTGTCCCCTTCCCAATGAAGTTGTCCACTGCTCCAGCCCTGGAGAAGCTGAAACTCAGTACTAAACTTCACTAAAACCAACCTCCACTCCTCACTCCCAGTCCCTTTCTCCCCCCTCAAAAAAACAAAACAAAACACAAAAAAACAAAAAACAGAAAGGAAAGGAAAAGTAGAAATATTGAAAAAATAAAGCAGCTGTAGAATCATCTATGGAAAATCCCATTTGTAATACTACCCAAGCAGAAAAAACAAAAATACTTCCAGGATTTTATATTAACCCTATAATGTAAGGCAAGTAGCCACAAATGCTCCTGTTTGTTTTTCAGCCTTATAGGATGCAGTTGGGTTTCTTATACATGTAACAGAAAACAGTTCTAATATGAAGCAGAATGACTGGCTTTTATATCATTACACTATTTAAATGGAGAAGTTCTGAGCAATGAGAGTGGGAAAAGTTCGGAAAAGGACAACAAAAACAATTAGGGGTTTGGAAAGGCTGCCATATGAGAAGAGATTACTAAAACTGGGACTTTTTAGCTTTGAAAAGAGGAGGCTAAGGGGGTATATGCTAGAGGTCTATAAAATCCTGACTGGTGCAGAGAAAGTAAAGAAAGAAAAGTTATTTACTTGTTCCCATAACACAAGAACTAGGGGTTACTAAATGAAATTAATAGGCAGCAGATTTAAAACAAACAAAAGAAAGTTTTTCTTCACACAACACACAGTCAACCTGTGGAACTCCTTGCCAGAGGATATTATGAAGACCAGGACTGTAACAGGGGTCAAAAAAGAACTAGATAAATTCATAGAGGATAGGTCCATCAATGGCTATTAGCCAGGATGGGCAGAGATGGTGTCTCTAGCCTCTCTTTGTCAGAAGCTGGGAATGGATGACAGGGGAGGGATCATTTGATGATTCCCTGTTCTGTTCACCCCCTCTGGGGTACCTGGCATTGGCCACTGGCTGACCCAGTACGGCCGTTCTTATATTGGGAGTGTTTTCACATGTGAATAATTTAAGGTACTTTGCAGGGAGTTTTGATTTTCCAGTTCAGACAATGTGTTCCAAGACTCTGGATGGATATGGTAGATTCCAGATGAAAAGCAATATATCTGAATTGGAACTGCACACAAACGTGAAAGCTCCATTAAATAGAACCTCCTGGCTTCCCGCTGCTCTGCACTACAATTCCAGGAACAAAGACTCCCGACTGGGTGAGAATCAGGCATAGTACAGTACAAAGACTCCTTACTGGAGGTCAGATAGTATCAGCAGAAAGCTATTAAGTGCTTATTTTTAAAAAGAGGAACATGTGGCGTTTACTGCTCCAATATTAAATTACTCTAATGCCTCTAACAATGACCTGGAGACCTTTCAGTGTTAATGGTAGTTCTGCTCAGAAACCTTACAAATTAAGCTGCAATTACCACTGCTAGGCAGAAGGCGGAGCTGAAGAGACGCCTATATTTCAGACCAGCGTACCTGCAGCAGAATGTGTGGGCATCTGTACGGCTGAATCACTGCATGCAGCCTATGTTGTTGCCAGGAGAATCTCATTAATCATGACATTTTTACATGTGCCATCCTATCTGCTGTGAAACATTCAAAAAGTCTTCAGTTTGGGTGAATTTCAGTAATCAAACCCTCCAGCCTGTTAGGACTAACAACCCCTTCCAACTGGCTCACTGCTTGGGAAGACAGACTTTGCAGCGGGCCCCCAAAAGCAGCAAACTTGGTCTGTCAGCACAAGACAAGGAAGTGAGTTCCAGAACTGAGGTCCCATCTCTGAAATCAACCTTCCAGAAACCCCTTTGCATTAAACCAGAGAACTGCCAGCTTGAGCATCCCAGGTGATCTCAGCTACTATTGTACAAGACTGGAACTAAGGTACCCTTAGCTGCAATATCTAAAGAAGCCAGGCCCCAAATCACTTGACCTTTACAGGTCAAGACCAACACCCTCAGTAAGAAACTCAGCACCTCATGCTTTGATTTGAACAGCCTGGAAGGAACCAGCATTCAATAGGTAAGGTATAGACTGAAGCTCCCCAAGCAAGTGAGGGACATTGCAGCAGCTCAGACCGAGAGGACACCATGTGCCTTCACCAAATACAATTCAATCACCACAGGGATTACAAAAAGGAATTACCCCAGGGACAGTAGTGACTGCCAAAAGTCATTGCCATACCCAGCTTCTCTGATGTCAAACTGCACGAAATCTGAACCACCACTCCCACCTTCTCTGCAGGGCTAGAGGAGCAGTCTTCAAAGGTCCTTAGGCTTCCCAGACACACAGAATCACCAGGCTGCAGGTTCGCCCTCTGGCCTGCCCCTGCTCCAACCCACCCTGGAATGCCCTCAGTGACTGAAGGCAGCACAGACCAAGTGGAGCCAGTTCTGTGCCAGGTACAGATGCCTCTCACCCAGGACTGGGTGTCCTCCATGGGTGAGGAAAGAAGCCTTACAACTGCCCTATGACACTTGCTCCAAGTGGGCTGACACAAAAGGAGCCTTAAGCAATGAAATGCCCAGTGAGATTAGGTGACATGTAAAGATCATACAGGAAGTTTGTGGCAGAACTAAGAACTGAACTCAAATCTCTGAAATTACAGCCAAATACCTTTGCTAGGAAGGTGTTCTGCCCATTTTATAGAAAATGAAACTGACGTAGAGCAAGACAAAGGATTTTTCCAGAGCCGCACAGTGAGTCAGTGGAGAGCTGGAGAAAGAACTTGAAACACATGACTCCCAGTTGAGTGCTCTAACTAGATAATGATTCCATGAGTATCAAGGGGCCAAATTCAGACTCGTACAACAATAAAATTCCACTGGAGCCAATGGAGTGCCATCTATTTACATCAAGACTGAGTTTGACCCTAAAATGAGTTTACCAGATAGTACGAAATAATTATAACAGTTTCAGATTTACACATCAAGCAGAAAAATCCAACAAGCCATTCTGTAGGAAATGGTTCCCTGTGATTTTTCATGACAGCATTGTACAGTTGGAAACCTGTTAAAAGATTCCATTCCCTGTAGCTTGAGGCTATACTTGAAAAGATTTGCCCATGAATGCTTTAGTAGCTGTTATCCAAATCTGATTAATCAAACTGTCCTCTCCCAGCTTGAAAACTGAACTCCAATCCCCTTTTTGGGAACACAACCCAATCTCACTAGACGGCTTGCCCAGCTGTGGTGCTAAGCTTTATATACAAGAGCTTTTTCCCTTCAGGTCCGTTCAGATTTCCCTTTTGTGCCAGCACTTGCAGGATGTTACACTGAGGCTTGGTGAAACTTCATTTCAGTGTGCAAGGTAAGTAAAGTGAACAGAGTTCCAGCAAGGATGTACTTGCTCCAGGGGCTCCCATTAATCTCCTGCCAACCAGTTCCAGGTCTGCAGCTCTGCCATTTGATGTCAATGTTGGAATTAGATGTCCAGCTTGCCAACACTGCAGCACATTCTTCAGCTAAAGGGGCGCCTCATGGCAAAGAGAGATGAGAGCAGCCTGGCTAGTGGGGTGAAAAAATGAGCTCTCTCTGCATCATCCTGTTGTTCAAGCAGTGGCTGCAAGAACTCACAGTTGAACTTGTGATGCTGAGGCAGAGGTTTTGCTCCCAGTGAAAACGGGAACAAGTTCAGCTTGCAAAACCTCACCGCTCCCCCAGAAACCTCTTGGGGTCTGAAGGAACTGTTAGTACCTACCAGGCAACACGGTACATTGCATCAGTGCAGCCGCAAACCCCACCTCCACTACCCTCCAGCGCCATGTAAGTATGACTCCAACAGAAAGTTTCAGTCAGGGAGTTTCCCACCAAGTGCTAACCCTGGAACTCATACAGGCTAATCACTGATTCAGCATGAACTTGTACTGGGCTGGTCTATGTTCAGGAGACTATCATAGACAGCAGGTCCCAGCCCTCCCACAAATAGGAGAGGGCTACTATCAGTAGCAGCTCCTCAGGGCTGGAGTTGCTCTTGCTATGTTGAGACAGATACAGAATGATCTTTACTCACTGTGGGGAAATTGACTCCGAGTGGGTGAACAGGTACCTGATGGCCACTCAGACTGTCTCACCCTCACCGAACTTGAGGTATTTTAACACAATGCACTTTGCTTGTTGGGGCTGAACAGGAAACTTGTCCCCTACTGACAGTCTTGGGCTGGACTACACAACCTGCCCCACCTTACATCACCTACCTGCTTTTACAGACACCGGAGACAAGTGAAAGCAGGAATGTCAGCAGCATACACACAGGCCCAGAAGCCTGCTTCATCAGCTCCACAATAATACTGGCTTCCACTCCTTCGGACTGCCAGTGAGTCAGTTTGATGGGCCCATCATCGTATCTGTCCGTCATGAACAGTATCTTGCTCTCTGCAACTGTGTCAAACACAGCAGCTAGTTTTGAGGCATCGTTTCTTTTTGTGGTCAGCAGAGGTAGCCTGGTTGTCTGCGGTATGCAGCTGTGAAAGCATTACCTTGCGCTGGTCATAATATACTAAGATGAATTCATCTTCCATAGGGCTGCTGGGGTGTTTCTGAAAGATACAACAGCTCCAAACCTTGCTGTCACTCTCTTTGCTGAGCTGAATCCAGGGCTCGTGGGAAAAGATTGAGCTGAGATCTTCCAGGAACTTGTCCAGGACCTCTTCCTTCTCCTGTTTGCTGTTCGTCCATGAGCCCAGCACACACGTATTGACCTGAGTCACCTGCTGGACTTCAGAGAGATACTGCTTCACCTGGCCAGGAATAAAAGGGAAGTGGACCACAGCAAGAATGATAGCAGAGTTCTGTTCTGGGATCCAACGGCCAATCAAAAGGCCACTCTCTGCTGTGGCACAGCAAGAGGGGAAGAAGACTTTAATCACCATGACAGCTATCCTGAAGAATGTGTACCTGCCAATAAATACAAAAATAAAACTTAGAGACTGTGGGTAAAGGCACAGAACCACCCCGCCTCCCACCGGGAGCTTAAAGAAAGCCATTGGCGAGGAGATCCAGCAAAGTTCCAAACTGCCATATCCAAGAGCAAGCTGAGAACTGCCTCTGCATTAAGAAGCTGACACTGATGCTGTTAGCCACATGGCATCAGGTGAAAGGGACTTGCCACGTTTCTGATAAACACACTCTTTAAATGACCTTGTAGTGGAGTTTCCAACAGAAGGGCATTTTGCCTGTCTTTGAACCATCTCTCATAACTCTGCACTCAGATCCCTGTGAATTGCCAGACAGGCTCCAACCAGGGGTCATCTAGCCCAGTATCCTATCTCTGACAGCAGTACATGGTAGGGATGTAAATGGGTAACCAGTTAACTGGTTACTCGGTAAGCATCACTCTTTACCGGATGATGCTTACTGGTAATTGGTTAACCGGTGCTTGGTGCTCTGTGGGCAGGGAGCTGCTCCAGCCCAGCCAGGTCCACCGTGCCATGCCATGGGCAGGGGGCTCTCCAGTGGCCCACTGCCTGCGCTGCAGCAGGCGGTTAACTGGTTAAGTATATAATTTAACTGGTTAACATTTGAAATGCTAGTTTACATCCCTAATACATTGCCCGGAAAAAGGAGTAGAAACCTGGAAATGGGCAGTTGTATACCAGCTTGCTACAGGAGAATGTTTCTTCCTAACTCCTTCAATTAGAGGTTGACTTATGTCCTGAGGAGGATGTTCTATCACAGATTCATTGTGTAACCTCGGTCACATTGCTTAACTCATCTGTGGCTCAGCTTCTGCAACTGTAAAATGATAACTATTGATCTATTTTACAGAGGGGACTGGAAGGCTTAACTGATTCAGATTGAATTGCTTGGATGGAAGGTCCTAAAGAAGGGCAAATATTATATTCACTTACTATGCCCTGCTTTGCCTATGATCCCTGACCACCTTGCAATCTAAAGTAGTTTGGGTTTTTCCCAGTTCAGGGGGAGCACATTTCTATGGTTTTATAAATCACTTTAACTATAAATAAATACATGTTGAGCCTTGAACTAGCTGACAGTGTCTCTTTACATAATGCTGAAGTATCTAATAGAAATATAATTGCATTAAGGGGGGTGCTCCCTCGGAAAAATCAGCACCCGGTGACTTCTGTCCCTTTCTGTCCTTCAGCATTGTGCTATGGATGTGAAACCACCATGAACCCCTCAGGCTGGCATCTTTGTGATGGGAGCAGTCAATTGGAAAGAGAAATACACAGTGTATTTATAACATGTTGAGGGTACACAGAACAGGGAACTCCCCAGTGTGTGTGTTTTTCTCTCTGTTTAATAAAGTTTAACTGATATACTGAATCTACGCACCTGGCAATTTGCCATGGAAAAGATACACTTATCTGTGATGGGGAGGGTAGCGGGGAACAATTAAGCCAAGTCACTTGACTAGTCACATAACCACCAACCTGCCAAAGGCAGTGGTAGGAACTGACTGTTCACGGATGAATTCCTTTCAGCCCCTTGAGGTGGAAAGGTAAAGTTTTCTTGGCACGTGTTGGCAGTGGGGCAAGCACCACAATCGCTGCTATCAAAGGCCAATTTTTCCGGGGTCTGAATTTTCCCCTTCATTTCACAGCAGCTGAGGCCACCCCAAGACTCACACTAAAGAGGGTGCATATGTGTGTTTCTGGGAATTTTTAGTATAGTAACATAGGTGCAGAACTCTGAATGCTGCTAAGAGCTGACAGCCCTCTCAGCTCCTGAGGGGAGTAAGCGCCTTGTCTGACAGTGCCCTCCGGCTGACTGCATGAGCAGCATTCACAGGCCACAAAGGGAGTTACATCCTTCCCTCCTGGGCCAGGGGGATAATTTCTGCTATGTGGAGCCTTTGAGGAAGTCGGATCGTAGAAGAACCTCAAATAATTTTATATAAAGGATGCCAGGCCTCAAGCAAAAAGAGGAAGAAGGGGGAAAAAATCATAGAACTAAGGGGTGAAGGTACAATATAAAGAGAAAATGACAAATGAAAAGTGCGAGGGTACAACACATATCAAATCCAAATGGGGTTGGAAGACAAAAAACAGAGAGCTGTTACTGAAAAGCTTAGACAACAAGTTCATACCTGCCAAAACTTAACAATCATTAATAGGGCCAAATGGGCTGAAAAAACCATCAGGACACATCATTTACCAACACTGAAATAGTAGGGGCCAGTATAGCTTCTTGGAGAGAAAAAGAGGAAAAAAAGGTCATTGTTTTGCTACAAAATATGGGCTGCCCTTCCTAGGTTGGATGCATGTCAGCTGTTCCTTTCTGCTTAACAGAGATGGATAATTGGAATAGTAGCTGTAAGAAATTTAGGAATAAAATCTGTCTCCTTATTAGTAAATCTCCTTTTTGAAAGATTGTGGGATTTGTTCAAGAAAGCCTACCCATTATCCCTGACACATATCATAAGACTGTTAAAGAAGCATTATCAGGTGAGATCTGGTGCAAAATTTAGTTTTTACTGTCAAAATGCTTTTACAAACCTAAGGCCAAAAGACATGTTTCCAGGAATTAAAAGTACACAGATGCAAACGCACACATAAATGGAAACTTATTTTAAAATTATGTTGCAGTGTTTGCATTCTAGATATACTGCAACACTGAATGCCTAAAAGTAAAATTTCCCAGCAATTGACACAAAATACTTTGAGAAACACTCGTCTACTATATTGTTAATATGGCATAGGTGGGATTTTTTTTCACATGGTAACACTTATCTTACCAGTGTACCTTTAAAGATGAATTTTTATTTTTCCAGGTAGTATCAGCAGTTTTGACATACTATTATAGCAAGAGATTTCCAATTTCCCATGCTACTCTCCCCTCCACAGAGTCTTTGTCAATTCAACCATCCTTTCAGAAACAGATTGCTGTTTCATGTAGCTTTAATATTCATTTTGTTCTCAACTTTTTATAACCCCCACTAATTAGAATGAAGGTAAAATTTCTCTAATTTTTTCTTCTCTATTTGGGTAACACTGATTGTATTTTTCTCCTCTCTTCTCCTGCCCTTCCCCCAAATTAACATAGAATGATTTGATTTACTACCTTGTCCGCATATCAGTATAAATAATAACACAGCTCTGAACATATTGTTAGTTAACTGCTCGAAATCCAATAGATATTGGTTTTAAGGGGACATGTGATATCTCTACAGCAGGAAAATAAATTGTCTCATGTTAACAGGTTACTGCAACATATTCCAGTAATCAGTGAACAGATCTGGAAATTCATGAGACTTGGGCTATATTTCCCACGGTGCTAATGACTTGCAGTGTAAATTGCTTCATTCATTTCTGTACATTATATCTGAAAACTAAGAGTTATATTTTAAATGTCACCACAATCTAGTATTTGAATGCTGATCATTTTAATAGAAATATCTACCAAATGTGCTTATTCTATCAAAGCCTCAAACTGCCTAGCCGTCCACAGTTGCCTGCTACTCAAGAGTCCCTACATTTCCCCAGCCCTCAAACTTTTCCAATGCAGTTATATGCTGCCACTATGAAAATCTTTGGAATAATTTAAATGGAAAATGTGGGATACCATATAATAAATGCATTAATATAAAAATAAAAAGTTAAGGTACCGATTGCATTATTCACATTCAACTAATTAAAAACCTTGATATTTAAAGGTTCCATTTCTTGCTTTTCAAAACTGACTCTTTCCTAAGGGATCTAAGCCTCAGAGAAAGCATTCTAAGAGGACTGGTTGGGTCAGAGGACTGGTAATAGACACAGAGCATTCACCAGCAGTGTTGCCAACTCAAATCCAGTACAGGGATGTTAAATATCAGTTAATTGAATAATTCTTATTGATTAGTCGACTAGTCTATAGTCCCCCGGGGTGGGGCTGGAAGTTAGTGTGCTCTGGCCCCACTCCTGAGGAGCCCCCTGCCACTCCACGCTGCTGCCTCTATATCAGAGGCAGCAGCGTGGGGTGCCAGGCAGGAGCTGGTCCACAAGGGGAACCAGTTTAAAAACCAGCTCCCCTCACGGCCTGGCTGCCTGTCACCCCACGCTGCTGCCTTTGATACAAAGGCAGAAGCGCAGGGTGGCAGCAGCCCTTTCCAGGGAAGGGTCCGAGCTCCCAGACCCAGCACGAGCTCCCAGACCCAGAACTGAACCAGGCTGCCTGCCCACCTGCCTGGCTCCTAATACACTTTTAATGCAGAGCTGCAGGGAGGTAGGTCCCAGACCCAGCGCAAGCCAGGACTGAGCTGGGCCGCTGGCCAGCCTGCTAAATTTATTGGCAGGGGAATGCATGTAGTCTATAGCATTCATCTATAAACTTTTGCTTATCGGTTAATCGACTACACTATTAAATTCCTAATCCAGCAGTGAGTGAAAGATGTTACTGTCATTGGATATTCAGTTGCCTCTGTGAAATGTGTTGTGGACAGCAATAATGCTAGAGAGGCAGGAGATCACAAAACCACCTCAGCAACTGGCATCACTTAGCCACCTTGTCGGTGCTCTCAGTTGGGAGGCCAAAGACTGAATGAACCACAGAGTCTGAACTTTCTTCTCACCCCTAGACATGGTTTGTCAAGGGCAGGAGCAAGCAACACTGGCATATTGGACCCACTCTGGAGCTGAAGACAAGAACTTCAATCCTCAGGGGTGTCAAGCTGGTACCATACAAGAGCACAAAATCCACTTCCAACTCTGCAAGAGAGACCCTTGTTCAAGTACTGTCCTGTGAGCTGCCTCCTAGTTTACATCAGGCAGGAGAGTTCTCTGCCTTCAGAACTAGCATACAAGCCACTGGCAGAGGAAACTTTCTAGTAGCATCTAAAGCAGCGTGCCAGCCTGGAGGGGAACTATGTACAAGCACAGAACTGGTATATGCTGCAGTTTCCTTCAGGCTGGCAGAACTAACTAGGCTCACTCTCTGGGCTTCATTTTAACTCCTTCATGGCTGTATATTTACTGCACTGCTCTTGCCAGAGCATTTCATTCTGCTAATGAACTCACTTGTGTGGAGGCGTTTCAGCCTCTGTTTTAATGAGTTCTTGTCATGAGCTCCGATGATTTTGGCTTGCCAGAGGTAGGGGAACCACCAGACCCTGGGGCCTGTGCAGAGTAAGAAAGGACAAGCACAGGGGATGAAGGAGCCTGACTGTGGGTGCTCAGTGTCTCTGACCCCATCTGGGCCACCAGCACATACAGGGGAGCTCCCAGAATCGAGGATACAGTGCAAGGACCCATGAGAGAGACATGCCCTTCCTCACAGCAATGAAACAGAGGGGAGCAGATTACAATGATCCCACCCCAAAATAGGCACCTTACACCCGAAAAGCCCTAAAAAAAGTTAAAGTGCCTAACTAATTACATCACCCCATAAGCCCTCAATGAAACAAAAACAAAGTGCCCTTGGTAAGGTGTAAGCAAAATGCCATAAGCAGGTAATACAACCAATGTGCTCCACATAATCTCCATTGCAGCCTCCCGCATCACTGTGAGCCACCCTCCTCTCCAAAAGCGGGGAGGAGCCCTGTGGCACCTTATAGACTAACCGAAGTGTTGGAGCATAAGCTTTCGTGGGCAAAGACCCACTTCGCCAGATGCAAGTCATGCAGAATGACCCTTCCCTCTTGTAATCCCCCTCCCCAACCCCAGTGAGCCCTCCCCTTGTAATCCCCTCCCCAGTGACCCCTCCTCTTGTAATCCCAATGCCCTCCCCAACCCCAGTGAGCCCTCCCCTTGTAATCCCCTCCCCAACCCCAACGACCCCTCCCACTTGTAATCCCAATGCCCCTCTCCCAACCCCCAGTGACCCTCCCCTTGTAATCCCCTCCCCAACCCCAGTGAGCCCTCCCCTTGTAATCCCAATGCCCTCCCCAACCCCAGTGAGCCCTCCCCTTGTAATCCTCCCCCAACCCCAGTGAGCCCTCCCCTTGTAATCCCAATGCCCCTCTCCCAACCCCAGTGACCCCTCCCCTTGTAATCCCCTCCCCTCCCCAGTGATCCCTCCCTCTTGTAATCCCAATGCCCTCCCCAACCCCAGTGAGCCCTCCCTTGTAATCCTCCCCAACCCCAACGACCCCTCCCCTTGTAATCCCAATGCCCCTCCCCAACCCCCAGTGAGCCCTCCTCTTGTAATCCCCTCCCCAACGACCCTCCCTTGTAATCCCCTCCCCAACCCCAGTGACCCTCCTCTTGTAATCCCCAATCCCCTCCCCAACCCCAGAGTGATCGCTCCCCAGCTCCTGTCCCCCCACGTGACCCCTCCCCACGTGCTCTCTCCTTCCCTTCCAGCCCCGCCCCCAGGCCTTCCGCGCAGCCCCCACCCGGGCCCCCCTCACCCCAAGTGCCCCCTCCTACCCCAGTCAAGCAGCCAGCGCGCCGCTCCCCACGCCCGACTTTCCAGCCACTTCCGGGGATGGCGGGACAGTTGCTAGGTAACGCGGTCACGACCGGAGGAGTCCGTGCTGTCCGTCCCCAGTGCGTTCCGGGCAGCCCCGGAAGCTGCGGCTCTAAGGTTCCGCCGCCTGCAGCGCTCACCCCTCCCCAGTGGGGCAGCCTGTGGAGGGGAGAGTTCTGTCCAGCCCCCCCGGCTCCCATGAATAGAAGCAGGGGCCCGAGATGCAACACCCAGCCACAGGCCTGATGGCACCGGCATCACTCACCGCCAATGGGTTGGGCCCCAGACTCAAGCGCTGGGCATGGCTTGGCCGCAACCTTTTGGCCACGCTTGGGACATGTTCTGGTGGAGAGCACCTGGCAGTCAATTTATCACCTCCATCCACCCCCCTGGACAGAGCATTGCCCATCCACCGGCCAGGTAGTGTGGACATGCCCTAGAGAGCAGGCATCACAGCCATCAGCATGTTCTGTGCATAAAGTTTTCCCGCCCCAAAATGTGGTTTTACAAACACTGGACCTTTTAACAGAAAAGTTTCGATTTTACCTTCACAATGAGAATGAAGATTGGCCATTATAAATGTCTTGCAGGGAAAATGCAGGGGTGTGAGAGACGAGGCGTATGAGATACTTGCTCTGCGTAAGCTCCAAAGTTTGTCTTTCTCCCCAACAAAAGTTGGTCCAATACAAGTTATAACCTAGACTAGATCTGTCCTATGCTCTGAGCACAGCTCGCTGCCCTGTTACCCATCCCGTCTCCCTCTGTGTATTCCTTTCAGCTTGTCAGGCATGTTGCCACCACAGCACTTCCCAACCCAGTCATGTCATGCAGGTAGCAGGAGTCCCAATGCCAAACCCAGGTCTCTTCCCCCACCCATGGCAGGGTGGAGCACTGCCCCCAAACCTTGCCTATCAGGATCTCTCAATTCCTTCTTCCTCCCCATATTTGAACTACTAAGTGGAGCAGCAAGTAGACTGAGGGATGCTATAGCAACCACATCCACCTGAGCATCTGGGGCCAGGCCCTCAAAGGTATTTAAGCTTCTAACTAGGGGTGAAAGTAACTTACATTTCTTACAGGTACTATTGTGTCACACACATCCCCACTCCCCCAGGTGCAATACAACAATACCTGTAAGAAATTTGAGCATGGGAGGAGAGGGGCTCAGGGTAGGAGTGATGTGGAGGACATAGCAGGAGTCAGAGCAGGAACTTGGGAGTGAGGAGGAGCTCAGGGCAGGGGGCTTGGAGTGTGGAGGGAGTGTAGGAGTCAAGGTTGGGGGGCATGAGGAGGGGTGAGGAGTGGGAGCCTGGGGATTTGTGGGGTGCAGGAGTCAGGGCAGGAGTGTGGGGGCTCAGAGCAGGGGGGATATGGGGTGCAGGAGTCAGGATGGGGATGTGAGGGTATGGGAGTCAGGACTGGAGGTATGAGAAAGGGTTCAGGGCAGAGGGTTGGGGAGTCAGAGCAGTGGGCTGAGAGTGTGGGGGCTCAAAGCAGGGGGCATATGGGGTGCAGGAGTCAGGCTGGGGATGTGGGGCGCTCAGAGCAGAGGGGATGCAGGGGTACAGATTTCAGGGCAGGGGGCTCAGGATAGGGGCAGGGTGTTTAGGGGTGTGTGGGGGGGACAAGGGCACCATTGGGGGGCAGCTGCAGTTGTACATACCGGGTCCCTGTTGCTTTTCCTGCTTCAGAGCCCCTCCTCTGACTAGGGAGGAGGGAAAATGCCCAGCCTGCTGCATCCCTCTCACTCCTGGCTTCCTAGAGGAGGGGAAGAAGAGGAATGCAGCAGGTCTGCACTTTTCCCTCCTTCCCCAGTCAGAGGAAGTAGGAAAAGCAATAGGGACTCAGTATGTGCAGCAGCAGCTTCCCTCCCCTCCACATGGCACCGGGAAGGGGGGGTGCATGCCCTCTGCCAGCCCCTCTAACCTGCCTAGCTGCCTGCTGCTGAGCATAGCAGCCTGCAGGAAGCTGCACCTTGTCCCTCCCCCTGCAGCCAAGTGCCCCAGCTGACTTCTTTCCCGAGGGCTGCACCAAAGCACACCGCCTTACCTCCACCGCTGCTTCTAACTTCCACTGAAACGAGTTGCCCTCAGTTCTGAGCTTGTCCAGCAAAGAGGAAACTCAGGCCGGGAGGGCTGTGAGCGTGACCTTGCCTCCCGCCTCCTCTCCCTCAGGCCAGGGTGTAGCTGAGAGCAGGCACTGCACCCAGACTGTAGCGCTCTGCCACAGCAAGCTGAGCCTACAGATAAGAACAAGCTGTGGCTTAACTCTTCCAATGCTGGACCCAACTGGGGCAACAACGCCCACGTGGCCACTGAAAAAGCTAGTGGGCCAACCTCAGCTCCAGGGCCCCATGCTTCCCCTCCCCCCAATAGAGAGGAGTAACTCTCCCGGGCCTCAGGGCAGCTGCTGTCACCTGGCGAAGGGTGAACAGGGCCGCTGGTGTAAGTCTGCTAAGGATAATGGCGTTACCTCAGGGGTGAGTTTGGCCGACTAGCTCTATCCACATATCACCCACCTTCTGCATGCCATTTGCGTTCTCCACCCCTCCCCACTTCCTCAGGCTGGCTTGGGCTGGGGATATGCATCAGAGTGTTCATGTCTTTCGGCCCCAAACCAGGTCTCCTCCCTTCAGGCTGGCCGGGCTGAGGCTCTGTGGAGGATGTGCAGGGCTTTGGGACAACTCGGGGTCTCATGGAAGTAAAGGAGAAGTGTTTAGGGGAGGGGGAGGGGGTGTCTTATGCTGGAGCTCAGGCCTCTGGGGAATGGAAAGATATGTGTGTGTGGGGTGGGGGGGAGGACGACATGTAGCTGGGGAGTGGGTGGGAGAAGGGCAGCTTTAGGAGAACATGTGCGGCATTGTGGGGCAGAGGGTAAAATGGGGCCCAGCCAGGGAGCACCTGTGCTTGATTTGTGCCAGGGCTGAGCCCCAGCAATTCATAGGCTTGGCAGATCAGCGTCCTGGCACCTCTGGGCCTGGCAGTTCATGGCCCTGCATCCCCGGGCCTGGCAGCTCACAGCCCCAGCACCTCTGGGCCCAGCAGTTCTGAGCCCGGCACCTCCGAGCCTGCCACGTCCGGTATGAACATAAAAACATTGCTTGAGCCCAGGCACTTCTGTCATTACAAATTGAGCATCGAGGGGCACCCCTCGCAGCTCCCCCTAGATCCAGAAGTGAGCAAGGGAGACCCTCCCACACACTCTGGGGAAACCAGGACCCAGCTGGGTGTTCTCTAAAATCAGCCAGCCAGAGTCAGATCCAGGTGTGACTCCGCCATGGCCAGGGTGAAGTTGGAGTGAATGGGGCTGAACAGCAGTGTCATTTACAGACCTAGGGAAGGGCTGTGGAATGACTGTAACCCCCCAGCCCCTCTGGGTGGGACACTCTCTTCCATCCCTCCCACACCCTTTCCCCAGCATGCTGCCCTTGCTGATAAGGTTGGTGTGCGCTTCCTAGACTCCTGGGCTGGGCAGTCGGAGGTGGCAGACAACTGTGGCATGGTGGATAGGGCAGGAGGCTCTGTCCCAGCTATGGGGGTTGTAGTGCTGTAGGGCACTCAGTCCTGAGTAGATATCATGATCTCTCTAGAAATTTGCTGATCTCTTCCCTGTAATAATTGTAGAATCTCTGGTCTGAACTCCTTGCTTTCAGTGGATATTTTCCCAGCCCTGGGCTGTGCAGCATACTCACTGCCCTTGATGCTGTCTCAAACTAATGGCCAAACAAAACAATCTTACCCACAAAGAATCAGTTATCTTTAATGTTTCACTCCATCCTGGTGACGCCTAGTCGTGAGCTATGCACGATGGGCAATGCCACCCTGTTTCTGACCTAGGCTTGATTCTCAGTCCACACCATCTTCCTTGGGGCCCTGCATGCAAAGCCCCCAGCCAGTCTGAGAGCGAGGGGTGTTGGTGAGAGGGGTCCGTATTAGCATCCGGAAGGGAACAGCCTTTCTGTGCAGGAGGGAGAGGCCATTCTGGGTAATCATGACACATGTGAAGCTACTGTAATGCTGGGGACTCAACGCAGCAGCTCAGGTAGAATTCCGGGGGCCTGGTTCTTGGCTCTGCCAGCAGATGTCACTGTAAGGCAATCGGACCGAGCACCGTGACAGTGGTGGCAGGGTGACCTAAGTCACTGAATGGCTTCAAGGTAGGCCTGTCTAGGAGCTGGGTTTGGACTGTCACTGGCCACCCAAGGGTTACTGGGGCTGTAGGGAGGCCTCACACGGTATTTAAAGATTTTGACACAATTATCCCCAGCATCTGCTACGAAAAGCAGCCCGGAGTTGGAACAAGCCACTCCTGCAGGCTTCCGCAGCCCCTTAGACACCAGGCAGAGAGGAGACCCGCGCTGGGGGAACAGGTGGACAGCTCGGTGCTGTTCGTCTGCCACAATGATGTTGCCTTCTACGTCGGCACAGACCCCCGCCGGGTTGCCAAACTGGTGCCTGTATCTGGCGCCGAGGCAGCCCACCAGCGTACGGTTGCTGTTGAACAGCTTGACGTCACCACACTCCTCACTCACAACAAAGCCGCCGGCAGGGGCCCCGCAGACAAAGCGGGGGCCGCGCAGGCTAGAGACGGAGTGGGTACTCTGTATCTTGAAGGTGCGGTCCAGAGCAAAGCTGTGGACTTTGCCCTGCGTGTAGTCAGCTACTAGGATCCTTCCAGTAGAGTCCACGCCAATACCCCGGGGAGAATCTACTTTCCCGATTTGGATCCACTCCCCTCTGGAGAATTTGCAGTGATGGTTGAAGATCTGGATGGTCCCATTCACCATGTCAGTTACGGCCACCATCCCCGCCCGAGTCACTGTCACATCTTCTGGCAAAAAGAGTTCGCTTTCCCTTCCCCGAACCACACACGGCAAGGACGGCAAAGCCCGGCCTGAGCGAGCGAGGATGTGGACCCAGGGCGCATTCTCACAAGTCACATAGAGAGAGCCATCCAGCGAGCAGTGGATCCCACTTGGCCCCCCATAGCGGCAGCCGTCGGGGTTGGGGATCTGCCGGACCAGGTCATTTTCCCGGTAGAGGAGGAGGTTTCTGATGTTGTCCAGGTCGTGGCAGATGACCTTGGCCTTCTCAGCCAGCTGGTGGACTTGGTGTCCTGTCACCATGCCCAGGCCCCGCTGGCTGCTGAGAAGCAGGCTGGCCTTCTGGAGGGTAGTATCTGATGTCACTTGCAGCGTGTAAACAGTCCTTAGAAGCTTCTTCTTCTGCCAGGAGGCCTCCAGACTGTAGTCCATGGCTAGTCTCTTCCTGTTTGGAAGAAGTGCTATAGTCATCACGGACCCACTGAGCCGTGTCAACTGAGGGCAGACACACTAGGGTAAATCCAGAGATAAGGGGGCGGAGCAGGGGTGGGCTTTGGGGAGGAATGGAGCAGGGGGGGAAAGGGCGGGGCCTGTGGCCGAGAGGGGGTTAGCCCAGGCCCTGCACCCCCCTCGGGACGGCCCTGGCCTGGGCTAGACCTTGTGCTATGTTCTTTGCAGCGTGTGACTGGCTATCAGCACATTGCACTGTCTCTTCTTCTTGGCTAAGCAGCCACGCAGGCCAAAATCCCCTTCGCCCGGCGTTTGTGGGAAGCGAGGAACACGGGCGCCAATGCGGTCGCCCCAGCGGATCTCTGGATCTGGGGGTTGGGAATACAGTGCTGCGGGGTCCTTCCCCCTCGAATTTCCACGTGCTCGGAGCTCAACTACTCTGCATCGCCGTGCTCTTCGGAGCTCGGCCCCGGTGCCAAGAGCAGCCAGCTCGCAGGGGCGCTTTTGATCAGTAGCTCTCAAAACACTTCACAAAGGAGGTCACTGGCACTACCCCCGTCGTGGGGGTGGGGGTGGAGACACAGGGCGATAAACACCTTGTGCGAGGCCATCCGGCAGTAGAGCCAGGACTCGAACCCAGGCCTCCTGTCCAGCACTCTCCCCCGGGTCACACAGGAACACCCCTCCCCATAGGCTCATACCGTGCAGCTGCCCCGCAGTAGGCAGGGTGCAAGCAGAGCTCGGACACACACCGAGACAGGTCAAAGGTTTCCAGCTCCCATCAGCAGCTGGCTCCTTAGCTGAACTTAGCAGCTTTTCAGGCTGCTGATTTTGAGGCCCCACTCCGGACTGAGGGGCCTGGCTGTAATTCTGGCCCACACAAAGGCACACGCACAGCCAGACAAGCCGCAGAAATGCACTGCGTATACCTGGCTTCTGCGGTCTGCATGGAGAGCTCCTCTTCCCGCTGGCGTCCCACCTCCCCGCCGCGGCAGATCTGGGGATGAGCTGGGCTGGGAGCGGCTTTTGTTGTTAGCGACAGAGCTCGGCTCCACTCACTGTGCCTGTGTCAACAGGGCTGGACAGCCAAACCCAAGGGGGGCTGGGTCTCTGGAAGCAGAGGCGGCCCATTGGCAAAGGCACGGTCCCACAGTAACAGGGGAGCCACAGCCCTAGGGAGCAGGGCCAGGAGTCAGGGAAGTAGGGAGCGTCCCATCACTAACGCCTTCCCTCACAGGGCCTCAAAGCTCTTTGCACGCATGAGTGAGTTCACTCTTGCTGCCCCCTGTAGGGCAGGGCAGGATTATCATCCCCATTTCACAGACGGGCAGACTGAGGCGCAGGAGAGTACAGTCCAAACCCTGCCCTGGTTCGTGCTGGTGGGAGAAGGCATAGGGTGCTCCGCACCAGCCCACGGTTCTTACCTAGCTCTCAAGGGGCACTGTCATCTGTAGCCAGGGTGCTTGCTGCCCCTTCTCCAGGGGCGGTGGGGTGATGTATCCTTGTAGACGGAATACAGGGCTGGGAATCAGGATGCCCGGGTCCTTTTATTGACTCTGCCACTGACTCTCTGTGTGACCTTGGCCCAGTCACTGTCCAGCCCTGTGCCGCAGGCTCCCCGTCTATGAACTGAGGATAGCGATTCTTCCCCAAGTCTGCGGGGCGCTTTGAGATGAACGAACGAGAAGCTGCTATGTAGTATGGGCAGCAGTGAAGCAGCTCGGTGCCTCTCTGGTGCCCAGTCGGAGTGTTCGCTTGCCTGCTGGATGGCTCTTGTATGAACAAGCAGGTCTGTTCTCCTCCTCCCCCTCCAGCAGGGCTTGACTGGTAAGGGCAGGGTTTGTTCCGTCTAAGGGAATACCCTACCCAAGGTTACATGCAAGGTGATGGCAAAGACAAGAAGAGGAGCCAGCTCTCCTTATGCCTGGATTTATGCTGCTACCTCTGACTAGACAGACTGTGCTTCTCCACTTCCCGCTGCCCTCCAGATACCAGGTGTGCACCCTGTCCGGCACTACAGCTCCCTTCTGTTTCCCTTCCTGGCTGGACACTAGCAGATCAGAGACAACCAATGGCCCAAAGGAATCAGACACCTCGGGTACGGGCTCAGGTTTGGCTCCAGGGACGCAGCAGGGGAATCTTTACTTGAGCCATTTCAAACCCCACAGGGAAAGCGTCATAGCTCTGCTCAGCTCAAGCAAGGAAAAGACTCCTATCCGCCATGAATCCATCCTTGCGACTGTCCCGGTGCCCCGAAGAAAGAGCTGGGACCAAACGCCTGGGTCCGAATTTCCCCAGAGATGGGGGTGGGGGGTTTCAGGTGCGTGAATTTTGGTTCTGACTGTTGCAGAGATGGGCTCAAGCCGGGCAGCCTGGATCTGGGTCAGAGCTTCCCCAAGGGTGACTCCATGGTGAGCTTGGTTCTGTCCATTCGAGAGATGGGCTCAGGCGCAGGCACATGCGTCTGGATCCGAACTTCCCCCAGGACTGGGGCTGTTTAAATCTGGAGTCTCTGGTTCTGTGCCTTGGGGAGATGGGCTCAGGCTGGCCCTGCAGTCTGGGTCATTGTACCGAGCCGGGGCTGTTGGATCTAGCTCAGAACCTCCCTGCGGCTGGGGGTGTTTGGATCAGAGGCTCTGTCTGTGACGGACTCAGCTCCGGCTGTGGAGCTCGGATCTAGAGGAGCCCTCCCCCAAAGGCCGGGTGATGTTTGGAGCTGGGGTGTCCAGTCGACATAAATACCACCCGTAACTCAAGCTGACAAGCAGACAGGTCAGTCTCAGCTGGCCACTGGGAGGACTGTAGGAGGCTTCAAAAAACCATCTCCCACGGCAACAGGGTCTGACCTTTTGTTGCGCTGTTGTTGGCTTGATAAACAAACACAGCCATTGGCCCTCAGGCTCCCATTCACCTTTTCGGGACTGTGGCCCTGTCACAACCTGTTTGAGAGCCACCCCCAGAGCCCTAGAGACACCTCTGGCAAGGCAGGGCCCTGACAAGCTCAGCACCCTGCCCCGGCCAGGCCCACCTGGGGCTGCAAGGCACAGGGGACACCACCAGCCCCCGCTCCCTTTTGGGGAGCCCCCAAGCCCTGGTACCACCTGGCTGCTGGGCTCAGTTGTTGGGCTGGGCTGCGGGGGCAGAGACGCAGGGCCCAAGTCAGCGTTGCCATAAGGAGGTTTGGCTCCCATTGATTCCAGTGGCCTGACCCCCATGGAGCTACGTGTGGACGGGGCAACTCCTCCCATAGCTTCACTGACCTTCAGCAGCTCTCCAGATCCAGGTCTCTGCTATGGACAGGATGGCTTCTGGGGGAGTGTGCGTAGCCTCCCCAACCCCCGACGGACCTGAAATACCAGCAGCCCCAGGGAGACAAGGAATAAGTGAGGCCAAGGGACCGTACACTTACAGTGCAGTAGAGAAGCAGCTGACGGGTCCCAGCGTGGAGGACTAGCTGTGTCAAAGACGGTAAGGGGGTTCTTCTTCCTGGTTGGGGCTTCCCTAATTCATTCCTGTTTAACTGTTTGAAGCCGATAACTTGGGGATCTGTTCTAGTCATGCTCCCTGGACTGCGTGATTGCTTTTGGGGGAGGCTAGTGACCTTGATCACCTCACAACCCCATACAGCGTGTACCTCCAGCACTCAAAGCTGATGCATCCTTATCGCCCATCCACTCTGGACAGCCTGCAGACCTCTAACCTAGCTTCTACTGATGCTGAAGCTCCTCTCACATACACTGGTGTAAATCAGGAGGGACTCCAAAAGAGGTCAGTATGATACCAGAAGCAGGTTTGAGGTCCTGAAGAGCTTACTACATACCTCAAGCTCTTACCTGTTTTCTCCTAGTTTCCATTGAGCCAAGAACCCCCTGGATTGCTAACACCAATTGCAAAACCAGAGATAAAGTAGGATTTGATCAGACATTGTGGTTAGCTGTTCAGCTCTGATTTGTCCTGGTCTTGCTCTGAGCAGGAGCGCTGTAATGCTGAGAAGAAAAGTGCTTTCTGTTGTGCTCTGCACACCTCGGGGAATGTCAGTTTCAGATACCAGGAACATTTTGCTTTTACCCTTACTCGCTTTGCAAACAGCTTCTTTCAAGTCATTAACTCTCCCTCCTTCTCTAACACTCCTTTGCTTCAACTCCAGAGCCAGGATGTGTTTAGCCATGGGGAATATCCAGGGAGATTATCTGCTCAGAGACATCTGAGAGCAGGTGAAAGGAAAACCTCAGAACAACAGTGGGGTGGGAAAGAACATGCCAGTGATGTGTTATGTACGTCAATTGCAGGAGTTGTAGATGACTTTCCATTAGCTAGCAAGGGGTGATATTGCTATGTAATGACAATTATACACAGATCCTCTTAACGGCATGTGCATGCGCTTGTGTTATTGGGGTTTAACCAAGCACGTGGATTAAGACTGACACCTTCTGTGAATCCAGCTCACACCGCACAGTGTTGTGTCTGAAGCTAGACAAAAAAATGCAGATTGGGGAACACCACGATGTTTCACAAATTCATGCCTGTTTCACTGAATTGCGTCTGTTGGAAAGAAAGAAAGGGAAAAAACCCTCAAACTTTTATTTGAAACCACTTTTTGTTTTGAAATTTCCTTTAATTTTATGATTTTTTTCAATAAGGATCTTTGGGGAGTGGTTGAAATCTATGCAAATATTTCATTTGACCTCTTTGATGCAGCGCCAGGGATTTCTGGTTCGGTCCCTGGGGTGTCAGCCACGATGGTGCCCACCCCCGGAGACAGGGCTGTAAGAACGTCTGCTCCTTGGGGACTGGCCCAGAGCGGGACTTGTAACCCGACTTCGCTGTGGTTACCGGCCTCCTGGCAATGCCGGGCCGGGGGCTGGCTGAGGGCCCGGAGGGGAACGCACCGTTTGATTCGTGGCAGGCCCTGACAAAATAGAGGCAAAGGTGTTGTGATTTGTCAGTGACAAAGCCCTGGGCTTTGGATTGCTGGCTGGTGGCTGGTGTGCATTCGGGCCGGGGGGCTCTTCTGGTTTCTAGCTCCTGGAAAGCGTTGAAGGGAATTTTTTTTTCTTTTGGCTTAACCTGACGCTACCCTTGAAATCTTGATTTCACATCTCCCAGAGCAGGAGAATGTTCCACCAGCTATTTCCCACCTCAGGCCCCCGGCCTTTCCTCCGCCAGCTGTGAAGGGAACAAGGGGAGTTTCCCTGCTCCTATGCTTTGTGACTTTATTGTTGGCTGAGGATTGCATGTCAAAGGCCTACGGCTCTACTAGGGCGCAGGGAGAATCAGGGTCCTTGGGAGCACCCCAGGGACGTATTTTGGGTGTTCACTGTGAGCCAGCGTCCAGTGCCCTTACCACAGGGTAATATTCTCCCAGGGCCCTACCCAGGCAGTGAAGTGTTTGTGATTTGGCAGTGTCTTCCCTTGGCCTCGCCGGCTCTGCACCAGGGCTCCCAGCGTGTCTCCGCACAGGGCTCTTCACCTTTA
Source organism: Rafetus swinhoei (assembly GCA_019425775.1). NCBI lineage: Eukaryota > Metazoa > Chordata > Testudines > Trionychidae > Rafetus > Rafetus swinhoei. Next base: position 39,616,284 of record CM033443.1, on the reverse strand, counting down.
GTTCCCGTCACATCTCTTCCTCCTCCGGCATGGGTAATGAACATGTCTGCCTCTCGCCCCCGGGCCAGCTTCCCTCGGCACATCCAGCCCTCTCTCCGGCAGCCTCACAAATACACCTTTCTAGCCCCCCTCCAGCTCCCAGAGTGGGTTAGCAGGTGGCAGCCCAAAGAGAACAATTAAGATGGTGGGTGGACTGAAAGCACCCTGAGCGGGAGAGGCACAAACGCTATGGTCGTGATGGTCCCGTCCGGCGTTGGCATCTGTGCGTGCCCAGCATGGACCCACAAAGGGGCAGAGGTAGGGTTGTGTACATCTCCATTTCCTGTTTTGGTGCCCCACTTTGCAGACAGCAGCCTTGTAAGGTAGTGTCGTTTGGCGTGGGGCGCGCACTAACTGCATACACACACGTCTATACTGCTACTGCTGTTTACTTGCATCTCGGGTAATACGGGGGAGGGAGGGGAATTTGGAGCTGTGGACACACGAGGGAAAAGCACGGGGGTGGGTCTGGGGGGGTTTCCTTATTCCTGGATTATTTCCACACACGTCTGTGACCCCTCAGCTGCACAAAAATGACTCTTGTGAGGTACCAACAACCCTACTTATAGGGAGGCAGTATGGCCTAGTGGAGAGAACATCATCCTGGGACACAGGAGGTGGGGATTCTACTCCTGAATTAGCTGTTGGGTGACCTTGAGCAAGTCAGGTTGGTGCCCTTGCCTCGGTTTCCCCATCTCTAAAATGGGGCTAATGACACTGCTCTCCTGTGTGAAGCGCCTTGGGGGCTACAGCTGGAACATAGTCTGTAAGAGCCGGGGGGGTTGGTATTTATGCTTCTCCCACCACTGAGCCGTACACTCAAGCTAAAAAAGAAATAGAGCTGCTCCGCAGGCCTCTGAAGTGTGAGCGAGTCCTTCCAGCCCCTTCCAGAGCTCACGCGCAGCCGAGCCAAGGGGCGTTGAAAGCACAGTGCCCTTGCTGAATGGAAGGCGCTTTGCTCTCCGTCGGCTAGAGAGCCATAAAACCCGTGAAGCGCCGCTGAACAGTTCAGGCACCTTGTCTCCGCCATGACCCTGTGTTACCTCCAGCACTTGGCATCCCTCTAGGCAGGAACTCTGTGACCTCTGGGGGCTCGCGCTGGGTGTGGGGGGAGATCTGGCCCCATGGGCTCCGCCCTGCGCGCCGGGTCTGGGGATTCTCAGCTCCTCTGCTTGGCACTCAGCTGTGTGGGAAAATGAAACTGGAGGCCCCGGGCTCCCCCCATGCGTGACCAGCCTAGATGCCGATCAGGCAGCCTGGCCATAAAGCAGGAGTAATGGCCAGCCATCAGATGCCTTTAGGTTGACCAAATAGCCGTGTAATGTGGCCGGCAGTGGAGCGAGCCGGGCTCCCCGGGGCTCAGATCCCAGCCCGGATAAGCCTTCCAAGCCCTTCAACTCCCATCCAATTATCTAAACACAAAGGTAAACACTTTCACCTTTTGAACTGGACCCTGGGCCGCTCCCCAGCCGCCCCCTGCTCCTTCCCCTGGGTTTCCATGGCCTGGGGGCGGCGGTGCTGTTCCCCGTGCTCCAGGAGCCTGGAGCAATGCACGGGGGAGGCAGGACCCTGCAGGCTCTGCTCTGGATCCTGCTGGTGACTCAGCCTGTGACCTTGGCCAAGCCCCTTTGCCTCTGGTGCGGCAGTGCCAAGCAGTGCGGCAGGGACGCCGAGCGCCCCACTCTCGTGCAGGGCTGAGGGAGCAGGACAAAGAGTCTGGTCCCAAAGCACTTCCCTTTTCCTGGGATTTATTTACCTCTGTGCTCTGTTTGCCCCTGGGAGCCAGCTCCCCCGTCCCCCCTCCCCAGGGGCCGGCCCTCCCCACGGCTCCCGCCCTCCCCAGGGGCCGGCCCTCCCCACGGCTCCCCCCCTTCCCAGGGGCCGGCCCTCCCCACGGCTCCCGCCCCCTCCCCAGGGGCCGGCCCTCCCCACGGCTCCCGCCCTCCCCAGGGGCCGGCCCTCCCCACGGCTCCCGTCCCTCCCCAGGGGCCGGCCCTCCCACGGCTCCCCGTCCCCTCCCCAGGGGCCGGCCCTCCCCACGGCTCCCCGTCCCCCTCCCCAGGGGCCGGCCCTCCCCACGGCTCCCCCGTCCCCCCTCCCAGGGGCCGGCCCTCCCACGGCTCCCGTCCCCCTCCCCAGGGGCCGGCCCTCACGGCTCCCGCCCTCCCCAGGGGCCGGCCCTCCCCACGGCTCCCCGTCCCCCTTCCCAGGGGCCGGCCTCCCACGGCTCCCCGTCCACCTCCCCAGGGGCCGGCCTCCCCCACGGCTCCCCGTCCCCTCCCCCCAGGGGCTGGCCCTCCCCACGGCTCCCGTCCCCCTCCCCAGGGGCCGGCCCTCCCCACGGTTCCCATCCAGCCCATCCCAGGGGCCGGCCCTCCCACGGCTCCCATCCAGCCCATCCCAGGGGCCGGCCCTCCCCCACGGCTCCCCTGTCCCCTCCCCAGGGGCCGGCCCTCCCACGGCTCCCAGGGGCCGGCCCTCCTCACAGCTCCCGTCCACCCTTCCCAGGGGCCGGCCCTCCCCACAGCTCCCCGTCCACCCTCCCCAGGGGCCGGCCCTCCCCACGGCTCCCCATCCAGCCCATCCCAGGGGCCGGCCCTCCCACGGCTCCCCGTCCCACCCTGTCCAGGACCGGCCCTCCCCACGGCTCCCATCCAGCCCATCCCAGGGCCGGCCCTCCTCACGGCTCCCGCCCCTCCCCAGGGGCCGGCCCTCCCCACGGCTCCCCGTCCACCCTCCCCAGGGGCCGGCCCTCCCCACGGCTCCCCGTCCCCTCCCCAGGGGCCGGCCCTCCCACGGCTCCCCGTCCCCCTTCCCAGGGGCCGGCCCTCCCCACGGCTCCCGTCCACCTCCCCAGGGGCCGGCCCTCCCCACGGCTCCCCATCCAGCCCATCCCAGGCCGGCCCTCCCCACGGCTCCCATCCAGCCCATCCCAGGGGCCGGCCCTCCTCACGGCTCCGTCCACCTCCCCAGGGGCCGGCCCTCCCCACGGCCCCATCCAGCCCATCCCAGGCCGGCCCTCCCACGGCTCCCCGTCCACCTCTCCCAGGGGCCGGCCCTCCCCACGGCTCCCGTCCACCCCCAGGGGCCGGCCCTCCCACGGCTCCCAGGGGCCGGCCCTCCTCACGGCTCCCCGTCCACCCTCCCCAGGGGCCGGCCCTCCCCACGGCTCCCATCCAGCCCATCCCAGGGCCGGCCTCCCACGGCTCCCATCCAGCCCATCCCAGGGGCCGGCCCTCCCCACGGCTCCCAGGGCCGGCCTCCTCACGGCTCCCCGTCCACCCTCCCCAGGGGCCGGCCCTCCCCACGGCTCCCATCCAGCCCATCCCAGGCCGGCCCTCCTCACGGCTCCCCGTCCACCTCCCCAGGGGCCGGCCCTCCCCACGGCTCCCCATCCAGCCCATCCCAGGGGCCGGCCCTCCCCACGGCTCCCCGTCCACCTCCCCAGGGGCCGGCCCTCCCCACGGCTCCCCGTCCACCTCCCCAGGGGCCGGCCCTCCCCACGGCTCCCATCCAGCCCATCCCAGGGGCCGGCCCTCCCCACGACTCCATCCACCCATCCCAGGGGCCGGCCCTCCCCTCACGGCTCCCCATCCACCCTCCCCAGGGGCCGGCCCTCCCACGGCTCCCATCCAGCCCATCCCAGGGCCGGCCCTCCCACGGCTCCCCATCCAGCCCATCCCAGGGGCCGGCCCTCCCACGGCTCCCAGGGGCCGGCCCTCCTCACGGCTCCCCGTCCACCTCCCCAGGGGCCGGCCCTCCCCACGGCTCCCCATCCAGCCCATCCCAGGGGCCGGCCCTCCCCTCACGGCTCCCCGTCCACCCTCCCCAGGGCCGGCCCTCCCCACGGCTCCCCATCCAGCCCATCCCAGGGCCGGCCCTCCCCACGGCTCCCCGTCCACCCTCCCCAGGGGCCGGCCCTCCCACGGCTCCCCGTCCACCCTCCCCAGGGGCCGGCCCTCCCACGGCTCCCATCCAGCCCATCCCAGGGCCGGCCCTCCCCACGGCTCCCCATCCACCCATCCCAGGGGCCGGCCCTCCCTCACGGCTCCCCATCCACCCTCCCCAGGGGCCGGCCCTCCCACGGCTCCCCATCCAGCCCATCCCAGGGCCGGCCCTCCCCACGGCTCCCCGTCCACCCTTTCCAGGGACCGGCCCTCCCACGGCTCCCCATCCAGCCCATCCCAGGGGCCGGCCCTCCCCACGGCTCCCGTCCACCCTTTCCAGGGACCGGCCCTCCCCCCACGGCTCCCCATCCAGCCCATCCCAGGGGCCGGCCCTCCCCACGGCTCCGTCCACCCTTTCCAGGGACCGGCCCTCCCCACGGCTCCCCATCCACCCTCCCCAGGGGCCGGCCCTCCCCTCACGGCTCCCCCGTCCACCCTTTCCAGGGACCGGCCCTCCCCCCACGGCTCCCTCCGTGGCTCCGGAGACACTGACAAAAGGCCCGAGAAATCCCTTACTTTTTAAGTCATTTTAATACTTTTACATTCTTAAAACTGTGAACAATAAATAAGATGTGACTAGCCCCCGGGCCTGTGCCCACCACTCCTCCATCAGCACCCGTGCTTCTGCGGACAGACGTCGCCCGCCACGTAGCGATCGCTCCAGGGGCGTGTCTGTCAGCGGCTGACACCCACCGGCCAGCAGTGCCTAGCGGGAGCCCGGGGCACTCCGGTGGGCTGGGCGTGAGGCGTTACCCCTATTCAAGCAATATGCCAGTGGCCGGAGGGAGGCTCCGAAAGGCAGCATGGTCTAGTGGTCTGAACACGAGCCAGGGGTTCCTGAGTTCTGATCCCAGCTCTGTCGCTGCCTCGATGCTGGCGCGAGGCCGGGGTGGGCCTGCTCCTGCCTCCCTCGAAACCGGGGGGGCAGCCCTTTGACAACGATCCCCATGTAGGAACCGACCGAGGCTCCAGGACCTCCCTTTTTCTCTGGCTCCTCCTCTGGGCCGGCCAGGGCTACGGGAGCGCAGTGACCTCGATGGAAGGTGGGCCTGGCTGGTGGGCGGGTGTCCAGGTGCCTCCCGCCGCACTGGCGGGGCCGAGGACGGGGTGGGGAGTGTGGTGAGGACAGGACAGCATGCGAAGGATGTGGTGTGGCAGGGGAGCAACCCCCTCTGGGGAGGAGCTCCAGGGGAAGGTCTGAGGGCTCGGTGCTGCCGTCGTGACTGGCCACGTGCCAGCAGGGTGTTCGATCAAGCTACCCTGCTCCTGCCCTTGGTACAGGGGTGCACAACCCGCCGCCAGCTCTGTGAGGGCCTAGGGGCGCGAGTCTGCGCACCCCGCCTGTGAGGGGCGCAGGGCTGCCCTCTCTGGCTGGGGGCTGCCCCGTGCACTGACCCCCAGCAGGACGGGGACTTCCAGCGAGCAACCTCTGACAGCTGTGCAGACGGAGAGTCCCCAGGGGCTGCAAACATCCAGGGCCTGGCGTTGGCCGGTGTCCCCTAAGAGTCCTTGCCCCCCCTCGTGTCATGGCCGCTCGCCAGGCAGGACTGCACCGCGGATGCTCTGTGGCCCTGCAGTGAGCAGACAGCCATCGCCACAGCCTCATTGCTCGGCCCTGCTCCCTGCCGGCAGTTCCTCCGGCTCCTCAGATGCCCAGGAACTGCCTGGGGGCCTCTTCCCCCCCTCCCCCAGGGCAGCAAAGCTCCCACGGCCCCTTCCCCCTTGCAGAGAGCCGGGGGTGTCTCGCGCCAGGGTCGCTCTGCTCTGTGGCGAAGGCGCCTTCTCGGGAGCTTCTACTCCATCTTCTGCCTCTCAAGTCAACAGGGCCAGGCACGGCGAGACCCACTTCCGGGGCGCTGGCCCAGCCTGCTGGAGCCGCGGCCCCCGGAGCTGCTGGAAGGCAGGAGAGGCTGTGGGGCCTGCCTTTGGAAGTCAGTGTGTGGCCAGCAATGGTTCCGGGGAGGACACTGCTCCGCGGGACCTTGGGGAAGCTGGGTTTTTCTGTCACAAGCCTGGGAGACACGGGGGCGATATCCAGGCGCTCCTGGACCGGAACGGGTCTCTGCGGGTTGGGGGGGGGGAGTCCGTGCCCAACGCATTCTCCCTCAGTACCGCTGAGGAATGGGGAACGCCGGGAGCAGGCCGGGAGCAGGTGGCACTGGGACCCTCCCCTCCAGCAAGGAGGAGACGGGGGGCAGGCGAAGTGCCAGGGCGGTGAGGGCCTTGCCCAAGCCAAGTCATGGGGGGGCTCTGCTGGCCGGGCCCAGCTGCTCGGCCCTGGAGCTGAGAGAGCTTCCCAGAGGGTCAGCCCAGGGCAGCAGGGACCAGCCGGCCAGCTGCAATGCCCAGCTGCAGTCTCTTTGCAATCCCTATGCACAAAGGAGCCCTGCCCCCCCAGCTCCCAGCCCTGATCACATTGCGTGGGGCCCGCCCCTCTTATTGTCCGGATCCGTGTCCTGTGTAGGGGGCTCTTTAGTAACCCTCAGGGGCTCCAGGCAGCGGGAGGTGGCAGCCAGGCGAGCTGGGGCCCCGCCAATGAAATGTCCAGGACGGAGGAGGGGATTCAGCGTGAGCCAGAGGGAAGGGCCAGGCCCTGGCCGCGCGGCCAAGCTCGGGGGCACTGCTCAGCAGATGCCGGCGCTGTGGGCGAGTCCCAAAGGGCAGAGGGTGCCCCACGTGAAGGGCTCAGGACCAGGCTGCTCGCGTGTTCGTTCTGCGGAGCAAGTGGAACCACGCCGGGAGGTTAATCCAGGTGTCTGCTCCCCACGGCTGCCCCCGTTCTCAGACGCGATGGCCCCAGGTCGTTTCAGTCTCACCTCTGTCCTGGGGAGCTCAGCGGGCCCCTGTCTGTCTCAGGTCCTCCATCTCGGGCTGCGCGGATTCACCGAAGCCCCCAGCTCCCTCCAGTCGGCCCAAAGGGAAACCTCGTCTGGCTGGCCGGGGAGGAGGAAGAGAGCGGAGCCCCTGCCCTGCCTCGCCGGCTGCCTGGCGTTCACGCGGAAGGGGGCGGCAGGATGTGCGGAGCCCACGGGCGCCGTGTATGGAGCGGGGGGGAAGAAGGGATTGGTGTTTACACCGTATGGAGCCTGTCACGGGCAGTTAGAGCAAAGCGCTATGTGGCCTCGGCCAGGCAGCGGCGAAGCCTTGGTCTGGCGCGAGGGGCTGGGGAGGATGCGAGGCTGCCGGCGAAAGCCCAGCGCTCTGGCAGGAGGCCCCCCGCGGGATCAGGGGTCTGCGTTCAGAGGGCTGTGGAGACGCCCGTGTCCGTCTCCTCGGGGAGGCCACAGGAGAGGGAGCGCTGCACGGCCCGGCAGCCCGGCGGCCTGTCCTCGGGCCCCGGGAGCTGAAAGCCTTGGGGGGCGCTGGCTCGCCCGTCCGTGCAGAGCAGCACGCTGGAGTCGGCTTCGCACTTGGTGGTGCGGCTGTAGTAGGGCTCCATGGCGTGGCGGAGCTCCGGGGGCACGCCGAGGGGCAGCAGCTCGGCTTTGAGCACGGTGCCCCGGTGGGCCTCGGAGGGCGACGCCCGGAGGTTCTCCGACCGGCTCATCTTGATCAGCAGGTCGATGGTCTTGTTCTCGCCATCCAGAAGGCAGTTTGGCCTCCCGTCCCCGGCTTCGCTGGCTGCCAAGCACCTGCTGACGGCCCCTTGCTGTCTGCACGGGAGCCTCTCATCTCCGAGGCTGGCCTTGCAGGGCTCTTTCTTGGCCTGCTCCAGGCTCTCTGGGGGCCTTTTCACCGAGAGGTCCAGGGGGCCTTCGTGGGGCTTGGTGGCTTTCTCCAGCGCCTGGTGGATGTGATAGAGCTCCCTTCGGATTTTGACCAGCTGTTCTCTCAGCTGCTTCTGCCCAGGGGTGTCCTCCTTTGCCAAGTCAGAGAGTTTCTTCTCCACCTCCTGGTACTCCTCCAAGGTTTTGGACAGGTCCCCGATGAGCACAGTGGTGGCCGCTGGGTCTGTTGTGCTGGCGAGAGCCCCGGGCACGCTGTTCGGCTTGCATAGGGGAGCGTCAGAGGCAGTGATCATGGGAGACAGAACGTCGGCACCACGGGTCTTCTCCTGGTCATCAGGCGCGCAGGCGTGAACGTCCATGTGCCAGTGGTGCAGGGACATGGGGAGCTGGGCGGAGGCGGCTCTCCAGCCACTGGCGGGAAAAGGGAAGGAGACAAAAGCAGAAATCGTCATTGGACAGGGAAGTCGTTTGCCACTGACTAGCTGCTTGGCCTTGGTCATGTCACTTAGGCCAGCCTTTCCAAAAGCGCCTGCTAGCTCTGTGGCCCATCCTCTGGGGCCCACCCTAAGCCCCTGGGTTGGATTCAGAGCGGGGCCCAGCACCTCGACTCTAGCGGAAGCCAGTGGGCGTTTCAGGTGCCATCACCTTAGTGGGAGCATGCCCACGCCCCGAACCAACGTCTGTCTGCTCAGACCTCGGAAGGGGCAGCTCCAGCGGACACCTCGCCCCAGGGCCAGCCAGAGGAAGCCACGCCCCATGTGTACGTGGGTCAGACGGCGTGTGCCAGTTCAAACGCCCCACCCCAGGCTGCCCCTCCCAGTCACAGCTCAGCAAAAGCCTGCTGCATACAAGCAGACCTGGGAGAGGGCTGAGCATGGGATGGGAGAAAGGCAGGAGGGATGGAAAATAACCAGCCCCCAACACACGGAGAATATCCCCTCCCCACGGTGTGCGCTGAAGGGGCGAGACAGGGACTTGTGCCGTCCACCAACTGGTGTTCTCGTGAGAAAAGCAAGGGGAGGGGTGTTTGGGGGGAGGACCCAGGGGAGCGGAGGACGAGGGGAGGGGTGTTTGGGGGAGGACCACAGGGGAGGGAAGGACGACGGGGAGGGGTGTTTGGCGGGGGACCCAGGGGAGGGGAGGACCCAGGGGAGGGGTGTTTGGGGGAGGACCCAGGGGAGGGGAGGACCCAGGGGAGGGTGTCTGGTGGGAGGATACAAGGGAGGGGTGTCTGGTGGGAGCACACACGGGGAGGGAGGACCCGGGGAGGGGTGTCTGGTGGGAGGACCCAGGGAGGGGTGTCTGGTGGGAGGATACAAGGGGAGGGGTGTCTGGTGGGAGGACCCGGAGGAGAGTGTCTGGGGGGAGCACACCCGGGTCTGCCCGGGGGGAGAGAGCCGACCTAGAGCCGCACCTGCAGCGAGCAGCCAGGCGTCGCTGGCGCCGACGTCCCTCCCGTGGCATTGCTGCGCGGGTGGGGGGAGGAGAGCTCTGCCAGGCCGGTGGCAAAGCTGGGACAGGGGCCCAGACATTGCGGGCCCCCAGCGGGGTGCTCAGTTCGCTCCCCTGCTCTGTGCACCTGGCACAGTGAGGCCCCGAAGCCGAAGGCTGAACCCTTCCTCCCGCGTCCTGCTGGTCACCCGCCTTGTCCATGCAGGACACAGGCTAGAGGGGCCGGTGACGGGGACAGAGTGGGAAAGGCGGGGCCGGGGGCGGCTGCAGCCCTGCGCCTGCCTCCCTCCACTGCTCATGGCAGGCGGGTGGGATATTAGCCAGGGAGACGCCCTACCTGGCCCGGCAGCCTAGTTTTCCAGGCACCAGCGTTTCAGCTCCCAGGGACTCGGGTCCATCCCCGGGGAACTTCCTCTTCAGGGAGCGAGCTGAGGCGCCCGTGTTCTCCACGCAGGCGGCCACCGGTAACTCCGCCTTCCTGATGCTGCTGGGGAGACGGGCTCCCTCTTTTATCCCCACCAGGTGCCGGCAGATGTCGGACGCTGGCCTGCCGCGGGGGCCGCTGATGCCCGGGGCCGAGTTGCTCTCCTTTTCCTGGGCCAGCCATTTCTCCTCCTCCTCCGGGAGCAGCACGGCTTTGTGGCCGGGGCCGGGAGATGGCTCCTCCCTGCCCCCTTTCGCCCACGGGAGACTTGCCTTCAGCACCGGCACCTTCAGCAGCCCTTCTTTCGGCGGCTCGCTAGGGGTTTTGGCTTGGGCAGGAGCGGGCACGGCAGCCCCGGCCGGAGCCTGGGCCTCCGCTTTGCCCGCCACGGCTTTGCTGTCTGCCGTGCCGAAGGCGTGTTCAAAGAGCAGGGGGTAGTAGAATCGCGGGAGGAAGGCCGACCGCTCAGGGGCCTGCAGGGGCTGGAAGTGGGCAGCGGGCGGGGGCATCAGCTGGGCGGTGGAGGCCAAGAAGGGCAGCTGGGCCAGGTGGGGGTGTGGGCTGGAGCTGCTGGCCACGGTGGGGCCGAGGTAGGAGAAGAGGCTGGGGCTCAGTGGGTAGTTGATGCCCAGCAGAGAGAGGTTGAGGCCCTGCGGCTCCTGGTAGTCCCCGTAGGCCGGAGGGGGGTAGCAGGGGATGATGTTGCCTTCGGTGCATGGTAAGGAGACTTCAGGGGGGCCCCTCCTTTGCCCGTTGGCGACTAGCTTCCACTGCTCCATGAGGATCCCGCCGCTTCCCAGGCACTTTTTTGGCCCCTTGCCATGCTTTGGCCTGGGGTCCAGCTCCGTCTCCCTGCCCTTCGTCGCGTGGCTCTTCAGGGAGAAAACATCCGTGATGATGAAGTCGGGCTCAGCCTCTCGGCCGGGCTTGTCCCTCTTGTTCTTGAACCCGAAGAGCAGGGAGTCCGGCTCAGCGAGGTCCCCGGGGCCACCCGTCTCCTTCCCTTTCTCCTGCTTCTCCCCCGCGTCCATCTCCCCCAGCAGCCCGGCCACGTCTTCGTCCTCCTCTTGGAACTGGCCAGCCTCTGCAGCTGCCTCTTCCGAGGGCCGGGCATCCGCCACTGCCGCTGCCCTGTCGCCTTCGCCGTCCCCCTCCGGGGCCTGCTGGGGATTAGCTCCCACCGCAGCCGAGGAATCGCAGGCCTCTGGCTCGTCCCTTTTCCCGCGGAGCCGGGATGCCTCCGTGGCCTGCAGGAGGCGGATCTCGGGGTGTAGCAGGTTCCCCTTCTTGTAGGGCCAGTCGGACTCGATGAGCAGGGAGAGCGAGTTCTTGCACAGGCTGTACTTCATGTGGTTGTACAGGTGGGACTTCTCCATGCACGTGAAAGGGCACTGGAAGCACTTGTAGTTGTACGGCTTCCCCCAGGGCCGGGGGATGTAATGGGGCTTCTTCGGCTTGCGCTCCTTGTGCTTGTAGACGGACGACAGCTTGCAGCTCACCTCCTCCTTCGACATGGCTGCGGGGCCGGGCGCGACGTGGGCAGCGCCCAGCCGCCTCGGGTCTGGCTGTTGAAGGTCACGGCCCGGAGCCTTCGCGCATCCTGCAAGAGGACAACACAGAGGAGTCAGCGCTAGTGCGGAGAAGAGTTCTGGCCAAAGGAGACTGGTCTGCTAAGGGGAACGTGGGCTTACACACAGCGGGTGTCAGGCCATTCCCATGCCCTGCCTCTGCTGGAGGTGGACTCCCAGGTGACTGAGGGGCCACGGAAAGCAGCCAGATTGCCGTGCTAGCCCTGCACACAGCACTGGCTCAAACTCATCTCTGGGGCAGCTCCTTTGAAGTCAATGGAGGATGGATTTGACCTAGTCACCTTACTGTCGCCTTACATGGACTCAGAGGTAAAAGCATCATGAAAACTATCTGGTCGAGCTGCGTGTAGATTAGCAACGCGTCGCTCCTGGCTTGCTGTAACACAACACATGTTTGTGCGACAACACAAGGGGACTTGGCAGAAATACACACCCTGGAGCAGGGATTGCCGGCAGCCCTTGGACTTTTGGTTCAGAAATGTAAAGTGAGCTCAGACAGTCAGCAAATAACACACGGACCATGTGCATGTACAACAGCACATTTGCACACCCATTGTAACGTGAGATTGGCCACAATGGAGCAGACCAACGGTCCATCTAGCCCAAGGGCCTGGCTCTGACAGCGGCTAGTGCCAGGCGCCCCAGAGGAAATGGACAGAACACGGCAATTTTGAGAGATCCAACCCCTGTCGTCCACCCTCAGCATCTGGCAGTTGGAGGTTTAAGCACACCCAGGGCATGGGGCTGCATCCCTGCCCATCTGGGTGTGGCGTAGTGGGGATGCTGTCTGCTCTGTGACCCGGGGTCCCCCTGCGCTGTGAGGGGAGATTCTCACTGACTCTCCCAAATGTGTATTAACCCAGACACCCAGGCTCAGCCTCCCAGGGAGGAAGGCAAAGGGAGGAGGGCGGAGGCCAACACCTGGCTGGGGGGCAGGGCTGGAAGAGAGGTTTTTTAGTTTCTGGCTGGTATCATGGAGGAAGCAGCCTAAGCAAGGGGCTGGGATTTAGGGGCCCAGTCTCCCCCACTCAAGGGGGGCTGAGGCATCCTAGGCCTGCCGTGTAACCGGATTACATCTATGCTGTGCTGTATCCTGGAGAAGCAATAAACTCCCTCTATTCTACTGGCTGGTGGAGTCTGTTCGTGCCACTACGGGGGTGCAGGAGGCAGGGAACCCCGACGCGCCATCACACTGGGCTAATAGCTATCGCTGGACCAGTCCTCTGGTGACTTTTCTAGTTCCTTTTTGAACCCAGTTATACTTTCTGGCCTTCCCGACATCCCCTGGCAAGGAGTTCCGCAGGCTGACAAGGCATTGTCAGAGGTGCTTTCTTTCCTTTGGCCTGTTCATTTCATGCGTTCACCCCCCGTTCACGGGTTACCGGAAGGGGTGAGTGACACTTTCCTATTCACTTTCTCCCCTCCCCTCATGCTTTTACCCACCGCTATCCTGTGGGGGATTGAAGGGGCAGCCCTGGCCTGGCATGCCTGGTGCAGTTTGACTGCACAGAGCAGTGCTGCAGGGGCAAACGCACATGCCACTTCTGAAAACGGTGCTCTTTAAAGTCCAGTTCCCCGATTTCACACGCTCCTGAAGCCCCAGTGGGGAGTCACGCCCCTCTCTGCCCCGTCCTGCGGGACAGCTGTGCAAACCCCAGGGAGCAGTCCTGCTGGTTGTGCTGTTGAGATCAAGCACCGCAGTGATGCTGCTCACAGCCACGCTGCTTTGCTCCTCAGCGAGATCCCCGGCCAGTGCCTTTGGCACCTTCTCAGCAGCCAGCAGAGCGGGAGACACAAAACCAGCATCAGTACCCGGTGTAGTGAAATTCCATCAGCCCCTCCTATTCCCACAGGGCTCTGCACACTCCAAGGTGGGTGCGCTGTCAGCCTCCGAGCTGCCCAGCCTTCCCTTGTGCTGGGTTCCACGCCGTCTGCTTTCCTTCCATTCACACCAGAAAATAAATCCCTCCGAGCGGCTCTGGATAAAGTCCCTTTTCCAAACGGCAGCAGATCTATGTGTCTCGGCTACCTGCTGCTCTGGCCTGAGTCCTCCCAGTCACGTAGCCGTCCTCGCAACACCCTTTGTGCCCACCGCCGTTTTACAGAGGGGAGCTAAGACACGGAGAGGCAGAGAGGCCAGGTCTGCACATGCCCCGAGATCGACGCTCTAGTAAGGACCCAGGAACTCGACCGTTGACGGCACCCCTGTTGACCCCGTACTCCACGGGGCTGTGAGGAGTAAGGGAAGTCAACGGGAGAGTTCCTTCCATCGACTGGCTGGTGAGTCTTGCCCACATGCTCAGGGTTTAGCTGATCGCCATATTTGGGGTTGGGAAGGAATTTTCCTCCAGGGTAGATTGGCAGAGGCCCTGGAGGTTTTTCGCCTTCCTCTGTAGCATGGGGTACAGATCACAGCTGGAGGATTCTCTGCATCTTGGGGTCTTGAACTATTTGAAGGCTTCAATATCTGAGATACAGGTGAGAGGATTATTCTAGGAGAGGGTGGGTGAGATTCTGTGGCCTGCATTGTGCAGGGGGTCAGACTAGATGATCATAATGGTCCCTTCTGACCTTAAAGTCTATGAGTCTATGAGTCTATGAGACCTCCTGCTGTGGAGATGCCACAGAAATTCGACGGAGGGTCTGTGGACTCCAGTGAGGCTGTTCTGGTGGCTGGGGTTGTGTTTCTAGATCGACTTCCTCGCATAGTGGGGACCTGGCCTGGGGGAGGTGCTTTGCCTTTGCTAGGAGCTGGATTGAGGGCGCCAGCTCCCCTCGCAGATACCAAACACCGACTCAGCCTGCGTGGCCAACTGGAACCAGGGCCTAGATTTGCAAGAGTGACCACAGATTGTGTCCCTGAAAGGGGGCTGTCAGAGTGCTCAGCACCTGGCCTCGGATGCTCCAAACGGCTGCCCCCCTTTATCATGGTCACTTATAGAGCCAGAGTCTGCCTGGGTCTCCTTGCCGGCCCCGGAGCCAGCCGCTGCAACAGTCTGGCTTCCATGAACAAAGTCTGGCAGTGACCGTGGGGAAAGGGACCTTCTGCAGCGGGAAGCCCCCGGGACACCTCGTGAAACCAACTGGCTTGGCTTCTAGGGGCCTGACCCTGCCCTGGGACCCACACAAGAGGCTGCTCCTGCCATGAGTGGGAGGCACCCGGGCTGCTCCGAAGGCAGATTTGACCCCCTGGTTGTGCAGAGGGAGGCAGAGCCCCCCAGCAGGAGCAGCTGCCTTCCTACCGGCGGCCACGGCCCGTGGGACCCGACAGGCTCGTGGAGTCTGTGGCACGGGTGCAGGCTGCTGGCGCATGCTGCCGCACTCAGCGCCGCAAATGGGAGCCGGCAGCCCTGGGAGGAGGAGGAGGAGGAGCAGGGACTCCTGGAAGCTGCTTCTCCAGGTTGCCAGGGCCGCGAGCAGCCGGAGCCATTAGGAGACGCAATCTGCTCTGCTCCTGTCACTGGACCTTGAGGAGCCCTCTGGGGGGATGGGAAAAGGGTTTGCAGCAGGAAACCTGCCCCTCCAAAGTGGCATTGGGACTCCTCCGCAAACCTGCCCCTGCTGAGGAGCTTTCTGAGGCACGGCCCCGGCCCCGCCACAGCATAGGCCAGGCTGCGGCACTGGGAGCTTGCAAGCCATCCTGGGACGCCACTTCACAGAGAGCGCTGAGTGCCTGCCAGGGCAGAATCATCCCTGTGGCTCCCTAACGGGGCCTTTCCTTCCCTCCTTCCTCCCTGCTGCAACATTTACAGATGGGGATGTGCTGTGGGGGGGGGCTGTCTGCTCTGCAACCCGGTGCCCCCCTGCGCTGGGATGGGAGATTCCCGCTGACTCTCCCACATGTTGTGACGTAGTGTCAGTTCCTTGCTGGTTGCTGTGCTTGGGCTGTGGGTTATGGATGACCCCTACCGGCCTCTGCCTGTGAGCACTGCCCAGCAGGTGGGCTGCCTAGGTCACGGAGACAAAGACCCAGCCGGTCAGACCGGTTGAGGGCAGCAAGGGAGCTAAGGAAGTGAGTGTGCGGGGGAAGGGGCAGTTGCTAGCTGGAAACATGAAGGGAAGAGCCTTAGCTGAGGCCTGAGAGTCTAGGGAGGTGACAATGGACCCCCTAATCCAGAGTTTTTGACTCGAGTCCCACTACTTGAACTCGAGTCCGACTTAAGTCGCCTAGGTGACTCGACTTGAGACTTGACTTGGGTTCATGGTTTGTGACTTGAGACTCGACTTGAGACTTGCTAATTTTGTTAAATCAACTTGGTGAAAAAATTGTCCGAAAATGCCAATATTGATGGCTTGTACAAAAGTGACTTGACATTTTTAAAATTAAGACTTGAGACTCGACTTGGAACTTGACTCGAAAGTGACTTTAGGGACTCGAGACTCGACTTGAGACTTGAACTGTAGTGACTTGAGACTCGACTTGGACTTGACAATGACGACCTGAAGACAACACTGCCCTAATCCAAGGGGTCTGAGGCATCCTGGCCCTAACTCCTGAAATTACATCACGTCTATGCTGTGCTATATCCCGGAGCAGCAATAAACCTTCTGTATTCTACTGGCTCATGGAGTCTATTCTTGCTGCTATGGGGGTGCATGATCAGGGGACCCCCAACTTGTCATCACGGGGCATTCCAGCTGATCCTTTGCACTGACAGCTGCTGCTCGCAAGGGTCACGCCCCTCAGGTGAAGTTTCAACACAGGTGGGTTTCATGCTCCCCCGCTGCTCGCCTCCTAGCCACTCTCCACCCCGGTCTGTACGGGGTTTGGATGCGGGGCAGAATCTGCCCTCCGCTTTTCTAGCGCCCTGCTCGAATGGCGAGACCACCCGGGCACCCGGCAGGAAGGTGAGTCCCACTGACTCCTTCCCAGAATTGGCGGCCATTCCCACAGCCACCTGGGCCAGAGGACTGGGCCTGCAGGGCGGACACGAGCAATGGCAGTAGACGGAGCCATAGGAAAACCACCTCCTGTTTTCACAGAGAGGAAGAAGAGGCTTAAGGCTTAAGCAGAGACATCACTGTCTGCAAAACCAGGTTCCGTTCCTGGCTCCACCCACCGGTCACTCCCTGGGACCGTGGGCAAATCCATCAACTTCTCCACCTGTCCCACGGGGCTAATACTCCCGGTCTAGCGCTCAGCGAGAAGCAGGAGCGGGCTAACGCAGGGACACTTGTAAAGTACGTGGCTGCCTGAGACAGAAGCTGCCCAGAAGCTGCCCTGTGTCAGAAGAAGACAAGCCAAAGGGTGGAGGAGGAGAAACGCAGACCATATAACAACAGTTGCAAGCTTTCTGGGCGGTGGCTTGGTCCTTAACCTCTGGGTGTGAAAATCCTCCCCATCTTTGTAACTCCACCTGTGCTGCCGTCTGAGAGAGTCACCGTGTGGCGAGCACAAGGCTGAGGGGTCGGGCATTGGGGGAGGAAAGCACCGTTCGGATTTCTCCGAGCTGTCTAGACCTCAGTGTGGGCTGGAAGCCCTGCAAGGCGGCACAGCGAGGGTGGCCTGTTTCGGCTGCCACTCTTGCTTGCACCTCAAATCACAGACACACGAGGCTGGACGGTGACTCCAGGCCACCCGAGGGAAGCAATCAGCAGCACCACTGCTGGAGCAGGAGGGGCGCGTCCGACCCCCCCCTCCTGAATGGCGGCTTTTCCCTGGCTTCCTCTGGGCTCCGGGTGTGCAGAGTGACTCACAGCTGCCCTACACCCTCAGCTCAGCTGTGCTGGGCAGCTAGTGGAGGGGGTGGAGCCAAAGCTCTGCCCATTCCCCACCCAATTCCCCTCCCTTACTCACCACCAACTTACTGCCCAGACCCAGCTGTATAAAGGAGGGGCCCATAGGAACCTAAGGCCCCAGGGCCGGGTGTGGACGCCGGCTTGCCTGGAGCCAGCCCCCTAGTCTAGAGGCTCCCCCGCGTTGGTGCTCCAGCCCCCTTGCCGTCTCCCCCGAGGGCTGGAGCACACAACGTCTACTAGCCTGGCCCCCCCAGGCTCTGGTGCACGAGGGGAATGCGGAGAATGTCTGTCTCCTCTCTCAGGGGCCACCTCAGTGAGGGGTGGGGGGTTTGCTTCTCACTTGTGAGCGCCCCCGACTGACTTCTCTGTGGGTCAGCGGCCCCCGGCCCAGAAAAGGACCCCAGCCCTGCCCTAGAGACAGGACGGCCGCTTAGCTCCCCGGGCACGTCTCTCCTGGAGCGCAGGGGTGGGGGTTTGCCCAGCTCTCTGTGACAGCTGCCAAGTGGCGGGGTTCCCGTTGCCTCCTGGGGAGCTGTGTCACTCCCGGGGGGGTTCTCAAGCAAGCCGGGTGCCATATGGGCACCTGAACGGACCACAGCTCACTGCTGGCTGTTTCCCTGGCCCCCAGCCTACGTGTGCTAGCATGGGCGTAGCTGCAGGGGGGCCCCACCAGCTGGAATGGGGCACTACGTCGGGATGAAAGACGGGATCGTGGCAAGCAATGAGACCTGGCCAGGGAAGATGTCACCCACAGAGCTGTGCAGCCCAGGCTCTGCACATTCAGCCAGGGACCAAAAGCGGGAATGGGGGCAGATAGCCCCCTGAGCCAGGCACCTGGCACCCCCTCCAGTGCAGCCTCCCCTCCACCGAGACCAGAGCCAGCGCCAGGCAGAAGCAGGCTAAGCAATTGGTTAGGGCCCCAAGCAGATCAGGTGGTCTCATCGCTTGTTCTAAGAACCTGCCTATTCGGGGGGGAGGGGGTGCTCCAAGGGCCCTGTCTGTAGTGCCCACTCTTACCGGTTTGTGTTCTCCAGCCATTCACTTGGCAGGGAACGCTGCATTACTCACCGTCTGACCTGCCTTTCAGGCCTGGTTTGCAGTAGGAACCCTGAGAGAGAAGCAACATTTGCCAGTGGCTGAAAACATGCAACATGGACTTGCAGGGCAGCCGGTAGCTTTACTTTAGAAGGGTAAAAATATGAAATTATCTGGTTAGGCCACAGTTTCCAAAGTGAAAATCACCACTTGACTGCAGCGAGAGAAGGAGGGAGGGACTGGCTGCCAGGGGTCTGCATGAGCAAAGCCCCGAGCATTTTCACAGTGGCATCCAAAGAGCCAGCTCATTTTGCCATCAGATCTGCACGTGCAAATGTCTGGTCCTTGCACATCCGGCGCTACGGGGAAACTCACATTAACACACAAAATGCACCTGAGCTGCACTGATGGTTCTGGGCTGTGATTCTCATATGATCTCAGGATGCTTGTGATGGCCTGAGATTTATATTGTCAGCAGATTGTAATTTTGTTGATCAGACTTCCAATTGTAGGTCCTAGTTAGAAACCAAGGCCCTATCCTGCTCGCAGTTACACTGCTGGAGACACTGAGTTCCTCTTGAATGACACCCTTGGTGTTCAGATCACAGCTGAGCCCTGTGGGGGGGGGGTGCCTAGTGCCCTCAAAAGAACATCCATATTGCTGGGATTTTCGGCCTAAGAGATTTTATGTTCCCAAACTCCAAGGTGCGTGAGCACTTAATTCTCTTGGGTTCCTTTGCAAAGCCCGCCGTGATATGGATGTGGCATGGGCCCGAGACTCCTCTCCTTCAGCCCCGCATTGTAACCCTGCTGCTCAGTGGCATTATTTCTGTTTATACGGGTGTCGCAGTGAGCAGACTCCCGGCACAGACCGGTCTCTTCATGTGTCCCCTGCCAACATGCCTGAGATCCATTTTGTCCTGTTCTAGGGCAAGGAGAGCTGCAGCGAGGGCGGGGGGAGCTGAGCACGGGGAGTCACAGTCCAGCTGGAGGACGCAGTGTGTTTGCAGGTCAGTTGCACAAACATTTGCTGTTTATATGCCAGAGGCGGCTGCAGAAATATTTGCTGGAGACTGGAACGGGTTGTTCCATTTCTGTGCATTGGTTCCTGCAGCACGCCCTCTGCCCCGGGAAGGGCTGTCTGCGGAAGGGCAGCTAGGTGGAGGCAGGAGAGAGGCAGGAGCTTGCCTGCAAACCCCTGTCCCTCTCTGAACTCCCCCTTTTGCCCTCCTCGGAACAGCCGGGAGAGAGCAAAAGGCGGAAGCCTGGAGATGGGAGGCAGAGGGTGAGCGTGAGAAATGGAGCGTGTGAGCAAGAGCAGGCAACAGTGCCCAGATGGAGAGACGACGGCCCCGGGAGTCCACGTGCTTTGGATCAGGCCCCTGGAGAAGAGGGGCCGGTGTTCGAGCTCCTGGTTTCAGAGCCATTCTTGCACTCGCAGATCCGTGTGGTCTGCTGCATTTCTCCACCTGCCACAACGCATTACTTCCACTGGGCTGCCAGACAAGGCGTTACGGGGACGTGCCTGGGGGGCAGGACCACAGCAGGGACTTTGCACCTGTGCCTGGGAATTACACTACCCTGCATCCTCCACCAGGAGCAGCCCAGGGAGGCAGGTGGACAGACAAGGGGCAGGTCAGCAAGAGGCGGTGCAAGAACTGCTCAGAACCCAGGAGATCTGGCAGCACTGCCCAGAGGAGGTCAGGTATCATTTTCCAGAAGGGGAAACTGAGGCACGGGGGACAGCAATGACTTGTCTAAGGTCACCCAGCAGCCAGCTCAAGTCAGGAATAGAACCCAGGACTCTGATGCCCAGGGCCAGTGCCCTAGCCACTAGGAAACACTGCCTCACAATGAAGCAGTCCCACACAGGGGACCTAAGCAGCTGGATAAATCCCCGTAGTTTAGCAGACGTGTAAGCCACTGGGGCCTGGGCACTAGGGCTCCTGACTCAGCCAGTGACTCACTATGTGATTTGGGGGAAGTCACTTAACCTGTCCCTTCCTGGGCTTAAAAGGGCTCTGTCAATGCAAACCAACACTGCAGCCCAGCTCGTGTCCTTGTGGTCTTTAAATTATTTGCACTGGGCCCTCGGCTTGCCGCACCAGAGAACCAGCTCGGGCGTGAGGATGGGGTCTGCGCGGGTGTCAGGGCTCTGCCCGGGAGAACGACGCGGCGTTGTGAAACCGCTGCCGGCTCTGACTCGTTTCCATTTGTCCAGCACCGTGCACAGTCGGACGCTGACGCCTGACGTGGGTCTCCGACTGCGAGTGGAATAGAAACAGTGTTCCGCCTCGCTGCTGTAGCTCCCAGGCGCTTGTTCGGCATATCAGATAATTGTTTGGGGGGGGGAGGAACACCCCGCACAGCGTTTCCCAGTGCAGTAACTTCTACAGAGGGGAATTTTGCCTGTGACTTTGGTGGGGCCAGTATTTCATCCTGAGACGTTTCTGGCCGGGCAGCACCAGGCACCTAACCCAGAATGGGACGGAGAAACATGAGTGATCGGGAAGAGCTCAGCCTGTTTCCCAGTGAGGGTGCAGGAGTTAAGTTCAGGCTGCCTGGATTCTGTCAGCAGCTTGAGGGAGTCTCGGTCGTTCTGTGCCTCAGTTTCCCCATCTGTAAAAAGGCCGTGTGGATCTCACCCTGCCTGGGGAGCGCTTTGGGCAGGGAGGCTGGGCCCAGCTGCAGGCCTCGTGAATGTTTTGCAAAGGGTTTAGAGATTCTTCCTTGAAAAGCACCAAGGCCTGGAGAAGGGAATCGTTCTTCTGTTAACTCTTTACTCACTTTGCTGCTCTCCCGGACGCGTCTGCCACGCTCCAAACCCTTCCTGCCCAGCCCTGTGCTGCCGTCGTAGGCACCCCTGTGCGCACTCCTCACAGGACACGCTCGTCACTCTCCTTAGGACGTGCCCAGGTTCAAACCCTCTCCCCTCTTGCCCTGCACCTGCGGCGTGCACGGGGCTGGCAACAGCCAGCATGCTGCCCCGGCTCTCCCCGCCTCCATGCCGCAGAGGGTGTTTGCAGTTTGGGACCTGGCCCTGAAAAAGGATCAAGGGCAAGAAGGAAGTGAAGGCAGGAGGAGGTTTTCCGTAGCCCCAGCATTATGATTGCCTGGCGGGGAGGCAAACGCAATCACGTCTCCCCCAAGCAGCCTGCAGTCTAAATTACGATCTAAACCACAGGACCAAAAAGCGCTTCCCAAGCTACAAGCCGCAGCTGCTGCTGGCGATGGGCGTCGCTCCGTCCTGGCCCTGCCGCCTGGAACCACCCTGCCCAGCGGCTCTCTGCTGCTTTCCCAGCTTGCTCACCGTCCTTTGCCTCGCGGTTCGACTGGGACGGAACCAGAAGAACAGCGGGCGGGGGAGGGTTTTCTCCCGCCCATACAAATGCTGATCAATACCGGCCATTTCCCCATGGTGTGTGTGTTCGCCGCGGGGCCTGCGTTGGCTATTAGCAAATGCTGTGTCCCTGCTGGTTTCATAGCCGGCGGTTGCACGATTCAAGCTTTTAAGCGATAATTGTAGGGACACACCGAGGGTTATTGGCCATAAGAAAATGCCGATCGCGCTGATTAAGAGAGGAGCATTTGGGCTGGCGGGGGCGGAAGGGTTGCCTAGCAAGGCAGACTTTTGCCTCTGGAGAGGAAGCAGCTCTGTGCTGTGCACCTCCAAAGGAGCACTGTTCGCCCCAGAGGGCGGCCCGCCAGTGGATCCCCATACGCCATGGTGGACATCCAGTGGGATTTCTTACTCAGCCTCCGCTAGACATCCCTGGAAAGTCTTTGCCCTTGTGGTTCGGAGCCCAGCTCTCGGCTCGCTCGGAGCAGCTCTAGAGAGCATTAGAATAACGCTCCATTTGCACACAGAGCTCATGGGCTTAGCCGGACACAGGGGCGGGATCACGTGATGCTCGCCTGCTCTCCTCACTCCCTCTGGGGCACCTGGCGCTGGCCGCTGCCGGCCCACAGGACCCTGGGCTGGATGGGCCGCTGGTCGGTCTGTTCTGACGTCTCCTTCAGTCTGCTCCCCCTCCCACTGAGATGAGGCCCATCCTCACGCAGCCAGGCCCCGTGGCCCTGCGCTCCCGGAGCTGGTCGGGAAAGGGGGCTTTCTCGGTGGAAATGTTTGGAAAACCGGAAACCCAGAAACGTTTTCAGAGCCCAAAGCAGCCAGCCAGGCCCCACGCCGCTCTGTTTTGTGGGCGCTTGGTTTCCCGGGAAAACACTCAGCTGCTCTGGGGAAAGCAGATGCTCTCCCTGAACTTACCGACTTGCTTGCCCAGCACCTCGGCTACCTGGAGCACTTGCCCGGCAAAGGCTCGCTGATCTTCTGCAGGCTCCATTACCGCCCATGGGTGATTCCTGCTCCTGAGAGGGCCTCACCCTCCTACCTGCCACAGCGGTTCAGTCCTGCTGGCGAGCTGCTGTCCCGCCCAGCCAGGACGGAGCCGGCTGCCTCCGGAGTCCTTGCCAGGACACATTTGTTCATGACGCCTCGGGCACTCCATCCCCCCCGTGCTCGTCCCGGTACCCGTTCAACAGCCCGGATCTCGCCGAGGCATCTCGGCTCCCAGGCAGCGTCTGCGGCCCAGGGGGAATGGTCGGCAGCTGTCTGCGTTTCCGTGGGACTGGAAATTCACGGAGGGGAGGGGGGCCCATGTCTCATTTCGGGAGCTATGCTTCTGAGCGCGCTGTCCCCCAGGAATGAGGAATAACCCCGTCCTGCTGCTCCTTCACCCGCCCGGGCCCACCGCAGCATTTCCTAGCCCACGCGAGAACGAAACCAACCCCTCGTTCTCGCTGCGGCTTAGAACCTCTGCTCCGCGGCGGAGGCCAAGCCGGAGCGTTGCTGGGAGCCACACACCTGGCCTTCCCCCGCCTTCCAGGCTGCCTTCCAGTCCCCCAGCAGAAGAGTCTACCTTGCTAGGTGGCACATTTAATGAGCTCACCAGCCACCTCATTACCTCCAGCTGTCTGATCCGGTTACTGCATTTTCCGTCGCGGCCCTTAGGGGGTGGCACATCCCATTACACAGGAGCTAGAACTTCTCCCCGGATTAAGCTGACCACCGGGACAAGGTCACAGTGGGAACACCTGGGTACCGCGGCGTCTGTTGTGGGGAGCTTGCTTTCCCGCGCCCACCCTGCGTGCACATGGCATTGCGGCTGTGGGAGACTGCAGGCTGCCTGCGGCTGGACGCGTGGCTCTGGAGCAAAGCAGGCTCCAGCAGCGGGGATAGCGTCTAAGGGTACGTCTAGACTGCACGCCTCTTCCGAAAAAGAGTGTCTAGACTACAATTCGTACTTTCGAAAAAGCAAGCTGCTTTTTTGAAAGAGAGCGCCCAGGCAGTCTGGATGCTCTCTTTCGAAAAAGCACAGTTTGCATGACATAGCGCCTTTTTTCGAAAGAGCACGTTCGAAAAAAGGTGTTCTTCCTCGTAAAACGAGGTTTACCGTGATTGAAAAAACTGCTGCGTTCTTTCGATTTACTTTCGAAAGAACGCGGCAGTAGTCTAGATGCAGGTGAAGATATTTTGAAAAAAGGCCACTTGTTTCGAAAAATCCCTGTAGTCTAGACACACCCCAAGTGAGGGCGTGCAGCTGTGTGTGCGGGACTCCCCGGCTAACGTACACACGCCCAGCGTGTCCACAGCTGGGTTAAGGAGTAAAGGGAGACAGTGCCCGATGCTGGCCCCGAACGGAATATCTGGAGAGAATCAGGGACCAGGGTGAGCACGGGCAGGAAACACCAGCAGGCTGAGCAGTCGGACACTGGTCTCTGTCCCACATGCTGAAATCTGCCAGCACATCTGGAGCAGTCTCCCTGAGGTCACCCTGGCTTCATTGCTTCCTCCCCTTTGCTCCTCTTGGGACGTATGGCGGTTGGCTCGGCGGCAGCCACGCTGGATCTGAAACGCTGTGAGGGTCGCGTCTCAAGATTCTCCCAGCTGTGACATGCCCCTCCCGGTTCTCTCTCTGCTTGTTGGCTTGTGCCTTCCCAGGCATCCTGCCCGCCTTGGGACTGGTCTCATAACTCCAGCAGGAGCCTGGCATGTGTAGCCAGAATTGTGACCCTGTCCCAGGGAGGTGACAGCTGATCCTAGGGGGGCTTTACGCAGAGGGAGAACAAGACCAGTGCCAATCACATGGTCCCCCAAAGCTTCGGGGATGCAGTAAGATTGCCAAGGGTGGACATAAACTGAATCTCCAGTCAAACCATCCTGAGAACCTAGCTACCGGGTGACCCAGCAGGGGCTCCATCTGCCCATTCTCCTGGAGACTTGTCACGATGAGGATGATGTTGGTGTTGATAGTGCCATCACTGGGAAGCAACGAGGGCCCTCATTCTAGGGGCTACATACAGAGATTTCCCCTCCCTTATCTGGTTCCAAATATCTCCCCTGCCATATCAAGTCAATGCAGGACACCCTTTGTCTGGTATGTCAGCTGTGATCATGCAAAGGCTCACAGGCTGCAGGGTTGTACACAGGCATGGTTTTGTATTATGGTTTTGCCATGGTGGGGTGCTGCCCCTTACAAGTTCTCTCTGCCAGAATTTGTCCTTCAAGCATCGGTGGAGCCCTGACCAGGTTCTGCGTGTGCAGCTTCCACACTCCGTCAGATTGATTGTTAACAAAATTCAAACTGAAATACGTCACGACTTTTCCTCCCGTCTCACAACGCAAAGGCTCAGTGGCCTGCCGAGCACAGATGTACGGTTGGACACATCTCCCCTGCGGCAGCTGGGACTAGAACTTGAGGCAAGAGCTGGTAGGGGAATGGATTTTGTTCCTGTCAAAAATGTAGGGGATTTTCTTTTTGTTGTCATCACGTTTTTGCCTCAGAAGTTTGTGATGAATGAATGAGAGCCCCAAACATGAAAATGGGTCGGTCAAAAGAACCCTGAAAAACGTCGGACTTTAAAACAAAACGTTTTCATCCTCCAGACAAAACCACTTCACTGTGGAATTTTTGGTTTTCTATTTTTTGAAGGGGGACCCCAAACTTGTGGCTGAAAATGGATATTTCTATCTGATGGAAAACACCTTTTCTCATAGAAAAAATGTTATGAAGGAGAAATGTCACCTGGGTATATTTGAGTCTCCCCCCTCCAAAATACAGGCCTCTGCACCTGGAGCTAAGGAAGGCCTCCCTTGAATACTGGTAACAAGTGATCTGTGATCCAAGCCACAGGAAGGCAATACACTCCCTCAAGCCTTCAGAGCCAGCTCCTTACAGCAGGCGGTTGGCAAAGGGTTAGCACGTTCAGATACAGCCAGTACATGGTTCCCTATCGCTTCTGAGTATGAGTTCCAGGTGATCCCTCTGGGGCTTGCGACCTGCATTACGTGGCATCGTGGTGGGAATCTCCCCTGCCCAGACACAGGAAACATCCTGAGGACAGCAAGTGAAACTGGAAGAACAGAACATTCCTTTCGTGGGCCGGCGGGTGAAGGGGACCTGAGGGTGAAGGGGGCATTACCATCGGCAACTGGGCAGGGATCTATCTTCCTGGGACTCCGCTGGGTCCAGACCTATTCAGCTGCCACGTGAGCGCACAGCATGTAGACCCCATGGAACAGAGCTGAAAGGGGAGTTCATTGCTGCATGGCACCTGTCCTGGCTCTCTGCGGGGGGCGGGTTCACCCATACAGTGGGAAAGGGGAAGCATATTAACTCATGTAATTTCTTTTCACTCCGGATGAGCTTACCTGGATGTAATAGTTTGGTGGTGAATCTACTGCTGGGGGAAGGCACAAGTCAGAGGTGGGGGGTCAGCGAGTAGTCGGCTACCGAATACGCAAAACTTTATCGGGGAGTTGACTGGAATATCGACTACTCACTTCCACCCCACCCCTCTATGAGAGGCAGCAAGGGGGGGTGGAACAGGAGCCGGTGCTGGGGGGAGCTGGCTTAAAAGCTGGTTCTCCCCAGCACTGTCTCCGCAGTGCTGCCTGCCCCCCATCACTGCCTCTATCAGAGGCAGCGAGGGAGGGGGGATAGGGGAGGTTGCTGCCCCGGCAGCATCCCCTGTCCGTAGGGGTCCCTGTGGGAGCTGGGCTCTCCGGTGGACAGGGGCCGCTGCCGGAACTGCCCCTGCCCATGGCCAGCCCTGTCTGCCATGAACAGAGGCTGCTGGATTCAGCGCAAGCCAGGACTGAGCAGTCCGAGCTCACGCTGGTCCTGGACGCTGCGCCTCTGCATTTGAAATGTAGAAAGAGCCCGGCGGTGTGTCCTATGTTGTAAATGCAGAGCCGCAGTGCGGGTGGCTCCCAGAGCCAGCAGGAGCTGGGACAGCTCAGTCCTGGCTCGAGCCGGCTCCCGGAGCTCCCCCCACTGCGGCTCTGCAGCGCGGCCCTTACCGGCTCGCCGTGTAGTCGGCACAAATCGACATGATTAGTTAGATGCCTGCAGTTTAACATCCTTAGGCCGAGGGGTCTACAGACTGATCATCTGTCCGCAGACTGGCAACAGCCCCATCAGTGGCTGGTCAGGCTACCCCAACAATGGTCTGTGAATGTGTCCCCCTCTGCCCTGAGGGACCCCTCTGGGGGCAATATGGGGTGTCATTGCCCTGTAGCCCTTGACCTCTCTGCCAAGGCTGCTATGCTAAGTTCCCAATAAGCTGCCCCGCTGCGTGGCCGCACAGCTGCCTAGTAAGCCCACGGAGGGGCTCAGGGCTGCAGCAAGAGGAGATGCCTCTCCCCAAGCCCCAAAGCTGCTGCGGAGGGAGAGATACTCCTGCCTGCCTGCCCCAATTCAGAGCTGTCTCTTCCCCTGGGCCCCCACATGGAGCTGTCCCAGGCTTGCCAGGCTAGGGGAGAAACGCCCTTTTCTTGGCTCCCACTGAGCTAACTCAAACCTGCCCCAGCTGGGGGACAGGTGCCCCTCCCCTGGCTGTGCCCACCGCGGCCGTGGAGAGGTGCCTCTTACCTGTCCCCGAGCTGCTGCAGTGAGAGAGCTGGGGGAGCCCTCTCTTCCCAGGGCAGCCTGCACCCCGAAGCCTTCATCCTCTGCCCCACCCCAGAGCCTGCGTCCCCAGCTGGAGCTCTGTTAACAAAGCGCCACTAGAAACAGGTATTATTGCTGCAGTCTGGAAACTCTGGGTCATATTCACCCTTCTTCAACAGCCCTGATTGGCTGCAGAGAGCCAGCAAGGATCCCAGCACGGCTGGAGGAGCGCGGCTGGGGAAGAGATACAGAAGAGATGCTGGCAGGAAGACTCAGTGTCCTGCAGCCCCCGAGGGCTCGTCTGCCCCAGCCAGGAGTCGTGCTGGTGGAAGCCCACCCCTGAGCCTAATGGACTCAGTGGGCCAACAGGAGAGAAACACAAACCTATATCCGCGGTCCCTGGCGGTGCGTCTGAAGGGAAATCACGCCTGGCCTGCCCTCGGGTGCGAGCTGTCAGCCCTGTGCCGGGGCCACCGCTGCCTCCTCGCTCTCGCAGGGCGCCGAGCGGCCGTTTCCCACGGAAGCTTTCTTCTGCCCAAACCTGCAGAGTCAGCCACGCAGAAGTGTTCTGCGAATGGGCGGCAGCTTCGCCCGAGGCTTTCCGTCGAAACAAGCCCCTAAAAAAACCTCCCTGGTTTGTGCTTTTGGGTTCAAAATGACTCTTCACTTCAAAATTGACTTTAATTTTATGAAAGAACCAATCAAATACCTTTTCCACTGCTCAAAATCAAAATGTTCCACTGGCCGGCTTTATTGTAAAATTTTGAGTCACAGAAAATTTTAACAAATGTTTTCAGGTTGACTGGAAACAATTTTTTAACAGTTTGGAATGGCCAGGAAACCCAGAACTCTGTTATGTCAGCCACAGAGCTCCGATTTGCCGATCCACAGATCCTTCCATACCTGGACCTCAGAGTATGGCTGATAATAGTGAATCTAGGGGATAATTAACAAATTAATGACTTCGGAACCTCAGTGGAGGTAACAATCCTCCCCTGCCTCACGGGAGATCGCTTAGTCTCCCTTTTCTGCAGACCGGGAATCAAACGGAGACTCACAAAGGTCACAAAGTGAGACAGGGCAGAGCTAAGAATAAAACCTTTCGCCAGCCCTTTTCCTCCTAGCCCCCTTCAGGCCAGGAGCGAGACACGCCGGAGATACAAGGCACCATTGGAATAGTTCTGAGACTCAAGAAGGGGACTCAGAAAATTCCAACTGGTGCCCACCAGCTCCTGGGCAATGCAGCTGGATAGAAGCCAGGGCATCCTCATTTCTCGCCGGAGGAGAGTGCAGAAAAACTCCCCGGGCTCCAGATAAAGAGAACTTGGTTACCCCAGATGAGCCATCTGCTATAGCCACGTGCCACCCTTTGAAAAAATGGTTTATTTTAACAACTATTATCCTAGTTACCTGCTATAGGATGCTATAATAATTAATAAGTAGTACCAATAGCTTTAGCATTGGGATTATAGCACAAGAGGGATGCTGCTAGGATACAAATCTTGCCTTTTTTACAGACATGTTTCCTCCCCGGTGCTGTTGTGAGACTGAAGATGACCTCCTATATATCTGAGAGCGTTTGGCTGGCTGGCTGGCTGTTTGTTCAAGAACTCCTGCTAAACGGAAGGAGCGAGGCCCACCACATTCGGGAGGCAGCTTCCTCTTCTCATAGCTTAAAGCCAGGCCTGGGTTTGGTTGGGCCAGGACAATGGGATGGGCCCGGAATGGGATCGCTTTTCAGGAGCCCATACAGAAAAGAGACAGAATCCGCAGGCAGGTGAAAGGGGCTGTCTGGGGGCACCCCTTAGTCCCGAGCCTCCCACCTCCAGGCTGAAGATGTCCTCCCCCCCTCCCCCCCGATTCGTATGGGGACACTGCTGGCTGTTCCCCTTTGTCAGGGAGCGAGGCAAAGTGCAGTTTGTTGCATTCCTCACTCTGGCTGGAGAGCGCAGGGGGCAGACGAACTGTGCACTTTGCTCTTGCTCCCTGACAGGGACAGGACAGGGAAGAACAAGCAGTCCTAGTATGAATCTCAGGGCGGGGAGGAGGGAGAGGGGAGGAGGGAGCTTTGCACCCCCCACCCTTCCAACCCCTCCTCATCCTCTGCCCCCGACTCCTGCACCCCCCATCTCCCCAGCCCCTGCCCTGAGCCCCTCCTGTAGGACCCGAGCAATAGGGGTAAATGTGCTAGTTCAAGAATCAGTTGAACTCTGCACAGCTAGTGGCTAGCTCCGCAGCTGGTGCAAATGCATTGCCTGCTGTGAAGCTGGGCCAACCAACACCAGCTGCCAACCTCACCCCACATGCCCCTCACCCTTGGCAGTTTGGGTCTTTGTTTTCCATTCCACAAGGCCAGTGAGCTCCCTCTGGTCAGTTTCACTTTTGTGGCTCTCTGGTGTCCTTTTCTCATTCCCAGGCACTGGCTCAAGGCTACGCTGTTCGGGTTGCAGCCGGGGAAGGGGAATGTTTAAATCCAAACAATAGTTTCCATTAAAATTGTTTTTAGCTAACAGTGAAAGCACTTCTACTAATGCAGCGTTTGTATTGCTTCGAAGAAACCCAAACTCCTAAATTTGGACACTCAGACTAAGCAACTACAGATAGTCCTTTCACAAGCAAACGAAGATATATCACACAGCTGCCATTAGCTGCTCATTGGAATGCTTCGTACTTTTGAGGGACTCAACTTAAAATCTACTCAGTTCAAAAAATGTCCATGTCCTGCTTTTAGTCCCGATTTCTGTGGCTTTACAATCATATTTTCCTAGTTAAAAAAAAATTCTTCTCTGTTGCTATTTAAAACCCACACAAACCTTGGGGAAAACCAATTAACGGAAGGAAAGGTTGAAATTGACTAGCCACAACCTGCACAGAGAGGAAAATATTTGTTTCTCCTCTCTCTCTCTCTTGAGGACAGGAATCATAGGGGCTAGCTGTGACAACAGTAGGGGAAATATTTTCAGACAGCAGTGTAATTTTTCTTCCTATGGACAGGAGCTTTGCTTCTTATCAGCTAGATTTAGGCTTGGAAGAATTAGATTTTTATCAGTAAATGTCAGTAAACATTGATTTGACTGCACATGCACACACACAAGGCAATGAAAAAATATTTCCATAGATAATAATCAAAATTTACAGATAGACAAAGTAAGGAACTTGTGTGTGAGAACTTCTTAGAGTCTGATTGAAGGGTATTTATTTAGTATGTTTTGGCATGTGACGTTCACAATTTGTATTTTAACAGTTATGAAATTTTACCTTTCCAAATTGTAATGTCTGCTGTCGTTTAATAATTAGTGGCCGATCCCCATATCATTTAAATTTAAATATATGAAATGTAAATATATAAAATATGAACAAAATCTGAAAATACACATTGATATCATTATTGAAATTATTTTTGGAAAGTGAATTATACCAAGCCTAGCTATAGTTAGGGGATGCAGCCCTAAGAGACAGGACAACATTTGTTAGAGTAGCTGTCTGTTGTATATACTTGACCGCAGATTGCTGGCATTGCTAAAAGCAGTTTCTTCCCACACAGCTTCCTTGCAAACAGTAATTTGTCCTGTGCAGGAAATTTTTCCCCGGTTGCCCGACTGCCTGCAGTTCTGTCACCCAGAATCCCAGCTGTCGGAACTCCCTTTTGCTTGTTTTTTTACTCAGATCAAGGCAATTTCGCTAGTTGACCCTGGCTGTATTTTGCTTATTATATTTTTGAGGTTCTTCTCGTGGCACGGAAAGAAGCAAGTGCCGGTCAGTTTGTGAACAATCAGTCTAGCTAATAACAATATTAGTGCTGATTGAGCGCCGTCACACACCACGCAGGGCACAGAGACCGGAGGAAAGGACTTTTGCCAGAGGCTGAGTCTGAATTGCCGAACAGGCAAGTAACAGGAGGCGGCATTGCTTAGCCATTAAATAACCCAGCGAGGTCTGTACTGGTCAAATAATGACCGGGTAGAATAATAAAGGCCTGAGGCAAACCCAACGGGCCTTTACACTCCAGAATGTTATTAGCTGATGCATAAAGACAGAGAGAAAGTTCATTAACCCATTAGATGCCATGTGGGTGGACAGCCACAAGGGTGGTATGGAAATGACTGCCTTTCACTGGCATCAGTCTTGGAGAATTTGGGCATGGGAATTCCTGCCCGTGTCTGGCTTTCACGTGCACACCCTCTGAAGGGGTTAATGCTATTTTAATGACTACCAAGGGGTCCAGGGGGGCTTCCCGGGTTTCTCGTTTGTGAACGTTGCCTTGAACTCCCCTGGTGGGGAATAGCCAGCACTGAGGGTTCTGCAGCTCTGTGCCAGGCCGGTTAAAATGCCAGATGGCCCCCAAAGACAGTTTTGAATCAATGAGGGGAACTGACATTTCAGCAGTCCCAGGAAGTGGTTAGAAATGCCTATGAGAAGAGGGCAGCTGGATTGCCCCACCTGTGACAGGTCAAGTTAAACCCTGAGAGCTCCTTGGACAGAATCTTTAACCTTGAAAGAACCAAAATCTGAAATGCGCCTCTAGACAAATGATCCTGTTAAAAAACTGCAGGCAATGGGTGCAAGGGCAGCAGAACACTTTTCATCTGGGGGGAGAGGACCCCCAAACCAGCCATCTGAATGACACTGGCTAAGCAAAAACATCGGAGATTTGTTGGGGTGCAAAAGACTCATTAGCCACAACCCAGCCCTGACCTGTCTCTGAATTTTTGATCTTTGCAATATACGTGTTTGGAATCTGCCAGCCTAGCTTTCCTACGGTCGTTCTTGTCTCTGCCAAGTGTTTGGATGACTGGTAATATAAGCACTATTTTTTGGATAGGTCAGATTATTCACTCAGGCAAGCCGCGTCCTTCAAAGATTTAACACCGCAGCACATTTTATTTTCTTGCTAACATATTCAATTGTAAGGAAGGAGTCAAGAAAAAAATATCACCATAATAGTTTTGATTAAATCTTGTTTCTAATCTTCCTCTTCCCCTTCCAGCTTTCTTGATTCTTTTCTTTTCTTACAGCTTACCTAGGTTTACGGAGTCAGCTAGTCTTGTATTAGCCATTGTCTCTTGGACCATTTAAGATTAAACTATTTAAAACAGAGTTTAGAAAGCTGGCAATTAAAAGTTTGCAGGAAACAGAACATTAAAACAATACACAGTGTATAGGTCTATATCTATTTTGTTATAGATGCATAGATAAACAGAGATAAAAAATCAATGCAATTCAGATCCCACTTTTAATGAAACACACTGAGAGGACAAAATCCAAATTTGAAATAAACTTTTCTTTGAAGACTTGCATGAGCAAATTAGCAACTCTAGCAATTGGACAGATCATTATGGGATGAATCGAAGCAGAAAGGCCACATCTGACCTCCTCCGTGCCAACATTCACAATAACGAGGAGTTATAATACTCGAGAAAATATGAGCCGCTTGGATCAAAGAAAGAGCGTTTCTTTTTTAAACACGCTAAACAGCTTTTGCTGTGGTTGGTTTTGTTTGCAAGATTTTGATCCTTCTATTTAACACAGATATAATTAGAGAGAGAAGGTGGGTGAGGTAATATCTTTTATTTGCCGACTTCGGTTAGTGAAAGAGACATGCTACACTCAACTCCTCTTCAGCTCAGGGTAGCTCGAAAGCTTGTCTCTTTCATCAACAGTAGCTGGTCCAATGAAAAATATTATCTCACCCATCTCCTCTCCTGGGACCAACATGGCTACAACAAAACTACAAATACATATACAATTCATGCGGGCAATTATACAAATATCTGTTCTTATCTACCGTCGCGTGTACTCACTTATCTATCTGGAACACATGCAACCATAGCACATACATAGCTCTCACTTGTGTTAGTCTGCCTTCCTGCCACCATACGTATCCCACTAACACGCTACTGGTCTATCTCTTGTTCCCTAACACCATGCTTTCTAAATGCACACATTAACCCTAGCACGAAAATCACTCCAACTTCTCTCTGCGTTTCACACTTGTCTGCCTCCTGGCTGGCTCCTTACCCTTTTGAAATGTTCAGCGTCAACTAAAGTCTCCCCTGCCCCCCACACACCTTTTTTCCCCCCTCTTTGCTAATTGGAGAGAGAGAGAAAAAAATCCAGGAAAAAAAAAATATCCCCAAATTCTACTTTCGCCCCCTTTTACTAGAGTTGAATATTTTTCTGAAAACTTTTCTCTCTCCTTTCCCCAAGGTTCTACCTCCCCCGGCCCTGTGTAGAAAGCCGGAGAGAGAGAGAGAGAGAGAGAGAGAGGAATTATCAAAGATTCTCGCCTTCCGTCTTGTGCTCACCCCCTTTGCCCAGAAATAATAAAAATTTAATGACTTACGGACTCACCCCCCGACTGCCCCGCTCACTAGTCTCTCCAGGGGGCCCTTCACTGCCTCTGATCACCGGGAGAAGGTGGGCGAGGGGCCAGCAGGCGAAAGCTGCTGGTGGATTGCACGGGCTTTGGGTGTGTTTGCCCCACCGATGAGTGGGGGATCCCCAAGCTCACACCTGCAGCTGCCGGTGCACTGGGGAGCTGTGCTGGATCGCTGCCGAGCCGGGCGCTGCAGTTCTGAAAGCAATTCCTTTATAGCATTTATATGTGTGTTTGTAGAAATACATCAAACTAAGGAACAGAAGCCCCATCCAACAAGCCCCCCCCTTGCTTGCTCTCATTTGTACCGATTTGCCCTTGAGGCTTTTTTCTGATTTGCAATGTCCCTGGCAGGGTTTCGATTGGGGAGGGGGCAGCCGGAGCTGGGGGGAGGACTAGGCAAACAGAAGCCTAGCTTGCCAAAAGCAGTTCAGACCCAGAAAGCGCCTTAATGTGCACAGACGGAGCAGGCTGGGAGCGAAACCAGCTGGGCTGGAGTGTGGAGCGTGCTTAGTGTAAGGCATGGGGAAGGCTGGTTTGGAGTTGTGTGTGCGTGTGTGTGTCTCCGGGGGGGCTTATTACACTCGCTAGTTCCCCCGGGGGGAGTTGATTAGAGGAAGGGGAGCAGGTTAGACGTGAAAATTCCTTTTCAAACATTAACTGTTTCCTATTGACAGGGCCCCGCTGATGCTAGCTGCTCGGCTGCCATTCCCTGCCATCCGGCCTTCTCCTGGCAGGCAGATCCTCTCTGGGGCTCCACTCTCAGCAAGCCCCACGCCCTGCCCAGCCTGCCCCAGTGCAGGGAGGCCCCGGATCTGTGCAAGGCAAGTATCTGGGAGGAGCACACAGGGGAGCTTCGCCACAGGCACCATCGGGTCCGTAAGTGACGTGTCCAAGTCACACAGAGCGTTTGGGGGACAGCCAGGTGTCCTCGCCTGGGGCCTTAACCACCAGACCATGCTCCTGCCTAAGCGAGGTGGTGCTGCATGGGGGTTAATTGCAATAACACCCTGAACGTGGCAGCGACGCAGCGTACTGACACATGAGCAATACCCCCAGATGGGCAAACGATATTGGGCTGCGCTTCCGTGTGTGTGTGCATGCACCACCCACATCGGACAACTACCAGTGGCTCAGAACCCTGGCACAAGTCTGCCACTGGGTGTCTTCCCTGGCCGAGAATAGCGGGTGCGCGTCAGGGGATGGATCAAATGCCATTCAGAGGGGCAGGTTAACCAGGCAAATGCCATATGATGGAGAGCAAATCTCCCTCTCTCAGCCCCAGCCCCCTCTGTCGACACCAGCAAGCGCGATCGCCCGGCTCCGGCGGAGGGACCGAAATGCTGCGTGGGTCATGGGAGGGCACCACACTCTAAACTCTGCTGCGGGCACCCTGGCAAATCAGGGGCTGTGCCTGGCCATTGCACTGAGCCCTGACTTGAACAGCCTGCGACTAACGAGCAAGCCATCGGCTTCACGGTACAAAGCACTGTGCAGTTATGGCCAGCCCCACTGGAGCCGGGTTGGGCTTTGACCCTCTACCTACAGCATGGCCTTTGGGACAGAGACCGCCTCTTTGTGGTGGGGGTCCATGACCCAGGCTCCTAAGTATTCTGATAACACACAGAAATAACGGTAATTAATAATGTGCTGCCATTGCTTGAGCTAACAAACTGAGGCCTAGATCAGCCAAGGTCTTTAGGTGCCTAATTCCCTTTAATTTCAATTTCCTTTCATTTTCAGCTTCACTTGGCCTGCCGTGGCAGTGTGTGCTCCTCTGTGCCCTAGTGCGGTACACTACCCCGGTAGAGAGACTTCACTTCAGAGAATTGCAATCAGAGCTGGTCAAAAGCAGGGGTAGGAGACGTTCATTAAAAAAATCCTGGTTGTGTTTTTTCCATTTTTTCCCTTTACATTTACAAAATGTACATTTTTTTTGGAATATTGGAAAAGCTGCAGGTGACAGTAGGCCCCCATATTTTTATGGGTTTGGATATGAATATCCAGATATGCTTTATGCAAAACAGGGCAAGTAGCCTATTATTCAAGAGCTTATAATCCCCCTGAATGGGTACATTCTGGCTGTGCATGTGTCTGTCTTGTTAGAAATATGAAGTGTAAACCTACTTATTAATCTAGCGCTTCTAGTGAAAGCCATTAGCAGTACTTAAGGAACTTAATGGCCCCTACTCAAGACAATGACCTGTGAATAGTCTTGTTCTCCCCGTGAGCCTACGCTGCAGTTGTGACCATGGCACCTGGTGCAGGAATCCATTTTGAACTTGGTAGTTTTCCACAGAGGTGGGGGGAATTGAACAAAGAGTTCCGGCCCTGGGGGAAATTCTATGTAAGGGATGGGAAGCACACAGTGATGATCATCAGCTGGCTTCCCAGATTGCTCCCCACCTCAAGGGAACACATGAAAGGACTGGAAAGAAAAGAACTCTAGTGAGGAGAGAAGCTGCTAGAGCCAGGGCAGAGAAAAGATCAGCTCTGGCCAAAGAACTGTACCTAAGGACTAAGGTAAGAAATGATGATTTGTAACAATTTCTCTTAGAGCATTAGGCTGAGCTGGCGAGTTTTGTTTTATTTTTACTTAGTAACTTACTTTGACCTGTCATCATTTGCAACCATCTAAATCCTACTTTTTATACTTAATAAAATCATTTTTCTTTATCATCAAACCCAGAGTAAATAACTGTTACTGGTGTGTATGTGTGTGTGTGTGTGTGTGTGTGTGTACAACAGCAGCCGTGTCTCTCTCTCTTTCATTGATAAAGAGAGGGAACTTTATGCGCTTACTTTGTGTTTTCACAGAGTAAGACGGATTTATTTGGGGCTGTGCTCCTGGGTGCTTGACCACAGTTTGGGGACGATGGTCACAGGCACCCTTCCAAATCAGGATGCCCCTCAGAAGCCCGTGAGTCTGAGGAGGTTTCTGGTACATCCTGCTTTCAACAAGGCTACGGGGTCTCTCATAGCATTTTCTGACCCACCCACCTCCCTCCTGGAAGGTAGAGGCTGCAGGAGGAGGGAACATTTGGAGGACAGAGGCTAACTGGTTTTTGCTGAACCTCAGAGACATGTTGGCTCAGGTTCTGGGGTGCGCTGGGCCTTCATTTTTACCGGAGATGTGCCCTGGAACAAACACTCCTCAACTTCAGGCCCGGCTATACTGTCCCTAGATCTGGGCTGGGGTGAACAAAAAGCCCAGCTTCATACGCCCACAAACGGGGGATCTGCTTGGGCCCATCTCTGGCTAACATGAGCCCTTCAACCCTCGTAAGTCGGGATCCTGCGGCTGCAGGCAAGTTGTCCGCTGGTCCCAAATGCTGTACAGGGAGCCGTGCCGTGAGCTAAAGACCTGCCTGCTGGACTGCCGGCCATTCCCGTCTCCTCTAGACAGTCTCCTTCTGACTCTGCTCCTGCCCAGGTGCTGGGCCTTCAGGGCTATTTTCCTGGTTGCCGGTTTGTTGCCTCTGTGGGGGGATTTTTCTCGAAGCCATGCTGAGGATGCCGGCTGAGAAGTCAGCGCTCCTTCCAGGGCTCACAGAAGCCAGCCATTCCCCCAATCTGTTGGCATTTGCAAAGCCACCTGTGCTGGCTTTGCAGCGCCATCTGGGAAAGTGAAGGTCAGGAGGGGCTGGCTGCCCGTTCTGCAGCCCGGACTGACGGGAGCGTTTGGGAGGGGCCCGG
Organism: Rafetus swinhoei; assembly: GCA_019425775.1. Taxonomy (NCBI): domain Eukaryota; kingdom Metazoa; phylum Chordata; order Testudines; family Trionychidae; genus Rafetus; species Rafetus swinhoei. Next base: position 39,579,308 of record CM033443.1, on the reverse strand, counting down.
GACGGGAGCACGCCGGCTTCCTCCGCTAAGGCCGGGGGGCAGGGAAAGGGAAATCCTGACAGCGTCCCAAGGAACAGAACGTGGGGGTGTCCCGGAGAGGAGCAGGAGGAGGGAGAGGGGATGGTGAAGATCCTCTGCGAGCAGCATACTTGTGAGTGTCCAGCCACCGGCCCCATCACACCCCACCTGTGACTAGGTGGGGCTGGCACCCACGGTGCTGCGCAGCATTTGCACCTCTTCCCAGCCCCGGAGCTCAGGGGCGTTGACTGACCCCCGAGCAGAATCTTTGGGGTTAACTCTTTCAGTGCCCCCCTTCCTGGAACCGGTGTCCCGCTGCCTGCGGCCCCGCGAGGCCGGGAACAGTCGGAGCATAGAAATGCCAAGGTGGCAGCTCCGTGGTGGGGTGTTGCCAGGGTAGGGGGAGCGGAGGTGCCCGGATCACCCATCTGGGTGGGCTCCTGGAGCTGGCAGAGCAGTGCAAAGGGGCTGCAGCCCACTGAAAAATCAACCCCGGTGAGCGCCGACCCCCTGCTCCGGGGGAGGGAGCAAGAGGAGCCCTGGGGCCCGGCTGCGCCTGCAGCTCGAGTGCTGTCTCTGTTCACGGCGCAGCCCCCTGCAGAGCAGAGCAGCTCGCTCAGGTGCCGCGAGACTCTCTCCTCGCCGCAGCGCGCCCCGTTTCTCCGCTGCCCGTTTCCCGGCAGTGTCACAGCACAGCCCCGCTTACCGCACCGAACCCCCGCCTCCCAGGGTTGCTCGGTGCTGCCCCCTGGAATGGTCAGTGCTCCCCACAGCGCTCGCCCCGGCCACCCGCCCTAAGCGTGAGCTGCGTGGGGGCGCTCCTGAGCCCAGCCAGCAGGGGGCAGCGGTGTCCGTGCACCACAGTTGGGCAGTTATTGGGCCAGCTGGTACCTTGGCTGTCATTTGGCCAAAGGAAGGGGTTCTCCCCTCCGCTCCAGGTAACAGCCCTGCAGCCAGCTTGGCCCAGGTGCTGCCTCTGCCCCTCGGGGGCGTGGGCGGGGAGTCTCCCGAGCACGCAGCTGTCTAGCCCTCCCGGGACTCTCCCGACAAAATGGTCACCTCCCGCCTGGGGCGGCGTTGCTACTGTTAAATAGGAAGCGAGTGTTTTTCAGGCCAGGGCACAAAGGGGGGGCCCAATAGACAGACCACGGCCCTGCCACGGCCCCCCCCCGCTCGGCCCAACGTGGCAGACGAGCTCCCCGCAGGGTTGTGGCAATGCTAGCCCACGACTGACGCCAAGGGCTGGGCCTCAGGCTCCTCGGATTGACACCAAGGTGTGGGCTGAGCGTCCCACGGGTGGCTCCGAGCCCCCCCGTGGTCTGATTGCGGGAGCCCCAGCCATGCACTAGGTGCTGTACAAATACAGGTCCAACAGTCCCCGCATCTCTCGTCCCTGAGCTCAGCAACTCTTTGCTTCTGTTCCGGGAGCAGCCCCTGCCCTCCTCTGCCTTCTCTCCCAGCCCCATTCCCCAACTCGACTCCTTCGCCCCCAACCCCCTGCGCCAGCGCTGGATTCGTTCTCTGCCATTTGGCGGTGGCCAGGGCTGCAGGCCTTGAGCAATCCGCGAGCCCATTGCGAGGGATGCCGGGTTAATTCGTAACTCATCAGTGTTTGCCCGCTACCTGGGGTGGGCGGCGCAGGCCTGGGGGAGGGGCGTCTTTGTCCAGCGCTCCCAGGGGAAGTTGTCCTTTGATAAGATGATAACAGAACCGGCTGGGCACATTTCCACAGGTCGCTGGAAAGTTTTATTTGTCTCCGACTGGCGGAAAGGTCAGGGCGTCCTGCTTTCAGCTCTATTCCTGCGTGGTGCCCTTTGTGCTCCGACGGGAGACACGGGCCTTGGGAAGGGCCCTGACTGAGTGTTCCTCTGTGCAGGGGAGGGAGGGCGGGTGATACTGGGTGTGTTTCACAAAGGGTTCGCCCACGGCAAACCAGACCTTCCCCGCTCGCCCCGGTGGCGAAGACAAGTGCATATTGTCACTGTGCTGTCTGATCATTGACATACCACGGGGGTCCAGCCCCTCAACAGTAGTTAGGCACCTAACTCCTATGGGATTTGGTGCCTAAATCTCTTTGAAGATGCGGGCCTGGGAGACAGCAGAGCTCCTGGGTTCTGGTCTAAACTCTGTGAGCACTGCCCCTGCTGGGGCTGGTGTAGCTCACAGGAGGGCTGGGCAATTTAACCTGCCAGCTCTCTCTGAAGCACTCTGTGACCCTGAGAGTTAAGATTGATGGACTCTGGCTATGTAAAATATTGTATGTAACACACCCTCCAAAGTGTATGTGCTCCACTGGCCTCCACAAGATGGAACCAGAACTGCTCAGCCACACAGCATTAGCCTCAGTATGGGGGATGATGTCTCCTGCAGCAGTGAGTTCCACAGGTATAAGATGCACGCTTTCAATTACATCAGGTCCATCACCCACATTCTTGTTCTTGTACCATGGAGGGACTGATTCTTTCCCCTGCCGTGCCCCAAAATGTAGCACAGCACAAGGGCCATGTAGGCCAAAGCCACCTTGTGCTGGCCAGATGGCGGGAGAGTGGAGAGATTAGCCCAGTTAGTCGCCTTTGTGCTAGAGAAGCTTTCCCTGGCCACGCTGTAGTTAGGTGCCTGACGCTCATCAAAATCAATGAGGAGCTGGGTGCGGCTTCTCACCAGAACTATGCAAATGTGAGAAGGCACCACAGCCCTGGGCTCCTGCTCATTGCCAGGGCAGACAGAGCGTGTGGGTTTGGAGACTCGAACAGGGACAGGCCCAGTGCGACTCACTCTTGCAGCAACTTGCTCAGCAGGAACAGATTTGGGCTCCGACTTTCCCTTCCTACGGGAGGTGCCCTTCTTCCCTTGGATGGTCACCCATCTGCATTGTGAACAGGCCCGGTGCTGCTTAACTTCAAAGTTTGGCCAGCTAGCCCAAAGACACAGGCAAGGCCAGTCCCCCCAAGCTACTGTCAAACCACAGAGGTAAATCTGATTGGTTCGGCTCTCGGTTATTCTGCACCCAGGCCGCCTTCCATTGGTTCACATGGAAGATATTTGGTGATAAGGCCCTGCCTGGTTTACAAACTCGTCTGCGGCCCTGGGCCAATCGGAAGAGGCTTGAGAAAGACCACAGGGCGGTTTACTCTTTGTTCACGTAGCAAAGAGATACCCAACTTTGAATCTATAGATTGGCCCTTTAACTAAAGCAAGCTCCAGGGACCAGGGAAACAAAGGCATCTCTGGGTAGGGTTGGTTTTGTTTTTGCAGACAGACAGCCTTTGCCCAGGAGGGCTTAGCATGAAAAATGCATGCAGGGATCCAGGCAATGGTAGGATGCTAGGAAGAGGCGATCGATCAAGTATCTCTGAAAGCCACACAGCTGTGCCGGTTTCCCTGCCTCTCTCAGTCTGTGCTGCTGCTGTGATGGGTGGCAGGGTTATTGTTTGGTCCGGGCGGTCAGGCTGCCGCTCGGATTGATTGAGAAAGTTGCTGAGGAGCGGGGACTTTTGCACCCAGGCAAACGCCACGGAAGAGAACTGCCCGAATGAAAGGCGACCGGATGGCTTTGCGCAATTGCCTCCTTGCCCTCAGGGATGTGCCTTTGCTAATTCTTCCAAATGGGTTTTCTCTTTGATGCGGGACGCTTTGACTTTCCCTTGCCCACTCCAGCCACAGCCAGAATCACAGCCAGGAGTCTCGAGGGATTCTCACTAGGCATTTGGGCCAACCTCAATTTGGGGCAACTCATCTGGAGACCCCGTTGTGCTTAGCCTGGGCTCTGATCTCACTAGAGCCCTGCAAATCTGTGGAAACCCGCTTTCTAGCTGCTGGTATCCGCAGATGTGGAGGCGGCTATCCATGGCTCAGTTTTGCGGCTATGGACGCGGATGCACATACACATTTTGTGTCTGCGCAGGGCTCTAGCTGTCAGGCCCACTTGTGCGTCTCCCCTCGGGTGCCTGGAAATCAATGATTGCTTTGGAAAAACATGGCTCCAAATTTTCAGATGACATCATAACAATCCCGACCAAAGTCCTTGTGCTGGACAGCTAGCTGGATCTACATTCTGCAGCAAGCCATGCCACTACTGTGCGAGATCACAAGCAGTCGGGAGGGATAAATGAGGCTTCTGGGACTCCTGGGGGAGGAGGTAGTCTATTGTGTATTGTCAAGGTCCAAATGTCTTGGTCCTGGTATAGAATCCTAGAGCTGGAAGAGACCTCAGGAGGCCATCAAGTCCAGCCCCCTGCCCAAAGCAGGACCAATTCCAACTTTAAATCAACCCAGCCAGGGCTTTGTCAAGCCGAGACTTAAAACACCTCTAGGGATGGAGATTCCACCGCCTCCCTAGGGAACCCGTCCCAGTACTCCCCCACCCGCCTAGGGAAATAGTTTTTCCTAATATCCAACCTAGACCTCCCCCACTGCAACTTGAGACCATTGCTCCTCGTTCTGCCATCCGTCACTACTGAGAACAGCCTCTCTCCAGCCTCTTTGGAACCTCCCTTCAGGAAGTTGCAGGCTGCTCTCAAATCCCCCCTCACTCTTCTCTTCTGCAGATAAACAAACCCAAATCCCTCAGCCTCTCCTCATAGGTCATGCGCTCCAGCCCCCTAATCATTTTGGTCACCCTGCAGTGGATCCTCTCCAATGCGTCCACATCCTTTCTATAGTGGGGGGCCCAGAACTGGACACAATACTCCAGATGTGGCCTCACCAGAGCCGAATAAAGGGGAACCAGAGTCGAATAAAGGGGATAGTCAATGTCCAGACTCCAGAGAAAATAATGCACAAATAATAATGCCAATAAGAAGTGAACAAAAAGCGCCAGGCAATGTGGATTTGACACTCAGTCCGCACTGTCCCTGCGGGGGGGCATTTTGGGATAAGCTCATTAGCTGGAGGCTCCTGCTAAAATCCTCAGCGACCAAATAGTTAAGTCTGGTCTTGAAAGGGCCAGCTTCGAGTTTCAGAATTAAGGCCCCGCTCCAGCAGGCAGCTCCCTGCAGCTTTGGTTCCCGGCTGCGCGGAGCAACCCTGGACTCAATGAAGCGACTCCGGAGGTAGAGCCAGGCATGTGGGTCCGTGCTTCTGGGAGCAGGGCAGGTCACAGCTCTCGGGGCGGGAGGGTCGAGCAGGGCCGTGTGGGGCCACCAGGAGGCCCCGGGGAGGCAGACTCTGGCCCAGCATTTCCCACCGTCCCTTTGCAGGGCTGCTCAGGAGTTGGCATGGGCTGCTGGTGCCGGGCCAGCGGCAAGGTACCGAGGGAGCTCTCCAGAGAGCCGGCCCCAGGGCGGATGGCTGGCGAAGAGCCAAGGGAACTCAAGGCTTGGGACCCAGCGTGGAGCTTTGTTCCCATCTGGCAGCTCCAGCCCGTCCCACGTCCGAGCCAGGGGCCTGTGAGCTCCCTGCCGAGCTTTGGCATTGGAGCTGCACGTTGGAGGGTGAAGCCCCACGCGGAGGGGTCGGGTGTGCGCCACCCGCTGACCACACGCAGACGGTCGTGGAGGGGCCGACAGGCAGCAGCCTCATGGGGGTGTTAGTGCTGGGGATTTTTAGCAGGACCAGGATCTCGAGGATGCAAGGCTGTGGGCTCACCTGCATCTGGGGAATAAACAGGGTCCACGGCAGCGTTCCCTGTAAGCTGAGCACTTGGGCAGCCACCCAGGAGAGATTCAGGTGCTGTAGCAAAGCTCCCCCAGCTGGCAGCAGGTGTTTCTGCAGGTGGTGCACATCTGCATATGCCTGGGCGCACATCACAACATTTATCCCGCACACAGATGGAAAAGCCTAGAGGGGACATTGGTCCACAGTCGGTGAAATGGGGAGCGATAGAATGAGGAGGAGCAGACAGAGGGAGGAGGAGGAGAAGCGCCAACTGAGGAAAGGAAAAGGCCTTATGAAAGAGAGGGGGGAGTCAGCACAGGCCGACACACCCCTGCTCCAGGGTCAGAGCTCGCCTGGGCTATCGCCTCTCCCTGTCTTGGCTGAGATCCTGCCTAGCCTGCCTCAGTGCCTGCACTGAGCCAAGCCGCTGCTTTCAAACGCTGCAGGCTCCTGGGAGCCCCTGAGGTCAGCCAGTGCACAAGCGCGGGATGGAGTGAGCTGTGGGCAGGGCCGGGAGTCTCCTGCCAAAGCTGCCGAGCCTCCCTCGCTGATGGGCTGCAGAAGTGCGTATCAGCGGGGCCGGGGGGGGGGGGTCCTACGTCTGTGCTAGGCCAGGGGACCTCCTGGGAGTTCAGCCAGAGAAGCAAGGAGCCCTGCAACAGCCTGTGAGTCGCTCCGAGGGCCCTGCTGCCAGCGCGTGCGGTACACGCGGCCGGATCTGCAAGGACCCGGGCGCCCTGCCGGAGAGGAGGGAAGGGACTATGCAGGCGCCGGCGTCCGCCTGGCCGACTGCAGCACAGGAGAGCGAGGCGGTGCCTGGTCGCTGGAGCCACTGGAAATGGGACCAGACAGGCACCCGGAGGAATGGCCGCTCTGCTCCCTGGGCAGCGCCCTGCAAGGCCCCTCTGCCTCTGGGCTCTGACTTTGTGCCCTGGCAGGCCCGGCAAGCAACAAAGTGGGGGGGGGGGTAAGGCTGCGATCACACTGTCTGGAAACATCAGGGAACCTCCAAAAGGAGCCGCCGTGGGGAAGGGAAATCCCAAAGGCTTGCCGGCGTGCCCGCAGGTTCAGCCGCACCCCCCTTCATTCCACGTCGCCGGGGAAACCTCAAAGCGCCTTTTGCGCCGTAGAAAGCCCTCGCCGCGGAAATGTCCCTTCCCCCGGCCCGACTGAAAGGCACCGGGCTGTCCGGAGCCAAAGCCACGACTCCAGGCCCTTCTCCGGCACCGCGGGGAGAGTCCTGGGGAGAGCTGGCATGCAGCATGCTGGGCGGGGGGAGGAAATCTTGGCCCCTCTGAAGTCAGTTGCAAAACTTCAGGGGGGCAGGATTTCAGCTGTGCTTGTCCTCGGGTGACTCGAGGGGGGTCTCTCCGGATGCTCCCAAGTCATCGGGGCCCAGGCAGGTGCCCTGCAAGTGCTCCCTGGGACATTCCCTGCCAGGTGAGCCGCAGAGCTTGCCAAACGCCCTGTGCCCCTTGGGGGCGGGGTGCCCTGGTGGCCGCGGAGAGGAAAGTGACCCGGTTTCCCCGGCTCGCTGCTAGCGAGTGACACTGGTCACGCCGGGCCAGTCGGATACTCAGGCGTCCAGTAACAAGCGTGTGCGAATCATCCCGTGGTGACAATGGCATCACACCCGGGGTGAATCTCCCCCGGCATCGGCGATTTCACAGCAGGGAGGTTTCGGGTCACTAAGAGCCCAGCTCCTTGCGGCGTGCAGCTGCAGACAGAGCCCTCTGGCTCCAGAGAGCCTGCCATCCAGCCCCAGGAGGCTGCCTTTTGGGACGGGGGCTCGGGCACAGCGCGGGGGGGGGGGCAGCTCCCCATCAACCCCCATTCCCGTCTCATCCAAAGGGAACCGGGGTTGAGCACTGGGGTCCCAATGCTTGGGGCTGGGGAGGGCCTGGGGAGAGCCTCCGGCGGTTCAGAGACACGCCGCCCAACGCGTGTCCCAGTGCTCAGCACCAGCCGAACCGAGGCGGGGTCCCGTTCATTCTAAGAGGGAAGTGCCCCCCCACGGCCAGGGACAGTCTGCGCATTCCCAAAGACACGCCACCGTGCCGGCAGTTCTACCAGCACTGACGGACCCGTTAGCACCGCCGGGCATCCCGGCCAGCCAGCAGCCACCACCGGGGCACTCGAGCCCACGGATCACCGTGCTGCTGCCAGCAAGTCCACCTCCGGCTTCCGGCAGCTCCGGCTCTGCCGCGGTAGGTTACAGTGTCCCCTGATGGATTTACAGCCTCATGTGATTTTGTTATGTCCCGGTTTGGGGCACATCCTGATGTCCTCACTCAAAGGGAATAGCAATCACGCCGAGGAAAGCACTAGTCCGCATGAGTAAGGAAATGAACATTTGGCCCCTTGTAAACACTCACAATACTTTGCATCTTAGAGACTCCAGTGTGCTGTGCAAAGTGGCAAAAGTAGCATTACTGTCATTGTACACCTGGGGAAACTGAGGCACAGAAAAGCAGTGTCTTGCCTAAGAGCCTGTGTATGACAGTGAGTTATTATTTCTCACACCCAGCTGGCTAGAGCTACAGTGATAGCGACACCTCTCCTGAGGCTGGAGAGGTGAGAGGTGAATCCCTCCACCGGCTTCTTTTTCTGGTTAAACAGTTCCCTGCCCACCCCGCGTTCGTTCGTTAATGACTTTACGGCTCACTCCCGTTACCAGACTTCTATCAGTGTTTTCAAAAGCATCTGTCCCCGCGGCCCACTGCCACTTTCCATTCCCCATACCGTCACCCCGCGCAGCCTGGCCCCGAGGCAAAGCACAGTGGACGCTCCACCCGGTGGTAGCCCGCACGACCGAGGGGGTTTACAGCTGTCCTCACTCACCGGGACAGATGAGCACCCTTGGCATGTGTCAGCGGCGCATGGTCGCAGCAGCCAGCGATGAAAACTCCAGTACATCCAAATGCCACTCAGTCAGGGCCCCGGGACGGGACTTTTGAGGGAATCCAGCACAGCTCAGAAGCTTTCTGAGCTTTGGAAGTTGCTGAGTAACTAGCTAAGGTGCAGCCAAGCCCCAGCCTCGCAGGGCAGGTGCCTGTCAGATCAGCAAACGGGGCACTCGGGTGTGCAGTCTGGTGAAACAAACTGTGGTCATGCAGTGTGCCGCAAGAGGGGAGTTTGGCCAGAACGCCCCCCCGAAAACAAATCTCAGCCAGGCTAGTCGGTGGGGCTTGGATTCGGCCGTGTGTTTGGAATAAGAAATGCTTGCTGTTGCATTTGACATGTCCTGCTGTGGCACGCAGCCCACACACAAACTGCACCCCTCCTAGAAGAGGAACAACATTGCACCTTTCTTCAGAAGTCCTGAGCCGCAAACACCGCGCCTCCCCCTGCCCTTCTCCGGAAGTTAGTCTGACTCTGGCTTTCTGCTCCTACCCAGGTGGAGCTCCTTGTAAAGCCAAGGGGCGAGCGACTTACCTTCACGCAGGACTCCTCTCTCTGCCTGCTCTGCCTGGCGCTCTCGCTGGGAAAGTGGGAAGCGTTTCACATTGTGCGGTAGGTATATATTGTCTGCAAGTCTGGCCTAAGGGCGTCCATCGCTCGGCCTTGCTTTGCTCCTGCCCCTATATGGAAGATATCGTCACATGCTTTGCAGCTCCCAGCTATCCGCATGGCAAGATGGGCAGGGAGGAAAGCGGGAGGAGAGGGGGGAAAAGGAATCTTCATAATCATGAAAGAGGCAGCGAGAATTTCTCAGCAAACCCCCCACCAGACAGAAATCCCTGACTGACCCCAACGCCAGTTTGTCTTCCTTTGGATCCGTGGCTCCTGGCAGAGCCTTTCATGCTCCAGCCGAGGCCCAGACGATGTGAAGTGAAGTTTGCCTTGATGCGATCTCTCTGGGTTCTGTCTCGCTGGGAGATTAGGTGAGGCCGGGTGGGTGGAGGGTTAATGGCTACGCTTTTCAGATACCTGCTCCTCAGGAGTAAAAACCATTGTCTCCCCCAAACGGGACCTTTCTTCTCCCCCCTCACCCCCATGTGCGCTGCGCCCTCTGTGCCTCCGCATCCAATGAAAACAGCCCTGCTCAGTCAGGCTGCCGTCAATAGGCTTTGCACAGGGTGCTGAGCATTTCAGCTCTTTGCAAGCTAAGCTCCCTGCTCCCCCAAATCAGCGTCCCTTTGGTTCAGGGAGGGAAACTGAGGCAGCACAGGGGCCAATGGAGAGAGTCGGGGTTAGCACCCAGGCGCTCTAGGGTCACAGACCTTCTGCTCATTCCACTAGACCGCACTGCCTTAGGGCGGAGCAAACCTGGATGAAAGAGACCGATCTGAATCGCAGCCCCAAACTTTTTTTTACCTGTTCCCGGATGGTCGGATCATTCTGTTATTTTTCATTTTCTCAGGTGACTCATCCCTTCGGGCCCAGGGCGTGGGGGGACCTGAAGGTTGCTGCTGCTCACCAGACACAGAGCAGGCCAGTGCATGAAGCGCTAAACGGCCACTCAGGAGACCTGGCCCTGTAACCGTCTCTACCGTGGACCTGCTGGACTTCACATAAGTCACGTCCCTGCTGTGTGCCTCAGTTTCCCCATCTGCGAAATGGGGCTAATGACACTGTAAGAGCTATGGGTTACGAAAGCTAAGTATTGTTGTTATTTTCTAGCCTTCGGCCACTCCATTCTCCGCGCGTAGCTGGCTCTGCAGTAGTCCTGCTGCTGCCTTTACCTCTTTCCCGAGGCGGGGGGCTGTGTTTGCACCCAGCGGTGCACGTCCAAAGAGAGAGGGTGTTTCCAGATCCAGCGCCAGATTCCACACTCAGACAGTCTGGAAAAGGAGGGGTGCGTGCTCCGCCTCCGGGCCCTCCCGCCTCACTTGGGGTCTGGGCGTCACGCCGGGCTCTGACACAGATGGAAGGGTCCAAACCAGGCCCTCGCTGACACCTGAGCAGCCCCCTTGTCTCCCAGTTGTGCCAGCAGCGACTATGCACGGCCGCACTGGGACTGCTGAGGGGCAGCGGACTAGCCCCAGGCAGCAGCCGCGGGGATGGTGCGCACGCTGCAGTGGGCTTCAGCGCAGTGCTGGGCTATAGGGCTGGCAGGAGGAAAAAGCAGTTCTGACGTGCAGCTCAGCAGCTGTGACCTGAACAGACCTGCCTCCTCTGGCTGGGTTCCTGAAGTCCTCAAATCATCCTTTAAAGACCTAATGTTACACACACACTCCCCCACGGACTCTCCTTTCAAGCGGCGAGTGCCTTGTGCCGCAGAGGTCCACGAAAAGCCCCCGGAGCTCGGCCAGGCGTGGCAAGCTCAGCTGCCAACTCCCACGATGCCAGATTGCCCCTTTTCCGTAATGCGGCGGCTCCTGGAAACGCCGGGCCCGGCGACAATCGCAGCTTTCAGGGGCACGTTGCTAGTCCTCATGCTTGCGGCGAGAACTTGGAAACACGATCCAAGCGCAGCCAGGAGGCTCCAGCGCCAGAGGGCAAGTGGGCAGCCCCCAGACTGTTTGTAAGCCGCTCTCCGGATTTGGGAGGGCCCGGCTCATGACTTTTGATGCTTGGCAACAACAGAATTGGGTAGAGAGGGGGTTAGCCAGGCTCCTTCCCTGGCCTCACCGGCAGATTTCCCGTTTGGAGGGCACAACCAGCCTCGGCATTCGGATCCCAGCTAAAGCTCCTTCACTTTTCGTGTAGCTGGCTCAGGCTACAAGGAACCGCCATCCGTGAGCCAGGTTGGAAGCGGGGTCCCAGCATGGGGCCGGGGGCCCACGCTGCTGGCCGATCCCGTAGCATGGCTTGCAAGAGTAGGGATTGATAGACCCAGGGCCACCCCCTGCAGCTGGGATTTCTGCTCCTGGAGGGCGTGCTCTGGGCCTGGAACAGAGCAAGATCTTTGAACCATTGCCTCCCTGCCAACTGCTCTAGGGCGGAGCTGGGCACAGGGAGGAGATAGGGACATGCCAGAGTCATCTCCTGCCCCGACACAGCTGAGGTCCAGGTGATAACAACTGAGAGCATCTGTCAGTTGGACCAGCTCTTATCTGTGTCAACACACCTCCAAGCCATGTCTGCCTCCTGCATGTCGCGCGCCGCAAGCTCAGGAGAGGGGCCGCCCACACAGTCCTTGCAGGGAGCTAGCCAGGGCCGAGGGAAGATCTCTGAACGTTCACGGCTCTCCAGCAAAACCAGGAGCCATTTAATCTCTTCCCTACATACGCTTCCTGCGCACAGGCGCTCTTGTCCAAGGGGTCGCTGGGAAGGGTGGCAGTGTGAGCCGGAGTAGTACACCAGGGCTGTCCAATGCAGGTCGGCTTCTCCCTCTTCGCCGAGAGGCCCGTGGACACGGGGCTCGAGGAGGAATCAGGAGACCTCCTTGTGTTCTGAGCTCTGCCCTGACCGGCTGTGGGCTCACGAGCCAGTTACTTGTCTCCGCTGGCTTCTCCTGCCTTTCCCACCCCTGGCCGGAGCTGCTTGTAGCGGGCCCCAGGCTGCACCACAGATAAATTCTGTCAGGTGGGCACGTGAACCCATAGCAAGGATGTTGCCTTCCCATCCCTAGTGCCCTCGCAGCCTGCAAGCCGTTCCTTCTGCGTGAGCTGATGCCACGCCAGCTTTGCTCGCCAAGTTAGCCGTGGCCTCAGAAGGGAGCGGGCAAAGCCACTGGCCGAGGGTAGGGTTACCAGGTGGTTTAAAAAAATACTGGACACACTTGATCCCAGATGGGGGGGGGACTGGCTGGGAGGGGAGCGGGGCTGGCCGGGAGGGGGTTGTGGGGAGCGGGGCTGGCCGGAGGAGATTGGGGGGGGAACCAGCCGGCGGGAAGCAGGCCTGGACGGGAGGAGGTTGTGGGGAGCGGGGCTGGCCGGAGGAGATCGCAGGGGGAACCGGCCGGCGGGAAGCAGGCCTGGACGGGAGGAGGTTGTGGGGAGCGGGGCTGGCCAGAGGAGATCGCAGGGGGAACCAGCCGGCGGGAAGCAGGGCTGGCCGGGAGGGGGTAGGGGGGAGCAGGGCTGGCCAGAGGAGATCGCAGGGGGAACCAGCCGGCGGGAAGCAGGGCTGGCCGGGAGGGGGTAGGGGGGAGCGGGGCTGGCCAGAGGAGATCGCAGGGGGAACCAGCCGGCGGGAAGCAGGCCTGGCTGGGAGGGGGTAGGGGGGAGCGGGGCTGGCCGGACGAGATCGCAGGGGGAACCGGCCGGCGGGAAGCAGGCCTGGCCGGGAGGAGGTTGGGGAGCGGGCTGGCCAGAGGAGATTATGGGGAACCAGCCGGGGGAAGCAGGGCTGGCCGGGAGGAGGTTGTGGGAGCGGGGCTGGCCGGAGGAGATCGCAGGGGAACCGGCCGGCGGGAAGCAGGCCTGGCTGGGAGGGGGTAGGGGGGAGCGGGGCTGGCCAGAGGAGATCGCGGGGGGAACCAGCCGGCGGGAAGCAGGCCTGGCCGGGAGGAGGTTGTGGGGAGCGGGGCTGGCCGGAGGAGATCGCAGGGGGAACCGGCCGGCGGGAAGCAGGCCTGGCCGGGAGGGAGTCGGGGAGAGCAGGGCTGGCCGGGGGGTGGGAGCAGGAGCGGGGGAACCGGCCGGCTGGGAGGGGGCTGGCCTGGGCGCACGCAGATCCTGGGGTGCTGCCTGTCCCGCGCACGGTCCCGGTGGGGCGCACAGGCGAGTCTGGCCCCGGGGATTCCATCCCGCCCCGGCCCTGCCCCCCTCCTCTCTACTGCGTAGCTGCGTACTGCCTGGCGGGTGGACACGCTCACGCAGTGTGACTCACCAGGGTGAGCGTGTCTACCAGCCAGGCAGTACACAACTACGTCCTGATACTCATGATAATAATAAAAACGTAATTAGAAAATACCGGATATTTCTATGTCCCGTATTGTCTCAATGTGTTTCCTGGACAGAAAGCTCAAATACCGGACTGTCCGGTTCAAAACCTGACCCCTGGCGACCCTAGCCGTGGGGCCGGGATGCTTCCCACACTGTGAGCATTGGCTGGGCAGGCCCGAGTGCAGATGCTCCCGCAAGCCTAGCCCGCAGCAACGATTTGCAACAGAGCCCAGACAAAACACCCGCCGAGAATTCTTCCATTTCTAGGGCGTTGGAAGGAGGGTTCTGTGTCCAGCAAACAAAGAGTTGACATTTGACATTGTCCCAAATCAAGAGGAAGTGCTAACATGGCGAAACGGTTTCCCAACACAAAATGCCCCGAGCAGGAGAACCATTCATGTCCATCACTTCGCTGGGACAGGCCCTGTGTTGGGTTCTATTGTGCGAACCAGAGGGCACTTTGAAACGGAGAGTCATTTTGACACAACAAACGTTGTGTCCCGAAAACCCTGAAATGGGACGTTCCCCTTTCGTTGTCCAAATGAAGTGTCGTTGAAATGACGCCGCATTTCATCACAACCCAAAGTGCTTTGCTGAGCGTGGGTCAGCCAGCTTGATTCTGCATTTCCCGGGCGACGTAGGACCAAACCCGTCACCTTCCAACCCCGCCCCGGCTGGGTCAGGCTGCAGCAGGTGGCAGAGCCGGGCGGAGTGATCCTGCTGCCCGGCGGGGCTGGAACGGGCCACTTCCTGGGAACAGGGAGTTTGTGGCAGCAGGAGGGTCTGCAGCCACCCTCTGGGGAGGACGAGTCAGTGAGGCTGGAGCCCCAGCCCACGAGGCCCAGCAGCTGGGTGCGGAGCAGGCTCTGGCGGGCGCCCGGACGTTGGACGTTGGTGTGAATTCACTCTTGGAGCTCTGGTGGGGGTGCCAGGGCGAGCTCCGAGGACAGGGTGAGGCTAGAGAGGCTATGGGGAAGAAGGCCCAGAGAGGCTCGTAGCAAGGAGCCAGGAGGCAGCGGCAAGGAGAGGGACTGAGCGGACTTGTTGAAGGGTCCCCGGGCCAGACCCCCAGCCGAGTGGGGAGCTGGCTTCCCTTCCCAGCCACTAGGATGGGGGGGGGTGAGGCCCGCGCCCCTGATATAAGGCCGTTGGAGAGCCCTGGGGCAAAGCTGGGAGGACCAGAAGGCCCAGCTTTGGGGCAGACATGGGGTGGTGACCCCAACCCCCTGTTAAGAGCTGGGGAGGAGCTAGGGGTTATTACTACTGCAGTCAGGAACTGACTCCCTGTTTCATGGAGCCCTTAGCCCAGGGCTGAGCGTCCAGGCCGTGCTCCCAGGACCTGAGCGTAAATACAGCCGGTGGTTCACCCTGGGCTTGCCCTAGGGCTTGGGCGATAGGAGAGTGCTGAGCCGGTGGGTCCTGTCCCGGTGCTGCAGCCAGTGGGACGGGTCTGCTGGCACAGACCTTGCTGCCTTTGATTAGCACCCTCGCCAAGCCGCGGAGCTGGGGCTCGGGGGCATGATGGGCAGGGTGGGCTGTGTTGGTTGGTGCCCTACGGAGATACAGGACTGACAACCTGCATCTCTCTGTGTACGGGACTGGCCCATCCCCGGCTGAGCGGTGCACTCTGCCCCGGTTTGTCCCACGGCTTACGGGAGCGACGGCTCTTTTCTCGCCGGGTCCAGCGTCCAGTTCCGCTCAGCTCACCCCTGTGCCACTCCTCCGGGATGTCCTGGAGCCGATAGGCCCCCCACTGCCTCACGGAGGCAGATTGGAGGCGCCCGTGTTTGCGCATATGGCCCCTTTTCCCAGGGCCTCTGTGACGTAGTGGGGGTATCTGGCTAGTTCCTATGCTGGCTCTGTGGTAATCCCCAATGGCTGCCATCGGTACCACAGCCCAGAAGGATGAGTCATTATGCAAAGAGGGTCTCTCAACCTGTCTGACCAGCTACCTCCCAGGGAGAGAGACAAAGGAAGGGGGAATGCTGCCCTGGCTGGGGGGCAGGGCTGGAAGAGAGTGAGTTTAGTTTCTGTCTGGGATCATGGAGGAACCAGCCTAAGCCAGGGGCTGGGATTTAGGGGCCCAATCTCCCCCATCTCAAGGGGGGCTGAGGCATCCTAGACCTGCCCTGTAACCAGATTACATCGGTGCTGTGCTGTGCTGTGCTGTATCCTGGAGAAGGAATAAACTCCCTCCATTCTACGGGCTGGTGGAGTCTGTTCGTGCCATTACGGGGGTGCAGGAGTCAGGGGACCCCAACGCGTCGTCACAGCCTCTCATCCCCGGATAGCCCAGCTGGCACGGAGACTGCCCGGCCAGGCACATCGCCGTGGGAAATCAGCTCATGCCGAGCTTCATGGAAGCTTGTCATCAACCGCGAAACAGCCTGGCTCGGAACTCCCCCGGATCGGTTGCACGTGGGTGCACAAATGACGGCACCGTTGGGATCTGCTTCTTTCTTCCTAGGGATCGGAGTCTACAGCCCTGTCTTGCAGGACAGCTTGCCGATGGCTCTACAGAGGCTTACAGAGTCCCCCCGGTCCAGGAGGCTTCATCTCCAGTCCTGGGACAGCCATGTCCAGGGGCGGCCGTAGACTAGCTGCCAGCAACTGGCGCCCTAGGCGAACCATGCAATCGGCGCCCCCATCTCCAAACCCCTCAATGATATTGCGCCACCATTTGGCACCCCATTTAACTTGGCGCCCTAGGCGACCGCCTAGTTCACCTATATGGATGGGCCGCCCCTGGCCATGTCTCCATCCTTCCCGAAACAGGGCTCCCGTCACACGCCACCCAAAGACCACCAGCGTCCAGCGGGCCTGTTCTTTCAACTTGTGTCGCTTCCCGTGTTTCCGCGCTGAGTTAAAGGTCTCGGTACCAACATACTGGAACGCTAAAGCATCGGTTGGCTGGGCTGGCCAACCTGGAAGGCAAGTCCGTGTGTTAATTTGCTGCAAAACCCGTGCAGCCTTCACGTCTAGGAATCGCTAGATTAGTAGGAGGCAGCGGAGACCTGTGGGAGGACCCAGCAGCTGTACACCTGCATGCAGACTCCCATTTCTCCCCGTGCGGGCTTCCTGAAGGACAAACTCAGCCCGGGGCTCATTACCGAGAGTAGAGAACCTCCGGTCCTGCTGGAAATGGGTAGCCTGGCAACCCAAGCACAGGCTGGTTTTGCCTCCTATCAGACAGCCACACGCTAGGGGACCCAGGTCTTCAAACAGGACTGGGACTGTCTTCCCCTCTGGCAGGGAATACTGAGACTGATTCATGACGGCAGGGCCGCGCTACCCATCCTTGGTTCTAATGCATTGTACTTTGGGTGGGCTTGTGCCAAGCCCACTCTGCTCAGGTGGACGGCTTGGGAGCTGGGTGCGCCCCCTTTCTGAAGGATGGAGGCAGGAGCTAGGGGCTCTGCGTGGATCAGGGGGTGCGGGGGGGTTGTCCTGCTGGCAGGAGCGACAGCCAGTCTCTGCCACTGATTGTCACCTCTGCACAGTGCCATCCGAAGGGCTGTCATACAGCTGGGGGCTTACCCGCCGCAGGGCCGGGCTGCAGGGAGGTCAGTGGCCGGTGCCGTGCGCGTGGCTGGGAGCTGGAATTGCTAGCGACCGCCGCAGAAGGACGTGGCATTCGCACCGGAGCAGCTTTGGGCCGCTAGACCTCTGTGGCCAGGAGGCGGCCCCGCTTCCCTGGGGGCTTCTAGGGGCCAGCGAGATGGGGGGGAGAGAAGGAGCTCCAGGGGACTTGGGGGAGGAGATGGCGCATCCTTTTGTAGGCACAGAGGGCCAAGGTCTCCGGCACCTCGCAGCCAGGAGTCCATTCCGCCCGAGGGCCAGAGGGCCAGTTTGGAGGCAGCTGCTTGGCAGCAGGCGACAACAGCCGGCGCCCCAGAGCCCAGACTCCCTCTTCTTCCAAGGAAAACAGCAGCTCCCCGGCCCCCTTTCCCTTGTGCCCAGCTCCCCTCCTGCCCACCTTGCCACCCATCCCAGCGGCAGGAGCAAGCAGCCGGGCTGGGACCTGCTGTGCCGGGGGTGGCGTGCGGCAACCCCCGGCCCGTGCCCGCGTCTGCGGGTCCGCGCGCACCCGAGCGCTGCTGTCTTCCAGCCTGCGGGCTGCTTCGGGGGAGGGGAGGCAAACCGGCTCGCTTGCCAGTTTCTCCCCAGGTCCGTGGAGAGGTGTCTGGAGGGCTCCTCGCGAGGCATGTCAGAGTGCATGTGCTCCGCGAGACGGCCCTTCAGAGCGCATCAGCCCCGCTGTCACGCAGCGCGCCGCAAATCGGGAGTGACAGCTGTCTCCGTGCGCACCATCCATCTGTGGCAAATGTGTCAGCTAGCCGAGCACTCCTGAGGAAACTGCTGCGAGTCGGGGCCGGGGTGGGAGCTGCAACAGGAGGCGAGGATGGACAAGAGCTGAACTGGTGGGACCGTGCGTCTCGCCTGGCGCGGGGGCCAGACCCGCAGAGATGCTCCGGAAATAACAACCCCTACAGTCCCTGCTCACGGGCCTCCGCGTGCTTACTAAGCACCGGATGTTCCCTGGGAGCTGGCGTCTCATGACACTCGTTTTACAGCTGAGGAAACAGAGTGAAGTGACTTGCCCGGGGTCATAGAGTCAGTAAGTGGCACAGCTGGGAGGAGCACGCAGGCAGGGGGCACCTGGACAGCCAGTGTCCCCACAGCGCCATCTTCCCTCTCTCCCCATCAGTGGCTCGATGCGTGACCCCCTTTGCTCTTCTCCCTCCATCTCTCATCTCTTTCCCCTTTGCATTTCCTTCCCCCCGACTCCCAGTTTTACCCAGTCAGTGCCTGGGAGACCGGAATTGCCTTGCAGTGCCCTGCCGTAAGGCTCACCCCTTTGGGTTGGGATGAAGTTTGGTCTCCAGGACCCAGTCGTCTTTGGTCTCTTTGAAGTGCTCTCAAGACAATCTTTGAATCCCGGTTGCGGTGGGCTGGTGATGTGGACGTTGCCCATTCAGAGCTGGCCTGAGGGCCACCAGCACCCATTGAGGTTGGTCACAAAACAGTCCGTAGGGAGTGCCAACTTTGGCTGCTATCAGCTAAGGACAAACTTGAATCAAAGACCTGGAAGTGGAAAGCTCCGGATTCTATTGTCCCTGCAGTCCTGCAAAGCTAGGACGTGAAGTGTTAAGAACCACCATTCTCTCTCCTCCTCCCCGACACCCCCCCCACCAGCCCTGCCCCAGCCAAGGCTAACCAATCTCCATTCTTCTCTAGGTATGTGCTCTAGCGAGCCGCCCGAGCTGAGACACGGCAGTGTTTGCCTGTATTTACATAGCTGTAGATTCACCCCTTCAGGCGCCCACGTTTTGCCCGAGACGTCTCCAGAAGCCCGTGGCAAGGCGGTGCACTCGGAGAGCTCGTGCAGGTCACCGAAAGATGTTGCCTTCTCTCCAACCCACCTGTGTACCAGATTCTGTGGAGTCACAAGTTCTGTCACACGAAAGGCAGAGCAATTAGTTCCTCTGGGCCCACTGGGTATACGAGGCAACTTTGCAAAAACGGCATCAATTAGAGCAAGTCTGACATTTTCCTTATTGCTCTGGGAGCTGGAGAGCAGGCACTGGAAGTGCAAGGGGTGACATTTGCCCACGTGGCATGCCCAGCAGCTCTGCAGGTGTATGATGCTTTTCTGTGGGCAGAGGAACACTCGGACAATTAGACACAGGACATGGATGAACTGTGACAGAACATAAGACTGAGCAGAGACAGCTGGGACCAATGGCAGTGAGAACTGTCTGCTCCGTAGAGGGGAGGCTTAAAGCTCAGCCCCGTGAATCTGGGGAACTATCTGATGCCGACATAAAAGATGGGTCTGTACGTGGCGTAAAAGCCCATCTAGGACAACAGTGATGTTGGGGGGCAAACTCCCTTCGACTTCAGCCTCATGTGGGAAACTTGGGAAATCGTTTCACTTCAGCCCATAGACGCTCGTAAGGCCGGTGAAAAGCAAATTCAGCCTCGGTGTGGACTGAGCAGCCAATCCACGTGGTGCCGTTTCCTAAAGGGGACGCTAAAAATGGAGGAACACGCATAACGATTCAAATATAAAGCCAAAGTGTCTTCTGGCCGGGTGACCATCTCTGTATACACCAGTGGCCCAGAACACGCGTCTTAGGTCAGAGATGCCGTTCAAAGACACAGACATAGGATTTCTCAAAGGTACGTCACACAGGCAACCCCAAAAGTGTCCACATGCTATACACGGCTGCATCTCTATCACTATTCCACATGCTATACACGGCTGCATCTCTATCACTATTCCACATGCTATACAGCGACTAGAGAGCAAACGGCTTCAGACTAGCCACTGGGGCTCAAACTAGTGGCACAGCTGTAGCTGCAGATTGGATACATAGTGCAGTGTTGTTCTGGAGGGGTGTTGAATAGTGTAGCTAAGGAAGAATAGAATTGTAGAGCAAAGCTTGGCGTGTACTCAAGACACAAAATAACAACACAACAGCAAGCAGCGATTACAATTTGGTTGAAATGCCAGCATAGGAAACATACCGGACCTGACCTGTGGTCTATCTATAGCATCCATTTACAGCATCACTCAAACTCCCTGACCAATAATTGCAGTTGTGCCGGCTGTTACAGGACTAAAAGCGTGACAGAAAAGACTGTGTCTCAAGTTCCATAGAATCATGCAGAGAAAACACTGTCAAGATATTAAGAGAATTCTCAAATTTCCACCTGAGATGTCGGGAAGGAGAACGCCACATTAAAACAGACAACTCAGCAAGTCCTGCACTTCATTCACAAAGGAAATTACATTTGTTCGATCAGAGACAGCAAAACCTGAAGTTGAGAATAGGTTGGGGGAAGGGAGTTACTGACAAAAAGCAAAACAATTTGTAAGCAGGGTTCATACTCTGAAGCCAAGTGAAGTACAGTTATGTAGTGAGTCAAGTGATTTAAATAGTCATAAAATGTAACAGTTATGTAAGGAAAACTTGTGAAGTTGTAGCAGAAGCAAAACTATCCCCAATATAAAATGCAGGATATGGATTTTGGAAAATAAAGTCAGATGCGTGAGGTTCTAAGCTAGTGGGACACGAATGGAGCGTATGAGTCTGACTGGGACACTCCTGCTACCATCCCGAGTTTTACACCCACTTGGAATGATTCAAAGGACTTCACGAGGTGTGAGACAAGGGCCCCACACACCCCATAAAATCAAGTGAATGCCCTTTGGAATGTGCTCTGCTCCTGAGGGATTGCAAAGGCCAACGACACAGATCCCCAAGGGCCTTGCAAAAGGCTGACGCTACCATGGAGAGGTTTGAATCTGTGCTCGGAGCCCTCAAAATACAGGCAAAGATTCAGGACCATCTGGCAACTTGCAGCAGGGAGGCACAACCCAAAATTTGATAACGTTCGGAACGGATCTAATATAAGGTACAAGCCAAGGCTAAGCAAAGGCGCCTCAGTTGTTGCGAGGGTAGACAAAGGGGTGCCCAGGAGGAGGGGATGGCAGAGGAAGGTTCTCTAGGCCTAATTCTCAGCCGACAGAAGGGCTTCCACTGGCAGCCTATTTTAAAGCTGCCTCCTTGCAGCTGATCTTTGAGCCAGCCTTGACATGAGCTAGTTGGCTTCATTCACACCAGCGCAAAGAGGCGTTAAATGCTTCCACCAGTTTGCAGGGCAGTGGCAGATCACGCCCATTTCCTTGCTGTTCATTGTGTGCTCTCCCAAAACTACAGAACTTGCGCCGGGCGGGTGTGGCGGGCGAACCCACAGCGCGCCTGCTTCTTGTGGTCCATCAGCAGAGCCGGGTGCACGACTCCCAGTCGCCTGGCTCCCTCCTGTGCCTTTTCCCCTGGGGATTTTTCTCTCCTCCAGCAGCGCGTGATGCTGAAAATTCACAGAGAGCAGGAATGGCTGCGTTATGGCAGTGTAAGAGACTTCTCCTCTGCTGACTTGGGTGGCACCGGCAAGGGGAGCGCAGCCCAGGGGCAGGCAGGTCTAGCCGTGGCCTGAAGGCGTGGCACTCTCCTGGCCACCCCCTCCGTTCGCATTCACACCTGAAACTCCTCCTGCACACTGCAGTCTCCCCGCCGGCTGTTCTTATGGGGCATCTCTCCAGCTGGGGGTCTTGCTCAACGGTCCCAACCTGCACAGCTCTGCGGTGCCCACGCCCTGCAAGCCAGTGCAATGAATTCGGGCTTCACCACGCCCAAGCCAGACGCCCCAAGTGCAGCCTGTCCTGCTAGCAAGTTATCCGCTGACTTGATCATCCACATTTGCAGCCTGCTGTGCAGCCCAACTACTCCTCCCGGCTGCCCCATTTCACCCTCCCGGCTGGTTTTCTTCCTCGGACAGAGCTCCCCATCTGGCTCCTGCATGCTCCGAAACCAGCTGAGGTTTTGATTTTAACATGGGGGCCTCCAGTCTCCCTAGGTCGGGCTGTGATTATGCTGCGCTCCGGCCCGGTGTCCATGTTTTCCCCCGGTTACTTCCGTTGGGCCTGTTGCAGAGCAGCGCTCTGGAAACGTACGGCAGGATCCGGCCACAAGTTCTGCTTCCATCTTGCCATCCTCACAGCTTTGCACGCCGGCTCGGGGGCAGGGGTGTGTTTGGCTGCTGCAGCCCTCTGCACCGTGAGCAGAGTAACACGCTGCTGCAAACGGGATGCGCCGGCTGACTGCCCAACACCGGCCCCAGGGCAGGTCGGAAAAGCTCCAATTGCAAAATTTCAATAACCCCCCAAATGTTTGTGAAAACTTTGTGTCCCGTTCCGACCAGCCAGGCTGCTGGGTTTGGAGGTGTGGCTGCTTCTGGCTTACGGCAAGTGGAGCTGCCCCTTGCTGCTTGTTGGTATCTCAATTCGGGCCTCGGAGGGTGGTTTTAATTAGATGCAGTCTGTCCTCTTGGTGCTGGCTACGCTTGCTTTCGGGAAGCCGCTTTCCACCAGCCCTGCACCAGCGTGGAGACGCTGCTCTTTGCAAAGTCAAGCCCGTCTCTTGCAATGATCTTGCCTGGCCCAATTCGCTCAGATTAGTCTTGCTGTTCATTGCTCCAGATCACAAGAGTGAGGGCTCGGCTACACTGCCTACTGTGATGGAGGGATCCCACCTCCGCAGGAAGCCCATCGACCCAGGGCTGGCTACACCAGGGGTTAGGTCGCTTGAACTGCCTTGATCAGGGGGGTGGATTTTTCACACCCCTGAGCGAAATAGTTATTCACACCTGATCTCCTAGTGCAGGGCAGACTTTAGCTTTGTTTAGCTTCGTAGGGGGGATTTGAGAGCAGCCTTCAACTCCCTGCAGGGGGTTCCAAAGAGGATGGAGAGAGGCTGTTCACAGTAGTGACGGATGGCAGAACAAGGAGCAATGGGCTCAAGTTCCAGTGGGGGAGGTCTAGGTTGGATATTAGGAAAAGCTATTTCCCTAGGAGAGTGGGGAAGCACTGGGATGGGTTCCCTAGGGAGGTGGTGGAATCTCCATCCCTAGAGGTGTTTAAGTCTCGGCTTGACAAAGCCCTGGCTGGGTTGATTTAGTTGGAATTGGTCCTGCCTTGGGCAGGGGGCTGGACTTGATGACTCCTAAGGTCTCTTCCAGCTCTAGGATGCTATGATTCTATACTGGCCTTACCTGGGAGCTTCTTGCAAAGCAAACGCGCCTTTCCCCCGTGAGATCCCCGTGCTCGTGATGTTTGTGAATGAGCCGTCCAGCTAGTGACAGTCCCGTCAGGCTCCCCCCTGGGTCTGGTATTCACCCCCTTCCCTAGGCTGGTGCAAGTCTCACCCCCTTTGATTGCTCTTCAGTGCACTTCCCTCCAGGACAGTCCGGGAGTCTGCTGCCTCCGCCGGTGCTCAGGCCAAGGGGGCCGGGCTGCTCGGTTTTCACCCACAGGTCAGCTGACGTGGGTTACACTGTGGCGTGGCCAGGGCCAGGGTCCGTGGCACCCTTCCTGGGAGGGGTTTTCAGGCCAGCTGTAGCCAGAGCCGCATGCGCTAGTCTCCCGGGGAGGTGGAGCCCACTGCGCTGGGGAGGCGGGAGAGGTTTCCTCAGGCCTGCCTGCCAGAGCCCAAAGGGTTAAATCAATGGCCTCCGACCCTTCCGCTGGCCTGCAGTGACCCCCCCATTGCCCCTCAGGGCTGGCGTGTCTGTTCGAGCAGGAGGTCCCCTCCGCTCGGCGTTGCAGAGCCAGGCTGCCCCGTGAAGCGTTAGCTCCGAGCCTGCAAGGAGCGCCCACTGGAGACGTCCCTGCGGAGCTAGGGTGCAGGAGGTCCAGGGAAGGAACGAGATGTGGGGGCAGGCCCAGCAGGCCGCTTGGGGTGCACGGAACGGAAACGCCAGGGCTGGGGGGCTACGGAAGGGCCGCACTGGCTGTGTCACTCAGAGGACGTGCGCGTGTGGCGGGAGCCACCAGGTGCCATTCTGTAGCTGGTTCCGCAGGTCACAAGAGGACCCTCGCAGTCCCCTCTGGCCGTAAAATCAATGGGCCACGCTCCCTGCCGCTGCGACCGCCCCGACCCCGGAATCCCACTGGCTGGGAACGCGCCTGGACCATCCGCCTCAGCTGGGATTTGGCCGCAGGGAAGGGGCCTGTCCTTCGTGGCCCTCGTTCTCGGTGGGGGCCTTGCAGAACGAGTCCCCAGGAGGGAAGGAGAAGGGCACAGCCAGGACCTAGCCGAGCTGACGGTTCAAATCCTGGGCGTGCCGGACGCCGGCTGAGCGTCTCAAGTCCCGCTGGCGTGAACCGTTCCACCGTCGCTGGCGTCAGGCCGAGCTGGCCACGCTTTGCGCCGGAGAGCCCCGCTGCCACAGAAAGCACCATGCATGGGGGCAGGCGGTGGTCCTTCCCCTGCCCTGCGACGGGGTTTCGCCCAGGGTCCAGCCAGAGCGAACAGCATGAGCCTCTACAGCAGCGCGTAGTGTGGGCGAGGGAGCTGGCTGGCGCGCCATACGCCTAATCCCTGCGGCTCGCACGCAGAGGCTAGGGCTGGCCTGGTGGCAGCAATGATCGGTGATGGTTCTATGTGGCCCTAGCGCAGACAGGGCCATGACAGACTCTCGTGGAGACTTGATTTTTGTTCTTTCTTGTCCTGGTAATCTAAACTAAAAGCCCAATGGCCGGAAGAGCTCAGGTGCTCTGTGTCCCTGTGAAACAGCAGAGTGGGCCCTTGGCCCCACTAAGACCCCCTAGGCCACCCTGGACCCCAAAGGGGAACTGGAGCTTCTCCCGATGGGCAGCGGGACCCCTTGGCTAATGTGACCCCACGCCCTGGAACTAGCAGGACAGGCCCAATTTACCAAGGCAGCCTCGGCGTTCTCCGACGGTGAGTCAGCAGCTTCCTCCCGGAAGCCTGGAACGTCCTTTCCCCGCAGAGCCCGTCCAAGTGTCCGGGGCTGGTTACTGGTCCAAGGGGCACGGGCAGCCCACGGTGCGTCTGCCCCGTGTTTCCTGCCCACAGAGCCAGCCCTAGAGCCCGTCGCCGCACACTCACCGTGCCGCCTGGCTCTTGGTGCGGGACTCTGCCCCCAGATATGGGCTCTGGTCTCTTCCACCCCTCCCAGCCCCCAGCAGCCCCGAGGCCGCTGGCGGGAGGAGGGCGCTGGATGCAGACGGGTGGAGGCGGAGAGGCGGCAGAGCGAGCGGGGGAAGGGCGCGATCTCTCGCCTGCGGGGCAGCGGGAGGTGATGGAGGAAGCAGGGGGGAGGAACCCTGGCGACTAGGAGAGGAGCCGAGGGGGAAGCGGGGAGCAGAGGCTGGCCAGCACTGGGGGCAATCCAGGGGGCGCCTGGGTCAGCGTCCCCGCCCCACAGTGCGATCCCAGGGGCCGCCGGGCGGAGCGGCACGCAGCTTTGCTGCCAGCGAGGCTCGGGCCAGCCGTGCGCTGGGGAGGGGCGAGCAGATTTAGCTGCCCCGAGCCTGAGCTGCTGCCCTCCCTCCAACGCACACGCAAAGCTGGTCCCGGCGCCCCTGGCACGAGCTGCCCAGGGCCCCTCCCCCCCCGCTGCCCTGGCACATGTGGCGGCCGCACGCCTGGGCGCCGTTCCTGGCTGCCCAAGGGGCTGTCCCATTTTCCTGCTGCCGCTTTGCATATTCCATGCTGGCAGCGAGCAGGGCTGCAAAACGGCCATTTGCAGCTCCCTGCCACTTGGCTGGCAAGCGGCTTCTCGCGGAGAGCAGCTGGCACCTCTGCGCCCGCCCTGCCGCACGCCCGTGCTCTGCCCCCGAGCAGGGCCTGGCTTGTGCCCGCTGAAGGGGCTGGTCCCCGGTGGCCACTGGGAGTCACATGGGGCATTGCAGAGGGGCCTGTGCCTCCTGGCCCCTCCCAGTTGGCACCAGGATGCTGCAGCTCTCAGCCCACCGCTCTGCCTGCCCCCCTTCATGCCCTATTCCCCTGGTCCCATCAGCCTGCCTTGCCCTGTGCCAGCCAAGCCCCCCATCTGGCCCGCCTGCCTTACTGCCCCGCCCCCCCCAGGTCGCCACTGCTTAGGGGTCACCCGGTGCCACAGCCTTCATCTCGGATCTGAGAGCCACGGCTTCTCCTGGCCCTGCCCATGGACCCCGGGAAGGCACGGAGGGGCCTCCCCCACTGCTGGTCTATGGCCCGTTCGCTACAGTGGCCAAGAAGGCTAATGGCATATCAGGTGCATTAGGAGGAGCATTGCCAGCAGATCCAGGGGAGTGATTATTCCCCTTTATTCAGCTCTGGGGAGGCCACATCTGGAGTATTGTGCCCAGTTCTGGGCCCCGCACTACAGAAAGGATGTGGACGCATTGGAGAGGGTCCAGCGGAGGTGACCAAAATGATTAGGGGGCTGGAGCACGTGACCTACAAGGAGAGGCTGAGGGATTTGGGTTTGTTCAGTCTGCAGAAGCGAAGAGTGAGGGGGGATTTGAGAGCAGCCTTCAACTTCCTGCAGGGAGGTTCCCAAGAGACTGGAGAGAGGCTGGTCTCAGTGGGGGCAGGTGGCAGAACAAGGAGCAATGGGCTCAAGTTGCAGTGGGGGAGGTCTAGGTTGGAAATTAGGAAAAACTATTTCCCTAGGCGGGTGGGGAAGCACTGGGATGGGTTCCCCAGGGAGGGGGTGGAATCTCCGTCCCTGGAGGTGTTTAAGTCTCAGCTTGACCAAGCCCTGGCTGGGTTGATTTAGTTGGGATTGGTCCTGCCTCGGGCAGGGGGCTGGACTCGATGACTCCTGAGATCTCTTCCAGCTCTATGGTTCTAGGATTCTATGACTCGCTCGCGGGAGGTGGCTGGTGACAGTGGGAGAGGCGGGCAGGCCCGGCCAGATACCAGCGCGGGGCAGCAGCGGCCTCAGTGGTCTATGCAGTGGTCTAGAAGGGGCCACAACAGTGACTGGCCTGCTAGACGTGGCAGGGTCTCGAGTCTTGGCAGCGAGTGCTCGGGGGGCCACAGACCTGCCCAGCAGAGCCCGGTCCCTTCCCCATGAGCCCTGCGCTCAAGGGTAGCAGAGCCCAGCCACCCCTGTGAATCCATTCCTGGCCGGTGCCCTTTGGTGGCCGCCACGCTGGCCAACCTGCAAGGGGCCTGCCGCAGACGGCTAGGTGGCCCGATGTGAGCGGGGGCTGGGCGCTTACGCCTGTCCCAGAACTATTGGGCCAGAGCCCGGCTAGCGCAAACTGGCAGAGGTTGCCCCAGATGCCAGCGCCACTGGCCCTACACAGACATCCCCTTTGAGGGGCCCGTCTCTGAGGAAGGCAGAATCGTTTGCCTGGACGGTGGCGTTCCCATTTGACCTGACGCTCACACCCACAGGGGCTGGGGAGTTGGACCTGCCCCCATCCAGCCCCATTGCTGCCTCTGTGCAGAGGAGGCCTGGACTGGGTCAGAAGCAGGCTGTGGGTCAGCACAGAGGCGCACGGGAAGAGCCGGGCCTTGGACAGTCAGGAGCGCGGGACGGGCCCAGCCGTGTGGGGAGCAGGCAGAGGAAAGTACGAACGGGCCCGGTGTGCGAGGACTGAGGCGAATGGACAGGCTCGTGGGGAAGAAGAATGGAAGCCAGGAGAGCGGAGAGCCAGGATGGAGGGGAGTGGCAGAGCGGTGCCTGGAGCCAGCGAGAAGCCGCCTGCATTGTATGCACAGACCAGGCCAATAGTGTTATTACTGAGTGTTTGTTTCCCAGTAGCATTGGAAAAGGTTCAGAGAAGGGCAACAAAAGCGAGCAGGGGTTTGAAACGGGCCCCATCTGAAGAGAGATTAATAAGGCTGGGACTTCCCACCTTAGAAAAGAGGAGACTAAGGGGGGATATGATAGAGGGCTATAAAATCCTGACTGGTGCAGAGAAAGTGAATAAGGAAAAGTTATTTACTTGTTCCCATAACACAAGAACTAGGGGTCACCAAATGAATAGGGAGCAGGTTTAAAACAAAAGGGAAGTTTTTCTTCATACAGTGCACAGTCAACCTGTGGAACTCCTTGCCAGAGGAGGTTGTGAAGTCCAAGACTATAACTCCGTTCAAAAAAGAACTAGATCCATTCATGGAGGTTAGGTCCATCAATGGCTACTAGCCAGGATGGCAGGGATGGTGTCTCTAGCCTCTGTTTGTCAGTGGCTGGGAATGGGCGACGGGATGGCTCACTAGATGATTCCCTGTTGTGTTCCCTCCCTCTGAGGCACCTGGCACTGGCCACTGGGCAGGCAGGACCCTGGGCTGAATGGGCCTTTGGTATGACCCAGTCTGGCCGCTCTGATGTTCTTATGTAGCACCCGGGAGCCTGTAATGGCACATTAAACTGTATTACACTGCGTAGTCACTAACTGGCGCTATGTGCAGAATTTAAATGTCCGGGGTGATGATGAGCACACGTGGCATGTACACGCAAGCTCTGGAGCCAGGCCGTAACAGTGCAGAAGCGCGGTGGTATCAGGAATAATCTAAAAACAGGAGAAAAACAGCAACAAAGGTTGCAAAGAGACGGTGCAAAGGTTGCAGGATCTCACCCACCTGCCTCTCGTGAATGCCCCAGAGAACTCAGCCTTTGACAAAGCTTCACAATGGAGAGACTGGAAGCAGCGTTTTGCAAGACTCTGAATTGCAAACAAATTCCACAGAGACACTGGAGACGTACAGAGATCTTCTTTAATTTATGCTATGGGGACGTAAGCAGTGGAGATCTTTAAATACTTTGACTTTACTGCAGCCAGTCACAAAGAGGGCGATGCAAAGGTTCCAGCTATGTCTGATGTTTCCTTTACACGTGGTTTATGAAGAGCAGGTTTTCACCAGAGAATTCGAGAACAAGGAGAAAACGTTGAATTTTTTATAAGAGCTCTGCAGATGTTGGCTAAAAACTGTGATTGTGGGATTGCAAAACACGAAAATATCAGTGACCCGCTGGGTATTGGGTTAACAAATAAAACCCTTTTAGATCAGCTCCAACTGAAGAGAGAGTTACCTCAGCCACAGCTCTACTGATACCAAAGCAGTCAGAATTAAACAACAGAACAAAAATGGAAAGTAGCTTAGAAACTATAAAAACCAGACACCTGAGTGTTCCAAGTCATTATCATAAAACCTCCAAGACGAGGAGAGAACTTCCAGGCTAAGAGGGGCAAATTCTAGCTGACATGCCCAAGGTATAAAAAAACTATATCCCGAGACATGCTGCATGTCCAGCCAGAGGCACAAGATGTAATAAATGCATGAACTATGGATATTTTGCAGGGGTTTGTCATACCAAAGCTGTCAGGGAGTCAAGGCACATTACAGCCACTCACGAGCCATTATTTCGTGTGACGACTAGACTGAATATTCACACCCAGACTACTGGCTGTAAGACTGACTCAGCTGCTGACATCACAGACATCGCAGCGGGGACTTACAATCATCTTCAATTCCTCACTGAGCTGACTGGTCCTCCTCGTTCCGTTGCCTCCCGCAGTGTGGACGCCACGGGGCCCGGCGGAAGGTAAGCTAATCCAGCGACAGGTTTTGCAGGACCGGATGGCAGACCTTAATCCGATGGCAGAGCAGGCCCCAGCACAACTTGGCAGAGCCTCGCTGCACACTGGTGCAAATTCAGAGAAGGCGCTTCTCCGGCCGGTGTGCGCTGTTCTTCCAGGCACACCGAAATAACGCACTTGAAAGACACAAGGTGCTATAGCATTACTGCGACACTGAAGAGCACTGTGGCTCACTTCAGTACTGCAGAACAACTGGTGAGGCCCGACGCCCTACGATCACGGCCGCAGAACGTAAGCCTTTCCGAACTGAACAGGATTTTGGTCATATTCCTAGAAGCCCGCGTTACCCACACGCGAACAGGGAGGCTGACAGAGCTGCACCGACAGCTGAGAATATCCGACAGCAGGAAGACCTGTTCCTTGCTTTCCTGAGTTAGAGAGCCACCCCCATCATGGCAATTGGCTATCAGCCAGCACAGCTCCTGACGGGAAGACCACTCTGAACCCCTATTCCTGCTCTGGACAAGAGCCCTGACCTCAGCATGGCCAGCGGCCAAATCCGATTTCAAAGGCTAAATGAACTTAGGAGCAATTTTACAACACATTCACTCAGCTGGAGACCTGTCGGGTCTAGAACCTGGGGACCGCGATCCGGTGCGCTTGGAGGGAGACAGAGGCGGGACAGCTCCAGCCATTGTAAAGCAAAAGGATTCAGCGCCCAGCTCATACGTGAGCCGTACCGACAGCGGAGAGCTCAGCAGAAACCCAGCCTCAGAAGGAACAAGCAACGGAACAAATTCTACCCCGGCAGAGGCCAAAGAAGAAGAAAAAGACGGGAGTCGGTTATTGCGACTAGCAGGCAGCCGGAGACCACGGGGCGGTACTCAGAACGCCAGCACGATGCAGGACACTTAGACTGAGAGCTACCGAAAGTCTCGGCCAGCGGGTAGTGTCACTACTGTAGCTGGTAGGCGCGGGGACCTGAAAGGGGGAGAGAACCGAATGCTTATGATTCAGGCCAAGTCTGTCCCAGAGGCCATGGAACTAAAGTCACAGTGAGTGACTTTCTGGGACCTCTGCTGTGGCCGGCATGGCTGGCCCCGGGGCCACCTGAGCAACTTGGGCATCCCGTAGGCCAGTCACACCAGTTGCAGCTGGGGCAAGCTCTGGCCACTGCACACCCTTCCCTGCAGCAACAGCAGGAGTCGGGGGGAGGGGAGGCTGGGCCGTGGGCAGCGACGTGTCCCTCCCTCGGGTCCCACGTGGAGGCCTGGCCAGGTGGCTCCAGGTGCTGTCTCTGCCCACTCACACGGCCCGCAGCTCCCACTGGCAGTGGCGCTGCCATGACGGCGCTCGGGGCAGGGGCAGCATCTGGAGCCCTCGGCCAGCTCGGCCTAGAGCCAAGGGACATGTTGCCACTTCCAGAGAGCTGTGAGGAGCCAGGGAGGGAGCCTTGCCAGCCGCCCACCCTGCACCCACAAGGGCCCTGGGCTGCTCGCCCAGAAAACCCACAGTGCCCCCAAGCGCCCCCACTGAGCACTCGTGGCTGCCGTGGGCTGCCCCCGAGCACCTACAGCCCTGCCCAGGTTGCCCCCCAAGCACCTACAGCCCTCCAGACTGCCCCCCCGAGCACCTATGGCCCCCCGAGAAGAGACCTGGGACTCAAGGTGCCTTGGTCTGATGCACACGCCTGGTGTGGGTCAGCAGGCGCTGGGGCCAGGCGCCACTGTGCAGCCCAGAACGGCTTCTGCCCCAGTGAGCTGCCCACCCCCGTGGGTCCGGCTCCTCAATTCCACAAGCGCCCTGTGGCCCCCGGGGCCGTTCTCGGAGGGGACTGCAGCTGCCTCGGCTGCGGGGCGGCCAGACTTTGGGCCTGGTGTGGGGTTCAGGCCCCTGGAAGGGGCAGGGCCTCAGGTGGAAGGGGCGGTTCTGGGGGCTCGCCTCCCCTCCCCGGCCCTGCAGCACTGCCTAGCAGATGCCACCCGTGCCTGTAATTTAAAGGGCCCAGGGCAGTGGCGGCTACCATTGCCCTTTTAAATCGCTGGGCCCCAGGGTAGCTGCCCCCCACCCCGGGGCAGGACTGCTAGGCTGCATCTTCTTTCTGGGCTCCTAACAGGCCCAGCTGGCCAGGGAAAAGCCCCCACTCTGTGTTGGGGAAAATGCAGGAATCACTGTGCCCCTCTTGGGCCCAAACATGAACCGCCTCCCGGGGCAGAGACCAGGGACCCGGGCTGCTGCCTCCCGGAGGTTGCCCTGTCTGGCCCTGGATCGTGGCCCATCCCCCCGCCCCGCGCGGCGCAGGCTCGGCTGGCAGTGGCTGGAGCGAGCCCACAGCCCTGTCTGCGCGGCTGGCGTGACTCGCCGTGACGCGGAACAGCTGCTTGGTGGAAAGCAATCTCCTGCGGGGGGCGGGGGCAGGTCACGCCGCTCGCTGGATAATTGTCTCTGGATGGGCTGGATGCTTCGCTCACAGTCAAACCTAGGGGTGGTGAGAAAAAGAGCAGGGCTGTCAGGCCCCATTAGCTCGCCCGGCACTGACGGCGCTCCTTTGCCACGGGGGCAGCGGGGGGAGCGGCGCGGGGGGGTGTGCGGCCTGGCGCGGGGAGTGCGGCGAAGGGGGACAGAGCGCGGCCAAGGAGCAACGGGCGGGGAGACCGGGAAAGAGGCGCGTGAGCGCGCAGGGATGGGAGATAACCCAGGCGTGGTGCAGAACCCTCCACTGCACCTGCCTCACCCGCACTGGCTCCGGGCTGCTCCGGGGCTGGAGCACCCACGGCAAAAAATGAGTGGGTGCTTAGCAACCCCTGGCAGCCAGCCCCTTCCCCCAGCACCCTCACCCCCCAGCGGCCCCGCCAATCAACTCTCCCCCCTCCCTCCCCGTGCCTACCCCCCACTGTGATCAGCTGTTTCGTCCTTGCAGGAGGCTCTGGGGGGGTGAGGAGCATGGCCGGGGGGGGTGCGCTCAGAGGAGAGGGAGGGGCAGGAAGCAGCGGGGCAGGGATGGAGACTGGGGGGAGAGGGACCTGGGCAGATGTGGGTGGGAAGAGGCAGGAAATGGGTGGGGCCTTGCCCGAAGGGGTTGGCTGGAGCAGGGGGCTGTGTACCCCTGGGCCCAGAGGAAGCCAGTGCCTAGGGGCCTAACACCCCAACAGCTGTAGGCTTATGCAGGGGAGACAGGCTGTTTGGGACCATGGTAGGAGGCAGCGTGGTGCAGTGGTTAGGCCTCAGTTGGAGTATTGTGTCCAGTTCTGGGCACCGCGTTTCAAGAAAGACGTGGAGAAATTGGCGAAGGTCCAGAGAAAAGCAACAAGAATGATGAAAGGTCTAGAGAACTTGACCTGTGAAGGAAGGCTGAAGGAATTGGGTTTGTTTAGTTTAGAAAAGAGAAGATTGAGGGGGGACATGAGAGCCGTTTTCAGGTATCTAAAAGGGTGTCACAAGGAAGAGGGAGAAAACTTGTTCATCTTGGCCTGTGAGGACAGGACAAGAAGCAATGGGCTTAAACTGCAGCAAGGGAGGTTTAGGTTGGACATTAGGAAAAAGTTCCTAACTGTCTGGGTGGTCAAACACTGGGATAAATTGCCCAGGGAGGTTGTGGAATCCCCATCTCTGGAGATATTTAAGAGTAGGTTAGATAAATGTCTATCAGGGATGGTCTAGACAGTGTTTGGTCCTGCCATGAGGGCAGGGGACTGGACTCAATGACCTCTCGAGGGCCCTTCCAGTCCTAGTATTCTAGGATTCTAAGCCAGGCAAAACGTCCACCAAGCCGAATTGTCAGCAGCTGCTAATTCCTTCCTTGCAGAGCTGGGAGCAGGGACTCTGCCCCCCAGGACTGACCCCAAGGAAGGGTCTGATAAACCCTCAGGGCCGGACCCTGCTGGTGCTGAGTAGCCCTGGCGAGCCCAGAGGATCTGGGCAAGCTCAGGCCTGCTGTCCATGACAGCCCCTTGCCAGGCGCGCTTTGCCCAGGAGCCTGCCATCGGAAAAGGGCCCCTCCACGGGCGGGAGCAGATTGGCAGGAAACTGAGGCAGGGCTAGAGCTCCCACTGGCCCTACAGCGACCCTCTTGGGGACTTCCAGAGCCAACACAGGCCATCAGCGAACCAGGAGGCTGCGCTTTCGGAGGGCCCTGGGCACCAGCTGCAGCTGGGATCTGAAAGCCAAGCTGGGCACTTTCTACTGGCTTGATCTAGACACGGCCCTGGGAAGCTATGGCTGCCTAGCTACCTCGGAGGGCGTGGGGCCGGGCCGGGCGCTGGTCTGCAGCACCTCTGGCTAGATACCCGACCGCCCCCGGGGCCCCACAGCGACTGGCCCCCTTGCACACGCGTGGGGACCTGAGTTTTCTGCAGCCTTTCCGCTCTCCGCGGTGCCGATTGGCTGCATGCCCTAGCTCCGCCCACTCCTGTCCCTCTAGCTCCTCCCCCCCAGCAGAGCCCCACCTAGAGGATTTAAAGAGCTGAACGAAAGAAACAAAATTGTGGCATTAGCATGGGGCCTGCTGCCCTTGGGCTGCCTCTCTCCCCCGTGGGCTGGGCCCCACCACGGGGCTTCAAGGAGAGAACGGTAAGAATCGGAGTGCAACCGGGAGCCACACCCATGGCAACCGCCGCTCCAAGCCCAGGGCCCTGCCACCCCTCGGGCAGTGGGAACGGGGCCGGACGGGCGCTCTGGGAAGGGCTGTGTGCCCGAGGAGCAGAGGCAGGGAGCTCAGCGAAGAGGGGAGCGGAGAGGCAGCAGAAAGCCAAGGGCAGCAGGCGCTGGGCCTGGCCCTGCGAGGAGCAGGTGCTTTGGGGCTGAGCGCCGGTTGGAAGGGGGCGTGGACACGGTCTCCTGTTTGCGTCTCGCTGTGCTGAGCAAAACGGGACCTTGCCCGTTCTTTGTCAAGGAACCGGGTTGCACCAAGCCGCCTGCATCTCCTCCGCAAGAGACGCAGCTGCAAGGCGGCACGTTTCCGGCACCGTGCTCGGGGCGAGAGGGGTCATGTCCTCTCCCTCCACTGCCTTGGTCGGGCTTGTCTAAGCCCTTGGGGGCAGGGACTGCCTCGCAGGGCACGTTTGAACTGTGCAGCGTGGCCCCAGTCTCGGCCCTAGGTAACAAACCAGATCAATACACAATTGAAGAACTAGAACAGCTCCCTCCCGCCAGCAAAAGGAGCCTCCACCACCTTCCCCAGCCCCCCTCTTATTCTCCACTCGTAGCCGCTAGCTGTGCCCACAGCCGCCCCCACGAGGAAGGACATCCAGCCGCTAGCCGGGCTGCGTGTCGACGGGTGCCAAAGCTCCACGGCCCAGCCCCAGACCGGTGAGCTGCCGAGCCTCCCCTGGGTGGCATGAAAGGAGTCAGCTGGGATCCGTGTTTCCCTAGAACGCTGCCCGTGGGGGTCGTGCGCCGTCACGAAGCATAAGCGCCAAGCGTTGGACACTTGCAAACTCGTGGTAAGGGAGGGCCTGGAAGGTGGCACAGGAACAGTAACGTGGTTACTGACGAGCCTCAAGCTCTAGCCAGGGCCTCCCGTGTCACAGCCTGCCGAGCCAGATCTCCCCTCCTTTTCCTGCTTGGCCGTGCCAGGCAGATCAGCACCTCTTCCCCTCTGGGTACTATTGGAATTCAGTGTTGCGGGGGTGGCTGTACCCTGTGGCCTGGTTGCCTACAGCTCCCTGGAATTATTCACCCTAGGGAGCTAAATGAGGAAGGGAAGCGGTATGGACTGATTATGAATATCGATAAAACGAAGACAATGGTATTTGGAGATATGGAAATAGGAAGGAAGATGGGATCGAACTAGAGAACGTAGAGAAGTTCACGTATTTGGGGAGCAACACAGGCCCCACCCCTTCCATGCAGGCCCTGCCCCTTCCACGCAGGCCCTGCCCCTTCCCTGGGAGGGAGCCAGCCTGTGCCCATGTACCAAAATTCACTAAGTGGCCCCCCTGCAACAATTATTGCCCAGCCCTGTGCTAGGGGCTGCCTGGCCCTTGTGAGAGGTTTAATCCTGCTTTGGGCCTCAGCCTCCAGCCCTGGAGGAAGAGGCGTCGGGCTCCTTGCCAGCCTAGGGCACCCGCCGCAGGCTCCAGCCCCTGCCCCGCCCGGCGTGTCGCCCAGCAAGCTGGGCTGTGGTGAGGCCGTTTGCTCTGGTTCACTGATCCCGTCACCGAGACCCAGCCGGGCTCTCAGATCCCCTGGGCTCCGCTGTTCCTGCCTCTTCCCGCATCCTTCTCCCGGAGCGGTTTGCAGGCCCCGCCATTCCCCGGCGTCCCCAGCCGGCCTCAGCGTCGCCTCGGGCTCAATGTAACCAACAGGCCAGGGAAGAGTTCTCAAACTTCCCCTGCCTTGATTAGCCGGTGCTGGGCCAGGCCGTGCATCCTGCTGGCGGCCAGCCGGCAAGGGCACTCCGGAAACGCTCCCCGCTAGCCAACCCCTCCGCTCCCGCCTGGGGTGAGCAGCCTGGACGCTGCCAGCAAAACACAGGGAAGACTGACACCGGGCCCCCTGCCCCGGGCCTGTTCTCCTGGGGGAACCCCGCTGGCTCCACGGAGTCACGCCTGCCTGGCAGTAGGATCGGGCGGGCCGGGGCGGGCCTCGCGGGTCGTTTAAATCTTCCCTACTGTCAGCGTGTTGGTGAGGGGCATTCCCTCCCGCCCCAACCAGACAGCAGCGCTCCTCCACGCCGGCTGGGTCACGCCTTCGCCGCCCACCGCCCACCGCCGGCACCCACAGGCATCCTAGCCCCAGCCAGCGACAGTCTGGTGGGGGGCTGCTCGGAGGGTGGCTGCCCTTTGGGCCTCCTGCGGCGCTGCGTTCGCTGGCGCTACAGAGCCGGTCTCCAGTCCGTGCCTGGCAGCCCCGTCTCTGCAGAGGGACGGTCACACCCGCTGCGGTGGGTTACGCTGCGCCAGGGCAGCAGCTGCAAGGTGCCGACTGGTTCTGCTCCCGCCAGAGCACGGAGGGAAATATCGACCAGGGCGAGGCGTAGCAAAAGCACCGAGCTTCGGTTGTGAGAGTGTGGCGTAGTGGGGGGCTGTCTGCTCTGTAACCCGGTGTCCCCCGCGCTGGGCTGTAGGATTCCCACTGACTCACCCACGTGTACTGGCCCAGACACCCAGGCCCAGCCTGAGCAGATAACAAGGCTCTTCCCAGGGGAGAGACAAAGGGAGGGAGGTGGAGACCAACACCTGGCTGGGGGACAGGGCCTGGGAACTGGGCAGTTTGGCTGGGGAAACATGAAGAGAGGAGACTAAGCTGAGTACTGGGGGTTCAGGGGCCTGTGGACCCCACCCCAAGGGGTCTAGGGCTGCCAGCCCCTGACTCCTTATGTCCACATCACGTCTGTGCTGGGCTGTATGCTGGAGAAGCAATAACCCTCTGTTCTAGTGGCTGGTGGAGCCTCATCTTGCTGCAGACGGGGTGCAGGGTCGGGGGGTGCCCGATGCGCCGCCACAGAGAGCAGTACAGGTACCGTTGCAAAGCCCACACGGGGCAGGGAACTGCTCCCAAAGAGCAGGGCGCTCCTTTCGATGCCATTGCTCTGCCGTCTGCCCATCACTGTGGGCCTGGTGCCGAGACAGGCCTTTGGGACGGGTACCGCGCGGCTGGGGTTACCACGACGTGCCAGGCAGACTGGAGACAGCTGCAGGACAGGGCCGGGCCGCGAAGGCCAAGCGGGGAAGGCAGCCACCGTTTCAGTGGTGGGAGGCAGGATTGAAGCCGTGCGGAGGGAGGGGAGGAGACGTTTGTCACGTCTCACCTTTCCCACGCAAGGCCTGACATAGGACCCGGCCCGTGGCCCCTTCTAGGCTCCCCTGCCCCACAGCACTCGGAGCAGGCGGCGGGCACCTGGGGCCAGCAGTCTCCCTGTGGGGCAGGGCGTGGCACAAGGACACCAAGAGCTTTGGAGATTCCTGTCCGGCAGGTCAGCTGCCAACCGTCAAGCAGAGCGGCCGCGCCTCAGCCACGCGAGCGCCGCAACCTGCGCCGCTGCCCCTCAGCTGGCCCGCAGGAAGGGGGACATTTAAGGGATCCTTTGTGGGACAGTCACCACGGGTCCAGTCCCCCGGCTCCTGCCTGGCCAGCCCACATGGCCCCCCCTCCACCATCCCCGCAGCTGCAGCTGGAGGAGACACCTCCCCTGCCACCTCTCCGGGCTCGCCCTCCCCTCAGGCCTGTGTAAGCTCCCTGCCTCACCTTCCCCACTCGGCACGAAGTAGGCCTGTCTCCCCCAGGCC
This sequence comes from Rafetus swinhoei, assembly GCA_019425775.1. Classification (NCBI taxonomy): domain Eukaryota; kingdom Metazoa; phylum Chordata; order Testudines; family Trionychidae; genus Rafetus; species Rafetus swinhoei. The sequence continues at coordinate 39,541,782 of CM033443.1, read as the reverse complement.
AGGGAGTTCAACGTGCAGACACAGGCATCTCTGGCAACCGGGACCGGCCATCCCCAGCCCCCACGGCCCAGCCCCCCACCGTGGGCACGCAAGGGGGCTGGAGGGCGGCAGCAGAGCCCGTTCCGAGGGGCCTCCCTTTGTCCGGCTGAGCGCCCCAAAGAGTTAACGCAAAGCACCAGCCATTAGCAGCCTGGCTAATCATCCCACAGCCCGGCCGGCCAGGCTGTCACTCCCATCAGCGCCGGGAAGCTGAGCCCGTGGCAGGGACGGCGCTGGGGAGGGAAGACCGAGGGGCCGTGCAGCTGACAGGCCCTCGGTGACACAAGGTCACTCGGCACTTGCCGAGGCACCCGCCTTCGCCGCCTCCCCTGCCGGCGGGCACGCGGGTCCCTGGCCAGTGGGGCAGGTGCTGCGGGGTGGGACGTCAGGCCGCCCCGGCCCCCGCCCCCGGGGCTGTGGGAAGCACTGGCCGTGGCCCTGCATGGCCGCGTGCAGGGAGCTGCTGTCACATCGCATCAGCGTCCCGGCCCCGGCATGGTGACGCCAGTGAGTGCTGCGCCGCAGAGCCCGGGCAAGGAGGCAGTGACTCACGGCGCTGGCTGGGCAGCCCCGCCGCGGCGCCGGGGTCTCCTGGGGCCGCACGAGGGAGGGAGACGCGGGCTCCAAAGCCGAAAGAAAGAGACGGTTCTGCAGTCTCCCCCGGCGCCCCACACACACAGGGACCGGACCAGACAGCGCCAGGGGCGGGGGGAGCTGGCAAGCTGGGGACTGGGCCGCGGGGGTGGCAGGCGGAGACCACAGCTGTTTCCACACATGATCAGCTGGCCACCGGCCCAGCCCCAGCCCCAGCCCCGTGGGCCAACTGCAGCGTGCAGGGTGTGTCTGGGCCCCCGGGACTGGGTCCGTGGCACCTCACCATCCTCCTTGGCCCCCTCTGCCATCCCCCCTGGATGAGGGTCCCTTGGTGCCCCATATCCACCCCCTCATGTTCCAGGGGCCTCTCCAGGCCACGGGCTCTGACACCGCCTGTGTGAGCCGAGGGCTGATTCTTGGCCAGCCGGAGCCTCTCTGCCCCACGCCCCTGGCTTCCGCACCCCATGAAGGGGGATCAGCCCTCGGCAGGCAGCCGCGCCCCAGGGATGCTGCATTCCCGTGGCTCCCAGACTAGCCACCTGTGGCCAGCTAGCGCCCAGGCCACACACAGCACACGTGGAGCCAGTGGCAGTGAAAAGCAGGCTGGCCACTCCATGGCGCCTGTCCTCTCTCCTGCTTTATGGCTGGGCCAAGCTGCTCGTCATTTTCCCCAGCTCCTGTTGGCTAGTCCCCGTGCCACGCTCCCAGGCCGCCCCGCTGAGCCGCCCGAGGCCCCAGCGCACGGCTCGGCGACACACGCTCACCCAGCGCAGAGGGGTCTCCGGGGGACTCACTTACCCTTCCCCCCCATTGTCCCCCAGGCTCCCTGCTCCAAAATCCACCCCCCCCCAGCTGTGCCAGACCCGGGACCGTATTTACCCACGACTGTAACCGCCTGGGCACCACGTCGGCCTCCTCGGTGTCATTTGAAAACAGCACGTGCTGGGCAGCGTTGCCTGGGAGAAGCCGAGCGGGGTGAGACCCGGCCCCGGAAGCTGATATCGCACGTTGGCCAACCCCGGCGGGCCGGCCCAGCAGGGGGCAGCGCTGTGCCACACGCAGGCCAGGTGTGCGGGGTCCTCCAGCAGGGCGGGCAGGCAGAAGGGATACACGCCAGCAAGGAACGCCCCTCCGCGCGGGAGCCGGGTCGCTGAGGCTGCAGCTGGAACGAGTCAGCAGGCACCCCCAGGACCATTGGGGGGGCAGTAACGCTCAGTGCCAGGCAGGCGGGGGGATCCATACAGGGCAGGTCCTGGCACAGAGCTAGGACAGACGGACTCTGTGGGCGCCGCAGAAGGGACCTTTGGCTCCTGCAGAAGCAGGAGGGGCCAGTCTGGCGAGGCCCTGCCGACCCGCCCTGGCGTGGAGCTGGGGCCAGCTGGGTTTCCTGCAGCCTAGCCTGCGCCGTTCCTGTGTCCTGGCACCACAGGGCGCGGTGCCAGGACATGGCCCCGTGGGGACCTGGAGACGTTCTCCATTTGCACGGTCGCTTCACAGGCATCTCCGCGCCTCGCTGCACACGGCCCCCATGTCTGTGGGGCACTCGGCGCCCCCCAAGGCCCTGGCCTGCTCCCCACAAGGCAATAGCCAGGCGCAGGGAGCGTCTAGTGGCCCGGCAGCCACAGAGCTAGGGCGGAGATGCCCTGGGCCACGCTGCGAACATTGCTCCCGTCACCAAGGTGGGGGCGTCTCCTTGAGGCTGGACCTGCCCCAGCCCCTGCACCAGGGGGGCTCTGAGTGGGCACCGTGACCTGAGCGCTGCCCCGCCTGGGAGGGCCGTGGGCAAGGCCCTGAGGTTCGCGCGGGCCGTGGAGTTTGTCCCCTCCCTGGGCTGGGAGGCGGGGGCTGAGCAGCAGGCGGGAGCAGCGGCTGCCTGACAAGCCAGCCGGTGGCAGCGGTAATTACACGCAGCCCTCGGCTGACGGGCAGCATATGGCGCGGGGAAGGGAAGGAACTTGGCTTTTCCGGCCCCCCGGGCTCAGCCTCTCAGCCCTTGTCACAGCCGATTTGCGCCGCCTGACTGGCAGGGACGGGCACCTCGGTGGCACGGCGTTCCCGCGCGGCAGCTCTCCGCAGGGGGGCGGGCACGGCCTGGGCGCGGCCTCGTGTGCCCGCTGCGGCCTGGGCCCCACGCGCCTGCCCCCCCCGCACCTGGAACCCTCCGCCCTGCCCCCCGCGCCGGCCCCCTGCATCTGTAACCCTCTGTTCTGCCCCATAACCCTGCCCCACTGCACCCATAACCTCCACTCTGACCCCTGCGCCTGCCCCGCACCCGTAACCCTCCGCCCCTGCCCCACACCAATAACTCTCCACCCTGCCCCGCACCGGAACCCTCCGCTCTGCCCCGTGCCTGCCCCCACACCGTGACCCTCCGCTCTGCCCCCGCCCCGCGACCCTTCACCCTGCCCCACACCAATAACTCTCCACCCTGCCCCACACACCCGTAACCCTCCGCCCTGCCCCATAACACTGCCCCATCACATCTGTAACCCTCCGCCTGCCCCGCACCTGCCCCCACACCCATAACTTTCCACTCTGCCCCACACACCTGCCCCCGCACCTGTAACCCTCCGCCTTCCCGCACCTGTAACCTTCCGCCTTGCCCCACACCTGTAACCCTCCGCTCTGCCCGTCGCGCTTGCCCCAGCACTCATGACCCTCCGCCCTGCCCCCCGCATCCATAACCCTCCACCCTGCCCCATCACATCTGTAACCCTCCGCTCTGCCCCATAACCCTGTCCCACCACACCCGTAACCCTCTGCCCTGCTCCATACGCCTGCCCCCTGCACCCATAACCCTCTGGCCTGCCTCATGACCCTGCCCCACTGCACTCATAACCCACTGTCCTGCCCCCCGCACCCGTAACCCTCCACCCTGCCCCCCGCACCTGTAACCCTCCTCCCTGCCCCATAACTCTGCCCCATCGCAACCCTATCCTACACGCCTGCCCCACCGCACCCGTAACTCTCTGCCCCGCCCCATAACCCTACCCCACTGCACCCCCTGACTCATGCATCATGCCCCTTGCTTCCACGCTCACTGGCCACAGCCCACTTGCTAAACAAGGCCCTGGCCCCTGGGCCTGCCGACACCAGATGTTACTCAGAAGCGGAGCCGATCCCTAGGGTCGCCAAGTGTCCGGTTTTGAACGGGACAGTCCAGTATTGGAGCTTGCTGTTCGGGAAACACATGGAGACAATAGAACTGAGACAGTAGAACTGGCGGGTGTTTTCTAACTCAGATGGGATGTCGATTGGGATGCCATGGCAAGTGTGTCCGCTATTTTTGTTGAAACCATCTGGCAACCCGACCGATCCCCGGCAGAAGCGCTCCGGGTGCCGAACCAGCGCGCCCGGGCCCCTCGACCCCTCCCAAGGGGGAGCGCAGGGAGCCTGCAGCTCTGGAGAAGAGAGAAACCTGCCAGAAGGCAAGCCCGAGCCCGCCAGCTCCCAGCGGCGCCACGCGGGAAGGGCGGCTGTGCCGCGTTCTCCCACGGGCCTGGCACCGGATGGAGCCAAGCGGGGCCCTCCGTCAGACCGACTGCGGCAGAGCGGCCGATGCCAGGCAGGCTTTGGCCCCGCCGGGGCCGGCACGGGCGTGGGTTTGAAGAGCAAAGCCCATTGTGTCCGTCTGAGGAGACGGCTCGGAGGGGACAGGCCGGGGTCTGCCCAACCGCTCCGCTGGGAAGGAAGTGACTAAGGCCGTGGTTTGCCCCCTCACATAACACAAGAGCTGAAATTACTAGGCACCGGGTGTAAAACCACCTGCAGGAAGCATTTGCAGGCAGCCTGTGGAACTCCCTGCCGGGTGGGGGGGAGGGGAGTGAAGCCCAAAAGTCTAGCTGGGCTCAGAGAAGAGCTAGGTGAGCCCCCAGAGGACAGGTCCAGCCACGCTGCTAGCCAAGGGGAGCCCCCTCCCCGCTGGGTGTCCTTCGTGAGTAACACTCGATTGCCTGCTCCGACGCCGCTGGCTCTGGCCACTGTTGGCAGACAGGACGCTGGGCTCGGTGGCCATGGTCTGACCCAGGTGGCCATTCTGCTGGCACAGCAGGCGGGGGGCGGCCCTGCGCTGGGACATTTCATGGGTGTTCGGGGAGAGATGGGGATATGCACCCTAAACAGGGCCAGGCCAGGGAGACGCCCCGCCAGGGGTGCTGTGGCCCACCCTTGGGTGCCTAGGTCCTGTGTGTCCCCCTGGGGCAGCATCCACTCTCTAGGTGCATGTCTCAGCAGTAACCCAGATGTGGCACCACGCCTGGCAGCAGCGCTGTGCCGCGGGCACACTCCGAGGCCCCGCCGCGGCAGCCCTGGCGCTCCGGCAGCCGGCTCAGCCAGCGGAGCAGAACAAGGCGGGTTTGCAGAGAGGTGCCCACCAAGCTCCTTGCGCCGAGGGCCTCTGTGCAGGGAGCCACGAGAGCCGCGGCAGGGCCAGGCTGTGCGGGCGCCACGGCGAAGAACACGGCGACACCAACAGCCGGGATGCCTGTGTAAGGGTGGCCGGAGCGGCCGGGCGCGATAGCGCAGCCTCGGTGTCTGGGAGCCAGCCAGCACAAAACGGGCGTCCCCAGGCTTGGGCCCCATGGGCGTGGGACACCTCCACAGACATCCCCCGCCCACGAGCCCAGCGCCTCGTGCCCCAGCCCCGGCGTCCTGGTGGGATGAACCCCGAACAGCAGGGCGGTGTCACCCCCCGACAGCCAGTGGCGGGAAGCAGACCACTCAAAGCGGCTACGAGGCGCGAGAGGAACTAGCCAGCGGGCCCGCTTCCCCGGGGACGTGGGACATTCACCAGCGCTGGGAGGCGCTGAGCCACGTGGGACGTCTCGCTGCGGATTGGGGTCTAGCTCAACCCCAAGCTCTGGGCGGGAGGCAGGAAGCCCTGGCCGAAATGCTCTGGCTTGTGAGGCAGGGCAGAGGAGATCGTCGTCACGCTCCCTTCTGGCTCTAAGCGCTGCGCCTCTCCTCCTGGTTTCTAATTGTCTCTGCCACTGGCTCCGTGTGTGTCCTTTGTGAAGTCACCTCGCCCCCTGTGCTGCAGGGCCCAGTGGGGCTCACGCTCCTTCGCAGCGCGCAGGGAGACGCAGCCACCGGGGCTGTCTCCGTGGGATGGTTTTGTACGTGGCGTCAGCACCCAGGCAGTGTTGGCCCTTGGCTCAGTGGGTGGGCCTGTGCCCCTGTGCTGTGGACGTGGCTCCAGGCACCAGTCTGGCCTCCAGGCTGGATCGCTGCCTGCCCCAGAGGCCCGTCTTGCACCACAGCTGGTGCGGGGAGAGATCGCACGGGCGGGCTCCCTGGCGCGGAACGGCAGGCCCTGCCCCTCCTCCCGTGGCCGGCTCGGGCGCAGCACAGAAAGCCGCTTCCAGCCGCTGTTCCCGGGAAGCCGGCTCGGAAGGGGACTTGAGAATGCCCCGCCAGGGAGTCACAGATGACACCGTCAGGGGCGAGGGGATGCCCGTCCAGTGACTGGAGACTGCAGCCCGGCACGTCTTGGCTGTCTCCGGCTGCAGCTTCCTAAGTGCCCCGCTGGATCTGGCCGGCCCCGGCCCCGCCCGGGGTGCGAACCTGCGGCCCTGGTTGGGCAGCCCCGATTACTGACCTGCGCGTTGCCTGTCGCAGCCAAAACACCCCCTGTCAGATTAGCGAGCCAGGCCGCGTCAGAGAGACCCCGCTGCTAATTTGTACATTAACTGGTTCTGACAGAAATATTTCACAAGTGAAAAAACAGAGAATGCGCCTCAAGAAAACGGCCAGCCTGCAGACCGGCAAGCTTCTGCTTAGCCGGCTAGTGCGGGGGGGAGCCCCGGGAGCCTGGCAGCGCTGCCCTGCCCCCCATCTCCGCGGCAAGGGAAAGTGAGCCCAATGCACAGCCGTCCGGGGCCATGTGCTGCTGCTGTTAGGACGTGGGGCTTCGAGCGCGCGCCGGGGCTGGGCCAGCCTGTCATGGCTCACAGGTCGTGCCCCACGCTCGGCCCGTCCGTCCAGTGCGGCTGCCCCTTCTCGGGGAACCCCTCCAGCCCAGCGGCAGGGAGACAGCCCTTTCTCAGGGCGTCCACTCCAGTGCGGCGACCCTCTCCTGGGGGGCCCGCTCTCACCTGGGGGGTCCACCCCTCCGCCTCCGGGACGGCGCCTCTCAGGGCCTCCAGCCACCTGCCTCTGCCGTGAGCCCCCTCGGGTGTCCCCTCCCTCTGGACCCCCGGGGCCTCCCCTCCCAGAAGGAATGGTGCCACCCTGTTCTCCAGAGCGACTCCCAGCCAGCACCGAGCAGGCGGGTTTATTGAGCTTTGACCGCAGCAATGGATCCCTCAGGCCAGTCGGCCTGGGCCCCCAGCCCCCCACGTCAGTCTCCCTGCAGCCAGCTGAGTCCTGCCTGCTCTGCTCTGTCCCCCAAAACAGCCCCCGTCTCCCGGCAGAGCCTCCAATACCCCCAGCCACAGCCCCTCCCATCCATTGTCTCTCCCCAGGTAAGAGGGTCGCCTGGGCCCCTCTTCTCCGCCCCTCCCTGTCCAATGTTCTCCCCTCGCTGGGGTCAGCTGGGCCGGGTGCTGGCATCTCCCCTCTGCAGCCCCTTGTCTGTCGACTGGCCGGGGCCGGCCGTGTCCTCTGAGCTGGGCCGGGGACACCAGGGCTCCAGTTCTGGGCTGTTCTCTGCAACAACCAACTCCCCCCCTTTGTCACATTAACCAGTAAGCCCCCTGTGTGCAGCCCCCCTTTGAGCCCCCAAAACTCCCCACTGCCTCACACAGCCCTTCCCAGCCACGGGCTGGGGGCTCTTTTATTGAACTGGGGCTCAGCGTGGAGCCTGACCTCCCAGCAGGTTGGGGCGCAGCCAAACCCCCACCAGGCCCCAAGGTGCACGGGGCCGGCTAACGGAGGCGGTGGGGCAGCCTTCCCGGGGTCCATGATCTGCCCTTGGTGGGCAGACAGCAGCCGAGCGGGGCCCTGGGAGCCCCAGGGACTGGCGGGGGGTGGGCAGCCACGGCCAGGTGCCAGGGAGCAGCGAGAAGTGGGGTGAACCTGGCTGCCCAAGGGGTACGTGGCAGAAGCTGGATCCTGGACTAAAGGCTGCACGAGGGCAGCCAGCGGCCCAAAGCGGGGCTGAGGCATCTCTTTGTGCCGGGGGTTCAGAGGCTGAACCCACCTTGGCAACTCTGCAGCGTAGCAAGCCCCCCCGGACCACGTCCGTCCGGCCAGCACTGGGGCTTCCAGCCCTTCACGCCGGCGCCACGTTCTCCCAGCCACCGCTGCACAAGCCCCACAAGCTGAGCTGGAGCGGAGCAGCCAGCGGGGCGGGGGCAGACCTGCCCCCTTTCACTCCCCCCCAGGCCTGGTTGCCTGGGGCAGAAACACGCCAGGGAGCAGCAGGGAGGGCACACCCACTTCTCCCACCGGCTACTCCTCTCTGGGTGGGCGGGAGAGCCCAGCTGCTCAGGTAACGGGGGGTGCTGAGTGCGCCGGGGGCAGGTGCAGCAGGAGAAGAGCATCTCTCCCCTCAGTGAAGTGTGTGTGGGCGGGGGGGGGGAGTGCAGTAGTCCCTGGGCTGGGCACAAGGCAGGGGGACAAGAGTGAGTGGAGGGCGGAGCCTCAGGTAGGGGGTGGGGCCTTAGAGAGAGGGCGGAGCATGGGGCCGGGTCTCGGGCAGGGGCGGAGCATGGGGTGTCTGGTTTCTAGAAGTTGGCAGCCTTAGCTGCCATTGGACCTGAGCCCCCGGGGCCGCCAGCCAGCCCACGCCATGAGCCACGTCACTGGCAGTCCCCAGGCTCCAGGCCACTGAGCTCCTGCTGACTTCAGGGGAGAGGGGGCCAGGACGGGGCCTTAGGGCGGGGCCATGGCCTGGGTTAGGGGGAGGCTTAACCTGCCCTGGCCTGTGAGAGCAAGGCCGTGCGGCCCTCTCCGGCTTCCCCCTGCAAAGGCAGCAGTGCCTGTCACTGGAGAGCTCTTCCCCCGGCGGGCTAGGGCTGGGAGACGGGGGCTCCCGCAGAGCCAGCCTGAAAGGCAGCGCGGGAGCCGAGCCACGGAGCCGAGCAGCTCCGGTCTGGAGCCCATGGAAACAGGCCGCGCGCCCACGGTGTTCCCGCCAGGGCTGTGACCTCCCCTTTATATCACCGATGAAGGGGGGCAGGCGGGAGAACCCTTCACGCTGCGGGCAGGGGCTGCTCCAGCCCGGCTGCGTCTGGCCCAGCGAGGCTGGGAGCCGGCGGCACCGGGAGCCCCGTAACTGTGGACAACAGGCGAGGGAGGCTAAAAAAGAGGACGTAACTGCTGTATCACTGAGCGGCAAGCGTAGGCCAGGAGCGCCAGCGTAACCTCGCAGAGTAAACGAACAAGGGCGAAACCACAGAAATTAACTGACCAAAGAAAGTTAAAGCCCGCCCAAGGAAGTCCTGCTTGCTGCCAGAGCATTTACCTGCGGAACTCACTGCCACAAGGTACCCAGGCAGCGAGAGAAGCAGGATTTGTAAAACAAAAAAGGCTCAGCTGTTGCTATGATTAATAAAGCTCTTGGCCACGGCTATGCCAGCCCTGCCACGAACCAGCCCCACAGAGGCCCCAAACGAGGTGTGACCATCTGATTACGTCAGTCTCGGTGTCCCATAGCAGCCGTGAGCCCAAGGGACACGCTCCCTGGTGGGCGCAGAAGGCCTGGATGGAAAGGCACCTCTGCCCCGTAGCGCACGCACCAGTGCAGGCCCGTTCCCGCGGGCCATGCGGCAGCCTCCCAGGCAGGCAGCTAAGCCCAGTGCTCCGGCGACAGCCCTGGCTGGAGGATGAACCCGGCTCACTACTAGAGCACAAGGCCGGCTGCACTTGTCACTCGCTTCCCTTCAGCCTCTGCCACCCTGGCACAGTGTGGCCCCCCCGCGGGGCCTGAGGCTGGGGGCGGCTTCCCAGCGTGCCATGCAAACGTCCTCCAACCCGCGCCCAGGCCGCTCCGTGGCCATCGGGCAGCGCCAGTTCTCCGGCCTGGGCTCCCGGCGAGCAGGTGGCCATGCCCCTGGGAGAGGCGGGTGTTTGACTATCCGGCCAGGGACCCCGGCGAGCAGCACCCGGGAAAAGCCAGCGCCGGGCGAGCAGCGGGGAACGGGGACCCAACGGGTGCAGCGGCTCACGGCGCCGCTCAGCCCACAAGCCAGGAGAGACGCAGCTGAACACACCGCGGAGGGCCCAGGGGCGCAGAGCAGCAGCTTCCGAACTGCTCACGTTCAGCCCGCGGCCCGGCCGCCTCCCCGCGCACACGGGGCTCCCGCTGAACCGGCTGAGGGGCCGGCTCCCTGGGCAGTCGGCCGAGCTCTTCAGGGCGCCCAGTGGCTGCGACCAGAGACCCCTGGAAAGGGCTCATGGCTTGGGCCACCCCCCGGGGCTCTCCTTTCATGGGGAGCCAGACAGCTCCCAGCCCTGCCGCCTCGCGGCACTGACTCCCTTGGGCCCCAAGGGGCTGGCACTCCGGGCAGGGCTGGGGTGGGCCGGGCACAGGCAGCCTGTCCACAGCAAGTACTACGGGTCCCCTGGGAACAGCCCAGCCCGGCTGAGACCCATTGTGCCCGGCAGGGCCCACCCCTCCCTGGGGCCGCAGCCTCTGCCCCGAGGGGCTCCCTGGCAGCCGGGCACCGAGGGCGTGTGGTGGGGCGCAGGGGCCGGCCTGTGAGGCGAAGCTGTCGCCCCTCGTGGGTGCAGGCACGTTCCGGGGGCCCGTGCTGTCCGGCCTGTGCTCCGCGGTGCCGCGCCCAGCCGGCCCCCCTGTCCCACGGCCGTAGCCACATTGGTGTGACAGAGCATTTTGAAACGCGCTCAGCCACCAGCACGGGGGGCTCTGGCCGCCCCAGGCGGGGGTGGGGAGCGCACCGGCTGCGGCCGGCTCCTCGGGATAGCAGCTCGCACGGCGTGATCTGTTCTGGCAGCTTCCCTGCAGCCCGGAGCCAGCCTGGAGCGAGCGCTGAGGCTGGCTTTAATTGCTCTGCGAGTCGCTGGCGCGCCCGTGACAGACCGGGCTGTGCAACTGGAGCAGCTGCAGCAAAGCCAACGGCTCCCTTGCCAGGGCCCGGCCCGGCTCCCGGCCCGCGTCCGCCTGCGCCCCTTCCCGGACCGGGAACCCCCTCGCCTCCAGCCCGGCACGCTGCTGGCCCCGCCCCCAGAGCACAGTGACGGGCACCCCGCCTTCCCCCCCATGAGCGCCACTGGGGGGAGCAACCCGCTGCCCCCCCCCGCCCGCGCACGGCCCAAGCCTCAACCAAGCTGGACCCGCAGCAGGGGCATGCAAGTCATTAGCCCCCTTTTACAGTGGGGGAAACTGAGGCAGGGGGCAAGGACTTGATGATTTGCCCATGGACACGAGTCCGGGCGCAGGCAGGCACCGAACCCTGCTGTAAGCTCCCCCCAGCCTACGGGCCCTGGGCCTCTACCCAGCCAAGCAGGCTAATGCTGTAACTCAGCTAGTCCCCCCTCCCCACCAGTTAGCCACCTGTGGGCCGGGACTAGGGCTCTCTCCCCAGGGCTGCGAGGGGTGACGCGTGCTAACAGACGTGGCATGGGGCCGGGGGGCTAACAGGCATGGCTCAGACCCCAGAGGATGCAAAGCAGGCAGGGCAGTGACAGAGCCAGTGGGACCATTCAGCCAGCCCCTGCCCCCCAGCCCTGCCGGTGCCCCTCCCTCCGACCTGCAGTCCCTGCCCCCCAGCCCTGCCGGTGCCCCTCCCTCCGCCCTGCAGCCCCTGCCAGCGCCCCCACTCCGACCCGCAGCCCTGCCATGCCCCTGCGTCAGCACTTCCCATGCTCCATCTGCCTGGCACGGGAAGTCACGTAGGGTTGTGCCACTGCATCAGCTCCCCCCCCGCCCCCCGGGTAATTGCCTGCCTGGTCAGCTCTGCCCCGGCCCCGCACCAGCCGGCAGAGCTGTCCATGTGGGGAGCTGTCCCAGCCTGGTCCCTTGCTCCCTCGGCCCCTTCCCGCAGGCCAGGCTGGCAGGGCCGCGGAGCCCCCTCCGGTGGGGCTGGGGTGTGAGGACTGATGGCCAGGGCCAGGCCAGCAGGAGGCGCTGGCTTTCAGAGCTGGCACCAGCCCTTGGGCTGACAGCTGGGGGGTTGCTCTGGACCCCACTGGGGGGGGGGTGCAAGTGGGGCCGTCCAGCCTGCCACACGCACGGAGCTTCGTGGGGCAGAGGCGGCGCCTTAGCCAGCAGCCCAGGGGAGCTGGGCCCAAGCTTGGGGGGGGGGTGGGGGGGAAGGCCGAGCCAAAAGCTGGAAACTTTCCTGCGGGGAGGGGGGGCCGAGGCAGCTGCCTGCGGCCCGGAGGCCCATTAACCCGGCTGCGAGCCGGCGGGCGCTCCCTGCGCGGCTGCATTATTGACGAGGGTAAAGCCAGGCCCGGCTCGGGCGCGTGTGCGGGGCCGGGCGGGCGGCAGGCAGCCCCCAGGCAAAGCACTCTGCCTGCTGCACAGAGCCCGCAGCAGCTGGGGGGCAGGGGGGCTGCTCGCAGGAGCCTCCGAGTCACGACGGGGGGAGGGGGGTCGGCTCTTGCTTGGCATGGCTGGACGGTGCCCAGTGCGCGGGGCAGGGCCGACCTGCCAGAACTGAGCTGGTCTCCAGGAATTAGAGCTTAGGCTTCAATTACAGATGATATTGTGTGAGGACACCCCCAGGAACACGGCCCCCCAGAACGGGCAGGCCTAGCAGGAGCAGCCCGGCTTGCTCTGGGCCCAGGATGCGAGGGGGGGGGAGGTGCTTGGTCCAAAGGGGATCCCAGGGACAGCACTGCATGGCCCCCGTCCCGCGTGGAGACATGAGGGCCTGGAGCACGGCGGGGCTGTGCCCATGGCACCCTGCCCAGCCACCATCGCTCCCAGGGACAGGCCTGAGGCAGGCAGGATGGGGCACGCGGGCGGCCCCAGGTACCCCCGGGCTGGCACAGGCGGCACTCGGTGTGTCCCAGGGAGCTGGCACTGGGGTGGCACAGTGGGCAGGCACAGGGGGCACTCGGAGGGGTGGCACGGGGGGCTGGCACTGGGGCACTCGGAGAAGTGGCCAGGGGGTTTCACATGTGGGATTATCTCATGGGGTCACGCCCCACTGCCCGCCCCACATTGTTCTTTCCAATTTTCTTCTGACCTCTTACCAGGGCATTGCTGGGCATTTTTGCTTTTCCTCCCCGGCGGGCGCTGAAGCCGCGTCCCCAGGCAGCGCCTAGTCCAGGCCATGTGGCGTTTCCAGGCATCTGGCCAAGCACATCTGCTGGGCAGGCCGAGCCACGGGTGGCTGGGCGCAAAGCGACCCCAGGAAGGCCCTCGGCCCAGGCGTCCGTGTTGCAGAGATGGCAACCCCAGGCCGGACAGGCGAGCGCTGTGCATGGGCCGGAGCAGAGGCCGTGGCGGCCGTTGAGGGAATCCAGTGCCCGGCTCCCGCCAGGGCCTGCCGCCACCAGCTGCCAGGGACCCAGCCCGGCGGGAAGGTGCTGCCCTCAGACAGGGTCAATCAGCAAATACTAATTAACTGGCCAAGCGCTCCCTGAAAGGCCGGTCCCCAGCCCCCTCGCTCACAGTGCTGGGCCGCCCCAGCCCACCCAGGGCCCCTGATTCCTGGCCCCCAGCCCTTCCAACCCCGGCCCTGGGGGACCCAGACCACAGCAGAATTGGGGCAAAAGCTGCTCAGGCCTGGCCTACAGCCACTGGCCAGCCCGGCTTAAAAGCCAGGCCCAGGCCAGCTCCCGGGTGCCTCCATCTGGGTCCCACTCCAACTCCAGTGCCACGGCGTGCCCCCCCCCTCATTGCCACCCCACCTCTAGCAGGCAGCCCGGCCCGGCCCCTCTCGTCACTGCTGTGAGCTCTAGGCCGCCCGGCCTTGAGCCACCCTTGGCAGGTTGGCCCCCGGCACTTGGATTTGCACAGCAGCTTCCTGTGTCGAACCTCTCAACGGGCACTAGGCCCGAAGTCCTGCTTGCCACACACTGGCCTGACCAGCTTCCAACCTCCCCCCGCCCGCCATTGCTCGCCCGCACCCCGCAAGATTTACCCAAGCTTAGAAGAGGCAGATGATTTCTCACTTAGAGGGAAGTGGCTTCCATTTGGGCTCGGGATAATCCACTAGCCAATCACCCCAATACAGGTATCCCACCGCTGGCACCAGCCGTGTATTACCAGAGGGCATCCTGGCAAGTCTGACTTGCTCTGTTGTGGTCACTCTGACCGGGGTGGTCAGGTTCAGGGCCCCAAAAGGCAGCTAACCCCAGTCTTGCATTTAGTATGACAGGATTGGAGAGTGTGCCACTCGCTAGGCCCGAGCCCGGAGCAGACACGCCAGCATGGGGCCTGTGGTGACAGGCTGGAGCCAGCCAAGCCAGTGCAAACAAGTGGCCAGGGCCCCACGCTGTGGTGCAAACTTGAGGGGGCAGAGACGGAGGATACACCAGGCAAAGCAGGGGCGCCTCACCCCAGAATCTCCCCACTCGCTCTGCTAACCGCCCCTGCGAGCGGGAAACCCTCCAGCCGGCCTCCCATCACGGTGCCGCTGTGGTCAGACAGCCAGCTACACCGCACAGAAAAGCCGCCTTGGGGGAGGGTCTCAGATGCCCATGGAGCGCCAGGGCCATCAGACAGTGGTGTGAGGGGGTGTCCCAGGTGTGGGGGGAGGTAACGGCCCGATTCAGGAGCCCCCTGGCTGGCTCAGGCCAGTAACAAACAGCAGCCACAACCACCGGCCTCTTGCTGGAGAGCCACCGTCATTGCTCCTGCAGGCCCGGCCCGGGGCCTTCCCAAGCATGGTGCTTCCGTGGACACACAAATAACTGGGGGATGTGGCTGGGGGGAGCCCCCATTGCTCGGCTGAGGCCAGGCCAGAGGGGCCCAGTTAGGGACAGGCGCCCCAGAAGCCAGCACGCGCCCCGGGATGGGGCCAGCCTGGGATCCCCTTTTCACTCATTCTCTGACCCCAGCCTGTCGCCCCTTGTCGCTGAGGGACCCGACCAAGGCCAGGCCGAGTGGGGGAGTGAAGGAAGCCGAGGGCAACGTAAACCTCACAGCGGCTAGGGGCTACGGCCGAACACTGAGGCAACACTGAGGATCCCTCCCCCCCGGATTTTGACCCTTCCCCCATGGCCCAGCAAGAGCGGTCAGGCACGTGGGGGGGTTGCAGCTGAGGGAATAAAGCCTGGGTATAACAGCTCCCTCCGCGATCTCCCTGCCTGAGCAGAGCCAGCCCCCAAAGCGCGGGGAAAGGCGGGGAGACGAGGAGACACTGCGCCTCCCCCCCCAAATTAACTCTCCATCTGTTTCTTCTCGGCTGAGGCTGATGGCTTGTGACAAGGCCTCCTCCCTGCAAAGCTGTTGTGCCCGGAAAATCTATTCCAAGTTGCTCTAAGACAGACAGAGTCTCTCCTGCTGTCTCGCCGCGCTGGTCTCTCCAGGTGCCCACCCCGGGCAAGAGAAGGGCTTCGGGCTGCTGCCTCCATCGAGGTGGAAAGCTCACCCGCTGACCATCAGGCCAGGCCCCTGGCGATCCTGGGGCCAGGCCCACCCCATCTGTTACAGCCAACGAGAGCACAGAGTTCGGCCTCTTCAGGGTTGGACATGAGAACTGTTTGGAGCCTAGACGAGCACTGACACCCCCCGGCTCTTCCAGCACTGGCCCCCCGGCCCCGGCTGAGGCACACCCCGAAAGCACCTGCCCAGGGAACACGGAGCTAATGGGCTCTAACAGCCAGCACAGAGATCCAAGGGCCGGACGTCGGCAGGAGACCAACTCGGGTCAGAATAACATGCCGCTGGAGCACGCTACGCCGGTCGCGGGGGTTCTCTGGCCTGGCGGGTCTGAATGAGCTGCCCTGGGAAGCCTCTTTGGCCACAGCCGCGGCTGAGCGTGGAGAGCTGGCGTGACATTCGCCACGCTCCTCCCGTGGGGACGAGCAGCTACAAAATCTTTCCAGAACATTAAAGCCCAGGGCCCGACGCCTCCTTTGTAACCCTCCTTCAACAACTCCAGCCTCTTTACAACCGCACGCAGCCAAGGAAACCGGCTCCTCGGATCCCACGTTTGTTGTTTGTTTCAACCTTCCGGCCACTGACACTTTCAGAAACTTTTCACGTCGGATCAACCTGAAATGAAGATTTTCTTCCCTTTTTTTTTTTTTTTTTTTAAACAGAACAGCCAGGACCCTGAAACCCGGGTACCTGCCCACCGCTAGTGTGTAGTGCCAACGCCAGCTACACCACCGCATCCCTTTATAGGATAAGCCTGGTGTCGCCCTTCCCTGCCTCAGTTTCCCCTCTCAGTGCCATGGGGATAGCAGCACTGGCCTATTCCCAGGGCAATTGTGAGGGTTTGTTACCGACACACCCATGCCTTCTCCTCAGCCCAGCAAGGGGCTGCACCTGCCCCCTTCCCCCTGCACACACACTACCGCAGAAGCCAGGTGGGGGTGTGTGTGGGGGGGGATTAGCACTTTGGGGGAGTCCCCAAAAGTAGCCCCCTGCCAGGGGGGATATGTGGAGGGGATGTATGGCAGGGGCCCCTTCTGCCCAGCCATGTCTGGTCCTGAGCCGTTTGGCCAGGGCAGATAGAGCCTGGGCAGCAGCACTGCCCCCCCTCCCTGCACAGAGGGGCCTGGGGGGTTCAGACAGCCCAGGCCCCGACAGTGCTTGGCCCTTCACTGTGGGGGTGGAAGGGGGGGTGGTTACAGCACCTGTGCCCGAGCAGCCAGCCCCAGGCGGAAGGAAAGTTTGAGGCTGGCACAGAAAACAGGGCAGCGAAAAGCAGCCTGGACAGTCCCACAGGGTGCTGGTGGCTACTCCATTCGCCCCCTGCCCAGCCCAGATTCCCCACAGCCTGCCCACCGCTGCCCCTGCCCAACCACGAAGGGCAGGGGGGAGGCCATGGGGTGGGCTGCCAGCCCCTGAGCCCTGCAGGCATGGAACCACAGACTGCTCCAGCCGGGCCCAGGCAGACCAGGCCGGTATCCCAGCTAGCTCCTGTCAGGCAGAGCATGGGGAACCAGGCCCACCGCTTTCTTGTGACTCTGCTGCCCCTCGCTGGCCGAGTTCTCCATGGACATTTATTTGTCCTTCCGCAGCCCCCGTGTCACGTCCCGCCCAGGCAGCCAAGAAGGGGCTGGCCGGCGTCTCCCCGCTGGCATTGGAGCCGTGGCTCCAGGACTCGGTCCAGCGGGGAGTAGGGTGGACAGGTTTGCAGCAAGGGGGCCTCCTGGGTACAAACGGGTGTGAATCTGCAAATCCGCCTCTCTCCCTCCGTCCCACACCCAGCGTCCCACATGAGAGTTAGAAAATACCCGACAGTTCTATTGTCTCAGTTCTATTTTCTCAATTTGTTTCCCAAAGAGAAAGCTCAAATACTGGACTGTCCAGTTCAAAACCAGACCCCTGGCGACCCTATGCAGCACGTGTGTACAAAACTTGGGCTGACGCTCCATTGCGAGGCAGGCACCAGCGCTTTGGAGGCAGGGTTAGAACACAAAAACCACCTCGATAAACTGAGACTTGCTCTGACACAAAGATGAAATTCAATACCGACAAGTGCAACCGCCACATTTACAACAGACAAATCCAATACACCGGGGAATTACTGGCTAAGAAGTAGTATGGCTGAAAAGGATGCGAGGGTTCTAGTGAATTCCAAATAGAAGGAGTCCTGCAGAAAGGGATCTAGGGGCAGAGTGGACCACAAGCTAAATAGGAGTCACCAGTGTGATGCTGTTGCAAAAAAAGCAAACGTGATTCCGGGCTGCATTAGCAGGAGTGTGGTGAGCGACACGAGGAGTCCTCCTTCCGCTCTGCTCTGTGCTGATGAGGCCTCAACTGGAGTGTTGTGTCCAGTTCTGGGCACCGCATTTCAAAAAAGATGTGGAGAAATTAGAGAAGGCCCAGCGAAAAGCAACAAAAATGATGAACGGTCTAGAGAACAGGGTGTGTGAGGGAAGACTGAAAGAATTGGGTTTGTTTAGTTTGGAAAGGAGAAGACTAAGAGGCATTGTGATGATAGCTTTCAAATACCTAAAAGGGTGTCACAAGGAGGAGGGAGAAAAATTGTTCTTGGCCTCTGAGGACAGGACAAGAAGCAATGGGCTTAAACTGCAGCAAGGGAGGTTCAGGTTGGACATTAGGAAAAACTTCCTGCCTGTCAGGGTGGTTAAACACTGGGATAAATTGCCCAGGGCGGTTGTGGAATCTCCATCCCTGGAGATATTTCAGAGCAGGTTGGACACACACCTGTCAGGGATGAGCTAGACGGTGCTTGGCCCGGCCGTGAGGGCAGGGGACTGGACTCAATGACCTCTTGAGGCCCCTTCCAGTTCTGGTGTTCTAGGGTTCTGTGCAGTGTTATTCTGGCTGAATTAAGGGGCATGCTGTACTAGAGGCGGGCGGTAACAATCCAGCTGTACTCAGCACCGTTGAGCCCCACTTGCAGCCTGGTGTCTCACCAGCTCTCCAGTGCTGGGGGAGCCTGAGCCTCGTGGGCTGGATCCAGGCAAGCCAGGGGCCCACCCCTGCTTTATAATCCCTAGCCAAGGGGTGCAGCTGTTTTGACACCTACGCCCAGGCACACAGCACCCTGGTGCCAGTACAGATGCAAACATCCCTGCCCGCAGTAGCAAGGGGCCTGCTCCCGGCACGTCCCCACAGGCCCGGAGACAGGCTGGCCACAGCAGTAGCGCCCCCCCCAGTCTGGATCGCTGCACTGACACCTGCCCCGCCACGGCGCCTGCCCGGGGCAGTTCGGGAGGCAGCAGGGGCCAGGGTGACGGGAGCCAGGCAGAACACAGCAGCACCGGGCATGGCACTGCTCCCCCTAGTGGGCACAGGGTGCGCTGCTAGTGGGGGGCCTGAGCGCCAGCGGGGGCGGCGCGGTTCTAGCCCAGCTGAGCGCTTGCGTCCTGCCCCCCTCGAGGCAGCAGCTCCCCACACACGAAGGGCGTGGCGTTCCCGGGATGTGCACTGGGAAAGTGAGGCAGAGCCCGGCAGGAACAGAACCCCCCACCACGCAAGTGTGAGCCCCAGGCCAGAACTCACAGGATGTGGGAAAGCTGGGGACGAAGAGCCACGGAGCCGGGCAGCTGTGGGATTGCCAGCCCAGCGACACCAGCCTCCGGTCAGACGGGAGGAGCCCGCGGCTGCAGGCACCGGAGGAGAAAGCCTCAGGGACGGCTCCCTTCTGGCTCTCCAGGGAGGGGGTGACTTGCTCCCCGAGGTGTGAGAGCTTTCAGCTCCTCCCCAAACTCCTTCAGCGTAGCAGCTCGGCCAACCCGTCGGACACAAAGAGCCAAAAGAGCCGTGGAGAGTAGTGCCAAGAGCCACACGTCCCTCCCCAGAGCCAGGCCCCTCCCCAGCGCCCCCGCTAACCCAATGCCCTCCCCAGAGCCAGAGCCAGGCCCCCCCAGTGCCCCGCTAACCCAATGCCCTCCCCTCCCCAGAGCCAGGCACCCCAGCCTCCCACTAACCCAATGCCCTCCCCCTCCCCAGAGCCAGGCACCCGCAGTCCCCCCGCTAACCCAATGCCCTCCCCCAGAGCCAGGCACCCCCAGGCCCCTCCCATTCTAACCCAATGCCTGGGTCTCACCGGAGCTGCCACTGCCACAGCCACGCACAGGAACTGGGGTGTGTGCACAAAGCGGGCATGCGGCTCCGAACAAGCCGTAACCCCGAGAGCCGCATTTCTGTGAGCAAAGAGCCGCATGTGGCTCAAGAGCCCCAGGTTGGCCACCCCTGCTCTAGAGACTCGTGTTCTCGCTAGACACGGCCCTTCCCTCGGAGCCGTCTTAGCTTCCAGGCCTCTGTGACATCTTGTGGCAAAGAGTTCCACAGGCTGTCATTTCCTCTAACGTGCCCCGGTAATGTCACTGTTCCTATACGACACATTCCGCTTTCCGGGCCAGAAGGGAACGACAGAAAACGACCTGCACATATAACAACAGAGAAAGTGAGGGGCTTAATTAAAAAACAAAACTTTATTTGGTCCATTGGAACCTGAGTTTGAAAACCACCCATGGAGAATTCGTATCATACAGGGATTACAGATCTGATTTACAATTGATAAAATAGCCTGTGTTTCAGAGGAGCTGCACAGTATTTACAGGATTAAAAATATTCACAGCTCAGAAAGAGAAGAGACAGCGCGAGAGAGGAGGGAAGGACGGAACCGTCCAAACGAGGAAAGAACAGAACAGACGGTTCAACGAATAAAAACTACAAACAACAGAGCTTGGCTCAGCTGCTCCGTGCCGCTGGGGGCCGAGCAGCGGCACACACCACGGGGATTCTGCCCCTCTGGCCCCGGACAGACCCTAAAACCAGAAGGAAGGAGCGTGCGGACCCTCTGCCTAGCCTTGAGGGGAAACCGGAAACCCGGGGCCATTGGACTAAAACCTTGGCACTGCCACCCGCTCGGTGCGTGGCAGACGCCTGCCTCCCGCCTGGCCTCTCAGGGAAGAGCCCAGCAAGCTACCTGGGCAGGCCCCGCCACGCGCACCGCTCTGAACCCGGGTCCGCAGCCTGCCTGCCCAGCCCCGAGCACCCGGACCTCAGAATCCGCCAGGGTAACCAGGACAGGGGGCTGAAGCTGATGGCTCCGGGGGCTGAGCTAGGACCGATTTCATCTGAGCACCCTCCCTCCCGCCCCCACTCACACACACAACATCTCCCAGGAGCCTTTGGGGACCATTAGTGCAAAGCTTAAAACCAGAGTTAAAACCGCCCCGGGATTTTCACCTCGAAGGGCCGGCTCCGGGGCAGAGGCTGCTGGCCGGGGGGGAGGTGCACTCTGCCAAGTCTGCCGCTCCAGACACTCGCTGCCTCCGCTACACGCGTCACGCCCCACCCCGCGCACCCCACGAGGCGCCCGCCCTGGGACCCTGCGGGCGGGGGGGGAAGGAGGGAGGGATTCTCTGCCGGGATGGGACTGGCCATTCAAAACAAAGATGAGTTTTAAAAAAATAGAAGTCAGTGCATGGCAATATTTTCAAACTCGGGGGAGGAGGGAGTCTGCTCAGCCCCCCACCCCTGTGTCCAAGCCCGAGTGCTGGCTGGAAACCCTGTACCCGCTACCCTGTGCCCACCCCCGAATGCCCACCCCGCCCCGCACGCACCTGCCCTTGTACAGGCAGCCCCAGAGAACCCCCTGGCCAGCTCGGCCTCTCCTGGGGCTTGCCCAGGCCAAGAGCAGGCCTGCAGTCCAGTACCCTGTGGCTGGCTCCCCACGTGCTGTGGCCAGCCCCATGGAGCCGGGAAGTCTGGACTGGCAGTGCCGGGGTGGTTCTCCAGCAGGGCTCATGGCTTCTCTCCTGACGCTGCTCCCCAGGGCCCGAACGGCAGAGCCCCGGGAGCGGAGCTGGAGGCGTGGTGTACCCCCTGGGCCCGGGCGGGGACCCACGCGCCCCAAGTCCTGGCGCACGGGAAAGGGCCAGTTCGCTCCCTTTTGGTAAAAGACGCTTTGTAAAACGGTAGCAGCTGCTCCCACCCCCACTGGGAACCAGCAGCTCCACGCAGCCTCGTGGTCCCCCCCTCCCACGGGGGGGCTGCTCTAACGGGGACAAGCCCCCCCAGGCCAACGATCTACCAGCCCCAGAGGCTTCTGGGAGCACACAGCTTTACCGTGGCTGGCTGGGGCACTGACGATTCGTTGGTCACGTTCATTCCCAGCCGGACCTTCCTCTCCCTGCCCCTCACCCCCAGCCTCCTGCCAGCTGCTGGAGGCAGAGCTTGGGGGAGGGGATTCGGGCACCCATGGCCCGGCAAAGAGCAGCGGCTTCCCACCGGCCCTGCGAGCCCCCTTCGGCTGGGCCAGCAGCTGGGTCTCCCGTCCTGGCTGGCAAACAGGTGCCGGAGGGCGAGGCGGGGCCCTGGTCCCGCAGCAGCCCGGAGCCCACACAGACGGACAGACAGACGGCGCTCAGAGGTATATTCTCCTTGGCAGCACCAGGAGCCTGACGCTGGCGGTGGGAGCAGAGTCCTGAGTGGCCGAAGGGGCTGGAAGGAGCCTGCCCCCCCGCCCAGCCTGGCGGCCACGGCTCCGGAGCAGACTGGGCACTGCAGGGGCCAGGGAAGGGGAGGGATCCTGAGACGGCCCCAGCCCAGCGGCTCCTGGTAAAGTGCGAGCGTTGGCAGCGGGGCCCGGCCCGGAGGAGCGCTCCCCTCGCCGAGGGGTGGAGGAGAGGCGCTTGGGGCCGCCCTGGGGCTCAGCCCGAGGCAGCAGGGCCGGGGCTACAGCAAGAAGGCAGAAGCAGGAGGGGGCGGGTGGGCAGGGCCGGCCGTCATAGGGGCCGGGGCCCGTGCAGCCCGGCCACCTCGGGGGTGAGCGGCGGGTTGTGGGTCCCTTTTGTGGCCATCCAGTCGTTGAGGAAGGCCTGGGCAGCTTTGCGGTGCGCCAGCCGGTGGGTGATGGAGAACCCAGCGTTGCCCTCCAGCTGCGAGAGGATCACCAGCACCTGCCTGCAGGGGAGAGCGGTCAGGGGGGCGGCTGCCGAGACACCTGCTGCCGCGCAGGGCTCCCCCGGCAGGGCTCCGAGAGGGCCGGGGCCCAGAGGCATGGACAGCAGCTGGGCCCCTGGCCTGGCCGTGCCCGCGGGGGAGGCTCTCTTTGGGTCGGCGGCTCCCTCGCCAGGCCGGGGAGGCTCTGTGGGCTGGCGGCTCCCTCGCCAGGCTGGGCCCGGGCGGCTCTGTCAGACTGGGCCGGCAGTGCAGCCCCCACATGGCCGCCCACTCCTGGGTTCCCGAGGTGCCCGCTGCTCCCCCTCACCTGTGCAGCGCCGGGACGCTGTCCTGGGTCTTCAGGCTGCCCCGGGTGGACACCACGTTGAAGCTGTCCGTGCAGTCGCACTGGACGTGCAGGTAGGACTTGGGGTGCCGGTTCTCCACCACCACGATCAGCCCCGCCCAGCCGTAAGCGCGTCAGGTAGTAGCAGGTCATCCCCTCGCGGCCCTGCCGGGACAAGCAGCTGGGTCAGACGGGCCCCGCGCCCTCCCTCCCCTCCTGGCAGGGAACCCGGCTCCCGGGGAGGGGCAGAGACCCCCTCTGGGCGCAGGAGAAAGCCGCCGGCAGGCCCACGGTGCGACTCGCAGCGCGCCAGCCCCAACCCCTTCGGCACGGGCCCGGCCCCGTGTCCCTGCCCGCCAGTCAGCTGGGCCTCGGCCCCACCCACCTCGTGCCGCTCGCCCTTGTTCTCAGTCAGCAGGATGATGGCGTCGGCCAGCGTGGTCGGCTGCGCGTCGATCTGTTCCACCATCACCAGGCGGGAGCTGTAGATGGCCAGGATGTAGCTGGAGCTGTCGCCGGCGGGGCTGGTGGCTGGGGAGACAAGGCTGGGTTCAGCGAGGGGCGCCCCAGCCGCCCAGCCCCCGCCACACTGCCCGTGCGGCCCCCAGCGCCCGGCTCTTGTCAGATTCCTGTCCAGCTCCTGCTGCCCGGGGCCCCTGCCCTTCAGCAGCCCCTCGCCGAGCTCCGGCGACGCTGCCCAGCCCTCTCCCCCGGACAGGGGAAACCGAGGCACAAGGCAGTGCTGTGACCGGCCCAAGTCACAGGACCCAGGAGTCCAGACTCACCAGGGCAGGAATGGCAGGGCTGGCGCTGGGCACCCAGCCGGGCAGAGGGAGCTCTGGCTGGCAGGGCAGGGTGAGCCAGGCTGACTGAGGCCCCGTCCCCGTGAGATCGCAGGAGACCCCCGTGGCGCAGAGAGCAGGGCCTGGGCTCACGCCACGCTCCCTTCCTCTCCCGGCCCCCCGCGGCCGGGCCTCACCCTGGGCGGAGGCAGCGCCGGGCAGCGTGGCGCTCCAGTGGTTGAAGGCGCAGCACACCACGGCGTACTCGCCCGGCTCCAGCATGACGTCGCAATTGACGAACTTCTTCACCGCCCGCTTGCTGTGCGCCACCAGCCGGCCCAGGCTCAGCTTGTTCCCGCTGGTGAAGGCGGCGCGGAACACCATGATGCACAGGTCCAGCAGGTGGCTGTCCACCGTGTCCGAGCGCCTGCCGGGGCAGCGGGGGGAGGTCAGGGCCACGCCCGCCAGGCCCTGCCCATCCGGGGAGACTCTGGGGCCATAGGCAGGCTTGGCCGGGCAGAGCGCCCCCTGGGAGCAGAGGAGTGCTTTGCAGGCACAGAGTGAGCCCCCCTGGCCTGGCCGCAACCGTCCCACTCGGGCAGAGGCAGCCGCACCCCGGGGCTGGGTTACAACGCAGCCCCATGCAGCCCTGGCATCTTTCCCCTTGGCGTGTGTCTGGCTCCCAGGCAGCACAGCTGAGCCGCCCCCAGAGGACAGGCTGGGGTTGCTGGGGGAAAGGCTGAGCCGGGCGGATTCCCAGCCCAGCGGCCCTGGGCAGCCAGGGAAAAGCAGGAGCTGGCCTGGCACTGCACAGCTTGGAAAAGGACCCCAAAGAGCTTTGCAAAGGTTCATGGCACGGTTCTTCCCTCATTTACAGGAGGGAAACTGAGGCCAGTGCAGGGACTTGCCCGCCGGCCCCCAGGCCAAGGGGCCGAGTGGACAAGGGCACCGCAGGCTCCTGGCCCCCTGCACTGCTGGCCTGAGCTAGACCCCAGCCATGCCCACGCGGGTCTCCCTGCCTCACCTGCTGCCCTCCTGGAAGAGGGCGAACTCCAGCGCCGCCCGCTCCAGCACCGTCAGCGAGGTCACCGTCACGGGGCCGCTGGCCTTGAGGGGGAAGGTGCCCTGTACCCGCACCTCGTGCCAGTCCGGGTGCAGCTTGCAGATGTCCACCGAGTCGAAGTACCTGCCGGGAACGGGGCCGAGCCCGGCGTCAGTGCCGGGCTGGGCCGGGGCCAGGCCCTGGGGAGCGGATCCAGCCCCAACCCGCCTCCCCGGGGCAAATGATGCTTATCCCAGTCCCTTGCAGCTTTCCCAGCCAGGGGCCGGTGCCTTGTGCCCCTCTGCGCCCCCAGCCCCGCACAGGGCCTGCAGTGCCAGAGTCCGACGCCCCGAGCAGGGTGATGCCTACGGCGCCCTTGGCAATGGAAGGGGCTTCTCAGCCGGGGGACGGGCCAGGCTTCCCCCAGCCAGCACACCCCACGCGCTGCCCCCTCCTTCCCCGGGCTGGCCCAGCCCTGGCGACGAGATGGAGGGAGGGGCAGAAACAAAGGAGAGCAGCATCGGGGGGAGGGGTTAAATGGGTGCAGGCCCCGCCCCCTCGCCCAGGGGCCTGCAAGGGCCACGAAGGGCTAGCGGGGAGCAAGGAGGATCCTGCTTCTGGAGCTGGCACCGCGCACAGACCACCACTAGGTGGCGCCAAAGTGCCACGCGTGGCAAAGGACCAGTGGTGATACGGCACAGCCCCGGGCCTCCCCCTCTGGGGCCGGTCCGCCGGGAGCCCCCCGCTTGGCTTCACCTGACGAAGTCGCCGTACTCCATCCAGAAGACGCCCTCGCTGCTCCCGTGGGGCATCAGGTCGTGCCGCAGGGGCGCCGGCCAGTGGGGCCACTCGTCGGACCAGCTGCCGTTCCAGGAGAAGCGGCCCCAGGGGTTCCGCAGCCGCAGGAGCCTGAGGGACCAGCCCCCAGGGTCAGAGCCGTGCCGGGAACGAGGCACCGCTACCATCCGTGGCCGGCTCCCCCGGCCCGAGACTCCCCCGCCCAACGGCGCAGCGCCCCGAGCCAGGGACTGGGCCGGCCGGCCTCTGCCACGCCGCGCAGATCCCCAGCCGCTCCGGGGCCCCTCGCCTGGGAACCTCTCTGGGCAGCTCTCCCCCAGGCCTGTTAGCAGGGGACCACTCGTCCAGCCGGAACAGGACGCGCCTACCCCGCAGCACCCCCCCCCGTGCGCGGCCACGGCGCGGAGCAAGGGGGCCTGGGCCAGCGTCTGTTACTGCGGCTCCGGGGGTCCCTGGAGTGCAGCACGGACCATCCCTTAGCCCAGGGCTGGGGAGCCTTTTCAGGTCGGGGGCCGCTGAGCCACAGAAAAATCAGTCGGGGGCCGCACACAAGTGAGAAGCTGAAACCCCCCAAACCCTCAGTGCCATGGCCCCAACTGAGAAAGACCCACCTCCCCACTCCCTTCCCACACCAGAGCCTAGGGCTCCAGTCCCTCTGCAGGCACAGGCTCCCCAATGCTGGGAGGGGGCCCTGAGCCTCGGGGGGGCAGATCCAGGCAAGCTGGGGGCCGGATGTTCCCCACCCCTGCCTTAGCCCAACCCCCACTCGCTTTCCCCTGTGATCCCAGCTGTAGCCTGGCTCCGTCTCGGGAGCCCCGGGCAGGCCTGGCCTCAGTCCTCCCGGGGGAACAACGGGCGGAACCCCGTTCCCCTGCCCCGCCCGGCTCACCGGCAGCCCTGCACGTCCCGCACGTCCAGGATGGAGTAGGCGTGCCGCGGGCGCAGGCCCATGCTCTGGTACGCCGCGTCATCCACCTTCATGTTGCCCCCGCCGCAGGAGGCGCCCATCAGAAACCTGCAGGGCAGGGAGCAGAAGCCAGGAGATGGGTGCCGGGCGCGTGGGCTGGCTCCCCAGGACAGCAGGAGCTGGGGACAAGCGCTCCTGAACCCCAGAGGCGCTCCTGGGCAGTGCCTGTGCCCGCCAGGAGATGGCCCCGCCCACGGTTGCTAGTGCCAGCCACTCCCATGGGGTCTCCCTGCAGTGCCCTGCCCCGCACCCCTCTGCAACAGCACCCCCATCGCAGCACCAGCCGGGCTTCCAGCAACAGGACTCTCTCCCCCAGCAGCGCCAGCTTCCCCACAGCAGTGCCCTAGTAGTGCCCGCCAAGCCACGTGGTGAGCTTCCCCACAGCAGTGCCCGCCAAGCCGTGTGGTGAGCTTCCTCACAGCAGTGCCCTAGTAGTGCCCACCAAGCCGCGCGGTGAGCTTCCCCACAGCAGTGCCCTAGTAGTGCCCGCCAAGCCGTGTGGTGAGCTTCCCCACAGCAGTGCCCTAGTAGTGCCCGCCAAGCCGTGTGGTGAGCTTCCCCACAGCAGTGCCCTAGTAGTGCCCGCCAAGCCGTGTGGTGAGCGTCCCCACAGCAGTGCCCTAGTAGTGCCCGCCAAGCCGTGTGGTGAGCTTCCCCACAGCAGTGCCTGCTCAAGCTGTGTGGGAAGCTTCCCCATAGCAGTGCCCGCCGAAGCTCAGGCAGTGTGGTGAGCTTCCTCACAGCAGTGTCCTTGTACTGTCCGCCAAGCTGTCTGGTGAGCTTCCCCATAGCAGTGCCATGCCTGTGGAGCTCTCTCACACACCAGTGCTTGGGTGGGCTATTCACGTCTGTGCTACACAGAATTTAACCCCCCCCCCAACATCTGTGTATGGAAGAGCCCCCCCCCCCCGCCCCAGTTCCTTCCTGCCTGGCCTGCCCATCAATCAAACCCCACAGCACGTCGAGCCCGCACTGCCCAGGCTGAGCCCGGGGAGCAAGGAAACCCTGCAGGCAGCGGCGCCGGTTCTGCTCCCAGCGCCCAGGGGCAGCTCCCCACCCTCGCAGCTCGAGCCGCGCCCGCCGCAGCTCGCTGGGGTGAGACACATCCGCCCCCATAGCCAGACTCGGCGCCCTGAAGCTCGCCAGGCCTCTGCGTACCCTGTGGCTACGGCTGCCAGGAGCAGGCTACAGGCGCCACGACCCCTCAAAGGAACGGGCAGCTGAGGTACCGGGCAGCAGGCCTCGGGGCAGCCCACGTGGTCTGTGCAGCCAGGCCGGCCCCAAGCTCTCCCAGCAGAGAGAGGTCTGTTTCCCAGCACCCAACACTACCTGCCATCCAGGGCCCTAACTTCCCTCCCTCCTGCCCGCCTCTCCCAGCCCCACGATCTCCCAGGTCTGGTTTGGGCCCAAGGGGGAGCGTGCAGGGGCGGGGCCTTAGCACAGAAGGTTGGGAAACAAAACCGGAGCAAAGCAAAACCATCAAGCGCACGATCAGACTGAGGAGCAGCCACTTCCAACCCAGCCAGCCGGGGAACCGGGCCCGGGACATCACCGGGGCCGGCTCTTCTGTGCAAAACCAACAAGGAGAACATCACTGCCTAGCGCTATGCCCGGGGCCCCTCCCAGAGCTGCACCAGGCTGCCGAGCGGCTGGCGGCATCCTGGGCCGACACCCTAGCCTCTCTTCTCTGCGCTCTACGAGCCCGAGCTGCCCCTCTAGCCTCTCTTCTACAACTCTATGCTCCGTGAACCCCTCCCGCCTCGTCTTACCCAGCCTCCTTAGAACTCAGCATTTTGGCCCAGATGAGGTCAGTGTCAATGGGCTCCTCGCGAGGGTTAGTGGAGCTGACCTGCAGCATCAGGCTCTCGCAGGGGGCGCCGGTGAGCGTGGCCAGGCCTTCGATGGCGCGCCCTGCCTGGAGGGCAAAGTACGAACCGTGCAGCTTGGCCAGAGCCTTCTCAATGAGGGCTACCCACAGCTGCTTCCTCTGGGCCTGGGGAGGGAGAGAACCCGGGTTACACCACACGGAGGAGGCGGGGCAGCTGCGCACACTCGAGCAGGCCAAGGCCTTCGGGAGAAAGGTCCCCTGGGCCCACCCTGCCAAGATCACGCCGACCAGGGTGAGGAAGGGAGGGGCTGCCTGGCCAGCATCTTGCTCCTAGGGAGTCACCCCCCACATGCTGGAGTTGAGCCAAGAGGCCGTGCAGACTCCCCGAGAGCCGGGGCAGAGGGGTGTTCGGACAGGGTTTCAAACACAGGCCCCGTGTCCTAGCAAAGCCGGATTTAGGGAGTTTCGGCCGAGAAGGGCATTTCAAACCCGTCCTGAATGCCCGGATACACGCCCGCCCCCGCCCCCCCAAAGCCGGCCCTGTGGATCAGGCTGACTCCGGAGCACTTACAGATGGAACCAATTCCGTTTCCCACAGTGGGGAGAGGAGATTGCTCCAAGGGCAAAGGGATGACAGCTCAGAGACGCTAGAGACACGACAGCCAACATCTCTCCCCGCAGCGCAGGGAGAAGTAATTAGACAGGGGCTGCCTGGCAGGAAGAGGGGTCCTGTAAATTGCTCTGATCTGGCGCTAGGCTGTGGCGTTGTGACACTACGCATCAATGCCACGGCTACGTGATTGCCACAAGAGATCGGCAAGATAGCAACTCTAGCCACGCGGCACCGGCCGTACGATCAGCACCCAGCGTAATGGTCTCTGCGCGGACCCCACAACGCCCCTCGGGAATAACCCCCGGGCCTGTACCCTGTTCGGCGTGCGAGGCCCGCAGCAAATGCCCGGCAGCTCCCCCCGCAAGGAGCCGCCAGAGGCGGAGGAGATGACAGCCGAGTGACTGAGGCGATATCTGGCATGGCGCGTGTTGGGGCTAGATGGGAAGTTACACGTTTCCAAAAGCAACAGCACACACCACCCACATGCAACATGGCTGAGCTCAGCCTGCGCGGGGCGGCAGGAACCGGGCCGGGAGATCCACGGCTTAGCCGCACCGTGACTGAAAGGTGACATTCCGGGAGGCGGTGACAGGGTGGGACCCCCGGGAGGGGCGAGGGCTCTTTATGAAAGCCAGAAGGTGCCATTTGTGTGTTGCTTTTCAAAGCCCTTTCTCCCAGCCCCCCAAGCTATTGATCACTGCTGCAGTCCTACGCAAGGAGGTCTGAGGGGGCTCTTGTTTTGAAACACAGGCTTTTGGTTCAGGCTGGTAACGGCCTACAACTCAAACACTCACAACACCTCTCGGAAAACAACTCTCTGTCAAAGACTCGATTCGGCTTCTCCACTCCAGGAGAAAGACAATTCAGCCCACGTGCAAGACCTGCAAGCAAAGCTCCAGAAAAGCCAGGGAAGGCCCGACTTGGTATCTCCAAGGCAAACCACCCCCCTTCGGTTTCAAAACGAAGGTCTAAATACAAGTCTCGTTTGGCCTTCTCTGTGCTCCAAGAGGCCCAAGCTGTGCACAGATCTGGACGTGGGGAAGAGAGGAAGGAAACTCGGGAAGTTACATGTGTGGGGGTGAGGCGGGGGGTGGAGAGAGCTTGGCACTGCCGGGAAGCCCTGCCATACGGGGAGAACCCACCCGCAGCAGGCCGTGGAGCTGTGCCCGTCCCCCGCTGGCGAGATGCTGGGGGGGGGGCGGGGGGGGAGAAACAGGGCTCCTCATCCCTCCCATGCCTTGCGGTTTTGATCTACATCTCCGGGGGGCTGGTCCGCTGCCCGGCTCCCCACCAGTCCCACCGCCGGCCTGCCTGACCCGCGGCCCACAGCCAGGCAGGAGGCTGCTCACCTGAGAGAAGAGGAGGTAGCCGCACTCGTCACAGGGCAGCATGTCGTCCACCAGCACCGTGGTCCACGTGCCGTCTTTGCACAGCCGCACCTGGTAGGCTCCCTCGGGGCACATGGCCCGCGTGATCATCACCCGCTCCACCAGCTCGGGCCGCTCCGCCAGCACCGCCAGCGCGCTCAGGAACCTGGGGAGACACCGGATGAGGCCCCTCAGGAACCACAACGGGGGGACGAGCGCCAGGCTCCCCTGCGGTGTCCGCCCGGAGAGCGGGCAGGCAGCTGGGCAGCGCCTGGGCACGGGGCGGGGTAAAGAGCGTTTCCCTGCGGCGAGGAGGAGACGGGCTGGCTGAACCTGCCCTCGGAGCCCCTTAGCCTAGCTGGGTCCCTCCAGCTGGCTACATGCCTCCCTGGCCCACATGCCCACGACCCGGTGGCGGTGGCAAAGCGCCAGACCAGCCCGGGAGCTTTGTCGTGGGCTGCAGCAGGCTCGGCCCCGGAGCTCACCCTGCCCAACGGATTAGCCCTTTTCAAGCTTTCTGCCGCCAGGAACAACGGTCCCCGGGCTGGCTGACCCAGCCTGCCCTGCTCCAACCTCAGCACCAGAACCTCCCCCCACTCCGGGGGGCAGAGAGGAAGGAGTCCCAGAGCAAGGGAGAGCCGGCGTTCAGAGCAAGCCCGGATACTGGCTGCTGAGGCGAGGGAGCGTGCGGATGGGTCAGCCCCTCAGCACCCAGACCTGCTGCTCCAGGGGGTGCGCCAATTGCTACCAAGCACCAGGAGGCGGCAAATGATCCCCCATCTGGCATCCACTGAGAGACAGGACACTGGGCGGGAAGGACCCCGGCTCTGGGGCTCAGCGGGGATGCAGACAGCGCACAGGAGAGGGGGTGTCTGAGGGACGAGGGGGGAGCTAGGCAGTGGGGGGTGGAGAAAGGGGCCGGGGCCAGCCACGGCAGCTGGCTGGGGTTGTGCACACGGAGAGGGTGTCTGAGGGAAGAGGGGCGCTAGGCAGTGGGGCGGAGGAAGGGGCCGGGGCCTGCGATGGCAGCTGGCCGGGGGTTGTGCACACGGAGAGGCG
Organism: Rafetus swinhoei; assembly: GCA_019425775.1. Classification (NCBI taxonomy): domain Eukaryota; kingdom Metazoa; phylum Chordata; order Testudines; family Trionychidae; genus Rafetus; species Rafetus swinhoei. Next base: position 39,510,950 of record CM033443.1, on the reverse strand, counting down.
GTGTCTGAGGGAAGAGGGGGCGCTAGGCAGTGGGGGTGAAGGAAGGGGCCGGGGCCTGCGATGGCAGCTGGCAGGAGGTTGCACACATGGAGAGGGGGTGTCTAAGGGAAGAGGGGCGCTAGGCAGTGGGGCGGAGGAAGGGCTGGGGCCAGCCATGGCAGCTGGCCGGGGTTGCGCACACGGAGAGGCAGTGTCTGAGGGAAGAGGGGGCGCTAGGCAGTGGGGGGTGGAGGAAGGGGCCGGGGCCTGCGATGGCAGCTGGCTGGGGGTTGCGCACACGGAGAGGCGGTGTCTAAGGGAAGAGGGGGGCGGTAGGCAGTGGGGGGCGGAGGAAGGGGCCGGGGCCTGCGATGGCAGCTGGCCGGGGGTTGCGCACACGGAGAGGGCCGGTGCGCTGTCACTCACCAGCAGTTTCCCAGCAGCCCCTGCAGAATGTCCGAGGGCCGGGGCGTCCGGAAGACCGACCACTGGACCGACCAATCCTTGGAGAGGCTGCAGTTGATCTCGTGGGGCCGCAGCCACAGCCTGACGCGCTGCTGCACGCTGTCCCCGTCCGGGAACCCCACCGCCTTGGGCCCGGGGTGGAAACTGTCATCCACAAAGTTGACCTTGTTCTGCCAATGCAGGCACAGCGTAAGGGAGGAACAGGTCTGCACTGCCCCTTTCCCCGACCCCAACAGGGCGCCCTACAACCCCGGGGGAAGGGCCCCGGTGTCAGCCGCTGCCTCGCTGGGAGGTGGGACATGCTGGCTGCTTGTTTACTCCCCCTCCCGAGCAAGGCCGGTCTCAGGGCTAAGGAAGGAGCAGCCCTGGTCGATTCCTCGCTCTTCCAGACTCGGCATGATCCTGTTGGGCTGGCTGTGGCAGGGGAGGGGGACGGGATCCCTGCCTTTCGTACTCCTGTACCCCCTGGCGCTTGAGGGCAGGGCCTGTCCCTCCCCGTGTGCCTAGCACAACGGGGACTCCAGAAGGTAAGAGCAGCAAGCCTGTGCGCTAAACCCGCACTGCTCTGGGCCTGGCCAGCGGCTCCCTCGTGGTCTCTGAGCCATGGAAGCTGCCGGCTGCTGAGCAGCACGGCCACTGGCCACGGACACATGGAGCACACATGTGGGCTGCTAGGACCATCCATTTCCCTTCCCACCATCCGCCCGGCTGGCTCCCATCTGCACTGCTCCCTGCCCCAAGGGCGAAACCAGATGGGGCCGGGCGAGCCAGGGCGCCCGATCGAGCCGGAGCTCCAGGAACCAGCGCACTGAGATGAGGGCTTGGTGAAGGACGTGTGGGTGGGAGACAGAGGAGGAAGCGTTTCAGGGGCTGACGGGCAGGTCCACTCTGGAATCTGTTCTCATTCACCACAGGCAGCACCATGGACGGAGGCGAGGCGGCATTTACACCGACTGCTCGCAGCCGGGCGGATACACACCAGGGTCTCTCAAGAGATATCGAATTGTTAAGGAAGGTTTCTAACCAGGAGACGAGCTCCAGTTCCAGTCTGAAATCACTGGGAGGTGTGTGTGCGGGTGGGGGGGTGTTGCTTATTTCTTTAGTGCTTCCTAATTAGTCCCAGCCTTCCCAATTTTGTAGAAGGGTTTCCCTACTAGCAAGTTCACAATATTCATGTGCACTGACGAAGAGAAGCCCCCGGGCCTCGGAAGCTCGCCAAGCACACAGAGACCATGCTGCGGGGCAAACAGCCGCCAGCAGCCCGATACACCACGCACACACAGCCGCTAAGCAGTGGCACCACGCTAGGCTCCAGGAGCTCGCGACACATACCAGCGCCCCATGGGGTAGGCACTGGACAGTAACTATTAGATGTAATACGGTACCACCCTGGTGCTTCTGTCATGGACCAGGACCCCACAGTGGCAGGTGCTGTACATTAGCTATTAGGTGGATTACGGTAGCCTCTCGAAGCCCCAGTCTCAGAGCAGGACCCAGGATGCTCGGTTAGAACGCCAGAAGGCGAACCAATCAGACTTTTACAGTGTTTCTTTCAAGTCATTGCCACGACTTTTTAGGGCCCGAGTCATGAATTTTTAAATTCTTGGGCTTGGCAAGGATGAACCTCTCGCTGTCAGTCTGCACCTACCTCTTCTCTCTTGCTCTCTGCTTGGACTATAAGATCTCTGGGGAAAAACACATGGCTGTGCTGTTTGTACAGCACCTTGCACAAGGGGGTCCCGCGTTACAGCGGAGAGCTGTCACACCATCACTAGGTTTCAGAGTGAACACTGGCTGACTAGAACGGGGCAGCACACACGTCTCGCATTATCGTTTTGGGCTCTCCGCAGACTCAGGCAGACAGCATTGCATTGGGCCACTTTGATGTGGTTTCCTCAGCAACCTTAAGGACTAGGGTCAATTGAGCAGAACCTCCTGGGCTTGCCAGAGAGGTGCCAGGCTCCACGGCCCTGATCCAGTGCTAGGAGGGGGCACCCAGGGGCCTGGTGGGCACTCACCTCCTGGCAGAAGCTCACGATATTTTCCCACAGGGCCTTGGCCTCCCCCTCGTCCGTCTGCCGCCGCTTCTCAGCGTCCATGCTCTCCCGCCGCTTGAGCGGCTTGGCCCCCTTGTGCTGCGCCACGTACTGCTGCGGGGTGTGGCAGGCTGCACAGTGCTTGGCTTTGAGCTCGTTGAGCAGGGTGCACGCGGGGCAGGCCCACTGGCTCGGGCTGTCCTGGGCGCAGGGCTGCGGGGAAGGGAAGAGGCGCGCCACCTTGCGGGCCGAGGGGGCCTTGCTGCCGCAGGAGGCGCAGCCCCCCCGCTCGGCGCCGCAGTCGGCGCACTTGGGGGCTGGCTCGCCCTGCGCCCCGTGCTCCTGGAAGCCATGCAGCTTGGAGCACCCACAGGCCTGGCACGTCTGCGCCAGGGTGGGGTTCCTCAGGGTGCATTTGGAGCAGGCCCAGGTGGAGAAGTCGGGGCTGGAGGGGCTGCTGGGGGTGAAGCGCACTGAGTCCCCCGCCAGGTCGATGGCGTCGCTGCCCTTCAGCGCGCGGCACGCCTCGCACGGGCTCTCCCCGGCTGGGCTGAGCAGGGCGCAGGCGCTGCACGGCCAGGGGGACGGGCTGACCTCCATCTCCTCCTCCAGCACGCTCAGCCGCTTGGTGGACAGCAGCTCCTGGAAGCGGGTGGCTGGGGGCACCCGGGCCGGGCCCTGCGGAGACCCCTTCTGCCCGGGCGAGGGCTGGGAGGCCTCAGGCACCGGCGGCTGCAGCTGGGGCGGCACCTCCCTGCGGCTCCGGGGCACAGGGTTGTTCTGGAGGCCGGGGGAGAAGGGGCTGAAGGTTGGCATCTTCTGAGCATCCTGCTCCATGGTGGCCGGACCCTGGCTGGCCACAGGCTCGCTGTCCACGGTTTCTATGGCAACTCCGGGCTGGGGCGCGGCGGGGGCCACGTGGAAGCCCGCAGGGGCAATGACCTCGGGGACGACCAGCGCCTCCGGGGGGATCTTGGGGAGCGAGCGCTTGCGCGGCCCCCCGCAGGCGGAGCAGGAGTGGGCCACGGGTGTGTTGTGAAGAGTGCAGCGCTGGCAGGCCCAGCCGGCCTCCCGCTCCGCCTCCTCGGGGCTCTTCCCTCCGGGCTGGTCGCTGGCGCTCTCCGCCTGGCGGGCCTCCTCGGCGGCCACCCCCTTGGGCTCCACCAGGACGGCGGGCTTGGCCAGGACGCCGTTGAGGATGGGCAGCGGGGAGCCGCCCGGCCCGGGCTCCGGCGCAAAGCCGCACACCTCGCAGGCCTCCTTGCCCAGGAAGTTCCGGAAGGTGCAGCGGGCGCACGGCCATTTCTGCTCCTCCACGCTGAGCCGCAGGATGTGGTTGAGGTCCGGCTTCTGGCGGGGGGCCTCGCAGATGGAGCACTGCCGCTGCCCCACCGGGTTCAGGAAGGTGCAGCGGGTGCAGGACCACTCCCGCACAGCGGCCATGGAGCCGGGAGAGTGGGTGTGACTGCAAGAGAGGAGGAGAAGAGACGTTACCAGCCTGCTGCGCAGGGAGGGGAGTACAGGGGCCTCGGGCCAGCTGCCATCGGGCGGCGCCAGCCGGGGCCGGATGGGGAGGCGCGCTCTGCGCTGGCCGGGAGAACCCGTCCCCACGTCAGCAGCAAGCACGCGGCACCCCGCCAGACAGGCACTCCCTGCTTCCCTGCCTCGGGCAGACGAGCTCGCGCGTAAGCACAAGAAGGTCCCAGGGCCGGCGCGACGCGGCTGTGTCTGGCCCCCCTCCCGCCAAGCACCCAACGGGCTTCTGCCAAGCACCGCGAGCCACAGCGGAAAGGCAGCCCTGCGAGGCTGTGCAACGCTCTGGACAGGGGAACGCCCCCGCCAGGCTCCCCCACACAGCTGGAAGGGATCCCCCGTCTCCCCCCCCGCCCAGCAGGGCTTGGGCCAGGCCTGTGGGACGAGCACACCTGACGCTGGGCGGGAGGGTAATCCCAGGGACGTCACAGTGCAGTCGATCACCCGATAAGCAAAAGCTTGCAGGTTCATGCTCTGGACGACGTGCATTCCCCCCCCACACTTGCCAGGACATGTTTTAGCAGGCTGGCCAGCAGCCCGGCTCAGTCCTGGCTTGAAACAGGACCTGCCCCTGCTGCGGCTCCGCATTTCAAGCGTATTAGAGCTGGACGGGCAGGCAGCCCGGCTCAGTTCCGGCTCGCGACGGCTCCTGGAGCTGAGACCCACCCTAGACAGGGGCTGCTGCCACCCCGCACTGCTGCCTCTGTATCCGAGGCAGGCAGCCGGTCCGTGAGGGGGGGCTGGTTTTTAAACGGTCTCCCCTCGCAGACCCGCTCCCGCCTGGCACCCCGCACTGACACAGCGTCGGCAGCACGGAGCGGCAGGGGGCTCCTCAGGAGTGGGGCTGGGGCGCACTGGCTGCCGGCCCGGCCCCGGGGGACGATAGACTAGTCAAGTAACCGCTAAGAATTCAGGAGGTTACGCAACTGCTCCATTACCCGATACGTCACAGCCCTAGCTACCACCACCCCTCCCCGCGGCTTTTCCAGCTGACTCCCGATTGGCTTAACCTGCACCTGCGTCTAGCCAGCATGGAGGCACTTGGGCGCCTCGCTGGCTAACGTGCAGACGCAGCGCTCGTGGAACAGCAGACCCCGCTGCAAGCCGCACAGGCCGGGGAAGGAGGAGCCACAGAAAAAGGGTTTTCCAAGGAACCAATCTTCTTACCTAGATAACTAACAACTTCTCAAAACCTAACCGCGCTCCGAACACGAACCTCTCTCGCCCTGCTGGCGAGTACCTGCCTTGCTCCCGCCTCCAGCCGGGGCACTAGCCAGTTTGGCTCCTGCGAGAACCGGGGACGGAGAGAATCGCGGCACGGTTTGCAGTGGAAACACGGTTTTTAAACCGCCTCCCCTCCCACGCTTGCAGCCCTACCTGAGCAAACACCAAACCCACCCGCTGTCCCTTGGGCAAAGCGCCAAGCAAGCGACCTTAGAGCGCGTCAGGGCTTGGCAAGACACTGAGCCAACGAGCAAACCTGGGAAGAGAGAGAAACCCAAATCTGCGCCAAGGGGATGGGACCTTGGCCCGTCCAGCTGCCTCCGCAGCAGCTAGTCAGAGCAGGCCCGCAGGGACACGCAGGAAAGGGCAGGAGAGACGCCGGAGCAGCGAAGGGGAGCTGGGCTCTGCCGCCGAGACCAGTGGATGAAGAAGGCTGTTGTGAGGACCGGCCAGAGCTGTGGATCTCGGCGAGGTGGAGGGGAGCCAGTGCCCAGGCCCCTGGGAACAAGGGGAAGAGGCAGCCCAGGCCAGGGGAGCCGAGCCTGACGGATGCGGGAGGGTGAATTCGCAGGAAGGGACGCCTGGGGGAACGGGCGCCCGGCCGGAGCAGAGCGCTGCAAGGAGACGAGCCCAGGGATGCCCCTGAGCAGGGGTAGGCGCCCAGGGCAGGGTGGAGGCCTGATGCGGGCTCCGGAGGAGTCTGGGGAAGGAAGGGAGCCTGCCCAGCCACGCGGTCGGCACAAAACTGCTGCATGGCCGGTGGCGTGGACACGCGTGTGCGCAGCTGGCAGGGCGGGGGAGCAGGAGGGACCAGCACATTTCACTGGCAACCGGCCAGGCAGCAGGAGAGCCAGGCAGGCCAGCTCACAGGCAGCCAGCTGGCAGCCCTGCCAGGCTGAACGGCTGCAGCCCGCCTTCCATGGCGCGGGGGGGACGCGGAACAAGCCAGGCAGGCCATGGGGCAGCTGGGACGTGCGGAGCTACACACCAAGGCCTGGCCCCCGCCAGACAGTCGCCTCGCTGTAACTACGCCTGCAACGCTTCCCCAGCACAACAGCCGTACACTGGGGGGTCCACAGGCCCCAGCCAGCTCAGTGACACCCACACCACTTCCCAGCAGGCCCCGTCACCCCAGTGCCTCGAGCGACTGCGCTGGCCGGACCAGGGCTAGTCACCATCCACAGCTGCTCCAGGGTGGCCCGGATCAGGCCCGGTCTCCACCGAAAATGCCTCCGCACGCTCTAGAGCCCTTAAAGCTGCTGTTCCCGGTCCCGCTAGCGGGAAAATCAATTGTTGCTGTGCGCCAGGTGCACACTCGGCTTCTCTGGTACACAACATCCTCCAGCCAAATCCTCCCGCAGGGCCAGGCACACAAACACCCGCTGCTGTGCAGGAGCGATCCGGCTCGATTACTCTCAGCAACAAACCACAGCCCCCCCCCCAGATCACCCCGACCAGCCCTCCTGCCTTCTCCACTACTTCGGGTGTCAGACGTTGCTCCGTGGACTCTGGATCGCACGTGGGTCTCAAAGGGGCCCCACGGCCGAGCCACAAAACCTGCGCCCAGTCGGCCCCGCGACAGGCTCTTCTCTTGGTGCCCCGGAGGGTAAAAGCAGGGGTGCAGCTGTGCCGGTAACACGCCAAGCCGGGCCGGCAGGGCTGGGTTTGCACTCAAGAACGGAAACCAGGCTTTCAAGGCCAGCACTGGAGTGCAGGCCGGACTCTGGCCACACCCTGGGCATCAAACGGAGATGAACCGATTCACCTCGCTTCTAATCTAACGTGATTAACTCTCCGGTGCTCAGGGTGAACGCCTGGGCATTTGCACACTGCCAGCGTGCTGCAAAGCGTCAACGAGATGGGTCCCAACCAGGCAAACCCTGCAACCGTACGGCAGGCAGGCCGAGTCGGGCCAGCAACCCAGCACGGCTGCGCCGGTCCCAGCCAGCCGGCCACGCCCCCGCCAGACCAGGCACCGACAGCCGGGCTGCCGACTTGGGAAGAGCCCCCCAAACGTCAGGGCTGCTCCTTTTCCCTTGTGCCCAACTCACCGCCGGCCCTGGGCCCCCAGCTGTCCCGGGGCCTGGCTGTGGAGCGAGTGGCTGGGCCCTGCGTGCAGCGGCTCATGCTGGAGCCGGCTGGGGGAGCTGGTGGTGTGGGTCAGCAGCCAGCCAGGCCGCCCTGCCCCTCCTGGCAGGCCCACTGTGATGTCACAAGGGTTGCTGCGTCCCGGGGACTGGAGCCAGAGGACTTTCCTCAGCACAAGCTGCATTTCCAGGGTAACGTTTCACCGGTTAACCAGGGTCCTGCGGCAGCCGCCCGGCGCCGCTTAACCAGTCACCAGGCAGCAAGGAGCACGCTCGCCAGGTAACCGGTTAGCCCTAGTGGGCAAGGTCCCACTGAGTGTCCCTGGGCCACCCTCACCTCAGGGCCTGAAGCGCCTCGCGTGGACGCCGGAGCCACCGGCCAAGCCCCGGCGTGCTCTCCCTTCCCTGTGAATTTAATAGAGCCCCTGCTCCAGCCCCAGGAGCAAGCGCCCAGCATGCACTGGCCCAACCACTAGGATTACCAGATGGGTTTCAAAAAAATACCGGACACACTTGATCTCAGAACCGGGGGGGAGGGGAGCAGGGCTGGCCGGGAGGGGGTCGGGAGGAGCACAGCTGGCTGGGGGAGATCGGGAGGGGAGGGGGAAGGAACTGGCCAGCGGGAAGCAGGGCTGGCCGGGAGGGGTTTGGGGGGAGCAGGGAGGAACTGGTTGCAGGAAGCGGGGCTGGCGGGGACTGGAAAGGGGAGAGGGACCAGCCAGCAGGGAGCGGGGCTGGCCGGGAGGAGGTTGGGGGGGGAACTGGCTGGCGGGGAGCAGGGCTGGCCCGGACACATGCAGATCCCGGGATGCTGCCCGTCCCGTGCATGGTCCCGGCAGGGCGCATGGGTGAGTCCGGCCTCAGGGATTCCATCCTGCCCTGGCCCCACCCTCTCCTCTCTACGTGCACAACTACGTACAGATACTCCTGATAATAATTAAACGTAATTTACAAGTCCGGTATTGTCTCAATGTGTTTCCCGGACAGAAAGCTCAAATACCGGACTGTCTGGTTCAAAACCGGACACCTGGCAACCCTGCCAACCACAGCCAGCACCTGGGCAGACGTGCCCAAAGCCAGGCTGCTGACAGGCCAAGCCAGCAAAACACCTTCTCCGTGAAGCCGCAGGCCCAGGCGTGTGGCCGCACCGAATGCAAGCGGCTTGAAGCGCTGCAGACCTAGGCCGCTCCTGGCTTCCCCCGGTCTGGTGGAAGGTGGGGGATACAAAAATCCACCTTCCTGTTGATCCTGTTGGTGAAATAAAAGCTTCTTGTTCCTGAAATATTCATTGAGCGCTCCAGAGCTCTATCATCAACTGATACCGTCTCCAACGCCTGCTCTTTGGCGTCAGCCCCGGCCACGGCAGCCCCCAGCTCAGAAGGGGAAGAAATGTATCCGGGGTCAGAGGTCATTAGTCCTTCATGCCAAACTCTCTTCCCGGGGGCCCCCTCCTGCCCGAAGCGCCGCTCCCCTGAACGCAGCAGGCGCCGCTTTACGGGCCATTGGCCGAAGCAGCATGTGTGCTGAAAACGGCACTTTCCACCGGCCGCAGCTGGGGAGGGAGGGAGGGAAACCGGCGGGCTGCGTCTGCAGGGCTAGTAGGAAAGGGGAGCAGGCGGGGTATTCAGCCAAACGGAAACGCGGGCCGATTCTGTGGCTGTGGAAAGAGCCAAGGTGCCGGACTGGAGGGCAAACGACACGAGCAGGCGGCGGCGGCAAGAGGGCCTCACGCACCCAGCAGCCCACAACAGACACACGCTCCCTTATCTCTTGGCCCATTCCTACTCGCACCGACTCGAGATCTTGGACCAACCCCCCAACAGGGCTCGCGCTCCCCGCTCTGGCGTAGTGTATGCGGCAGGAGATACTTGGTGGGGCTCCCTGGTGTGCACCTGGCTGGAGGATACAGGGCACTGACTGACTTCAGCCCGTTTCCGGTCAAACGAAGACCCTCATGTGTTACGAGCCCCAGACTCCGCACACGGGGACTCTCTCTCACAGGAGACCAGCAATAGAGACAACGCACAGAACCCTCGGCAAACGGCAGCGTCTGGGACTCCCGTGGGCGCCGGTCGCTGCCTTTCATTTCTCACACGCCCTACGCCTTTCCCGCACCGGCCTTTGAGCAGGCAGCGGGGGCTCTGGAAAGCTCTCTGCTGCCAACACGGGAAGGACATCGCTTTTCTAAGCAGGATGGCCCAGTCCAGCCTCTGTGGCTTGGCTGGATCAGGCCCGCAGGGCGCCATTTCTCCACCTGCCTCTCCCGGGCGTCTGCAGCTGGCACGCGACTGACTCTAGGCCTGGAGGCTGTTACACTACAGCCCGCTACGCTGCTCAGGCAGGGCATGCGGGCGGCTCTTACCTCCCCAACATGGGGGCCCTCCAGGCTGGAGCAGGGCTCTCCAGGGGCAGGACTGTGGCTGAAGTGCACCGCACAGGCGTAGGCTCCACTTCCCACTGCTCCTGCGGGCTGCGGAAAGCGCCCGAGAAGCCCTGAGGCTGGCCTGTCATTCCAGGGGCTGGAAGCGTCTCCAGTCCAGCTCGGAAGAGAGGAGCAGGCGAGGCGATGCCTCGCCGTCCCGGCCCCAAACAGGTACCGCCAGGGAGAGCCAGGCCCCCCGTGGCCAGCGACTGGAGCGGTGACAGCCCAGCACTTACCTGCGTCCACAACAGTGCAGGTACAGACACAGCCCTGTACCTGTACCTCCAGAGGGGCCTTCCTAGAGGCTGGCAGGCGAGTCCTCAGCTGAGGCCCAGCACGCGTCCTGGCACGTATCAGAGCAGCCCAAGGGTTGCTCTAAGTTCCCCAGCCTGGCAGCAGCCCCTCCCCTCCCCATGCTGCCAGGTAGTGGAGGAGTTTCAACCAGGCCAGCTATGGCCTCTGCAGCCGGGCCACCTTAGGAAGCCCCCAGCTAGCCAGGTGAGCTCTGCACGGTGGGGAGAGGTTAGAGTCCAACTAAGTACAGCCCTTAGAGTCCTAAGCCTGGCACCCAGGTTTAAGCGTCCAGAGACAGGACAGGTCTCAGAGCTCCGACCCTCGGATATTCCTCCCCAACGGCCAACCCAGAGCCCCAGGGCGGGATCACTTCTCCCATCAAATCATCAAAACAGGAGCTGAATTTAAGCTCTGCCTGATGAGAAGGACTAGGATGTGCATCGTTAGCTCTTAATCGGTCTTAATGTCTCAGGACACTGAAGCAATTACCTAGCGGGAGGAAACTGGCTTGGCCAGCAGCGAGCCGCGCAGTGAGACATGTCGAGACACTGTCATCTTCCAAGGCGCGCGGGACAGAGGTCTGCCTCGGGGTCCGGGTACAATCCCGCCGGGCAGGGAAGAGGTGACGGCAGCCCAGACACAGCAAGGAGGGGCGCAGCGTCAGCAGGCCGCCCTCAGCCGCCGCCGCCTGTCTGTGAACCGGGGCTTAAACCCTTGGGGGGAGGAGTCTCTTCTGAACACAAAGGGAAAGTCATTTGCCCACCCCATGCGCTTCTGGATGTTGCCCGAGGGTGGCGCAGGCACCGGGAGGGAAAGGCGCCCAAGGGGGAGAGCCTAAGGCCGGGATTTGATTTCGCAAGCTCAGCGCTGCAGTAGCGCAAGGGGTGATGCATTTCGGTTCCCGGCCGTTGTGGGGAAGGCCTGGGAGGGAGGGAGGAGAAAGCACTGCGAAGGCCGGCTCACATTCAAAACCTGCTCCAATGTACCCATCTGGGGCGCAATCTGACCTGGCCACCTGTGCGGAGCAGGGGCTGAACTCTTTCAAATGGGCTCGTGTGGTGTAGGGTGAGTTCCTTGCTGGTCGCTATGCTTGGGCTGTGGGTGACCCCCACTGGCAGCTGTCTGTAAGCACGGCCCAGCAGGGGGTGCCCTACCGCCCCAGGGCAGTGGCTAAAACCAGCGCTACCAGTTAAGGGAAGAGGCTGAACAAAGGAACTGGGGGGCTGGGGGAAGAGTCAGTCTTGGGCTGGAATCATGGAGGAACCAGTCTGAGGAGAGGGCTGGAATCCAGGGGCCCAGGGACCCCATCTCCAGGGGTCTGAGCTATCCTGGCCCTCACTCCTGCAAACACATCACGTCTGTGCTGCTCTGTATCCTGGAGAAGCAATAAAACCCCTCTATTCTACCGGCGGGCGGAGTCTGTTCTTGCGGCTATGGGGGTGCAGGAACGGGGGAACCCCGACAGCCCCCACGTACAGAGTTAGCGTCAGTCAGGAACGGACCTGCAGAGCCACTTAGGAGCACTGACCGCCACCCACTCTTACCTGGGGCCTTCCATCAGTAGATCTCCAAGCACCTTACCCAGAGGGCAGGAGCAGCCCCTCCACGTTTCAGACACGGAAACTGAGGCTCGGGAAAGTGAAGGGACTTCCCAGCCTCACCCAGCAGAGCCAGGCTTCAAACCCCATTTCACTAAGTTCGTTTCTACACCAATTTAGCTGAACCAGTGAAACTTTGGGGTGGACAAGGCCTAAATCTCCCTGGCTCTGTGAAAGAATCTGAGCTGGGAACCCTGGAACACACGTATCCCTGAGGATAGTTCTTTAAAAGGCATCTGGAAAAAATATCCTGTCGGAAACCTAGTGCTGTGAATACGGGAGCTGATGTGAACCAGAACCCGTGCGCCAAAACTGGAGCAGTTTCTACTGTCCTGATCCTGCAGGGCTCCAAGGACCCAGGGGTGCTCAAGGGCGCACAGCACCGGGTGGGCCCAGCCAGAGCAGCGCCTGCTCAACTGGGATTTCACGGCCCTGGAGAGAACCGAGCCCACCGTGCAGCCCCCAGAACAGGCCGCTATTTCTAGCTTCGGCTTTGGTTGCATTTGGGAGGGCACAGCAAGAGTTCCAGGCAGAACGCAGGGGAAAGGTGCTTTGCTTATTTGCAACGCTGGGGAAAGTTGGCTCAGCTGCCGATGTGGATATTGAAAAGGAAGAAAAGTCAAATCTTTGGCCTGAGAAGCAGTCTGGAAAAGCTGAGCCCCAGAGGAATGGGTCAAATGTCTGAGCACCTGAGCGGGGAGGAGTCCAAGGGAGGGCAGACCTCCCCTGCTGGAAGTGTCCTTTGATAAAATCGGTAAGGCAGCCCCCAGGGCTGGGAGCGAAGCCCTGAGCCCTAACTCGGAGCCACGGGGCGCCTGTGTGCTCAAATCAAAAGGCAACGCACCACGCAGCCTTCCGGCTGTCCCACAGAGAGCCGCGCCGGGTTCAAAGGGCCTACTGTATCAGCTGAGTAGCGGGGCCATAGCCCAGAGCTGCAAAGCCATTTGCCAACAGCATCTGTACCTTGGCCTGGAGCCCCAGGGGGCAGCCGTCGGGGCGGCGCCAGATCGCGGTTTCAGTTTAAGGGGGGTGCGCACGGGGCCTGGGGCTGGAAGAGATGCTCAGCACCTCCATCCCACAGGGCCAGCTGTCCGGAAGGAGCCCAGCACGTCTGTGCTCAGGACAGCATCTCTGGATGTGAGACAGGCTGGCTGATTAGCTGCCTGCTGCAGAGATCGCTGGGCTCCAGCGGCCCCAGGCTTCCCCGAGACCTTGAGTGGGAGCGCGACACACAAACGGCACTAGTGGCCCCAGGAGACGACAAGCAGCCCCAGTGAGGGACAAGGGCCGGGTTCCTGGCTGGGTTCCGCTGCCCCCCTCTGTGCCCCCTGGGGATGGCGTCGCTGGAGGGCCGGGCTGCGGGCCCCGGGCCTCAGCTGCTGGGAAAGGACTGGGTGGGGGGTTGGGGTTGGCCTGCTGACAGGGGGGCCTGTTGTCCATGGATCCGCCTGTCCTGGCAACCGATCTTAGGACGCTGTGGCCTCGTCCTGGGTCTGGGCAGACCAGATTGTTGGGGATGCCTGAGCGCCGAGGGGCATCAGTATTTAAAGCCCCTGCCTCTCCCGGCCACGCCTCCTCGCAGCCCCCACCTCTCTCCTGGGCCCCGCCTCCTTGCTGCCCCTGCCTCTCTCCTGGGCCCCGCCTCCTTGCTGCCCCTGCCTCTCTCCTGGGCCGCCTCCTCCCTGCCCCCACCTCTCTCCTGGCCCCGCCTCCTCACCCCCCTGCGTCTTTCCCAGGCCTGCCTCCTCGTTGCCCCCGCCTCCTCTCCTGGATCTCCCTCCCTTCCTTCCTCAGGGGGCTTAGGCTTAGCAGACAAGTGCAACAAAGCACAAAATTGTCTGCCACTGCCACGCTGCAGCCAGCCAGCCTCGGCCTCCCCCGCGGACTGGAGGCAGGGAGGGGCCAGGCAGCTCCGCAGCTGCTCTGCGAACTCAAAGCAGCAATTCTCCCCCACAGGACGGGGAAGGGGGCGTAATTCACTTCGACAGGTGGCTAAACTCTGCTTCAGACTCTGTCTTAGCCCTCCCGGGCCTGCTGCTCTGACACTGGAAGCAGGAAGGGCCAAACCCGGCGCTGGGGTAAGCAGTGCAACTTCACCGTTGGCAGGAGGGAAGAGAGGAGAGTCGGGAACAAAAGATGTAAACCCACCCCCCTTTGCACAGAACACTCCCCCGTGGGGACCGGCCCCACGCCATCCTTGCACTGCTGGCTCTGCTAGGATAGTCGGGCCGGCACGCTTACCACCATGGGGAGCGCCCTTTCACAGGTCATGATAAATGCGGGCAGGAAAAGGTGCCGACGGGGGCCAGGGTGAGTCCGTGCAAACCAAATGCTGGAAGTCAGGTCGAACTGGCAAAGCAAATCATGAGGGGAGAGGCTGGTCTGCGCCCCCCCCGGGGATTCCTCACAAGGGAAGACTTTTGCAGGCACAGGAGCAGCGGCAGCAGCTGTCTGCCCACAGCTGTCCCATCAGGGCTTCTGCCCCCCTTAGTCCCGGGAGCCTGGAACCCAGCACGACACCACTGGGCTTCGCCACCCAGGCCCTCGACCTGATCCGGCTGCCAAAAAGGGGACCAGATCACGTAGCCCCCTCGACTGGCTTTAGCTACATGTCAGCCACAACCTGGGATGCAAAACTGTCACCCCATGTCACTCCAGGCCCCCTTTCCCGATGTGCTCTCACCCCCGCCTCTCCCATTTCTTCCTGTTCCTATCCCCCCCACCCAGTCCTTTGCTTAGCGTCTGGCTTCGCCAGCCAACCTGCCTGCATCACAACTCTGCCGAAAGCCCGAGGTCGGAAAGGCACTGGAAGCAGTGCCCTGAACAGCTAGATGCTGGTGCGAGTTTGCCAGGTCTCAGCATGGCTGATCAGACCTGTGTTTTAACAGCAACAAGGCAGTCCAGAGCCAGGAGCTGCATTTTCTAACTTAGCTGCTCTTCCCTCCCCCTCGTGCCTGCGTTTGGCTTGTCTGGACTTCCAGGCAACGGGATGGGAGTTTAACAGCAAGAGCAGAGATGACAGCTCCAGCCTCTCTCGGCTAAGTCCCCTTTCTCCCCATTTAAATGCCGTCGAAACAACCAGCAAGCCGGGGGGTTCCCTTCCAGAGACTCCCCCCACGAGAGAGATGGAGCGAGGGACGCCGGTAGAACAAAGGTCTCGCTTAACACAAGGCATTTCAGATGCTCTCCCTGCGTTTCCCCCCTCACCTGCCTTGCAATACAGGGTCCAAGGCTGGAGCCGGCTGGGCTCTGCATGCCAGCCCCCGAACTGTGTTTTACACCTGTCTCTCTTTGGGCCCAAATAGCCCATTGGGGTTAACAGCAGCTCTCCGGCCCCGGCCCAGCAGCACTGGTTAGTAACCCGACCTCCTCCCGCAAGCGGCCGCTAGCCCTGGATTTGTGGTGGCCTGGCCAGGGGCGCCCTCCCGCCAGCGCCTGCAGGAGCGAAACCCAGTGCCAGGCCCGCAGGCTGGACACGCACGCTTGCCCCGTGGTGCCGCTAGCGAGCGGCTGCTGAGAACTGCGACGGCGAGCCGCGAGTTTCAGCCCCTGGCCTCTGAGGTGGAATCTCTTCAGGCCTGAACACCGCCACCCTCCACCACCAGGCGCGGCAGCTGGGGAAGGGCTCAACGCCGTCTCTAATAAGGGAAGGCGACATAGGCCGCCTGGAGTCCATGCAGCTGGCACGCGGCCAGGACGCCAGCACTAACGTCCAGCTCTGGAAACGCACCATGGGATGTTTGCTGGCCGCTGCCAGGCAGGCCCCACGCTCAGGTTTCATGCCAGCTGTGGTGCTGCTGGGCCACTGCTTCCGAGCGGATGCAGGCACCAGCCCTCTCCGCGGCCGCGCCGAGCATCGCGGACAGCGAGGCTAAACCTGGGACACTGGACACGGCTTAGCTTGGGCCGGCGAGCGCCTACAGCCAGGGGATGTGGCAGCACACGAACGGAACTGACTTCCCCCTCCCCTGCCCCACCATAGGGCAGCGCTGGGCACCCTGCAGCCCGGGGGGTTCTGGGTGTGGCCCCGAGACGTTTCGTTTCCTGGGCTCATGCGCAGGGCTGCCAGAGCCGCTGCTTCCTGTCCGCGGAGTAATGCCGGGAGGAAAAACCTCAAGTGACACGCGTGAAGCCAGGGCTCAGGAGGGGAGGCGGGTGCGGACTGCCCCCCGCACTGACTGGGGGAGCCGAGCGCTGCGACGGGGCCCTCGGCACAACTCCCCCAGCCCAGGACACAGTCTTGGCTGCGACAACCTTGGGGCCCACTCGTGCGGCCCACTCCCTAGCCCCTCCCTGCCCTGAGGCCTCTGGCTGCCATGTCCCCTTCTCCCCACTGGACCTATGGGGCTGCAGAGCGGCGTGAGAAGAGCCGGCGGGGTGAGCCCAGACCACGCCGGGGTATTTATCCCAGTAGTGCTCACAAGCAGCCCTGCATTCAGCCTCACCTGGGGGCACCGAGGGCTGCCAGCCCTCCGCTGCCTCCTGGAGTCAGACTCAATCGCCCCAAGGCTCCTGAAGCCCAGCCCGCAGACCAGCCGCTGGGCATCCGGCAGTCCAGCGGGGCTAAGGCAGGTTCCCTGGCTGCCCTGGCCCTGCGCACACCCAGCACCCGGCATATCCCTCTCTACAGCCCCAGGCAGAGGGGCCGGGGGCTCCACCGCCCCCAGAGCCAACGGGGACATGCTGGCCACTGCCAGGGCGGGAGCAGGATGCCTGCTCGGCCCCACTCGCCACGGAGCAGGACTCAAGGCAAGCGCCACCCAGCCAGTGCACACGCCCTGACCGGGCCCCAGCCCTGCACGCAAGCCCCTCCCAGAGCCCACCGCCCAGTCAACAGGCTTTGAGCCCCACTGCTTCCTCCTCAGGTGTCGGAGGGAACCTCAAGCGCCGCTACGTCAGTCAGTCCCGGTCTCCGCAACGTCCTCCAGAGCGGCAGGCAGCACCCGGCCCCGCGATTAGCCAGAGCACGCGGCTGGCTCTGCTCTGACACCAACGGCACGCCCTGCCCAGGGGCGCGGCCCCCGTTTCCACCAGCCAGAAGAGAGGATCAGGCCTCGGGAGGCTGCACGGGCCCTTCCAGACATTCCCGCGGGGACAGCAGCACCTCGCAGGCACCTGATCAGAGGGGGCGGATTTCACAGCTTGTGCAGCAGGTTCCGGGGCTGCGGGGCGGAGGCCGGGATCTCTTCCCCATAGAGTCAGCCACGGCCTGGGCCCCAGGGACAGCTCCGTGGACGAGGAGATTCACACTGCTCAGCCGGGATTCATAAATAAGTCAGCAAAGCAAAAGGGGGAGGGGAGTGAACGGGTCAGCGGCTGCAGCAGTGCTCCAGAGCTGTCCGCTCGCATCACTCCTCTCCAGTCGGCGAGTCGTGGGCCCTTCCAGCAGCCGCAGCCCAGCCACCAGGGCCGGAGATGCCAATACCTGGCAGCCCTTCACATGGAAATGCAGGCATGGCACCGTGAGCAGGACACTCGCTAAGCCGATGGGCCCAGGGACTCCAGCCAATGCCTGTGGCTCATGGGGCTGTGCCCAGATTTGTACAATGCCCCCCGGCTCCGTGCGCCGGGCGATCTCCATCATGCAGCAGCGCGGATGCTCACGGAGGGCAGTCCTGCCGGCCAGGCCCATGCCAGAGGAGAGCGAGTTACACGCCCGGCCCTGCAGGGCTACACGCCCCGGCTTGGAAGGGGGCGGACGGCACTTTTACGAGGGAGCTCGCTTTTCACCAGAACACCAGCAGCTGGCTTCTCTGCCGTCCCTGGGAGGAGCAAGGCAGGGGCCCCACGCACTCCCCAAGGCCCTGGGGCAGAAGCGTGCCAGAGCGCACCGGCAGCCCCCGGAAGCCAGGCAAAGCTCCACACAGCACAGCACAACCCTGCCACGTGCTAAGTGGCTCCCAGGGCGCGTGGAGGGCGCTCCGCAGATCCCAGGGCACACCCCCTGCAGGCTGCAGAATTCAACGCTGCCACGTTCCCACTGAAACAGCAAAACCCCCACGGGACTCCCAGGGAAGCCGCACCCCCTGCCCAGCAGCGAAGGGCCGCCTGTCTCGCCGCGCCACAGCAAGCGAATGCAGAGAGGAATGACACGTGTAACCGCGCAGCTTGGCAGTTCCCATCCCTGTTACACGCCGGCTCCCACCCCGCGCTGCGGATACCGACCACAGAGCCTGCAGCCAAGCCAGCTCCCTGGGAGCGGGGCCGGCGCCCAGCAGGCGCCAGGACCAAGTATATAAGCCGGCCCCACGCCCAGGGAGCCGACCACGCTGCAGGTTCGGCAGTGTCACGCTTATAAAGCCGAACCCGCAGTGTGCATCACCGCTAGGATTTTTAACGGTTACATTTTTAACCGATTTTATATCCCTCGTAATCACCCCACTAGAACGCAGCCAGCTCACCGGGACAACAGCCCAGCTCCCACAAGCGCCACATGCCCGGAAAGAGCCTAAGAGGCCAGCCCCCGGCTTTCCCGGCCCGTCGGACCAGCCACGCCACGGCACATTGGACTGGGACGGACTCCGAGGGGACCTAGGCGCTTGGCAGTGCCACGTCCAGGAGTGCCGCCCCTGCCCCGAGCAGGCCCCTGCCCACTCGGCCTGGGCCGGAGCAGTGGCCAGCGTCCGCCAGCAGCAGCTCCCCGGGGCGGGACCCGGCCACACACATCCTGCCCCAGGAAGGTCACTGCCTAATCCGCTCTCGGGTTCCCGCCCGAATCGGCGACGGCCTGTGAGAATTCAAAGGCTAGACATGGCTATCCACATCGGCCTCGCCCTCGGCCACCCGGTCCTCCCCCACTGCGCCGCACGTCTCCGGGAGGGGCTCAGGCAGCCACGGCAGCGGGGTTCCTCTCCTCTGGGCGGCGACGCAGGGCTTGGCCCAGCCGCTGATGCGCAAGGACAGGAAACTGCTTTGGCTGGAGGTGGGGAGGAGCAGGCAGCAAAGCCGAGACGGGAATTCACCTGGGCCACGTCTGCTCTCCTGGCACAGTCCTGCGGGGCACTTGGCTGTGTGATCCCAGGGCCTGCCAGGCAGAACCCCTCTGGGCTCCCACCCCCCTGAAGAGCACAGGGACTGCACTCCCGCTGCCGTCCGCGGCATTCGCCGTGCCCAGGAGGCTGCCCTGGGGGATACCGTCAGAGAGCCGGGGAGCACCAGGGGGGGAGGAGGGGGGAGGGAAGTGACCATATCATATGGGGATGATACGGACCCTTGGGGCCTGCCCTTTCAGGCAATGTTATGCACAGAAAACTGGGCTGTCCTGCTTTGCCATGGCCCATGGGTAAGACAGTGGCCTGGTGGGTTTTCCAGGACAGCAAGGTGTACCCCCGCCACCAGCAGCGAAGCCACGGCCTGCCCGGGCTGGCACCGGCCTCCCTTCCTGCCCCAGGCGTACTGGCAGGGCAGCTCAGGCAGGAAGCTGCTGCTGCTCCCTGTGCGTGCGCAAACTGGGCATGTCACTCTCCAGAGCGATCGCACCACCGTCACCAGTGTCCTGCTCAACGGCTGGGGGGCTCACAGCGGCCGGGGGCCACTCTCCGACCATCACCGTCTGCTCCTGGGTTGCCCTGGCCTTCCGGAGAGGCCTGGCACGCCGAGAGTTACAACCCAGCGTCCCTCCCCCCACGGCAGCCCTGGCAACCGGCAGCAGACTTACTTCCCGAAGTTCCAGCCCAAGTTCATCCGCAGGGTGATTCCCAGAGGGAAGAACAGCCAAGCCCAGAGCCAGGCTGCTGCCGAGGCTGGCTGGATGCAGCGTTCCACTGGCATCCGGCACACGGCAGCCCAGAAGGCAGCAGAGAAGGAGGGGAGCCCCTGGCCTCACATCTAGGCCACGTCTGTACCATCATGGGCTGGGAGGGAGGGTCTCTCCTCCCGCTCCACACGTGGCAACCAGCAGCATGATCTGCGGCAACTCAGACACATCGGTGAGTCACTGGAGAGCCAGGGCTTCCAGCCACACCTCCCCGGGAATGAGAGCCGGGCCGCAGAGGGCTGGAAGCAGTTTTGCCAATCCCAGATCCCCCATGTACACAATGGCTTTGGCTGGCGCAACCAGGAGTTGCATATACCTGACATCCTGACGGAACCTCCCCACACGTCCTGGGTTTGCGCCACTCAAGAGGAAGTTTAGCAACCCAACTGACAAAAACAGAGTTACACTAACTGCGTTTTTTACAGTGCACGCCACCCACCGGGCTTCACGAGGAGTCTACACACAAGTCCCTCAGAAACCACTAACATGCGATCAGCTCTGGGGTGGAACACGGCAGCTGTTTAACAGCACATAGCAACACAAGGAACAGGTGAGCACAGAAGGTACCATACCCGTCTGCAACCACAGGGGGGTTCAGAGAGGCAGAATGCAATCACGCCAGTCTGAACGGGGCCAGGGCAGGAATGTTTTTTACCTCTCTCTGCTTGTGAACAACGCCCTGAGGATCTGACAAGCGGCCGCTTTCAAACCGCACTCCAAAGAGCCCAGAGCCCTTTTAACACCCACTGTAGCTCATTACTGATAGAGCCCTGCACCCTGAGAAGCCACCAAGAAATCTCTCCTCTTCGGCCTCACCCGGCCTGACTCCTTTGAGCTTCCAAGCTGACGTCACAGGCGAAGGCTGACGTCACTGGGTTCTGTTTGCACCCAGCTCCCGAAAGCACGCTGAGAACTGAAGTCCTTGTTCTGGTGTTAAAGCAACAGCCTCGAACCACAGGGGTTTCCAGATCTTAATCCCAGGAGCTTGTGTAGCCTCCAGCACTACACTAGCTTTAGCCACACAGCCTCACGTCTCCCAGGGAGGCAAGGCAGCATGGTTACCCCCTCTCTTTGAGGGGAAACTGAGGCACGGTGAGGCTCACTGATTTGCCCATCATCACACACACAGAGCAGGGACTTCTAAACCAACCCCCTAATCACAGGGCCAGCCCTTTCTTTCCCCCAATGTTCTTCTGTCTTGAGCATAAGGGGAACGCCAAACATCAGGCCCGCCCCAGTCTGCATGATAGCACCTTTACACACATTGCCTGCCTCAGGAGTAGGAACCTTTCCTCCCTCCAGTCCCCACCCGCTGTCCGTCACCGCTCGGCTACACACGGGAGTCACCATCACACCTCCCACGCTGCTGTGAGGAGCCAGCTCCCTGTTCATTCAGTAGGCGCTCACTGGCCAGAGTCCCGGACTACACAGACCGCTGTATTCTTAGCTCAGGCAGGAAATCAACAGGCAAAGTCCAGTCCAGCCTAGACCTTCCCTCCCGCCTTACAGCGACCGTACAGCACTGTGCTTCCTTCCTGCTCCGCTCGGCTCCAGCCAGCGGGACACGCTAAGGCGAGCGCTGGAATTAACTCTCCGTTTAGAAGAGCGTCTTCCTCCGCCCTGCTCTGGAGACAGAAGAGCCGCCTTCTCCTTCTCCGCAGGCCTTGAGGTGGGGGCTGGGGGCACTCGGATGCAGGGACTGAACGGCTGTCTACTTTCTTCAGGCTTGTCCTAGCTCTGCAAGCGCTGCCTAAAAGCCAGTTCTTCCCACACAGTAACTCGCTGGTGAATCACAACTGGAGATCTAGCTTCTGCCTGCCAGAGCCACAGTACCTGGGGGGGGCGGGCGGGCTATTTCTGTACTCCTCTAGCAGGAAACACACAGAAAACTCCACCAAGGCACCAGCTTTATCTGCTCGGAAACCAGTTGTTCCTGCCCTCCAACACCACAGCCACCAGGCCTCACCCGGTAGGGAACTGACATCCATGCTCCAGGCTCCCCCAGTGCACCCCACCCCCCAACACAGGCCTGCAAGTCCTTCGCAATCCCAATGCCGTGCTGCACTGGGCCGGGCCAATCGGTGCTCCTCCAAGCGCAGCACTCGCGGCCTGTCGGTATCGGATGGGCTCACGGCCCTGGCGCCTACCTCTCCGGCTTCTGCCGCTGAGCAGTCTCGGCCCGAAGAGGAGCAGCGGTTTGTGCTGCTCCCCTGCGGGAGGTTCGGAAATCCCGCTTCAGCCCCCAGATGTGCAGCACAGACGAGCTGAAAGCGGGAAAGCCGGGGGGAGAACCGCCACTGCACTGAGCCAGGCGGTGGAGACTGGAGATCTACACACGGCAAGAGGGGTCCAGCCGCAGCGTGCAGGACAGGCCTTTTCAAAGCCCCCTGAAGATTGCTGGGAATCCAGTCCCATGCGGAGAGCAGAGGTGACAGCTGATTAAGTTACACAGCTGCCAGATTGACAGGCAGCCCACTGCACAGCTGCGAAGGAGCGCAGCACAAAATTGTTTGCCCTGGGCTCTCCCCGGGTCTGTGCCAGCAAGACCCAGGTGCCACAAAACAGGGCGAAAACTCGCAGGAGCGTACAGCAGCGAGTAAGAGAGGGGTACACAACACACACAAACACGGGCATCACAGCAAGCACTGTCAGAGCACTCAGAGATGCTCAGAAGCAAGCGGCTACTCCTACGGCCCGTACACAGACTCAGGCAGGTACCGTCACCCTGCAAGCCGAGACGCTATAAAAAGCAAGCATTAATCAGCGGCTCAAATATTATTAGCGCAAACCACAGCAGCCTTTATAGCTCCGGCCCCCGGGCAGCACACTGTTAGATGCTTTTAACATACCTCTCAACCTGCAAGAGACTAAATATAGGACACCAGCCGCCTAATAGGAGGAAAATCTGAATTGCAAGCCGCTCCCGGGAAGAAAAGAGAGGGGGACGTAGCGCGATTAAGCCGCAGTTTGAGCTGCGGATTTCATTGGAGCGGGGGGACTGGCGCTGGGGGACGAGTTCCCCTTGGAGGTAATTGTCTCTGCAGCTGGTGTGTTTTCTGGCGGGTGATTTTTATTTCCCCCTTGTTCTTTCTTGCAAGGGCATTAGCACGGAAACAGCATCTCACGCTCTTAGGAGTTCGTGGACTCTTGCTGCTTATCCCCACCAACCCTGAGTCATAATCCTCCATCTGTGCAACTCTCGGCACTTTTAGAGCCGCCAGCTGGGAGGGGCCGAGAAGGAAGAGGGGCCGCGAATGCAGGGGCAGCGCGAATTCTGAAAGGAATCGAGAGCTCGTAACGGAGCAGGGGCATTCGGGATCGACATGCGGAAGGTTTTCCTCAAGACATCAGCTGCTCTTTAAAAGGACGCAGCCGGGCTCTACTGACTTCAATAGGAATTTGGCCCCAATTTTCAAGTGGACCATGTTGTGGCCTTGCGAAAGCTGCCTCAGTAGCAGGGCAGAAGAGAATTTAGCCCCAAAGGTCCTGTCCTGGATTCAGGGCACAGCTGAGAGGTATGCAAGTAGCTTTCTTCCCCTCTTTCTTACCTTCGTGCCCGGTGCTGGAAGTGCTGATGCTGCCGTGTTATAAGGGCACTTTCCCAAACAGGGCCACTGTGGCTACTCCTATACCAGCTCGCAGCCGGGTGGCCCGGGTAGGACGGGCCAGCGAAGCCATGGTCCGACTCCGTCTCCGCGGCCAGTGACGAGGCGGAGCTCCCCATGGGTCCCCCCTACCCAGACCACAGCGAGATTTATCCTAGGCTAGGTCCGAGCCGACGGAAAGGGGCGAGACGCTGCGGCATGGACGGGCGGAAAGATCCCAACACTGGAGAAAGGGAGGTCGGTTCTGATCAAAGGAAGGGAAAAAAAGGAAAGGAAGAGAAGAGAGAGAAACAAGGTATGACATCGAGCGCACCACCCCATGCCTGCTCATCAGCTCTGAGCCAGAGAGCTCCAACCCGCGCCAGGATGGGGGGGTTGGTTTAACAGGCCAGTCCATCCCAGTCTGGAGGTGGCGTCACACCACAGACCCCTAGCTCCCAAACGTGGGGGTGCAGCTGTACCAGTCTGCCAACTGAGACTTGGGAGTGATGACTGGCAATGGCCGCTGCCTTCTACTCCGCTCTTCCCAACCCACCAGGACGCAGAGCTGGTGGACGGGGGACCAGCAGAGCCAAACACAGAGGACGGCCATTACTACAGGAGTCTAAGGATAAAGCACAGCGACCCAATCACAACCCCCGAAGCACAGCACTTGGGAAGCAGTAGTAGAGAAAGGGTTTTCTGAAGGCCTCAAACTCTAATTAAAAATCTTGACGAGCCAATTAAGTCAACCCTGAAAAGTAGGACTTGTCTGTTTCTCCAGGGCAAGGGGGGGAGGGGCAGGAGGAGAGAGAGAGTATAAAAGTTTTTTTTTGTTTTGTTCTGTTTTTTAAAGAGTTGGCAAGATTTTGTGCCTAGGCTGGTAAATTTTCTACAGCAGAACGCAACGTAAAACACTTACTCCCCTTCTAACAAACGTTCCACAACAATAGAAAGGGGCAGTCCTGATTCTGTCTTGTTCTTCCAATTTACTGCAGCAGACTGCCACAAACGGGAAGTATACCAATATTTCCTCTCCTTTGGTCTACAAAAAATGTTACATTTGTGTGTGCGTGTCTGTGTGTGTCTCCACATGTCTTTTCTTAAGGAAAAAAAGATCTTACAGTCTGGATTTGTGTAAGAAGGACAAGGATCAAGGGAACACTTGTCAGAGGAAAAAGAAGAAGAAACAAGGAGGGAAAACTGCACAGCAGAGCTTATTCAATTACCCACCAGGATTTGCAGAGACAAATGAATTGTAGGAAGACCTTCATGAAGAAGCTGCTTAGTACAATAAAAGGCTGAAACAAAGACTGTAAAATGCAGTTTTTCATTCCCAGGTTAGTTCCAGGGAATCAAGAAAGGTCTCGGTGGATAGCAGGCCCCCGAACACTGGAGCTCTTGCGATAGGTGCAGTTTAGCTAGGAGCTTAGCACCAAAACTAAATGCATTAGTCATTAAAAATGGACATTCTTAACTGCCTTTTAATGATTTCTTCTGTATTCCCTATGCTCCGTAATGATCAGCTTAAAAAACAGTCTGACAATCACAATGTCTTCGTCCTTCCTTATTTTGTCTCCCTAACTGGCCCGGATGGCGTCTGTGCATTTGCATTACCAAAAGGCCACCGTCACAAGCCAACTCATTGATTATTGGGGGACTGACAAAAACGGCCCCTTGGTTTTTTCCTGCAGTAACAGCCATGAGTAGTTAATCTGTAAGAAGTTGTATTTTCCCAGTTGGGGGGTGGGGAGGGAAGTGGATTAAACAGGGATACTTAACACCCAGAGGCCTTTCCTCCAAAGATTATGTGTTCATTTGAAAGGGGTGTCAGAGTGGAGACATGCTCCGTTTTGCACCTAGAAAAAAACGTAACCTTCCGCCCCAGCCTTTGATGGTCTCAACAGCGCCTCTCTCCCTACCTTGCAGCAGCCAGCCTGGCTCCCCAGCTGAAGGGACTGCCAAGTGTCTAGCGCACGACTTACAGGGCTAGCAGGCTATAACTTGTTTTGCCTGAGAACATCAGAATCCCGGAGGGGAGAGGGGAATCGTGCTCCAAAGGCAGCAGACACCAGTGATTGGCCAAGCGAGCACACGAGCAAAGCTGGAGGAGGAAGGACGAGGTTAAAACCCCTTCCGAGCACAGCGTTGCACAACCAGATACAGCAACTCAGCAGCTTCGCCGAAAACCATTTCCTCAGCAGCTCACCGGAGCTGAACCGGGCAAGCCGCTCCTCTGCCCCACCCAGAAGAGGGGGGCTCGGGGACATGCAAGCTCCAGCTCTCCCGTCACTGCCAGGTGGAAGACACGCCCCTGCCCCTCCAGGCCCGCGGAAGGGTGACCAGCCCCCCGGAACGCGAATGTATTTTGGGAGCAGAGAGGGTGGAATCCTGGTTTAACGCTGCTCAGTAAACCTCTGCCGTGGGTGGCGTTGGGCGAAGGAAGGGATCTATAAATAGGGGCAGGATAACCTGGCTAAGCTGTAGCCGTCTGCAGCTCTCTGGGCTTCTTTTTGGTCAGCACTGTGCAGTCAGACGGCTTTGGGCAAAGCATTAAATCCCGCATCTGGGCGGGCCCCTCAGCACCAAGAATGCCCTCCCACCAGCCAACAGGAAACGATCGGTTAAAGTATTGGCAAACGAGCTAGGGCAGGGTGGTGTCCGCACTGGGCAGCTCCTCGGTTCAGCTGAGTGCAGAGCCGGGCCTAGCGCAGGGGTGGTCAGGGAAAGGCCTAATCCAACACTGCCTTGGCCCTTGAGCAAAGCGAGCGGCAGGGTTAAAAAGGAACACGAGTTCCACGGCGGCATGCCCAGCGCGCTCACTCCCTCCTGGCAGCATGGCTGCGGACGGCGCACTCGCTGGTTTGTGAAATGGCCGCGGTGCCCAAGGCGCCCAGAGGGAGGGGCAAACAACGGGTGGGAGACACACCCGCGCGCGGGCGGGCAAGCCACGGAGCGCTTCACACGGGGGGGGGGGGGAGAAACGCGAACGCGGGAATTCCTGGCCGTGGGGAGCTGTGGGACAGCACCGTCCGCCCAGGGAAGCGCGGATCCACCCACAGAAACACGGGTTTCAAAACCAACCGATTAGACTTTTGGAAGGAAATTACCCCCATCACCCCACTATTACCCCCATCACAGACCCCACAACCCTTCCCTCACACCCTCCATCTCCCACCCCTCGCACCCACATCACCCCTCCCCATCACAACCCCATCCCCATCGCCACCTTCCCACGCCCCCCCCACACCCTGGCACTGCTGGCAGCGGCAGGAGCCCATGGGCAGCTCACCCGACAAGCGGCC
Source organism: Rafetus swinhoei (assembly GCA_019425775.1). Taxonomy (NCBI): domain Eukaryota; kingdom Metazoa; phylum Chordata; order Testudines; family Trionychidae; genus Rafetus; species Rafetus swinhoei. The sequence goes on along the minus strand of CM033443.1, from coordinate 39,484,667 downwards.
ATGCTGGCCCGTCCGGGCACGGCCAGCGCCCGGGGCCTAGAGTGCAGCCTGGGTGAGGACCGGCCAAGCTCTCGCTGCCCGTTCCCCCAGCGAAGCCTGCAGGGCAGGGCCGGCCCAGAGCCTCTGGCTCTGCACCCCAGGGCACCAGGCTGTTAACAGCTCCGGAGCAGTTACAAGCAGGGTCCGAGTGGTGCAGCTGCCGAAGCCCTGCCCAGGGGCTCGGGTGCCGTGCACGGTGCTGCCACGGCCAGGGAAGAGCCCCCCTCTCCTTTCTGCAGGTTCCCCCCCACAGCCTCCACAGCACAGACGTGCTGGAGCCGGGAGAGGCGCCACTCCGTCAGCCCGACCCAGCCTCTCCAGAGCTGTCCCCACGCCAGAGAGGCGCCTCTCTCCTGGCCAAAGCTGCTACAGTGAGCCCGTACCCCAAACCCCACATCCCCAGCTCCGGCCCCCCAGCCTTCACCCCTGCACCCCACCCTCAGCCCGTACCCCAAACCCCACATCCCCAGCTCCGCCCCAGCCTTCACCCCTGCACCTCCACCCTCAGCCCGCACCCCAAACCCCACATCCCCAGCTCCCGGCCCCAGCCTTCACCCCAGCACCCCACCCTCAGCCCGTACCCCAAATCCCACATCCCCAGCTCCCGCCCCAGCCTTCACCCCTGCACCCCCACCCTCAGCCCGTACCCCAAACCCCACATCCCCAGTTCCCGCCCCAGCCTTCACCCCTGCACCCCACCCTCAGCCCGTACCCCAAACCCCACATCCCCAGTTCCCGGCCCCCAGCCTTCACCCTTGCACCCCACCCTCAGCCCGTACCCCAAACCCCACATCCCCAGCTCCCGCCCCAGCCTTCACCCCTGCACCTCCACCTCAGCCCGCACCCCAAACCCCACATCCCCAGTTCCACCCCAGCTCCTGCCCCAGCCTTCACCCCTGCACCCCCACCCTCAGCCCGTACCCCAAACCCCACATCCCCAGTTCCACCCCAGCTCCCGCCCCAGCCTTCACCCCTGCACCCCAACCCTCAGCCCATATCCCAAACCCCTCATTGCCAGCCCTCCGCCCCACCACAGACCGTCCGTGTGCAGAACAAGTTGTGCTCTGTGCACCAATAGGGAGGTGACGTGTCGCGCACCATTTCCATATTGGTGCACAAAACAAAATTCATTCTGCACATGGACATAAAAAATTCGAGGGAACACTGGTTACAAGGCCGTGCAAACTCCCAGAAGGCCCGTACACCCGCTATGGGCAACCTAGGCCAGCGAGGGGGCTGCACGAGCGGCCTCCATCGCACCGGGCCACAGGATTGTTGTGACCACGACAGTCTCCCAGGACAGTTCTGCTCCCTACGCTGGCGTCCCTAGTGCATGTGTGTGTGTGGGGGGGGCGTGCGGATGGACTCGCAGCAGCGCTGGGACTGGCTGCAGGGGGAGGACCGGCTCTCCCAGTCAGTGCGGGGTGCAGTCAACCCCCCCCCCACGCGCCCTGGCTGTGTGTGTGTCACTCGAGCAACACCGGAAGGAAAACCACCACAAGGACAGAAAGCAGCCGACTACGGCAAGCCCTGCCTATGGACAATGAAACAAAACGTCTCGTGCGCCGCACCTAGGACCCGGCTGGGCTGCGGGCGGCCCCCCACTGCTGTACAACCTCTGGGACATCAACAGGGATGAGACACAGGCTGAGCCCATGGTGAGGATGCCAGCCTGGCGCTACAAAGACCAGCGCTCAAGCCCGTGCTCTGCCACAAACTTCCCGTGTACGCATGGCCCCCCCCATAAAACGTTCCACGTCCCGATGCTGCACCGTGCCCCTCTGCCAGGCAGGGCAAGCACGAGCCCCGGGCACCCCATAACGGGGGCAGAGAGGTACCTCTGGCCGTGCAGCCAGGCAAGATCCTTTTCCAGCAACTCCATCAGAGGCAGGGTCACTGAATGGCAAACCGCCCCGCTGCGCCCTGAAAGCCACCCCCGGAGGAGCCCGGCACGCTGCCAAATGAAGTTGCTTCCCTCGGCTCCGCATCTGGGGGTCCAGGGATTTGCTTCTGGCCTCTCCCTACAGGGGAAGGGGAGCCAGGCTCCATTTACCACCACTCCCTCGCTCTGCAAGCACTGACGCAGAGGGAGCAAAGGCCGGGAGTGGCACACAGAGAGAGCAGCTTCCAGCCAGCCCCATGGCATACGCCCATCGCTGCCAAGCCACAGAGGTGTCCACTGGGGATGTAAAATCCCGTTCCACTGGTTTCAAGGGTGGGGGCTGTCGTGGCCCCCCACAGGCAGGGGCTGCTCTGGACAGTGGGAGCTCCGCTCGCCACAGCGGGCCCGGTGGGGCTGGAGCAGCCCCCTGCCCCTTCAGTTCACTAACACCAGTGAACATCACCTGTTACGGGTGCTGCTTCCCAGTTACCCTTTCACATCCCAGTGTCCACCTCTCTCCCTACAGCATGGGGAACAGCAGGGCTGGGAGTAGGACCCCAGGCTAAACAGAGCAGCCGTCTATCAGGTACAGTAAATCTATCGTGCCTCGCAAACTTCAAGAGCGGGGATTATCCAGATTTGGAAAAGGGCTCAAAATCCTAATTAAAAGCCATGGAAAAGCAGCTGACTGTGTCCTTTTAAGTGGCAACTAATCCCCGCAACTGTTTCTGTCATTGATTTATGAGCAGGAAGTTCATTTTATCCAAATAAGCACTGCGCTCGCAAGCCAACTGCGATGAAGTGGGGCTGAGTGTACACAAATTTCAATACACACCCCCGAGCAGCCCAGTGCTCTGAGCCAATTAACATCACTTCAACGAGCTGCAAGAGGCTGCTCGTATTTTCCAGTTTATTAGCCAATCGTAGATGGATTTTGAGCGAGGCGTTAACAATAGCCTGAGAGTTGGCACGGCAGGTCTCGTGGGCCGCTCTGCTGTACCAGGTGCCTCCTGAAGGTGGGGGAGACAGACGAGTGTCCAATCTCTGCCAGCCAAGGTCCCAGAACCCTTCCCCTCTGTGACAGACCCGGGATCATCTGGGCCAGCCCAGCGGCTCGCCTCACAAAGCACGCGACGCGCATGTTTTGTGGATGAGGTGCACACAAGCCTCCTCGGTTTTTAGGCAGGTTTCTCCCAACTCTGAGTTTGCCCTGCAGCCAGAGAACAAAGAGTCTCTCTTTCCTGCCACAGCTGAGGGGAGAGGCTGTGCCAGCCGGTGCAGGGCAGGACTGTTGTCACTGGACAGCCGCAGCGAGAGACAAACATGAGTAAGAACCAGGCAGCGTCTTCTCACGCCATCTGCTTCGTCTCCGGGATTCCGTGCGGTGCCCACGTCTGACGCCAGCTCTCCGTACGGCGCCGGCGGGCCAGCAGCTAGCGCAGGGTGGGCAAAACTCTGCCCAGGGCACCTCGGGACATGGCCTGGGGGGCCGGGAACAATCCAGAAATTGCGGGTGGGCTGCAGCTGAGGGCGAGTGCTCCGGCTGGGGGTCAGGCTCTGGGGTGGGGCCAGCAATGAGGCTGAAGGTGTGGGAGGGGGCTCTGCGCTGGGGCTGGGGGTGCAGGCTCTGGAACAGGGCCAGAGATGTGGGGTTTGGGGTGCAGCAGGGGGCCCTGGGCCGGGGTTGGAACATGGGGGGGGTGAGGGCTCCAGCTGCAGGCATGAGCTCTGAAGGGGCTAGGGGTGCAGCAGGGGCCTTGGGCTGGGGCCGGGTGGGAACATGGGGGTGAGGGCTCCAGCTTCAGGCGTGAGCTCTCTGATGGGGCTGAGGGTTTGGGGTGCAGCAGGGGCCCTGGGCTGGGGCAGGGGTGGGAACATGGGGGGGTGAGGGCTCCAGCTGCAGGCATGAGCTCTGTGATAGGGCTGAGGGGTTTGGGGTGCAGCAGGGGCCCTGGGCTGGGGCAGGGGTGGGAACATGGGGGGTGAGGGCTCCAGCTGCAGGCGTGAGCTCTGTGATGGGGCTGAGGGTTTGGGGTGCAGCAGGGGCCCTGGGCTGGGGCAGGGGTGGGAACATGGGGGTGAGGGCTCCAGCTGCAGGGGTGAGCTCTGTGATGGGGCTGAGGGGTTTGGGGTGCAGGGGGGGCTCCGGGCCAGGATCAAGGAATTTGGAGGGCAGGAAGGGGGTCGGGGGACAGACTCGGGGCTGCACTTGCCTCAAGCAGCTCCCGGAAGCAGTGGCACGTCCCTCCCCAGGCTCCTACTCCCAGGTGAAGTTAGCTGGCTCCCCTCCCTCCCTGGTGCCGCCCCTGCAGCTCCCTGGGCCGTGGCTCCCAGCCAATGGGAGCGGCAAGGGCGGCGCTCGGGGCGGGGGCAGCGCATGGAGCCAATCGGAAGGAAGACATGCTCCTTCTTCCAGGAGCCAGGCAGAGCTGGGCAAGCCCCAGACCAGCCACGGGCAACCGGGGCTAGCGAACAGGCTGCACGAGCGGCCTCCCTCAGCCCAGGGGCCGCAAGCCGGTCGTGCCCACGGCGGGCTCCTGGGAGCAGGCGCTTTGCTCCCTGCGGGGGACGGATGGACCCGTCACAGCGCTCTGACCGGGTGCAGAGGGGGCTCCCAGGCAGAGCGGGGTGCGGTCGGCACCCACCTCCCCTCACGGGCCCTGGCTTCACGCGGGTCACTCGAGTAACACGGGTCGGAAAACACTGCCCGCGTGGAAACCAGTGGAGTCCGGCAGCCCTGCGCGTGGGCAACAGGGAACAAAATGTCTCGCGGGCCGCACACCGAACCCCGCAAGCCTCAGGCTGCCCACCCCTGCCCCGAGCCTGCCCCCCACCAGGAGCTCGAGGACCAGAATAAAATGGCTAAGGGGTCGGGTGACGGCCCCGGGCCGTAGAGCAATAACAAGGCCAAGCCAGACGAAAGCGACACGAAAGTGGAGAGACAGCTTCTGTATTTATTGCCATTTACAACTATCCCCCTTGCACACCGGCTGCTCTGGCAGGCCCATAATGCCATGAGGCGCAGAAGTAACCCGGAGCGAACCGAGTCACCCAAACCAGAACGCCAGGGCCTCAAAAACCAGGCAAGAGAAACTGGGTTTGCACCGCTCGCTCGGGTCGGCCCAAATACAGAACCGGCTCTTCCTCGGCGCTCTGCCGAACAGGACAGGCTGGCTGCGTCAGACGGGGGGGGCTCCCGAGCCAACGAGATGAGCAGATCTTAGCAGCATTTTAGAAAGCGTCTCTTTCCTCGCCCCGCACCTGACCCATCCCACCGGTACTGCCCCAGGCCTGGGCTGTGCCTCAGCGAAGCTCCAAAGCAGCCCGCCTCCACGAAACACGGGCTACGCCGAAGGGCAGGGGACGTGCACGGGACCTGCACGCCGGCCAAGCCACAGAGCGAGGGGGGCGCTGGCTGGCCTGGGCCAAGAACGGCCCTTAGACGTGGGGTTTCAGTCAGCAGAGGGAGGGTGCTTCAGGCAGGGACTGGAAGAGCAGGAAGGAGCCAGCATCCTGCTCTCTGGCGCTGTCCCTTAGCAAGGCAGCCGTGGATCTAGCTCCGATGAGACACACTTGGCTGCTACGCTGCTGGCTGCAGGAGAGTGTCCTCTGGGAGCCAGGCAGCAGCCCCTGCAGCGCGAGCGGCCTGTGCAGACCAGCCATGCTGCCTCCCCGCCCTCCACAGGGCCTCTCAGGACCAACGCTGAGAGGGACAGACGTGATGGGAGCCAGGCAGCTGGCGAGGTCCCTTCCTTTCCAGCCAACGTGGCGCTTCCCTGCACTAGCCGCCTACTTGCCCTAACTTCCACGCCACGGTGCTAGATTTTGGGGGCCCGGTGCCACTGGAACTGGCCTGGGGCAGGGCGAGGTTGGACGAGCGCTAGAGGCAGGGAGTTAGTTGATAGGTGCGTTAGAAACAAAGCAAAGAAGAAAGGCAGCGGAATAACCAAAAGCTGTGCGAGTGTTCGTACCCCCCCGCCCCGCTCCCTCTACAAACAACAGGAAGAGCCTGAGCTACAGCAGTGCAGACCAGGACGCAGGTTTTGTACTAGGGTAATGATTTCGGCAAGGAGCGAATCCCTAAGGAAACAGGCTCGCCCTCGGCTATGGCGGCTGTTCTACCAGCATGAAGCAGCTGTCCCCCACTGGGAAAAGCTATACAGGGAACGCTATCCCGGTGTGACTCTAGCCACCCTACCGGAGCTGGGCCGCTTGACCCACACCAGTATCATGGGGGTAGCAGCGATGAACACAGAAACCAATCATATGGGGAACGGACAAGGCTGTTTTCAGGGAGTGGGCTGGCAGCCAGGCCAGAGCACGACCAAGGGTCTCCCTCCAAGAAAAAGGCCACACAGAGGCGATCAGCAGCTGCCCCGTGAAGCAGGTGCGGAAGGAGCCCACAACTGGCCCAAGACCAGCCCCGAGATTCTTGGGGTGCCTTTAGCCAGGCCGGTAGTCAGGAAAGCTGTTTGGAGACCCCCTGTTGCTCGTAGCCATGAAGCCCCATGTGCCAGGCCCCGGCAGTCCCTCCATCTCAGCCCTCTCTCGGGGCGCGGCCGCCACGCCCGTGGCAGGCAGAAGAGGGGCACACGGGTCAGGCAACCAACAGGCCTGGGAGTCACCACACAAGAGCTACGTTTTCAGCCCGCACCAAGCAGAAAGGGGCCCCGAGGCTGCTGCCCACCTCGCCAGGGGACTACCTGGCAGGGCCTGGGCAGCGGCCCACAGGTGCGCTGGCATGGGGTGTGAACAGACTCGCAGGGGGGTCGGACAGGGAATGGCCAGCTCCCTGGCACGAAGGCACTGCACAGCCTGGGGGCACGGCGGCACCTCAGAGCTGGGCAGAGAGATACCGGAACGTGGCCAGGAGACAAGATCACCACCAAGAGCTGGCCCCAGGGAGCCAGGCTGAACCCGCCCCCCTTCCCGAGGCCACACGGCGACTCCCCCAGCAGGCCGACGCGGGGAGAACATCTCACACAGGGGCCTCTGCAGTCTGAGCGCCCCCCCGTCCGTGCCCAGAGCCAGCTCGAGGGGCCCCTGCAGCCTGAGCGCCCCCATCCGCGCCCAGAGCCAGCTCAAGGGCTGCTTCTTTGCTACAGCTCTGGGGAGCGGAGGCACCGACAAGCGGACGGCATCCAGGGTAAGTTCCAGGCCAGAAGATGGCTGCTCCCAGCACAGGGCATGATGGCCGGGGGCCTTGCCAGGGAAGGGACGCTCCCCAGAGAGAAGGGGGGAGGAAGCCAGAGCGGGAAGAGGGGAGGTGGTGCGGACTGCACTGGGAGAGGGGATGCGGAGGAGGGGGAACCCTCCTGCCAGCCCTGATGAGAACAGCACAACAAAGGGGCATGAACCAGTCGCTTGGGTCTTGCTTTCCGCTCTACAGGCCAGATCCTCAGGGCGTAAGCCAGCAAAGTCCCACGGAAATCAGCACCTGCCGGAGGCACCAGCACTGCTACCGGTAGGATGCTACGGTCTGCTGGGATCGGCCCCACCTGGCAGCAGTGCAGGGTGCGTGGACTTGGGACTAAGCCGCTGGCCAGACAGCACGCCCACGAGCCCCTCAGCAATGCATACAATACAGTCCCTGACCGAGCTTGCAGAGTCAGCCGAACTACAACTCCCAGAAGGCTTTGGGGCGTCTTACAGCATCAGCTTGACAGGAGACAGGAGTCTCTGGTGCAGTTCGGGATTACACAGACTTCTGCTGCTATCACTTCCACTGCCACTCGCTCAGAGCTCTGGCGAAAGCCTCGATCCGCTCAGGCAACGCAGCACCGAGAAAACTCAACACGCTCCTAGCAATAAGGGCGCCGGGCAGCTTCCTACAAGCAGCATCAGGGCAGGATCTCTGGGGAGACTAGCCGCGCACGCATGGATCTCTGGAGGGCCCCCCTGCCTGCCCATTCAAACACAGAAACAGACTAATCATACCGCACGGCTCGCGTGCCATTAGCAACGCATGGCTAGAAATGTAGGAACAAAGACCCCTCGGAATAGGTTCAATGCACTTGTGCCCTAGGAGCATTAAGGCCTTGTAAGCGTTGACGGTTAAAGGTTAACGTTTGTTATCCTAGTGCGGAAAACAGCTTTCCCCCCCGTTCTCATCTCTCAAATGCAACAACTGAATTCAATACAAGCGGCCTCCTAGCCCAGCCCCGCTCCCAGGCTCCTTTGAGTGGAGATGCCCAAAGAGATTAGAGTCCCCGTCATGACGCTGCAAAGAACCCCTGTTTGTAACTGTTGGCTCTTTTCATCTACATTGCAGAGTGGCCGTGATGCACACGGAGACACCGGAATGGCGGCAGCTCCCGGTCTGTGGAGCGAAGAGTATTAAACACACAAGGCCACGGCCTTTTAGCCTCTCTGGGTCTCTTTGAGTGTGACAGTGTCAGAGGGGTCGCTGCATTATTAAAAACACGAGCAGTCCTGTAGCACCTTAGAGACTGACAAATATCTATAGTATCATGTGGGCACAACCCACTTCTTCTGGTGAGCAGAGTGGAGAAAAAAGGGGGAACCTCACAATTTATAACAGAAACAGAAGCGGGGCAGGGGAGGGGGGAGTACTTGGCAATGCTAGCGCCATTGCTGATGAGGCTAATTAAGCAGGCTGGAAGCATCCCATACTTGGGAAGTTAACACACACGTTTCTGCACCTGTCCTCCACCGTGTGCTGGCAGTTACACCCGTGCGAAGTGGGCAGCCAGCATGCAGACAAGCAGGGAAGTGTATTTTTTTGCAGACACTTGGCCCAGGCACATAGGATGCCGGATGCCCAGGCAGTGGAAAATCAGACCCCATATGTGAACTGAGCCTAGACATAGGTGCTGCTCACAGCATCTAGCCAGCTGTTTGCAAGACATGCTGCAAGCGTCTTCGAGGGGGCAACCCACCCTCCTGACGCCACGGTCCAGCACAAGTTCACAGATTAAGGGACCACTGCAAACATCTTAGCCTGAAAGCTTCAGGGGGCAGCCGAGTTAGTCTGTCAGGAAAAACTTCAACAAAAAAACAGTCTGGTAGCACCTTACAGACTCCAAATATGTAGCTGGGATCATGAGCTTTCGTGGGCACAGCCCTCTTCTTCGGATGGCCGGAGCGGCCTGTCTTAGCCTGATGCGTTACCCAGGCCACAGAATCTCCTGCAGGGACTCCTGAAGCAAGCCCCACAACGAGTGGCTGAGCTCGAGGGTATCTTTAGAAGGCAGCCAAGTATTCAGGCCCTTCCAGCTCCAGCCCCAAAACAGTGCCTGCCCCTCACCAAGATGTCCACTCGCTCTTCGGTTAACAAGACGCTGTCCGACAGAGGCCAGAGGAGAACGGGCAGCGTAAGTGACCGTAGCGGGATGGAGGCACCACATCACTTTTGGACACACGTGGCCACGTACACCCCTCCAGCCCATGCGTGGGCACAGGGGGCTGCATGGGACATGGCACGGCCTCACTACGGTGCCTGGCAGCTCTGACCTTACAAACCACCCAACCACTGACACAGGCAAGGACCTGAGAGCAAAGTCCTCGTCTATGTCAACGCTCCAGCTGCTCGGAGACGCGGAGCCGGCGGAGGGGAGAAGCGCGCAGCACAGCCCACAAGCCCGCCTGCCACCAGGAAACCAGGTGCCTCGAGTGGAATCGGATTTCATCTCTTACCAGCGCTGCACACACACAAGGCTGCTGACATGTCGCCTGGCAGAGCGGGTCAGGATTTAGCCGTACAGGCCCCCCTTTTACCGCAAGGATGGGTTTCCGGCAGGCAGACCAGGGGGGCCGAGACAAAGCGGGGGGCCTGCGATGAGTTTGTCAGCAGCACGGCTGCTCTTAGATGCACGGTGCCCAGGTATTGCAGGAAGCGGTGGCTGGCATTCAGCCGATGGCGCGGTTCCCTCCAAGTCTGGTACGCGCAGGCAGGCGGCGGGTTCGCGCTCTCACAAGAGGGCGTAAAACCAGAGATTCTGGCCACTTCTGGCCTTTGCTGATCCCACCGCAGAGGCCCATTAATCCCAGCATCCTGGCCCCACGTCGGACTGGGCCATTCAACACGGCCGGCCTGACTTCTCACGTGGATTGGGGATGTTAAATTGCGAGCAAGTGACTAATCCAATAGTCGGGGCATTTTGCATCGACTATTTGAGTAGTCGATAGGACACCTCTGCCTTTGAAGTGGAGCCTCCAGTCCGCCAGGCAGCGAGACGATGGTCTCCCCCCAAAAGCCCAGGATGCGCGGCGATGAGAAACCCGCCAGGAAGTCTGAGTGGCAATGGGCCTGACGCCCCAAAAGCCCAAGAGGCGCTGGGAAGGCTGCCGACGGGCGCGCACATGGGGAGCGGCTCTCCTGGCCCTCCTGCTGGATTTAGGCGTTTGGGAGTGAAACACACAGTGCCCCCGAGACAAACTCACCCCACGGCTACTTCCAGCCACATAGAAGCATTGGCTGGGCGGTCCAACCACGGCTCTATCGGCAGGGCAATCCCAGGCAACAAAGACGGGGGAATCCCTCTTGCTGCAGTAACCCACTTCTCTGGATTCAACTCCCCTCCTGGGGTGCTCCCCCAGCCCAAAGAGATGCAGCTGCTCTTCCCCGGAGAGTGAGGAAACACCGCCCCAGCAGCTTTAGGGAGTCACTTTGGCATTTCACATCCACTAGTGCCAGAGCCTCTGATACGAGGGCAAGAGATCCACCCAGACCTCTCCAGCATGAGCTGCGGCCGCTATCCCTGCCCTGGCTTCCTCGGCCGTCATCACCAAACACACCACAAGCAATGGCCCTTCAGCCCAGAGGGAGTCAAGAGTGACCCCGCACTCAGTATACCGGTAGCCTGCTCGGATGCCCCACTCCTCCTCGTCCCAGGCGAAGCCGTGGCGTAGCCGACGTTACCGGCAGGATCTGCTTTGTCCGGGGGGCAGTCTCCTAGCTGTGCCACGTTCACCCGTCCTTGTCAGAGCCGCAGTGCCCTGGTCCCATCGACCAGCTACCAGCTGCTGCTCCCACCCCGCGCTACAAGCTTGGATCAATCAACGTTCTGAACTCTATTCCCGGCTTTCTGCTCCCCGGGCAATACTAAGCCTTGATGCCGGCAGCTCCACACGGTCCCATCTCTCCCCAGGCACGGAGCAAGTTCACGACGGGACACAGGGCACTGAGCAGAGACCAGCTCAGGGTTCAGATGACAGGGCGAGAGGAAATTGTCTATTCACTTTGTTCAGGCCTAACTTAAAATAGCCACAGGCCCCAAAGGCGAGGGGCCAGACGTCAGATCCTTCGCGAGCAATTTAGCATCGCTCTACTGACCTCAGCGGACCTACGCCAATTTGCAGCAGCCAACGAGCTCTCGAGGACAGGAACACGGCTTGTGCTCACGGGGGCCCGTTGCTCAGGGGAGAGGACTGGCAGCACCTACCAGGAGAGTCCTCCCCACCGATTCCAACACACACAGAGGAGCAACCCAGCAAGCTCGCGCGCAGAGACACCCAGGGAAGCCTTTTCCACACGACAGAGCCGACACCAGCAGACCACAAGGACCAGGCGAGCGGCAGTAATGCAGGCGGCTGGGCTTCAACTCCCACAGCAGGGGGAATTCAGAGCAAAGGCGTCCCTAGGACGCCCCCGCCTGCGCACACAATTCACCCGTACCCTGCGACACCGGGAGTCCCGCACCCCTGCAACACAGAGCTAGCCCCTAGATTTGACAGGGTCTCAGCCCCTTTTAGGGGGGCTTCAGACTTATTCCCATTTACAAAGACAAGGCCCTGGCGGCCCCCCCAGGCTCGCTCGTACAACTAAACGGCAGAATAAGTCATCAGAATAGGAAAGACTGCTCTTCCCGCCTCGCTGCAGGGACACCCAGCAACGCCGCAATCAAAGACTCTCAGACCCATAACATGCAGGAAGGGGAGGGGGGCGACGGGCCAGCCCACACGTCCCCAAAGGCAAGAGACTGACAGAGGCTGAGCAAAGCGTACGAGACACTGACCCATAAGGATCAGTAAGAGCGCATCTGGACGGAGGGACCACTCAGAACCATACAGGGCAAGGGTCACACCCTGAGTGAAGTGGGGACAATGCATTTCGCCCAGCACGGTACTGGACCCTCCATCGCTTAACACTGCAAACAGGACTTGATGCAGGTCCCAGGCCTGTTGGCTCGAACGGTGAGGGATCTCGCTCAGACACGAGCCAATCCGTTACGGCAGGGGTGGGGCGCCTCAGGCCCGGGGGCCGGATGCAGCCCCTGGCTTGCCTGAATCTGGCCCGAGGCTCAGGGCCCCCCCGCAGCATCGGGGAGCCCACGCTGGCGCTCCAGTCTCCCCCCACCCCCTCCTGCAGTCTCCCATGGGGCTGAAGCATACAAAATCTACTAGGCTGGGCCCCCTTCGGCTCTGGTGTGGGAGGGGAATGGGGGAGTGTCTTTCTTCTTCTCAGTATGGGGCCACATCCGTGAGGGTTTGGTTGCGTGCGTTTGTTTTCTATTTTCACTTATGTGCGGCCCCCAACTGATTTTTCTGTGGATCAGCAGCCCCCAACCCAAAAATGGTTCCCCAGCCCTGCCCGCCTTACGGCTTATCCTGCCGTATGCAGGATCCAATAATGCAGCTGTAAAGGAAGGCAGCCAGCAGCCTCAGTGCAGCTGGTCCCCAGCATGTCTCAAGATGAAAGGCAGATGATTTCCTGGCCTTATACATTTCAGTGACCATTTACAAAACACCACTCCTAATGCAGACAATGAACAGATGGCAACCAGATTTGCCCTTAACACAACAGACAACCCCTCCGAACTACAGGTCCCCACCTGCACTGCGACGTGGTCACTCAGGTTAATAAGCAGCATTGCATTCCAGGGTGCCTAAGATTCATGGGGCCACCCTGTCTGTCTTAAAAGGCAGCTGTGGTCTACACTTTGCCCAACCTGGCCTTAAATCTTAGCACATCCATAGCAGGGCCTCAGGTCACACTGAAGACACCATGACAGTCTCCCACCGGCCGTGGATAACACCCCTGTGCAGGTGCAGTAGGAATAGGAAGGAAAACCAGTCACTGTGTTTGGTTATTCGCAGGCAAGAGTGCATATCGCGGAGAAAAGCCTACCGAATATCAGGCACACATGTAGCCTCCTGGTGTAGAAATACCGCCAAAAGCACTTTTATACATGGATGCGTGTAATCGTGTCTTCCCACTAGTACACAGAACCACCATCCCATGGAATCTGCTCTCAGGCTTAGCAGGGTGAAGGAGATATAAAAATCAACTGTCTGATTGCAAGAAGGGCATATGAAAGTTATTTCAAGAACAAAGGCTTTGGTTTGAGGTAAGAGCCCACTCTGTGCACTGTATCATACAGGGGTGTATTTAAGCCTGAAGTCTTATTTGTAATGCAGTAACACTGAGGGGATCCCAAAGACAGATCAAAGCCCCACTATGCGAGGCACTATATAGACCTTACAAAACAATGGTCCCTGCAGAGCTTACAACGTGACACAGGTGACAACAGGTGGATATAACAAACAGGCAACAGCACTTCAACACTCAAACACATGGCCCTGCTTCAGATAGCGACAGGAATCCTGTTCTAGCTAGGCTCCTTTCCTGCCTCTGCCACTGATTCACCAGTCAACCTCAGGGCAGTCAATTGATTAGACTGTGCCTCTGTTTCTTAGCTATAACCCGACGTGACCAATACTTCCCTGTCTCTCAGCAGGATTGGGAGGCTAAATTCGTCTCCGTTTCAGAAGCACTCTGGGACTGGAGGGCATGGCAGAAGTGCAAGGCGTTAATAAATACATTCATTAGAGTGGGAGGGATTTGCTAAGGTTCCACAGCATTTCTGCTGCTGCCGTGTAATTTTTTTTTTTTTAAGCAATCTGGCTCCAATTATAAATCAAGTTAGAGATATTAAGGGGATAGGCAGCATAACTGTAGGCTCCTTGCTGTCTAATTATTTATACAACAACAATAACCTCAAGTCCTCAGCGGCGCTGCCTGTTGACCCCATATTTACTGAACTATGCTCTCATATGGGGCAGTCTCCAGGTTTTCTTATCTACATTTTATCTCGGCTGTTAAGAAGCTGGGCCCAGCAATTTGAGGATCTACTTTGTCAATCCAGCTAAAAACTCCTCTTCCTGCCAGATGGCCAGGAGTTAGCAGCAGAGAAGCCAGTGGCTCTGCGCACCTTGTGCTTGGTTGCAAAGAGCCATCCCCTTGCTCCACAGCAGGTAAGGGAGTGGTTGTTGTTTACAAGAAGCAGAACAAACCACAGCAAATACCCGGAGGAATAAAAAGCATGGGGCCGGGTAAGGCATCAGGTGGGTAGGAATTAGAAACTGCCAACGAAAGCCAAGATGTTCAGTCCCAATCGGCCGGAGGGCTTTAATCGGCTTCTGAGAGGGCGATTAGGAGAGTCAGAGGGTTTCAAGCAGCAAACGTCTCACTCACCCTGAAAACTCGCCCAGCTCATTTAGCTCCCACCTTAGGTCAAGAAGACGAGAGTCCTCACTGACTGTAAGAATCCAGCCCGGCACCCCCAGCTATCCCACTGCCCCCGGACCCATTCCCAGCCAGGACAGGCAATGTAACCACTACCACAGACCCCAAACCTTCACATGGGGCAGCCTTGGCCAGGCTCAGAGCCGGGCACAGTCCCCCTCTGTGCCTGGGGTGGGAATGGCGAGGGGGGTAGCCCCTCTGGCTGGGCTGTCAGGGGCGGCCCCTCTTTTTAGGGAATGGTTTTGCAGAAAGAGCCCCCCTCTCCCAGCTGCCCCCTCACCTCCCCCCAAAACTCGCCCAGCTGCCAAGGGGGCTCCATGGGAATGGGGGGTTCCCCGCCCAGCTCCAGGGCAGCTTCGTGGACCAGCTGCAGGGGGGCTCCATGGGAACGGGGTCCCCCCGCCCAGCTCCATGGGAACAGGGTTCCCCCCGCCCAAGCTCCAGGGGGGCTCCATGGGAACAGGGTTCCCCCCGCCCGGCGCCATGGGAACAGGGGTCCCCCCGCCCAGCTCCATGGGAACAGGGTTCCCCCCGCCCAAGCTCCAGGGGGGCTCCATGAGAAGGGTGTCCCCCCGCCCGGTGCCATGGGAACAGGGGCCCCCCGCCCAAGCTCAAGGGGGGCTCCATGGGAAGGGCCCCCCCGCCCGGCGCCATGGGAACAGGGCCCCCCCCCCAAGCTCCAGGGGGGCTCCATGAGAAGGGGGTCCCCCCCGCCCGGCGCCATGGGAACAGGGCCCCAAGCTCCAGGGGGGCTCCATGGGAAGGGCCCCCGCCCGGCACTCACCGTGGCCGGAGGCGGCTGCTCGGTGCCGGGCCCGCACCCCCCGGCGCAGTAACTTTGACCCGCTCCCCGCGCGGCTCCCGGCGGCTTCGGAAGCTGTTTCGTCCCCTCCCTGAGCAGCCCGAGCGCAGCCCGCCCGGGAGTCCAGAAGCGCGGCCTTACGCCGGCTGCGCAGCGCAGCGCCCCATGCCGCCGTAGCGGGCTGCGTCGCGGAAACAGCGTAAGCGCCGCAGTGAATCGCGCCCGGAGACTACAAGCCCCGGGGGGGGCTTTGCGAAGCCGGAGCGGAAGGTGCTGTGGGCCGCCAAGCATTGTGGGAGTTGCAGTCCGCTCGTGGCATTGCCCGCCGGACGGGGGGGCTGTTGGGGCCGCGGCAATAGCGGAGAGCCCCGGGAGCCTCCTGGCCGGGGCGGTGCACGGGTCTGAGGGGCCGGGGGATGAGAAGCAAAGAGCACGGGGCCCCGGGGCCAGAGGGGACGCGAAGGGAAGAACTACAAGTCCCATGGTGCTCGACGCTTGGGAGGCCCCTTCCCGGCCCCAGCTGCTGGACACGTCCCCGTGCGCTCACCTGGGACTGCCGGCGGCCGCAGCTGCCTGCAGCGCCGCCCACCGCCAGCAGCTGGCGCTACAGCGAAGGGCAGTTGAGCGCCCCTGGCCCGGATCCCGGGGCCCGCCTCTGCATGCCCGGGGGGGGGGCGCAGTAGCAGCTGGGGGGGATGAAGGGGGCTGCACGTGCCCCAGTTACAGCCTGGCCCCCCGGAATCGCATGGGACGCTGAACTGCCAGGCACTCAGCGCCAGCCTGGCCGTGGCCCTGCGTAGCCCCCAGCCCCAGGCTACCAAGGAAGTGACTTAACTAAACTCAGGCAGAAAACCAGTGTCAGACCCAACTGTGGGACGAGGGCATCCTAGGGCCCTTGCCCTAGGCCAGTGGTTCCCAAACTTTTCGGCATCACACCCCCTTTTTGATTTTTCAGAAACCCTCACACCCCCCTCCCTCCCAAAAAAAAATACCAGCAAAACGTGGGGTGGGATTGAGTGGGGGTGTGGGGGGGTGGGTCACCTCACACACCCCCTGGAATTTCTTCACACTCCCCAGTTTAGGAACCCATGCCCTAGGCTATTTAACCACTAGACCCTGCTACCTTTCCAAGCAACCTACACCCAATGCCTAGACAAAGCATCACTTAATTCTCTGCAGCAACGCTGTGAGCTCTGGGCAAGAACACAGCATCTGGACTACAGCTTAAAACAGGAAGCTAGAGGAATTCTCAACTCATTATTGGACCATGTGGAGTTAGGGGGGGAGAAGCGGAGAGAACAACCACATGCGCGCGCGCACACGCACACACTCTCTCAATCTTGGCCCAAGGCAAGGGCTGCTGCTAGGCCAGTGGTTTATACTTTGAATAAAATCAATACAAAATAATAGGACTTTGCAGCCTCTTTACTCAGATTTCAAAGCACTTTACAGACTCTCCCTGCCAGGGAGTTGAAGGTTGTTATGCAATTTTTATTTACCAAAAAGCTAAGTAACTTGCCCAAGCCGTGAGCAATTTCTTAACTGACTCCGAGTCTCAGCATTTAGGCCCAGCTTTTGAAATGAGCTCAGTCGTGCCAACGCCAGGCATTCCAACATCACACATCAGGCCCTTCCAAGAGTCATAGGACTTTCAGCAAAAATTGTTCTTTTCATTTACTTTTGCTCTGTGGAGCCAGTAAGGGCCACGTTTTCAAGCTTTTCTGCATAGCTGTATGGCTAGAAACTTCCTTTTAGAAAACCGCTAGATCAGTGGTTCTCAAACTTTTGTCTGGGTGATCCCCCCACCTTATAAATTAAAAGATTTGTTATATATTCAACACCATTATAAATGCTGGGTCCAAAGCAGGGATGGGGGTGTAGGCTGATACCTTGCAACTAGGGATGTAAAATCCCATTTAATTGGTTAAAGGGGGGGGACAGATGGGAGGTTTACTCCCACCCCCTCTGCCCCGGCCGGGCTGGAGCAGCCTCCCCACCGAAGCCAGGGGTTGCTCCAGCCTGGCCAGAATAGCCCCTGCCTTTGCACCTCCCCCTGCCCCGTCTGTGTCAGGCCCTGCGGGGCTGGAGTAGCCTCCTGCCCATGGCGGGTAGGGATTTACTCCAGCCCCCCCTAGTTAACTGGAACCAGTAACCATCACCCTTAAGTGATGCTTACTGATTAACTGGTTAACCTTTCACATCCCTACTCACAACCCCTGTATAATAACCTTGTGATCTCCTGAGAGGTCCTGACCCCCCAGTTTGAAAGCCCTGGCTTAGTTTCTTAGGTACCTGGCTGCAGGAGCATGTCAAGATGACACCAAATATGGAGACTGGTGATAAAATCACAAGCACTGGCCACACACAGAGACCTTTGACACTGCAGCAGCAGGCACTGTAGAGGCAGCTACACTTAGATTAGGTCCATCCCCTTATCGAACCCTGAACCAGCCTTAATGGCAATGGAAACCACACACAGCACGCAGGTGGGAGTATCCTGAGTAAAGCCCCCAAACATGCTCCATCTGGGAATGCAGGGGCTCTACCTTTACCTGCAAAGACAAAGGCTTTCAAAAGCCTCCTCTTAAATATCTACATCCCTTCCCCCTCGTTCTATGTGAACTAGAACATGGACCAATTTATGGCAGAGAAATAGCCACTATTTGTGAAGGACCTGCCCAAATGGCATTGAGCTGCTGTTCTTATTCTGTGACAGAAATTAAAGGCTGAAAACGTTATCCTCAGATGCTGATCTGCTAAGTTAGAGGGCTTGGCACTGTCCATTAGACAAACTGTTGTTCAAACAAAACCAGCTTTGTTAATTCAGCGGGATTCAGAGCGAAGAGACAGATCAATGTTTGTTAATGAACAAAGGCAGTCACGTATGCAGGGTAACGTTATCTTTAGCCTTGCAAATAGTGGAGCCTTACAGGGAAGGGACACGTATTCTGGTTAGGGCTTGGTCACCCCTTGGTTCCCTAACGCCACTAAGCCGGTCCTTTCATTTCAGTTTCTAGTCAGTTTCACTTCCTGCTTCTAATGTCCTGCCCACCGCAATAAACATAACAATCCAAACCAAAAGAAAACAACTTTCCACGGCTCAGAAAACAGCCTCCCTCTCCACATTTAATTAAAGGGTCAAATCTCCAAGAAGGCCACCCAAAGCCAACTCCGCCCCTTTGCAGGAGTCTCTTAGGGTACGTTTACATTTGCTCCCTAGTACGGACTAGGGATGCAAATGTAGGCGACCGAAATTGCTAATGAAGCGGGGATCTAAATATCCCGCGCTTCATTAGCAAGATCTCGCCCGGCGCGCTAGTCCGAATCACAGCGGATTCGAACCAGCACGTGCGCGCCGGGACGCGGTAGTTCGAACCCAAGCCCTTGGTTCATTTTTTGAGGAGTAACGTTAGTTCAAACCAAGGGCTCAATTTGGTGGGTCTGGAATCTAGGGGGGACACCCCAGTAACACCAGGGGTTCAAGCCCTTTTCTGCTCCCCTCAGGCCTCTGCTGCCAACTTGCCCCGAGCAATTCCTCTTCCGCATGAGCCAGGCCAGCCCTACACGCGGCAGCAGCTCCTGGCCCTGCCCCCGCAGCTAGCCCCTTCCCCTCCCCCACAGCCGGGCTCACCCCACCCCTCAGGCCCTGGCCATTGCAGAGGCTGGTCTCTGATCTCTGTGCCAGACGGGGCCCAGAGCTGGTGGGGAGGGGGAACTTCACCAACCCCCCTGCTGCAGGGAGGGAGCAATAGCCAAAAGGGGAGGCCCTGCCCCTCCTGCAGAGCCCTTTCCCTCAGTTTTCCACGCAGCTCGGGGGGGCCCTGGCCCCAGAGAAGGGAGGCAGAAGGAGACGGGCTGCCATGCAAAGGGACCAGCCCCTGGAGCCAGGTAGGCAGGTGCCCTAGCAGGAGCTAGGCAGCCCCTCATTCCTTCACCCCCCCCCCCCCCAGGGACTTCGCTGCACCTTCTGCTGTCTCCCATAGCGAGGGGGCATTGGGTCCCTACTGGCAGGAGCCCCCCTCCCCACTCCCTGGCTGTGCCACTCAGTGCTCCCGAGGCAGGGCTGGAGGGGGACGCCCCCAGCCTGCTCCCGCGCCTCCTCCCCCAGACCCCGCGTCCCCAACCTGCTCCCGCGCCTCCTCCTCCCCAGACCCGCGTCCCCAACCCGCTCCCGCACCCCTCCTAGACCCCGCGTCCCCAACCTGCTCCCACGCCCCTCCTGCTCAGACCCCACAGCCCTAGCCCGATCCCACGCCCCTCCTCCTGCTACCGCGCCCCTCCTTCCACCCAGACCCCGCGTCCCTAACCCGCTCCCGCGCCCCTCCTAGACCCCGCATCCCCAACCTGCTCCCATGCCCCTCCTCCCGCTCCCGCGCCCCTCCTCCTGCTCAGACCCCGCAGCCCCAGCCCGCTCCCGCGCCCCTCCTCCCGCCCAGACCCCGTGTCCCCAGCCCGCTCCCGCGCCCCTCCTAGACCCCGCGTCCCCAACCTGCTCCCACGCCCCCCTCCTGCTCAGACCCCACAGCCCTAGCCCGATCCCACGCTCCTCCTCCCGCTACCGCGCCCCTCCTTCCACCCAGACCCCGCGTCCCTAACCCGCTCCCGCGCCCCTCCCAGACCCCGCATCCCCAACCTGCTCCCATGCCCCTCCTCCCGCTCCCGCGCCCCTCCTCCCGCCCACACCCCGCGTCCCCAGTCCTCCCACACCGCTCCTAGACCCCGCCTCCCCAACCTGCTCCCACGCCCCTCCTCCTGCTCAGACCCCGCAGCCCCAGCCCGCTCCCGCGCCCCTCTTCCCACTCCCGCCCAGACCCCGTGTCCCCAGCCCGCTCCCACACCTCTCCTAGACCCCGCGTCCCCAACCTGCTCCTGCGCCCCTCCTCCCTCCCAGACCCCGCGTACCCAACCCGCTCCCCGCCCCTCCTCCTGCTCAGACCCCGCAGCCCTAGCCCAATCCCGCGCCTCCTCCCGCCCAGACCCCGCATCCCCAGCCTGCTCCCGCACCCCTCCTAGACCCGCGTCCCCAACCTGCTCCCGCGCCTCCTCCCTCCCAGACCCTCGTCCCCAGCCCCTCCCGCACCCCTCCTAGACCCCGCATCCCTCCTCCCACCCAGACCCCGGCCCCAGCCCGCTCCCGCACCCTCCTAGACCCCGCATCCCTCCTCCCACCCAGACCCGCGTCCCCAGCCCCCTCCCGCACCCCTCCTAGACCCCGCGTCCCTCCTCCCACCCAGATCCCGCGGCCCCAGCCCACTCCCGCACCCCTCCTAGACCCCGCAGCCCCAGCCCGCTCTCACGCCCCTCCTCCCGCCCAGACCCCGTGTCCCCAGCCCGCTTCCGCGTCCCTCCTCCCGCCCAGACCGTGCGGCCCCAGCCTGCTCTCCTCCTAGACCCCGCGTCCCCAGCCTGCTCCCACGCCCCTGCTCCTGCCCAGACCCTGCACCCCCAGACAACTCCCATGCCCCTCCGCGCCCTCAGCCCGCTCCTGCACTGCAGCCTGCTTCCCACCAGCCCCCCCTCTCTCACACTGAACCCTTCATATGTGGCCCTACTGCAGAGCTTAGGGAGACCCCACAAAAATCTACTATCCCTGGCCCCAGAAGAGTTAATCTAGCCCTGGGGGTACGCGTCTCACCTGTGTGAACACTTAGCCAGTAATTGGGGCTGTTTTCAGCAGCAGCGCTGGATGGCACACGTCAGGTCCATCCTTGGGGGGAAATCTTTGACAGCCAACGCCCTCAGGGTCCTGTTTGCCCACACTTGGCAGACCAAACGGCAGCGGGCAGTTGCCTTGCCAAAACCGGCCCCTGGCTGCCTGGATGGTTCTGTCCAGAGGCCCCAAAATACCCACTTGCCCCCCAGGCCCAGGCCCTGTGCGTTCGAGGTGAACGAAGGAGAAGCCGGCATTGTAGCTTCCCAGCTGCGAGGTTTGGCTCCTAACGCCTGCCGTCATCTCCAATTCACAAGGCAGCTCCTCACGTCTCAATTTACCCCAATTGGCAGTGAAGCAAGAGCGAGCTCGCGGGGCACAGGGGAAATCTGGGTCCTAATGAGCTGTTCTGGGCAGCGCCAGAGCCTGGGTAGGAGAAAGCCCTTTCCAGGCGGCCTGGGACCATTTTGTGCCAAAAAACTGAGAGTTAGTAAACAGCCAAAAAACAGAGTTAGCCAGCCCAGCGCTGTCGGCCGTTGGGTCACATCTGCACAGCGGGGCTCGGGGAAAGCCTCACCGCACCCTGGCTTGGCCCAGTGCCAGACAAGTGGGCAGGGTCCCAGGAGAGCCAGAGGCTGGGAATCCAGCGAAGAGCCGATCGCAGGAAAAGCTCCTGGCTGGGCGAGCAGCAGGCACGGGAACAGACCCCTCTGGAAGCGCCATCCCTGGAGGTTTCCAAAAGAAGCTGGATAGCAGGGTCACGGTGTGGGGGTACCGGGGGCACATGCCCCCCCAAAGCACCAAGGGTAGGAGGGGCAAGGGGCTGGCCAGCAGCTGGTGAGGCTGGAGTCCCTGGACATTCAGGGGTGTAATGCAGGAGCCTGGTGGGGAGCAAGTCTAAATAGCACATCCCACGCCCCCGGCCAGCGTGGGACACCACGGCACTGGAACAGCGTGCAGGCCCCTCGGTGCACGGCTCGCTCCTTTGACGCCAGCAGTGGGTACATGGCAGGGGGCAGGGCCCACGGGCTGCTCCTCCCACCGGGTAATACACCTGAAAGAGAGAGGTAGGAACATGCCCCCTACGCCCGAGCCAGAGCTCATGGGCTCAAGCACACACTGGATCACGCTCCGGGGCAGACGAGGACTATTATTTTCCACCACCCGAATCGCAGGGCTGCTTCCTCCCCGGCACCAGTCCTGCTGTGAAATTAACCAGGAGCCGAGCTGGCCAGCCCGTGCAGAGACCATCCCATGGGAGCTGGGTGTGGGACTGCAGCATTATGTGCCTGGAGAGCAGGCGAGATGCCCATGCAGCCCAGCTGATTCCAGCTAGGCTGGTGTTTCTCCTGGGGGTGCACATTCACACCTGCCGCCCCGCCCATAGAAAAACGTATTCCTCACCTGGATGGAGATGATTCCAGGGAACGCTGCTGGCGAGAGAGGCGGCTGCGTTAGGGGACGAGGAGGGAGCCAGGGAGCATGGAGCAGGAGGAAAGGGGAGCAGTGACGCTGAGGTGGGGGATGGGAAAGGTCGGCAAGCAGCAAGATAACTTTGCACCCCCCCCCAGTACAACAGGAACCAAGAACTCCCATCTGCCGAGCCCAAGTGCCTGCAACCCACAGGAGTTGGCCTGAGACAGGACTTAGTGGCCACTCTTCCTGCCAGCCCTTTCCCTGGCTGCCTCCGAGTGCCCCGGCCAGGGCTGCCTGGGTGCCACACACGCCCCCCTCTGTATGGGTGCCGCAGTGAGGCCAGCTGGCCCACGTCTGCGCCAGTCACCGCGAGGCAGAGGCCCGCAAGGCAGCGCCCCAGATGTCCCTGAGCCTGGAGGAGCTACCAGGCCACAGCAGCCCTCCCGGGAAGCTCTCTCCTGCTGCTCTTGGGTAGGGCTGGGGCCGGCAGCCTCAGCCACCTCCACACTGTCCGGAGCGGGGACGGCAGCACAGGAACAAGCCATTCCGCTGGGAAGAGCCCCAGCAGGCAGGCCCCACATGTGCTGTGCAGCTCGCCCAGGGACCCCAGGAGCGCCACGACCAGCTCAAGGGTGGCAGGTGTCTTCTGGGAGAACAGGCCCACTTTGCAAGGACTTCCTGCATTTCTAACATGCGGGGAGTGAGCGTGTGCGTGTGCGTATACACACACGCTGTACTGGACACCAGCGGGATCTGTCCCACCAACCAGGGCTGTGGCTGACACAGGGCCTCTGGGCGGGAGGAACTCTGGGGTGCAGCAATCTGCAGCGGTCAGGGAGTAACGTCTGGCCAAGGCTCCGGTACCCACAGATGCCGTCAGCTGTGCTGGGCCCGGAGGCCTGTGTCTGTGGCGACACGTCGGGTACCCCCCAGATCCTGCACCCCGGCTGCAGCAAGATGAGACTCTGCCAACCAGTAGAACAGAGAGGGGTTATTCCTCCTCCAGGATACAGCCCAGCGTAGACGTGACGTGGTTTCAGGAGTCAGGGCCAGGATGCCTCAGCCCCCTTGGGTTATGGGTCCATTGTCATCACTAGACCCACAGCTAAGGCTGCTTCCTTCATGTTTCCCAGCCAGTGACCGCCCCTCCCCCTGAAACCTCCCTTCCTTTGTTCCCTGCCTGCCCTCAACCGGTCGGACAGGTTGGGTCTTTGCCTACGTGACTCAAGGCAGCCGTCCTGCGGGGCAGGGCTACAGGTACCGGCCAGTAGGGGTCACCCCTGCCCCCACACAGCCACCGGCGGATGCCCAGAGGGTATGGCCTGCCCACCACATCACAGTGTCTCACTGCTGGGCATTTCCCGCCCTTCCTGTCTCCCCAGCCCCGGCCCGCAGCCCATCGTGCACCTCAACTCTGCCACATCGGCCCCTGCAGCTTCCTCCAGGCACCCGCTGGGGGCCGGGGTTGGGAGCAGCCAGACACCGAAGATCTTTCATAAGCTTCTCCGAGTGCCCCGTTCAGCGGGAAGGCTCCCAAAGCACTCGGCCCTCACCTCTGCTGGGTGCAGCCACCTCTGGGGTAGAAGGTGGCAGCCCCTGCACAGCAGTCCCAGGGACAATGGAGACATCGACTAAGGGCGCTGGGGAGCTTGAACAGCCATGTGGAACAGCTGTTCCCCCCGGGCCGGGCGCCTGGCCCCAGGGACCTGCCGTGCCAGGAGGAAGGGCTGAGCGGAGCCTGCCGGGTTGGGAGCCTGTGATTGAAGGCAGCTGCTTAATGCCTTGTGCCAGGACAGCCCAGCCGAGAGCAGCTGCGTCGGGGGGAGAGGGGGGCGCAGGGAGCAGCAACAGCAGCTGCACCTGGGTTTGCCAGGGAGCCTGGAGGGGGGCAGACAGAACCAGGCAGCTCTGCAGCGGCTGGACGCGCAGGCCTGGGATGCCCCCAGGTGTTGGGATGGGAAAAAATGCTTCTCTCCTTCCAAGCCAGGCAGCAAATGCCGGAGCCTTCCTGAGCCCCGTCCTGGACCCGCCCAGCCACAGCCCACAGCAGGGGGTGGGGAGAGGTAGGGCTGGGGAGGGGCAGAGCAGGGCTGGCCCCTGCAAAGCCCCAGCCCATGCCAGCTGCTGCCCACGCACGGGCGTGTTTCAGGGGCGCTGTGACCCCCCGTTAATGTGTGTGTGCGCGCACACACACACACACACACACACACACGCACGCACGCACGCACGCCGCCCAGAGCAACTGCCCTTGGGGCCCTGAGATGCGGCTTCACACCTGGGGAGCAGGGAGCCCGGGGGGGAGCTTACAGCAGGACTTTGCCACCGAGTCAGAGACCCCTGAACGGCCTCCCGGGCCCGAGCAAGCCGCTCCGCAGCGCCAGGGATCTACCTGCCCTGCCCGGGGATTTGGTCTTTTGACCTCGCTCTGCTGGGCAGTGAACCCAGGCCCTGGCGTGGACAGGGTGTGCTGGCTGGTCCCCACCGCGCTGACGCTGCTCCAGGAAAGCTGGGCCCCCACCAGGCCTGCTGGGGGACTGGGTGGAAAAGCATCTCAGCCAGTCACGCAGCCAGCGCGGGGCCGACGCCTCAGAACTGGCAGGGGCCGGTTAGCCTGGAGCCATCCTGAGGGCTCCCATCAACTGTGTCCCCCCTGCCCCCCAGAGCAGGCCCGGGTCTGGTGCTCTGCTGCAGAGCGTGGGCCCTAAACACCCCAAGCGGAGGCAGGGGGAGCACAGGGCTTGGTGCTGCCAGGGATCCTCAGTTGCCCTCCCTGCTCTTAAACCAGCAGCTCCGCGGCCCCAAGCAGCTCCAGAGGCCAGGTCCTTTCCGGCCTTTGGCTGGCGGCCTGGCCTGGGGGCTCTTTCATGCCGGCCCTTCGCTCCAGCCCGTCCCCACGCGAGCCCGCCCGTCCCCCGCCCTCCAGAGACGCTTCCAGGGAAGCTGGTGGCAGAAGGACCCTCCCCCCCCAGCTTTTGTAAGACAAACCAAGGCCGGTCTCCTCCCCGGGCCGGCCGCCTTCAGCCCGGGGGCTCCTGCTACGCTGCAGGGCACCGTTGGGGGATGCCGGCCCCGCAGGGTGGAGCTCTGGAAGCCGAGGCGGCGGGCGGGGGGCTGACAGACGCGAAGGGCTCGGCTCCCGAGGGGGCTGACGTGCCGAAAGCAGCAGGCAAGACGGCAGCCGCCAGCGGGGTTCCCAGAAGTGCCCATGTGAGGGGGGAGGCCTGACGCGGGAGCTCCCGGCCCCTTCCTCCCTTCGGCCTTCAGCTCCACGACGCTCAGTGCAGTCGGCCCTCAGACGCCTGCTGGCAGCCGCGGCCGACCCGCACCGCGTGACCCAGTCCTGGCAGAGGGATCGTGCCACAGCTGGGGTCCCAGTTCGGTGGCAGCCTGGTTTCCCCGGCGTTCCCCTCCCCCAGCCGGCAGGGCCTGCCGCAGCCTGGGCAGCCAGTGGGGGGTCAGCGCCCCCCTTCGTGCCTCGCCAGCAAGGAGACCTCGCAAAATCGGTGCCCACCTCTGCAGGCCGTAAGTGCTGCGACGGTCTCGCCAGAGGCCTGGCTAGCGGCTCCCAGCGGGCGCGCAACACCCCCCCCCCCACGCTAACCCAGGTGCGTGAGAGAAAGGCGAATCGCTCACCCTGTCCATGCGGGTTCCTCCTGTCCGTCGGGCGGCTGCGCTGCAGTCCAGCCTTCCCCTTCGCAGCCGTGGGGCGGGAACCGAAACCAAGCCCCCACTCCTGGCGCAAGCTCGATATGGACACAAGGACCGGGGCCAGGAGCAAGTTATAGATTCTCCACGAGGCAAGAACTTAACTCCCCCGGGGTTAATGGGTCACAGCCCAGCCTGTGGGGGGCTACAAGCGCTCCCACCTGACAGCTACGCTGCGCAAAAGCCACCGCTGAGGTAAACTCGCTTGCGTGGCAGTCTCAGCAGAAAAGCCCAGGATGGGATGGGCCACGCCCGCCGTGGTCCCCTCGGGCCACACTGGCCCTGTGTCGGTGGCACCATCAACGGATCAGAGCCAGCCCCTTCCGGAGGCAGAAAGGCACGAGCCGTTTCCGAGGCTCCTTTGCAACCTGGTTACTTACCAGCCCCTTGGTGAAGCTCTACGGGTCACAAGTCCCTTTGTCCGCCCTCCTGTCCAGACTTGCTCCGGAGCCGGGTCGGGTGGAGGGGAGCCCGGGACGGATTGTGTGTCAAACGGCCTGGGCACACACCCTGGTCCTGGACGTCCTGGCCCAGAAAGCGTCCCAGAGGCGCCGCGGGCTCAAGCTCAGCACAGGAGAAGGCCGGGGGCTGGCTACCGGAGAGACCCTTCCACGGCCCTGCTCATAACGCTTCACAATTCTGCTACTGACGTCTCATTGACTAAAAAAAAAGGAAGAGACCCTTCCCCCCCTTTTCACATGGCAGGAGGGGGGCAGAGCAGAGGGGAGGGGACCCGGTTCCCCTTGCACAGGGCTGCAGCTGAGCAAGGGATCCTCATTCAGCTCCCCAGGTTATTTACAGCCTGTCGGGACCGGAGCTCCCAGCTGGCACCTGGGCCCCATCTCGGCCCTCCTTTGGCATTGCTCTTTGCCATTCAGTGATAGGAATCCTAGAACAGGCAGGGGTCTTGAGAGGCCATCGTGTGTGTGTCAAACCTGCTCTTCAATATCTCCAGGGATGGAGATTTCACAACCTCCCTGGGCAATTTATTCCAGTGTTTAACCCCCCTGACAGGCAGGAACTTTTTCCTAATGTCCAACCTAAACCTCCCTTGCTGCAGTTTCAGCCCATTGCTTCTTGTCCTGTCCTCAGAGGCCAAGGGGAACAATTTTTCCTCCCTCTCCCTTGTGACACCCGTTGAGGTGCCTGAAAGCTGCTATCATGTCCCCTCTCATCTTCTCTTTACCAAACTAAACAAGCCCAATTCTTTCAGACTTCCCTCATGGCTCATGTTCTCTAGACCTTTCATCATTTTTGTTGCTCTTCTCTGGACCTTCTCCAGTTTCTCCACAGCTTTCCTGAAATGTGGTGCCAGGAACAGGACACAATATTCCAATTGGGGCCGAATCAGCACTGCGCAGAGCGGAAGAAGGACTTCTCGTGTCCAGCTCACCACACTCCTGTTAATGCAGCCCAGAATCATGTTTGCTTTCCTTTGCTTTTTCGTGCTTTGCTTTTCTTGTCACCCTGTTGACTCCTATTTAGCTTGTGGCCCACTGTGACCCCTAGATCCCTTTCTGCAGGACTCCTTCCTAGAGGGTCGCGTCCTGTTCTGTGAGAGACACACGGATTGTTCCTTCCCAAGTGGAGCACTTTGCATGTGCGACTAAGCACCCCAGGATGAACTGTCCAACTTCCCATGGAGTTTCCGGATCGCTGTGACTTCACCTCCCGTGATGAAGGGGACCCCCCTCCAAAGTCAGCTCCTCTCAACAAGGGGCGCTCCGAGAGGCCGCCTGCAGAAGGCTGGCTCCAGAGCCCACTCTCACGCCAGGATTTCAACAGATGTGGCCACATGGGGGCAACACAATGGGGGTTGGGGGAAGGAGGAGAAGAGACGGGACACTGAGCAGCAAGCAGGGTAAACTAGCCTCTGCCAGCCTGGAGAGCCGAGAACCAAGGCCCCATCCTGCTTCCGCTGGAGGCAACCGGTGGGACTCCCATTAACTCATGCCCTGCTTTCTGCTCTCTCTGACCCTCGGCCAGCCGCTGCCACCTCGTGGAAGGCTATGGGGTTACCCCTGTTTACACCAGGGCACACGGCAGGACTTGGCTCTACAGATCCCCCCGTAGCGACATGGCTGCCCTGAACACGCACTCCCTGCGCTTTACGCCACCCTGGCTAACAGGCGCGGGAAACGCCTGCGCCCAAGGAGACTGCTCCCCAGGTGAACAGCAACACTCAGCCACTTCTGCTTTTCACACCTGTGTCAGCACGCGAGCAGTTAGGACCACAGCCTCTCCCGGTCTCCCCCCTCGGGACAGGGCAGAGACACACGCCCACAGCGTCATTGTAACAGCTTTAATTTGACAAGAATCAATACATCATCTCAGACAATACTGGTTTTGCCTCTCGATTGGCGTTTCCTTCACATACCAGCAGGGAGAGAGGAACGTTGTGGGGAAGTACAGTTTTCCTCGGGGCTTAAAGCATGGTCAGTGTGCAAGTCAGTGCTTTTTTTTGTTTAAAACTCTTTTCCCGGTGATTTATTTACAGTTACAGTACCTCTTAGTGATCAACAGAGAGCACGTATTAACTGGGATACACCATCCCAAGCTGAGAAAGGCAGATCTCTGATATTTATATCTTTATACATATATATATATATATTTATGTGTATACACAGATACATTTCTCTCTTCTTTAAAGTATTAAAAAAATTGATCAACCTCCTGTCTATAAAAAATACCTACTCTACAAGATAGAAAAATTTCCCTCTCAAGTATACACTGATTTACACGCAAAGCTACTCGGGAAATGTACATTCCGTGGCTTCTTCCCGCAGGCTCAGGGAGGGAAACGGGCCACGAGGGGGCAGCTCAGAGAACCGTCAAGCCAGCAGGAGCTCATGGCTTGCTGGGAGAGGCTCCTGGGGTGGGGGAGGGAGAAGGAAGAGGATCGCGGCTCATTGCTCAGGCGAGCGAGCAGAGAGCACGCGGCCCTCGCTGGTGTCTCCTCTCGCTCGGCACAGTACCGAAGACAAGCCCGAAGGTCGGTGTGTTCAGAGCGCGACCGGGGACTTCTCGGAGGGCCCAGTGAGATGGGAGCTCCTGCCCTGGCATGGGGGAGATGGAGTTGAAAGCAGCGACCTGCAACCCCCGCCTTGTTCTCTTACCCAGCAGCGTCTGTTTGAAATCCGGGCGAAAGCCTTTTGACCGATAGGAGGCAAATCCGCACGGACGCCCCATGAAACCGCCGCTGCGCTAGCATGACAGGAATGCCAGGGACTGCCAGCACCACTGCCTGGTTTGGGGGATCGCTCCCCACGGCCCTCACCCACCTTAGAGACCTCCTTGGGGGCAGCACGAATCACACTCTGCAATTGTGCCTGCCCTGAAGAAAGCCGCCTGGAGCCCAGGGCTTCTCCTTCCCGGATTAAGAGGAAGGCAAGATGCCGGCTCCGTAGTTGCAGTGGTCGGGGGTGTTATTACTCTCCAGCACTCAGCAGAGGGAGGAGCTGGCCCTGGTTGCCCTGCTGAGCCAGCAGTGCAGATGCCCCGGCTCTGTGGTCCAGGGGCACATTTAGGAAGCTGCAGAGCAAAGCACCACGGCAGGATTCGCCACCTTGGCGCAGATCTGAGATTCAGCCTGGCTAACTGGGCCCTTCTGCAAGCTACTGGGCGATTTAGAAACACACTCACCCCTGGCTTCAAACAGAAACCGCCTGTCGAGTCAACATGTCGCCTGCACCTGGGAGCAGGCCAGCTGGGGTCTCAGCCAGCACAGGGGAGTCGTTTCATATTGGCTCCTAGAGCAGCCTGGGGTCGGATGGCAGGGGAACAGGAGGAACCGGATTTTTTCAGGCCGAGGAAGAGCTAAGCCCAGGAAGCCGGGTCGGTCGGGAGTGTGCCGGCCTGGAGCCCAAAGCCAATGGGTGCTGTTGAGCAACTGCAGCTTTGACTTCCTGGCTGATGCACTGGCCAGGGCTTCAAACGCAGTGGCCCAGCTTCGTAAGGCGTTTCGAATGGCCCCGAGCGGGTCCCGCGTTAGCAAGGCTCTCGGGTGCCAGCGGGCCCCCGGTTCAGTTGCACCTTTTCACGTCCCAGCACCAGCCTCACTGGGGTGGAAAGGCTGTAACCCCCCACTGTGGGCGGCCTGGGGTCAAAGCAGCAGCCACTGGTCCCCAGCTTGGAGTCATTAAGCGACTCCAGTGTCCTGACAAGCCAAGGGAAATGGGGGAGCCCGCCTGGCAGGGGCGCTAGCGCTGGCATTCGGGCCCGTAGTGCACTGCGGTGACATCCAACAGCACTTGGACCCTGAAAGCAGCATGTGAATGGGTCATGGTCTTCTCTGCCGCGCCTGGCTGGCTGTGCCAGGCTGAGCCCTGCCTGGCATATGGCAGAAGCGAGAAGGGACTGCCAGCTAGCAGGTCCTAGCTAATCAGCCAGGCCGAAATCTCACAGGCCACGGAGCTGCTGTCCCTGAATCTAAGTCCCGTGGCTCCCCCCGGCCACCGCTTGCTACCTGACTGCAGCCCCACCCAGCCACAACGCGATCGAGGCGTGCTAAGCTGTGCGGCTGACTGAGCCGGCCACAGCCAAGCACTGCGGAAAGCCGGCCCCGGGAATCATGCGAGGAGCGGAGCCAGCCCCACAGCGCATTCGAAGCGGCCGCCGCGGCGTTACCAAACCAGAGCACGCACATGTAAATGCCAAGGAGCGTGTAAACCCCCGTTGCCCATCGCCCTGTCCCCTTCCTTCCACCCGCTCCATGGAGAGAAGTCATCTAGGGCTCCAGCTGGGTCAGGAGGCCTTCCGGAGTCACCTCCCGCCAGGGTCCGGCGTGCAGCTGCCCTGCCTTTTGATATGTTCCACTGCGGGGAAGACAGGACCCCTCCTTCCCCTCCTCCCGCACCACGTGTTCCTCCAGATTCCCTTTCGCGCCCCTCAGCCAGCCGGGGTCTCGAGGGAGCGGCCCACGACAAGCTTTGTTGCCATTTTCGCTTCCCCCGGGCTTAGGAGGAATTCATCCAGTGGGCCGAAGCGAGGCCGCGCGTCCCGTCATCGAGATCAAAGTCTTCTTCGCCTCTCGGCACGCCAAGTCCACCCCGGCCCTCCGCAGGCAGGCTGCAGCGCCCGGCTGCCTTCACTTCACTTCCAGGATGGAGGGGCTGGTTTCCATGATGGCCACGATGATCCTGTCGATGTAGTCCTGCAGGCGGGAGTTGATCTCCTCCTGCTTCTGAATCGCCTCCAGCAGCTGTCGGGGAGGAACAGGAGGAAGCTGGTTACTCCCCGGCCACAGTTCAGGACCAGATTTCCTGGCAATATGCACCCTCAGGCCTCTTTTAGGCACATGGCAGTACGGGAAGTCAGGCACTACCGTGTGAAAACTGAGTTTCTGTAGTACAGAAAGAAGGGGGTTGCGTGTATGGAACCATGCGAAGAAAGTCAACAAGGAAAAGTGATTTCCTCATTCCCATAACATAAGAACTGGGGCAGGGGCTCACCAAATGAAATGAATAGGCAGCAGGTTTAACACAAACAAAAGGAAGTGTTTCTTCATACAACACATCAACCTGTGGAACTCCTTGCCACAGGACGCTGTGAAGACTAACAAGGTTAAAAAAAGAGCTAGATACATTCAAGGAGGTTAGGGCCAGCAATGGCTATCAGCCAGGGTGGGCAGGAATGGTGTCCCTAGCCTCTGTTGTCAGAGCTGGGAATAAGTAACAGGGGAAGCATCACTTGATTCCTTGTTCTGTTCACTCCCTCTGGCCACTGTCGGCAGACAGCACCCTGGGCTAGGGTGACCCTACCCAGGAGGATGTGACCTTGTGAGCAGCACATTCAGCCCCACCTGTCCCCCTTCCATGGGTACACCATCACACGAAGGAGAAACCTGCCAGTGCTAAGGGGACCCATAACCCTCTAGCAGACTGGCCCCTTCCTAACTGCAGTGGGGCTGTAGAAAGGAACCGCCAGGGCTCTGTGCCAGGGATTCTTTTCCTGGTCTGCTCCCCACGGGCCCCTGGAATTATCAGCAGCCATCTCTACTGTGGAGGGCACTTTGGGCTCCTTCTGGAGCAACGAGTGGGGGTTAAGCCCCCCGCTCCAGAGGCAGAGGCGAACAGGAACATGCTGCTGCTAGACAGCCCACGGTACCTCGTCTCTGGAGACCGAGCTGATTTCGGCAGCCAGGGACTCGGAGAAGGAAGCGGAGAAGAGGTTCTTGGCTCCCTGAATGCTCAGGTTTATGATCTGTCCATTCAGCTCGTCGTTCTGTTCCTTCAGGGTGCGGTTGTCCTGCTCACAAGAAACCAGAATCAAACCGGTCGCAATCCGCGTTGTGAGGGCGCCTCACAGGCCAGGTGGGGAAGGCACTTTACAGTCAACTGCTAGTGGAACTGAGGCCTCGTGCCATTAAGTGACATGGCCAAGGTGCTCTGTCAACTAAGTGGCAGAGCACACTTAAGAATACAGCTCTCCTGACTCTTGGACTCCCCGAGCTAGCAGCGCTCTTAGAAGCTTTGCTCAGAGGTGTGAATACATGCAGCATGCTGGGGAGATCCGAGCCCCTTTTGCTCTGACCAGATCTGAGCGCACTCAGGGTTTCACCAGCAGTATCTCAGAACGCCTCCCCGGCCCCAGCTACCGCAGGGAGGCGGAAACCTGCCTGGCCAGCCACAGAGAGAGGGTTCGTCACGCCTCTGCTGAGTGGAGCAGGACGAAGCAGTGACACGGGCCGGCTGGATGGCACCCGGCGGACCGAGTCTCTCCCCGAAGTGGCTCAGGCCAATCAGACAGGGGAGAGGGGAATACCCCCCAGTTCCACACGCAGTCCCAGCTGGGCTTTGCCACGGCTCAGTCACGCCCCGTGGCTGGACAGCAGCCCAGAGCAGGCCTGGCCGGGGCGGGCTCACGGGAGCTAGGCTGCACAGGCAAGTCAGCGCCGCGGTGGTGGCGGTGCATTGGGTGGTGCTCAGGAGCCCCCCCCGCCAGCCCCGCACCTGCTTGAGCCGCCGAATCTCTTGCTCCAGCTCGCTCTCCCGCGTCCTGCTGTTGTACTCGTGGAGCCCTGCGCTGCTGCTCCGGCCGCGTCGCTGCTCCGCCTCCAGCTTAAACAGCTGCAGGTGCTCCAGCTGCTTGCGCAGGTCCTCGATCAGCTGCAAGGCAGGGAAGGAGAGCGGTAGCGGAAGGGGGAGCGGCTAGGAACGCCCCAGCGCAGGGCCCGAGCGAGGGGGCAGGCCGCAGGAGAGGCAGAATCGTCGGCGTGAATCACACTGGTACATCCTCGGCGTTACGGGCCTGCCCCTGCGCACTGGGCACGTTCGGCCTTCTCCATGGCGCCTTCGCACGCCGACAGAAACAGGCCGTTGGGCACTCCGGAGCCAGGCAGGGAGAAGGTGGGTGCCGAGACCCACGCACCCCCACCCACGGCTGTCCCACCAGGGGCCACGCCAGCTCCCCTGCCCAGCTGTGCCCACGTGCCCCTCCCCACAGCTGTCCCACCAGTGGCCACGCCAGCTCCCCTGCCCAGCTGTGTCCACACGCCCCCACCCACGGCTGGTGGGAAGGGCAGCTGAAAGCATCAACTGATTTCTCTCCCTCCAGCAGCCACGTTACGTGGCCAGCAAGGCCAGTTCACAGAGCCATGTGTCCCTGGGGTGGGGAAGGAAGCAGAACAGCCCCGTGCCCCGGATACTGGGCGCAGCATGGCGCCCGGAGAAGGGGCCGGTGCCGGGGTCTCTCTGCTCACCTCCTGGGTGGATTCCTTCTCCTTCTGGAACTGGTGCCTCTCGTGGGTCAGCTTGTCTCCCATCTTCCGCTTGCTTTCCTGCTCCTCCACGAGGAGCGCGGCGAGGTCGTCCATCTCATCTACCAGCTTCTGCTTCTCCTGCAACCAAGTCGGGCCAGATGAAATCACAAGGCCCGGCCAGGCCCTTCTCCTGTTCTGCAGAGAGGGGAGCCCACAGGCCCCAGCCACAGGAGAACACGCCCTCAGCCCACGCCTGTCAGCGTGGACAGCTCTGCCTGCGGCACTTTCCTCTGTTGTCCAAGGCCTTCCCGGCCTCGGCGCCCTGCCAGCAGTAACCAAAACACATTAGCATAGCCGGGTGAGGTGGAAGAAAGGATGCCTGCCTGCCACGAGCGCCATTCCAGCCGCCTCTTGCGCCTGCACCGAGCCCAGACGGCTGAGCACGGGGGCAGGAGCAGAGAGTGTTGAAGACCTGAGGCCTAAGCAACGTGTATGAAACTGGCATCAGCTCAGAGGCTCAGGGCTGTTTCCGACAGAGCCAGCGGCCGATCCTACGAAGCCCCTTTTTTCCTGGGTTTTAGCTGGGCACGGATTCCACAGGAAGCCAACGAAAGAACCGAGCAGCGTGAATTAGCATCCAAGAGAACTACCCCCAGGGATTTTCAGAACTCGCATTCCTCTCCCGCCTGGCACAATGGCAGAGAAGGGCCGTCGGCTGCGTTTACTCACGTAAAACTCATCGGCTCGCGAGCGACAACGTTTGCTTCCCCGCAAGCGCTCAGCCCCTCTCCCCAGGCTCGCGCCCAGCCCTGGTCGTAAGCTGTAACTGGGTTTTGAGTTTAAAGGGAATTGCCGGAGTCACTTATTTTTATAACTGCCAACGTTGTTGATCCTCTCCTCCCCCCACCCCCCAAAAAAAGCAGGTGCTTAACATTAGCTCCCTGGAGAAGTGGCCTAGTTTTCAGGGGGACTGAGTACCTACTGCCCCCAGTGAAAACGAAGTCACTTAATTAGGTGGAGACACTTGTCCTTGGAAAATCCGTTCCTTGCTCGTACGGCGCCTTGGCACGTTCCGCGACGAGCAGGCTATGGAACTGTGAATTAATGCCAACAACCAACTGGCCATCTAGCTTCCCAACACCGAGTCCATCGGCAGAGGGTTCCATCCTCCACCGAGAGCCAATTGCACCTGTTCCTGCTCATCAGCACACGAGCGCGAACCTCGAGATAAGCATGACCACGTTAGGCAGAGCCGAGTGACCAAGTCACCTTCAGGTGGCCGGATGCCCAGCGGTGCCCTCGCACGTCCACATCTCCCCTCAGCTCTGCTCCTGCTGTGTGAAACCTGCACCTGTTAGGACGTTTCTGTTCTTGCCACGGGTATCTTTCCTGCCAGGGGAGCCTCCCCACATGTGTATAAGCAAGGTCTTAACAGGAGAATCTTTACAGCTTGTTTCATGCAAGCCATCAGACTGGAGGATGGGCAGGGTCCCTTCTGGCCTGGAAGTTTCTGAAGCTACAAAAAACTTATCCGAGGACAAATTTAGGCTCTTGACGCCATATTTAGGTATCTAGAGCGAGTCTTATTCATTCAGAGAACCTTGTATATTGGCAAATATAAGCCAGACATTAAAATAATTCTAGACAGCGGTTATATTACCACCAACACGATACACCCATATTCCACCGCACACCCCCCTCTCCGCACTCACACTGTGTAAAACTGCCCTCTGCTAAAACGGACAGGTAAAGAAATGCAGCCCTGCCAGCCTGCCAAGACGAAGCGGCTCCCGGGTCTTGCGAGGCAAGAGGAAAGTTGAGGGTCACGTCAGTGCGCTGCAGCATGGACGTTTCCAACCCATTGGGGCAACCCTGCGTGTGCTGCTAAGTGCATGAGTAAGGCTTCCCCGCAGTGCGCCACAAGGGGGCAGAATTTCATTCATAAACAGCAAAGATGCTGGCGCACGCAGCAGCCCCCCGCGGCGCTGCCGGTGCCCAGCTGACGCTCGCGGGCGGCGGCGGAACTACCACCGAAGGGCGTGTAGGACTGCAGTGCTCCAGAGGGCGGTCCGGGGGCTGCTGCTTTTACAGCGAAACGCAGCGACTCAGCAAGTCTCTGCCGCGGTACGGTGGCGCTCAGGGCCCGTGTCCACGGAGGGCAGGACTTGCAGAGGAAAGGGCTCTCTGGTCGTTCGGCTCGCTTGCTGCACATCACTGGGGATTTCACACCAGGGGGTCATGCAAACGGAGCCAGCTCTGCTCTTTGCAACTGGCGCTTCGCCCAAGAGCATCAGCAGGGACTCACAACGCGGCCGTGGCCAATTCCCGACTCTGCAGCATGCTCTCACTCGGCAGGGGCTACGCCGCCTTGGAAACCGGGCGGGACCCAGGTGTCAGCGGCGCTGCCCTTAGCTCTGGGTAGGGCCCCATAAAATCTAGCAAACCGGTGCCCAATGGCAGCCGGGGGGAAAAGAAGGGGGGTATGATTTTTTAGAGACGTGATTTTATGATCTTCAGCCACACACCAATGAAAGTTTTAAAGAAAATTTTAGCCTAGGGTCCTGTCAACTAGCACAGGAAGTTCAGAAACCGACAGGATGTGCCTGGGGTTCATTGCGACTTGCTTGGCTCTTTCCCAGGGTCAGTGGTGCCCATTACATTAACTAGACCCTCGCCAAAGGAAGCAGAGCCACAGAGCTGGGATAGGCAGAGTGGGCTGGGGGGGGGGGGGAGGGTGAGGAGGGGAGAGAGACATTAAGACCCAGCGGTGCCCCAAATTTTCAGGTGCCCTGCACAGCGGCAGATTCTGCGTATGGGTGAGGGCGGCCCTGGACGTCAGTGACTGACACATCCACAGGCGAACTCGAGGCAAGCTGGAAAGGGCACCACGGGGAAGAAACGCGTGAGGCGCTCGGGAAAGCCAGCGGCAAGCCAGGGTGCCGAGTCAGCGGCTACGCAGAGATGTACGGTCACCCTTCACCGCTAAGGAATCTCTGGCAGCACGGACCCCTCAGCCCGGATTTACACACGCCGACGTCGGAGCCGGACGCATCTTTGTGGGCGTGCACGCACGGCCTCACCTCCTCCAGCCTCTCGATGTTGGCTTTCAGACAGGGGACGCAGGATCGCAGCTCGCCGTTCTCCTCCTCCAGCTGCTGCAGCCTGGCGAGAGAGGAACACGCTGAGAGCCGGGAGAGGCAGGCAAGCGCAGGACGAACGAGAGCGCCCCGGTGCAGACGGGAGCATGGGGTAGAACCGCGGAGACGCTCCAAAGCGCGGCCTGGGTCCTCCCACCCGGCCTCACCGGCAATCCCAGGGAAGGAGCCCCCCACCCCGCGCCCGGCTTAGCTGAGTCCTCTGCATTCCAATGATTTGTCCCCAGTTCTGCTGCCTCGCCTCTTGGGGTCTGTACCTTAGATGCGCAAGGGCCGGCTTCACACCCTGCTCCTCCCCAGGCCTGCCCTCACCCCACCCCTCTCCCTCCCTGAGCACGCCCTGATGCCACTCCCCCTCCCGCCCAGTGCCTCCTGCACACCAGACACAGCTGATTGCCATGGGCGGAGGCCCCGGGAGGGAGGAGGACGAGTTAATCAGCAGGGCTGCCAGTGGGGGGAGGCACCGTGGGACGAGGGGGGTGCTGGCTGCCAGCAGATGCTAAGCACCCACTAATTTCTCCCATGGGTGCTCCAGCCACCGAATCCCATGGAGCTGGCACCGGTGCCCAGAAAACGAGTGCCTGGGTCTGGCACACAGCAGCCCGGAGGAGCCCAGCGATGGGCTCAGCGAGCATGCCAGGCACGGACTGCAATTACCCCGAAATCCCACGCCCACTCCGCCCCTCCCCCAAGGCCCCGCCTTTTCCTGTCCCTCCCCTAAGAACCGCCCTCCACCAGACAGCAACAGGTGGTGCTGGGTGGCCGACCAGCTGATCGGCAGGTGGCTGGCGGGTGCACAGCCCCCACTGTTTTCCCCCACGGGTGGCTCCACCCCCAGAGCCAGCGTGTACAGCCCCAGGGTTAGCGCTCTCAAGTCTGCATGGGCAGCATGGGTCCTTCCCTCCGCTCAGCCCGCTAGTGCTGGGCAAGGGGGCAATGTTCGGCTGAGCTGCTCTGCGCTTGCCGAGTGCCACGGGAAAGCCACCCCGCCCAAGCGAAGAGGCGCCTCACTCAGGCCAGGCTGGCTCTGCCCAGGGCCTGGCGCTGGTTACTGCTGGACGCGAGCAAGGGTGTCACGCAAGCTCACAGCGCCCCCCGCTGCTGGGCCATGCCCTAGGTGGGGCCGTGGCTCCGTCCTGGCTAGAACCACCCACCGCTTCTGCGGCAACCCCTCCCCCTCAGCGCTGCGCAGGCGAAGGGAAGGCACAACCCAGCGGGCGCCCGACGGAGAAGTCAGAACTGCCAGGGTGCTCCCTGGGAGCAGAGCCGATGCCTGGCCTGTCTCGGACTCCGAAGTCAAACCGAGCTCCAGGACGACGCGTGGGAACGGCGGGGGGTCCCGGGAACGGCCTCGTTATTCGCACTGTTTGGGCGGGGCCCGAGGGAGCGCGCGCGAGCTAACGGAAGCCACGTGGAAAGTTCTCCCCAGCTGGACACAGGTGCTGCCGGTCTGAGGGGGTGCGCTCGGTCACCACTGTGGGGGGCAAAGCTCTGGAGAGAAGAGGTTTACAATGACGCCTGATCGGCATGGCCAGGGCTCCAGGAAATGCTCCCGACTCCTCCCCCGCGGCGTTTTAGTGGTCACAGATTGGGGATGGGCCCGAAGGCTTCCCCGCGCAGAGGGGCTGGCAGCTGCACCCACCTGGCTTGCAGATTCTCGATCTCAATGCTCTTCTCTCTCTCCAGCCGGGTCAGGAGATCTCGCTGCTTTCGGGTCTCCTCCAGGAGCGTCTCGTCTGCTTTCAACTCTTGCTCCTTCAGCTGTTCCTCCAGGGCATTCGCTCTTTGGAGAGAAGGACGGGCGGGGGTCAGCCCAGGCTGAGGTTACACGGCAGTCCCGGTGGGGTCTGGATATTTTGGCTCCTTTCTTTACACCCTCTCCTCCTCCTGTCTTCCCCCTACTGAACGGCTGCTAGAAGCCAGCATGGGGTTGGAAGATCATCCAAGGAGCAGCCGCTGCACAAGACCAAGAACCGGGCCCTGCAAGGCCCACACCTGACAGGCCCCTGGGGGAAAGCAGATCACGGCCACCCAGTCTCGGGATGCCTCTGCCCATTGGGTAGTTAAATCACAGTGAGCCCAGGTAATGGACGTTTGTATCCATCACCACTTGGCTCTACCTGTGCTCTGGCCTGTTCACTCCCTCTGGGGCACCTGGCAGTGGGCGCTGTGGGCAGACAGGACACTGGCTAGTGGACCCATGGCCCGACCCAGTCTGGCCGTTTTACGTACAAGCCTCAGAGGTCACATTAAAGCCAGCCCAAAGGAGGGATGAAGAAAGCACTAAGAAAACAAGGGAAAGGATTTTCTTAAAACTTGTGTTAGTGGGTAGCGGAGAGCTGACAGCATAAGCCACCCAGGCCAATTACTCTAATTAATTATCCTCCCTTCCACCTGGGTTTGTAACAAGTAGGAAATTCACATGCCACTTATGGGTAATTCCTTTGGGCACCCGCATCATCAGTGATGCCCGGACAGCCCTAGGGTTGCACTATTTGGCTCCTTGCGTGTCGCCCATGAATTAAGCAGGTCCCACCGAAGCCTCACCATTAACCGCTGCAGAGAAGTGTCCGAGGACAAGGCAGGGGGTTAAGAGCTGTTGGGAGCTGTAGACTTCTAGCAACTTCGATTCATTTCACATTACATCAAATGCAGGACCTGAAGGCAGTGACCATTTCCCTCTGCATTCTCCACCCCAAGTGGCACGTGGAGGGCTAGTTTTCCAGGCCACAGCCATTGCTGGCAGACGTTTACAGGGCCGCGCGTCTCAGAAGACATCCAAGCGGCGGAGGCACTTGCTAACACACAGCAGCTCTTTGGTGCTAATCTGCTCGCCCAAGCCGGTCCTGGGAAGCCAGCAAATGGACAGTGCAGAGCGGGTGTCTGCCAGGTGTCAGCGAGGGAAGGCAGATCTGCTGAGCTTCAAGTCTCTTTTCTCTTTCTACCAACTCCTCTTCCGCTGGCTGGCGTCCACCACAGGCCTAACCCAACCGCGGGCGCGTCTGAACAGCTGCCTCTTCCGCGCAGAGCGTGGCGTGTGGACACGAGGCACACGTGCACGCACTAACTCGCACGCCCATGGGGAGCAGAGGAAGGGGAACAATTTGAACTACCTGGTGCAGCAATGCACGGGGGAAGGGCGTGAATTGCAAAGGGCACCAACTAGAAGCCCCCTAGTGCACACTAATGTGGACACAGGGAACATCTCATGGACAGCCACAGGGGTAGTGCAGGTCACCGAGTATGCAGGCTGGCGTGTGTGGGAATGCACGCCCCTCTAGCGCACACCGAGCTGCACAGTGTAGACAAGCCTCGAGACACGCCTCATGGAGATCAGTTTGATCCTGTGACACCCACCGAACGCCCTCACCTGTGCACCAGCTGCAGGTTTTCCTGCTTCAACCGACTGTGCTGCTCTCCATTGGCCGCCGTGTCCTTTTCCAGCTCAGTTACCCTCTTTTCCAGGAAGACGACCTGGGAGAGAGAGAGAATTCCGATGCACTGGGGTCTTTCAGCTTCCTCTCTCCCGGCCAGACGGGCAGGCCGAACAGCAGCCAACACGGCGCTCTCTTCCCGCCTGGCAAAGCTCAACCGGCAAGTGCACGTGGGACCAGAGGTGGGCGTGTCCCCGTCACACCTGGAGCGCCGTGCGTCTCCCTAGCCGGGGTGTCAGAATTAAGGAGCCCAGGTCTAAAGCCATATTTTCACACGGGGCAAACATTTACACCAAGCACAGCTCACATGGCCTGGAGTTTTCCCCTTCCCCTCAGCTATTCATCATGCCTGCGGACGGGCCACGCCTCGGGGCAGCACTGCCGTGGGGGGAGCACCCCCGTCAGCTTAGACCCACCCGCTCGGCAAAGGGCAGAAGCTGCGCCGGCGGGAGAAGCGGACGTTAGCGCGGGCACAGCAGCGTGTCCCTGTAAGGGGGGGTGGTTCATTCACACCAAGGGAGGCCAACCCAGGCTATGTCTACACCACAGCCCAAGACAAACAGACGGACCTTCCCCCCCGCCCTGCCATTGGGACAAAATCAGAGAGTTGTTTAGTAAACCGAAGGGGCCCCCCCTCAAGCCACTGTGCATGAAGCAGCCGTCAGCCCACGCAGTGCAGGGCGACGACTGCAATTCAACCTCCCGCCCCAAAAAGCGGCGCGCTCCGCCCGCCCTGTCGATTTCGCCAAACCGCAGCCCCCATCAGCACGGCGCTAAGCAGCGGCCCGGGCAGTCGCCTACCCCACGTCAGCTGTGCATGCAACAACAGCGAGCGATGTGCACCGCGCATTTCTTTGCCCAGGCTACCAAAGCAGCGTAAGGGGCGATTTACTCGGTGCCGGGCGGGGGCTACTCCGCCCTTCTCTTGAACGGGGAGGCGGCTGCACAAAGCAGTGCCTGGCCCAGGAGCACAGAGCGAAGGGCAGAGCCAGGGATGCTTTGAGCGCTGGGAATAGCTGCTCTCTGCACCCAGGGATCAGCCCGGTGGGCCGCGCCGACTTCCTCCAGCAAAGCTCTAGTGGCAGCTGGGGCCGCATTCCTACCTTGTCGGTGAGGTCCTCCTCCGCATGCTCCAGGGGGTCCCGCAGCGGTTCTTCCATCGCATCCACGGCCAGGGTGCCTGTCTGGTGCAAGTGCCTATACCCAAGACACACCAGCCCCACCCAAAGCAAGAGCACCATGAGAGAGCACGTTGCAGCAGGCAAAGTCCCATTCCTTATCCAACTCCAAGTGCTCCCAACTCCCCACCCTTCTCCTGCCGGGGACGCTAGGCGGGGCACAGCTGGAGGAGAGGACCGCAGGAGGCTGGCCTGGCCAAGCAGCGAGTCTATCGACTAGCCAGAGCCTCCTGTGGCGAGCACCAGGCCTGCGAGCCCATACGGGTCAGCATATCCCGGCACCTCAGTGCTGCCGGGCCACCCGGGCAGGAATCGGCACCGTGAGTGACTCCTAGTGAACGGCGCCCGGCGGGCGGAGAGGGACTCGGTGCCGCCTCCTCTTAGTCTTGCTCTTTGGAACCGGGAGAGATAAGGGCCGGCGTGCCGTGCTCCATTTCCAACGCGACGCGTCCCTGCCGGAGCGGCCGAGCCAGAGGCTCTCGGCCCGCCCCAGCGAGAACGCCAGAGGGGGCAGGGAGGGAAGCGCGCTGGTTGTCAAACACGCTCAGCGCCAGTGCGTGGGAGATGGTCGGTCGTTAGCCACGGCTCGTAGCAGGTCACAGCGAGCCCAGGGGCTCAGCGTGGAATGGAGGGACACACGCCCTAAGGGGAGCGGAGCGTGGGGCTGCGCCCAAGTCGGGGTCTGAAGGGGGGGCAAGAATTATTTGTCTTGAATAATTAACGAGCACAGGACAGCAACAGGCATGCTGATGAGATGGGGGGGGGGCAAAGGGCCCAATTGCCCCGGGGCCCAGCACTTCAAGGGCCTGGGGCTCCCAGCTGTCACCCCAGTGGCAGTGGCCAGAGTGAGGGGACGTTTGAGTGCTGCGCGCACCAGCCGGCTCTGAGGGCCAGTGAGGGGCGCCATGTGGTCCAGGCGGTGCTGGGGGTGGGCTGCCCCAGACCCGCCCCTTCTACCTGAGGCCTTTCCCTTTCTGGGAGCCACCCCTTCCCCCAATTGTCCAGGGAATCCTACAGGGATAGCGGGGGCTGAGGATACATGGACTATGGCTTTACTGGCTCTCTGGAGCTTTAACCCAGCCAGTGACAAGGCTCTGTTCTGGCCTGGCCCCCTCTCTATGGTTAATACCCTGTTAATCGCCTAGGTGCCGGAGCTGGAGGACCGGGGGAGCAAAGGCCCAATTTTCGCCTCATATTTTAAGCCGGGGGACCATGCCCACCACTTTGGAGAACAGGAACTTGGCACATGACAACGGGGGGCAGGGGGCGCAGGGCAGCCCTCAGCACCCCCTGGAACACATGGTGCCCCCCACTGGCCCTCAGAGCCGGCTGGAGCGCACGGTGCTCCGGCACGATTCTAAAGGGCCCATCATTCTGGTCACCGCAGTGACAGCGGGCAGCCCCAGGCCCTGGACAGAGCCCGGTGGCGCTGCAACAGAGGGGCCGTATATAAATGGGTTCTAGCTACATAAATGGTCAAAAATAACATTTTGGCTCCCAACTTCCAAAGCGGGCATTCCCTGTGGCCACTTCTGCTGACCCTAGGGAGTTAACAGCGAGTCGTGCTAATCTTCCCTAAGCAAGCAGAGCATCCTAATGCTTAATCCGGCTGGTAAACCTGACAGCGGGCCCTTCCGCAGCCTGACTGCCATTCAGAGAGGCCGCACAGAACGGAGCCACTCAAAGTTAACAGAGGGCGGTTCTGTCTCTTTCCCTGCCTCTTCCGACAAAGATTTGATATTTCGAAGGAAAGGTTTGGGACCCAGCCTGGGAAAACGTATCTGTGCTGGAGGACACTGGGTCCATAAGGCAGCAGACACACCATGCAAGCCAAGCAGAATGATGAGAAAATAGTTATTGATCCTAGAGAGAAGCAATGTCTCCTACTGAGAGAAATGCAGGGCTTGTGGAAGAGACCCCATCTGCATTCGAAAGCCTGTCAGCTCTGGCCCCATCAGGAGGGCGTATGCATCCAGTCACAATCCAAGAGGAGTGTGGTTTGGTTTGAAGCACCACAATCTCACTGATTCAACCCCTTTAGGCTCTTAACGAGAACTCAAAGAGCACCTGGCAGAATAACCTCCAGGAGAGATCAGTTTGCTTCAGACAGAGAGCCTCTGAATTTGTGACTGATGCCAGCAACGTTTCTAGGGATGAAAATACCCAGACTTGTGATCTTGGATCTCCTACTCCAAAACAGCACACGAGAACAAACACGAACCCGCAGAAGGCGAGGGGGCAGCTTCACCTTGGATGAAAACTCCCTGATGGTATCTGAAGCAGAGCGAACAGAAACAACTTGCGCGAGAGTGTGTTTGGAATCTCTGGAGTCACACAAGATCAAATTATACAGGCTAGTTTTAAATAGAAAGCCTGGAAACATGCCCGCTCGTTCAAAACCACCAAGAAAGGGAAAAAAAGAGCTTGAAAGTGAGAGTATGGGAACCACGAAATGTGATACTCGAAATACTCGAGACATTTCCTCTCCAGCGAGGAAGAAGAGAGTCTGGAAACGTTTCTTTTTAATTTTTCCTGTAACCAGCAATGCGGGAAACCAGCTGGAAAATACTTCCAAAGAGCTCCTGAATGCAGGACAGGGGAGCTGCTTCCCTGGGATAAGCCTGACAGACCTAATCTCCAGCCCTTCCCTTGTTTCCAAGCCCAAGAGATTCACAAGGAGCGAAGATTTCTTAGAATTTGTTCCAGAGATCAACTGACCCGCTCAGGAATGCTGCTAAGTAAACAGACTCCTGGGATCTGAGAATACATGT
The DNA here is from genome assembly GCA_019425775.1 of Rafetus swinhoei. NCBI lineage: Eukaryota > Metazoa > Chordata > Testudines > Trionychidae > Rafetus > Rafetus swinhoei. The sequence continues at coordinate 39,440,449 of CM033443.1, read as the reverse complement.
TTCTAGGGTGCCAAGCCATCACACCAACTGCTCAAAAGACCAGCTCATGTTCTCTAAACATCTCAAGCAGACCTGAAACTTGAGACACCCAGAAACAAAAGCGGGTGCGTAAGAGCAGAAAGCCCAAAACTTTTCTTTTCCCCCTAAAACTTTTCAAAGTATCAGGGAACAAAAGCATTTGAGTCTCAAATGAGATTTCTAAAAGTCCTAGCGAGGGGCATCAGTAAGGATTATGCCAAGGGCAGGTTTGGACAGCTAGCACGCTTTCCATGGCCTTTCCTTCAGCCACAGGAAGGAAACAAGTGGGAAAGCCAATCCCCTCAAGGAAGAGATGTGAAACCGACCAAACGCTACTGCGACAGGACGCCCTTGCATCCCAGAGAACTTCAGAGCAAGTGGGAGTCTCCCTGCCTGTGTCATACAGGGAGAAGCTCTCAGAGCTTCACTGGCTACTTGTTACAAATTCCTTTGTGCGGCTCCGCTGCGGAGAAGAGGATGCTCAGAGCACACCAAGCAAATCCCAGCCCTCCTGCATTCCAGAGGAGTCTTGAAAACAAGATCCATTTTTGGGGCACTGCACTGTCACGCAAAAGCCTTATGTCCCGAAGGAACTGCTTCTGCCCATCCCCTTTCCCGGGGCCCTAACCCCTTGGGAACATAAAGCAACAGCCCAGCCATCGAGCGCTCCCTGTAACAGATCGCTGCCAGCGTCAGAGATGAGGGGCTTCCGTAGTGGGCAATTTACCAGCACCGCTGTCCCTGTGTAACGGGAAGGGTAAGTCGCTAATGGCGCTGAGGCTACCGGAGAATACATGCATCCCTAACGAGGCGTTCTCAAAATGGGCAGAGTGTCCGGCAGACCTGGTGTCGGGACATGCACAGAATGGGGACCCTGGGAGACATCCTGGCTAAGTCTGTCTCCAGAGCAGAATGCAGTCTGACAGTTTGAAAAACTAACAGTAGTTAACAATCAGTGAGGTGCGTTACAATTGCTGGTCACTGCAGGACATGCACTCTACATTTCTCTGAGAGGAAAAGGTGGCACACCAAGGTAGACAGCCTTAAGCACACAATCCCACCCTTCACGGCAACAAAAGGATCACAAAAAGTATCAGCTTACCTTGCTACCTTCTTGCTCGAGAGCCGTTTATTTGGACTGTGAAATGAAAAACAACAGGAAAAGAGTCAGGAAAATGGACCGCGAAGAGCAAGGGGAAACAGGAAACAAGCGAAGCAACAGTGACAGGGGGCATATCCTTTCCAATTGACACCACGGCACGGCACGGCACACGCATGAGGCATGCATGACTCCGCTTCCTTGCGGCACTCTCCATGTTCAAATCCAGGTACAGCCACATTGGCACACATGTACGACACGCCGCGACCGAGGAAACTGAACATACAGCACATGTCATTGCTGCAGACGCGTCAATGGGTCCAGCAAGGGCTCTCCCTTAACTGGCTGATTCCAGTCCCGAAAGCAGATCCCTAGGAAAAGGGCTAATAATAGCATGGAGCGTGATGGGACTCAGGCCAGTTACAAATGTACTGTGGCCTGAAACATATTCGAGCCACCTGGCAGCATGGGCAGAGAACGAGCCCACCGCCGAAAAACAGCACGAAAATATCCTGCAGGATTACTGCATGTACAGAGAGCAAAATACACTAATTGAAAAACACGCAGCCCAATTAACTGTGTATTTCACTTACTCAAAACAATGATCGTTTTACTGATTTGTGTTTAACATTGGACATAGCTACACAGGCTGACGTAGGACTGGCTGGCGGCTTGTAGTTCAGACAGGGACTGGCCCAGATTTTGGGGGCTGATTGATTAGTTGGGCCCTTTCTTCTCTCTCTCGCACATAGGCAGCTGCATTGGAGTCTAAAATCAGGGAGACGGGATTTTAAGCTAGATCATGTTTCCAGGACTAGAAATAGGTGTGTTCATAAGCTATGCTTAGCAGTAGCGAACAGCCAGGCATCACCTCTTACAGAATTGTAATTTTTGTTAATTTGTAAAACTGAATGAAGTTGATCATTTACTGCTGTAATAAAGTGGTGGCTTAAAAAACCCTCAGCTCCCTCCAGAATCTCCTGTCCTTCCCCTGCATTCACTCCCCTCGCTCCCCGTTTTGAAATATTGGCTTTAACTTTCCTCTGCAACTGGATTCTTCAAAACCAGGATCGCAGAGAAACCTGCAAGACGCTCCCAGCTTCTACCCCTGCCCAGAGACAAGTGTCCAGGCAAAGGGGATGGATTCAAATCTACCAGACTCTTGCTCGCGCCCAGAGCGGCGCCACTGTATGAGAAGAGAGGTTGTCACGTTCCAACGTTCTGACACCTGCAACGTGGTAGTAGCAGGTACAGGGACCTACTCTAGCCAGTGAGATTTTGCAGAGGATATAGCACATTTATAACTGTAGTTTTCCGGAAACCCGCAGAGCTTCAAAATGTTTGCCATTCGTTCTCCTCCGCAGGCCAGAGATCCAAGCAACGAGGAAGCCAGCACCACCCTGCAGCCTTTGTGAAACAACCTGGATGCTCAAAGCCATCAGACCAGCTCTCTTCCCTCAAATTACACAGAGCTGCAGGCAGGAAAGGGGCTAAGGGGGGGAGCAGGGGATGGATTGGAGGGGTGTCAGAGGAAACTCTTTTCCCAGAGAGAGGGGCTGAGTCGCTCAAAAATATGAACTTTACTTGCATACCCGCTCTCTTCCCGCATCCCAACATCACTGGCAGGTACAGCCGTTCACAGCTCCCATTGGCCGCAGATCGCCGTTCTGGGCCAATGGGAGCTGCAGGAAGCGTTATCCCGGTCTGGGCTGCTTCCCACCACTCCCATTGGCTGGGAAGAGTGACCTGCAGCTAACGGGGGCCACAAATCGCCAGTACCTGGGAAGGCGCAGGTAAACGTAACAACGGCAGCACACCAGGGGCTAACACCGGCAAACCACCCCCATTATATTGCCCACCCTGGCTTATGTTATTCCTTAGGAGGAGGAACTAAAAGTAGCTCGAAGTGAACCAACTCGCAAGCAGTTTCTGGGAAGCACCGGGCTTTTCAACGGCTTTTCTCATCTTGGGTTGGACAATGAACTTCTGACATTTCTACTGAAGGAAGGAATCACTTTTGGCGAGATTTCAAGGATTCTGCAAACCTACTTCCCCTCTCTGATGGGAGCTTCCCCAGAATGTATGAAGAAAAACAAAACACAAAAAACCAACAACGCCTGTCCCTTGTAGCAGAGGCAGATTAACCTGTTTTTCTCCACAAACGACTCATCAAAAATCCCAGGCCTGAGCCACACATCCGTCAGTGGAGCCATGTTAGACAGGCCCTGGGGGTGAATTTGCGGTTTCTTTCACAGGGCTGAGACTGGGTAGGAATTTGAGGGGTTTACCATGACCAGGGACAGCGTCGGGGAAAAGCAGAACTAGGGTTTTGCAGTGCTGCCCTTGCTGCTATATACTTGGGCTGCGGTAAATATTTTGGCTCCTCCTTTCCTTCTGGGTGCAAGGTGTTCAAAGCATCTGCAAAGCCGGCCGTGGCCCGTCCAAGGCCATCACCTGAAAGACGACCTTGCAGTCCCCATATTCTGCCACAGCCTGTGACCCCAGCTGGGACGGTCTTGCTGTTTACTGTGTGGATTCAGTTCTCTCAGCAGAACGTTCTCCTCTCACTGGGCCAATAGAGTTAGAGTTTGGCTGCCGCTAGGCAAATTATTTAGTCTACTGGTTTGTCCAGGATATTTCATTACTCTTTTATTCCCGTGCAGTCATGTCTCTGATATCCGCTCAGGACTTCATCCAGATTTCTGTCCAGCTGCACCATTACTACCGATGGACACAAGACTCCTGAACAGGCCAGGCAATCTTTAATATGTGCCCCACGGAGGCAGCCCTGAGACAACCACTCCCCCACTCCCAGAACGTGTAGGGGACACCACTTACACCTCCCTGCTAGTTGTACTACTTTGCCTTCAAAGCTCCTTGTAGAACAAGTTACCTTTCCAAAGCAGGAGATAGCCTTGAAGATCCTATTGCTTTGTAATGTTGTTTCTCTCTCCCCGACCCCCGCATCAGCCCCTTTTTGACCCTTCCCCCATCACTCAGCTCTCTGACTCATTTCTTTACTAGACCGTTATGGTAGAGAGCTTCCACTGAGTCTTCCTCATCTTCCTTCCAGGGTTGGCTGGCACTTGGGTCCAACTGCTGGACAGGATAGGATAAGTCTTCCATGCGGAGCTGCCCTCCGTTGGGAGAAAGCTCATTTTTTGCAGAGCTTCTTGACTTGGCTGCTGCAACCCCTTTTATAGCACTGAGCTAGCCAAGAATGCTGAAGTAAGCTGGAGGTCTACTTCCCCTTGCTAATCTGGGCTCTTCCACTCTAAGGAACTCCTCAGGATCCCTGCAGTCTACTCACCTTGGTCTGCTACATTTTACAATAGCGGTTCCCTTTCTGAGACACTGCCTCCATTCACATTCCAGTCCGAATGCGCCGATCCCACAGGCCCAATGGCCTCCTTGGTCAAACCCGCTCTGTCACGTCCTCCCTCTCTTGCTCGGTCACACCCAAGGGCTTTTTGCAGCTCCAGCGAACCATTTTTAAACTATTATCTTCAAATTTCTCCGGCTTGCTAGAGGGCTGATCTCAGAGTCAAAACACGGTGTTTGGGTTAAGTCTGTTGGCCTCACAGAGCGATCCGGCTCAACTGGAAGGCGTGTCTACATGAGAAAGTCGCACCGCTAACTTAAATGAGTTTAAAAACCACAGTGGGTTGAAACCGATGCAGAGCCCTGTGCTTTGGTTTTGAGCAGCCTGTTTTGGTTTACTCTTTAAGCGGAGAGGTAAAGAGTTTCCATACAGGGGAATGCTTTGCTTTACCAATATCTGCTTAAAAAGACTTGAACTGACAGTGGGTGAAGGAAGCCGGCATATGGCAGTAACAGACACCTTACAACAAGACCTGGGCTCAACAGCAAGGAATAGGAAACCAAATATTTTTCTAAGGTGTTTCCAGCAAAATTAAACTGGTTAGTGGATGGTAACAGGCTTCAAAAATCCATGAAAGCATCTCCAAACAAAGTACATGAAGCTGTGCCCAGCCTTCCTTTTAGCTAGCTGCAGATTTTCCACGTAACTGCTTACTGATACTGTAAAGTGCCTCAGCTGCCCTGGGACGTCTTGCCACAAAGAGCTGAGCGGTTTTATTTTGTACTCAAGGATGAGAAGAGCTGGACAAGCCACCAAGCCGAGGGAACCCAGACCTTCTCAGTACGACACCCCAGGCAACCCCATTCAGCTGTACAAAGAACACAGCAATGCCTGACTTCTCCTGTGCACGGGGAAGCCAACCTTCCCCGTCCATCTGGGAAATGGACTGATGCCAAGATTTTCAGAGAAGACAGAGGGAATTGGGCCCACAATTCCCGGGACGAGGGCCCAGTTCTCTTGGAATACTTTGAAAATCTCTCCTTAAACAACAAGGATTTGGACCGGCTGTGGAATTCCTCTACCACACTTCCTTGAGAGGCTCAGTACAGGACATAGGTGCTGAAAGCCTCATTTCTACCCACCAGGAAAAATCTACCATCTTCATTCATCGACTCCATAGCTGGAGATAAAAGTATCGGCCTTCCTTTGAGACCTTGGAAAGCTGCAACAATTGGGGCGGCTGTTTGTCGGAAGAATTCAGAGCAGCTTTTTCAGCGAGGGTGTGTGCACGTTAGAAAACGCTACAGCAGCCCAGCTGCAGTCAAGACGCTTACTACGGCCATCAGTCCACTTTGAGAGGCAGTAACTAGGTTTATGCAAGAATTCTTCCATCAACCCAGTGCGTCTGCTCCAGGGCTCCGGTTGGCTTAGCGACATCACGTCACCCAGGGCATGACACTTCACAGCCTGGGCGACGCAACTCAGTTGACTCCCCCTTTGGAGCGTACAGTGGCCCCAACTCCAGAGTCCAATTTCCCATTCGTGTTCTGATTCACTTCCCAATTTACATAGCCCTGCGCGCTCTAATTCCAGTTGTCCCTTACAAGGGCAAACCAACGGCAGCTGCTGCGGATCCCCACGTGGCACAGAGTAAGCCTCAGGTAGGGAAGTGCAAGGGCAGTTTCTCAGGATTTGGACATACACTTCTCCACACCAATCCTGCGAATGGCCCACTGCCACCCTGACTTGGATCAGCCTCATTAACACAAGCAACTGCCTTATACATACACCCATCACGTCCACTCCAATTCATCCGATGAAGTGGGATTTTCCCATGAAAGTTCACACCCTAAGAAATCGGTTAGTCTCCGAGGTGCTGCAGGACTCATTAAGCATGGAGACAGCTCTCACACTGACTTGAGGATGTTCGACAAAAACCCTGAAGCCAATTCCTATTTGGCTGCCACGTACCGCAGAACTTTTAGTGGCCACCTGGAACAGAACAAGCTTCTAGGTTTAGCATCTCTGCCAAAAGAGCCACACGGAATTCAAGTTACCTACAGTGGAAGGATGAAGGGTTGAGTGACCCTGGCCATGATTTGAAGCAGTGGTGCTAGAGCCTCTTGGTATTTCTGCACTAGTTGCTTGCCTAGCTGGCCACTCAAAATGAATGGTTTTAATCCAAGTTGCTCCCTAGCCATTTCTCCCAGCAATGCAAATACTGTACATGGCAAACTTAAGACTTCAGTTTAGACGCAAGAAGTCTGACTACACCGAGTGTGGTAATCAGTGTCGCATCCACATCACACACAACCACCAGTGCATGCAAAGAGACAGGTGTGAGGAGAATGAAAGATTCCCATTGTCAATACCTTTTGCTCGCTCCATAGCGTGGAGCAACGAGATTTCTGTTTAACTTCCATAAAGACTTTCATACGGTCTTTCACAGGGTACAATGTGAAGACCTGAAGAGGCCCGACGGCGCTCTTCCAACATCAGTTTCTCTATCCATTGAAAATGAAGCACTCAAGCAATATAACTTGGCAAGCGAGGATGACAATGTGAGTCTCCCCTTCTTCAGAAGGTGGGTCGCACACTCGGACGGCCATGCATAAGGTCAATTACCTATTCATTTCAAGATCACTCAGGCGAGCGGAAAGGTCCTCGAGGCGGTTGATGTGTTTGTGGCACTGGCTACAGTGAAACTCAAAGGCCTCATCAGTGACAATGCTGTGCAGTTTCGCAACGAGCGGGTTGACGCTAGAGAAATCACAAGTGTCATTTTAACAGGACAGAAGAGCCCGATCTGATTTCGTCTGTGGCTTCCACAAGTCACGTGGCTGTTGGCAAGGGTGGGACCCAGTGGCAAGTCACAAGCTTTTCACGCAAGAACGGCAATACGAGATTGCAGGGCAAATGTAACCATCAAAACATCGAGTCCAACGATCAATGGCTGAGAAGCGCAACTGGCAATGAAGCCATTTGTGGGCTACGCTGGGTCAAGTCATCCTTATTACAAGCAATCACCTCTTCCCACTTTGTCCCAGAGGGATGGCGTCCACTTACTACAGGGATGGACTGGGTCAATTCACTTTTTCGGGTCTCCCCAATGTATCGGTCAGGCTGCCACTAATCTGCACTGCTTTCTTAAGATCAGTGAAATGTTAGGGTGCATGTGGGATATTCACCAGCATGCAGACCTACCTAATAAGGTTATCAGTTTTGAGAGCTACCCTTTTAACCAGCAGTAAAACTTTATGGTTTGCCTGACTGGAAACAGCCCTCGCTGACATGTTGCTGGGATGTGATTTAGTTTGAAAGCCAAGTATCTTCAGTCAGACACGTCACCATTTGCCTCCGGGAAGGTTCTGAAGGCAGACTGGAAATGCAGGCAGCTGATGAAAACAGGGCAGCACACTAGCAGGTAGGGCTTTCAGTTCAGAAGGTGCAGCTTTTAAAGAAATGTTACCAAAAAATAATAAAAGGCTAGCTTCAATCACCTCTCTCTTCCGAGTGACGTGCGTGAGTTGGCAGGGTCAGCTTAGTTTTGTGTTTGATAGAAACTACATGAAGGCCAATGACGGTGAAGTGAGCATGTTTGAAAAGACTCTGAAATGCTTTACTAGGCTTTGGTTTTCAGTGACCAATGTAGAACCCAAGTGACTAATTCAGTGACATTTGGCAAATAAAGCAGCCAATCATTTTTTATGGCTTCATTTCCAGTGTTGTCTGCAGTGTTATTGTAGCTTTATGGTGGCCCATTTTACCTTGAAATGTGTGTTACCTATTTACGCTACACAATCGGTTCCAACCTTGTATTTAGTGGTGACAGTTTCCCGGACCTGAAGAGGAGCTCTGTGTAGGCTCCAAAGCTTGTATCTTTCACCAATAGAAACCGATCCAATAAAAGATCATGTCTAGCCCACCTGGTCGCTCTCCGCGGCCATTAAAAATCTTTTGGTGAAACCACTGGTAAAGAGCGAGTAATATTTCGGGGGTGCCGTACAGCCGCACCAAATGGAAACACTTCTGGAAGCCACAAACTGCAATCAAAGGAAGGTTAAGAGTGACACAGGTTAAGGTTAAGCACGACAGACATTTAATCAAACCAGAGAGAGGTAGAGGCGTGAGCAGACAGAAACAAGGTTAAAACTGAAAGATGCCTGAGAGGACTAAGTCAACCACGTGGTACAGATTGATGATGCTTGTCTAGCAAACGGCCTGGATCCGGACAGGTGCTGAGTCTCACTGCAGGCAATGAGCGTTGTCACTGTGGCTCACAAGCTCTCTACACCGGACTTCAAGGAGCGCATCAGACACCCAGCATCTCTCGGGATCAGGCTGTAAAGCTCCAAGTGTCAGCTCTGTGCAGTATTCTTCGCCTCCTCACCACCTCTCCTGCCAGATCAGTGTTTTAAACTAAATCATCCCTGAATGGTTGAAACCCGTCTTAATCTGGGTAACGAAATTCTGAAGACTTGTTTCCTCCCCCTAGGACTGATGACGTTCAGTGAAGATCATAGCAGCAGCGACTCTGGCTGCTGGTGCTTTACAAACTGGGCTGCTGGGCAGCTGCGAAAAGGTGATTGGGAAAAAGGGAAACATCCTTTCTGACAAGGCATGAGCGGGGATTATCGCTTGAGATGTCTTACAAAGTAAAACAGACAATCTACAGATAATTTGATCTCAATGTGACACTCCAAAGGAGTGTTTTATTAGTGCTTAGCCCATCACAAACACAGAAGGAAGAAACAATTCACCCTCTGGGAGGCTCACTACATCTAAACTTCAGAGGGGTAGCCGAGTTAGTCTGTAACTAGAAAAACTTAAACAACGAATAGTCCTTGTGTTAGTCTTTAAGGTGCTACTAGTTGTTTTTTACATCTAATAAATTTGACAGACTGAGATTTTTTATTAATAAAAACTCATGTGCTAAAATGGGTCAAGAAGTGTGGGGAGGGATAGCTCAGTGGTTTGAGCATTGGCCGGCTAAACCCAGGATTGTGAGTTTAATCCTTAAGGGGGGTTTTTGGGGCAAATCTGTCAGGGATGGTACTTGGTCCTGCCATGAGAGCAGGGGACTGGTCTCGATGACCTCTCAAGATCCCTTCCAGCTCTGTGAGATATACCTATCTCCATATCTAAAAACAATCGCTTGGGAACCCCCCCTCTCCTGCGTCATCCCCCCACCAACAGCCTCCTTTACAAGTGTTTCAATCACACTTTACGAAATGAAGTCCTACACTGGACTGCCTGCAAACTGGGTGGCCAGAGGCCAGTGGCCGTTGGCCTCACAACCCGCCTAAGGCACGCTGACTGGCAGCATGGTGGCACATCGCAACTTATAAGACCATCTTGCTCCCTCTCCCATCTTCTGAGACAGTCCTGGAGTGTTGCCCGTGGAGGGTCTGCTCAGAGCTTACAACAGAACGTGGGTTGTCCGGTAAGAAAAAGTGTACAGGAGCCTTTTATTTCGGTTACCACTGTTTCAGTGAAGCTCCTTGGTAACGGCAGAGACGTACGGCAGGAACTCAGCATGGGGGGGTCACAAACACAAAGGTAAAGAATCTGTTCACCAGGACGCTCCCTTTGTGATCTTAAGTCTCTGCTCGGATCTAGCTCAGCTCTCCAGGAACTGCAGTGGAGACACGATTGCTTATTCCGCAAACTGCTTCTGGTATCTAACAGCTCAGCAAAAACCATGCCATCCCAGCCAGGACGCCCTCTGTTCGTCACAGCACAAGCCAGCTTCACCCTACTTGGTCAGATAGGGATGTCGCTGAGGAAACAGCCTGTTACTCTTAGAGACAACAACTCAAACCAGTGGACTTAATGCACATCTGGACTAGGGATGTTAAAATGAGGTTAACTGACCAGTCAATAGGCACTTCCGCATTCCGCCTTTGAAATGTACAAGAGACCCCGCTGACTCAGGGCTGCACATGGATGCCTGCTTTGAAATGCACAGGAGTCCCCAGCCTGGAGCCCGGAGTCAGTGGGGGACTCCCCAGCTGACCCTGGGTTCTGGGGAAATGCCGTGCGGAGCCCGGGATCAGCTTGGGAAGTCCCCCGCTGACCATGGGCTCCACGGCTGTCCCTTTGAAACGCTGCCTTGGGGTTTCAAAGCGGCAGTGCTGCACAGCTGTGCAGTGCTACCACACTTTGTAGTACCCCTTCCCCTCCCCCATTTGCTGCCTCTATCTTATAGAGGCAGCAAGGGGGAGGGGGGCAGGGAAATCAACTAGTCGACTAACTATCTGATAAGCAAATGCTTATCGGATAGTCGACTAGTCTTTAACATCCCAAATCTGGACAGAGCCCAGGAGCGAGGGGCAGGCCCACAGTCTAGTGACGCAGTACAGTACAACTTCTGATGGCATCTTCTGCCACTTCTCTGGGACTTCCATGGCTTCATTTTAACCTCCGTTCTTCAGAAGCCCCTCTCCTGGGAACCCGGAGTAGCAGCACGAAGGTCATCAGCGAGATGCCGAGAAGCAGAATGTTATGGAGAGGGGATCAAAGCTGGGCAGAGAGTCAGGATTTTGGGGGCTCCCATGGAAAGGAAATGGCAGCTGGACACTCCATGGAGAGTAATAAAAATGCTACATCAAGCTCATGAAGCTTAGTTTAAAAAAGCGCCTCCCAAGCAGAAGCTGCTCCGTCTGGGGTGGGCGCGTCTGGGTGTGAGGGTGGGCAAAGATCATCTTTGCTAAAATCAAGGGGGAAAGACAGCAGCGGCGTCCCTCATACTGCAATTAAAAGCAACGCGCATGTGACTTTCACAAGCGCTTTTCCTTTTCAGACCCACGGAGGCCAGACCTGCCTGCTGCGTTTTAATGGGGCGCCGTGACTCTTGGGAAGCAGACCCCCGGCAAGTCAGAGTTCTGTGGGGCTTTGAGAGAACAAACAAAAAAGAGGGGAAAAAGCACATGTAGCCACTCCAGGTGCCCTTGTCCTAAAGGGAAACAGTCGTGTTCTTTTCCCACGTCACTTCAGGGTTGTCATATTGGCGATGGTGGCTGATACTCCCATGCACAAAGCCAGACAGAATTCCAGCTTCTCAACGGATAGAAAACACACTAGGGGGGTTTTCTAGTCATTCATTTCCACAGGAAACCTCTATTCAGATGCGGCAATGGGTCGGCATCAAGGAAATCTTCCCGGTTTTCACTGTTTTCTAGCTGGATTGTTCTCTCGGAGCAGGACAAGCAACTTGTTCCTGAAAACACACTGGCCTCTTGGCCAGCAACTTTCTGATCCCAAACCCTCCGTTGCATCCGCCGCGCTCCATGGTCACCGCCTCCAAGCCGTGCCTGCCATTTGTGCTGGCTTGAACAGCAACGGCGGCGTTAGCTAGTGCAAAGCGACTTCCCACGTGCACGCCATAGAAAGAGGCGCCAGTGAAGGCAGGGTACCAGTTTGCTCTAACAAAAGGTTTTAGTGTTAGTCACACTGCTCACAGGAAGAGAAATACGACTTTCCCCCGATGCATCCCCAATGCTGCCCTAACAACTGCTACTGGAGCTCTGAGCATCCCTGCTCGGGGCAATGAAGGATTACTCTGAAAATCAACCCGACAAGAGATTTTTAAAACTTCAAAATAGTCTGATCAGTTGTATTCCACTTGACACAGCTCCCCCTGTGCCGTAGGACACAAAAGGAAGCCACGTGTGTACAAGCCCTGCTTTAAGATGCTACTCAAAAGGAAGGTGATGCAGCCCGCCCAGTGCCAGGGGCGACGTTACCTGGGAGACAGGAAAGAGGAGTTGCTGAAGCTGGTTTCCCCGTTACACAGGCTGTCGGAGAACAAATCTGCTTCATTCCCTTCGCCGTAATCCTCAAAGTGCTCCTCCCCACTGATTACCGTAACGACGGAGTGGGGGTGGAGGTCTGAGTTCAAGGGCAGGTCGTGTGGGTGGGGCCTATCGGAGAGAGAAAGGAAAGGCGTTAAAACGTTAGTGACTCCAACGGTACGCATTACACCCACATTTCCAACTGTGCTTATCACGCGTTCATTCCGGATAACCCTCAGGGAACGTCACGGGCTACAGCGGCATTAGAACAGTCTTTGGATGCTGGAAGCTGCAACACAAGTGCTCTGTGGAAGTTTGAACCGAGTCCGTCAGGTGCCCGTCCAAGTGGGCACCAACGTAAAGGAAGCAAGCCTGTCTCAGGTGCACCGTGGCACTTGGCAGAGTGAGACCAGGCGCAATTTGGTCAGGAAAGCCAAGCGTGAAGTGTGCTCAGCTTGCTGGGCCAAGAACACCGAGCAAAATGATTCCAGCATTAACCCCACAGATTGAAGTTACAGTCAGCTACATCCTACACATGAGCCTGTGATTTCCCTGAGTGCTGGGTGATCCTATTAAGAACTCAGCACTGGGGTTTAGCCGGTCAGCGGCACAGATCCTGCGCAGCTGCACAAAGCAGCCATTCAAAACAGCAACGTTTCCTGTAAGTCAGACACTAACCTAAAGAGCTCCTCTGGCTTGTACTGTGGAGTGCATTAGGCAGGCAGTTGGACAGACACGGGGAAGCACTGCTGTGTTTTCCACCGGTTTGACAGAAGATTCACAAGTGACGTCTGAATTGGCATATTAAGCCCTCATCTAAATATGCATGAGACCCACTGCTGACATCCTGCTACCGCATTTGATTAAGACAGGATACACAGGCCATCAGTCACTGAAAACGCCCTGCCTTACATAACATTTGTACAAGGCGTTGAAGTTAAGTGCTAACTCTTTACACCACCAATTAGGGACTCTGATGGTGGACCAGCAGAGTCCACCACTGGAGAAAGTCTAAAGCCACGTCTATACTTAACACAGAGATCGATGCTGCGGCGGTCGATCTTCCAGTGTTTGATTTAGCAGGTCTGGTAAAGACACTAAATCAAATGCTGAGGGTGCCACCACCAATGCCGGTGCTTCTCAAATTGCGAGGAGTAAGGGAAGTCAACAGCTCCCGCTGTGGAGATGGTACCAAAATTCGAATTAAAGTACATCAACTCTAGCTATATAATTAATGTAACTGGAGTTGTGGATTTTAATTTGAACTTCCACGTAAGTATAGACATGACCTAAGATACCCCAACTTTGGTTCCAAGCAGACACTGCTATTCATGCTAACCCAAGAAAGAAAGAAGCCAATGCACCACCATCCTTCCTTTCTGGACTCCAATGGCAAATCAGAGATCTTGTCATTTAAAAATGCTGCTATTTAGGAGGACTTGGCGTATTACATTATTCACTCGCTACAGAAAAAAAAAAAAAGCATCCCACCACTGCTAAATCTAATTATAAAGTTATGAATAAGCCACTTAAGACAAAAATATATAGCACTGAAAAGACTCCAGCCTTACGCTGCTAACAGAAGGTTTCCATCCATGCAGAAGATGCAAAAGCGAGTCCTTTCAGCAGATAAATTCAGCTTCAACCTATCAGGATTCTGCACCGCTTCTTACAGGCAGAGGAAGTACCGTTAAATCTCTAACTAGCTTCATCATCAATGATGCTTTCCAGCCTGCACGTTTTTAGGAATGTCTTTCATGCACAAGGTAAGCGAATAGACAGAGGCTGCTGGGTTGATGCTCAAGGTTACAAATGAAGGGAGGACATTTTACTCATCAGGAAAAACACAAGACAGAAAAAAAAAAAAAAAAAAAAGCAGACTAAAAGATAATTTCCAAAATAAATTCTACCCGCACAGGAAACCCTCGCCATTCCAGGTGGATGTAAGAACGTATCCACCACAAATGGCTAAATTTGTGAATACTGGGAGCCATGGCTCCTAAAATCACAGCAGCTCCCCGCACCGGGCCAGGACAGGAGACCCACGAATAAGCGGAACCACAAATAATGATTCCAGGAATCACGAAGAGCTCAGCGAGGCAGATCCCTTCAAGAACAGAACGGGCCCTATGCAAGGGCAGTGTAATGAAACAGGCTTGTGCTGTTTCACACACCCCCACTGTAAGGTGTTAACGGTTTCCAAACCCTACACTAATATTTCTGATCAACAGCTGAAATGTTTACCCATGTTCCTACAGTTGAAGGGACACAGGCTTGAAGGTCACTGACGGAAAAGTCACCTTTCCAACTACGGGCAGCCTGAACATCTCTGCTGGAGAGTCTCACTGTGTGACGGATCCATGGGCATGCAATAAATGTACAAGCAGCCGCTCCGCAGGGGCCCTGCCTCAGGGCCTTTTAATCCTGCAGTCAGATTCTGTGGGTCAATATTCTCCCTCCCACAATTTTCAATTTCTTACGCTTCCTTCCACATTTTAATCCTCAAGTTTCACAGTTATTTAAAGCTCGTTCTAAACCGTCGGGCTCCACACTGGTTTTACAGGACGCTGCCTGGCTGAGCAAGTTGGAAGGTGGGGGGGAGGGGCAAAGCCCCATAAACAGGCCCCCTCCCCCACCATTAAATCGAACTGCGAGGGGCCCAGTTTGAATTTAAAAATTCCCCAAGCAAAGGCTTTTGTACCTACAGGCAGGCGAGTCCAAGACACGGAGCCACTGTTCCAGGGGGCCGAGACGAACGCACGCAGGCCGGCATGTTTTGCTGAGCCGCCTTGGTTACAGCTCGCACCGTTCGGCGGCCTACCCGCTTGGAAGCTGATTATGGGCTGAGAGTTAATCATCGCCGAGCAGAACGCTCCTGGGCCAAGTGCCGCTAATCTCCTGTCCTTTGTAACCCCCCGGGCCTCTCGTGGGAAGCCCCCTTTCAGCACCAGCAGCCCACTGTGCAAGGAAGCACTTTCAAGTCGCCCCCTCTCCATTCCTGGAAGAAGAGCGGAGACGCTGAACGAACAAGGAAATGCCAGCCTGGTCCGGAGACCTCTGGACTCAGCCAAGCGGCTGCCCTGTTGTACAGGGACCACCTTAATTAGTAGCCTGTCCCCTCAAAAGGGTTAAACAAACCTTGGTCTTGGCAACGGCTGAGGAGGTCCTTAGTAATGACCGTACCAGTGGAAACCTGGCAGAATTTGACACCTTCACCCTTCCCTGTTCTCTCAGCATCATCCTCTCATTTCCCTCCACGAGCCCCGAACTAGTCTATAAAGTGCTAACAGACCATTTGTTGAGTTTAACCTTCACAGTGTCCTTTGGGGCGGGGGGCGGGCAAGCAACCCATTCCTCCAGAGGAATGTCAGAGTTGCTCCCGAGACCACATGACAGATTGCTTTTACTCAGCCCTACAACCACATTTTTCAGACAAAAGTCATCATGCTGGGATTATGATTACTCATGCATCTTGCAAAGCAAGGCGTGGGTGGGAGCACTAAGAATACGGCTCCTATTTTAAGAAGCCAAATACCCAAAAATACCCTTTAGTGGCATTTTACATGTTCGGCTTTGCTCCTCCAAGATCTGGGGGAGATCTCAGGACCCAAACAGAGAAGCAGCTTGACCAGTGACAGACTCTAAAGCGCTCTCAGATGTGCACAGGAAGAGGCACTTTGTCTAGGATCCGAAAGATTACCACGCTAATTAAGGTAATTACAAATGGGCACAATATGCCAGAATTAAATATCCTGAGAAGTTAGTAAAGTTACAAATACTAACTAGGGATGTAGTAGTGTAGTTGATTTAACCTATAAGCTTTTGCTTATTGGTTAATGCTATAGAATACACGCATTCCTCCCCCACCCTTGTCAGCATATTTTTAGCAGGCTGGCCAGCAGCCCGGTTCAGTCCCAGCTTGTGCTGGGTCCGGGACCTACCCCGCAGCAGCTCTGCATTTCAAGTGTACTAGGAGCCAAGCGGGCAGGCGGCCCGGCTCAGTTCTGGCTCACGGTGGGTCCAGGAGCTCAGACCTCCCTCTGGACAGGAGCTGCTGCCATACTGCACTGCTGCCTCTGTATCAGAGGCAGCAACGTGGGGCGACAGGCAGCCAAACCCGAGGGGAGCTGGTTTTTAAACCGGCTCTCCTTGCAGACCAGCTTCTGCCTGGCATCCCGCACTGCTGCCGCTGATACAGAGGCAGTACCACAGAGTGGCAGGGGGCTCCTTAGCAGAGGGGCCGGAGCGCACTGGCTGCCAGCCCCATCCCCAGGGACTATAGAATAGTCGAATAACCAGTACAAATTCGTGAGGTTAATCGACTATTCAATTAACCGATACTGAACATCCCACATACTAACAAGCCATTGTTCAAGCCAGAAAGACCTAAAACCAATCATCTAACCTTGCCAGAAATTCAAATCACAGGTACCCGTGGAGTTGTGTTTGCTCTCCACCATCAGTGAATTTGACCCCATTGCTGTTATCTTCCCCCTCCCTCTTGCGCATCTGCCAGGAGCGAGCAGCACTGACCCGTTCTCTGGCTCCTCTATAGGGTCGGTGAACTCCGAGTGCACCGTGGAATCAATAGCACTGTCGGTTTCTACTTCGTCGTGCATCTCGTGCTGCACCAGCGTGCCGGTGTCCTCGTCGGTGAAGGTTTCGCACTCGCTGTAGGTGCTCTCGGAGCCCATGTAGGCGCTGTCAGTCACCTCATTTGCCTGTTAAACACAAGAGGAAAAAAGTCTTAGCTGCACTTACCACGTTTTGTTCTACAACAGGAGCATCAAATGTGCACACGCTGATCGAATGCAAGAAAGATGCAGGCAACAATGAAGGGTAAAAACAATGAAATCTCACAAATCTCATGACCAGAGGTGCAGTTATGTATGCCCCAAACCCACCAACCGCCTGTAAAAGGACAGTCATAGCCAAAGTAGGGATGTTCAAATGCACTGAAGCAACTGTATCGCTGCTGAAAATTTCAGTGGCTACACGGTTACACAAAGAGGGCAGTCCGTACTGGTCCCCACCCCCCCCCGCCCCGTTTCTCCAGAGTCTGCGTATAACTGTGGACACGGTTACACTTCCATATTCCTAGTTGGAAGAGACCAAATTTCACTAGCACCAGCATTTTGGGCTGCCGGATTCAACACCGTCTCCTGCAATATAGAATTGCTTTCAGCTTCCACATTCTTTGCTGTCATGTCAGTGTTTAGAAAATGTTGAGGACATTTGGGGCACTTCAACCGAAATACAAGCATAATACATAGGGGAGGAGGTAGAAACCAGGAGGCTTGCAGCCTAGCCAACAACGGGTCGGACAGCCTTATTCCTTTCGTCCCATTCACGATAAAAGGTTCGGCTGTTTAGCTCGTTGGGGTTCTATGGCGATCGCTACGGAGACTGCAGTGACGTGGACTTTGCTGCTGCAAAGGACTGATTCCTGCTGCTGCGAGCCATCCTCCATCCCTCAAAAATAGAAAAATAAATGTGCTTAAACATCTTTAAGGCGGGGTTCAGTCTGCAAGGGTGGAGACCGGTCAGTCTCGAGGAGACCTGGAGAGAGACGCTTTCCAATGGAAAAGTGTTGTGACCGTATTTTTGAGCTGCTTTACTAATTACGTCTCATGTTCTATAGGGGGTGGCGTGAGCCAGTTGTCACTTGGAGTCAGGGGACCTGGATATTCTTCTTGGCCCCCCAACTGGCCAGACGCATGACCCCCAGGCAAGTGCGTTCACCTCCTGCCCTTTGCCTTTTCTGGCTATTTAGACTGTAAGCTCACTGGGGCAGGGAACATCTCTCAATACTTCGGCGTACAGCGCCTAGCCCAAGCTCTCCCTGAGCTCAGAGGGGGCCTCTGGGAGCTACTGAAATATGAGTAACACACTACGGGGCAGGAACACGGTTCCCTTCACTGCGTTTCCTTTTGGCACTTCATTCGCCTTGGACAGAGAAAAGAGGCATTTTCATTTCTGAGTCACAGCCACAATGCTGATCCCACAACATTTACGTGACCTGCCTTTCTACATGCTCAGCTGCTCCCGTGGGACACATTCAAGAGAAGGAGCTGCCAGACTCTTGCCCAGGAGTTCAGGGGAGACAGACTAGGGATGTTAGTTAACATTTTAAACGATAACCAGTTAAACGACAGATTTAACCAGTTAACCTCGGAGCAGCCCCTGCCTGTGGTGCAGAACGGCGGGCTGGCTGTGGGCTGCTCAGGCCGGACTGCTGGTTAACCAGTTACCCATCAGCATTACCTGGTAAGGGTGATGCTTAACAGATAGCCAGCTAACCCTTCACATCCCCACAGCGGACTTGACCTGTGAGGGAAGATGAGCAAGGGCAGGTAAGAAGCCTTTCCTCTTGGGGCTTATGCCAGGTTCATTTTATTTTACATCGCTCTCATTTCTCCTCTTTTCTTTGTGAGGCGGACTCCAGGGCTCTGACATCTGGGCATCCTGCTGAAAAACTGCCCCAGGTAACGCTGCCGCTTTCATCTCCCCCTTGCCTGGAAGAAGCAGCAGTAGGCGTTCTGCAGCAAAGGGCCATGGGCAGGCGTTACCACAAAAGCCGGAGCCCTAAAGGCTCAGACGCAGCGGCAGGGAGCCCGCCACGGAGGCAGAGCGTCGGAGGGCCCGGGTGCATGGCTACAGGAGCCGCAGGTTTGCTGGAATCCCTTGCAAGGCTTTTGCTGGCAGCAAGTGCCATGACCAGCATCCGGCCACCACAACCCCCGTCCCACAGAGCTCAGGAGCGTCTATATCGTCTGACGTTTACCCAAGCGGATCAAAGCGGCTCGGGGACGGATGCCAACTTACTCCAGCAAGGCCAGGGGGCGAGGGGCTTAGAAAGCAAGCAATGCCTTTAGTGGGCCCACTGCAGGAGAGTGACGTCAAAGCCAGCGCCTTGTCACCCACCAAAGCCGATGCTCAGGGGCTGTTTTAGAAGAGACGCTGCCCCAGTTTCCCATGGAAGGGAGGTCTAGTTTGTAGCCCTGTAGCCATGCTGGTCCCAGGCTACTAGACACAGCCAGTGGGGGAGGCAGAGACTGTTCTTGCACCACCCTGTGTCAGAGAGAGGCCAGCTGCCGAGCTCACAGAGCACTTCAGGGCTGGGCGGCGGACTCCGAGGGTCAGAGCCACACGCAGCAGAACGGACTGTTGTGTGACTAGTTACATGTTTCCAGGGGCCATTCAACGTGAAGTGGCCAGTTAACACCTCTCCAGTCACAAGGGGCAATGGAGAAAAAGGGCTGGGAGGACGTTAGTTACAGATTTATGGCAACAGGCCATAAAGCCCGCGGCCCTGGTCAGCCCACGGCTGTTTGTGTCGAGTGAAGTTAGGACTCTAAGCTCCCCGGCGCGTCTTTCCGGAGGCTTGTGCAGGTGTCCCGAAGGGGGGACAAAGGTCGGACAGGGAGCGAGCGCTCCGTGGAACGCGCACTGGCACAGAGCGGCTTTGAATCGTTTGTCTGTGCACGTTCTCGGAGACCAGCGACGGGTTGTGTCCACGCAGCACTTGGGGCCGGTTTTATCTGCGCTGCACCACTCTGTACAGGAGGCTGCAGGAAGAAACACCAGGCAGGGCCGCCCAATGGCTTTCGACGAGTCACCTAAGAGCTGTTCATCTCCTGGAGTCTTGGGGAGAAGCAAAGCAGCCCAGGGCATCGCTTCAAGCACCATAAACCCTGACTCCTGTAGCACAGGCCAGGGAACCCCCCAGCCCTACCTCCAGCAGCCGCAGTGGCAGCAAAAGTGAGAAGGTCCGCGTAGAGCGGACACGGTTTTACCACCATTAGGGATGTACAATCCCAGTTCATTTGTTAACTGGTTAAACGTAATGTTTAACCGGTTACAGGGAGGACTGGCCGGGGAGGGGGAGAAGGGGGGGAAGACACGCTCCAGTCCGGCTGAAGCAGCCCCTCCCTGCGATGCACCCGGGCCTCATGGGGCTGGAGCAGACCCTGCCCACATGGGGCAGGGAGCTGCTCCAACCTCGCCTGGTTAACCAGAACTGGCAAGCATCACCCGTTAAGGGGGACGCTTATTGGTTAACCTTTCACATCCCTAACCACCATGTTCCCAGTAAAAACCACCGGCACACTCCACACACTGAGAATCCCTGGGAGAGGGCAGGCCTCGCTTGGCTCCGATCTGGACCAGTGAAGCCTGCCTGATTTCAGTGGAGTGACTCCCAATTTACACCGGTGCAAACGAAAGCAGGACCAAGCCCAAGCTCTTCGTTTCGAAAACGGATCTCTGGGGAGAGCAGGCGGCTTCCTTTCCAACCGCCCACCCCCCCTCCAACAGCACAAGCGCTTCCCAGCAAGTCAGCCGGTGCGAGGTGCAGTATAACGTGTGTTTGCTAACCACACGGTGCGTTTCTTCCTCCAAAGCCTCCATTTTCTTTTTGTTGTGCAGAACAGCATCCACTCCTGGGCAATTTATCACCAGTGACTAACACACATTTGCTGACTAACATTTTTCAGTCCAGGCTCTAGCTTTGAAAAATGTGCAGCCTTTGTTCGGAGGTGAATAACTTGTGAATTCGCCCACAGGGTCTTTCTCTGTTGGGTGCCTCTAACACACAAGACTAAGTTAGACGGCAAGGAACATATACAAAAGCACCTACTTAGTGGGCAGGTGGTAACAGAACGCGCAATGCCTGAAGCAGGAGACAGGGAAAGGGTGCGTTAAGACGCAGAAGCCATTGTTTCCAATGGGATGGAAGGACTGTCACCTTGTCCAAGAAGGTAGAAATTCATCAGTTCCACATGATGGCTCTATGGCATCACAGCCAATTCAAACACCACATAGGTTTGTCCAATAGTGGGCAGGCAGCTTAGCCCCACTGCCATTTGAGCCGTACACCTTGTAAGCTAGGTCTACGGAGGTGCCAGCAGTCAAAAAAACACTCAAGGTGGAAGTGCTTAGCCACTGAGCTCGAGAATGGAGACGCATGTGGAAAGAATTAAGGCCCTCACAGGGCAAAGATACGCTCAGCAAAACACACACCTAATGTCCAAGTGGGGCATGTACGTAAATCCTTTCAGGACCAGAGCCTAAGTCACCAAGATGATGAAATCAGGTCGGCCAGTTTAATACTGCTCTCAAGTGGCGGCAAGAAATTAGCCAAGTATCTAGATAACAAGGGAAAGAGGCTTTTACTAACCTGAAAATTAAACCCTTTCAAACATGTTCCTAGGTGTAAAGTACACACTTTCGTAGGTTTGCTCAGAGATGCATTAGCACAGTATGTTGGAGAGTTATTTGCACTCCTCTACCACAATACTAACAGGAAAGCAACTCTGACTGCTTCTATTATTGACATACAAGGAGGAAGAATGTTTGGGGTACCGGATAATTTTTATGCTAATACAAATTAAGCCAAAGCAGCACAGGACTAGACTTCCATTAAAAAACTGTTTTTGTGGTTACTGCATTGGTCGGGAGCTGGTCGCATTTCACTGTTGGACAGCATACTTCCCAGAATACAGACTTCCTCGGCGCTATTTTGTGGGGACAGTAGTTAGAACATGCCAGCCTTTTGGTTTGGGGGGGCCGACAAACTTCTATTCCAGATTGGAGCTGCTCTGCTAGACAGGAAATAAGAAACCTGATACAAGAGAAGGTTCCAACAAGCAATACGAGGGCAAGTCAATGCTGTGTCCTTAGCTGCCAACATCTATAGGTCCAATTGAAAATTTCCATGGAATATTTTGGCCTGTGTTTTCCCACTGGGTTAAAAAAAAAAAAAAGTCTTTCCATAATACTATTTCCAGCTTTGGATTATGTAGTCCAAAACCAACTTTCCATCTTTTTCCAAGAAAGAAAGACTTCCTAATAAAACCGCTAATCTTTTAAAAGTGTTTTAAAGCAGACAAGTAGCATACATGAAAACAGCATGACAAATGAAACCACAAAATAGACATCTATATATTATAGAAATATGTATCCGTCTGTTCATGGGTCTGTTTGTTCAAGAACTCCTCCTAAAAGGGTAAGGGCTAGGACTACCACATTTGATAGGCAGCTTCCTATTATCCTAACTTAAAGCAAGCTCAGGGTTTGGTTGTGCCAGAAAAATGGCAAGTGCCAGGAATGGGACTGTTTTCCATAACATGGAAAGGGAGGGGCACAGAGAGGAGGGAGATGATACTGAGAGCGGCCACTGTGGGCAGCGAGTGCAGGGGAGAGCTATACTGCAGAGTGACCACCGGGAGCAGCCGCACCACCAAGAGAGGGGCCAGCTGGAGATGGGGCTCACCATCTTGCCTGCCACCAGAACGGGTAAGTGGCCCCCCTGCCTCAAAACCCTCCCCCCACCCAGCCCTTGGCTGTAGCATTGGGGGGAGGGGAAAAAAGACGGCTCCCCCTGATCAGGGGGGCGAGAGAGACCATCCCCACTGGCCAAGAGACGTGGGGGGAGAGAAGGCCCCGTCAGGTGGGACACCCCACCCTGAGCCCCTCACTCTTGCATCCACCAAAATCCCCAGACTCCTGCTCTGAGCCTCTCCTCAACCCCCACCCTGACTCCTGAACACACCCATGCCCTCAACCTCCTGCTCTGCCCCCCCACATCTCCAGGGCCCTGCCCCAACTCCTGCACCCCCCTACCCTGAAGGACCCGGGCAACACCAGGTAAGTCGTCTAGTACTTCATAAAAAAGAAATGCCCTAGCCTATCACGTCAGCTACAAAACCCAAGAACGTAAATACCAAGGAAACAAAGTTAAGAAAATGGCAATTTTACACCACCCACATGATAAACATTCTGGTCCAATACAAACATTTCATTACAAACAGCTCAAGGAAATGCAACTACGTGGAAAGTTTGAAAGAGCTAGCAGCTGTTTAAGATAGAAGTAGTCAAAGCAGTAGACAAATCCAAAACTTGAAGCTCTTTTTTTTAAGTGACCGGTACCTCAAACAGCGATGAAATTTTCTTCAGTTTATACAGATGTTCCCTTTGCTTTCAAAGCATGACAAATTGCACTGTCCTCTGGTCCACTTTTGTCTGGAAAATGGACTAAAGCAGGACGTTAGAGCAGAAAGCAAGGACAACTTTAACTATGGACAGATGACCACCTCTAACACCATATGATGCCCCACATCCATGATAACAGACGCAGAACTCTGCTTAGTTCAGAAAAGAAATGAGAACCATCAATTATTTCAAAACAACCAACAGATTTGGTCCTATTCTATGACTTGCCGTCATTTGTTACCCAAGAAGAACACCATCCTTGCGGAGATGGAGAGGGTAGTGACAGGATATGCGTAGTCTTGTAATTCTTTAAGTAGAAAAATCTGAGACGACACCCCCCTACCTCATTCGTCACCTCTAATTTGAATACACTGGTTGCTATTGAAAAGTCAGCATTTAGCACAAAGTAACCAACGCTCACCATTGACACCTGAGACACCTATCAATTCACCCTGCAATTACAATAAGAAATACTTTATCTGTACTATCTATTTGTAAATATTGACTTTTTATACCTATATTATAGGGGGGGGGGGAAATCTATGTTATACAGTATAGAAAGTCAAAAACTTCCTAACTGTCAGGGTTGTTAAACACTGGAATAAGTTGTCTAGGGAGGTTGTGGAATCTCCATCTCTGGAGATATTTAAGAGCAGGTTAAATAAATATCTATCAGGGGATGGTCTAGATCAGACAGTACTGGGTCCTGCCATGAGGGCAGGGGACTGGACTCAATGACCTCTCAAGGTCCCTTCCAGTTCTAGTGTTCTATGATTTTACGATTTATTGTAAGGTAAGTGTTTCTTTTTATTGAAATAATGTGTTTAATTTCTCATTAACAGACTTTTGCATATCACATGACAGGCACTAGTATGTTTTGGAAGTTACTAGCCAATGAAAGAGTGGGGTTTTTTCCAATTAAGCTCTGAACACACTACTTAGAATTAGAAATGAAAGGCTAGCCGATCAATTCCTCCCCTCCAACAATGATTCTGACTAATGTTTAGATTCCTGTTCTATAACGCACCATCCATCTGGTATAATGTTATAATCTTACTGGCTTCTCTCTATTTGCAACAAACCTTCTCTCTAGCACTCTCTGGTATGTCATCTCTACTTAATTATGTAAAACCTGACCTTGATGGGCCTATATTAGGTTTTTCTTTAATATACCACACATGCTCAAGTTCCAACTGCTTGATAACCCAAGTGTTCTTTCAGAGCTGCAGTGTGCAGGACTTTGAGTTTTACATTTCACAGCACAGAGTAAATATTAAACCTCAAGACAAAATGCAAGAAAATTATCTTAACCTACTTTTCCCTCGTCCAAAGCAAGGACAAAAAGTTAATCTATATCCTGGCAAAATATTGCACTGCAACTTAGCCCAGAGCTCCTTTTACAGCTCCGTGTAAACAGGTGTCTCCTACAGCCATGAAAAACCACGTGTAGGGGATTTCAATATGTGTTTTATATTAACAGGCAAGAGGTAAGCACATTTTCAAAGAACCCCCCGATCTGAGTACACACAGGAGACGTGCCCTTAATGCTCGCTAAGGGATCGGATGCACAAGTGGACGAGACGGTTGTAAGCTTCTCTCATGTATAGAAGGCAAATAGATTATTGTGAATACTTTTAGCTCCATTTAAATAAACAACTTTTTATTAATGTAATTTAAAGTTTATAACAAATAAGAGAAAGCTTAACGGAGATTCTCATTTCCTTACTTAAATGCAACTGTTACCGTAGGTAAGCTTCAGAACCACAAAGCAATACAGGGGGAACCTCTCTTGTCCGGCACTCTCTAGCCGGCACCATCTGTGGTCTGGCATGATTTGAGTTCACCAGATGTCCACTTATATCATGGGTGGGGCCAAGTTTCCTGCAGTCCGGTAAAGTTTGTTTACAGCTATCAGTCCTGGTGCTCCGGGTTCTGTGCTGGTCGTTAGCTCTAATTTAGCCCAAAATGTCTTCCCAGAGCCCATTAAGCAGTGGAAATGTAAGTACAGCTGCTAGACAATATGCTCTCCTGTGGTTTGGCACCAATCAGGTTCCAAGGATGCTGGACCAGAGAGGTTCAACCAGTACAATAAAGGTTAGAAAAGCAGCAGAATGTTCTATATGGAATGAATAATTAGTGTCTCCTCTAAAATGAAGCCTTTCACGATTATACAAGCTTTCTTCAGGCCCCGAGAAAGGCATTTGCAGTAGCCGTGATGCATACTAGGCTATTACAGATGTGCAGTCAGATCCCGAGGGTGCTGGACTAGAGAGGTTCAACCTGTACAACAGTCTAACAAAATGTGCCAGGCTGCCGTGATGCAGGAGGAAAGGCAGCGTATGGTTAAATCATGAACCTGGTTGCTATTTTCATGTCTGCCGTGTACTTCCTGTGACCTTGGGTTACTCATTCGCTCGCTCTGTGCTTTATTTTCCCCATTTGGAAAAGGGAGAGAATGCTTTTGTCGAAGGTGTAAATTCCCTGATGTCTGTAAAGCATTATCAGTTCTTTAGAAAGCAGGAGGTACAGCAGAGCAAAACAGCATTGCATGTGAACAGCAGTAATCAAAGGAAATTTATTTCCAGCAAGTGCTATTTTATTACTGTGCAGTCGTTCCTGCCCCGGCCCTCCAAACACGCAAGCTCACTCAAAAGCCACCTGTATTCTAAAATCCAGAGACTTGAAAGGCTGTTGTTCCTGACCACAGAAATTAGGAAGCTAGCAAAATCTTTGTTTCCTTAGCAAACATCAGCGTATTTTTAGATTTGTGCCTCTATTGATCACGCAGTCAAAACAATGGGATTTTGAGATCAGGTGAACCTTTGCCAATCCTACTCTCACACAAAGATCTGCCAAGGGTATTTCCAGTTTCATACCCATCTCCATTCTAACAAGAGCCAACAATCCATTGAGTTCGGGGACAGAGAGAACATGCTTCTTTCTGGAGTAAAGCCCCACCAACTGTACAACAACGCCACAACAAAACCCAAACCCAAGAGACAAGCGTTGAGTAGAAGGGACACCACCACAATATTCCTCTTTGTATTGAGGAAAATTCCAGTTCACATTTTACCTCTGTTCAATGATTCTTCCACTCTTGCCCACCTTTGTGCGGAATAAATTTTATGTGCACCAAGGCAAGCGCAGATGTGCACCAATCAAAACATGCTGCCAGCTGTGGGTTCTCTGCTCAGCAGCTGGGCGGCATCGGACTCTCTCCCGGGCAGCTGCCAATTGCAGGCCAGCCGCTTGGGCCTCAGGATTAAGCATCCGGATGCCCACCCAGTTCTGAGCTCAACACTTACTCCTCTCAGAACCCCAGGGTTGAAAGAACCCTCAGGAGGCCATCGAATCCAACCCCCCACCCAAAGCAGGACCAGTCCCAGCTCAATTGTCCCAGCCAGGGCTGTGTCAAGCTGGGACTTACAAACCTCTAGGGACGGAGATTCCACCCTCCCCGTGCTTCCCCACCCTCTTCAGGAAATAGTTTTTCCTAACATCCAACCTAGACCTCCCTCACGGCAACTCGAGACCATTGCTTGAGCCTCTCTCCACCCTCTTTGAAACCCCCCTTCAGGGAGGTGAAGATTGCTATCAGATCGCCCCTCTTTCTTCTTTTCTGTAGATTGAATAAGCCCAAATCCCTCAGCCTCTCTTCAGGGATGGTCCAGACGGTGCTTGGTCCTGCCATGAGGGCAGGGGACTGGATTTGATGACTTCTCGAGGTCACTTCCAGTTCTAGGATTCTATGATTCTCTAGGTCATGTGCTCCAGCCCCCTTATTGTTGTTGCCCTCCACTGGACTCTCTCCAATGTGTCCATGTCCTTCTGTCCCCTTTCGGTCAGGGAAGGTGCCCCTGGAGCAGGGGACCCAAATCAAATAGCTCTGGAGAGACCCCGGGGTTTTTCCTTACGCTGACTGCGAGCTCCCAACCAGCATGGCTCGCCTGTCCACAGGAAGAGAGGGGACTCTCCAGCAGTCGTCTCCAATCTTTGGAAGCTTACGCTTCACTTCCTGAAGTTAAATCCATCCAGGGTCTACCTCAAACCCAAATACCCGTGCCCCACCCCCTTCTCAAGGCCCCGCCCTGCTCACTCTGCAGAGATGGCGTATGGGGGGCGGGAAGACACCCCAACACCACAGCTCCCTCCTTCGCCTCCTGCACCCTGCGCTGCAAGCAGAAGACTCCCGGGGGGGGGGCGGGGGGGGGGGCAGCTGCAAGGCAGAGGAGCAGCACAGCAGTGGGGAGAGGGGCAGAGGAGATGCTGGCACATGACAGCCTCCTGGCCCAGTCAGGAGCCCCCGTCGGGGCGGTCAATGCGCTCCAGTGAAACAATAACCAGTGCTGCTAAAAATTAAAGAACGTCCCAAACCACGACCCTGTTAAAACAACACCTGACTGTGTGCATGTGGGATGCTGTCCCAGCGCTGTCGTGCAAATCTACACCTTGAGACAGCACGCCATTCAATGGCTTTGCATTTCTGTACCACAGGCCACCAGCTGTAGGGCTGCGAGCTCTCAGGCGTGGTGGATTTACTCTGATCACACCCTTGGTGTGGGGCAAAATCCAATTTTTTTTTAGGAGCCTGCAATTCTAACTCTCCACCCGATGGGCGTTGAGAATTACTCACCTTGCAGGACACAGCCTGGGCAATTTACAATGCTTTTCTAAAGCTCGTAGGTTCAAGCTTTTTAACCCCGCCTTCATTACAGGCCTATCCAGGCGGTTTTCAGTGGGGCAGGATTTGCCCTAGATTTATCCAGCGAATATTTCAACAAAAAACTCTTCGAAAAGCAGTTACCAATTTCTCACAGAAGCCGTCTTCAGGGCAGCTGAACCACCAGCAAGCCATACTTCTTCCTGCACAAACTCCCCCACCAGAAACAGCACTCCCTCACCAAAAATACACACACACACACACACACACACACACACGTGTATAAAAAGACTAAATTAGGTAGTCCAGTGGATTTGATGAAAACCAAATCACAACTCTCCCAGCAGGGTAAAGACGGAAATTCTCTTCATTGGAGTGTCATTAAACTTCTTACCTACAGCACGGAGGTGTTCCAGATTGGACTGAAATTTCGATCCCTGCACTACTGTGGATTTCTCTCTCTCCAGCTGTGCAATCCGGAGAGTTTCTCCTTTGAATTAAATGCCGGGCCCTCAGGTGAGCACATATTGCTGCCTCTCTGTAGAGAAATGCACCTCCGGCCACACATTAGTGCAACTCCCAGCTATTTCTGGCAGGGAGGAGGGAAGCAAAGTTCAGGAAGTATTCACGCTGGTTTTAACAGACTAACCTCGGGTCTCTAAACAGAGTTCCTTTTGTTCTTGACCTTCCAACCTCGCTGATAACAAATGTGAGCGCGAATGCATTTTCCCCCTGCCATTTTACAGATAGTTTGATTCATGTGACTTTCAAAAAAAAAAAAAAAAAAAAAAAAAAAAATCCCCTCCTTCCCCCTTAAGAAAAGCCACCAAACAAAGACTCAAGTCGAGGTGCGCACAATTTCTCTTTCTTCCCAGCACAGGACTTTCCATGTTGAGACTTTGTTTTTGCACTGAAAAGACGGGCACATCTGGCTGCTTTAAAGTACTTCCATTCCCAGATGACTTATGTCTCCCTCGCCCGACTTTAGGACTATTATTTTGTTATGAGACACAAAGCTGAAAAAAAAAAAAAAATCAGACCCTGAAAGACCTTTGCTGGGCCTTTCAGGAGTAAGGGGAATGAGGCTTGTAACTCTCAGAAGTTATTTTTTGTGGCTCCTGGTAATTATTACCCTGTGCTGTTAAAGAATCAACATTTCATGACTGAACCAAAAGCAACCGTGTTTACGGCGCCTTGACAGCATCATTTACTCCTCATTTCTCTGCCTCGTCTGCTCATAGACTTTAAGGTCAGACGGGACCACTGTGACCAGCTAGTCTGACCTGCACATTGCCAGACCCCATAACCTCACCACTCAGTAACCTCCACCTGAGCTACTGAAGTCCTCAAATCAGGATTTGAAGACCTCAAGTTAGAGACGCCACCGCTGGCTCTAGTTTAAGCCAGTAAGCGCCCCATGCTGCAAAGGAAGGGGACAGAGAGAAGGAATGTTTCTTACGTTACCTGTGATACTGAAATTTTTTTTTTTAAGTCAAAACAAACATTTAAATAGAAGGGGATTGTTTTCCTTTATGCCCTTCTACCAAGGAAGGGCAACAAAAAACCTCATTCAAGTTCATGAGGAACTTCTGACTGACGACTATGTTACCAGGGAAGTGCTAAAGTACCTCTGAGTTTTCTAGAGCCCTCCTCATTGAAGTATGTTGAGGTCTCTTGATCTCAAATCAGAGTGTCCCTGAAAATACCAAGGTTCGAGGGTGCACAACTCCCAAACCACAAGTTCCTCTTTTCAAGGGAGGATTTAAAGTTCCTCTTGACTTTCTGGCTGACACAGGCTATAAACCTCTTCAAATAAACCACTGCCCTGCCCAAATCAGGCCTCGACCTCACAGCAATGCCAGGAGACTCCAACAAAGATACTCAGTGCTTTGCTCTTCAAAAAGGCCACAGGCTCTTGAAATTCTACCCAGAACTGCAGCCTCGTTGATGCTAGCTACTGCCACCGCCCTCGGCAAATGGAACTCTGGTTCCCAGCTTTTCTAGCTCCCCGTCCATTGTCTCCGGATTGGAGAGAACGATTCCATCCCCTTGCCTAAGGTCGGAAGTTTGTTTTCTAAATTCTTGGATCCGGTTTTGGGCAAGATAAACTCCTTGGTCGGGGCTCTTCGGCAGGCAGCGAAGCGGTCCCGCTGCACCGTCATCTATGAAGAGCCGTGTATTTTTAGAGGTCGTTATTTTCTCCTCTTCCATTTTTGTTAAGGAACATAGGCATCTATGAAGGGCAATTTTGCAGCAAACCATATTAAGTATTCCCCATTCCAACCAATGGAAGGGGCCAAGCAAAGGGGTTGCACCAATGTAACAATCTGATTTAGAAACTGGATTTAATTAAGTCAGTGCAATTGGTCTAAATAAGCCTTTAGGAATGCGAGACACACGAGCAAGTATGGCTGATTTACTGGATTCTACCATTCATGTTTTTGCATCGTGAACAAAGGGACATGAAAAAAACCGAGTAGTCCTGTGGCATCTTAGGGTATGTCTAGACTATATGCCTCTGCCGACAGAGGCATGTAAAATAGGCTACCCCACATAGTCAATGAAGCGGGGATTTAAATATCCCCGCTTCATTAAAATAAAAATGGACGCGCGCCGCTCAGCTGATCGTCGGCACAGCGCGACGAGTCAAGACACGGATCGCCAACAAGGAAGCCTTTGTCGACATCGCTTGTAAACCTCGCTTCACGAGGCATAAGGGAGTGGTCGGCAAAGGCTTCCTTGTCGAGCGATCCGCGTCTTGACTGCCGCGCTGTGCCGACACTCAGCTGAGCCGGCACAGCGCGGCCATTTTTATTTTAATGAAGCCGGGGATATTTAAATCCCCGCTTCATTGACTATGTGGGGTAGCCTATTTTACATGCCTCTGTCAGCAGAGGCATGTAGTCTAGACGTACCCTTAGAGACGAATACACTTGTATCTCTGTAGTATCATGAGCTTTTGTAGGCACAACCCACTTCCTCAGCGGAGCTTGGGCTGAGAAAACACAGGCTCATCGGAAGTGGGCTGTGCCCACGAAAGCGCACGATACCGTAAGTATATATTTGTTAGTCTCTAAAAACAATAAGTAGTCCCGTGGGGCCTTAAAGTTACAGACTAACACGGCTGCCCCTCAGACTTTTAAAGGTACAGGCGGACAGAGCTGGTCTTAGGGGCGGGCGAGCCAGGTAGTTGCCCGGGGCGGCCATTTTCAAGGGGCCGCCGACAGAGCCCAACGGAAGCCTGCTTGGGACATGCAGAAAATAAGGGGCTGCAACCACATCTTGGCCCCCTTTTTGTTTTTGCTCGAAAAATTTTCCCCGGTAGTTGCCCAGGGCCGCCAATTGGCTAGGACCGGCCCTGCAGGCGGACACCTTCTAGGACTAGTCACTTGGATAGGCACCAACAAGCACTTGTCAGGGGCCTCCAGCCAACCAGGAGAATTATACCACAATCAATTACAGCGGGATGCACATTGCCTTCAGCGAGAACAAGACAAGCTGTGCATACGGCTGGGATAAAAGGGGTTCTTCTAGATAGGTAATTTGTTTTCCATTAGGGATCTTTGTGTTTAGCTCTTTTTGCAGAGATACAAAATCACTGTTGCTTCCGCAGAAAATAAAAGCACACACACACACACCCCCTTCAGAGGCACAGCACCAATGCTCCAGGGAAACATGAGCCTACAATCTAAGTCACGGTGTAAAAACAACATATTCCCGGGAGTGGGTGGCAGGGAGAGGCAGGCAACTCAACAACTCATCTTGTGTTAAACTGCAAGTCAGACGGTAAGAGCTACGGAATGCTGTGTGGCTGGGAAACTGCACAATGTCGCTTGTCAAAAACCTGCACAATCTGTGAAAGCCACAACACTCACAGGGGCAAGTCTCGGGGCTTCACTGCCTGCCAGGCCCAACCCTCAAAGCCTTCACAGCACCCCCACGTCCCCGTGAGCTCCCTGAAGTGAGTGAACCTCAGCTGGCTGCCTACGGGAGACTCGCACGCCCAGAGGGAGCAGGGCACCCACAACTGCCCTGATACATGGGGACTCCCAGCCAGGCCGTAACAGGAGAGTGCACTGCCTATCTGGAACACAGCCTGGAAAGTCCCTAGTCACCATAGAGAACACACTTCTAACAGCTCCGCTGGGCCAGTCCAGAGTCCTTGGGCACCTCCGTAGACCCAGCGCAGAAGCTCCTGCCTGCCTTCCCCTCCCCAGTCCTCTGCTCCCCAGCAGGCCACACCCAGCTAGATTCCCAAGGAGGGTGGGGTGTCCATGGTCCTTTGTTGCTAGGTACCAATTGTCCCGGGATTGGAGCCACTTTGTCTTCTAGGATTCTGCATTGGCCTGGGGCCCGGGCCACTACCTGTGGGTCACACCCATATCTCTGGGTCTCTACACAGAGTAATCCACTTTTTCCCTCCCCGCCTAGTTAACCATATGAGGAAAGACACACAGGCAGACAGACGGGATGTTAAAATGCATGCAATAGATTAACCGTGTAACCGCTGAACATTTCAGCAGCTACACGGTTACACGCAGGGCGGCAGCCAGCTCCTTAGGAGCCAGTGTGTGCCGGACGCTGGCTTTTAAGCTGGCTCCCAGGGCGCACTGGCTCCCGCCTGCCACCCTGCTCCTGAGAAGCCAGCTGCTGCCCCGACACAGAGGCAGCAGTGCAGGGAGCGGGGTTTGGCTGTTTGGGTAACCGACACGCATGAGCTTCTCAGTTATCCATTTAAATGGCTGCGCTCTTATATCAGACACACCCACCCCCCGTTATATTCTCCTGCTGGGTGTCAGACCCGTACACGCGTATCAGAAAGTATCAGAGCACCTGCGTGGGTTTAGCCGTCACGGGCTACGTGCAGACTAGGAGTGTCAGACCTATCGCTGCTAACGAAGGCAGCTCCCTCTGGTTACGACGGCAGATGCTGGGTGTGGCGGAGGCTCAGACACGTCACAGTTTGTGTAGAGGACGTGGCAGCAAATGCATCCGGAGACCTCCTAGGCGTCGCCGACGATCCACCTTCCCCCCGGTCACAAGGCACAACCCGGACGAGGCCTCTGGTGCGGGTCTACTCCACCCCCCCCCCACCCCACGGCAGCACGGCCCCCACCCCAGGCAGCTAGCTCGGACGTGCCCCATGGGCTCCGGATACAGGACACTGCTGCTCGGGCCGGAGCCAGGCTCTGAAACATGGCGCGGGGAGGCGGGTTTCAGAGCCCAGGCCCCAGCCAGAGCGGGGGCACTGTTATGTTGTCTGGCCCCCCTAGCACGAGCCCAGGCCGGGTGGGTGTCTAATGGAGACATCCACTAACTGGCATTTTGCCCCAGGACACCCGGCCAACTGCCCACCCGCACGATGTGGGACAGCAACATGGCCGCTGTGGCAGGCGGGTGTGTGGCCAGCCTGGGTGCGCTGAAAGGGCCGCTCTTCCAGAGCGCAACGGGCTTCCACACCTCCGTGCAGCCTGCCCAGAGAGCGGGTTCCCTCCTCCCTTGCGCAGGGAAACTCCCCAGCGCAGCAAGGGCGCGCCCGCCCGCACTGCAGCGAAAGGCCAGCGGCCTGGGCCAGGCAGTCGGATTAGAAAGGTGCAGTGATGTTTGGGGCTCAGGCTGGAACCGGGCTCCGAAGGGGCCTGATCTCAGAGCCGGGCTCCAGCCCAAGCCCTACCATCTGCAAGGCCGTTGCGAGCCTGGCTGGCCCGGGCTCCGAGATGTGGTGCTGCGGGTTTTAGACCTCCCCCAAGTGGCTCTCCTCAAGTCTGCGGCAGAGCCAGAATTCGACCCAGATCGGACTTCTAGTGCTGTGCCTTACGGCAAGGGAGAGCTCCAAACCAAACCATTCCTAAGGGATCAGAGTGGCGATTTCTAGGTCCTCCCCCAGCAACCACCCCATAAAAGCTTCGATTCTGGAGCCCAGGCGCCAGACAATTACACGTTCCCTCGGAGGGCTGCATAACCACAGAAAGCCAAAAGTCAGGGCATCCCCTCTCTGGAAAAGGGCTCTTCCCATATCGACACCTTCCTGCGGCCCTGCATGCCCATGTGAGCGTCTGAAGCCCACCTTGCTGCCGGCCCTCCTAGCGCGGAGATGACAGCCGCCTGCAGCTGGACACAGCCAATTTCTGCCAGGCCCAATTCCTAGATCTGGATCTTGAACTGCCTGTGCGATCAGGTGTAATTCTATTTCAAGCAAATTCAGACGCTGCCTGCAACATGAGCCTTCATGTGCCCCACCCCTCTCCTGGTACAGGCGGGAATTACAGCAGGTCTGTCAAAGCCTGACACTGCCGACAGGAAACGACTTACGGGAATCAGTGAGGAGTGCCGAGTTACGCACTGCTCGGGAAGAGGCACACCCAGCCAAATATTCTCACTCCCACCAGCCCTGCTACCAACACTCCTTGGTACCAGTCATTCCTTGGCATGAAGTACGTTCTTGTGAATTTAGCAGCCTTCAATCCGTGTGCCACGTGGAACAAAGCAGACCAGCGCTAAGGCTGCATTGTATTCACAGCGTGACGGTGGCACCCGGCCGATCCCCTCCCCAGGCCTGGAGAGATTAGCTCCGGCTCCAGCTGTGCAGAGTCGGCCGGGGGGTCTTCACCCTCTAACTCTCTGGTATCCTGCCAAAGGAGATCCTGACCATTCTCCACCCTGGCTTATGAACCACCCCCAGAGCCCTGCAGCGGTGGAGCGCTCCAGGAGGCGTGTGCGCCTCTCTTCCCGGGCAGAGCCCACCGACCGCATGGGCACCGCAGGCTCAGCACATGACCAGCGGGACCAGGATCTGGAGGAGGAAGGAAGCAATGCAACTTAAAGACTGAGGCCGGGGCTGCCAGGACACGAGCTCCAGGAATTATTTCCATCTGCACCGGTCCCACGAGGCAGCAGTGCCCAGGCAGGGCACTAGCTCGACGTTCCGGCTGAAGCGCGCAGCAATGAAATCGTTACATGCCGCGTTCAAATGGGCGGCTTTAGGCTTCAGGATCAACTGAAGAATTCCTCCCGGGAGCAGTTGTCACAGGCCGGAGACACTCAGGCAGGCCGCCCTGCGTCACCATTACAGTGTTCATATTCTAAAGGTTTTCTCTGCACTTTAAAGGGTGGCGATTTCTAGGCCTCCTTCCAGCCCTCTGACCACCCCCTACAAGCTTAGATTCTGAGGCACAAGAACCACACAATGACAGTGTCACTCAGACGGCTGTATAACCACAACGTACTGAGTGTCCAGCCTACAGGGCCTGGTGAAAGCAAATTGCCATCAACCACGGGGGTGAACTGAAAATTTCTGCTGCTACCCTGGACTTTGAGGCCATGCCTGCACTAGGTTTTACTGCGCTAAGAAACAATTATTCCATGTCAGCCGACTGAAGTGCTTTGCGGTGCTCCAGCAGAGCCTGCGGGACATAGAAACGTTACCAACAGACCCTGGTGTTCAGTGCTTTACAGCAGCTGAATCGGCACTGTCCCCGTGCCAGTGTGAACACAGCTCCACCTCGCGAGCCGCTAGGCAGTGGGAACGCTGATCAATGACCGGGAGATGCGCTAGCCAATTTGACACCGTCCTGCACCTCGATGCTGTCCCTTCAGGCCATGACTGGAGCCTCCGCCCAGGAGCAAGGAAGAGAGATTCTCCAAATGCCCGTTAGCGGCACAACAAGCCAGGAGCCAAAAGGCCGAGTCCAAACTCACCTCTTCCACAGAGCCGGGTCTGTGCTCTTCAAACTCCTGCTTTTGAGGACACTCCTCATTGCAGGGCTGAGCCAACGGCCATGCCCTCCCACGCGCCAAAGAAGTTAATGGCATGGCTGTGGAAAGTCCCACATGGAAGAACTGGGAACAGAACCCAGCGTCTAACGTGACAAGCGCAAGAGCCCTGCGTAGGGCATTTCAGAAGGGACGTACCAAATCTATGCCCTGGGTTAGCCTCTCGTTCCTACCCCACGCTTTGCTCCTGAAAGAGCGCCCAGGAATCCCGACCTACAGTGTCCTGTGGGACGCGGGAAGAGTCAACCCCGCTGTTCCGCCGCAGCCTAACAAGAGTCACGGAACCACCTGGCAACATGTTGTGTCCCCCGCTTCGGAGGCCAGCTCCCACTAACCTCACAGCTCTTCTAGCGCTCTGGGCTGCCGCTCGGAAGGTCTTTAGCTCAGCCCCAGAGGAGGATGTGTGTGGGGAAGCCCAATGCCGCACGAGACACAATGTGTTTTCCCAGTTTTCTATTTACCCAATTGCGCTATTTAATTCACGCAATGAATGGAACACAGTAGGTTTTCCAAATATCATGGGTCAATTATTGGTGTAGGATGTGAAAGAACTCAGAGGTCCCTAATTTCAGTTTTGTCTGCAACACACTGCCAGGTGTGATGGTGCAGCAGTCTGTTTGAACTGCCACCAGTCACGAGCAGCAGATAGAGTTTCGCTAGGATCTTCTCCGCGGCTTTGCCCGCCAGCAATCTAACAGGACTGGGGTGAGCTGCTGTCCGGTTACTGAAACATCAAATCTCCTCTAGATAAGAAATGAAAACTTGGCGTTTTCTCCTCTTTCCTCCTCCTTCCCCACTCCTCCACTTTCCTATCCCACGCCTCTCTCCTCACACTGTTGATTAGTTGTGTTGCAAGAGTCACAAGTTGTAACAGGCTGTTCGGCCTTGAAAATAAGACCTACAAAGTACAAGCAGTCAGACTGGGGCCCTGTCAGGTGATTTTTTTTTTTTTTTTTTTTTTAAATGTTGCACTGAAAAGATCCCTTCACCTCCACAACAAAAATAGCTTTCCAAATCAGAGAAGACCGTTTTAGCACTCTAGATTCAGGTCTTGCCTGCCACGGAAGAGGAAGTTGGAGAATTAGGATACCACTTGTAGAGAAGAGCAACTTGATTAACAAAAGGGAAGACGTTTTTATTCAGACTATTTACAATTTTTGTTTACTCTCATTTAACCCAAACTTGTTTTGGGAAGAAAGATCTTTCAGGACTCGGTACTACTTCCCCTGTGTCTAAGGGCAGGGCGAGCGCTCAATGCACGTTTGTGATGCTCACTAAATCCTCCAGTAAAACTAGGGAAGTACAAAAATAGGCTAGAGTTTAAGGTATATTTTGAAGAGTTTTCCTGACAACTTTATGCCAAGGGCAGCAAAAGAGGGACTTTCTATTCCTTCGCAGGTCACCTGCAAGAAATGTTGTCCGAGGCCAGACCTTTGACAGCTGAGGAACATCAGCCTGGGTCTGCCTAAGAGAATGGGGCAGCGTCTGGACTTTGGAAAGTTTGTTTCCTTTTCTTCCCTCTTAGCCAGTGCGAGCTGAAAGAAGCTTTTGGGTCCGTCCGTCGGCTTTCGGCTGCCTTAGACGGTCCCGGGAGCAGCCCCTCCATACACCTGCAGCAGACAGGTCCGCAGTTACTAGCGCAGGGAGCAGAACAGCCCTGGGCTTGCAAACAACAACTGTGCTGCTTGCTTCCTCCCTTGCTTCCCCTGGCTCCCTGCAGGATGCGCCAATGAGACGCTGCACACCGGGGGCCCGGAGATCAGCTATGTTAGAAGGGATAGCGGGGCCGGGGAGACACTTCTGTATTTTTACACTTGCAATTCTGAGCTGCGCCTCGCTTCCAGCTCTCATGTGCTCTGAAATCCTCACAGACTGGAAGCTATTTCGGGTCCTGCGTCAGACGGCCGTGGGGATTTTTAATCAAGTACGTTCAAAAAAAGCCCTGCGCCACATCCCACCTCTCTCCAACTGACTCTCGGCTTACAGAGCAAGAGGCCGGCCTGCCCCTCGTGCCTTCTATTGAGGTTTTCATCCCGACAAGCGAGCGAGTGGGTGATTCCCGCCGGGCGCGCTACACTTCTCCGTAGAGACTAGCTCCTAGAATCACCAGTGCATCGCCACACTAGGACATGCACTTGCTGGCACCGCCCCTCCCTTTAGAGACGGACACACCCACAATGGCTCAGGGTGGCTATAAAGAGCGAGGTCACAAACAGCACGAGAGCAGCTGAGCCAACTGTCAGACCCAGGGAGGGGCCGTTTTAAGCATCAAGCTGGCTGTTAGCAGTGGCTGCAGCTGCCACCTATCTGAGGCCTGTCAGCAGAGGTAAGAAGCACGTGTGATGCTGAACAACGTGGAAGAGGAATCTGAGAACTTGCATTTCCTTCCTGATCCCTCCAATTCTAAATGTGGTTTCTAAGTCAAACGGTTGCAGCCACCCTGCTAAGACCAGCAATGGTATTTGAAAGATGTATTCCAATGCCCATGAGAGCAAGCAAAACGGTGACGGGTGTACAGGGTGAAATCTCTCTAGTGCAGCACCCTCGGTGCCGAACCAGAGAATTGGCCGAACTACGGGAGGTCAATATTGTCGAGCAGCATTATCAACATGCCCACTGCTTGCTGGGCTTCTCAGAGCCATTTAGGGGTAATTTAGAGCTAAACAACAACAGCACAGAACACCGAGAGCCAGGACTGGTGGCTGTAAACAAACTTTATGGGACCGCAGGAAGCTTGGCCACACCCATGATAAGTGGACATCAGGCTAACTAACGAGAAGTCCTGTGGCACTTCAGAGGGGTAGCCATGTTAGTCTGAATCTGCATAAACAACGAGAAGTCCTGCGGCACTTTATAGGCTAACATTTATTGGAGCATAAGCTTTCATGGGCAAAGACCCACTTCGTCAGATGCACGAAGTGGGTCTTTGCCCACGAAAGCTTATGCTCCAATAAATGTTAGCCTATAAAGTGCCGCAGGACTTCTCGTTGTTTATGCAGATTCAGACTAACATGGCTACCCCTCTGATACAGGCTAACTAACATCATGCTGGACCACAGAGTGCCGTATTCCCTTTTTACCGACAGGGAAACAGAAGCAATCCCTCCAAAGCTGGAGCAGCAGCAGCCACGGTTTTGGTGAAAAACGCAAACGGGAACCAGCCCATGAGCTGTTTCAATAAATGCCGCAGAAGTGCGAGAAACAGAGTTAAACACCTTTTCTAACTTTTAAATCAGTAAAATTATTCTGATTTTGCTTTATACCAACCAGGCTCTTCACCATGACAAGAGCCATATAAAACAGCCTGTCTTGAACGCACAGGGCAGCCAGGGGGTGCTTTTAATTCCAAAGGGCAGCACAAGGCAGATCAGCGTCAGGCGCGTTACTAGAGAACGCTAGCGAGTTGCATTTAGCCCTCGAAGAAAATACAAGAGCAAGAGCATGCATTCTGGGCTGCATACGTGACCAAGCAACAGCAGGCAGGCCTGCCGGGAGGAGTGGGGGAGGAGAGAGATGAGCCAGCATTTCAAAGGGGCCTGGAGCTCCCAGCCCTTAATGCCACTACTTCTGTAGCGGCCAGAGCCCCAGACCCCTTTGAACTGCCACGGGAACACCGTTCCTCTGCTCTGCAGGGCTTTGAGGGCAGGGGGGAGCACAGTGCTGGGGTCCGGGTGGCACTAAGGGCTGACTGCCCTAGGTCTGTCCCTCTCACCCTCAGCCTGGAGTCTCCCATCTTCGAGTGTTAAAGGCTGGGGCCGTCGGGATGGCCCGGGAATAAACCCGGGCACTCTCTGCAAGGGGTGCCAGCAGGCAGGGCGGAGAGAAATGCTGCATCACTGCAGGAAATGTTCCAAAACAGGTTTGGAAAAACAACCAACCCGGCGAGCTGGGGCTGCGTGGCAGCCGGAGAGCGTTGCTCATGGGGAAAGACACCCTCTCCCTGCGGCTTCTGGAAGGCACCCAGTGCCCCGCAGCCTGGGGAAGAGCAAAGAGCCCATAATTACAGCTAACAAGCAGGGCCTGGAACAGCTGGGGAGAGCAAACGGCAAGAGACCGACGGAACGGCCCAATCCGTCACGGCGGGGGGACCGAGGGGAAAAGCACCATTTACTTTTTGAAATGAAACACTCCGTGTCCACAACAAAGAAGGGAGAACCTGACTGCCCTTTGCCCTGCCGTTAGCAGGCAGCACGGCAATGAATAAGACCAGCTGAAATATTCTGCCGAGTCCTCCTGCTTGGGAACAGCCCCCAAGAGACTGGAGCAGACACACACTCACGATGGGCACATTTCACAGTTCGTACGTCCTGAACCTGGGCTCATGCCCTCCGATGCCACAACCCCCAGTGGCAAAGTCATGCAACCACGGCAACGCACCTTTGCCACGCTGCCACGGTTCTCTTGCCCCAAGGGGCACCACTCCCGAAGGAGCCTGGCCCGCACTGGCAGCTTGTCGCCAGAGCGGGGAAAAACCTGAGGAGCGTTCCAAGCTGTCCTCCCCTCCGAGCACCGAACACCACACAGCGGCATCTGGCAGGCAGACACGCGGATTCTGATCCCGGGGGAAAGCAAAGGGGATGCCACCCGACTTCACATAAGGGCCATTTCCCTTCAAGAACAGCGCTTGGGTTTAGCGCACGACGCTGCGCCCAGCCTTCGGATTCTCACACCCACAAACGCCAAGTCAACAGCAGTTGTGAGTGCTGAACACCTCCCAAGCAGTGCCTCTATTGCTACCCACCCGCTATTGACTTAGCGGTGCCTCTATTGCAAGTCCCAGGCTACCCACCCCCAGTTGTCAGGCCCTTATTTAGCTTACTCATACTTGCCTCAAACGTGACGAAGTCATCAAACTCGTCAGGACAGACAGG
Organism: Rafetus swinhoei; assembly: GCA_019425775.1. Classification (NCBI taxonomy): domain Eukaryota; kingdom Metazoa; phylum Chordata; order Testudines; family Trionychidae; genus Rafetus; species Rafetus swinhoei. The sequence goes on along the minus strand of CM033443.1, from coordinate 39,399,921 downwards.
AGGCTCCTCCTCTCGGGGTGTACCCCATCTCATACAGCTGGCTGTTAGAATCTGAAAGCACACACAAGGAACGGTTAGCTGCGAGTAGCGCAGAGGAAAGCGCTGAGAAATCGGAAGTGGATTTGACCCCCAAAATTAAGAACGCTTCCCTGCGAGAGCTGGTACTCGCGGGGCAGTGTTGAGAGGACTTAATTTTCAGCCGAAGGGGTTTTTCTATTTGTAATCATTAAAGATGCCCGTTTTAGAGCAGCCAGAGTCACACACACAAGTTCTACAACTGTCCTAAAAATATTAGGGACTGGCTTTTTGCTATGAACAGATTTGATTTGTTACTAAGAGGCAGAGGCAGCATTGTCTATCAGAGTGGATCAAAATCAATGATTTTTTTAATTAAAAATCTGGTTTTATTTAAAATCCGTTTTTTTTAATCCATAAAATACGACAGTTCTCATTTGAAGTAAGTGACAATTAAATCTGATCCCAGACATGCTCCACCTACATGTAGTCTCATAACAATGAATGAATGGCTCTAGTCGGTCCAGCCTAACAGCCAGCTCTTGCTGCTTTAAAGTTCTGGGTCTTTGATTTCTGCTTCTCAGCAGGCCAGCGTGGGCAGAGACACCGGCTAGAGGGGACTGTTTTTGTTCTGTGCTTATGTGGTGGTGGAGGAGGGGCGGCTAGAAGGAAAAAGGGAAGCCATTCAGCACACACACAGCTTCCTGTATTCCCTCACACTTTTGCCATAGGAAAACTGGCATGGCTTCTGGGCGTAAGAGAGACCCTATCCGGGCACATGGTGAAGAAATCCGTTCCCTGGGTAAAAAGGGAAAGAACGGGTCAAGCGTAAGCAGGGCAAGAAGAAAATGCAGGGACTAATTGCAAGAATGAAACATCATAAGGAAAACAGCTTGTTGGGAGAAAACGCTGTGGATGGAGAAGTGGATCCGTCTGAAGAACAATGTGGATCAACTTTGCAACGCATCTTTCTTCAAGACTCTCCCTAGGCCTTTTAGTACAAGTTGGGATTTAACAAGTAAATTCCCAAGCTGTTTGCATGGTTGGATGTTGCTAGAAAAAACAGTTTAGCCAAGCAAATCCTTATGGCTTGTTGAATTAGTTAACTAGGGTTAGAGCCAGATCCCCGGGCCGGGGCCGGATCCAGTCCGCCGGCCGGATCCGGTCTGTTGGGATCAGCCCATAGCGAACCCCTGCCATTTTATTGCTCACCCCTGGTTTAGAATCACCCACCCAAGCAAACAGCACAGTAAAAGAAATCTAGAGTTGCCAGTGAGTGTCATTTTCTTATTTTATGTACTTTATACAGGCCTCTTATTTTGGAACATCATGGTCACAGACCATAATGGCCAGGGCCAGACTAAGGGGTGGGCTAGCTGGGCAGCTGCCCAGGGCGCCAACCTATGGGGGGCGCCCGGCTCCCAGTGGGCTGCAGCGGCCGCCCGGGGTGGGGGCCGTGTTAATCCCTGCAGCACTGGCCAGCGGCGCCCTTCCTCCCGCGGCCGCAGGGCCCTGCACGATGGCCGGGCCGACTGGGCAGCGCATGCGCCGTGCATCCGCCCACACGCCCCGGGGGTGGGCCCGTGCATGCGTCATGCGCCCAGAGGCGGGGCCGCGCGTCCCGGGGGCGGCGCCGTGCACCTGGGGCCCCGGGCGCCAAAATGGCTCGGGCCAGCCCTGATAACGGCGATGCCTTAAGTCTATTCCCTATTTCACTTCAGCATAAGTCAGCTTTCCCAAAGGAGCCCCAACCTCAGCTTGCTTTCCATCAGTCTTAGCTTTTTGTGTAACTTGGAATCAGCTCTGCATCAAAGTGACAGTGGGAGTGGGGAAGATGAGAGTTAATTTAATGTTCGGAGGACTGGTCTGGTAGAGGGAATAAAATCTGAACATTAAAAAAATAAATAAATAAAAGCCATCAGCCGGCAACTTCAGAGACCGCTGCAATTGCAAATGTGAAACATTTAACACTGAGTTCGATAAAAGAAGAGCTATCGTGTTTGTGAGTGGGATTTAGTTCTTGCCGTTCCTTATATACTGCTGCTGCATCTGCAGCTTCACACGAGTAATGAGTATTACATACTAATTCCTACATTAATATGTCCCAGCAGCTAAAAACCTCACCAAGTCTCCCATCTTAGACGCTGTACAATGCTGCACTGAGCGGGACATTCCCATGTTTTAGGGATCAGATTCGTACCAGTTTGAAGAAATATGTGAAGTAGTATCAATGGGAACCTGGATTTAAATCAATGATATTTTTGGTGATTTAAGTCAATCCACCCAGTGGTCTATTATAATTATTGGTACAGAACCCTGGCGAGTCCAGCTGGTCACTTACCTGCTCAGTCAAATTCCTGCTCCCCAGCCCCGTCTCCATTTCCCTTCCCAGCCATTGACTTGTCCCAAAGAGTCGTCACTCTAAATAGACAGGGACTATCCCCATCTCGAGCCGAGCTTCTCGGCACTGCTGTAATACAAACGATCACCCGCCAAACAAGTGGCTTGCAGCCAGTTCTGCGCCTGCGTACCTGCCTGTTGCTCTGCAGCGCTAGAAGTCTGGGGAATGGTGCTTTTCCCCTAGGGGTGAAGAAAAAACATCCTTGCACAAGAATACTTTGCTGCCATCATCAATGGATCCTTTGAGGGCAGCAAAACCAAGGTGACCATCAGTCTGAACCAGGCTGTGCAGAAACCTGGCATGGAGCAGCAGCTCAGATGGGCAGGGTGCGCGCAACGGGCCGAAACGCGCCTACCTGGTTTAGTGAGCTTGCTGTACTCACTACAAAGGCCGTGGGCATCTATGACACCCCTCTTCCAAAGTGGCTTTTTTCTTAATTTTGAAAAAGGAGCAAACCTCTCTCAACAACAGACCTGATTCTTCAGACCATGGCTCCAGCCCTCCTTCTAGGGTTACCATGTCAGGTTCCCAAAGAGGACATGGCTGGGGGCAGGGAGAGGAACTGGAAGGGGGTGTATAATTGAGGGGGTACCTGAGAGGTGCTGGAGGGCAGTGTTCCTGTAAGCTGGGTGCTTGTGCAGCTGCTGAGGAAAGATTCTACTGCCACCCAGCTGATTGGCAGAGCCCCCACAGCTAGGTTGCTTGATTCTACTGGTGGTGCACAGTCACACATGCCTCGGTGCACATAAAAACATTTAGTCTGCACATGGATGGCAAAAAACATCTGCACAAGGCTGAAGAACGTTAGAGGTAACATTGCTGCAGGAGTGTGTGCAATGGGAGGGTATTTGGGAGGGATCCGGAGGGGGTACCTGCAGCAGGGTCACTCAGTAGAGGTGGGGGAACAGTGTTGGTCCCTGTCCTGGTGGCAGGACAGCTGGCACCAGACCAGGAGGCATCAGCTGTCCTAGCACCTCCCTGTGGTGGCCTGAGTAGGTGGAACCCAACAGCTTGTGGCTGAAGGGGAGTGGACCAATCAGGAAGCAGACCAAAAGGGGGTGATGACTCTGCAAAAATCCCAGACAACGCCTGGTACTAGAGGGCATCCAGGAAAGTCCAGCCTGGCAACCCTGCCTTCACACCCATCTCCTCCTGCCCTCCAAGTCACCCAAAGCCAAGAGCTTCCCCTAACTTCCCCTAAAAGCCATCAGTGCCGCCTTTCAGTGGGCCAGCAAAAGTGGCACATTCCAGGACACCCCCTTACAGCCTGCTGCAGAGCCAGCCTCTGGCTTGATGGATCCCTCCACCCATGCCTGTGGTCAGACAAGCGCTCTCATTGGAAGGAGCCTGCCACACGCAGCATTCTGACCACGCAGCCCTCCCGTAACCTGGACGTGCGGCTTCCCGGGCAATGCCGTAAATCCCGGTGACGAACAAGCTCAAGCGTGTCCTTGAGCTAGCGGCGCGTGGCTGACTGTGCACTCTCCTGCACAAGTGTGGCAGGGGCCGACAACCGATGAAAGGTGCTTGAGGGTCTGATTTACAGCTGCATGCTCCCTCGGCGCAACACAGGCCAAGGTCTTCTGGGCCACTGGTTGCTGCTTTGCAATCAAAGAGATACTGTCACACACTCAGCCGCAGCTAATTGGCACACTAATAGCGAGGCAACTAGCCAGCACAGCTCCTCTCATGTAAATAAAGCTGTCCTGGACAAAGGCACCATAAATCCATGTTTTCTTTACCTCATTTTTAACCCCAACATGATTTCAAGTTCAAAACCTTTCCCTGCCCTCATTTCTCCCCCCCAGTTTGGTTGCTGGCCTCTAGCCACAGCTTTGCTTCAAAAGATGCTGCTGCACACAGCACCGGAGCATCTCCGAGAGCTAGGAACAATCCTGACCTGGCAGGACTGGCCACACAACCCAACAGAGCTTTTCCACCTCAACCGTCCATCATTCTGGGATTTCAAAGACTGGGAAAGGTGACAGGCCCTGACTTCTGGAGCTGCGGCAGCCCAAGGAGAGTGCTCTCGTTCCCAACCGCACGAGGCACGGACCGCGTCCTGAGAGAGTCTTGAAAGGGAGTGGGGAGAAGGCGGATCTTTGCGGAGGAGCGAGCAGCCCTTCTAATAGGCCATGTCTACACTGGGAAGGTGGGCAACAAAAGTGCAGGCGACATTCAAAAATCGCCAAAAGTGAAAACCCGTCAAACCAGTTTTTCCCTGCCTCCCATTGTCGACATTTCATGGCCACGTGGCTAGCGCCCTGTCAACAGACAGAGCAAAGCATTGTGGGTAAGCACCTCACAGGGCAGTGTTGTGGGAAGGCAGAGCTGCTCCCTGCGCTGCTTGGGATTCCCTCGTAGCTCTGGGAGCTCTCCGTGCTGAGGAATATCAAAGCAGCACGGCCGTCTCTTCAGCCCACTCCTGGCAGCAGCAGCAACCTCCGGCCGCTGGGTTCCTAGCGGGGCAGAACAGGAGCACTCCCATGATTTGCTCTTTGTTCCCCAAACGGAGCAGCTCACTCAGCTGTCAGATACTTCCTGGAGCTTTGAAAGGGGAGGGGAGCAGGCCTGCAGGGCAGCAGAGATCACAAAACACTGAGCAGAGCCAGCAGGGCAGGCATTGTGGGAAGCCGGTTCTCTCGCCAAAAACAGCAGAGTCCACACTGGCTCTGCCAAGAATGAAGGGAAGGGAAAAAAAGACAGAAAAGCCTCTCGTGGGGCTGGAAGTTGTGGGTCACCAAGCCTGGGTGTTTTTCCCAACAGTCGCATTGAGGTGTAGATGCTCGCGCTGTTTTGTCTCCAAAAGGTAGTTTTTGGCAACAAAACGTGCCAGTGTAGATGATACACAGTTAATATTGACACCTCTAGGCAGATGAGGAGAGACGTCATTGTATAATTCACAGCTGTCACCAGACTGGACTACTGTATCACTACCTGTTCCGAGGCTAGACTTGGAGTATTTGGAAGCCCCAGCTAGCATGGAACGCAGTGGCCCATAGTGGTGACCTGCATAGACAACACTTTGCTCCATAGATGGCCCTGATTTTGTTCGTTTCTGGGAGCAATTCACAGCGGGTGAGCGTTTACCTTCCTAAAAGCCCTTTATGACTTCAGATCCCCGACGTGGGCACCAAGAGAGCTAACAACATACAGAACGTCGAGCTGACAGCGACCAGACCTGCGCCAAACAATTAGGAATTGGGTGGCCGCCAACACTTTTGCCAAATATCATCTAGAAGTGCTCTAACCTGGGCCAGGCAACATGGTGGCTGAAATACTGAAGCCTGGTCTATAATACTGTACCCACTGCTAGCAGCAGAGGGCAACATTTTTACAGGTCTAGAGTAAAAAAAAGCCTCAGCAAAGAGCTCTTGGTTCAAAAGGACTATTCTCCTTGCTGGCCCTCTGTCTGCCTCAAGGCAAAACTATGTATTCACTTCCCTGCTGAGGGGGGCTTCTAGCCGGATGAAGAGAGCTGGACATGAAATATGCGCCTCTTGAGAGGTTGATGGGAACACTGTACAATTAACACCAACAAAATCTCGGCTACACTCGGCCTCGGTGGTCATTTCAGTCGGCTCAAACGCAGTCTGCTCCCTCCCTTTCAGCTTGCTCCCAGTGGTGAGGAGAATGTGGAAGCGTTGTCCCGTCTGTTTGGGAGTTGGTTCTGCTGGAGAGGTCCCTCTGGGCAGCCAGTCTTTCCTTGGGATTTGTGCTTTGAAAACGTAGCGCCACCAAAGGGAACTTTGCGAGAAGGGGGACGGATTTCTCAGCAGCTGCCTGCACACTTGCTGCCGACCCTTCCTGCGGGAGCAACCCCTACAAGGCCCGTCTGTCGGTAAACCCCTGACTCCAGACTGCTTGCTCCCCCAGCTGCGGAGAGCAGACAAAGATGACAAAAAAAACCCCACGGGTAAGTTTTCTACTCCACTCACGGTCTTCCCTCTTATGCAGGCTCCTTCCCCCAGCCCCCTTCCATCCCATATGGTGCTTTGTATAGACCCAGGGTTACTATGGAGATCTCGCCTGTCTGTCCTCCAACACAATAGGCTGCACTGAGCTTTCAAATTCCTGTCCAAATGAGCAGAAAAACAAAAGAACGACCTAGCTGCTTAGGCGCTCCAGACCCACCAACACCCCCTCACGTGCACATGCAGACACGGGGAGGGGGAGGCGGGGAGGTTTAGAAGAGCTTGCCAAGGCTAGAATTGGTTCGGAAATGATCCCATTGTCACTACCAGCAGCAGCAACGGGGGGGTAGTAGTGCAGAAAGGGCACCGGTGTTCACCAGCATCTGCACCCCTAGACTGACGGACACCTGGGACACCCAGGCACACTCTCCCCTCTTCCCTGCTCCTCTCTCCTGCTCTCTGCTAACCTGCCATGTGGCCCCGTCACTCCAGCCCATCGCCTCCCTCGCTCACACGGCTCTCCTCGCAGCCCCAACTTGCTGCACCAATTTACTCCACATGCTCCTCCGGCCACCCCCACCCCTTAGTTTAAGTTCACTGAACATGCTGTCTGGAGCGCTTTCAGTTCCATCCCAGGCCCTCCCCAGTGTGGCTTCCTCTCCTGGCTAGCATGCCCCTGGAAGAAAGTTCCCTCTGATGGTTTCCATCAAGGTGCAGAATACACTGCAACCAGCGCTGCCGCTGGCACAGCAGGATGGGCTAGTGAATCGCCCAGAGCAGGAGGAGGTAGGACCTTGGAGTTCTAGCCACAGCTCTGACAGCGATACCTTTGGACAAGTCATTGAAGTGCTCCGTGCCTCAGTTTCTCCATTTGTCAAAGAGGAGCCAATTCCTTGGGACGCTTGAGGATAAGTGTTTATAAAGGGCTCTGTAGGAGCAGCCGTATTTCCTGAAAGGCCTTGAGTTACGCTACAAAGCGGAACAGGGAGCTATCACAGCAAGTCACGAGCAGAGAGCGCTCCAGAAACAATAAAAACTGGCTTTGGGACACCTCGGAGGATTTCAATAGACAGAGAGCACATCAGTGTGGAGAACACGGAAGGCAGGGACAGGCAGGTCACTAGCAGAGCCACTTGCGTCTGCTTCACTTCAGTAGGACCTCAGAAACCACATCCTTGTAAGCACGCTGTCGAATCTCTTCAACGCTGGGAGCTACAAGCCAGCAAACTCGCAATTAGGGACGTAACAAAACAAACAAAACAACCTCTCTTAATTGGTTCAACTTTACATTTCACTGGTTAACCAATTAAAAGGGGATGTCCTCCCCGCCATGGCCAGGCAGTCTCTACCTGCTCCTGCCCCCACTGGTTAACCTTTCACATCCCTACTCACGATGGCTTGAACCAAAATGATTGCACAGGGGTAACTCAAATTCTTCAACCCCAGGTAGTGAGGTTTGGAGCTTGCCCCCCAGCTCAGCATTGAGGAGACCTGGAAAGAGACCCAGGGCCCTTGTACACGAGATGATGTGGGGGTGGGATGGGGGAGAACAGGCTGGGCGGAAGCCGCACGCTCCTCGGAAAGGAAGTGCTGTTTAACTCGGACAGTAACACCGCACCGACGTTAAGGGGACGAGCCTATGAAAAACCGAGGTCTTCCAAAGCAAGGTGCTCACGCTATGCAGCGAACTCCGACGCCGCTGGGTCAGCGAAGCCCAGGACTACGGATGCGTCAGAGCAGAAGCATGTGTGCAAGCAGCCCGCAGCAGAGGGACAAGCCAATCGCTGCGCTGGCTTGCAAAGATACAGGGTCATGGGACTGGTATTTCCAGAGCCATTGCTGCCCCCACTTGCCTTTATTTTAGTCCCAAACAGTCCCCCGGACATAACTGCAGGGCAGAATTAGCACTGGCCTCATAGTCCTCCTGCTTCAGGGCAGGATGTACTTTGCACACACAGAGCCCGGTTTCAGCGAGAGACCTTGTGGCGGCGCGTCGGGGTTCCCCTCGATCCTGCAGCCCCGTAGCAGCAAGAACAGACTCCACCAGCCAGTAGAATCGAGAGGGTTTATTGCTTCTCCAGGATACAGCCCAGCACAGACATGATATGGTTACAGGAGTCAGGGCCAGGATGCCTCAGCCCCCTTGAGATGGGGTGCCCGGGCCCTTAGATTCCTAGCCCCCTCCTTAGTCTGTCTCCTTCATGGTTCCAGCCCCAGACTGCCCCTTCCTCCAACACTCACTTCCTTAGCTCCCTCGCTGCCCTCAACCGGTCTGACCAGTCGGGTCTTTGTCCACCTGACCTAGGCAGCCCACCTGCTGGGCAGTGCTCACAGGCAGAGGCCAGGAGGGGTCATCCACAGCCCACAGCATAGCAACCAGCAAGGAACTGACACTGCATCACAACATGTGGGTGAGTCAGTGGGAATCACAGCGCAGGGGGGCACCAGGTTACAGAGCAGACAGCACCCCCACTACGTCACAGACCTTCACTTTGCAGTGCTGCCTCCAGGTAAAATGGGGGCACTGATCAGGCACCTCCCCACCCCACAGGATGGGCAGCACTAGCTTCTTTCTGCATTTCTGCTGCTCCAAATTCGATTCAATGTCTAGGCATCCCCGGGCGAGGAGAACCCCATTCCGCGTCTGTTACCGTTGGCACCGCTGCTCTTGGCTTCCCACGAGAACCAAAACCGGAGCCAAGAGCAGATGAAGGAGCCTCTTCAGCTCTCCCCAGCTTTGGAAAATTGCTTCCACCCGCCCCCAATCATGCTAGTAGCTCCCCAGTGACGGAGCGTGTGGGAGTTAGAGATGTCCTACGGCTCCCAGCCCCACCAGATGGGCTGCTAGAAGGATGTGGAGGGAGGAAGAGAATGGTGAATGGGGTAGTCAGCCTGGAATGCAGGGAGGAGAAAGGGGAGAGCGAGGAAGGAACAGACCAGGCGTTTGGAGGAATCACATGAATGACTCTGTCAGAGGTGAAAGTAACCAACAGTGTATCAGGGCGAGGGGGGGGAGGGAGAAAGAAGGGAGAGAATACAACAGTAAGTAGGCATCACGTGGCTTTGGTTTCTCAAAGTGTTTTTTGCTCAGAGTTCCTTAGCTCCAGAAAACACATTAAATGGAAGAGGAGAAAGGCAAAACATTCACACAAGCTGGGTTTGTAGGCCTTGTTCTCACACTTGCAGAATCCACAAAGCAAGACTCCTAGAGAACGCGTTTACACTGCAAAAGAGATGTCCTGCACTCGGGCTGGTGAATCTGGATTACCGGTAAACTAGCAGTGAAGACACAGCCACTCCATTTTTAACTCATGCGAGCATATAGGTTCCCCTAGAGATCTTGACTCAAGCTGCTGAATTTACCTCCTAAAGGCCTAAAGTAGAAAGAACATTTTAAAATAAATGGACGGAGAGCGTTCCATCTGAAGAAGTGGGCTGTGCCCACGGAAGCTCATTATAGTTAGTTTCTAAGGTCCTGCAGGACTAGTCGTTGTTTAAGTTTTGACAATGGGCATGACCTGCTTGAGAGGCCCAAGACGGGAAGAGCAGAGTGCGCTGATGGTCACAACTGGCAATGCTGCGGCAAAGAGCCCAAACCACAGGTCTCGTTCCCGCTCCTTCGCGAACGCAAAGCCAAAACCTAGAGTTGAATCCAGGGACTGGAACAAGACCTGCTTTTTCCTGCCCCTCCTAAATGACTGGTCTGCAGGAACGTTTGCTTTGTCTTTTGGATGCAGCTGCATTTCTGGACTGGACAGAGGGAGATGAAGAAAGAGGCTGGAGAAAGCAGATGTGCATTGGGGAACTTCTATATTCTTCCAAACGAGAAACTGCCCTTTGCTACATGGGCGCCGATTTGGAACTAGGGCTGGCTGCACTCAGAGGCTAAGCTTTCAAGGGCTATGTCTAGACTGCAAAGAAAAGTCGGAAAAAGATACACAAGTTGTGAACCGCTGCATATCCTTCCCCCCCCCCCCCCCCCTTTTTTTTCCAGAAGAGACTCTTCCAAAATTTGGCCCCTCTACATGGGGCCGAATTTTGGAAAACCTCCTCTTTCTGAACATCCCTTCTTCCTCATACAATGAGAAATACAGGGACGCTGAAAGAACGCGTCTGCTTTTTTGGAAACTGTCCCAAAAAAGCGAGCGCGTTCCTTTGACTCGGCATAGCTTTTCTGGGATACCTCCTGGAAGAGCTCTGCAGTGTAGACATAGCCAAGGAGACACGATACCCCTGCATAGGATGGCATGGAATTGGATACGCTTGGTAAAAAAGCAACAACAAAGTAGCTTTCGGACCAGAAAGATCCTTGTGCAAATCCATCTCATCCTGCCCCTGGGGGCTGCTCAACTCGAGCCATGGTCTTCAGGCAGCTTGCTTGATTCATTCCCTGTCGTTCCCATACCGGGGCTGCAGTGATCCGGCCTATGGCCATCTTAGCTACAACCTTCTTGCATTCCTTTTGGAATGCGGTCAATGTACTGTGTCATCGGCTAGATCGTTCTGGGGCAAATCCATGACTCTCCAACGGTCCACATTCATTCTTGGTGTAGCTGTTTAAATAAGTCATTGGAGTTACACCAGGGATTAAGTGGACCCAAATAAAATAAATTTATTCATCCCAAATAAATTTAAAAAATTATACACTTATACTTTTTACTAGTACCACATAAGAAATGCAAAAGGCAGCTTTCTTGCTATCTGCTTCTACTCTGTCTAAACTGCCATGAGCACAGAAGTGAATTCAGCTACTCATATAAACAGAACGCTAGAGTACATAGCATGCTCTGTTCGGATTCTTTGTGAGCATCTGTACACGAACGCCTAACAGTGAGAGAAATATTTCATGGTTGAGGAATGTTTGCTTATTCTCCACCCTAACCGCAGTTCTTACTTTTACTCCATCAACTCTGAGGGGAGACAAACCACGGTCTGTGATTTGCCAAGTCTCACTGGCTGCTCTGACATAGGAAATGCTACTCTTTCATCCCAAAGAGATACCTATGTATAGTCTCAAGAAGGTAACTTGCACGACTGCTGTTGTCCTACGACTTACCTTAGTAAAATACCTGCTGGGCTGAAATTGCTCAATTCTCACTGAAAATGAGAATCTAAAATGGACCACTACTTTAAACTTACATGTGGCATTTAATTTCAGAAAGGGGAACGATGCAAAAATGAGGAGGTCAGTTAAATTAAAAGGGCACAGTGCCAAAAGGAAAATCCCTGCAAGCTGCATGGAAACTTTTCAGACACCATAATAGACACTCAGCTTAAATGTATACTCCAAATTAAAACACACAATAAGAAAGCCAAAAAAAAGCACCACCGTGGCTTGACAACCAAGTAAAAAAAGCAGTGAGAGAAAGGCATCACTTAAAAAGTGGACTTTAAATCCTCCTGAAGAAGACAGAAGTATAAACTCTGTCCAATTAAGTGTAAAAATATAATTAAGATGGCCATAAAGGAGTCTGAAGAACAGCTAGTCAAAAATTCAAAAAGTAACAACATAATGTTTGTAAGTACATCAGAAGCAGGAAGCTGGCTAAGCAACCAGTGGGGCCCCCGGACAACGGAGATGCTAGAGGATCACTCCAAGACAATAAGGTCATTGCAGAGAAACAAAATAAATTCTTTGCATTAGTCTTCATGGCTGAGGATGTTCAGGAGACTCCCAAACCTGAGCCATTCCTTTTAGGCGACACATCTGAGGAATTGTCCCTGATTCAGGTGTTGTTAGAGGTGGTGATGAAACAAATTGATAAACTAAAAACAGTAACAAGTCACCAGGACTCGAGTTCAGAAAGAACTCAAAATGTGAAACTGGGGAACGACTAACTGTGGTTTGTAACCTATCCTTTAAATCAGCTTCTGTACCAAATGACAAAAGGATAGCCAAATGTGACATTAATTTTTCAAAAAGGGCTCCAGAGTTGATCCTGGCAATTACAGACTAGTAGGTCTAACTTCGGAACCGGACAAACTGGTTGCAGCTATAGTAAAACAGAATTGTCTGACACAGATGAACAAAATTTGTTGGGGAAAAGTCAACATGGTTTCTGTAAAGGGAAATCATGCCTCAATCTACTAGAATTCTTTGAGGGGAGTCAACAAGTATGCGGACAAGGGGAATCTAGTGAATATGGTGTACTTAGATTTCCAGAAAGCCTTTGGCAAGATCCCTCACCAAAGGCTCTTAAGCAAAATCAGCTGTCATGGGATAAGGAAGGAAGGTCCTTTTATGGATTACTAGACAAGAATCAAAGGGTAGGAATAAATGGTCAGTTTTCAAAATTGAGAGAGGTAACTAGTGGTGTCCCTCAGCGGTGTCCTATTCTCCAGATCATTTATGAATATGTTGAATGGGGTAAACAGTGACGGGGCAACATTTCCAGATGATACTAAACTGCACAAGATAGTTAAGTCCAAAGCAGACTGAAGCGCTTCAAAAGGATCTCACCAAACTAGGTGACTGGGCAACAAAATGGCAGATGAATTTGAATGTCGATGAATACAAAGTAATGCGCATTGGAAACATAATCCCAATTATGTGTATAAAACGATGGGGACTAAATGAGCTATTTACCACTCCAGAGAGATCTTGGAGTCACAGTGGCTAGTTCTCTGAAAACATCCACTCAGTGTGCAGCAGCAGTCAAAAAATTAAAAAACAGGAATTATTAAGAAAAAAAAAAAATCAATCAATTGGAATACAAGCTGTAGTTACATTTCAGTGTATAGTCTACAGAGTAATATGTACGGACTTTGCTGGTGCTTTTTATGTAGCCTACTGTAAAACTAGGCAAATATCAAGAGGAGCTGAAAACCTCTATGTATCCCCAGGGGTAGGTGTAACTGTGCTGAAAACCACTGCTCTGTGCCTCCCTAGGCTCTTCTCACGACTGGAGTGTGGTCTCCACCCCAATAGCTGTAGGACAATTTTATTCTCTGTAACAGCAATTAACTCCTACGCAAAACCTACAGCTGGCGTTGTAATGGACTATTAAGCTGCATCAGCCTGTTCAGCCGTTAGGTGGCATGGTGGGTAACACACCTTCCTGAAACAGCGGACACAAGCCCTGCAGCTGGGTCCACGTCTGCTATGGACCAACAGGCCAGTTCTCAATGGGTCTGGGGCATAAAAATGAGAAGTTTTTTTTAAAAAGACACCACAACGCTTGAACCACCCTCCGCAAATGAGGGGCAAAGCAGCACATTTTCATAGGGGTGGGTAAAGCTTTTTAAAGCAAAGCCTGGGGGAGGGAGACGATGCATTGAAATACTTCTGTCTTTTCAAAAGGGGCTTTAGGTCATGTGGGGCAAGAAAGACTGCCCTCTTTATCGCTGGGGGAGACACCCACCCCACCTCTTCCCACGGGCTAACGGGCACATCTTTTAATACATCGGGAGAGCTGAGAGCCAGGAGAACCCCAGGTCGAATGGCTGGGATTTAAATCCATGTCATTACAAGAAATCTGAGTTGCGAAACAAGACAAAGATGCCTTAAGCTTGAGTAAATTAACCTTCTCCCCCCTCGCTATTCAGAGCGACCGTATCTCTACGCAAGTTGTACTGCACTGGAGTTACCTGCAGCCAGCTGAAAGCTCGCTACCTCTCTACCCTGTGAAATGACGTAGGCGTCAAGAAATGTGTTCTGAGCTACTAAGATGCTTCCCTTAGGAGTCTGTTACTGAAATACCATAAATATTCACAGATAAACATTTCATTCCTAGGATTTAGCCTGTTTTGAGGGGTGAGGGAAGAAGTTAACATCCTCTCTCCGAAAATCCCCGGTCCCGGTGCAAGGACACGGCGTGATGGGATACACAGAAAAGCAGTCAGTAATTCTGACTCATTCTTGCTCTTGAATCAATCCCGATTTTACATTCATGGCAGTTCCTGTGCTCCCCCGTGACAGTTCCAAAGGCATCTGTTCCACCTTCAGCCATGGAATAAAATGCCTAATAGTTGGCAGTTTAGGACAGGCTGGGCACAAGCAGAGCCATTAATTAATCTTTTCAGCCGTGACACCATAGGAGTAAAAATCTCAGCACCAAACCTGGACCAAGCGAACAGACTGCACGTCCTGACGCACCAAGGATCTAGCATTCTTCATGAAGCGTACGCAACATCACGCGACACTTCCTATTGCCAACTGATTGCCTATGACCCCTAACTACTCTACTGTTCACGACACACTACCAACAGCCTCTGCCGCAGAATACCTGCGAAGCACTAGTTGGGATACACTTAGAATTCCGGACTCTAAACCAGAATCCTTAATTTGCATATCAAAGCCAGCTGGCTAAGAATGCTTGAGCGCATGTGAACATGGGTTTTGTCTATGCTGGTGCATTGAAGGCTTTCATTTTCTGTAGGCAAACTCTCCTTGGGCGGTCTGCATTTCAGCTGTGAGAACCAAGGGTTTCCGTTACCAGATGGAGAAGAGGAGGCTAGATGTATAAAAAGTCTTGTCTTCTCCCTCCACACATGCATCCTGTACCTTCTTCCTGGTTGTAAGTCACACACTATGACTGCTTCATGCAGAACTGGAACAGCCTCAATAAAACAGCTCAATAGCTGTAAAAAAATAATGAAATAAAAGCATCAAGTGACACCATATGGTGTGTCAGGCAGACAGCCACAACTGATCAGTGGATCGTGAGCAACCAGGTTTCTTCATCTGTGCTAACATGTCCCCTAGAGCTATCAAATCCAGAGAAGCACTAATGGGATTTTTATAACAAATGCACATCCAGTCTGATTAGACTATCCACTGGCCAAACCACATTCCCCTTAAAAACCTATCACACGTAGCCTCAGTACTGCCAAGCCAAATCCATTTAAAAAAAAAAAAAAAAAGTCGTAGATCAGGCACCTCAAAAAGTCACGAGATTGTAAAATAATAAAGATTGGATTCTTTGTATTGAGTGTCTGGTTTTTCAACCTGGAGAGGGTTGTTTTCAAGCATCTCTGTGCATCCACGATGGCTAAGAACTTGCTTAAAACAATCCCACAAACAAACAACAACAAAAAAACCCACCACAACCGCACCTCAAAAAACACAAAAAAACCCACAAAAAACCCACACACACACACCCCCCCACACAGAGACTCTCACAATCACCTGATGCCAGGAGTTTGGGCTTTACAAAAACCTGCCCAAACTTGGGAGCCCCGAGCTACAAACTCTAAGAACTGGCAACACTTTCACCAGCAGCCCCTGCTCTGGAGCCCTCTCAAGACTCCCCCTCCCCAACTGGAAACAAACACAGGGGCCCCGTAGAAAGATCTTTGCGTTACTCGGAGTTTCCTCCAACACAACCGAAAGGGGTACAAAGTGGAGGAAGAGCAACAGGGCCCTACATAGAGAAAGAGGATGAGTCACATGACCGAAGGACCACAGAGATCAACACCAAGTTAAGAGACTCTGAATGGAAGAGAGAAACTCAAAATTGCGGCTCAGAGTTTTCCCCAATAGCATGAGAGAGGCAGGTCAGACACAATGTCTATTAAAAAACAAAGAGCACCTGTTTGTCACTGGACTGCATTGCTGGGGATACTTCCCAAAGGGGAAGAGTGCCCTTCCCTTCGAAGGCGGTGTCTCGGGGTTAGCAAGCAGGGCATTTTAAGGTTGTCTCATTCTCCAGCACGAACCAAACTCAAAGCAGGGCAGACAGTTTGCAGCACTTGAAACGGCAAGTTGCCCCATTTACCACATTGGCACGGTCACTTCCATTACTGAAGCGGGACATTACGCACATCAACAGCGTTAACGAGGTCACAGTAGATCAGAGCATGCAAGGAAGGAGGGGGGGGGAAATCTTATGAAGAGCTGCACTAATGGGTGAGAGTGGCTTCTTGTAGGGCGCTTCCTGTAACTGGGGAGGACTAGCATGTCCCTCCCCCGACCGCAGATCGTGGACTCAGCAGACCAAAAGGAAAAGCTTGCTCAGGGGGAAGCCAACCCAGGAGAGAGTTCAGCAGGAGGCCTCAGCCAGTCTGCTCCCGCAGAGCACAAAGTGGCAGGAGTCTGGGATTCTGAAGTCTCAAGAATTCTGGGAACCAGGCAGAGCAGCCAAGTGTCCGATTTTTGACCACAATGCCCAGGCGAAAAGGGCTGTTAAAAGTCTGGTGTGTGGGTGGCTACATGTGCAGTCTCTCCTCCCCTCCAAGTGCTGGCTCCGCAGCTCCCACTGGTCAGGAACTGCAACCAATGGGAACTGCGGGGCTGGTGCCTGTAGGAACGAGGGCAGCACCTCCCCCGACTGCCCATGTGCTTAGGAGCTGTGGGATCTGGCAGCTGTTTCCTGGGAGCCACAGTAAGCACCACCAGCATCCAAAACCTCTCCTGCACCCAACCCCGAGTCCCCTACCACATCCTGAACCCCTCATCCCTGGCCTCAGCCAGAGCCCTGACCCCCTGCACCCCGCTCCTCTGCTGAACCCCAAACCCCTCATTCCCAGCCCCACTCCAGAGGGGCCCCCCCCCACACACACACACACACACCCCGCCCCAGGCTGGTGAAAGCGAGGGTGGAAAGCGCGAGCAGCAGAGCAGGGCAGGGGAGTTGGTCATGTACAATTAGAAATAGGGTCGTGGACGTGTAGCCATTTGCACGGTTAACTGAGGAGCCTGGACTCACTGGCTGACGGGGCCGGTCACATGCAGTCCCTCCTCCCCCCCCAGCACTACTGCCTCTGTATCCGCGTGTGTTGAATTTTTCGGCGCTTACATGAGGACATAAAAATGCATTTTGACGTCCTTCGTTGGAAAGTTGGCAGCCCTAGAAGCAGGGCCCTCAGCACACGTCTACTCCAGTCCTGCCCATGCAGGTCTTGAACTGTCCTGAGAGGAAGACCGCCCTCAGGAGCCCTGCAGGGAACATCTGGTCACCTCCTGAACATCTGCCCAGCGCTTTGGGGTCTTGAGGAGCAGAAGGTGACTCGTGGATGGAGTCACTTCTCGGGCACAGCTTGCTCGTACCTGGCTTGTGAGCCACTATGACCTCCACATCTCTTTCCCCATTACTCCTTCCTAAGCAGCTGTTTCCAATCGAGTGTGCACAACTGAAGGGCCTTAAGGGTTTGAAGCCATTGAAAATAAACTATTCAACCCTCAGACTCATTAAGAAACACTGTGCTTTACTTGGAGTCCTAGGATTACTAAAAACGTAAGGGAATGTGGAGTGTATTCATTACCATGATGGAGCAAAAGTCAAACTTCAAACCCAATTATATTTTAAATTGTTTCATGTTGCCATAGTAAGAAAGGCCTTAACGCCTTTGACTTTCTGGACCTGTTACTTTGATCCAATTTTTAAAAAGCATCCCACCACTGCAATGAATTATTAAAAAGAAACATTAGCCAGGGCTCTGTTCATGGACACTCTTCTCAGATAGCAATTTATTAGATTAATGGCCCTTTTCCTTCTTCGCTACCTCTTCAAAACTTAAGAGCAGTTCTTATTACAGAGCTGCAGCACACCAAGCCTTTGAGCTATATCATCTGCACCGAGCTGCAAATATTTACATTCAAAACGCCCCAGGGAAAAGCTGAATGGTTATAAAATCATCATGCAACCAAGTGGCCATAAGCCACTCCCACCTGCAAGTGAGAACGTGCGCCTGGAACCAGACCTTGCTGAAGGGGGTTTCAGTGAAACCCGACTCCTTTCACACTTGTGGGTGTGTTGCTCTAAAACAGGAATAGTCACACTGAGGCGTGCGAATGCGTCTGCTGCAGCTCTTTGCAGCATAGGGTATTAAAACAGCGTGATGCAATTAACAGCCAATCCGGATTCTTGCATGAGGTTATTAACCCATTAAGTTATCAACTTGCACTAAGTTACTAACTTATGTGCTGGGAGAATTCGACACCCACAAATAAATATATATATATGGAACTAGAGACAACAAAACAATGAATTGACACCGCCGCGACTCTAAAACAGGTGTCGCCGGCACTGCTGTTGCGTCAGCATAGCTCACTGACCGCGCATGGAAGTAAGTGGCAGGTGAGCACCCAAAGACCGTATTATCGATGCCAGAATAAGTAATGGTGTTGGAACATTTATGGAGGAAAATACATACGGGATGTTTTATATAATTCAGTGCAGAATATATCAAGACCCCGCCTCAGCATTTTGAAGGTTAAAACAGAAAATGTGCTCCAAAAGGGCTGAGAACAATCATAGAATCACTGAGCTGGAAGAGACCTCAGGAGTCATCAAGTCCAGCCCCCTGCCCAAGACAGGGCCAATCCCAACTCAATCAACCCAGCCAGGGCTTTGTCAAGCCAAGACTTAAAAACCTCTAGGGATGGAGATTCCACCCCCTCCCTAGGGAACCCATCCCAGTGCTTCCCCACCCTCCTAGGGAAATAGTTTTTCCTAATCTCCAACCTAGACCTCCCCCACTGGAACTTGAGCCCATTGCTCCTTGTTCTGCCATCCGTCACTACTGAGACCAGCCTCTCTCCAGCCTCTTTGGAACCTCCCTTCAGGAAGTTAAAGGCTGCTATCAAATCCCCCCTCGCTCTCCTCATTTGATCTGAGGAAGTGGGTCTGACTCACGAAAGCTCATACCTAATAAACCATCTTGTTAGTCTTTAAAGTGCTGCATAGTCCTGTCTTGTGTTTCAGCAAGACCAGACCAACACGGCTACATCTTTATTACTCTTCTCTTTTGCAGACTAAACAAACCGAAATCCCTCAGCCTCTCCTCATAGGTCATGCGCTCCAGCCCCCTCATCATTTTGGTCGCCCTCCTCTGGACCCTCTCCAATACGTCCACATCCTTTCTGTAGTGCGGGGCCCAGAACGGGACAATACTCCAGATGTGGTCTCGAATAAAGGGGACTAATCACTTCTCTTGATCTGCTGGCAATGCTCTTCCTAATGCACCCTAATATGCCATTAGCCTTCTTGGCTACAAAGGCACATTGTTGACTCATATCCAGCTTCTCATCCACTGTAATCCCCAGGTCATTTCTGCAGAACTGCTACTTAGCCATTCAGTCCTCAGCCTGTAACAATGCTTGGGATTCTTCCATCCCCAAGTGCTGGACTCTGCACTTGTCCTTGTTGAACCTCATCAGATTTCTTTTGGCCCAATCCTCTAATCTGTCTAGGTCACTCTGGACCCTATTCCCGATTTAATGCTCTGTCCATGAAACCCAGTTGCCCCAGTGAAAACGGTAAAAGTAGTGCTGTTGTACCGGTAACAGGTACATAGCATTCCTTCTACAGTTTTTCCTGCAGGCATCCTCATGTCTGAAGGGTTGTTTTGTGGGAGATTTATTGAGATTAGTACAACATCATCGGCACGTGTGGCATTTTACTGACAAACATGACGTGACCTTGCCCTTAGGAGTTTACAATAAAAGCTAGAGCGAAAACCGAAAAGGGGATCGTATGATCAAGGTTACAAAAGAGTAAAAGATCTCAAGACTCTCAAGTTACTACATATGCTTCTTGTCAGACGTTAATTACACACGGTATGTTCTTTAGTGGTCAGAGCAAAAAGCAGTGCATCTGCAATAGCAATTTAGAAGCTCTGCATCCTAACTCGGAATTAGCCACATACCGTAAGCACTGTTAATTCACTTGACTCTGCCTCGAACCATCAACCCCATTGGAAAAATCGCAAGATGCAATACAGACTAAATTCAAAGGGAGTTTCCCCAACTCGATAGATTACTTCCTCTAATTTCAGCATACATTTATGGAAACTCATTTCTGATTAGATGTGAAGAACAGTGTAGTAGCAGAGAAGGGGTTTTTATTTTAAGTGTGCCTAAAACAAGTCTGGTTTGTTCTTCATACAGTACAAAAAACAACAGCCCTCATGTCATTGTAAGAGCAAAAGAACATCCATACAGGGTCAGACCAAAGGTCCATCTAGCCCAACATCCTGTCTGCCAACAGCGGCCAATGCCAGATGCCCTAGAGGGAGGGAACACAACAGGTAATCCTCACGTGATCTCTTCTCCTGGTCATCCATTTCCAGACAAACAGAGGCTAGGGACACCATTCCTGCCCATCCTGGTAAACCGCCATTGATGGACCTAGCCTCCATGAATTTATCTAGCTCTCTTTTGAACCCTGTTATAGTGTTGGCCTTCACAACATCCTCCAACAAGGAGTTCCACGGGTTGACTGTGCACAGCATGAAGAAAAACTTCCTTTTGTTTGTTTTAAACCTGATTAAATTAATAGGCATTTGGTGACCCCCTACTTCTTATATTGTAAGAATAAGTAAATAACTATTCTTTGTTCGCTTTTTCCATACCAGTCATGATTTTATAGACCTCTAGCATATCCCTCCCTTACTCTCCTCTTTTCTAAGATGAAAAATCCAAGTATTTTTAATCTCTCTTCATATGGGACCTGTTCCAAACCCCTAATCATTTTTGTTGCCCTTTTCTGAACCTTTTCCAATGCCAATATATCTTTTTTGAGATGAGGCGACCACATCTGTACGCAGTATTCAAGATGTGGGCGTACCATATTTTTATATAGAGGCAATAAGATATTCTGTCTTATTCTCTCTCCCTTTTTTTTAATCATTCCTGACATTCTATTTGCTTTCTTGACTGCTGCTGCACACTGAGTGATTGTTTTCAGAAAACTAGCCACAGTGACTGCAAGATCTCTCTTGAGTAGTTGTAGCTAAATTAGTTCCCGTCATATTGTATGTATAGTTGGGATTATTTTTTCCGATGTGCATTACTTGAAATTTCATGTTGATAAATGTAATTTGCCATTTTGTTGCCGAATCACTTAGCTTGGTGAGATCTTTTTGAAGCTCTTCAGTCTGCTTTGGTCTTAACTATCTTGAGCAGTTTGGTATCATCTGCAAACTTTGCCACCTCACTGTTTACCCCTTTCTCTAGATCATGTTTATAAATAAGTTGAATAGGATTGATCCCAGGACAGACCCTTGGGAGACCCCACTAGTTACCTCTCTCCACTCGGAAAACTGACCATTTATTCCTATTCTTTGTTTCCTGTCTTAACCAGTTCTCAGTTCATGAGAGGACCTTCCCTCTTAGCCCATGACAACTTACTTTACTTAAGCGCCTTAGGTGAGGGACATCAACACAATACTTGAAATAAGGCCATACTGGAAATAATGTCACAATACTTGAAAAAAGGTTTATAAGCATTCTAAAGGGAGCAGGAAACCCAGGAACTATTTTCATCAAGCAATTGGTCTATGGGATTAACTCCTTGAATTTCAAAAATCTGATCTCGCCTTTTGCTCATACTGTAATAGCAAAGAAACCAACCTCCATTTCTGATAGTTCCAATCCCTCTGTAGAAGTCTTCAAAGCTGATTACTCCAAGTCCACTGGGGTCTAGGTATTTTGTTAGGTCTTTCACCTGCAATTACAAAACCGGCATTACAAATTTCACAGCAAAGCATTTCAGACGCCGCATATGGCACTTGGGAAGACTACTCAGAGGGCGCTTTGTTGGACTGTCTCAGACAGCAGATTCAGCCTCGTGAAAGCAAATGGCAAAGTTCTGCTTCAGTGACACCGTGCTAACGAGAAGTCTATGTAATGGGGCACAAGCAGACAGGGCCAAGAGGTAGCTGGGATTTAATGAACCACTAAATGGGAGCGAAGTTCTAAGTGTAGTCTTAATACCGAAGCTGATGGACTTGGCGTTCTAAAGATGAAATGAAGTGAATATGAGTCAGTCCAATATTTGTTTCAACTTAAATCTTTTCAAATCAGCACTTTAAATAGTCGCTTAATTGGGACAGGTGCTTAATTGGGACAATAGGATGTCCCTTAGGGGGTCCCAATTAAGAGGATTCAACAGTAACGAATTAATCTGTGCCACGTATTTAGACATAATTGGAAACCCTGTCATGGTGAGGTAATGTTTAATGGGAGCAGGGCATAGTGGGGAAGGGGGAAATATCACATCAGCTAGCAGGGATTAGGAGGTTAGTACTGAATAAGAGATAAAGGAGAAATAAGACATTTCTGGCAAACTGGCAATGATTATTTTGGCATTTCAAACAGAAGAGATATAATTAGAGAGCAAAACCAAAGTCATTTTTCGGCAGTCCAAACAAAGAATTTCAAAAAGATGCATCTAATTCCTTCAATGGCTGCTACTGAGCCTTTGTTTCAGCCAAACAATTATCGTTTTCAGCATTCTTAGAATGAACTATTCTATTAGTCACTCTTTCCTCAACTGCTATTTTAGCAAGTTAGCCTTTTAAGTGACATTGAGGCAAAATTTTTATTTATTTAAATTTTATTATATATATAAAAACACACACACACACACACACACACACACCCCACCCACCATCTAAAACAAAACAAGAAGTGCGGACACTGAATAGAGACACAATGGAAATGATACAATTTGTTTCAAACTGCTGTACAGAACTTTCCAAGTCACATCCTCCTTTCCCCTCAACTTTACCATTTATAGGATCCCATCAGGAAGCTCAAATTCTCAGGAGTTTTTTGGGGCTGAAGTGTCCCCCTCAATAAATAAATAATCAATCTGGGGTCCTCCACCCCCCACCAAATAAGTTCTGAATACAAACTGATTTTGAATTCCAGTTGCTCAGAGTTGCTTGTTGCTGGGGCTTTGATAATTTCTCTATTTTTACTTGCACTTGACAAAAAGGTGACAAAACACTATTTATTTTGAGAAAAACCTTGCACCTACAAAGAAACCAAAACCAAGCAAGAATGGGAGAAGCAGGAGTCTGGAGTTTACCAAGCTTAGAAATATCCCTTTGCGTTGTCAATGGGTCGTGAATGCCCCATCATTGTACACGGGTCTGTATTTGTATATAAAAGGGCACCCGCACTTCAGTGACATTTAATCAAAGGTTCCGTGGAGCCCCTGACATTCTCATGCACGGTTTCTAACATTTCCAAGAGGGAAGAAACACATCATTGCTATAGAAAGACTCCACCTACAAAAAACAATTGCTAACATACCATTAATGCTGTGCACAGGAAGTGACAAGCAATAAACCACAAACATTTTAAGGTAGGTGTCTCCTCCACGTAATTAAACTTGTGAAACTAAAGCCAGTGTGATGTATAGGGTTGGTTACTTTTATGAATGTTCTGTGTTGGAACATTTTTTTTTGTTTGTTTTTTAAAAAAGCAAAAAACTAAGAGCATGCCAGCCAGCAAATTGCTCAGAGAACCTAGGTATGGGAAAATTTACTTCAACCAATAAAAAAAACAAAAACGTACAATACTTAAACAAAGTTAAGATATTGCATTTTGACAGCAAGTGTGCAGATTTAAGGATAAAAGGATCAGATCCCCGTATGCCAGACTGAAAAATGTACACTAATTTAAGAATAAATTAATGCCCATTTTCTTCTTTTCAAGCATACCTTAGAGAAAACTAAACATACCGGCAATAGTAGAGTTTATCAACACAGTACCTCACCTTAGAGTCTCAAACCCTGTTTCCAACCAAACTCCCCGAAGTTCTTTAGGGCTGAAGAAGAAAAAAAAAAAAAAAAAAAAAAAAATCTTGCATCTAAGTCAACCCAGGACCAGCTAGGGTATATTAGTAGAGACCCGCTGAAGTCAATGGAGCAAAACACAGACTTACGTGTCAATTAAAGGACTGTCCCCCAAACGTGGAAATTAAGTCAAAACCTATTCCGTCATGTTGCGGGAGTGGGGCATGGTTAGATTTTATTTTAAGGAAGTGGAGGTGAAAAGCAAAAACTCAACCGCTTTTCCTGTTTTTGGAAAAAAATGTATTTGTTATTAGCTGGTAACAAACTGCTAACCTCACATTTCAACCTTTGATTTTAATCAGAGTCCAATTTCCTGTACGATTGAAAAAGTGCTTTAAAATAAAACAAGCTTGTAAGAATGTGTATCCATGCACACAGCCTCAAGCAAGTAGCTGCTCCACCACGAACAGCAGGGGATACCAAGCTGGGAGAGGTTGTAAGTGCTTTGGATGATAGGGTCTAAATTCAAAATGATCTGGACAAACTGGAGAAATGGTCTGAGGCAAACAGGATGAAGTATAACCAGGACAAATGCAAAGTGCTCCACTTAGGAAGGAACAATCCATTTCTCTCACACAGAATGGGAAGCGACAGTCTAGGAAGGAGTACTGCAGAAAGGGATCTAGGGGTCATAGTGGACCACAAGCTAAATATGAGTCAACAGTGTGACACCTGCAAAAAAAGCAAACATGATTCTGGCATGCATTAATAGGTGTGTTGTGAGCAAGACATGAGAAGTCATTCTTCCGCTCTGCTCTACACTGATCAGGCCTGAATTGGAGTATTGTGTCCAGTTCTGGGCACCACATTTCAAGAACGCTGTGAAGAAATTGGAGAAGGTCCAGAGAAGAGCAACAAGAATGATTAAAGGTCTAGAGAACATGAGCTATGAGGGAAGACTGAAGGAATTGGGCTTGTTTAGTTTAGAAAAGAGAAGACTGAGAAGGGACATGATAGCGGTTTTCAAACTATCTAAAAGGGTGTTACAAGGAGGAGGGAGAAAAATTGTTCTCCTTGGCCTCCGAGAACAGGACAAGTAGTAATGGGCTTAAACTGCAGCTAGGGAGGTTTAGGTTGGACACAGGGAAAAACTTCCTAACAGTCAGGGTGATTAAACACTGGAATAAATTGCCTAGGGAGATTGTGGAATCTCCATTGCTGGAGATATTTCAGAGCAGGTTGGACAGACACCTGTCAGGGATGAGCTAGACGGTGCTCGGTCCTGCCGGGAGGGCAGGGGGCTGGACTCGACCTCGCGAGGTCCCTGCCAGTTCTAGGATTCTACAAACTCTAAGGACCTGCAAGCATGGTTGTGCTTTGCACAGCACACCTGTGATTTTGATTGAGGCCTACGGGCATTACGCAGTATAAACACTAACAAAGACTCAACCCCAAGCAGGCAAAAGGGTTTAATTGCACGGTTGCGGACAACACGACCGAGTTGCACGAAGCCCCCAGAGCCCAGCTCCACAGTGGCACAGCTGGCCGATAATCCCCCGGTGCACGCAGGCAGGCCGACTGGCACCACCAGTCCAAAGCCATATTGCATCGGTCCTCACAGGGTCAGGCTCCCCAGTGCACCAGCTTCTCCTTATGCTGCACAAAGTGACCCTAACTCAGCCAGAACCCCCTTTGTTTATGGAGACCCTCCACGAGCATGAAGCTGGCAGAGACAGTGCCGTCATCCCCCAGGCGGGAAGATGAGCCTCCCATGCGCGAGGGGTGCTGCGGAGCTTGGGGCCAGCCCCACAGTGCTTCACTGACATCAGGAGGCAGCGGATCGTTCTGTGGCTGGGGCGGAGAGAGGTAAATTACTTTAAATTGAGCCGGAGCCAGGCAACAGAGAACCACCACCGCCCTCAGTCAACATCCCTACAGCTTCGAGGCAGGAAGCAGGCGTGTCTGTGCCATACCCCACATCGGCACCCTCTGTCCGCCCGCGGGAAAACAGAGCGCTACCTCGGCCTATGCTGTTACCGTCAGACCTCAAACCCTACGCATCCACACGCAAGCTACATTCAGATCCTAACCCAACGTTCTCAGTGTCCTTGCTGAATCTCTGCTAAGTACACACATCTCCACTCAGACACCTAGAGACCATGCACACTTTCATGGGCCACAGGATTCCCCTCTCGTTCTCATTTACTAAACATCACGACAACGTTACGCACATAGTTAAGTTGTAAGAAAGAAATACTGTGATATATTACAGTATTTGTTTCTCAAAAGAGCAAATGTACAGTGAGTCAACCTGTGGAACTCCTTGCCAGAGGATGCTGTGAAAACCTAGACTATAACAGGTTTAAAAAAAAAAAAAAAAAAAAAACACAAAAACACAACGCTAGGACAACAGGTCTATCAATGGCTATTAGAGGCTAGGGACACCATCTCCGCCCATCCTGGCTGCTTGTCAGAAGCTGGGAATGGGTGACAGGGGAAGGATCACTTGATTCCCTGTTCTGCTATTCCCCCTCAGGCATCTGGTGTTGGCCACCGTCAGCAGACAGGATACTGGGCTAGTCCAACCTTGGGCTGTTCTAATGTGAGCAATTGCATTTCTTGATGTGTATGAGCTTACTGCGGTGATAGGGATACAAAGTTAGTGTGTATTTTTGCATGAAACAGAAATAGGAAATGAGAGTTTGTTTACAAAGTAGATGCGGGGGGGGGGGGGGGGGGGGAAGGGAGAAGAGAATCATTATCTTTGAGATAAAAAGATCTGAGAGAGATAATACGGATGGCTGGTACATACGGACGTACGTACCTAACAAACACCGAAAAAGCAACACTTTTCACACCGAATCAATGTTTTGCTTGCTGATGAGAGCAAGAATTAATTTTTTTAAAAGTCAGCCTTCAACTTCAGCAATGCCTTGTGACCACCCTTTAAGTACAATCCTTATGGAATGCCGCACAGAATTGTAAATCTACAAGGGATGTCGAGAGGTTTTCTAGCTAGCCAAGGTAGGTGGAAAGCTTCCTCTTTTCAAAGTGCCTAAGGTTTAATTACTTGTCAAGTACCAACCTGCTTCAGTAACGATTTCTGGAACTATACTATCTTCACCCAACATCCACATTTCAACCATCATCAACAACAAGTATGGCACAGAGTTGTGTGCGATTTCACAGTGATCTGCTCTCATTGCTCTTCTCATTTAGTTTTCTTTTCTCCCCCTCTTTTTTCCCTTTTTTTTGGGGGGGGGGGGAGAAGGGAGGGCGCATAGGGAGAGGGAGTTACTCTTTTTCAAAGCTATTCTTCTCTCTGACCTTAACAGCTGCTCACATCTGAAGAAGTGTTTTGGGTGACATTATAGGATGCTAAAAGAGTATTGTACTTCCCTTGTTATGAATGCAAAACGGTCACTTGGTTATGCCCCAAATTTGTAATGAGCTGTGGACGAGGTAGCTATCCCGATTTTATTCTTTATACATTCAAATGGAGCTGTTGAAAAGCACTGTCTTCGGGGTGGGGGAGAAACAGATGCTAAGATTTCATTCACATAATACGCATGAGCTTTCAGAGCAGGCCAAATAGCAAGGTTAATCTTCCAGGTACACAAACTGCATCCAGCCTGCTGTGAAATACACCATCAGATTATCTTGGATCAGTGAGAAGGGTTTAGTATTGAATTTTTCCCTAGAAGAGGGAGGAATATTTCATTCTTTGGTCTCTTCAGTTCTCCAAAAGGCATATGAGAACCACCAAGGTAATGCAGGGAGACATGAAAGGGGACACGTTGGTGCTCCTAACCCAGTAATCGCAGAAAACGATTCGGAGACAAAGGCAGAAGGCAATGCACCCGCAGGGAATGTTTTCAACACCTACATAAGCAGCCTGCTAAGCTTTATGCTATTCTGAATGCAAAAGTATCTTGCAGTGGAGGCAGGCCAATCACACGGGCTTAGGTCCAAACACAGCCCTGAGCCTAGGGGAAGGAGGAAGATCAAGGGAAGAACCAACAAAACAGCCATGCAGCTCAAGTTACACTCCTGCCCTCCTTATCAGTAGGGAGAACAGTCAGAGAAAGAATGCCAGACGCGTTTTCACCTGGGGGAAGACACGCTTCGGCTGAATCCAACAAGGGAGGGGACCCAACCCACAGCAGATAGCTGGACCTAACGAAGAGGGAAAGACAGGGGACAGCTAGAGACAAGTGACCAGAGCGGACACTCCGGAGGGGAGCGCAGAGCAGTGGGGGGAGGGGGAAAGATAAAGATGTCCAAAACCAACAGAATGACAATCCAATTGTGCATCAACTTCTGAGACTTTGGAGAGGAGATTTAGCAGACCCAAGAGAACAGAGATGCACAGGACACATGTGGACGGCAACTCAGACCCCATAAATCCTCCTCCAAGTGTCCAATAGGGTTGCCAGATACCTTCACAAAATATCCCGAACAGGCAGGGAAAAATTGGTTGGGGAGGGGGGAAGACGGGAGGGTCACTGCGCCTTTAAATTACCGTGCTCCTTGCTCCCCCCACCCTCGCAGATGCGGTCGGCCTTCTGTCCAAGGAAAACAGAAAAATACCAGACTGGTGTGGTTTTTTTTTTTTAAACACAACAAAAAACACTACACGATAGAAGACCAAAATCCCGAACTGTCCAGGAGAAAACCGGACACCTGGCAACCCTAGTGTCCAAAGACAACGGATGATCCTTGCCAGATAGTCAATACTTAGAAGACTCCAAAACACATTCTGGAAGGGGGATGCAGACAGCAGGACCACGTGCAGCCTTCCCAGAGCCAAGATACGAGGGGTCACCTCAAACCGGATGGGCTTCTGAAGTCAATGGGCAGGATCCATTGGTGGTTCATATCGGCTGGAGGCAAGACGACAGAAGTTGTGCTGTATCCCAGCACTGCAGCCTAGCTACAGGTGCCCAGACAAACCACTTCTGCACCACAGAAACTAACTCAGGAGCCAATCTCTGCAACAAACCTCGGTGCCAACTCTGCCCACATATCTACACCAGTGACACCATCACAGGACCTAACCAGATCAGCCGCACCATCATGGTTCATTCACCCGCACATCTACCAATGTGATATACGCCATCACATGCCAGCAATGCCCCTTTGCTATATACATCGGCCAAACTGGACAGTCCCTACGTAAAAGAATAATGGACACAAATCAGATATCAGGAATGGAAATATATAAAAACCTGTAGGAGAACACTTCAATCTCCCTGGACACACAGTAGCAGATTTAAAGGTAGCCATCCTGCAACAACAAAAAACTTCAAGAACAGACTTCTAAGAGAAACTGCTGAGCTACAGTTCATCTGCAAATTTGATACCATCCGTTTAGGATTAAACGGACTGTGAATGGCTAGCCAACTACAAAAGCAGTTTCTCCTCTCTTGGTGTTCACACCTCCATATCAGCTGCTAGAAGTGGGCCTCACCCTCCCTGACTGAATTGACCTTATCTCTAGCCTTACTCTTGATTAGTACTCTTTCCTTATGCCCGTATATTTATACCTGCCTCTGGAATTTCCACTACATGCATCTGACAAAGTGGGTCTTTGCCTACGAAAGCTTATGCTCCAATAAATCTGTTAGTCTATAAGGTGCCACAGGACTCCTCGTCACTTCTCTGGAGGGGTTTCATCCTGCCAAGTGGTCAGCACCATCAGTTTTGGGAGCTGCCTCCTATGATGAAACACCAGATCCGCTACGTTAGGGAAGCCCGAATGAGAACAGCACTGGGAAAAAGAGAATGGGGGCCGGGGAGGACACCTGAAAGAGGAATTACCTCATATGAAACTCAGTTACTCATAAAACAAAGATTCTGCGCCCTCTTTAATGCTACAAGGCAAACTCACATTCTGTGCTGGCCACTCAGATTACAGAATTATCCCAAGTTTTAGCAGAACTGCTCTTGCTGGAATAAGCTGAGCCTTCACCTCGTGGAGAGGAACAATCTATAAAAGCAGCAACTAATATTGTCAAAGCGTCACAGGGAAAAATCTCACACACCTCTCCAGGCGGTTATCCACAATTGTTTTTCCAAACCAAGATAAAGATCATAGAATCATAGAATACTAGGACTGGAAGGGACCTCGAGAGGTCAAGTCCAGTCCCCTGCCCCCATGGCAGGACCAAATACTGTCTAGACCATCCCTGATAGACATTTATCTAACCTACTCTTAAACATCTCCAGGATGGAGATTCCACAACCTCCCTGGGCAATTTATTCCAGTGTTTAACCACCCTGACAGTTAGGAACTTTTTCCTAATGTCCAACCTAAACCTCCCTTGCTGCAGTTTAAGCCCATTGCTTCTTGTCCTATCCTCAGAGGCCAGGAAGAACAAGTTTTCTCCCTCCTCCTTATGACACCCTTTTAGATACCTGAAAACAGCTCTCATGTCCCCCCCTCAATCGTGTCCTATGTTTAAAGCCAAGGCCTGCCTAGGTTAGTCCTTTTAAGAGAAGTACTAAATGGAATCCTGGAGGGGGACTTGCACAAGGACAATAAAGTTGGGTTTGTAACTGTGTTTTGTACTTTGTACTTTTTGGATACACACACGTAGCTGAAAACGGTCTCCCCTACCCGGAGCAGCATTTGTTTGTTACGTTTTTTTAAAAGCAGGGAAGGGTAGGGGAGAATAAATCTGGTCTTCCTCTTCTTGGGGGGAGAACTCCCTGACTGTTTTCACCAGTCCTGGTCTCAGCAGGAGGAGGGAGGATGTTCAATATTGCCTAAAAGCCTCAGAGAGGGAGCCATATTAGTCTTCAACTGTACAAAAACCACTAGTCCTGTGACACCTTAGACTAGCAAAAATATACGTACAGTATCGTGAGCTTTCGTGGGCACAGCCCACTTCCGATGAGATGATCTTCCTGATGAATGATTGCTTGGGCAGGTGTGTAACCCACATGAGGTTTGTTGTAAGTGACTAAAAGCCCCTCATTTGCACAGATTTCACTACTTGCGATGACCAGCAGTGCTGGTGCTAGCCACAGGGGGCCTCCAGCAGGAAAATTCCTCCCCCTTCCCCCCAAAACCACACACACACAAAAACAGGCAAGTTCTTATAAAAGAAGGGGAATCAAGGCCCCTCTTGACTTGCTTGGGGCCCTGAGCAATTGCTTAGCCTGTTTATTCTAGCGCCAGCTCTCGTGTCGAGCCTTCTAAACACGTAGCTTCTGGAGCATCTTTGAGGGAAAGGGGCAGCTGTGAAGATGCAACTCTCAAATGTAAACAGGGAGCAAGAAGGAGGGGGGGCTCCTTTGTGCATCATCGTGAGGAAAAACCCAGTTCTCCCCCTGATAATTGCAAGCAACCGTGTCGCAGTATTGATCAGCGCTCAGATTTCTGCTCCCAAGGCAAGGTGAGAAATCAGGGACTTTAAAAGTTGCATTAACCATCTGCTTTTGCAATGAACTAAAATGATCTACTGCTGCCAACAAACTGAAGATTCCTCATCTGCCAGTGCTTTGGAAATGTCAGTGGATTCTTTTTTTGCTCTTCTGCTACATTAGTTCAGCTTCCTCAAAGATTAGCATTTAAAATTATTTTCATGTGTTTTAGAAGCATTTTTGGTTGTTCTTATGCCCCCTCCTCTTCCCCCAGCAAAGCATATTTATTCCTTTTTCTAAACTAGATCAATGGCTAGATTATCTTTGATGGCCAAACCAGAGAGTCTTAAAATAATGCAATTACATTCTCTTAAAACCTTGAACTCAGTAGTCAACAATGAAGCGCTGCCCTCCAGGAAGATCCCTGATGTATGACACTGTAAAATACTCTATCAACCCCCACTCTTCCCTTCCCCATTCACCTAAGCAGTTACATAACCCCCCTCTACAGGAGAGACAAGAATGAGCTTCCCACACTGAAACAAATGCCAGCTCCGGGGGGGAATAGCCAAACCAGACTGCGTTCAAGCCGGCAGCTGCAAGAGAAATAAAAGCATCCCCCTTCAGTTTATTTAGTTGGATCCTCCTTTCTGAAGCGGTAAAACCAGCAAGGCCGTAATTGCACATGAAACGAGAAATGGGGAGAAACGTCGAGTGGAACTAGGGTGACCTCAAGAGGTTCCTAGCAATGCAAGAGGAGGTGGAATGTTTTTAAACTATAGGTGCTAGAAAGGTTTGCTGATTTTAAAATGAGCGGTCTACCACTCTCTTTTCCAATAAGCATTACACCCACGTGACATTTAGGACGATCTTACTAGTTACAGCCTTCTATCTCGGGGTGTCAGGCAAGGGACAGCTGAAACAGCAGCAGTTCTCACTGCAGGACAGCACACTGCTGTTCAGCTTGTGCCGTCACATCAAGGAGATCCTGGACGATTTGTAAACTGGTGATACCGCATGCCTGTTAGTGGGAAAGGAGTGTCCTGCAGGAACACGCTATACTTGTGTGGGCTCACTCTGTATTTATCCGTACGTCAGAGAAGGGCAATTGGTAAGACACACCTGGTTTAAGCGTAACCTGATGACACAGCAATGCGGCATTTTCCCCAGAGCCCTTGAACTGCCATGTTGATCAACCATATTCGAAAGCTTTCTTTGGCCAATATAAATAGCAGACCAGCTCACTGGGTTGGTAAAAGTTAGGTGTGCACCTTCCTTGACTAGGTTTAACGAATTACTGACAATGTATTTGGTGTTGAAGGCATCCAGAGAGCCCTGTGTCTACCCAAGAGCAGGTTTCTATTCTGCTGCAATTATAGCTAATTAATTAATCTTTAAAATATCCTCAAGGGACTGGATCTCATTACAGCGATGATCAATGACGACTGAGCAAGGCATGATATGTAAGTGGTGCTATTTATCTAGAACGCCAGGGAAGTGCATTGCTCTTTTCATTTTTTTAGAAAAGCCACAAATACATCTGAAGCCAAAGCAGATACTTGTGTCCATTACAGCTCTCCCTGTAAAGGTCTAGCATAAATAATGCTCAGCTGGAGAGTCTTCTGCAGCACAGAGAAAAGCCCATGCTCTCGCATGCATGTCAGATCACACATGGAAAGAGACCAGAAAGTTCATTCGAGAGGAGGAATGATGCAATCACGGTTCTGTTTTGGTCCCGTCTCTTCCCCCGTACCAAAGGTAAGCTCTCTCTCTTCAGACTAATATGGAAACTGGGGAAGTTTTTCACCTCATACTAATTTGTCAGACACAATGGGCGGGATGCAGCCTAGAACGGATAGAACGAGCATCATTCAATCCACTTAGTCATTAGGCCTGAAATAAAATCAGGTCAGTTTAAAAAAAAAAAAAAAAAATACACATAAATGCTCAATGTGATCTCATGGGGCTGTCCAAGTTAACACTGATCAGAATATGCAGACTTCCTTCCTCTTCTCTCTCCTAGGGGAGGAAAAAAAAAAAAAAAAAACACCTAGAAATCTTAGCTGGTCAAGAGTCAACTTTCAAGTCCATTTTTCCTGATTTAGCAAGACAAAGGCTGCCTTGGTGACATATCAAACCTACAGCATGTGCCAAGTGCACCGGCTTTGTATAAGGCTCTTACATGAGTTACGTTAATTAACAAACACTCTGTTCCGGGTATCACAACTAACCAATCACACTCATTCAAAAGTTGGCCCTGGAAGTATTCAGACTCCCACAGTCTGAAGTGGTGGGCAGAGTATCAAGAAGGACCTAGATCCACAGTAAAACTCCTTGCCTCTTGGTGAATACCCCCATTAACACCGCTGTGTGTGAAGTTCCCAATGGATAGCCATGAGGTAAGATGCGGAGTATTCCAGCTTCTTTCAAAAGTTCCATTTAAAAGAAAAAGGAAAAAAAAAAAAAAAACCACACAGAAGGAAGAACTGCACTGAAAGTTAACCATGAAAATCCATGCAGCTGACTATACTAGCATCCCATATGCAGGATAAATATCCTACCACTCCTAAAACAAAGGGCATTTTCAGAACCCTATAGATTGGGAGTATAAAAAACACTTTCCTTCAAAACCTCAGATTTCAACAGGAAGGAAAGCCTGGACTCCAAGCCAAAGTAAATATACAACTGTAAGAGGAGGTGGCCAACACCCCTAAAAGCCAGCTGAAACAAAAAACCCATGCCTCTCTCCCTCCCAGGCAGTGTGATTTAGGAGGGCTAGCAATCTGCGGATAGCTGGCTTTCTTTGAACCTACCTGTCAAAGAACCATGAACCAATCACGCAGTGTTACACACACGGATTGAAAGAGGATCAATGCAGGTAACTTGTGTGCTGAAGAAGTCTGCACGATAAAGCTGTGTAGTAAATGCAAATATGGGGGAGGCTAATTTCTTCCTTTGTGGATATTTCTCCGAAGACAAACTGTATCAGAGGTGCTGCAGTTTCACCCCATCCCCAAGGCAAGTTTGAGAACAAAGTTTTCATTATGTCTTTTATAGGAGATCAAGTATGAACACTATTTCTAATGCCTCTATAAAGTTTTTTTTTTTTTTTAATTTAACCACAAAATTTCATACATGAAATTAGTGGAAAAAAAAAACCTGTAAAAAGGGCTGATTGAAGACAGCTTCTTAGAAAAACACCCGCCATGCTGAAAGAAAAGGAACCTTTGAACCGGACTGTTTGAGGAAGACATTCTTGATTTCTTGCCACCCAAATCTCAATGCCAAACAAGGGACTCCGTGAGCAGACACTCCCTGCTGTCAAATACATTAGCTTGGCCAAACCCATTTGGAAGCGGAGCAAGTTCTCTTCCCAGTTAGAGCTGCTCTTTCTGGAGCAGTTTCAGGTTAGAGACTCAGAAAACTCTAGAACAGCAAAAAGCTCCGGTAATTTAACAGTTCACGAATGCTCCAGTGATGCACCACTTTGACTGGGTGTTCAGCATAAACCTGAAATGAATGCCTAAGTCCAGAGGAAAGCAACACATTCCCTCGAAGCTGGAATGCAAAAGGTACACGGGCTTTTAGATTCGATTTAAAAAAAAAAAAAAAAAAAAAAAAAAAAAGTGACAAACGTACATGGGGGAGGGGGTCTGATAAAATCCCCACTGGAAAACCAGCACTTCCACTAGCTTTAAATTCCCCTTGTTGCAACAAGACATCAATTTCCATCATTGATTAGCCTTTTGTAGCAATGTGCAAGTCCACCAAAAAAGGGGGGGGGGCAGTTTTAGGATAGAAACAAAAATTACAATCCCCTCTCAGTAGGGGCAAACAATGACAAGAGGCTAAGTCAATAGATCGGATCCTAAAGATGACAGTAATAAACCTGACAGTCTCCATATTTTGAAACCTGTGGAAGTAGAACAATATCTAGTGACAAGAGTGGAAACACACTGCTCCCGACACATGTATGGAGAAGAAAAGTCTTCTGAAGAATGATAACCAAGTGGACAGCCAGAACATAGGACACTAGATAACATGAGGAGTCTGGGAGGTTCTGCACCCCAATCATATTGACAGACTTTATTTCTGATTCTTTCAGGCAGGATTTGCATCACTGCCCCACAGAAAAATTGCCACTTCCCAACCCATGAAACTTGGCAGATCCACCACAGCCATGGGCCGGACAACACACCTGCTGCAGACCAATACAAACCACAAAGGAACATCTCTTTTCATGGATCCTAGAATCGCACTCACCCATGGGCCAAGGAACTTCACACACCTGGATTATAAAAAAGGTGAAAACTGCTCCTATGCCACCAGGACGTTTATGGGGGTCAGAGACCTACCTGGATAACTAGGAGGGATAAACATCAGAAGCATGACATCACCCCACTTTCTGAAAGTCTTCTATAGCTAGGCATGGGGTGAAGCAGGGAATTCCTACACAGCAGCAGAAAGACAGGCTCAGACATTTAAGCGCTTTCTTGCTGAAAGGAAGCTTTGGCGCTCACAACGGAGGCAGAGTTAATTACAAGCGAACCACCACACATGGGGTGCGTAGGGCTCAAAAGGAGGGAAAGCTGTCTAATGACTGGGACAACTAGATAACGTGAATGAAGCCTTGCAGAGAACTACACTCTTCACCTGAAACTTCTAGAAGTCTGATTGAACCCATCAGGCCTTTCAAGCCCTGGGGTCTAGATGAGCAACGTAACAGCGTGGAGACCTTGCATCTTACTACACCTGCAGGGACGCTGCAGGATATTTTAAAATTCCGCCCGGTGCTAGCTAAGAAGAAAATAAGTTACTCTATCACACCATTCACCCTCCAATCTATCAACCGCCAGCATTCCCCATTCAGCCTCGCACAGGAATCAATTCTAATTCATACATTTTTCCACCCGTAATAAAATAATTTACAGAGTGAAGGAGACATCTAGTTCTGCACAAGGCAATTAACTCCAGTTCCCAGAGCTGCACTGATTCTGCAAGTGCTGCCAACACTAGTAAAAACGTGGTTTGGCCAATAAGCAGATACAATTTGGAGACCTTCTGGGAGCGGAATTAATTGCACAGTCAATTCCATCTAGAGCCCTGCTTCCAGAATCTCCCTCCTTCCAGGCTCTTCAGAAAGTTGTATTGTTTGCTAAAGACCGTGTCCAAAGCCAACAACTTGAACAGAAGAGTCCCCAGAATCAGTCCCTGATAACGCAGGGGAGGGGATAAGTGGGTGCACACGTTTAGATGGACTACAGAACCTCAGAGACCCAGCACAGCAGGAAGGAGCAAAATCCTTGTGGGCTCAAAACATTGCCAGGAAAAATAATCTGCAAAACAAGATGTAAGAAACTAAAATTGGTTTATTTTCATGACTAAGCAAAGAGGAAGCGTTGCCCCCCTCTGATGTTAAGCATCAGCATCACTAACACCAAGAAGGGGTTGCTTTTAGCAACAACAGATGCCTGAAAAATATTCACAACTGCTTGCATCTTTCAACTCCCTAGCAGACTCACACACACACGGGGTGGGGTGCGGGGGGTGGGGGAACGAGCCACCTCACTACCTTCTCCATCCAAAAATAGAAGCAAATGGGGGCGGGGGGGGAGTCACAAGACAGACACTTCCAGAAAACACCGACCGCCCCTGCATGGTTTGATCTTGCTGTCCAAACCTTTACAAGCCAGTCAAACCAACTCAAATCCAATGAGACACGGTTAGGGACTGCGCGACATAAATGGAAGGGGAAGGTTGAATTCAGCCAGACAGCTCTGGCAAGCACACGAGTCAGAAATGCCTGGCAGTCCATCAGTACAGAGGGGAACTGAAGAGCACGCTTCAAATGGAGCAGCAGCACGGCTCCTCCCCCCCCACCGTGAAACAGACAGAGGAATGGACATTGCCATGTTTAAGTGGTAATTATGCAAAGCACAGAACAGGCCCTCGTTACTGAAAACGGCACTGGGCAGTTTTCTTACTGACACATCTGATACTATTGCTTGACATGGGGCTACACTGGCGCATCTAGGGTTGCCAGGTGTCCGGTATTGGCCCGGACAGTCCGCTATTTGCGGCCTCTGGTCGGGTTAAAAAAACCCAAACAGAAAATGTAAAAACATTTTACATGCCCGGTATTTTCTGTTTCTCAGAGGGAAGGCCTCTTGGGACATTCTTCCCCTCCTGCATCTGGTGGGGCCGGGGAGCATGGGGATTTAAAAGGCAGTGTGACTTTTGTTGTGCGGTGGGTTTTTTTTTTTTTTTGCGCTCAACTTTGGTCCGCCCCCACCTCCTTTTTTGTGCTCAACCAATTCCCCCACCACCACGTTCAGTATTTTTTGTGAAAGTATCTGGCAACCCTAGGCGCATCTAATCCTGCGTACAACACAGGATAAGGATTTGAGGCTAGTGGGTAGGCACACATCGACCTATACAGCTTTCTGTGTGTACAGCTTTTCAGTTCTAATGAGGAATCAGAGAAGTCAGCTTATCCAAGATTTTCCTTGTGTTCCAAGTGCCGGATCTAAAGTAATCAAAACACACACACACCCTACACCATCTTACACCAGGGGCTGTCTATAACCAGTAGAAGCAAAGCAGGAATGTTCCTGCGTGCTGAGGGGGGGGGGAGGAGGGTGTATCGACGTTTTTCAAGGCTCTCGCACGCTCAGGTTAGGTCTCAGTACTTTCAAAGGACACACCCACCCACCCCCCTACCCCTTTTTGGACATTTCCATGTTCCTGGCTTGTGGAAGCTCTTGTAAAACACAGTTAACCAGGACTAGTGAATCCCAGAAAGCACTTCAAGGGGAGAAGGGCAGACAGACTCTTGCTACCAGAACTTTTGGAAAGACAAGCCCGCCCCCCGGCCCCCGCCCCCGTTCACTAGCCTGAATCTTCAACGATTTGGGTTTGAAGTGGAGCTTTCTCCAGCACCAATGTGAAGGCCCAGGGCTCCAGTCGCCATAGTAACAGCAGCTTGAGCCCTGGGCCCTTTTAAGTTGCCAGGCCCTGGGGCAACTGCCCCCTTCTCCCTCCCCGTCAGTGACCGGGATGCTGGCCGAGTGACAGACCAAGAACATCAAACCAGTCATCCGGAGTCAATCCCTTACCAAGCCCGCCCGCCCGCCCGCCCTCCGGGATTGAGTGGGGGAAGATCCTGCATGACAAAAGGAGGGCTGAGAGGGGACAGGCAAGGCCCAAGACAAGGCAGCTTAGGCCAGAGCCATCCAGCCAGAGCGTCTGTGTGGAGAACCATGGGGGTTTCCCTCCCCGGTCTGAGCAGGGAAGTCAGTGTCACTCCCCTGGCTTCAGACCGTTGCCCAGAAAATTAAGGCAAAGCGGGTTTTAGCCACGAAAGCTTCTGCCCAAAGAAATCTGTTAGTCTGAGGTGCCCCAGGGCTCCTGCTTGTTTTTGCAGATACAGACTCACACGGTTTCCCCTCCGGGACAAGAAAATTATGTAAATCGAGTCAGTGTCACCGGCCAAGGAGATCTACCTTCCATGTCAAGGGACCTACCATTCTGCTGTGTACATGCCAACGTAAGTATCTTTGGCAAAAAGCAGGTCCATAAATTCACTGTTCAAGTTCTCTTTTTGGAAGGGTTTTATTTCTGATCTAGCCAAAGATGGATGTCTATTTCTGTTTTTTCTAATGATTAATTCCAACAGTACTTTTCCCCTGTATTTGTACTTGATGACTCATTTGCAGAATATTCGTCAGCAGGTTTATTCCAAAATACTAATGTTTCGAGGGTGCCCAGGTTTGGGATAGCCAGGGACCTGCTGAGGACCTCCGACAGATTCATGCCAGTCAGTGTGGATTGTGGAAGCCAGATTCTATCAAACTAGTGATATGGTTTTTAGATGACCAGTTTGGCTGGAGAAGAGATTAGCACTGGTGGAATACAGCTAGATACGGGACTGGCATTTGACGTGGTACCTCTCCACACGGATTAAAAACTAGAACGCTATGCAACATGGACACATTCAATGGATTCAAAGCTAATTAACTGACAGGCCACAAAATGTGGGGAAACCATCACTGTGTGGAGATGGTTCTAGGAGGGCCCAGTTTTAACGCTATGCTATTTCACATCAGTGACCTGGAAGAATAAAGTAGTCTCTGATCAAATCTGCATATGACTACAATTGGAGGAGCAGCAAATAAGTCAGAGGTCACTAGCCAAGAGCAAGCTGGATTGCTTGGTGAAGGGAGGGAGGTGGGGGGAGGGCAAAAGGAAATGTTTATGTAAATATCTACATCCCAGAACAACAAAAAAGATGCCTCAACTCTCAATGTGGCCACAAGAGCTCCTCGCATGCACAAATAGGGGAACCTCAAAGAATCAAGGAGGAACAGAGAGGTTATTTCACCTCTGCACTTTGCACTGCTGTAATAAGTTTCCAGTGCTCACTGGGAAATATAATCGCCACTATATGGAGATTAAATTAGCTGTTACCACTTGAGAGAAAGATCATGGAGTCACTGTGCATAGTCCTCTGAAAACATCCACTCAGTAGCAGCAGCCATCGAAAAAGCAAACAATGTTGAGAATCACTACAAAAAAGGATGGAGAATAAGACAGAAAATATCTTATTGCCTTTGTATAAATCCATGGTACACCCACATTTTGAATACTGCATGGGGATGTGGTCACTTCATCTCAAAAAAAGATAACTTGGCATTGGAAAAAGTTCAGAAGAGGGCAGCAAAAATTATTTGGAATGACTTCTATATAAGGAGAGGTTAATAAAACTAGGACTTTTCAATTTAGAAAAGAGGAGACTAAGGAGGGATATGCTAGACATCTATAAAAATCAAGACCAGTGTGGAGAAAGGGAATAAGGAAAAATTATTTACTTATTCCCATACCACAAGAACGAGGGGTCATCAAATGAAATTCATAGGTAGCAGGTTTAAAAACAAACAAAAGGACGTTTTTCTTCACAACACACCGTCAGCCTGTGGAACTCCTTGCCAGAGGATGTTGTGAAGACCGGGACTTGAACAGGGTTCAAAAAGAGCTAGATAGATTCACAGAAGTCAGGTCCATCAATGGCTATTAGCCAGAATGGATGGGAATGGTGTCTCTAGACTCTGTTTGTCGGAGGCTAGAAATGGGCAACAGGGGAGGGATCATGTGATTCCCTGATCTGTTCACTCCCTCTGGGGCACCTGGCATTGGCCCCTGTGGGCAGACAGGACACTGGGCTACATGGTCTGACCCCATAAGGCCATTCTTGTATAACCCTGGGTTCAGTCTGGAACCTGCGATTCGAGAAGGACGCGGATAAACCAGAGAGGAGCCACAAGAACGGTGAACAGTTTACACGGCCTGCCCCATCATGGCAGGCTAAGCAGATCGAGTTCCCTGAGAAACGGGTCCGGGGTGACTGGATCAGGGTGCAAGTTGCTGCCTGGGGAACAGATTTAATACTGGGCACTTCCAGCCCGCAGAGAAAGGTCCCAGCACGAGGCAGCGGCTGGAATATGAAGCTAGGCGCATCCAGGCTGGAAAGGCGGCACAGACCGGTTTGTCAGTGCGGGCTCTGGTCTAGCCACAGAGCCCAGCCAGCCGTGCTTGTGCACCCAACTCAGTCCCCACGGATGGGTCTCCACAGCACTAGCAGGCTTACAGAGCAGCAACTTCACCACTTAGTCAGAGGATGTAAGAGCGGGGGATGGGGGAGCTCCCAGTTTGAGCAATAGCAGAAGGGATTTTCCACCACTCCGGTGGAAGTTTCTCTCCCTCCCCACACGTTGTACGGATGGCTCAGTATCCTGTACCAAGTGAGCTGAGTTCTCAGCCCAGCGACAACTCTCAGGACCACAACCACCACCAGAGCGGCCAGTGATTGGTCCGCTCAACAGGCTGCAACTTAAGTAGCTAGTTCAGGATTGGCTACACGAAAAATTAATTCTCTCCAAGCCAGCCTTGAGACCTACTGTCCAGGCAGCGTGACGAAAGCAACACACCCACTGCCTGTGCTGTACTGACCTACAGACTCCAGACCATCCACTCAGCCCCATCCACCAATGCCAACGGTCATTAAATGCGACAGCGAGACGTGGGAACTAAAGTGTTCTTGTTCACTTGCAAGTTGCTGAAGCATAAGAACGGCCAAACTGGGTCAGACCAAAGGCCCAGCTAGCCCAGTACCCTGTCTGCCAACAGTGGCCAATGCCCGAAGGGAATGAACAGAACACATGAATCACATGACCCCTCTCCTGTCACCCATTGCCAGCCTCTGACAAACAGAGGCTAGAGACACCATTTCTACCCATCCTGGCTAACAAGTATTGATGGACCCAACCGCCATGAATTTATCCAGTTTTTTGAACCCTGTTCAAGTCCTGGTCTTCACAACATCCTCTAGCAAGGAGTTCCACAGGTTGACTGTGCTCAGAATGAAGAAAAACTGCCTTTTGTTTTAAACCTGCTGCCTATTAATTTCATCAGGTGAGCCCTCACAGAAAGGCAGTTGTCCTCAATGTTACTCTGCAAACATCCTTGGGATTGGTCCTGAGCGCTCTTAACCCTGGCATTCAGGCGAAGAGAAGAGTCAAACTGCCAAAACAGAAGCCAAGCCAAAATTCAGAACCAGAACCGTGAGTGCACACAGGACTTGTTATTGCTACCACAAAGCAAACAAAATGTTTAGGCCAAACACTTGGGTTTGTTTGTGTGTTTTTGGTCTGGTTTTTTTTTTTTTTTTTTTTTTTTAAACTGCTTTAAAGAGACACAATCAACTTGAAACCAGTCTGTTTAACTAGATTACAAGTTATATATCTGCTCCCTATATCCCCCTGCCAATGTTACCAAGTAAAAAGGCCCATACAAACCCTAACAAAAACCATTAAACAAACAGAGTGCTGTTAAGTGCATAAAAACAAACAAAAACCCCTTAACGTATAACTCGAGTAATTTTAGAAATTATGCCAGGAATATGTACAACGGGAGACCTCCCCAAGAGCAGGCTACACTGCATTAGGCATGGTACAGGTGCAGAACCAAAGACGGCCCCCAAACACAAAAAATAAAAGACGGGAATGCAATGGGGCAGTGGGGGGAGGGTAGGGGGGTTTACCGCACACCCAGCAAGGAGAAGAGCAGCCGACAAGACTAACAACACAGTCCAGCAGCACAACATGACAATTTCTTACTCGTTTAAAAGAGGGCTGTTTTCTTGGGCTACTTTTTTCCCCCAGTTATTGCCCAGGACTCATTCTCTCTTCCTTTGGCTGGTCTCAACTTAAAAACAAACCACAACAACAAGCGGAGCTCCTGGTTACCCAATTTTCCTCCAATCAGTGCCCTTCCCCAAGTTCAATCTCTGCAGTTGTCCCGTTCCTCCCCCTAAATGCCTACTTCAGATTGTGAGATTCTTGCTCTTACATTTGAGTGTAAGATCTAGAGCAGGGCTGGGAAACCTTTTTTTGGGTCAGGGGCCAACGACCCACGGAAAAATCAGTCGGTGGCCACACACACCACACAGTAGGGTTGCCAGATGGTTTCAACAAAAATACTGGACACACTTGACATGACATCACAATCTACATCACATCTTAGTTAGAAAACACCGGACATTCATATTTTCCTCATTTCTATTTTCTCAATTTGTTTCCTGGACAGAAAGCTCAAATAACTGGACTGTCTGGTTCAAAACCGGACACCTGGCAACCCTACGCACAAGTGAGAAGAAAAACCCCCTCACGGACGTGGCCCCCCAACGGAGAAGGAAAAACACTCCCCACGTTCTCCTCCCACACCAGAGCCTGGGAGGTCCAGGCTAGTAGATTTTGTGTGCTCCAGCCCCCACGGTGGGGCAGCAGGGGGGCTGGAGCACTAGTGCAGGCTCCCCAATGCTGGAGAGGCCCTGAGCCTTGCAGGCCGGATCCAGGGGCTGCATCTGGCCCCTGGGCCTGAGGCTCCCCACTCGGATCTAGAGGGTAGCTAGGGCCAACTGTATTGTGTGTGTGTTCTACTTCAGAACCC
Organism: Rafetus swinhoei; assembly: GCA_019425775.1. Taxonomy (NCBI): domain Eukaryota; kingdom Metazoa; phylum Chordata; order Testudines; family Trionychidae; genus Rafetus; species Rafetus swinhoei. The sequence goes on along the minus strand of CM033443.1, from coordinate 39,356,754 downwards.
CCCCAAAACTTGCTGTAAACTCCACTTCTTTCCCTCTCCACATTCGAGTTGGCCACCGTCTGCATACCTGAGCACAGCTGTGGTCACAGCAGAAGCACAGGGCAATAGCGGGAGGCTGCCAACGCAAGCATGGTTCAAAACGTAGGGCTGTAAACACACGATTGGCTCACCAGCTTGGATTTGATTGTTGTTCGTTTAATTCCAAGAGACAGCCAAGACTAACTCACTACCTGCAGCTCAGACACAACACTGAACCTGTACAACCCCGCAAACCCACAGATAGATGTGGATGCAGAGATCCGTGGATCATTTTTCCGGATACGGACACCAATTCTGTATCCGCGCTGCGCTCTATGAATCTGAAAGCAAAACCCACTCCCCAAGAGCGACGTTGACATTTGGCCAAGACAGACAAGGAAGAGGCGTTCCTACGCCGTGACTAGTCAACTGGATGCATTTCGGTCGCACCCATTTCAGTCATCTGTGCTGTTGACACCTTAGGAGGACTTGATTATTTCACAATTGACAACGTTCCTCAAGAACTTTCTCCCAAAACCACAGAGGCAGCACCATGAGTAGCCAACATTAGTAGATGGACTAGCCCAACTTCCAGGCTTTGAGTGTTGGGCTGGCATCAAATAAATATGGCACCTCCCAAACATCCAGAGGAAAGTGATGGCTTACATCCACCACACCCTAACAGCCAATAGCCGGCAAGCCTCACTAAATTCTTCCCAGCTCTCACTGCATCCATTTAGGGTGTTGGCTACACTAGGAAAGTTAGGATCTAGAGTGGCACTGGGGTAAGTTCAGGTTAATGGTTGCAACAATAGAAAGTCTAGTTTAGACAAGGTTTGGGTGTTTCTAACCACTGTTGTCTAACTTGGCTCTGCACAGGGTTGTATATCTCCACCTCCGCGGTGAATGACAGGTCCTAATATTGCCAGTTGAAGTGCAGGTTTATGGCGAGTCTGCAAGGATCTCCCCCAAACAGAAACATCACATTGAAAATCCATCTGGAACGGGAAGACAACGCCCCCGAAACGGAAAATGAAAACGCAGGAAGGAGCGTTGGAGGGGGCGGCATTCGACCGTGGCCTGTTTGGTATGACTTATTAACTCAGCCACCAATGACGCATCACTATGCCGACCTTACGGTTTCATTTAGCTAGACAGACAGCTGTAGTGCAGATGTTATATAAAAAAAATGCTGTCAGAGTACTTTCATTCAGCTAATGCTGCACTGAGAATAGGCATTCCAGTCCGACAGGAGATGGAAACTCTTCTGGCACGTGGTAGTGAAAGTTGTTGAAAGTATGAACCACACAGTTCCCTGGGGATAAATTTGTGAGCAAGCATGCTTTTTTAAAAGAACGCACACAGTAGCAAGATACCAAATCGGGATCCTTTTAAAGAGATGCTCACAAGCTGATGATTCAGATGGAATTTTAAAACGAGACTGCAATACGGTGGTCATAGCCTGTCCTGTGAGCTCTGAACAGAAGGAAACACACACGCCACACACTACCAGAGAAGAATGTTTGCTTATGAAACAACAATAGAGGGGCGGAGAGAAGAGAACGGTACAGAAAACCGGTCTGATGGGATTCCGGAGTACTTATTTGTTCCCACAACTAATGAAGAATGAGAATACGATACTGTCCAAGGAATCAAGGGTCCGGTTACCAACAGGACACAATCTGAGTGAGGACCTAGACAACAGACATCCCCAAGCAGGATGGGAAGAGGCTGGCGTTGAGTTACCTATTTCTCAAAGGTAACACGAGATACCAGTTCTCTGCAGTCACCTGTACCAGATGGAAAGGACAACAGGCCACGATTCCACTTCTAACCAACAACAGCTGCCGGAACAGAGCGCAGGACACCTCAGGTAGGTAACATCTGGTAGGATCGGTCAATCCTGGACCCAGGACCTAGTAAGGAGGGATGGCGTATTGTATTCTAAGCATTGAGAGGGTTGGGGCCATCTGACTGACAGGAAGCAAGAAAACCTAGTGCCTCTACAAAACTAGGGCTACAGAGTGTCAGACTTCTTTCTTACCATTTTAGTTCTCTCAGGCCTCAGCTTCTGGGGCAGTGGCATAGCAAAGGGGGGGAGGGGTGCAGTTGCCCCCAGGTGCCATGCTAGGGGGGCGCCAATTTAGTCTGCCTCTGCTCCCCTAGTCATCCCTCGGCTCACCCGCTCCTCCTCCGCCCGCTGCCCTCAGCTGGAGCCTCCTCCATCTCCGCCAGTGGGTTAGTGTGCACGGGGGGCCCAGCCCCAAATTGGAGGGGCCGGGGAAAGATGCGGGACAAGCTCCGCACCCCCCCCCGGTCGGGCTTAGCCATGTGTCAGGTTTGGGGCTCTGCCGCGCGGCGGAGGAGAGGGGAGCACACACAAACGTTGCCTTTGTCTCTGGGCGCATAACACCCTCGCTACGCCTCTGTTCTGGGGAACAGAGACCATAACGCAATGTTCCCGATAAGCCGGGGGCAGCTAGGGTTTGTGTTCCTATTGATGCTGTACATTCACACATGCTTTGGTGCACATAAAATTTATTCTGCACACAGATGGAAAAATCTGCACGTGGATGGAAAAGATGAGAGGGCACATGCCATAATGTACTTTTGTTTGTGTGTTGGAAGTGCCTAACCCAGCCACGCTTACTCCCACGAGCAAATGCTTCACACCAAACTGGCTGCTGCCATCTTCTTCCCAAACCTACAAGGGGGCTTCATGCAATGCAGCAGAAAATGGACAATCCAGGGAACAATTGCTTCCTCCTATTCTGCTGTTGGGGGGGGGAGAAGAGAACGCAAAGGGGAGTATAGAGAAGAAGCACCCACAGGTCACCCATTTAGATGCAGAAACAGACAAATCAGAAAGCAGTCTGCCCTCAAACTAGGGATGTAATAATGTAGTCAATTAACTGATAAGCAAAAGTTTATAGGTTAATGCTATAGACTGCATGCATTTCTGCCACGCCCACCCCACCAGTACATTTTTTAGCAGGCTGGCCAGCAGCCCGGCTCAATCTTGGCTCACACCAGGTCCGGAACCTACCACCGCTGCACCAGGTGCAGGAGCTCAGCCCTCCTGGACAGGTTTTTTTGTTTTGTTTTATAAACTGGCTCCCCTCGCAGACCAGCTCCTGCCTGGCACCCACCCTGCTGCCTCTGATACAGAGGCAGCAGCATGAAGTGCCAGGGGGCTCCTCGGGAGTGAGGCTGGAGCACACTGGTTGCTGGCCCCGCATCCAGGAACTATAGAATAATCAAGTAACCAATCAGAATTCATGAGGTTAATCGACTATTCAATTAACCGATGTTTAATTTCCCTACCTCAGACACATTGCTACAAAGCAACCTCAACAGCTAGTTCCCATTAAAAGCAAAACTAGAGAACGACCCGAGCCTGGAAGCATTTGAGAACTTGGTTAGAGGGAACAATATTAGCATTGTGAACCTGCCTGAGGGAGTGGAAGGAAAGGAGGCAGCTGGCTTTTCTTGGAAATTGGCTGCCAAGGATTTTGAAACAAAAGGAGAATGACCAGATAAATGTGGAAAGATTTTTTAAAAATCCACGTGAGAAGACCAACAGTTAGAAGCACAGGATTATCGGCACCAGCCGGAATTAAGGAAATCACTTCATCTCCCCTCCCCCTGGAATGTTACACTGTGCGAATCAACCCAAGTCTACAGCACATCAGTCTCAGAAAAAAATATTGATTAAAATAAATCTGGATGTGTGTACCAAGCGGCAGCAGACGACTGGTCTACCCACAAACTGGACTGCACTTCCCAGGGAGTCATTTATTCTGTGGCATGAACTCAGCTGGGAGGACAAACACGTATTTAACCGTACAAAAGCATCTGATGACAATGAACGGCAAATAGTTTTACTGTCTTGATTTTAAGTGTGGAAAGAAATATTATGCAATGCAATGGGTTGTTCAGCTGTAACTTTGAAAGCAATCTTAAACAGGACTTTCATCTATGAACCATTTCTTGCAAACAAGAATTGTTGTACAAAAGAGTATATTTGATAATAGTATAATAAAATAGCTCCCAAAATTACTCCGATGCCCTTTTTATTAGTGGATCTATTAGACAACAGTATTGTTCTTCTAGGGTCATTCCATTGGGCCAGGAAACTTTTATAAAATCCACATCCACTTTACCTTCATAGAGGAGATTATCCTGTAGCTGTGGCAAAGGTTAAATACATCTTTTACAGGAACATCTTGTAGTTATTAACAGAGTTAGTCAATCACACCTCTCATTTGGCACAGGAAGTGCCCAGTCAGGCAGCAGCAGAGACCCGCGCCCCCCCCCCCCCCCAAAAAAAAAAAAAAATCCAAGTACAGTAGACTTCTGATAGTCCGGCATATCTGATAATCCGGCACCACCTAAATCCCAAAGGTTCCGGATTATCTGGAGGTACTATAAGCAGGTTATATATATACTGTATACATTATATACTGGATATAAAGTGTTCTTAACCCTTTTTATTGTACATACTGTATACAGCATACTGTAATGTTTTAGGTTTTTTAAGCCTTTTTTACCCTTTTTGCTCAGTTCAGCTGCTACCGCTGTTACCTTGTGACTCATTTTTTTGCCAAAGCTCACTCACTAGGCTCTTGCCATTTTGATGACGGACTATCAGGAGTGCCGGACTATTGGAGTTTTTCTGTACAGTAATGTCTTAAACTACTAAAAAAGGGAGTTTCGAAAATACTGCCAAGGTAAGGAAACTAGTTTGGTACTTGTTTTATTTAAATCAAGATGGTTAGAAGCAGAATTTTTCTTCTGCATAGTAAAGTTTCAAAGCTGTTTGAAAGTCAGTGTTCAGCTGGAAACTTTTGAAAGAACCCCTATAGCATTTTGTTCAGAGGTATGAATATTTCAGAATTACAAGCAACCGCCATTCCTGACGTGTTCGTAACTCTGACGTTTTACTGTAACTGTGAAATTGCTGCTAATATATAGCATCTCTTAAAGCACTTTCAGCTAAGAGCCTGAAAACCAAAGAATTGCACCTTAGCAAGGAAATCAAAGCCTAAGAACTGACAATCGGTTTGCAATTAGCTCAGGTTTTGGAGAAGGGCACTTGATGTAATAGGAAAGAACACTGCCCCAGAAAGCATCTGGCTTAGACTTTCGTCACGTACTTCCCAAACTCTGCTCTGAAACAACAGCAACAAAAGCCTTGCTTAAGTCTTACAATCAAATCTGTATCTTCAAGCAGTCTCCGATCGACTCCCATCAGAATGCCAACAGAACTCCTAGAAGGAGCTTAGGCATCATCTAGAAAGCTGCAGTTAGAACTGTCCCTTGCAACAACCTTTCCAAATACCTGCCATCTCTTTTCTTTAACCTCTATCTGGTGGTAGCCAAAATATGGAAGCAAAGTGGAAGCTGTTTGAGTCAGACCCCATGTATCCATATTAGGCATTTCTAATGGACCCATCACCATACTGGCGAGGCCAGAAAAAAATTCTACCCTGAGCAAAGGAACAAAAAAGGGAGGGAACTCAGGCCTGATTCTGTGATGTTAAAGGCAACAGTACTTCCTCATTTAACACTAGAGATGTGTTTCTGAAAATGTTCATGCTAAGCGAGAACGTGCTATGGGGGGGGGGGGGGTCAATTTTCCCATTAAAAATAATGGAAAAGGTGGGGGTTGTGTTTCAGGTGGTGGTGGCAAAGTCCAATTTTTTGTTGGTGCTGGGTTGTCAACATCAACATTTGATATCCAGCAAGACAAGAGAACTAGCAACACAAGTCGCCACGGATTGTTAAAACACAAAGATAAAACACGTGAGTGAGCGGAGGAGCACTGTGACCACGTGTATTCATCCGCTCATGCGTATTACCACTTTTCACCAACTTATACCGCCACGCAAAGTAGTCCGCCACGTGATTATTCTCTCGTGTTATTCGAAAAACGTTCCCTAAAAAAGTCGTGCTATTGCGAAAACGTGTTAAGCGGGCACGTGTTAAATGAGTAATTACTGTAATTTTGCCACTGACTTGGGAGAGCATAGGATTAAGTCCCACCTGAGGAAGAATAAATCTTAAGAGATACAGTCTCACTCCCAGATTTCAACTAGTGCTGTTTGTAATGGCACTAAGCGCACTCGTGTTGGTTCCAGTTTGCTGAGTCCACAGCAAGTTTCTTCAGTCTACACAAACTGATTTTTCTAATTGCCAGCCCTGCAAACTCGACTGCATGATCTGCAAGCTAAGCAGGTACTTCAAACTGGTCCGCAGGCCAAGCTATTAAACACTGATGTGGGGTAGCACCTAAAGCAGCGGTGGGCGACCTGCGGCCCACAGGCCACATGCGACCCTTGGGGCTCTGTGTGTGACCTGCAAGACATTTTGGTTTCTTCCCCATAGTACTGAAGTGACACACGTGAAGCGAGGGGGGTGTGGATTGCACACAAGTTGACGGAGAGCCATGTGCACCCTCAGCATCCAATCACAGGCCTGCCACGGTTCAATCGGCACAGCACACCCATTCTAGGTAAGGGTAGTTTTGCCAATTGCACTATGCCGGGACAGCGTCTTTGCTTTCGACAATCTTACAGCCCACTGAGCTGGAGGAGGGCCATGCATGCAGCCCCCTCACTAGCCCAGGTTACCCCTCGCTGACCTAAAGCCAGTCAACGAGGGCCCTCTATGCTATACACTGTGCCGATATAAGGGGCGTTGCCTATCCCAGAGGGCCCCCATTTCTAAGTGACAAATCAGCTGAAAATGGCTTCTAAATAAGCCACAAGTAGACTTTGCACACTCCCCCCTTCCATTAAGGCTCACGGGGGCCTCTTAGAAAATTCCCTCCATGAATAGCTGTTCACTTTTTTTTTTTGATTGTATCCCTTTGGTATATATGGTCATGCCAATTTTCTTCCACAATTTGATCTGAGGAAGTGGGTCTGGCCCCCGAAAGCTCATCACCTAATAAACCATCTTGTTAGTCTTTAAAGTGCTGCATAGTCCTGCCTTTTGTTTCAGCAAGACCAGAGTAACACGGCTACATCTCTACTACATGAATCCCCAATGAGCATTAAGCTGCCGAGAAAGATCAAGCCCAGCTGTTTTGATTGGAGGTGCGTCTACCTGCTCGGTCCATTTTGAGAAGGGATGCTTTTAATGTTACAAAACCCCATATTCCTAAAAAATACATCTGTTCCGTAATAAGAATCTCTTGCCTAGGGCCTCTCTCGTATCCCGAGCAGACAGATAAAGCTACTTTTCAGCTGGCTGGCAATAACCGTCACTTCTTGTGACAGCATGTGGAGATTTGTTGGAGCAATTCCGCCTCCAACGTGCTCTCCCTCTCGCCTGAGGGTGCCCCATGCCTGTTGGCGTTCCCTACGCAGAACATTTTAGCAATAATGACATAATCAACTCCTGTTGAAGGGAGAAAAGCAGACTAGCCACTAGGGTAGATTTTCAGCCAAACCCGCTGAATGTTTGAGACAAGTTGGCACTCGCCCCGAACCATTAATGTTAATGGGAGTTTTGTCACTGATGAAAGACTAAGAGGGAAAGTGACGTTTTGGGTCACCCACCCACTTTTTAGCAGGTTGGAGGAAAGCGAAGCATCGGGCATCTGCCGCCGCAGGCACAAATGATGCCTCTCTCTGGAATTCTAGCGCCACGCTCAAAGAGCGCCTCTGCAAGGAGCTCCAGCAGCAGCACTGATGGAAGTCTCACGTGCATTTCGAGTGTGTGGTCATACGCTCCAGGTGGAAACACCAACTTGCTAGAGAACCGGGAATTTCCTTTCACAAAGTTGGAAAGAGACGTCTGCAGAATCCAGGGTCACCCCAAGATTTTTCTGTATTCTCCCAAAGTTAGAGTCTGGGGGCACAGCGATGTCAATCTGCATCCACTGCATGAAATCCAACACAGCAAAATACAAAAGCATCAGCAGTGATTGAAGAGGAATTTGAATCAAGAGGTCATAAATCAGACTACACTTCAGGGGAGAGTTGCCATCCCTCCAGGAATTCAAGATAAGCTTTAATTCAAGATAGCCATGTCAGCAGACCTCCAGGGATACATCCAGCCAGAACTGGCAACCCTACTCTAGGCTAGGGATGTACAGTGGTAACCAGTTACCCAGTAAGCATTGCCTTACTGGAATACTTACCGAGGCAACTGGTTAACCAGTGCCCAGCCTAGCCGGAGCAGTGTGGTGGGGCCTCCTGCCTGGGGTGAGGGTGGGGGAGCTGTTAACAGATTAACATTTTAAACAGGATTCTACATCCCTGCTGTAGGCACCCATCTAGCACACAGAACAGTCACCCACTGAGCCTGGAAAGAAGATGCTTTGCACCACTGACCCCCCCAAAAAGAACAAGTGTTTTTGCAGTCCCTGTGCTCCACTTCACGTGCAGATCCCTGGGTTTTAGGCTACACTTTTATTTCTGAGAGGAGCAGCGGATACAAAAAAGGTGAAGTGGAGAATACAGAGCACAGCCGCACCTAGGTTCAGTTTCACCAGGAACGTCACTGTCTCTTCGGAGAGCCTCATCACAAGAGATATTGCCTTCAATTTGGCACTCTCTCTCTTGTGATGAGGCTCTCGGAACAGGAGGAAATTCAAAGAACAGCAATTGGTTAAATGGGCTCGAGGAAAGATTAAAAGCACCAAGTACGCAAAGCTTGGCTAAGCGACAGCTTGTGTGGAAGTAGAGGAAAAGCAACATGGTTACCCAAGAAATATTTGAAGGATGGAAATATCAAGGATCCGGATCGACTATAATAAGAGGATCGAAGTAGGAGTGATGGGATAGAACAAACATTATCAAGAATAAAACTGGCAGCAAGAGGTGTTAGGATGTAAGCCACTCACAAAGAAAGCCAAGAAGCCCTGTTGCTTTAAAACTAGACAAACTGCAGGGACTAGCCTTCCTGTAATCTAGGTGGGTGCGTTGCATTGCCTTTTCCATCTCTAATTGTCCTTAATCTATTCAGAGGGAGAAGCCTAGTCCAACCACTGTTTCCTCTGGAAACTCAAGATCTCATTTGCTGTGAAATAGCAAATAATGGTTTTAGGTCCCTGGTCCATACAGAAGACTAGGTGAATCTCTTCACAGGATAAACAATCAAGCTTTGAAAGCTACAGACAAAAAAAATACAGTTGAGATTTTTTTTTTTTTTAAAACCACAAACTCGTAATACAAAACTTGTCAGAATTCAAAATTCCTGCTCCGCTTTGCTGCAGTGATTTGTACTGGTTCATTGTGCCTTGCAGAAGAGCCTTCCCTGGATTTTAAATCTGTCGCTGTTTGAGGAACAGCCTATGTTCTCTCAATACAAAACCAAAGAGAGCACCCAATTCACCCTCTGTACCATTAATTTTAGAAAACTATTAGAGTCCCCTCTTACTTATTTCCTCTCAATTCAAGTTTTAGCCTGTTTAATCTCTCCCCATAATAAAGTTTTTCCATGCCTCTAATTTCAGCCATCACCCACTCATGGGCCCCTTTTATTTCTGTGCCTTTTCAGAAATAAGGTACAGGAGAGTACAGTATTGCATGTAACAGTACACTAATAAATGCAGTATTTCTCTCCCCCATTCTGTATCCTAACTTTTCTTTTTCAAAAGACACAGCTGCCAATTTTTTGGAATAAAGCTGTCCCAGGCTTACACACCACAATCACACTGGAAATGGAGACACATGCAGAGTGAACAACTAGTTTGAATTCGTCCTTTTAGGATGCACTTCCTTGCTTTTGACATCCATGTCATCCAGCATTGTGCTACCCATTTGCACGGCTTTGTGTTCTTCGAGTTCGGCAGGGTTCTCCAGCCTGCACCACCCTAAACAACGGCATCTTTGTCAATTGTTGCCATTGCTCAGTCCCTCTGTTTTCCAGACTTACCGAGACCCCTCTCAGTGCAGAGCCATGGGGTGCTTCACTGCTAACTTGTTACCAATTTGAAAATTGACTGGGTATTCCTGTTCATTTCCCCATCTCAATTCCTAATCCAGAATGGTATTTTACCTCTCCCATGCCACCCCCTCATTGTAAGGTTCCTTGAACAGCATCCTGCAAGGAACCTTGCCAAAGACTTTTGAATACCCTAAATATGTGCCAGCTCCCCTGCATTCACTATTTGGAGGACACATTCAAAAGAATTCTAGTAGGTAAGACGGAGGAGTTTCCCCACAAATTGGTAACAAACTTTCATACACTACCCCGTAACCCAGCATATCACAGATTCCAGCTGCCTCCCCTTTTGTGACTTACAAGGAAAGGGCATGTTGGCTTGTCACTGCTTTTACGTGGCTATTTCCTAACAACAATACAATACTTCTAAGCAAAATAAATGAGGTTTTCTTGGATTAGGAAACAAGATGACGACAGACTCTTCCCCCCGGAAATTCAAGATATAATTTGCTGTGAAACAGCAAATAATGGTTTTATGTCCCTGGTCCATACAGAAGACTAGGTGAATCTCCTCATAGGATAAACAATCAAGCTCTGAAAGCTACGTACATGCTCAAAAATGCAATGTCATTGATCATGTAGTTTTAGATTTATGTCGTTATCAATACAAGCCAAAACTGATAGCAACTAATTCTTCTCTCACAGGTAGCCTCAGCTTCTAATTGTCCACAATGTGGGGTCAGACCAGGTGGCTTCATATTATATCATATCACATCACATTTGGGCATATCGAAATCCAAATGCAACATGGTACTATGCAATAGAAGCAAGAAAAAAAGGTGACAAAAAAATTCATATCCATCAAAAACTGAGCTACTTACTACCGAAACAAGAGGAAGACCAAGGACTGGATAGGCCCTTTGCTCAGTGAAGAGGGAAAACAATAACAGGAAACTTGGAAATGGCAGAGGTGCTTAATGACTTCTTTGTTTCAGTTTTCACCAAGAAGATGGATGGTGACGGGATGCCTAACAGAGTGAATGCTAGTGGGAAAGGGGTAGGTTTTAGAAGTTAAAATAGGAAAAGAACATGCTAATAAATTACTTAGGAAAGTGAGATCTCTGCAAGTCACCAGGGCCTGATGAAATGTATCCTAGAATACTCAAGGAGCTGATAGAGGAGGTATCTGAGCCTCTAGCTATCATCTTTGAAAAGTCATGGAAGTCAGGAGAGATTCCAGAAGACTGGAAAAGGGCAAATCTAGTGCCCATCTATAAAAAGGGAAATAAGAACCCAGGAAACTACAGACCAGTCAATTAAGGAATTCATCTGCAAACATCTGGAAGAAAATAAGGTGATAGGTAACAGCCAGCATGAATCTGTAAAGAACAAATCATGTCAGACCAATCTGATAGCTTTCTTTGATAGGCTAACGAGTCTTGTGGATAAGGGAGAAGTGGTGGATGTGGTAAACCTAGACTTTAGTAAGGCATTTGCCACTATTGATAAAAAGATCATGTGAGAAACTAAAGAAATACAACCTAGATGGGGCTACTATAAGGTGGATGCATAACTGGCTGGATAACCGTTCTCAGAGTAGTTAATGGTTCACAGGCATGCTGGAAGCACATAAGTGGGGTTCCACAGGGGTCTGTTTTGGGACCAGTTCTGTTCAATATCTTCAGCAATGGTTTAGATGATGCCACAGAGAGTATGCTTATTAAGTTTGCAGATGATACCAAACTGGGAGGGATTGCAATTCAAAATGATCTGGAAAAACTGGAGAAATGGTCTGAGGCAAACAGGATGAAGTTTAACAAGAACAAATGCAAAAGTGCTCCACTTAGGAAGGACCAATCCGTTTCATACACACAGAATGGGAGGTGACTGTCTAGGAAGGAGTCCTGCAGAAAGGGATCAGGGGTTATAGCGGACCACAAGTGAAATGAGTCAACAGTGTGACGCTGTTGCAAGAAAAGCAAACATGATTCTGGGATGCATTCACAGGAGTATTGAGAGCAAGACACAAGAAGTCATTCTTCCCCTCTGCGCTGATTAGGCCTCAGTTGGAGTACTGCGTCCAGTTCTGGGCACCACATTTCAAGGAAGCTGTGGAGAAACTGGAGAAGGTCCAGAGAAGAGCAACAAAAATGATGAAAGGTCTAGAAAACACGAGCTATGAAGAGGAGGGAGAAAAATTTGTTCTCCTTTGCCTCTGCTGACAGGACAAGAAGCAATGGGCTTAAATTGTAGCAAGGGGGGTTTAAGGTTGGACATTAGGAAAAACTTCCTGACAGGGTGGTTAAACACTGGAATAAATTGCCTAGGGGGTGTGGAATCTCCCTCATTGGAGATATTTAAGAGCAGGTTGATAGACATCTATCATGGATGACCTATTCTAGACAGTGCTTGGTCCTGCCATGAGGGCAGGGGCCTGGACTTGATGACCTCTCGAGGCCCCTTCCAGTTCTAGTGTTCTCTGATTCTAGAATACTTACAGTTATATTTAGCGTGAGCAAATATATTATATATATATATATATATATATATATATATATATATATATATATATATATAGTGTCCACAAACAATGAATGGTTTGTTGGGTTTGCAACACCTTTATTATCAAACATCTGCTCGACCTGTAGCTCGTTTAGATTTGTTTACAAAGCAGTGCTTCAAAAGGACCAACATTTCTAACAAGCAAGCTTTCAAAACTCCCATGGGTCATCTTTCTGTTCCAGTCACATTTTTTCAGATTAGCAGATGTCCTTCACTTGAAAGGACACGTAGGAGTCCCAAAATCCTAATTATTACACACCAGCAAGTTTGTGCAGATCAAGGTGTAGCTTCAAGAAGGAGTTACAGTACTTACATCTCGAGTACGCCTGTGAAATGTTAGAGTCATGTTTTATTCAAGATGCCTCTGAGGCTATACATGCAATCTACGATTGCCACTGCTCTGAGGTATAAAGGAACCCCAGAACATACCAACTTATCAAAGCCCCACTGTCCACCCTCTTTACCTAAATACTTGCATGAAGGATCTGAAGTAGTTCAACTTCTTTGCTTATGCTGCCTAAAATGCAATGGCAGGGTTCAGAAATTAATGCATCAGCCAATTGCCTTCACTAGAGCTGGCAGCCCATCTCCTTAATAAGCTCTCACTCAGCCATTCAGCAAGCGAAGAGGTGCCGGGTACATTACAAGTTACCTCAATAATAGCTGTTTAACATCAGGCTGAGAAGCCAAGCTACCAACAATAGATGCAGAGTCAGAAGGACCTCCAAGCCCACAGCTAGCAGACAAAAGGACCCGGAGTTGTCAGCGTCCGTTTGTTCCATCCCCCATGAAGACGGGGGAATTACCAGGAAACACAGGAAGCGTGAGAGGCAAATGTGAGACACGTTTTCAAACCAGGGGAACCCATCTGACCTCATGGGCGCTCCAATTCGCATGAAATGAGAACAGCGCCTACCCTGCCACACAATAGCACGTGCTACAAGCCCTGTACGAGAGGCTCCGCTGGCCTTGACCCCACCTTACAGCCCAAAGAGCAGGCGAGTTTTGGCCAGGTCAGGACAACAGACAAGGGTCCCCAGCAGACGCCTGGCGCGCCGACCCAGGCACCGCTGGAAAATGCCCACGGCGAGGAGATGGACGAGTGAAATCCTGCAGTCTCACACACACAAAGGAGACACGTGCCTGCAGAACAGAGCTGAGCGGTCCTTAGTTGGCAGCACCATTTCCAGGTACCTGGGCCCAAGCGACACGCGGACTTTTACCTGTTCTGCTCCATAGACTGTAGCGAACTGAACGAACTCCTCTATCCGCACAAAGCCATCCCCGTCTCGGTCCAGGGCATCGAACACGGCTCGGAGTCGGGGCTCGTCTTCTCCGCAGCCGGGGGAGTCGGTAGCTCTGGGCGCAGGCTGGCCGAAGTCGGGGGGCTGGCTCAGGTCGCTGGGGGAATGGAAGGCGGGGAGGAGGTCCATCTCCTGGCCGGCCGGCGAGAAGCCCCGGGGACTTAAGGGAAGCTCCGAGCGGCTCTGGGATCCATGGTCTTCGGGCTCCGTAGTCCAAGGGGAAGCTGGAGCGAGTCCCTCCGAGCGGCTCTGCGGCGGGGAGGGCTCCATGGCGAAACAGATCGCGCCGCTTCCAGGAAAGCTCACCGGCCTCGAACCCTGGCGGGGCGGCGAGCCAGCCTGGTCCAGCCCGGGAGAGAGTCGCTGCTCCCCCCGCTCTGGGACGGGAGCCACGCCCGGCCCCGCAGACCCGGGCAAAGCCAACGCCCGCTGGGGGCTGCCCCGCGCATTATCAGCCGCACCTGCACCTCGGGCCGCGCCGCTGATTGGGTCCGCAGCGCCCGCGGGCCACACGCCGCTCGCCGGCTCTCCCGGGCGGTATAATTCCTCGCAGGGGCCGGGCAAGCCCAGCCTAGGGGGCGGCATCTCTCCCCAGCGCTGCCCCGGGGGCGCTGGTCCGCTCGCCTCGCTGGGGACCAGCCCCAGGGCCGGGCCGGGCCGCTGCGCTCCCCGCTCCCCGGGGAGCTCCTGCGCCCGAGCGCGCAGCGAAGCCGGCTCCATTTTCAGCCGCCAGACGGGCGGGCGCAGGCCGCTCAGTGCCCCTGGCTCGCCCGGCGCCGGGGCCCGGGCAGCCCCGCGCAGAAGCGCCGCATTGCTGCTGCTCGCCGGAGCCGCCCCTGCGAGCCGGGGCCGCGCCGCTGCCGCCCGCCCGCATCCATCGTCTGCGGGGCCCGGGCAGGCCAAGCCCCGACACGGCCCGCACCCCGGGGCCACGCACGGGAGGCGAGGCGAGGCGTTGGGCTGCGGCTCCGGGCTGCAGGCTCTGCTGGGCGGCTCGGCTCCGCGCTGCAGCCGGGCAGGGCTTTGTGTCTGCGGGCCCTGGCTCCGCCCGCGCCGGCCACGGGGCGGGACTGCGGGGGGGGCGGGGGCGGGGCGGGGCGGGCTGTGCCCCGCACTGGGGGCGCTCTGTATGTGTGTGCGCCCCCCCGGGCACTGGGGGGGGGGGCTCTGTGTGTATCTGTGCCCCGCCCGGCACCGAGGGGAGGCTGTGTGTGTGCCCCCCCCCCGGCAGTGGGGGCGGGGAGCTCTGTGCATACGCCCTTCCCCTGGCTGTCTCTTTTGGGTGATTTCTCCCCAGCCGAGGGAGGTGGGCGGGGCCACGACACCCCCAGCTCCAGCCCTACCGCAGTAGCGGTGATGTCACTCCACCCCCCCCCCCGCCAGCGGACTCCAGCGCCCGGGAGCAGCCGCCGCCTGCGCTGCGCTCTGTACAGCCGCGCAAAGATGCGCCGCGCAACACGGGGCTGCTGGCGGAGCGCCCGCGCTGCCGTGTTGCGCGCGTGGGGGCGCCAGTAGCTTGCCGGTTGCGCGGGGCAGGCAGGGATCAGGTGCAAGGGGAGCGCGGATGGGTTTATTCAGCCCACGCCTGCTCTCTGCTCCCCTTCCCCCCCCCCCACACTGGAACCGATTCCTGACAGGTCCGTGCAGGGACGCCCGCCCTGCTTCTCAGGCTGCGATGGGGAGGAGAGAGCTGCCGTTTGCATCCCGCCTCCATGGGGGGGGTCCTCAATGGAAAAGGGTGAGACCATCTGCCCAGAACCTACAGCTGGACTTCAGGGGCTCTTGTGTGGTGGGGCTCTTCCCCCAGTAATTAGCGTCTGCAGGGGGGGGCTGTGTGGTAGGGCCAAACAAATTAGTACATATTTGTAGGTGTCACACCTAGGAACCACCAAGGCCCTAGTGGGGTAGTGCTGTTTAAACACCACCCATCTTAGAACATAAGCAGCACATAACTATTCTGGGTCAGAGCAAAGGCCCATCCAGCCCAGCGTCCTGTCTGCCGCCAGTGGCCAATGCTAAGTCCCCCAGAGGGAATGAACAGAACAGGGAATTCTCCCCTGTCGCCCATTCCCAGCTTCTGACAAATTGAGGCTAGAGATACCATTCCTATCCCTCCTAGCAAATAGCCATTGATGGACCATCCTTGAATTTATCTAGCTCTCTTTTGAACCCTGTTATAGTGTTGGCCTTCACAACATCCTCCAACAAGGAGTTCCTCAGGTTGACTCTGTGTTGTGTGGAAAAAATACTTCCTTTTGGTTTTTTTAAACCTGCTGCCTATTAATTTCATTTGATAACCCCTAGTACTTGTGTAATGGGAAAGAGTAACTAACTCTAGGCACATTTTCCATATCAGTCATGATTTTCTAGACCTCTATTATATCCCCTTAGTCATCTCTTTTCCAAGCAGAAAAGTCACAGCTTTATTAATCTCTCCTCATATGGCAGCTGTTCCATACCCTTAATCATTTTTGTTGCCCTTTTCTGAACTTTTTTCCAATGCCAAGGAATCTTTTTAGAGATGAGGCGACCACATCTGCACACACTACTGAAGATATGGGTGTACCATGGATTTATACAGAGGCAATAAGATATTCTTGTCTTATTCACTGTCCCTTTTGTAATGATTCCTAACGTGGTTTGGTTTTTTAACTGCCGCTGCACACTGAGTGGATGTTTTCAGACAATCCACAATGACTCCAAGATTTCTCTTGAGTGGTAACAGCTAACTTAGTCTTCATTTTATGTGTATAGTTGGGATTGTTTTCCAATATGCATTGCTTTGCATTTATCCACATTCAAATTCATCTGCCATTTTGTTGCTCAGTCACCTAGTTTTGAGAGATTTTGAGGCTCTTTACAGTTTGCTTTGGACTTGACTGTCTTTGTATCATTTGCCACCTCACTGTTTACCCCTTTCTCCAGATAATTTATGAATATGTTGAATAGGATTGGTCCCAGTGTGGATCCTTGGGGGACACCGCTAGTTACCTCTCTCCATTCTGAAAACCAACCATTTAATCCTACTCCGTTTCCTCTCTTTTAGCCAGTTATCAATCCATGAGGGGACCTTCCCTCTTATCCCATGACAGCTCACTTTGCTTAAGAGCCTTTAGTGAGGGACCTTTCTGGAAATCCAAGTACATTATATCCACTGGATCCTTCTTGTCCACATGCTTTTGTTGACCCCCCTCAAATAATTCTAGTAGATTGGTGAGGAGGATTTTCCTTTACAGGAGCCATGTTGACTTCCCCCCCCCCACACACACACACACACATTATGTCCCTCTTTGTGTCTAATAATTCTGTTGTTTGGTACGGTTTCAACCAATGTGCCTGCTATTGAAGTTAGACCTACTGGCCTGCCAGGATCACCTCTAGAGCCCTTTTTAAATATTGGCATCACATTGGCTATCTTCCAGTCATTTGGTACAGAAGCGAATTTAAAAGATAAGTTACAACCCACTGTTAGTCGTTCCGCAATGTCACATTGGAGTTCTTTCAGAACTCTTTGGTGAATGCCATCTAGTCCTGGTGACTTTTACTGTTTAATTTATCAATTTGTTCGAAAACCTCCTCTAATGACCCTTCAATCTGGGACAGGTCCTCAGATTTGTCACCTAAAAAAATGTTATTGCGGGGGTGTTGTTTATTTATAATCATTTTAGATTGCACGTACGAAGGAATTCTCATGGCATGCTGCAGCTGATGATGAGGTTACACCTCAAAGCCAAGGCCAGCCCTGGCTTTAGAATGCTGTCACAGCACCTCTGGAATGATAAAAGCATCAAAACACACAAAGCTAAATGTCTCCCAGGCAGCCATGAGACATGGGCAAGACACGGACAACACATCACCACCTTAGGCAACTTGATTGGGACGGTATGCACTTTCTTAGAGCAGTTTGCAGCTTCAAATGCTAGGAGACGATTTCCAATCTTGAAATCCATTACTGCATGTCTAGTATTCCAAATATGTTCTTAAAACTCATGTGCCATAGCCTGGGCCTCTTGTTTGCATGGCCATCTCAAGCTATGTTTTTATGATCAGCTAAAACACAAGGCACATGCTCCTACGGTGGTTGGTAAACACAATCCAAAAACACGCTAAAGTCAAACTTGAAAGCATGTTGGATTGATCCCAGCAATGCAGCAACATCAGCCGCTGACAAAATAAGGTAGGAGCAGAACTGACATATTGCTGCTAACCTCTTTGAAGCAAGGCATATTAACACTGTATATGCAAAACCAAACAGTACAAAACAAGGCTATGGCAGCCTGCAACAGTCAGGGACATTTTATCAGTCCCAGGAGCCCATGTTTGCAATAATCACATTGGTCTGAGCTGAGTCCTCAAACATGAACATTCATCAGACACTTAATCATCATTAAACAACTGGGCATCATGCCAGCACAACTAAAAAAACCACGTATTTTGTCAATACAACTGGTTCATCCTAGCCAAGTATTAATTATTTAGTATCAATAATTACATCAAGAATCAAATTTAAGATGAGCATTAATTGAAAAATATCATTAATGTATTCTGTGCATTCATGGCCTCGGGATAGGCAAGAACACCACTTCACTTTTGACATGCCCATTCATGAAATGTCAGGGCAGAGTGGGTGCCTCCCAACGCCTTCAGTGATAAAAGGAGAGAGGCTTGTGAAATCTTCCCCACACTCCCATTTTACAGAAGGGTAATTGTGCACAAGAGGGGAGAAAGTGAGGAATCCTACTTCATTAGGGAAAAATATAGTTTAAGATTATATGAGAGAGAGAGAGAGAGAGAGAGAAATAAATATAGATATATCTAGTTTGCTCTGAATTTTAATTTAATTAGTTATTACTTTACAGGCCTCAAACCCTTATGTACATGAGTAACATTTCTGGACTGGCTAGTTCTCATGAGTAAAGTTATACGTGCATTTAAGGGATTATCTATGCAGCAAAGTTCATAGTGGTATAATCTGTGACTTTAAAGCACTATAGTTATACTGATATAACCCCTTACGTACAGACTTATTCCAAGGTATTGCAATTTGTTCATGTTATTTTGAAAAGTTTAAACTAAACAAAATCTTACTCCAGAATAGGGGCATGTCTTCACTCACCATGCCAGAGATCGACGTTCTGGTGTTTGATTTAGCGGGTCTAATATAGACCCATCAATCGAATGCTGAGGTCAGCTCCAGCCGGCATCTGTACTCCTCTCAGTCACAAGGGCTACGTCTACACTGGCATGATTTTCTGCAAATGCTTTTAACGGAAAAGTTTTCCGTTAAAAGCATTTTCGGAAAAGAGCGTCTAGATTGCACGACGCTTTCCGCAAAAGCACTTTGCGGAAAAGCGTCGGCCAATCTAGACGCTTAAGCTCGCAAAAAGCCCCGATCGCCATTTTCGCGATCGGGCCTTTTTTGCGGAAAACAAATCTCAGCTGTCTACACTGGCCCTTTTGTGCAAAAGTTTTGTGCAAAAGGGACTTTTGCCCGAACGGGAGCAGCATAGTATTTCCGCAAAAAGCACTGATTTCTTACAGTAGGAAGTCAGTGCTTTTGCGGAAATTCAAGCGGCCAGTGTAGACAGCTGCCAGTTTTTCCGCAAAAGCCGCTGATTTTGCGGAAAAACTGGCCAGTCTAGACACAGCCAAGGAGTAAGGGAAGCTGACGGGAGCATATGTAGTCTCCGTAGCTGGAGTTGCATACCTTAAACCGACCTTACAGAGCTAGTGTAGACCTGGCCAAAGAGCATTCACATGGCAGTTTACACTGATATAACTATAGCAATTTAATTATATAAGTACAACTGATTAAACTTGTCCAGGTAGCCTAGAGTGTTTGCAAAATCAGGGCTTTATACTGCCATATTGCCCAGAAGCAAAGTTATGATCCTAGCCCTGCTGAGCTAGGCTATGAGCACTCTGCGCCTCCATGAGCATTTTCTTTGGCTTCAGTTTTTTTGGGCTTCTGAACTCATTCATGCTGGCATGGCCAGAGGCTTACCGCAGGCATTAGCATAGTCATTCCTATGCTAGTGACTTTAGAGCTACCCGTACATACAGCCTAGGATGGAGACAAAATTTGTATCTGCATCTGAATCTGCAAAAATAAGCTGCAGATATCCACAAATGTGCAGGGTTCTAGATACAAAATTTGTATCCGCATCTACATCCATATCTGCAAAAATGAGCCAGAGACTTCCGTATCCACAGCCAAGGATGCGAATACCTGCAGATAAAAACAGATGTCCATGGATTTGCCAGGCTCTAGCCATACAGTAACCAGAAAAATATCAGGGTATTCTTGTGCGGCTTTTTTATTTATTCATGAGTTAGTTATGCACACCAGCCTGAATTGGAGAGTGTTATGTATAATTGATTAAAAAAAAAAAAAAACCTTTGAGGGAAATTAGGCTGCTTCCTGCATTTAATGCTGAGTCAGGACAGTTACCAATTATAAGATTTGATTTAAAGATGTACATACCCTGAGCTGGCAGTCAGGTATTTCAACCAATGCTTTTCAAATGGACCCATGAGCTTTAATATGAAATGCCCTGTAATGATAATACTTTGTCAGTCTATCATTGTGAGTTCTAGTTAGTAATGTCAGTTTCCATATCTTTGGCCTAATTCTGGCCTCTGGTACAGATGTGCAACCCTTAGAACGTGCCAGATTTGGCTACGTCTACACTGCCCTCTCTTGCACAAAAAAATGCAAATGAGGTGAAGCGTGGAATATCCCCGTGCCTCATTTGCATAATTAATGAGGCTCCGTTTTTGTGCAAGAGGCTTTTGTGCAAAAAGGAGCTGTCTACATGGTTCCTTTTTGCGGAAAACCCCCCTCTTGTGCAAGAGCCGTTCTTCCTGAAAAAAGTGGAAGAACAGCTCTTGCACAAGAGGGGGTTTTTGTGCAAAAATGGAGCCTCATTAATTATGCAAATAAGGCATGGCGATATTCCACGCTTTGCCTCATTTGCATATTTTTTTGTTTTTTTGCACAAGAGAGGGCAGTGTAGAGGGGATTTTCAAAGTTGTTCAGGGTTGGCTTAACTCTGCTCCCACTGACGTTGGCTACTGAAAACACTGGTCACAGCGTAACGCCTATGTCTGTTCCCATTGACCCTTGCCCTTTGCAAAGTCAGATTAGAACTGACATCTAAAGAGTTAACTGTCAGATTGGATAAACTCTCTGGGATCGGGTGGAGTTTTCAAAGGTTCCCTAAGCTGTCACAGTAAATCTCTCTGCAATTAATACCTAGAACACCCAAAGGCACTCCGTCTCACCAAAGGCAAAGCTGTTGAACACACGTGCAGTTGTGAAATGTGCCCACGCTGGCTTTGAGATGAAGTTCCAAAGACACTAGTCTTTTCCCACAACAAAACATCTGCATTTTCTCAAAGTATTAGCTCTTCGGTAAGCTATACATTAACCTCAAGATTTGCCTGTTAGGCTGGGAAAAAAGTTTGGGGCTAGAGCCGACATGCATGTGAAACATCAGGAGGAAGACAACTTTCATGAGAAAGTTAGAAGTGGGTCAAAATCAGGCTTCTAACAGAAAGCTCGTTCAGGTTTGCCTCTGATGTCACTAGTGTGCCTACACAGTTGTCAGGAAAATTGGTCCCCTGGAGGTTTCTTTTGTTGATTTTTCAGAAGGAAAAGCTAATTAGGGACAGTTCACTTGATATGATAGGTTGTTTAGAGAAGAGGTAAAGTGTCTACGTTATTACATATAAAGGGAACAATATTGGAATAATTGCTAGTATTTTCATGTTGGTGAACAAATCATCTTTATGTTAAACGCACTGACTTTAACATGGTTGCTCATTTGATTGAAATGACCAAGTTTTGCCCCTTCCATTTTCTATGAACAGGACTGGGAAAGAAGAGGATGCTAACCTGTCTCTGGGTGTGGTTACTGCATTCAGAGCAGCCTGTGAGATGTGTGCTTTATTCCAGATACTCTGCTTATCAAAGGAAGCTGAAACAACAGTGAAACCAAAACCCAAAATTCTTCTTAGCTGCAGTCTCAGTATATAGTTCAGAGGGCGTCGTTAGCTGTTGGTGCTGTTCGTGGAGCCTAAATAAAGGAACAAGGGGGAAATGCCAAATATTGTAAATGAAGCCTTGATTGACTGGGACGCATACGGCCTGTTCAGGAAAGCACATCACTGAGAGCATTTAAGTTCCAATAACTTCAACGGCATTCGAGCATAGGCGTCAGCGCTCTCCTGAACAGCAATGTTTTCCTGAATTGAGGCTTAACTATTTCCAGCCTAAATCAACCTGAGGGTTTCACAGTTTGCTCTATTATTTCTATCACGTCAGACGTGGTAACTGGAAACCCACTATCTATTTATCTGCAAAACCACCACCCCTATCGTCCATTAAAGGCACCATCCCTCCCTGCCTTTGTTAGGAAGCTTCCTGCAGATGGTCTTAGGAAAAGACCATACAAGGGAATTGTGAAAGAGTCTATGGCCTTCGGTTTGGTTTCAAATGGCAGTTTAGGAATTTGAGTTTTGCCGGAACAACACGGGGGTCCTTTTCAATGCTCTTGAACCCACCGCCTATGCGGGGCGGGAGAGAACAGACAAGTTGTTCCATGGATTGGCCAGCTGAGACTACGAATCAGCTGCAGCAGAGGGGACTAAGAACTTGGTGGGCCCACATTTTGCTTCCATTTAAGTCAATGGGAGTTTTGCCGAGCACTGCCATCTTCTGGCTGTGTCAATGGAAGCTGAGTCGTTGGCTCCTCTGGAAATCCATCCAAATGTAACTCACATGGACCCCAAAAATCACTGGCTGCTTTTGTAAGTGTATTTGTCAAATATTAAATGTCGTTCAAAATATGAAGTCACCAGAACATGTATTGTTGTTGTTCAGGCCCTTCAGGGCAGGACCTTGGTGGCATGGGGCACTCAGGGCTGGGGGTGTGAGGAGTCAGGGTTGGCAGAGAAGAAGGGGCTCAGGGCAGAGAGCTGGGAGGTGCAGGAGTCAGAATTGGGAGGTGAGAAGGGGGGCCCCAGACAGGGTGTGTGTGCAGGAGCTGCACAGTGTCTCCCTGTAGCTGTGCTGCCTGGGGCGGGGGACGGATAAGCAGGAAGCTTACCTCCACCCCTGCCCCCTTCTGCCTCAGTGAGGCTATAGCTATTCTGGTCCCCATCTCTGGCCCCTTGCTGCCCCCTATGGGCATTATACAGTGTAACTGTCCCTGCTAGCAGCCCCCTCCTTTTCCACATTATGAAAAACAGTCACATTCAGGCACACTGCAGTGTCCTGGCACAACCAAACCCTTACATTGCTTTAAGTGATAAGAGAAAGTTGCAACCTACATCTGGTGGTCCTAGCTCTGAAGAGCAGTTCTTGAACGAACAGATGGACAAACAGACAAGACTTGCTCTCTTCCTGACAATCTCTCAAATATATAGAAGATAAGCCAGGACAGGCTGGTATGTGATTAAAATGATTTCTTGAATAAGGCCAATGTAGAAACCAACTGGGCAACCATTGCAACAGCTAGAAGGAAGTTTGTTCTGATACGTCTCTCTTCTCCCCACGAGAGAGCAGAGCTCTGCCTGGAGAAGTCTGCTGCATTATGACTAAGTGACTTCTGGAGCTGTGCAGAAAGGACGGGCATATGTGCACAAACATTGCCATGAGTTTTGTGACAGCAGGAGCATCAGCGGGTCAAAAGGCCAACCCACAGGAGTGTCCAACACTGGCATATCACATTCCAGGCCAGAAACACAGACAGGAGAAACATCTGCACGTAATTCCAGAAGCAAAGTAATGGGAGGAGCATGAACACAGCTAGGGCAGGGGAGAGGGAAGAGCCAGCCTATTCCCATATGTGTAAAAGTGTGAAGAGACCAACTGGCCACAGGCAGAAGAGGGCTCAGAACAAGAAATGCATGTGCCTGGCTTCCATCTGACCTGGTCATTCAGTTGGACGTTGCTACAGCATGCTTTGAAGTGAGCCTGCTCCTCACCCCCAGCTCCTCCCTGTTTCATGGAGGGAGGAAGCCAGACAGCTCCAGCAGTGCTGAATTCAAATCTAATGGGAGCTGTTCAAAGGTCTCTTCCTGCGTGAGGAAGGTGTGAGAGGCGCTGAAGAGGATCCAGAGGCAGGTTTTCATTTCTGTAGTGGAACAGGAAAGCAACGAGCCAAGAAATTTGGGGCAAGCCTCTGCCACATCCCCTGGTCTCTCCCTTCCTGCTCCACTCAGGCATGGACTATGAATCCCAAAGGATGGCAGCACTAACGTGCCATCCAAAGAAGCGCCAATTTAATCCACTGTAAAATATGTGGGAAGATGATGCAAAGCCCCTCCCAGGAAGGTGTCATGGATAAGAATATGAGGAGAGCTAGTGTCCCCCTCAGTCTGGCCTCCTGTCAGCCCTAAGACTGCTTCTTTGCCCCCCACTTAGAGACACTGAGCAAGGACAGAAACAGGATCCAGGGTCTTCAGACCTTGGAGAATCACAGGCCAAGAGGGGACCTGTAGGGGTTGTCTACTCCAGTCCCCTGCACTCAGTGCAGTACTAAGTATTATCTATAGCAGGGCGGGGAACCTCTGGCACAATGGCCACACACGGTCTGTCAGGGTTAGCCACTAACAGGTCACTAGACACTTGGTTTACCTGAGCGTCTGCAGGCAAAGCCACTCACAGCTCCCGCTGGCCTGTTTGCTCTTCCCAGCCAATGGGAGCTGCAGGAAGCTAACCCTGATGAACTGCAGGTGGCCCATGGGCTGGAGGTTCCCCACCTCCATCTACACCATCCCTGACAGAGGTTTGTTTAACCTGCTCTTAAAAACCACTGGTGGAGATGCCACAACCTCCCTTGTCTAAAGCCCCTCGCTGGCTTTGAAACTCTTAACCAGTTCTTTACATGAAAGGAAGGATTCTTATGAAGCTGGGGGAAAACCTCCAACAGGCGGAAAAGTACCATGGAGTCAAATTTTGTGGCTAGCTAAAAGCATCTGTGGCTAGCTAAAAGCATTTGTGGCTAGCTAAAACCCCTTCATGATGCATCTGTGACATGCCAGCTCAGATGGGATGGGAGTTCATGACTCACAGCATAAGCTCATCAGTGGGAGGCAGAACTTTCCCCCCACAGGAAGCACTGCACAGCTGGCCAGCTGCATTATGGGTATTACTCACCTTGCTCTGAGCCATTGTAGGAGGCAGGATACCTACCTCGTTGAGTCCAGTGTATGGATCTGGTTCTCTCTCCCTCTGCTGGTGAGAGGAGGGTACTGGAAATCCCATCTCAGAACCCACACATCTATGCTCAGCCTGCTTTGTCACAACACATGCAAATGCACTGTCTGTCTCCGGGTCCTCCAGGCCCCAATACTGGCCAGAAACAGACGTTTCCCAGGTAAACGATGAAACAAAATACCTGTACATTGATGGGAATCTGCAGTGAACAGAAGTGATGGGCAACTTTCCAAGCCGTCTGCCTCTGTCCTCTGCTGCCCCCCTAGGGGAGGCATGTGCCCTATCAGGGAAGGAGGCTTGGGACTAGAAGCCACCCATCCATTCCCCCTTTGCACATCCAGATCCATTGCCCAGATGCTGAATGTTATGTCTTGAGCTGTGGGGCTGCTCCAATAGGCTTGAGACAGTTCTGCACGACTAGCAAGAATCTTTCCGAGATCAAGTTGTTTAGCTTACCAAACGGTGTAGCTTATGTGACTGTGGGGACACTTGATAAGAACCTTCGTGAGGAGACAATACTGGGTAATAACAGACTCTTTAATCTAGCAAAAAAGGCATAACAAGAATGTGTAGCTGGACACAGAGGGCAGACAAATCCAAATTGGAAATAAGGCACACATTTTAAAGCAAGGGTGATTAAACACTGGAACAAACTCACAAGGGAAGTGGTGGATTCTCCATCTCCTGGTGTCTTCAATTCAAGGCTGGTCAAACAAGTTAAAACACAATGAATGGTCTACTAGCACCTTAAAGACTAACAAAACATGTAGATGGTATCATGAGCTTTTGTGGGCACAGCCCACTTCTTCAGATGAATGGCGTAGTCATGGGATAAGAGTGAATTTTCCTCTCATGGATTGATAACTTGTTAAAAGACAGGAAACAAAAGGTTGGAATAAATGGTCAGTTTTCAGAATGGAGAGAAGTAACCGGTGGTGTCTCCCAGGGGTCCGTACTGGGGCCGCTCCTGTTCAACATAGTCATACATGATTTGGGGAAAAAAAGTGATCACAAGACAGGACTATGCAGCACTTTAAAGACTAACAAGATGGTTTATTAGTTAGTCTTTAAAGTGCTGCAAAGTCCTGTCTTTTGTTTCAGCAAGACCAGACTAACACAGCTACATCTCTATTACAAAGTTATCAGGCTCAGTTTAGGGGAAACAATGAAATGTAATGGCCTGTGATTTACAGGAGGTGAGATTAGAAGATCTAATGGTCTCATCTGAATTTACATGCTGTGAATCTACGAATTTCTTTGTCCAGCCAAGAGCTCTGGAACAAGGGGGTTTGACCTCAGTTGGGGACAACAAAACAATCCAGAACAGTCAAGAAAACTTAATGAGAGTGAAGTGGATTTAAATTATTCAGCAAATGAGACCCTGCTCCTCTCTCTTGCTATGCCATGATGCCAATGAGACAGTCCCATCTCTCCACTACACAAGAACGACCATACTGGGTCAGACCAAAGGTCCATCTAGCCCAGTATCCTGTCTTCTGACAGTGGTCAATGCCAGGTGCCCCAGGGGAATGAACAAAACAGGTAATTATCAAGTGATCCTGTCTCCCGTTCCTAGCTTCTGACAGAGACTAGACACACCATTCTGCCCATCTAGCTTTTTTTTGAACCCTATAATAGCTTTGGCCTTCACAACATCCTCCAGCAAGGAGTCCCACAGGTTGATGTGCATTGTGTAAAGTACTTCCTTTTGATTTGTTTTAAACCTGCTACCTATGAATTTCACTTGGTGACCCCTAGTTCTTGTGTTATGTGAAGGAGTAAATAATTCTTCTTTAGTCACTTTTTCCACACCAATCATGATTTTATAGCCATCTCCCATGTCCCCCTTAGTCATCTCTTTTTCAAGCTGAAAAGTCCCAGGCTTATTAATCTCTCCTTGTGTGGCAGCTGTTCCAGACCCTTAATTTCTGTTGCCCTTTTCTGAACTTTTTCCAGTGCCAAGCAGTGCTTTTTTGTGATGGTACACCCTGGGACAGCATACCGGCACCTATTTTCCCCACATAACTTACATGAATGGCAATCCCCTCAGGAATATCAGCACCTCTTTTCCTGGGCTGGGCTCCCAACAGAAGCCCGCTCGGGACACGCGGCTCTTAAAGCAGTCGCGACGGTATTTCGGCCCTGGCGTGGCTTTTTTTTTTTCCTCAACAACTTTCCCCCTGGAGTACCGGCACCTTTTTCTTTACAAAAAAGCACTGGTGCCAAGATATATATTTTTGAAATGAGATGACCACATCTGCATGTAGTATTCAAGATGTGGGCATACTGTGGATTTACACAGAGGCAATAACATATAATCTGTCTTGTTCTCTATCCCTTTTAAAATAATTCCTAACATTCTTTGCTTTTTTGACGGCTGCTGCACATTGAGTGGATGTTTTCAGAGAACTACCCACAATGACTTCAAGATCTCTCAAGTGGTAATAGCTAATTTAGTCCCCATCATTTTATACATATAGTTGGGATTATGTTTTCTAATGTGCATTATTTTACATTTATCAATACTAACAGGGATTGACAAGCGGCAGCGAGCCCCGCTCGCCAGCCGCGCAGTTTGGCACGCTGCGCATGCACAGACCGCGCTGCACATGTGCTGATCGCGTGGCGGGCGCCGTGCTGGCTTAAAATCTACTCGCCCCCGGGC
This sequence comes from Rafetus swinhoei, assembly GCA_019425775.1. Taxonomy (NCBI): domain Eukaryota; kingdom Metazoa; phylum Chordata; order Testudines; family Trionychidae; genus Rafetus; species Rafetus swinhoei. The sequence continues at coordinate 39,329,084 of CM033443.1, read as the reverse complement.
GAGTAGATTGACTAATTTGTCGAGCCCTGAACATTAAAATTCACCTGCCATTTTGTTGCCCAGCCATCTAGTTTGGCGAGATCCCTTTGAAGCTCTTCATAATCTTGAGCAGTTTTATATCATCAGCAAATTTTGCCACCTCACAGTTTACCCCTTTTTCCAAATCATTTATGAATATGTTAAACAGGATTGGTCCCAGTACGGACCCTTAGGGGACACCACCGGTTACTTCTCTCCATTCTGAAAACGGACCACTTGGTTTCCTATCTTTTAACCAGTTATCAATCCATGAAAGGAACATTTCCATGACAGCTACATACACACTGATCCCCAGACCTCCAAATGGCTGACCTTTCAGCAGCACATCACTTCTTTCTTCCAGTCATCGCCCACAGCTTCCTGTGCTGTGTGAAAATAATGTTGGTTAAAAATCAGAGCAGTCTCCGAATGAGGCACTCTGACAGAACATGCAGTGAAGATGCAGCTGACAGTGCATTGCTGCATCTTCCACCAAGGAATGGAAATTTGGGTCATTACTTTCTTAGCTCCCTGGAGAAATCAATTTTGACAAGCCATTTCAAGCTGTTTGATGGCAGCTTTCAAACTTAATTGAAATTTAGAAAGGCACCACTAGACAGCACCAGAGAGCAGAGCAGCTGTGGACATCACAGCTGTTTCAAGAACTGAAATGCCTGTGTCTACAAGTGAGAAGTCAGAGTGCAGGAGCATTATCCACAGTCAAGACCTGGGCATCAGCCTCTTGCCTTACCAAAGAATCTGGCATTACAAGCACTTATGTTCCTAAAAGCAGGTTTAGCTCTAATGCTGGGGCCAGACATGTGCTCCATTTGTGGACATGCCACAGTACCCACACTGCCAAACGGCCACTCCTCTTGCTCAGCCCCACCACAAGAGGGCTGACAATGGCATGGCCTTGTTACCGATCTGGGGGATCCAGCACAGAAAGATTCTGCCCCTTAATGAGCAAAGGACCCATTTAAGAGTGGAAGAGAGTACACCACTGTGCGTGCATAGAGCTGCAAGGGGAGCATAGTTGTAACTCAATGCTCCCACTGAAGTCAACAGCAAAATTCCCATTGACGGAAACAGCAGCAGGACAGAGCCTGGAGCTTCCTGGCAAATGTCCTATGAGGGTCGTTAACCAAGTCTTAATGAGCTGGTAGCTCCCTGCTGCACTCTGGAGAGGAGTCTGCACTCAAGCTGGAGATTACCAAGGGCCTGTACTAAGGCATCAGCTGTATTCTCATTCCCATTGACAACTGATGTTTAGAGACTTGTCCCCTAGAACACTAAATCCTGCTGCTTCTTCAGGCCCGCTCAGAGAGATGTCTTCTTGCAAACTGGGACTCGTGGCCAATTGTCTGCATTTTTTCAAATATTTCATGTCTAATTTGTGTGCCTATTCAGGGTCAGTTCAGCCACCAGTCAGCTTTGGATGTCATGGTTTGCATGGGGGCTTCCCTCAGGCCTGCTCTGCTGGGTAGTTTACTTTGCACCCCCCTATATTTGCTGCATGAAGTGGTTGATTTGATTGCTTTCTCCCCCATGGTTATGTACCAAGTTTCTCTCACCCGGAAGAATCCAGAGGCCTAAAGGGCAGATGTGCATTTGTAATCAGGCATTGCTGATACAGGAGAGCATCTTGCTTGACTGCAGCAAGAGGCAGTTCTAGATCAAGTGCAGGATAGCAGTGTACCAAGGCTGGATGCCGGTGACACACAAAGAACTAGATCTCAGACCCAAGCAAGGGCAGCAGGAGACTCTGGACTCAGCTCCTCAATAATGGGGGCCTTTGCCGAGGCAGCCAGAGTTTGAGATCCCTGGCCAGAGATAGGAGAGAGGCAATTGCTGAGACTACTGAAGCCAATGGGGTAATGCCCCGAAGCCTCGTGGGACTCCACTATGCAACCCCATGTATTCAGGGGAAAGTATTTGTAACATGACCTCTTTTAGCTAATATATAGCAGATTGACTCAGAAAAGCCAGAGCTCCTCTCTTATGGGTGTGTATGTACACACTGCAGAGCTCCAGCCATCCTACCGACTATAAACCCCACATGGTTTTTCATAAGTGTTCAAGCAACACTTCTGGCTTTACGATTACCCTCTATACACAGCCACTGGGCTTTGGATCAGGCCCTCATTGTGAAGAAAGCAGGAGACCTCCAAACTTTGTGGTGCAGGAAGAACACCGCTACGCCAAGGAGCCTGTTGGTCTCGTTTTCATTAGCTTTGAATGCAAACTGGTTGGCTCGAGAGCCCTGGGCCCACATACAAAGCTTGTCACCTGCTCCACTCCAAGAGCGGCCTGGATCCTGTAACTCCAATTGCTGCTGCTCTAAGAGCTATTAAGCATGTGAGAGGAAATGAAGATTCACCAGGTCTTTTCAAACCCACATTGACTGGAGGCAGAGGTCGCTTTGCAGAATAAAAGACCCTGGCGGGCAAACATATGACAGCTCAGAGAAGGTTCATTCTTTAGTGTTAACTCGGAGGATTAATCAGCAAAACCACAATCAAGTGAGAAACGGAATCTTCTGAAACAAGCTTTTACAAAACTAGAAACAGATGAGAAGTTATTCCTAGTGCCCAGAGGCTGGCATGCACCTGCTGGAGCCTTTTGCAGAGTCCCTCACACCCTTGGTGCATAGCATGGCATGTTGCTTAATCAGTGCTACAGTGCTAGCTCGCACTGTGCAGCGGAGGATCTGCGGATTTGTCAATTAAGAAAGGATTTAGTCCTGCTGGGCACCAAAATCCAGCCCTGGATTTACCAAAGGGTTGTGCTGTAGGCAGCACACAGAAGAGACAAGACTGTTGTAATCATAGGCGCCAACTTCTGCTTTAGCTGGGAGGATACGTGACATTCCCCCCCCCCCCCCCCCCAACACACACACACTCTGCAGGCCCTGCTCCACCTCCTTCCACCCCTCCTCTCAAGCCTCCACCCCTTCTTCACCCCCTCCCCTGAACATGCCACATCCTTACTTCACCCCTTCCTCCCGGAGCCTCTGAACACTGCAAAACAGCTGTTCCATGGCAGTGAGTGGTATCTGATCAAATCGGCACAAATGTTAGGGAGAAAGTTCCCTAGCTCTGTTCAGGCCTTTACCAAAGACAATGCCAGTGAGACTCCCCCGCCCAGTGTGGACCAGGTTCTGCCTCACAGAACCACAGGAGGCAAGGCTGGCTTTCCATATACACCAGTCGGCAGCAATAAAGGCTCGTACAACCAGCTTTGGTAAGGATCTGAGTGCTCCACGAGCTGGTCTGACTTCAGGGCCTCAGAATCCTGCTAGCTGATGCCAAATCAAAGAGAACAGCAACACAAACAGCACAACATCAATTCTGGACATGGTGAATTTCACCCCCAGTTCCTAGCATTACATACAGTACACCAGCCCATTGCACATCTGCTGTATCAGGCTGAAGCTTGAGAAGCTGGGACCCAGATGCAAGACATAGTGGACACAAGCCTAGGAGAACGGTAGTGCTCAGCACTTAGATCAAGGGTGGGCAATAAGCAGCCCATGGGCTGGACAATTCACTAGGGGTGCATCTAGTTTGCTTACTGCCCACTCCTGACTTAGATGATTTCCTCTTTAAAGTTCTTTACAGGCTGGTTCTAAACCTCACAGTACACCAGGGAGGTAGCCAACTCCCATTGTTCCCCATTTTCCAGAGAAACTGAGGCACAGGGGGATCAGGGCATAGGAACATAAAGGTATTTAAGTTCCCAACTTCTGTTGATTTCTGTGGAAGTTCAGAGCCTAACTAGCTTTTTGGATCTGGGCATAAAGTCTCAGAGCTACTGGAGATGGGATCAGCTGCAGGAGATACATGGATCTACTGGTTTCAAATCTGCCTCTGATTTTGGACATTAGGGAAGATTTGGGGTGACCAGAGAAGAAATGGTACGTTTTAGAGAGGGACCTTCTGCGGGATGCAGCCCATTGCTAGATCAGCACCCAGGAGTGCTGATGTATTACAGGGGCACATGGGCTGCTGCCAAAGACCCACAACAGGCAAGCAAAGAAACCTCTTCCTGGGCCTCTCCTTCAAAAGCTTCCATTGGGTGCTGACCCACAACTCAAATTCTGGTGTTCTGACTCCCAAGCGGCAGCAAGGTGTGTGCTTCTTTCAGTGGGTGGTGGCCATCTGCAGCTTGCTGTAGGTGATGTTTAGTGCTGGAAATATGGATTCTGGTCTGTGCTCACTAGCCCATCTAGGTGCAGGAAAGGAATGGAAATTCAGGGTTGGCCCCAGTGGCATGCATCACAGAGAGATCCATCTGCAAGCAAGTTTCCAGAACAGATCCTGCTGCCGTCCGCTCTGGTATGGGAGCGAACTGAGTCGGCAACAGGGAAGGGCAACACGCTGCGTAACCCTCTGGCTGCCTGGAATGCCCGTCTACAGAGAACGTCGCCCAGATGAACTTACCTGCCAGGGAGGGAGAGATACTGGCAGTATATAGCTTAAAGCTGAGAAGAATCTACTGGGAATTTAAACAGAGGGGTGGCAGGGCTGCTCTCAAGACAACTCAGCAGACACATAACAGGCTTGATGTAACAGGAATGAAAACAGCAAAGTGAAGGGAAGCACAACTCCAGAAACCTGCCTGCCCCCCACAGACCAGCTTCAATATGTAAAATCAGGAGCAAACATAGGCCCAGCTCCCCTCTGGACAAGACTCCAGTAGCCTCCCCCACCAAGACATGCACTGAATCTTCAACTTGGCCATTTTCACTTCTGCCCCGGGCGAGGCCATCCCAACAGCTGATGGACAGAGGTCATGGCTGTCACCTCTGACCCTGTGCCTGTAGTGTTTGCTCAGTGTCCTGTTAGTCCCCGGTTGTCCATCATTCACCTTTCTTCGCTTCCACGGCCCAATGATCTGTAGGACAAATGAATTCCCGGAATGAAACCGACGCAAAATCTATCACGGACTGGCCTCGATTGAGGCAAGGTTCAACAAGAACATTGGGAGATTGGGGGAAAGGGAGCCCCCTCATGCAAACAACATCAGTAGCTTGTTGCCAGAGCAAGACTGACTCTGCAGCCTGCTGATCAGGGTCCATTGGCAGACCCAGTTTCAAATCTCAGCTCTGAATCAGGTGAGCTGTGGTCACCAAATCCAGCTGTAACTAAGAGTTCTGGGGCATTCTGTGAAGGTGGGCAGCTCACTCGGTGTGGGGCTCCCCCCAACATATAGTGGGTGATGAGCCCAGGTCAGCATTGGCAAACAGAGCTTGGCCTTTGCTCAGGCAGTACTGCTCAGGCATAAAAATCCAGGGACCCTATGTTTAATTCCCTCTGCCAATGACCCACCCCACTCAGTGGGCAAGCATGCACCAGCCCCTTCAGTCAGGCCAGCGCCATTGTCTTTACACCATGTGGCTTTTCTCTGGAGTTCTGTTTGTGGCTTGCCTTCTTTGAACATCTGGGGGCAGATTCTTCATTGTGCACCCTCTTGCACACACACTCTCTAATTTTGCCCACACTAAAGCAGCTGGCCTGGAATTTCTCCCGTGTGGGTTTCGGGGAAGGAGACTGGGAAATGGAGCTAGGCATGTGAGAGATTGAAGATTTAATAATCACCCATTTGTGTTCCCCAACTATACATGGCTCAGGGTATTTCCCACTGCTGATTTTGGAAAGTCTGCATGGGAAAGGCAGAGGCTCTTCTGCATTGTGACCCACCCCATCCAACTACAGCACCAGGACAGCTATTAACCAGATGGGCAATGCTGACAAAGCAGTGTGACCAACAGGCAGCTTGGGGTCCACTGTGACCACTGACCAGTGCAACACAGCCCCTGCCAGGCAGAGACAGTCCAGGGCTGCCAAGCGTGTGGTGACCCCAAATGCCTGGGACCAGAGAGCACCATGCCCGAAACCTGCCTGCGCCAGTATCACTGGGTTGCTTGCAGCAGAGCAGGACCTTTTCAGGCCTCAGGCCCGGACAGGGTATCTAGTCCCACGAGGGGGAAAATACAAGTCACCTAGAGCTTAGCAGAGTGTGATGCAATACCCAACAGCCCGGGGAAGTTGTTAGGGGAGGTCAGCCAGCTCCCCCCATCCACCACCAGGGTTGTTCCAGTCACATAGGATGCCAAGGGGCTCGCCAAGAACAGCACGCTGTGGGCAATCTCTGTCTTATTCCCAGCCCTCTGGAGGGGCACTGTAGTGAAGTAGCTGCCGGCTTCTGCATGAGCACCACCTAGAGAGAGAACAAAACAAGCTAAGGCCCTTGGGCTGTTTATCCATCGGGGGGCCTGTCCCCACCCCCAGGGTGAAGTGCTGCCACCGGCTGGCACTGTTCAATAGTACAACAAACCCAGATGCTACAGTGATGGGAGCCACACTAAGAAACTGGAGCAAATGCAGAAACGCACACAAGGATCTGCCCGTGGGCAAAGGGAGGTGAGTGAGCAAGGGAAGAATGAGGCTGAAGAGCAGGAATGAGTTCTACCCGTGGGCTCTCTGTTCAGGGGGTGACTGTCCCCCAGGATAAGACAGCAGGCAGTGCAAGATCACGTGTGAGTATGTGTGATGCTGCAGGACCACACTTGTCTAGACTACATCCCTCTGGCGACAGAGGGATGTAAATTAGGCATACCAAAATTGCTAATGAAGCGGGGATTTAAATATCCCACGCTGCATTAGCATAAAAATGGCCGCCGCTTTTTGTCGCCACAGATCTTTGGCGATGAAAAGCGGCAGTCTAGACGCAGAGCTGTCGCTCACTAAAGCCTTTGACGACAGATCCCGTGGTGACAAAAAGCGGTGGCCATTTTTATGCTACTGAAGCGCGAGATATTTAAATCCCCACTTCATTAGCAATTTCGGTATGCCTAATTTACATCCCTCTGGCAACAGAGGGATGTAGTCTAGACATACCCACGGAGTGCAAGAAACAAGCCTTTGTGCAGTGTCAAGGGCAAGAAGCTCAGTGGTTAACCAGAGGGACCAATACTCGCTCCTGTGGCCAAAGGGATAATTAACAAGGTGGTACAAAGTCCCCGCCCCACTTCACCACAAGAGGGGACCAGTGCACACCAGGACACACACTAGCCACTCGCAAGGAGACACTGGTAAGGCAGAGGCAGCATTCGGACACCATCCAGACTCCCCTCTGCCCCGCACACTCACAGTTGTGCTTATCAGAGAAAGCCCATGCTCTCCGAAGCCTCCACCTGAGGCTTCTCCGGGAGCCCTTACCAAGCCGCCGGTATCCCTCCGTGCCTGCAATGGAGCCTGGAGCCAGGCTGTTGACCCGGATGTTGTTCGGCCCCCACTCCACTGCCAGGTGCCTGGTCATTGCATCTGGGAGGAAGGACATGAAAAGCAGAATGAAGAACAGAGCAACAACAGTGAAGGGATTTTGGACCCAACAGAGAGGGCCACGGTTGAAGCCCAAGGCACTGGCAGGGCCATGTGGGGGGGTGCAGGTCTGAAGAACAAAGGAGGAATAGTGATCAGGATTGACTAGCAGAGGATCTTGTGTGCCAGGACCGAGGAGCTTAGGCAGAGCTATGGAGGGGAGTGTGTGTCCAGAACTGGAATAGCGGAGGGCTGGAGGTGAGGAGGGAGAACAGGTTGGAATAGCAGGGCTGCTGCAAGTCATGACTGAGCATTACTTGCAGGGTGGAGGAAATTAGGAAGGTGACAGGTGCTGAGCAATGTTCCTTCTAATCTTTTCCATCCATGTGTGGAATAATTGTATGTTCATGGAGGCATGTGCGAATGTGCACTACTAGGAGAAACAAAGAACATAGCTGGGGGTGCTCTGCTAATCAGCTGGGCAGCATCTGAATCTCTCCTGGGCAGCTGCACATGTGCCCAACTCACAGGGAACACTAGTGCTGAGCGTCTGAATGAAGCAGGGGAATCAGACTGCACAAGACTGTGGAAGCAGCTGGCCTTCTGCAGATACCTGCTCCAAGGAGCTGTGCCTGCCTGCTGACGGAGGGCCTTTTATTGCTGCCATCTGGATCCAGCAGTTGCCCAGACAACGTGTGAATTTGTGCATGTGTCCCACTGGCCATGAGACTAATGTTGCAAGCCGGGGAGACTGGTGGCATAGTGTGGTCTGCTAGACTGAGCTCAGCACAGACCAGGGTTCTAAACATAACTGTCCCCAGCTCATTGTGACCCTCGCAAGTCACTTAGTGCCACATCCAAAGCCCACTGTGGTTTGTGGAAATGCTCTCACTGACTCTAGTGAGCTTTGGATTGGCCCCAAGAGGTGAGTTTCTGTTAGGCTCAAATCTGCCAAAGGCTCCATTGCAGGCGGGGTGTGCATGAGGGCAGGGCCAAACCAGCTTTCAGTAGTCTCCTTTCAGTTATTTTTATTTTTTGCAAAAGCATGGTTTGCTGGCAATACCCCAGAATGCATCATCCTGTGACAACTCTTCTTCAATGTCACCTCCTGGGAAGTGGCAAGTACAGAGATTGCACAAGGGGAGAAATAACTAGTTAAGCCAACCTAGCGATCAAGGCTGCATACCCCTCTGGGCCTGGGGAGGGGCTCCGCAGAGATCTGGGCTTGACTCAGCTTGTGCCTTCAGCCTACTCATACCAGGGGGATACTATGCAAGATCCTGGTATTGTTATACCAAGTCTTTCCATCAGATGCTCGGAAAGAACCAGTAAGATGGTTGGGATTTGGTATCTTGAAAAGACACAGAACAGGTCAAATGTGATTACTGTACCTATAGCTGCCTTGGCCGTCCCAGCATGCACCTGGAGAGCCTGACCTCTGTAGCTCAAGGTTGCTGTGATGTTAACAATAGCCCCGCCATGGTCCTATAAACAAGACAGGGAGTTAGGGAACAGAGCAGAGACCTCGTCTGTTGGGGCAGCAGGGCCTGGGCCTGCATGTGGGTCGGAATACAGAGACCAACTAGAGAACTACCCTGAAGGCAAAACAGGTCTGGTGAGGAATGGGGATTGTCTGTCCAACTCTTGGGGTTCAGCCATCTCTGCCTGGCTCTCTGAACACCTCCCAGCCTGGGATCTGTAACAGGATGTCTCTCCTTTGTGCTGTGCTTGAGAGTTGGTATATTCTATCTGCAGGGTAGGCTATGAGCTAACCTGCTTTCTTGCCTATAGATATCTATTTTCTTATAGATTTCTTATTTCCTTGTGGCTTGATTATCTGTTTATTATAATAGGTTACAACAGGTTTATATGAAAGTAATTGGCTGCAACACAAGGACCTACAGCCCACGTCCTGTATGTTAAGCGAAGGCAAAATTAGCATACATATATCTGGGACCTTTCATAGATAGCAAAGTCAATGTACATATATACAGAAACTTTCACCTAAATAGTACAGTCAACAGGCATGTATTTGGGACCTTTCACCTAGATAGGTAGTGATAAGATAAAGCAACCTTTAATGGAGTTTAAAGGGAGCTTCCAAGAATACTCTTCAACTTAACAGGTACATCACAACTTGGAAAAAACCCACCCAAATAACCGGCTAAAACCAAACCGAATAATCGGTCAAAACAGAAATTACAAATGTAATACAGAACCACAAAAGGGGCCATGGTAACAAATCAGTGTCTATAATAATTAACAGATTTACCCAGTGGTGTTCAGGTCATTAACTCAATTCATTTTTGTTTTTCCTCATTTAAATCATTGTTCTAGGGCGGGGCAGGGGAGGAGGCGTTCAGTTTGCAGGCTGTCCTGGGGAGAGAGGAATATCCCAGCCCTCTCTCACTGCAGCAGCTCGGGCCAGCTGATAGCGCCTCTCCGTGGCCACTGCAGCGCCGCAGACACGGCTAAAGGAGAGGTGCATGTCCCCCGGCTCGGGCAGGTCCAGGTCCAGGTCCAGGTCCCCCTGCGCTCCCCAGAGTGAGCAAACTGTGCATTTCCCCTCGCTCCTGACAAAGGGGAACAGCCAGCAATATTCCCATAAAAATGATGGGGGAGCCTTCCTAAATTGCGCCAGGAAGGGGATGGGAGACTTGAGGATAGGGCAGCCCCAGATGGGAGAGGGGGCATGACCCCAGCCCCCTTTCACCTGCCTGGTGATTCTCTCTTTTCTGTATTGTTTTATGCGGCCCCTTATGCATCCAGGAGGGAGAGGGAGCTGGAGCCCCCGCTGCACAACCAAACCCTGGCCTTGCTTTAAGGCATGATAAGAGGAAGCTGCCTACCAAATGTGGTGGTCATAGCTCTTACCGTTTAGGAGGAGTTCTGGAAATTCATAAGTAATCTATATAATTAATACACATCTAAATATCATGCAACAGCAGCCTGGTTCTAGGTCTAAGCCCCCGAAGGAGGCTGGAGAAGGCAGAAGATTAGAGGCCACAAGGTGAAGCGAAGGATTTGGGCTGAAGAGACTCAGGAGATGATGAGAGCCTGTGACACACTAAGTTAGGGCCACCCTCTCCCAGGGCTTTATGCATCCCCCACATTTTTCAGGCAGACACTTTCTAGAGGTCACCCTAAGCACATTCACCCACACAGATGAATGGCTGTGCCTGGGGAAGGTTCGGTATCACTTCTGAGGACAGGCATGTTCTGACAGGCAACACACGCAGAGACAGAGACGTGATCCAACATTGGCTGCCGACGAGACAAGATGAATCAGCACAGTCTGCAGTGGCCTCAACACGCTGGCAGCCTAACCATTGTCAAGTGGTGTGTGTGTGTGTGTCACAGCAAAGGAGAGTTCTAAGGAGGGGCCTGGAGGACAACGATCAGGAGCCTTTAGGGTGTTTAAGGGGAGCTCTTCCCAGGCACGATGGGCATCCTGGCAGACAGCACAAAGGGAATTGTTGGGAAGCTTAACAACTGGGCAACAGAAATTGCCATCAGGGGTCCAGTGTGGGCTGGAGTCAGCCTTTCAATACTGCATGAGATGATGGGGGAGTGGGGTGCGGAGGGGGTCCTTTGGATGTGAAGGCAAGCAGCTTAGGTTTGGTATGCTGGAGAAGAGGAACCCAGGGGAGTGATGGAAAGAGAGGGGTGATGTGGTCACAGCAACAGGCTAGGGAAAAGAGCTTTGCAGCTGCTTTCTGAATGGATACAAGCACATGTGCATCTTGTTATGTCTAAAGGAAACAGGACTGGAATCCAACACACTGTCTAACCCTAACCCTTTCTCTTTGCCCGTCTTCCACCCCCAGACAAGTCAACTAAACACCTGGCAAATGAGAGAGTCCCCCCCATAAAGTCTCTACGGAGTTGAAAGGAAAGGGACTAAGGCACAGCGTTACAATTAATACTTTCCTTGTTGTGTGTGCTGTAACAAAAGGTTAAAGAGATGTGTCAGTGGTGACTGGTACAAAAGCAGTTGCTGGCAATAGCATGCCCTTGAACACGAGACCACACTTAACTGTTTATCGCTGTGTAACAAGCAAGGGTTTCAGTAACAGCTTATCCATGCTAGGATCCGAGATCCTCTCCCATCCCCTTACGATGGGCTCCCCAGCAGCATGTCCTCGGTACAGGAGGAACTTACCCGCAAGCATTTCTCATAGAGCACTTTGGAGACATTGAAGGTGCCAAGGGTGTCAATGTCAATCACTGTTTTATAGGCATTGAAGGACAAAGCGCTGGCTGGGCACAGGAAGTTACCAGCAGCATCTGGAGACAGAGAGCACCCAGGGAACAGTCAGTGGGAAGCAGGGGACCTATTACCAGGTGGGTTTAGGGCGCTGCTCCCTCCCTTTCTCTGCAGCAGGGACAAGGAGTGTGTGCACGTGTATTAACGGTTCACTATACGGAGAACATGGGATCTGCCGAGACCACCAACCCAGAGCCACACTGACCCAGGCTGCAACTTCCCACTGGCTTCTGCCATGGATGGCTCCAGTTCCTCTGTTTAGGTGGTGCACTGCAACCTGCCTATGCTGCCTTCACGTTAGTTCGCTAGAGACATTTTTAAGGGTGCCCCTAGGGCCTCTGCCATACTGTTCAGGGAAGCCCCCAAAGGCTTACAGCTCCTGCTTTGGAGTCCCTAGCAGAGCAGCCAGCTGCGCTCAGGCCTTTCAGGCAGAGACTGACTTGTACATACAGTGGGTGAAGGACTCATTGTTCAGAGAGAAGCAGTGTCTCCAGGCACCACCACCACCGCCTTTGAGGAAGAGTGCTAGTGGGACAATTGGGTATCCAAGGGCTGGCGGCAACCAAATCCACATCAGCCAAGCAGGGGCTTCTTGAATTGATGCTTATGTGGGCAACACAGCGTGGGGTAGAATCAAACAGAGATGAATGGAGAACCCTGCTGGGTTGGGAACGAGGTTTGCCTGCCCCCCTTCCTCTCTTCATTTTCTGATCAGGGCCGTCCTTAGGATTTACGGGGCCCTATGCAGTACTATTAAACTGATGCCCCTACGCCCGATGGCAGCCCGAGGGTGGGAAAGGGGTGACAATTTTTTTAGAGATGTGATTTTATAATCTTCAGCAACACACTAATGAAATATTGTAAAGCATATTTTAAACTAAGGTCCTGTTGATTAACACAGTAAATTAAAAAACGGACAGTATATACCTGGGGTTCGCAAATGCCTGTTAAATGGCTTCATTCCCACTTGCATGGCTCTTTCACAAGTTCAGTGTTCTGCTAATAGCTCTGGCAGGCTTTGTCACTGTTAGGTTAACTAGATCCTCTCTGGGGGAAGCAGAGCCACAGAACACAGGGATAGGAAGCAGTGGATGGGTGGACATTAAGACCCAGTGGTAACCCACATTTCCGGCACTTATGCAGCTGCATATTGGTAAGGACAGTCTGTTTCTGGTAGACATTTTTCAGTTTGCTACCTCGCTGGGACCTGTATTCCCAGACTCATGTCACTTGGCACTGCAGGATCCTACGTGGCTATGAACACAAAAATCTTTGCCTAGAACACAGCCACCTTCCTTCTAACCTGGAATCCTGTTTCCAGAGGAACAAGCATTGAGACAATGGCATGCATGCCAGCGATGTGCCTAGTCATTAACAGAATACCCTCTCCAAGGCAGATGGAGGCAAATTTCTTCCTGACCCTCAGTTGGTGAGGACTGTTCCCTGAAGAGGGTTTGTAAGATCCTGTTACTTCCCCCGACTTTGCAAGCAACTCACTGTTAACGAGGATGTCAATTCGCTCAAACTCTTTCAGAGCCTCATCTACTGCTGCCATGATGGTTTGGGGCTGCCGGACGTCTAGAGAAAGAGGCAGGCATCGCTGACCAGTGGCAGTCTCTAGTTTCTTGGCAGCCTGGAAAAGAGAAAAAGATTTTGTATTAGTGGGGATCCCTGGCTACCCTCCTGCTGCAAGGTGACATCACATAGAAGGACCCTCCATTCCTGTAATGACTTGGGGCAGCTGTTTATGCTGTTAAACAGCTGTCTTGTCCCACCAGAGGTATCTGCATTTTGATGGTGGATGAAGTGATTCTTGTACGTAGCTATAACCTATAAATTACTCTTAAGAGCATCAAGGCTCTGTTGGAAAGATCACAAAAGGAATGTGCGTTCAGTTCTGGGCACTCCATTATCAGAGAGAGATTGACACATTAAAGGGAGCCACAAGAGAAGCAACACCACACAACAAAGAGGCTGCAAGTGCTGGCTTACACTGGAAGACAGAGCTAAAATGTAAGCATGGCTAAATGATGGCTAATGGGGATGTGGTAAAAGTCTGCAGTATCCGAAGGGCGTAATGGAGAGGAATCGCTTAGGCTGGGGATATAATTGGAAGCAACAGAACAAAACCAAGAAAAGTAACATGTAGGCTCAATAAAAGCTTCCTAACAGCAAGATCTACCAGACTGCGGACGCATCATTGCCCGGCTCATTTGAACTGGGACAAGCCCGGCAGACAATGCTGCAGGATATTGCCCAGCTAGGTCCCTCAAGGCTGGGCTGCTAGATCTTTTCATCTCCAACTCCTCTGTTTCATTGCCAAGTAGGAGTCATCAGTTCCTTTTGAGCAACACCGACTATGGGATTTTCTGTGTACTTCCCACCCTCCTCCCACGGGTAAATCTCCAGAGAAATCTCATCGAGAATCTCTCATAAGCCATTTGGTAAGAGACAGGCTCAAAGCTTCAGCAGAAGACACAGAACTAGCATCCATTAACAAATACTTTCAACAGACGTCATTATCATAAGGGTTAGCAGCGTAGTTCTTCCTAAATTGCACCACTGTGCAGCTTCCCATTAAGTCCCCATGCAGAGGTTCACTGCTGTGGGGAGAAATCCCTCTCCCCAAGCCATGAAGCTCTCACTAGTCATGATTTTATAGACTTCTATCATATCCCCCCCTTAGTCATAGAATCAGAACATGAAGAAATCTCAGATCAAGCCCAGTCCCCTGTACTCATGGCATGATCAAGCACCAGACCATCCCCAACAGATGTTTATCTAACCTGCTCTTAAAAATCTTGGATAAAGATTCCACAACCTCCCTATGCAATTTATTCCAGGGCTTAACCATTCTGACAGTTCAGAAGTTTTCCTAATGTCCAACCTAAACCTCCCTTGCTGCGATTTAAGCCCATTGCTTCTTGTCCTATCATCAGATTAAGGAGAATTGGTCCATGTGGACCAATCACAAACAACATGCAAGAGCATCTGTAGGTGACTGCAGCCTGCTCTGGCTTTTACCAGCCTTAGTAACCTTTACCAGGAGATCCCAACAGACTGCTAGGCCCAGATTTGTCCCCAGAAACGTGTGTCTTATACTGTCCAGCTCTCTCCTGAACAGGCCAAATGTATGAAGTCTGTTGCTCCTTTAAGGGAATAATATACACTAGCTTGTTATCTTGGTTGCCAGGATACTTCAAGTTAAATACACTGGATTAGTTTCAATAACAAAAACAGGTTTATTAACCTCAAGGAGAGATTTCAAGTGAGTACGAGCAACAAGCATAAAAGTCAGAACTGATTACAAGAAAATAGAGACAAAAGCATTTCTAGTGCCTAGCTTAAGTTATATTAGAGTCAAAGCAAAAGTTTCTCACCACATGCTTCCAACAGCAAACATGCCAACTCTTGCCAGTTAATGGTGAGAGATGCCATTTCTGAGCCTGCCTCATGATAGAACTCAAGTGTCAGGATCACGATCAGCCCACCCAGGGTGGCCAGAGCTCCTGCTGAAAGAGAAGCGTCTCTTCCTCTTCCCTTCTCACTCCACTGTCCTGGCTCAGCCCACCACCTCTTCCCACTACCTTGTTGGGCACACATTGTTTTGGGGAGCCACTTCAATACTTCTCTTCTGCCAGAGCTGTATAATGCCTCACCTGGCAGCTGCCTGGAGCTCACCTTCCACCAGTACCACCTCCTCATTTCCCCAAGGTTCCCCTTCCTGCTTTGGAAGCTGCTGCTTCTGTGCAGGAGCAAGGCAGAGTTAAGATTCATCTCCTCCAGCCAATGGTTTCCAGCCAATGGGAGCTGCAAGATACTGCTGGGGATGGGGGCACTGCATGAAGCCTCTCTCCCCCTTCTCCGTGGTCTCTCAGCACTCACAGAAGCACACATGGCCCCTGCTGCTGCTCTGAGCACTGTGCAGAGGAGTGAAAGAGGGGGTGGGGCAGGGAGCCTGGCTGAGGCTCCCACTGGGCTGTGGGCCAGATGCAGCCCACGGGCCATATTTTGCTCATCCCTGCTCATATGATTCATTCAGCCCTAAAGGTTTTTTGCCCATCCATTTCCATGTCTCCTCCAGCAGCTCCTGAGCCTGCAGATCCCTCTCCCTGCCATGTGTCTTTCCTCTCTGTATCTTTCCTCACCATACCATTTCTCTCTCCCTCTCTCCCCCCCACCCCCACCCTCCCAGGACAGATGGCAGGGCTGAGTTGGGAGACTGCTCATGGCTGAGTCGGGCAGATCAGGCTGGACCCAAGAAGGAAATCCCTAAAGTACAGTTGGGGCTCCCATATTTTCAGGCTGGATCCTGCAGCCCATCTTCCCCTACTCCAGGCCCCAGCTGGGGGACAGATCCTACAGGGCATTTTCTGCGCACAAATGCTTGCCTTGCAACCACAGCTGCTGGAAAGCCAGCAAGGTGCTGGCTGACCACAGAGCCAGGCTGCCCTTGATCTACATGCCACCTCGACTTTGGCAGAGCCCTACATGCTGCTGCTGTGGGAAAAACCACGGGATATTACCAAGGCCTGGAGCCAGTGAGCATGGGGCAGGTGAGGGAACGAGGAAATGGACAGAGCCTATACGCCCCTCAGCTACAGCAGCATCACCATGAGCAAGGTGAGAACAGCTACACGCCCTGGTCTGGGGAGGTAGGGCTGCTGCCCTTGCCCCTGCCAGTTTCAGGCCTTTTTTTTTTTTTTTTTTTAAGTTTGTTGGCCTTTCTACCTTCCCACAGCAACTTCAAACAATTAACTAAGTGCAAATCACAATGAGTTGATGTATGCACGACTTGCCATGTTGCCAACTCTTGCAAATTTAGCACAAGTCTCACAACATTTGATGTTTCTTTTTAAGCCCAGCTCCTGGAGTCAGGTGATTTCAGGAGACTCTCAGAAATACATTACAAGGAAGTTTCCAGCCTTCACAATTGCAGAAATTTTTTTTGAAAACATGACTTAGTGACCCAAAAGGCAAAGAATGAACCCAACATTCATTACTTTTAAAAAATCTTGTGGGGGTTTTTTTAGCCCAACTCATGATTTTTCAGTTGCTCAGTTTTGCAATGCCACACAGCTTAAGCAGCCCATCAGTTACACCAATTCCCTCCCTGGAATAAAGATCCAGACACAAACTCTCTCAAGGAATTCTATGCAGGGTGAAGCAGATGCTGATTTACATTGTATGTTCTGCAGTTACTTTATGAATCTGCATGAAAATTAGCCACTCGCAATTAGAGGCTTGATTTGAGTGAAATAAAATAAAGCTCAATTTAACAAACTTGTTCAGTTTAAGGCATCTTCCTCACTCCTAGTTAAGTCTGAGAGGCCTTTTTCTTTCTCTGCTTTCTAGAATTTTATTCTTTCTATCTCCCTTCCAAGCATGCAAAAAATTACAACATATAGTGACTAAAAAAAACTCTGCTAAGTCCTTACTGTGTACTGGAACCCAGCTACTCACCTCAGTTACTCTCTGCAAGCTCCTGCTGGCAATGATTGTACTGCAGCCATGCCTGCAAAGAAACCCCAATGGGGACACTGAATGCTTCATATGGATCTCAAACAGCTCATTTCAAAATGTGTATAGATATTGTCACACCCAAAGTCCCTTTGTAAACCTGACTCTGAGCACTGCTACAGGAATGCCTCAGAATTTCTCACCACGGTGTGTTCAGGGGCAGGAGACAGTTTAACTCACTTCTCTTTTCTATAGTGCTTGAGAGCAGGTGGTATTGTCCGTGATGTGCCTGCCCCTCTCCACAATGGGCACCTGCAAAGGTAAGTTGACTCCCTCTTTCTTTCTGAAAGATCTAGTCTAGCTCACACAGAAGTTACAGGTAAGATGCAGGAATCACTGGGTGAGGTTGTCCGGCCTGTGTTATGCAGGTCAAACTACATGATCAGAATGCCTCCTTCTGGCCCTAAAATCTGTGTGTCAGTAACAATGCATATGGGGATTCATCATCTGAAAAAAGTATAACCAGAACTTGTAGAAAAGAGAGCCTGACAGAGTCAGCATGGAAGTGAATTCAGTGTTCAATTTATAGCATGCTCATGTTAAATTCTACCCAAGTAATAAGACTGTTACAAGGGCTACCAAGAGTAAAGGTACTATTACTCAATTATTCTGGAGAACGACCAGATTATAGTAACTTTTCCAGAATGCTAGGAGAGGAATGGCCAACAATGGCAGACATTTGTTAGAATTTAATTTATCATCAACAGTATGTTCAGTGCACAAAAGGAAAGAGATTTAAATAAGCTAGATGTTTAACATGACCAGGGAAGTCTCTCTCTGCATTTGATACAATCTAATGACCAGGATCTGAAAGACAGGAATGGAACACAAGCATTCCTTCAATCATCCATCTTGCTAATGGGATGGCTCCTCTCTGGACTGGCTATCCATGTCCAAATACACAAAGGATACAGCACAGATACCCTGGAGTGATTTTACTTGGTTTTTAAGATAGTATTTGCTATGAAAGTAAATGAGCACTAACTGTTTGAACATGAAAAGCTCCAGTGGAAATCACAAGATCATGCCACAATCTATTGAGAGAGGCCATTTACAAAGCTAGCTGGGATTCAGCAGCAAGAGGAAAAGTCAGGAAAATTAAAGATAGGCTTTTCCAAAGGGCCAGCTCAGGAATCAAGACAAAAGTTATACGGATGGAAATACCTATTTTCTCTGGGCTGGCTCAGCAAAAAGAGGGAGCTGGGGAATATGAAAGTAAAGCAAGCAGACGGGGGTTAGCTGAGAACAAAACTGTCAAGGAAGATCAGAGATCCATACCTCATGAAAACTTCCGCTACACGGAATCCAATCCCAGAGCCACCTCCAGTGATGAATGCAACTTTGCCCCTGTCAGCAAAGGAAGGAAAGCCATTCAAAGCCAAAGTCTTGCACATGGAATTAATGAGTCAGTCATGGAGGGCAGCACGGATCAAAGGCATAGAAATGCCAGGAGGCGTACGCACAGCAGCCTCAAGGCTGCAACCGGCAGCCCACCCCCTGGAGCTCCACAGGGGGCAGCCGGCAGGGGGGCTGCTTCGGAAGCAGATCAGACACTGGCACCCACCGAGCCAGACTACAGCGCCCTCAGGGGACGTACTCCCAGGCTCCTGAAGCGGCGACGCCCGTCCGCTAGGGGCGCCCTTGTACCCGCAGCAACCCCCCCGCAGCCGGGGGGCCCTGCCCTCGTGCCAGCCTCGCTCGGCGCCAGCTTTGCCTCCAGCCAGGCGAGCGGAGCTGCGGCCCAGGGGCTGGATGACCCCGCCAGGCGGGAGGGCAGTCACCAGGCCGGGCTGACCCAGGCCCCGCGGGGGGGCGCGCGGACGGGACCACGAGGCGGGCCGCGCCCCGGCCCAGGTGGACTCGCTCGGCTCCCCCCTGAGGCGGCAGAGACCCGCGCGCGAGGGGGCGGGGCGCGGGAGAGCGGGTCCGCCGAGCCACGTCACCCCGCCGTGCCTCAGTTTCCCCCCTGTAAAACACCGCCCTGCGTGGCCGCGAGCCGGGGCGCTGCCTCCGGACGCGGGAGCCCTCGGGCGGGGCCGCGCTCACCGCAGGAGCCGGGCGCTGAAGAGGGGCGCGTAGTCCGGCAGGCAGTCGTCCGTGTCCACGTCCGGCGGCGGTTGGGCCATGGCGGCGCGCGCCGCCCCGGGGCAGCCCAGGCTCGCGCGGCTACGGACTCTGCCCGCTCGCGCCTCGCGCCTGCGCCCCGGACTGCTCCGCGCGGGGCACGCCGGGAGTTGTAGTCCGTTCGGGAAGGGGGGGTGTACGTGTGCGGTTTCTCGCGACGCATGCGCCCTGCTGCGCGCGAGGCGGTGGCCGAGGGCGGGGCCGGGCTGGTCTCTGGCAGGCGGGAAACTGAGGCACGGCGCGCGCCGGCCCGGGCTCCCCGCAGAGCGCCCCCAGGCGGCGCGTGGGCTGCGATGGCTTCGTGCCCAGGCGCCTGGGCGGCCGCAGGGACAGCGACCAACGGGGCGGGCCAGCCGGAGGGGAGCGCGGAGCCGGGGCCTCCCCCTTTCCCAGGGCCGGGCCGGGCTGCGGGCTCCCCTGGCAGCAGCACCTGCTCCAACCAGTGTTCCCGCTACGCCTTTCCACCCATGTGCGGAATAATTTTATGGGCACCAAGGCATGTGCCAATGGGCACCACCCCTGGAAACACAAATCTTATTTGTGGGCGCATGGGAATCACAGGGACCCAGCTTGCAGGGAGCCAGGCTCCAACCCCAGACCCTTGGGCAAGGAGGGAGCCTGCCCCAGGGACACAGCACCAGTTTACAGAGGCTCATATTTAGCAATATAGTGTCACGCCTACTTAGCTCATATTTGGCAATACAGTGTCACGCCTACTTGGCTGATATTGCACCGCCTAGTGCATGTGCACCCTGACAGGTATATTACACCACTAACACCTGTCTGAGAGGGAGCTGCCTTATTGTGTTTAGTAAAAACAACCAGGAGTCCTGTGGCACTGTAAAGACTAATAAATGTAGTAAGGCATAATCTTTCGTGGGTTGTTTTTACTGACAGGCGGCTGCTCATTACCAACACAGGGCAGCACTCCTGCACATCAAAGGACGTGCCATACTCAAAATTAAATGCCTTGCATGTTCAGAAGCTTCGGGGGTAGCCCAGTTAGTCTGTTACAGAAAAAAACAACAAACGGTCTGGTAGCACTTTATAGACTAACAAAACATGTAGATGGGATCATGAGCGTTTTTTAGTCTATAAAGTGCTACCAGACCATTTGTTGTTTTTTCCAAAATTAAACAGCAGGTAAGGTGCAGGGTGTAACTGTCTGCATTGCATTGTAGCCACAACACTAGAGAGAAATCCTCAATTCTTGTGGCAATTGCCAGAGGATCTTTAAGGACCACAAGAGTTTAAGACTGTATTTGTTTTCTGATTGCTCCAGCAACACGGTAGCACCTAAGACCATCCTCGGATGTGTGTGTGAGGGGGGAGGGGAAGCAGTTTTAACAGATGCACACCATCTATTGGTTGAATCACAAAGCTCTTTCTGCACCATCTGGACTTTCCTTTTCATCCAAGACCCAAATATGCATGAAACAGCTAGAAGATGTGTTACTTCTTGTCAAGACTTGCCTGATTTGTATAGGAAATTAGACACAGTGTATTTAATCAGCTTCACTGCAATAGGTAAAGCATAATAACAGTAACAAACTAATACAGGAACAGAACCCTGCCCTATCACTAGGCAACACTGCCTGCCCAATCTAATGTAATATGTTCGTTATGCTAATTGACATGCAGAACTTAGATGAGTTGATCACATGTGTCTTCTTTCTCCTCCCATCATGCCCATACCAGAACCCTAGGAGCTGTTTTAGGAAAGTCAATGAAGACAAGAAATGAATACAATCCCTGACCTACCAAAGAGTCTGATTTGAGGTTAGTAGCTGTCATTCAAATATCCCTGGGCTTTGTTTCCAGTGGGAACAACCACGTTGCTGATCTTCACGTGGTCCCCGTCTTTACATGCGGAGGGGTCATGGGATGGAACTCTCAGCAATGGGTTTCTTTTTTCCCTTACTTTCTCCTGTGCGGGGGGAGGGGCTGTATAGTCTAGCATGACCCTGAACAAAACAGATTCGTGATCCAGAGAAGGGCCCAGATCTGAACAATCCCAGCCTTTGGGGAAGGAATGTCACCTTCCCAAGTGCCCCCTCTCTGCCAGTGGCCTGATGAGAACCCAAGATCCAAACAGCTGAACCTTAGTGAAGATTTGGACCTGGATTTGAATGTTTCTGTTCTGACCCAAATCACACATGTTACTGTAATTCATCTGCCTTCTCCCTTCACACCACCCCTCAGCTCCTCCCTCCAGAGTACATGTGGATTCCCAAAGGAAATCATACAGTACTTAGATAAGGCATCGTAAGAGTGACTCAAGCATTTTCCCTTAGTTCCATTTCCTTTAGGATGGATCTAACGGCCCTAAAGGGGTCTTTCATTGCTGAGCGTTTTGAAATAACCTGCCTGCTGGCCATTGAAAGCGCTTAGCTTGTATTGCTTGAGCGGTTCCATTCCAGCCTTTGTTGCTTTGACTGTCTGATTCACCTTAGAGATGCTGAGCTGTGAAGTTTAAAAAAACAACTATGAAGTCCAAGAGAAAACTGAAAGTCGAACAAAAAGAAACGTGTTTAAGACGTAGCGGTGGGGAAGGGGAGGGCTTAGAGATGTCACACCACTTGGTGATTGATCTGAGCTGGTCTGCGCTCTGGCACAACAGATGCTGGCTGCTGCAGTGTCAGGCACAAGGAAGCCGGACTCCCACCTACCTGGCTCGCTCATGGGGCTGCAGCCAGGATCTGGGGCAAGGAGAAGGCCTCCGGGGCGGTGTGAGTGGTGGGAATTCAGTCAGTCGAGGGAGCGTGAAAGCGGGAGGTGCGGTGCGGTTTCCAGGCCTTGCAAGGAGAAGGGCAAAGGGAGACTGGCTCGCCGGCCCGTTGTGGGATGGTGGATGAAGGGGGGTGTCAGGACTGCATCTAAGAGGCGTTTCGAACCACAATGCCTGAAAGCAGCAGCATTTTCCCTTTCCTGCCCCAGCAGCACCTGGTGCTAATCAACAGCCCGGCTCAGAGCTCCCATCACATCTCAGGCGGCCCGCACTACGCACTCAACAGGCCTGGAGGGTCTCCAGGGTTAGGCTGTTTTGGACGTTGGGTGGGGGCTGACTTCTCTGTGCCTGAAGGAAAAGGGCAGGACCCAGAGAAGGCTTTGCCAGCTGCCGCCTCGGTGGTGTTTGCATTGTGAGCACTCCGGGAGAGGAACGGGTCTGGGCAGTGCCCAGCACAAAGGGGCTTGGATTTCAGCCGGAGCTTGGAGGCTCTGTAATAATCAAATGGAAACGAGATCAGGAGACGGGTCACAGACAAGAGCTCCCCTGAGCCTCTCAGTGGTGGCAGCCTGGCCCCGGGGAGAGGGGCTTCTCCGGCTCCTCATCTCTGTCCTCACAGCGGGATGGGGGATGATCAAGTGACCACTTGGACTGTTGCACTCGTCACACCACGGGCCTGAGGCCCACTGTGGATGTGAGCAGAGGATACTGTGGACAAAACAAAGGGGTCTCCCGCCTATCTGGTGACAGCAGACGTCTCCAGCAGCAGCATATCCCCTGTGACACAAGGAGCCTTGCAACAGATCACGAGAAGACAAGACGGCGTATCACCCCGCGGCCACAGCCACGGCCAAATCCTCATCGGCGGGACTGAACCAACAGTAGGACCACCAGGCCCCACTGAGACACCTCCAGGCTCAGCCTCAAAGAACTGCCCTCCGAATGGACTGGGGGAAGGGGCTGGGGGGGATTAAAGGTGGCTGAGTGCCCAACCAACAGAAACCACAACAGGGCAGACAAGTACCATGCCCCCAGGTTACCACTGTCTCAGGAAATGCTGGAGGCCCTGGAAGTATTGTGGGATATTTTGTGGATTGGGAAATCAAGTGGAAAACCACATGGTCTTATAGAATCATAGAACCATAGAGCTGGAAGAGACCTCAGGAGGCCATCAAGTCCAGCCCCCTGCTCTAGGCAGGACCAATCCCAACTAAATCAACCCAGCCAGGGCTTGGTCAAGCCGAGACTTAAACACCTCCAGGGATGGAGACTCCACTACTTCCCTAGGTAACCCATTCCAGTGCTTCACTACCCTCCTAGTGAAATAGTTTTTCCTAATATCCAACCTGGACCTCTCCCACCACAACTTGAGACCATTGCTCCTTGTTCTGCCATCTGTCACTACTGAGAACAGCCTCTCTCCAGCCTCTTTGGAACCTCCTTCAGGAAGTTGCAGGCTGCTATCAAATCCCCTCACTCTTCGCTTCTGCAGACTAAACAGACCCAACTCCTCAGCCTCTCCTCGTAGGTCATGTGCTCCAGCCCCCTAATCATTTTGGTTGCCCTCCGCTGGACCCTCTCCAATGCGTCCACATCCTTTTTGTAGTGGGGGGCCCAGAACTGGACACGATACTCCAGATGTGGCCTCACCAGAGCCGAATAAAGGGGAATAATGACATCTCTGGATCTGCTGGCAATGCTCCTCTTAATGCAACCTAATATGCCATTCGCCTTCTTGGCTACAAGGGCACACTGTTGACTAATATCCAGCTTCTCATCCACTGTAACCCCTTATTTTGCACTGGTGTGGTCAATATATCGCTTAAAGCGGGCAACTGCTCGGGCTCCTAGAGCATGTTAGTCCAGCCAATGCTCAGAAGGAAAAGAATCACAGACCTCCAACCGTCTCTTGAGCGACCGATCGTAAATCTTTCCGTGCCGGACTAGGTCACTAAGCAGGTTGCAGCCAACTACCATCAGCAGCACTGTTCCCTCTTCATTTTTCCATCCATGTGCAGAATCAATTTTGGTGTGTGCACTGAGGCATGTGTGGCTGTGCACCACAAGTAGAAACACAGGATGCCAGCTGTGGGTGCTCTGCTAATCAGCGGGCTGCACCTGAATCTTTCCCGGGTGGTCGCCCAAATGCACGGCTTATAGGGAACACCACCCAGCAGCATCTGACTTTGGCCAGTCTCCATTTGGCTGTGGCACAGATGCAAAGTTTCATAGCACGAGGGGGGGGACGCATGACCCAGGCTGACTCTGTTGGTTCCAGTTGATGGAGCTGTCCCCAGAGCCGCAGGATGGGCAGCCTCTCCTCCTCACCCACAGCCTGCCAGGCTCAGTCCTATCCATCCTCCCGCTCAGCCTCTCTCTCTCCAACCACTAGGGTGCATTGCCAAACTGAGATCAGCTGCTGCTGCGCGCCTGGCTGTGGGGCACTCAGCGCCACCCACCAGGCTCCCCGATGGGTCCTCGCTAACGGATCTGGGGAATATCAGGGCTTCGGACTGGGCTGCCCCATGGCTAGTCCGTTCCTGCAGCATGTTACAACAGAGGGGATTGCTGGCCCCAGCCTCACCCCCCAGAAGGGCAAGAAAACGGAAGAGGAGGAGAAACCGGAGTCACATCTGTAACCAATTGGGTTTTAATGTGAACCCTTCAAGGGCTTACACCCATCGTTCTTCCTTTGCGCACAGCGGCTCCCCAGGGGCTCACTGGCACTACGGTGAGGAGGGGCCGCGTCTGGCAGGCAGCAGGGCGAAGGAAGGGGGGCGAAGGAAGCGAGGCCTTCGCCCTGCCGCGTCAGGCCGGTGGCGTGCTGGCGGGGCCCGAGGAGCTACAGAAGGCAACGCGCTGTCAGAGGTAGTAGATCTACGGCCAGGCCAGGTGGCCAGGAGAGGCCCTCAGAGCTGGTATGTGTTGCTGTAATCGCAGCAGGCCCAGTCCACCAGCTCGCTGCTGTGAAACCACAGACTGATCTCCCGCTGGGCCGTCTCCACAGAGTCGCTGGCATGGACGATGTTCCTGCGGCCAAGAGACGCCCGCGTTCAGAGGGCAGATGGCACCCTCCAGAGCAGAGCTAGGGTGCCCTTGGGGACACGGTCCTGCCGCCAAGACCCTTCCCCTGGCTTCTGGCCACCACAGGTGGGCGATATGCCCACGTCATAGACTTGGTCACTGGGGCCTTACTTCAGTGCCCGGAGTTTCATAGCGACCCTCCTGCGAGTGCCCCCCCTTGCCCCATGCCACTGGGATGGGGCAACCGGCCCTCCACAGTAATGCTCTCCAGGAGGCTCCAGACAGATGGTTCCAGATGCCAGGGGACTGCCAAGGAGGTTCAGGCCTGCTGGGGCCCCTGGCACTGCCCAGCATGCCAGAGCCAAGGCTGGCTGGCTCGGTGCGCTTCGTACCTGCTGACGTGGATGCTGAAATCTCCCCGGATCGTCCCCGGCTTGGCTTCAGCGGAGTCGGTATCTCCCACCATGGCCCTGGACGTCCGGACCACATTGTAACCTTCCCACACCTGCAGTACACAGGCTGCGTGAGCCAAGGCGGGCGCTGCCCAGAATCCCCTGGGGGGGACAGAACTTGACTCCGGCGGCCAAACCGGGTCGCTCCTTCAGGGCTGATCCGTGAAGCGGCGTATGCAGGCTGGCTGGGCCCCGCAGACTGGGGCTGGGGAAGGCAGGGGTCACCTGCGACCATACTGCGCTCTTCAGTCCCATCAGACCCCGCCTGCCCCGGGTGAAAGAAGCAGCGCGGGCGCCCAGCCAGGCAGGAGGCTGGGGAGGGCCCTGCCAGACAGAGCCAGCGCAGAGTCCTGGCCTACACGGGCAGCACTGGCACTCTGGGCGCTGGTATGGGGAGGCGGAAAAGAGGGCAAAGGCAGCATGACGTGCAAGAGGGAGAAACCAAACAGCAACCAAGGCAGAAGCCTATAGGGCTGAGCAAGCGGCAAAGCGCCTGGGCCAGGGCTAGGGGCTGATGTCAGCACAGGCCCCACTGGTCCCTGGGGCGAGGGTGTTCCATGATGCTTGCACTGGAGCTGGCTGGGGTGGGCACACAAGGCTGGTCACCTCACTAGCCGATTCCCCTGCTTGAGCGGGGTGGGCGCTGGGACCCGGTGCAGCAAAGGAAGAGCCCAGCCCCCCGTACTGCGTGGGGCAGGGAGCATTCTCCACTCGGACTTGGGCAGCATTTCATTCCTACCGAAAGGGGCCGGGGCTCCAGCAGTCGTTGCTGGTGTAACTGACGTGGCACGTTGAGAGGGGCCAGGGGCTCTAAGCTGCCAGCCCTGCAGGGGCCAGACTGGGCACTGGATCTGGGCTCTAGAAAGCAAAGGCCCAGAGAATGTGGATCCCAGGCCAGAAGGGGCTGGGAGAAAGCAACAAGGGAACCGAAGCAATATCCTCCACCTGCACCCCCCTGCATCAACCCGCCCCATCCCCGCACCTGGTGCTTCTAAACAGCAGCGCACGCGCCAGCTGGGCTCACAGCCTTACCATGGCAACCACCGGGCCCGAAGTCATGTAATGGATCAGCGCCGGGTAGAAGGGCTTCCTCCGCAGCTCATGGTAATGCTCTGCCAGGATCCCCTCGTTGGCCTGAAAGGAAGCGGGGACCCCAATGGGAGAAGCAAGCCCTGAGCCCCGGTCAGTGGGAAATCAATGCCCCCTCCCTACCGCCAGAAGAGAGAATTCATCCGGCAGCTCCCAGGGTCTCCTCTCCCCCTTCCCTGCCTCTTGCCGCCCAGACGGCCGTGCGCCAGTGGGTCCAAGGCATGGCCAGAAATCAAACTCCATTCTTGTGCAGTGGCCAAGGGGGGTCTCCCCATTTGGGGCTCTCAGGCAGGGAAGGAGGGACATAGGTCAGCGGAGACAGGGCTCACAGACAGAGATGGCCTGGAGAACTCAGCCTAAGCCCTAGCGGGCTGTCTCATGCCACGAAGCAGCCCTGGGCTCCGGCGCAGGTGGCCTGGAATAGCAGGGGGCAGCTGGGCAGTCAGGGACGGAGGGGCAGCCCCCCGGAGCTGGGGCTTGCAGGACTGTGGCAACGGCAGCCAAGCAATGGGCTGCGGGATGCCAGTGGGAGACACGCACACACCGGAGGGGAACACGGGGGCGAGCTGCAACTCTTGGGGAAGCTCACAGAGCTCCTGGCCAGCACGACCCAGTTTAGGCCAGCGTCGGTCCAATCCAGGCCATGGTTTAATGAGTCCCCCCTGCCCCACCATGTGGCTGGTCTGTCCAGGTCTCCAGTCACCAGCCCCAGCACCGAGCCCCAGGCAGGTACCTGGAGCAGCTTCATGCCAACCAGCTTGAATCCACGTCTCTCAAAGCGCTTGATCACGTCACCCACCAGCCTCCTCTGCACGCCGTCCGGCTTCACCGCCACCAGCGTCCGCTCCTGGACCCCGGGGATCCCTGAGGGAGAAGGGCAGGTTACAGCTGCCCAGGGTGCCCCACAACACCCGGCCGAGCAGGGAGTGGAGTGCCACACTCGGACCCCAGGGGCCGGCAGGAGGCACCAGCAGCTGGGGGAGGATTCCCAGCACTACCAGGGCTTTGCTGCCTGGCCGCAGCTGGGCACTGCAGGGTGGGCAGGTTTCTCCGCCAGGGTTGGCTCCTCGGGGATTGAGACAGGTGCTTGGCAGCTCTGGGGACTGAGGAATAATTGAAGGTCTCTGAGCCCTTCAGAAATGCCCTGGGGCAGCTGGGCAAGGGGCGGGCGCAGCATCGACAGTGGCGCATGGAGGGACTGGGCACACGGGGCCGACGCTCAGGACACATGGTCTGGAAGATCCGCACCGCTTCCTGCAGCCGCCCTGCAAAGCCTCTCCCACGGCAGACGGCGCTGGGCACGCAGCAGTCGCCAGCACAGCTCTCGTGGGTGTTAGTGAAAGGACAGGCCCAGCCAAAGGAATTAACCCCACTCCCCAGCTGCCTGCCACTGACCGACTGTCCAGGTGCCAGGTTCCCCCTCTGGAGTAGGCATGAGCTGCAGCTGCGGGCAGGATGCTGAACCAGTGGGACTCAGGGCGGAAAACCCTCTGGGATACTGGGCAGCCGGTGCCCACTGCCTGTGGGCATCAGCAGGTCAGGGATGCCAAGGAGAGGGATGGGCCAGCGCCTGGAGACAAGCTGATGGCAGCAGCCCAGCCAGAGCACAGGGTGCAAACATCAGTCCTGCTCAGTGAGGAGTTGCAGCCCTGGGAGCTGGGCTCCGTTCCACCCCGCCCGGCCCCCGAGCCAGAGCGGAGGCCTCTCCCACAGGCCCCGGGGAGAGGTCAGTGCCCCGGGGGCTGGTTGTGAGAAAAGGCAGGCAGGGCCCCCCGATCCTGGGGGCTGACCTGCAGAAGTGACCTACGATGGGGCACAGGCCCTGTCCCCCGCCCTGCGGGACGTCATAGCACTGCTCCCTGCCTCACTCAACAGGGAGGAACTCAAGGTCTCCTCTGGCAAGCAGGGGCGAGGCCAGAGATCCAGTCTGCGATCACGGTTCCAGAGTGGCAACAAACCCTGTGCCAAGTAGGACAGGAGGCCAGAAAGGGTTAAACAATCCCAGGTCAAATGACCCAGAGCCAACCGGCATGGAAGGAAAGCAGACACACGTAATTAAGGCCATTCAGTGCTCCTTAGGCTAGAACTTTGAAATGCAAACCTGTCTCCTTAGAAATCAGAGGCAATACAAGTTCTCTCTTACAGATGCTGACCATGTAAACAGACAGTTCCTGTCGATCGCGATAGCTGCTGATTCAAGAGATCCAACAGTTCGGCGAATCTTGGGTGAAAAAATGTCCCTGCCAAGATGTCTCTAAAGTTTGTGGTAAACTGCTTAAGGGATAAATGTGAATGACCGGATGTTTAATTACCAAGTGGCTCCATTACAAGGCTATTGGGCTCTTCTAGGGATCAGGCCCTTTGGACGGGATCCTTTTGGTCTCCGATCTGCTGGGGTGCTCCTGGGGACAGCTGCAGGCCATGAGAAATGAGATCCCAGGAGAGGCTGGGGCCCCTTTCATGAACACTGACTTGCGGTCTCAGATCGGCTTGAGGTTTCGTACAGAACCCTAAGCCGCAAGGACGGAGGTCCCGGCGTTGGCTGGAGTCACCCTGGCTGTGGAGTTTGGACTAGAACCGTGGACTAAGTTCTAAAAGCACTTTCTGCCACCACCAGCTCGCCACTGCGCTGTGTGACTGAACTCATGTCTGCATTTATACCCACCCTTTAACCAGCCCCTTTTTCAGACAGTTAATCAGAACTGGCTGGATATGTGTATTTGGCGTAAGGGCTGAAATATTCAGTGCCCCCCAGCAAGTGACGTGTCCAGTCCTTCGGGGTTGGTAGAACTTTATTTGACTGGCGGGGGTGTCTGGCTGGTGGCCTGAGGCTGGGGACTTTCAGGGCACTGCCTGGTTGGACTCGGACTCACCCATAAGGTCACACAGATGCCGGTTTGTGCTGGCTCAGTGACGAATATTGGAAGAACCACCCGCTTTGGGGAACTGGCCGCCCCTTTTCTTACAGTGACCTCGGCTGGCTGCCCTGGAGCCCTGTATATCCCACAGGGCCTTTGCAGCAGGAGAGAACAGAGGGATCAGATGACTGGTGGCACCCAGGGCCTGTCACCCGCGGTGGCCCTGCAGCGAGGGAGAAGGCTCCAGTGCCAGACGCCCCCTAGCAATGCTGCGAGCCCCAGCACAGACAGCACTTCGAGGGGGTGACGCCGGGGCCCCCGCTCGATCCACAGCACTGCCCCTGCTGCAAGCACGAGCGCAGCTGAAAGAAAAAGCAAGCGGGGTTTTCTGGAGCTGGCACTGCTGGCCGTGTGCCAAACGCCGGGGGAGCCCAGATGGGGCTGGGGGGACCTTTTACCTAGCGACACCCCCTCGTGACAACTCGGAAAGGGCGGATTGTACGGGCTCGCCACTGTTCCGAACACTCCCTCCTTCCTCCCACAAGCTGGGAAACCAGTCTGGCCCCCTGCCCAGAGCACAGCACAGAGAGTTGCACAGGGGCACCCGGCACCAGCCGGCTGGGACCCAGCTGAGCGATCTGGGCCGCTGGCAACAGGAAACCCATCGGCTTCCACCGCGGGGAGGAAGGGACCAGCGCTCAGCACCCAACCCCAGCCACTCTGGGCGCCACTCGGCAGGCAGTCACCCAGCTCAGCTGCGCCGGGTTACACTTTAACCCCAGCCAGGCAGCGTGGGAGCGGAATGTCACCAGCCCGCTGTGAGCATCTCGGTCCTGGGGACTGCAAGGAGAGCAGGATGGGGGGGAGCTGAATAACGGGCGGGGCGAATGGGGGGGTGGGGCGGTGCAAAGCAGCAGCGGGTCTTGCTGGCTCAGGCCTGGAGCTCTAACCAGCCCCCACCCTGGCAGGCTCTGGGCTGGCAGATGCCGGGGGCTGCAGGCTGGGCAGGGCAGGGCGTCCAGCGGAACTGGAGCCCAACCACTGGAAGGGGCCGGGTTTCCCCATCCACGTGCTGATATTGTTCTTCGACCCCAGCTTTGTTGTGAGTTCTCAGGCAGCCCCGCACCCTCCTCTCGGCCAGAGGGCAGATCCCGCCCGGCACGGCGCGGCGCTGCTGGTCCCAGGCGGGCACCCCGGCCCGCTCCCGCCGGGCTCGGATGCCGCTGGGGGCGGAGGCTGGGGGGCGGGGAAGGAAGGGAGACTGTATCCCGGGGTAACCCCTGAGCCCCCCCCGCGGGAGAGGGGCGAAGATGGGAGCGGGAGGGGCGGGGATGGGGGCCAGGGATTCCCGGACTCTGCGGTGGGGGCAGAAGTGGGGATCGGGAGCCCGGACCTGCGGGGACAGAAGCATGCATGAGGGTGCCCGGGTGCTGCGGGGAGGCAGAAATGGGGGCCAGGCGCTGCCGGGGCAGAAGCAGGGTCGGGGGCCTGGGCACTGCCGGGGAGGCAGAAACGGGGGCCGGGCGCTGCCGGGGGCAGAAGCGGGGCGGGGGCCCGGGCGCTGCGGGGGCAGAAGCGGGCATGGGGTGCCGGGCGCCGCCGAGGGCAGAAGCGGGGTCAGGGGCCCGGGCGCTGCGGGGGCAGAAGCGGGGTCAGGGGGCCCGGGCGCTGCGGGGGCAGAAGCGGGCATGGGGGCCCGGGCGCTGCGGGGGCAGAAGCGGGCAGGGGGCCCGGGCGCTGCGGGGGCAGAAGCGGGCAGGGGCCCGGGCGCTGCAGGGGGCCCAGGCGCTGCGGGGCAGAAGCGGGCAGGGGGGGCCGGGCGCTGCGGGTGGTCTTTGCGCCGCCTGCCCGCGGGACTCACCGGCGCTGTAGGCGCGCCAGGGGCCGGGTCCCAGGGAGCGGGCTGCGGGCGCCGCCTCCGGCTTGCGGCGCTCGGGGCCGGCCAGGCTGCGCGGGCCCTGCAGGAGGCTCCTGGCCACGCAGCGCTGCAGGAAGCCCATGGCCCGGCCCGCCCCTCGCAGCGCAGCAGGGCTCGGCCCGGCCCGGGTTATAGCCGGGCTCGCTCGGGGCCGGGGCCGGGGCCGAGCCCGGGACAAGGGAGGGGCCGGGATTCCGCCCCACCCCTTAAAGAGAACGCGGCGCCGGCTGCGCTGCCTGCCGGGGCCTCCCTACCCTGACCTCCGCCCCGGGCCTGGCTCCTGCGGCCCGAGGTCCCGGTGATGGGCGCCGCACGGGCCCCCACAATGGCGGGGCTAGGGTCCCACTCACCTGGGGGCGGGCCTGGAGGCCAAGGCAGGACCGCGGGCATTAAAGCAGACACAGCCTGCGACCAATTCCTACCTGGCTCATTCACATCCTCCCCCGCATTTACAACCCGAAGTGGGGCTGGGGTAGGAGGTGGCCCGGGGCAGAGAGCAGGTAGTTGTGAGGCAAAGGTGGGGGGCTGCACAGCAGGAGGATACAGTGCAGTACAGGGCATAGGAAACACAGTAGGAGAAAGGGGCTGGTAGTTATCTGTTTAGTGGGCCAGTGGAGGGGATGGGGGTGGGAACCAGGCCCTCCTATTGCAACAGGTGGCCTTTGATCAGCTGCCATGGTGCCTGCAAAGGCTGGAGCCCTGACTACAATTCTGTGACCTTCCAGCCAGGCAGGTGTCATCCCTCCCTCCCCCCTAGACTCTCTGGAGCCGTTCCCATGGCAGCTGGGGCTCTGCTCCTGCAGACAAAACGCAGCCCCAGCCCCCCTCCTCCAGACACAGGTGCCTCTGCTGATTCAGGCCCCTGCCCGCTCTGCATCGGTCCAGGGGACTCTGGGCAGGGCAGCCCCAGCTCACTCACCCTTCAGGTCTGTCCTGCCCCTGGCCGAGCCTTCCTCTCGCTGCACAGGTCACCGGGAGTGGCCTTCGCACCCCACTCAGCTTCATCTTCCAGGCTCTGCCCCCAGGGGCCCGAAGTTGCACGGAAGGAGCCGCCTGCAGGGTGGGCTGCTTAGACGCTGGCCCCCGCCTCGAATGCTTGTGCACATTGGGACAGATTTTAAACTTCAGGCAGCTGCTGCGCTCTCCCCGGGGGCCCCGGTCACGCACAGGCGACGGGTGAGTCACTGCTCCCGCTCAGACCACTGCCATGAGCCCAGCGTGAGAACAGACCAGACCCCCACATTAGCCCTGCATCACAGGCAGGGCCGGCTTTAGGAAGTGCGGGGCCTGGGCCGCTGGGATTTTTTGTTGACCAAAAAATAATAAATAAACAAACACCACTCACACAAATTTTGGTTGAGCAAAAAAAAAAAAAAAAAAAACCAACAACCAGCACACAAACAACTCTCAACCCCTTTAAATTCCCAGCTACAGGGCAGAGACCCGCCTTCCAGCCAAACCCAGGGAGCAACTCCCACTCCCCCGGTGCCCAGAAGCCACCACACTCCTCCTCTGGGACCGACGCCCCCTCCCACAGCGCACCTGGCACACCAGCACACTTCCGGGTTTCGGGCACGGGGCCCGATTCGGTCCGATTCCGGGGAATTGGGCAAATTGGCCTACAGCCGGCTCTGATCGCAGGTCTGGCCTGCCGCTTCTCTGCCAGCCTCCCCTTGGCGAGTGTCCGCATGGCCAACGTGGGTGGGGTGCAGTGACGGGAGCAGACAGCCTCTGGGATGATCAGCGTCCTCTGCATGCTGATGGCAGGGCAGCTGTCAGCGCGACTCCTGCAGCCCTGAGAACCAGAGACCACCCCCTTCCCCAAGCCAGCTAGAAGCCCACCCGGAGGCCTTTCCTAATGAACAGAAATATTTAATTGAGTAGGAAAGTGGAGAACAGCTCTCGCCCCGTAACAGTGTTCGGAACTCACTACTGAGAGAGGCTGCAAACCGAGACGTTTGCATCCGAATGCAGTACCGGTTGAATCTCTCTGGTGTGGCACCACGCACTCCAGTGGAATGGAGAGGGGAGTCCGGCTCCCTGCTCTGGCCGGGGCCAGCAAGGGGACCAAAGGCAGGAGCTGGGAGGAATGCGAGGGGAAGAGAAGAGGCCTGAGGGGAAGGCCGCACTTCACTGATGGAGGCCAAACATGGAGGCCAGGAGGCAGTGGCCCAGCAGGCGCAGGACTGGCCACGCACCCAGGAGAAGGGGTTTTCTTTGGGGCAGGGCACTCCCCAATCCCACTCCAAGTACAGCTGTGGGTTAGAGTGGCAGGCTATAAATGCTGCTTCTCTCACTGTCCGACAGCAGCCGGCTCCAAAGCAGCAGCTCCGGAAGAACCGGGTGCGTTCTCCCTCTGTCACCAGCCCGACCCTCTGAGCAGACACTTGGCCAGCGAAGGGAGAGGCCCCACCGCTCTCCCATCTGACGCCTGACCTGCCTTTCCCTTCTCCCGCTCCTAGGAGGCCAGCAAGTGGAGACAGGGGACAAAGGTAACCGCCCTTCGAGACTCCCACCATGCAGGGAGCAACCCGCTGAGGAAAAGGGACAGACCCGAGCTAGACTGAACTTGGAGAGCTGGCCTCATTTCCTGGCAGTGGAAACCATCTGCCGCTGCCAAGGGTTCCGCAAATGGAAGAGGGGGATGGTCACAGACTGACAGCACTGCAGACACGTGCTGCAGAGCCCGCAAATGTGTCAAGCTCCCTGGGGGAATGGGAGCTGGTCTCAGTGTGTCCCGACTGCTAACTTCCCTGCTGACGCTGCGCACCAGGGAGCCAGGCTGGACATGAAGTCACCAGGAAATGGATTGAGACCATTGGCTTTGGCCAGGGAGGGTTTTTGATTCAAATAGGTGATGTAACAATGAGGGAGGGCTGTTCTCTGCCTCCCACCTCCTTCCCGATGGCCCCGATATACAGCAGGGCATCAGCAAATCCTAGGATCAGAAAACACTAGAACTGGAAGGGACCTCGAGAGATCAAGTCCAGTCCCCTGCCCCCCCAGCAGGACCAAGCACCATCTAGATCATCCCTGACAGATGTCTGTCCAACCTGCTCTTAAATACCTCCAGTGAGGGAGATTCCGCAACACCCTGGGCAACTTATTCCCGTGTTTAACCACCCTGACAGTTAGGAAGTTTTTGCACAAGGGCGTTTGGTTTCAGGGCAGAAGAAAGTGGCTGCTCTGTTACAGAGGGAATAATCTCCTCAGGACGGACTCAATGGCCAGTTACACCAAGCTTAATCCACAGGTCATCCCACCTGCATTGGTCAATGCAACCACAGACACCTGTGCTGCCCATGCCGAGGGCGTGCTCCAGCCCCATACCAAGGATACCTCATCTCTGAGGACTGGTCCATTTTCTCCCAACACAACTAGAGAAAAGAGCAACAAACGTCTCAAGCAGCAGTGTGGGAATTTGTTGCCCAGCAGCATTATCATTAGCCAAGGAGAAGGTGCTGCCTTCCCCTTTTCGGGCTCCACAGCGAGGCCATTCGATACTCATCACTAGCCACATTCCTGGCCTGCTCCCACTGGGCTCAGCTTCTCTGCTGGCCCCCAGCATGAAACCTTTGCAGCAGTCACTCCCCAAACAGCCACGGATCTGTGTTCCCAGGCTGGCCGCGTTCCCAGGGCAAATGGCACCGCTCGCTGCAAGGCGACAGGTCGTTGCTCCCAGAACCACGGCCCCAGGAGTTGTTTTCTTTTAAAGAAGCAAAGTATCAAGGACTCTCTCCTGGTGCTGACGCTCCACACAGGGCCACGCAGGGCCCTCTGCTCCCAGTACCCCTCACCCAGTCCCTCGGGAGGGTGGCACCCCGTTCCCTGCAGCAGTCTCCAGCAGCCAGTGGAAACATCCCCCCTTCCCGACAAAGCTTCATTCCCCTCGGAGCTGTAACAGGCTGATGGAGCTCGCCGGGCGGGTAGCCTGCTGACCAGCACCAAAGGAAAAACCCAGGAATCACGAGCAATTGGGGGGGGGGGGGGGGGGACAGACTTTGGGTTTAATTGGAAAGAATTTTGAAGGAATCTCACGCTTTAGTTCACACATTTCCTAGGCTCTTCCAGGCACCGTACTAGCTGGGGCACAGCCTTCTCACCCGGCACTGGCCTCCCTCAGCCAGCAGGGCTGGAGGCCAAGTTAAGCCGTTGGGCCGCGCCCAGGCCCCACAACGATGGGGAGGGAGAGCAGAAAACACCATCCTGAAAAGACCATCCTGAGCCACGTGCACTGGGGTCTGCCTGCCAGGGAGGCCGTGGTGGAATACTGGGGCAGGCTGGAAAAGTCTGAGACAGCCCACAGAATGCAAGGACCAGTGTCTCCAATTACCACCAGAGACTAAAGCTTTTCTCATGGAAGAGCAACTCTGCCTGACAGCGCAGTGACCTCCCACGCTGGCAGAGGGACAGACTTCCAATTTCAGGCTGACGGTCGCAGGGCAGAGGGAACTTCTGACCACCAGTGGAGCCCCTCCTTTGGCTAGTGAGACTAGCCGCCACATAGGGACCTGCAAAGCACAATGACCTTGGTGCCTTTTCGACTCTTTTCATGGGTGAACAAGGCTTGGGAGTTTTAAGCATGGGCTCCAGGGACCCCGTCATCCCAGCCTGGATTCCTTCCAGGGGACAGTCACTGCTTAATGGTTCAGGCTGGGGCAAACATGCTCTTCTATCCCTGGTCAATATTTTCCTATGATCACTAGGTAGTTTGCAAAGGCACTCACAACGGGCACCAGCCTGGGAAGCAGTGCACTGAAATGGCAGGGCTGCGGTCCTGGCAGAAGGCAACCCCACCGTGGACGTACCTCATTGAGCACCCACGGGCATCTCTGCAGCCCTGACTGCCTGCCAGCTAGCTCCTTGCAGAGCTGCGGAGCCTGGATTCAGGAGTACCAGATGGAAGCGGAGCTCTCAGAACCAGATTAGGACTGAGCCCTCTTGCAGAGTGGGACTCCGCCACTTTCCTGCTCCCCCAAAGGCCCCTTTAGGAACACCGTTGCACTAGCATGGCCAGTGGCAGGCTCTTTGCCAACAGAGCAGTGCAAGACGGGCTCTCGCCAGGAACTCTGTCAGGTACCCATCACCTCAGGGAAACCTGCTTGACATTTCTGGGTGCACCACAGAAACCAGCACACTCTTCCAACCGGCAGCACTGCTCCCTCGGCGGTGAGGCGCAAATCCACAGACACAAGGGTAGCGATGGGAAGGGTTAACCGGTTACGGTTAACCAGCAGGGACTGAAGCGCCCCAGCTGCTGCGGGCAGGTCCAGCTGGGCTGGAGCAGCCCCCACCCACCTCCCATTTAATTGGCTAACATGTTTAACCAGTTAACTAATTAAATGGGATTTTACATTCTGAATCAAGGGTACGCGAATCGCTCAGTCCTGGTTCTGGACCGTCCTAGTGGGGACCAGACAAAAGCCCCCAGATGAAGTCCCATTCACACTGGATCATCACAGAAGTTAGAGACCATAAAAGCAAAGAGCATGA
This sequence comes from Rafetus swinhoei, assembly GCA_019425775.1. Lineage (NCBI taxonomy): Eukaryota > Metazoa > Chordata > Testudines > Trionychidae > Rafetus > Rafetus swinhoei. Next base: position 39,292,268 of record CM033443.1, on the reverse strand, counting down.
AGTGCTACCAAGACCATCAGGCATCTCTGAATGGAGACTGCTGGACTTTTTACCCACAGCCCAACCACCAAGGTAAAAATCCCTCGGGCTCCCAAGATTAACCTTCAGTCCAAGTATCCCACGCTGCAGCATCGTGCTTTTTGAACCTTTTGGGGGAAGGGCAGGAGGGCAAGAACCCAGCGCCTCTCCCCATGGTCAGAGATGCTTTTCCATCTAGCAAAGCAGCTTGCTGGAGCGAAGAGGGGAGAAGCGATTTAAAACAACCAAGGAAGCACTTTATTTCCATTAAGCATGTTGTTTTAGTATCACAATGGAATGATGAGAAAACATTAAAAAAAAAAACCACAAGTCTCTAAATCCCTGAAAATGGCAGGGCAGCTTCAAGGCAATTTAAAACCAAAGGGGAGTGAGGGGTGCCGAACCAGGCTCGACATCGCAATTCTCCTCCGGGAGCCGGGCGGGAAGGCGGAATGATGCGAAGGTGCGAATGTCTGAAGTTGTCTTTGGAGTTTTTGCCTCATGATTGACACACCCCAGATCCGTCAGGACGACTCGCTGAAATCTCCAGACGCAACAAAGTGCTACGGTAGCAAAACAAGGACCCGGCAAGGTGACTCTTCACGTGGCGGGAATGCCCGACGGTTGGCGTTAAGACACATTCTTGCAGGCAGTGCTGCTGACTCGATGGGGGGCGGGTTCTGGGTGGGACAAGGAAGCCTGGTGGGGCGCGAATCCAGGAACGTGGGCCCATGCGCATCACGCTGCAGTGCTGACGAGATCAGGGAGGAGAGGAGGTGGTGACCATAAAAAGTACAAATCCATTCTGTACAGTGATCCAAACACGAGTCCAGTGCAGACACTATAGCTTCACCGTGCCGGGGGGCAAACTGTCATTGCAGAGTCTGTAGTAGCGCAAGTCGTTCACCAGCCTGTGCACATTCTGGGTGAAAGATGGCAGGTCCTGGGGAAGATCAAGCAGCCGTTACAGGACAATGGAGTAGTGCCTGAGCCTCCGAGCAGAGGGAGCCGTACTGGCACCGTCCTAGCAAATCATCGTTCTTAAGATAAAGGCCCCCATTTGTTTCACCTGTAACCCAGCTCTCCTGGAGCTGCCAGGAGAACACCCCGTGGCGGGTCCCCCCAGGGCACCATCCTGGGGTTTAGTTACAGGACTGGTTTCTTAGTGTGCCTAGGCCTGCAGAATATGAGCTGGCTTCATGTGGCCTCCTAGGGCTGTAGGGCACAGGGAAGCTCCTAGGGCTGTAGGGTACAGGGAAGCAAAGACTCCCACCTTGTTCCTGCATTTGGCTATTTTAGAAGCCAGCAAGGAAATCCAGAGGCTATGTCTACACTGGCAGCTGTTCTTGCGCAAAAACTTGCTGGCTGTCTACACTGCACGCGCGTTCTTGCGCAAGTAAATTTACAGTCTAGCGTCGGAAAACAGGGCTTCTTCCGGAAGAGTTATTCCTCTCCCCACGAGGAATAAGCCCTCTTGCGCAAGAGCTCTTCCACAAGAGGCCAGTGTAGACAGGCAACATGAATTTCTTGCGCAAGAAATCCCTATGGTTAAAATGGCCATCAGAGCTTTCTTGCGCAAGAGAGCGTCCACACTGCCATGGATGCTCTTGCGCAAAAGCACATGGCAGTGCAGACGCGCTCTTGTGGAAGAGTTTTTGCACAAGAAGCCGCCAGTGTAGACGTAGCCAGAGTAATTTCTTCCAGGTTTCCTGCCGCCCTCCATACAAATCCCCTCCTCGTCCGGGCGGCTCTAACAGCCATGTGCACACAGGAGCTTGGAAGCTGATCTGTAGCCACTGCTGTGCGTGTCTCGTAAGTTTGGGCACATTGGGGAGATTACAGCCCCTCCACTCCAGACACCTGTTCCCAAGAGGCCTGCAGGAGATGGGTGAGATTGCAGCTAAACTATTACAGCTTCACTCAGCCCTTGAGCACCAGGCAAATTGCTAGCGTAGCTCTTGGCTGGGCAAGGGCTGAGTGACGTGTAAGTCCGGGCCCTGGGAGTATGTTCCATGGGGGAGGTTTATACCCCCAACGTGTCGATTAATCCACAGCCTGACGGACCATTCGAGACAAGACCGTGGCTGGATCTTCTAGCTGTCCTAGGAAATCCCAGTGGCAGGCAGAGGATGCTAGGAAAGCCACCCGCCATCAGTGGCCATTCTGGGAGACCCCTTACGTCTGGGGGGAATTTGCAGCGGTCAGCTCTACCGCTGACGGTGACTGCGCCATGACATGCTTGTACCTGGCCCAGCGGTAATCCCTCCGCAGTGTCGCTGCTCTTACCCTGTCCATTTTGAAGTTCCTTCCCAGGACATTTTTCTGGTTGGAGTCCACCCCATCACAGCTGGCTAAGAACTCTGGCAGAAAGGCGGAGTAGAAGCTATCAAAGTCCACCGAGGCCATGTTGTAGATGGCAATGCCAATCTCTTCCTGCAACAGGTCATGCGATTTGTGAACCAGCACCTGGAGCAGCACGTTCACAAACTGGAACAGCATGGTCGTCCGGAAGATCTTCTGCAGGACGAGAGAAGCAGAGTCACATCCTCCCGCTGCCAGGCCCCTGCGCGGCGTCAGGCTGAGCCAGTCCAACACCACGGCAGCCCACCTGCCCAGGGCAGTGGCAACGCTCCAGGGCAAAGGCCAGAGCAAGGCCGCAAGCCGAGCTGTGCCTCTGCCACTCTGCGGGAGGCCTCATTGGTTTCTCTAGGATTTCAGCTGCCGCTTAGGAACAGACCCAGCATAGCATGCCGAGTCTGCAGGGATGGAACAGGGAGCCAAAGGGATCCCTGGGATCAGGCAGGGGTGAATTTGGCCCCATTCAGCACCCTGGCATTTTAAGTATCTACTACCTGAGCAGCTCAACAAGCCCCTTTCTCCTTCCAGCCCACACAGTGATCATTAGCCTCTCTCCACTCAGGAGTCCGAACCCCAGCCCCCAAAGCCAGCCCTGGCCACATTCAAACCCCGAGGGACAAGAGTTTGGGTCCTTCCATTTGTTCCATACCCTGCTTCTCCCCAGCTCTTGGGATGGATGGCAGATTCCCCTCCTCTGCCTCCACAAGGGGGAAGCTCCTATCTGGACTTGCTCTCTTCCCCTCTCTGCGTGCCTTGGAGAGATGAATTGATGGTGGGGACCCACCTATTGTGCGCCCCATTTTGGGGGATGCTCTACCCCAGAGCCCGCCAGTGCCGTGATGGGATCTCTTTTGGACCAGACACCCGGGCAAGAGGCAGAGGGGAATGTTGCTGCACACGGCAGACACAGGTGTTGGCCAACTGGGACTCACCTTGTGGTACAGCTTCTGCTTGGCATTGAGGGTCTCCAGGTAGAAGAGGTTCTGTTTGAAGAGGTGTATGTCCGGCTGCAGGAAGGACTGGCCAAACGCCTAGGGAAGGAGACCGGTTTTAGGCGACGGAACGAGAATGGCCGGCATGCAGGCCTGTCAAGACAGGCCCGGAGCATGTGACATCAAGCCCTGGACAAAGGCAGATCTATACACGAGTGACTCGGGGCCTGACTGGATCTCCTGGCATCAGAGCATGTACCATTTGTCTGAGCTTTTCAGGCTCAGCTCGCGTTCCTGCACTAGCTGTTCTGCCCTTATCCCTGACCCTGGCTGTGCTCTCCCACTGGGCGCTGCTGCTGAGCAGCCAGGCTCAGGAGGACAAGGGAGCCGTCTCCTTTCAGACACACCCGTGTGGCAGAACTAGTGCTTTGGCCCCTACAAGCCCAACCACCACTTCCCCCCAAGCCAGAGCCTGAGGGCTGTTGGAGGGCCCTTCCAGCCGCTAAGCTGAGCTCTGTGGGACGGGGAAAGGGAATGTGTGCATGTTGGGATTTTGTTTTAAACACCTGGCTAACCCCACCTCTAGAACCAGAGAGAAGATCACTCCTTGGGCACGCTTCTAAGCACAGGCAGTTTTGTGGACAGGCCTTTGATCTGACCTCTCAATGGATGGCTCTGCCCTCTGGAACTTACTGCCGGGTGCGAGCCTGCCAGACGCCAGCACCAGCGCTCGCAGGGCATGGTGCAAGGCTCTGTTTGCTCTGAAGTAGGCAGGAGGTGAAGGGCATTGCATCAGACAGCCCGAGTGAGCTATATCGATTGGGATGAGGCTTTGAATTTGGTGCAAGTTGCATTAAGGCCTTTGGAGAGCTAAGCATGCCCTTAAAGAGGTAAATACCCAGAGGTCTGAGCGGTTCGGATACATGCCAGACTCAAACCTGAAACAAGGAAGTCTTATGGGCTTTAGGACTCTGCCTTCCCAGGCCGGAAAGGATGCTGTAGGCGCTACGAAGGGCTGTTCTAGTTCATTTCCCTTCTCTACTCGTAGGAGCAGCGCCCACGGAGTTATCCAATAACGGTTCTTTGCTAAGTGTGGCACATGGTATAGTAACAAGGCAATGCAACCCTCGAAGAGGCACATTAGGACCATACGAGCTTTTCCTCACTGCCAGGCTGTCCTATTGTAAGTCAAGAGGCGCGTGGCGGTGAAGGTAACAGCGAGGCAGCGCTGCAGTGCAGGACTCCACAGCGAGGGAGTGACCCCCTGGAGAGGGTGCGTCCCCTTTCCCTTTCCCCATGGTAAGATATTCTGCAGCTTGTCCACACGGCCACCCAGCTCACGTGTGAACGTTCCCTCCCCTTGTGCAGTAACAGGGGCTCCAAGATGCGGGCGCTCAACTTCAGGTGTCCGTGCGTCCCTGCACCGCCAAGCGGCGATTTTTCGTAGCCGTGTCCCTCAGGGCTGTGAGTGCATGTTGGTCATCTCAGGGTGCCACTGCTGCTCTGACCACGCGCACACCCTGAACCCGTTCCTTCCCTGCCACAGAGCCCACCTGTGGCTGAGGATACCAACAGAGGCAGCTGGTGCCGGCAGGACCCCGGGCGCTGGAATAGCCTAGGGGGAGGGTCTCCATGCAGACACACACCGGCGTGGTCAGCGTTACGGAGGAGGTGTGTCTCGGTTTGCGCCTCCACTCCTCGTTTCTCAAACTGCACGTGGCAGAGGTGCTGCAGCGGACGGTGCCAGAGGGGTCTGGAGATCTGACGGTGTTTGCTTGCGAGGAGACTGGCCCGGAGGACAGCGACCTCCCTGGAGGCTGCCTCTTTCTGCGACTCGCTGTGAGGAGAGGCTGATGCTTTTTCCCTCGTTACTTCTGAGGATCGAGCTGTCTGGCGCAGGAGAAGAGAGCCCGACAGAGGTGTGACTTCCTCCGACTCGGGGCTAGGGTGAAGAGACTTTTCCAGCAAAATCAATTTGAAAGGTAGATCCCGGTCACATCTGGCTGTCTTTGAGGCTACTCTAGCGAGTGCACTTCTGCAGGGCGTACAACGCAGGAAGACATCAGACACACAGGAAGTGTCCGTCAGATCGGCATTACCTCACGACAGGAGCCGCATCTCAGAGCCAGGCATGGTTCAAAGGAGAACGTTCCAAAAGAAAGGGGACTGAAGAAAACAATTGTTTTAAACTATTTCACCACTATTGTGAAGGAAAACTAACATAACTAATTTACTGTTTTACAGATTGTCTGAGAAGACGTTGGTGCCCTGCTGCAAAGCTCCCTCTGAGGCTGAGGATGACGGAGCAGGAACTGAGGGTCCCATAGTGCTCGCTGGTCAGCAGGCCAACAGAGCTGCGAGATGACCAATGCATACATGCAGCCTGGATGGACACGGCTTCCGAAAATCTCCGATTGATGGCACAGGGGCACACCGATACCTGAAGTGGAGCACCCACAAGGACAATAGTCAAAGCAGCAGCTAACATCTCCTTGGCTGCGAAACAAGGACTCCCTATGTTAATCCTAGTTCGAGTCAACCCTTTGAGTTTCTAATTGCCTGGTCCGGCGAGCACTACATCCCACCAAGAAACCCTAAGGTCTCACAATATGAGAGCTGTCGAGTTACCTGCATGATGGCACTGAACTGTGCTTCGTTCTCCATCTGTTCCTCTGCTATCCCCCTCTGGACACTTGCCAGAACACTCGACTTGAAGAAGAACCGCCAGTTGTGATGGAGGACCCGGAAAAGCAGCTCAAATAACTCTGCTTTGACATCAGGAGAGGAGCGCTAGGGAGAGAAAGAATCTTGGAATACACTGCTCAGCCGGAAGGCAGCTAATTTAGTGGCTCCCGCTACTCACAGTTCTTCCCCGTGACACGCAGGCGGCCATTCAGAACAGTAATCCAGACCAGAGATGCAACATTATAGCAAAGGCCTGAGCTGGTGACCAAGAACTCAAAGCTCATAGTCCTCTAGGGCTCGTCTGGCCAGGCAAAAAGCCCACTGTACCCGCAGCAAGGCCTGAAGCCGTGCCGTAAGCACACCTGCAAACTTAGCTTCTTCAGTTATTTTGCAGTGACCTCAACCCAGGTCTAGCATTATTTCTGCCCCAGCTCACGCCAGCCGGTGGCTCAGACTGTCACGGCAGGAAGGAAAACAAGAAAATTGCTTTTCCCCCCTCTGCCACTCAGGAGTTTAAGTGGCCACTCACTGAACCTGCTGTATGGGAGCTGTCCTACCTCTGCAATGATGGGGTAGACCTGTTCCATGCACAGCGAGATGATGCTGGGTAAAAAAGGCTTGAACACTTGGCCAGGCTCCTGTACCACCACCTGCAGAATCTTCAGAAACTTCTCCACCACACGGCAGCCGGTGCTGCCCTCATGCAGGATGCTCTCCGCCAACTGCTCTCTGAGACACACAAAGCCACCACCGCTGTCAGACACCTGGGGGAGACGCGTCGGCTGCACTACACACTGGAAGGCGGCAACAGCGAAACGCCGCTCATGTAGCTAGGGGGTAGCTACTGACCGCGTGTAGCACATCTCAGGAGGGAGCTCTGAGTGAGTGACACAAAACACCTCGGGTTTCCACTTAGGACTCCAGTGAGTGTCCCCTAATCATCCCGAGAGACTTGAAACGGCACCAAAGCACGGGGACACGAAGTCTGTTCTGCAATACTGCTTTAGTCTGAATGATGGGGCATGGTAACAGCTTTGCCATTCCCTCAACGCGCCTCAGCATCCGTGAGCAAGCCCCAGACGAACGACTGGTGGGCAGTCTGTTCCGCCCCTATAAACAGCAGCAGCACAGCCTAACCCCTCCTGAATGAGGGACTGATGCTGTTCATAGTCCCACGCACAGTGCAGCAGCCTGGGAAAGGTGCTGTCCTTCAGAGAGGCAGAATCTCCCAATCTTGGCCTGCACTGGAGGCAGAGATCAATTCCTGAATGTGGTTTCAGATTCAGAGAGACAGAACATCCCCCTTTTGTTCACACAATATCTGTTGCCCCCTATTTATGAGTGTGGGGTTTCATTTGTTTTTGTGGGCAGGAGGTAACTTCTTGTGTGTCTCACCTGCTTCCTCACTCCAAGTCATCTGGAGTTTTCAGAAGTATTTTTGCCTCCTTCCCTGTCGTGGGACAGGGAAAGAAATCCAAGCACTTGTGGGAGGGAGGGACTGAAAATATGAATGGGCAATTTAGAACAGTGGCCAATCAGCAAGCTGCTCCTACAGCAGAAGTTCTCAAGGTAAAGAGTTTCCTCAACCAGGGTCAAGACAGAAGAACTTTCCAACAGCGTGAGGCCCGAAACGAAGCAACAGTACCTGGTGAACATGTTTAGGAAGGTCTGTATGATCTGCTCAGTGAAAGGCACGCCCATCTGTACCCGCAGTCCTTGGAAAAGGGTGAGGAAGAAGCTCAGGGTCTCATCGGTCACATCTAAAGATAGACACAAGAAAGGCAAGGGAAGGGGTTCATGAGACAGCTCGAAAGCCCCCTCTTTTTGCTAGTGATCTGCTCCTCTTGTGTTGAATTCCTCTTTGCTCATTCATGCTGGGATCGCATTGCAAGCGAGAGGAGACGAAGGGCTGATGCCAAAGGCTTAAGACCTGACGCCTGGTAGGAGACAAGCTGGAGGGGTCTTACACATCCAGCCAGCAGCACGGAGCCACTGCTGCCAACAGCAGAGAACCCACTTAGTTACTCGGTGCTTCCTGGGCCCCGCTCGGTCAGGGCTTCAGCAGGAAGTAACAACATTGAAAAACTGCCTGTGTGGGAGGAGAAAACAGAAGCTGGCTGGTTTGATTTTTGTAATAAATAACAGAGCTAATTCCCAGCACATGGTTGTGTGCTTAATTGATTATCACTGCAGAGTCAAAGTCTTGTGCTAGCCCCGTCTCGCACACTGGATTGGGTAACCATGTTCAAGTCGGATGCGCTCAGTTCTTTCACTGTGCATGTCCCCCCAGGGATACATATCGCAACTGCACGAGAGCATGTCGTTGGTCTCTTGTCTGCTAGCTCCCCCCCCAGAACGCAACGGTGACCAGAGTGTGACCGCAGCTCACCCTATTGCCTTTTGTTTGCATCTGAAGTTGTCCTCTCGCCTGTCTCACTCCTCCCACACCCCAAGTCCTTACTTCTACACACACCCTGGGGAAAGTTCTGTATTCCTGCCCCACTGCAGGAACTGCCACCTCTCTTTGAGGAACCAGATGTGACCACAATGGCCTTATCTGGCTGCCCTAGTGCTTCTTATGGTGAAGTGCTAGGTACTCTGGGTAGCTGCCAGCTGCCTTCGTGTGCTGCAAAGCCGGTTTCACAAGGTTAACTGAGGTCCCCACTGAGGAGAAGACTGGTTAGCAAAGACCTCTGCGGCCTGGCTCTGACCCTGGATTCTTTGCTTCACAAGCAGTCCCAAGCCTTGCAGGCAAGAACGGTCTGTCTTGGTCTGAACAGGGCTACACCTCCACCCTTGTTCGAGACTCGGAAGATCTGGTAAATGCCAAGGTAACATACTGTGCAAAACACATTTTTGCTTTGAAATCCTTTACGCATGTTTGTTCCTGTGTGTCTGGCATGGGACCGGTCCCAAAGAGCAGCTGTAGGGCATTCTGAGGAGTCTGTATTACAAGCTTTTGTGACTACATCCTCCTTAGGTGGAGTAGCAATTACATGAAGCTTAACCCAAAAGTTCCCAATTCAACAGCTGCCCACAATACTGATTCCGATTTCATGTAGGGAAACAAATCTAAGCACATCATGCATGTGTCAAGGCGAGTTTGATCAGATTGGGTCTCAGCCATCTGTCAGTAGGTCGTGAGAGCTACTCACAGCATTCAAGTTTGTCCCAGTGTTATACCTGACTGATGAATGAAAGCTGGGAAGAGGGCTAGCGAGACCTGCACTGATTCCTGCAGAGACTGATAACAGATCTGCCGAGACTTGGTGGACTCTCCGGAGATGCTCTCCACAACGTCTTCTAAGACACTGAGCGTCTGGTGGATGATCACTTTGGCTGCAAATCAAGATGGAGAAAGCGTTAAGAGAGATTTGTCAGGGACAATAAGGGAACTAACCAAGTGGGGGAAATCACTAGCTACAATGGCCAAAAGCTAGAAGTCTTTCTGCAACAAGTTGACTATAAACCAGCTCAAGCTCCCAACAGAAGAAGTGCTAGCCCAGTGTTCAAGTACCTTGCTTATCCAAATGGTCACTGCTTCCATAAAGGGGCAGAGGCCCTGGTCATAAAAAGGTTGGATTAGTGGCCTTGTTTAAATACCCTGCTAGTTACAGTAAAACCAGACAAGAAAACACAGAATAAGCTCGCTTGAACAATGGGACGCACTGGATCAATTTACAACTCATGACAATGACAGCAGCAATGAAGACACTGCAAGCAAGCACTGTGTAAATACCAGTGGGAGAGAGGAAACACTGGACCAATTCAAGCTGCAAAGCAGTTTTCTGAGGAGTATCAACTGTCCTTTTAGGATTCAGACAGCCCAGCCCCCACACACGTCTCTTATATGAAGCAGACCACTGCTCTCCAGACTGTGCCGTGCTCGTATGCTTTGTGTCTAGTGTCTCAAGATCATCTCCTCTGACGTGGGTTTGCCCACCAAAGCTCATGATACGATCTATATATTTGTTAGCCTCGAAGGTGGCGCAGGACTACTCGTTTTTAAAAGGTGTTTTGCTCGTGTAGCTGTAAGCGATAATGCAGGGTTCCAAACACTATGTAGTTGAATGATCCCAACTAAACTAAAATGAAAGCCCCACAACGTGCATAGGAACATGGAATTTTGACTCTCCTTCCTCAACAAGGCTTCCATATGACTAAGTCTGGATGAGAGCCTTACTATTTTCCTCTCAGTTCCCCCCACCCCTCGCAATTCTCACAGCTGAACTCTTTGGAAACGGAACCTGCAACCTAGATTTCCAGCATAACAGCCGAATGGTAGCCCCCCACAACTAGTGCATCAGCCAGCTCGAGTATTTTATAATGCAATCTCTGCTGCCTAGGTTAAAAGCGACACTTGATCCTGCTCTCAGGGCAATGAGAGCTCGCTGGAGCACAAGTGCCCTGTAAAGCATTCCCTGCAAGCTAAGAAACACTAACAGTCATGGGATCCAACTGCTCACACTCTGCCTCCCGAGCCCAGGCGTTCCAGCTAGTGCAGTGATTGGCGGAAGTCTGCTTACTCACTCCCTACCAGCAGCTATCCTGGCAGGTGGGTCCTACTAGGACACAGAGCACTTACTGTCCTCCAGCTGCACTTTCCTGGGCGGCAGGACGGCACTGGTTTTCAGGTGGCGGTACTCCCTTGTGAGGGCCGAGATCATACTGGCATGGTTGGTGGAGCGGACTGCCCACTGTTGTTCGCTCTCGGGGAGGTTTGGCCATGGCAGCAACAGGACATTAGAAAGCGCTCTGCACACTAGTACCTGGGCCTGGAACCAACAAAACATTGAGCCTTGACACAACGCAGCTTTAAGGAACCTGCTACTACCTCATGTAAGGGGGAGGCCTCGCATTTTATGCAGAAATGCAGGTCCAGTGCAAGTCCTGAACAAAGCAAGCTCTTACAGCTCTACAAACGGGAAGGGGAGTTTTGTGATTAAGATGCTAGATCCAGACTCCGATCTGGGGTCAGTTCCCAGACTTTCTGGGAAACCTTGAGCAATTAATCTCAATCTTTGCGCTTCAGTTCTGCATGTAAGTGACGAGGCCCTTGTCTACGCTGCACAGCAGCCTTGACGATGGGTATATTAATTGCAAAGCCCACTGGAGTGCTGTGATCTAACTGCCCTGAATGGACACTGCTGGCGTGAACTAGGGGTATTTCTGTACTGCATTAAAACACCTGCAGCAGTGAGTCTGGGTTAGTGGGCTGCTACTGCAGGGCTGAACCATCAGCCTAGATGTTTGGGCTCAGGCTGGAACCCAGGTGTGAGATCCTCTTCCCCTTTGCTATTTTACAGCGCCACAGCCAGTCACCTGGCCCAGGCCAGCCACGGCTGCGCCACAGGTGTTTTACCGCAGTGTGATGTACCCTGAAAGGTATCCAGCCCTGTTTGAAAGAGGACGTACATTAATGCAACTCAGCATCGTTTAGTTTGTTAGCAGCGTTCACACTCTGCAGTTAGATCTGCAGCTGGCCCCTCTACAGCCCACAACGCCATGTACACAAGTCCCAGGATGATGCTTCCTTGCTCCCACCTACTGTCTGACTTGTTATGTATATTGTAAGTTTTTAGGACACATGTGTGCTAGGTTTGTACAGTCCCCAACTCAAGGAGACCCTGCTTTCTGCCAGGGCCTTGAAATACCCTTAATAACAAATCATCCTTTGCACTGGGAATGCAGACTGAGGAATATTCCTCCCCATGAGTCACAGCCAGCCCTACAACGCAGAGGTTCAGAGACAAAGCTATCAAGTACAGATAATTCAGCGCTCTTGCCACTATAAAACAAGCCAGGACATCAGGCACAAGTTCCAGGAAGTTAAGATGTTGGTTAATGAGATTTGTGAGTTCTAGGTGTATGTTTTTCCTCATTTTTAGTACTTCAACTCTGAAAATTAAAAGCTATGGACCTATCAGGACATTTGGATCGCTGCACCCAAAGTTTATAGAAGCCAGGAGTAACTTCTCTTTCCCCGAGACAGATGTACCAGGCTCGTAAAAGCTGTAGCATTGTTTCCTCGGGACATCCAATTAAATGGACAGTCTGCATTTGTGTTAGAGTCAAACATCACCTTGTCAGGAAGCCGCTGAGCAGAGGTGTCTGTGATCCTGTTGAAAATTTTCTGTACTGCTGGGATACTAATTAGGAACACTGGCCGCACAGTGGTTGCTAACGAGACCAGCAAGTGGCAGGCAGACAGCAGCAACTTCTCTTGCACCTGAAAAAGAGCAGGAGCTGTTAAGCTCTGCAGTTACGCATTCCTACAGTCTCAAGGAGAGGCTAGACTTTCTGCCACACAGCATGGGCATGCAACAGTGCTCCGAGCCTGTTCTGACAGACAGACATTACACGAACATGTGCACAAAGCAGCCTTCAAGCACACGTCAGAATCCAGTGGCCTTTAATCAGAACAGAGGTCAGCCCCTTACCACCAGGAGTGAAGATTCTTCAACTCCCAGGCTAAAGGAGCCACAGTATAATTAGATATTTATTAATCTGTCTTTAGGAGGCTGCTCTCTCAGCGACTGGCTGGGATTTATTTCCATGATGCTATTTAAGGCAGCTTTTTGTCTGGAGGACACTGCCTTCGCACCATGTTTCTGGAAAGCAGATGCATAGAGACAAGAGTAGCATCTGCAGGCAAGGCTGGCTGTTAGTTTCAGGGTTTAGCCCCTTGTATCTCAGAGCAGTATTTATTTGCCTTGTTTGATGAAGGTACCTTGGAGCTGATAAGTGGAGTAATAGCATCTAGGGCAGTGGAGATTAGAGAGATGAACTGCTCCGGGTTCTGCCGGTGGACTTCACTGTAGAACTGGGCTAGCCAATGAGAGTAAGCCTGCAGTGCCGCCAGCGACTGAGCATGGCTGGAAAGAGGAAGAGTCAGTTTAACAAACACATACTAAAGGACATTCCAGGAGGACACAACAGGATGATAAAAGTCTAGAAAATAGTAAGCACCTCTGATGACTTATTACCCAGAGCTCCCCAGAGTTAAGGGGACATTACAAGATGTCTGAAACTCTCCAGGTCTGAAGTTTAACAAGTTTCTTAGAATTTGTCCGGAAAGTTTAAGGCAAACTGGTCGAGAGAGAGAAATAGAAGGGCTGCGCATCTAGACCATCCCCCTAATTTTCTTTGATGTTAACAGCTGGCCACACTTGAGCCTGTCTGATTGAAACCACTCTCCTCACCACATTTCAGTCGCTGCTGAGGCCTCAGATCTGTCTAGATTGTAAAGGGGTTTTATAGGCGGGCACGTGGGAGGAATGAAAAGCCATTTATGGTGACATGGGGAATTTTGTAGAGTTCCTAACTCCACCTGGCTCTAGTGATAGCTGGTACAACCTGGCTGGACGGAAGCCACGGCAAGCAGTCAAGATGAGAGACTAGAGCTTGTCCGTGTGAAGAGTGGGCACCCCTCTTGCAGTCTAGAGACCAGTCCCCAAACCAATTCGTTTCATTTTACCATTCCCATCTGTTATCTATCAGCTCTGTGTTCTTGGGGAACCCGCATACACGATCCAACTGTCTGAGTCATACAAGACCTCTCCTCCCAGCCTCTGCTTGAACCAAAGCCGATCACAAGAAAGACTTAAAAAGGCAATGAAAAGGTGGGGGAAGGCACCCCTAGTCCCCTCCATCAAAGGGGACAGGGTTAAGGAAACTCCCCTACCATCAGCTGCATCAAACTGCACTGAACACTGGGACTTCCTCCCCATCTCCCCCCATGGATGTTTTTGGCTTCCCCGTTCGCTTTGCAGCAATGCTCCTTGGACCTAAGCTAAAGATTCCTGCAGCTCCCCAAAATCCTGCGGGGTTTGCTCATCCACGGGGTTACTAACAGAACAAATGTAATACGACAGTGGGGATAGGAACTTGGCGAACCCAGGTGCAGAGGAGGGTGGCAGTTTGAAGTGCGGTTCAACCCAGCCCACCAAATCTACGGACATAAGGGGTTAACTTGGGGGTGTCGATTAATCCAGTCTTCTCGGACATGCTCTGTTCATGCGTGTGTACATGTTCATCTGATTTCAGGCTGGGAAGAACCCCGCCCTTGAGAACGCAGAGCCATCGGGAGGGAATGGACAAATCTGGTAACACATCTCCATGTGCCTGTTCGCTGGACTGGTAGAAAAGGGATCCTGCCGTTGAGCAGTTTGGGGGTGGCCCCACACGGCTTGGAGCCACAGGGCTCGTCACTGAACAATTCAGGACATAGTTCAGACACCTATGCAAAGTCTCATCCTGGGAACTTGAAGGTAAATTTAAGACACAACCCCGAATGTCGCCCATACAAAAAACACACACAAAACAAAAACCTATTACAGAGCCTGAAACTTCAACGCCAAGGTGGCACGTCCACCATTTGAAAGTTTGAAAACACGGCTGAGCCTCAAGGGTGCAGATATCACCACATCAAAGACTCCAAACACTGACCAGGCACCTCTCTGGTCTATCAGCCAGCACACAAAGTCAGGCCTGCACACTTCCATCTCTTCCAAACAGAGGGAAGTCTTTAGAGAACGACAGGAAGCAGAATGGGCCGGCCATAGGACAGGCCCTGGGCGGCCCTGCCCCAATCGTCCCACAGAAGGGGCGGTCTCCCACACTGCAATTAGCTGGCGGGGCTCAGAGTGGTCGGGAGGATTTCCTGGTGCAGGGCAGCAAAGCACCTGGCCTGCTCCATTCGGCTCCGCTGAGTGACGTGGGCTCGGGGGAGCAGAGAGCAACAGGCCGGGTGCTCTGCTTTCTGTCACCATGGTGAAGTGCCTGCATCACTCCACTTCCTGTGGGGGATCCCAACCTCTGTGCCACCCTGCACTAGGCCCCCACGGTCATCTCCTGGGTCGGGGCTTTCTGGGAAGGGGTGCAATGGGGATGGGAGGGGGCAAAGCAGGGGCAGAAAGAGGCAGGGTGGGGCCGGGGGCGAAGCAGGGGTGGTTGTTCTGAGCCCTGCACCTGTGGCTAAGAGGGGTTGCCCCAGGCCCGCACCCCCTTAGGGACAGCCCCGAGAGTAAGCTTTTCTTCTGAGCCACGTGCAGTCAAGCCTCTGCACCTCTCCGCCCAAGACTCCAGGTTAGAGTCCGTTCCCCAGGAGTACGCAAGATTTCAGCCCTTGTTTGTGAAACTAGGAGCACTGAGGGTTGGACCAAAAACTGAAGCGCTCACACTCCAAGGACACGTGGTGGTGGGCTTCACACTGGCACGTCAGATACTTTATGTCTTAACCCCCAGCTCCACACTCCAGCATGCTCCCTACATGGCTGGCACACTGTGCAAATAAAACACATGGCGCACACTCATAAGTGGTCTGCTGCTTGTGACAGCAAACGGAAGGGCTTTCTGAAAGCCTCCATCCCACACAGCTGACTTTCAATATCCTTTTTAGGTTTAGCTTAATTTTTGATTTCCAAGCGAATGTTTGTTCCTTGTTGTTTTAAACTGCTCCCTTTCCACAGTGTTTGCAGTTTAGCCCCAGACAACTGTTGCCAGGGATTATCACACGAATTGGGAATTTAACCAACAGTAACTAAATGCAGTCACTTTACACTGTTGCCTTTGTCTGGTACCTGCACCCTCCAGGTGGGTTGCGATATGTGGTATAACTGGACTCTTGTGCTATTGCTCCATTGTGCATAAGTCAGGAGGACAGGAAAGTTAGCAAGAGATCAAATTAAAATGAAATCAATCGCTGGGTTGGTGTTGCAAGTGCTCTGAGTTTCGGCTCACTGCCATGTCAAAAGCTACAGAGCAGCATGATGGTTACTGACAGTGCTGAGGGGAAAGGTAGAGGTGAAAGTTACACAACTTCAGTCTCAGAATGAAGAAGCACACGTCAGACTAGGGCCATACACGTTTCTGCTTTGACTGACAGGAGGGTTTGATTTATTGATTGCAAGTGGATGAAAGCAGGCCAACAAATGCAGCAGAACTCCAGTCTGTCCAGGGCGTTCTGAGAAAGGGGGAACAGAGCTACTGAACATGGAAAAGTTAAGCTGAGTTTGAAGTTAACGTAAGCAACACTCAGTTTGGATTAATAGCAAAGAGTCTCAGGGGACCGAGTGATCAAACCAACTACTAGCATGGAATCTCAGAAGCTTGATCCATATGCAGTCACAAATCCAAACAAACTCTTCAAAGGGACATGTTTAAACCCTGCTCACAAGGTCAGCTGGCAGAGAAAGGCATGTGCAACAGAGCATAATGGAGACAAAGACCATTAACGGGTATTCTACTTTAAATGTGGAGTCTCAATGCTATTCTCGTGTTTTAACTTGTGGGTCAAGTTTCCTCATGTTATAAATTGAAAGAAAGGGGCATTATAGCTTACAAAGGCACAGCCACCCTGGAATCTAAGTGTTAAGCTGTGTTCTGGCTCCTGCATCAAAACAGTAATAAAGATTGACAATTCTATTCCCAGCCTTAGGCCAAGCCTACACTGGCGCTTGAAAAAACCCCTCCCCTGAGCACAGCGAGTTACAGGGCTGTAAAGTGCCAGCGTGAACTGAGCTCCAGCGCTGGGCGTTAGCTACTCCCTTCGCAGAGCTTACAGTAGAATTTGTGTGTTGCAGTAAAAGACTCATACTCACACGTCGATAAGGTCAGGTTTCAATACAGATGGCACAGCTGTTTCAATGTTGTACAGTTTGATCTGCGACCCGTACAGCGTTACCTTAGCCAGCCTGCCAGTGAAGAAGCAAAGCAAGTAGTTTGCTGAGGAATTGTAAAATACGGATGTGCAGGTATATCAAGGACAACTGGAATATACTTTATCACAACATGGCACTCCGCGAGACTGCACACTGATTAAACGTTGATACACACACACACACACACACACACACACACATCGCTCAGCACAACAGGGGCATTTAGACAAAGTCTGCTTGTGATGGAAGGGAATAGGGACAGTATTTCTGAATGCAGCACAGGACGGTGTAGGAGCTGTGATTAAACATATGCTTATTTGGGAGTCCAGGAGGAGCGTCAGGCGGGAATCTGATTTGCCGCTCTTACATGCACTTTATCAAAGATACAGAGGGGGTAGCCATGTTAGTCTAACTTTAAAAACGACAAGTACTCCTGTGGCACTTTAGAAACTAACACAACTAAATAGAATCATGAGCTTTCTGAGGAAGTGGGTTTTGCCCACGAAAGCTCATGATTCTGTATATTTGTTAGTCTCTAAGGTGCCACAGGACCATTTGTTTATCAAAGACAGACATCCAATGGAGATTGTGTTAAGTGATGCAGACCTGAAGTAATCAAATTATAACCTCGGTATCAGTAGGCTAGAATAGCTGCAGTTACATCAGGAGAGTGGATTCTTAATCTTCCCAGTTATTTGGAACATTATTATTGATTACATCTAGTAATCAATTATCGCTAAACTAGGTATTTCAAGGGTTACAGATGTAGCACTGGGGAAGCCGCACCTTTGGCATGTGATGGACTGACATCCCAGTTGTTCTGTGGCAGAAGGCAGTTTGTGTTTTTTGCCATCCATTGTGGGGACGAGCAAGCCTTAAAAGCATGAAGCAGTTCTGCACGGGTGAAGGAATGGCAGCACTACTGCCTGATGCAGTGACCTTTTGCCTACCTCTCCACTACTGTAAGGGCATCATTGAACCGGGCAGCAAACACATCCCCAATGAAGTACTCAGCTAAACGACCAACAGCCTGCAGCAGGGAGCTAAGGTCTCGCAGGGAACAGTGCAAGCGCCGGCAGTCATTCTCTGCAGTGATATTCAGCCTATGACCTGAAACGACATTGTGGTCCATTAGCCATAAAGCAAGACAAGATTCAAGCGTAAAGGCTCTTTTGCTTTGCTACTGATCACAGCTCAACATTCAGGCAGTTTGGAAACTCTCTCAAATATTATACAATTCGAGCCAAGGCACATGTAATCTATATCTGTAATAAGTACAGCTCTTTCAGATGAGAAACCCAATTATGTAGCTACAGGAAATGCAGAATTTAAGCTAATTACATTACAAGCACTCTCTTTAAATTAACCATCTCCTGGGTCACAGTCCAGTTCTGAGAACCACACAAATGAATAAAATAAGTTTAAATATAGGTTGTCAATGTAGTATTTTGCAGATAAATTTAAGTTCTCAGTACCCATCAGTTGTAATTATTACAAATAGCTGAAAATAAAGTTCCCCAGCCATTTGGCTTTTCCATGTATATTTTGCCTGATTTTGGATTCAACTGTAGCTCTTTCTGGTTATGGATTGACATTGCAAAAATGACAGTCCCAGCTCTAGGATACGTTTGTTAGTTTGGCTCCCTCTGCTGTATGCCTGTACAGCAACAGAACTCAACAACTCCTAGGGTGCACCTCTAGAACACTGATGCTGACTTCAGTAACAGTTTGCTAGAAAGTAACAGCTTCATGCTTGAATGCAACAGTTTTGCAGCAAAGTGCAAAAAGAACTGAGCAATGTAACACTGGAGAGTGGAATTACCTGTCCCTGAAGCTACCACAAACTGCTGCAGTCCCAGGTACACTTCCAAATTATCCTGCAGCACTGGAAACTGGAAGGGGGAAAAGGGACACAGAGGGGATTTTAATGTTAAGGCACATAGATTTAATGCTTCACCATTACAATTACATTTGGGTCAGAGGGCAATTGCTTCCCATTTTCTCCTCTTCCTCCCCCAGGAGCATTTGGAAGAAGCGTACGGCGTGGGTTCCGGAGGATCTGATGCTCTAAGCTTTTCTATTCCAGAAAACCAGAAGTTCCCTGTATTAGAGGAATTCCTCAAGCAACCGCTGCCCTTTCCACATCAACTCTGGTAGTAGTCAGTGCTGACCTGCCTGGCTGCGAGGGAAGTGCACAGGCCTAGCATTCAGGGCCCCGCGCCACCCAGCCCCCGGCCCCACCCACCCAGCCAGCCAGGAGCCGCACAGCCATCCGGCTCAGCATGCTGCCTTAGTCCCCGCACACTCTTTGGCCAGGCCTGGAAGTACAGCGACGGTGCAGCACGGGGAAGCCGCTTGTGATCACAGAAACGCGCGTGCAGCCCTGTGCGGGCCCAGGAGTGAACAGAAGGTGGGGCTGCAGGTCAGGACTGAGGTGCACATGCAGGGATGGGTGTGGGAAACTTGCATGGCACCATCTCCAGCAGTTTGCTCCCATTGCAGCTGTTAATGCCACGCCTAATATCCACCTCACAAAGCAAAAGGGTTGAGACCAAACGTTCTCAGAACTTCCTTGGTGTAGCACAAGGCGAAGTGTTGCAGCCACTCTGCTGGAAGCTGCAGGCAGCACAGGAGTGGGCTGGATACCCTCAGTAAAGGAAGCAAGGGAAGGAACATCCCAGGTCAGAGGCCGTCTCCGCAGACAGGTAGTCAGGGCATTCAACTGCCCCAGACACAAGCCCTTGGCAAGCTGCATTACCAATGACTAGGAATGCTCGAGCTTGTCAACGGGATGTGCCGGTATGAAGGAAGATGCTGCACACAACACCAAGTGTAGGAAACGCATTGGCTGGTTCCTCGACAGAGCATGTTACTCTAGGCGAACTGCAGGATTATTTACATCGCCAGTGGCTAAGTCAACCCTGATGCCTTCGGTTGGAATGCAAGAGCTAGATAATCCTCCTCCGATTCCTACAGACAAGGACAGAGGTTTCTTGGGCTTTGGCTTATGCTACAGCTTGAGCAGCTTAAGGCTTGGGACTTTACTGGTGCTTCTCTTCCCTGCACATGCCTAGAGACCGACTCTGCCAAAACATGGCCATTCCCTCCCCAGTGCCAGACACCGCGTGCAGAATGTCCCACAGGTTAGAGACAAGATGTACAGCGACTCAGTTTATTCTGGAGTCAATTTCACTTGCTGATTTGCGGTCCAAAGGGTGGGCACATGTTGCCGGAGCATTTTGAAAACTACTGTAACAAGCGTATGAGACTCATTAAAGTTTCTTGGGTGATATCTAATGTCTTAGAACGAAGTGAGTAGGGCTCCCAGGAAAGATACTTAATACTGAAACACATGAGCTCATATGAGGAAACACACAGTCGTGTGCCTTTTATGTAGCCACAGGGTTAGAACTGCCTTTAAAAAGTCCAAGTAATATTAACACCACGGGGAATGTTAAAACCAGGTGTTCACCACGTTGCTTGCTTTCTGCATTTCATGCCACACTTCCAGTGAAAGGAAACCCAGACCCTTTCACATTTGTTTGCTATCAGGTTCACTTGCGGACTCATGCATTAGCAGGGTGCTGCAAACACTGCAGGGGAATGTTTCTATTTATGAACAATTTTTCATTGGAATTAAACAGAAATCGTCCCGTGTCTTTTTAGCGCTAGTCTTGGAGAAGATTTTCACAACTTCTCCAGATACTTTTGCAACTTGACAAGCGTTTCTTTAGACGAAATGCCAGTACGTGCAACAGGAAGCAAGCGAGCGAGCCTCATTCTCTTCTGCCAAACACGTTTTCTGCTTTGGGGGGGGAATGTGTCCCATGCTCTCAGGTATGCAGAACGTTCCACGGCATATATCACACGCTCAGTGATCCTAGTGAAATGAGGCACTTTTCTTCCCATTCAGAAAGAGCGCTGACCAATCCCTGCTACACTTCTGAACCCAACAGTTTCATGCATCAAGATTAGCATCTTGAGAAACTTTCTAACTGCTCTTCCTCCACCCAGCTACAAGAAAAGTCTCTTTCATGGCCTTGTCACCTCAACAAAGGTCAAAGTAGTGACATTTTCACAGACGATGTCTCAGTGATTCTTATTTCTGCCTCCCTACAGTTTGCGAAGCTCAGTCCTCTACATACTGCCGGGTATTTTAAGTTAACACTCCACCGTTCTGGGAACATCATCTGCTAGGATGAATATGCAGAAGGGGGACAGCTACTGACTCCGCTGTGACCAATTTTCATCTCTAGACTGATGCATATTTCAAACACCCCTGTCCATTCAGAGAGTGAAGCACAAAGGCATGCCATGGCACTGCCTCCAAAATATGGTAGAAAACTTCTCAAAGCCCGGAAGAAAATAGGAACGCTTTCCCCTTTTAAATGTAGGGCCTTCACTGTGCCCAGTTTTGAATCCAAAAGCACACCCCGAGCCCTCCTGCATAAACGTTTGGGGGGAGGGGAGGGGAGGGTGTGGAAGCAAAGGCACTGCAACCTTCTACTAGAGCAGGGGTGGGAACCTCTTTGGTCAGGGTCACTGAGCCACAGAAAAATCAGGGCCAAATCCAGCTCCCAGGCCTTAGACTCCCCTTCCCTGCACTAGGGGCTGTACTACAAACTCTGGAGAGTACAGCTCTGTCACGTGTTGCAAAGCCGTGTCATCTCAACTACTTACTAGCGTAGAGAAGGCATGAGTCGGCAGGAGCTCCATGACTTTTGCCACTACTTCCAGGCTCTGGCGTAAGTACCGCTGCCACTCAGTCTGCTGCTGTGGGGAGAAAGACAGGGTAATCAACTCTTATTTCCTTCCAAGCCGGAAATTGGAAACAGCTGGCCTATATGTAACAAGCCAGCAGGCCTTAAGTACTGGAGAAATGACTAACCTGTATCTACCAGTGTTTGGCCTCCCTAAACAGCTTAGGATTGAAATATGTTTTTTAGGAATTTCCTACATTGACAGCAATTTGAGCAGGAGGTAAGATTTGTGAGTTTTCACTGACAAAGGCTGCTAACTATGCTAAATAATTGTGCTCCACATCACATCCCTTTCTGGCCTTCTAGTCACTGCAGTGTCCTTTATTCTGTTTATACACACCTATCCATCAGTATTATTTTGGGCACATTTTCAAAACATTAAGGCTACGTCTAGACTGCATCCCTTTTCCGTGAAAGGGATGCAAATTAGACGTATCGCAATTGCAAATGAAGCGGGGATTTAAATGCCCGCCGCTTCATTTGCATAAACATAACTGCCGCTTTTTCCGGCTCGGAGCTTTGTGGAAAAAGCGCCAGTCAAACGACGCGGATCTTGCGGAAAATAAAGCCTTTTCCGAAAGATCCACAAGATTCCTCTTAAAAGAAGGAATAAGGGATCTTTCGGAAAAGGCTTTATTTTCCACAAGATCCGCGTCTGACTGGCGCTTTTTCGTCAAAGCTCCGAGCCGGAAAAAGCGTTAGTTATGTTTATGCAAATGAAGCGGGGCATTTAAATCCCTCAAGCTTCATTTGTGTGCTTACCACAGTGCGTGATCGCATCCCTTTACGGAAAAGGGATGCAGTCTAGACGTAGCCTAATTGTCTTGCATTCAAACATGGCCCCTGGATAAAAGGACCGATATCAAATAAGGGCTAACTGTCCACGTGTGTCATATGACAACAGTGTTTGAAATTAAAGAACCAATTTCTGCCTTGGTCTAAAAGAGATTTTTCTAAGAATATAAAGAACTAAAGACAATGCCTATAGACAATGGTTACTGCAGAAGTAGACACAAGATCAGTTTCTCTGTACTCTAACAGCCTGGCTCCCTTCTATAACAAGCCTGGCTCCCTTCTATAACAAGCCCACAATTGGTTTTACTCTCACAGCCTCTTTCTCTAACTCAGACATATCACTCTAAAGCAGTGTTTCCCAAATGCAACAAGGAGTCCTGTAGCACCTTATAGACTAACAGATGTATTGGAGCATAAGCTTTCGTGGGCAAAGACCCACTTCGTCAGATGCATGTAGTGGAAATATCCAGAGGCAGGTATAAATATGCAGGCCAGAATCAGGCTAGAGATAAAAAGGGTAATTCAATTAGGGAGGATGAGGCCCACTTCTAGCAGCTGATCTGGAGGTGTGAATACCAAGAGAGGAGAAGCTGCTTTTATAGTTAGCTAGCCATTCACAGTCTTTGTTTAATCCTGAGCTGATGGTGTCAAACTTGCAGATGAACTGGACTATATCTGTTAGTCTATAAGGTGCTACAGGACTCCTTGTCGCTTTTGCAGATCCAGACTAACACGGCTACCCCTCTGATACTTGTTTCCCAAATGATGTTTCGCAGAACCCCAGGGTTCTGCAAAGCGAAAATAAGGGTTCCGCAAGAGAATTCCATTACAATAACATTTTATGATTTTTAAAAAAATAATATTTAAGCATTTATGAATTTTATTGAAAACAATTTTCATTTGTGTTGATCTCGTGACCTTGTTTAGCATTTGTTTATCATCTTTACTTATTTGTGGTCTACTTTTTCAGCTCCATATATAAAACTGTTATTAGGGGTTCTGCAAAATTCTCTCACGTTTATAGGGTTCTGTGGCCAAATAAAATTGGGAAACACTGCTCTAAAGCATCCTACGGATTCAGTACAGCTCCCATGACTTCAGAGAAGAAATATTTTGTGCTTCATTTTACCTGCTGCACTATAATGAAAATTCTCTGCCTCTATTGCACACAAAAAACAGAATCAGGCAGGACCGTGACACAAAGTCCATTAGTGAAAACATTTCATGCTTCTTTCAACCTCAAAACCCACGAAGCACTGTGCATCTCGCTTCATGCGCGTGGCAGCTGCCTCTGAACGGTGTACACCTCTGCACTTAAAATCTGCATTCAGAGAGGCTAAGTGGGGAAGCGTATCACTGATGATCCCTTTACGGCTCTTGATTTGGAATGGCCGGGCTGCTGACAAGTTGCTTGGACACATGCACTACGGTGGCAGCATTGAAATGTAGGGTACAAGAGATATCAGCACGAGGTGAACACTACTAGTGGGAAACAGTGGTCGAGCCAGCATACTGGAAAAGTGACCAGATCCTGGAAAGGGGTTTCGAAGCGACTTGGTGCAACCCAGCAGTGTCTTACATCATCATCTAGAGTCTCGTCATCCAGCTCCTCCAACTGTGCCTGGTTGTACCGGAACTGTATGCGATTCAAAACCTCTCTCAGCAGTAGAACCAAGGCGTTTTCGTACCTGCCATGAGTGGAGAGAAACACGAGATTGAGGAAAGGGAGTTCTAGTGCAATACTCTTGCGAACCCTCGCCTCCTTCTAGGGAGGAGCAGTAGTAGGTCGTGTACAATAAGGCTTTAAAGATTTGCTTGCTGGGGAAACACCACACAGCCACAACAGTGCTAATTATAAACAGGTTTTCTAAGCTACAGTGTATGCCATATGATGGCTCAGAGAAACTGCAGCAAAGAACTGATAACCCATCAACTCAGAAAACTAGACAGGAAACTAACTGCAAGAGAGGGAGCAGAAGGCTCCAGTGACTATGGGAAAAGCATGGGGGAGTGACAAGAAAAGCACCCAGAAGATGGTTAAGGATGACAGGGCTGGCTTTAAATGAAGGGCCTGCATTTGAAAAAACCGGTTACTAATTACGTGGCTCCTGCTGGCTAATTCCCATTTAACCTGTACCTCTGTCCAGGACTAGACTGCAGGAATTAAAAGCCCAAAGAGAGGTTACAACCAATGTAAAGTTCTGCTTCTTGCTGCTAAAAAGCTAAGCAACAATGCCAGCCACAGCCATCAAAATCCTATAATACTGCTGAGCAACTAATTCAATAACTTTCAAATGCCAATGCCCTTTTTTCTGCCTATTAGTCTTTGTCCAAGGGAGGAAGCAATTTATAAATGGGTGGGTGAGAAAACTAACCCTCACGTCTAACAGCAATGGTTCAGAGCAGGAACGAGAGCCAAGTAGTAACAGTTTAACTGGAAGGTCACCCCCAGAGTACAGTACTTATGTCTTCCAGTGCCACCCTGTGGTTTAGGCTAAGATTTGCAAAATCGTAAGTGCCTATCTTTAGGGCATCCAAATAAGTGGTGTGATTTTCTGAAACACTTAGTGCCTTGTAGCTCCCACTGACTTCAGCTGAGTTGTCCTTGTTTTGCTATACTGAAGCAGACCCATTATTGTCCAAGAAGAAAGTCACGATAGTTCTTTCACCTCCACTATAGCCAGCAACAGATATTATTTACTCTCAAGGTAGCTACAACATAGCATACAAAACTCAAGAGCTCCCCCCACAATCAACCATGAGTAGTGCCAAATTGCAAAATCAACGCAGAACAGCCCTGGGCTGGAACACAGCCCGCAGCCACCAACGATGACACAGGACTGTCAAGTTGCTCCGGGGACCCAAAGATTCCTACCATCCTTTTAGAAAACAACTGCCCTGAAGCATGTCCAGTGCTGCCTTTATGCAGGAAAGAGCAAGCTGGAAAGCTAGGAATGTCTCTGTACTAGTAACAGGAAGAATCAGAGCACGGGGCAATGTAAGGGACAGCCCAAACATCTGTGCCTATGACTGAATAGCCAGATGCTTTACATGAAGAGTTGTTATACTGCCCGGCGGGTTACTGAAAAGATGATGTAAGCTTGGATTTAGTAAACGGCATGTTGTGCTACCGGATAAAATGTACAATTCATAAACCACAGGGAACAGGAAGTTTCATCGGCAGATCCTGTGGTGTAACCACACCTACATCATCAAATTAAGACATATAAACACTTCTACAACTCTCTGCTTGTTCAATAGAGCCATAGAAGCTTTAGCTAACAGGCATCTTTGCAGAAAACACAATAGAAAGTTTACACAGCTCACCACATTTCTGATTGTCAAAGAAAGATATTCTATTTCCAATAAAGTAAATTAATATTGCTCTGATTTGTATCTATCACAAAAAGAGTGTGTGTGTGTGTGAGAGAGAGAGAAATAAAACTAAGTAAGGCCTGTGCCCATGATCACCGTGGGAAAAGAGGGAGAAGAGGAATGACTAGGGAGAACTAGCATAACTGTGCAGCTTGGTGAACAGTTTATTGAGACTGACATGTTCTCACATTTGAACTCCCCTGAAAAATCCAATAAAGCGACTTCCCGCATGGAACAGACAAGGGCTGTCCAGGTTAGCTAGTTCCTGGATGAATGATGTTAGAATGCCTTTTTTGGCAAGACACCATGCTCACTGGGAAAGGAAGGCTCTTCTTGTAGTTAGCATAGACCTTGCTAAGTGGTAGAGGATTTTAAATCTGCCCACTTTAAATACAGAACTTGTATTTAGACCTTGTTCCATGCTAAACAGTTTTAACACACCAGAGCTGCCAAGATGGTGGCAACAAAGGGATCTACAAAATAGGGATTGAACTGTGAAGCAGCTAAAGAGGAGAAACCGCTAACTTTGCTTACCTGGTGCATTATGTTATATGTTCAATACCCTTACCCTTATGGCAATTTTCACCAAGTAACTGTTTCTAAAATGCTGGTATAAAACTTGCTGATTCATTAATGATAACTATCATTCATTAGCTATATTTTTGGTCTAAAGTGTAGGTTACATCTAGGTTTATGACTTTGTTAGAAAGTGTTATAATCAGAGATTCTAATCAATAAAATTCACACACCTCCACATCAGCTGCTAGAAGGGGCCTCACCCTCCTTAACTGAATTAATCTTGTTATCTCTAGCCTTATTCTGGCCTGCATATTTATACCTGCCTCTGGAAATTTCCACTACATGCATCTGACGAAGTGAGTCTTTGCCCACGAAAGCTTATGCTCCAATACATCTGTTAGTCTGTAAGGTGCCACAGGACTCCTTGTCGCTTTTAATACAATTTTGTTTTTCCTGCTTTCCATGGTCATACATTTTAAAACATAGCATATATTTTTAACCATACTTTAACCTGAACTGGGAACAGTCTTCAAAACCTGGTTTTTAATAGCCACTTTACTATAGGTTCACTTAGAAATATATTAAGTCAAGGATCCTAGTAAAGAAATCATTTGGACATCAAACATGTGTCAACTGTGTGTCGGAAAATGATAATGAGCGATGTTCACTGACCCCTACTATTTCAGCAGCAGCACAAGACAATGAAACAGCCAGGCATTTAAAGTTGTAAGTAACTGAGCAACAAAACAGCCGATGAAATTCAATGTTGATAAATGCAATGTAAACATAATTCCAGCTACATATATAAAATGATGGGTCTAAATTAGCTGTTACCACTCATGAAAGATCATGGAGTCATTGTGAATAGTTCTCTGAAAACATCCACTCAATGTGCAGCAGCAATCCAAAAAGCTAACAATGTTGGAAAGCATTAGGAAAGGGATAGAGAATAAGACAGAAAATATCATATTGCCTCTATATAAATCCATGGTACGTCCATATTTGGAATATTGTGCGTACCCCATCTCAAAAAAGATTTGGAAAAGATTTAGAAAAGGGCAACAAAAATGATCAGGGGTATAGTACAGCTTCCATATGAGGAGAAATTAGTAAGACAGACTTTTCAGCTTGGAAAGGAGATGACTAAGGGGGGTAACAGGAGAGGTCTATAAAATCATGACTGGTTTGGAGAAAGTAAGGAAGTGCTTTTTACTCCTAACACAAGAACTAGGGGTCACCAAATGAAATTAATAGACAGCAAGTTTCAAACACATACAAAAGGAAATATTTCTTCACCCAATGCATACCCAACCTATGGAACTCCATGCCAGAGGATGTTATGAAAACAAACAGAATTCAAGAAAGAGCTAGATAAGTTCATGGAGGTTAGGTCCCTCAATGGCTGTTAGCCAGGGTGGATAGGGATGCAAAACCATGCTCTGAAGCGTCCCTGCCCTCTGTTTGCCAGATGCTGGGAATGGGAATCAGGGGATAGATCACATGATTGGCCACTGTCAGAAGCCAGGGCTAGGTGGACCACTGGGCTGACTCAGGATGGCTGTTCAATCAAGCGGACATGGTTCTCTTTTAATGGTCTCCATAGCTGTAGCAGCCAAGCTTATCCTCACCCCATGAGGCAGGAAGTGCTATTATCCCCATTTTACTGACAGGGAAACTAAGGCATAGAAAGACAAAGTGACTCACCCAGGGTCACAGAGTGAGTCTGCGGTATACCAGGAACCTCGCCCCAGAGCTCTCAAGTCCAAGGCTAGAAACCTAACCACCTGATCATCTGTTATTGTTAGATGCTTCACACATGCAGTAACACATCATCCCCAGATCAACACATGCAAGCCACACAACCCAGTGTTCTATAATGCAACATTGCTAGGGGAGAGCCTGGATTAATTTTCCAAAGTAACAGTTCTTGCCTCTTTAGCATCAGGTATTAAACTGAACAAGCACGTGGAACCTACCATCTTGAACTACATTTTGTTATAATGGCTCCGCAGGTAAAACAATTAGGAAATGCAAGACAGACTCACCACAATGGATACCGTTGCTTACCTGTTGAGAACTGCTTCTTTGTCTGCTAGACGACTTTTAACTTTACTAGTAAGATAGTCCAAGAAGAGTGTCCAAATGTCTAAGCAAGAAAAGTAACCTTCATGGGTAGGCTGAAATACATAAAACCCCATGTTAAACATCATGAGAACAGCACACTGCAGGCCATGTGTAGCCAAAATTTGAGCTGAGTGTACTTTAAAGAAATGGGAGGACATATCCATGCAGATTTGCTTTAGTGAGGATTTTTCCGTGTCTCTGGGAAAACCCTACTTGCCTGAACTGTCAAAAGGGGAGTGAGATCTGAGTTTAGGACCTACACCAGGTTCTAGTCTCACTTCTGACTAGGGTTGTTAAATATCGGTTAACTGAATAGTCAATAACCTCATGAACTCCTTCTATCAGTTACTCGACTAGTCTATAATCCCTGGGGGTGGGACCAGCAGCCAATGCAGTCCAGCCCCACCCCCGAGGAGCCCCCTGCCACCCCATGCTGCTGCCTCTGATAAAGAAGCAGCAGCACAGGGTGGCATCAGCCCCTGTCCAGGGGAGGGGTCTGAGCTCCTGGACCCAGCAGGAGCCGGAATTGAGCCGGGCTGCCTGCCCGCCTGGCTCCTAATACACTTTTAATGCAGAGCTGAAGCAGCGATAGGTCCCAGACCCGGCATAAGCCAGGACTGATCAGGGCTGCTGGCCAGACTGCTAAAAAATTTACTGGCAATGGCACAGGGGGGGCGGGAGGGGGCCAGAGAGAATGTGTGTAGTCTATAGCATGAACCGATAAGCTTTTGCTTATCGGTTAATTTACTACAGTATTATATCCCTACTTCTGACCGAACTAGACAAGTATCCTTCTTCCTGTCTCAGTTCCCCACCCAGTCACAACATATGAATAATTATCAGTTTAAATGAATTCTCTGGAAGCTGTTAATCTTGCTGCAGCTTAAGGGGACCCTCGCTCTAGGTCAGTGTTTCTCAACCTTTTTTTTTATAAAGTACCCCCTTTAAAATAAATAAATAAATAGTAAGTACCCCCAGTACCTACAGTTTTCAGACACACAATTTATTTTTCTACCGTTGCAAGACATTTGTTTAAACAACTTAATCGTAGCTGGGCGGGCGATGAAATTTTTGGTTGTAAAAAGTACAAAAATAATACAATGCTGTAAAATCTAAATAAAAATTCAGTTCTCCAAATTTCAGTTGTGCTGATGTACCCCCCCCACAGACTTCTCTCAAGTACCCCTAAGGGTACTTGTACCACTGGTTGAGAAACACTGCCTTAGGTCACAGTTTCTGGAAAAAAAAGTCCACCCCTCCTCCCCGCCCCAATAAAGCCTCAGAGAAGCTGTAAAAGCAACAGTTTCAGAAGTGACAGAAAAAGTCACCCCTCCCCAGTTTGGAGACTTTTCAGAAAAGCTTCTCCAAACCCAATTAAAACAAGATAATAAAAGCTGGCCACGTCATTCATTCAAGATAACTACATCTGATAGTTTTCGTCTATATGGGGGCCAGGAGCAAGGTTTCCAGCATGTCATGCTATTGCAAAGTGCACAAAGGTTTCCAGAAACCCCCCCCCCGGTGTTAAGCCAGTAGAAATCTGCATGGTAAGATGGTCAGTTGCTAAAAAGCATGAAAATGAAGTTTTGCCTTTGAGCTATCAGACCTACTGGGACATAAGCTCTCTTTTACTCATCTCACACATGATTGGGACATACGGAGAAGGCTGGCAGATAAAAGAAGAGGGTCAGTGCTGTACCTGATGAAAGGTGTATTTGAACAAGAGAGCCAAAAACTCAACCAATGGGAACTGAGAGTATGATTCAATCCTTCTTAGATGGACGCTCACAAAGAGACGCAGAAAGTCTGTAAACTTCTCAATGTAGCTATAAGAAAAAGGAGAGAAAACATATAAAACATGAAGAAAACCACAGGGGGGGGGGGGGGGGACAATTTAATTGAAATAGTGAAAAATTCACACAAAACCCTTTCATTAAAGAAAAAACTACATTTAATAGCCAATAGTACAATTAAAATATAAAGCCCTGCAACAATTACCTACAGGACGGGCAACCCTTCATTCCATTAACACCTGAAACACAGCAGAAAAGACAGTCTAGTCAAAAGCAACTTTAGTGTTCAGATAAAACAATACGAATTCATTAAGGCCTTCAGATAAGCAATCCCCTTAGTGCTACAAGTATTTAGCAGCAAGACCCATCCTATCCTACAGATATGGATGGGGCTGGTCAATAGAACGTAGCACTCCGGAGATACTGGTGAATGGGACAAACACAGACACTGGGAATGGATTTTCTCATATTAAACGCATAACAACGGCAACCCCTGTGACATGGAGATACACTGGAGGCTTGGGGAAGACAACCTAGTAATTCCAGCATCCAATCCAACAGCTCATGAGTAG
The DNA here is from genome assembly GCA_019425775.1 of Rafetus swinhoei. NCBI lineage: Eukaryota > Metazoa > Chordata > Testudines > Trionychidae > Rafetus > Rafetus swinhoei. The sequence continues at coordinate 39,261,676 of CM033443.1, read as the reverse complement.
ACCAGACCATCTTTTCAGAAAAGATGCCATCTTTAATTTAAAGACTCCTTGTCAGTTTTTCCCCCCAGATCTAGAATTATTCAATCCCATGATCAAGACTGTGTCTTTCTGATGCTACAGTATATGAAGTGAAGGGCCCAAAAAGGAACCTGTCGTCAAAATTTAGACACACTTCTATGGCAATGTAAGTAGTTAAAGCTTCAAGAAGCACTGCTAAAATAACTGCTGAAGGTCACTGCAGTGTGAGCTGCTAATGTGGAGTTGAGAACATGCACAGTGCAATACAGAGCTTTACTGGAGTTTAGGATAGCATATATTATGTATTAGCTGCAAGAAAACAACTACCTGTTTGGCATTGCTGCACAGCATCCATTGTGGAACATTGTAATACCAAGAACCCCACCGATGCAGTTACAGAACTGCACTGCAGAAAAACCCCTCTCCCCCACCTAAAGTGACATTTTAGAGTTCTAAAAGATCAAGAAATATCACACGGCTGAAGACACCAAAATAATTTTAGGGGCGAAATTCTATCACTCAGGAACGACAGTCCCTCAGTATTACTGCTGCACTGAGGGGAACACAGGATTTGTCTGGCACACCTCAGTGAGAAAAACTGTTACTTTGAGCTGAACAAAGCTAGCTCCAAACTGGAGAGCCACTGCTGAACAAGAACAGCAGGTGGCATCATTCCCAGACTGGTCACTATGAACCTGTGGACCCCACAATTTCTGGAAGTGAGATAAAATTGTGTACCTCTCTGGTCCAACATCCTTGGGACCTGCCCATCTCACACCAGGGGAGCACTGGCAGAAGCAGAGGGGCTGCCATTGACCAAGCAAAGAGAGAAGTGGCGCTCAGGGTAAGAGGCAGGGTGGCTGTGAAGCCCTGCAGCCGGGGGGCAAGAGCAAAGCCCCATGGATCTGCATTGACCTCCATGGACACCAGTCCCCACTGTCAGCCACGGGGCTGGGCTCCTGGCACCCAGCCATGAGGCTCCACAGCCGCCCTGTCTATTCCCTTGAGTGCCCCTCCAATCCCCGCTCAGGCAATGCTGGCCCCTCTGTTGCTGCTGGCTGTAGGTCTGCACTCCTGGTGCCCGGCTGCAGGGCTCCGCGGCTGCCCTGCCTCTTCCCCTAGAACACCCCTCCGAACACAGCACAGTTTTGGAAGCTCTGGGAGAGCAGGGCAGGAGTTGCTGAGCACAGGGTCTGACTTTTCCCCCCCACGAGTGCTCCAGTCTGGGAGCACCCCTGGGGACACTAGAACACATATCTTGCTGGACTACAGAAGTCAGAACTATAGAGGTTGAACCTGTAGCTCTTTTGGCACCTTAGCAATATGGACTCCCACTTGGTATGTACTGCTCATTGGCCAAATACTTCCAGACTAGAGTGACCTATTGGGAAACAGTTATCCAAGCTCAGGGCTTTCTTTAAGCCAAGATCTGCTGAAAGTCTTATATGGATGTAGGCTTCTAGGAGCCACTAAGCCTGTCGTTAGCTTTGGAATTACCTGTTACATTTAGGGTTTCATTCAAGGTGAAATTAAATAGCACATAAGCAGGGAATTGCGAACTATGGTGAAGGTTTACATTTTCTGAACTGGCTTACAAATTCAAGATCTAGAAGGCTCAAAACTGTGCTAACTCCATGATAAAGTAACTAGTAACTAACCATCACCCCCCATGTCACTCCTGTCTGAGGGAAGAGTAAATGCAAGGCAACAGAAGTAGAGGATACAGTATTGCTATACAATTTCATACTCTTTTGCAACAATGCCAGCTTTGTCCAGCAGCACGCCAGGTTAAAAGTGGCAAGTAGAAAGGTAACTTGACTTGAGTCACTTCCAAGTTTTCAAATCTTGGAATTCAAAGCATAGCTAACATGAACACAAAGAAAGGGAAAGCATTTGACAAACTGCAGATTCTTTAGTTCAGGAGAGGAAGGGATAGGAGGACAACCAGTCCAGAGAATGTTTCACTCATGGAAAAGCTGAAGAGAAACCAAAATATCTAGGCTACCTCCCAGATTCAAATCATATTAAACATTTAAAAAAAAAAAGGAAAATTCACTTATGGACCTCAAGATCTCTGAACATGAGCTACATCAAAAGAACACAAAATGAGTGCAACATATAAACATCAAACTGAGTTCTAGCAGAACTTCCACTGCCTGTGGAGAAAGACATTAGCCTGGTTTTGCTAAATCAAGGCCTACACCTGGGCTGAAGTTATAAAGCACCTCTACTGAGGACGCTCATTAACCTTTTGACTGAAAAGCAGGTGCCATGTCTGGGAAGAAGATCAATGATTTAGCAGACTGGTAGTGCAGTGCCATGCTCATCTACTTCTGTCAACATGCATCCACAGCAACGTGGGACAATTGGGAATCTGGATACATCTGCATAATTACAACATCAGAAAAGATATCTTGCCAACATTAGCAGGAGGAGACGGCCCAGGTCCCAAAGCTAAAAACCTACAGCAGTGCTGTGACGGAAACGAACATCAGTAGCTGTCTGCTATGCCACAATAATGACTATTGCAACACATGGGAAGTTCAATCACACAACAAGAGTTTCCCTCCCGACAACACAAGTGAAGCATTTCTTCATGAGAAATCTTCTAATGCTGACTGTTTTTAAACAAATACATTTCTCAACTCCCAACAGAAGGTGTGAAACTGACCAGATTTCATTCCCTTCAAAGCCATGGAGCGGCTGGTGCATGTCGCCCACTCCTTTGAAACATGACTTGAAAAACACACAGATGGCAGATACCAACCGGAAAGGGAATACTGCAATTCCTTTACCTCACTGTGCCGCTTCCCTTGCTCTGCTGCAACTGAATGAAGGGCAGGCTCAGCTCTTGTGCCACCTCACACCTGCAGTCAAACAGTAACGAATGGGGGAGTGGGAGGAAAAGGACAGGAAAGAATACAAACCTACACTACCAGTCACTTTGCACAATCAACCCCCCTGCCACCAACTCACCTGAACACACCTACCTGCCTGCCCTCCTTCAGCAGCACAGAGCTCTGTAAAAAAGGTGATTAAAACACACCATGCATGACAGCAAGTCAGAAGAGACAGCTTTTTAGGAAGCAAAAGCTCCTACCTACATTACTTAGCTGGTTGATTTGTTTTACCTTTCATCCAGTTCCTCTAGCCGGCTCTTCACCGTGTGGGCGTTGTTCTCCTTCGTAATCTTCTGCAGGAGGTAGAACGTCTGCTGGAACATCCGCAGCAAATACTCCTCAAACTCCATAGGCACGCAGTTCTTTGACATAAGTTCATTGATGCAAGACATAGCCAGGATCCCTAGCCTGCCACGCTCTTGACCCGAGACAGAGTTCTGGCTGCTGCCATTGACAGAGGACATCTTCCTGGCTCGGGTGTCGCAGCCAAAGCGGGCAAAGTGGAATATGGTGGTGAGGAGCGAAGGGGTGATGCTGGCGGAGAGAGGGATCCAGCTGAAGAGGTGGGCCAGGCACTCCAATGCAAGAGAACAAATATATTCACTCTCTGTATCAAGGATAGGGATTGGCTGATTCAATAATTTGGCCGCACTGGGACTCTGTAACAGGCTTCTTAACAGGTCTCCACCTAGGAAATAAAGCATATGCACCCCTAAATCTCAGTGTACAACTGGATGTGTAGAGTTAAATCAAAAGCAATTTCAATTGCAGCTCTTTATGCAGCTAACAAGTTAAATGTCTAACAAGCGTTCAATGCAACATTGCATTAACAGCTACATGATTCTACAACACATACCGGCCAACCCCTTGTCACGCCGTTGTGTTCTAAAATTTCAGACTGACCAATGTTTCAGTTCGGCTAAGACACTCTACAGCAGGTGGCACTGAAGTTGAGAGACCTAAAACAAGCTGGAATTGGCCAGTTTCTCCTGCCTTTAACATCTGCATTTACACATCAGAAGCTACTTATGGGACACAACCAGCCCATTTAATTAGCCTCATTAACACGGGTCCTACAACTGACAGGTACTTCTGCTGATGGATGGATGGAAGGATGGGAGTTTTCTGTTATTTCCACTCCAATTCATCTGATGAAGTGGGTTTTAACTACAAAAGCTCATGATTCTGTATATTTTGGTTAGTCTCTAAAGTGCCACAAGGGCTACTTGTTTTTAATATACTAATGTGCAGTCTCCAAAGCTGCTGCACTGTAAATTTTAGTTCTTTCAGTTGGTTACTTTGGAATTACTCAGCCTCAGTCAAAGTGCTCTAGTCAGAGCACAGTGAAGTGGTCTGTAGCAGTCCAGACGACTAGTTGCTCTTAATGGCAAGTCAGAAGTGGAATCTGCTCCAAAGCACATCTGTAGTTTTACTAGAGGAAGAAGAACTGTATTAATCCAACAGGATGCTCCAGAAGCTTTTACTGCAATTGAGTGTCAACACTAGCGTGAAGAAATAAAAGCCACTGTTCAGGTAGAGGAATTTCCTCTTTGCTTCATGAGACTTGACATTTTAGATTGTCCTCAACATCTTCAAGCAGCACAGGTTTGTGAAATCTTCCTGTGGAGGGCAGAGCCAGCTTTGGAGAGGTTTTTAATTTAACAGCTGTTTCAATGAAGCTCTACTATATACAGTTAGATGTGAAATTGCATCACAATATTTGTTCTTGTTTCTCAGAAGAAGGGAGGAAGAAAGGGCTACAACAAATGTAGTTGCTGCGGACAGAAGCCTAGCCCAACTCAGACCATTTGATACATGCGACTGTAAGAAAACTGACGGGCCTCAGAATAATAGGGTGGGATTTGCTACTGTTTTATCCCCTGAATTTATAAGCTCTTTCCTCCAAATTGCAGAAGTGTAATATGCATGATTTGATCTTACGTCATTTAAGCAATGTGCACGCTCCATTTTCAAAGCTAGTGAAGCAAGACAAGCATATGAGTTGGCTGTAAAGCAGATGCATAGCCACGCTCAAAGGCAGCTCCTTGTCCTAATGGTAATGCGCAGGAGGCAGTGTATACAGTCGGAAGGGGAAGTGGAGAGAGAGTATTGGTTTAATTTACTGATATGGAGCTGAAAGCCACAGCTATATTATAAGCTACAGGTCACACTAGATCATAGTGGTCCCTTCTGGCCTTGGAACCTATGAATCAGCTAAGACTGCAGTCACTCCTGACTTCCCGTGCACTTACAGCTGCAGTTCATAGATGCAAACCAACCCTTTGTTGTCTCTCAGTGTGGGAACTGGCTAAGTTTCAACAGCCTTTCCTCTTCTGCAGCACTGCAACAGGAAAGGAGCTGACCGCGTACATGCCACATGTGCTGTCTCAAATAGAGGTAGCCCATTTTCAGTGGAGAATCCCCAGCCCTGGAGATTGCATCCTTCGGTGGTCCCACATGTGCCAGACACAAGGGAACACACAAAAGGGCCTTAACCTAAGTTCCCCGTAAGCTGTATGGCCATGCAGCAGCCTACTTAGCACACACGCCCACTCGGGGACCTGCTGTGGTCCGTTCCCCGGCCCCAATCTAGCCTGGTCTCTAACCTACCGTGGCCCAAACCCACCTCTGGCCTGGACTTTCTGCAACCATAGTGCCCCTCCCACAACCGCAGCTCTGCTGCAAGCCAGAGCCTCTCCCCCAGACAAACCCACCCCCATCCTGGACCTGCCATGGCCAGAAAAGGGGCACCTATCCTGCACCCAAACCCCCTCATGCCCCACACCCCCAACCCTCTGCCCTAGGCCTGAGCCTCCTCCCATACTCTGAACCCCTCAGCCCCACCTCCCCACATGAATTTTGTTATGTGCCCTGATATAAAGGTGATATCCGTACTAGGGCGCATACGATTCAGTCTGCTCGCAGGGTGGGAAAATGAGGGGGAACATTGTCCTCGCCCCTCAGGGCTTTCTTCTTAAGATGGAGCCACGTCCCCACACTCCCTTTAGAGATCTGAAGAATGTGGCAAGGATGCAACAGATGGGAACGGCACTGATGGGAGTTGGGTGGGGTAATGGTGAAGCCCCTTCCCGATTGGTAGAGCAAAGGGATGGCTGGGCTGAACCTGAGTGAGTGGCAGTCTCACCGAGCACATGGGCTTCCAACACTAGTCAAATTTGGCCCATCATGGTTGCTTCCTCCTCTCTCCATTTTTGCAGGTTTCTGGTGCCCTTGCCCACCTTAATCTGGTGGCTTTCAAACCACAGCACAAGGCATATCTTTCCAGTCATACATCTGTGACTATGGATCACCATTCGGGAAGGAGGTATTATGACAGGGAGGGAATCTGTGCTATGTAGCGGTTTTGATTTATGTTAGCAACCAAAATCCATGGCCAATGTATAAATATTAAGTACTACATTTTAGTGAGTCCATACCACTTTCTCCTGAAGTTGGGGATGGTGGTGGAGTGGCAGCAGTAACACTATGTTTGTCCCAGATGCTCTCTAAAATACCTGCCAAGAAAGAGGAAGAGTGCTGTGAGCCCAGCTAGGTTCAGAGATATGTCATACAAGGCTGGCATCTTTACTCCAAACTCAGTTTAGGGTAGCTACTTCAAAGTATGTGCAATTGACCTGAAAAGTTTATTAGAGCTAGATACTTGCAGATGTATAGGCTAGATCTTTATTCCTTTTCTACTGCAGTGACAGCACACAAGACAAATAAAGTATCCTCCTATGTGACTGGGGAGACTAGAACAGGTACGGCACTTTATAAATGAAGCATTAAAGAAAACAGGAAGTTCTCATGCATGCTAGCATATCTGCTTGGTCCAAGTCCATCTTTATAAACAAAGCTGCCCAAGCAGAGCTATTACAGCTACTGTTCTGCATACTCTAGTTTTAAGCATCAGATTTCATTATAAACGATTCAAGAAGCTATTTACACAGCAGAGAACTCAGCCAGCAGGAAGCAGTCACTATGTAACTAGCGGGGTTCTTGTTTCACTGGCTGCAAGTCTGCCAGCATTTGACATTCACACACTGTTGCAGAAAGAGGCTGGGGCAGGTGTTCGTTCCAACCCTGCAAGTGTAGTTTCACTTACCTGTGAGAAGCCCAAGTACCGTTTGTACCTGATCCAGGAGCAGTTTACGTAACTCTTCTTTCCGTGCCACACTAAGGTCCTCTCTGGGACAGGCCAGCTCTTCCGATGTTGTCTTCAGCATGATCAGCCCAAGAGGAGTGGTCACAGGGGACTGTATCAACTGGAAGAACAAATGAAATGTGAATAGTGTCACTGCCATTCTGTTCATTGATTGTTACAGAAGCCCACAAGATCAGCCTTCCTGTTGACAGTTTATGGACACGCCCAAATTTCTGAGGTCATGCTGACCACGAGAGCATATTTGCAGTGTCCTTTGGGGGAACAGAACTATGGCTCCTGGTTTTCCTGAAGCACCAGTTTATCATCATCATATGTCAATTCAAGTAGTATGGGAATCCTTATGATAGAGCCTTCATGCTGCCACATGTGTTCCCTGCTCCAAAATGTTCACAAGTCAGAGTCTATTCTCTCCCGCTTTGTAGAGGTCACCACTCACAGGGACTGCCCCACAGACCACTTTAAAAGACAAGTTGCTCCTGAAGTAGTCTTCTAATGGCACAAACGTATGCCACCAGCTAAACGGTTACAGGGCATCCCTGCTATAAGTCGCCCAGGTATACATCTGTTTGTTGACACTTGTAGGAACTGATACATTTTAAGTCCTCCCATTCCCCGCTCTTAAGTCGCGCAAATAAACAAACAAACTAAACCCCATGTTTGTGCAAATGGAAGTCAGCCGTGGGAAAAAAATTCCCTGCCTGAAGTTGTTTCGCTGTAAGTCCAAGTTATTTGGAACGTATTTTGGACTTATAGCGAAGACAGCCTGTACACTAGAGGGAACTTAGATCTCCATAATATTAGCACTGGACAATAAGTACCTACAGCCAAAATTTAATCAAAAGAAATGGTAATTAAGGATTCACTAGTCTCCTCCAGCATACTCACTTTGATACTATTGAAAGTCACATTTACTTTAAAGCGAGACTTTTCCTTTCCCCAACATGTGCAGAAGAGAGCAGAGTGGGTATTAAGGCAAAATTAAATTAAAATAAAATCAAGAATTGAGGAGGTGAGAGACTAGGGAATGTGTTGAACCCCAAACTATTTTCAAAACTTAAAGGAGCCTTTACTTTTAGCCCAAAACACCAGATGCCATGCATTCACTACTCCCTCTTCAAGTATAGCTAAAAACAGCCCAATAATAGGGTAACTGCTGGAAGTCATAAGCCTAATGGCTTTATGTGTTTTTTGCCCCATTCATATTGTCAAACCTGATCAGAAACTAGTTTAGCCTGAAATGCATTTAAAAAAAACCAACACTTTACACAAGTGAAAAAGCCAGCGTAGACACAACTGTAGGGAGTTTCAATTTTGGAAACTCTGAGCACCCTGGAGGTAGCGATCATGGCATGTCTAATTGGTGACGGTCAGGCTGGCACATTTTTCATGTTCTAGTTTATGTTGCTGATAAACGTTAATGGCAGCCAACTTCTGCACGGCCTCATGATGCATGGCAGCAACTCCATTCTACTTCGGTGAGTTGAGTTATACATGCATTATGACATCATTCACTGGCTAAAACTACTATATGGTGGATGCACACCAGAAGAAAAACTGCACTCGGAGTAGCCGTGGGCAGCGCATAGTGAAGACAAGGAAAGGCAAGGCCTTCCCTAATAGTCAGAGGTGGCCACGGCCATCCACTCTCCTCCCAAACCAGGCTGCCTCCTATGTCTGCAGGCTGCTCTCTAGGAAGCCTGCTGGAGCTGCAGCCACCCAGCATTGGGGCCATGCTGCCATGTTCGGGGTGGGGCGGGGCGGGGCGTGGGCGTGTGTGTAGAGTGAGGTAGCTTGGTGGGGTGCTGGCAGCTTGGCCAGGAGGGGCTTTTGAGGGAGGGCTGGCCCGAGGGCAGTCAGGGGTTGAATAGGGCTGGAGTAGAGCCTCTAGCCTTGGGGTAGGAGACAGCAGCCACAATGGGTATAGAATGGGCAGGACTTGAACTAGCCTCTCCAAGCCAGCTATTCACCCACCACTCTTGAGAGTAGCTATCAATGGAATACTGTCAAACTGGGAGGGCAAAGGTTTGCCCTCAGTCCAGTGCTAGTCAATATTTTCATTAATTACTTCAATAATAGAGCGGAAAATACACCTACAATGTTTGCAGATGATACTAAGCTCGGAGGAGTTGCAAGCACTTTGGAGGACATGGTTAGAATTCAGAACAGCCTTGACAAATTAGAGCATTGGTTTGAAATGAATAGGATGAAATTTAATAAGACAAGTGTAGTACTCTGCATTTAGAAAGGAAAAAATAAAATGCACAACTACAAAATGGTGTTGCTACAGACTAGGTAGTAGTACAGTTGGAAAGGATTTGAAAGTTATAATGAAACCCACTTTGTCTGACGAAGGTCACCTGAGCAAGTGGGTTTTGCCCATGAAAGCTCATGATCCTATATATTTTTGTAGTCTCTATGGTGCCACAGGACTGCTCGTTTTATAATTAACCACTAGAACAATTTACTATGGCTCCTAGTGGAGTTTCCATCACATACAATTTTTAAATCAAGAGATGTTTTTCGTAATAAGAATTATTTTGAGGAAGTTCTATGGCCTTTGTTATACAGGCTGCCAGACTAGATGGTCATAATGGTCCCTTCTGGCTTTGAAACCTGAGAATTATAATAGGAGGCTAATAGCTGGCTATTTGTCAACATAATGAAGGTGGGAAAGAAAAGCAATTTTGCTTCCTCTTCAGCTTTCTCCAAAAGAAAAATGATCAATGAATAAATTCATAAGATCGTTATAATCAGAGAATCATAGAACACTGGAACTGGAAGGGACCTCGAGAGGGCATCAAGTCTAGTCCTTTGCTTATTTAAAAGTTTTTACTTAGCCACCCCTCTTCCCATTAAAGGTAGCTTTTAATTTAGACAAAAGTGTTCCACAAAGTGCGCTGAAGATTTCCTGACTATCCCACTTTCCCCAGAACACCCTTACCTGTAAGATATTTGTGAAGAAGTCATGGTAGAACATAGGCCAGTCTTGTCGACCAATGTCCACGATGACTTTGCAGAGCTTGTTCCGGATAAAGTAAGGCAGTGTTTTGTGGTGAGCTAATAAGAGTTTGGGCAGGCAGCTGCGGATCTCCATTTTATCTTGAGATGGGACCCCAAGCCACATCTTATTGATCAGATTCTGAAAGAGAGGCACACCCTGATTTAGTAGATCTTAAAAAGGCACACGGAGAACTGGTTATAGAGCAACATTATACTCAGTAGTTAGACACTAGGTCTGGAGAATCAGATGGAGGAGCAGACATTTATTAGGTAATGCTTAGGGAAAAATTAGTGTTTCAATATATTTCATTTGCAGAGTTTTACAACTACAAGCGTATCATCCTCACCTAGTGTATGGGCCAAAACTACCCTAATCAGTTAAGTTAGCAGTCACACGTATTGCTACTTCGATAGTTACCTGACTTTGGCAGTAAATTTAGTTACGTGTTGTGACAGATGTGATATAATGGTCACAGTGATTACAATCCTGAGCACAAGAACTTAATCTGGGCCTTAACAGTGATTGTGTGTGACCCTGGGCACATCTAGAGATGAAGAAACTGATGTCGGAGTTAGTGAGATAGGCCCCTCACAGAACTGGGAGAGGTATTGCTTAATATTTGTAAAGTGCTTTGAATGTAAGCAGCATTCTATGTTAAATAGGGTACAGGGAACTCAGCAAAGAGCAGCTCAAACACCAAATGTCAAATGTATGCTCTGTGCATCAAAATACATTTAGTATATATTTCTTGGGATAGAAAATTGTTAATTTCCACTACTATACTATCTTTTTTTTCTACTAGCATGGCCTGAATGAACTAGGGATGTAATAGTGTACTCAACTAACTGATAAGCAAAAGCTTATAGGTTAATGCTAGAGACTACACGCATTTCCCCCCTTCCTCCCCCCTCCCACCAGAAAATTTTTTAGCAGGCTGGCCAGCAGCCCGGCTCAGTCCTATCTTGCAATGGGTCCAGGACCTACCCCTGCTGTGGCTCTGCATTTAAAGTGTATTAGGAGCTAAGCAGTCAGGCAGCCTAGCTCAGTCTCAGCTCATGCTGGGACCAGGAGCTCAGACCTCCCCCTGGACAGGGGCTACTGCCACCCCACACTGCTGCCTCTGTATCAGAGGCAGCAGCACGGAGTGACAGGCAGCCGGTCCACGAGGGGAGCTGGTTTTTAAACTGTCTCCCCTCGCAGACCAGCTCCCACCTGGCACCCCACGCTGATACAGAGGTAGCAGCGCGGAGTGGCAGGGGGCTCCTTGGGAGTCAGGCCGGAGTGTACTGGCTGCTGGCCCCGCCCCCTGGGTACTACAGAATAGTCGAGTAACCAATAAGAATTAATGAGGTTAATCAACTATTCTATGAACCGATATTTAACATCCCTAGAATGAACCAGTGGTTTTATGAACCTGTAAAACAGTCACTGGTTGGCGAGTCTCAGTATAAACTATGCAGGCTGGAGCACGTCTAGTTTTGCAAATAAAGACTCATTGCCCTCTTAACCAGGGACATCTAGGTTCTCTTATCTGTTCAAGAGCTCCTCCTAAATGTTAAGAGCGAGGACCACCAAATGTGGTATGCACCTTCCTCTCATCAGAACTTAAACAAGGCTAAGGCTTGGTTAGCCTGGAATTCAACTGTTTCTCATAAAAATGGAAAGGGAAGGGTCTGGTAGGAGGGCAGAAAGGGGCCAGAGATGGAGACCAGCACAGCTATAACCCCAGTGGGCCGGCAGGGGTGGAGAAAGGGACAGCTATTTCAAAGTTTGCCTGTGTGTCTACTGTGGTGAGAAGGGGCTGGGGTTGTGCTCTCCCCCTCAGGCAGCCTGATACTGAACCCCTCATCTCCAGCTGCACCCCAAAGCAAAACTTTAAATGAAGAAAAACAAAACTTATTTGAGTTAAAGACCCAGGCAACGCTGGGTAAATCTTCTAGTAGTAAATAAAGAAACATAAGGCAGAATGAGAACCAAGCTCTGCTTTGGATGAAAGTGATGTAATGTGGGCATCCTGAAATTTTTAAACGTAGAAAGAGATGTTCTACGTTAATAGGCCTTTAATGGAAGAGTGCTTACTTTAGCAAAGGAGTTCTAACTCCCTTAATGACAAAAATCCGTATGAAGGCAGAGTCGTGAAGCATTTTTCCTGCAATGCTGAAACCCCATTTACAATATTAGTGGCTATTAGTAGCTGAGCCTGTTAAGTAGATGTTTGAGGATAATAGCTTCAGGAAGCCTGCTTCTACCCATTTTCAAGCACATGGCAGGCAGAAATTAAGGAAATAGCTTATCCAGGCAGAAGGAGTATTATAAAAGCTAGGAAGCTTTCCTTATGGCACAACAAGCCAATTCACAGTATTCAGGCTTCAGTGTAATTTAGACTTGAAGCCACCATGAAGTCTCCCAAAAAGGTCAAAATTATATGGAAAAGAGCCAGCATCCAGAGCTACAGGTTAACATGGACAAAGGAAGTGCTTATAGGAAGAATACAGGACATTGACAAAACCCACAACCCAGAGGACCCTTACCAAAAGTCTGTTTTAGGAGCAACTGCAGAGTTGTACTGTGTATATAGGAGACTTCTCCCATGCATATGAGATTTTAAACTGGTAGCTTTCTTCCCCAGCCCAATATCTTTGGTAACAAACTCCCTTTTCCCAAAAGGTCCACTAGCAGCATTCCTTTGAAAGGAGAGAAGCGTGGGCGCTAGCAGGGGACATTAAGGGGAAGGAAGGGAACAATATTTTCATTAAATCTCCGCTGTTATTTTTCCAACTCTTCCAGCAAATATCAAGCCCCCATAAACCTCTTGGAATACGTTTTGGGTTTACTGTCCTGCTTGTGATAAAGTCTCTGTTCACATATAAAGCTGATCAAACAGTGCTAATAGCTGGAATTAATTTTCAAAATTTCAGGTTCTAAATAGAGAGATTTAACATTTGGGGTTTCAAACTTTCACCTGGCTCTCTTTAATAGCTAGGTAACAAAGAAGAATGTGGTCTTCCAGAAGATATTACATCTTTAACTAATTCATAGGCAAGGTAGGGTGAGCTGCCACCCAGAACTCTTAGACCCCATAAAATACAAGGAATGTTGTTATACCCTTTATGCTAATTTGTGGTATCTAGCCATACTTAACCAAGACACCATTTCTGATCGGTAAAGGATATGAAAGACCTATTCTGAAGGATCCATCCATAGTCTGTGAATTGTATCAAAATGTAAGACCATCTCCTAAATTCTAGGCAATTCCTAACCACCTAAAATCATCAACCTGTATGCAAGGATTCATATTCCATTTTATTCCTTCCCAAACTGCATTTTAAAAAAATGTCGATTACAAGAGACCTATAACAGCAAGTGATGCTCATGTGCACTTCAGTTGGTTTTCACTTTAGTATTAAAAACAATACAGAACTATTCCATTAAAAAAAAACATTCCCAGAACTATTCCAAACACAAATCACACCAAATGAGAGTTAAAGCTGAAGAATCCACTAATCAAGGCAATTATGGTATTCTGGATAAGTTTACCCTTCTGTCTCACCTCAAACACCATCAAACTGTACATCATTACGTAGTCATTTCTTGTGCTTGACAGGAAATAGAGGCAGAATCTCCAGGCGCCTATCTGCTGGGCAAAGTTATTCAGAAGCTCCTCTGGGAAAATCAAGTATCAACAAAACATGCGCATTAATATTCATAAGTTGTCTTCAAGCCCAAGATAAGATCTGTTTCCATAGCACCATACATCTGAATGGAACTTCAGATTTTTTCAAATCTGACTTGGTATCAGTTTAATAATATTCAGACAACCTGAGCTACTTCAAAAGCCTACCTATAACCTTCAATGCAAGCACAATGACTAAGTGCATAGCATTAGAATCTGTTGTGTATTATTTTAACATTCCCAAAACCATAATGTAACAACAGTCTCAGGCTATATTAACTTGATACTAATGCAACCTTTAACTCTACAGTGCAGATCTTTCCCACCAAAGATAAGATGCTGGACAGCAATAGGATAGGGGAGCAGCAGTACATTACTATCCTCTGTGGACCACGCACTAGAGGGAGACGATCTATTTTGCCAGGGGACTTTACAAAGAATTCCTTCGCTGTCAGCAACGCTGGCTCAGAACTCTTTGTTTCAGTTGCAGGTTTTATAGAGGCATGAACGGGGTGGGGGGAGAAGGGAGAACAGATTCTTCTGCCAGTGTTCTCCAGCCTGCTCCTTTCCGTCACTTCAGGGTTCCCGTCCCAGTCCTCCTACTTCCACCACCTTGTCCCAGGCTCCTTTCCTTGCCCAGCCAGTTCCAATATATTCCTAAGCCCTCTTCCTAGTCTTTCCTCCACCTCAGACATGTGTCTCCACTGCATTATAATCAGACAGCTTCCTCTGTGTCTGGGAGTCAGGGGAAAGGGACAGTGAGGAGTGGGGGAGCATTGAGACCACAGGAGAGTCTTCCTGATCTTAATCCCCGGTGCCCAGTACCACTGCTGCTCACAGAAATCAGGAGCAGCAACTGCAGTAAAAATCCTTCTCAGCCTCACGGTGGATCAATCAATCAAGAAGGAATTTTTCTGGATTTAGCTGCCAAGCTAAAATCTCTATTGAACTTTTGTAAAAAACCATGCCCAAACCAATATAATGCTGTAATTTTATTTTCAGATATTACTTGGCTGTTTTTTGCTCACATTTTCACAAAGGAAAATAATCTGAGGCAGACACCTGGCCTGCAAGATGTCAATCCTAACCCTAAAGTTTGGCGAACTTCTGACCAACTGAAAACTGCACCTTATAATGGGAACTGTCAGGAAACCTTAACAAGAGCCAATGCTACCGGCTCTGCCTCTAATAAATGAGAAAAAACAAATGGCAAACATTAGGCTACTGGTCCATGGTGAAAGGCTTGTCTACAGGAACAGTTTGCAGTAAGCTGGGGTGTGAACCTACCTTGCACTAGCTAGACACAGACTGACAGTTCATGTGGACTCTGCTGACAAGCACCTACAGTTTAATGAGCGGTCACTTAGTCCCATTTCGAAGAGGACAAGAGAAGTGTTAATGCATGTCAGTGGGGTCCATATGGACAGTCAGTCTGTGGCAGATTAGCACAGGAGAGATTCACAGCCCAATTTGCCACAACTAAATGTCCATGTAGACAAGCCCCAATATTGACATTCAGCAGTAAAGTTTTCCTTGTTTTAATGCTAAACATTCTTAGATCTACATATACCTCTGACACGGAGCATTATAGCCCTCTGTCTTTTACAATTTCTCTCAAATGCTCAGATATACTGTTTCTAGCATAACCACATCTGAGTGACTCTTGGTAAAAGTCTGGCCTGGGGGAAAAGCTGCATGTGTTTGTGTTCTACAAGCTGATCAAACCCAACAGTTGATCAAACCCCAGTCTCCTTTCCTCCATTGACTGCATGTATGCGAAAGAAAAAGTCATCATAACCTTTTTCAGCCAGACGGTAAAATTTTAGGTGAAGACAGCATGCTTACGTGCTGAGAATATACGATCAAGTAAAGGGAACCTGGAAAATACAGGCTACGTTACTGAAGTCTGAGGTTATAAATCCACAGCTTGTCCTTGTAGAAAGGAATCAGAAGACTGTGCAATCGCCTCATTTCTTAGTGTGTTGCAGATCTTATCCATCCATCCTACTGATGGTTGCATATTACACGTTATTTCTACTGGTCTTCACAAACATGCATCTGCTCAGACCCACTAGTAAGGAACACAAATATAGCTCCACTTGTCATTGTGTATTACCAGGAAGCTACCGCAAATGTGTCAGTGTGGGCAACGTATGCCTTCTCTTTTGGATCTGCTCTCCCACATTTTCCTCATTCCCCTCACAGTGCAGGAAAAGCTTCATGCGTTTGCTTTATCACTTGTCACACAGCTGTCTGCTGCAGAGCCTCTTCATGAAGCACAGCAGTTTACAGGCAGAGAAGCTGGCACCCGACCTGCAACTAGCTAAGTTTCCCTCAGGCCGAGAAGCAAATAGCGCTCTTGCCATTTCCACCTACAGCAGACAACCAAACTATGGAGTTTGCTGCTGCTGTTACTTGGCGATCACACCTCTAACCCCCAAAAGGCTGAGGGTTGTAGAGAGCGGGGAAGTAAAAGGGACTGTTCCTTAAGATTGTCTGAACTTACCAATCTCACGTTTCCGTTCATTGGTTGTGCAATTGTGGAAAAACTCTGTCATTAGACTCTCCAAAGCGCGTAGGGAGGCTTCTTCTGATGCCTGACAATGACATTTAAAGGAAAAGTACGTCAGAGTGACCCTGGTTCACATTCAACTGTAAGTAAAGTTTTCCTCCTTCTAAAACAAAGTGTATGGGCCTCTTAGCAATGCATGCTGGATGAGCAGCCTCAGCTACCAAACAAAAGAGCAGCAGTTATAGGATGAAGTTTAACAGGGAGTTCGCTAACTGCAGAAAGAAGTCAACAGCTACTGACAGAGTATGCCTAGGGTGAATAAAAAGCAAAAGTTATGTAAAGTCTCATTTGTCCAGTCAATCTCGTTAATGAGAGCAACACTGTATAAAGCAAGCTCCTCTCCCTTCTAATTACAGATATCTGTTCACATTGCCAACGTTAGTTCATCCATTGGATTAATTCTCATATGAGCACCATGTTCAGAGGAACACACTTCAGAAATTCAGAGGCAGCAAGGTATAGCAAATTGAACGTAAAAGTAGATGCTAGAAGTCCCGAACTTATTCCCATCCCTGGCTCAATAAGTGACCACAGTCAATTTGCCATCTCTTTGCTTCAGTCTGCCCATCTGCAGAAAAGGGCCCAGTGACATGTTCCATTTGGTGCAAGAAAGAGGGTTGGGGGGTTTTAAAGGATTAATGTTCATAGAGAGCTTTGATGACTAAGTGCTATATAAATGCTCAATTTGATTCCGGGAGGATGAGCTGCTTAATTTATTTTCCTTTTTGCCAGCACGGATCAGTTTCAGGTTAGTTTTCAGAAGACCTCAAAGACCCTACCTCAGTATGGAGCAGTTAAAAAGTACCTACAGCTTTATTTCTCCTCTAAGGGCCACCTGCAATAAATGCAACTAATTTAATTGTTTCACAGAGTTAGGATGATACTTGACTCAGCCACTATGGAGGCATGGTGCTTGCCTTCTCATCTAGCTCTTACAATGGATATCCCTCTTGTCAGTGCATCACTAATGGTTCTGTTAAGAAATAGACATGACTCATCATTTTGCCAATATTTTCAAGGAATGCATTGCTTTTTCACCTATAAGAGCACAGACTTCAGCCCAGACCTTCCTTGGAACTATACAAAAGGTGCAAGCAAGCAAATGTCTACTGTTCAGTCCTATATCTAGTACAAAAAAAATTACTCTGCTAAGGCAGAGTAGCACTGTGACAGGTAGTCTTCTGCGTGATGCTTGGTCTGCACCACCTACAGAAGCCGTCTGAGTTTCTCTACTGTTAATGTTCAATTCCACACAAGGCACCCAGTTTCTCCTAGAGTGCCACTGAAGAAACAAGTTTGGGAAGGAGACGTCTAAGCTTCCCCATTCCCTTATTCAGTTGGATTTCGATTTAACCATGCTACAAGGAACAATCATTTAATAAGACATTAAGATAAATACAACTTTGTCCTTGCAACTGATGATGGATGGTTGGTACGACTTAGCATTCTGCTGCTAAACTGCAGTAAGTACACATTTCCTTGTTGTCTTTCCCCCATATATATTAAAAATGGGATGCTGCACAGAAAAATCCACTTGAGATCCCTAAAGTAAACTACCGTATATATTCGTTCATAAACCGCCTTTCTTCGGAAAAAAAGTGAAGAGTGGAGGTCAGCTTATGAATGGGTTCTTTCCGAGCCGTGGGAAGCAGCGTGGGCTGAAGGACATGCTGGCTGCCGGCATGGAGCCTCTCAGCTCCCAGCGTGCCTGCAGCCACCACTAGGATCGCAGTGGCAGGGCAGACTGTATGGCTGAGCTACAAGCAGCCAAGGTAGAAGACCAGTGGGAGCCGGAAGCAGAGCAGGCTGAGGGATGTGCAGGCTGCAGGCACAGGGCCTCTCAGTGGGTCAGTGGCTTTTTACCATTTTTTCCCTCTAAGTTTGGGGATCATCTTATAAACCAACGGGCTTATGTTCGAGTACATACGGTAGTTACCTAGGCTGGTTTCAGAGCTTTCGTTCTTTCATTGTATTTTAAGGTTTAACAAAAGTTAACTGGCTATCCAACTTCTAGTTATTTCTAGGTGAGAGAATTAAGATTTGCCAAATTGACACTCTAGATTTTGAATACCCTGAATTATTGTAGCTTATACTGACACTGACATCTTTGTATCTTTCTAATATTTAAAAGCCACATTCCATATTTTACTGCAATATATAGTATATTGTTTTAGGCATAAAATGGACTATTAAAGGTTAAAATAATGTGGGACTGACAACTAATTCTGGATTATGAATCAGTGAATGTGTTACAGTATTTACAGTGAAGTATGCATAGGCCAAGATGCAAATTACAAGCAAATACTTAAGCCTTCATATTTGAATTCAAACATCATCCAGTGAAGCACCAAAAATTGCCGGTCAATTAAGATGACAAGGTGGGTGACGGGATAGCTTTTATTAGACCAGTTTCTGTTGGTCAGAGAAGCAAAGTGTGTTTTCCAGCCCTCAAGCTGAGCTCTGTGTAGACTCCAAAGCTTGTATCTCTCACCAACAGAAGTTATTCTAATACAAGATATTACTTCATGCATCCGATCATGGAACCAAACAGCCACAGGAACACTGCATGAGTCCAATTAGAGGTAGATCTAAAGCTGTAGAGTTCCAAAGAACCATAGATTTAGCTTAAATATGAATTTGTTTCAGATTCAAACAGGATGGATATTCCCCTCTTTTATTTTCCCAGGTAAAGAAATTACAATGGTTGGGAACGCACGCACGCACGCACGCACACACAGAATACTTATTACTTTAAATACAATTTAAAGTGTTCTCCTGGGAAACTTTTCCATTTAAAAGTTTGGTGTTTTTTTTTCCTCCCCTCCACCATCAGCTTTTCCCTTCATTTCACATTGTAAAAAGCAGAACTAAATTTTCACAAATATGTAACAAAACCTACATACTGTCAGTCTCCCCACCCCACCATCATTTGTTCCTACAGAGATGATTGAATTATTCAGGTTTTGCTCTCAAGATTTAATGCTTTTTTAAAAGGAAGTGAATATTTTTAAAAGCTTTTCGCTAATGATTTTCCATACCAACACAAGCTGTTAACCTTTTAATGTTTGCTATTAACAGCTCAGTAGAGAATATTGATCATAACAAGAACTATGCTCTATATATGGTGCCTACATTCTGATGCCAAATGTTTTTATGAGGAAGCTAGTGTCTTTTGTTGCTTTCATAAGGTATGAATTTGAAGACACGCCTATCCTGTTAAGAAAAATACAGATAAACCTACTAAAATCTAAGTGTTCTTATAAAAATGTTAACTGCACTCACAAATATCACAAACGCAACTTCATTTGTGTCTCAGACAGAGCTAGTGCAGCATCCGCTGACATCTATACCCTGCAAATCATACACCTTCACTGTTAGTTCTTCTAGTTTTGTAGCACAGTACTGATGTTATCTTCCCTCTCAAAATGAAGCTAACAAAATCTCTCTCTCCCCATTGATTTGTTACGTCATGTGCCCCCTACCTCTACTCCCTAGTCACACTTTCAATCCAAACACACATTCCTTTGTGTTGACTCTTCCATCTCTAATATCTATATGCGCCATGAGGTTATGACAGCAGAGATATTTTTCAGAGGCCACCAGACTTACTCCTGGGCTAATGAGTGTTGGGTAAATGGCCTCACTATATACGTAAATTAACAAGGGTTGAGAAATTTTAACTAGGGATGTGAAAGGTTAACCGATAACTGGTGGGGGCTGGAGTAACTCCCCACCTGCTATGACAGGGGGCTGCTCCAGTCCTCAGGGAACCCGTCACAGACATGGACTGCCCTGGTCCGGAAAGCCACAGTCCATGGCAGACCCAGGTGCCCCACAGGCAGGACTCCTTCATTTCCAGAGCAGCCTCTGTCCCTTGCAAGCCTAGGCATCCCATAGGCAGAGGTTACTCCAATGGGAGCTGGGAGCCAGCCCTAGTTCAGGCTCAGAGCGGGAGCACCGTGGCCTGGGGGCTGCTCCAGCCAGGGTGGAACGGTCCCCCGCCCAGATCCCGCTTAATCGGTTAACTGGTTAAACGTTAGGTTAACCTAGCATTTAACCGGTTAACTGGGATTTTACAGCCCTAATTTTAACCACCCACTAGTCAGAGAATTAAACCCTCAGAGCATTCAAAATGCAGCCACTAGAATCTTGGACATCAATCTTACATCACCTCCCTGTCCCTGCTCCACCCCAGCCCCACACTGGAATCTCCTGGCTCCCCTTTCCATCACAAATTCAATACACTGAGCCTTCACAACTCAGCCCTTCCATACTTATCTGTGTGAGTACCTTATCAAATTATATACCCCTCCCTCCCAAAGCAACTGTGACAGCCTCAGCCACTGGCTTCTGCATTTCTCTCCTTTATGCATTCTTCCACACAAAGGAGAGAAATGCAGAGCCCCCTTCTACGTGGAACACGCGAGTAAAATAGCTCGGGAGGCACTACTCTTGCCTCCAGATTCCTCCCCAACATTGATTTCTGAGCTGCCCACAGGAAGTAAATTGATAACAGCCACATAGAAAGCCATTGGGCACTGCTAACTTTTTTAAACAGTGATTCAGAATATTCCAAGCTTTTGTAGGTGCAATTTTTTACTCATCACCCTTCTCCATTTTCTTTCATATGATGACACAAACTAAACTGTAAGTTCCCTAATGAAGAGACGTCTAAGGTGTTTGGACAGTGCCTGGCACAATGGGTACTACCCACAATGCAATGAATGCTATTTAATAAATAAAATGGTACATTTTAAAAGTAGTATTTGTGGTATTTGAAATGTCACGCACTAATAGAGAAACCTGGAAGTGCTACAGCTCTGATTTTTCATCTAATATATATTTTAATGTAGATATTATTTCTCCTTATAGAATATAACAGCTACTTGGGAAAAAAAACTTTATAGCTCAGTTTTAAGAATACTCAGTTGGAGGTAAAATCCCAGTGAATCAGTTAACTGGTTAAACCTTAGCCCACAGCGCTGCTTCCAGGTACCGGTTACCTGTACTAAGCATCACCCTTACTAGGTGACGCTTACTGAGTAACTGGTTACCCGTTCACACGTCTTGCTGAAGGAAAATATACACCAAATTAAATGCATTAAATCACCAAGAAAAATAGTCACGTTAACCAATTTATATTAAGAGTTGGTAGAAAATCTTCAAGTGATCCCTGGAGAACCTGAAGGCCACAGAAGGATATGAATAACTCTAAATAAGCTATTAGAATCAGAAAAAATTAAGAGCCATTTTAAGTTCATCTTGTAAAATAATTTTCTTCAGGTGACCTTCAGCATCAGAGTTGGTTAATAACCCAGCCAACCCCTTAGAGTTTTAGTTCCCTAGATGCAGTTGAGCAAATTATGAAGCAAGTATATTTGTGTTGATAATGGCAGTTTTAGACAGTAACTAATGAGGCAGTTGAAGCATAGCCTCTGAATTTGCACCGTTTAATGATACAAGATGGATTATAAAGTGTAACAAGTATGCAAAATTCTTAGGTACCAAATTCCATCTCTAGAAAGGTGAAATGTACTACATGGAGGCACAATTGTAAGGGGAAACAGCCAGTATTAGAATTGTCACTCTGACATTACCTTTTAGTCACATTCTGAATGACAAATACCATTAGACAAAAACTGGTCTACAATGTGCTACTAGGCTCTGATACTGTGTGTTGGAAGGGTCTCCTTGATAGTGGGAGAAATATCTGCAATGATCAAATGCAAGTCTCCTGTTACAAGTCTGAAAAAGTGCACACACCAGCAGAATAATCCCTATATTATATGTACTAAATTACTCATGTACTGTTTGCAAATTAAGGGAGTTCTTCAGGCTTCATTCTGAATTTCCTTATTGCACTTCAAGCACTTTGTGGTTTAACGAATTGAAACTAGATGAAGCTTCATTTTATGTTCAGAAACAGCTAACACACATGGCGCTATCTGAAAAACATTGCTTTTTGCAGTCTGCCACTATCTGGTAATCCATTTCATTCATGTTAACGGCCAGAACTTCAGCAATTCATCAACATGGCATCCCATCTACAAAACTGACTTATTTTAAGCCAAAATCCACTGCAAACAATTAGGAAGTACCATTGGTGCATCTCTCAACAACAAAAGATAAACAAGTCAAGTGGGGATGGAACAAGCAACGGAGTAATCAAGAGCTGCTCTTGCTCTGTGGCAGGTTGAGGGGGAGAAGCAATGCCCAGCATGCGAGCTGCTGAGCAGTCACTGCAGCTGCTTGGAGTACTCCATTAGGTTAGAATTGCTCCAGGAACTTAACATCACTTCCATTTAAAAGTCCCAAGGCACAGCTGATTTTCTGTTTATAAATACATACACATTTTCTTAGCAATTATTTAAGGGATGAAAGTGGTCACAGATTGGCCACTTCTGGAGAGGCCAGTGCTATGGAAATCTGTCACTACTAAGATAAAAATACCATCTCCTGATATGCACAAGTACTCAAGTTGGCATGACCAACCAGTTTTTAGAATACCAAGGGGGATAATCAGTTATTTTTTGTCAAGGTCCAAATTTCTTGGCAAAGGTATAGCCAAGGTTCAGACTGCACAGAAACCGTTTTCACATGGTATTAACAATACCAATTAAAAACAAAATCAACAGAAAAATTTCACAGTCCATTGAAAAGCGCCTGACTACCCGGATTTTGTCTGCAGGCCGCCTGTTCACTGTCCCTAGCCTGGAGGGGGAGGGGATGTCATATTTCTCAAACCATCCCATACAGAGTTTGAAGCAGTTAAGCAAACATAAATCCATGTTTTTTAAAAAAATGGGCTCAAATGTTCAGGGTCAAATTCTATCTTAACTGATGATTGCATTAGGGCTAATGATAAATACAATTCTGCTGCCTTTTGGGAGGTGTATGCACCTCCTCTTCCAAATGAGCAAAGCTAGTACAGTGTGCCTTGTTATTGCTCTTCACAAACACTTGTGTTTGTGGACAGACCCCAACTAAAAAGTGCTATATTGAGGGCCCACATTTTCTTTGAGTAACCTGTCAAATGAAGCTAGAAAAGCTGGAATAACAATGCTAAATCAGCATATGGTATTTGTAAAATAATTTTTATGCTCAATATTTGTAAAGCATAAAGCTTAGCCACAGACTAACCTCTCTGTGAAATGAGTTTTACTTGAACCACTCTCACACTGATCTATAGGCCACTGGTAGTCTGTGGGTTGCTGACACGTCCCCAACTTGATACCAACTTGTTTCCTTGATTCTAGCTGCATTAAGGTACTATTATAAATATATTACTTTCCCTTGTGAGCAATTGCCATAGCTGCCACAAGGATTTTGTTTGATCCTAAGTAAGAGGGGAGGTGCCCAAGACAAACACTATTCCATACCATGAGAGACTGAAGATCTCAGACCTATAATATTTTATAGTTAAGCTGAAGCACAGAAATTACATGATTTGCCTAAGGTTAAAATCAATATCAGAGTTTATATTAGAATCCAGAGTCCAGCTCCAACCACTACACACTTCAACACCCCATACAGGATATCCAACTTTTTTCTAACTATCACAATGACAGGCGTGGATCAAATTAGTTAACTCAAGAAAAAATAAAATATATGTATGGTCTTTTGAGGTCAGCAGACACTGAACAAAGTCAAATACCTACCCAGTGTGGTTAGTCACACAGCTGCCTTGCTTTTTCCTCAATGCCTGCAAAGAGTGACTGAACAGTTAAAATGTTATTAATTAAATCTGGAAGTTCATATGCCCAAAGCAAAGAACTGTGCAGTCTTTACAATCCTGCCCTTCCTTGCACATCCTCCCTAATACTTGTTACCCCAAATCATTATGCATTGTGTCACACTTAAAGACTGGAAAGATCCTGGAGACAGGAACTGCCTCTTTCCATTTGTCCTGCAAAGAACACTTCTGGATGCTATCAAAAAATGAAAGGTAATATAGGAAGGACCAATCTGTGATAGAAGTCATTCGCCACAGCCTGAGATCACTTCCCCTTTACGTAGATAAGCCCGTCTAAACATGCACAAACAAGATCACACAACAGGCCAAACAAATGTGTACAACCAGTTTTCGCTTCTAGCTAATCAAGTCCATTGAAATTTTCAGTGAATAATTAAGTGAAAGTTCTCAGGGGAAGGAAAGCATATTCAAAAGAAATGGAAAAACTGGTTCCAGAGATCATCATGTATCCCAAAATCACCAATATTTTGGCCATATCTTAGAGCTAGTCATTGAAAAAGGATTTTTTTTAAACACAGTCTGGAATCTTTTTGCTTTCCTGATGAACCACCACGACTGGCACAGAAGATTATACAACAATACAGACTGGCAGCAGACAATGTGAATTAGGTGAGGACTCGCAATAAACTCCCCCAGCTTTGTTGTTAAAGGTCAGCAGCAGCTGAGAAATTTTATTGTGAAGCTTTTAAGTGAACTTTCAAAACAGAACATTGCTCCACCTGCTCATCACACAAACACCACATTTAAAACTGCTTTTAAAGAAGATTCTTTCTAATAAGCTATTTATTGAAGGTAATACTGTAGGAAATATTTACAGTAGGAGCTGCATCTCTCTCTTGTTCAGATTCCGTGGGTGGCAGAAGCATTTTAACAGTGTCATATTTGCCTACCTGTACCAAATTGTACTATCTATGTTAGTAGATTTTCAGGAGCATGAGTCTGAATACTTTACATCCTACACTTTTGTAAACAACCTGAACAGAGAGCTATACAGACAAAAATAAGCTTGCTGAACTTACAAACAATTCTCACAATAACAAGCAAACAACGACTCTGTTTTGTATTGGATTGTAATCCCAGCCTTAAAAAATACAGACATACATACTATTTACTAGACATACAGCTCCCCAATACAACTAGAAATTGAACAGAAGAAGAAACTGACAGTACAGCATATTCCCCTGAAGAGACCAGCCAATTTAAACACAATCCAATATCTGATCAGCTCAGCTTGCAAAAGGCAACCAATGCTGGAGCTTTAATTGAATCCCAATTTCACATCCTCCAGGTAATTCTCTGGCATCCATTCCTATTAAGAGTCACATCTTGTACCTTGGGCAGAAACTCTTGTCATACTACCACACAAACTGGCACAGAATTATAAACTAAAATGTTTAAATTGTAAGATCTTTTAGGGCGGAATTGAGAGTTTTATGCTTTATACAGCAACAAACATTCACTGCGCTTCATTTCTTTGTGCAGATGTTGGTTCAAGATAAATACTACTATTATTACGGTACCATATTTTTGCAGAGGAAGAGACTCAGAGAAAGGATGTACAAGGAACGCTGAGGCTGTTTAGTGTAACTCCTGCCGCAAGTACGAGTGTGTAGACTCAATACAGGGAGTTAGGGGCTAATTTTAAGCCCTAAGATGGCTCTCACCTAGCCTTATGTGAGGAGCGCTACTCTCTTTTTGTAAAGATTTGTTCACAAAGCAGCAAAATTAGAATACGTACCTAGTCCACTGATTAAAGACAGACAGACATACTTTTAGTACAAGAGTTCTCATTCTCAGGAATCCTCTTTCAGCTGCAGAGGCAACCCACTGTGTGTATAATGCAAGTACAAGTGGAGGGCTGACCATCCCATTTCAACTGGAGCAGAATTGTTAAACTTTTGTATTGGCGACCCCTTTCACACAGCAAGCCTCTAAGTGCACTCCCTTTTCAATAACCTCGCAACCCTCTGTTTGGGTGCATCTAGACTACATCCCTCTTTCGACAGAGGGATGTAAATTAGACACTTCGAAATTGCAAATGAAGCTGGGATTTGAATTTCCCTGCGCTTCATTTGCATAATCATGTCATGATGCTCTTTCGAAAAAGCGCTATTTCGAAAGTGAAACCGCAGTCTAGACGTAGTTCTTTTGAAAATAGAAGCCTTTTTCGTAAGATCCTCATGATCTGTCAAAAGAGGGATGTAGTCTAGACACACCCTTTGAGAACCCCCAAACTAGAGGAAGAAGTATAAAAAGTGGCCAATATGACTAGGTATGGCGCAGCCTGAGTTGATGCACTCCAATCCCCCCTACCCCCGCCCCCGCCTTTGATTACCCTGAATGAGAAGCAACAAGCAGATGCCAGAGCCTTGGGGAATAGCTCCTGCAGGCAGTTCCCTTTTCTCTTCACCACGCTGCCCCCAGCACAGAGATCAACCTTGTTCTCCTAGTCCCACAGCTGCCCACAAAGGGGAGGTTGTATGACTGGGGGATTCCCAGGTGCCTCTCTAATCCCAGTCAAAGTAGGAGAGTCCTTTCTATGGAGCATCTCAGATTCAGATTCCAAGGCGAGAAGCAGCCACTGTCCGACCTCCTGCACAAACAAAGGCTATAGAACACTCCCAAAGTAATTTCATTCAGGAAAACAACCAACCAATCTTGATTTAAAAAGTCAGTGATGGAGAATCCACTCTGATCTTTGTTAACTGCTCCCATGATTAAATTATTCTCTCTTCTAAAAAATGTATGCCTAATTTCTAGGATGAATAGGTCTAAGCTTCAATTTTCAGCCACTAGATCATGTTATTTCTACCATACCTCAAAACATTACAGAGCTACAGCA
The DNA here is from genome assembly GCA_019425775.1 of Rafetus swinhoei. Taxonomy (NCBI): domain Eukaryota; kingdom Metazoa; phylum Chordata; order Testudines; family Trionychidae; genus Rafetus; species Rafetus swinhoei. Next base: position 39,234,752 of record CM033443.1, on the reverse strand, counting down.
GCTGCAAAGAACTTGATTCCCTCTTCTTCCTCTTAGCAGCAGGAACTGCTCAAAATACTACCACAACCCGCCTCCTGCCAACAAAATCGACAAGGAAAAAGGGAAAGAAACTGTATTTTATGGAGGAACCAACTTTGAAGATCAGGAAAAGCTGCTCTCAACAGTCTTCTTAGAGCCTGACTGTTCAAGGAGAGAGAACCTCACTAGATCTTGTCTAAGCCACCTTCAGTCTATAAGAAAGCATTTACTTGCTTTCTGGTGTTGCCACAAGTAAACAAAGGACACTTTTTATTAGGCTGTTAAATTCCCATTTTAGAAGATGCAAAAATAAATAAAAGGGGGAGGGGAAAAACAAGTATTACTTAAAGCATCAGAAAGTTTTTCCAAAATTTAAAATCTTTTCTGGTAAAACACAAAAGTCACCTGTTGCCAATACTGAATTTGGCTTTCTGACTGGCCAGTATACCAAATCACCTGGGAAAAACAAAACAATACGTCCCTTCCACAAAAGCCGTTTCTCCTGATAGAAAGACGTTTCTCCTGAGCTAAAATCTATGAAGTCACAATTATAAATCTTAAAAAGAAAGAAACTAGTAGAACAAATCATCAAAATGTATGCAGGCATCTATGAATATGCAGCTATTGCAACAAATATGGGGAGGATGAAACAATGAATTAGAGGTAAAGTCAAAGATCTTAGAAAACTGAAAGGCAGAAATCGTTAGGCTTAGTCTACACTACAAAGTTTTGTCAACCTAGCTCTGCTGGCTAGCAGTGTGAAAAAAACCACCCCTCTGGCTGACATAACTGTGGTGTTGTAACACCTGCATAAGCGTAACTAGACTGACAGAAGAATGTTTGGCAGCTTAGCTAATGTTTTTTGGAAGGACGATGTAGCTACTCCACCTGCCAGCATATGCTGCAGCTCTACTAAAGGGGATACATCAGCATAGCAATAGCACTGCAGTGAAGCCCTTAAACCATGGGTTTCCAAACTGGGGGGGCGTGGAGAAATTCCGGGGGGGGGGGGGGGGGGCCAGGGGTGTGAAGTGACCCAGCCTCCCCCCCATCAAGTTTTGCTGCCCTGTTCAGTTCCTTTTTTTTTTTTGCTCAACAAGTTTTGCTGCTATTGGGGGGGAGGAGGTTTTCAAAAATCAAAAAGGGGGCGTGATGCCAAAAAGTTTGGGAACCACTGCCTTAGACAAAGGTGTGCCCACGGGGCCCCAAAAGGGAGATCTATACATTTGTGGAGGCTCCGTTCAAAAACTTTTGGTGGAGTAAGGAGAAGAAAGGCTTCCCTTTCTCCTCCTTCCGAAAGACTGTTAAGGAGAATCAGATATTTGGCTAAGGACCTATTTAAAGTAAGCAATAAGATTAGGATAATCCCACAACTTTCCCAACAACTCAAAGTAAAGAGCTAGCAATAAGGCACCTTGTGCGCGGAATTCACTTTCCTCACAGATTTAACATGCTCATCTACTCTAGGATTCTAAGAGCAGGGCAGTAGCATCAGTGCATGTGTTTCAGAGAACAGACCTCCTCTTATTTGAGGGACCACTTCAACTCAGAACTCACGTTTGCAGAAGGAAACAGCAAAGCATGCACAGATGACCAAGTTGCTTCTTGGACAGTATCCCGAGTGAGCATTTTTTGAGTGACTGTCTACCACACAGCTAACGCCACACTTCTAAAACACTAATTGGTTGGAGAGGTCAATTCAGCAAATCATTAAAAAATTATGAAGCAAAATTCTTGATACAGCAGACGTAAAACTGACATTTTGAGAGTTTAGTTTCAGCAGAGGAGGTCTGTGGATTAGGTGAACTCATTTATGAGAACAGAGAGACCTGCCAAATTAATCTCAGGGATGTACTTGAGGCCAGGAGAGCAGAAACACAGATTTGGACTAATTTTCAGAGGTTGCTGCTGCTGTTGTAGGAAACCTCCTGACTTAACAGGGACAGTGATTCAAAGTGACATTAACCTATTAGCTGAATACCAAATAAAGAATTTTTTGCTTTGACTACATAACTTTGACTGCTTCTCTTAAAATCAACAGTTTTATTTCATGACCAAATCATGAGTTTTAATAAGTGAACATGACAAATGACTAGTCTTCATCATCATTATTATTATAAAAGTACATCAATATAACAATCCTTTACTGTGTATTAACTCCTCTCTTGGTTTAAAGTACATTTTCCCTAATGTTTTGACCATGTCTCTTGTACTATACATGGAGCATTTATTTTTGGCCATGTTCCTTATGCCAACAGAGCTTGACTCCTTGCATCATTTCATAAACCATGCCTATGGCACTACAAAGATAATGAGCTTATTTTAAAAGTAAAAGTGTTTTTTATGAAGAGATGGTAACTGCTTAATGATGGCAGAGCTTGTGAAAGCCTCATAGTCAAGGCATTTTAATTGCAGAGCAGCAATAAGGCTGTGGAGATGCTGAACAGACGGCAGGGGCTTCAAATTCCCTTCATTCCCTCCTTTTGGTTTACTAATTTTCCCCCAAATCAATAAGGTTCTGGCCACTGATGCCAAGACTGTTCCTGGGAATTCTGTGATTAAATACAACAATAAAAAAATACCACAGTACAGACAGACAGAATTGGGGTAAGCCCCTGGTGTGGGAAATGGGGGAATGGGAGAGACACAGAGACAAATGGAATTGCACACACAGAGCTGTGATATAGGAGGTGCGGGGACAGCATGACCCTGATATAGGAGTGGGGGAATAAGAGGTGCCCAGAGCCTCTAGCAGGGGAAGATTAAGGGAAGTTGCATGGAGTCTCTAAAATAGATAGGGACTGAAAGGATACAGTGAACTTGTGATGTAGAATGGAGTGCTATAAGGAGTCCCTAGTGCATGCAGTAAAATCAATTTACACCGGCATACTACCCACTAGTTAAGGTCAAAGATAATTTCCCATAGCAATCTCCATTCTGATCTTCTTCTCCTCTAACCTTCCCAAATTAACTGTAAACTCATAGTCTTATCCTATTCCAGGGTAGAATTTTGACAAAGTCCACATCGTATCAGACATAGCTAGCTGGCCAGTTCTGTTGCATTACTGAACAATGCATTTTGGGATACATCTACAAGGTAAATCTTGTTGCAGCACTGAACAGGTATCAGTCAGGTGAATGGAATTTAACTTTATATACGAACCACTTTACAATGATTAATTAAGCCTCAGTCTTCACAGAGTATTTCCTTCATCTGTTAAAATGGTGCTCTGGAAGTACAACAAATTAAGTGACTTGCCAAATGCAGAAAAGGAAATAACGTTTTAGAAGTGGGACTAGGACTCTAAAGTTCCTGGATTTGTTTGATCAATCCACTAGACCACATCATCTCAGAATTGTTTTTAAACAGGCTTTGTTTTAAAGGGATATGAGAAATTTTAGAAGACACAAAGCTGCCCACTGTTCATGCAACAATTGTAGGATACCTCAGTACAGCAACAGGTTTCCTCAGTAGTTGTACAGCAATATAATGTATAGCTGGTCAGCAAGACAGCACAAGGACCAAACTTGCCACTGTGTTAAGTCCTGGCTATCAGGCAGCATCCCCTGGTAAGTGTGAAGCTTAAGACATAGCCAATTTTTGCAGAGTAGGTTTTTCACTTAAAAGGAGGAAGTGATAGCACATATGGTTGCAAAAATAATGTGGAAGGTTATTTCACAGCACCCACAAACACAGTTAGATCCCTGCTCAATAAAGCTTTAAAAAAAGGCTCAAATTACACCCAGTTAGTGTCCATTTTGACATGTACAAACTGTGGTATGTTAGCCTGTGCATCCCTCTTCTATGCAGACATTCGTTGTTTGCACCCTGATGCTGCTTGCATTGTATACTTCTTACTTCTCTATGCTTTGTTGAGGTCTAGGAGCAGCACAGAACTTAGTTCTTTGCTCAGAAAACAAATGTCAGGGGTACATTACCAGCTAAACCAGCCCCACTGCAAAGGATAACAGCAGTATAATTGTAGCAGGGCTGAAGACACGCCTCCCTGAGAAGCAGAAGTTTTGTTGGTGAGACCCTCTGGCTACGTCTACACTATGAGTTTTCTCAGCAAAAAATATGCTAATAGTTGTGATCTCATTTGCATATTTTCTGATGATCCCTTTTTGCGCTGATCTTGTGGAAAAAAGGGTATTGGCACAAAAAGAAAACATCCACACTGCTTGATTTTAAGCAAAAACCCCAGCGCAAAAACGGACTGGCAGAAAATATGGAAATGAGATTGCGACTCATACAAATGAGTCCCCCATTAGCATATTTTTTGCCAAGAAAACTCGTAGTGTAGACGTAGCCCCTCTCACCAACATAGTAAGAACGTAAGACCAGCCAGACTGGGTCAGACCAAAGGTCCATCTAGCCCAGTATCCTGTGTGCTGACAGCGGCCAATACCAGATGCCCCAGAGGGAGGGATCACAACAAGTAATCCTCATGTGATCCCTCTCCTGTCATCCATTTCCAGAGAAACAGAGGCTAGTGACACCATTCCTACCCATCCTGGCTAACAGCCATTGATGGACCTATCCTCCATGAATCTATCTAGCTCCTTTTTGAACCCTGTTAAAGTTCTAGCCTTCACTGCATCCTCTGGCAAGGAGTTCCACAAGATGACTCTGCGCTGCACAGTACGCTGCATACCATTGTATGTCAACCTAAGTTACATCAACTTCAGTTACACAAGGTGTATACCTGAACTAGCGAAACTTACATACAGCATGGAATAGACCAGCCTAAAGTAAGGGAGTGCCTCACATCACTGAAACAAACAAGGATCAGCACCAATGTATTTTAATATATATGGAGATATACCTATCTCTTAGAACTGGAAGGGACCTTGAGAGGTCATTGAGTCCCAGTCCCCTGCCCTCATGGCAGGAGCAAATACCATCTCTGACAGATTTGCCCCAGATTCCCTAAGGCCCCCTCAAGGATTGAACTCACAACCCTGGGGTTAGCAGGCCAATGCTCAAACCACTGAGCTATCCCTCCCTTCCAGCCCTATGACTGAAGGGATGGGCTGATGTGAGATATTTAAAGCAAGTCATAGAAGAAAGTGAGTTTTAAGACGCACTCCCCAAGACACTTACCAGACAACACTGTTCTTTTAACAGGGAACACGGCTAAAGGAATTCAAGGATCATACACTCTTCATTCCTCCCCACATAAGCTGAGGATCAGGAATGACACTTGGGATCAGTAGAGAAACCCAAACTGTCATTTTTGGTCAGTCAAGTGTATTACTATGATGTTTGACAAGATGTTGTAGTACCACAGTATTTCATGCATAATAAGTGCTAAAAAAAGTCTTTTCTATGACAATTGCCTAAGATCCTGAGTTGGATCCAACCTGAGGTAAAACTGCACTTGTCAGGATCATGAATGATCTTGCGCAGATTTTCATTTCAATTCAGTTGACCATTTTATTATGCTGGATCTAAGTTACTTTTGATATAATTGACTTTTGACTGCTATTTCAGTGATTAACTGACCTTGCTGGTATAAAAATCCATCTTCTTTCTGTTTATCAGTTGGGATGAACAATTTTGTGACACTAATGTGGGATTTGAAATGTGGCAACATTCAAGGAATGATCACAGAGTACAATAAATAAAGTGGACATGAAGCCATTTGCTAAGATCACTTCAAAAGACTCTATATCATCATTAGCACATTACATAATAGTATCACCCTAACCCTAGAAGAATGCTTGAATATTGCCATCTGATTGTGTGGGATGCATATTAAAGGGATTTCTTCAGAGTTAATGATAAGGTTAATCTATATTCGACGTTTGCATGGCACCCATCTTTGTACTAGTGAGACATCAAGATCCGAATCGATTTTGGTCATACCCTTCCCCCAGAAACCTATGGTGCAATAATTACTTTCAAGGTACATATCTGTTCTACCCATATGTTTGTCCCATGACCATCTCACAACAGCACCACACACAATTATGATGCCAAGGCTTTATTTTTTAGTTATTTAAAAGAGCCTCGCTTGCAATTCAGAATGCAGTAGTGCTGCCCACTGATTTGAGTTATCGACGGAACAGCAAAATTACTTTAACTTGGTACTGTTAGTTTTTAAAGACATTAACAGAATTAGGCATAGCTACATTAGCATTTGACCTATGAGACTTTGATGTGTATGGCTGAACTGACTGCGGGAATGCAGTTTCTCCACTAGCTATGAAGGGTACTACATTGTGGAATTTGTTCCAAACGCTGAAATTCCCATCAGTCCCGCCCATTTCAAAACACAAACTTAAAGCACATTTGAGAAAAACAGCTTTAAGAAGGTCCATTCCTGGCCCTACTATGTATTCCCTTCAATTTCAATCCAAATCAACTTCATTTAAGTAACCTATTTTCATTAGAGTGTATTTTAACAGGGAAATATGGGGGCTAATTTAGCTACAACTAATCAGGAAAGAGATCTTGGAGTTATCGTGGATAGTTCTCTGAAAATATCCACGCAGTGTGAGCAGCAGTCAAAAAAGCAAATAGGATGCTAGGAATTATTAAAAAACGGATAGAAAATAAGACTAAGAATATCTTACTGCCCCATATAAAACTATAGTACTCCCACATCTTGAATACTGCATACAGATGTGGTCTCACCTCAAAAGAGATATTTTGGCATTAGAAAAGGTTCAGAAAAGAGCAACTAAAATGACTAGGGGTTTGGAATGGGTCCCATATGAGGGGAGGCTAAAGAGACTGGGACTTTTCAGTTTAGAAAAGAGGAGACTGAGGGGGGATATGATAGAGGTATATAAAATCATGAGTGGTGTGGAGAGGGTAAATAAAGTTACTTACTTGTTCCCATAATATAAGAACTAGAGGACACCAAATGAAATTAATGGGTAGCAGGTTTAAAACTAATAAAAGGAAGTTCTTCTTCACACAGCGCACAGTCAACCTGTGGAACTCCTTGCCAGAGGAGGCCATGAAGGCTAGGACTATAACAGAGTTTAAAAAAAAGCTAGATAAATTCATGGAGGTTAGGTCCATAAAAGGCTATTAGCCAGGGGGTAAGGAATGGTGCCCCTGGCCTCTGTTTGTCAAAGGCTGGAGAAGGATGGCAGAAGACAAATTGCTTGATCGTTGTCTTCGGTCCACCCCCCCTCTGGCGCACCTGGCACTGGCCACTGTCGGCAGACAGGATACTGGGCGAGACGGATCTTTGGTCTGACCCAGTCTGGCCATTCTTATGTTCTTACTAATATCCGTTTCTATTATGCGGTCCAGCGTCTCCCCACCACTCTTCCCAGACCTTTCTTTTGGTGGGAATAGACATGACACAAAGGCGAGTGCTACACAAATGAACTATAAAATATATGAATACAAGGAGAATCTGAAATGTAATAGTTTTAAACACACGCGTTACCATACTTTATCATGAGCCTTGTAACAGTAGCAAATACTTGATGCTTTAGAAAAAAAGAAAAACAAAGCTGGAATACCTCTGACCAAATGCATTATTCCGCATGCATGTGAAGGAGGGAATTCCCTTCTCATTCCTGGGATGATCAGTTTATACCCTGAACCATGAAACCCGATTACTTTTCTTCACATGCATGGCTAGTTTGATATTGATCATAATACTAATCCACCTCTTAAAAATACAGCTATGATTAGGGCCCTACCAAATTCATGGTCATGAAAAATGCACCATAAACTGTGAAATTAAGTCTGCCCCCATGAAATCTGGTCTGTGTGCTCTAACTCTATAATAGGGATGTAAAATCCTGGTTATTCAGTTAACCGGTTAAACATTAGGTTGTCTTAATGTTTAATCAGTTAACCGACTAAAGCAGGATCTGGGCTGTAGCAGCCCCCAACCAGCATGGCTCTGCCAGCTCCCAGTCACCGCAATGGCCCAGCTCTGCTGCAGACATGACGCCCAGGTCCATGCGGACTGAGGCTGCTCCAGACGAGAGCAGCCCCTGTCCACGGCAGGCCCCGTGGGGCTGGAGCAGCCCCCGCCTGCGGCTGGCAGGGAGCTGTTCTAGCCCTCACTGGGTAACTGGAAAGAGTAAGCATCACCTGTTTAGGGGGATGCTTATCGGATAACCTTTCACATCCCCTACGCTATACTATACAGATTTCACAGGGAGAGATCTGTGTTTCTCGAATTGGTAGTCCTGACCCAGAATGTGGTTTCGGGGGGGAGGGGAGGGCACAATGGTATTTTAGGGGGAAGTAGCAGGATTGCCACCCTTACTTCCGCACTGCCTTCAGAGCTGGGTGGCCAGAGAATGACAGCTGCTGGCTAGGAGCACATTTCTGAAGGCAGAGCCAGCCCCAGCAGCAGCAGCACCGAAGAAAGGGTGGGAATACCATGACATGCCACCCGTACTTCTATACAGATGCTGGGGGCGGCTCTGCCTTCAGAGATGTGCTCCCAGCCAGCAGCTGTCAGCAGCAGCACAGAAGTAAGGGTAGCAGTACTGTAACCCTCCCTACAACAACCTTGTGATCCTGCCCCCCCAACTCCTTTTTGGGTTAGGACCCTTACAATTACAAACTTGTGAAATTTCAGATTAAAATTCCTGAAATCATGAAATTTAGGATTTTTAAACCCTATAACTGAAATTGACCAAACTGGAAAATGAATTTTGTAGGGCCTTAGCTATGATATTTACCTGACCTCCTGAGGCAGATTCCCCCAGGCTAAGTACCCACTGTGGGAAATACTATTTTTGTTTGTTATAGAAGTCTTTAGCTATTATTTAACGGAGAGTCCACTTGTTCACGTGATAAGTGACAATTCTACTCTGAAAAATGACACTCTGGAGCTCCACGTTTATTGTGCCTTACTGATTTCAGATTACGTGTGCTCATCTTACAAGTAGACATCCGGAAGTCAGGCAGAAAGGCAACAAATAATACTCTTACCTGAGGGAGAAGGTGAGGATTGCGGGGAATGTACTGAAAAGGTCAGAGTTCTTCCTCGAGATGCAGTCAAATGGCAGTGATGTGGAACTGCACCTCTGCCATCAGACCCAGCATTTGCAGTCACACAAAAAACCTCTCTTTCTGGTCTTATTCTTCATTTACATGGAATCAACAGGAGAACTGATGAGACATCATGGGCTCAAATGCCAATCACATCAGTAGGCCAATGCTTGGCTGAGATTTTATGAATGAAAAATAGTTGGTTGAAGCTAAACTCAAGCAAAACTGAAGTCATGTTGGCGGCACAGGAAAACAACTTTGAGATGTTTGCAGCCGTGGGATATCCATCTCTGTCTGAAAATGTACATCTACAACTGGTCATGTCAGGCTGCAGTTTAGGAGTGCTTTTGTACCCCGCACTAGTGCTAAGTTCTAACAGAGCCATGCCCACAAGCAACAGATTGTGCCATGTACAGCTAGTTAGGGGACCACATCCCACCCTGGTGAACATCAGGGCCTCTCTTTGGTACTAAACACCTTTGCCACCCCCCAAAGAGCACAGCATTGCACTTTACTTGAGCATGAAACAGTCGATTCTCGGTGTATTACAACTGCAGAATGCAGCAGCAAGCCTCCTCAGCAAAGCATGTCTATCATAAACACATTAAATCTGGGACCAATACTCCTCATAAAATATCACATCTAATTCAAGAATTTGGGTCTTTTACTCAAGGTATTAAAAAACGTGGGACTCAGGATGTCTAAGAGATCGCCTAAAGCTTGAGGATGAGAATTGTGGTAGAGAACTCCACACATGGGATACTGTGCAACTTTCTACAGCAAGGATAAAGCTTGCATGCCAGAGACAGAGCTTTCCCAGAAGCTGGTTCACAATTATAGGATGAATCCTTGCAGGATCAAAAAAACCTACCTCAAATTTCAGTACTTACCATCTAGCTGCAAGCTGTACTTTTTTCAGCTTGTCTTAGCTAACACAGCATCCCATACATTAAAAAAGTCCTCCTGTGATTTTCCATCAGAGAGAGGAGCCAAAGGCCCAGCCATGACAGATGCTAGTGATATGATTTAATGCACTGTTGGAAGCCATTTCAACAGCACAGTAAGGATGTAAATTTTTTTTTAAAACAGTAACCATGTAATTTATTGAGAAATTCAATCAGTTACATGGCTAAGGCTTTTGTTGGCAGCAGCCTGGATGTTAACATGCAAGGTTAACCGATAACCTGTTGTTAATGCTTATCGGTTAACCAGTTAAACTTTTGCATCCTTACAGCACAGTGATAAGGACAGCGTAAGAACTTGGAACAGAATATTTTTACTCCTAACAGCCAGCCCCATAAACTCACTGTGGGCTTAAAGTCAAGCTATTTTCTTTATTTGGCGACGGGGGGGGGGGGGGGGGGTGGGGAGAGAGAGACACTCAGATGCTTAGCTGTGTTTTTGCAGATAGACTAACAATGAGAAGTCCTGTGGCATCTTACAAACTAATAAAAATAAAGAGAATCATGTGCTTTTGTTGGTAAAACCCTCTTCATCAGATGAACTGGAGTCAACCATCAAATGCTACTACAGGGATAACAGAGGTGCAAAGCAAAGTTTCAAACAATGACAGTCCAATACCTAGAACTTGGTTAATATTTCTATTATGTTATGATGTACAGGAAGGAAAAAATCCTGATTACACTTCCATAGCATTAGACAACCAACAACTAACTTAAGTAACGAATAATGCAAGCTTACTGTTTTCACTAAGGAACGTAGTACAGTTCTGAACAAACAAAATTTGCTGAGTAAGAAGAATCTGCTCTTATACAGTCCTTTTGAAAGTAAAAGCCACATGTTAAATATCTGTAAGCAACTGCGTACAAGAAAAGTTACAACTTTAGGCCCTATTCTGCAGCAGGATCTGCATGGCTGGTACTAAGCCCAGCATGGAACCCAAAGCTCGGTGGAATCTATTAAAGTGAACCCGAGTGTGGAAATTAGATCTTTTGGTTTAGCTTATTTTTAGAATCCATTTTTAATACTTTAGCAGGTGAATGTGTGATGCGGTCAGGATCAAACCTGGGACCTCTGAAGCTCAGTGTGTGAGCCTCTACTGCATGAGTTAATCTGTGGCATCCCCAAACAAAGTGCAACACTGCACTCTCTTTGGAGGGGGGGTGCTGATTGGGTTGCAAGTGGCTTGCTGGCCACAGGTTTAGAACAACTGGCCTGAGTCTCCTACATCCTTAGCTAAAAGCCAGGTGGCTCTCTGGGCATGAAACAGTCATCCTCAGTCTACCACAGGGGTGGGGAACATTTTTTGGGTCAGGGCCACTGACCCTAAGAAAAATCATTCAGGGGCCGCACACAAGCGAGAAGCAAAAAAAACCACCCCTCACTGTGGCTCCCAACTAGGAAGGAGAAAGACACTCCTCACATTTCCCTCACACACCAGAGCCTAGCAGGGCCCAGATTTTGTGTGCTCCAGCCCCACAGTGGGTCAATGGGGGCCTGGAGCACCAATGTAGACTCCCCACTGCTGGAGGGGCTGAGTCTTGGGGGCTGGATCCACGCAAGCTGAGGGCTGCATCCGGCTCCCAGGCCTGAGGCTCCCCAACCCAGTCTACTACATGACCTAATCAGCACACAGCTATGGCCCATGCAACATCCTCAGCGATGACCCACAATGGTAAAAAGGCCGAGAGGTGGTCTAGGTGCGACTAGAGAGGAACAAAGCATGAAACCCAGCAGATACATGCTACACGTGGAGGTAGAGTACGTGACATCCTGCCGTAAGAATGGCCTGATGTTAGCATCAGTTGGTCAAGCAGAAAAGGGGCATTCCTATAGCGCTCACTCCTTACAAGGTCCTTTGTTACAGGGCATGACCAGAGTAGTGACCTATTTCTATGCTCCAGCTTTAACAGAGCACAATTTGAAACACACCACTTCTCTGTCTCAAGAAGAGCCATGTTGACAGTGGCCTGCATACTCACCCTTTGAAACACAGGCATGCCAGTGGCAGCTACTTCCCAGGCAGGCAGGCGACCGCACATCCCCATGCAGATACATTACCCTCTACTTCGCCTGAATCCAGCGACAGCAACCCATGAGGTACAGCACCCTCCCCCCCCCGAAGTCTCCATACGGGGCAAGCCCCCCCCGCTTGGGAGACTCGCAAAGGCCAGCAACGCCTCCACTTACCATGGCGACTTGGGAGGCGTTTCAGGCGACGGGGCTCTTCGGCAGATGTCACACTCGCCTCATGCCATGGTCCGCTGCAGCGGCCTCCCCCTGCCGCCCGCGAGCACCCGCTACCACAGCCCCACGAGGCGCACTCAGCGGCCCGCGGGCCCGAGCGCCAGCCGGGCCATGGCCTCTCCGCGGGGCCGGCGGGGATCGGGTTAGAACGAGCCGAGGCCTCTGCCCCTCTCTCCGGGGCCCTCAGGGTGGGGGCGGGAAGCCCCGCGCCCCCCGGGGGCTCAGGAGCCCGGGGCCGCGCGCGGGGGGAGGGGCGCGGAGGGGGCTCCCCGGAGGCCGCGTGAGGAAGTGGGAGCGGGCCCCTCCCCGGGGAGGGTCTCTGGGCGGGGCTGTAGGCGGGGCCCTCGCGCTCCCTCTGCTGCGCCCGTCAACGCCGCTGCGGCCCCAGGCGCATCCCTCTCGCCGCTTCCTGTCCGCCTCGGGGGGGGGAGGGGCAGGGCTGCCTGCGCCCCTCCCCGCCGGAAGCGACCTACAGACCCACAACGAGGCTGCCGGCGGCCGGACCAATCCGAACTCGGCCGGGGCGTAAGGCAGCGCGCATGCGCTGCGCCTCGGCCGCCGTGTTGGTAAAGGGCAGCGGCGGCCTTGCACTGCGCATGGGCGGGCCGGCTCAACCCCGCCCCGCGGAGGGAGGCGTGTCCCTCTCCTGCCCCTCCGCCCGCCTCTGAAGGGGGTAGCGGCCCTTCCCCCACCAGGGTCCCTCTGTGGCTGCAGCCGCCCGCGGAACTCGCTGCCCTGAGCGCCCCGCCCACTGTAACCGGAGCAGAGCGCGCGCGCAGGGCCGTGCACCCGCCTGCCGCAGAGCATGGCTAGTGTAGTGTTGCGTTGCGTTGTGTTGTGTGGCTGATGTTGCATGGCTAGTGTAGTGTTGCGTTGCGTTGTGTTGTGTTGTATGGCTAATGTTGCTTAGCTAGTGTAGTGTTGTGTTTGTGTTGCATGGCTGGTGTTGCTTAGCTAGTGTAATGTTGCGTTTGTGTTGCATGGCTGGTGTTGCTTAGCTAGTGTAGTGTTGCGTTGTGTTGCATGGCTAGTGTTGTGTTGCATGGCTAGTGTTGCTTAGCTAGTGTAGTGTTGCGTTGTGTTGCATGGCTGGTGTTGCTTAGCTAGTGTAGTGTTGCGTTGTGTTGCATGGCTAGTGTTGTGTTGCATAGCTAGTGTTGCTTAGCTAGTGTAGTGTTGCGTTGTGTTGCATGGCTGGTGTTGCTTAGCTAGTGTAGTGTTGCGTTGTGTTGCATGGCTAGTGTTGTGTTGCATAGCTAGTGTTGCTTAGCTAGTGTAGTGTTGCGTTTGTGTTGCATGGCTGGTGTTGCTTAGCTAGTGTAGTGTTGCGTTTGTGTTGCATGGCTGGTGTTGCTTAGCTAGTGTAGTGTTGCGTTTGTGTTGCATGGCTGGTGTTGCTTAGCTAGTGTAGTGTTGCGTTTGTGTTGCATGGCTGGTGTTGCTTAGCTAGTGTAGTGTTGCGTTGTGTTGCATGGCTAGTGTTGTGTTGCATAGCTAGTGTTGCTTAGCTAGTGTAGTGTTGCGTTTGTGTTGCATGGCTGGTGTTGCTTAGCTAGTGTAGTGTTGCGTTTGTGTTGCATGGCTGGTGTTGCTTAGCTAGTGTAGTGTTGCGTTTGTGTTGCATGGCTAGTGTTGCTTAGCTAGTGTAGTGTTGCGTTGTGTTGCATGGCTAGTGTTGTGTTGCTTAGCTAGTGTTGCTTAGCTAGTGTAGTGTTGCGTTGTGTTGCATGGCTAGTGTTGCTTAGCTAGTGTAGTGTTGCGTTTGTGTTGCATGGCTAGTGTTGCTTAGCTAGTGTAGTGTTGCGTTTGTGTTGCATGGCTAGTGCTGTGTTGCTTGGCTAGTGTGTTGCTGGGCAAAGCGATTCCCTGCCACAACTCAGGGAAACTGCACCTGTATCTCCCCTCTGGCCTGCTGCCTGCTCAGGGGGCCACTTCTCTAAAGGGTGAGCCATGTTTCTCTCTCCTTCCCCAACAGGGGTTTTCCAGGCTGCACAGTTCCCTGTCCACAGCTAGCCAGAGGAAACAGGCCTGCATCATTTCTCCCTCACTTTGTAAATGACCACAGTTACAAGTTACCACATGGCTCTTTCTAAGCAAGCACATTTATTCTTAAGGTCAAAGCACTACAGAGGAAACATTTACAATAATAGAAGAATCTGTACGTTGTTATAGCGTGCCATCTCTTTTCCAAACTAAACAAACCCAGTTCTTTCAACCTTCCCTCACGGGTCATGTTTGCTAGACCTTAAATCATTTTTGTTGCTCTTCTCTGGACCTTCTCCAATTTCTCCACGTCTTTCCTGAAATGTGATGCCCAGAACTGGACACAATACTCCAGCTGAGGCCTAATCAGCACAGAGTAGAGCAGAAGAATTACTCACGTCTTGCTCACAACACACCTGCTAATCCTCCTAGAATGAAGTTTGTTTCCTTTGCAATAGCGTTACACTGTTGATTTGTATTTAGCCTGTAGTCCATAATGGCCTCTATATCTCTTTCCTCAGTACTGCTTGGCAGTTATTTCCTAGTTATTATTTGTATGTGTGAAACCGATTGTTCCTTCCTAAGTGGAGCACTTTGCATTTGTCCTCATTACATTTCATCTGATTTACCTTAGACCATTTCTCCAGTTTGTACAGATCATTTTGAAATATAATCCTGTCCTTCAAAGCACTTGCAACCCCTCCTAGCTTGGTATCGCCCACAAACTTTATAAGTGCACTCACATGCCATTATCTAAATCGTTAATTGAACAGAACCGAACCCCACTTGTTATGCCCTTCCCACATGACTGTGAACCATTGATAACTACTCTCTGGGAACGGTTATCCAGCCAGTTATGTACCTGCCCTATAGTAGCTCCATCTAGGTTGTATTTTACTCGTTTGTTAATGAGAGTTTTGGTGCAGGAGAGGATTCAAGGCTGGGGCAGGGGTTCAAGATGCGTGTTCCGGCTGGGCACTGCTTACCTCATGTGGCCCCTGGGGGATGGCTCAGTAAGGCTTAGGCAGGCTCCCAAAAGTGGCTGGTATGTTCAGCAATGCCCCTGGACAGGGGCAGCTGAGATGCCAGCACTTGAGAGCATCCCGGCCAAGCCAGTCAGGATCCCGTCAGAGGCTCGAAGATCTATCAGGAGATCCCGATCGACTGGTTGGTGACCACTGTTCTAGAGGTTTGCAAATTGATTCCTTAATTATTTGCTCCACTATCTGGTTTTCTGTGAGTTGGAAATGCAGGCCACAGTCTCTGCAAATCCACACCAGGTTCTGGGGAGAGGGAGACGTCCATGGCCAGGCGGTCTGTCTGGATACAGGCAGCACCATTCTTAAGGGGGGATAGGGACAACCCCTCTCCCCCCAGGCCCTACCCAGCCCCATCTTTTCCCACCCCTGCTCTGCCCCAGCCCACTCCACCTCTTCCCCTAAGCTCTGGCTGTGCTCTGCTGCACCCCACCTCTTCCCATCCCTGCTCCGCTTGTGGAGAAATCCCTGTGATATTATACTTTGTATTAAGATCTTGTCCTTTTAGATATATCTTTAAGTGTTCTTATAGAATCTCTGGAACATTTCTCCTATAACTTTGTATTAAGATATATAGATCTTGTAAGAAAAAAATGTCTTTTGAGCTCTCCCCTTTCCTTGATTGTCCTGTTGAAATGAATGAGGTGTGAATGGAGACTGAAAGGAGCACCTCCAGCAGGGTGGAGAGGGTCTGGGAGCCAGATCCAAGACAATACCTGTAAAGTGAGCTCATTAAGAAGACTGGACAGACAGACGCCTTGGGAGTCAAGTAGCAAGTGCCTGCCCTTGGAAGAACTCTCTTTGAAGCAGCATTAAGAAAGGCCAGGTGATGGCTAATTGGCTGCATGAGAGGGATAAATAGGAGGCATCTTGCAGAGGGACCCCGGTTTTCGCCTTGTCAACATGGGAGCATCGATCCAGATCGGCAGAAGCCCGGCTCCACCCTCCCCATCTAACTCACCTGGCCAGTGCAGTTAGGGGGAGCAACTTTTGGTAACAACAAGACGGAGCGTGCTTGTGTGTGTGTGTGAGTGCATGAGTGTCATGTGTCATATGCATATGATAAGTATTGATTAGTCTACGTGTGTTCAATAAATGTGGCGCGTTGCCTTATCCCCCTGAAAAAGATCCCGAGTACTTCTTTTAAGTATAACACGCTCCATTCCACCAACTCCCCCAAGCTCCCTCCACTGAGTGACATGACTTGAGGAGTACTTGGGGGGTGGGCGGTGCCGGCAGCAGGGGTTTCCCCCTCACTTGCCACGGCGGCAGGAAGTGGAGCAACTTGGCCCCAGCCTGAGGTGCTCCCCTGAGTCCGGCTGCCAGTCATGTTGCTCTGGGGAGAGGAGCGGGCCAGGGTGCTCACTTCCCACTGCAGAGGTGAAGCGGAGCCACCCAGCTGGAAGATGGCCAAGTGGAGCAGCCGGGGGTGGGTTGCTCCACTCCCTGTGGCTCCTGCAACCAACCTTTGCTGCCAACACTAGCCCTGCGCCCCAGTAATTCCCTCGGTTGCCCTAAGCCCCACAGAGACCCCCCAAACCCGGGGAGGATTACCTGAGCCATCCTTTGAACGGGCCAGCTCTGGATACAGGTGTACTTAGGAACAGCGTTGGCACAGGCAACCCTTCCTAACCATAGTCTCAAACTCCCCTGGTCGTTTAGCCCAGGGGTGGGGAACCTTTTTTGGGTTGGCGCCACTGACCCACAGAGAAATCAGTCAGGGGCTGCACCTAAGTGAGAAACAAAAAAAATCCCTCCCCTCACCAGTGTGGGCTCCCCAATGCTGGGGAGAGCCCCAAGCCTGGATCCACACAAGCTCGGGGCTGCATCCACCCCCCAGAGTTTAAGTTCCCCACCCCTGGTGTAGCCTCTTGCTTTTAAGGCCTTCTCTTCTAGGGCAGGCCTGCCCTCTTGTTAATCCACAGAGAGAGGGTGACCAGAAGGCTGACTGAGGCTGATCAAAGATGATCAAGGCTGATCCAGGGAAAAAGGCTCAGACGGTCCCCAGATACACAATCCCCACGGACCCAGTAACAGAAATAACCCGAAAGAGAAAGAAGACACACGAACAGGCAAGCAAACTCACTCACCCCATGGTTAAGAGTTTGTACCTTGTTCCCTCAGCAGTCAGACATTTCCTGTGGCCACTCACACGAGTTCAGTTTGCACAATTTGGCCAGTTTTTGAAACTTAGGTCTGGGCCGGTGTTTTTAAGCCATGTAAGCAGGAAGTGCATCGCCAACTGGTTCAAAACACACGACTGGGTCCCTGATGTGGAAGGAATCTTTGGGCCTGTAAGCAACAACAGAAAGAGCAAAGAAACCCGATGTTCTCCCCATAATCAACCGTGGCACAGCAAAGAGACTCACTTGCCCTGCAGCCATGCTCTGATTAACATATAAAATAAGTCCTTCAGCAGTGCTCCTCATCTGCCAAAGAACTGATCTGTGTATTTCATGGCACAATATACAATCCTCTATTGGGATCCGTTAAGGGCCATGCTGAAGTGAGCTGTGAACTATGTTTACAAGAGTATTTCATGGTCTGCCTTGCCGCAAGCTGCCATTTATTTCGATGATCATTAAATCAAGATATCATAAGAGCATTTTCAGATGAGCAGGTTACCATGGCGACCATTAAAGGACGAATCTTGTGATCACAGTTTGTTATTCCCATGAGTTGTTTGTTTACAAGGGCTCCAGGTTGTGTATTTCAGTCCACAGAAAACACTTGTGCTTCCCAGTACAAATCTGCTTCTCCCAGCACTCGGCATGTCAGTCTGTGGAGCCATGGAAACCCCATTGTTTTGGCACTGGGCTTATCGAGGGTTTTGATTTTAGTGCCATGAAACAAGATAAAACGCGGCTCCCTTGCACAGAATGTAAATGACTCAGTGTGTTAAAGGCAGAATGAAGGTCAGGGAGACCCAGCAGAAGAGACTGACATCAGCTGGCTATTAAACATGACCTACAAAGGAGAAAAAAAAGACTGTGTCTGTTTTTATGGCACACGAAGAAAGCCTGAAAGTTTTGCGGGGTTTCTTTATTTTCCTTTTGATATCACCAGTTTCAAGACCAGATCTTCCTTGATTTTGCTGGAGCGCAAAGAGAAGTGGGCTCAGAGCCCTGTTTGTCCTCAGTGGAAGGAGAGAAGAATTGACTCTGTCGAGAGCGATTTCCCCCCTAAACGTTCCTTAATCATTGGTGCTAAATGGGCATGAACAAAAACAAATCTGACAAGTCTCAATAAAAATCACTCCCCCTCAGAAATCACCCCACCATCGACCTCAGCCTGGACCATTCTACACGAGAGATCCATTTCCTGGACACCACAGTACAAATCAACAATGGAAAATTAGACACCACCCTCTACAGAAAACCCACTGACTCATACAGTTACCTACATGCCTCCAGCTCCCATCCAGCACACACCATACGATCCAACGTCTATAGCCGAGCCCTTCGATACAACCGCATCTGCTCTAATCCCACTGACAGAGACCAGAAACTTCATGATCTCTACCAAGCATTTATAAACCTCAACTACCCACCCGGAGAAATAAAAAAGCAAATTGAAAGAGCCAAACGAATACCTAGAAACCATCTACTTCAAGACAGACCCAAGAAACCAACAATAGAACACCACTTGTCATCACCTACAGCCCCCAACTTAAACCTGTCCAACACATTATCAATAAACTACAGCCTATACTGGAACAGGATACTAAACTCCAAGAGGCTCTGGGAGACAGACCCATAGTCTCCTACAGACAACCACCTAACCTCAAGATGATTCTTACCAACAACCACAGGACATACCACACTAATACCAACCCTGGTACCTTCCCTTGCAACAAACCCTGCTGCCAGCTTTGTCCACATATCCACTCTGCTGATACCATTATTGGACCTAACCAAGTGAGTTATAAGATCAAGAATACATATTCCTGCTCATCCAGAAATATAATTTATGCTATCATGTGCCGAAAGTGTCCGCCTGCTTTGTACATTGACAAACGCCTCAGACACTTCGCCAAAGGATCAATGCCCACAAAACAGATATTAGACAGGATCACAAAGAAAAACAGTTTCTTGCCATTTCAACCAGAAAGGACACTGTCTCAACGACTTAATTACCTGCATCCTGCTTCAGAAGCCTTTTAAATCTGCACTTGAAAGGGAATCCTCTGAACTGTCATTCATGCTAAAATTCGACACTCTACGCGTCCGGTCTCAACAAAGATGCTAACTATCTTACCCATTACAAAGATAGCTTCCCAATTATCACCTCTAATACCATTAGCTCACAGACATTTACCTTTCCCCACCTCTATACCATTAGCTCACAGACATTTACCTTCCCCATCTCCCTTCTGTTCTGAAATGTGATTTGTCCTTTTCATATGTGCTCATTTTTTTAATTGTATCCTTTGGTATATATGGTTGTGACTATTTTCCTCCACTATTTGATCTGAGGAAGTGGGTCTGGCCCACGAAAGCTCATCATCTAATAAACCATCTTGTTAGTCTTTAAAGTGCTACACAGTCCTGTATTTTGTTCCCCCCTCAGACTTCTTCCTTGGGATCTGTGATGGCGACTGAGCAGTCATCCACGGCGTTCAACCACACGCCATATCCACCCTGTAAAATACAGATGGAGAAAAGAATCGTTTCAGCCCCTCATAGATCACAAAGTTAAAAACCAAGCACAGAACCTCAGTGTTTTACTCTGCCTGTCCGCTTTAGAGTCCAAACCCTTGGGACAGCTTTCTTCTCTGAGGCAAATGGCAGGGAAGGTAGGAAAAGGTTTTATGGTCACAGAGACGCTATTTCGGGATATTTTCGGTATCCCGAAATAGCTGTTCTGCGTCTTCACAGCAAGCCCGTTATTTCGAAATATCACAGGCTCGCTGTGCTGACGTCCCTGTAAACCTCGTTCCACGAAGCACGAGGGACGTTTCAGAATAGCGGGTTATTTCAAAATTTGGCGCTGTGTAGACTCGAAATAAGCTACGCAATTTGTGTAGCTCAAACTGTGTAGCTTATTCTGAGCTAAGGGTGCAGTGTAGACACACCCAGAGTGTTTGCTTCCCTTTGTCATATGAATTATTGTAAGGTAAATAACCTACTGAAAATCACTGACCCTTTTTTAGTTTTGCCCACACACTGTAAATATGTTAGCCATCACTAGAACTGTAGCAACAGAAGGTAATTAACCATGTCTGCTCACCCTTGCAACAGAACCAAGGGACCTGGGCAGGAGTCATGACCAAAGTTCCCTCTAATTGTTTCCATCTATGTGCGGAATAATTGCATGTGCACTGAGGCATGTGCAAATGTGCACCACCAGTAGAAACAAAACCTAACTGTGGGTGCTCTACTAGTGAGCGGGGTGGCACGGGAATCTCTCCTGAGTGGCCGCGCAAGCGCCCAGCTCACAGGGAATGCTGGCATGACGTGTGGCAGCTGTCACATGCAAACGAGCTGCACTAGCTTCCCCCTGCCAAGCTCCACTAGAGGGGCTGAAGTAGCAGCAAAGTAGGTGGGGACAGGCCCGTCCCTAAGGGGCCTTGCCCCGACCCTGCCCCTTCTCGCCCCTGCTCTGCCTCCACCCTGCTCTCTCTCTCCATCTTGCTGGTGCTTTGCAGTAGGTGGGAGACTTGTGATTTTTGCAATGGGGAAGGCTCTAACATATGACCAGCAGAGGGTTGGGGGACCAGCTAGCAAGTGTGAAAAACAGAGCCGGGGTTCTGGGGTGATAGGCGCCCTATAAAACAAAGCCCCGAACAGCAGGACTGCCCCTATACCATTAGGACGTCTGGTCACCGTAATGGGGGCCCAGCCCTAGCCTACATGCAGCTGCTGCGGCTATGGACTGGGTGGGGCGGGTTGCACAGTTCATGGTGGCTGGGGGCAATGCTCACTGTGTGTTGTGGGGGCTTCTGGCATCCCTCATTCTCCCACAGGTGCCACCCTCCCATCCCCCTAGGTCCGGGATTTCCTGCAACCCCCCCTTCCTTATTTCAGGGGTGGTGTGCCCCACATTCCCCTCTCCCAGCATGCACAGGACTCCGCGTCTGTCTCCCTGCCTCCCCTGCCTTTCTTACTCTCCTGCCCTTTCTCTTTCTGCGGGTCAGTGGTTTGACCTGCCACCGGGAGAGGGGCTGGGCTGCAGTGTGGGCTATGGGGGTTGGGATTTTCGAGGCACCTAAACATTAGGGCTTCATGCCACTGAGTGTGGCAATGCAAAGTCTGTTTGTGGATCCCTCCCCGGGGCCCATTACCAACCCCCTGAATCATCTCGGCTTTCCCTAGGGGCGAGCTGCGGTCCAAGCAGTAAGCCATGCCAGAGCGCGAATGGAGGGGCCGGAGGGGGGCATACGGAGGCATGGACGGTGATATTGATTCCTGCTGTCACTGCATGTCCGGCTAGGAGCAGCCCCATGCCGCACAACCTGGCTCCCCAGAGCCTGTTGTAGCTAGCAAGGTGCCCAAACGGCCCGGCTTGCTTCTGTGATGAACTCCGTGCTGTCTGACCTACTTTCTGATTCCTGTCGATCAGGTACCATCTGGTTTCTGGGACGTTTGTCTGCCTGTGAGGGGGGTTCTCTTTGCTCTTGTCCTTTCACTTTAATAGCTGCATCAGCGGGATGCCAGCCCGGATTCATTAGTTACTCCTGAGGTTTTGATGGTGTTTCCTTTTCCACCACCTCCTCAGTACATTTCTCCGAGCCGCTCATTACGCAAAGAGAGTCCTTCAAAGGCCAAGGCAGAGGGAAAGGGAACGGCTTGTTGACACTGCTGGTTATCGGAGAGGGAGAGATAGTGCTTCTGTCGAGCTGCTTACAGTGACACAAACTAGACAAAGGAAAACAGCCCAGTCCGAGAAAGCAGAGGTGGAATCTACAGAATAATGAGGCTCCAGGGGAAGAGAACAGCCGCCGGGGGGAACAGCAATACTAGACACCCACATAGTGTCTCTTGTCCAGAAAGATCCCAAAGCCACTAACAAAGTGTTTAATTACAGGAATTCCTTCGTGCCCACCCCTGAAAGGTAGGCACTTCTTGGAGAGAGCAGAGCATCCCTACACACACTGGAACAAAAGAAGAATATAGAGCAGCTAGTTGACAAGGCATGGAGAATTTAGGCAGGACCATGGCAATTCTTCAGATCTGTTGACTCACCAGTATTTGAAGGGTGAGGCCTGTAAATTCACCCAGTTGCCTCATCATGGTCTCAAACAGCCTCCACCCTTGCATCTGGAGGGCGGTATAGGGGCTGTGTTCTGTCCTGGTCCCAAGAGGACAGCCTAGCTAATTCTGGGGGAGGGACAGGGGAGAGAGAACGTGATGGAAGAGGGAGACTAATCCAGAGAGAGGAAATGCCGGACAATGAACCTAGAGGTGGAAGAAATCCCAAACAAAAGAGATCTTGTGTAGCAAAGAATTATGTTCAAACAGGTTCCGTAATAAAGCCAGGGAGACGATACAGAAAAGTTTGCTTGCAAAAACGGGCACTGGAAAAGACTGAAGAGTAGAGTCCCATCTGAGAAGCAAAAGTGGAGACGCCTGCAGGAGGAGAAAAAAGAGTGATACAGAGGCTACGTCTAGACTGCAAGCTTCTTTCGGAAGATCTTCCAGAAAAGCTTATCTAGAAAGAGAGTACAAACACGCAACGAAAAAGCGATGTGCTTTTTCGAAAGATAGCGTCCACATCGATTGGACGCTATCTCGCATTTCCGTTGTGATTAGTCTGGACAAAGTGGCCATCAGGGCACCGTGTTATTCCCTGGAGGCCTCTTCTTCCGAAAGAACTCCCTCATCTACGTCCACACACGCCTTCTTCCGAAAAAGCTTTTTCAGAAAAAGGCTTCTTCCTTGTAGAATGAGGTTTATCACTGTCAGAAAAACCTCTCTGTTCTTTTGACTTTCTGTCGAAAATACTCAATGGCAGTGTGGACGCCTGTATTGTTTTTCCAGAAACATGGCCGTTTTCCTGCAGTGTAGACGCACCCAAACACGCAGGTCACGGCAGTATTGCTGCCGGCGTGGTATTTGCCCGGGTAAATACTGCCCCTGCTTTCGCATTGCAGCTTCCCAGGTCACCTGCCAGTACAGGCAGCACGTTACATGGACCCATGGTGCCCAGGCACTAGGAATATTTCTGGCCTGGGAGCCTGTCTTCCAAAGTTTGGGGCTGGGTCTCTCTCCTGGCCTGGCCTGCTGCCCCTCCTCATTGCCCCTTGCTGCATCCCCTGGCCTCCCTGCTGACCCACATGCTCCCTCCTGCCACCACCACTGGCAGTGCAGCATGGCTAGAGTGCCTTCCTGCTGCTGGCTCCGCGCCCCTGCCGACATGTCCCTGCAGGCAGCAGCTCGCAGAGACCCCCTACAGCCCCCGCCTATCCCCTAGACCACGTGGGAACCCGCCCCACTACCTTCCCGTCAGGATGCCCCTTATCCCTCCCGACCCGGGGGAGGCGGGACGCAAACCCACAACCCCATCCTCCCCAGGCGAGCACCCTATCCCCTAGGCCACACCACCTTCCCGTCAGGATACCCCTTATCCCTCCTGCCCCGGGGCCGACCGCCTGTTGGCGGACCCGACCCGACCCGACCCGGGGGAGGCGGGACTTGAACCCACGACCCCGTCCTCCCCAGGCGGACAGTCTGGTTTTGGGACTCCCAGCTACTCCCCCGCCCGGCTTCTGCACTCAATCACAGTCTCCCAGCGCCGATCGCAGCCCCGCCTCCCCAGCCACGCCCCCCCGCCCCCGCCTGGCTTCTGCACACAACCAGAGGGAGTCCCAGGCTGGGAGGCGGGGCGCGATCGGCACGGGGAGCCCTCAGCTGATTGCGTCTGAGGAGGAGTGATGCCTTGGGGAGGAGAAGCCCTGTCCTGTTATGGATAAAAGCTGCACAATCTAATGCAAAATGTCTGATGTAGGATGTAGACTGTTGATTGTTTATACTAAAGTTAAGTATTAAACATAGGATGTGTGTTTGGTGTGGGTGGTGGGGTGGTTTTTTTTTTTTGCTCGACAAATTTTTAGCCCGTGTGTTTGGTATTTTTTTGGAGACCATCTGGCAACCCTACCCCCGCCTGGGTGCCCCAGGCAAGTGCTGCACCCCCCACCTCTCTCTCCGCACTCCCTCATGCACCCCACAACAAATCAGGGGCAGTGTGCACATAACCAATCCATGTGTGATCCCAATTGGAGTCCTGATCCTTCGGGCCAGGAAACATGGCTCTTTCCCAGGCCCGTGGGCAGGAACAGATCCAGGTGCACACATGTGTGGGTTCACAACAGTCCTGGGGAGAGCTGCTCTCTCTTCAGTTGTGTAAGAGAAGGAACAGGCAACCCAGAGTGGATGGGGGTAAACGACCTGCTTTATTGCCCACGCACCTTTACCTTGGACATCCACCACAACGTCCCGAGTGGCAACAATTTGGCACCAGTTACACCCTTTTATCCATTTTAGTATGTTAATTCACACGCAGGTCACGGCTTTCCCTACACCTGATGTAGTCATGTTCACTCCCATGCAATGAATATTGATTAGCAGGGGATGAATACAATTATGCCCGCCCCTGTTTGTTGTTTACTGGTTTTTAGCTGACTCAGCATTACACACCATATTAATCAGCAGCCCACAGGAAGGGGACAGAGCTCCGAACCTGAAAATACTTTTACAGAGCAAGCGAGACGTCAAAACAAGCCACTGTTCAGTGCAAGCGTCTTTCCAGAATGCAAGGACAAAGGGGAAACATTTGCTTAAAGGGGAGTGCCAGCTGAGGCTGGACCCCCACCCCTATCCCAGCCCCTATTCAATTTCACATAGCCCAACAAGTTGGAAGAGTCCTGTTTGTAAGTTGCCACTGGTCCATTGCCAGGGACGCCCTGTCTGCTCTCAGGGAACGAACGGCCCAGTCCAGTACTAGATCTCTGTCAGTCTCCTAGAGTAACGCCCTGGGAGGGGAAGGAGGAGTCTCCCTCTGGCTTTGGGAACAGGCTGCACCTTTTCCTGTCTCCCCCTTTCCTCTCGTCAGAGCTCAGCATGAACCTGGGATTAACTCCAATAAATCTGCCCCCCCTTTTTCCTACCAGGCCGTTGCCAAGGAGACAAGGAACAGGAAGAGGAGGGAGGGAGGCAGATTGAAGGGGACAAGCACAGGCCAATTTTTCCATCCCTGCTTGAAGTCCGGCCTCAGGGGCTTCCTTTCATTTGCAGTCAGGCTGAGCCCTTCAGATGGTCTCCTTTCGGAGAGCACGAGACGGGAGCGAGCAGTCCGCCCCACGCTAGCCAAGCCGTGCTGCAGATCCCGCTGGGCGTGGGGCCGGGCATGAGACATCCCCCCCCACGCAAGCCAAGCCGTGCTGCAGATCCTGCTGGGCGTGGGGCTGGGCATGAGACATGCCCCCCCCATCCCTTTCTCTCCTTAAACAGCAGCTGCCCATCACTGCTCCGAAGCTGGGCCCTCCTGATCAAGCAGATCCCATTAGCCCCCCGTGTTGGGATCCTGCCGCATCTCATCCCCACTCCATAGCGAACGGCTCAGTTCCCATCCACGCCCGGGGAGAGGCCCCGCGTTACCCAGGAACAACAGCCCCTCACGAGGGGTGGGATCAAACCCTTTGCTGAGCCGCGAGGACACTGCATGCCGGATACAAGGGACCGTTCACGCTCAGCCCCTAGCCAGAGCTGTTTCCGCCATGCCCAGTGATTATCCGCTTGGAATGTAAGCTCTGGGGAGCGCTGATGATCTCTCGGCTTTGCATTTGCACAGTGCCCATCACAGAGGGGTCCTTGTCCGTGGCTGGGCCTGCGAGCTGTGCTATTTATGGGCATGCCAGCGCTTCCCCAAGTCCCCAGTGTACAGACAGTCCTGGCCCTGAAGCACCCACAAGCTATACAGACAACAGGTGGGATGGGAAACTGAGGCAGAGACAGGGTGACGGATCACAGAGCAAATGAGCAGCGGAGGCAGGAACAGAACCCTGCTCTCCTGAGATCGTAAATTGCAACTCGTTTCACCTTTGTCCTCCTCTCTGCTGGGACCTCATTTAGAAGAGAAACGCCACCTTGTCTTCTCAGACAGGGCCGGGCTGTCACGGAGTGGGTGGCCCTGCCTAGTGGTTGGAGCAGGCGCCAGGAATTGAAACCTGGGGTCCTCCTAGCCAAAGGCCAGATGCCAGAGCCAGGAATCGGAGTGGCGGGTCAGAGCTGGGGCCCGTGGAGTGAGAGGAGGCCGGAGCAGGCGCTATCCGAGCTGTGAGCAAATGCTTTGAGTAGCTGGCCGCCACCAAACTGCTGCTGCTGCTGGTCATAGGGGCAGGTCTGCTGCACCCCTCAGCCCATCGGTGGCTGGGCCAATCAGGTGGGTTGGGGGGCCCAGCTATGGCCTTACCCTGCCCTAGGCACCCTCCCAGCTCTGTGTGAATAACACTAGCGACCGTGGTGACAGGGCCCCCGGGCCGCACAGAGAATCGGGGGGGAGGGGGGAAGAATCACACTGGGGACATGGCGCTTGCTAGAGTTCCTTCCCCTTCCGTCTGCAGGGAAGGGGACGTTGCCTCCCTCAGCCAGCGACGTCGTTAATCCTTCCCAGAACTCATTAGCTGTCTCCCCGGGGCTCCTGCACATTGTTTTGTTCTCTGTGTTGGTAGACGCTTTCTCCCCATTGCCGCCCGGATTTCTCTCCAGGGCGCTGCCTCCCGTTGGCCCATTAGCCGACACATGAATTTTTAACCTTCCGGGGCTCCCTGGACTGCCTGCAGCATGTGCCTGTGTGAGTGTCTCTCTGAATCAGTGCCAAGGGCTCAAGCCAGCCTGCATGGCCTAGTGCAACGTGGGACGGACAGGATGGGGGCAGGATGGGGTACGGAACGGGACAATCATAGGATTGGAAGGGACCTTGAGTGGTCGTCTAGGCCAGTCCCCTGCACTCCCGGCAGGACTAACCCTTATCTAGATCAGGGCTGGACAAGATGCGGCTGGTGGCCGGATTCGGCCCAGGGCCACATCCGGTCCATCTCACACTTTGATCCAGCCTGCGGACGACATCTGGCCATTTTCTATTTATATCCTGCTGCCCGGGCCACCAAATTTCTAGGCGGTGGCTCAGGCAGCAGGATCCTATTTAAATGGCTCCCGACTCCCGGTCACAGCGCTACCACGGCAGGACCTGGAGCCGCAAGCCTTTTAAATAGCCGCGGCGATGCTGGGGCCAGGACCTGCCAGCCCTTTGCTGTGTTTTTACTTCAAAACCCCTGGGCCCAGAGAGCCTCTGGTGGCTGCAGACAAACTTTATGGGACCGCGGGAAACTTGGCCACACCCCCGACGCGTGGACGTCCGGCGAACTGACATCCTGCCGGACCACGGATGTCGCCGGGCCAGCAAGTGCCGGACGAGAGAGGTTCAACCTCTAGCTTCCTGCTTTCTGATTGGACACGGCGCGCTCCGTCTGTTCAGATGTCTCTGACCCAGCCATTGGTCCAGCCCTAGCTGCACGCCCCTCCCCTGGCTCAGCTGGAGGGCAAGCCCTCACAGACAGGGCAGGGGAGCGCCCAGGGCTGGCTGGGATGAGGACATGCCCCCAGGCCCAGGGCACTGGCTATTTAGGACTGTCCCTCCCCTAGTTCCAACTGGCATGCGGTCCCCATGGGGCAGCGGAGAACCCAGGACCAGCTGAGACAAGCCCCCCAGATAGGGGCACTGGGCCCCTTGAGGGCTAGCTTGGACAAATCTTTCGTTTCCTCTCTCCCTTGCTCCCGGGGCACCTGGTTCGTGGCTTTTCTCCCCTTGTCCTACGGCATGGCTGCCTGCCACCCCTGCTCCCCTGGACGTCCCTTTCCCCCAGCCGCTCTGGGCACACTCCAGGGAACGGGCTGCCCCGTGGAATAAAGGCCACCAAACTGTCATGGCAACAGCCTTCCCGCATGCCATTGCTTGGGCCTACGCACAGTGGCCAATGGGCTCCCTCGGGCTCCTCCCACGTGGCTGGTGGCGGCGGCGTGTGGCCAGCGACTTTGCAGCCCACTCCTCTTTCGCCTGCCTTGGCAGCTCCCCCGCTGGCCCTGCTAGGAGCTGGTGGGAGGCATCCCCCTAGGAGATGGAGCCAGGAGAAGAGCTCCCAGTGAGGAGCCCGGGGTTGGGGGGGACAGAGGCAGAGAGAGGCGAGTGATGGACTGGGGCCAAGCCCATGGCAGCCTTTCCGCCCCGCCCCGAGGCAGCTAATGGACTCGCCAGCAAGGTCTCCGTGCAGCAGCTAATGGAGCAGCCAGCTCCCAAGTGGCTCCTGGTGTCCTTGAGATGGTTGGCACAGGTGCCCAGAGAGCTTGGAGGCTCCCATGTTGCAGCTCAGATCCATGACTGAACTGGGGGGTGCGGGAGAGGACTGATAATAGTACAACAACTGGTGCTGGGCAAGTCGTCCCACAACTCTGAAATCCTCTTATATCCCCAGCCGGCAGCCTCTGCTGCAACCCACAGCCCCCCCATGCTTCTAACCCGGGGTCCCTGCACATCTCTGCGGAGGCCCATCTGTCCTGACCGGTAGTGGCCACAGCTGGGTCTGGCTTGGGGCAAGCATGACTGGGGATTTCTCTCCAGGGCGTGCTTTTCCCCAGGGCTACATGGCAGGTCTGTGCTGTTGTTCCTGCAGGAGAGCAAGTGCCAAGAGCTGGTGCCTCTTAGTGACTGCTGAGGGGAGGACAGTGCCCCAGACTCTGCTGCCTAGGTCCTCACCCCAGCCTGTCAGGAAGTTCTCCCCCGACGGCCACGCAGTGCTGGGCGCAAGCGTGTCCCCGACGTGCCTCCCACCTCAGAGACACCGTCACGGGAGCCATGGTAGCGGGGGACAAGTCTCCCCGCCGCTGTTACCCGATGGCAACGGGAACTCCCCTCACGTGGGCAGCCCAACCACCTCCGCTCGGCTCAGACGTCACGCCGAGGGATGGGCTGGGCGGTCCCTGCTCAGGCTGCAGAAGGGGCTGCCCTCAGGCCATCAAACCAACATTCAGGACAGCTGGAGACGCCCAAGAGAACTCCCCGATGCTGTCAGAACAAGAGCAGAGTCCTCTCCACGACCGCACTTCAGTCCATTTACCGGCCAAAGCTCTCGAATGCAGCCTGAGCCAGGCCCACACTCCGCCAGGGCCACTGCCCTCCCCTGCCCTGCAACTCGGACGCCACAGCTGGGAAGGGGCTGGGGTTTCATGAAGGGCTTCCCTACCCAGAACCCTCGGCACAAAAGACAAGTCCCTCCCCTGTTTCTCCAGGCGACTGAGTGTATGTAGCCATTCCGCTCTCTTCCCTCCCTCCTGGCCTGGTGCGGACGGCACCCCGCAATCCGGTTTCATGGCTAGGGCGCTCCTATTGTCTGGGACAGGGAGAAACGGGTCTGCCCTGTCCTGGAAGCCATGCTCCACAGCTCTGTCTCCCTGGCACCCTTCCAGAGAAAGCCAGGGCTACGCCAGTGCCTTGCCTTGAGAGAGAGGGGACCCAGGGTCCCTCTGCTGACGCCAGGGGAAATGGAGCTTGTGGGGAGATGCCTGCCCCTCTCCATGGTGTCGGGGCCCAATTGTGCCTTGTCCCTGCCCGGAGAGGGGGAGCGAGCTCAGTCCCCAGGCTCTACTGAGGACACAACCCCCCAGAGCGGCGGGGAGGAGACACGGCCCCCCCAAGGACAGAAGTGAGAAATAGCACGTTAGTTAGCCCAGCCAGCTCCAGGCCCTCCGTCAGCCCCGCTCCGGGACCAATTGCTCCGGCTGACACGTGGGCCTCTCCCACCTGGCATCACATTTCCCTTATTGACGCTGGAGAGCTAAAAACGGGAGCTGAGAACAAGAGGTCCTTGGGCGGCCCGGTGCGAATGCAGACAGTTTCACGGGACGCGCCAGCGGAGGAAATGGCCTCAATGACTGGCGGCGAGCGGCGGGACCCTGTGTGATGTCGTCGCCGGGCTGCAGCGTCTCTCGGGGCCCTGCAGCGCCGCTCCGGAGGGCTGGATGGAATTAGAGAACCGAACCGTGGAACGGGAACAGTCCCGTCCCCCATTCACGTGTCGGCGCTGGGGGCAGGAGGGGGGGGAATTGGGAACAGCCCCGTCCCCCATTCACGTGTCGGCGCCGGGGGCGGGGGGGGAATTGGGAACAACCCCGTCCCCCATTCACATGTCGGCACCGGGGGTAGGGGGGCGGAATTGGGAACAGCCCCATCCCCCATTCATGTGTCGGCGCCAGGGGCAAGGAGTGCGAATTGGGAGCAGGCCAGTCCAACGGCCCAACACTTCGCTAAGAGCTTTCTCATTCCTGCAGTCCCCGGTGGGGCATCCCGTGGGGCACGTCCACACTGGCGCTGGAATGCGAACGAAGAGATGCAATTTGAGCTACGCCAATTGCGTCTCTGATTTTGATGCTCTTTTGAAATAGCGTATTTCGTCATTTGGTGCTGTTCCCAAACGTCCCTTACGCCTCGTGGAATGAGGTTCACAGGGACGCCGGCACAGTGCGCCCGAAATAACGGGCTTGCTGTGACGATGCAGGATATCTATTTCGGGATACGCCGGTATCCCGAAATAGCGTTGCAGTGTAGATGTAGCCAGAGCGTTTATCTGCATTGCTAGGAGCCAGCTCGTCTCTGGGAATGGCTCTTTCTACTTTCCGCTTGAGGACCATGATTGGGTTGCTAACTCCACACCCTCACACAGGCCCTAGCTCCAGCTGGGAAGGACTGTGTTTGAGTGAGGCCAGGGAACTGCACAGTTAGGGGCTGGAGAGCATGGAGGTGGGCGTTGTCATGTGCTGGGAAGAGGTTCCCAGAGGTTAGCCTGGGTCAGCCCCACGGGTCGTACAGAGCTTGCTTACTATAGACGCTTCTCTTGTCGTTTGAAAGTCAAGAGTATAACTCATTGGTGGGCCTATATATTTAACCTACTTGAACCTAGTCAAGAACTCTCTTGTTTCCTTCTCCTGCTTAACAAACCTCTAGCTAGTTTGTCAGGGTTGTGGGGGGCGGGGTGTGTGCAATTGACAAGGAGTGAGTGACTGGTCCTTTGGACTGGGAGTAACCGGAGTATGGTTGTGGTATTTGGTGTGAGGGCC
This sequence comes from Rafetus swinhoei, assembly GCA_019425775.1. Classification (NCBI taxonomy): domain Eukaryota; kingdom Metazoa; phylum Chordata; order Testudines; family Trionychidae; genus Rafetus; species Rafetus swinhoei. Next base: position 39,203,421 of record CM033443.1, on the reverse strand, counting down.
CATCTATCCCAGAGACAGGCTTGCCGAGGTGACCAGCAAGATTGGAGGACCCCAGGGGACTGCCTGTGGCTCCTTGTTGAGGCTGTTATAGTGCCGGAGGGGTTCCCACTTGATACTGGGTGGGGGGAAATCTCAGCATAGCCCTCCCAGCACACAGGGGACCGCGAATGCCAGGCAGACGGAGGCGCGCTGCCAGCGTGGGGCTTGTGCCCTGCTCGTAGCCAGCTGTGCTGAGGCCGGCACTCACGTCCACGAGCCCGGCCAGACAGCTGGCCAGCCCTGCGCGCCGCGCTTTGCGGAGAATAATGGAGCCCAGGTCTCTGGCCAGGTCCCGGGGGCAATACGAGGAGGGACGTGCAGGGGCCTGGTTCTGTACCACATTGCACCCATGTGACCGCTGGCCCCAGGCAAACGCTCAGTGCCTCAAGAGGGCAGGGGGGAATCGCAGGCCTGTAGGAAAGGCCAGGCTGGATCCGACCAATGCTCCGGTGTCCTGTCATTGAGACAGGGGCTGGGTCTGAGAGGAAAGTGCAGCAACCCTGCAGGAAGCATTCACAGGATAACTGCCCCCTGCCTGCCTCTGGGAAACTCTCTCCTGATCCCCAAGGCTGGCTTCTCCCCTGAAGACAGGCGGACCCAGGAATTCCACCTCCTGGTGCCCTGCTTTGACCACTAGACAGTTCTGCCTAGCTAGCCCAGCGCTGCGTCCCCAGGTCGGACAGTGGCAAGCTGATGCAAGTGGCCAGCTCACGAGGAATCAAGAGGGGTCGGGGTGGGGGAGGAAGGCAAAGCACCAGGGGCTGCGTCCAAGCCAAATGCCCCGGCTCCTTCTGCCTGGCACTAGCTGTCCCGTTTGCCGTCTCCCCTCCCGGCGAGCGTTCTCGGCAGGCCGGCGCTGGGACCACCCGGTCACTGCAAATGAAAAAACAATTGATTTTTCCCCTTCGCCCAGGCAGCGCCGGCCGGGGAGATGCATTTCAAACAGCGTCGTGCTAAATAATTCACAGGGAGAAACGACAGCCCCACGGCGGGGACAGGCCAGGAGCCTGTCGGCAGGCCCCGCCCGCCGGCTACGGCCAGGACAGGGCTGCCTCTCTCTCCCTAATTGCAGGCACCGTGCGCACTAAATGGATCACTTAGCAGGGCACGGGGCCTTCCCTCGCCAGCCGCAGTCTGACAGCCCAGCTCCACGCTCGGCTCCAGGGCCCACGCCTCCGTTGGCCCGGCCGGGCACAGCACGCCAGCTGGCTTTGCTGCAGGAGAGAGGCCCTGCCCCTGACCGGGGCAAATCTAGAGGAATTCCTCTGCCTTGCAGGGGCTATGCCGCGATCAGGCAGGTGGAGCAAGAGAGCAGAATACAAATGCTTGGCTTATACCGGGGGTGGGCAACAATTTTCACAGGGGGGGCCACTTAATGAATTTTGATACTGGTCAAGGGCTGGCTCCACCCCCTGGAGGGGGCGGGGCCTGGGCAGTAGTGGTGGGGCTGGGGCCAGAGGCTTTGAAATAAAAACAGTGTTGCCTTGGGTTGCTGCAGCTGTTTAGAAGGCTCCTGGCTCTGGCTCCTGCTTGGTTAGTGCTGTGACCGGGAGCCATGAGCCATTAAAATAGGATCCTGCTGTCTGAGCCACCGCCTGGAAATTCGGTGGCCCAGGCAGCAGGATATAAATAGAAAGTGGCCAGATGCCATCCATGGGCCGGATCAAAGTGTTAAGTGGGCTGGATCTGGCCCCGGGGCCGCATCTTGCCCAGCCCTGGCTTATCCTGAGCATGCGAGCATGGACTGAGCATGCTCAGTAACGTCTGCTGAAGCTGTCGCCCCTCGCTTTGCCCTTACTTGGGCTTAAAATCTGACCCCTCTGTTCACAGGGGCTTCATGGGGCAAAGGAATCAAGGGGGGGGGGATGGGCAGGCTCGTGCAAGAGGCAGAAAGTGACTGCACTGGAGGGGGGGGGAGACAAACGGCTGCGGAGGAGAAGGGCCAAGGGGAGGGAGGAGCTGGGGTTAAGCACAGGGGTGAGCTGCTACCAGCCAGTGGCAAAGGGAAAACCCCAGTGTGGGAAGGGGGCAAAGTGGGGACAGATACCCCGAGCGGGTGAGTCACCGGCCGTGATTGCAAAAATGGTGGGGAGGGGGCAAAGGGGATTTTTCATTTCCCCTGTCACAGGACAGGACGTGTCAGCATCTGCTTCCCAGGAGTGGGTCCTTAAAGACACAGGGCTTCCCAGGGCCTAGACCCGGCAGCTCTTACGATCCAGCATATCGACTCTGAGAAATAGTTTACATAGCACTCCCCATGTGAGTATTTAAAAGATTCCCTTAGCTGAGCCTTTGCTGCGGCTGGATCAGAGGCTGACAGAGTTGAGAGGTAGCAAACTGGGACGGGGAGCACAAAAGAGCCTCCCTAGATGTCAGTAATTGCTGGCCGGTCGCAGTTTCTGACATTACACCCCGGCCAGGCCGCGTGAAGGGTCAGGCTGACAGCCAGCCCTGGGCTGCGTGGGAAGGGCTGGGCGGGGTCGCTCCCAGTGCCTGGTCGGTTCTGGGGAAGCAGGACAGGCCCAAAGCAGAAACGTTCTCCCAGGATCCTCACACCCCTGTCCCATAAACACCCCCTTGTGGGCATCAGCACGTAGCACTTGGCTCATGGCCTGCTCCCTGCATCAGCTGTGATTGCACGTGGCCCAGGGCAGGATCTGGGCTGGAGGCATCTAGGTTGTGTGTAGAGACCTAGTTCCCAGAGGCTGACTCCAAGGCGCCGGGCTGCTGGTATTCTCAGCCTGCCTCTTCGCCGCCATATTTGCGCCGCATGCTCCAAGCCGGAATTGTCCAGCCCCTCTTCGCTCCCAGGAGCCCTGCAGTGTTCCCAAGTGGGTACTGCACGCGCTCACCCGCTCCCGTCTGCAGCCATGGCTGCGGCACCTTCGGACGGAGGATGCTGGTTTTATGTTGCAGTGGTGCTTAGACGCCAGCCAGGTCAAGGGTCTGCGGAGCGAGGCGCCGTGCACACCTGCAGGAAGTGACAGGTACACATGGGGGTTGCTTTTGCACACTGCGGCGCTGAGTGTGGATGTTTGGTGAACCCTCTGGAATGGAAAATCATTTGAACTAGGGCTCTGACACGGGCAGGTGCCGTATGTAGGAATCATCACAGACCGATCAGTAGCTAGTTAGTGAACATAAGAACATAAGAACAGCCGGACGGGGTCAGACCAAAGGCCCATCTAGCCCAGTGTCCTGTCTGCTGACAGTGGCCAGTGCCAGATGCCCCAGAGGGAGGGATCACAACAGGTAATCCTCACATGATCCCTCCCCTGTCACCCATTTCCAGACAAACCGAGGCTAGGGACACCATTCCTACCCATCCTGGCTAATAGCCATTGGTGGACCTAACCTCCATGAATCTATCTAGCTCCTTTTTGAACCCTGTTGAAGTCCTAGTTTTCACCACATCCTCTGGCAAGGAGTTCCACAGGTTGACTATGCACTGAGTATAATGCTGCTGGGTTTTTATTTGAAGGCTCCAGAAGTAGTGTGACAATGCCAGGTAGGTAAGCCTCATGTCAGTGGCAGGGAAATTGGTTCAAATCATAGCAAAGAGCAGAACGAGCAGACACAGAGATAAACACAATATATTGCAGAGAGTCAGTGTGGCTCTTGTAAAGGGAAATCATGCCTCGCCCATCTGTTAGAATTCCTTGAGGGGGGTCAGCAATCAGGCATGTGGGCAAGGGGGAGCCAGTGGATACAGTGTACTTGGACTTTCAGAAAACCTTTGACAAGGTCTCTCGCCAAAGGCCCTTAAGCAAAGTAAGCTGCTAGAGGGAAGGTCCTCGCATGGATCAGTAACTGGTGAAAGGACAGGAAACACAGCGTGGAATCAACAGTCAGTTTTCACAAAGGAGGGAGGTAACGAGTGAGCTCCCTGCCCCTCGGTGCTGGGACCAGCGCTGGTCACAAATGATCTGGAAAAAGGGGTGAGAAAAGAGGGGGCCAAATTTGCAGATGACACTAAGTTACGCAGGATAGCTCAGCCCAAAGCTGACCATGAAGGCTTACAAAGGGACCTCACAAACCGGGGTGACTGGGCTACAGAACGGCAGGTGAAAATCAGTGTTGACAAGTACAAAGTAATGCACGTTGGGAAGAATTTTCCCAAGTGGACACATAAAATGGTGGACTCTGAATTACCTCGAACTGTGGAAGGAAGAGTCATCATGGAGAGTTCTCTGAACACGTCCGCTTCATGTGTAGCAGCAGTCAAAAAAGGCAACGCGGTGTTAGGAACCATTAGGAAAGGGAGAGCCAATGAAACTGACAATTTCATAACGCTTCTATATAAATCCGTGGTACACCCACATCCTGACTACTGCATGCAGTTACGGTCACTCCAGCTCAAGAAGCTATAATTGGTAAAAGAACAGAGAAGGACACCAAAATTGATCGGGGGATGGAACAGCTTTCATATGAGACGAGATTAAAAAGACTGGGCCTCTTCACTTGAGAAAAACATGACAAAAGGGGGTTTGGAGAGAGATTTATAAAATCAGGCACGGTGTGGAGAAAAATGAAGCTGGAAGTGTAATATACCCCTTCACATAACACAAGAACTAGGGGTCACCTAATGAAATAGGCAGCTGATTAAAAACCAAACAAAAGGACGTGCACAGCACACAGCCAACCTGTGGAACTCCTTGCCAGAGGATGTTGTGGATGTCAAACACATAACTGGGTTCAAAAAAGAATGAGATAAGTTCATGGAGGTCAGGTCTATCCATGGCTGTTAGCCAAGTTGGGTGTCCCTGCTTTGGGTGTCCCTAAACCTCCAACAGCCAGAAGCTGGGACTGGACAACAAGGGAGGGATCACTTGATATCTGCCCTGTTCTCTTCCCTACCTCTGGGGCCTGGCTTTGGCCACTGCAGGCAGACAGGACACTGGGCTGAATGGACCTTGGTCTGGCCGCTCTTATGGTCTGTGTTCTGATGGGTCTCTCTGCTCGTCGGAAATGCTCAGTCCTTGGGAGCAGGAGAACTGGAACTGGAGTTTTGCACCCAGTAAGATCAAGGCCCGTGTCACAAGGAAAGATCTGACGCGTACAACTTCCCTTTTGGGCCTCCAGGAACGTGGGCCCTCCTGCCTTCACCAGGTGGCTCTCGTGGCCTCTCAGGCAGGAGGAAGCCCCAGGGCCAGGCTCCTGCAACAGGGGGAGGCCAAGAGGGAGACCAGGGGTTGTTCTGTGCCAGAGACCAGGCTGAGTTTCTCCCACGGGAGTTTGTGGGGAGCCGGGTGGTTGATTCCAGCCACACACGAGCTGTCCCAAGGCCAGATAAACTCAGGGCCATTCCCGCATGGCAGGGGAAGGGGGGCGGGTGCCTGGTGCGGGAGGAGGAGAACAGCACCCACCCCGGCCGAGTCCTGTGCTGATGAAATTTGGGATCCTGGCCCCGATGAGCCAGGGTGCACGTGCCAGAGTGACCAGGCCATCAGTCCTGATGGGCTGCGGCTGCAGAGGACGGAGTCCAGCCCGGTGCCGGGCAGGGCTGGGGGGAATCCCAGCCAGAAGGAGCCAGTTGGAGCTTGAGCGTCTTCAGCCCAGCCCCACCCAGGGACAGGGGCTGGCTCCCTGGCACAGAGGGGAAGCGGGGAGATGACAGACACTAGCAAAGGGAAAGCAGCTGGACTGAGCAGGGGGAAGCCAGGGCCAGGGCTGTGATGCTCAATTCTGCCTGGGCCCTGGCCACCCTGGGGAGGGGGAACCAGAGCCATCCAGCTGGCTAGAGGAACGGGGCTGGGGAGGGGCACGGTAGACAGGCTGCATCGGACGGGACGTGATGCAGGACAGCCCCAAGCGAGCCAAAAGGGAACAGCCTGGGGCCGTAGCTGCCCAGCCCAGCCTCTCTGGCGTGAGCCCGGGCTGGGGGCTGGCAGCGAAAGAGTTAATCTCTCCGCATGAATCCGGAGCTATTAATACCCGCACGCTGGTTTATCTGTCAGAGCGAGCCGGCTGCTCTGTCATCCAGACAAGCCCCGCAGAGCTGTGTCTTGGCAGGGCCAGAACTTTTCTTGGTGAGAGCGCGCGTGTACCCGCGGGCCCGGGCTGCTCCTCCGGCCCCGGCTCTTCACGCTGCCACGGCGGTTCAGCTCCCCCACGCCCACTGCTGCCCCCCACCCCACGGAGCCGCCCGAGCCACGGCAGAGGCTGGCTGCTGAGCCAACGGGAGGAAGGGGAAACTTTCCTGAGGGCTGCTTGAGCGGCAAAGTCCAGCCCACCTAGGATCGGCCTTCCGGCTCCAGTGCCCTCCCTGCCGGACCAGGGACACCAGCTCCGCCGAGCCAGCCTCCGGCCCCTGGAGATGGGCGGCCGAGCGCCCATGTCTCTGCCTGAGAGGAGCAGCAGGACGCTGTGGGGGCTCCGTGCTGGCTCTTCCTCCCTAATCGCCTCAGCTCCGGTTCTTCCACCTCAGGCCACAGACTGAGCCCTCGGCCCTCCTGGCCCTTCCCCAGCTGCCCCAGGAGGGAGTCCTCCAGGGACAGCCCCGTCTGGCCCCGCAGAGCGAGAGAGCTTGACCGCAGCAGCCCCAAAGATGGCCACCGGCAGGAGCAAGAGTGCAGGGTGCCGTCTGGCCGCTGAGTGAGGACAACGTGGGCCAGGAGTCACGGCGCCTGGGCGGGGCTGGGCCATCCCAGTGCTGACGGGCGGGCTCCCTGCCGCAGTGGCCGAGGGCACAGGGTCCCCTCACAGGGCACGGGGCAGGAAGAGCCGCGAGCTCTCCCCGTCGGAAGGCGCGACGGGCAACTTGGGAGACAAAGCAGACGATGACGCCTCCTGGCAACTGGTCCAGGAGCCTGGGGACCTGCTGACTCTGGCTCCTCCAGCCTCCAGGCAGCCTAGTGAGGGGCCAGAGGATGCCAACACCCGTGCGGCCTGCCCCAGCCTGCAGCTGCCCCCCCCGTGGTGCCCCGGCTGTGGGAGCGAGGAGATGGATTCCTTCTGCTTCGTCTGCTTCCAGAAAGAGGAACTGCAGCCCTTGCAACTGAACAGGTCAGTTCCAAATTGCCCGTTGTCCCTTCCCCCAGCCCTGGCCCCCAGAGCCAGCGAGGGGCTGGGCGGCGAGTCGCTCGGAGCCCGGGCAGGGGCTGTGGGGGGGGTGGGCCTACGTGGGCGGGAAGCGGATGGGGCTGCACAGCTGATCTGGGGGAGGGAGGCGTGAGCGGCCGGGGGCAGCAAGGCCGGCTCGCAGGGCAGAGCTCAGGAACGGGCCCAGAAACCCTCACTTTGCCAAAGTTTCTCTCACGCAAGCGCCTCGTCTTCTCTCAGGACGCGGCTTCCAGCAGCCGGCACCAGGGCCCCTTTCCAGCTGCAACAGGGGGACCTGCAAAACTGCAGCGGAGGGGAGAGGAAGCGTGTGTGTGTGTGTCTGCAGCATGGTGTGTGTCTGCACCATAGAGGACAGGAGTGTGTGTGTGTGTGTGTAGCACAGGAGAGAGAAGGGTGTGTGTGTGTGTGTGTGTGTGTGTACACTCATCTCTGTGTGTGCGCAGAGCTGTTTGTACGGAAGTGCCTGGGTGGGTGTGTCTCTGTGTGTGTGCCGGTCGCAGTCTGTCCGGGTGCACCTGTGCACATCAGGGGAGCACTCACTCAGGCGTGCGGGAGTGCTTGTGCACAGGCACATCTGTCTTGGTGTGTGTGGGGGGGGTGTCTCTGGGGATTGCTTGCGTCTGGGCATGGCCAACAGAGCCCGTCCTCCGTGGAATTTATCGAATGCAGCAAGTCACAGGGAGCGTCCCCTCTCCCGTGCGGGCGAGCGCCGTCCCGTCCCTGTTCGGGGCTGGATCCTGGGGCCTCCCTGGCCAAGGGGCAGCTGGGGATGGAGAGGGGCTGAGCCTCAACCCAGGGATGTAGCCGCTTCTCCTGCCATTCGCAGTGCCCAGGCAGACAGGCCTGAGACCAGGGGAGGGGCTCTGACCTCAGGCCAGCCCCCTCCCCTCCATCCCGTCTTACCCGGGAGCCTCCATGCCAGCCTGTAGATGAGACCCCACCCTTCCCCCTCCTCCACGCTGAAGCCCATCGTCACTTGCCACCTGCGTGGGGACCGGCCCTCTCCCCTCAGACAGCCCCTGCAAACTGCCCCCCGGGCTGTGGCACGAAGCTCTGCTCATGGGCTTCTCTGCCCTGGAAGGTCCTGGCCCCCGACAGGGCTGGGGTCGGCCGGGGGAATGAGCGGCGTGGTGCCAGCTTGCAAGGCGAGTTTCCCAGGGCGCTCTGGGCGCCTCTTACCTGCCAGGCTGCGTGTTCTCCACCCAGCGCCGGGCCTGACTTCCCCAGGCTTGGGGCTGGCGGTGGGTTTACTGGGTGGGAGCAAGGGGAAATGCAGCCTCCTCCGAGCACGCCCTGCCCTCCTTGCTGGGGTGAGGGGAGGAGAGCCCCAGCTGGAGGCAGTGAAGGTGAGGAATGGAAACAAAGCTGGGTGCTGGGTAATGCCCCTGCAGAGGGTCGGGGTCAGGCCTCTGCCCCGGGCCTCCCGCCCTCTGCTCCAGCAGGCCCCGGCCCTCCAGCAGGCCCAACCTGCCTCTCGTCAGTCCTGCCATTGGAAAGGCCCCAGCCCGGGAAGCAGCGCCCCTTCCGGGCAGGGCCCAGGGCTCACGCCCCCTGGATGTGCCGCTTTGGGTCCACAGCAAAGAGCAGTGGCTGTGGTTGGTCCGGAGCTCAGGAGAGGGCTGCCCTGGCTGGGCGGTGCTGCGGGGCTGGGGAAGCAGGGCAGGGCCACTGGCGGCGGAATAAGGCCCTGCCAGTCCTTAGCCTGCGTGGGTTGTTGGCCATCAGGGCTCACAGGGGACCTGCCCGTGAGGCCTGGTGCTGGGGGGTCACAGGGGTGCCAGTCACAGAGGGGTTATTCTGCACACGTGGCCTGTAATGATCAGGGCACAGGTTTCCAGGGCCCATGTGAGACCCCAAGGCACTGAGTGGCCGCAGTGCCCGGTGACCTCAGAGGGAGACTGGGGGGTTGAGATCCAGCCTCCCCCCAAACAAGCACCAGGCTGAGCCATCACAGAGTCCACCCAGCCCCCACTGGAGTGAGCTACCCTCCCCCGGCCCGGTCTAGGGTTGCCAGATGGTTGAACCAAAAATACTGTAACCCCGCCCGAAAAAAAAAAACACTGGGGAAAAAATTCTGTTGAGGAAAAAAAAGGGGGAGACCAAAGTTGTTAAGCAAAAAGCAAAAAAAAAAAGGGACTCCAAGACTTATTAAGCAAAAAAAAAAAAAAAAAAAAACCAGCATTAAAACAGCATGGCCCCTTTCAGAGTGAGTGCAGCGTTAGAACAGGGACAGGAACAGGGGAGCGGTTGAGCACTAAGACCCAGGGAAGACATTGCTTCCCCTTGGTCTTTAGGCTTTTTGTGGATGGCCACTTTGTGTTCTTGTTCAAGCCAGAACTTAGCTTCCCTGCGGAACCAGGGAAGCATGGAGTCCATGGGTGAAGGGCTGGGGGTGTCAGGGCCGGGGGGGGCGAGGCTGGGTGCTAGGGTTGCCAGGTGTCCAGTATTTTCACCTCCTGGCTGGGAAAAGAAATCAGAAAATACCCGACATTTTAGGTGTTCGGTATTTTCTGAATTTTTTTTACCAACAGGAGGCGAAAATACTGGACTGTCCAGGTCAATACCGGACACCTGGCAACCCTAGCCCGGTCAGGCAGCAAAGCGACAGCAACGGTTAGCGTGACCCCTCTGCCCGGGCCCCTCCCTGCCCGCTGCGTTCCTGTTCCGTCTCCCTGGGCACAGCGGCCCCGGCCCACATGGCAAACCCAGGAGCTACTCTGGGCGGATGCCCGTGGCAAGGAGAGCAGCCTCTGGCCCTGCTCGCACAGGCGGCGACAAGCGGGGGGGGCGGAAGGACCCGGTGCTGCTCTCGGGGCTCCGCTGTTCGCACAGAGCCAGGGGAAGGAGAGCAGGCAGGTGGCGGTGAACGCCGGAGCTCCCTGGCCTGGCAGAGAGCTAGTCCGGAGGGCAGGGGGGGTCTCCTGAGAGCAGGCCCTGGGCTTGAGGTATCCCTGTGCCGGAAGCCCCGGAGCTCCCCTCCCTTGTGCTCTCGCTGCTTTGGGAACGGTTCTCCCCTCCTGCCAAGCCACGTGTCCCAGCCCCCCTGCGCCCCAATGAGGAGCCAGATGGCAGGGCTGTGAGGTGTGAACGCAGGCAGCTGCCTTCCCCGCGTGGCTCCTCCCCGGCACAGGACCAGGTATGGGGGGGCTGCCTATCGCTGCCATTTCCCGTTAGCCTCCCCACAGCATGCCTGCTCCTCCCCACAGGGGCCTGAACCGAGGGGCAGCGCCAGTCTGAGGGGGAAGCAGAGTGAGGGGCGCAAACTGCTTCCTTTTATTTTCATCATCATTTTGCTGCTCCATTTCCTCAGGCTCTTGGCTGACCCTCCCCCCCACACACACACACACACACACACACACACACACACACACAAAGGAGACTTTGTCCCCGTGATATTGGGGAGCTATTGGCAGAGGCAGGAATCGGGCCCTTCCCCCCACACCCTGCTCTGCCAGTGCCCCTCAGTCCTGACACATAGCCCCTGGCTACTCCCATCCTGCCCTCCCTGCCCTTCACTCGGCCGCCCCTGCCTAGCGATCCAGCACCTCTGCCCGTCTCCAGGGGCTCAGGGCGCAGCTGCCCCCCTCCTGGGGATTCACGTTCAGGCACCCTCTGGCCAGCTGCAACACTGGAAAAGTGTCGGAGAGGCACAGTTGGGGCCAGGCCCCGCTGCTCCTCCAAGCACAGGGAGGACATGTGGGGCGCACAGGGGCCGGTGGGGCGGTATCTGGCTTGGGGATCCTTCCCCTCCCATGGCCCGGCTGCTCAGAGCAGGCCCTGGTCTCTGGGCTTGGAGGCCAGCGCCGCCCAGGAGGACTCGGGCCATGGGAGGGGCTGGGTGAGGTGGGGTCCCCGGCAGGCAGTGAGGAGCTGAGCTGGGCGTAGCTACTTTCAGGGCCCTGCCTCCGTCTCAGCACCCCAGGGCCACACTCAGCAGAACAGGCCCTGCTCCCCTCAAGGCGGCGAGGCCTAAAATTAGAGCGGCTGGCCGCGCCTGGGGATGGGAGAGCCGACGCCTGCCAGCCGCCCGGCCCCGGCTCCCCGCCTGCGCGGGTGGCACGGAAGGCGTGCCTGCTCGCCGGAGCCAGGACCCATGCGCCTCCCAGGGGCCGGGGGCTGGGAGCCAAGCCACGGAGGAGGCTTCGCTTCTTGGGAGGGGGAATTGTGAAATTCTTCACCAACGGGGTTTAAAGCCCTCCCCAGCCGCCCCTTCCACCAAGGAGCCTCGAGTGTCTCCATCCTTTCCCCAACCCTGCCCCCGCCCCGAGCATGTGCTCAGGGAAATCAGGGGAGGTCCTGCCCCAGGGAATTCCTACAATGCAGGGGCAATATAGACAACCCTATAGCCTCCAGGGGTAGGGAAGGGCAGGTCAGGGCGTGCGGGGGACTGGTTGGAGAAGGGGGGCTGCCATTAGCTAGAACAGCTTCCAGGCTGCTCTAACTTACACCCAGGGCTGGATCAGCCAGAGGAGCAGCCCAGGACCAGGGCGGTGGGCAGGTGGCACCCAGCCGCTCAGCATCTGAGTCTGGGGAACAGACCTGCCTGACAGTCAGGTGACAGAGCCAGGCATCCTTTCTCCCACCTACTACCATGATGGGCACAGTATATGAACCAACCTCTTTAGTCCCCTCCAGTACCCACTGGGCCCTGCTGTGCCCAGGGCTTCTTGCCCGCACCTTTAGTGCCCCACATGCTGCTGGCACCCAAGAGCCCTGCCAGGACAGGGGGAGATCGTAGTGGCTTTGCAGTAAAGGGCTCGGTATGCCAGTGTGCCACTCAGCCAGCTTGCCAAGCCACCCTCTATACCGGGCAGAGCCTCCCTGCCCAGCCAACTGCTGCCTTCCCACACAGCCCTATCTCCCCCTGTGCATTCCCTGCTTTCACCAGGGCAGGGCCTGGCCCCCACCCGCTGTATTCTCCAGGCCTGGCCAGGCTGTGGGCAGCTCATTGCAAACTCCTTGCAGCCGGAATCGAACCTGCGACCTTGGGAGGCTCGTGCAGGATCCGCTCAGCTGAGGCTGTAGAGCAGACCCGTTCAGTCTCTGTAAGGGGTCTGGGTGCTATTGCATGGGACAGTGCACACCCCCAGGAGGCGTGTGGGTCACACCTGCTCCCTAGGGCCAGGCAGAGCAGCACGTCCCCCCCGGGCAGTGACAGCTTCTCTGAAGCAGGTGAAGACGGCACAGGCCGGGAGGAGGGAGTCAGCACGCTGGAGCTGGCTTCCTTCCCAGAATGTAATGACTGATGGCTCGGGTTGGCCCTGGGATCACCCCCTCCCACCTGGCAATGGTTTAAATTTCAACAGGCCGATGGAAGGGAAGCGAGGAGCAGCCAGGCAGCCGCCTCCCCCAGGTCACACCCAGACGGGAGCTGGCTTTCTGTCTCCATGCGCTGCAGGCTTTAGGGTGCTGCAAGGAGAGTCGGCATCGCTAGCCCCTGTGGGGAAACTGAGGCACCAAGTGGGAAGCGACTTGGTAAAGAGCCAGGCTCAGAAGCCTGGAATTTGGAGCTCTCTGCGCTACCTGGGAAACCCCACCCCTTGCCAGCGCAGGGCCCGATGCTGAATTGCAGAGGGGCTGAGCGCGGGGGCCTTGCCTTGTGACTCTGGCTTCCGGGACTACATGGAGAGCAGCCCCACTGCTGCTACCTCAGTGCTAGGCCCCCTGGAGCTCTGCCCCCGGCCCCCCCGAGTGGCTACCCCCCAGCAGCAGTCAAGCTGGGTTTCCAGGGGAGGAGGAGGTTCAGGGCAGCAGAGGCTGGAGCTAGGGCAGATAGCCAGTCGCCTTCCAGACCGCTTGCTCCTTGGCCGTGGTTTTGCTCAGCAGTGGCTGTGACAGGCCCAGCTGTTGGGGTGTCCCCTTTGTGCCACGGACGCCCGAATGGCTCTGCACTGGGAGAGGGGCGTTAGCCCATGTCCTGCTGCCGGTGAGGGGGACCTCTCCAGCCCGGCTGGGCCCGCCACTGCGGGATCTCGGCTAATCAGTTAAACATTGCGTGTGACCGGTTAACATTTTAACTGGGATTTCACATCCCCAGTCCAGGCCCGTCGCTCCGAGCCCCGCCCGCCGTGCAGGCCCGTGGGGCAGCCGGGAAGCAGGGTTATTGACCGGGGGTCGTTCACTCCGTCCCCAGCACTGGTCCGGACACTCAGAGCCCGTGTTATCGACAGGCAGCTCGGCGCAGCCCGGCGCTGCGGTCGGCCCCATTAGCTCTCCGCTTGATTCTGACAGCGTGGTAATTACGAGTCTCTTCTTCCCCCCTCCCGCACGGCATTATTTACAGCTGCCTCGGCGCCGTGGGGCTGGGTGCTCGCGCTCGCCCAGCCTTGCGTCATCTCCCCGGAGATCTGGGCCTGATTAATCACAGCAACAACAACGGAGTCTTGGCACTTCCACTGGGCCTTGTTTACAGCCCCCGGGCCGTTCGCCATCCCTGCCTGCGGTCTGCTGCAGCCGGCCCCCCGTCCGCTCACCCGCCGAGACCTCGATGCGGGACTGGCCCAGCGCAGGAAGCTGTGGGATTCCTTCCTTCGGCACAGATCCCATTTTATGCCACCCTGATGGCCGCCCGGCAGGCTGTTTGTGTAGGACCCGGCCCGGCGTCGCTCTGGAAGGAGGCAGGGGCCATGGTCTGGAGGGCAGGTTATTGGAGAAGCGGCCTTGTGGGATCACTCCCTGGCTCAGGCCGGCCTCCGAGCCTTCCTGGCTAAACGAGGCGGCTCCCCTGGACTCAGGTTACAGGCGTAACCGACCGGCATGGTGCTCGGCGCTGGCCCCAGCCCAAAGAACATGGGTGTGAAGGTCTGAGCCTGGGGAGGAGAAGACTACCCGACAGCCACACGTTACCACGGGTAACACGGCCTGTGCTGTGTACCGTCCCGGAGAAAGGCGGGAGGGGGTGGCCGGGGTTATGGAATGGTGCCTGTTGGCTCCTGGCTCTCATTTCTCTTTCCCCCGCTCGAGGTGCCTTTCTAGAGGCTCAGGCAGGTCACGTCCCAGGAGGGTAGTTAGCTCCAGGGAAAGGCAGGTGATGGGCAGCTCTTCAGCCTCACGCCCCCCAGTTCTTCGTAGCACAGATCTCCTCAGCCTGAGGCGTGTTTCTGGCATGGCCCGTCTCTGAGGAGACGGCTAGCAAGGGGGCTAACGCGGGCTCCTGCTGGACACAGGTCCCCTGAGACCTGGGAGAAAGCCACCATACAGGCCACGCTCAGCCACTGGACGTAAATGGCTTTCAGCCGGTACCTGCCGGGGCTGGAGTTGTGCTAGCAGCCTGGAGACAAACGGCTCCGAAGCCTGGCTGAGGGGAGAGCCTGGCTGAGCCTCCTGGCCCCTTCAGATCTAGCAGAGGTAGAAGAGCTGGCCTGACTCCCCTCCCCATTAGCCCGTTACCATCACCAGGGCCTTGACTGTGTTTCTAACTGAGCTGAAATGGAGCCGCTTTTGGCTCCGGCCCTGTGCCCGTCCCCAGCGCCATCCATGCTGCCCTCCCGGCTCTGCCGCTACTGTCTGTCCCCCGAGCGGCCGAGAGGAAGATCGGAGAGGGCCCAGGCGGCCACTGCGAGGCCCGGTGAACTGGAGGGGATTTAGCTGGTGCATTGGGCTGCTCCCGACAGCACGATCCCCGGAGCTTTGCCCTGCCCTGGGGTAGGGTTGGCAGGTGTCCGGTTTTGAACCGGACAGTCCAGTATTGGAGCTTTTTGTTTAGGAAACACATTGAGACAATAGAACTGAAACAATAGAACTGGCGGGTATTTTCTAACTCAGATGCGATGTCGATTGGGATGTCATGGCAAGTGTGTCCGGTATTTTTGTTGAAACCATCTGACAACCCGACCCAGGGGGCATGTCCCACCTGGCTGTTCAGTGAGGCGCAAGCTCACACGTCATCGCATGCGGGCGGGACCGTGCTGTCTTAGACCAGGCAGGGGTGCAGGAGGTTTCGGGGAGGGCCTCCTGCTTTCTTTAGTCTTGGCTCATCCCTGTAAAGCAAGGGTGGGGAACCAGATGTGGCCCCCGGCTTGCCTGGATCTTGCCCCTGAGGCTTGGGGCTCGCCCTCCCAGCACTGAGGAGCCCGCGCTGGCGCTCCAGCCCGCCCGCCACCCCTCTGCATCTCACTTGTGTGCGGCCCCGATTTTTCTGTGGGTCGGCGCCCCCAGCCCAAAAAAGGTTCCCCAGCCCTGTGGGTAAAGGGATGGTTCCCGGGTTCCTAGGCCAGCTGCGAGGAAGCCCTCCGGGAAGGGGGCAGCTGGCCCTGCAGCTAAGGCCCAAGGAGACAGGAGTGCTCCTGTCATGGCCTTGCCGCTCAGTCACACTGTGACCGACCCTCTCCATGGCGGGGGGGCTGTCGCGAGGGCCGGACCACGTGCAGCCCAGCAGCAGCTGACACGTGGGCTGGGGATGCAGAAGGGCGAGGCACCGAGTGGCCCTGGGCGTCTCCATGCTGGACCAGCTCTCCGAACACACCAAGCCCCCGGCCTGCCCCGGCTAGAGGGCAGGAGATTTTGTTTTGACTCGAAGGGACGCTGCAGACGCAGGTGGTGCAGAGCTCAGGAGATCCAGGCACACTGCCGGCAACGGGAGAGGCTGGGCACGGGGCAGCGCGGGCTGAGAAGCAGAAAAACCCTCCCTACATTCCCATCCCACACCAGAGCCTGGGGGTCCCAGCTAGCAGATTTTGTGGGCTCCAGCCCTGCGGTGGGGCAGCAGGAGGGCTGGAGCGCCAGTGCGGGCTCCCCAATGCCGGGGGAGATGGAGCGCTGAGCCTCAGGAGCTGGATCCAGGCAAGCCGGGGGCCACATCCAGCCCCTGGGCCTTGGGCTCTCTACCCTGAGCGGAAGGAACGAGCCCCGCGGGGAGTGGGAACAAAGGGGATGGGGGACAGAGGCAGCGGGGGCTGGGCCCGGCAGGGAGCAGAGGGCCGTGGCGCTTTCCCCCACAGCCGGGAAGGTGTAAGCGCGGGGCTATTTCTGGGCTGTGAAGTGACACTTCCCGCCTGTTGAAGCAAAACACCGCTTGCGAGTGGGGCTGGAAACGAAGTTCGGCGGCGGGATCGGAGAAACCAGCTGCCACCGAGCCCGCGGGGCCGGGTGACTCACCATCGGCAGGACCTGCTCTCATCTCCGCGGCCGAGAACTCCCAAACCCCACCCACCCTCCAAGCATAGCCGGGGGGGCCGGTTCCTGGTCTAATGGCCGGCACGGAAACCGCCGGCGTTCGGCCTCAGGGCTGACACCCCGTTGAGCTGAATGGGCGCAGCTCCACGCTCTCTCAGGGCTAGTGGGTCAGGCTGCCTGCAGACTCAGGCCTAGCCTACACGGACATGTTATGACAGTAGCTTCATCAGCCAGGGGTGTGAAAAGCTCCCTCGGCCCCCAGCTTAGGCACCGCCACGGCGATAGAAAGGAATCACACAGGGAGGCTCCTGCCCCAGAGGAAAGGCCTACACACGGGGGGTATGCAGGGATAGCTTCCCCCGTGCAGCAGAAGGCCGGCAAAGGGGCATCACCCTCACATAACACCCGCCTCTTCGTCGCCCCCAATGCGCACGGCCCTCCCCGCTCTGCCACTCATCCAGAGGAGGCTCCCTTCTGTGGGGCTCCGAGTTATCAACGCTCAGCCAGAGTCCAGGCACCTGTTCATCAGGCCCTCGAGTCCCACCGTCCCCAGGGACTGTGCCGGGGCTCCCTGGGACTTCCTCTCCCCCATTCAGCTGCCTCAGGGCTACCTGCGAGGCATCCGGCAGGCAAGCCCCGGTGACCGGGTATCCTCCCTCAAGGAGCGCCTTCCCTCAGCCGAGCTCCGGCAGCCTCTTCCCAGGCCCCAGTGCTCAGGAGCCAACGAGCTGCCAAGACAGGCTTTTCCTCTCTTAGAGGGGCCGGCCACCCCATTTGGAACCAGCCAGGCCTGGCTCTGTCTGACCCAAGAGCCTCCGGGCTGCAGGGCTGGGTCACAGTGGGTCACTCCAGTGCCACAAACTGCAGCCCCACATGCCCAGGAACCCCCGTCCCCGACTGCCCACCGCCTGTAGGGCAGCCCCTGTCACAGAAGGGCTAAGTCCCTTCAGGCCCCTACGCAGGGGGATGCAAAGGGTGCGAACGCACCACCCCCCCCGGTCCTCCTAGTAAGTGTGAGGCTGGGGGCGGCGCATTGCCCCAGCCTCCCTCCCCTGTGCTCCGGTCGGCTGGCAGAAGTCTGGGGCTGATTCCCCCCTCATCCCCCCGCAAGAGCAAGGCTGGGGCGGGGCTGAGCCATGGGGGTGGGGCAGGGCTGAGCCACGGGGGTGGGGCAGCCACAAGCCCCTCCCACAACTTGCACCCCCCACCCCACCCCCAGAAATTCCTGCTTACGGGCCTGCCCTTGGCCCTTAGCAGTCCAAGGCTCTGCTGGCAGATGGAGGGTTGTGGGTGGGCAGGTCTCACCCCTCCTTCCGAGCTCTGGGGAGCCCATAAGCATCTGGTCAGGGGAACACCCCGGCTTTTGGCGGCTGGCACCCGCGCGCTGGCTGGGCGGCCAGGCTGCGAACCCAAGGCCACACTGCTGCACGGCAGGACGCAGGATGCCCACTAGAGGGCGCTTCAACCCCAAATTCCCACAACCCGGGGAGCTGCTGGTGTGGATGCACTGGGATGTATTTACTGCACCAACAGGCAGTCCTGTAGCACCTTAGAAACTCACCCAAATCTGTCGCTAGCACCGCGAGATTTGGTGGGCAATCCCATTCCGGGCACGTCCCGTTGACCTGGCCCAGCCAACCCCTGGCCTGGCTTTAAGCTATGAGAAGAGGAAGCCGCCTCCGGAATTTGGTGGCGCTGGCTCTTACCCTTTAGGAGATCTTGCACAAACAGCCTCTCTCAGGCAGATAGTAGGTCTGTTTAGCTCCAGGGCTTCCAGGTTTGAGCCCCGCTGCTGACACCTGGGCGTGGGTCGGCGTTACACGTGGTTTCTGATGTCTGGGCTCAGTTACCTCTCGGGAAATTCCCTCTGAACATTTCCACTCAGCTCCAGTTGAAGTTCCTGGCTCTGCCCTCAGGACCCTAATGGCTCCTGCTGGCCTTTCCCATGGGGTCTTTCCCAGCGGTGACAGTAACTTCAACTTTCTCACAGGGACTGTCCTATTGCAGCCTGGGCCCCTGCTGGCTCTTTGAGTAGCTCCCTGCTCTGGCTTTTGCCACAGCTCAGCCAGCTCTTGCCAGAGCTGGGCACCAGGGTGCCCCGCTGACTGTCACCCCGGCCTTTCCTCTGCCATGCGTTTCCCTCCCCCTCTGTTTAATTTGTACTGCCTTGGCCAGCTCCCTTCCCAGCATGCTCCACTCCTGCTCTGTGGCCATCCCTGTCCAGTCCAGATCACGCCATTTCCCCTCCAGCTGGGGCGGAAATGTCACCGCACGGTAGCATTTTAGCTCCTGTCACTCAAATGTGAAAATTGCCCAGTTTGAACATTGAACAGGGGAGCGACCGGCAGGAGCTGTTGGCCGAACACAGAATGCGGGCGTATTGATGCGCACAGGCCTTCATGCACAGGGTGCATCTCAAGCAGATGAACAGGATTCTGGCTGGAAACGGTTTTTCACGCTTACTGAAACCGTTTCTGGAATTTTTCAATTACCAACAGCCAGGGGTGTAACAGCCACCCCCAGACCCCTGGGCAGGGCGGAGGGTGGGGGCCGGCTCCACACTCCCAGAAGGGGTGGGCCCAGCCAGCCCTCAGCACTACCTGGAGCGCGACACACCAGCCCCCCAACTCCTAGAGCCACTTGGAATGTGCTGTGCCACACTCCGGCAGCGATTTAGAGCCCAGGGCTCCAGGCGCCCCAGGCCCTTTAGAATCACCAGGCCTAGGGGCAGTCCCCCCCTCCCCGAATGGGGCCTGCCACCAATATCATTCGCTAGGCTTTCAAGGCCAGATATCGCTCGTCACACACCATCCACTTGCAGGGTAGCTATTCCTCAACCAGGGTACTACAATATACTTGGAGTTACATGCCTTCTATATTCCCCGGTGCAGATTCATTCCACGGTCTTCTGTCTATCTCATTCCATGTCCTTGTGACGCTGCCTGTGTTATTAGCAAAGCTGAAGTCACTACAACAGATGCCAGCTGCTATGAAATTGATCAGCCTCTAGGTTCTGCCCATATTGTGGCTGGAACCCTGATCAAAGTTTCAAGGACCCTTCTGCTCGTGTGCTCCTGAACTATCAGCAGCCAGCTTCACTGTCCTGGGCCGGAAGTCCCTTTCAAAGCTCTCCTGGCTGAAATTACTGTGAGACGGCACTAGAGTCTGGGTTTTATAAAGCAGTTTGGGTGCAGCCTCCCACGGTGTTAGGTGGCCGACGTGTCTGAAACAGCTCTGGAGAAATGATCCGGCCCCTTCCATCTCGTTGATCTTAATTAGCTCATGTCTGTAAAGCACTGGGAAGATGGAGCGCTCCATGCGAATGCTGAGTGCCGGTATTATTATTATTATTCAATCTCTACACGACCCACATGCCCGCTCCAGCGCAAAGTATATTTTGCAGGCTGACAGCCGCAGCTGCTCCGCAAGAGCTGCTCGGGGAGAAATTGTTAGCTGGTCGGAGCTGAGCTCCAGTTTAATTGCTCTAAATGAAGCGCTTGGATCTGCAACCAAGCATTAGCCACTTCCTGGAAAGATTCTGGTGCAGCCTACAAGGCCTTTGTCTGTCACGAGTCAAAAGGGGAGCATGCCACTCAGGCGGTTATCCAGCCAGAGAGACAGTGGGCTGGAGATGTGGGCGCAGAGGATTCACTCTCGTAAATGAAACCATTGGTCTGGTAGACTCGGGCTGGTGCCTCTCACCTTGATCACTGGGCAGCTGGCTGGGCACATGCTTGGCTTTTTTTGCCATCCTCTGTGCAGGGGAAAGATGCTCTCCTGACCTCGATGGGGAGGAGTTTATGGCGATGATTGCTCTCATCTGGATCCTTGCTGTGGCCAATATTCCTGCTAATTTTTCATGTGCGGAATAAATTTTCTTGTGTGCACAGAGGCCTATGCAGATGTGCACCACCAGTATAAACACGTGCTGCTGGCTGTGGGTGCTCTGCTAATCTGCTGGGTGACACCTGAATTTCTCCTGGGTGGCCACTGAAGCGCATGGCTTACAGGGAACACTGTTGACCAATATCGCATGAACCAAAATCAAGGCCTCCTAGAGTTCCATGCTGGACATGCCTAGTAAAGATCACCGCAGGCCCTGCATAGCTCAGTCTGAGTCAGAGGTGGGCAACCTATGGTCCATGGAGCCCCTGCCTGCCCCTCTCCCTCACATGCCTCTCGTGCACTGGGGCACGGGAGTCCCACACTTCCTACTAGTGCCCCTGTTCGCAGCTGTTCCACTCTGGGAGGGAGGAAGAGGAGCGGGATGGAGGGCGTAAAGTGCTGGGAGGGAGAGGAAGGGGCAGGTAAGTGTGGGGCTCCGGTGCCCCAGCGCGTGAGAGATGCGTGGGGCAGGGAGTCCGATAGGAGGGTTGCGATTCCTGTAGCCCACTGCGGTGACGGGGGGCCACTCATGTGGCCCACTGGCTGTTCCTGGCTGCCTGTCGATGCTCTGCGTAGAGATAAGGCTCAGAAAAATCACAACTTCCCAAGGTCACCCAAGAAGTCTGGGCGGAGCAAGAAATCGCATCTGGATTTCCTGAGGGCCATTCTAGTGCCTTCCCCTCCCAGCTGGCTCCTTTCCCAGCTGGCTTGTGCACACAGCTGCTCAGGCCTGATCTAGAATCGCCATGGGGGACATCTAGAAAATGACCGGCGCCAACCTGAATCTCACCAGAGGAGGTGGCTTCTGGCGGCACAGAGGGGGGAGTTATACAGACACGGCTAAGCAATAAAAAACCGGGCCTCTTCCCTCCTAGCGCTGAAACAGTCTCCTCTCTGCTTTGCTCACCAGCACTGGAGTGTTTTCCTTCCAGGTGGCAAATGGAGATCTTGGTTCAACTCAGCGGCTGGGAGGGAGGCAGGTGTCAGCCGGGAGAATATTTATTGTCTTCGAGGTGTGATTGAGCTGGGCCAAGAGAGAGGTGGCAGGGAAGGGGGGCTTTTTGCGTTAAACTGCCTTGGCAGCTCCTCCCTGGAGCAGGGGCCGAGCAGGGAGAGCGTAAGGAAAGCCGCGGTGGCTTTCTGGCCCTTTTCGTGTCGAGAGTTAAGTGCAGAGAGTAGCTCCGAGGCCAGGCTGCCCTGCCACGTGGCCTCTCGCTAGAGGAACAGGAACAGGAACAAGCGTTGGACGTGCAGGGTGAGACACGGGGACGCGTCTGGCTCGGCTGCATTGGAGGTGCCTCGTCACTTGCACGTTGCAGGGGTCTGCTCGCCTCTCTCGTCCTAGGCAGCAGCGGAGGGTCGGACCCTGCTGCTCGAGTTGATGTGCGTCAACCAGGGGCAGCGTGTGAGCCACCTGTTGGGGAGGCTGGCCCTAGCCCCGCCCCTTCCACCAAGGCCCCGCCCCTTCCACCTCCCTCCCTCGCAAGAGCCCTGCGGCCCTGCCCTGGCCACGTCCCCCCACATCCGGAAAGAGGAGCAGCCTGCCTGGGCTGGGGCCACAGGGGAAGCGTCAGGGAGCAGGAGGTGGCTCCGTGGGTGGGGCCACGCCCTGGCTGAGCCTCCCCTGGCCTGTGACACCTGCCAGCCACGGAGTCAGGCCGTGGAATTCAACCCGGGCTGGTGCGGAGCCCCGAGCTGCCCTGGCTGCCTGACACTGGCGACTCTCTGGGCCCGGAGGCTTGGCTGGGCTCGTGCAATGTGGCTCTTGGTCCCCTCCCGGGGCAAGATGAGGCATGGCGCTTTGAGTCAGCTGCAGCCTCTGAGCCAAAGGAGCAGGCCAGCCAGTAGCTGTTCCTTTGGCTTGAACAGCAGAGGACTGTGCTCGGAGATGCAGGTTCAGTCTCTGCAGAGAACCCGCCTCGAGACGTTGCCACACAGCGCCTAGGGACCCACAGCAATGAGGGGGCGTGGCCAGAGATTTGGGTCAGTGTCCCGATCCCTATGGGACAACCGGAGCCACTCCCCTTTCCCCAAGGAGCTCCAAAGAGACATGGAAGAGGCACCACCCTGGAGGAGCAAAAACCAGGGCCTAAATTCTGCCCTCCCCCTGAAATGGGGCCGTGGAGGGGGATGAGAATGGCTAAGTGGGGGGTATAGGTCCGTCAGGTGTCCTCCGCAAGGCCAAGCTCCTTTCACGTTACGCTAACCCACCCGCTCTGAGTTCAGACCGTCTCTTCCACCCCTGGTCACCAGCAACTCTGATGTTCTCCCCTGTCCATGCCTCTCAGCCCAGCTCCATCCTGGCAGAACAACATGATGAGAGAGCTTGGCGATAGCCCCTCCATAGCAGGGACACCGTCCAGAGCACGTTCTTCCCCTGCCTGCTCTCTCCCCACACCCCCGGCCCCAACCTGGGGCACGAGCTTTCCCTTGGGGGGACCGTGCTCAGTGCAGGAAGTTACAGGAGGTCACTCCTTCCAGCTCTCACCTCATTCCGGGTTAGTGTATCTGTTGCAAGTCCATTGCGTGTGCTGGGCCATAAAAATCCCTGACCCACCCCCAGCTGCTATTCTGTGCTCCATTCAAATGCAACCTGTTATGCAGAGACACACACACAGCGCTCTCTCTCTCTCTCTCTCTCTCTCGCATCGACCTTACTTTTGTTCTTTCTTGATTTGTTCTCTTAATACAGAAGTCATTCGGATGGAGAGGTGATGGTGGCTCTTTGCACATGGGAAACACCACAATTGGCTGTAACAGGGGTCAGCCTTCACCTCACATGAGTGCAGGTCCCTGCGTTGCCTTTCGGCTACTCAGCCTTGCATGCAATCACAGACCCCTTCCAGGGTACACCTCTAAGAGGGGCCCCTCCCAGTGCCCTCTGCTAGTGTCCCTTTCCTCTCAGTTTGGTTCCCCACTCAGGAGCGAGTGGTGCCCCCAGGACCTCTCCTCCTGGACAGGGTTTCTTGCCCCTAGCTCAGGGCTTTACCTCTGTTCATCATTCTCAACAGCTCTCCACTGGGCACTGTCCCTGGCTCTGCCACCCACCACCCCGACCTTCTCCCTTCCAAGTCTGGGCTGCAACTGAGCTGCCTCTAGTCCCCCAGCTTCTCTTATATAGTCCCTCCTGGCCCCTGATTGGCTGGTTTCCTCCAAGCCACTCTAGCCTCCTGGAGGCCTTCTCTATGGCCCTGTTGAAAGAAGCTTACAAAACTGAGCAAGGATGAAACTCTGTGGAGATTTTTCAGAGGAATCAATGGGATTGAATAGAGTAGCCTATTCCTACTGTAAAGTTCCCTAGGCTGCAACAAGGAAACCAGAGAGAAGTGATCACTCACTACCCGGTTCAATAGGCATGTCCACGAATGGCAGGCTGGTCTGGCGATTAAAGAACAGGCATGGGGGTGAGATGTGGGTTGAGCCCTGGCTCTGTCACAGACTCCGTGTGCCCGCGGGTAGGCTGTATAATATCTGTGCCGCCTGTGACATTTCCCTTGCCTATGTCCATTGTAAGCACCTCGGGGCCTGGCTAAGTGTCTGTACAGCGCCTAGCACACAGGGGCCCTGATCTTGTTTGGGTCTTACAGTTGTGACTGTAATAGAAATAATAATAACAGAAGTGTCAGATCTGGATTCAGCCTCTTGGCTTCAAGTCACTCATAGAAGCCCTGAACTAACTCTGTGCACTAACCCAGACTAGAGCCATGGGGTGGAGAGATTCACGGGAGAGACTTCCTGCAGGTGCTGGAGAGGGTCCCAGCATGGGAAAGTGGATGCCCCCAGAGCGGGATGAGGGGGAGGAAAAGAGAAACTCCCTCCTTCCCTTCTCCAGTCGCGTCCTCCTCTCCTAGCCAGGCGGCTCCCCTTCACTCAGGATGCGTATGGTCATCCAGGCCTGCCGCAGCGCATGGAACGGTGAACGTTGTGGCTGGGAGATGGCTGAAGGGCCCGGTGACGAGAATGAAAAAGGAAACCTAATTTGCACCAGTCCACGGGCTGCGACCCATCTGCTTCATTATTCCCTGGAATTGGGGTGACAGCTGGGGGTCACAACACATGCCCCCAAAGCCTGAACACGTCAGCAGATTTTAACACCAAGGATGTTCCCGATATCCCTACGGCAAAGTGCAGGATTTGCTATTGGCCCTCCTCTTGCTGAAACCATTCCAATCATCCGGTTAGGAAAGGAAACACCATGCACCCGGGGCGGGGGCTGCCATCAACCAATGGCCCTGCAGCACCACCTGGGGAGGGACGCCACGTTTCAGCAATTCTGCCTCGCTCTCGTCCCCAGGACTTCAGTGGTGAGCTTGTCCTCCAGCCGGCCACACTGCAGTTCTGTCCCATTGTCCATGTCCCAGACAAAGCCATCAAAGGAATGCCAGTCAACAAGGCATCTTCAGCCCCTCCAGCTCCTCTTGTCCCTCGCAAGCCCCCCCAGCCTCTCCGACTCCTCATCCATCCAGGCTTCTGCTGGGACTCTGGTCCCTCGCGAGCCCCCCAAACCAGACAAAATACTAACTAAGCAACTTGACCCATCTCAGGCTTGAGCCTTTCATCCAACTCACGTTCCCCCAGTTCTCAACTCTTCTACTGACCGCCAGCCCACAAAGATCCCTCCCTTTCTCCTGTCTCAAGACTCACTGCAGGCGCTAACCCCTCTCTTCTACATCCCTCCCAGCTCTCCCTCCAGCTGGCTTCTCTTCGGTCCTTCCCAGAGGGAAGGAACTCCAGACACCCTCATTCCTGGGTCTCCTCCACCCCACCACTCTCAGATCCGTCCTGAGCTGGACACGCCCTCCAGGTGTAGCAAGGTGGGGCTAATAGAACTCTCCGGCCTTCTCCGGTGAGGAGGGGTTGATATAGCCCCACAACAGGGACTAACCATGTCACATGAGTAACGAATAGCACGTAGCTGGCATGAAGAGTTTGTGGACAGTGCACGACATGAAGACGACGGGTCCAGCTTTTTCAGCAAAGAGCAGCCTCTCCAACGCGTCGCAAACCAAACGCCGGGCTGCATTTTTAACAGCCCCAGTGCCTGGCTCTCAGTTGGGTAGAATCACGCAGCTCAGAGAGCGACGCCAGTTCAAACCAGCTGAGGATCTGGCCCATTCTTTGTGAAGAACGGTTTGCCCCGATGTGTCAGTCATCCCCAGAATGATGGGGCGGGAAGGAGACATAAAAGGAAAGAGAGAACTTGTCTAGGCCTGGCTCAGGAATGAATACCTAGCTGCCTTTCCTCTAATCCGCTGTCTGCAGTGACAGGCGGAGTTTGCAGTACTACCTCTAGTTAAAACTGCCCTTATATAACCTTCTTGTCAGTAGTTTAATAACGTTGCCAAACTTCAGTTGTTTGGACTGAAATTTTCCAGGCTGGGCGTCAGCCTCAAGATGAATTTTCTTTCCAAGGTTCAGCTAAGACGTTCCGGACACGTCTTAGAACAAAATTAGGGGGAAAGCTGTTCTTCTGCCATATTCAGATAAATCTCTCAGCTGTTTGGTTGAGAAACTTACGAGGCAGGGTCGCCTTTCTGCCTTCCCTGTAAAAATCTGCCCGAATTTGGGCAAATCATAACTCTTTGCAAAATCTCTCTTTGCATGTACTATGGAGGCTTTTCTGCAGAGTCTGTCTGCATTGAGCATGCTCCAGACCAAGGATGGTCCTCCTGGGGTCCAGGAGGTGGGTGGGCTGTATAAAGGACCCTCCCCTAGTCTAAGGGGAGGATCAACTGAGTCCAGGATGCCAAGTAATTACGGGGGACAAATACAAAGAAGAACAGGGTAGGAGTGAAGGTCAAAGGGCTAAAACAAGGGAGTCAGATGGGGACATGAAGCAGAGAGCCCTGGACCATGCCCATTGCTCACCAAAAGCATCGAGGGAGCCAGTGGATGCCTCCCCCAGCCCAGGGATGGTGCTTGGGAGGTCTCTCCCT
The DNA here is from genome assembly GCA_019425775.1 of Rafetus swinhoei. Taxonomy (NCBI): domain Eukaryota; kingdom Metazoa; phylum Chordata; order Testudines; family Trionychidae; genus Rafetus; species Rafetus swinhoei. Next base: position 39,177,385 of record CM033443.1, on the reverse strand, counting down.
GCAGTTGCTACTCCAAGGTGCTGAGGGTGTTGTGGCACCAGAACTGGGAAACCATCTGTCTTGTATTTCTCCTACAAAATGTGTGTCTCTCTTTGCAGTCCTGATCCACAGGCAAGATAACAGCCTGATACTGCTGCTGGTTATGCCTGGAGCTCACCTGGCAGAGGTCTGTTTGGTGGGTCTAAAAGTGATCATGCAATGAACCACGTGGGCGTGTCAGTATCATTCTACATGAGGGCATTTGTTCCATTTGCTTTGTTAAAACCCTTGGAAATTGCACACATAGAACCTAATGGAAAAGCCACCAGTAAGGTGGCAAAGTCAAGCACTTACAAATTAGGAAATGCCAGAATTAAGGTTGCCTGTTCAACCTTAATTCTGCCCCCTTGTGTGTATGCTTTATGCTACAGTCTTTTATACTAGTTTTTCCACAGGACCCTGCCTCATTCAGAGCACAGGGCGGGCTGTGAATGGAGCAGATCTAGGTAGTGCAGGAGGCTGCTGTCTGTAGGATTCCTGTTCCTTTGTTGCAGAAGTTGGAAGGTGTGTAGTGATTGTAGGCAGGAGCAGCAGGTTTGCAGAAATTTTGGTGGGGCCTAAAATGCCCAGAGCCTGCACTCCCCGTACTTAAACTCAGCAGCACCACCTGCTCTGGGCGGGAGATTGGGGTGCAGGAAAGGGTGAGGGGTGCAGGCTCTGGGAGGGAGCATGATGTACGAGGGGGTGTGTGGGGGGATGCGGCTGGGGTGCTTATGTGGGGCGCCCCCCTCTGGCAGTGGCTCCTGGGGGCCTCTTCACGCTGCTGCCTGCCTGCTGCCCCCACATGCTCCCCTTCCCCCGCCGTGTGTCCCCAGCCTGCCTCCTACCTCTGGGTGGTTTAAAACAGCCCAGGCCCCGCACCGCAGGGCAGTGGGGCTAGAGCGGCTTGTGCTCACTCTCCCTCCACATGGCTCCTGGCATGTCCCTGCAGCCCCCGGGAGGGGGGGGCGGTGTCTCGGTGCACAGCTCCCAAGACTCTGCAGCAGGAGCAGCACACAGAGACCCCCCCACCCCTCCACCCCGGGGCTGCAGGGATGTGCTGACAGCCACGCAGAGCAAGTGACTGGAAGCCGCTCTACCACTGCTGCACTGCTCCAGCCCCAGTACTCCAGCTGAGTCCTCACCAGAGCTGTGCAGGGCAGGACTGTTAGCTCCCGTGTTTTACATACAACACTTCTGTTAATACCCTGCAGAACTGGTGTTGCAACTGCATCACACTGTGAACTCATATCCAATTTGTGTCGCACCATCAGGTCCAGGTGCTGGTCCTTTCCAGCAGAACTCCTGCCTCGCTGGTTATCCCCCGTTGCACAGCTGAGTAGCTGACTTTTCCTCCCCAAGTGGAGTTCTTTGCACTTGACTTTGTGGAATTTCATCTTGCTCAGACCAATTCTCCAATTTGTCAAGGTCGTTCTGAGTTTTAATCCGAGCCTCTAGAGCGCTGGTCCCCCTCCCAGCTGGGTCTCATTTGCAAAAGTTCTAAGCATCCTCTCCACTCCATTATCCACGTCATTAACAAATACATCGAATAGTACCAGACACAGTGCTGGCTCCTGCAGGATCCCATTAGATACGGCCTTCCGGTTCGATCACTACTCGTTGAGTACAGCCCAGTTGTGTACCCACCTCACACCAGTTTCATCTAGATGCCATTTCCCTGGTTTGCTTCTGAGAATGTCTGGTGGGACTGTGTCAGAAGCCTTACTAAAAGTGAAGATCTAGCTCCTCTACTTCTTCCCCATCCACTAAGCCAGTAGCCCTGTCACAGAAGGAAGTTAGATTGGTTTAGCATGGTTTGTTCTTGACAAATCCATGCTGGCTTGTCTTTGTAACTCTGTTATCATTTGTTGCAGTATCTTTCCGGGTATCAATTTTCAGTTGATTGATCTTTAAATCCCTGGGTTGTTTTTATTCCCTCTTTTAAAGCTAGATACTGTGTTTGCCCTTTCCCCAGGCCTCCAGGACTGCCCCCATTCTCCATACATTCTCAAAGATGATTGCTAATGGTTCCATGATTGCTTCAGCCAGTTCCTTAAATACTATAAGCTGAATTTCATCAGGTCCTGCTGACGTGAATACATCTAACTTAGCTAGATATTTTTAAACCGTTCTTTCCCTGCTTTGATTTGTGTTCCTGCCCCTTATTGCAAATGTTGTTTTGAGTATCTGGTCACCATAAACCCTTTTACTGAAAACTAAAGCCAAATAAACATTAACTACCTCAGCCTTGTAAAAGTCGGAAGTTATTGCTTGCCTTCCTTCCTACGTGCAAGACCTACACCTACCTTCCTTTCTTTCCCTGGTCCTCATGTACTTAAAGAACCTCTACTTACTGCGCTTGTTATCCCGGGCCAGGTGTAACTCATGTTGGGCCTTGGGCCTTCTGACTTTGTCTGCATGCGCTTGTGCTGTTCTTCTGTACGCCACAGTAGCGATTCCTCTTTGTTTCCACTTTGTGTGGGGTTCCTTTTTGAATAACTGCCCCCAACGGGGGAGTGGGGATGGGGGTGGAGGGCAGGGAGGACAGCTGCTCTCAGAGCCGGCTATTTAAAAAGTCCGGGGGCTCCTGGCTGTCATGCTGCTACTGAAGCTGTGGCAGCAGCTGGAACCCCGGGCCCTTTAAAACAACACCAGGCAGCCCGGAAGGGCTGGCTGCCCTTGTGTGTGTGTGTGTGTGTGTGTGGAGGGAGGGGAGGAAGTAGGGGTGTGTGTGTGTGTGTGTGTGTGTGTGTCATCCTCCCTTGTTTGATAGGTGTATGGAGGTGTGTGTGTGTGTCTCTGTGTGTGTCCCCTCACCCTGTGGGGGGGAGGTAGGTGTGTGCTCACCCCCCCTTGTGTGAGAGATGTATGGGAGTGTGTATTTGTGTGTGTGCGTGTGTCTCCTCACCCTGTGTGGGGCGTGATAGGGGTATGTGTGTCATCCTCCCTTGTGTGAAAGGTGTATGGGAGTGTGTCTGTGTGTCCCTTCGCTCGCTCTCTCTCTCTCTGTGGGGGGGGGGGAGGAGGTAGGGGTGTGTATTCGCCTCCTTTGTGTGAGAGGTGTATGGGAGTGTGTCTGTGTCCCTTCGCTCTGTCTGTGTGTGTGTGGGGAGGAGGTAGGGGTGTGTATTCGCCTCCTTTGTGTGAGAGGTGTATGGGAGTGTGTCTGTGTCCCTTCGCTCTGTCTGTGTGTGGGGGGGGGGGGGAGGAGGTAGGGTGTGTATTCGCCTCCCTTGTGTGAGAGGTGTATGGGAGTGTATGTGTGTCTGTGTGTCCCTTCGCTCTCTGTGTGTGGGGGGAAGGAGGTAGGGGTGTGTATTCGCCTCCCTTGTGTGAGAGGTGTATGGGAGTGTCTGTGTGTCTCTTCGCTCTCTGTGTGTGGGGGGGAGGAGGTAGGGGTGTGCATTCGCCTCCCTTGTGTGAGAGGTGTATGGGAGTGTATGTGTGTCTGTGTGTCCCTTCGCTCTCTGTGTGTGGGGGGGAGGAGGTAGGGGTGTGCATTCGCCTCCCTTGTGTGAGAGGTGTATGGGAGTGTGTGTGTGTCCTCGCCCTGTCTGTGTGTGTGGGGGGAGGTGGGTGCGTGTGTTGCGCCCCCCCGTTGTGTGAGGGCCCACAGAGGCAGCCCCAGGAGTCCGTGTGTCCCCTGTGCCCCGCTCTCGGCGCACCCTGGCTGCCGCCGAAGCGGCTGGACGCGGACTCACGTTACCAGGTGCCCGCAGCCCGAGGTGACCTAGATCCGGGGAGCGGGCGGCGCTAGGACCCGGCGGCTCGGGGGCGGGGCAGGGCGGCAGGCAGCGGCCAGGGGCTGCGCGCTCGGGCGCAGACGGGGCCGGACCAGGCGCGCAGCGCGGCGCCCGGATCCCGAGGGCTGCAGGCGAGGGGCGCGATGGGGCGCGGCGGGGGCGGCCGCGGAGCGCGGCGGCTGCTGCCCGGGGAGCAGCGCGGAGCCGCCTGAGCCGCCCGCCCCGCGCCATGCGGACCCGACCCCCCTAGCGGCGCAGGGCGGCGGCGCAGGGGGGATGCCCCGGGCCCCCGGCCCAGCCAAGCGAGGCGGAGACCGAGCCCCGCCCGGGCCCCCAGGGGCGATCCTGGGCCGGCCACAAGGGGCAGGCGAACGAGTGAGCGAGGGAGGCGGGAGCTCGCCGGGGGCTCGCCCCGGCCCCCACCCAGGTAAGGCTGCGGGGCCACGCTGACCTTCTTTGCGCCCCGGCGCGGGGCCAGGTGGAGCCCAGCCCCCCCCCGCGCCGGGAGCCCCCCGCCCGGCGCCCCCCTTCTCCCCCAGCGCCGGGAGCCCCCCGCCGGCCAGCGCCCTGTGTACCCCCCCCCAGCGCCGGGAGCCCCCTGCCCGGCCAGCGCCCTGTGTACCCCCCCAGCGCCGGGAGCCCCTCGGCCGTGCAGCCGGTGCTCAGGGTGCGGCCGCAGGCGGATGCCGCTGGCGGAGGCAGGTGCAGGCTGGGCTGGGCTCGCTCCAGCCCCTGGGGCTTGGGCTGCGAGGCCCTTTCCTTTGTGTCTCTGCCGTGCGCCAAGCCGGGCCCCCTCCCCCTCCAAGGCTCGGCGGCGCCAGCCCCGCACAGAACCCCTTCCCGCCCGGCTCTGTCTGCCCGGCTCCATCGGGGCTCTGCGGGGGGGGCAAGGTCCGGAGCCTCCCCCCCGCTCGTCCCGCCCGCCCCTTGCCGCTGACATGGGGGTCCAGCCGCTTGTTTCTCGATGGAGCCCGATGCCCCCCCCCCAGGTGTCCCTGGCGGGTTAAAACCTGCCCTGTGTCGGGTCCTGGGTGCAGCCGGGCTCGGTCCTGGGGCGGCGACCGCAGGCGGGTGGCAGTGAACCGGCAGCAGCACCAGGGGCAAATCCCATTGTCCCTCCACTCCCAGGGCTGGCCCAGCCGGCCTGTCTGACCTGGGCTCTTCCATCCAGCCTCGCTGCCCATCGGCCCTGGCACCAGGGCGGACGCTGGAGCTGACGTGTTCCCAGCCGGGTCAAGGTCCTGCTATTCTGCACATCTGCCTCTCTCAGCCGCCTGCCTGCCCTGTCCTCTCTCCCCCTGCCCTTCCCTTAGTCCGTTTCTGGGCCCTTCCAGCTGTTCTCAGGTTCCCCCCCCCCCCCTTTTGTTGTCTTAAATTCTTATGCTTGTTCTAGCAGGGAATTTTCAGCCCTGCCTGGGGCGACTTCTCTGATCCCTTGTTTCCTTCCCTTTTGTAGATCCCTGCCTGAAACTTTGTCAGCTAGCTGCATGGGTTCCAGGGGTTGGCTTGAGGCGGGGTGGGGGAGTGCGAGGAGCAGGAGGCGGGATTAGATCTTGGGGCGCCCATGTGTCATGCACTGCTTCCCCAGAGGCTGTGTAATGCTCCCAAAAGAGCTCAGACGCCCTGGTGTTTGGGCCGCAACCCCCCCTGGAAGAATCATTTGCTACAAGCAACCCTGCTGGAATCCCTGCCCCAAAGATGGCCTGCCTTTTTCCCCCTGCTGGGTAAGTGCCCAGTACCCTGGTGTTTTCCAAAGGGGCATATCCCTCCCTCCATAGCAATAGCTCCCTGGCTGGGCACTTTGAGAGCCGGCCAGGCCTGTTTCTCCTGGCAAACAACATGCCATAAATAGCTGTTAATGGAGCCATAATGCCTCGGCCTGGTGACCTCTCCCGGGGTCATTGGAGCGGGGCGGGGCCACGCGCCTGCCCCTTGGGCCACCCAGCACCACCTATACGTGTGGCAGGATGGTCGCCTCGCCAGGCACGTGCTGGAGAGCGAGACAGCTCTTGAGCTCCTCTGACTCAGTTCTTGGGCTCAGCCTTCGCAGGTGGCCCAGCTATTCAGTTGCTTGGGGTAGCTGGTGAGCCAGGGAGCGCAGCTGGTGGGGCTGTGACGTGCGTGGCGGTTTATTTTTGTTTCTGCCGGATGGCCCTGGAGTGGTCTCTTCCGGCTGGGGGGTGCTGCTTGTCATTCAGCTTTGCCCGTACCTTGGGGATGGCCTCCCAGGCTGGGAGGAGAGGACCGCCCCGTTGCTTGGTTGGGCTGGGTTGTCAAGGAACCAAGCAGTCTGAGCTGGCATCTGTCCCTTCTGGTAGCTGTAGAGAAACTGGGAGCCAGAGAGGAACCGGAGTGAGTCATGATTGAAAGGAGCTGGAGCCTGAGTGGCAGCGGAAATCAGCGGGCAAGGACTGGGGAAAAGTTTGGGGGGCTTTAGCTTTCTTGGCGTGCCTTGTGAGCAGTCAGTGGCCAGCGCCGGCCACCAGGGGGCGCCTGGCTGTCATGGCTCCGGAGCACAGGGAGTCGATGGAGGGCGGTGACCAGAGGTGACTTGGGGAGATGTGGCAGGGAAGGAGTCGAGGGATCGGGCTGGAGAAGGCAGGAAAAATACAAAGCCGGAGGGAAGCAGGCGGCTCCCCCGGGCTGAGCGGGGCAGGCGGGAGGGTGACCTGGGCAGTGAGAGGAGGGGCAAGACAGGCAGGAGCCGATTGGGATTTGGGGTCTCGCTTTGCTCCACAGGGGGCAGAGGAAGGAGCCGATCGCTGGGCTAGACGGCGGGAGTCGGAGTCGGTTACAGTCTAGCAGGACCCCGTTGCAGGCCCCCGCTGGCACCTGCATACCAGGCGGCCACGTTGCCCCTGCAGATGGGAGACGCCAGGCAAGGTGCTCAGGGCTGCCGAGCTCCCCGATGGGCAGCAGGGTGCGCGATGTACCTCGTGTGCCGGATCCCCTGCTGCCGTGCATTGGCACCAGGCTTTTGTGCTTGTGCTGCACTCGCGGAGAATCAGGCTCCTGGGAGCTAGAGGGCGGGTGGCAGGGGCCTGCCAGTTACCCTCTGGTGAAGCCAGTGTCGGGACGGGCAATGATCGAAGAAGCCAGAAGAGGATGGGTTGGGAAGCTGCCCTGTGGCACAGGCTGAGGGGGGTAATTCCTCCCCCAACCAGCCAACCGCTCTGGGGAAAAGCGAGACGGTTGGCCAGCGAGACCACTGGAGCTTTAGGGTAGGGACTTTCCTAGGATCATAGAACCCGAGAACGGGAAGAGCCCTGGGGAGGCCATCGAGTCCAGTCCCCTGCCCTCCCAGCAGGCCTAAGGCCCATCTAGACTGTATGCTGGGAGATCCTCTGTCCCGTGGGCAGGGGGTAGAAAAGCTCCAGTGTGTGGATGAGGGGAGGGGCTGAGTTTATTGGGCTCTTAATGAGTGTGGGCAGGGCAGTGAAGAAGGGTTGGGGGGGGAGCCAGCAGGTAGGGAGTCAGCCAATGGACTGCAGAAGACAGGCTCAGTGGCAGTACGTATCTGGTAGCATGGGCTAGGGCAGTGCTGGGGCCGCCACGCAGGGCGGCGGTGACGAGGAGGAGAACTTATCCAGGAAGGTGTAACAGTTTCAGGCAAAGGGGCTGCCCTGTTACAAATCACAGCAGCAGGTCAGCGTGGGGGGGCTTGAGACACACCTGGGCCAGCTGGGACGGGGGGAGGGAATGATCAGGAACATGCCTGGGGAGCAGTGAAGGATAAAGCAGCGGGTAGGGCAGGAAGGGAGGAAATCAGTCATTTGCTCTGGCCAAAGGCTTTTGTGGAGACTCTCGTATGCTGCTGTTCTGGATACCTGGTAACCCCGGGGATAATGGTGAAGTCCTGTTCCTGATTAAAAGCTGAGCTGGGAGGTGAAGAGATCTTGCTAGCGGGGATGCTATGTATGGATGCCCCCGGGGTCTGTACTGGGACCCGTGTTCGTTACGTCTGTTAACCTAGAAAGGGGGCTGCGTATCACCATGGGGAAATGTGCTCCCAACACAGCACGATAGAGAGCGTCCTGTGTAATTGCACTGACCACAAAGGAGTTGCACCAGATTGATGGCGGTATGTGACTGGAATCCGGCCCTATGGGGTTTCACATGGCGCGGAGGCATTCTGAGGTGCTCCGGAAGAATCTGAAATGACAGAGGACATGAAATTCACCCTAGAGAAATGCCAGAGTTGTGCCCCTTGAAAGGAATGGAGGGCAGTGCCCTGCTATTGCAGGCAACCTGCAATCCTTACCAGGGGATCATTGAAACTACTCCTCCACTCCTCAAAGGTCTGAATCGGTTGTGACTTCTCCAGAGAATTATCTCACATCAGGGAAAATGGAGGAGTGGACTGAGTCTTGGCATGACATAGGAAGGAGCTGGAGAACAATGCAGAAAACGTTACCACCTTGGACAGCACCACATTCGATTTTTAGTGTGGTCTAGTGAGTGCCACTTGTATGACCCTAGTTCCCCATCACACAAGGCTACTGGAAATTAAAAGGCGGTGTACTTTAAAAGGGCTGAAGAGAGCTGCCTTTAGGGGGTAAGCTCGGAACCCCCTGTTGCAGGATATCACAGAGTAAAACAGGGGAGCAAGATTAATCAATGATTAGGCCTTATACAGGGCAAGGAGGATGGTCTTGAAATGAGACCCAGTCAATCTGATTTCAGTTCTGGACTCTGTCACATGTTTTCCATGTGACCGTAGTCAAGTCACTTAACCGTTTGGTGCCACTGTTTCCCATTTGTGAAATGGACATAACACTTCTCTACCTCCCGGGGCATAAATCTTTTGATCTGCTCGGATATGAGGGACATGAGCCATATAAGAGTCAAGGCAAACAGAATAAGAATAGGATTGGCTGTGCTACTGGTTGTGGGGGTTCTCAGTCAGCGTGCTTCATGACATCAGCTGGGGTTAGGAAGAAATGTTGCCTTATGGGATATTGTATCTGTAGGTGCTCTCTGTGGGTAGCGCGGATTACACCTTCCTCAGAGCCACCTGGTATTAGTGACGGGGGACTGGATGGGCCCTTTGGCTGCCCCAGTGTGGTGCTGTCTGGTCATATGACCTGCCCGGCTGAGTTACTCTGCTTGCCCCTGGCCGGTCAAGCTGCCAATTAGGATCTGAGACATCTCACTGGCCGGGCTGTCGTGATACCATAATTATGAACCAAAGAGGTTTTCCCCTACACTCCCAATCGGTTAATTAAGTACAACATCCGTTGCTTGCCCATGTCTTCGAAGAGCTGTACTGCCGTGTTTCTGCTTGTGGCTGTTTGCACTGCACACTCTGCTCTCCTGGGCTTATGGGATGAATCCTAGGGCACAAAAGCTGATTCTGAGTTACCAGAGGAAGCCGTGTACCAAACCGCATTGGCCAATGACAGCGGAAGATCCCATAGTCCATGAGCAGGAACGGAACCCAGACTCAGTGGCCCGGGAATGAGCCCCGAACTCCAGTCATGTGGGTTGAATCCCCTGCTCTGCCACAGACTTCTGTGTGACCTTGGGGAGGACACTTAATCTCTCTGGGGCACAGGTGCCATCTGTAAAGTGATGGCATGTCCCTTCTCCCAGGGCTGCTGTGAGCATAAATACATTTAAAAAGAGGGAGGGGCTCAGGTACAGGCTGAACCTCTCTAGTCCCGCACTCTCTGGTCTGGCAACATCCCGGGCCCGGCATGATGTGAGTTAGCCGGATGCCCACTTATCACGGGTGTGGCCAAGTTTCCTGCGGTCCCGTAAAGTTTGTTTCCAGCCCCCAGTCCTGGCTCTCGGTGTTCTGAGCTGTCCTGTAGCTCTAATGTACCCCGAAATGTCTTCTAAGAGCCAGCAAGCCATGGGAGTATTGGTGATGCTGGACAATATGCACTGCCTGTGGTTTGGCAAATTCTCTGGTTCAGCACCGGTCAGGTGCCGGACTAGAGAGGTTCAACTTGTACTATGGTAGGGGGCCAGATCTGCACCGGAGAGAGCTGGCAGGGGTTCTCCAGGGTGTATTGGAGCGCAGGGTCTTTGGAATTGGCCGTGGTGGTGGCCTGAGACCAAGCATCCCGAGAAGGGAGTCGGTGAGAAACCGGTGCCCAAATATCCTGTAGCTTTAAATTGGTGGAACTCCATGAGCTGACCAGTTGGGACCAATTTCACCATCTGAGAATTAGGGATGTAAAATCCCCTTTAATTAGTTAACGTTTAACTGGTTAAATGATTAAATGTGGGCAGGTGGGGGGGAGGGTTCAGCTCCAGCCCAGCTGCTCCGGGCCCTGGGTGGGGCTGCTCCCTGGGTACCGATTACCTGTTAACATCCCTACTGAGAATTTGCCTTCAAGAATCTGTCGTCATGGAGATGGGGCTGGAAGGTTGAGATCAGCACGTCCGTCGGATAAGGAGTCAGGGACAGAGAAGAACAGTCGGGAAGGGGGGAGGTTGGTGGCTGGACACAGTTTGGTGACTCTGTTAGTTCCCACCAGGAATTGCTGTCACATTTTTTCAAAAATGATGGCCAGTCCCCAGATGGCCAGGTGATTGCTGTCAGCATTACAGCACTGCCCGGAGATTGTGTGTGTGTGTGTGTGTGTGTGTGTGTGTGTGTAACAAAGCAAACGACAGTAAAGGTTGTAGCTGCATCCATAGAACAAAGAGGAAGAAAGGAAAACACAAAGCATTACACAAAGAAAAGCTACCCTGATGTGACCTACAGAGAAGGTTGCTGCTGAAAAGGGAGGGAGGAGGGGATGTGGTTTAACAAATAGCGCTGCCTAGCAGGACTCCTGGGTTCTGTTCTTGGGTCTGCTTCCATTTCAGCTTGTGACTTTCAGTGAATGGCTTTGTCTCTCTGGGCCTCAGTTTCCCCCTCTGCAAAATGTAATCTAGCTGCTGTGAGAATTGAAATAATTAATGTGTGTAATGAGCTGTCAGATGGAAGTTGCTAGGAAGGTACAAAGTATAATTATTTTGGGGGGAGGGAAACCCAGCAGGGTGGAAGGCTAAGTCAGTCAACCATCTATGAATCTACATAGCTACTGACTGCACCTTAAGACACAAAGGAGCCCAAGAATATCCAGTGGTAAGAATTTGTCTGTAAATAGTATTTGTATGGAAAAATGAATAGAACTGGTTGGAGAGTTTTTTCATCAAAATGTTTTTTGCCCCAAAATGCGTTTTTGTTTGAAATTTAAGCAGCTGGGACACCTGTGTTGAAATTTTGTTTAGAAAACAGAAGATGGCATTTTGATAATGTCAGAACTTCCGGTTTCATCCTTTTTTGGGAACGTGACAGTTCCATCTTTTTGTTACCAAAAATGTCAGGGTTTTTATATAAAAGGCTGTTTTAAAAGTTTAAAAAAATCAAAATCAGAATGAAGTTTGGCGATCATCCTAATTTTTCCCCCCCGCATTTGTTTTGAAAGAATCTTTGAAATGTTGGGGGATTGCTATTTTGGAACTGATTTTTAAAATACAGTTGATGCTTGTGAGTAGCAACATACCGGTGCCCTTTTGCTGTGTTGCTTCTGAACAATACAATTAGGTTTATAGGGTTATAAAGCTCTATTGTGATGCACTAGGAGTTCTAGGCATGGCCCCTGGCCCCATTGTCCTAGGTGCCGGACAGACAGACAGTCCCTGCCCAGCTGATTGGAGCTTTGACATGAATGAGTTGTTTCCCTCTTATTGTGTGATTAGTGCTTGGTTCCAGCCCAGACTGAACTCTGGGGTCTGATCTAATCCTCATGCTCTGTCTGCAGCGGCTACAGCCCCATCCCAGGCAGGCAAGTGGCCCCCGAACGGAGACCCGCACCCGCCTCGGAGCCTGACGGGCAGCGTGCAAGGAGCCCATGAATGCTGTGGCCCCTTCCCATCTCCACGGCTGGTCCTGCTGGGTCGGGACTGGCAGAGCTGTTGTGTGGAGCCTGCCTGCACCCCGCGAGAGACAGACGGCAGACCCCTCAGGCTGCCGGGAGGGGGTCTGGAAGCTTTCCTGAACCCCCCAGTGAATACAGATTCCGCAGCCCAGCTGCCCGTGGAACAGGACCTCGGGGAGTGGGATAAACCGCCCTGGGTCTCTCCTTTCAGCAGCACGCGGAGGGTCAGGTGCAGACAGTGCTGGGTGGGGAGCCCGGCTGGAAGGGCCGCCTGCTTGGCCTGGGGTTATTTGTGCTGTTCAGCGCCCAGCACTGGGAGCTGTCCAAGCCCAGGGCCAGCGTTGGCCCTAGACAGAGCAGCAAGAGCAACTTGCTCTGGATCACACAGCGGGTGAGGGATCAAACTGAGACTAGATCCCTGCTCTGCAGAGGCCCAGCCTGCCCCCCTCGCCCCCGGCAATGCCCTCCCTTCCCTGTCCCTGTGGGGGCTGGAGCTGGCCCGTTCCCAGCCTTTGCGGAGTAGGTTCAGGCCAGTCACTGCGCCCAGAGGCCCCACCTGTGCGTGAGGAACGCCTCAGAGGTGAGGCAGCTCTGCAGGCTTGCTAAGGGGGTGGGTCCCGCTACATAATCCCCCCCCCCAGAACCACCAGGTGGGGCTTCAGCCGGCGCCTCTGGGGTTCGGGGGGGAGAGAGAAGCTGAGACGGAAGCCGGGGACTGGAGGAGCCGAGGCACCGCTGGTCTCACGTGACAGGCAGGTGCATTGCTGAGATCCCCGCCGGGAGAGAAATTCACCCCGCGCCGACGGCCGGGGCCAGGCTGGGGCCCTGCGAAGCAACCCCGACTCTTCAGAGCGAGCAGAACAGAGCGGCCCACCTTCCGGGCAGGGCCCGCCGGCCCCAGAGCGGTGTGCTCGCCCCACTGCAGTACGGACCTAGGAGTGACCATTCGAGATGTGCCCCAGAGAGGGGGCCGCTGACCATTGAAAGCCAATGGGAGTTGGGCACCTGGCTCTCACTGTCCACAGCACTCCACCCCAGCGGCTCTCGCTTCCTGCTCCCTGCTAGCAACTCTCCGGCCTGCGCACCGCTCTCAGGCAGCTCGCCCTGGCCCTCTGGGCCTGCCTCGCTGCTGGAGGGCCCAGCTGAGGTTTCTCAAGCCCGGTCAGGAGACAGGTGTCGAATCACCCGCCTTCCCTGTGCCGTGGGTGAGTGAAAGCGTCCCCTGTCCCTAGCCCACAGGGCGTCTGCAACCATCCCCAGTGCCCACCGACCAGCTGGCGATGCCGAGCAGCGCTGGGGTCCTGCTGGGGCCCTGAGTCCCGACTGGCGATGCTGGTGGTTCTTCATCGGGCCCTGGGTGCTCCAGGGTCCCTTGATCTCAGGGACCCCCTGCCAGTCTGCTCCACGTGGCGGGGGGCGTTGTGTGACCCGGGCTCCGGGCAGCAGCCCTGCTCACGACAAATGCCCACCGCCCTGGGCAGTAGGACTCCACCCCGCAGCTACTGCAGGTAGAGGGGGCCCGTCTGCCGTGAGCCTCCCGGCCCTCTGTGGGACACGTGGCAGGGCCCTTGCGCTCCAGGACGTGCACCCGCCGAGGGGCCGTCAGAGCCCAGCTGTGCAGGGCAGGGAGGCGCTGCTGGGAGGCCGTGGAGCAGAGCTTTGCTGGGGGCGGTGGGCCCCTTGGAGCTGGCCCAGGACAGGCCGTTTTGCTCAGGCCGGCTCCTGCCGGCAGCTTGGGGCCGGGGTCGTTTTCTAGCTGACGCCTCCCCGGCTTTGACGAGGTGCGAAGGGAGCGCGGCACCGGCTGGAGTCGCTCGGGAGGCAGCCGGCAGGCCAGACCGCGCTCAGCAAAACCCTTCCGGGGGGACTCCAGGCGGGAGGCCAAAGCGCGGACCGAGGGCCCTGGCTTCTCTTCCTGGCTCTGTGGGACTGAGCCCCTCCCTTCTGGGCGCTCCCTCTGGGGGATGCTCCCTCCCAGAAGGGGCTGGCGGGGGGGCGCTCGCCGGCGTGGAGGCCCCAGCTGGAGGGAGTGCGCCAGTTGCAGCGCAGTTGGCTCTGGGGATGGGCCCCCCGCCCCGGGAGGGGGAGCACGGAGATGGAACGAAAGCGCCACTGCCGTTCCCCATTCTCAGCTCGTCCCTGCCCCCGCTGCTGCGGTGGAGCTGTGGCAGTTCACACCAGTAGGGCTCTGGCCCCGTCCCTGCCCTCCCCCGGTCCCCGCTGCCCTTCACGCCATCCACAGCGGGGGTCAGGGAAGGGCTTCTCCCTTTCACTCGCTCCCGCCGGCGCTCTCCCTGCCGGCGCACAGTCTGGCGCCCCAGCCCAGTTGCTGCCGTGCACCCGTGTTCTGGCTGGGTTGTCTGAGGCCCAAAGAGCTTGGGGGGAGGGGGGGGGGGTTGCTTGATTTCCCCTGGTGAGGGGGCGGGTGGGCCCTCTGCAGCACCTGCCCCCCACCGCCCAGCCTCACTGAGATGTAGCCATTGGCACGATGCAGGTGGCCATGTGCGAGATCCAGCGCTAAGCCCATCGACTTTGACTCCATCGAATAATCAGGGAGTTCCTGGCCTGTCGCGTTTTGATGGGCGCTGAGGTTCCCCCCCTGTTATTGACAAGCAGACGCTCCGCCCCTCCCTGCTCGGACCTGCGGGAGCTTCTGTCCCAGGGTTTCCAGGGCCCTCAAGGAGCTGCTAAGAAGCTGCCAATTATTTATTGGCAGAGCTGAAATACACCCGGCTTGTTGCAGGGAGACGTAAAAACTGGCTGCCTCTGGTCGCTGGGGGATAGATCGTCTGGGTTTCATGCCTGTCTCTGGTCCCTGCTTTGCTTCACACCAGCACCTTCTCTGGGAACCCAGGGCAATTCATGGGGAGTCAAACGGTGAATCCTGGAAGGCGGAAATGGAAAAGCCGATTAGGCGGTGGGGCCATCTCTGGGGACTGGACACGTCTCAGCCTGCACCTCTGAGCCTGCAGGGGGTCGCTGCCCTCACGCCCGGGAGCAGGCGCCTAAATCTGCTAGCCCCGGCGCAGCCCTCTCCCCATGGTGCCAGCAGTGGGATGAGATGAAGGCAGCGCGCTAATAGCGCAGCGGGGGACCGGTGCACGTGCGCTGGGCAGAGGGAGGTCAGCCCCAGACAGAGCGGCCGGTGCCGGAGAAGGCAGGAGCCTAGATTTGTCCTTTGGCAAGAGGGGGGACAGGGCAAATTCTGAGTCTGTCCCTGGCTCGCAGGGCTGGGCCCACGGTGGGGTCAGTGCTGCCCCGAGGGCCCAGGCACCTGCCCCGAGGGCCCAGGCACCTGCCCCGGGGTGTGTTTGGGTCTCTCAGAGGAAGCCCTTCTTTTTTCTTTTAAAGTTTTTTTGTTTTTGTTTTTTTTTCCAGCCCTCTCCCCTGGCATGGCTTTGTGCCTGGACATCGCCCTGCTCTCCCCGCCCCGGGTACAGCCCTGTGCTTTCTCCTCCTCCTCCCTCAGCCAGGGAGCTGGGACCAAAAGGCCCCCTTAGTGTCGGAGTTCGCTCTGCTCTTCCGGGGCTCCACAGCTGGAGACTTGCCAACCGGGGAAAAGAGCAAGGAGGTTGGGCCCCTCGGGCGAGTTACTGTTCTTCCCACGTTCCCGGGCGAATCTTCCTCTGCACACCTGAACAAGCGCTCCTGGCCCTGCCCAGCCACCAACGGGTTTTGGGGAGCAGGCGGCCCTGGGAGTGT
This sequence comes from Rafetus swinhoei, assembly GCA_019425775.1. Taxonomy (NCBI): domain Eukaryota; kingdom Metazoa; phylum Chordata; order Testudines; family Trionychidae; genus Rafetus; species Rafetus swinhoei. Next base: position 39,162,045 of record CM033443.1, on the reverse strand, counting down.
GTGTTTTCTGACACCCACCAGGCCTGATTCAAGACTGCCGAATGGCTGGGGCAGATGACGGGCTGGTGGGGGAAGGTTTGGTACTAACAGATACAGGACTGGGCTTGCGTCCCTGCTCCCCCACAACTTTGAACTGCCTCAAGGAAAGCGGCCAGAGTCTCCCTGGTTTCATAGCTGCCGGGACAAGCTCTGAGCAGCTGCCGGGGCCGGCGTGCTCTGCAAAGCCAGCGTGACACCACTGCCCCGCGTTTATATTTAGAGCCCTTCTCACGCCACCGAACAGGCGAGAACCACGTTAAAATTAAACAGCAGGCAGGCGGAAACCAGGCCGCCCCTGCTTCTGAATGAAAGGAAGTTGAGCTGGGGCCCGTAGCTTCCAGAATGCCTCTGCATGGCTGCTCCCTGTAACCAGACAGCGGGGAGGGGCTGTGGGGATGAGTGGTGAGCGAGCGGGGCTGGGAAGGGTCTGAGAGAGGCCCTCTCTTACGCTGCCCGCAGCAGGGGCGTTTGAAAACCAGCGAAAGGCCACCTGGATTCAGCGCGTGATTTTTTTTTTTTTCCCCCCCGGTTCCAAAAAGAGCCGCTTTGTGTCTCGCCGGATTCCAGCGCTGCTCCTTGCCCTCAAATAGGACGTTTCACTGGGAGCCGTCACACGGCTTGACAAGCGTCACGGGGCAACCGAGGCAGTGTTTCAGACACGGCTCTAAAGAGTGATCAGCAGGGAGCCTGCAAATCCGGTTGCCACGGGGGAATGTGGAATTTGCATTTTTACAGAGAAGCTTTAGCTTTCACATTTGGTGGGGGAAAAGAATCCATGTGCAGTAGAACCCAATTCGTCCCGTTCTCTGGCTTGCCGTATCGCTCGAACCGCCGTCAGCTTGGGGCTGACCACGGCAGGGCTCTGGCCATCAGCCTGGGGTGGTTCGGTTAAGGTGGGGAGCCGGATGCCAGGGGCTGAGAGACGGGTTTCTGCTCCAGTCAGTATAACAGTTTTCGACTGATACCTCTTGATAGTGTGGCAAGGCAAGTGAAAGTTCAGTGTTTCATTTTAAGCACGGAAGAGCCACAGGCTTATATATGGGGGGGGGGGTATTTTAATTGGAGAATTTGGGGGGGTTACCATAGAAAACTCAGATCTCTGGTGATCAGCCCCTGGCCTGCGTGGGGGACAGACTAGGAGAAACAGTGGGTGTGCGGCTGCCCCAGCTTTGTGCCTTGGGCGGCTCGGGAAGGGGGCAGTGCCCCCCAGCAACATGCATATTGGCAGCCCCATCTTTGGTAAACAGCCGGGCTTGGGGAGAGCCCAATACAAGGTACCTTTTGCAGCCCCTCTGGGGAATTTTAAGGAGCAATCTGGCTATGGAGCAAGCAAGGCTCATTTTTGGGGGTGAATTTGGCTTCCACCGCAGGCGTGCAGGCCACGGTGTCTTCCCCCAGCAGGGCATGGCCGCCGGAGAGCAGAGCTGGGCTCGCCCGGGGCTAGAGCTGGCTGGAGGTTTTTGACTGAACCTTTTTGTGGTGGTGAAAAATGCAGATTTGGCACCACTGGGCTTTGCGCATTCGTGGCCATTTTATCAAATGGGTTCAGGTGGGGGGGAAAACAACCCAACAAAATCTGGGGGGGGGGAGATTTTTGGAACAAACCTTCAGTTTTTTTCTTCACTAGAAAGCGATTTTTCATTTTGCCGTTTTCTTGAGTGCTGTTGAATATTTTTGTCACACCTAAAAATGATCAAAACTGATGAGAAACAGAAATTTTTTTTAACTGTTTGATTCACCATTTTAAAAAACAATCATTCTGGGGAGGGTCCCAGCTGCATTTTGTTTGGTTCCGTGCCATCGCCAGTGACCTGGAAATCCGTTATTCGCCCAGCTCTGCTCGGTGCCCGTTCCCAGCGGCCTGTGGGCTCGCCAGCCTGAGATTAGCAACTCCTGCTCCTGCTCGGGCCGGTGCGTGGCTGACCAGGCCGCGCACTGGGTGGGAATGGCAGGCAGGGGCCTGGCGTGGATCGAGGCCCTGGGGACAGCCCAGATTCCCACAGGCCTGTGTTGTACCAAGCCTGGTCGTGGTGCGGGGCTTGGCAGGGGTGTGGCGCGTTTGAATGTCGCCTCCATCTGGAGGTGCTCAGAGCCGTCTCCTGTTTGCCCCAGGCCCAATCAGTCGGGCATCGCGCCGATACCCCAGGGACCCATCCCTCGTTCCCCAGCCACATTCCCTTCCGTCTCCCCCAGGCCCGCTGCAGCCTGTCTCCGACGTGCATGTGCCTGGCTGGGTCACCAAACAGGGAGAAGGCTCTGCCAGCAGGCAGCAGGGCAGGTCTCTTCGGGGGGACCACGGGGAGGGCCTTTCCTGCACCTCACGGGTGGGGCGGCTGCCAGGGGTCGGGTCGGGCGCTGGTGGGGGTGCTGGAGAGCAGGGACGGCGCCAGAGCAGCCCCGGGAGGGAGAAGACAGCTGCTGAGGGGAGACTGTCGCTGTCTATAAATACGTACCGCAGCCATGGAGCGAGGAAGCAGTGGGTGGATCAGCCTCGCTAGTCAATGAGATAAATGGTTCCTTTGCTCCACCAGAGAACAGCCGCCGGCTGAGGAGTAGGAAGAACCAATCAAGCCATTGAGCCCACGGAGGGGAGCTGCAGAATTGCCGAGCCTGGAGCCCGGGGAGGGTCCTGAGCCAGTGGGCAGCCCTGGGCTTCAGAGCAGGGCGGCCGGGGGGCGTACGGTCTTGGCCGCGCGTGCTCCGTGCATGTTTCTAGAGGCCCGTGCTCTGCCGACGCGGCTGCCGCCCTGCAAGGCACAGCTGGAATGGGCCGGTGGGGAGTTCGCTTTGGGGGAGCGGCTCCCTGGATCTGAAATACGCCCCTTCCGGCTGGGAGGCAAGAGCTGCTCTTTGTGCGGGGAAAGCAAAACTCCGGAGGCTGGTGGGTTTTGTGGCTAAGACACTGGCCCAGGGGTGGGCAAATACCGGCCCGCGGGCCAGATCCAGTCTGCCCGGGTTAGCCCCTGGCGGGCCTTCACGCTGCTGTATGCACCTGAGCCATCTGCGAAACAGGGACGAGGCTCCAGAACCCCTTGGTCTTTGGGAAGCGCCACTGGGCTCTGGATCCAAGTGAGTGTGGGGTAACGGGGCCAGGAGTGGGGGTCAGAGGTTCAAAATGAGAGATCCGGAAGGGGGCACCGAGCAGAGAGCCCAGACAGGGCCCGGTGCTCCTCAAAGCTGGTTAGGGAGCGAGCGGGCGCTGCCCAGAGGAGCTCGGCCCTGATGTCTGAGACACGACAGATTCCAGAGTCATCCTCAGGCTGGTCAGTGCAGGATTGGTTCTGTCCCCGAATCCAGCCTCTCGGGCTTTCTGGGCAAGTTGGCCCCGGATCCATCCCCCGTGCACCCCTGGGGCTGGCCGTGGAGAAGGCTGCAGATGCCACTAGCTCCAGTGGAAGGCTGGACGAGAGGCCTGTAGCTCACCACCAGGAGCATTGCAAGGGGGAGGGTGCTGCCTGGGACCTGCTGCAGTACCCGTTGCATCCCCTAGGAGGTGCTGCATGCAGTAGTGCGGCCGCAGCACAGCTGAGAAGTCGTGTTTCGCCGCTCCTGGCAGGGGTGCCGCGGGGCCAGCCAGCGCTGCGGTACGGCGCCCCCCCTTGCCGTCTCGGCGAGGCTGCAGGGAACAGCAGGGGCGGACGAAGCGGGTGCTATTTTTACCAGAGGACACGGGGACCGCAGACAGGTGCGGCGTTGCAGGCAGCCGCCCGCGCTGACGTATCCAGAGCAGGGAGATGGATGGGGCTTGTTCGCGCTGCCCACCTGGCTTTTTGGAAAGTCATGCACAGCCCCTTCCCCCAGCAGGGGAGTCAGACGGGGTCTTTGGGTAGGGCCAGGTGATTGGGTCCTGAACCGACGCAGGGTCAGGGTCCTGGCTCGGGCTGGGCTGGGCTGGTGGATTTACACCTAGTCACTCACCTAGCCTGGCCCTGCTGCAGCTGCTGAGGGGGACCCTGGACGCCAAACCAAAATTCCCTGTAAAGCCCCCCCTGACCATTGAGTGGGGACCCATGGGATCCACTGCTCCCTATAGCTCTGTATCCACATCCTGCCCACCCTACAGATGGGAGTGTGGCCTGGTGGTTAGAGCGAAGGACTGAGAGTCAGGCCCAGCATTTTTTTGACCCAAACTTTTTTTTTTCGAGGAAAAACGCAGATTGGTGACGCCGCACCGGCTCGTGACTCTGTCGCTTTCGGCAAGCTGGCTCAGTTGGAAACCCCCCAGAACAGTCTGACGAAAGAGCCTTTCCATCTGCCTGGAGCGCTCCTATCCATTTCATTTTTTTAATTGCTCAAGAACCAAAACAAAATGGGTTTGACCCAAGACAGTCCCCTCGCGACTTTTTGATTGGTTAAAATTAAAACAAACACGGAAAGAAAATGTTTTCTGTGGGTCCCAAATGCATTTTTCTTCCATGTTCCCGAACTGCCGGTGAACCGCAGAATCCATTATTCACCCAGCTCTGCCCAGGGCTCCGGCCCTGCTCCTAACGCTGCCACGCGCTCACAGCACGACCTTGCATGAATCATTTCACTTCTGCGTCTCTCCTATCGCTAGGACAAGCACGGCTCTCCTGTGTGGGGAGGGGCCGTTTGCACTTGGACCAAGGAAGCACGGCGCTACGGCCGCTCAGTGGATTTTAGCAGCCAGGATAGCCCGTGGACTCTGCGTTTCTTGCCGGATGGAGGCTTTATGCTCTGCAGGGCATTTGACACATCTCCATGGTGTTGCTAGCTGCTAAGAACTTGCCAGGAATTTCACAACAGTAAATTGTCGGCCACTTACTCAATGACTTCAATCATTTTTTCCTCACAGCCCATTCAAGTGTGAGGCTTCATCCAGGGTGACTAGAAGCAGGGAAGGAGTTTTCTTTCTGCACATTAATGTCTTAAAACCCGCAGAGCTTCCAAACTGCCCTGTAAAACCCTCCTACCCCTCCTGCAAGCACCGTCAGGCACCCGAGTGCAGCTCCTGTTGGAGGAGCGGGGCTGCAGCACACAAGGCCCAAGTGGCCGGAAGGAAGGCAGGGACCTAATTCCCTTTCGGTTCTTGAGGTCTCCCTGAACTTTGCACATGGGATTGCTGGGTGCCCGCCTCCTTGAAACCTGGCAGCTCCATCCCAGTGGGTGATCCAATCGAGTGACTGCAACGGTGCGTTACAGTCACCGCAGAGCGGTGTGGGGCAGATGCCGGAACGATAGTGCAGGTACCGCTAGTTTGGGTGTTCTGTGGTGGTTGTGCTTTGTCACCAGTACCTGTAATTGGCAGGGGGCTGCTACGTGATGGTAATTCACTGTGTACGCGGTGTACCTGGATTCTAAAGCTGCATGGGTTATATGTGCCCGTGCGTAAGGCGGTCACGCAGCAGCCTGGGGTGGCAGAGCAGCTGTCGCCCTGTCCGGTGCCCTGCTACTGGGGGTCACTCGCAGCAGCCTGGGGTGGCAGAGCAGCTGTTGCCCCGTCCGGCGCCCCCCTACTGGGGGTCACTCGCAGCAGCCTGGGGTGGCAGAGCAGCTGTCGCCCTGTCCGGCACCCCGCTACTGGGGGTCACTCGCAGCAGCCTGGGGTGGCAGAGCAGCTGTTGCCCCGTCCGGCGCCCCCCTACTGGGGGTCACTCGCAGCAGCCTGGGGTGGCAGAGCAGCTGTTGCCCTGTCCGGCGCCCCCTACTGGCGGTCACTCCATTGCTGCGGTGGTGTGTCTCTCTCTCCGTCTTGGCCCTCTGGCCAGGTCACAAGTTTTATGTCGGCTCCTCTGGGGTAAAAAGTTCCACCAACAATAAATACTGTCTAGCCCGTGTCGGATTCTGGCTCCTGACGGGGCTTGTGCTGCTTTCCCAGAGTGTGTGTGTGTGTGGGGGGGTGGATCTAGGCCCTCTCTTTACACTGGGGTGCAGCCCGGCGGGGACCCTCTTCCTCTCTTGGGCCTTCTCCCCCCCAGCTTCTCTGGGTTGGCTCCTCTTTCAAGGCGGTGCTCCCAGCGCTTGTTCTCCCCCCAGGTTCCTCCTCCGAGCTGTGCATTCCCGCACGCAGCCTGCAGCATCTCCCCTCAGCCCCCTTCTGCTCTCAGCTTCCTGGCTTTTTACTAACTGCCCTGCTGCATCCCAGCTGGGCTTTGTGATCAGTGAAACCGGGCTCCCCGGCCAGGTGCAGCTACAGAACATCATTAACCCCTTCAGGGCCCGGGCGGCCACGCACCCCATCGTGGTGTGTAATGAAGTCCTAGCTGCTGTGGGAATGGGCAGCCATGGGAACTAGTCATCCAACTCCACAACCACAGGGGGATTACAGTCCCCCAGGGATAACATGGAAGCTCACAACAGAGCGGGGGGAAAAGGGGGTAACAAGAGGTGTGAATTCCTCGCCCCACATCCTTCTCTCCTGTCCTGGTAAAAGCGCTGTCCAGTTCAGACAGGCTGCTGGGCGCTGGCTGGAGACAGATGTGCTGGAGGGGACAGTAGTCGTCTTTGGGTAATGCCCGGGGGCCTGGGTTCTGGATTGACCTCCATTGTGCTTGGCACTGTACACACCCCTCGTTAAGTCTGGGAGGGTTGGCTTGAGATGGGTAAATGTCGATTTCACTGTCCCTGCTCAGGGAAACGTTGCCAGGGATGAGAATTGAAACGCACAGAGACACGGCAAGGGAAAGGCGGCTTGAGCACTTAGTAGCGTCGGTGTGAGGGATATTTTCGTAGGTTTCGATAGGGGATGTTGACAGTCTGTGTGTTAATGGTCACAAAGCTTCACCTTTTTGAATCTCAGCGTGCCCTGCCATTAAATCCCTTCTGACAGCCCCGCCTGTTTCCTTCCCCAGGGAAAATGTGCATTGAGTTTGAAAAAAATGCTTGAAAATGCACATTGGAGTAAGCCGCGGGAATGGTAGAAAAAGAGAAAGGGGGTTCTGGGATTCTGCCCCGTCCGTACCATGCGAAGGCTGCCCGGGCCCCGAGAGTGCTCGGGGAGGGGTGTACGGCCCCAGGGGGCCTGGCGCCCCGGGGCAGACAGTGTTAATGGCTGAGAGCACAGCGCGTCGGGAATCTCGCTTGGATGCTTCGTTCCAACTCGGTTAACGTCCCCTGTGCCCCCGAGTGCTGCCCAGACGGAACGGTCCGTGTTTGCCCATTGGGGTCCAGCGAATCTGGCTCACCTGGAGCAGGGGCCAAGGGGGACAGGCCCAGAGGGGTGCTAGGACCAGGCTGGCAAAGTGCAGGAGTGGCCAGACTGAGGGGGCCAACCCCCCATGGCGTCTGTTATTTGGTATGTGTCCTGTCGTTGCGCCGTGGACCGGGCTGTCCTCGCGCCAGTGGTGTCTGCCCTACGCCTAATCAATCACGTCCCGCCCGAGCACAGCAGGGACTCCCACAGGCCCCGTATTAATAACGACTCCTAATTCCATGCCCAGGCCCTCTTGTGCCCCCCACCTCAGCCCCCTTGTGCCTCCCACCCACCAGCCATTCCCAGGATCCGTCTCAGGGCCCTGACTCCCCTCCCGGGATTTGGTCTCTGCGGCTCCGTGCACGGCGTAAGACGAGGGCTGCAGGCCTGGTGGGAGGAAGGGGGGTGTTGGGGAGGCTTACAGAAGCAGGCCCGTGGAGGGTGGGGGGGGATCTGGAAGGAAGCCTGGGCTGAGGGGGCAGCGACAGCGAGGGCTGTGAGGAGCAGGGGCAGATGCGCAGGGAGAGCAGAGCTCTGGCGCTAGCTGTGGTGAAGGGGGGGCCGGCAGAGGGACTACGGGATGAGGGATGCCGGGGGGGCAGACTGATGCCCAGGGGGGCCATTTTTGTGCAGTGAATTATCCAGCACAATGGGTCTTTGTGGCAGCCCTGCCCTCCCCCCAGGGGTTCCTGAGGCGCCCCAGTGAGGGCGGCAGGCCTCCGGACACGGTCGCCTGCAGCACCGCCCCTGACCCGCTCTCTGCCTTGCAGTGCGACGATGAGTGCCGGCTCGGTGGAGCAGGAGCCCGCGCGCAAGCTGGCCTGCTGCGGGGTACCCCTGATCACCGAGGACATGCAGTCGCTGGCCATCCGCACCCTCTCCGGCACCGACGTCCACAAGCACTACGAGCTCATCCGCGAGCTGGGCAAGGGCACCTACGGCAAGGTGGACCTGGTGTCCCACAAAAGCACAGGTGAGGCCCGGCCGGGGGGGCGGGAGGCAGGTCCGGGGCAGAGGAACTGAGCGGCCATTTCAGGTTCAGCCCAGGGCGGTTAGTGGGGCCCCAGCTCAGATCACGTCCCCCCTCCTGCACTCCAGCCCAGAGCCCCTCCCCAAGCCGCTCAGCCCCACCCCAGAGCCTGCACCCCCAGCTGGAGTCCTCCCCCTCTGGCCCCCCTGTGGCCATCCCCAGCCCTGAGCTCCCCCCTGCTCAGACTCCGTTGGGCCCACCACGCTACCTGAATTTTGTTACGTGCACTAATATGACGGTGAGGTGTCGCACGCTTCCCCTGCTCCTCCCCCCGCCCTCGGTGCACATAACAAAATTCATTCCGCTCCAGAGCTCTGGTGGGTGTGGGCCAGGCCACTGCAAGAGCCACGCGGTGCTGGGTTGCCATGGAGAGCGGTGCTCCCTGGGACCCCCCTGCTGGTGTGGGTGGTGCCCGTGCCGGGGGCATGTCTTTTGGGAGCTCTCGCTGGGGCGTCGGGTCCCCCTCCCCCTCCTCCCTGGTGCGGGAGGAGCCCTCCGTGGCTGAGCCTTCTCCCCGGCAGGCACCAAAATGGCGCTGAAGTTCGTGAACAAGAGCAAGACGAAGCTGAAGAACTTCCTGCGGGAGTTCAGCATCACCAACACGCTCTCCTCCAGCCCCTTCATCATCAAGGTCTTCGACGTGGTCTTCGAGACGGAGGACTGCTACGTCTTCGCCCAGGAGTACGCGCCCGGGGGGGACCTCTTCGACATCATCCCACCGCAGGTACCGGCCCTGGGCACCTCTCGCCTGCCCCCGAGCCTGGCCTTGAATGGCTCTCTTGCGCGAGAGACCCCTTCCTGCCCACTGACGCCTTCCCCGCCTCTGCTGCCCCAGGGCAACGGCAGACCCCGTCCTCCATGCTAAGCTCTTCCACCTGACCCTGCAGGCAGCACCCTCGGGGCAGCCCTGTGTCCTTTGGAAATATTCACCGGGGTCAAATACGAACTGGGGTCACGGCAACCTTCCTGCTTCCGCTTGTCCTGAGTTGTAACTGGGTGCCTGAGGCATCACGGCCTGTGCTCACCCTTTGCTTGGGATTGCTGCGTGCTGTTAAACTCCCGGCATGCCTCACCCCAGAGGGGCTGCATTTTAGTGGAGGGTGAGGCCATGCCTGGCTCCGGCATTTGCAGAGAGCTTTGGGATCCTGAAAGGTGCGAGCGGAAGATCAAAAATGAACGACTGAGATTCGCCAGCCTTCTGAGCACAGAGAGGAGTTGGCGGTGCCCGGGGGGTCCTAGCCATCTCCTGGGGCTGACTGCTCTCACATCCAATGTTTCCCCTCTGCACGGGGGAGCGGCGGGGGAGCAGCAGACCGACCTGAGAGAACTGAAGGAGAAAGGGCGGCCGGTGAGGAGAAAGCTATCTCCCCAAATCGAATTAGACGTAACTGAATTGGAAGTGTAATGAAATCGTAATGGAAAGCGAATAAAAGGCAATGTGATTATGCAGCTGCCGCGGATGCTGTAGCAAGGGCACGACAGACTGTGCGTGTGTGGGGTGGCCTCGAAACGCCCTCTCCTTTGGGAGCCGGGACGGTCTATCCCCGTGTGCCCCTCGGGGGGAGCTTTGTCAGGCTGGCGCGGGATTCAGACTAGCCTGGGCTGTGGTCCCCTAGAGAAGAAGGGGAACTGTATCCCCCCAGCCCGAGTGGCTGGCAGTTCCCACCCAGCTGCCTGGCAGCCCCCTCAAGCCCTGGGCCCATGGGAGGCCGGGAGCCAGCACGGGCGTCATTTCTGGGTGACAATGGTTTCCGCGTTCCAGCCCCGCTTCTGTGGCCGGGGCGCCCAGGCGGCAGGGAAGGCCTTTTAGGTCCCCTCGTGCGTCCCCTCTCCACCAAGGACCAGCCCCCGGTTGTGCTCCAGGACTTGGGCCTGCATTCAGTGGAGCTGCCCTGTTCCCCTCGCAAGCCCCCTGGACCTCGCGGCCTCGGTTTCCCTTTCGCAGTCTCCTCCTCCGAGCCCAGTGCTGCCTGCGCTGTCCCGCTCCTTGGTCCCACATGGCCGCCACCGCCTCCCCTCCTCCCCTTCACAGTCCCTCAGCGAAGCACCTTTTCTCCCTCCTTCCTGGCCAGCCCCTCCAGCACCAGCGTGCTGCTCGGCCCCCTCGCGGCGTCTCGCAGTCTGGGGGGTGAATGGGCGGCGGTGGAGGAGCTGAGCTGGATCTCCGGCCTTGTGCTCACGGCCTCTCTCCGGGAGAAAGTCCTCAGGCGAGATCCGGCTGCCACTTGACTGCTGGGAGCAGGGGCCCCGACCTGGGTTTGAGGGTGACAGTGGAGGGGGCCAGGCCCGCATAGGAGAGCCAGGCCTCCGGGCCATGGAGCAGGGAGGCTGACTGGAATGTCTATGGTGTCTGGGCGTCTCGCTACCCAGGCCTGCTGATGGGGGGGCGAAGGGGGAAGTTGCCCCGAGGGCCGGCGATTCAAAGGGGCCCGGGGCTCCCGCTACCGCTGCTGTTATCGTATCAGCGGCCAGAGCCCCGGGCCCTTTAGACTGCCGCCGGAGCTCAGCACAGCGCTCTGGGTGGCTCTAAGGGCCGGGGGGCGGCGTGACACACTTGGGGCAACATGGAGGGCTCTCTGGCCCGGCCCCTCTGGGAGCATGGAGCCCCCTCCCCCCCGCATGCTTCGCCCAGGGGCCCGCGGAGGCTGTCAGTGCCTATGTCGTTACCAAATGTGGGTGGGGGAGTAGATGTGGAGAGCTCACTATACTGGTGATCCCTGTAGTGACTCGGGGCATGGACCATTGCGGAGTGCCACACTTCCGTCTGTGCAAGGCACATGGAGGCCTGGGGGAGGAGGGACTTCAACACTGGAAAGGAATTACAGTAGGACCTCCTTAATTCAAGCTCTTAACCTGGAGAGTCTGCCGCTTGAGCCGTGCCAAGGGGAGGTGCCTGGGCCGGGGCCCATGCGCCTTGTGAGGGGGCTGGCAGACTGGGACCGTCCCCAGGAGAGCCAGCCTGCTCTGCCTCCATATGCTTCTGTAGCTCTGTGGCTTAGCCCCCAGGGCCTGCCCGTCTGTGCCCCGGGGAGGCAGCAGAGCAGTGGCTGACGCCCCATGGCTGGGGTTCTGGCTGGGCCCGGGGCCGTGTGGAAAGGCCCCCCCCGTCCCCGGGTGCGGTGCTGATGTGCTGTGTCTCCCCGTGCAGGTGGGCCTGCCCGAGGACATGGTGAAGCGCTGCGTGCAGCAGCTGGGCTTGGCCCTGGACTACATGCACAGCAAGAGCCTGGTGCACCGGGACATCAAGCCGGAGAACGTGCTGCTCTTTGACCGCGACTGCCGCCGGGTCAAGCTGGCCGACTTCGGCATGACCCGCAAGGTGGGCTGCCGGGTGAAGCGCGTCAGCGGCACCATCCCCTACACGGCGCCCGAGGTGTGCCAGGCCGGGCGGGCCGAGGGCTTCGCCGTGGACACCAGCATCGACGTGTGGGCCTTCGGGGTGCTCATCTTCTGCGTCCTGACCGGCAACTTCCCCTGGGAGGCGGCCTCGGCCTCCGACACCTTCTTCGAGGAGTTCGTGCGGTGGCAGAAGGGGCGCCTGGCCGGCCTGCCGTCCCAATGGCGGCGCTTCACGGACAGCGCCCTGCGCCTCTTCCAGCGCCTCCTGGCCCTGGACCCCGAGAAGCGCTGCCCCGTCAAGGAGGTCTTCTACTTCATCAAGTGCGACCTGATGTCGGAGGTGCGCCGCCGGCCCTCCTACCGCTCCCGCAAGCATGCCGGGGACAAGCTGGCCGCTGGCCCCCACCGCCACGAGACGCCCAGCGCCTGCACCCCCACCCCGCTCAAGAGAACCATCCTGACGGAAGGCAGCGGCCCCCGGCTCTCTGCCTCCGAGCCGGGCCTGCCTTCCCCAGGGGCCGCGAGCCGGACGGATGGGCGGCAGGACAAAGGCAAAGGGCAGATGGTCCTGGCCACAGCAATAGAGATTTGTGTCTGATGAGGGCTCAGCGGGAAGGAGGGGGCGGCCGGTCCCCTGCTCCGCACAGCCTGCAGCGCTGATGTCCGCCCCCCGCCCCGCTGGCGAGTGGGAGCCTGCGGGGGAGGCGATTCCTTTTGAAAAAGGACTAGGAGCCTTGTCTCCCGAAGCAAAAAAATACTCACTGCTAGTGCGCACTGGGACCGAGGAGCCAACAGCTAGCGCCTGAGGGGAAGGCCAGGGCGCAGGCACGGAGCCCGGCAGAGAGGCCCTGGCTCGGCAGCCGGGAAGGACCACGTGCGCCAGGGCGGCCCCTCCCCTCACGTCTTCCAGGATTGGGTTGGGGGGCTGTGTCCCCCCAGAACTCTGCGCTGCGCCCCCCACTCTGCCAGTGGGGCGCGGGAGGAGCTCCGTGGCTCCTCCCGTGGTTGGGGGTCGGCAGGGACTGTCGCAGTGAGCAGAGCGGGAAGACGGGGTGGTGAGAGGGGGGGAATTGGGGCCATCTTGCTGGCAGCAGGGGTCAGAGCCAGCAGGCCTGTGGGTGGGTGGGAGGCAGGAGGACATGGGGCTGCCCGTGATGGGTGGTTTGAGGTTAATAAGCAGCGAGGCGGTGGGGCTCTGGGGTGACAGGAGGCCCGTGCGAACGGGGCCATGTCTCTGCCCTGGGACCCTGGGCAGGGATCCCTGCGAGAGAGCACAGGGCCGGGACCGTCCCTGCGGGTGCTACCCCCCTGTGGCTCTGTCGGCTCTTTGGGTCCAGGCCCGGGACCGCCCAGGGTTCCCTGGCAGGGTGGACTTGTGGGGTTTGAATGAAAGGCTCATGAGCCCCGTCTGTGGAGGAGGCCTTTGGAGCGATGGGGGGCCGCGTGCCCCAGCCCAGTCCATGCCAAGCAGGCTGGCATTCGCCTCCACTCCGCTGCCACCCAGCTCGGAGGGGAGTCTGTGGTGGGGAGCAGGAGACAGCGAGGAAGCCAACAAGCCTGGCTGAGGCGCTGGCCCGGTCCGTGAAGGGGGGGCCGAAGGGCCCGGTCTGTGGCAGAGGGAGCCCTGCGAGCGGTGGGGACGCGGGCAGCCCCGGCGCCTGCTGAGGCTCCTGAGGCCAGGCTGCTCTGTGCCAGCGGCGGAAGCAGCCAGTGCCCACTAAAGGTAGCAAACGCCGGCGTGTCCGTGTGCGTCGGGCCGGTGGGGCCCCTTCCTGCCCCGGGGCCACGTGGGGAGCAAGGGGACATGGCGCGAGGGGGACCAGAGGTCGCAGCCCTTCCAGCTGAGCTGGCAGACCGTGGGCAGCCAGAGAGCCGGGGCTGAGAGAGGCTCTCGTTGGTGTTCAGTGCCAGCTGTATGGGCGGGCGGTTGGCTGTCAGGCCAGGCCGCGGGACGGGTGCTCACAGTTACCCCAATGGGTTTGGCCGGGTGCGTGCTTGCTGGGCTGGCAGGCTCTTGCTGGCGTCCCCTGCCACCAGTGTGACACCTCGGGAAGGGGGGAGGCCAGAGCCAGCTAACGGGGCTGCCCAGGGCACATCAGTAGGCGTTGGCATGGGGATTGGCACAGCACCCCCACCTCGGTGGGTGCATTGGAACCAAACAGGACTACAGGGAGTCCTCAGCTAGACCAGTGCTAAATCTACATATATTTACATAAATAGCCAATGTGCATATATTTACATATGTAATGACTGGAAACCAAACTACTTGCTAACGCCACATCTTCAGGGCTGGCCTGGCAGCTCCTCGGCTGGAAACGTGGGGGCAAGTCTGAGTATCTCCCCACAGAGCCCAGGCCCCCGCCCTGAGCTGTCCCCATCTCCGGCCTGGCGGGTGGCCCTGCCCTGTACGGTTTCTGGTTCCCTGTCCTAGCCAGGCCCCTGCCCGGGTGCGCCCAGCCCAGGCCAGCAGAGTCATGGAGGCCTCCTGCCCCCAGCACCCAGAGGAGCCATTCCCCCCGAGGGGTGGGCAGGCGGGAGAGCGACGCGCTGCCCCCGAGTCAGGCACCGCAGACCACCGCTGCCACGAGACGGCGGGGAAGGGCCGTGGAACGGAGGCGCAGACACACTAGGGCGGGGGAGCAGGCGGGTGACTCCCGCCGCTCGGTCACCTCTTCGCACGAGCCGAGCGGGGCCGGCGCCTGGCTCCCCGCTCGCTCCCTCCCCACCCAGAGCCTGGCTGGGACCCGGCGGCCTGCCCAGCTCGTTTCTGCTGCTGGGCTCGACGCCTCCCGAATGACGGGGAGGGGTCTGACCGCAGCGGGCGGCTGACTCAGCTGATCCCAGCTCGGTCACTGGCCGTGTGACTACAGGGTTGTGGGTAACGGCCCCAGCCCTTGGCAGTGGGGGGGGTTGGGGGAGCACAGGCGGGCCCATGGCGCCTGCACTGCCACCGTCCTGGGAGGCTGCGCCGAGCCGGGAGACGTAGGGGTGTGCGTGGGAGTGGGAGGCGGGGGGGGGGGATGGGAGACGTGGGTGTGAGCGAGAGAGGGGCTGTGTGTGGGGGAGGGGTGTTGAATGCGGGGGTGGAATTGCCATCTCCATGGGCGGTTGGGGAAGGGCCTAGCAGGGCCAATCAGTAACTAGCCCCCACTGGCTCAGGGGCAGGGGGCTGACTTGCTCTCCCTGGCTGGGGTCAGTGACCGGGGCATGGGGGTGGCAGAAGTGGAATTCACAGCTGTGGGTGCTTCAGAGCCAGAGAGTCCTGGGGCAGGGATAGCAGGTCCTTGCAGAGGGCTGGGTGGGGAGGAGGGGAAGGCGGGGTAGCAGGTCCTTGCAGAGGGCTGGGCGGGGAGGAGGGGAAGGCGGGGGTAGCAGGTCCTTGCAGAGGGCTGGGCGGGGAGGGGGAAGGCAGGGGTAGCAGGTCCTTGCAGAGGGCTGGGCGGAGGAGGGGGCAGGGGTAGCAGGTCCTTGCAGAGGGCTGGGCGGGAGAGGGGGAAGGCGGGGTAGCAGGTCCTTGCAGAGGGCTGGGCGGGGAGGAGGGGAAGGCGGGGGTACCAGGTCCTTGCAGAGGGCTGGGCGGGGAGGAGGGGAAGGCGGGGTAGCAGGTCCTTGCAGAGGGCTGGGCGGGGGAGGAGGGGAAGGCGGGGTAGCAGGTCCTTGCAGAGGGCTGGGTGGGGAGGGGCAGGGATAGCAGGTCCTTGCAGAGGGCTGGGCGGGAGGAGGGGGCAGGGGTAGCAGGTCCTTGCAGAGGGCTGGGCGGGGGAGGAGGGGAAGGCGGGGTAGCAGGTCCTTGCAGAGGGCTGGGCGGGGAGGGGGAAGGCGGGGGTAGCAGGTTCTTGCAGAGGGCTGGGCGGGAGGGGGAAGGCGGGGTAGCAGGTCCTTGCAGAGGGCTGGGCGGAGGAGGGGAGGAAGGCGGGGTAGCAGGTCCTTGCAGAGGGCTGGGCGGGGGAGGAAGGCGGGGGTAGCAGGTTCTTGCAGAGGGCTGGGCGGGGAGAGGGGAAGGCAGGGATAGCAGGTCCTTGCAGAGGGCTGGGCGGGGAGGGGGCAGGGGTAGCAGGTCCTTGCAGAGGGCTGGGCGGGGGAGGCAGGGATAGCAGGTCCTTGCAGAGGGCTGGGCCATGCACAACGTGGACGCAGGCCCTGAGTGGGCGCATCGGGGTCTTGCTTCCGGCAGGCGGCACACACACAGCCTGCTCGGCTGCCTCCCTCCCAGCGCAGGCCCCGAGCAGGGTCCCCAGGGAGACTGAGGCAGACGGGCTCTTTCCCAGCCAGGGGCATGCACCAAAGGGATTTCCTCCCAAGATCAGGGACTACAGCCCCAGGCCATCCTGCTGGGAGAGGGGAAGGAGTTTTCCTTGCCCCAGTGATCTGCCATGTGCCTACCTCACCTGCACCTCAGGGCAGATCTTCCCTGCAGAGCTAACCCGGCTGGCCGGCAGGATTTCTGAGTGCCCCGGTTCCCCTAGCTTGGTATGAACCAACGGCCACTTTGCCAAGCCCGATGCAGCTGCCTCTGGTGCGGCGTGCCCTGAGCATGTCTCTAGGCTGGGCCACGCTTTGCACAGCAGCTGGCTGAGCCAGTCTGTGCTGCGCTCCCAGGGAATCGCGGGGAACCCCCTGCCCTTCTGGGCATGCAGGGCTGGGGTTGGTGGAATGGGCGCAGGAGGACTAGGGGCAGGGGAGTGGTTACTAGCCCAAGCGGAATCCGCACCCGGGTTTTAGCTCGGAGCCCCCACCAGCTAGCCCAAGTGGAAAGTACCCTCAGGTTTGGGCAGGGGGTGGCTGGATGAATAGGCGCCCGAGTTAGCTCTGCAGCAGGCAGACCCTCCTTGAGCAGCTGGCTTGGCCCCCTTGCCAGGGGCATGCCGCTGGGGTGCAGACTGGCCAGTCCCACCAGCACGGCTGGCTAGGGGCTGGGCACTGCCGGGCTGCCCCCGTCCCAGACTCCCAGGGCTGGCTGCTCCCCAGGGACCATGGTGGGGGGAGTTGGACTGGATGAGTGGGGGTATCGCACTGGTGAGCAGCTTCCCTCAGCCCGTGGCTCTGGGTGAAGCCGGACTCGCACCCTGCTGCACCAAGGGCTATCGCACGATTAAGCAGCAACCGCAGTTTACACACACGCCAGACGGGCCCCGTCTGAGCCCCGCGCCCGACCCGCCGGGGTGCTCGGCAGCCAGGGCCACCGGGCTGCAGCAGAGAGCGAGAGTCTCCTGCCTGCCCCTCGCTGAGCATAGCACACGCTGCCCTGGCCGCCTCCCTCACCACCGCGCTCCCGTGGCGACTCCAGAGCCTCCAGGTGCAACAGCCGGGGGCCACCACGTCTGCTAGCCCATTGCTCCATCCCCTGGCAGGACTGACCCGCCCTTCAGGCCAGCAGCCTGCTGCTCCCAGGATCTCCTGACCTTTGGGGTCCCCAGTTGTGTCCACTGGTCCTCTTCCCCCGCCCGCTGTTACAGCATCGCCCCTTCTCAGCGGTCCACGTTTTGGGCGAACGCTACCCGTTTGCCCGCCTGTTAGGTGTCACCCTGGGCTCTGGGGAAGGACCAGGGCTCGAGTATTTTTTAGAGGTAGCATTGCACAGGTTTAGATAATAGAGCCGCGATTTCTCCTTTTTGCCTTAGGTCCCTCAATGTCCTTGATCTTTCGTGCAATAATGTAGATAAGGAATAAGAACACCACGTAGAACTTTTTTTATTTTTCCGGTTGGTCCATTGATTTTCAGGGTGTGTGTGTGTGATAGTTCTTCCCTTGCGTTGCTGTTGTTGTTAGGGGGGCGGGGGCGGGGCCGGGGGCGGCAATGCCTTTGGTGGCCGGGTTTGGGGTATTCTTCCCATAGGAGAGGTTACAGCGTCACAGTGTTACCTCAGTTTCTGTCACTGTTACAAAAGCAAAGACAAAAATTAAAAAAATGACAAAAAAACCCACAACAAAATGGCTGTTTAAAAAAAAGCAAAAACTATCAATGGACGTGAAGGCCTTTTTTTTAATAAAATAAAATAAAAGTGATTCCCTATTGTAACAATGCAGTGATGGCTCCCCAGGGCTGGCCCATTTGACGGGCGGAGGCAGGGTCTTGGCCAGCACAAAAAGCACCAAGTGTGTTGGCTGCTCTCTGCATGGGCTGGGCCTTGTGTTTTGAACCCTGGTCCAAAAAGTGGGCTGTGGGTTTTGTTTTTTGCAGACAGCGTGCTCTGGGGATGGCTCAGGGACAGTTGAATTGTCAGCCACAGCTTTTGAATTTTCTTCTGATGACCTCCCTGAGTCTCGCAGCAGCATCGCTCAGAGACGTATGCGCTGCAGAAACCGGACCCTTCCACAGGCGTGCGCAGGCCCAGACTCCTCCGCTGCACTGCACGGACCCATGGAGTCAGAGCAGGTCGCCCGTGACTGGCTTATCTAGTCACAGGCAACTGGTCAGTCATAGAATCATAGAAGAGTAGGGTTGGAAGAGTCATTGAGTCCAGCCCCCTGCCCAAAGCAGGACCAACCCCAACTCAAACATCCCAGCCAGGGCTTGGTCAAGCCAGGACTTAAACACCTTTAGAGATGGAGATTCCACCCCCTCCCTAGGGAACCCAGCCCAGCGCTTCCCCACCCGCCTAGGGAAATTGTTTTTCCTAATGTTCAACCTAGACCTCCCCACTGTAACTTGAGCCCATTGCTCCTTGTTCTGCCACCTGCCCCCACTGAGACCAGCCTCGCGCCAGCCTCTCTGGAACCCTCCTTCAAGGAGTTGAAGGCTGCTACCACATTGCCCTTTACTCTTCTGCAGCCAGGAAGCCCAGTTCCCTCAGCCTCGCCGTATAAGTCATGTGCTCCAGCCCCTGAATCATTTCTGTTCTCCTGCGCTGGACTCTCTCCAAGTCATCCACATCCCGCCTGTCCAGATTTCCCTGACCAGCCAGCTCTCTGGAACAATCTGGTCAGGCCCCCACTCCAGCCCAGAATATCCCACGAAGTGCTTGCCCTTTGGTTCCCTCATAGGCCGAGTCCAGTAGACGAGGCAGCCCGTGATTGGCCTGGCCACACACCGGAGCAGCGCCGTGGCCCATCTAGCCCTGCGTCCTGCCCATCTAGCCCTGCGTCCTGGCTGCCAACGTTCCAGATGCCCTGCCGCCTGCTGTCCATCCCATAGTGCACCTTGCTGTGCAGTCCTAGCGCACCGTGGGAAACGCTGCCTGACCCAGCTGTTGCCCTAGCCACAGTGTGTGGGGAGGGAGAAGGCTGGGAGCATGGGCCATCGCTCCCGATAAAGGGGTTTGTCCACGTCCATGCCCAATATCCTGGTTCTGCAAAGGTGCCGCCTTCTGCAGCCCTTGCTGCCGTGCTCTACCCGGGGGGGTGACGACAATCCAGGGGTCTTTGCTTCTTGCTTAGGCAACGCCAAGGTGAAGAAAGGGTCTCACGCTGCTCCCGGTGGGCTAGCTCTGCCTCCCGCCCCTTGGCATCTCTCCTAAGAGCTTAGATGTTTTCCGAGCTGCACCATCTTTGGAGCAGACACCAGGCTGGGACGCTTCCCCGGCAGGCTGCCCCTGACGAGTCAATGTTAGGGTGGCCGGATAGCAACGGGGGCAGGGGGGTGGATGGTTAAAAGGTGCCTCTAAGACAAAGCCACAAATTTTGGGGCTGTCCCTATGAAATTGGGACACCTAGTCTCCCTAGCCTGGGAATAGCGCCTTGGTGGGCAGCTGCGTAGCCCTTCCGTTGGACCACGCGCCTCGGACAGCTGAGGGACTTCGGACCAAGGGTCACGACGTGATTTGGGCGGAACCTGCTAAAGAAACCCCTGCACTGAAACCCACAAACCTCCCCGGCCATTCAGCAACGGCCCCCCCCCGGGATGTCAGTCGGCTGGGCTGTGACCGTGTTCCTTGCAAAGCCAACTGGAGTTTGGCCAGTGGCTTCCGCGGGCGCCGGATAAGGCCCTGGTTTGTGTTAAATGGACACAGCTCACTGAGCAAGCCTGAAGGAGACAGATGGCTCAGGAGGTGGGGAGCGTAGATGTCACAGGCTGGACAGCTTCGCTTTCCCCTGCTGACTGATCCATCCAGCAGCATGGGCATCTCCTCCCTCAGCTGGTTTGGTTGCTCTCCCACGAAGCATCACTGCATCCCATTGGTTGTGTTGTGACGTAGCCTTGTGAACCGGCCGGGTGTCTATGTGCCGTTCTGGCACTGTGCCCTGCGGGAGGGGACAGCACAGAATGCCACCGATCAGACATAGCGGTGGTGGTGTATTTCTCCCGGCCCGCCCCGTCCTGGAAAAGGGAACGCAAACACACACACGAGCACGTGGCTGTAACTACGCGGAGTGCTTTGACCTGGTGAGCACAAGGGTTTTAAATGTGTCCTTTAATTCTGCTATAAAATAAAGCCAAGGGGACAACACACCAACAATCCAGCCCAGTGAGTGTTTGGCGTTCTGGCTGGGCTGGGTGTGTTCCCTGGAGAAAGGGGCCAGGCTCAGCCAGCCCTTCCAGTGTGAGCACGCCCAGGCAGGACCATGCACCCCACAGCTGTGTTGCGGGAGGCCCAGAAAGGCTGCGCCTCGCCCACGGTTCGCCAGGGCCTGGGAAGTGCCGCTACATCACCTGATTCCCAGGCCAGTCCTAGCACAAGCCCAGCCTTCCTCGCCCAGGAGGGGACGGTGACCCAGACCCGCCCAGGCAGGCAGGGAGGGAGGCGCCTCTGGGCTTGTCTCTCTGCTTGCTGCACTCTCTTGCTTCTGTAGCCCTGTGTGCCGGGAGCAGGTAGTGGGCAGACAGTGGCCGGGCAAGCGTCCCCACTGGGCTCTAGCTTGGGCCTCTTTGGAATCCCGCCTCCCTGCTGACACGACCAAGTAGCTGCAGGGCGGCTTCAGAAGGACATGGAGGCCTGGACCATCCCCCAGCTGGACAGAGCCCAGCAGCCCACAGCCCCGAGGGAGCCACTGCCAGCCATTCCCACCCTGAGCTGGGATCCAAACCTGCAAGCCAGCTGTGGAAGGATCTGACCATGATCAGCCCTCTCCCCCGCACATGGCACTGGTAACTGGTCCATGACAGAACGGAGCAGCGAGGGGGGCAGGTGCACGGCCGCGTGGCCGCCAGGAGTTTATACTGCACCTGGGAGAATGGACTGGTGGCAACATACCGTGCTGTTACATGCGCTCACCAGCGCCAGGCAGTGCGTGCAGCTTGACATGAAGGCTGTGCAGGGTTCTTAGCCCCGTGGGAACAGCCCCGCAGCTGTTAGCAGCTGTCTCCAGGGTTCCGTACAGGTTCTGCTGTAGGATGAAAGAACGTTTTGATCATGGGTCTCTGGTGCCTTGACCCCTTCCATTTATATCCCCTTTCATATGCAACCGAGCCAGGCTGAGGCCATGCATGAGCGAGCCAGGAGCCCTGGGCGGAGACGGGTTTCATATCTGCAATTCAAATCATGGTGCTAAGCAAATGTGTGGCCTGGGGGAAGCTGGCAGAGCTCGCTCGGTCTTTTCTCGGGCATTAGAAAGTCCTGTGCATGCTGGGATGCCGCACAATGCTTGAACCCTACCAGGTGATCATGAGACCCCTGGGAAAGCATGACCAGGAGAGAGAGCAGAGCCCAGCGGGGGAGAGGGGCGTATGGCGCTGGTGTCCTATGTTATGGGATGGCGGAAAGGAGACTGTTGTGATCATCTAGGCCAGAGCTACTCAGCTTTGGAAGCCCTGGGGGGGGCCACAAGGCTACTCCCAGCACAGGCCAAGGGCCACAACTTAAGTGTGGTTGCATATACATGCAAATATATATGCAAATATATGTAAATAGCATCATTCACACTGATGGGCATGAATACAAAGATTAAGGCAAGACTACACAACACGCAGGCCTCATTTAAGTCAGTGCTGCTGATATTAATAAAATGCAACATTTACCCGATTTCCACCCAGAGGACAGCACCTTGAATGAGCAATGACAGTCCAGGACTGTAACTACTAAAACACATAGAATCATAGCACTGGAAGAGACCTCAGGAGGCCATCAAGTCCAGCCGCCTGCTCTAGGCAGGACCAATCCCAACTAAATCAACCCAGCCAGGGCTTTGTCAAGCTGAGGCTTAAACACCTCTAGGGATGGAGCTTCCACCACCTCCCTAGGCAACCCATTCCAGTGCTTCATCACCCTCCTAGTGAAATAGTTTTTCCTAATATCCAACCTGGACCTCTCCCACCACAACTTGAGACCATTGCTCCTTGTTCTGCCATCTGTCACCACTGAGAACAGCCTCTCTCCAGCCTCTTTGGAACCTCCCTTCAGGAAGTTGAAGGCTGCTATCAAATCCCCCCTCACTCTTCTCTTCTGCAGACTGAACAGACCCAACTCCCTCAGCCTCTCCTCGTAGGTCATGTGCTCCAGCCCCCTAATCATTTTGGTTGCCCTCCACTGGACCCTCTCCAATGCGTCCACATCCTTTCTGTAGTGCGGGGCCCAGAACTGGACACAATACTCCAGATGTGGCCTTACCAGAGCCGAATAAAGGGGAATAATGACATCTCTGGATCTGCTGGCAATGCTCCTCTTAATGCAACCTAATATGCCATTAGCCTTCTTGGCTACAAGGGCACACTGTTGACTCATATCCAGCTTCTCATCCACTGTAACCCCCAGGTCCTTTTCTGCAGAACTACTACTTAGCTGGTTGGTCCCCAGCCTGTAACAATGTTTGGGATTCTTCCGTCCCAAGTGCAGGACTCTACACTTGTCCTTGTTGAACCTCATCAGATTTCGTGTGGCCCAATCATCCAATTTGTCTAAGTCACTCTGGACCCTATCTCTGCCCTCAAGCATAGCTACCTCTCCCCCTAGCTTCGTGTCATCTGCAAACTTGCTGAGGGTGCAATCCATCCCCTCATCCAGGTCATTAATAAAGATATTGAACAAAACCAGTCCTAGAACCGAACCTTGGGGCAGTCTGCTAGAAACCGACCGCCATCCTGACATCGAGCCGTTGATCACTACCCGCTGGGCCCGGCCTTCTAGCCAGCTTTCTATCCATCTTGCCGTCCATTTATCCAATCCACATTCCCTTAACGTGCTGGCAAGAATATTGTGGGGGACCGTATCAAAAGCCTTGCTAAAGTCAAGGTATATCACATCCACTGACTTCCCCATATCCACAGAGCCAGCTACCTCATCATAGAAGCTAATCAGATTGGTCAGGCATGACTTGCCCTTTGTGAATCCATGCTGACTATTCCTGATTACTTTCCTCTCTTCCAAGTGCCTCAAAATGGATTCCTTAAGGATCCCTTCCATGATTTTTCCAGGAACCGAGGTAAGACTGACCGTCCTGTAGTTCCCTGGATCATCCTTCTTTCCTTTTTTGAAGATGGGCACTACATTTGCCTTTTTCCAATCATCCGGGATCTCTCCCAATCTCCATGACTTTTCAAAGATAATGGCCAAAGGCTCCTCAATGACATTTGCCAACTCCCTCAGTACCCTTGGATGCATTAAGTCCGGACCCATGGATTTGTGTACGTTTAGCTTTTCAAAATAGTTCCTAACCTGTTCTTTACCCACCAAGGGCTGTCCATCTTCATCCCATCTTGCGTCACTTAGCATATTAGTCTGGGAGCTGACCTTGTCCGTGAAGCCAGAGGCAAAGAAAGCATTAAGTACGTCAACTTTCCCCACATCATCTGTCACTAGGTTACCTCCTTCATCCAGTAGGGGCCCCACACCCTCGCTGATCACCTTCTTCTTGCTAACAAGCCTGTAGAAACCTTTCTTGTTATCCTTCACATCCTTTGCCAGTTGCAATTCCAATTGCACTTTCGCCTTCCTGATACTTCCCAACCCCCCCTCCGGCATTCTCGAGCTATACATTTATACCCCTCCCTGGTCATTTGTCCAAGTTTCCACTTTTTGTAAGGCTCCTTTTTGTGCTTAAGTTCACCAAGGATTTCCCCTGTAAGCCAATCCGGTCTCCTACCATGTTTGCCTCTTGCTACGCTGGCCGGGATGGTTTCTTTCTGTGCCTTCAATAAAGCTTCTTTAAAATACTGCCAGCTGTCCTGGACTCCTTTCCCTTCATGTTAGCATCCCAGGGATTCTGCCCATCAGGTCTCTGAGGGAGTCAAAATCTGCTTTTCTGAAGTCCAAGGTGTGTATTTTACTGCTCTCTTTTCTTCCTTTGGTCAGGATCCTGAAATCTACCATCTCATGATCACTGCTTCCCAGGTTGTCACCCACCTCTACTTGCCCTATTAGTTCCTCCCTGTTTGTGAGCAGAACATCAAGCTGCGCACGGCCTCTGGTCGGATCCTTCAGCACCATATCAACAGAAGACCGTTATATTGATGACTTTTTTGCTTTGGCTTCCACCCGTGGGCCTTGTGTTGAGCCCCACGTAAACCCAAACCACACCGTGGGCCACAAACAAATGGCTTGAGTTGAGTAGCCCTGGTCTAGCCCATCTCAGGACTTGGAAGAGCTGATAAAGAGACTAGGAGTCAACCAGGCAGAGCTGCTGCAAACCTGGCACATTGGGTTGTGTCTTATCTCCCTCTATCTAGGGTCTAGCCATCTGATCACTCCGGATCTAATTGCTCCTTCTCGCTCTCTCTGGTCTCCCTTCCTTCTCTCGCTTGTGCTATCGCTGTTTAATTTCTACCTACCTAATTTCGCTGTCTGATCTCTCCTTTGGGACTTGACTTCACCCAGACTAGCACTGAAATAACTAACCTGGCCTGAATTCACCCCCTTGGTTCTTTCAACACACACCTGGGTGCAGAGGTGGCCTGGTTTCAAATTGTGAGTGGTTTAATTGTCATTACTCTTGTGGGATCCTCTGCTGACTGCGTGCGACCAGTTCCTCCCCCGTGTGGACCCACAAAGCGCAGGAGTTGGGAGGGTCCCTACCCACAGGGCCATGGCTCTGTAACTCAAGCCATAGGAGCTCATGCTTTGAGTGCCATCGCTGGTGTGTCGGCCCGAAGGGACGTCATCACATGGCACCACAGTGGCTGGGGGGCATGAATTCAACCTGATTTCATCGGTGCGTGGCCCGTAGGTGATGGAAGCCTTCGCCACACCCATGCGTCCAATGGCTACGCCATGCGGGGGGCAGGCAGCGAAATGTCCGAAGTCTTGCCTCACAAGCCCCGGCTGCAAAGGGACGGAGACCGGTGCATGGCCGCAGGCTAGTAGGAGAGAACGGACACATCGGCTAGCCCATCCATACAGGAAGCCATGGGACTTGGACCCGGCGGCAGGATAGCCAGTTCAGACCAGCAGGAGGTGCAAGCTGGGCACTGGTTGGACCACTGCCTTCAGCCGCCGGGCCATGGGCCATTCTCCAGAGGGCTCATGCCCCGGTCTGATGGGAAATCCCAAGAGGGAGGTTCCCCAGGTCGAGCACTTGACTTTGCAACGTGACTGTTCTCAGAGCGTGTGGGGCGGGTGCAGCGCAGGGTGAGCCTGCAGGGAGGTCTCCGCGGAGACTTCGGCGCCTCGCTGACGTGTCGGGGGCCTGCCCAGGACAGTCGCGGGTGCTGGCATGCGCACAGCAGCCTGGCCCCGGGCACGACGGGGGCATCGCCCACGCGGTCGCCCAGCAGGGAGCACTGGGAGCGGGCCCCACAGCAGGAGTGCGCGGGTGGGATGTTGGATATGGGGAAGTCAGTGGATGTGATATACCTTGACTTTAGCAGCTGCACGTGGCAGAGCTAAACAGACAGACAGCGGAGCAGGGCCGGGAACCGGTGACCTGCTCCAGCGGGAGACGCCGTTACCCCCACGCCCAGCGCGCTCACCTTGGAGGGGGGCGGATCTGGCTTCGCGTCCTTGCGCCCAATGCAGGGACTGGAATCTAGGTCCCCCAGGAGAGTGCCCCAGCCTTGGGCCTACTACGCCTACAGGGGGCCTGGTCCCTTCTTTGCCAGGTCAGCACCGACCCCAGGAGAGGGCCAAGCAGAGGGAGCCCCCCCAGGTCAGTGCCCAAGGCCCAGCTCAATGGGAGCAAGGCACCTACACCCCTTTGTGAGTCAGGGTCCAAAGCCCCTCGTCTCTGCACGCCACGCCTGCCAGCCCCTGAGAAGCCTTCCCCGCGTCCGCCGCCCGATGCTCTGTGGGGGGACCCACTCGGGCCAGCCGGGCAGCCGGGCGCTGGAACGGCCTTGCCCCTTGGTGGGGCTGGCCTGCACCGCGTGCGTATTTCCGTTCACGCCCTCCAGCCGTGCCAGGTGTGCGATGCAACGTTCGCTGCATAGCCTCCCAGTGGGCGTGCCCGGGGGGGGGCGCTATTTTGCACACGCGCCATAGGAGCCAGCGCGTCTGTCCCCTGTAAAACAGGGCTGCATGGTCTGGCTTTGGCGGAGCTTTTTGGCTCCTGCTGGAGCAGAGGAGGGGCAGGGCCAGGCCCACCCCAGGAAACGCGCCAGGGCGATGGCGGGCGGGCGAGCGCCAGGCAGCAGCGCACAGAGAAGAAAGGAGGCGTCTTGACGGAAGACGGGAGCGAGCCAGACACAAAGGGTGGGGGCAGGCGCCTTCATTGGAATTCAGGCGTCTCTGTCTCCTGTCACTGGCCCCGATGCCCTCTCAGCGCCAGCTGCAGGCCCAGCGAGGCAGACGCCCAGCCCCAGAGAAGGGAGTGCACGTGGGCATGTGGATTGGCCAATCCCGGCCATTCTGCCTGCAGTCGTTTATCTTCCGGGACTGACACGGCCTCTGTCTCCCTCCTTCCTCCCTCGCGCTCTCCCCGTCGCTGCTTCCATTTTCCCAGGGAGATGGTAATGAAATCTGCCCTTAATTAAATCCACATTCATTTGCATAATTGCCAGGAAATTGAAATTAGCCTGTGGACAAGGCTGGAATACATTTCGGCTTTATCAATATCCCCGTTGTGCGGGGCAGAGAGTGGGACGTGGGGGCTGAGCCCCCCACTAGATCTGAGCAGGGCAGCTGTGTGTGGACTGCCAGAGCCCGTCACTCCTGGACCACAGCCCCCTCTGCCAATACCTCTCCATCCCGCCCTGCAGCCCGCCTGCTCCGCCGGCCCCGCCCACAGCTCTGCCACGCCCCTCCCCTCGGATTTACAGCCGCCCTGCGGTCCCCACACTGCCCTGCCGGGGCCCTTTGCTCCCAATGGGCAGCCCTGAACCTTCTCTTTGTTAAACTACATGGACCGAGGCTCTTGAGTCTGTCACTCTAAGGCCCTTTCTAGCCCTGGGACCGTGCTCATGGCTCTCCCTTGAGCCCTCTCTGATGTACCAACCTCCTCCTTGAACTGCGGAGACCAGGACTGGACATGGGATTCCAGTGGTGGTTTCACCAATGCCAAATCCAGAGGTGAAGTAAGCTCTCTGCTCCTACTCGAGAGTCCCCTGCTCATGCATGTCATGGATCAATGAGTGGGCAGCCAGGCCTAGTGCCAGGAGCCAGAACCAGGAGCCAGAGCCGGGGTCAGGAATCGGGAGTCAGGAACTGAGCAGAGGCGCAGGTGTGGAGTGGGACTGGGGACCAGGTGTACTTTAGCACCTGCTCCACCTCGCTGAGTAACAGGGAGCGAGCCTCTTCATTACGGACCCTTCCGCCAGTTTGGGGTCGTCTGCAAACTTGGCCAGCAATGATTTGATGGTTTCCTGCAGGTCACTGATAAAAAGGTTGAATAGCGCGTAGGGCCAGGATCCGCGGGAACCCAAACCTGCAGCCAGCCCCTCGCTTGCGGATGAGTTCCCGTTTCCAGTTACATTTTGTCACCTGCCAGCCAGGCAGTTTAAAATCCACGTGATGCGGGGAATCTTCATTTTGTGTCGTTCTCGTTTTCTAATCCAAATGTCCCGCGGTGCCACATCAAATGTCTCATGGACGCGTATTGCTTCAACACTAGTCCCTTAATCAACCACATGTGTAAGCTCCTAAAACTATCAAATGAGTACAACCGAATTCAGTTTCCACGCGCCCAGGCTGAGGGGCATCAGTTGTATTAGCCTCCGTTAAGTGTTGGTCAATCACGTCCCATACCAGCTGCTCCATTATCTTGCTGGGATCCGTATCAGGCCTATAATTACCAGGGTCAACCCATTTACCCTTTTAAAATATAAACACAATGTTCATTTCCTCCCGGCCCTCAGCAGGCAGGGCCCAGCAGTTTCTTTTTCCTTCTGTTTAGTGAGGCTCTGCCTACACTAGGAATGGTCAGACTGGGTCAGACTAGAGGTCCATCTAGCCCTTTTGGGTGTATTTGCCATGGTTTGTCGTAAAGGACACAGGATCAGACTTGCACATATATCAACTCCAGACGATCTCCTCCAGCTCTTCCCCCGCCCCACAAAGGACCGTTATTGTATCGTTAGTTCCGTGCAAGCGACGGTCAGACGGCCGGCGGGGGCGGGGGGGCTCTCTATACAAACTTGCTGCTGCTAAAAGAACTAAGGGAAGTTGTTCAAATTGGAGACTTAACACTCCCTTGGCATGTTGTGGGGGCCACACTGGTCCCAGAGAGACACGGTCATACCTTGTATGAGACCAACTTCTGTGGATGAGAGAGTCCAGCTTGGGAGCTCCACGGAGCTGTTCGTCACCCGCACGGGGCTCGAAAGCTCATCTGTCTGTCATCGACAGACAAGCCACCTTGATCCAAACCTGAATTTCAAAAGAGATCCTGGAACCAAATGCACAAGATTAGTGACTCCCCAGGGCTGCGATACTGATTCGGCGTGTCGCACATGGCAGGGACGAGAACCCACATGGCAGACCGGTTCTGGCACTTCGAACAGCCGGTTTGAAACCGTGCAACAGGAAGCGCATGCTTGGGTGGAGGAGTCAGCTGCAAATGCAGATGATCAAACAGGTGCAGAACCTGCTTTTAGGTCAGGCTGCAAAGGATCTTCTCCCAGAATGTGACGCAGGACTGAGCTGTGCTCTGGACAGACTACAAGGCATCACTGGAGAACCCAGAACACCCTCAAAAATACAGGCCCCACATCCGGCCCCATTAACACTGAGAAATACCGTTACAAACACTCGACTGAGTGGAAAACGAGCTGTTACTGAGCTCATGCAGACATTGGCTGGCTAGGTTAATGGGACGGGCACTCACAAAATCAAACACGGTGAGGGTTTGTAAAGCTGGGAATCAGGCCTGCTCACAGGCGTGCTCTCCCACGAGACGGGGGAGGGAGGGAGCGACAGGCTCAGATGTTAAAAGGCAGGCGGAGGAGCAATCTGGGGTGCGCGTTAAGGGTGTGGCAGCACCAGCGAGACAGACGAGGCGTAACCCTGCACCGTCAGCTCTGCTTTCAGACAAGCACACGTCTAAGCGACGACCAGTCAGGATCACTGCAGCATCTGATGTGCCACAACATAGCAGCTCCCAGAGCTCGCGTAGATTTTTGTAAAGCCCAAAGGGACCACTGACCCACTAGCGCAGGGTTGGCAGCCTGCTCAAACCACAGAGCCAAACTACATCAGAATGCAGCACAAGCAGTCAATAAAGAGCCAGTAGGGACTGCCCTTTCACATAGCACCCGCCAGAGAACCGCACTGGCTGCTCGGGATTGTGAACAGGTGGAGACACGGCTGTCCCAGGCAGGCAAGTGCTAACACGACCTGGCCTTCCAGCTATGCCCGCGTCCTACCGCTCCCAGCATCCCCACTGCCTGGTGGGGCAGCATGATGAGCTGACAACCACAGAGAGAGGTGGGGGTGGGGACGCAGGAGAACGAAGATGGAGCCCGGCGAATCTGCAGATATCCACGTGCCAAGTTAGTGGATCATGGGTCAGCTGTGGATCCAAATCCATGTGATTATCACCACCTCCACCCAAAGCTGTTAGCCCCATTTACCCATACATTC
The DNA here is from genome assembly GCA_019425775.1 of Rafetus swinhoei. Classification (NCBI taxonomy): domain Eukaryota; kingdom Metazoa; phylum Chordata; order Testudines; family Trionychidae; genus Rafetus; species Rafetus swinhoei. Next base: position 39,132,665 of record CM033443.1, on the reverse strand, counting down.
TCTTCTCTCTCAGGAAAGGGCCAGCCCCGGCCTCTGCCCACCTCTTCCTCCACTCAGTTCCTTTCCCTCCGCTTCTCCTCCTGCCCCCTTCTAGAGCAGTTTTCTTGTGGCACAACCTTCAGTCTCCCGATCTTAGCTGCTGCATCTCCTCCTCCCAGTCCATCTGGAGTGAGCTGGGTCTGGCGTATGCATCCCCCAGACTCCTCCGATTCCCAGCAGTCTCTGAGAAGACTGGCTAATTGGAGTCTGCTGCGTGGGGTTCCTCCCCGCACCTTCCATGTGACAATTCCCAGTCACATACACCAAGCCCCGCACGTCTGTTTGAGCTACCGCCTGTCTGTTAGACAGCCACTGTGTGATGGAGAATCGTCTCCTCTCTAGGTAAAACCTTTCAGGTTCTGGCCAGGGTAGAAGTACTTGTTAATGATCTACTGATTTGAGCCCTGTTTATTGACAACACATGAAAGTTCTGCGGCCAACTAAAGCAATGGCTCTTAATTTGAAATGTTTTGAGATTCACAAAGAACCTAAGTTCTTAGTCGATGCACAAGCACAGGGGTTCACAGAATCCTAGAAGCACAGGAGTTCATAGAATCCTCGAACCGGAAGGGACCCTGAGAGGTCATCAAGTCCAGTCCCCTGCCCTCACGGCAGGACCAAGCACCATCTAGATAATCCCTGACAGATGTTTATCCAACCTACTTTTAAATATCTCCAGTGATGGAGATTCCACAACTTCCCTAGGTAATTTATTCCAGTGTTTAACCACCCTGACAGTTAGAAAGTTTTTCCTAATGTCCAACCTAAACCTCCCTTGCTGCAATTTAAGCCCATTGCTTAAATCGGGGGCAATCTTTCTGTAAGAGGAGCATCCAGACACACAGATCTCTGAAGCACTGACTAACACACCACGGACTGAAAAAGAAAAGCAGTGTTTTTTGGTTGTGATCCCTTTCATGAATATGTCTCTGAGCAGAAATCAGTTGAGTCAGAAACTGTTGGAAGCTATATCACAGACGCTCTTGTGCAAAGCATCGCCTGGTCTTCAGAAGATGCTGCTGCCAAAGGACTCATTCAGAGTGCGTCTTACAGCTGACATGCTTTCAAGAATCCCCAAAATAGTGAAAGGCAGGAAGAGGAATTTGAAGTAAATATGACTCACGCATGACCCACTACGGAAAAAAAAAATCTGACAAGCTCCGACACAAGATACAGATGGATCCAGCCTTCCAAAAGCTTGAGTATAATTCCACAAGGTGGGCTCCCCGGCTACCTCCAAGCTTACAAGCTGATGGGGACCTCAGCGATGAAATTGCTGCTGAGGATGGCACAGAGATCCCCGGGCTGGGATGTGGCACAGCGTAAGGTCACTAGTGCCAAGTACATTCCTGGTGCTCATCTGGGAATTGAAAAGTGTAAGAATGCAGCCTGGTGTCCAACTCTGAAATTTGTGCTAAACACCGGAAACAGATGGGGAAAGTACCACTGAACTTATGGGACATTCTTGTCTGCCCTTGGCCCAAGGTTTAGCGCACATCTGGAGTATCTGGATTCAACAGGAAAAACACTTTATTTTTAACCACCGGGGCTGCCCAACACCTTGAGTAACAATGGAACAGCATGTGGTAAATTGCCATTTGAACAACAAAGGAGTCCCTAAGAACTAATCATAGGTAATGGGCCGCTATTCACCAGTGTCTCCTTTCAGCCCTTCTCAAGGAGAGAGCAGTGCCAATGCCCCGCCCCAGTTAGTAAACTCACGGAGGGCAGGTCTACACAGCAGGGCTAAAGTCAAATTAAGCTACGCAACTTCAGCAACGTCAATGACATGGCTGAAGTTGAAATAGCTTCATTCGGCTTTGGGCGCTGTCTACACAGCAGGAAGTCAAAGGACGGGCACTCTTCCTCCGACTTCCCTTACGCCCCGTGAAATGAGGGTTGCAGAAGCTGGAGTAAGAAGCCCGTTTTTTTGAAACTATTTCAGAAGAACGGGTTTGCTGTGTAGATGTGCACACTGTTATTTCGAAATATCATGCGTTATTTCACAATAAGCGGGCAGTGTGGACACAGCCGGAATGGGCTTGCAGGAAAGGACAATTAGCAAAGGACTTGACTAACAAAAACTCGCTGGTGGATTCGGGGATGAATATTTAGCATTGTCATGGTTCACCAGCACGTGCTAGCATTGGACACCACGCTCCCAAAATCTGCGGGCAAAGACCCCCAGTTCACTGCCAACACCTCCACGGAGTAAGTTTCTGGGGCAGGTGCAATGAACTCGGAATTAGTCACAAAGAGCTAGAAGTCAGGGAGCTGAAGCAAAAAATCCAACCCACTGTCTTTCGCTGCAGGCGTCGGCTGGTCTGGGAGACTCGGGCAGGTTGCAGCTGGTGACCGAGGGTGACCGTGAGCATGTAAGAACCAGGGCCATGCTAGTAGAAACCATCTTGCTTCCCTCCTTGACTCGGAGCAAAAATGGCCCTGAACGTTCAGCCGTGGGGACAGGTTGGCCAGCTCTGAGATAAAGCCCCACAGAAACGCGAGGGGCCGTCCATAAAGGGGATCTAGGAGTTAACTCATTCCCAGCTGTTAGCAGTCAGAGGGCCTGGCCAACCTGGTCCCCCTGCCCCAGCCAGACGCTCCCTTAATGCCATGTGCCTGCTAGCTGTACCCATGGGCAGCTGCATCCCCTCCTGCATGTGAGGGGGTATGGGCGGGAAGGGATTTTAGCTCCGCCTCCATCACACCAGCCAGCACAGCACACCAAGGTGCGGGGGGCCCCTGTAGGGCTGCCCCCTCATGCCCCACTGGGGCAGGAGGCAGATGTGATTGTGCTGCCCCTTGGCTGGGGCTGCAGGAAAGCTCATTTCCCCCCGATTGAATAACGACTTTAGCTGGCCTGTCTCCCCCGTCCCGGCTGTCTCGGCACAATGGGACCCTGCCCCTATGGCGCGGGTGAGTGCCCCCGGGATTTTAACAAGTAGGAAATGAATCGTGGCGGCCTCGCCTCGCTGCCCCCTTCTCTGCCTCACAGCTGAGGCGTTTGCTCCCGGCTGGCTACCTTGGCTGTGTTTCCACCCAGGTGTGCGGCTGGAGAGCGGTGCCGGGCTGAGCTCGCAGGGGAGACTGAGGCTCTCAAAGGATGGAGAAACCCGATGCCTTGGAATCCGAGCAGCTTTGGCAATCTCAGCCTGGCGCCCCGAGGCCGGGTGCTGCAGGGGGAGGATCCTGCGGCCATCCTTCCGCCCACCCAGAAGGGGTCTCGGCTCCGGCGAGAGGAGGGGCTGTCTCCAGAGTCTGTTCAAACCTTGGCTTTTCCACTGAGGCTGCCCGTCCGGGGGCTCCTTCGTGCCATCGGTGAGGGTAGCGTGTGCCCTGCGGGACACTTGCCTAAGCCCCTACCACACAGGTCCAGAAATGGAGCCCTGCAGTGCCACGGACCCCTGCAATGGGGTGGGACCCACCTCTCACCGGCGCCCCCTTCTGGCCAGGTGCATCCACAGTCTTTAGACTGTCCTGGGCCTGGTATCGGGCCATAGCCCCAGGGCTCCCCCCCGGAATGGTTTCACCCTCTGGGTCTGCCTTGCCCCCAGCTCTCCGGCAGGGCTGCCTGACACTTCACGCCCCTGCAGGGGGTTATTGCTGTCCAGCTGTAGGGCTTTGCCCCCCGACTTATGGGCGGGACCCGGGCCCACCCCCTGTTGAGGACTCCAGCCCAGGGAGCCTAAGAACATCAGCCACGTGCCACCCTGTCCCCTCAGCAACACTGCCGTCAGCTCTCTGGGCCGCTTCCCCATAACCCCGGCCCTCACCAAGGCCTGGTCCTTACCTGGGACTCTAAGCACAGGCCAGCAGCCAGCCCGGAGCTCCTCCTCATGCCCCAGGTGCCTGCTAGGGCTGAGCCGTGTATTGGTAGAGCCCTGTGGGGAGACGAATTTATACTGGTGGATGTGGATATCTGCAGATACCGATTTATATCCACATAGGGCTCTATCCACTGGGCTGCAGTGCCTTTTGGCCAGACAGGAGCACCATCTGCCCTCCATTAGCTCTAGCAAGGGACTGCCTAATTGGCTCTGTCACCGCAGCTCCTTTTTATAGGGCCCCCTGGGCCTTGATTGGCTGCTCATTGAAGCATCTCTCATTGGCTGCTTCCCTGCAACCACTCTAGGTCTCTTGGAGGACTTCTCTTCTGCTCCTCTTTGGGACAGGGTGTGGCAGGGCCTGAGATCTCTGGCAAGGGTCCTCTGGGCCCAGTCCAGACCATCATGCCACCTGAGAGCAAGCCAGGGACAAGGCCACCTGATCCTGACGACCGCCAATCGATTCTACTCCTGGCCCAGATCCGCGTGGCCCCACGAGAGCAGCTCTGCAGAGATACCCCTCCTTTGCCAGCGCCCCTCACTCCCGACCGGCAGCCCCTGCTCTCTGGCCCTCACTGCCCCCCGCAGCTCCCCTGACGGCCCTCAGTCCTGACACGCTGCTGCCTCACAGAGCCCCAGTACCCCCAGCTGGACTCCAAAGCGGCGCTAAGGCATGGCATGGCCCTGGTGGAGCAGCCGAGGACAGGCAGCGATGCAGGGCGGCTCAGATGGGCCATACGAGGGCACGTGGCACCCAAGAGTGGAGAATGCAGGCGCTCACGCCCGCCACAGCCACGGCAGCCGCACCAGTCGCCGGCCCGATTCATCGTCATCGGCTCCCTGCTCCCGACCCCGTTACCATGACAACAGCAGCAGCAAAGGGCTGGGAAGGAGCTGAGATCTGCTTTCCCCAGGCTCCATCCGTCCCCATCCTTCCAGGGCCCCAGACTCAGCCGGTGGGTCCCAGCCCTGGGAAGGAAAGGGGACCGGCCGACCGGCCGGCTCACTCTGGCTCAGATACCTCCGGACACCCCCCAGAGCTTTTCCAACCTGTTTTGGATTCCAGGCTAAGAGGTTTTTTGGCCTCTGACAAGCCACCATCTCCAGTCACACAGGTCCCCCCCTCCACTGCCCCTCCCAGCACACCAGGGCCCCCCCTGTTTTCAGCCTGGACTCGGGCTGCTCTTCCCACGGCCCCCACAGCCTCTGGGCTTCCCCCAGGCCATGTTTGGGTCTCAGGGCTGTTCCCCTGTGTGGGGATTAACCCGACCCCCCTACGCCTGACCAGCCGGGATCACTTTGACCAAGGCCTGAGGCACTGGCTCAGGATGCATCCTTCCCCCCGTTCTGACTCCTGGGAGCTGGTGGAGACCTGAGAAGGGGAAACTGAGGCAGGGTGCTGCAGTACCACCCCAGGCCAGGAGGAGGCACTCTCGAGGCAGCAACCCAGCACAATTTCCCCTTCTCCCCACACTCCAAGGAACTGAAAATGAGATGCCCCCTCTTGGGAGGGGGACTGGTTTATTTCATCTTCACGTGGTTTCCAGCAGCCTGTAGGGCCAAAGCTTTCCCTGAGTAAGGGACTGTCCCAGCCCTCCTTCCGGGGCGTGGGCTGTGCTTCCCCCTTGGACTCACCGCCACCGGATCCACCCAGGGGGGTAGCAAAGTCTTCCATGGGGTCTCCCCCCAGCCAGCCTTCGCCCAGGCTCATCAGCTTCCTCTGCCCCACCCAGACAGGTGAGCGGAGTCACAGGTGGGGCTGGGCCCATCTCCCCTTAAAGGAGCCAGCCAGCTGGGAACAGGGGGCCACGGTCTCTGCAAGTCACGTCTGTGCTCACGGGATTGGTGCATAACAGACCATCCCTGGGCTGCTTGTGGGCGGCTGATCTGGGATCCAGCGCTGCCTCGAATCTTAGCCCCCCGCCTGCCTCTGGCAAGGAGAGCGGCCAGGCCTGGGGACAGAATCATTCCCCGGTTTTAAGTTCCCCAATACCTGTCTGCTTTAGGCCCTGTTGAACCAAACTCTTCCCTGATACAGCTGCCTCAGTGCGGTGGTACCCCACAGGGAGAAACACGGCTCCTCGGCCTGCAGGACAGGGTGACGTGTTGTGCGACGGTTCCCTTTGGAAAGAGTTAGGGTTAATCCGTGTTTTAATGAATGGTGACTCAATTATTATGCAGGCCAATGGGGGGCAAGTTATACCCAGTTATACCCCTCTATGCCACCTCTGCTGCTAACCAGCTCCGGCCCCGGCGTGTGATGTGCGTAAACCAGCTGCTACTCACTTATTGGCCCTTCGCACACCACTGACAAATGGAGCCCCCGCATGAAGCATGTCCAACAGGCACGCAGAGCAGCCTAGTCCCGAGTACTACTCTGTAGCTCCTTCGACAGGAAGGAGGCCTTTTATTATTATTTGGATTGTGGCTGCCCCTAGGAGCTCAGTAACCAACCAGGACCCTGCTGCGCTAGGAGCTGTACAAATACAGAACAAACAGTCCCCGCCCCACAGCACGGACGGTCTAAATATGAGTGGAGACAGACAGAGGAGGGGAGAAGCCATGGGACAGAAGCCATGGGCCAGGCCTGGTCATCATGACAGACAGCGGTCGCTGTTGAAACGTATTATACTAGAACTGGAAGGGACCTCGAGAGGTCATCATGTCCAGTCCCTTCAAGCATCTAGCTCATCCCTGACAGGTGTCTGTCTAACCTGCTCTGAAATATCTCCAGTGATGGAGATTCCACAACCTCCCCAGGCAGTTTATTCTAGTGTTTAACCACCCTGACAGGTAGGAAGTTTTTCCTAATGTCCAACCTGAACCTCCCCTGCTGCAATTTAAGCCCATTGCTTCTTGTCCTGTCCTCAGACATTAAGAAGAATATTTTTCTCCCTCCTCCTTGTAACACCCTTTTAGGTACTTGAAAGCTGCTGTCATGTCCCTTCTCAGTCTTCTCTTTTCCAGAGTAAACAAGCCCAAGTCCTTCCATCTCAGAGGGGAGCCGCGTCAGTCTGTAACTTTGAAACCAGTGAGTGGCGGCTCCGTGGGCCCTGTGGTACCATAGAGACGCACAGAAACGTATCTAGTATCACGAGCTTTTGTGGGCACAACCCACTTCCTGTTGATCTTGCACAAACCCATTAGCTCAGCAACCAAGAACCAGGTCAGAGGATCCTGACGGTTTGCAGGTCCCACGGGGCCGCCACGCCCCTGGCCCTGTGGCACTAGGCACATCTGGGCTGCTCTGGCCATTCGCCTGCCCCATGGTCACGCCCTGCACGGCGGGGTCTCTGGTGCATGCCCAGAGCAGCCCCTCCCCTGGCTGCCGCACCCCCAGTGCCATGTGGAGCTAGTCACAGACCCAGGGCCTGGCTCTCTTCTGCCAGGGGAGGCTGCAACTTTCTCCTGCCAGCACCTCCTGCTGGACTCTTCCTGCCACTCTCTCTGGGGAGGGGAGTTCTGGGGGCACCCGAGTGGCAGAGGGAAACGGGGCCAGGCTGCAGCCAAGCAGAGGCAGCTCTGAGTGGATGGAAGCGAGTTGGGGCAGAAAGCCCCTTTCTCCTGCCCCGTGTGGCCCACAGAGGAGACTTGGCACTGCAGAAGCTGGCCTAGGCCGTCGGTGAGATGAACGTCTGCCTCCCTACCCGAATCCGCCCACGTGCGGGGCTGGCACAGGGGCCGGGGAGCAGGGTGGCAGGGATCTGCACTGATTGGAGATCTCCCCGCAGCCCTGCACCGAGGTCTGAGCACATCCGCGCCTGGGGGCCATTGGCGTGGCCACTGCCCATCGCCGCCCGGCTTGGTGTATCCGAGCAGACAGCCTCCTGCTCGTCTCCTCACCTCCCTGCCCTCGCTGCCCCCTCACGCCCCTCCTGCTACGCCCCAGCGCTCGCCGGCCGCGGCGCTGTCAGGGCCCATCAGCTCAGCAGCAGGCTGGGCTGTCACGTCGGCCTTGCCCTACTTTTCAGGGCTGATGCGCAGAGACAAGGGGACCAGAGCTGCATACGGTGCGTTTCCACTCGCTCAGCCGCTCGGCCCAGACGGAGGGGGGGCCCTCTCCCTGCCTCCTCCCAGCCAGGGTATTACCCAGCCACGCTGGGATCCACCCTTCCCACCCCAACCCCCTGCACCTGCTCATCAGGGCTGGCCTAGCCAGGTGGCACCGGACACATGGGGTCAGCCACAGCTGATCAGCTCAGCTCGCTGGGCCACCTAGTCCTGCCTCCTTTCCCCCCAGTGCTTCACGGGCCATGCGGGCGAAGGGGCTCATGGTGTGCTGCACAGCCCAGCATGCGCCCAGGGGCTGAACAAGAACAACCTCCGCAGGCTGGGAACCCCGCCCGGGCAGGAGCCAGGTGGGCAGGGGCAGGGGTGTCTGGGCTCCGGGGCTGGGGGTCTGGGACCTGCGCTACAGACCCTGATCTTGTGTTCTCTGCTCTTCGCTGTTCCTGTGCTGACCTGCAGCCCCTGCCTCCACCTCCCACCCACACCCAGCCAGGCCCAGCCTGACATCGCTACACACCACCCATCCCGGCACCGCCAACAGCCAAGATACCGACCGCCATATCCAGGAAGGAGCCTGCGCTCCCTGGCTAGGAGCCAGACCATAAGGCCTCTGAACTGGGCCCAGAGCACTGCAGATGCAGGCAGCTAGGGAGGCATTTCAGAGAGTAGCCAGCAGCTTGGGGAGGTGATGTTGAAGTTGAGGGCTGAGAGCCCCTGTCCTGAGAGCCCAGCTCCCATCACTACAGAGATCCACATGCAGGCCGGATCCTTTCTTGAGCCTCAGTTTCTCTTTGCCCCAGTAATGCCCTGCAGCAATGAGTTCCGCAGCTAATTCCACACTGCAGAAACTTACAGCCCTGTTGTCGCTGTAAGCTTGCTGCCTTTTACCAGCGCTGTGCCACATCTCACACTTGCTATCGCCAACCCCAGCGCTGCCAAGCACCTTGATACACGATCCCTGATTCCATTTCTCTCCTCCGGCCTTTGCTGCCAGAGCCCCTCATTCCCAGCATGCCACATCCCTGAGCACGGCACCAGGGGGAGATGGTCATGCCTAGTGGTCAGAGCAGCAGCTGGCGCCAGGACTCAGAGGTGGCGCCAGGAATTCAGGCGGGAAGCACACCTGGGGTAGACGGGGGCAGGGATGGCCCAGGCACCGTTGCAGCTGCCAGTGTAAGTGCTGAGCAGTCAGAGATGGGCTGTGGCTGCCAGGTTTCCTCAGCCCGGCGGGTGGTGTGGGCAGGCAGGCAGCGCGGGGCCCTGCAGCGGTGCAGCTGTGCCCGTAGGCCCCCGAGCGTCTGGAAATCCGGGGATGGGTGGGGGCGGCTGCACGTCCTCACACCTGCCCAGGGAGCTCACAATGCCATGAGCCCCACAGATGCCGGCTGGGGGAGGGGCAGACGTGTCTCCCTCAGACCAAAGGCCAGCGCTGTCCCTGGGGCTGGGCACCCCCGGAGAGGGTCCCGGCGGGGGCTGGGGACCAGCCCCAGTGCTGCGTGTCAGGCGGGGGGGTTAGAAGCAGGCACTGGGCCCCGCTGCCTGACGCCGCTGGCAGGAGCCCGGACGTGCGCCCTCAGGGCAGGTCTGCGCACCGCAGCCCGCTAGGGACGCTGCTGCTCCCGCGGGCGCAGGGAATCCGCCTCGCCGAGAGGCGGTAGCTATGGCGCTGGGAGACGCTCCCCTGGCAACACAGCGCTGCCCGCCCCAGGCCTCGGCGCCTTCCCGCTGCCTGGCTCAGGGCTGGGGATGTTTCTCAGCCCGGAGCGTGGCGGCTGTCTGCAGGGCAGGCCTGGCCCCGGCGTCCAGCCGCCACCGCTCCCCGGCCTGCCCTGGCACTGGCGCTCACTAGGGTTGCCAGATGGTTTAACCAAAAATACCGAACACCATCTCCCTGCCCCCCCCCCCAAAAAAAACCCCCAATCAGACAGTACCGGACATTTCAGGTGTTCGGTATTTTCTGATTTTTTACCGGACAGGAGGCGGAAATACCGGCCTGTCGGGTCCATACCGGACACTGGCCACCCTGGCGCTCACCCCGTCCTGCCTGAGGGACCGGCTCTCGCAGCCCGGCGCCGTCCCCACGCAAAGGAATAGGGGCTGGAAACCCACCCGGGCCGCCGGCCGAGCTCCCCTTCCCCACCCTGGGCCAGGCCCGTCTGTGGGGCGCCTGTGCCTGGGGCTGGGAGGAAGAAGCCGTTGGTGTGTTGCGAAAGGGGCGGGCTGGGCCCTGGTCGGCTCCGAGCCTGGGCGAGCCATGTGCATGCCTTGCGGCCCACTCCCTGCCCTCCCAGCCGTCCTGCCGGGGGCCTCCCCCCATGCCTGGGGCACCAGTGGCTGGGCAGCCTGGCGTCTCTTCCCTGTGCCCGGACCTGGCCCACGGAGGGCTGCGCCGGCAGGTTGCCAGGGGCCCGTGGGGCAATGCGGAGCGGCTGGCAGTGCCCAGCTGCGTGGGGTTTGCTGGGAGGGGCAGATGGGCAGAGGGGCCTGCGGGTTTGATTGCAGCTGCTCCTCTGTGTCCTCCTCTTTCCAGGGCGAGGTCTGGGAGCTTTGTGGTTCGCTCCTTCTGGACAGTGGCCCCCAAGGGAAGGCTCCCGTCCACAGGGGCTGCCAATCCAGCCCCACTGCCTGCACCAGGTCACCCGCACGAGGCAGCCAGAGGAGGCTGCCCCCAGCATGGGCCACAATCTGCTCTCTGCCCTGTGCCGAGCCGCCCCCCCAGGACTGCAGCTGATGCCCTGAGCCCTGCTGCGCGGAGACGCAAGGTGCGAGCGCCAGCCAGGCCACTTCTCCGCAGAAGAGGGAAAATATTGTGATCCCCTGTGACGGGCTAAGAGGCACATGGAGGAGCAGCGGGATTAGCAGGAGCTGTAGTTACGCCGCCCAGGGCTGGAATTAGCCTGCTGCGGCAGCGCAAAGCCGCCCCGGGGGCTGACAGCTCCCCCGGCAACAGCGCCAGCACCCTGCCGGGCACCCGGGCCTCCCCCAGCTGTGGGTCTGGTAGCAGGGAACCCCAATCCAAGCCCTCCCAAAGGCTGGGGCTCAGAGGCTAGTCCCCAGCTCTGCCCCACTCCAGTGAGTCAGCTCCAGCCCCAAAGAGGGCTGCTTGGCAGGCCCTGCTCAGAGGTGGCCCACAGCAAGATGGCTGATGTGGGGAGGTTCCCCCCGGGACGGGGCTACATCCACTCTCACCCTGAGTCTCTGCCGGCAGCGTCCCCCCAGCTCTGCCCTGGAGCTGAACCCCAGGGCTATCGATTACCTGGGAGGGAAGGAAGCAGAAATCCAGGGTGCCAGAGAACAGCCAGGGCAGGCCTCCTCCCAGCTCCCGGCCGCGCGACACTGCACCCGGCCCGGCATGCCAGTGACCTTAAACAGCAGGCTCTGCTGGCGCAGATGTGGCCCCGGCGGCCCCAGGCCACCCAGCGACAGCCCAGCCACCAGCCGAGCGGAGAAGGCTCTTTCGCCAGACGCTTGGCTCCACCCCCACACTCCTCTGCCCACGGGGACAACCCTTCCCAGCAGCGGGAACATCATTCATGGCAGCTGTCCTTCCCGGGCGCCCAGCAGCGCATGCAGGGGTAGGGGCTGCCCGCGCAAACCTGACCCCGGAGAGGCAGCAAACAGCAAAGCAAGAAGCCCCAGGCCCGGAGGCTGAAATCTGAGTGCCCGGCGGGCGGCGGCGGCCAGGGTTCAGCGAACGCGCTGCTCACAGCGAGACGGACGAGCTGATTCCAACGTGTCCGGCACGTCCTGCGTGTGCAGCTCAGACACGGACCGTTGGCGACAAAGCTCCTGCCCCACTGGGCTGCCCAGGGAAGGCTTCTGGCTGGGCCTCAGAAGACCTGGCTCTGTACAGATGCCCTGTGTGAGGCTGCAAATGGGCCTTCATCTCTCTGGGACTCAGTTCTCGCCCTGCAACGCAGGATATTAACCCCCCTCTGTCTGCCCCAACTACAGCTGTCCAGGGTAGGGAGCGTGGCTGCTCCACAAACGTTGGCACAGTTAGTATAGCGCTTCTGGGCGTGGACACTCAGGATGCACCACGAGTGCTTTTATCAATGCCCAATGCCACGTACGAGGGGTGGGGATCCCAGCGTGCAGCCCGTTGGCTTCTGTGAAGTTCTGGAGATGCATGGTATGGCAGGTTGGATCACGGAGGTCCCCTTGGGGCTGTCACACGCTGCGCTGATCACACCACTGAGCCTGCCTGCCTATCCTCTGAGCCACCCCACCACCCTGTCCTGCTGGGCCAGAAGCTCTGGTCTCCCCCCAGAAAGACACAGAATTGGGGTAACCACCCCCCAACAGAGCAACTCAAGATGCTGAACCAGCTCAGCTCAGCTGTAGTTCATTTACAGCACCCAGGAACACAGCCCTCAAAAGGGACCAAGGTCCCCAATAAATCCGCCTTACTCTGTATACAAGCCTTACACAAAGAAAGCTCATTAGGCTGTCTCTCTTTGTCAATGGAAGAGAGACACACACAGCTGTGACTCCCCCCAGGTAATGATTATTCACACTGGGTTTGAGAATAAACAAAAGGGTTTTTATTAAGTATAAAAAGTAGGATTTAAATGATTGCAAGTGAAAACAGACTGATCAAAGTACGTTACTGAGCCAAAATAAACCAAACAAGCCAATTAAGCATAATATACTAAGACGCCTGTTACATGCAAATTCTTACCTTAACAGTTCTAATCTCTCACCTTGAGCCTGATCCTTCTCCCTGTTCAGTCTTAGATGTTTCCAGCAGGCATCTTGGGTCTTAAGTGGGTGTCTCCTGGTATCTTGTTTGATTTCCCACCTTTATCTCCCCTTTGCCCAAGGCAGGAATTCTTAATGTTGAGTTCAAACTTTTCTCACCTTGAGTGGAAAAGTACAAGATCCAAAATGGATTCCAGTATCAGGTGTTCTGGCCACGTGACCTGGCAGGACCAACCACAATCCAGGCTTACAGGAAAAACAAAGCCATTCACAGATTGTTACCTTGAGCACCGGGCCATTCTGTTGTAAGCAGCACTAATTCCAGATTAATAAGCAGGTTTACACTTCATATTTCTAACTTCACACACATGCATACAAATAGAACACGCACATTCAGCAGACAGAAACTTTTAAAATAATATTTCACATGAGGCATTTTGCCTAAAGCACCTATGAGTTATGCATATTCATGAGCCAATTTTCATAAGGAATAGGAGGTGACAAATGGCAGGGGCAAAATGGGTCGTGCAGGATGACTGGGAGCAAGGGAGGCAACTTCCCAGTGTGCAACTGTCTCCATCCCATAATGCCATCTGTATCTCATAAGTTTCATGCCTTTTTTTCCAAAATCTCACACATGGGCACAGCCCTGGCTGCCATCCCTGCCAGAAGCATAGAGCCTGCATGGCTTGGAACTGTTGTCACTGACACTGCAAGCACAAGACACGTGATGCTCAGTTATCTGCAGAGCCTCAAGAACAACTGGATCAGCAGGGAACGTGACCGTTTCGTGCACGACAGAGGCCTTGGGACATAGTGAGAACCAGGTCAGGGTTGCTGGTGGGATTCATGGAGCAGCCGCAGACGATGCAGCACCTCCTCTGGGCCTGAGAAACGAGCAGACTGGTGGGGTCATGTCGTAAGGAAGGCCTGGGACGATGAGTCGTGGCTGCAGAACTTTGGGATGTGCCAGGCCACAATCCCAGATTTGGGCATGGAGCTTGCCCCAGAATCTGACGTAGCAGCACCAAATTGAGCGCTGCATGGACAGCGGAGAAGCGAGAGGCGATTGCACGATGGAAGCTTGTTGTCAAGACTGTTTCTCACTCGGGCACTTGGAGTGCAGAAGGTGGGGGCCCACAAAGGACTTTTAAATACCCTGCTGCTGAAGGGTTGTGTTAAAACTCCCCCAGGTCACAGATTCTCTAGCCATGGACTGGAATCGCTGCCCCCACACAAACGCAAAATGCTTTCGAGAGCCCAGGAAGGTGCACTTGGGAATTCCTTCCTGTGGGAAACCCTCTAGCTCTTCTCACCCTCCCTCTGCAGAGAGCTTGGACCCTTAGCTGGTGCAATCAGCCAAAAAGGAGCCCTTAATTTCTCTTTAGACTCTAGCTGTGCAGCCTTAGGCACATAGAACACCCCACCTGCTAGGACCAAGAATCAGATCATGGTTTTAAAAGGGTGATTTTACACTCTTTGGCTGCCAGGTGTTACAGAGCAACTGAAAAAAAGGGGGGGGGATTAAAAACAGAGAGAATTGTTTCCCTGAGAGCCAGCTTGGAAATCACAGTGTAAGGGGCAGTTACATGTGCTCAGCACAGAGGCATCCGACAAGCCACAAAATAAAGGCAATAATCTCCTCGTGTCTGACTAAACATTCCCTGCTCTACTCACTCCTCTGTAGTTTCAAGACTTAGTCCTTCCCTAGGCATGGATCTCACTGGGTTCTCCATGCCTGGCTCCTTGGCTTATTTCATGTCCTCCCAGGCTCTGCTCCAGCCACACAACAGGAACAGGAAGGGCCAATGGTTCCAATTCAGAAGTCCACACTCTGTTTCTACTGGCTCTCCTCGACTTCTGTCAACTCACTTCCTGCTTCCCTGGCATTCCTGGTGACTCTGTGTGACCCTCTGTCTATGGTTTTAACCCTTACAGGCAAGACCGTTAAGGTTAGGACTAAAGAGTTCTCCGCTGAGAAAAGACTTTAGCTAACTGAATGGCTGGACTGTCCAGAGCATGGTATTGCCACCACCACCCCTCCATCCCCCACACTTGTAGCACGGGATTGCTACTGGTCAGTGGGAAACCATGCAGGAGTTGGAAAATCCACTGCAGGGCTGTTGATATGGAAGCAGGCAGGGCAATTAAGCGCCCCTGCTACACACAACTGCAATGCTTGACAATGTGCCAGACGTAGTGGATGGGTTTGCAGCAGCGATGCTCCCGAATTGTGGTGGAGCAATAGGTGCGCGCATATCCCTACTTGGACACAACAGCCCCCCACAACAGAATACATCAGCTGCTTTTCAGGGTCATGCGAGCATTGGTGGAACCCCATGGATGCTTCTCCAGCATCAGTGTGGGCTGCCCAACAAAGATGCATGGTACGCACGTCTTTAAGAGCACAGGGCTGTTCAGAAAGCTACAAGCAGGGGCTTTCTTTCCCAACCAGCAGATGATCACTAGCAATGTTGAAATTCCAACAGAAGCCGTACCCTGGCCAGCACCAGCACTTGACAGCACCCGGGAAGGATTCAAATACCTGCTCTGCAGTTGCAGAATGAGGGTACATCTAGACTGCAATGCTATTTCGGGATACCAGAGGTATCCTGAAATAGCTACCCCGCGTCCAAGGAACGCGTCCGCTATTTTGAAATAATTTTCGAAATAATGGACGTGCTATTTTGGCATCCCTGTAAACCTTGTTCCACGAGGAATAAGGGATGTCTCGAAATAGCACTTTATTTTGAAATTTGGTGCCATGTTGTAGCACTGGAATTGGAATTTTGTAACTAAGAAGTCAGTTATAATAAATGTATGTTATAGCAAAAGGTTTGGATTAAACTTAAATGCAAGATGTAGGTCTCAGACAGGCCAGGCAGCTTTGTTAACTTAGCTCCAGCTCTGTTTGATGTTAGCATATTGAAGTGAAGAGATGGAATATCGTAATACATAGTGATGTTAATATTAGGCAAGGCCTTGTAGTAGATAGAAAGAAGTTTAATGTTGAAAGACTTTGTAACTTTGTTCAAGTGACTAGAAGTACCCTTTGTTCCATGATGCAATTCTGCAAATGTGTTGTTTGTGTGAATGAGAGAGAGAATGTTTTAGGAGAGATAAGTGTGAAGGCCACTGAATGCTCAAATGGTCAGAGGAGGGGCTAGAGACCCAGAAGCACCAAATAATTATCAACTAAGTGAAAGCGCACTGAAGATGCAGACTACTGGGGCAGACTGAGGAACCCTGAAGTTAGTGGCAAACACGATAGGGAACAGATAACAACTTCTGCCGGAACGACAACACCCTGGAGGGATCGTCAGCACACTGATATCAGATGACTGTGAGAACAACTTCCTCCCGATAAGCACATGTTGTAGGAAGATTGATTGTGATGCTGAATGGCTGATTAAGACCTGACAAGGCAAAATGCATAGACTTGCATGGAAGCAAAGTCCTATACAGGATGGGGTGTCTTGTATGGTTCTTCGGGTTCTGTCCTGCTAAGACCAAGAGGAGCATCAGTCCAGACTGACATGAACCCGGCTCCTTCCTCACACCTAACCTATCTGGCCAATAGGTTGCGCCATCAGCAGAGGGGATAT
Organism: Rafetus swinhoei; assembly: GCA_019425775.1. Classification (NCBI taxonomy): domain Eukaryota; kingdom Metazoa; phylum Chordata; order Testudines; family Trionychidae; genus Rafetus; species Rafetus swinhoei. The sequence goes on along the minus strand of CM033443.1, from coordinate 39,116,488 downwards.
GTGTGTGTGTGTGTGTGTGTGTGTGTGTGTGTGTGTGAGTGACTGCATATGCTACTTTGTTATATTATCAATAAATGCGGATGTTGCCTTATCCCCCTGAAAAAGATCCTGTGTGCTTCTTTTAAGCATAACAGTGCACCAAATTTCAACATAGCCTATTTTGAAATAAAATGCAAATAAGATAAGCAATTTTAGAGTGCAGTGTAGACATAGCCTGAGAGTTGAATATGCTTTTCGTCAACTGAAGGGACGGTGACGCTCTTTATTTACAACATTGGATCTCAGTGAGAAAGAACATCCCAGTGTTACAGCTGCCTGCTCTATGCCGCGTAATATATGTGAAACGAAGAGGGGGAGGTGGTTCTGGGGTGAAGGATGGAGTTGGAGCAGCTGTTTGTTGACTCTGAACAGCCCGACACAGGGCTCAATGTGGAGCTATACAGCTCAGGCAGGCTTGAAAGAGCACTTTAAAAGTGAGCCACAGTAACACGTTGCGTACTGTGCTCTGCCTGATCCTGCTGTTTGGAACAATGTGGAGCTTGCTGTACATTTATGAGTAACACTGTCAATGCACCTAGTCAGTTGCAGGCCTTGCTATACGTTTCTAAGTATTACACTATTTATCGCTGATCCTGTGAGCTGTGATACACTGTACAGTAAAAAGTAATTGGTTGCTCTCAGAACTGCTGGGCACTTCTGCAGCATATGTTGTGAACTAATAAAGATGAACCATGTTCCAAATAATAGAATTGTATTCTATAATAAAATCAGCAAAAAGAAAAATCTGTGCCATTTGAAAGCAAATACATTAAACCTGTAATAAATTAATAGAACTCACTAGTGGAGGGGAAAGAGCCTTCATGTCCATTTTAGCTACGTGTCTGCCAGCTGGAGCTCCCGCAGGTCAGGGTATGTGAAGCTGTGGTTGTCTCTCATGCCACTGCTGTGGGGAAACAGGGTGTGGCTCCTGATGCTGTGTGGAGTCTTGAGGAAGGAGTAGCGAGGTCCCACAACCGAGTCCTCTATAGATTGCACCGTGGGATGCCCTGGGGTCATTGGCTCAGTTCTTCTCCCCGGCTGTGAGTGTGGGTATGAGCATCTGCATGGACAGGTATGTGTGCACCCAGGTGCACGCACACACACATGTGCATGCATATGCCCATCCATTTGTGTGCGCATAAACTTAAATCCCACCCGCCCTGCATTAAAATTCCACCTTACGCTCTAGAGACTCTACAGATTTTTCTGTCCCCACTTTGCTGGTTCTTTTACTTCTCCGGGTTATTTGTAAAAAAAAAAAATCTTTCTGTTTATAAAAGCAAACTCAGACTCACCTAGCGTGGGGCTGTCCCGCAGAGACAGGGCTAAACTCTCCCGCTTCATAGCAACCCCGATCTTAACAACTTCCAGGTAACAGCAGCATGTTCCCCCCAACCATTCTGGTCCCGTTGGCTCTCATGTTACCGGGTGCGGATGCTGGGCGTGGCATGCCACTGAGGACTGTATTGTCCAGGCTGCGAGCAGGGAAGGAAGCCCAGGGATGAGCAGTCTCTAGCTGCAGCCTGGCAAATCAGCCTGTACCCAGGAGCTGAGCTGGGCAGGGCAGCAGTGGGGAGAGGCTGCAGGTGCCCGGGCTTTTGACAGCGGGCTCTGGGGGCCCATGGAGCTGCAAGGCACCTCTTGCCACCTCTGCCCTGCACAGGCTCTCCTGTCCCCCTGGCAGCCTCCTCCTCACGCCTGCCCAGCCCATAGCCAGCTTTGCAGGGCTACAGCTGGGGTGGGGGATGTCCCAGCACTCACTCCCCTGGCTGCAGCCCTGCCCACAAACCTGTCTGCTGTTCACTGGCATCTGCCAGCCAATGGCAACTTTTTGCTGGGACGTCCTGACTCCTAGCCCCCTGCTCGCAGCACCGGCCCCAGAGGAAACCCAGCAAAGTTGCACGAGGGGCCGGGGTGAAAGAACCGGTCTGTAACCCTGCGGTGAGAGCCCGTAATGTGATGCGGCGCCCAGAGGGGCTGAATTTAGGTAGCACAGGCAACCCTCACTCAGGCACTTCCCGACTCCAGAGGCCTGACATCCCTTCTGACCCTGCCTACAGGACACGCATGCACAACCGGCACCGGGTGTCTATCCACGCGCGGGAGCTGAATTTTATAAGGGGGACTCATGGCCACATAGTTTTCTCCAGCTCCATTTTACTTGGCACACGGGGCCGGTTTGGTGGGGTGAAATGCCCTTTTCTCAGGTGGTCTCCGAGACACGTCCCAACGGCTGGTCTCTCTGGTTAATCGCGGGTGTGGCCTGCCGCTCTGCTCGATGCACCAGAGGGATGCTGCTGTCTCACCGTCTGCGCCCGGCTGCCGTGGGGAGCAGGAGAAAACTGGCGAGGGAGGATGTTTGGCTCTTTCAGCCCTGGGCCTGTGGGATCCAGAGTCCCAGCTCCTGGGGCCCTTCCTTCCTGCAGCAGATCAGCTGGGATCTCATCAGCCAGCGAGTGGACCTTTCTCCCAGGAGAGGGAAGGGCCACGCAGCACGGGGGCCGACGGGGTGGGGAATGGCAGAGATTGATTCTCTCCATCACTCCCCAGCAGGGAAGAGGGATGGATGGATTTGGCTGGCTCCCAGGAGCCAATGGGGCAGAACCGTCTTACCTCCTCCGAGCTGAGTAGCTGCGACACCTTCAATCATCCCCATCCATCGCTAGGCCCGGGCAGGCGCTCCGTCACTCTGACAAGGAGCGGCAGGCTGACAGGGGCACTACATCACGGCTGGGGGCTCGCTCTCCTTTGGCTGTCCTGGAGCAGCCCAGACATTCAAGGGGAAGGGACCCTGGGGCAGCAGTAGCCCCGGCAGCGCGAGAAGAGGCTGTTTGTGCAGAGACAGGCGGCTCTTTGTATCTGGCCTGGGCAGGAGACAGCCCCCCATGACATCTCTCTTTCGCTCCCTTGCTGGAGGAGGGTGCCTGTGCGTAAGAAGGGCCACTCTGGGTCACACCAAAGGTCCATCCAGCCCAGTGTCCTGTCTGCCCACAGTGGCCGAGACCAGGTGCCCCAGAGGGAGTGAACAGAACAGTGATCCCTCTCCTGTCACGCATTTCCAGCTTCTGACAAACAGAGGCTAGGGACACCATTCCTGTCCATCCTGGAAAACGGCCATTGATGGACCTATCTCCATGAATGTATCTAGCTCCTTTGGAACCCTGTTAACATCCTGGTCTTCACAACATCCTCTGGCAAGGAGTTCCACAGGTTGACTGTGTGTTGTGTGAAGAAATACTTCCCTTTGTTTTCTTTAAACCTGCTGCCTATTCATTTCATTTGGTGACCCCTAGTTCTTGTGTTATGGGAAGGAGAAAATAACTTTTCCTTATTCGCTTTCTCCACGCCAGTCAGGATTGTATAGACCTCTGTCATATCCCCCTCAGTCATTTCTTTTCCAAGCTGAAACGTCCCAGTCTGAGTGATCTCTCCTCAGAGGGCAGCCGTTCTGAACCCCTCGTCCTTTCTGAATGAGCCAGCCGAAGGCGAGCTGAGCCGACGGGAGACGGCGCGGGGCTAGGCCGAGGGAGCTCACCACGCACTGGGCTATGGGAGTTGCTGGCCATGGAGGGTGACGTTTATAGCATTAGAGACCCAGCCAGGCGTGGGTCAGGGCTCGGGGGACTCGGTGGAGGTGCCTGGGCCGGGGCAGGTGGCAGGGACATTGGGTCAGGCTGAGGAGGCTGGCAGAGCGGGGGGTGAAAGGGGGGATTTGGCTGCATGAGGCAGCCTCCCCAGCCCTCCCTTGCAGCCGTTTGGCTCCCCTCTCGCTCCAGGAGCTTTACCATTCACACGAGGGCTTCGACTGGTCTCTGGGGCCGGGGGCCGGGCTGGGGTTGGCTCCCCGGCCCCTGGCCTGAGGGGCTGCTGCTCCGTCCCACAGGCCCTGGCGTGTGCACACGGCGCTGCGGCGACAGCAGGAACGCAGGAGCCGGGGCAGGTGCCCAGTGGGGAACCGTATCCGCCCCACGCCTGGATCCGCTCCGTGTCTGTGCGTGACACACTGGCGGCTCGCAGACCAGCTGTGCAGCCAGAGCGACCGGCTGCTGCAGGCTGGGGCAATGAGGTTACCCGGCCCTTGGGGCAGACGGGCCCTTACCGGCCAGGGGGATCATTCTCCTCGCGCTGGAAACAGCTGCCTCCGCGCATTCTGGTAAGGTGCCAAATTCACCCGCGGTAACTCTTCCCTCGCAGCCCCCGGGCTGGGGCAGCGCTCCTGGCGCATACACAGAGGCTGGCCGCTCCCTCCCCTCTGCCACCTGGCTTCGTTTCTTGCACACCTGGGAGCTGGGCAGGTGGACATGCCAGCCCCACAGTCCTGCTCTCTGCCAACTGTGCCCGCAGGAGATGCAGCCTGGGCACTGGGCAGCCCGGCTTCGCTCCTCTCCCCGGAGGGTAGGCTGGCAGGGGAGCGTGGCCTCTGGGCCCTGCCTGGGACTTGGCTCTGTGATGAGAAGGATGCCCCTCCACCTTTTGTGCAGCTCCGGTCCCACAGGGCGTTTTCTCCTCTGAGGCCGCGGACTCCACCGCGGCCCCATGTGCGGAAAGATTCATAGGCCAGAAGGGGGACTGCTGCGATCGCCTAGTCTGGCCTCCTGTAGCTCACGGGGCTGCTCCCTCTGCAGGTGCTGGAGCCTGGCAGCCTGGCAGGTCCTGGCAGCACCGAGCAGGGAGGGGACTCGTTGTCACTGTTGCTACGGAGCAGCATTTGGCCCTCAGGGAAGCCGATGCCGAGCAGATGTTTGTGCAGGGTTGCTGCTAATTTTTTCCATCCATGTGAGGAATACATTTTGTGAGGTGCACTGAGGCTTGTGCAGATGTGCACCGCCAGGAGAAACAGGCTGCCCTGCTGTGGTTCTTGGTGCTGGGATCCCCGTCGTGTAACGTGCCCACGAAGATGGAGCTGCTCCACCCAAAAGCTTTGGACCCCTCTGCCCGGCCTTCCCCCTGCCTCCTACAGCCAGCAGCCCCTGTGCTCCCCGCCTCCCAGCTGGTGGCTCCACGTAGAGGGACCCCGCTGGGCTCCAGCTCTCTGAGCAGGCCACGGCGGCTGAGTTTTCAACGGGAGCTGTGTGCTCTGGCAGCGGAGGGCCCCTCCAGGAGCCATGATCCCCCCCCAACTGAGGAGCATCCCTGGGGCATGGGGTGAGGAGGAACCTTGTTAGAAGGAGAGAGAGAGAGGCGCCTTGTGTTCAGAGCAATGCCGGCCCCAAGCTCCCCACACAGCAGCAGGGACGGTGCTTGGGGACCAGGCGCCCGCAGGCCGGCCCCTGCTCACTACTCCTCAGCGCAGCCGAAGGCTTTTCCCCACCGCTCCCTGCTCCTGTGCCAGGCGAGCTCCAGCCTGACTGGCGGCTCGTGCTGAGTCCGAGAGCAGGGCCCGGCAGCCCCGGACAGCAGGCCGCTGGCAGGCCCGTGGCTCAGCCTGGCGGCTCGTGCATGGGTCAGAACCCGGGTGGGGGAAGGGAGGAGGAGATGGGAACATTCCTGAGCCCCTGGGTGCAAACGAGGTGCCTGAGAGTCACTTTGCCTCCTGCCGCCCTGGGTGAGGGTGGTGCAAAGGGGCAGGCGCGGACTCACCCACCCCTTAGGAGAGGCTGTGGGGAAAGGGACCAGCCTGGGGGGGGGAATTTGAAAAATAAAGACTCTCTACACTCAGCCCCTCCTCCCAGAGTGTGTGTGCGTGTGGGGGGAGGAGGGAGCTCTTCTGCCTCTGACCCAGAATGTAACCGCCCCCCCCACACATAGATGTACACCTGGAACAACATACAGGCTGTACTTCCAGGGGCGGACTCTGCCCCGGAGGCCAGGACTCTAGATCTGGGCCATGAGCTCCTCGTGTGACACTGCGGCCGACTGGGTGGGTTCACGGGGGGATCTCCAGGAGGAGCAGGGACGTTATTTCACTGCGGTGCGGCTGCTGCGGGGATCCCATGTCCAGCCCTGGGGCCCACGGTTCCAGACAGATGTTGGTACATTGGAACGGGTCAGAGAAAAGCCACAAGCCTGATCAAAGGGTCAGAAAACCTGGCTCAGCGGCAGACTCCCGGAGCGCTTATGACGGGCGACTCGCTCCCAGGCTATTGACACCTACCCGGGAACAAGCATCTACGAATGGGCTTGTCCGGCTGGCAGAGGAAGGTCTAGCTGGACCCATGGCTGGAGGCTGAAGCTAGACCCGTCCGGACTGGCAGTAAGGGGCAGGCTGGCAGCGGGGAGAGTCGCCGACCATTGAACGCTGCACCCAGGTCGGGACGGATTCTCCATCTCTGGCATTGTGGAGACCCAGCCGGGCTGTTGGGTGACATGGACGTGCTCGGTAGTTCTAGGGACGATTCCTCAGGTCAGACGAGATCGGTGCCTGCGGCCCATTGGGGTTCGGCGCGCAGCCCGGGAGGCATTTTGTTTCCCGTTGCCCAGGTGCAGGGTTGCTGGATTCCCTCAATGTCGTTTTCCCCTCGATGTCGTTTTGACAGGCACCCAGCACTGACAGGGAGAGCCGGGCGCTCGCTTGCAGCCAACCACCGCTCGGCTACGGATCAGTCGGCACAGCGAGCAAACCTGCCCTCGCCCAGCAGGTTGTCTTGGTTACGGCAATCTGGCAGCCCACTGAGATGAAGGAGGCCGCTCGTGCGGCCCCCTCGCTAGCCCAGGTTGCCCAGCGCTGGACTAGGCAGTCCAGCTCGTCCCTTCCGGCCGAGGGAAGTCAGACATTGTGTTTGGGATCTCAGTGTCGGCCCCCCCCAACTGGTGTGCAGTGGCAGCCCGCTCAGGGCAGCAGGCCAGACTGGGTGGGTGCACTAATAGTGCTTTTCAGCCAGAGGTCTCCACGATTGTCTCCCCACCTTTTAGAGATGGGGAAACTGAGGCACAGATGCACAGCAACAAAACAACTTGCCCAGGGTCACACAGCAGGACAGTGGGTGAGCCCAAGCCCCCCGAATCTTGCACCAGTTCTCTATCCACTAGGCCATGCTACCTTCCTGCCAATTCACACGAGCTGAGCATTCCGAAGGGCTTGCACATGTGTAGAGCCCAGAGCTTTGCCCGTCCGTAGGGAGAAGCCGACATGGCAGGGCCCTGTCCTGGCCCAGCTGCACCCAGCATGACGCTCGCTTCACTGAAGGCGCTGTCCCACCTGCCAGGCATGTTCCTCCCTGAAGCCTTGTCCCCACTGATTCCTACATGTTGCCACCAGCTCCCTGGCTGTGCCAGTCCCAGCGAGAGACACTGCTCGCAACAGGCTCCCGTCTGACCTACTTACAGGCTTCAAAGAGTGCTGCTACTTCTACCTTCAAGGAGGTTAATTACCCACCGCTGAGTCATCATGGTCGGTCGTCTGACCAGCGTGCCCCAGGGCCTAGAACCTCCTTGGGCAGGTGCCCGGCTCCATTCAGCTGAGCGCCGCAGAGCGCTGATTAGCCTCCCAACCCCCAGACAGAGATCTGAGTGACGAGCTCCATGTTCTGGGGAAACTGAGGCATGTAGCGGGGCCAGCGCTTGCTCCAGGGACTGCAGTGGCAGAACTGGGAACAGAACCTAGGACACCTACTGGCAAGTGCCACAGCCTTTAGGCAACACAGCCCCAGAGGGAGTTGCGTTTGCTTCCATGGTAGGAGAGTGGTTAGTCTGAGGTCGCCGCTTGCTTGACCCCTCTCTGGGGCTTCCAGGCAGAGGCAGAACATTCGTTCCCCATCACATCAGGCCCCCAGTCCCGTTGCAGGGAGGCCCCGGAGCAAGCCAAATGCCGGCACCCAGACAGCTGGCCAGCTTCAGCGCAGTCAATAGGCCAGATCCTCTGCAGGTGTCTGGGCTCTGGGTCTGCATCTCGTAGGCAGGCGCTTGGCAGTGCCCGAGGGATGTGGCCTGCTCTGGAGAGGGAGCCGCCGCGGCGGGAGAGTTGCTTTCTCAGCACTGCCGGCGGCTGAGTGAGGACAGGGCTGGCCCGGCTCAGACAGAACCTTCCTGATTCAGCTTCCCCCTGCCCCAGCCCAGGCGATTAGCAGCTTCGTAAGCTACAGATGGACCTGGGTCCGGGCCAGCCCTGCCCGCTGACGGCCAGCAGGAGCGGAGGCAAGGCCCTGTGGCTGCACTGCAGGGGGACCCCACCACGGTCACCCGCACGTCCCAGGCCCACGTGAGGAGGCAGCTTGCCCCCGGCCAGGGGAGCTCAGCCCAGGATCCACTCCTCTCCGGCGACTGCGAGCTCTGGCCGGTGTGTGCACAATGGGGCCCCAATGCTGGGCCGAGGAAGGGAGGGGCTCCCACTCCGCTGTCTTGCTCTAGGGGCCGGTTGGAGCAGGCAGCCTTGATCCTGCCACGAGCCTTGCCCAGGCCTTCCTTCCCGGCCGCGTCCGTGCCGCTCACTCCCTGGGAGCGGGCTGGGCAAAGCCCGACACTACGGCAGCTGCGCCAAGCGGAATGAACAGGGTAGAAATGCAGCTGCCACAGCACGAAGCTGCTGCCCGGATTGTGCCGCCGGGCCCGGCAGGGCTTCGGCCGTCCTACCCCGGGCCTGGCAGGGCTTCGGCCGTCCTACCCCGGGCCTGGCAGGGCTTCGGCCTTTCTCCCCTTCCCCCCCAGGGCTGCACCCGAGGGACTGTCGCTACCAAGCACCCAGCGGGGGGAGCACAGAATTCACCCGCTGGCCCAAGCAGCGAGCCGGGGCTGGATTAAGACCTGCCGAGGCCCCAGGCTCTGTCAAGTTTAAGAACATTTCCGAAGATGTGTGTTACGCTCCCAGGAAGGCCCACAGAACTAGACAGAGCCGAGTCGTATATCTGCGTCTCCACCGTGCGTGGGCGAGCAGGCAATACAAACTAGTGATTGTTTGGTATTCAGAGGCCCCTCCCCACCTGAGCTGGAGCTGACTTAGCTGGTGCCTAAATGCGGCCCTGCAGGGATCACCCGGAGGGAGCCTCGGCGCCCACAGGTGCACCTGCAAATGGCATGTGCCCGCCCCACGGGCGGTGCTGCAGGGGGGCTCCTGTCCTTCAGGGCACTTCCCAGAAGCTGGGCATGGGGAAGCCAGGCCTAACCCAACGTTGGCGGGGCCCCTCGGGGAAGGTCTCAGACGGAGCAGCGGTAGCAGCAGCTCACAAAGCCATGACCTCAGACCCCCTCACGGACAGGCTGCAAAACAAGGGTCTGAGACCAGTCAGGCTGCTCTCCTGGAGCCTGGGGGAGCTAAGGCGAGGCCCAGGCTCCTCACTGCAGCCTCCCTGGCTCCTAAGCGCCCTCTTCCTCGCACTGCTTCCTGTTCCTGTTCCAACAGCCTACGCCCAGGCTGAGGGCAGGGGCCATGACCTGGCAGACACCAGCCTGCCCCTTCGTGGATGGCGCTCTCCTTTATAAACACTCCCTCTCGGGGCTCATGTTACATCACCCAAGACGGCCGCATTGCCCATCATACAGATCCCCACCTTGGCCTCTAACCAAGCACCTCCTGCCCGCTGAGCCACGAGCCCGAGCCCCGTTCCCCCAGTAATCCCCACAGCGCCTCCCCTTTCTCATGCTCTCCATGATGCCTGGACGCCCCAGATACAGGAGTGGCTACAACTACCCTGGGAGGGCCGGCTGCGATAGCAGGTTGGGAACAGTACGGCCAGTGTTACCAGGCCCAGGTGGGAGAGACAAACAGTCTGTCTCTTGGCCCCAGCTTCTTCAGAAGCAACTTACATATCTTGAGCTGCGGATCTTAGCACCAGCCGTCTGGCAGCCAGCACTGGAGGGAGGCAGGGCTGAAAAGGAGCCACCAGATCCAAGGAGCAGCCTCAGAACCGGATGGACTTATCGGCCCCAGGAGGACAGAACCCCAACAGGGCACAGCCATCCCCGCTGGGCTGAGCACTGGTCAGATCCAGGGCCTTGCTGGGCATTTGTGGGCTGGGGTGTCAGTCGAGCCCCCTTTCCTAAACTGCTGCTTCGCCAAACCCCAAAGGAAGAGGACGGGTCTGAATGAAAGGACCCAAGACCTGTGCACGTGGGCCACCAGGGCAGCCCCTTCTGTCAGCCTACATGAAGCATCAGAGGTGTGGGACCAGACACCGAGATATTTCCTACCCAAGGAATTCATAGATGATCAGACCAGACCTTATATGCAGAAAGGTCGATAAACAGAGCTCTCAGGAGTTAACACAAAAGACCAAGGTATTTTTACCCATTCCTCTCCACTGAGATAGCCTCTAAATATGGAGAGTAAAAGAATCCCAAATTCTGATTACCTCTGTATCTCCCACCAAGGGAGGAGGCAAAAGTGGATGGGGAGTTAATACCATTCAGCATAATTTTTAATCTAAATTCCTTTTCTTTCTGTAGGAAGCAAACAATCTAGGGGGGTTTTGTGCTCAATTTCTTGCTTTCATAATCTAAATGAATTGTTTGCAAGTAGAAACCAGCTGCAAGCTGACAATCCCCGATCAAATCTGCCACCTCCCTCGTTCCCGCAATCGCTAATTGGCTCCTCCACGCTGGCGAGTTAATCCCCATTGCCTGGTGGCAGGTTGTGAGGATAAGACGGTGTGAACGGCAGCTCAGCTACAAGCAGCGATGCGACAGAGGGGCAATGGGGAGGTATCTGTGGGTTTTTCCAACCAAACTGAATAGCCCGGCGTTCCTACAGGACAGGACGTCCGTTGTGCTGGCGAGAACGGGCTAGGGGTTGTTATTTATGGAACCATGGCATTTTATAAATATCCCGCCTCTGCTCCACACAGGGTCTGCTGCGTGTCTCTGCAGTTCGAAATTAATTAGCATGGTGCTTTTTAAATCTAAGCTACTTCTGTGGATACGGTCCCTGTACCTAGCGTCTGAGCGCCTCACTCTCATTAGTGTATTTATCCTCAATCCACCGTGAGGAGGGGAAGTGCTGGTAGTTCTCTTGTACACAGGGGAAACTGAGGCACACAGGCTCACCCCCAAAAGGTCTTTAGGCTCCTAACTTCCAAGGAAATCACGGGCTGCCTGAAATCAGTGGGAGTTGGGGCCATAAATACCTTTGAAGATGCGAGGGGCCCTAAGCTTGCAGGCTGTGATTTGTCAGAGCGGCGCCACGCTCTGCTCCTGCCCCTCCTTCTCTCACCTACTTTGACTGGCGTCAGCGTTGGCTCTGCCAGGCTTAGACCACTGGAGGGGTTCCCCCCACCTAGACCCTGGCTTTTGCTCTCTTTGCAGCTGTTTAGCATAGGGGTGGGAGTCAGCCGTGTGGCCCCCGTGGCCCTGAGCTCCCTGAGAACCATGCCACACCAGCAGGCAACGCTCACCGAAAACATCAGTAGTAAAACAACGGGCCGGCCCCGCACGCACAATGGGCCATGGCCATGGGGGCTCAGCAGGGAAACCCCTGCCGGATCTCTAACACATCTGGGCTGGGGGTTTACACGCCTGTTAGCCAGGCCAAGAGACACAGGAGGGGCTGTGGTGAGCACCTGGGAGGGGGCGGGGGTGTTGCAGGCAGAGGGCTGTCTTCCTGGGAGTCGGCCTGCTGCAGCAGCTGCTTTAGCTGCTATGTCTTCTTCAGGAGAGTCAGCCGGTTGCCGGAGAAACACCTCTGGTTTCTTTTACAATACCAGGGTCAGCAGCAGCCCCTGCAGGAGACGGGCCGCAGAGTGCAGAGAGGGGGCCAGGCTGCAAGGCCACAGCAGCAAAGGGAGAGTCCAGCGAGGGGGGGGAGCTGGAAACAAATACAGGAGCTGACACGGCACGTGATTCATCAAGCACTTCCATCCACCCAAGCACAGATGTGTTCTCTGCCCCTCCCCACAAGCCAATCTATTTTGTTCTCTGCCCCTCCCCTCAGGCACAGAATTTCCGGAACGTTCTCTGCCCCTTCCCCCAGGCGTTCCAGAACATTCTCTGCCCCGCCCCTCAAGCACAGACGTTCCAGAACGTTCTCTGCCCCTCCCCTCAGGCGTTCCAGAACATTCTCTGCCCCGCCCCTCAAGCACAGACGTTCCAGAACGTTCTCTGCCCCTCCCCTCAGGCGTTCCAGAACATTCTCTGCCCTGCCCCTCAAGCACAGGCGTTCCAGAACGTTCTCTGCCCCTCCCCTCAGGCGTTCCAGAACATTCTCTGCCCCGCCCCTCAAGCACAGATGTTCCAGAACGTTCTCTGCCCCGCCCCTCAGGCATTCCAGAACATTCTCTGCCCCTCCCCCTTCAGGCACAGGCGTTCCAGAACATTCTCTGCCCCTCCCCTCTCAGGCACAGACGTTCTCGAACGTTCTCTGCCCCTCCCCCCAGGCACAGACATTCCAGAACATTCTCTGCCCCTCCCCCTTCAGGCACAGACGTTCCAGAACATTCTCTGCCCCTCTCCCCCAGGCACAGGCGTTCCAGAACGTTCTCTACTCTGGCCCGCCAGGTGCAGATGTTCTGGAGCATTCCCCACCTCCTGTCTAGGCCCTGGCCTTCCCTGCCCTTTTCTGCAGGTGCAGCTGGTTTGGGACGGTCTGTCCCTCTGCAGACATTCCTGAGTGTTCTCTGCCCCTTCTCCCTGTCCGGACGCAGACCTCCGGGGCTGACCTTTGCCCCTTCTTTGGAATAATTATGGAACTGCTTGGAAGACTTCAGTTTCTAGCTGACTCCCTCGTGTATCTTCAGTAGCAGCTAAACACGCACACGCTCACTCTCCTTTTTTCACTCACATTCCCTGAGGGCATCTCCTTCATTTTCAATTGTTTCAGAGCTGCATGCAGCTTCGTAGCATGTCAGAGACTGGCGTGGAGCACAGGAAATGGCCTAGTTATCAGTTGCAGGGACAGACAAGGCTTTCCAAGGGAACTGGCAGTCCACATTCTGCCTCCTTTCCCTGGCTGTAGCACACTGTACCCTCGCTCTCAGCTACGGGCCTCTTGGACCTTACCTACACCCTACAATCAACATCACTCTAAAAGTCCAGCCCTGGCCTGTCTGTGTAGTGGTTGGACTAGTGGGCTGGGAAGGCGACATGTGGGGCCTAGTCCTCCATTGGACACTGAATTGCTGGGTGGTTTCGGACACATCACTTCCCCTTTCTGTGCCTCAGTTTTCCCAGCTGGAAAATGGGTATAATATCTTCTGGTCAGTGCTTGAAGGTGACATATGGGGGAAGAAGGGGATTGGGGCTGTGTCATTTTGTGTGTGCTTCTTTATGGCTTTAAGGAAGGCCTGAAAGAGTTTGAAGCTTAAAAAATATGTAAGGAAGAGGAGGTTTTGCCAGTGTTTTTCCTTAGAAATATCAAGAATATGCAGCTGCTGCAACTGCGCCACATCCTTTCCAAGGAGCACCACGGGCTGAGGTCAGTGGGAGAGAAGAAGACCCAAAGAGCTCTCAGCTGACAAGTCCAAACTGCTTCACCTTCTCAGCGAATGGAGTGTCATTGCCTGCCCATTCCCCAGTCACCCCCAGAGTCTCCGCGGGAGAGCAGATCTGAATTTCTACTGTAACACACACACCAAGGGTATGTCTACACTAGCCCCCTAGATCCATCTAGGGAGGCTAATGAGGGCGACCGAAATTGCAAATCAAGCCCGGGATTTAAATATTCCGCGCTTGATTTGCATGTTCCTGGCCGGTCGCCATTTTAGAAATTGACTAGCCGAAGTAACTGCCGCATCTACGCGGCGGTGAAGCGGGATTCCGATTTAAAGCCCTAATTCGAATAAGCTGGTAAACCTCATTGCAGGAGGAATGCCTGCTAATTGATTAGGCTTTAAATCGAATCCCATTTCACTGCTGTGTGTAGACGCGGGCAGTTACTTTGGGCTAGTCAATTTCTAAAATGGCGACCGGCCGGGAACATGCAAATCAAGCGCAGGATATTTAAATCCCGGGCTTGATTTGCAATTCCGGTCGCCCTCCTTAGCCTCCCTAGATCAATCTAGGGGGCTAGTGTAGAAGTACCCCAAGAGAATAACTGGCCGGCCTTTCTGTAAACACCGTAGAGAACCAAGATGGCCCCAGCCCCAGCTGGTTTGCCTTCTGCAGGTCACCCTTACAAGTAACACGTGGAGTAACGCTCAGGCTCGCAGGGCTGCGGGGTGCTGCTCTGAGCGTCCCAGCAGAGCGCTGCCATCCATGTGCAATGCGTATTTCGATGCTTACTGCAGACACTCGGTTACTCCGTGGCGAGGGGGGGGCGAGCAAGTGTATGATCACTTCAGATGCCAGCAGGCTGCTTGGGGGCAGCAGCCAGGGGAACAGCGTGGGCTGATCAGTGAACGAGGCAAGCGAGTCAGCCGAGGGCATTTAATACACCCATCCCATTCCACACAGCCGGCGACCAGGGTGCGCTCATTCTTCCTTTATCCAGAACCCCTCTCCCAGCTCCTTGATGTAGGTGCCAACCCTCTGGTCACACAGAACTGGAAGAGAGGCTGCCAGTACGCAAGGTCGTAAGGGCAGAACAATCTGCAGTCGCACCTGACTGTGAGTCTGTCTACGCAGCACATGGAGCCCAGACTCAAACTCAGATTCAAACCCAAGCCCCTGTTCCGTCCACACAGAAGTTAGTTGGATGCAGGCCAACTTCTCTTGACTGCCAGTGGCTGGGTCAGACCCCAAGCATGTTGCAGTGTGGATGTAGCCCAAGCCTGGGTCTCGGGGCGGGAGAATCCACAGGGCTGTGCTTCCCAGCCCGTCAGTTCCAAAACTTGCCACTTGCTACCCTGGAACCGGAAGCAACTTTCCCACACAAAACCTGTGTCTCCGCATGTACCTCTTCGTTTCCACACAGCGCATACAACTGGAATCAGCACACACAGGCAACACTGATGTGTGTTAGCTATGGCCGGCAGTCAGATGAAGTCCTGCATCAGGCACACAGCTCACTGGCCATGGGAACGCAGCCGGAGTCTGTAGCCTCTGGGGCACAGCAAGCAAGACATTTGACTTGAGCACAAGAAACGCTCGTGTGTAGGGAATATTATCTGAGTGGCTGGCAGGGTTGGGGGTTGACCAGATCTATGCAGACAGCAGCTGAAGACAGCAAAGTCAAAGGAAGCTAATGGCCCCTCTGGGAACTCCGTCTTCCTACCTCCTTCATGAGGAATTCATGTGAGAAACAGGAACAACACCGAGCACTGGGTTGGCCGTGCCGTGTGACCCTCTGCTGAGCAAGGATGGCCTTATAACCCCTCATCATCGGCATCGCGGGAGGAGAGAGCCAGCCGACAGATGAAGGCCAAGAAGTGTCCCTTGAGCTGGGGCTGGCAAGCGGCGGTGCTGCCAGAGGGGCTATTGGGCGTGCTGGGTCCGTACTCAGAGGACCTTGCGGGGGACGGCCCTGGGGAGCAGCAGAAGCAGCATCAGGACAAATGCCTGAGCTGCCAAGTTTCTGCTGCCATGTTGCTGTGTTTCACTATCTAGCTGGGAGGGTTTCCTGGCCTGTGAGGTTGTTCATACACCTCAGGATTGTGGGTGCTTCTCTTCAGGGTGGGACCCCCCTGCCAATAGATCAACAGGTCAAAAGGCCTTGCCAGTCACTGTGAGGCAGATCACGCACCAGTGAATTCAATGGCAGTTTAACCATGGACTTCAGTGGGAGCAGGAACAGGGCCTACATGTCCTGCTTTGCTTACAGACTGACTGTCCGCATACAGTCAGAATCGGGTGTCCCTGGCAGCATGGGCACCAGGTATGCTAGGCAGGGGGGAGGCACTGCTTTCCTAAACCGCCATCCTGGCCCTGCCCACACTCCGCCTCCAGAATACCTAATGTAGGCGTACTGGGGGCGAAGCGCCACCCACCCCATGCTCCGGGCTTGGGGCGCACGCTGCTCCACCTCCCAGTGAAGCTGTGGGGGGGTCAGGGCGGCTTGGCTGCGGTGGGAGGCGGGGCCTGGGCAGAAGGGGCAGGGCTGGAGCCTTATATCCCTCAGCAATACCCTCACCCATGATAGAGAGCTGCAGAGGTGCAGTAAAACCGTGCCCTCAGAAATACGGCTTGCACTACGTCTCAGCAAAGAGCTGTCCTTTTGCGTGCCGTGATGCTGAGAGCTAGCACCTGCCTGGGAACCGCACTAGAACTGCTCCTGCTGCGCCCACGACTGGCGATGTAATCAGGTGCGTTGGTGCGCATGGGCTCAGATCTCAGGCTGGCCGACAGCGCAAAGGAACAAGGGGCCTCCTGGGCTGAGAAGAGAGCTCAGCAAGTATCTTCCTGAGAGCTCTTGTAGTTCACCTGTCTCTTCCCAGCCACCCCCAGGAGGCTGAGGCCTCTGCGAGGAGGCAGGTGAACTAGAGAGCTGGATGAGCGGCCCACGACAGTCAACGGTGAGGGACGAGGACAATGCTTTCGACACAGGCTACTGGTAGCATGGAAGGAATGGCAAGGGGCTGGGTTGGGGCTGGAGCAGACAGGGGGCTCAGCGGGAGGGCTGGGTCAGAGGCACGCGGACATTACGCTATCATACTTTTATCCCTGCTCAGTCAATAGCGGTAGCCTGCCTAGGGGGATCTGCAGAGAACCCAGGCTGCCCCACCTTACTCAGCTTCCCTTTTGTGGGCTGTGCCTGTCTCCACTCTCCAGCTCCTGTGTCACACACCGGCCGGGGCGGCGAGCGTTAATGGGGACAGTGGTGGCAGGGCACCTGAGAGTGGGAGCAGGACTGAACCGTAACTCTTCCCCAAGTGACTGACATGACCCTATAGGCAGAGCCGGCCCGTCCATAGGACACTTTGGGGGGCCCCAGGAGATTATCGGGGGGCCTGGCACTGGCAGAAGGGGTCCCCCTGCACTCACCATGGCGGCAGGAAGCAGAGCGGCCCAGCCTCAGCCCACTCCACTCCCCAGAATGACATGGCTGGGAGCCAGGGGAGTGGAGCAGGCTGGGCCCAACCCTGCTGCCGGAGCCGGGCTCCCCGGTAAGCCACCAGGTTGGGTCGCTCAGGGAGGGGGCACTGGGGGTGGGAGGGGCAGAGCAGGAGCCGAAGAGGTGGGGGTGGGGCTTGGGAGAAGAGGTGGAGTGGGAACAGGGTGGTGACAGGAAAAAGTGGGGCAGGACGTAGGGCAGAAGGGGGGTTCTCCCAGGCCCTGCACTCCCTAAGGGACGGGCTCCGCCCAGCACCCATCAGACATTCAGACCAATTATGCTGCAGCACAAGGCTGATCTCTCCCTATTCTTGCCACCGCCCATCTGCGCTGCCTGCAGACCCAGACAGGAGAGCCGCAGGCCCTGCAGAAGCGACAAGCTGGTGGCTGGCAAACCGGCGTCTCCTGCCAGTTTCTTTTGGGAGAAGGCAGAGCCCCACATCCCTGTTCACATGGCTCCCGGGGCCAGTCAGAGCACCCAAGAAAGGCTTCTCTGCGTCAGCTCCGCCCCCAATTTGCTTTGTGCAGCACAGACTGGTTCCCTTTCCAGTCAGACCCCTGGGAACCGGGGCTCCTGTGTGGAGCGATGCTTTCTCCCCTCACCCCGACTCAACTTAGCGATGCAAACGCCACGCTCCAGGCTTGGCATTTTAATCCCAAATGGTTACACGGCTGCTCTACCAGCGCAGTCCTGAGGGCTCCTCTGCTCAGACCCTGGTGGGATCTGCAGCTGGGCTGCTCAGGAGAACAGAAAATCCTGGCTAGGAATCCTGGATTTCAAGGCGGTAGAAGCTGTTGGACGTCAGGGAGTCGAAAAGGCAACAGAGCAGCTCTTCAGCCTGGGGAGAAAAGGGGGGCGGGAGCTGGCTTTACTGTCTGTTTGTCAGGTGATACGTGGAGGCAGGGCTGAAGCCATCCCGAAGCCGAGGATGGATTAGCCCAGCAGAAGGGAAACGCCCTTCGGTTACTCTTATAACATGGGCATCCAGGGCTCCCATCTTCACCGAAAGAGAAGCAAAAATGGCAGCGCACAAGATGCAGCGTGGGAAATCACTAAAAGACATCCCCTCTGCTCCTCCTCCTCCCACCCCTTCCTTGCCACCCCGCCCTGGCTCTCCTGCTTTGGCTGGCTGCCCCAGGGGTCTGCCCTCAGGCTTCCCAAAGGAATGGAGAGGGGCAGGCTGGGGCAGGAGTGCAGTCAGGTCACTGATACCGGGCCCTGCTCACTGGGGTGGGGAATGGGACAGCGGTGATGACTTCCGAGTCAGCGAGGGCACGGTGGGGCCTGAAGAAGAGCTAGGAGCCCGAGGGTGACATTCTGGGCTGTGCCTTTCAGAGGGGCAGCACAGAGTTACTGCTCCAGGGCGGGGGGCAGCTAAACTGGCTACGTGCTGAGAGTCCCCCCAACATGTCCTCAGCCCTGCCCTTGCCATGTCCATATGCCCAGGACTGGGAGCAGCTCCTTGGAAGATACCATTGGGGCTGCCTGCCCCAGTGCCTGCTCTGGGAGAATCTCTCCCCTGGAAGATATGGGGCTCTCAGGGCTCCTGTACAGTGGACTGACCCCTTCACCTGGCACAAAGAGGCTGGAGTGGGGTGGGAATTTTCCCACGGTGCTTTGGGCACGGTCCCACAGCCCCGCTCCTGGCGAGCATGCTGTCCCTTCTACTTCATGTCAATGATGGAGTTTTTTAGGGGCAGCTGAAGGGAGGAGGCAGTAAGACAGCCACCTTGGCTGCCAGTGGCAGCTGGAAAGCTCCCAGGGGGCTGGAAGCCGGGCAGAGCTGGGGGATTCGAGCTGCCACCCAGAGGAGGCAGGTTTGTACCGTGACCAGGCAAAGCTTTGCACTCTGATTGGCTGCCAGCGGCTACATGGGGAAGCCGGGGGGCTCCTACCTGGCACACTGCTAGTAGGAGATAACTGCCTGTGGCAATGCAAATCAGAGGGCCAGAGCCAAACCACACCGAGTGCATGGAAGTGCGCACTGGAGGGGATGGGTCATCCCAGCCCAATGCTTTCCCGAGAGTGCAAAGCCAGCAGGACACACACACTAGGGTTGCCAGATGGTTTCAACAAAAATACCGGACACACTTGCCATGACATCACAATCGACATCCCATCTGAGTTAGAAAATACCCAACAGTTCTATTGTCTCAATGTGTTTCCCGAAGAGAAAGCTCAAATACTGGACTGTCCGGTTCAAAACCGGACCCCTGGCAGCTCTATGAACCACGTGCTCCGTGAAACAGAGAGGGCAGCCGAATCCCACACGGAACTGGCAGGCGGGCGGGCAAGCTCTCCTCTCCCTGCACTTCGAGCGAGCCCCTAAGCCAAAGCCGTCGTGGCTCGCTCTGGAGCAGTGCGCTACAGCTGCCTGGTCTTGACATAAGCTCTGAAAGGGGAGCCTACTAGCTCATGCCGCCTTACGCAGCAGGCCCCCTACGACACTGGAGACTCTTCGTCCCCAGGTGTCCGGCTGGTGGTTCCTGCCCACATGCCCAGGGTCTAACTGATCACCTCACGTGGGTGAGGATTCTCCAGATCGGACTGGTAGAGACCTGGGGGGGAGGGGTGTCACCTTCTTTTGCACTGTGGGGCACGGGGTCACTTGCTGGTTTGAACTAAAGCAGTCGGTGAATTCTTGGTCACTGGAAGTGCTGCAGACCTCAGGTCATGGGCTTATTACAGGAATGGAGGTGTGTGTGTGTGTGTGTGTGTGTGTGTGTGCGCGCGCGCACGCTTATTACAGGAATGGAGGGGTGTGTGTGTATGTGTGTGTGTCTGGGTCTCTGTCTGTGTGTGTGTCCTGCAATGTGCAAAGGACTGATGGGATGATCATGATGGTCCCTTCTGGCTTGGAAGCCTGTGGGACCATGAGCAGAGTGGGCGAACCCTTTGCAGTACGGCCCATGGCTTACCCCGCTGAGCTCTGCTCATCTGACGTGCTGCAAACGAGGATTTTCAACCTTAGCTCCTCTTATTTAGCCCCGTTGCCTGACATCATGTTGTTTCCCATTCGCTCTGGCCTGGGGGCCTGCCTGGCACTTTATACTCTCGTTAGCAAGGGTCAGACGTGGCTGCCCAGGACAACCTTTGAGGCAATTCAAACTCATTTTTCTAGGAGCGTGCTCCTCGGGTTTGCTCCTCGGTCATTTCTCAAGCTACCTGAGCAAAAGACGCCCTGCCAATGGGAGATGAAATTTCCCACCATGCAGCAGGGGGAAGAGGTGGCCTGGTACTGCGCTGGAGGAGAGGCTGGGCTGGGGACATGAGCTCGCATTCTCACGTAGAGCAATGAAACTTGTCCCAGCACAGAAAGCATCCCAAGCTCTTACCTCCTTGGCTGAGCGCCCATGTATTGGCACAAGGGAGAAGAGATTTCATGCCAGACAGCAACGACCAACACTGTTTCCAAAGCAAACCAGAGGGCTTCCCCCAAGCCAGTGGCATGTTACATGCCCCATTGGCACAGCAGGCAGTGTGGTGCCGCACACTCGCAGCTGGCTCCCAAAGACGGGCTAGGGAAGAGTTGGGCTTCCACACCTTGCTGGGCTTCCAATCACACTCGGCTCAGCATCCTGGGACCTGCACTGCCCATTGTCAAGGGCAACACAGAACACCTTGTGCTGGAAACTACAGCTTTACAGCACTCACCAAGGGGTGCCCAATTGGCAAGGCCACAGAGCCAGGGGCACTGTCCCAGTGTCTCTTGCGAGGCCTAGCCCTGAGGGTGCCGAACACTGATTTTGGGGAAATCTGCCATCTGTTGTCGCTCTGGCGGGAGCTATGCCATGTCACCAACACATCTGACACCCTCCCTTGCTTTCCTGGACAGGCGGATTGGCTGGCTACCATTCCTCATGCTGTCCCATCTCTTCTAACCTAACCCTCCTTATTCAGCCAGCACCCTCCCTCCAAAGCCTGTGTCTGGCTGGGAGCTGCTGGACAGACCCTCTCCACGTTTGCAGTGCGCTGTTGAGAAAACCGCCAGCCACCCCTCATTTAATGGGTTAACACGCTCACTACCCTCCTCCCCCCCGGATCAGAGACAGGGCTTCTAGAATTTGAATGCTGAGTGGCCAATTTTCCACCAGCGCTGGTTTTAGATGGAAAATTAGGGCTTCAACCAAATGAAACTTTTAGCGAAAAGTATCTGATCCCTGGGGTAAATGTGCTCTATTGACAAAAGGACAAAACATTTCTTCTATTCAAAATGGCACCGCGGTGCCTCATGGGAGTTGGAGTTCAGGAGCCTCACGCTCCCATTCTGTTACATGGGCTGAGATCTCTGGCCAGACTACAGCTCCCCTGATGCACCACAGCCAGAGATCCCCTGACCCACCCTCCCCTGCTCCTCTCTCCAAGAGAAAGTTTCATTTTTGTTCACATTTTCCACCAAAATAAAACCCATTCTCGACAGCTGGACTTAATCTACACCCACTTGCCTGCTTCTCGGTCTGAGGATACAGAAGATGCCGCATGCAGTCCTGCAGGGCCTGCTTCTGCCGGTGGCCACTAGGAAGAGGGGGGGAAAACAGAGCAGGGGAAAAGCAAGTGTCACTCTGCTGTCCACGCCATCAGAGCCTGCAAATGACCTAGTTGGGGAAGGGGAATGTTCTTGGCCATGCGCATCTGTTGCTGAACTTCTTTACACAGCTAAATCCAGGGTTTTACAAAGCTTTGTATAAATGGATTGGAGCTCTTCAGATATAATCCCTCAGACAAACAGTAATGACCAGTGATGTAACAGAGTCTCTCGGGCAGTGGGGGAAAGAGACAAGCCCTCAGTACCTGGGTATTTATCTCTGGAGGAAATCACACAGAGGAATTCCATAGGAGTTCTAATTTTTTCCCCAAATACACAGGGCTTCTGGACCGACCACCAAAACCCAGAGGCCTCCACTAGTCCTCGCTCCTCCCACCCTCAAGCCCATCCAAGCCCCCAGGAATCAGCCAGAGGGGGCGCTCTAGGACTAGAGGTGCTGGGTTCGAGTTTCAAAAGCTTGTTAGTGCCTCTTTGGAAAGATCTGCTCGTTTTCCAGCTCTCGCGTATGCGGGCTCAAGAAGAGCAGGGCCCTGGCGGCGTTATCCCAGGGGGTGCTGCCCAGCGGCGAGCTGGCCTGTAGTGCTGCGAGATCGCCCTTGCAGGGTGCGGCACGGCGCAGGCTCTGCCGGATCCAGGGAAGCCCGGCGCACATCGCAAACAATCAGCCTGTTGTGCTGGGAGAGGGAAACTCTGCCTCCTGGGCCCACTGGGGTAATTGGTCTGCGATCATTCGGTTCCACTAATAAGTCCCTACGGGGGCTCTGTTTGTTTTAGCACGTTTACTCCTCTCCCAGGCATTTGTGGTGATTTACTGAACAGGGAGATTTTTTTATTCCATTCGCTGGTGTTTGCTTGAAATTGGCTTTCCGTGGTAGATGCAGCAGAATCTACACCGATGTTCTCCTATTGATTCAGCAGGTTTATTCTCAAAGCGAGCCTTCTTTTGGAGAACTCCCGGTGTCCTTGCACAACAAAATCCCAACACCATCTTTACCGTGTCCTGGAGAGACCCCAGCGCCTGGCTGGGGTGTTCTGGATGTGTGACTTCCGAAAATGAACGCTCTCTACCATGCTGGTCCCAATATAACCAATGACAGTAGTGTGGCCTTTGAGAGGTACCTCCCCTGAGGAAAGGTACACGGGAAATGAATTGCAGAGAAGGCATCCCAGCCCCATGATGAGCTCAGGCGCTCTCTGGCATGTGGCTGGTGTGCTGGTGTCCCCGCTTACCTGTCCAGCAGGGAGTCAAAGCAAATAACGGCATTGTCTCGCTGTGCTGCTACCACCAGACAGGCCCCATCCAACAGGGAATGCTGCGAGGAAGGGAAGAAAGCAGGCTGTGTTGAGACCCACGTAAGTAACTCTGCTCAGCTGCTGGCAGCACAAGGAACAGGCAGCGTGCTGCATGGGGGATGGAAGAGATGGGGCAGCACACGCTTTGAAAAGCAGGCCCCACGAGAATTCAGACCTCCTCATTCTCCTCGGGCTGGGGCATGTGTCTAGTCATTTCCCTCTGGGCGAGAGGCAAACTGAGGCACTGAAACAAAGGCGTGGCCTGGGGGTGGTACTCAGACTGCGCTGACAGGCCTTGCTGGGGGCAGGAGGCGAGGGACTTCCCAGAAAGACCTGTCTCCTTTGGGAGACTCCCATTGGCTCAGGACTCCCAGGCCTGTATGGAAATATACCAGCCACGCCTAACTGGTGACTGAAGAGATTCCTCGCTGAGTGGGGAAAAGGATTTCAGCGCAACAGCCCCTGGTGCTCCCCGGCTTCCATCCTACTACCCATCCCTTTTCCTTCCTATAATAGCTGGGGATCATTCCTGGGCGGGGCTGGGGGAGGGACTGGCAGCCTTGGGAAAAGCAGAGGGGAGCAGACTGGTGCTTCGTCTAATTGACTACTAGCTAGAATTGCTCTTCTATACAGACCTACTTTAAGGGGATATTGTCAGTTTAAATATCATGCTCTGAAAATAGCTTCCCTGCCCTTGCTGCAGGAATAGCTATGGCCCCACGCTGAGCGGCGAGAGGCAAAAGGATGTCCGTGTTTTCTCAGCTGGGTGGCTGTGCGCGCATGGGACAGTCCTTTGTCTCTAGCCAGTGTCAGGCTCATCATCCCCCCCCCCCCCGCTTGCTTTGGGTGTTTGACAGCACTTCCTTGGATAGTCACCATGGCTGCTTCCCTCTGGCCAGCTCCCTAGATGGGCCTGTCTTCCACACAGCAGCCAGGGAGGAAAAATGTTTGGGGTCAGACCCTCACCGGGCTTCAACAGCCGGAACTCCCTGGGCTTCAACAGCCCTCCTCACGTGCTTCAGTGCTGGGGCAGAGCAGGGCTCAGGTTCTCAGCCATTTGCAGCATGGAGCTCCAAGCTGGGTGGGAACACACTGGCCTGTCCCGGAGATGAATACGGGCGCCTCAGCACCAGCAAGCTAGCGACAAACTGGAGGCAGCTCAGCGACGAGCAACAAAAATGACTTGGGGTCTGATTTCTGAGCAAAACCCAGGAAAGGGTTAAATATGCTTAGATTGGCTATGCGAAAACTAGGCGGTAGGGCACAAAATCCCCTCCCAAGAAGTCAAGCATGCAATCCCCAGGAAAGGAGGGGGATTAGTTAGAATAGCCAAAGGGGGACAGGGATGAATGAGATGAAATGAACAACAGGGAAACAGGCTGTAGGTATCAGGGGAAATGTGCTCTCTGAACCCGTGGCAGGGACTCCAAAAAGAAAGTGGGGATGCCTGTATGTTTATAACCAACCTGGACTCTAGCAAGTGCGGTAAAGACACCCATGCACCGAGAGGGGATGTACTCGAAGACCTGACGGGAATTTGCCATTGCAGGAGTCACAACTAAGTGGAACTAAGAACTGTGAAGGCGAGCAAATGGCTCTTCACGTGTGGGCGGGCTGAGGGAAGAGCAGCTCCTTGTTTGTCCCGTACCATTGCTGAAACACTGCGCCCCTCCGAGCTCAGCGTCTCGGAGACGAGGCGAGCCTGTGCTTTGTCCAGCACAGTGAGACGTATCCCTGTCACTGTGAAATCTCTGCCAATCAGCTGGTCTAGCAGTCCAAGGCAGGGTGGGCGCTCGGAGCCCCGAAGGGTTATCCCAGGAAGTATCAGGCAAGTGGTTTGGCAGAGTGTGTCCAGCAATGGCCGGTCTGATGGGAAAAGACCAAAACACAACAGATGGTTGCTTAATATTTAAAAAAAAACAACAGCCTGTAAACACCCTCCCTTTGTCCAAACAAATTAAATAACCCAGGGGCCAGAGGTTCATACAACACTATGCTGTGTAGATGCTAGCAGATGTGATTGCTCACCTCAAGCTGCGTGTGTGTGTGTTGTACGTAGTCAGACAGCAGTAATGACCCCATTTTCAGAGACATCACACCAGGACAGTGCCTGATTTACTACATGAGATATTATTCCATTTAATTTAATCCAGGCGAAGAAATCTGTTAATCCATCTGGTTTTATAATCCAAACATGTAATTCTGATCAGCAGCTGTAAGGTTTGGTGACTTTCGTGGTTTCCCTATGATAAATCTGTTGGTCTGTCCAGGCGAAAGCTTTGTGGATTTGATGAACAGGAGCCAAAGGGACAGGTTTCTGGGTGTGCAATAGAGCCCTCTAGTGTCCAAGATGATCTTAAAAGCTGATGTAGTTTAAAGTGCCTGCTGGTTTAGTGGTCTCATGTCCTTGCCTTCTCAGGACAGTCCCGCTGCAGCGACTCTCAGAAGCTGTTGGATGGGTGTATTGTGTCGGTCCAGCATGTTTCCTGACTTTGCTCTGTGCTTAGACACCCTCAAAGTCAAAGGGCGGGCGGGGGGGCTGATACATATGAAACAGGACAGACTCCAGGATTCACTGCCAACTCCGGGACACAAAGGCTATGTCTACCCTAGGGAGTTATTTCGAAATCATAACTCCCGAAATAACCATTTCGAAATAAGCTATTCCTCTCCACAAGCAGGACTTGTGATTTCGAAACACCGGGCGTGGTAGAGTGGACACTCGCCTCGTTATTTCGAAGTAGCCCCAGTGGAGACATGCCCAAAGTGCAGCTTGCGGAGTATTCCAGTCTCCTTGGGGAGGGGCTGCACTTGCAATAACTCTTGCAAATCCAGAAACGGTTCAACAGTTTGGGAACCGTGCTGTAAAGCCGACCCTTTCCTACTGTGCATGGGGGGAAAGGACTGGGATCTGCTGCCAGAAAGGGATTTTATAAACCCAGGGTGGCCTGGACTGGAGAGACCCCGATGGCCCCTCCTTCTCAGCCTTGTTCATAAGCCTTCACATTTCATAGGGTCATAGAACACCAGAACTGGAAGGGACCTTGAGAGGTCATCAAGTCCAGTCCCCTGCAGTCCTGGCAGGGCCAACCACTAGGCAAACATTTTTCGGGGGGGATGGGACAACTCCAAGATGTTGGTAAGCGGTTAAGGGCTGCACTTTTCTATGTAGGGGACATGGGGTCTGGGACAGGGTTTTAGTGCAGAAGGGAGCTCAGGATAAGGGACTGGAGTGCAGGAGAGGGGGTTGGGTCTGAAAGGGAGTTTGGGTGAAGGACGAGTTATGACCTGGGGTGGGGAAGGTGCAGAGGGCTTGGGTGGTGAGCTGGGGCAGGGGGTTGGGGTGGAGGGTCCAAGAGGGAGTATGGCTGCAGGAGAAGATTCTGGCCTGGGGAGGGATGTAGGAGGGAGTGCAGGGTCTGGGAGGGAGTTGGGGTGTGGGAGGTGGTGGGGTGCCAGAAGCAGGCTCTGGCAGGGAGGCACTTACCTAAACAGCTCCCGACCAGCAGTGCTCACAAGCGGGCTTCCCTGCTTGCCAGCAGCCCCCAGCTGGCTGTTCCACGTGGCTCTCTGTGCTACGGGAGGCGGGTGGGGTGGAGCAGCTTCGCGCACTGCCCCCGCCTCCAGCAAAAAAATCTCTCACCTTCTATTGGCCAGAAACCAGTAATGGCTGGTTTCTGACCAATAGGAGCGGAGAAATTTTGCTGGGGCCGGGGGCAGTGCGCAAAGCTTCCCTCCATTCCCTGCAGCGCAGAGAGCCAGAGGGAGTAGCTAGCCACTTTAACTGGTGGGGCTCCATGCCGCAGGGGTGAGCAGGCCGGATTAAGAGTCTTGGTGGGCTGGATCTGGTCTGTGGGCCATATCTTGCCCACCCCTTATCTAGACCATCCCTGATACGTGTTTGCCTAATCTGCGCTTAAAAATCTCCAATGATGGAGATTTCACAACCTCCCTGGGCAATGTATTCCAAGGCTTAACCACCCTGACAGGTAGGAAGTTTTCCCTAATGTCCAACCTAACCCTCCCTTGCTGCAGTTTAAGCCCATTGCTTCTTGTCTGGTCCTCAGAGGTTACAGAGAATAATTTTTCTCCCTCCTCCTTGTAACAGCCTATTTTGGTACGTGACAGCTGTTATCAAGTCCCCTCTCAGGCTTCTCTTTTCCAGACTAAACAAACCCAATTCTCTCGGTCTCCTCTCCCCAGTCGTGTTTCCCATCTGCCTGAGTTGGAATGTTAGATGGAAGAGAGTCACGGATTGAACAGCCTTGCTCCGGCTGCCCCACGGCTAACCCGAGGGGGGACAGTTACCTCCCATGCCTCTGAGTTCCCTGCCCTTTACTTATTCATGTTCCGGGCAGGAAAATGGCATGACCGAGAAGATGTGGCCGTGAGTGGCCTTGTCATGCTACAGAGAGACATGGACCCTGAGCCAAAGCTCACTGCAGTCCAGGGGAAAGGCCTGGCATCCAAGGGGTTAATAAGTCTGAGTGGTTTGCAGCTCTGAGCAGGTCAGTGCTGACTCAGGCTGCCACCCGAGGGCTTGTCTTGCTGGCCAAGGAAGCAATAGGAGTCGGAGGCCTATCAAGAGTGAGCTCGAGGTTTCCTTACCTAGACTATGCTGCTGCTCGGTGCCCAGCGAACCGAGCTGCCTTCTGGTTTCACGCCTTACGACCCTGCGCCGCTTGCCGGTTTCCGGTTGGACCACGGGGTCACGCTGCATGTTCTCAATCTACAGGAGGGAAGGGGAAAGGCGGACCACGTGACTGGTGTCCTGTCATCAGCAGGGGCCATGCTTGGAAAGAGCGATCTGGGCAAGCTGTTAAGCAGCTGGCTGAGCTGTTGCATTCACCTGTCATTGTCAGCCTAGGAAAGGCCAGGCTGGGTACTCGGGAGCTGAACACGCTCCCTTCTGTGGTTAATTCAAGGCGGCGCCTCGTTATCCTTTTAAAGCTCCGGCATCCAAAGTCCCTGCCCTGAGTCTGCCCAGGCCGGACTCTCTAGCCCCGTGGTCACCAGCCAGTCCATCGGGATCTACCAGTAGACCTTGGAGCCTCTGACAGGGGATCGTGACGGGTTTGGCCAAGAGGCTACCAAGTGCAGCACTTCCGCTGCCCCTCCGCCCACAGCTGTGCATCTCCTGCCCTTTGCCTTGGAGCTGCCCCCAGTCCCCCCAGGAGCCTCCTGCTTGCTGTGCAGGGCAGGGGAGGGAGAGGAGGGGCGCTGAAGTCAGGGTGCCCCCTCTTCCCCCTGTATTCTATCACCACAGAACGGAGGGGGGCACAACAGGGCTTGGGATGCAGTTTGCTGGCTGCTTTGGAGAGCGGTGCAGAGCCAGGGCAGGGGGGAGCCTGCCTTATCCCCACTGCACCACCACCCAGGAGCCACCTGAGGTAAGCAGTGCCCAGCTGGAGCCAGCTCCGAACCCCTGCCCCAATCATGAACTCCCTCCTGCACCCCTAGACCTCTGTCCTAGCCCTGAGCCCCCTGGACCCAAACTCCCTTACAGAGCCTGTACCCTGATAGTGGGGACGCCCTGTAGATCCTGGATTGACTTAAATTCAAAGTGATCTTGTGCTTAAAAAGGATGGAGAACACCGCTCTAGTCTCTATGGGTATGTCTACACTTCCTCGGGAAAATGTTTGTTCTTCATGGGCGCTCCCCCCCCCCGCCCCCATGAACGACAAAGTTTTGCTATGACAAGTGAAAGTGTGAACACTACTAAAAGCCATTTGTGATACTTTAGAAACGTAATGGCTAAGTGATCAAGTCAATGACCCATGAATGTTTTTTTCTTGTAAGCCCAAACTGTGGCCTGATGCGGGCCCAGGCAAGTAGATTTTGTGCCCTCCAGCACTGTACAGGGGGGCTTAACCTGGGGGTGTCCCTGAGCCTCAGGGGCCAGATCCAGGCAAGGCAGGGGCCACATCCGGCCCCGAGGCCTGAGGTTCCTCACCCCTGATTTAGGTTGCAGTTTCCTTGTTAGTTTATGAGGTCATGCGAGACCATGTCAAACGCCTTATGAAAGTCAATGCTTAGAGGAGGTGGAAACGGCACCCAACAGAGGAAGAGGATCAGAGTCCTGGGCTACTCAGGCCATGACCACTGCCCTGTTATAGCAGGACATTCTTCAGGAAAAGGCAGATTCCTACCTTTTCTTCCTTCAGCACCTGGCAATCGGCACCGCACAGCCCTTCTGGAAAAAACAGCTTCATATCCCGGACAGCAGCGTGGTAGGATCCGGAGCCTGCCAGACAGACATGAGGAGAAGATTCTATCAGGCCAGGACTTACCCATTCTCCAAGCTCACACTCATCTACCTGCTGGATTGATGGCATGCAGCTTGCTGAAGGAATTGCTTGAAAGGGCAGCTGTTATACACAGTCACCGCAAACATTTAAACCCACTGTATTTACATTTGCTTCATTGTCTTCTTGGTATTTTGATTTGGCGCTATCATTGCTCAGCTTGTTCTTCATACTAACCAAGGCTCCTTCTGTTCCCTGGAAGGGTAATCAAATGGGGATCGCTGGAGGGAGTCAGTGGTAACAACGCACCACCAATGGTAACGCACCATCCAGGCTGTCTGGATCACGTGGGGCAGGTGTGGTTGGGTGGGAAGGAGCTACGAATGTTCTCAGTATCACTGGGGGCTACACCTCACAATGGCATCCTGGAGAGCAGAATTTGGTTCTTTCTTCCCCTTTGAACATCAGCCACCCCCAGAGGGAACGGGCGTCACAAACCCCACAACAACAATGCGTCCCTGGGAACACAGCTGAGATAGTCACTCTGGCTATGTCTACACTGCAGGGTTTTTGGACAAATGCGCAAAAACCCGCAGAGCATCCACACCTCAAGCGTGCTTTAGCGCAAGTAAATTTACAGCAAATCAAAAGAACAGAGGGGTTTTTGCGGTGTAGGTATTCCTCTTTCTACGAGGAATAGCTCCTTTTTGCACAAGAGTTCTTGCACAAAAAGGTGTGTATGGACAGGCAACAGGGGTTTCTTGCACAAAAAGAGCCAATGGACAAAAGCACAGGTGCTCTGGTGGCTATTCTGTGAATAGCCATCAGAGCTTTCTTTCGAGAGAGTGTCCACGCAGTCTGGACGCTATTGCTTTTGCAATGCACTTTTGTAGTGTGGATGCACTCTTGCGCAATACGTTTTTGCAGAAGATCTCTTCCGCAAAAAGCTTCTTGTGCAAGAAGCCTGCAGTGTAGACGTAGCCTCTGGGATTACTTTAGGGGCTGGGCATTTTCATCAATAGGCGCGGCTCAGCCACGAGGCAAAATGTGTTGGTTAATCATGCACCACTATCCATCTCTTGACACCAGGGTTGTGGAGAGTCGGACAATATGGGGGGAGACACAAGAGAAGGAAGGATGGTCCTGTGATTAAAGCACAAGATGGGGAGGCAGGAGGTATCTGACCCAATCCTGAATGTGACACTAACTGCCTTGTTAAGTGATGGGAAAGTCATTTAACTGCCACGTGCCTCAGTTTCCCCTTCTGCAAAAGAGGGTGGATGAGATTTTGGTACAGCCCAGGAGTGTTGTGAAGCTGTATTCACACTGCTTAGAAAGTCTCAAGTGGAAGGACTAGAGAAAGGAAAGTTATGCCCCTGGACTGGAGTTCAAGCAGACTGTGATGTGCTGGGCAGACACATGCTCCTGGGATGCGACAGGTCACTGCCCCAAAGCCTGCTGTTCTCTGGAAAATGCTCACCCATTGCAGGCTGCGCAGATTCAACATACGACTATTCATTTGTGATGCAAAAGCTCCTGGAGTCTTCTGTCAGAAGAGGCCTAATGCGAGAGACAGCTGACCCCAGAGCTCTGTAATCGAGTGATCAGTGGTGCAGAAGCCATGCTGCCAGCTGCAGAGCCCTGAGGCCTGATTCGCCATTGCCCTGTGCCTTGTGAATGGCATTCAAACCTCAGCAGAGCTGGTGTAAAATGCTCCAGGCCCTGCTGCCCCAGTGTAAATGGTCACGCAAGATGCAGGGCCACAGGGCATCGGACACCCTGCACCTTGGTGTGGAAAAAGAAGGTCCAGAACAGATGGAAGCAGTCCAGGTGGTCAGCTGCTAGTATTAAAAGCGTGTGGCTGTTTGGTGCAATCAGCTGAATTCTAGCCTTGCCTTGCTTGATTTTTCTTGACTATGCTAGGGACCAATGATCCCCTCTAATTTTTTCCATCAGTGTGCAGAATAAATGTTGTTATCTGCACCAAGGCATGTGCAGATGTGCACTGCCAATAGAAACACAGACTGCCGGCTGTGAGTGCTCTGTCAATCAGCTAGGCGGCATTTGAATCTCTCCTGGGCGGCCGCCCCAAGCGCTCAGCTTCCAGGGAACCTGCTAGGGGCTGCTGCTAGGGGAGAAAACTCACACAATTCGTGTCTGCTCCAGTTCAGTAAGAGCATCTGGCAAGGAGCCAGCAATGTGTCATTGTCTGGAGCAAAACTAAGGACACTTGGTGTTTTTTCATACGGCAAAGAAGTCTGCCTGGGCAAGCCCCTCTCGCTCGCCGATCAGTCCATGCTGAATGCTGCTCTCCCTGCTCTGCTTTCCCGTGCTCGGAGGACGGGCATGGTGAACTGATGAATGCCCCATGTCCCAAGACGGACTGCTGCTTGGCACAGCTGGCTGGAGTGCACCCTGCCCAGCCTTGGCAAATTACACAGTGGCCTGTCAGTGACTGACCACTTGAGTGCAGCTAGCTGGCTCACAACGTTATTTACGCTTTCAGAATAATGTGGCTAGTTCGCAATAGCTGTACCACTCTAGTGGCTACTGTTTCAGAACTGGTTGGGAGCCCTTCTGCAGACACTGTCGGCTGTGTGACCTCTCGAGGAACAGGCACTCTGGGGCCAACCCCTCAGCTGGTGTAAGTAGCCAGAGTGGGACCCTTCAGATTCACAGGGTCCCACTTCAGCTACAATGATTGAATCCATTGACCTTTTTCCACAGGCGTGGCGAGATCTCATTCACCGAGTTTTCAGCATGTGGAACTCCATCAGCCCTTTAGGAACCTGAGAAGTGGGGTTTCAGGCTGGGCGTGCGCCAGGTAAACAGCTCTGATATTTCTTCAAATCTTTCAGGCTGGTAAACCCTACTCCAATTACTTCCCTGACTGGGATCATCCGAGTGGGAGTGGAAAGGGATTTCTCTTGGCTTGTCCCTAAGGACTGGAAAAGAGAACAACTCTTGAAGAGCCAATTGCATTCCTTGAAGCATCCACACGGTCACTGGCTATTTGCTGATGTACGGGAAGATGTGGGTTCTCTCTCTTTGCAAGGGAGCTGCTGTCAGAGTGAGGCTGTTGGTAAATCCTGTGTACGTCAGACTCTGTACTGGCATGGATCCTGTTGAGTGCACAAAGATCCATCCTGTGTCCAAGCAGGCTGGCTGGCTGGCAATATGAGCCGTTGAGGCAGAGTGTGGCAAGCCACCCTTACGAATTTCGAAAAGCTTTGAAGGAGACTCGTCATCATTACCTTGCACATGCAGCTCAATCTGCTGAGCGCCCTCAATTCCAGCACGGAGAGTGATGGGGAAGGAGGGGGATTTGGTGACATGGAGTGGAACTAAATAGCAAATCTAACTAGCCTAAAGGGGGCTAGAGAACCAAACCCATGTGCTTCCTAAAGCTTACTTATTTTATTTGGAAAAGTACTAATTTGTCGAATAGCAGATTCAGATATTTGCCCACCTCCACACGAGGGAGAGAGATGAGAACGTGATCCCTGAGTTGGAAGTCCAGGGATCAAAGGGAATTCTGACTCTCTACTTGGGTGGCTTTGGCCAGGGCCAAGGCAGCAATGGGGCTATTAACCTCTTCACACATCTCCACCTAGAATTCTGCATGGCCCGACCCAGCAGACACAGCTTCCCATGGGCTCTGGCTTTGGTGTCGTGGGGAGGTGCCTCCCCAGGGTTGCTCTGGCCTGGCGATGCTGGAAGAAGTAGTTGCAGGCTATCTTTGTTTCCCTTGGCCTACGGGAGTCCCTCAAATATAATGTTCTTAGCTTGGAGACCCACCATAGAATCCATTTTGGACTGAGCTGGTACCGTACTGAGCCCTCCAAAGGCATGGGTCTAGCGTTTGGGCCAGCATAGGGTCCTCCGGCCCCAGTAAGTCCACCAGCTTCTTTACAGCATTCTCTCTCTGCAGGCACAACACAAGGGAGGAACCAGAGGTGAGGTAGCTGCTATGAGCTTCTAAAATTGCAGGCTCCTGAAAAGAAAAGGGGAGGGACTCAGATTGTACTGATACACATCGAGTATTAGATACACCTGGCAAACTTCCAATGGCCAACCACATCCACAGCATAATAAACACCATTTATTCCCTGCCCTGCTTCCTGCCAAAGGGCTATGTGCTCCCTGCCAATACCCGCCTGCCCCAAAGTTCACCAAGCCCGCACATGTGCACATGTGGCCCACTGGCGAGTGCACGTTACACAGGGCCCGCTCGGCACCCGATCCTCAGAGAATAGGGGTGTGTTACTTCCAATGCCACCTAGGGACCCTTGTCTGTTTGGCTCAAGCTGTAGCAGCCCATGCTTGGAAGCCGCCGGTTCAATCCAACATGGCTGCTCTCACACACACGTGCATACCTACATAGCTCTCATAGGGTTTTACGATAAATCCTTTGGAAGCACCAAAATGAAACTTGCTTTCCCTGGGGACATTAAAATATTCCACAGGGGCACACGTGGTGCCTGGCTGCACGTCCCCCTGGCTTCAGGGCAGGGGCGGCCCAAGGTGGGCTACCGGCAGCTGATGCCCCCGGCGGAACGCGCGATCGGCGCCCCCGCCTCCACAGCCCTCAATGGCGTGACGTCATCATTGGGCGCCTCGTTTAACGCTACGCCCTAGGCGACGGCTAAGTTGGCCTATATGCATGGGCTGCCCCTGCTTCAGGGAATACGGACAGGGAGAGAAGGAGTTTGTTTGCGGGTGGTAAGGAACACAATGTGCAGCAATGCAGATTAGCCATCATTCTCAAGCCTTGCAAATATCTGGAGAAAACTCCTTTTCCAACTAATACTGAGCATTCCCCTGGGGGAAAACCAAAACAAACACTAATGATCCAGCATGACAGATTATGCCACCTCAGAGTGGGATGCTGATGTTGCTAAGAGGTTACCTAAGAGTCTTGATACATCTAAGGACATATTTTTCTCATGAAATTAGGTAAAGCTGACAAACAAGTCACTGGCGTCCAAGCTCATTCCCATGGTATTATTGCCTATGGAAAGTGTACGCACAAACTCCACAGGGCTGTGCTGTGATAAAAAAGTGCTGTCGAGTCCCGGTGGAAGAAATGTAACAGCGCAGAATATCTATCCACTTTTCAAATCAAGAATTTCACAACCCATTGCATTTTGTTTTCAAAAATGTGTTTTTGTTTCATCAAGTGAAACCCATTTTTCAGAAATGTTTGATAGAATTCTTTTGATCAAGAATATTACCCAAACCGCTACCTCAATTATCAACATTTGCCTTGGCAAATTAAAATGCTGAGAACTGTTGCAAATACATTCGATATAAATGTCAATAAACATTTCCATTAAAATGTCACAAAAGACTTTTTTTGGCCAACGGAATTTTACCTTTTTTTCAGATAATAAAGGAAATTTCTCAATGAAAAAACGTCTGGTTTGAAAACTTCTTATCCGTACTACTGCTATTACTTTACAGTGTGGTTCCATTATGAAAAGAAACCCAGGAGAAATGCCAAGGCAGAGGATCTAGGTTTATTGTCCTGCAATGGCTCCCATGCAAGCGTGTTTCATTTTGAGGTGCTGTGTCTAATGGCTGACCCTGAAAACTCATGCTGGGACCAGAGAATCAAGCTGGCTTCTTTTCTTCTGGTGCACTGTCACAGGCAGCAAAGTCCTACAGGCCAGACAATGCCCCCATTTACCCCCATGCAACCTCACTGTCTTCAGTGACAGCCTTGTGTAGCACTCATGTCATTGACTGGGACTTAGGAAACAACTGCGCCGACGCCCGAGAAAGATCAGCATTCAGCTGTGTAGGCTCTGCAGGGCTGGCAGGATTCAAAAGCAGCAAAACCTTTCCTCTGCTCCCCAAGTCAGACTGGAATAGAAACCCACAGCAAACGCAGGCCAACACAGGATCTGTAGCATGCGCCATGGGCCAAGGGTTACTGAGACTGAGCGATTGTTCAGCTGCCCGGTAATGGGAGTTGCTCGAGATGGACGTGCCAGGAGAGGATGTGAGCACACCCCTGTATTCCTACTCAGAACTTTAGTCAGCAGTGCCCGCAGGTCTGCACCCTTACACCTCCTCATGCTCCGGTACAAGGGGCAGCTCCTTCCCAAGCTCAGAGCCGGGGCACAAAGGGTCAAGTGCCCCCAAACACCATGGGAGGGAGAACCAAGTTGCCAGCAGCTGGTGGGAAGAGCCTGCCTTTTGGGGGGTCTCTTGGGGCCCAGGGCAGACTGGGGAACTAGCAGGGGACTGCTGTCGGCAGCAAAGGTCCCCCCCGCTGCACTCACCAGCAGCGGTGGGGGGAAGTGGAGTGACCTGGCCCCAGCCTGCTCCACTTCCTGCCACCAGGGAGTGGGTGGGGGGGGCAGTTTCAGCCATTTGCCCCTAACCCCCAGGCTCCAAGTGACACAGCCCAGGGATTAGCGAATGGCCTGGCGCTGGCAGCAGAGAGCGACCCCCCTCTCACTCACTCGCAGCAGGAAGCAGAGAGGCGCAGCTGGGAGCCAGGGGGGTGGAGCAAGCAGGGGCCGGGTTGCTCTGCTTCCTTCACTGCTGCCAGTGACTGTGGTGGGGGGGACCCAACAAATGTTCCCTCTAATTTTCCCATCCATGTGTAGAATAAATTTGTTATGTGCACCAAGGCATGTGTGGATGTGCACCACCTGCAGAAACACACGCTGGCTGCTGGCTCTGGTAATCAGCTGGGCAGTACCTGGATCTCTTCTGGGTGGCTGCTCACTCTGTAGCTTAGAGAACACTGGACCTGACCCCTGCTGCTGGCACCAGGCCCCCCTGCTAATCCCCTGGGTTGTGTGGAAGAGGAGGAGTGGGGCTGGGGTGGGAAGAAGTGGAGAGGAGTGGAACAGGAGCGGGGAGGGGGCCTGGGGAATGAATGGAGATGGCGGGGCAAGGGTGGGAAGAGGCGGGGCCCTTCCCCGAGTTAGGGATGGCGTGGAAGGAGTCACATGCGGGGGGGGGGGAGTCATGTGGCCGGTCCCCACTGCTCAAAGGGCTTGGCTTATTTTTTTTTCTCCTGTGTTATTAAAGGATTCCCACCTGACCCTGAGGGATTCCTGTTTTAACAGCTCCACTTCCAGAGCCTTAATTTCATCACCAGCCCTTCATCTTAACCACCCAGTCTCTGTAAACAAACTACTGACTCTCGCCCTGGGCACCTCTCCTTCTGCGAATGTGCATTTCACTCGAAGCTGTGTGAACCCCCTTCCCCTCCCGCCCACACCTCCTGTCCGAAAACCTGGGCAGGAGGGGAAGGGGGTTGAGCTCTGATTGCAAATGTAATAGGACTCATTATGAATTAGGGCGTTTACTTAATAATTTATTCCGTGCCTGGGAGATTTCCTCCTGAACGGAATTATGCTCAGAACTCTCCTTTCAGAGAAACCTGGCCTGTTTCTTTGTGCCATGAGATACAAACAGGCTGTCAGCCTTGCCGCTCTCTTCCTAGCTGACACCCCGTGCAGACAGAATTGTTTTGTGGAATTCACCTGTGCCAACCACTGAGAAATCCTGGACCGGAGTGTTTTGCTTTAACAGAAATGGATTCTATCAGCACATGCTGCAGCAGGACCACTTTAAGTGCTAACGCAGTCATAGATCTGTCTGGTTTTTAACAAACCTGTTTAGCTTCAGACCAGAGAAGTCCTAAGACAATGTCTGGTTTCAGGCTTATGTGTTTCATCCCAACAAGGCTGAATTTTTCTAGGACTAATTTTCGGAGGATCTTGGCGAGGCTACGAGCCCAGACACCAGGTTTGATCAGCAACACAGTGCACAGAAGTTGGGCTCCTGTAACAGAAAAACAACAGTGAAAGCAAAGCTGCTTAAAGCATGAGAGCAGTGGTACTAACTCAGTAGTTTTAAAGGCAAACACCAGTTAACTGTTTGTCAGCTAGGACAAACATTTAAAGAGCAAGGACTTTAAAACAGCAGCTGGCATGCAGTCTACAGGACGCTACTGTCAGAACCAAACAGGCACAGAATAAAGATGGTATGCTTTAACATTTTAGTTTTAAAATATATCTAGAGCAGGCAAGGCCAGAAGGGCTATTCTATCTGATATCTGAATGTCTGTGAGCAGGTCCAAACATCTTATAGCACAAATCTGTAGATCCAGAATCATTTAAGATCTTCCTGTGGGATGCCATTTTTGCATATGTTAAACAGGGTAATTTAACCCCCCCTTTTCAAGTAATATAAGATCAAAATCAAGCCGAAGTTAGCACAGAGTTTATAATGCAATCCTTGGGGCAACCACTGAGCCCTTAGCATCCTTTATTTAGATCCCGTATGTGTCTGTTTCCCCACTAGGACTATACTGCTTAGACGGGAACTGTCAAATAGCTTAGCTCTGAGATTCTTACGGGTACTTAGGCACACAACTTCCACTGGTTTAGAGGGCAGTTAGATGTCTAAATATCACTGAGGATCTGAGCCAAAATCACTTTGCGTCTGACCCAAACTCCCCTCTGCAGAGCAGAGAACCAAGCTCAGCATCTTGGTGCAGATCCCTGAGAACCACAAAATGAAACTGACCAGAAGGGGGAAGTGAAACTGATCAGACTAGCTCCACTGTCCTCACTGGGCATAATACATAAAGCAAACAAACAGTATAAAAATTCTATCAGTCTCAGTTATTGAAAGCCCCATAATTTTAAGAGTACAATTATGATTTTATCTCGATAATATCCTTTTAAGATTTGCAGGCAAACTGTAATGTTGGAAAGAGTGAACTGGGACCATCAGCTCCTCGTGCCTGGTCATGTCAGCTAGCATGAAGCATGTAATAATAATAAGTATTGCAGGCTGCTAATACTGTTACTGTTATTATCTGCCTGCATACATCAGATGTCACTTTATGTTTTCTATGCACCAAGTTACTGATTATACAGATGTTAATGCAATGAAGCATCAGTAATACTACATATAATTTGGCGCATGGAGTTATTTTCAAATGGCAAGAGACATGTTATTGATTCATGACACAAAGCAATTTGGAGCCAGATAAAAAAACAACAACAGGCCCCTCTTCTGTGTACATCTCACTGAGACAAATTAACCCATTTTCTTCTGGGAGCTCTCACATTACAGGATCTCATATTTTCTGTACAAAATCCTTGAACAGAAAGGTAAATGCCATAGCAACAGCTTGCTCTGCAGAGGCAAACCTCCTGCTACCCTCAGCTACTGGTGGATAGAATGGCAATCTAAATTACATATTGTTACATAAGTAGTCATTGTCCTCAAGATGTTTTATGCACCATCTGCTGTGATTCCGGGCAAACATTCCTATTCTTTCTGGGATGTGCTTAACTATATGTGCTGCCTATTCATACTAATTCCACACCCAAAGGTGTGTACATGTTCTTACCTTCAGGTGAGCCTGCAAAACTGATACCTTCAGCTTCCCCTAAGAACCACACAGGGTGCGTCTACACTGCATCTGGAGCTCGAAAGAAGCTGTGCAATTTGAGCTATGCAAATTGTGTAGCTTATCTTGAGTTAATTTCGAAATAAGCCGTTACTCCGAAATGCCTCGTGGAAGGAGGTTTACAGGGACTCCAGAATAGCGAGCCCATGAGAGTTCGAAATAACAGGTGCACTCAAACGATGCGGAACAGCTATTTCGGGATACCTCCTGCGTCTAAGGCGGTTTTGCTTTCCAGGAGGTTGATGCCAACCTGTGGCACTCACTCGTGTACACTCCTAAACTGGAGAGGCTTCCTTCCTTGGGTGTGTGGGGGGTTGTAAATCAACACGGTCTCAAGAGCAGCACGTGTCAGGTTCCTGGGATGTTTAGACAAGGGAGTGTATGTCACTGTCTGTGTTCAAGCCCAGGGAAGCATCTCATGCAGTTCAGGTGCCGTCCTATTGGCGTCTAACCAAGCTGGCTCCACAGAGGCCCTTTCCCCTGGGATATCTGCAGCCTAGCACTGCGCGTGATCCAGGGAGCTGGAGAGAGAGCCTGCCCTCACCTGCTTGCATGTAGGCGAACAGCGACTCTGCGTGGCCTCTCCGAGTCTCTGCCCCTGGAGAAGAACAGCAAAGGGACTTGGGTAGGTGAGCGCTGCTGTGGGGCCGCAGGTCGGGAGCGTGGTCCTCTCTGCTGCACTGCAGCATGTGTCAGTTACAAGGGTGGGCGCTCTTCACGGCGCAGGCTTTGTTTTCAGATAGCCCATCCCCACACACGGGGCTGGGACTCAGAAGTGCTGAGCACCCGCAAATCCTATCCAGGTCTAACACGGGCCCGCTGAATGGGGAGTATTCCCAGGGACAACTGCCAGCCACCGGAGGGCCCAGTGCAAAGGGCGTCAGGCCCCACGAGGAGACCCTGCGGGCGAATGTTTTCTCCCGCTTGATGGGGCACCGCTGATGGGCAATAACGGGGCAGCTACAGGAAGCTTAAGGCCCACTCGAGTTACATGTGAACCAGGAGCGGAGGAAGCTCCCTACAAGCGAGGGGCCATCAACACCCAACACCTGCACGGCTCCTTCCTGAGCCCTCACCCTCGCACTGCTCCCCCCACCAAGACTCTGCCCCTGCTCACTCCTCGCTGCCCTTCCCCTTGCTGCTCGCCCTTACAGCCAGTGAAATATGACGGGGCCTTGGCTCTCTGACCCCCGTCCAGTCCAGAGCCCCTGATGTGAACTGGGGAGTTCCCTGGGGTCCTGCTTTCCAGTGCCCCGGCCCCAACGAAAAGCGCCAGACGGATTACTCTGATGTCCTGCCCAGGGCTCCGGTAACGTACAAACCAGACCGGTCAGAAGGCCAGACTCTGAGTCACCATGCAGCCTGGCAATGGCATGAAAAATGCCACTTGGGGTCCCGAGGGCTGGAACCCCATGAAACCCACATGCAGAGCCAAGCAGCTCCAGTGCTGTGCACACCCCCTAACGTATGTCACACGCATATGGGGCACCGCCCAGTGATGGGATGCTTCTGAGCCTCTCAGCCATCTAGGACACAGCGGGCCCGCAGGCTGAAGTGGACTGTGCTCCGGGCACAACGTCCGTCGGAGAGGTTACCAGATGTCCAGGCGTCTTAACGCTCGCGTTTATAAAACCGACACCCCCCCAAGGGACAGGCAATGCAATATGGAGCCTTCCACCTCCAGGCTAGTGGTTGATCACCAGCCTCAATGCACAAGGGCTGGGCAGTGGCAGGGGAAGGCTCTTTGATGGAATCAATTCACGGCTCTCAGTGCAGCTGCAGCAGACAGGTTACCAAACCAGCCCATTGCCTCTCTCTCAGCATTCTCGGCAGAGGCCATGGAGCCTAAACTCCCCGCAGGCCCCTCTGGAACATCCCTCCCCATCACTATCGGGATCCAGTGCTGGGGAGGCCTGTAACTTTAGCCGTTAGTACAGGGCCGTCAGTCTCCCGGCGTTCAGCTGCTTGAACAAGCCTGACGCTCAGTTAAAAAGCAAACCCAGGTGTGACGGGGCAGCGCCCGGCACGGCCGCGCCCCGCACTCCAGCCGGTCCCGGAGCTCATGGGGGAAGCCCGGAGACACGGCCGGCCGGCAGCAACGCCGGCATGGCCGACGCGGGCGTGGGAGGCCGGGGAGGACAAGTCGGGGCGCCGGCGGATGACGTCATTGACGCCTCTGCGCCGAGGGCGGGGCCTCCGGACGCCGAGGACGTGGCGCGGAGGCGGGGCAGGCGGCCTGCGGCGGGGGATTCAAAGGAGGGCGGGGAGGGGAGGCAGGAGCAGAGGAACGGAGGCGGCCAGGGACGGCCTGACCGGGTAAGGAACCCCGGGAGAAGGAACCTGGAGGTAGAGACTCTGTCCACGGAGAGGAAGAAGTGGCCCAGGGCGGGCCGCGGAACCCGAGAGCGGGGGTTTGGGGTCAGATACCCCCGCTGCGTGAGGACATTGACCTCACCTTAGGGCCCTGGGTCGGGGTCCGGAGCGAGGGTGGGCCCGACCCCTTCCTCCCTCCTGCTGTAAGCGGAGTTGGAACAGGAGGGCAACCACAGCGGTGGCCCGTCCGGCGACAGACTAACCGGGCAACCCGTGACACGTGGTGGAGAATGTGGTACATCCCAACCCCGTAGGTAGAAGGGGTTGGTAAGAAAGAGGGAAAGACTTGAATTCCCCTCATTAACGTGTACTTGATCTCCAAGGGAAAATGGAGGTCACGAAAGTGCTGGAATGGCTGGTGGAGAACCAGAAACAGCAGCAGCACCAACAAACACAGGTCCTGGAGCAGATACTGACGAAGTTCCAGGAACAACAAGCACAGATGGTGCAGGAGCTCCGAGAGACGGCACTGGTCGTCGGAGGGAGCGCCTACCCCGGCACGGGGGAGGAAGGAACGGTCGTGGGAACCCAGCTCCCGATTCGCCTCACAAAACTGGGACCCGAAGACGACCCCGAAGCATTTCTAGTGACTTTCGAGCGAGTGGCCACCGCTGCTCGATGGCCCCAGGACCACTGGGCTACCCTCCTCGGCCTTTACCTGTCCGGATCGGCGCAAATAGCCTACCGGGGGGATGTCCGCTAGGGATGCCCTGTGCTATTACAAGGTGAAGGAGGCTATCCTGGACCAGATTGGAGTCTCCCCCGAAATGCACCGCCGGCGGTTCCGAGAGTCGCGATACGATCCGCAGGAGCGCCCCCGCACCGTGGCTCAGAGGGTGAGGGAAGCTGGGATGCGGTGGTTGGAACCTGAGGGGAAGTCAGGAACCCAAGTGGCGGAAGCCGTCATCCTGGAGCAGTACCTTCGGATACTACCCACGGAAGGACAGCAGTGGGTACGGCGCCACTTGCCTGAGTCACTGGAGGAAGCAGTGAGCCTTTTGGAGCGCTTCCTCGCCGCCGAGGAGGAAGCCGGTAAGAAGCCGGCGACGGCTCCGAAAGAAAGTAAGAAGGGGGCGGGGGAGACCCCCCCGCCAACCGGGGTGACGGGACGGCTAGGCTACGGGAGGAGGGTCCCGCCTGGCTCCGCCCCAGAGAGGAGACTAGCCCCCAGGTGGAGCCGGCCAGAGGAGACCGGGGGAACCGCCCGAGTGCCGGGAGCGAACCCCAGAGCCGAGGAAGGAGTCCGAGGCGCCTGCTATCAATGCGGCCAGGAGGGCCATTTCAAGAAGGACTGCCCCATGATGGATTGCACGTTCGGCCAGGGCAGGCCGGGAAAGGTAATCCCATCGAGGGGGGAGAGGCGGGCAGATCGTGCGAGAGGTACAGATCAATGGCCGGCGGGTAGCGGCGGTACTAGACTCAGGGTGCGGGCAAACTCTGGTACGGGCAGACCTGATCCGCCCCGCGAAGCCAAGGGGTCCCCCGATTTTTATGCGGTGCGTTCATGGGGACGTACACGCCTACCCCACAACGTGGGTGACAATCCAGGACGGAGAGCAAGAGGGGAGGTGTGAGGTGGCGATCGCCTCAGCTAGCCTACCCGCCCTGCTCGGCCGAACTGGGTAGGTCTGGCCCGGCTGCTACGGGGCTGGGGAGAGGCGCAGGAGGGGCCACGGAGGCAAACACTAAAGCAGCCCAGTTTAGCGGCCCATGGGGAACAGGTAGGGGGGCCAGGCGGCCCGACGAACCCGGACCGGACCAACCCGGGGGATACCCTGCGCCTGGAGATGGACGAGGGGACTTCTCACCCTGCAGCGGGAAGACCCCACGCCCAACACGCCTGGGCGCAGGTACAAGACGGAAATGGGGCACAGCCAGGGGAGCTAGGGCCCAGCCACAGGGGCCCCGGTTTGAAGTGCGCGCGGACCGACTATACCGAGTGGTACCGGGGGCCGGGGGGGATGGGGAGCTATGCCAATTGTTGGTACCCCAGCCATACCGGTGGAAGGTGTTGGAGTTGGCGCACAACCACACTTGGGCGGGCCATTTGGGGGCGGAGAAAACCCAACAGCGGATCTTGCAAAGGTTTTTCTGGCCCGGCATTTACCGCGAGATCAAAGACTTCTGCGACTCCTGTGCCCAGTGTCAAAAGACGCCATCGCACCGAGTCCCACCCGCACCCTCATCCCCTGCCAGTCGTGGGAACCCCGCTCAAAGGGTGGCGCTTGATCTGGTAGGACCCCTCGAGAAGTCCAGCCGAGGCCACACTCACATTTTAGTTCTGGTAGACTATGCAACTAGGTACCCCGAGGCGGTCCCGCTGAGGAAGACCACAGCCCAAGCGATCGCGGAAGAACTAGTAAAAATATTCTCGCGAGTGGGGCTGCCGAAGGAGCTGCTAACGGACCAGGGGCCGAACCTGACCTCCAAGGTGATGACGGAATTGTGTAAAATGCTCCAAATAAGAAAGATCCGGACCTCCGTGTATCACCCCCAGACCGATGGGCTCGTGGAACGGTTTAACCGAACGCTGAAAGGTATGCTACGCTGGTTCGCGACCAGGGATCCCCGAGGGTGGGACAAGTTACTCCCGGCCCTGATGTTCGCCGTCCGGGAAGTGCCGCAGGCTTCCCTAGGATATTCCCCCTTTGAACTGATGTATGGGAGACGCCCCCGGGGGATCCTGGACCTGGTAAAGGAAGGATGGGAGGCACAAACCTCCCCAGCCTTGGGAACCGCCCGTTACGTGGAGAATCTGCGACGAAACCTAGGGGCCCTGGCCGGGTGGGCGAAGGACAATCTCCTCCGGGCCCAAGAAGGGCAGCGAGCCCGACATGACCAAGGGGCCGAGGCCCGTACCTTCGCGCCCGGGGACCAGGTATTGTTGCTGCTCCCCGAGGGGGATTCCAAACTGATGGCTCGGTGGCAAGGGCCCTTTAGGGTGACCCGGAAAGTGGGGCCCGTGGACTATGAAGTCCTGATAAATAAGGCTCGGAAGGAAACACAGATATACCATGTAAATCTCTTGAAAAGGTGGAAACCCCGGGACGCCCTCCTAATTGAACCACGGGCCACCGACATAGAGTTCGGGCCATGGGGAGACCCCGAGATAGGGCCAGAGGGGGCCCGCATAGGGGAGGAATTATCCGAAGAGCAGAAAAGTCAGCTAAACCAGGTGTTACAACAATTTCAGCACGTGTTGACTAGTCGCCCGGGGCAGACAACAGTGACGTACCATGAGATTACAACCGAACCGGGGAAGGTAATACGGGACAGTTTATGCCCCCTCCCCCGTAAACTCTGGGACACGGTAAAACGGGAGTTGAAGGCGATGCAGGAGTGGGGGGTGATAGAAGAGTCCCATAGCGATTGGAGGAGCCCGATCGTGCTAGTCCCAAAAACCGACGGGTCAACCCGGTTCTGTATAGACTTCCGGAAAGTCAACGCTATATCCCGCTTTGACGCATATCCGATGCCCCGGATAGATGAATTATTAGAGTGGGTGGGGCGAGCCGGATACCTGTCCACTATAGACCTAACCAAAGGGTACTGGCAGATCCCGCTAGCCCCCGAAGCCCAAGCCAAGACAGCCTTCGCGACTCCGTTCGGCCTATACCAGTTTACTAAAATGCCTTTTGGCCTGCATGGAGCAGCCGCGACCTTTCAGAGGCTGATGAACCGAGTGCTGAGGGAGCACCAAGAATACGCCGCAGCTTACATAGATGACATCATCATCTTCAGCGGAACTTGGGACCAACACCTGCGGCACATCGCGGCGGTACTCGGAGCGCTCCGAGAAGCCGGATTGACGGCGAACCCCAAGAAATGCCAGTTCGAAAATCGTCTTACCTAGGTACACGGTAGGCCGAGGACAACTTAAACCACTGGTGGACAAGGTATGGGCGGTGCGGGATTACCCTTCCCACGACGAAAAGGCAAGTACGACAGTTCTTAGGGTTGGCGGGATACTATAGAAGGTTCGTGGCAAATTTTGCATCACTAGCTGCGCCTCTCACGGACCTTACGCGCAAAGAACAACCCCAGAGAGTAAGATGGACACAGCCTTGTGAAGAAGCCTTTAAGCAGCTCAAGCAGCGGCTTGTAACCGCCCCAGTACT
Source organism: Rafetus swinhoei (assembly GCA_019425775.1). Lineage (NCBI taxonomy): Eukaryota > Metazoa > Chordata > Testudines > Trionychidae > Rafetus > Rafetus swinhoei. The sequence continues at coordinate 39,071,636 of CM033443.1, read as the reverse complement.
GTCACAACCTGATTTTAGAAAACCTTTCATTTTGCAGACAGACGCCTCAGAGACAGGGGTGGGGGCCGTGTTGGCCCAGGAGGAAGGGGGGGAAGAACACCCTATCTTATACTTGAGCAGGAAACTCTTCCCCAGAGAAAAAGGGTACGCGACTATTGAAAAGGAAGCCCTAGCAGTGAAATGGGCCATTGATGCTCTCCGGTACTTTCTCCTAGGGGACAGGTTCACGCTGGTGACGGACCACGCGCCCCTCCAATGGATCCGCACGATGAAGGAAACGAACCCCAGGATACTACGCTGGTACCTGAGCCTCCAACCATATAAGTTCGAAATAAAACACCGGCCTGGTACCGCTAATGCGAACGCTGACAGTTTGTCCCGAATACTGGAACGAGTGGCGGGGCGGCAAGTATAGGGAGAGTCTGAGGGGAGGTGTGTGACGGGCAGCGCCCGGCACGCCACGCCCGCACTCCAGCCGTCCCGGAGCTCATGGGGGAAGCCCGAGACACGGCCGGCCGGCAGCAACGCGCATGGCCGACGCGGGCGTGGGAGGCCGGGAGGACAAGTCGGGCGCCGGCGGATGACGCCATTGACGCTCTCGCCGAGGGCGGGCCTCCGGATGCCGAGGACGTGGCGCGGAGGCGGGGCAGACGGCCTGCGGCGGGGGATTCAAAGGAGGGCGGGGAGGGGAGGCAGGAGGAGGGCAGAGGAACGGAGGCGGCCAGGGACGGCCTGACCGGGTAAGGAACCCCGGGAGAAGGAACCTGGAGGGTAGAGACTCTGTCCACGGAGAGGAAGAAGTGGCCCAGGGCGGGCCGCGGAACCCGAGAGCGGGGTTTGGGGTCAGATACCCCCCCCCGCTGCGTGAGGACATTGACCTCACCTTAGGGCCCTGGGTCGGGGTCCGGAGCGAGGGTGGGCCCGGACCCCCTTCCCCTCCCTCCTGCTGTAAGCGGAGTTGGAACAGGAGGGCAACCACAGCCGGTGGCCCGTCCGGCGACAGACTAACCGGGGCAACCCGTGACACCAGGAAACTCTGTTTGCTAGCAGCAGACAGTCACCCCACCGCTCCGGAGTCCATACAGCCTCACATCCGCATGGCTTCTGCTTCCCGCAGCCTGTTCTCTGGGAGCTGCCCAGCCGCCGCATTCCTTCCTTGCCATGGCCACTGGTCTGTTCTGGGAGTATGTGAAGAGGGAGTAGGTAGCAGATGTATCTGCACTGCAGCGGGGGAGGTGATGCCTGGCAGGGGCAGAGCTCGTGCACTCTATGGGGTGGTGTGGACAGCAGGTATGTCCGACCGGAGCTGTCCAGCTCCAGATCTGCCTGACCCCTGGGTCTGAGCACGGGTGGCTAGCCTGCCCTGCTGCTCATGCTGCAGTGTCCACATGGACATTGTACCCGCACTGGAATGGCACCTCCCCACTGTAGTGAAGACAGACCCTTTGTCATCCATCCCCAAGCACCTCTTCCCTTCTGGGGTATTCTGGGAGCCCCACGCTCCTTGACAACCCTAGATGGGACTGCCTGTCTGCCTGGGACAGGACGAAGGCTGGAAAGGGGTCCAGCAATTAGGGCACTGGCCGAGACTCGGCGAATCTGGGTTTAAGTCCTAGCTCTGACACAGATTTCCTAGGCAATCTTGGGCAAGTCACTTAGTTCCCCATCTGTGCAGTGGGGAGAACAGCAGTGCCTGCCTCTCATGGGGACGTGAGGATATGCCTATTAAAGATGGTGCAAGGCGTCCCCACCCCATGGTCAGTGAGCAGACAACAAGTCTGGACCTTGTACTTTGCTCTCCTGCAGTCAGCCAGGCTGGTGACTTCCAGCACCATTTCATGGGCCAGCCTGAACTTGGGCACAGGCGGCCTTCCATGCTCCACTCCATCTGCAGCACTCAGAAACAGAGAACCCCAGGGCGGGCAGAGACCTCGGAAGTCATCGAGTCCAGCCCCCTGCCCAAAGCAGGACCACCCCCAACTCAACCATCCCAGCCAGGGCTGTGTCAAGCTGGGACAAACACCTCTAGGGATGGAGATTCCACCCCCTCCCTAGGGAACCCATCCCAGTGCTTCCCACCCGCCTAGGGAAACAGCTTTTCCTAATATCCAACCTAGACCTCCCCCACTGTAACTTGAGCCCATTGCTCCTTGTTCTGCCATCCGCCATCACTGAGACCAGCCTCTCTCCAGCCTCTTTGGAACCTCCCTGCAGGGAGCTGAAGGCTGCTCTCAAATCCCCCCTCACTCTTCTCCTCTGCAGACTGAACAAGCCCAAATCCCTCTGCCTCTCCTCGTAGGTCACATGCTCCAGCCCCCGAATCATTTTGGTTGCCTCTCCCAATGCTGGTCAAGCCAAATGATATTGTAACAGAAATCAAGAGCAAGGGCCAGTCAGTGCCTGCCCCCCTTGGAAGCAGAGGTGAGCCCCTCATGCTGGCACCACCCAGTGAAAGGGCTGCAGTGATCAAATCATCCACAACTCCCACTGGGCCAGCAGCCTGGAGCCCATTACGGTGGGGGGGGAGGTCATGGTCAAGGAGAGGGTGTGAGTCAGCACACTCGCCAGTGTCCTCCGCAGCAGGACCCTATGGACCCTGCTCTGCTCACCAAAGCCGCTCCCATCCTGGCATCCCTTGCAGAGAGTGGCTGTGATGCTACCGCCTGCCCAACTTCTCCGGAAGCACAGGGGTCCGCCCATGGCAGCCTGGGGCTGCTAACCCCATGGGGTGGGTAGGAGCAGTGGCTGCACAATTACAACGGTTTCAGTAAACACTGAATGGCCCTGCCGTATTTCAGGACCAGGGAATCATCCGAGAGCAAACTCTGCACAAAGGGCATCACTGACCCATGCTTCTGGTCTTACCTTCAGCCCGGGATCCTCTGCCAGCTGGTGGCAGGTACTTCCCAGCAGGGCAGCGAGTGCAATCTGCAAGGGGAAGGAGATGTGCTTGTCGTGACTAATCCCAGGGGGACAGCCACAACGGCTTGTTGCGCCTGGGCCTGTAGCTGTAGGTGCCATGGCAATAGCAGTGGCCTTCACCCAGCTGCAACCACCCCAGGAAGAGTTGTTGTTCAGAACACAGACCCCCGAGGGAGAAAACAGCAGGAGGAAAGAATTCAGAGTGACCTGTGAAAGAATTCCTGCTGGCTGCGGGCGTCGTGGTTAATTGCAGGATCTGTGCTTCATTTCTACCCTGACAATGGCCTAGCTGGGAAAACAGGCATCTGAACCACCCCCTCCCTGTGCTAGCTGATCTCTCAGCCCTGAACCTTTTGTGCACCAGGACTTTAAGGCAGGTCATTGCCGCACCAACTTGCATGGCTTCTTGGGGAGATCTAACTTTGAGCTATTGGCGCCACTTCCTTTCCCCCTTCTCGTGCTCCTCCATGCTGCACACAGAACATCTGTATAGTTCATTTGCAGATCCTCGCAGCAGCACGTGCACACACTTTGGACATCATCACAGTTCACGTCGGCTATTGGATTGGGCTGCCGCGCCGTTGTGCGCTGCACAAGCACTGGCAGGCGCATGGGAACTTGAGTCGGCAGCAATGCAGATGGGCAGCGACAGGAAGAACCAGAGGGTTATTATAACTCATAAGGAATTTATCATGAGTCTATGGCACTCTGACACCTTTGCCTCACCCGATACACGTGCCCCTCTCTAGATGCCCGGGGTGTGATGGGCACATGAGGTTACAGCATATGTGCGTTATGGATTATTTACCCTTTCGGTGCTAGGATTCAGGATTTCCCTAGACCTTTAGGGATGTGCCGATGGATTTCCTATTGCAAGTTGTTTGGCACTGCATCCTATCCCTCCCTCTGAGGCTTCTGGCATTGGCCACTGTGGGCAGACAGGATACTGGGCTGGATGGACCTTTGGTCTGACCCTGTCTGGTCGCTCTTATGTTCTTAAGCAATGGAGCGAGCACCAAGTTTGGCTGTTCCAAGGCCTCCCCTCTGAATGCTAAGAGCCCAGTTTGCCAAGCGATTTGGTTTTAGTAGGTCGGGAGGCACACTCCTTCCCACAGAAGGAAACAGGCAGGTTTCCCGCACAGATGTGTTAGTGCCAGCATGTATCATTCATGTGTGGGGAGCTTCTGGAACGGCACCATCCATCTTCCATGAGCTGCTCTCCTTTAGTTCAGAGAGAAATACTAAACAAAGGCTGCAGTGCGTCACTGCGCTAGGCCCCAAGGAGCCTGTCTGCACCGGGACGCCAGGCCCTGGCGTGTCTGTTACTTTGCACTGTCATACCCAGCAGCAGGAGTCACGGAGCAGATGGCTACCCGTGTTCTGCCGTGAGTCTCAAAGCGATCAATCATGATCACGGGGTGCAGGGTGCAGGGAGTGCTTAGAACAGGGGACTAGATGTGGGAGTGGTTAGAAAAAAAGACTGGGGCCCATCATTTTAGATTCTGTGCCTGGCTTTGCTACTGGAAGCCCTTCAGCACAGCATACAGGCTCTCCGCGTCTTGGTTTCTGCAAATAGAAGCATACAAAATGGCTAGAAGCCTATTCCCCTAGCTCACAGGGTGTTGGAGGGGCTATTCAGTAGTGGAACGTGCTTTGAGAGCCTCAGAGGAAAGGTGCAATGGGGGTACACAGTTGTGTTAGACTCTTAGGGCCAAATCCTCCCTCCCGGTGCACCCCTCGGCTCCCAGTGACTTCACTGGACATGCACCTACGTGCAGAACTGGCCCATTTCGTGTGTTTCTCCTCCTGCTTGAATGGAAGCCACAGCGGAAGGCTCCTTTGTCTGCATTGCGTAAGCAGCCCAGGGTCTGCCTAGCTGCAAAGGCCGTTACCAGTAACAACTCCTACCGGCTATGAGCTCCTTGTCAGTGAAGAAGAGAACCGCCTGCCTGAAGGCCATCTCTGGAGTCAAGGCCATGACTCTCTGCAGGTCCCTGGCGCCCATGTGCCGCTTGTCCCCCAGAAGCCTTAGCTTCTTCAGGGTCTCAGCAAGAACCCCAAAGGCGTCGACCCTGCGCAGCGCACAGACGAGAGCTGGGCTGGACATCAGCATATTGAGGCTTCTTTGCCAGCAGGTGTCTCCCACCTCGAAGGGGCTTACTTCCTTGGCCTGACTTCGCGTGAGACGGGGCAGCCACTTGAGGCTCAGAAGCTCAAACCCGGGGTCAAGTCCCTCTGCAAGACAAGAGAGACCTGTTCATTATTAAGTGGTAGCATGTGTCTCCCCCTCTGCCCCATTCCCCAGCCAGGGCGAAACGTAGCATATTCAAACAGTGCCTGACAATCGAGCCAGGAACGGGCTCCCTAGCAAATAACAAACCTTGTGCCTCATCAGCAGAGACACACAGAGATCAAGTGATTAAAGAAAGGCGTTAATGGAGAGCAGGTGAAACTATATGTTGGGAATCCAAGGGTATTTAAGTGCTTTGACACAGAATAGCATATAATTATAGATACTCTGTAACCACTCTGATAATGCTTCATTTTAAGGGATATTAATTATAGTAATAAGCTCCATTGTAACACTGACTTGTCACTGGAATAGCTTAACTATTGTTATGTTTGCAAACTAGGCTTGTTTGCTGGATAGCAAGATGTTTGGGGTTCAATGCATAATTGTACGTTGCCGGAGTTACGATGGGCTAGATTTGGGCACCCTGGCACGCCTGCGTAGTATCTTCCTCTGCGAGCCCTCCCATTGGTTTCCAGATGGCTCTCCGGGTAAGGTGCTACTCAGCAGGAACCAGGCTGCTGAACTCTGGCCTGATGTTAATGAATACATTGTTTTCTATTCCGTAACAATTTCTGCGCAATTCCTTCCCGTTAGTAGAACACAATAATCATACTACTTAGCTCTTCTTTGGTACTTTACAGTTGGAAAGCACTTTACAAAGGAGGTCACAGTCACTATCTCCATTATACCAATGGGGAAGCTGAGGCAAAGAGGTGTGATGTAACATGCCCATGGTTACACAGGAGATCAGTGGCAGAGCTAGAGTAGAAATCAGGTCTCCTGACTCCCCTGTTCTCTTCCCCATTTGTAGAGCCATTCTGCCTCCTAAATACTAGGGATGGGTAAACTGGTTCCGATTACACATATGAGCTAGCCTGAGCCTTACCACTCCCTCGAACTGGTCCAAACCCCCTGCATCAAAAGGTGCGGGCCAAAATGTTCTTTGAAATGTGATCCATGGATGAGGTCATCACTCGCTGACATTCGCAGACCTTTGGTGCCTTTAGGGAGGTAAATCAGCACATCTATGGACCTGCTGTGTTAAGAGGTAGCTCCTCCCAAAAAGGCTGGCTGGGGAGGTGCAAGCTAGTCAGATGCTCAGGCTGGAAGAGCGAATTAGTCCAGCAGCGGGGGGATATGAGGACGACACAGAAAGGATGTAGTGGGGGGGAGGGCACTAGTTGAGTCCAGTACATGCAGCGTGCTGGGCGAAGAGAGAGCCCTGTGGGAAAGGGCTAAAGGAGGAGAGACGCTGTATGTGATATTGTGTTAGTGTTGGGGATGGGGATGTAAACAAATCACTCAACAGAGAGAGTCTGAGAAGTACGTGGGGCATCTAAGGATGGGGAAGAGCAGGCCCCATGACAGGCCCTATCACTCCTTTCCCTAAATAAACCCGCTGAGAAGAGGAGCTGGATAGAACGTAGCTGGCGTAGGCCTCCAACCCTTCCCCAAGAGCAGGACTCACCGGAGTTTTGAGGCTGCTTCTGGAAGCCAGGGCGAAGGATGTGGCACAGAAGAGGGCCAGCACTCTTCAGGGTTTCCTTCCCAACTAGTGTCAGGATGACAACTTGTTCCATTTCAGGATCCGTGGCGTAGGTTCGGCGGCATAAAAGATCCAGAGGAACCGTACCCAAGTCTGGCACTGCACTCAGATTGCCTCCTGCCCAGGGAGATCAAAACAACATACCTAATTATCCAGGGTAACAGCTTCCCCGTTCTCTGAACATGGAGGGACTGACTCATCCTCTAGGGAATAACAGAGCCTGGGTTCTAGGAGCAGCAGCCCCCAGATACACAAGTAGGACATCGGCAAGTGTCTGGCAACAGTCCCACGCTGGTCTATAGCGAGGGCTGACCTGCACAACACCAGCAGGGAATCGTTCTCCAGCCCAAAACCGACCAGAGCTAGAAAGGCTGGATTGCGTTTCTAACTGACGTTTAGATATTTATATCTGGTTAGGGCAGTATCTGTTTGTGACGGCGAGTTGGGGTTCCTCCGATCCTGCAGCCCCGTAGCAGCAAGAACAGACTCCGCCAGCCAGTGGAATAGAGGGGGTTTATTGCTCCGCCAGGATACAGCACAGCATAGACGTGATGTGTCTACTGGAGTCTGGGCCAGGATACCTCAGCCCCCTTGAGATAGGGTCCCTGGGCCCCTAGATTCCAGCCCCCTCCTTAGTCTGTTTCCTTCATGGTTCCAGCCCAAGACAGCCTCGCTCCCAGACCCTGCCCCCAAACCAGGTGTTCGTCTCCGCCTCCCTTCCTTTGTCTCTCCCCTGGGGAAAGAGCCTTGTTATCTGGTCAGGCTGGTCCTAGTGTCTGGGCTAATACACATGTGGGTGAGTCAGTGGGAATCACACATCACAGTTCAGGGGGACACCGGGTTACAGAGCAGACAGCACCCCCACTACATCACACTGGTTTTCCAAGGAACATCAGTGTCTATACATTTATTTTAACTGCCGGCAGAAATTAGCTCGTTCATTAAATCAGATGCGAGACAAAACTCCATTCAGAGCAAAGATGCGCCTGCAGTTAACCGATTTCTGGTTACTCGGTAGTTCTGCAGCATGGAACAGGTTTCCTGTGCTTCAGCTAGGCATGCCCAGGATCAGATGACAGTTGGAAATCCCTTGAAAGGAACTATGCCACATTCCATTCCTATCACTAGTCAGTTCTTAAAAACTTGTTAAATGATTAGGACCAGCCTTGGTTTATCAGTTGCTGTTGAACTCAAGAGGTCAATTACAGCAATTAGGGATTTCAGCCCAGATCTCAAAGCCTTAGGTATAATGAGACACAGGGGGCCTAACCACCTTTGAGGATCTCGGCCTTCAGGTCTGCAAATTGGACTCCAAATCTCCCTTCAGAATTCTCCTGAGTACACACTGGGTCTGGAGCCCTTGTACTCTGGCAAAGCACTGAGTTCAGTGGAAGGACCAAGCAAAGATTCCCAATTTGAGTTGGATCACCAGATCCTTCACTTTCATACCAAATCTATTACCCCCCCCTAGCCCAATGCTACTTACAAATGGAGCCGCCAGGAAAAATCTCCATTGCTTTATCTTCTTTGTGCTACTCATTCAGATTTTACAGCCCGGGCACAACATGATACAAATACTGATCGATAACACACACCTACTCTTGGCTCCCTAACGCCAGTGCATATGGCCTCATTTCTGATACCCAGTAAAGTCAGGGTAGCACCTTACCCCACTCGTCCTATTGGAGTCACTAACCAGCAGCATCAGGAAAGGTCTTAGAGGTCAGTGCTAAGTCCATTATTGGTGACAATGAACCAGATCTGAGGTTCGGGCTCACAAAAGCTCCCAGTAAAGAGCCCGGGCTCTGGCAGACCTCGGGGTCCCGCTCTGTAACAGCGGCACTCGGACTTACCCAGCGTCTGCAGCAGGCTGTCGGTATAGGGAGCCACGTGGATACCCCACACAGATCCCAGTTCAGCACTGGGCGGCAAACTGCTTCGTAGCTCCCCAAGGAGGCCCTGTTCTGCCAGTTCCTTCATCAGGCCTAGGGACAGAACGACAGACAGAGTCTGACACACTATTCCCGGTGCATGCCGTCGGCGCACGGCTCAGTGGGAGTGCGCTTCATCCCGCCATCTATCTTTGGGTCCTATTTCCAGGCTCCTCTGATGGAGACATTAATAAGGGTGCTGGCGAGTTCGCCCAAGGAATGTAAAACACATCGTCAGAAGCAGCCTCGCCAGCATGGTAAGCCACATTCATTTACAGCAGGATTCAGTAACAGCTGGAAAGGCTGGCTGGGCCATTCCCGTTCTTAGAAAGACTCTCAGCCTTGCGGCCAAAATCCCAGCATTCGCAACCCACACCTCCCCCACTCCACGGAGAACGAGGAGCCTCTGTGTTCTGTCTCAGTCGGGACTAAGCAGGCTGCGTCACCAGGCACGGCCGGCTTCTCCTCGGCAATTCTGGACTGCTCAGTCGAGGCCTTGTACCAGCTTGGCATTTCCTGGGGGCCAACCTAAAGCTCATTGGACAAGACTGTCCGCTTGCTCCACAAGCTGCTTAGGAAGGAGCTGCCAGCCCAGGTCAGCGCTGGAGCCATGCAAGGGGGCAGGGGTGGGGCTCTGCAGAAAATGGAAGACAGGCTGGAGAGGAGGCAGGTGCCCCGACAGCCGGAGAAGGCTGGATACATTGTCACGAGACCCCGGGGAGGCAAACACCACAGAAAGCAGCACCTCAGGCCAGACTGACAGCTTCCCGCATGGCCCTGATTGGCCCAGGAACCCTATTTAAGACCAAGAGGAGCCCCAGGAAGTGTCTGTGCAACTAGGTGGACTCCCCAGCCAGCTACAGTGATGGACCTGCCTCTTGTCTCACTCCCAGGCTCCAACCCTGACTTGGAGCCCTGGCTTCTGCCCTGAACGCCAAGTCCGATCCTGACCCCGGCTTCGGTACCTGGACTTGGCCTCCCACCTGGCTTCTGTATTTAGACTCTGACTTGGGTTTTTGACCCCTGGCTTTGGCGTCTGATCCCTGACTAAGGCTCTTGGAGTCAGGCACCAGGCCTGACCATAGGCCTGATCCTCCAAGTGTTGATCATGACCACAGGGAAGGATGTTTGCAGAGCTGGTCTAAGGATGAAAAAGATCCATTGTGATCAGATCTGGACGTTTTCCCTAAAGCTCTGCCCCAGTTCAGACAGGAATTGCTTCAGAGAATTTCTCTGGCCTGGATTATGCAAGAGGTCAGACGAGCAGATCGCAGGGCTGCCTTCTGGGGTTTGATTCGATGCATTTTTGAGCAGCAATGTTTTACCTTTCCAAAGTGTTCCTTGTGCCACTTTCTACTTGGCTCTGTTCAAGTGCTGTAAATGCTACATATTCTCAGGGACCTTCTCAAAGAGAACAATTAGCTCAAATTCCCTTAGAAAGGCCATGAACCACACTTCTTCAGCGAGTAACTTTCCACAGGCATACAGGCAGAAAACAATTCAGTGCAGCAATTAGTCTGCCTTGATCAATCAGTCACGCCTGGGCATGTTTTCAGGGAGCGTGTGCGATACTCATTGGAAACAAGGGAAAGAATCTTTGGAGTTGTCCAGTCATTCTGACCCTCGAACGTCTTTCCTGAAGCAACAGCTGTGATGGATGGTTTTCCATTTTCAAGCATGATATGGTGCACAATCGAAAAACAAGACACTAGAGAGAGGAAGAGGAATTCTCAAACTGGGATAGGCAGTGAGGGGACACTGTCAAGCACTCCAGCCCCAGAGAACACAGGGTCCGATCTTGCAAAGAAAAGGGTCCAAGTGAGGGTGGGATGGCTAGGGGAACTCTACAGCGGAATAAAGGAGCAGTGACGAATGGATGATGCAAATGAAACTCGTCTGAGTCACCAGATTTATTGTGTGATGGTGCCCAAGTCAGTGAGCTTCCTTCTGCCTCAGTTTCCCCATTTGTTAAATTGGGATAATAATACTTTCCTTACAAACATGTTTAGTTCATGGTTGGAAAGGGTGGATAACGCTAGAGAAGGGCACAGAGAAAAGTGACCACACTTGAACCCCTGTGCTCTGGGTGCCCCTAATCCAGGAATACCCGTGGCCAGAGGCGGAAGGGGCTCTGTGCACTGCTGGGGGATGGCAACACAGCAACATGCTACCACTGCGGCTTTTCCCCACTAGCGCCTGGGAGCAGCAGGGTGCATAGAGCTGCATGTGCTCCTGGGAGTGGGGTGTCCGGTAAGCACCCCACCCTGTACCCCTCACACCCAGACCCCACAGCGCCTTCCCTGGCCTGGCAAAATCTTTAATCCGGCATTCCCTGTTTCCCAGGGCTGCTGGATTACAGAGGTTCGAGCATATTGGAGCCATGTGGAAAAAACAGGCTTCCAGGGGCCCAGCCTGAAAAGAAATGGAAAAGGGGACAGGGTGGAGAGAAGGGAGGAGAACTGGGCTGTGCTCTGGACAAAGAGCCAGTCCTGACAGCCCAACTGCTGGAAACCAAAGCGCCAGCTGCTCCCCTGGTGTAACCCAGCCTCGCGGCACCAAAGGCAATGGAAGATCGTTGGGTTAGCATATCAGGAAGAAGGCTGAGGTGACCTGGTTGTGCTGGATCAACCTTCAAGGGAAGAAAATGCCCGGTACTAACAGGCTCTGAAGCTTAGTGCAGGCCGCTGTAACAAGAGCCAGTGACTGGAAGGGAAAGCCAGACACATTCAAACGAGAAACAAGGTGCAGCTCTTTAACAGGGGCGTGATTAACCACTGGAGCAAGCAGCTGAGGGAACCGGTGGATTCTCCAGCTCTTGAAGTCGTCAGCTAAAGACTGGGTGCCTCGCTGGAAGAGACACTTTAATCAAACACCAGGCGTGGTACGGGGAGCTGGGTGACGTTCTGCCCTGTGTTAGACAGACTAGATTATCTCTCTCTCCTGGCCTTAAAATACGAATTCCCAGGCACGTAACGAAGCCTGGGGTCACTCACAAATAGGTGATGGCAGGGGCCAGGTCTGAGTCTGACAGGATGGGGCACTGGCTTCTGGTGCAGTGGCAGATGGGTCCTTTTGGCCACCATGATTATCTGGGCAATGAGGAGTCCAAAGACTGGAGCCTAAAGACCAAATTACTATGCAGCCTGATTATCCTGCTACCCTGAATGTGGATCCAATGGTGGAGGTTGATTCACACACAAGCCTGGTGATGCATCCTCCTTACTGAAAGCTACGGTCAGGGGTGAATATGTGGAAGAGTTTGACTGCCACCCGGGGAGCTGTTAAATGAGGCTGCCCGGTCGGAGTGGTGCACACCCGAATCCCAGCGCCCTTCCCTGGGGGACCTGGGAAGGACTGGCTTTACCTCTCACCAGCGCAGGAACGTGATGGCCAGCATTCTCCTTTCGCAGCAGTAGGATCAGGCAGTGCAAGCGTGGCTCAGCAGGAAGGTCTTCTCTTGAGGATCTCCTCTCCGGGGCACTTGAAATCTTGTTGGGGCAAAAGACAGCCACCTGAAATGACACAGGCCAGCATGTCCTCATGGGAACCTCCTGCTAGTCTCCTAAGTCCACCCTTTACAAGTCATTGATTTGCAGGGAAGCTGAGCACGCAGATCTCAGGAGGCCCAGGGGAGCTGTGGGTGCTCCTCGCCTGGGCATATCAGGCCATTTGTATTTCAGTGCCAGCCTGTGGATTTAGGGACCTTCCTTCACAAGCCTTTGGGAGCCAGCAATATTTGTATTGGTACGGTGTGAGGACGAGGGAGGATGGTTCTTTAGGTCTGAAGACAATCAGGTGGCAAACAAGCTCCTTGGGCAGAGTTTTCTTGGTAAACCAGAAGGTGCCCCACTCTCCAGTCCCACCTCCCCCTTACCCTGCCGTGTGCACACAGGACTTACTAAGGGCTGTCTCCCTGTGCAAGGAAACATCTCACTTACATCACTGGGTGTTGGGCTGGTGTGAGCAGTGCAGGCCTGGGCTCACTCCCATCTATCTCGGTTGGCTTGGAAGCCCTGTTTTAATGATTATCTTGACTTCCTTCGACTAAGATCTGACAATGCCAAATGCAAATGCATTCAGCTGCACCCAATGTAAGATTACACAAAGCAGCAGATAAAAAGCTTGCCAATTGGCACCATCATAGGAGAACCCTGCCAATCTACAACAATACATGCTCTTTGTACAGAAGGGGATTAATTTATGAGAGATGTGAGGAACCATGAAGTTATGGAGTCACATATGACACATGAGGAGCATCCTCTTGATGACACATTCATTGATTAAAAATCCGCTTCATAGTGATAAAAATATAAGAGTGTAAGAACGGCCAGACTGGGTCAGACTGAAGAGCTGTCTAGCCCAGTGTCCTGTCCTCTGACAGTGGCCAATGCCAGGTGCCCCAGAGGGAGTGAACGGAACAGGAAATCATCAAGCGATCCCCCCCGCTGTTGCCTATTCCCAGCTTCTGACAAACAGGCTAGGGACACCATTCCTACCCATCCTAGCTAACAACCATTGATGGACCAATCCTCCAGGAACTTATCTAGCTCCTTTTGAACCTTGTTAAAGTTCTGGCCTTCATAATATCCTGTGGCAAGGAGTTCCACAGGTTGACTGTGCATTGTGTGAAGAAATACTTCCTTGTTTGTTTTAAACCTGCTACCTATGAATTTCATTTAGTAACCCCTATTTGTGTTATGGGAACAAATAAATAACTTTTTCTTATTTACTTTCTCCACACCAGTCATGATTTTATAGACCTCTATCATATTGGCCCCTTAGTCTCCTCTTTTCTAAAATGAAAAATCCCAGTCTTATTAATCTCTCCTCATATGGCAGCCTTTCCAAACCCCTCATCATTTTTGTTGCCTTTCTCTGAACTTTTTCCAATGCCAAGGTATCTTTTTTGAAATGAGAGGACTACATCTGCTCACAGTATTCAAGATGTGGCTGTACCATGGATTTATATAGACACAATAAGATATTCTCTGTCTTACTTGCTTTCCCCTTTTTAATAATTCCTAACATTCTGTTTGCTCTTTTGACAGCTGCTGCACATTGAGTGGATGTTTTCAGAGAACTATCCACAATGATTCCAAGATCTCTCTTTTGAGGGGTAATAGCTAATTTACTCCCCATCACATTTTATGTATAGTTGGGATTATGTTTTCCAATGCACATTTCTTTGCATTTATCAACACTGAATTTCATCTGCCGTTGTGTTGCCCAGTCACCCAGTTTTGAAAGATCCTTTTGTAGCTCTTCATAGTCTGCTTAGAACTTAACTGTCTTGAGCAGTTTTGTATCATATGCAAATTTTGCCACCTGTTTACCCCTTTCTCCAAATCATATATGACTATGTTGAACAGGATTGGTCCCAGTATGGACCCCTGGGGGACACCACTGGTTACGTCTCTCCATTCTGAAAACTAATCATTTATTCTTACTCTTTGTTTCCTGTCTTTTAACCAGTGACCAATCCATGAGGGGACCTTCCCTCTTATCCCACGACAGCTTACTTTGCTTAAGAGCCTTTGGTGAGGGACCTTGTCAAAGGTTTTCTGGAAATCTAAGTGTACTTTGACCCCCCCCCCCCAAAGAATTCTAGTAGATTAATGAGGCAGGATTTCCCTTTACAGAAACCATGTTGACTTTTCCCCCAACACTTTATGTTCAGCTAATGTGTCCAGTAGTGAATTTGCCCGGTGATGTTTAGATTTAAGGTGTGACCCAGCTCCCATTGAAATCAATGGCAAAATTCACGTTTGACTTTCACAAAGGCATGTTCTCAGCTGCCAGGTAGAAGGGGCTTTAATGGGATTTTCCAGCACAAGGGACACTCAGCTCTGAAAGTAACTGGAGGTGCCGCTCATAGCTAAGGAATATGATGTCAGAAGGTGGGGAACCCTGGCTGCTGGCAAAAGGGTAACGAGCCTAAGAAAGCCCCAAGCAGAGTTCACCCACGGTGCTGCAGCAAGGGTGAAGCATGCTTGTCGCTACAGGAACGATGATTTCCCTTAGTAAGTGCAAGCTAATTCGAGGCCCATTTGGCTGTGATGGACTAATACAATGGCACAGCACACGTTTGTAAACCTCATTTTTTGAGGAATACGGGATCTTTCGAAAAAGGGTTTATTTTCGACAGATCCGCGTCTAGACTGCCTTTTTTTTGAAAAAGCTCCGTTTCGGAAAAAAGCGGTGGCCATGTTTATACTAATGAAGCGCGGGATATTTAAATCCCTGCTTCATTAGCAATTTCGACATGCCTAATCTACATTTCTCTGTCAACAGAAAGGTGTAGTCTAGACGTACCCCCAGTGTCGTGTCTGCCCACAGTGGCCAATACCAGATGCCCCAAAGGGAGTGAACAGAACAGGGACTCATCACATGATCCCTCTCCTGTCACCCATTCCCAGCCTCTGACAAACAGAGGCTAGGGACACCATTCCTACCCATCCTGGCTAATAAGTATTGATGGACCTAACCTCCATGAATTTATTCTTTTTTGAACCCTGTTAAAGTCCTGGTATTCACTACATCCTCTGGCAAGGAGTTCCACAGGTTGACTGTGTGCTGTGTGAAGAAAAACTTCCTTTTGTTTTAACCCTGCTACCTATTCAATATCGCGACTCATCATCACAATACAATCATGTTACACCAGCCACCGAGGTATTTTGGGGGGCTTTCAATATCCTGGGAACCCGGCCTGCAAGAGGTCAGACAGTCATGCCAAAATCAACCTCCCTGGGATTGGAATCAGCCTGAGCCATTGCAGGTTTTAGCAGGTGCACTCTTGGATATGCCCGTTTTACACAGTCAGGATCATTCCCCTAGTGGCCCTCTGGTCCCTACCTGACTTGCTGTCATGCTGAGCATGATGGCTCGCTTGGGAGACAGTCGCTGCTGCTTGATGCCCTGCAGAGTAAACCCTCTCTGGGAACAGACTGAAATCACATCCCCATATGCATGGGGTGGCACAGCAGGCGACACGACCACAATGACGTCCCCTGGATCAATGCAAAGGGGAGAAGGGAATCAAGTTATTTTCATGGCAGCTGCTCTATCTTTCCTGGAAACCTCATGGAAGTGGCCAGCCCAAGCTCCAGCCCAATCCAGATGGTGACACTGCATTCTGCAGTCAACATGACCGCTTGTCCCCCCATCACACCTACATGCAGCTGTCCAGGAGAAGAGGGCTTACACTGAAATCACTGAAACATTTGTGGCTCGGGTCTGTCTAGGCGTCTCACTACAGATTTTAGAAATGTGCATCTGTCTGTCTGAGAGTCCATTTGTTCAAGCACTCCTTCTAAATGGTAAGAGCTAGGACCACCAAATTTGGTAGGCAGCTTCCTCTCAGCATAACTTAAAGCAAAGTCAGGGTTTGGTTGTGCCAGGACAATAGGATGTGCCTGGAATTCAATCGAGTCTCATAAAATGGAAAAGCAAGGAGTCTGGTAGGAGGGAGTTATACTGCAGAATGACCAGAAGGGGGCAGCAAGGGGCCAGAGATGAGGACTGGGGCTGCTATAATCCCATTGGGCCAGCAAGGGGCAGGGGTGGAGAAAGGGACAACTATCTACTATATATTTCAGAGAGTTTGTCTGTGCAACTGTATTGCTGTCTGCCCCCAAGCCGGGGGACATGCACCCCTCCCCTGGCTGTGCACACTGCAGCTGTAGCGGCTATGGACTGGTGCTTTTCACCTGCCCCAAGCTGCTGTGGTGAGAGAGGGCTGGGGTTGTCCTGGGGCAGCCTGCATAATGAACCCCCCTCCACCTCAGCCCCGCCCCAGAACAATGATTTAAATGAAGAAAAACAAATGTATTTAAGTTAAGGACCTGAGCAACGCTGGGTACATCTTCTAGTGATCTATACATTCCTTCTTCACTTGCCATCAAGCTGGGTTTACTGAGGCATGGCTAGAGGGAGTCAGTGGTTCACCTTGGATTCGAACTGGCCCTCTGTTCTCCTAGCCCTTTGCTGTAATCATGAAACAACCTGCCCTCTGTGAAAGGCCAGGAGGAGGCTCCATACAACACGTCAGCTCTAGAGAGGTTTTCTCTGTACCGCCCTGCTAACGTGCCCTGACCAGGGAGGAATCGCGGGTGAGAACATAGTTCTGTCTTCAGAGCCCAGTCACTGCTGCCTTCGCTGCTGAGCGCACCAACAAGAAATGGCAATTGTGGTTCTAGATTTTGTGAGATGGACATTTGTCTTCCAGGAGCTGGACTAAAGACCCAGCATGTGTTGACCTTTGAACAGTCACCTGCTTCTGGTTTTGTTCACCCCTGGACTTCACCCGCTATGCATGGATAGCTTGGAAGCAGACGGCTCTGCATCCCATTGTGATTCCCTTTGGGTTTCCCAACATCCTTACCCCCACGGTGACTCGAAGTATTCCAAACCAAACCAGCAGCGAGGGAGAAAGAAGCAATACGCGTGAAATGACAGCTGGGGGAGATGGGGGGGGTCTGTGTGTTGCAAAGTGTCAGGAAGGGTTAGTTTGTGGGATCAAAGCCAGTGTGGATCTACTGTTGGGCCTGGCTGTCCAGATGAGCTTCTGACCCCCCCTCTAGTTAAAACAATACCCTTCTGGAATGAATCTAGAACTAAAATGACCACGTGTTTCTGCTACGGTTAAATAGTGGCAGGAGAGCCGTGTGTGGCTCAAAAGCTTGTCTCTCTCCAACAGCCCTCGCCCACCGAGTCTTTCTCAGGTAGTGTGACTGGCAGCTGCACTGTCCACTCTGTATGGATGTGAGATGGGGTAGTCTGCCCCTTCAAGGCAGTAGCCCCTAGTGGTCAGCCTACCCCACCACGTGGAATGGGCCTTTAAGGGTTTGAAAGGTTCAATATCAGGACCCACAGGGGTATGGAGAGGAGAAGAAGAATGGAGTGAAGGTCCTACAGCTGGTTAACTGATAACCCTGCCCCAAGGAGGAGGGCTGGGGCTTCTGCTATGAGGAGGGGGGGGATGACAGTTTGAAGCACAGAAAGGGGGCTGGGTTATCTCCTGACCTGGACTCTGCCTGGTGACCTGGGGCTACTAACCAAGTAGTAGAACCTGTAATCAATTATACTCCATACATAGGGGGCATGCTCCCGAGCAGGGATGTCCCTATTCCTCCCTCCCCCGAACTCCCTCCTCCCCACAGAGGTCTAGTTTTGATGGCGTCGTTTGAAACGAGGATTTCGAGACACCACTACACCATCGGAAATCCAGATGCTGCTGTTCACGGTGTTTCCAATGTGGGGCTGGGAGCTGGAGCCGCATTGCCTTTCCAGAGAGAGCACATGCAAGTCACCCCCTCTCCATTCAAACACCCTCTCCTGAGCATCCTGGCTAGCCCAGCAGCAGTGGATTGAAAGAGCCAGAGGAGAGGTGCGGCCCAGTGGCTGGGCCCGACGGGGGTGCTGAGAGGCTCAGCCCCGACAAGGTGGGACTAGCCTGTCCGAAGGCAGACTCCCAGGGAGCGCCGTGGCTCCTGGCTCCCCTACTCCTGCGTGCTCTCCCCTCCAGGGGTATGATGCACCAGCCACTGGAAGAGCAAAGCTTGGGGGCCACTTCCTGAGCCCAACCACCGCAGATGGAACTGCCGCGGGGGGCAGCTCAGCAGCCCACATCGAGCATGAATCAGCAGTGGCCATAAAACGAGAGGGAAACAGGAAATCTGGCTCAGGCCATTAGCAACAGCCGCCACCTGCTTCCCTCCCCACCCCCGAGCGTAGAGCGGAGGGGGTCTGCCAGGCACTGGCACGAACACACAAGCCGACACGGAGGCTTTCAAAGGCAGGCCTCATCCTTTCTTGACTTTTACCTCCCTTCCCCTCCTCCTCTCCCTCGCCTTCTCTGCCCCTAGCAGCTTCCTGGCTCCCATTGCCAACCCCCTCAAATCCTCTTTCCGTTGGCCAATTCATTTCCTCTTTTCTATGCCAGAGCATCTTCCTCCTCCCCTGTCCTTCCTGGCCTCTCACTGCTGGCTGGAGGGACCCGAGGCCCCTCAGCTCCTCCCTGCAGAGCCAGCCTGAGTCCAGAGAGCAGGGCTAGCACACTCAAAGGCACGCCTCCTTTGGAGAGGCGGCCATGGGGCCCAAAGGCCCATCTGCCTCACACACTCTCCTCCTGAGCCCAGCGTCCCCAGGGCTCTCTCTGGGCCCACTTCCCAGGAGGCTGTCACTCCTGGGCAGGGCTGCCAGAGCACTAACGTTACTGCTCAAAAAATGAGGAATAACGTTAGTTTGAACCAAGGGGTTTGATTCGAACTAACGCGGCCCGGAGCGCACTTCCTGGTTCGAATCAGCTGGCAATCGGAATAGCGCGTGGGCGAGATTATGCTAATGAAGTGCGGGATATTTAAATCCCTGCTTCATTAGCAATTTTGGTCGGCTACATTTGCATCCCTACCTTGAGATAGGGAGCAGGTGTAGACGTACCCTCTGACTCCTGTAACCCTCGTTGTACAAGGAGTAAGGGAAGTCAGGGGAAGAGTGCTCTACCTCGGGCTTCCTGCTGTGAGGACAGCACCAAAAGCCGAATGAAGCTATTTCGACTTTAGCTACGCAATTGACGGCGCTCAAGTTGTGTAGCTTATTTCGGCTTTAGCCCTGCGGTGTAGACGTGCCCTTACTGATCAGGCCCTAGGAATAAAGGGTTTCCTGGTTTAGATTCCCTCAGGCAGGGTCTAGGAGACCTATTGTGACAACTGGACCTCCAAAGGGTACCCCTATTATGAGCTCAAATGTAAAAAGTATGTGAAAAGTTTGTAAAATGTTACAATAACCACAAAAAAGCAGATCAAATTGTTTACAACAGTGAATGTTGTAACCAAATAAAGAAGTTGGACGGGACTAAATACAAAATTCCATGTTGAAATAATCCAAGGACTGTTGAAGTTACTTCTGTTGAAGTGACTAGAACAAAATTGATGTAATGGATATCAGGCTTAATTGGTGTATAAAATAACGAGGAGGATGAACTATGATGCCTACTTTTCCCCTTTATGAGTTTTTTAAAAAGGGACATGGAAAGAAGACGTTCATTTCGGCTCCCCCTCTCATATCCTATCCAACCTGGCATCCTAGATCACTCAACAAATGCTCATCTAAAGGTTTTCTTCCTGAGAGGAAGGCCAGCTGACCGTGATCTTGTACACGGCATTTTGTTTTCAAGCACACAAGATCCTGCCTTGTTTTCCCTTGTGTTATTTTCTGCCCGCCTCCTTCTATCCTACTCTCACTCTCTTGGCTTTTCATCAAATCCTAACGCCAACAAAGCTGTATTCATCCCAGCCTGCTTGTCTAAGAAGAAAGATTCAATGACATGACATCACTGACCAGATCATAAACCAGGATCCAAGCAGCAGGTGTTGTGGTCAACTTGCCAGCCAGGTTGTAACTGTCCAGCAGGCCAGTGTACCAAAAAATACCAACAGAAGCTGTATCTCCCCCTGCTTTTCTATCTGCTCCTCCACCTTGGTCTGTCTGCTCATTCAGAACAGGAAAAGGAAATGCCCAGACACACCGGGTCTGAGAGTAAAATATCAAAGAGAGGTTTTTTTAAAGATTTTGACTAATCGTTTTGTTTTGTACAATCATTCAGCCACAGTTCCAATCTGAATGCCTGTTTTGATACCTTGTTCTTTCTAATCAATCCATTTTTAACTTGAATGAGCGCTTCTGGGGGTTTGCCAAGTCATCAAGTAAAACCAAGGCCTAAAATAAGCCGTTTGATCACTGGTTAATGTTGGACAGCAAAAGAGTTTAGAAACCTTGCACTGCTTAGGCCCTTGAGATCAGTATCTGTACAGCAGGCCTCTAGCAGCTACTCACATGGACAGGGCGGGGGGAAGGGGGCAGGCCAGTCTCCGGTTGCCTCACATTGGGCAAGACGCATGACCCATTTCACACACTAATTCCCGACTCTTGTTCCCCTGGCCAGGGCCCAGCACTGAGGTGCGCACCGGGACTGGACGGCACGGACATATGGGGCAGGAGTAAGATACCCAATAACACCCTCAGCTATGCGGGAAGGAGTCTGGGCTACGAGTGAAATCTCAAGCTTTGCTCCTCAGAAATGACCTTTGGTGGTCGAGACCAGGGTTGCTGGAGGTCTGGACGGCACCATGTCCTGGAGATCAGCCCGCTCTTGGTCAACATTGGCTCTGTTGGAGGCTGGACTCTGAGGCCTGAGGACGAACAGCAGAGTTAGTGAAAGCTGTGAAAGGCTCTTACAGCTTTGCCCACTAACCCCAAGGAGAGGGAGGCTGCTTTTTTAAAACCGCTTTCCTGTCTGTGACCTCTTACGGAGCACATAGAGGTTTGTACACAGACTGGATGTTTTCCTTCACTGCAGCCTCTCTCTCCAGCTCGCTTTCATCAACTAAAAGTGACTAATGTGACGTGGTCAACTTGGTCCGAAAAACTAGGAGCTGAGACATGCCAGGCCATAGCTCAAATGTCCTTCCTGTCCTGTGATATTTCAAACCTGCTACTCCCTGGTGAATATTTCATCAGACTGGAATTTGGGACAAGCACTTTCAAAGCTGCTAGAAACTGGGCCTGGCAGTGGTGCCCAAGGCAGTGAAATATCCAATATGCCTTCCTCCCTTCCCTCCTTCCAGAAGGGAACAAATCACAACAGGGCGAACCCATGTAACTCAGGGGCGGCCCGTCCATATAGGTGAACTAGGCGGTCGCCTAGGGTGCCAAGTTAAATGGGGCGCCAAATGGTGGCGCAATATCATTGAGGGGTTTGGAGGTGGCGGTGCCGATTGCATGGTTCGCCTAGGGCGCCAGTTGCTGGCAGCTAGTCTAGGGCCACCCCTGCCCATGTTGTGGTTTCAAAGGCCGAGGGACTAACAGAAATGCCAACTGGAATCTGGGAATCATGGGGGCCAGCCTGCTAAGCACAGACTGCTAAAGCAAGTGCGCCTGCCCCCTTCCCTTGAGAGGTCTTCAATGCACAGGAGGCTGACAGGAAGGGCTGTGGGTTCTCCTAAGGAACTGAGCTTGGAGATGTAATCTATATTCTTGCCAGTGAAGCACTCCAGCTGGACCAAACTCTTAGCACTGTGTTGCTATGTTACACTGGGGTTTCCTATTGGTAAGGGGAGAAGGACCCAGAACAAAACAAAACAAAACCCCTTTAAGAGAGGGAAAATTTTTCAGTCTTAAAGCCAAGAAATGTTAATTGGATTCAGTGATAAGGATCATGCCAAGCTAAATTCGGCCAGGCTATGTCTAGACTGCAGGCTTCTTTCGGAAGAAGCTTTTCTGGAAGAGATCTTCTGAAAAAAACTTCTTCCATAAGAGAGTGTCCACACAGCAAAAGCTCATTGAAAAAGCGATCTGCTTTTTCGACAGATAGCGTCCACACTGAATGGACACTATCTCGCATTTAAGCTGTGATTACTATGGACAGAGTGGCACCTGTGCTTTTTCCTCTTTCCTCTTCTTTCAAAAGAACTCCCTCTTTCCCGTCCACACGCACCTTTTTCCGAAAGAGTTCTTTTGGAAAAAGGCTTCTTCCTCGTAGAAAGAGGTTTACCGATGTTGGGAAAAAACCCTTCAGTTCTTTCCATTTTTTTTTGAAAGAACGCGATTACAGTGTGGACGTAAGTGAAGTTTTTTGGGGAAAAACTCTGCAGTGTGGACATACCCCCAGACAGCATTACGGGAGGGAACAACCCTCAATGAGCAAGGGCATGAACTCAGAGAGGATGTAATTTGCCTCGGTGTAGAGACAGTGCTAGGCCCACGTGCTGTCTATTTCTCGTCCCGCTGCCGCAGCAATAGCTCTATTTTCACAGCTTCAGAAGGGACTTTTCAGGGCTTACAAGGGACTTCTGAACCAGGGGAATCTCAGCACAATGTAGTTCAGCAGGGAACATTAAAAGGAGCCAACTCACCCCTCGCCTGGAGAGACCCAGGAGAGCGACTGAGGAAGGGGGAGTTTCACATCCCAGCTGCTTGCTCTGTGGGTGGATGCCCGCGCTGCGCCCTGCTCCCCAAGGGACAATCAGAGGGATGTGACTTCAAGAGGCCACTGTGGAGAGAGGGGTAGTGCTCTGCTCCCCACCCAGATCTCTTCTATGGGACTGACACATCCTCATGGGGCACCAGCATGTCCTGCCATTTAGACTTACAGGATTGAAACTTCTTCCCCACCTTGGGTTGTTTGTGTCTGAGCCTGCCAGGGAATCTGCAGGGCAAGGAGGAAGTGAACATTTCAGCCTGGGGAAGAGTGCAGTAAGAGGAGGGCCTGAAGCAAAAGCCCATGTAGCACAGGCCTAGCAGTACGGGATTGTCACCTGGTTTTGTTATATTTGCTGGCAGGATTCTGGACACCAGCAGGAAGCACCTCCTCCCAGCATGCTCTCCCTCCAAAATAGAGGCACAGTTCCCTGTGCACGCGGCTGTCTGTGTGGGGCAGGTAGGCGAGGGTCTCAGCGTGGCTCCTGCAGTAGATGGCATTGATGGAGCTGCCGTCTGTCATGCAGGCCAGCTGTGGATCCGAGGGCCCTATGATATCTTGCAAGGCACTCCGGGCGTTCGGCCCTCTCACACCTAAAGCCAGCACGGGGGGTACCTTGCCAGCCTCTGGAGCGTAAGCAGAAGGCAGCTTGTCTGTGAAAGATAAACACATGTGACTAATGCCTGGAATCTCCCTTTTCCGGCTCATTCACTCCACTCAAGGTCTCTTCTCAGTTCATTACTCAGCCGAGATGACTGACAGCTGATCAGTGCCTCTCCAGCACCCCTTCCAGTCTGCCAGGCTGACAGCTGTTTCTCCTTGGGTCCCTGCCCACCTCTGGA
Organism: Rafetus swinhoei; assembly: GCA_019425775.1. Lineage (NCBI taxonomy): Eukaryota > Metazoa > Chordata > Testudines > Trionychidae > Rafetus > Rafetus swinhoei. The sequence goes on along the minus strand of CM033443.1, from coordinate 39,048,127 downwards.
GGCTCTTGCTTTGGCACTGCTGGTTACACTGCGATCTCTTCCCCTGTGTGGGCAGGGCCGGTGCTTTGCAATAACACACGCAAGCCCAGGTTTTCCCACTGGCCTGCGGCTCAGGCAGGAGGAGATGCAGCAGGCCTGAGCCCTCCACACAACCAGGTCTAATTAGGGCTGATTAAATTAAATCTCACCTAGTTAGCCCCCACCAGCATTGTCTAGTCTAAACCCCTGCCAAGATGCAGGATTTGTTGGGTGCCATGGAGGGCTAGGGGTGCACCAGTGTCCAAGGCCCCTGTAATGGCAGGGAACTGAGCTGGTGAGATATACCCAGATGAACCTAACAACAACTTATGGCCCATATGGCAGGGGAAGGCAAAAACTCCTAGTTCTTTGCCAATATGACCTGGGGGAAAATGTCTTCCCAGCCCTGAAGTTCAGGATCAGTTTGATCCTGAGCATGTGAACAAGACCCACTGGCCAGGCGTTTAACAAAGCAAATTCTCGGTGCCATCTCAGGGTACCAGCCACCCTGCCCAGTGTCCCATCTCCAGCGATGGTCATCACTAATGCTGCAGGAGAAGGGGGAAAAATAAGAACAAACCCAAAACACATTTTGAGGGAAAAAACCCTTCCTGATCCCTGCAGCAGCCTGACTGAAGGCCTGAAGCATGAGAGTTAGGAACTGCTGACATGAATTCATGCAGATGAACTGGAAGGGTGATCTCAGGCACTATAGAGCAGATAAATAAAGGAGGAAGTGGCTGAAAATACTTGAAAGCAGAAATATATTTGTATTTTTTCATGGTTCAAGCAAAGGCCAGTTTTCAGACCTGTGCTGTGGATCTCAACTCAGCAGAGCTCTGCCAATCTTCTGTGCTTGAATGAGGATTTTATAATTTTCTTATTCACTTACTGTGGTGTAATGTAAGTTCCTTGCTGGTTGCTATGCTTGGGCTGTGGGTGACCCCCACTGGCAGCTGTCTGTAAGCACGGCCCAACAGGGGGTGCCCTACCGCCCCAGGGCAGTGGCTAAAACCAGTTCTACAAGTTAAGGGAAGAGGCTGAACAAAGGAACTGGGGGACTGGGGGAAGAGTCAGTCTTGGGCTGGAATCATGGAGGAACCAGTCTGAGGAGAGGGCTGGAATCCAGGGGCCCAGGGACCCCATCTCCAGGGGTCTGAGCTATCCTGGCCCAGACGCCTGTAAACACATCACGTCTGTGCTGTGCTGTATCCTGGAGAAGCAATAAAACCCCTCTATTCTACCGGCTGGCGGAGTCTGTTCTTGTGGCTACGGGGGTGCAGGAACGGGGGAACCCCGACTGCGTCGTCACACATACTAAGCTTCCCATTTGCTAGTACCAACATATTACAAGCCTACTGCTGAAACAACAGTCAGAATTATGAGCCAGCCTGGGCCCACTGGTTTCAAATGGGACAAGGCAGCAGGGAGCCTGCAGAATTTTTCTCAGTGGTTGAACAGGTCTTGACTGACTTTCCACCCAGCGGAAAGGAAAGTTCCAGGCTTGTTTCTCTCCCTCTCAGCCTGCCAATATCCCACCCCAAGAGATACAGAGTACGTGAGCATGTGACCCGAGAGTGTTCCCAGGATTCCCAGGAGAGCTAGCCTGTACAGAAGCAATCCCAGGACTTGGAAGTTATGTGATGGCTTTCATGCTAGGAAATTGAAGGGCTTATGGTGTAATTAAGTCTCACATGCTCCCTGGGAGGTGGGTTTTATTATGCCTGATTCACTAACGGGGAAACTGAGGCACTGGGCTGCTATTTACAAGCATGGATATCTAATGGTATGGATTTAGGGCCAAATCCTCCCAAGTATTTCTGCACCTGCCTCCCCCTGAATTCAATCAGAACTAGGCACCTTTCCGGATCTGAGCCTAAGTGTCTAACTGCAGGCATCCATGTGTGGCTGCACTGCTGGTGCCTCGTTTTCTCTTTAGTCCCCACCCCCGGAGTTAAAAGAAAGGGCAGAAGCCACTTGGCAAAGCATGGTAATCTGGAGGATGGGTCACCCTCCAGCGTGTCTGGGGCAAGGCCAGGTCAGCAGCCCCAGACACTGCAGTTTCCTCAGAGCCTCCAAGATAAAATTTGGGGCGGCCATCTACAGAGAAATAGAGGCCAGAGAGAACAGCAGCACGGAGACATGAAGAGTATTGGGGAGTAAAAACAGAGGAAATAGCAAAAACTTGCCAAAACTTAACACTTTAACACTGGGGCCAGGCAGATGGGGGCAGGGTATAATCAGACTCCAAAGGAGACTCGAAGGGCCATGCTCAGATCCCCTGAACTCCTCTTCCTTTTGAGCAGGTCTGGGCAGGCCTGTGAGCGACTACAGCGAAAGGGGAGCAGCTCTTGCAGCTAGAGGAGGCCTTACCTGTGCTAGAGAGGAGCATGCTGTGCTGCGGATAGAGCAAGCGGAGCCCACAGATATCCAGACCAGCGCAGAGGATCAGCTGTAACGTGTGATGGACGGCCACAGGAGTTCGGAGGAGGGTTTCAAACAGCAACACCACAGCCACCTGGACAGCCAGGCAAAGAGTGCAATGGAGGAATGGGTCAAACGGCTCCTAACGCACTTCCTGACAATGGTGAGCTCTCTCTTCTAGTGCAGCGATACTCAGACCTCAGGGCTTCAGAGGGCAAATCAGGGACCCACAAGAGCCACAGTTGTGTGAATTCACTGGTTCATTTACTAGACTGCTACATAGTCATTATATGCTATACATGAAATGTATATGCATTAGATAAAGTATATATTATACATCATGACATTTTATAAATTACAATCGGTTAATAACATTGTAAAAGTATCCTGACGAGTCCATCCAAGTTACTATCCAATAATGAAACCACGGTGTTTTAATATCGTGGGCTGCAAAGACCCACAAGAGTCACGTTAACGAGCCACTTGCAGCTCACGAGCTTCAGTCTGAGTATCTCTGCTCTAGAGAGAACCAGCCACGCACACCAATGGGGCAGTGGTAGCTCTTCTCTTCAGCAATCCCTGTGCCTTAGCTTACGTCCACAAACTGGCGGTGGCGCACAGAACACAGGGGCCTATATGTGTAACTACGTATGGCAGGGAAAGGCTCTGGCAATGGGGAAGGCTCGGGAATCTTTACCTGCTGCCTTCCCTCACCAGATCCAATTCTTGCTGCCAGAGCTTTTCACGGAATCTAGGAAAGTTCTAGCAGGGGGGAGGCAGCACTGTCCTCCTGCCAGAGCCCTTCACTGCAACGGGGACAGCTCCAGCAGCCGGGAAGAAGCAGGACACTAGGGGTGTGTCTAGACTACAGGGTTTTGTCGACAAAAGTGGACTTTTGTCGACAAAACTATACCTGCGTCTACACTACGGCCGAGTTCTGTCGACATAATGTCGACAGAACTCGGCAGTTTTGTTGACGGCGGTAAACCTCATTCTACGAGGAATAACGCCTTTTGTATGACGACAGAAGGCGTTATTGCATCTACACTGTCCTTTGCATCTACACTCTAATGTCGACAAAGCGGCTTGCTTTGTCGACAGAACTGGATGTTGTCTAGACGCTCTTTGTCAACAGAAGCTTTGTCGACAGTATCTGTCGACAAAGCCTCTGTCGACAGAAGCCTGTAGTCTAGACGTACCCTAGAGAGCTAATAATATCAGTGTAGAGGTGGAAGACCTGGAAACAGCCATGTGGAATACAGACCCTGGGAATAAGACTTTGCCTCTACTCTGCTTGCCTAAGCTATGCTATTTATATCCACGTCAGCTGGGCATGGAATGTCTGTTCTCTACATGCCACTGTAAAAGTAGATGAACTTTTACTCATACTGTAAAATCTCTGGGGTGGGAGCTATCTCTTTGTTCTGTATTTGGCCCCTCTGACACTTATATAATCAGAAATATTTAAAACATTAATGAATAACATAATGTTTTCTGTGGGCTGAAGTACTATCTTTTGTCTTGTACTAGGTTGTAGATTCTTTGGGGAAAGGGTTGAAATTTACCTAATGCACTGTTTACCTTTTCAGTAGTAAAAGAACATTTTCAGATAATATTAGACTAGATGACTGACTTTTGCTAGTTTTAGAAATTCTAAAATCAATGTTAGAAGAGAATTTAAAAACAGATATACCAGGTATCTTGTAATATGTCTATGTTCTAAAAGCCTGTTCTCTAGATTAATCTCATTCAACTTGTCTTTAGCTAAAGAGTTCTGAAAGACATCCAGCTGTGGACTGAACGTACACATCTGTGTTTCTGAACAGGAAAGAAAATAATTCTGAACCCTCTTCTTTTCTTGCTTTCAGTTCTATATTTCACACTCCATAAGGGGAAACTTCATGTTTCAAGGAGCACATACTTCTAGAGCCCTGTGCAGATACACATTTTATATCTGCAAAAATGAGCGGTGGATATCCATATCCACATCCCCGAATGTGGATACTTGCGGATATAAAGTGGATATCTACAGATTTGCAGGGCTCTACATATTTTAAATGTGAGAATCTAGGTTTTTCCTGAAATTCAGGGACCTTGGAAGGTCTGGCTTGAGCTGCATAGCATGACTATGCTGGCTTACAACTTGTTCGTGGTTTTCCCCTTCTAGACAGAATGCTAACCCAAAGAAGGAGCTTTAGTGCTCCAGTGAATGCCAAATTAACACTTTAAATGAAATGCTACCAAATGCTATTCCCTCATAAACACATAGTGAGGCTTACAACATTATGATAAATTAAGCTATAAATTGACCTCAGTAATAAAAGAGACTATTCCAACCAGACAAAAATGCTGTTTTCCCTGTTGATGTTGTTATAATATCCTTGATATTGACCCATTGCGCCGACAGGATAATGAGTTTTCCCATAGGCTCCTGCCCTATAAACCCTCTAGCAAAGACTTCTCAAGCAGGGAAGTAAGTTACTCCTCATCCTATTCAAGGCCTCATACTGAAGACCTCTTTTCAGCACAGAAGCAGGTCCCTTGAGAAGCCCAACAAGGTCACTTGTGAACCAGTCACAATTGTTGTTGTAGACTAGAGAGAGGTACGTCACTCCCAAATCCTTGGTGCCCTTTGGTGGACATCAAGCACTTTGCAGGATCAAGCCAGGCATGTGGGATCAAAATCATTCGAAGCAGCTTGTCCGTCTAGCTGAAAGTCACAACTACTGCATTTTTAGATCAAGTTCAAGATGACGCTTTAAAGCCTCCCCAAATGAATCAGACTTATTCAGCTTTGTATTGTACAAGTTCTAAAAGCCAGGCAAGGTCTATGGCAGATCAGTTTGTAGTCAAGCTAGGTTAGATTTTCAAAAAAGAGTCTGCCACTACAGATATGCACCTGGCTGGCAGCGATTTCTCCAGCCCAGACATTTCAGAGTTGAATCTTTTCATGCTCGGAGCAATGGGCACAGGGAAAATGATGACACCAAAGGCTAGGCTGGCATATTTAGATCTGAGTGAGAAATGTTTAAAGTTTGATTATTTGCACCCATCACATGAATTCAAACATTTCATGACAGTTTGATCGTCCTGCAGATACCCACTTCGTTCTACCAGTCAGAAAGGAGCTCTTACCTCAGTGTCTAAATCTGTGCTAGCCCCAATGTCACTGCTGTGAGGGAAGTATTTTTCATCAGTCTCGACTGTCTGCCAGTAGAACCCAGCTGGCATTGCAAATGCTTTCTCCACAGCCTGAAATGCACAAAAGACAGCTTTTATTTGGGAATTATCTTGATCCTTCAAAGGCAGGAACTGAAAAAGACAGCGTGGTTAACATTACGGTGAGAGAGCAGAAAAACGACAAAGGGTTGTACTCATTAGTTCAATATCATGGCATCATTTGCTCTGTTTACCATTAGGTGCAATAACTACTTAAAATGACATCCAGGAGCATGGACCTGTTGCAATTGGTATCTTGGGAGAATGAACATAATTAGGGACCAACCCGGCTACCATTCCATATGCAGCTCTCCCACCGACTTCTATGGGTCTTTTGTGTAATGGGGAATGGCAGGATCCGACCTGCAAGCATGCCAAGCATTCGCCTGTCAGGGCGAGTTCTGAGCATCTCACGGCAAAGGGCCATATGGCGAGTGGAGCTGGATTAGCCAATTGTTACAAGAATGAAACCAAGGTCAGTTCTGCAAAGTAAATCAAAGACCCCACATTTCGGGAGGTCCTGTTATTTCAGATGCAATCACTACTCAGGTAGACATGGGGCGGGCCTTTCGCCCTACACCACAGCACCCTGCAGGCATTTCATTACCCAGCATTAACTACATACCGCACTTTCTATTAGGACTTACACATTTTCTGTGCAGCAAACCAAGCAAACTGCAAGAGTGCAGTTTGAGCCTCTGTGCATAAGGATGTGTCAGCTACTTCCCAGTCATAACAATTTGTTCTGGCTTGAAGATTAGCATGCAAGGATTCACCCCAAGAATGAATGCATCTCCAGGACACAGGGGAGATTCTTATTGGCCAAGTTCTGGGTAATGGGACCAACTCTGATCCAAGTTATAGCAGTGTAATTCTAGAGTCACTCCAGAAATATCAGTGGCATTACATGGGATTTCCACAGAGCAGAAGTTAGCTCTCTGACTGAAGAAAGAAATATCAGTTCTCAGCCAGATCTTCATCTGAGATGGACTCTAATTTACACCAGACATGAATATGACCCTTGAGGTTAAAATGTCTTTTGAGCTCAGATGCTACCAGAATGTATTCCATGGAAAAGAAATGATATTTCATGAAGGCATCATTCAGATTTTTATTATGGACACAGCTTGGGCTAATTATGCAAAAATCGAGCCATTCTGGTTTATAAGGTACATATAACACAATGCTTAATTGTGTAAGCATTTGAGAGATACTCTGCTCTGCTGGATAAATAATATGGACTTTACGCCTTTCGATAAATGTTTAAAAACAGTAACAACCAAAGACAATGCATTTGAGTAATGTTAAAACCCCTCTGACACCTCCTGGTGCTGTGCTGCTGCAGCATTTAGTTTTAGTTTAGTTGTTATTAATTAATTAATTAATTTATTATTATTATTATTATTAACACTGGAACAGTCATTTGCATGGAAACAGAATTCCGGGATCAGCTGGTGTTAACGTTCAGAACTCCATGGGGCAGCTGCTCTAAATTGGTAGGGCTCCATTGAAGTCAATGATGCTACCTCAATTTACACCAATGGAGGCTCTGTCCCTTTGTTTCTGCCCTGTGACACCATACTCCTTTGCTGTGGAAAATCTGATGAAACAGATGTGAGAAATCACTAACTTAAGGTAAAAAAAAGCCAGTCCCCCCCAGTTTCTCTGTGCCATGCTGGTAGCAGTGCAATGAAGATTAGGCCAGGCAGGCTGGGAAACCCCAGAGATCTCCTATTGCTGAGGCCCTGTGACGGGGTGGACCAGGCCCTGAGGCTCCCTGCCAGAGGCACTGTGGTCCTGCCATACCCTGCTCCAGAAAGACAATAGAGAGGTCCTCCAAGCAGGCTAGAGTGGCTACAAAGGAAGCAGTCAGTCAGGGGCCCAGAAGTCCCTATAAAAGGAGCTGCATGACCAGTGTCAGTCAGTTCCTCTGGAGACCTCAAGCTGTGCAAACGAGTGACTAGCTGGCTGAAAGAGTGACAGCACCACGGACAGCTCTGTATGGAGAGCTATTGGACACAGCTGGGCTATGTTGGGACTCTGAGATAAAGCCCTCAGGTAAAGGCCAAGATGCTGTCTCCAGGACAGGAAGCACTGGGGGCACCAATCTCTGCCAGAGTGGGGAACAGACTGAGGGATACTATAGGGGGCACCTATTAGACATGTACCCAGGAGGGAGTTTGTGGTTTCACACACAGGGTGTGAGACTCAGTTGGAGGGCTGAGTTGCTGAAGAAGCTTCAAACGAGAGAGAGTGCCGGCACACACTTGGCTAGCAGGGGGCCTTTGTGAGAGGTGAGTGCCATCCTATTACAGGCCCTTTTCCCTGGTCTGCCTCCTGCCACCCCACTTCTGCTATTTAGTCTGACCAGCAGATGGGAAGGTCCTGGGCAGCAGCTCTTGGGCAGGACACCCATCTGGGGGCACCGTCTCTGGAAGGTCTCTGTGCTGCAGCATTGGTGAGTAGTTGTGTCTGGGTGATCATGTCACTCCCTCAATCACCCGTGCACACTCCATTGCACGTGGGCAAAGTGTCCCTCAGAAAGAGACCTTGCCAGCACCATTGTGCGACTGGAGACCCCTGCTCTCCCCATCTTGTTCATGATGATCAAACAATCCTATTTATTGTAGGAAATCCCTTATTTTGCTCCTTATTTTTGACTGCCTGCCATCCTCCCACCAGATCCGGGGTGGCCCTAGGAGCACTGTTGGTGCTGTCATGTCTCTGAATGCACACAGAGGCATCCCTTGTACAAGAGCTGTGGCAGTGCTGCATGCATGCAGGCTGACCCTGGCACAAAAACTCCCGCCATGAATATTCAAGGAAGCAGAAGAAACGGTCAAAGCAAACTTGATCCCGAATGTGGCCACATCTCCATGGAAACCTTTCTTGCTATTCACCCAGCTCTAGCTAGGACACAGCCCAACCCAGCTTAGGAAACTTGAGGGGAGAGGCTGACCCTCAGCTTGCCCCCAGGGTAGGAATCTTGAGTGTCAGTTTCCATTTCTTGTGTTATTTCACTGCCTTTTAGTTGCTTAAATCAAATGAGCCAAGCCCTGCCTCATTTACACGTCTGCAGCCTCAAGTAAGGAAGAAATTGTAGGGGGGGGGGGGGAGAGAGTGTAAATAAGGGCAGGTTCAAAGGACATGCAGTTTGTGTCAGGATCAAGGATCAAACCGAAGTAATGTGTAAAGTGGTATAAGTGACAGGAAAGCAGGTCCCCTCGGCCCCATTAAACCAGCTTCCACATCATAACCAAAAGCTGCCTGTAATCGCTAGTGAAAGTGGGCGAGAGTCTCTATGTTCTGCCACTTTGCACCACTCACGGGATGCAAAGTGGAGGGAGCTGGCCTTCAACGGCCACTGAGAATTCCCATGCTAGGAGAGCTCTCTGCTGGGACGTGGCAGAATCAACAGCTCCTGCGCCAAGTGCCCCACATAGAGGTGTCAGAAGCAAAGCAGGACATAGTAGAGCGAGTCTCACTCAGCATATGGTCCCTGGAGGACTATGGGCAACTGACAGAAAATACAGCGGCCCCAAAGCTGCTCTGACTTACGCTGAGGCTGGAGCAGTCTCATTATCTCCCTGACAGCCCCTTCCCAAGCAGACCTAGGCCCAGGAAAAAAGCTGGGCCCATAGTGTTATTTGCAATATGACCGAGGAGCCTACAGTTCCTAGCTGGTGGCGTCATGTGTTTTTCTTTAGAATTGTCAATTCTCTCGGTTGTTGTTCGGGAGACACACTCTGATTTCTGTCACCTGAAGGCACGGGAGAAGACTGCTCTGTAGCAGAGCCGACACGGCACATAAACATGACTTTTGCTTTAAAAAAACATTTAAAAGCAACCTGGAGCCACTGTTTCGTTTCAGACAAGCTTGCACAGATGAAGCCAGACACAGTTAGGAGAAGGGATTTCAGAGCAGAACAAAAATGGATTGTAAAATACAGAGCAGAAACAATGCAAGCAGGAAGGGGAAGCCAGTTCTACAGAAGCCTAGCTACTCTGGCAGTCCTCCAGAATACAGCCAGCTCCAATATTTCCCTTCTTGGAGATAGTATGTTCTTCTGAACTCATTCCCCACAAGAACTAAGGAAAAGGTTTGGCCGTTACATTATCTCAAGAGAATCTGAAAAGCATCTTTATGCCACAAACAGAATCTACTAGCTGAGAGCTGATTCCCAGCCCCAGCAGGGAGGAGCACTAGCTACTTCCGCATCTCATCCCCAAAGCCTTTGGTGCTTCCCAGCATGAGACAGCCCCAGCCCCAGCCAGCCATCCTTTCCCCGAAAGAAAAGCTGCTCAAATCCCCCATGAGAAAGTCACCGGCTTTCCCCTTCCCCTCCACAGGAGTGGGTGTCTCAAAGAGCTCTCCTAGCTCCTTCACATCATCCGCTTTAACAGGGTGAATTGTCTGCACCAGCTCATGCAGCATCATTGGGTTTAAGCCAAGATGAGTGGCAGGGCATTGACAAGGCAGCTGCCAAGCCCAGCTGTGCAAATGCCATTGGCAATGAGAGTCTCGACATCATTAAAGGAAGGGTCACTACCCCAGGCACTGAAAGCTGGTGCAGAGGCCCCAGCGGCGAGACACATTCAAGACCCATGGCTCATGTAGCACAGAAGACCAGATGTGCATCACAGGGACTTCAGAGTTACATGGCAGGGACCCTGGATTTGGGACATGCTGCTAAATCCTCTCCTCTCTCTGCCGCCACATGGGCCAATCCCTCGTGTTGGATACTAAATTCCATTTACTTTACAGAACTCCCGGAATGTCTGTGTGCTGCAGATTTTAGTACTGAAAAGGAAGCAGCCTGGGACAAGTGGAGTTTGGATGGCTGGGAAGGAGGCAATTAAAGTTTCTGTCCCCCAGGAAGGCATGGAAGGGGCAGTACTGGACACTGACATACAGGAGGAGGTCGAGGGTTTGGTGCAGGGAGGGGGATGTACCTGGAAAGATGGCTTTCTCATCTTCCCGTTTTGGGACAGGAACAGAGGTGCTTTTAAGTGTAGAAGGAGACAAGACTGTATTCCACATTCTCTTGTGAGAGCAACAAGACGTCTCATTGCGCCCTCTTCCCCAAGTATGTACCACCACATCCAGCTATGGAGGATAAGCATGTTAGCCGGATGGTTCTGCTAGCCAGTCATCTGTGGAGTAGTTAACTGTTCCCAGTTAATTTTAATAGTTAGGCTTCAGAGTGAACACTTCACTGTGATGAGTGGGAACAATTCACACCTCTCCACGCTTGTTTCAGGCAAACATCACTGTGTTAGTCTACATTTCGTTCATATTCTCAAGGTCAGCTTTTCAAACTCCCCCTGACTTCAGTGGGATCTGGATTTCATCATGTTTTTTTCACTGTAAAGTGGGATTCTGGAGCAAGGTAATGCAGCAGCTCACTGTAAGTCTTCAAATAGGCATTCATTTATATAGCCACATTATCGCTGTACAGCAGCGGACCAGGACATCTGACTCACAGGCAGGATGGGTGAGTCAGCCCTTAAGGGGACTCAACAGCCTGACCAATCAGGGGAGATGTGAAGCATCTATAGGCACTGCAGTCAAGGCAACATAATGAGTGCATCAGGCGGTCCAACAGATGCAGGAATGCCTGGTCGCTGGCCTCTCACTGCCAACTCAAGAAGGGAGGGAACAGTAGGAGGCCCTGACTAATCAGGGGCAGGTGAGGTGTTACTCATGCAGGAGAGTAACGCTCCTTGATTAAGATCTTGATCTGTGCTTCGAACGCGGTGGTGCCTCCTTGGCTTTACAGAGCAGCCCCATCAAGGCAGGCATTACACATGCCCATCTCTCAGCATTCCCTGGGACTCCAACCGGGAGAGGCCAGCCACTCTGAAGATGCCAAAGTGCTGTTGCAGAGTCGATCCCATTAATGCAGAGTCCTAACGCATGGCTTGGATGCTTGACAATGAAGCCCTTGAAGATTTGGCATTAGGTTTAGCAGAAGCTTCAGAAGAGGCCAGGAGAGCCCTGAGCCGCACACTGGGACCCAAGAGCTCCCAGATCCCCCAGCCAGCCAAACCATGGTGCACCCCAAGGTATCTGGAAACTGTCCTATCCATACATGAAGGGCACCATCTGGCCACACCTGGGTGCAGCTTGAACCCACTGCAGTGTGTGAAAAGAAGAGACAAAGAGAGAACACACACAGCAGGAAAAGAAGAATAAAACGTCTGGTCTATCAAGATCTGGGAGGTGCCGAGCCCAGACCACATTACCCAATGCAATTTTCATGTATTTGTTTGACAAACAAGGGTTAGAGGTAGCAGCTCCACAGCTAAGAACCTAAGAGAACCAGGTGAAACTGGCAGTGAAGATGATGAACTGCTGATGTGACAGCAGCAGCAGTTGTGCAAGGGAGCTCCTCCATCAGCAAACGAGCTGCTAATAAGGGGCAGTAACAGGCGCTATTGCCCCTTACCAGGGGCTAGTGCATGGTGCTTGTTGGTAGAATTACAGCTACGGGACTTCTCATCACTCACAGGCTAAGAGCAGGAGCTTCAGGGGGTAGCCGAGTTAGAAAAAAAACAGCAAGCAAATGGTCTGGTAGCACTTTATAGACTAACAAAACATGTAGATGGTATCATGAGCTTTCATGGGCACAGCTCACTTCTTCAGATGACCGGAGTTATGATTAGAGGATAAGGAAACTCGAAATAAATAGGAGAAGGGAAGGGGGGGAAGAAAGATGCTCTGTCGCCCACCCCCCTACCTCTATGCATAAAGTATCAGGAAAAAGGGTGATAAACCTGAGTAGATAAAGATAAAACTGAAAGCTACACCTATTAAGAGTGGGTTGGTCTGGTTAAAGGGCCATGATGTGATGTGGCCTTTGCATCATTAAGGGAGTGATCCAAGGAGGTGCTGAGCACCTGAAATTGAAGGGAAAATCTGGCCTTTTATTTGATTTAATTTCTTCTAAGAAGGCGAAGCTGAGATAGATCAGTGGATGGATAAGGCAGGAAGGATACCATTCAGGCTAAGAGCAGAGAGGCAGGAGTGGGGAAATATATTATACGTGTGTTTGGGAGAAGAGAAGGAACACCACATTTATAAAGCATTGCAAAACGCTAATGGGTTTTGTCAGTTGTGTCATACAAGTGCTGTTATTCAAATATCCCATTAATGTATTCTCCGGGAAAGAGCTTCTTAATTTTTAATCAGAGAACAGCCCTTGGAGGTCATTCGACTGGTGCTAGTTCCCCATCATGATTTTTTTTTGTATTTTCTGTTGTCTTGTTTGAAATGTCCCAAGTGACAGGGACTTTTAACCTCTTCCCTTGTGAGAGTAAAGCCTAACTGATCCAATTCAGAATGCTCGGACCAAGAAATTCCCAAGTCTGATCTGTAGAGATTATGTTCCCACGACATGAAGCACACTCTGGTGTCATCTATACTGGACTGATGCATTTTGCTGCGGCTAGTTCACACCTACTATTGAACCAGAATGATCACATCTTTGAAAACTCATACTCTGCTCTGGTCTGTTGCACGTAAGGGAGCAGATCTCTTACGGGACATGTTGTGCACCACAAATTCCGCAGGCAGGTTGTTTTCTAGGAGGCAGTATCAGTCTGGGTATGTCTACACTTGCACCCTCTTGAGAGAGGGATGCAAATGCAGACATTCAAAATTGCAAATGAAGCCGGGATTTAAATATCCTGCGCTTTATTTGCATATTCGCATTATGGCGCTATTTCGAAATAACAGATGCTGTTAAGATGCGGTTATTTCAAGAGAAAACCCTTCTCTCGAAATAACTGGTAAACCCCATTGTATGAGGAATAAGGGTTATTTCAAGAGAAGGGTTTTCTCTTGAAATAACCGTGTCTTAACAGCGTCTGTTATTTCGAAATAGCGCCATAATACAAATATGCAAATGAAGCGCGGGATATTTAAATCCCGGCTTCATTTGCAATTTCGAATGTCTGCATTTGTATCCCTCTCTTGAAAGAGGGTGCAAGTGTAGACATAGCCTCTATGAACAGAGAGGGGAGACACAACAGCAGTGAATTTTGTGTGCCTTTGGTGATATGCCTTCAGTCTTCATATAGCCCCAAGTGCTCTCCTTACCTCGTATGAAGCTGTATTATATTTTGGCCAACACTCACCCTCAGCACTAATGGAATTGCACCCAGGAGAATTTGGGCCCAAAACTCCAGTCATGACCAATGGGAGTTTTGCCCAGTACCAATTAGAACTGTACATGAAAAACGAAACAACCCTTAGGAAACGACTCAACTTGCTGGGGGAAGTCAGCTGGGAACTAGCTAACTTCCAGGGCTCTGTGGAAGACACTAGATGCATTCCATCCATGGGCAAGTGAGGCTGAGCTAAGCAAGTCCTGATCCATCTCCCCAACGCCAGCAAGACCCCTCACTCTCCCTCGGCATTTGCTCCTGACATAATCCACCTTCCCAATTCCCCCAACAGGTGGGAACCAGCACAGGCTGGGCACCCAGGGTGGCTCTGTGCAGGACAGCGAAGAAAAAGCAGACAGGGAGCATGAGAGGGCCTGCCCTCTAGTGCTCAGGGTACTGCTAGAGATGCTAGGGAGCGAAGGAAGAGGAGAACGGAAGGAAGTTACCAGGACAAATACACGGCATCTCAAGGGTTAATATGAAGATGCATTTATAGTTGTATTTTATATTAAAAGGAAGCACTCTCCTTTCTGCTGACGTGGAACACTAATTGCTAACCTGCACAAGGATTATATCACTCTGAACCCAACCTGGGGTTTTAATGATCCCCTTGGGAGTTAGCTCTGGATAGCCAAAATGAAATGCTGTGGATCGATAGAAAGTATGTATAGCATTAATAACGGAGGCTTTCAAAGGAAAGCAACAAGGGCAAAGTGATCTATTTTAGGACTCAGAATCTGCTGAGAAACTACTGGACCAACTGACTGAAAAGTAAATGTTGGCTCGCCCTCTCTCTCTGACAAAGCAGCTATATAAAGATTAATGCTACTGACTGGTTACCCTGTGCACAGAGCTACGCTGGTCTAAGGCATCCTATGACGTTTTTACCCCATCTTCCTCTTTCCCCCCTCCTGTCCACACCTTTCTTTCACCCATCATTTTGCATCTTGTCTCTTACACCGGGAGCTCCCCGGGACAGAGCTATGTGTTCATTAACCATCTGTCCAACACCTGGCGCCACAGGGCTCCAAGCTAGCTGGGACTCTGGGCCCCACCATGATATGAATGATAAATAATCACAATCACTGGTCCTACACCAGAGTTTTCAAGCTGACAGGCCTGACTATTAAGAACTATTTAGAAAAGCTAGACATACACAAATCCATGAGTCCGGATTTAATGCATTCAAGGCTACTGAGGGAGTTGACAAATGTCATTGTAGAGCCTTTGGCCATTATCTTTGAAAACTCGTGGAGATTGGGATTCCAGATCTGGGATTGGATGATTCTATGACTACAGCTCGCACTGTCACCTGTAAAACGGCGATGGTGCTGGCTTTGGGACAGACTGTCAGCTGGTGTCAATCAGCATGAGGCCAGTGGCCACAGTGGCACCCATCTCCGTCAGCGGAGAATCAGGCCATTTTCAGCTTGCTTACAGAGATCAGAATGTTCTGTAACTGAAAGCTACACCTATTAAGAGTGGGTTGGTCTGGTTAAAGGGCCATGATGTGATGTGGCCTTTGCGTCATTAAGAGAGTGATCCGAGGAGGTGCTGAGCACCTGAAATTGAAGGGAAAATCTGGCCTTTTATCTGATTTAATTTCTTCTAAGCAGGCGAAGCTGAGATAGATTCCTCACACAGAAAATGGGTTTGCTGCCTGGCTGTTCAATTTCTAATGATTTATAATTCCCCTAATAAGGGACAGGCATAAAAGCTTTGCCTGATTGAAATGAGGCTTCATTCGATGCCTTACAAATAAGCACAGATTTATCCTGTACAAATATAGTGGGTAACTTTTCAGTACGTGTCAGTGGTTGAAGTCACTTTGTCTGTGCATCAATGAAAGAGAAGCTGCCTTTTCAGTCAAGGAGGTAGAATATAATACAGACAAAACTGTAAGTGCTATCTTAGCGCCTAACTCTTCATTGCCTTGATTTGTGTGGCATAACTACTAACCCCTGAATCTGATTTGAATTCTGCAAGAGGCATAGTACTGCATTTTCAATATCTTCATCAACGATTTAGATATTGGCATAGAGAGGTTGTTTATTAAGTTTACAGATGATACCAAGCTGGGAGGGGTTGCAACTGCTTTGGAAGATAGGGTCAAAATTCAAAATGATCTAGACAAATTGGAGAAATGGTCTGAGGTAAACAGGATGAAGTTTAATAAAGACAAATGCTAAGTACTCCACTTAGGAAGGAACAATCAGTTTCACGCATACAGAATGGGAAGTGACTGTCTAGGAAGGAGTACTGCAGAAAAGGATCTAGGGGTCATAGTGGACCACAAGCTAAATAAGAGCCAACAGTGTGACGCTGTTGCAAAAAAAGCAAACATGATTCTGGGATGCATTAACAGGTGTGTTGTGAACAAGACCCGAGGAGTCATTCTTCCGCTTTGCTCTGCACTGATTAGGCCTCAATTGGAGTATTGTGTCCAGTTCTGGGCACCGCATTTCAAGAAAGCTGTGGAGAAATTGGAGAAGGTCCAGAGAAGAGCAACAAGAATGATTAAAGGTCTAGAGAACATGACCTATGAAGGAAGACTGAAAGAATTGGGCTTGTTTAGTTTGGAAAAGAGAAGACTAAGAGGGGACATGATAGCAGTTTTCAAGTACCTAGAAGGGTGTTACAAGGAGAAGGGAGAAAAAATGTTCTCCTTGGCCTCTGAGGATAAGACAATGGACAATGGACTTAAACTGCAGCAAGGGAGGTTCAGGTTGGACATTAGGAAAAACTTCCTACCTGTCAGGGTGGTTAAATGCTGGAATAAATTGCTTAGGGAGGTTGTGGAATCTCCATCTCTGGGGATATTTAAGAGCAGCTTGGACACACACCTGTCAGGGATGGACTAGACAGTGCTTGTTCCTGCCGTGAGGGCAGGGGACTGGACTCTATGCCTCTCGAGGTCCCTTCCAGTTCTAGTGTTCTATGATTCTACAATCCGTTTCAAAGCAATCGGCTCAGTCATAAAACAACACTGTCATGTCCACTGATTCCTGGGATTGTGTATCTCTGCGTACAGTGACCTGGGAATGATGGGAAAACAAGATGACTGACAGAGGCTGCTGATGCTACAAGAAGGCAATGGGTGGGACCCACACCCAGCAGACAAGGTGAACAGCCTGAGCAGCAGTGTGATGGCGTGGTGTCTGGGGAAGGAGGAAGGAGTGCATTCACTGGGGTCTTGCTAGACCACTAGGAAATAAAAAACACCCATTGCCTCCAATGTAGCCATCTGGTTGTTTACCATTCTGCAAGCATCTTGGCTTCTCGTCTCCACAGCATAGCACCCAGAGGGGCTGAGCAGCTCTGGGAGCCCCTGGCACTCAGCAAATGCGGGCAGCCACATTCTGCCTGCCTGTTGGGGGAAATGCTAGAAGAGCAAGAGGCTCAGCACAGCTGTCCTGTGGAAACCAACATCTGTCCCAGAGAATTGCTTCCTGGAATGCAGCTATAACCATTCACAATTAGATAGGAGAAGCCAGTCCTGTGTCATGTCCAAGGTCCTAAAGGAAACAGACACGTCCATTAAACGAGAAACATACGAACTCTTCTCGCATTCCATTCACTTGAGCGGATATTATGGAAGACTTGACATCCCGACAGCATTGAAAGGGTTAATCTTTATGCTCCCAATGGACCATTAGACATGCAGAGTCACCTTCCCAGGGTTAGTTTAGTCTCACACATTTCTAAGGGCTTGATCCTAAGAGGTGCTGAGCACTTGTAATCCTCATTGACTCAAGGACAGGTCCATCAATGGCCATTAGCCAGGGTGGACAGGGATGCAAACCCAGGCTCTGAAGCGTCCCTAATCTCTGTTTGTCAATTGCCGGGAATAGGTGACAGGAGATGGATCACTTGATGGTTACCTGGTCTGTTCACTCCCTCTGAAACACGTGGCATTGGCCACTGTCGGCAGCCAGGATACTTGGCTAGCTGGACCTTTGATCTAGCCCATATGGCCGTTTTTGTGTTCATTCTGCAGTGGGAGTTATGAATACAGGCTGAACCTCTCTAGTCCGGCACTCTCCAGTCTGGCAACATCCGTGGTCCGGCAGGATTTGAGTTAGCTGGATGTTCACTTAGCATGAGGGGGGCCAAGTTTCCCGCTGACCCTGGCTCTCGGTGTTCTGAGGTGTACTTTAGCTCTCAGTTACCCCTAAATGTCTTCTCAGAGCCCAGCAAGCAGTGGAAGTGTTAATAATGCTGCTGAGCATAAGCATGGTTTTTGTCCCACTTTTCCACTTATTTCCTTGCGCCAACACAGTACGATTGTGTAACAACACTAACACTTTGTTATGAAGAGAGCTGATCAGCCTTGGCTAGGCATGGGGTGCATCAGTACAGGCATACATTATTAAGCAGCATTGCAAGCATTCCATTTATTTGCCTCGGCGAAATAAAAATAAAGAGACATACTCGTTAGAAAACGGACCTGTCTATGGTTTGGCTAATGCTCGGATTCGGCACCCATCAGGTCCAGAGCGTGCCGGACCAGAGAGGCACAACCTGTACTAAGTAAGGCTTAGAAACAGGCCCTAAGCCCCCCTCCCCCTCGAGCACAGGAAAAGATTACTAATGGATGAAACCGACACTGGTCCTAGTCATGGTAGAGGACAGAAACGCACAGCTCACAGGCAGTACCTTAGGGTCAGGGTTAACAGCGGTGATGCAGCTGAGCCGTGCAACGGGAATCTCCGGAAGGAGTGGGTGTAGCTGGCTCTGGAGGTGACTGGTCAGTTCTCCGTGCCACCAGATAACACTTGACAGCCATGTATGCGACAGGTAGGTAGAGATCTGCTGGTAAAAAATGGATGTTCCTCGAAGGTCGTCCTTAGCCTACAACCAATGACATTTGATTCAAGTTAACAGTGCACTGCAAGAAAGCAGCACATTTTCTTTCCAAGAAGCCTTTCATACACATGGTGCATGACTGGAGGTAAATGGGAGAGGAAGAGAGAATTTACCACTGTTCCCAGTGCAGACCAGCAATTATACTTCCAGCTTTTCCACTGATACCTGGCTGGCTATCTTCCCAGTACCTGTCAACCCCCCCCAGCCCATTTGAATAACGACTTGTCCTCCATTTAGCTCTCTATGCCCAAACCAGCCTAGCAAATAAATGCAGTACAACTGAATGGGAGCAGGCGGGCTGGGGCCTAGCATGGAGGGGAGACCTCAATTCAGCATGAAGGTAGAGAGGAGGTTGCAAGCTCCAGAGGAAGGGAGCTGAAGAGGACACAGGCAGGCGTAGCCGAGTTTTTTACCTACTGAAGTGCCCAAAAGGCTGGGAGCGGGGTGTGATGGATAGCATGCTTCAGTTGTTTTATACCTAGACTTTACAGCCAATCAAAGTTAACGCCAAGGCTGCTCTCCATAATAAAGCTTTATAGCTAACCAAGCCAATCATTTCAGTCATTCTGGCCAAAGGGCAATGCTATGAATCTCAGAGTGTTCTACAAACCAAGGGTGACCACTAACTTACTTTTGGCCACTTGTTCTGCAGCCCCAGGGGTGATTGCATTGTATAAATCTTTGTGAAGATGCACTGCTTAATTATAACCAGATTCTGCCTTTCTGAAGCTGAGAGGAAACTATTTCATTAAAGGGAGCATCAATCAGTCTAATGCTGTATAATATTCACTTGAGAAACCTTTCACAAGGCTATTTTACTGTCTGAACTGTGCTATTCATTTGATTTTTTAATAAGATTGTTATTAAAATCACTGCAACCCAATCTTCATTCTGCACTGTTGGAAAGTTACAGATATCTTTCGTTCCCACTCTAAACCCACTTGTTCCTCCAATTTGGTTCTCAATAACTAGAGAAGAGTTTCCCCAGTTAGGTTCCAGTTTGTAAATGATCAGGATTAATGGTTATGAAAAACGAGTTGGAGTTACCCAGCGTTGCTCGGTCCCGCTCCCCGCCAGCCGATTCTCTTCCCCCCCACCCCACCAGCCCTGCTTCCTGCTGGCTGGTTCTCCTCCTCCTGATCTCCCCCGGCCAGCCCCGCTACCCCGGCCCCCCTGCCAGCTCTGCTTCCCGCCCCCCCCTTCCTCCCAGCCAGCCCTGCTCCCCTCCCGAACGGTTCTTCCCCCCCCCGATCAAGTGTGTCCGGGTTTTTTTTAGACTTCCTGGTAACCGTAGCCACGGGGGGCAGGGCGGGTGCCCGAGCTGTTGTGCGCGTGGAGTGGGGCGAGTCCCGGATGGTGCTGGGGGCCGCAGGCAGCAGCCATGTGACCCAGGGTGGGCGGGGCTGCCCCTGCAGCGCGGTGCGGCGGGTTATTTTTGATTTTTACAGGTTGAGATTGGGCCCGATGGGGTCCAAAAATACCTTAAAACCTTCTCCAGGAGGAAAGGTTATCCCATGGAAAGTTTGAACATAAGAACGGCCGTACTGGGTCAGACCAAAGGTCCATCTAGCCCAGTAGCCTGTCTGCCGACAGTGGCCAGCACCAGGTGCCCCAGAGAGGGTGGACCGAAGACAATGATCAAGCGATTTGTCTCCTGCCATCCTTCTCCAGCCTCTGACAAACAGAGGCCAGGGACACCATTTCTATCCCCTGGCTAATAGCCTTTTATGGACCTAACCTCCATGAAATTATCTAGCTTCTCTTTAAACTCTGTTATAGTCAGAGTTTGTTATGGTTGCGGTAGGTCTTATAGTATCCAAGTTATTAGAGTACAAACATACAAACATTCTCCTTTATATATTAGATACCTTCTCTCTTGCATCTGTTCAGGTATCTTCAAACAAAAGCACAAACCGCAAAGGTTCCAGACTAAGTCCGCAGCTCGTTCAATGACAGAGACTCCCCGGAAGTTATTTTCATGCACCACAAAATGGTTTAGTGTTAGCAAGTGTATAGGAAATAACCAGACTGCTTTTTTTAATGGTAGCCTGACTAACTGGAAACACAGTTTAAATTCTTAAAGAGCACGTGTCATAAAAATCTCATTCCCATCAGACACACTTCTAAATGAATCCGCTTTATCAAGATGCAAAGGTTACAAGAGATAAATGTGTTATCGCTGGATCTGACAACTCCAGGACCCTGATCTGCGTAGGGAATGGGTACACCTGTCGAGTTTCAATTGCTTCTTTGGAAGGGGGACAGGAACTGGCACCCCAGAAGCTATCCAAGCAGATGGCAGAGGGGGATATATTTTGAAGATCTGCTTGATTTACAGACTAGATTTCCAAACAAAGGATGCTGTCATGGTTGAGCGACCGAAAGGCAGATCTGCCTAAGACAGCAGTTCCTTCCTCAAGGAGCCTGTTGTTGTATTTTTATTCAGAAACCGTTAGACCTTGGGCTAGAGAAATAAAATGTGGTTAACAACAAAAGACCTGTGGCTGCCTATGAAATGCCCAGCAAGCAGAAAGCTCAGGAGATTGGAATGGACAGTTTGTCCTCTCTGGGTTGCTCAGCCCAACTTGGTAGCGCCTGAAAAAGCTGTTATCATCCAACGGCCTCCGTGAAACGAATAGGGTGTTTCAGGCCGGTTCACAGTGGCCCAACATCCACCTCTGCAAGAGGCTTGCTTGAGGGTGATGCCCTGCCGCACTTATAACAATAGGAGCTAGCGCCGACTGCAGAGGTGGACGTTGGGCCACTGTGAACCGGCCTGAAACACCCTGTCCGTTTCATGGAGGCCATTGGATGATAATGGCTTTTTCAGGCCCACTCTCCTAAGTGCAGGAGTCCCACAGCCCTCCTCCTGGGACCCATGTTAATAATTCAGTCCTTCCAGCCCTGCCCAGAGCAAGTCTGGCAGTTCCGTGTGGGTCTGGGAGCACCTCTCTCTTCTTCCTCCGCCCTCCAGGAGCAAACCTCTCAACGGAGCTACGGCAGCCTTTTATCAGGCCAGGTGCCCATTAGCAGCCTCCGAGGCAGTTAATTATACTACAGGTGGGCCAAGAGGGGCTTGCTCTCCTTGAAGAAGACCATCAAAGGTAGACTGGGCCCTGAGCCCTCTTAAAGGAGCAGTCACCTGGTGACTCAAAGACTCAGCCACCACAGCTGGCAATCAAGCCAAAGTGACAGGAAATGCAAGGCCCAATGGGACAGAATGTCTCACTCAACCTACGAGATGTCCCACCATGTCACTCCTGGGCAGCTGGGGGAAGTTATCATTTGCTCTGTGGGTTGAGCTAGGTCCTCAGCTTCCAGGACTAGCAATCCACTGCCTTTCATCAGCACTATCGGCATGAAAGAATTTTAAAAGAAAAAAACACATCGCAGTCCACTCTGGCTGACTCGATGGGAATCAGACACTACTGCAATGGCCTCAGGAGCCCGATACACAGAAAGACCAACATTTTCTCTTTGGCAACATAGGGGTACTAAGTCGTATCTAACAGTTTGCAGCCCTGTCGCTAACGCATGAACTACGGATTACTCAAGCCACGGACATTAAAATGGCAAGCTGTCAGGGTGCTAGACTTTAATTTTGACCATGACCTTGTGTGCCCGTTTGTAGATGATCTAAAAAAATGTGACAACTCACATTGCCCTCGAATCTCACAACCAACAAAGACAAGCTGTGTTACAGGGAACCAAGTTCTTTTCCTGGACAGGAGAATGACCATGAGATTTTGCACAGCAAATTAAGCTAAGCCCCGGTGACTGATTGCCATTGTTTCCGTAAGAAACAGCAAGAATGGGGAATGGTAAGAGTCACAAGAGAGGAATATTGTTCTCTCATGTTGCCAGGTAAAAGACGACACGTTAGCACTGCAGCATGAGACTAGCGAGTGAGTCTGAACAGTGAAACCTGCCAGCTTTCTCTCCAGCAATAGCTGTGGCTGATAAGGAGAACAATAAGAGAGGCAGCAGAGAGCTGCTTTTGTTTTCATTGTCTCGGTTCCCATCAGCTTACATGGTTGACAAGGGACCGAAGAGCAACTGTACAAGTGTCTGGAGAAAGCAGGAATAACAAAGGTCAGTGTTGCTGGGATGGCATGCGTTGGAGCCTCTAATGAGAGGAGGAAACATCAGCTGTCCACAGGCCCAGTTTCAAGAACAGGGTTCGACGGGCTCATGTGTTCACTGCTGTGTGCATTGGCTGAGCGGGGCAGCAACGGCAGCGCATGCAAGCAGGGTAGCAGGCCTGCTCCAGGGTTTATTTTGGGGATGGAAGCGCTATGCAGCACGCCCGGCCAATGTGGGATAAAATCACCCCCCGTCCCTGACCCCACCAAATGTCCAGCGCAGGCTGGGCCTGTAGCCTGCAAAACACGTTCAATTATGTGACACCGGATGTCATTCTGAGTTTGCTCGGTGTTCACTTCTGCCGACACTCTGATCGGCTCGGGGGCTGGGGTGAGCAGAGAGCATCCAGGCCAGGGGACGGGGGTGGGGAAGTCTCTTCACCGCCCATTTGCTTGCGTTTCCAACTGTTTACTTTGGATCCAGTGGCCTAAGGCAGAAAGAGTGTAATGCCCTGAGGCTGTTCAGCAGGCTGCCTCTGCTTACTCTCCAGGCTGCTTCCCGCCACACATGCCCAGGCACCGCCAAGAGGGCTGCTGCTGTCTCTTCTGCATGACATTAGTTGTCAGCATCTATCGCGTATGTGCGAAGCTTAGCAGCCACCGCTCAGAGCCAGCCTGGGAAACTGAGTCCTTCCCGCTCACAGGCAGCCAGCTCCTTCGCTGCGAATGAGGCGCACTCTCCACAGCTGAGCAGCGGCAGCGCAAAGGGGGTTCTCGATGCACATTTGCACCTCCCCTCCTTTGATCCGGAGGTGACGATGTGCCAGGCTGGCTCTCGGGTGCAAGTCAGAACAGCATGAGGGTTGTTCATGGCTCATTGCGGCTGCTAGGGATTGCCAGGATCCAGCCACGCCTCCTTTTCCCTGGCCGCATCAGTAGCCCCTAAATGGGAGCATCCCCTATGGCTGAGGGGTCTCCCTTTGGCCAGCTACCCCATCTTCAGACCTGCTTGTGCCATGGAAAGCCACCAGTCCCCCCCCACTGTAGCAAAGGGCCAGGCCAGTGTCTCAGCAGGGATACCCTATAGAACATTCATTCAAACAAGTGGCTTTCCGGAGACAGGTGCCCTGGGACACCATGGAGCAGTGTGTTTCCCAGACGTTCCTGGCTACATCATGCAGCAAGAAAACGGCTCAGGGACTAGATCGCCACCTCCCATTGAACTGAGCAGAGACAAGGCAGGGCTTTGGACTCCAAGGCCTGGGAACTGAACAGCAAGGCAATATGCCCTCTCCTCACAACATTTTCACATAGTAAAAATACAAACCACAAAACCACCCTGCATGTCAAGCACGTTTTCCCTATTTGATCGCTGGGGAAAGATCTCTCCACTGGGCCGCGACAGGCAATGGAGATGTATTGGGCAGCTCATCTGCAGCAAACAGGCAAAGAGTCATTGATGTATGGGACTGGATTCTGAGCTGCAGGTTTCAAAGCGGCACAGCTGAGAGGAGCAGAGCGGCTGTAAGTCACCTGTCTGTTCCCACCCTCCTGAGCTGGCTGCTCCTGGTGTGATTTAGAGCAGCCTCAGGGCTGTTCTAAATTAGGCTGGCTCCCCGCTCTCAGCTGGAGTCAGCACAGTCAAATCTAGCTCTTAATAAATACCACCGGGACACACCCGCGGCATTTTGGGGTAATGGACTTATCAAAATGTTGCCACTCACTTTGTGCTTCCGGATTTTGGTGGGGTTCTGCGCTGGAGAGTCGTCTGTTGGAATCAGGCAAGCGTAGAGCGCCAGCCCATCATCCCGCCACACCTGCTGTAGGCCCAGCACCTGAAACGGAACGCTGGGGCCACCTTTCGCTTTCAAGGGAGAGACCTGTAAATTCACAGGAACAGATGCTTTCATGTTACACACAGCTGCACGAGAGCCTTTTCAGACAGGGACTGACAATGGCCCTTGATCTCACTCTGCTTCCCTTGAGTGGAGACAGCCTGTGCTGAGTAACCCTGGGCGTAGCCTCGTGGGATTAACAGAATAGCCACGGTTTAGCCAGCAGTAACTGTATAAAGGCCAAATTAAATAGGAATGATATGTAGGCAGTGATAGGTCAGAGGATTCATCTTCCCAGGAAGGACCCCAATAATCTGCAAGCTCTGCACCCAGCTCTGCAAGAGCAAGAGACGTTTTGCTTGTATGGACTCCCTCGCTTAGCCAGAAATGAGAATGGAGAGTCCCTGTCAACACTGTGCTGCAGGCTCTGAGCCCACAGCAGCACTCTCCACTGCCTTTATTAACGATAATGAGATCAATACAATCTCTGCTCAAAATCAATGCCAAGTGATTATGTCATTATAAGGAGCTAGCACAAAGTTCTTTAATAAGCCTTCATATTCCCCATAATGATCAGTCATAGCCACAATGCATCAGGCACTCTCCTGTTTTACTTAGACCAAGGCTGGGTTTTTTATAAAAACAGACTGTATTTTTTGTTGCACAGGGATACATTCTATTTTTTAACGTACAGATTTAATCTGAAATGGGAATGCTATAAAGCCAGCCTGATAATGAACACCAGGTACCAAGAATAGCAGCTGATTTCCAAAGACAGAGCTCTGGACTCATAAATGCCTTATTGGCCAAGACAAGAGCTGTAAGGCTCAGGAAGTCCTGCTGAGGTATGATGAATTCAGCACATGGACTGCAATGAGAGATCTCGCTATTCACGGTGGGAAGGAGACTAAAAGGAGCCCTGACAGCCAGGGAAATAAGAACAGAAGAACAGGCTTCCTGGATCCGGCTAGCCCCATGTCCTGTCTTCTGACAGTGGCCAATGCCAGGTGCTTCAAAGGGATGGAACAGAAGAGGGGCAATTATCAAGAGAAATGAATAGGTAGCAGGTTTAA
Organism: Rafetus swinhoei; assembly: GCA_019425775.1. Lineage (NCBI taxonomy): Eukaryota > Metazoa > Chordata > Testudines > Trionychidae > Rafetus > Rafetus swinhoei. The sequence continues at coordinate 39,022,441 of CM033443.1, read as the reverse complement.
AACAAATGGAAGTTTTTCTTCACACAGTGCACAGTCAACCTGTGGAACTCCTTGCCAGGGGATGTTGTGAAGACCAGGACTTGAACTGGGTTCAAAAAAGAGCTAGATAAATTCATGGAGGTTAGGTCCATCAATACTTATTAGCCAGGATGGGCAGAGATGGGGTCCCTTCCCTGTTTGTCAGAGGCTGGAAATGGGTGACAGGGGAGGGATCACCTGATGGTTCCCTGTTCTGGTCACTCCCTCTGGGGCATCTGGCATCGGCCACTGTGGGGAAACAGGACACTGAGCTAGACTGTTTGTTTTAAATCTGCTGACCTCAATGGGAATCTCTCTCATGGCTTCAAGTTGAGCTGCATCGGGGCATGATTTTGCCTTGTTTGGCTTGGCCATTGTTTGCAGTGTTGGAGGAAGGAGAAGTGTTAAGAGGATGATGGCATCAATGGCTATAAGCCAGGATGGGTAGGAACGGTGTCCCTAGTTTGTCTGGAAGTGGGAGACGGGAGGGATCATGTGAGGATTACCTGTTATGTCCCCTCCCTTAGGGCATCTGGCATTGGCCACTGTCGGCAGACAGGATACTGGGCTAGATGGGCCTTTGGTCTGACCCAGTCTGGCCGCTCTTCTGTTATGTTCTTATGATACATTTTTGCTCCTGCCTTGATGTTTGCTGGTGAACAAAATGTGGGAAGCCCGCTTCTGAAGCATGTCACGCTGTGTAACTCACCAGGGAGAGCAGCCAGGTAACAAGGGCATGGTAGGTGCTGGCTGCTGTCAAGACAGTGTCTGGGAAGCGTCCACTGTGCTGACCACACGTGGCTACTTGTCCACAACTGGAGAGCCAAATCGTCATGAGAAGCATCTCACCGCTAACGCTGTCTGCGCTGGGCAGCACGTTAACGGCTGGCAAATAAGAGGCTTCCTGAGGAAGGAGAGTGGGAACATTAAAATAAACGGTGTGACGAGGCCAGAGACAGAAAACCATATTTAGTTTCAGCGGGTAGCGAGTTAGTCTGTTATAGAAAAAAACAACAAACAGTCTACCAGACCATTTGATATTTAGTTTATTCAACACAACTGGGTGCCTCCATCTACAGGGACGTCCATGTCTACAGCGTCTCTTTTATATCACGTATCCAAGAGACAGCACCTAATACCCCCTAGCTGCATGGGGGGGCATTGATTTTGTATGGCTTGACCCCCAGTGCCACTCTCTGTAGCATGCTGGGCTTTGCTCAGAGCTCTCTCGCCCAGCGCTGCTTAGCCTGTGGAAGCTAATGAGCTCACAGCCCGCGGTGGTATGGCTGGAGCCATTCAGTATTCATCATCAACCTGAAGTGTTAATTAGTGATCAAGGAAATGCCCTTGAATCAAGCCTGATAAGAGCCAGAGCGCTTGTATTACTGTCTGTTCTGCCTAACAAACCATGCTGCTCTACCATGTACATTCCAGTGAACTCGCACTGCATCTCCTTGATTGGAACTGAGCATTGGGATTGTTCAATTAGGGGACAAGTCCTTCCCCCATCCTTTTTTTTTTTCAAATGCAATTCTCACACTTTTGCACTGGCCATGATCAGTTTTCCAGTAACATTCAGTCTGTTCTGAAACCCTGCACCACTCAATTCCTTACGCCCAAGCTAAAACACGCACTTACCTTTAATCTGTCCCTCTGGCAGCACGTGGGGAACTTTACAGGTAGTAATATGAGGGCCTGAAACAAAAGCCCATGTAGCACAGGCCTGGTGTGAGGCCTGAGGCCTAGCTAACAATGAACAAAACATGCCTAACATAAAGCAAAGCTAAGCTGTGAGCAAGAGGCAAGGCCCCTGCTCACAGAACTTGGCACAAACAGGGCTGAGGGAGCAAAATACTAATTGGTAATAGGCCCAGGTGTAGACCAGTAATTGGTGCTAGGTACCGACCGCAAAACATTGGTACTGGTCATAAGTTGAAAGCACACAGTACCACCAGCTCATTAAAAAAGACCTTGATACCCACATTCCCCACAGACACAGACCCAGGTTCAGAAAAGGGTCTAAAATGACGGCATGATGGATAGAGATGATCTAAGCAGATCACAAGGCACAGGGTGGCGGGTGGTATCTGCGCAGCGTGATGAATAACTTGTTTGTACCTGTATGTAAAGTGGTGTTTTGGGGGGACAGTCTTTGTCCAGCCAGGGGGGCAGTGGGAGTTTCTCGCTAGTTGTGCTGAGGCCATTGTTGTAAGTACCTGTGTAGTGATTCGGTGCAGTCAAATATGACAACTATGACTGTACTTCGCTTAACAATAAACCTGGCCAGGAGCCTTCGATCCTTCTCTGATTTGTGGCCTTACGGGGCCCTCTCGGGATCTGCGGTGGTCATTGGGCCCACATCATTGAGCACAGCCACAAGCTGCGTTCTGGTTCTCATCATCGACAGAGCAGGAGACCTGTCCGGACGCCACAGCAGTAAATCCTGCCCCTACTACCCAGGGCAACAAATTTGCACACAGCACACAATTGCGACGGCACTGCATTTTCATCCCCAGCTCTCTGGGTTGTGTGTCGCCGCAGTGTATCAATCACAATGGGCTGAGGCTTAGCGGATACAAGTTTGTTGGCCAACATGAACAATGCGTTCCCAAGAAAATGGCTCTAAGGCAGCGATGGGCAACCAAGGCTAGTGAGTGAGCCACATGAGTGGCCCTCCTTTGTCTCAGTGGGCCGCAAGATTGAAACCAGTCGTGGGCACTAAGCATGACCCCAAGACTAGGATTACATACATTAATACAGGGCACGCTGACTATTTCAAAACAAGCGGAAATGCTTTAACCATTTGTCTATTAATAGAACCGTCATCCACCTCAACTATAATAAAAAAGAAACATTTACACTTACTTTACAATATCATATCCCAGCCCAGCCTCTTCCGCCCCTCCCCTCCCAAGTGCATCTCTGCTCCTCCCCTTCCCTATCTAGCTTGAACACTGTGAATCAGCTGATTTGCAGCGTTCAAGCTCTGGGGCAGGTAAGTGCGGGGCCCCCTGGGCATGAGAGGCATGGGGGAAAGGGGCAGAAAAGGGGTGCACAGGCCGCACGTGGAACCCCAATGGGACGCTTGAGGGACAGAGGTTGCTCGCCTCTGCTCTAGTGGATCAAACGATGCTGTTTGTAGACAGCTCTTGAAAAGGAGAGTTGGCCTTTTTCTAAATTTCCTTTCAGTGAGTCCATATATCGGATTGGAAACCAGTTCTTGTTGCTCTAATATTGGCAGGTCCTGTGGAGATTTTTAGATGGTTGGATGTTATGGGGAAGGGGGCGGATCAATCTGAGACCTTTCACCCCTAAGGAGAGGACTGTACTCTACTCTGGCCCAGTAACAAATGAAAGCTGTTACCAACTAATGGCTTCTAGGTAAATCTAGTGGATCCAGCGGGGTGTCCTTGTTACATAAGACCATGATCACAGCTGCTCCTCTTTGCACAGTGAGTTCACCTTTCAGTCCTTCTGGGGGTTTCTCCCAGTTAGGAGGGAGGCCCATTAGAGGAGATCTTTGTATAACTATATCTTTTACGTGGCTAAACTGAAGCTTTTGGACTCCAGGGCTCTCAATCCGCCATGAAATGCACACTAACATTGTGTAAAGATGAAGCTAAAGGTCAGATCTTATCGTGAGACAGTCTTTGGGGTGTTAAACAGAGTCCCTAGCAGTGAGGACTGAATCAGAGTGTAGTCCATCCGCACTGAAGAGGAGGAAGGTGGCTTCCTGATGAAAGAAATGAAGAGGTATCTTTTATGTGTAGGGGTTGTGGATGGAAGCAGTCTCATTCCATACCGGATGGAGGATTCATAAAACAGTAGCTTGCAGCCAAGTCTACATTTATCTTTCTATGTCATCCTCCGCGCATCCTGGATCATGGGGATTTAACAGGCAATCCCTGATGAGTGGCAAATTACTGACTGCAGAAATTGTCTGCCAAAAGATGCATCAGCTGTACATTTGTAAATGTGAACTGATTTCTAGGTACTTTAGCAGCCTTGGCTAATTCCTCTAATGAAGTCACTATTCTCTCCATGTTGAAACAGCTCCAGCCTCGCATGACCCCTTACAGTACACAGCATTCGTGTGTGGAAAAAGGAAGGAGGGAGGGAGAGGAGCACGGATGGGGCACGAATCAGCATTGCCATGTGTCTGTTTTCATAAGCCTGCAAATGGGACAGCACTGTGCTTTAACCAGCCAGGAAATCCAGTTGTTCCCCTTTAGCCATCATGTCCATCTCTCCAGTGAAACACAGCTAACATTCTTTCAAGGCTTCCTAAACTCTAGCGTTGGATGAAGACATATTGGAAATGTCAAGTGTTTGTTCTTTCCCATTCTTTGGGGAAAGGAGAAAACAGTGGCAATACCATCTGTTAGTCGATTTCAAACTCCACATTAAATTGTGGAATAAATCCTGCAATCAGCCCGAGACCTGCTTTTATCACTGCCGACTAGAAGCAACGCATAAGAATGAGAAATTGTTTGAATTTCCTGTATTAAACTGGCAGAACACACTGTAATTAGGATGGCAACAGTTAATAATGAAAAGAATAGCAAGATTGACGTTAATGGTTCGAATGGTCTTTGTGTGAATGCACTTTAGAACAAGACTCACAGTTGATAACAGGAGTGGTTTTCGGAATATTAACCAGCCTGAGGTTACTGAGCTGAGAAACAGGACCACTCTGGGATGGTACAGAGGTTTTCTGACCTGAACCATGCTTTAGATTATTCAGATGGATGAGGTATAAACCCCCAAAGTGGATCATTCTAAAGCATTGCCAAAATAGGACTGCGGAGATTCAAGGATTTGAGAAACAGAGGCTGTATTAGCTGCTAATATCCCTTCTCCACAGCTCTCCAATTGGGTCCAGGCATTGCATATTGAGTTAGGCTGTTGAAATTGAAAGCAGACGTTCCCTTGCTAGGAATAACTTCTTTTCTCTGCTATTATTCTTAGCCCCTAGCTTGAAACAGATCATCTCTCCTGCTTGGAAGTCTGCTAAGATTTGGAATCAGCCATTCTTCTCTCCGTGGGAGCCTGAGAGTGCTCAAGCCGGCCTGGGTCTACGCAAGGGCACAAGAAGGGGCAGAGTCCCACAGGAGTCCTCAGCAATGACTGCAGTGTGGAGGGGCCGGTGGGATCCCGCTGGTGCACACGGCCATGCTCAGCACAGGACCCAGAGCAGGGGGAATGGCTTTATAGCAGCTTCATGTTCCCCCAATCGTGGGGCCAGGAGGGACTGGGTCAACCTCAGGTGCAATTCACAGCAGCCCCAGGGACCTGATAAACAAGGTGGGAATAGCAGTTGTCCATATACGTCCCTCTCCGGCTGGCCACTTCCTTGGTATCCCCCATGCTGGAGTCAGGAAGGGGTGTGGTATGGAGCCAGCTCCATTGGCTCTATCCCACTTGTGTCTCATTCACTCCCAGGGAATCCTCAGCAGCCCTGACAGGGCACTTTAAGGGCTTCTTTGTGCCACCAAAGCAGCACAAAGAAACCAAACCAGAGCCAAGGCCCAAGGAGCGCACTGGCAGATCTACGCTGCTTGTGCCGTTGGCCTTGTGTCTGGGCAACAAGGCTGTGGTGACAGGGCAAACGGATGTGCTTGGCCCCAAATTCACACGCGCTTCTGACCTCTGCAGTGAACAGATGGCTCCACTGCAGTCAGCAATTGCACCTGAGGACAGCAACCAAATGCAGAGTGCTGTCGCAGGTTACTTGGCCTGACCAGTGATATCCTCTCGGTGGTGTCTGAACCTCCCCTTGCTGGATGCCGATGGTATGTGCCGCTGCCCTGGCTGTGCGATCTTTCTGATGTGTTGCCAGGATCAGGCTCAGCATGGACTCTCTTGACACTGTTTCTGGAAGCACAAGTCCCGTTGGCCACCCCTGAGCTACTAGTTAGGAGACAGCCCTTCCCCCCGGCCAGTATATTTCTACTCGGACTCTGAGAATCGTTGGGAAGGGATCAGAAGGGCCAGCCGGTGATCAGTGAACCTCAGACAACAGCTCCCAAATGCTGTGATGCTCTTCAGAATGATTTCCAAACCCCGAGGATACAAAAGCAGCCTGGAAAGCTCATGGTATTTCCTGCTTCCACCTACTGCAAGAGTCCTCCCTCTGAATGTTCTTCCATGCTAGCAGATGTGATGTGAAAGAGCCTCATTTGGCACATCTTATCTTCAGCATCCTTCAGTGAAAATTCCCATTTTCCACGCTCTCGCACCTCATTAACACATTAGGGGCCCGATTCTCGTCTCCCATACATGAGAGGAAATCAGGAGGAACTCCGTCAGAGTAAGTGGGAACAGAAACAGGCCAAACAGCGCCTGGTTCCCTCCCAGCGCTTTTCATCCGGAGATCCCAATGCACTCTTCATGCAAGGCCAATAGCATCATCATTCCTGTTTTACAGGCAGGGAAACTGAGGCATAAGGTAGGGAAATGACGTGCCTAAGGTCACCCAGTGGCAGAACTGGGAGGAGAAGCCCTGTCTCCTGTCCCAGCCAAGTGCCCTATTCACTAGGCTCCACTGCCTCCTGAAGCATCTACTGTCTTTATATACTTCTCTTATTCCCTTAACACGGCACTGTGCCAACACTATGCAAATTGAAATACACCCATAACCTAGGTACAGTCCAATAGTTGTAGCTTTCACCATCACGTTTTCCTGTTCACGTTTTTCCTTCCCTTGTTGCTGTGAGAGAGACTTGCACAAAGGAAGGGCGAGAGTAACCCACTAGAAGAGCTCCACGTGGCCCCCGGGACAAGTCACCAGAACAGCTCAGTCTTCACTATCTGTACCCTCGCCACACGCCTGTGGGGAAGAGAAGGGCTGCCCTCCCCCCTTGGACAGAACTGAGCCTCGCTCAGGGTCCCTCAGGGAGCTTGTGGTGGAGCAGGGTGCACCTGGCTCCCTAGACAAGGAAACAAAAGGGCTGTTGAATACACAAAGTAATCCCAGGTGGAAAATGAAGACAGGACGTTTTCCCTTTGATGTGTGTAGTCATGGAACCAGCTCCTCTTGTGAAGTGAGGTGACGAGGCAGGGACATCTGCCTTTGGGAGGGTTACCCCGGTGCAAAGGGTCTGAGGCTCCCATGCCATCTCCCATCTCGCTGCAGAAAGGGGGGCATGGCCCCGAGCCCCTGAGCTGCACTGGTATGACCCTTGGGCTGTTAGCAGTAATGCTGTAAGCGATGCTGAAGTCCTGACCCTGCACACAGCCCCACCAGGATTAGGGGAGGGCAAAGGGAAGCCGGCCCATCACCTCGTTACGTGGTACTTGTAGTGTCAGCAGGTAAAACAGTTTCACAGAGGGGTGTGATTATGAAGCCGTGTCCCTGCGAGAAAGGCCAAGCCTGCGATGAAGGGCAGGGCACTGAAAATGGAATGGCCACTCCACACGCAGTCCTACCTGAAACCATCACAGAGGGCTAGCCGGGTACATGTAACACCTTCCAAACGATGCTCCTCCGAGACAGTCTGAGCCCCATCCAGCGTGGTGAGGAGCACTGCGGCGGGGTGCCAAGTGCCCGCACCTCCCACCGGCCTCACTGGGAGCTGAGGGCCCTCAACACTTTGCTAGATGGAGCCTTGTTTCCATCTGCAAGGACCAATCTGTGCTGCTGACCTTCCCAGTGTGTCTGGTTTGACTTCGGCTGGAAGCTCTTGGGAGGGGCCGGGACATGACTTATCTCTGCGCCTGATCCTGAGGGGTGCTGAGCGCCTGTAATGACTTCAGAGGGAGGGCTGTGTAGCTGCATCAGGCTGCACCCTGAGCACCTGCTTTGTACCAATCCTAACAACAGGATTCTGCCACTCTGCTACCCCAGCTATACGGTCTGAAATTCCTAGGAGCAGCACAGTCCTTGTGGACAGGGCTTCTTTAGTTGGCACGAGGATTTTATTATGGTAGCACCTAGCGGCCCCAGGCGAGATTCCCCCCATCACGCTAAGCTGAATGGAAACCATCGCTCGTACTGCTCCCTAGGATCAAAAAAATAGTCACTGATCTGCCTCAGCCAAGGTGATAGAGTTTGGCCCAGAGGTAATCCAGACTTCTGCCAGCTTGTCAAAGAGCAACTGCCTTATGCAGACATAATTTCTGTCTCACCTGCCCCCTTGCAGATGGGAGATAGGGGTTAGCTAATTAACGGGTTGTGCTATTGCTTGCTCTTCAAATCTACCTTGACAACTCTGCGAATGGGAATGGGAAAGTATTTAGGGACCTCTACTGGCAGCAAGCACCGCATGGACTCAGCTCCGGAAATGATATTCCTTTCACTTGTAGTAACCTTTCCCTTAAGCAAAAGCAACAAATGTTTCCATCTGTCAAGATCTGCCATGAGTATATTCAATAATGGACAGAAAGTCATTTTAATCACTCCCAAGATGGGCCAAGGAACACAAAGGACTAAATATTTCAGAGCTTTCTATGGGCCATTTCAAAGTCCTAGTAGAGAAAATGGGACTGAAAAGAACCACAGTCCTGGAAAGACCTCAGATTTCACCCACTCCATGTCAGAGCTGGGAAGTGATACAGACAAAGCCAAGGGCTCCTGCAAGGGCATTCCACAAGGCAAGGCTCAAGACAGAGGGCAACTTTCCTCCCCAAACCTGCCACCCACTGCTGTGCCATGGTACAAGGTGGGGGACTGAGCCCACAGCGTGGGGGCCAATGGAGGATGTGCCCAGAGTGGGTGGCGAGTGTTATTGCTACATAGATCTGAGTCAGCACAAAGCAGCTTGCACCCAAACCAAGCGCTACGATACACACTCTTGTTTCAGTCTGTTCTTGGTGGGATTGGGACCCCCAGGACATGGCCTGGAAGCCGGCCTGCTACAGCCTTGTGTGAACTTGCCCAGACAAAACGCACAGTTACCAGAAGAATCTAGGGTAAGGTTCCCTTGTGAACCGGTGACCTCGGCAGGCTTTACCCTATGCGAGTGCACCCTCTAGCATTAGCATCGAGGGGCTCTCGCACCAGCGCAGGCTGGACCTGTGTGCGGGGCTGACTAGGTAAGCAGGAGCACACACCTTGCAAAAGAAGAGCTCCGGTAGGCACTTGCCAGGAGCCCAAGAGCCTAAACTCATTTGCATAGACCTCTGCAACCCAGTTCAGGAGCTGGTGTCAACCTGCCTTCGCCCGGCCATGCCTTGAAACCTGTCTCAGTGCACACGACCCTCCCCCTCCACACCCGATCACTTGGTGTCACATTTGATTTTCCTGGTTTCCCGTTCGTGCCTTCTACCTGCCACCTTCTCTTTGCTCTCTGCCTTCTCTCCCCTTCCTTGCACCGGCTGGTCCCTCCCTGTCGTTCTGCGTCCCCACCTCTGCCCTGCCATTAACCCCCTCCCTCCTCTCTATTCTCCCCCGTTCCCCAGTCTCAATTCCTGTCCCAGGGTGATGGGATGAGACATGGCATCTTCCCCCAAGGGCCAGGCCATCGCAGCCCAAGGAAGAGGACTGTGCTGTGGGCAGCTCTGCTTTATTCTCCCAGGCCCCCAGCTGGCAAACTTGCTCTTGTCACAGGCCTCAGTTACCCAGCAGGCACCGGACCTCACTTCTCAGCCAGCAGATCGTTGGCTGGTAGGGACAGGCAGGACGTTCAAGAGAACGTTCTGGTCAGCGTGCTCTCGACGGCACCCTTCTCCTCTCCCAGCGGCAGCCAGCTACCTGCAGCCTGGAACGGACACAGGGATTCTGTTTTGAAAAGTGTATCTTTGGGACTCAGTGCTGCAAGCCCCGAACAAAGACTGTCTTCAGTCCAAAGCTACAGCGAAAGAAGTTCTACTTGCCGCGCCCGTTTAGTCACACTCAGCTCTCGTTCCCCCTTTCTCCTGCTGGTGCTACTCTGCGCTCCCGCTCCTCTCCTGCTAGCTTGCTTTCAACCCTGAGGTATACTGAAGAGGTGCACGCTGAAAGGGAGAGAAGCAATTAAGGGATGACAATCAGGCACAGCGCCCAAACGTGAGAACAAGCCGACTGTCTCCCAAGCAACGGGGCTCTCACCCTTCCTTAAGTTACTTAACAAAGCATTGGAGAACATACTATAGGCAGCAACCAGACTTGTCAGCTCTGCACATGTAACTGGCTGCTGCTTTGAGTGTGGAAACCTGGAGACAGAGGAAGATTGGACAGTGAGTTAGGTTGCCTGCCTGGGTCTAGAGACTCCTAGATTCAGTTCCTGCTCCATTTGAGATTTCACATATGGCAAAAGTCATTTTGTCTCCGTGCCTCAGTTTCCCATCTATGAAATGGGAATTCAATGTCCTCACCTTGCCACGAGGAGGAATTTATTAAAGATTATGAAGTGTGTAGATACTACAGCAATGGGGACACATACATCCAGTAGGTTCCACTGAATAGCAATGCTGATACAACTTTGGCTTAATGGCTACACATCTCCTTGGCCTCTGAGGACAGGACAAGAAGCCAGGGGCTTAAACTACAGCAAGGGAAGTTTAGATTGGACATTAGGAAAAACTTCCTACCTGTCAGGGTGGTTACACACTGGAATAAGTTGCCTAGGGAGGCTGTGGAATCTCCATCTCTGGAGATATTTCAGAGCAGGTTGGACACACACCTGTCAGGGATGATCCAGACGGTGCTTGGCCCTGCTGTGCGGGCAGGGGACTGAACTCAATGACCTCTCTAGGTCCCTTCCAGTTCTAGTGTTCTAGGATTCTATGATATTGCCGGGAACCAATCTGGTCCCATTCAGAGCAGGGTTAATGGGATTAGGGCATTGGCAATGGGCATGCCACTTATTGGTAACTTTGATTGGAACAAACGCCCCAGCTTCAGGCCAGTGTGTGAGGCTGCAGCCAGAAAGGAAGTGCTGGGATTGCCTTCTCTGACTGCAGGCTGGTCACCCTGCCTGCGCACAGGGCCACATGGGCAGGGAGGCAGCAGCGAGGTAAGTGGCTGCAGCCCAGCTGTTGGAACTGCATGGCACCTCCTCCTCCCCTGTCCAGGCTGTGCCCTGCTGAGGAACTGCATGCAGGGAAGGAAGCACTGAGCATGCCGAGTCCCTATCCATGGAGAGCCCTGGGGTTGGGGGCACAGTGCAGTCCCCCAGGCCTCCACCACCCTTGCCTCAAACACCCCACCCCCCACCAAGGCAGGTTTGCAGGTTCCAGCCAAGGGAGGTGAATCCAAGTGCCTTCCCCAGCTGTAGCCTCACAACTCGGCTGGCTGCTTTTTAGCAGCTGCTGGATAATAGCAACGTGCTGCTGGCAAACAAACCGTCCCTAATCAGTAGAACCTACTGTATCTAAGAGAATCCTCCAGGGACTGGACTGGCTGGCTGCACTGATCTTTCCCACCCGCAACTTCAGTGATCTCCAGCTGCATTCAGAGACCCGTGGAGACGGTCACGATATTCTTAGGGACCAACCCAACCCCCAGTGAAATCCAGGGGACTCTTTCCCTTGACTTTGCTGCACATTAGGTTGGACCTTAGAGCTCCAATTTCAGGCTGTTTGTTGGCACATGCGCCAGCTCCTTCAAAGACTCCATAGAAGGCAGGAGGGCTCGCATCTTAATTTTTCTCAAAAACAAATGGAAGTTAATATTCCATAGAAACAGAATGGCCTGCCTGAAAGGAATTCTCTGTGCCATAGGTCCTGGACGGTGACCAGCTAGCGTGATTCAGGTATTACATTACTACCTGCATGGCACCCTATTGACAGTCCATGGAATGAAGGCTCTTCAGCGCCTAAATCCCTCTTGACAATGAGATGTAGGTGCCTCAGTCAGCTGGGCACTGCAATGCTGAGCACGGCAATGCCTAAACACCTGTCAAAGTCTGGGCCTTAGCATTTTGAAATGATAATTAGGTGCAGTCTGGGTGAGGCAAGCGTCACCTCAGCGGCACTTCTGCAAAACCTGGTCAAATGCCACATAAAAGCAGGACGATTGGTGATTATTTTTGACTTAGGTACCATGGTGCTGGGTGCGGTATAAAAACAGGAAACAGCTGGATAATGAGATGTTGGCGGTCTTGACTTGTTTTAATGCCTGCACCAACAGGTCACCGGTCTTCACAGTCCCACAGCTCACAGTACTGGGGACCAGAGCTAACACCACCGCAGTCTTCGCAGCCAAACTTTAAGGCCTGGATTCTCTGCTTTGACAGTCATGGCTTCCTAAATCTCAGGGGTGCAATCCTGATCCCTGGCATAGGTTAGAGCAGCCTGGGGGCTTCTCTAGCTTACTGCCTATGTTCGCTAAGGAATCACAAAGTCAGCCAAACACAGCTGGAGCACAGCATAATAAATAATAAGCTGGCAGAGGAGCAAGATACATTGGCACTGTACCAGCCACTAGTTCCCCCATGCGGAAGGAATTCGTGGCTGGTCAGATCCAGCTTGTTTCTAGCCCCTTTGAGCTGGCAGCACAAGAAAATCTTAAAGCCATACAGTTCTTGCACAGTAGATTTAACTACTTGATCTCTAATTAACTTACCTTATTTTTAAGCCGTTCTGGAGGTAGGGTAGTAGTGATTAATTTATTTTTTTCATTAAATAAGAGAGATTTTAGTCTGGTTTCAAACAATTGGTAAATATTTTATTAGACAAAAGAGAGGGAAACAGGGGCCATCTGGTGGCTGTTTGATATATCACTGCAAAGTATAAACCCAGCATCACCAGAGAATGAAATCGGATGGGACTCAGAAGAGCATACACAGGCCAAGTTCAGCAGAGGAAGCAACTCTGGCCATTTTTACAGATGTGTTTCTGAACAGAATCTCACTTTTAATTAAAAAACTATGTTAAAATAACACTAAGGGCAAAATTCTGTATTCAGTTACTCCACATTCATATTGGCGTGAGTTCAGTGGAATTATCCATCAACAGTGTAAATGAAAACAGAATTGGGCCTTGAGAATCTAATTTAAATCTACAAATTCTGATTTAGAGACACAGCAACTCAAAAATCGCACTTAAGTCAGAAAATGTCAGCTACTATTCCTGCACGCAGTCACATCAGATAACTATAACTGGAACAAAATATACTTTGCTCTATTTTTGTTAGTTTGCTTTGTGCACGTGACAGTTTTGTGTATAATCAAGTTCTCCTAGGTGAAAAGCCCGATGCACCTGTTAAGAGGGGCTGAATTCTATCTTTTTGCCCTGTTTCAACAGGTAGGGCCTGATCTGGAAAAAGACTGCCCACAGAGGAGTAGATTATTCTCATGAATAAAGTTACTCATCTGTGAAAATCTTTGAGGAATCAGGCTCTTAGTTCATTTCCCCTTTATAACAATAAGAAAATATCCCTCAAGATATCCTGGAATTGGCAGGCTACTCTGGGATAGCTGGCCTAGAAAGGCAGGAAGGTCCAGAGGTTAGGTTGCAAACTTGGGACTCTGGCATGACTTGTAGCAAACCTTAAGGAAATCATCTCATCTCTGTGTGTCCCAGTCCCCAATCCGAGAGGTATTGTAAGTACAACCCAGGAAAGAGCATGATGCAGTCAGACACAACAGCACTGGGATCATCTAACCTTTGCTCGATGGGTGAAAGATCCGAAACTTCATTTTTGAAACAGACTGATTTCAGGTGGTCTTCCACTGTCTTTAAGTCAAGTATGCTCAGTACTTCAAGGAACTCTGAAAAGCTTTTTGCTTATATTTTGGGCCAAATTCTACTTTCAGTTACACTGCGTAGAGCAAGAGTAACTTCCAGTGAGTGTGGCCCAGTAGAAGTAATGCAATATGGTTGAGGTCAGGGCTACGTTTTGACAGGTAAGTTACATGTCATGATCATGCTCTCACTGTTGTCCATGGGACTTTTGCCACCCAATCTAATGGAAGCAGGGGTGCATGGGAGTCAGAAAGTGGTGCCGGTGCATGAATGGTCCTGATTTGACACTAGAGGTATGTTTACATTGCATCTGGGAGCAAGCCTCCCAGCCTGGGCCCACATACTTGTGCTATTGGGACTTGCATTAGTGTGTTAAAATAGTTGTGTTGCAATGTCCAGCGTGAGTCCCACTAAACCAAGTCTGTGGAACCAGGCTGGGAAGCTGAGTCACAGATGCAGTGTCCACTTAACATGCAAGATAAGTAACTTCAGAAGGCAGGTGCCTCTACTTTACCTTACATCTTTTTAATTGCTTTACCTGCAGCCAAAATCCCTTTTCCACCACTGCACATAAGTTACCCTTGTTTTGTCCATCTACTGAAACCAAATTTGTGCAGCTCTCATTATGTTGTTGCTTAAACCCTACATGTACTTTACAGAACCACTTACATCGTCACCCAAGTTAGACTTTCAAGAACACTACATCTGCTCATGCCAGGTCTGAATCTGGACCAATGGATCGAGGGCACAATTTTCAAAAGTACCTAACTAACTTAGGAGCCAAGTTCCATATTAAAAAGTGAACTAAGCACGTAGCAGCCTGATTCTCAGTGAAAGCCAAAAGAGCTCAGACTCCTAAATGTTCAAGTCATTTCTGAAAATAGGACTGGGGGGCAGATTTTAAAGGTATGTAAGCATCTAAAGATGCTGATGTGAGAGTTTCAAAACACCCATTGAAATCAATGAGAGTTTGGCACCTACATGTTTTGAAAATCGCAATAGGTACCTAGCTGCATATTTAGGTGCCTAATTACCTTGAAAAACTCGGTCCTTACTCTCCTAAGTCACTTAAGTGTTTTTGAAAATGTTACCTCAGATCTAATGATTCTCATTTAGTCTACTGCCACCCTACTAGAAGTAGAAACTGTGAACAGAATTCGACTGAACTAGATTAAACTAAGGCAAGAATGATGACATTAAATCTGAATTTCCTTGCTTTCAAGAGTTTATATGAAACTTTTTATGCAACTTTCACACAGTTTATAAAAACAGTGCATTACTTTCTAATAACCTCTATGCAGGCTTCTGAGCTACTGTACTTATTATTCAATGTAATTACTGATGTACATTAGGATGGTCAGGAGTCCTGCGCTCCAAATCTGAATGTCTATCGCTGCCAAAAAAAAGTGTGTAGAAAACAAATTTGATAGTGTGTTGCCCTGTCTGAGACTCCAGTTTATTCTTTTAAAAAAAAATGGTGTTAGATATTTTAATTTCCAAATCTCTGAGCAACACAGCTGCCAAATTATAGCTTTAGTTTTCCATGTCAAAACATTCTCAGTTTTTCTGCTTCTGTCTGTGCAAATAAAAAAAGAAGAAAGAAAAAACTGCTCTAATCTGAAGCCCAGAAATGCTGCTAACTGTCAGGGTGAATTTCAAATAACCCTAAAAAGGACTGTTGGAACTGATGGATGATATTGTCATAGTTTTTGTTTCTATTTTTATTTCAAAATGGGTTTTTAGGAACAAGAACTGGATAGAAGCTGCCCACGGACTGCATTTCGTATAGCTCCATCACTATGCATCATGAATTTAGTTACAGATGGGAGACTGGTAGTTTATGAAATTAGCACTGGATTAGGGAGTCTTTTACCTTTATTACCTGGATACAAATACAATGAAGGTTGGTACTGATCAGAATATATCACATCCTGACAATGGTTTGGTGCAACACAGTTGCTGGGATTCGATCTATTTCCAAATGAACAAGCGTCCATATCTTAACAGAGAGGTAGCCGTGTTAGTCTGAATCTGCAAAAGCGGCAAGGAGTCCTGTGGCACCTTATAGACTAACCGAAGTGTTGGAGCATAAGCTTTCGTCGGCAAAGACCCACTTCGTCAGATGCAACTTAACAAGCACCAACAGGAATTTGTTAACAGCTTCTGCCAGACCACAAATGCAACACGTTTGCTGATTCTACCAGACTACACACGAGAAACCTTATGGAAGGTCCCCATAGAACAAGCATTGAACCCACTAGAGAACTGAGGACTGCATTGCTCTTCTTGATCCTCCTCTATTGACACAAAAGACTTCAGCTGGCAGGTTAGTCAATCCAATATTTTTCATCGGAGGTTAATCCAATGTTTTAAAAATGAATATTTAAGATGCAGAAATCCAGTAAAGTCACATTTGTTTACAAAATATGCAAACCTGACTAAACCAGCCTCCTGTCAAGTGCATTTAGGCCACATGACCTAGCATTAACCAAAATGTTTGCGACAGTTGCTAAGCCAAAGTGATTGGTACCAGTGAACCTGGAGCAAATGTAGGGACAAATCTTGTTCCCCATCACCTTCTGTGGGGATGGAGGGCTCTTCCAGCCACAAAACTAGTGCAGTGACAAATATAGAGAACCCATGGAAATAAGAAATGACCTTCTTTTCTGAGTCTTGTATTAGGCTTCCGAAATTTAGAATGGCTTTGGGATCCCCCTAAGAACACTCTCAGCAAAGATCAAACACTGTAGGGAAAGAAAGTAAGGGCACGTCTACACTGCAGGGCAAAAGTCGAATTAAGCTACGCAACTTCAGCTTCATCAATTGCGTAGCTGACGTCAAAATAGCTTAATTCAGCTTTTGGCGCTGTTTACACAGCAGGAAGTCGAAGGAAGAACACTCTTCCTTTGACTTCCCTTACCCCTCATGAAATGAGGGTTACAGGAGTCGGAGTAGGAAGTCCTCCAGCTCAACATTTCGAAATAACAGCTTGCAGTGTAGACATGCACTATGTTATTCCGAAATAACGCTGCTGTGTAGATGTACCTAAGTAACATCACAATCCTCCTTTCACACCTGCTGCCTCTCTAGATGTGGGTGCAGTGCTGAGAGACAAGACACTGGGGACAGGTGGCCAAATGGAAGCTAGCACCATAAAAATCAATAGTCCTGCACTGAGCTACTAACCGGGTGGAACAAAACGGGTGTTTTCTCTGCCATGGGCTGCTTTCCAGTGACTGAGTGTTGAGGCTGCAATCGCTCCAGCTGCTCCTGGAGTCTCTGTCTCCTGTGCGTCTCTTTCATCTGCTTCTCCTTCTGAGAGAGCTCTCTCACACTTTCTTCTGCCCTGCAAAACATGCCATACAGATCCACCTACATTCAGTTCTAACTCCGGGGTCTCAGCCTCCTATTTGTACTCACCCCATTTCAATATGCACCCAAATCCTTATGGCAGTCCCACCGTGCCACACCCTGCTGTATTGTGGGGTGTGGGGCTTACCTGCTGTGTATAGTCTGATTTCTTTGGAGCATCCCTCCCAAGCTCCAGGTACTGTCCCATCAACACCCTGCAATCAGCCTCCTGTCAGCTCACATGCTTTGGTCATTGGCAATGGTGGCAGTTTAATGCTGGGAGAGAGGAGGTCTCTGGAACTGGGAGGTACTAGACCATTTAGGGATTCATAGGTCAAAAAAGAAGAGCTTGAACTTCACCACAACAATGTCATGCAGCCTGGACAGGCTCTTGAGCATCAATGTACTAGGCTCCCTGCATGAGTCACTGCCAGATGCACACAACCCTTAGCTCCAGTTTCAGATCAAGATGGGGTGGCAGAGGCCTGGCTAACTGAAGCAAGGTCCCTATTATTTCTTTTGTTAATGCCCTTTAGCATTCTCTTTCCCTGGCCTCCCAAGGCATTTCCGAGCTCTCTCGCCTCCTCCTGGGCATGCTTTGTAAAACGTAAAGACATCAGAACATCTGGCTCTTACACAGGTTTCCATGAGTAGCTCTCAACATGCTGCAGAAAGGCGGTCAATGACATTATCCTCATTTTACAGATTGCAGAAACGAGTGACTTGGCCAAGGTCACCCAGGAAGCCAGCAGCCGGGTTGGAAACAGAATACAAGTGTCCCTAATCTCTAGCCAGAGCCTTCCCCATTGGATCCGACTGCCTCTCTAAGCAATGGAGAGAGCCACCAGGTTTGACTGCCTCTCAGGGGCTACATCTAGACTGCATCCCTCTGTCGACAGAGGGATGCAGATTAAGCACATTGAAATTGCTAATGAAGCTGGGATTTACATATCCCGCCCCTCGTTAGCATAAACATGGCCGCCGCTTTTTTTTCCAAAACAGTTTTTCCGAAAAAACGGCAGACTAGACGCAGATCTGTCGAAAATAAAGTGTTTTTTGACAGATCCTGTATTCCTCAAAAAATGAGATTTACAGGATCTGTCGAAAAAGGCTTTATTTTCGACAGATCCGAGTCTAGACTGCCATTTTTCCGAAAAAACTCTGTTTTGAAAAAAAAAGCGGTGGCCATGTTTATGCTAATGAGGCGTGGGATATTTAAATCCCGGCTTCATTAGCAATTTCGACGTGCCTAATCTACATCTCTCTGCCGACAGAGAGGTGTAGTCTAGACACACCCTGGGCCAGACAGTCTTGTGCCCCCAGACTGCAGCCGGTAATATGCTCTCTACGCCAGTGATTTTCAACCTTTTTCTTTCCATTTGTGGACTCTTAGCACTTCCATATGGAAGTGCAGACCCCTTTGGAAATCTCAGACATAATCTGCAGACCCTCGGAGGCCCACAGACTATAAGCTGAGAACCACTGCTCTAGCTGGATGCTCAGTGGAATGGCATTCAGACACACCACTGACAGATTCACTCCAAACTCTCTAGTACCTTGGGGATTCTGCTGCTTTATTTAGTGGGGGCCCTGGAGCACTTCCTGAACGTAGAGTGTCTTCAGTCTCTTTCTGGCTTTCCCTTGAAGGATCGGCTCCATGTCTCACATGGTTTGGCAGGGGAGGACTTCCCCTCTGTGAGTCTGAGCGCACCAACCACCTGGAAGTCACCTTGTTTGCCTCCCCTCTCACTCTTAGATAGCGTTTTCTCCTGATTTTCAGGGTGCCCATCTCTTCTAGGCTCTCAAGATCCTGGGTCACTCCTTCACCTCTTAGCACCTGCTTAGAGGCCTCGTTAGCAAGAGGCTGGGATGCTTCTTTACGGAAGTTACGGAGCTGCTGCAACAGCAGGCTTTTCCCAGTGCAATCGCTGCAAATCAAAAATCAAATGGATTAAGCCAAGGTAGAGCATTATAATTTATCAGATCCTTACTGAGGACCCTAATTTGACTGGCGGCGCAAAGCGGGCTTACAAGATCACCTTGGATAATGGTTATTGATGTCCTAACATTAGCTCACAGATGATAGAATAAGCCACCATGAGCCCACCTGGAATTCTTTGGGCACCCAGGTGGATCAGGTAGCCATTGCTGGATTGATCTGGGGTGATAACATTATGAACCTAGACAGCACTCATGAGGCTCTGGTGGCACTGTCCGTTGTGACGGGACTAGTTATTTGCCTCTGCAGAAGAAGTGGTAGAGAGGATGGCCAGTTACACTCTGACTCTGCTGCAGTAGACTATTATCTAGAATGGTTTATGGCACACACAGCTCCTGGCTCTAGAGAGGGAGGGCTAACATTTTCAAAAACCTTTACACGATTCAAGAGCCTATGGCCCATTTCTAAAAGTGCCATAGACACGTAGGAGCCCAAGTTTCATTGAACGCCAATGGGATTTAGGAGCCAAGTCACTTTAGAAAGTGGGACTTAAGGGCCTTTGAAAAGGCCCTTATGCCTGTCTCAGGAGCACTGAGCAAATGGACTGTGGCATGGAAGTCCGAGAGTCCACCGCTCCCCCCAAGAAGCCCCTTTCCCATCCAGCAGGTATAAAGAGAGAGAAGATTCCCCCTTACAATTCTTATAGAAGAGAGGAGGGAGATCAGGGAGGCCTTCTTCCTCCCAGCATCTGGGGAAATGATGCTGTTGTGTTATCATGAGCAGCACAATGCTGGGATTTCCCTGGCTCACGATGACGGCGGAACATTGCAACTCAACAGCAGGACACACTTGTTTTGTGGCTGCCTTTCGTCACTTTGATGATGAAAGCGCTCACTAGCTGTCCGGTACCGGGGGAGGGCCACCAGATTTGGGTGTCAAGAAGGGAGCATTGCAGAGGTCACAGCTCGGCTCTGAAGGAGGCAGCTGAGAATTATCCGGACCCAGACAAATGGCTTTGTGCTGAGTTTGATATTACAATGTCCTGGCTCTGCCGAGCCTACGCCTGCATGCTAGTGCAGTGCTTTGCTTTAGTCAAACTAACCTTGTACTTTTCAGAACACAGAGTATTCTACAGCTAGGCTTCCCACTTCTGTTTTCTTAAGGGTCTCCTCTTTTCTATCTCTGCTTAGGAACCACCACTTCAACCTATAACCTCTTCTGGAGAGAACAAGACTCTGCTGGACACCTGAAACCCCTGGGTACTGTAAGAATTGGACCATTCAGGGGAATGACTAAGCCGTGTGGGTTTGCTAATACCCCCAGCCAGATCCCAATGATAATGAATGAACTGGATGATATCAGCAGCCATACAGCAGGGCTTCAGATTCTATATCTGTTGCCAGGTAAGCTGTTGATGTAAGTGCAGAGTGATGATTGTTCATTCCTGGCCTTGTCTGGACTGTGCAGTGGTAGCAGCAGGGCTAGCAGAATGCCTTGGGACAACAGACCTTGGACAATCATGAGTCATATGCAAGAGCCAAGACGGCAACCTAGCAGTGAGGATTCTGACTAGATATTTGTCGGTCTCCAGTGGAACAGATGTGACAATTAAACTACCTCTGTGCTTGCTTTTCCTCTGGGAGGCAATGAGTGGGGTAGGGGGAATCTGACGCTGCTCCATATGGAAGTGTAGTGATTGAAATGAGTGAGGCTTGCTGGCCCTGCCAAGGAGGCAAGGTGGGAAATGTCAGAAGCCAGAGGTGGTGCACAAGTACAGAGATTTCTTACACGTGACCCTGGGGACCTGCCAGGTTTGAGGGCACAGCCCAAAACCTAGTCTGCATCTCCCTGAGGAGCCCTGCAGAGGTTTCTCCGTCCCGCAGGTTTTCCCCTGGGAGACATCATCTACATCGGGGTGGGCAATAATTTTTGCCCGGGGGCCACTTAAAAAAATTTTTAAGTAGACCCGGGCCACCCCGGAAGGGGCGGGGTCTAAACAGGAAGGGGCGGGGCTACCCACCCCCAGCCCATGATTGGTCTGGGGGATCCCCTTTGTCCCCCTTACCACTAGGCACCCATGCCCTCGAAGAGGCTTGGCATGCTCCCCCACCCCCAGGCCAATCAGGGTCTGGGGGCGAGGGAGCGCGGGAAGCCTCCTCCCTGCAGGGCCGGGGCAGGGCGAAGGAAGCTTCACGCAGCTCCCCGGCCCCCAGGCCCTGATTGGCCTGGGGGTGGGGGAGCGCGCAAAGCTTTCTCTGCTCTGCCCCCGCCCTGTGAGCAGCGCAGGGGCAGAGCGGAGAAGGCTTCGCGCACTCCCCGGCCCCCAGGCCCTAATTGGCCTGGGAGTGGGGCAGCAGCAGGGCCTCTGTGGGCCGGATCCACCCCTTTTGCCCACCCCTGATCTAGATTCTAGCCCAGTGTAACTCGGGTGTAATTCCACCCAGGTCAGTAGAGTGACACCAGCACTAAGCCCAAGTAAATGAGATCAGAATTCGGCCCATGGGGTTTCTGCCTGCTCAGATGACCAGATTTCCTAACGTAGAAACAAGAAAACCTTAATATTTGTCAGACCTTTGTATCATTTTAACAATTTTAAAACCAATCAAAATATACTTGGACAGGTTCTGTTTTACGTGACTCTAGATTTACACGGAGGTCCCTCCCAGGGATTTCAGCAGCATTTCTCTGGATTGACACCAGCACAGATGAGAGCACCCGGGGTCCTGATTGCTCCTGCTTGGTTCTGGTGTCTGACTAGTCTCAGCTGCTAAGTCACTCTGAGTGGCTGGGCCCTGCGCCTTGGCGAATCACGTATTCCTTCACAACTATTTTTAAAAATAAGTGTAATTGGTTCTAACAAAAACAGCACAAAACAGCATGTTCTGCTTGTTCCTTCTACTGCTCTAATTCAGGTATAAGTGCGTCATTAAGATCTAGGGAACGTTTCTAAAGATAACACCAAGCGCACATGGGTGAAGAATTTAGACCCTGATTCAACAAAGGGCTTAATCATGTACATAACTTTAGGCATGTGAGCAGTAACTACTCGCATGCTTAAAGTTATGCATCTGCTTAATCACCTTGCTGAATCAGATGCTGAGGTTGGCAACAGGGAAGAGATGCCATCCCTGAATACAGAAGCATTTACAGTTGAGTTTCTTGACTGGTCACATTATACTTAGACAAATAAGGAGATTGGAGAGGTTTTTTTCTCCACACAGCGTAATCATTCTAGAGCAATGTCAAGTGCTAGCTTGTTTGATCATTTTCCTAACGAGGTTGGCTGTGAGTCTACACCCACAGTTTTTTAAAATGTTTGATTCAGAGTTATTTAAAAACAATTCTCTCAAGTAACTCAAAATGGCTCAAAAAAGAGGCATTCTTCCTATTGGCTATATCTACTCTGCATGGTGATAAGTATCAGCGGGGTAGCCAAGTTAGTCTGTATCTGCAAAACAATGAAAAGTCCTGTGGCACTTTAAAGACTAAAGTTTTTGCCCATAAAAGCTAATGCCCAAATAAATCTGTTAGCCTTTAAGCTGCCATAGGACTCCTGTTGCTTCTACTCTGTATGTGTCTTTTGAGCCATGTCTGTTGCATTTACCGACAAAAAAAGAAAAGATTTGACTCTCAATATCTCTACAGATCCCATGTAGCTGCAAAAGAACAAGGTGAATTCTATTCCGCCGTAAGCATTAATTTGGTTCTATCTCCAGCATCTTAATTATGGCTGCAGCAGACAGAACACAAAACTGTTTGCTAGCTAGAGACAAATGTTGTGTTTCAGCTATTAAACGGAGCAGATTTGCAATAAGACACTGCTAGACTGCATTTCAATAGGTGAGATCTCACTCTCAAAGTCTTTCTTGGGGATCATTTCAGGTTCATGACAAGGAAAGTTTGTACCGTGGTCCTTGGGCAGACTCCGGCGCACTCTTTGTTTTCTGTTGGTCCTTAACGGTTGTGTCCCCCTCATCCTCAGTGGAACTGTCACTCAAGCTGTGAAGCAAAGAGATCGAATTACTGGACACCTCTGTTCACTGTCACAGTAAGAAACACCAGCCTGGGGCACTTCTTCATAATGTGCTGTCTTAATCAGACCTGAGACAGACATTTAAAATAATGGGATGTTAAAGAAAATATAGGGAGTCAGACCTGCAGCTGGTATCAACTGGCACAGCTCCATGGACTTCAGTGGAGCTAGGTTAATTTATACAAGCTCAGGATTTGGCCCATAGTGCAATAAAATAAATAAATAATGATAATAAATAATATGTTTATAATTTAAAAGTGCATAGAGACAGCTCCTCAGGGGCATCCTCCCAATAGCAAATACTCCAATAACTGATATACATGGATACCCTAACAACATAACCCACTTAGACAATGTAACTCATCCTGGATCAAGAAAGACAACCTCATGATTGTTTTTATTGGAACAATGTGCTTTTAGCTAAATTTAAATCGACAGTAAAATCAAAGCTCCCTGAGGGTTAAATTAGACCTCCTTAATGAGATACTTTTAGACCCAAGTGTGTTAGGTGAATGCATCTGAAACATCTACTTGGCTCTCATTATCTACAAGGTTTCTCCAGATCACGGTTTTCTTCAAAGCCATTTTCTAGCAAGCACCATCACTAGCATCTCTGGGAAGAGAGAACAGCAGTTTCTACTTATTTGTTAATAACTATTGTCCATTCCCATTGTGGACATGCACCTTGGGAAGGAAGCAAATCGTCTCTCAGGCTACGTCTACACAGCAACATTATTTCAAAATAACTAGCGTTCCTTCGAAATAACTTAGTCGGCGTCTACACAGCAGGCAGTTATTTCAAAATAATGTCGAAATACTGTCAAGCTGGAGGACTGTTCACTCCAACTCCTGTAACCCTCATTGTACGAGGAGTAAGGGAAGTCGGAGGAAGAGTGCTGTTTCGAAATAAGCGCTGTGTAGACGCTCCCAATTTCAAAATAAGCTACGCAACTGACGTAGCTCAATTTGCATAGCTTATTTTGAGTTAAGCCCTGCCATGTAGACACACCCTCAGACTCATTAGCTTTAGAGGAGACCCTGGGCCAGACCTTTGGAGTGTGGGAAAGAAGCCAATCTCCCAGAATTCACCTCTAGGAACCTCTTAGTCTCACAGGGAGACTGAGAAAGCAAAGGCAGCAATCCGTTGTTTGCCCATCTATCCTGGATTTCTGACTGCATAGTTTCCCTTCCAAAATGCTCGCTTTCTCCACCAACATGCTACCCTTTCCAGACAAAGGGCAGGGAGAAGTAATACAGCAAAGAAAGCTTTTCATGGTACTTGCTCATCACAGGCATGGGATATTGCAACCACCGTCAGGTTCATGACCTTGGACCCTGGTTTTCCACAAGTATCAGATTTCAGTAATTACCTTTGATTTTCATCGGGCGGGAATGCAGATTGGTGTGGTTTAGCATCCCTTAAATCAATGTACACTGTTGGGGGCTCTGCTGGGCCCTGCAGTTCTGGCACGTCCCTACTTCGACAGCTCTGGGGAGATGGTGGGAAGACGACTTCTCTGTGAATATAAATAATCATTTCAATGTAGTATTCATCTATGGGGGACAAGAGCTCCAACAGGACACACATTTGGAATGGAAATAGACTGAGAAGGGGACCGTGCTTCTGTGTATTAGGCAGGTTCCAGCTCACAGTCTCTGCACGTGATCATAGAATCATAGAATACTAGGACTGAAAGGGACCTCGA
Source organism: Rafetus swinhoei (assembly GCA_019425775.1). Classification (NCBI taxonomy): domain Eukaryota; kingdom Metazoa; phylum Chordata; order Testudines; family Trionychidae; genus Rafetus; species Rafetus swinhoei. The sequence continues at coordinate 38,997,789 of CM033443.1, read as the reverse complement.
GAGGTCATCGAGTCCAGTCCCCTGCCCTCATGGCAGGACCCAGTACTGTCTAGACCATCCCTGATAGACATTTATCTAACCTACTCTTAAATATCTCCACAACCTAGGCAATTTATTCCAGTGTTTAACCACCCTGACAGTTAGGAACTTTTTCCTAATGTCCAACCTAAACCTCCCTTGCTGCAGTTTAAGCCCATTGCTTCTTGTTCTATCCTCAGAGGTCAGGAAGAACAAGTTTTCTCCCTCCTCGTGACACCCTTTTAGATACCTGAAAACTGCTATCATGTCCCCTCTCAATCTTCTCTTTTCCAAACTAAACAAGCCCAATTCTTTCAGTCTTCCTTCACAGGTCATGTTCTCTAGACCTTTAATCATTCTTGTTGCTCTTCTCTGGACCTTCTCCAATTTCTCCATATCTTTCTTGAAATGTGGCGTCCAGAACTGGACACAATACTCCAACTGAGGCCTAATCAGCGCAGAGTAGAGTGGAAGAATGACTTCGTGTGTCTTGTTCACTACACACCTGTTAATGCATCCTAGAATCATGTTTGCTTTTTTTGCAACAGCATCACACTGTTGACTCATATTCAGCTTGTGGTCCACTATAACCCCTAGATCCCTTTCTGCCGTATTCCTTCCTAGACAGTCGCTTCCCATTCTGTATGTGTGAAACTGATTGTTCCTTCCTAAGTGGAGCACTTTGCATTTGTCCGTATTAAACTTCATCCTGTTTACCTCAGATCATTTCTCCAATTTGTCCAGATCATTTTGAATTATGACCCTATTCTCCAAAGCAGTTGCAACCCCTCCAAGCTTGGTATCATCTGCAAACTTAATAAGTGTCCTCTCTGTGCCGATATCTAAATCACTGATGAAGATATTGAACAGAACTGGTCCCAAAACAGACCCCTGCAGAACCCCACTTGTTACTCCTTTCCAGCAGGATTGTGAACGGTTAATAACTACTCTCTGGGAACAGTTCTCCAGCCAGTTATGCACTCATCTAATAGTAGCCCCATCTAAGTTGTATTTGCCTAGTTTATTTAAAAGAATATCATGCAAGACCATATCAAATGCCTTACTGAAGTCTAGATGATAGATGAACATTATCAAAACCACCAAGATTCAAACTTCACAGCAGCTGAATTTGACGGACATGAATGGCATTAATGCATGTCACAGAGTTCAGGTCAGGTCAGCGTTCACAGCACCTTTGTGATCCTCTGGGCTAGACAGGAGTTGAAATGCTACAGATTTACAGTCTGCTTGTCCTTCTAACCAAGCAAAGTCCTTGCCTATACTGAAAACTGGCGATTCCTCAAAGATGTCCAATACTGTTGACTATTTGGAAACAGCCAGACATATAAATCTACCTGATCAGACTGGGCAGAAAATGGGATTTTTTGATCCCCTCACAGGAGATGCCTACACTTGTCTGCTTAGAGACCAGCTGGTGATGCTCTGATTTTTATCCCCTGCTAGAGGATGAATCTTCTGACTTCTCAGGACCCCTTGTCCCATGGTTAATGATTATTATTTATTTCTCAAGCACTGATGGAGAGGTTGATACTGGAGAACACAGAAAAAGGAAGTCCCTGCCCCAAAGAGCTTACAATCTCAAACACCGGCACATGTTTGATTACTGTAACTTCCTCCTTTGGCTTCCTAGGCAGGCCTCTGTCTCATTCCCATGTGCTGTCACTAATATCACGTCACATCACTCCCGCCTTTGAATGCCGCCACTGCCTCCCACATCTTCACCGCACCGCACGGTCAAGATGCCATTGAGAGAAAATACAAACCCCAAGCCTCCCATTCAATGATTAAAACATGGCCACTCCTCACGCTCGTTACGTTGCTTCTCTGCTCAAGCCCAGTCTCCTGCCCTTCGCCCATGCCTGGTTTTAGACTGCAAGCTCTTTCTGTGTAAAACAAACACTCTGGAAGAGCAGAGAAAGGAGGCTGTGTTTGTGCCTTCCCCCCGGCATGGAAGGGCACCTTACTGATGACAGTCAACCACTACCAAATGGAGCAGTGACCCCGCATGGTCATGGATGTGTCTCCCCCTAGAGCTGGTCATCGTGGCTTGAGTCAGCAGGGGGGTTGCTCACTTCAGGCCGGAGCCAGCACCCATGGAAGTCAATGGAAATCTTGACTTCAATGGGCACCTGATTGGGACCTGTTACCATGGGGCTGCACTGTGGTAATTGGGGGCTGGTTGAGTTGATTCACATAATTTTGGGTGAGATTTTGAAAGGACCCAAAGGGAGTTAGATGCCAAAATCCCATTGCAATTCAATAGAAAGTTCGACATCTAATTCTCCTAGGGTCCTTTGCCAATACAACCCTTTGAGAGCAACAGGGTCCAAGAGCCCTTCACTGCTGCAAAGATAGGTTGTCATGCATACTAGGGATGTAATCGTGTAGTCAATTAACCGATTAATGGATAAGCAAAAGCTTGTAGGTTTAATGCTACAGACGACACGCATTTCCCTCCCCCAACCAGTAAATTATTGAGCAGGCTGACCAGCAGCCTGGCTCAGTTCTAGCTCACGCCGGGTCCGGGACCTCCCCCTGCTGTGTGTCTGCATTTAAAGTGTATTAGGAGCTGGGTGGGCAGGCAGCCTGGCTCAGTTCTAGCTCACGCTGGGTCCAGGAGCTCAGACACACACACCCCAGACAGGGGCTGCTGCTACCCCCGCACTGCTGCCTCTTTAGCAGCACAGGGCGTCAAGCAGCCGGTCCGCAAGAGGAGCTGGTTTTTAAACTGGCTCCCCTCATGGACTAGCTCCCGCCTGGCACCCCACGCTGCTGCCGGCCCCGTCCCCGTCCCCGCCCTCGCCCCCGCCCCCGGGGACTATAGAATAGTCAACTATCCGATAAGAATTCATGAGGTTACTCGACTATTCAATTAACTGATATTTAACATCCCTGATGCATACAGTCACTTTCCATGGCTCTAGTCACCGAGTATATGAAAAAATTAATTCCCAGCGAGAAGAACCTACTTCTGATCGCCTCCGTGTTCTTGAAAGTGAGCAAGCTTGGCCAGTGGCTTCCTGCGGCAGGGAGACAATGCCTTGGACTGCTTGGCACACAACTCTTCTAGCTTTTCCATGAGCCTGCTTTGGGATCTAGCGACCGCAGTCTCTATGGACGAACAGAGAAGGCAGAGAACTACTTACTACAGTCTTGCTACGATAAGAAGGGCCTCCAACTTCCCCTTTGGGGCCTCATCACTTTCCCTACTCAGTGTCACAGGGACGGGAGTGGTAAGTTTATTGCCGCTTCGCTGCAATCAAAATCAGGCTACACTTCAAAACCAGGCTGATCATTTAATTTTTAAATAAACTTTAAAAACCCCTGGGAGTAAGGTTCTAATGGTCTAGCCTTCCTTTGCTACTGATTGCCACCACTTGGCTTGTGCCAGCTCCTTCCCAGGAACCTGGCCTCAGGAGTGTTGATACAGCATGGCAGGACAGACAAATAGGGCCAGATTCAGAAAGGAATATAAGGGAGCATAAACCAATGTAACTGACACCTTCTTTTGCCTCCTTGTCAAGCAACTTAGGGAGAAGGTAAAGAGAGAAATATTGATGCTATTTACTTGACTCCCCAAAAATATTCCCTGTAAGGAATAATATACCCACCCTCAGTGACCTATCCTGCTTGTTTCAGAGAGAGGAGCACAGAAACCTAAGTCATCCTCCAAATAGATACAAAAAGCTACATTAAAAGAACACTATTGTTGCAAAGTCAAGCACTCAGACGTTGAAAAATTCCCATATTCTGATTGACGCCGCAATGTTAATTCCGCTCCATAGTGCACATGCATTATGAGACAGCCTTTAATGACATGATCACATACTGCTTGTTCTCAGGACCCCTGTCTCATTCAGCAGTTGCAGAGAAAGTTCTACCAAGCACTTGGAGGCAGGGGGTATGGCTGAATCAGAGGCAGCAGAGCAGGATGGCAGCCGGCTCTCTACCAGCGGGGCTGCAGGCGGGAGCCAGTTTGCACCAGAAGCTGATTTAAAAGCCGGCTCCCAGCATGCACTGGGTCCCAGGGAGCTGGCTGCCACCCTGTGCTGCAGGTGCATGTAACCATATAACCACTGAAAAAATGTCAGTGGTTACACAGTTACATGCTTTTTATCATCCCTAATATCTACACTACACACTAAACTCAAGACCTGGGTCCAGCAACTGTAAACCCAGATTTATGATGCAGTGTGGACACTCAAGCGTGGGCTTGGAAACAACTAGCCCCCCAAACCTAGGTTTACATACTCTATGTTGCTTTAGCAGTCCCAGAAGGGCATCTCCATAACTATTCTAAGTGATGTACATAATTTCAGGGCAGAGACTTCAGAGATTTCCGCCCTGAGCTTCAAAGTGTGGTGACCTAGCACAGCAGCTCCCCACTCTGGAGCTAGCATTAATGATGAAGAACAGAAGGGGAATGACCCTGAGATGCATTTGGAACTGCAGCAGAGGGAAATGAATTTGTCTGAGTTGCTCTCTTCACTTGTAAACAGCAACGACACCGTGAAAACTACAACTCAAAATCTAATCGATGCACAAACCATTAGTTTGAAAGGTCTGGAGAGGTGGAGAGAGACAAGTGGGTCCCCCAAATGCTTAACCTTGAGATTTCTGCTGATTCTATTTACACCAAAAGAGCACTGTCGTTATCCACAAGAACTCGTAAAGCAAGTGGACGCTAGCACTTACAGAACCATCACGTCTGAGGTCATGGACAATGCAGATAAGGGTCACATCTTAAATGACCGACCCCTGCAGTCAGCCTCGTCCCAGATTTTTCATTCAGTTATGCTTTTTTGTCCTCCTCAACCTGAGACGGATATCCGTGTAAAGTGACCAAAGCCTCCATTTTCTTTCCCACTAAGCTTCAGTTCTGCAGTGACATAAGACGTACTTTCTCTAGTTTGTTCAGATCATTTTGAATTCTGACCCTATCCTCCACTTGCAACCCCTCCCAGCTTGGTATCATCGGCAAACTTAATAATCATACTCTCTGTGGCATCACCTAAATCATTGCTGAAGATACTGAACAGAACCGGTCCCAAAACAGACCCCTGCAGAACCCCCAAGAGGATAGAATGGGGCTTCATTTTCATTGGGCATCGAGTTCCAGATCAAATTTGATAAACTTGCAAGTAATAAACTTGTTTTTCTGTCTGCTCCTCTGGCAAACTCAGCCTAGATCTTAGAGTCAGGCTTCCCTTCCCTCCCAGGGTTACCTGTAACAAAGCTTCTACAAGCCAAAGCGAGATTTGTGCAACCCCATCCGTCCTCAGTGGTTTTTCATGGGCGTAATTGAGGTTCTAATCTGGAGACACTGGGGTTACAGAAAGAGTTGTGTCTATTGAGGGAAAGAACTACACAACATGAACGTGTCTCCAGTACTGCAGAGAAGATGGGGCTCAGTCTTCAAGGGCTCTCAGAGCACGAAGTCCTAAACTGACAGTCTCAGGCTTAGGTCATGTCTACACTGCATCCAGCAGCAAGCTTCCCAGGCAAGGGCTCTGCTCGGGCACAACAGTGTCATCTGGTGAAGATGATGAGAGATGGACTTTGGGGATCCAGGGATGCCCATACCAGAAGTGGCTGAGGGGCTGCCAGGCAGCCCTTGCACGAGGGGCAGTTGTGATGGGAGGAATGCTGTGGGGGAAGTGCATGATATCACTGTCCCCATCTTTAGCCCCTTGAGAACTCTGGGGTGGAAAGAGGTGGAGAGCTGGGTTGACTCGGTTCTGCGAGGATAGAGCTACTGTTGGTGCGGAGGACGTGAGATTCTGGTAGAGAGGAGACAGTGGAGTCTTTTTGGGGATCACTGCATGGTGGCTTCTAAGAGATCTCCAGCCTGTGGTTCTGGAGTGGGCAAGAAGGAGCAAGGCACAGTTGATACACTTCTTTAAAAAGCAGCAGGTGCCCCGGCAGTGTGCTGCTCACTGTCCAATTGCCTGGAGGACATGATCACAAGGCCTACACAACATGGCCCCAGATGGGATGGGCAGAAGGTAGCAGAGACAGGACCCCAGTCTATAGGTTGAGTGGGACAAATTCAGACCTGGTGGTTTCTGTTTCAATCAATAGACTTAGACCAGGGCTGCATATGGGCCAGCACCATTAACACAGACTAAGGAAGGGAACTGTTCATTCTCAGAACATGGCTAAGAGGCAATGGTCCAACAGTAGAGGAAAGTTTAGGCTAGAAATAAAGATTTTTAAGCGTAAGAGAAGTTAAGTAGAGGGAAAGATGCAGAGAGGCAAGGAGAAGCTAGAGAGAATGACACAGTCAAGAACAGAGGTCAGTTCTGGGGGGCCCTGCTCTGAGCTGATTGGTTTGACAGTTTCAGCTAGTTAACATTTGGTTTGTAAGGTTACTATGATCCTCTGAAGGAAGAACAGGCTCCTCGGAGTGAGTTCTACTGCCTTTCTGCTCCTCCAGGTCCTCAAGAATCTTGTCTAGATCCCACTTCTCGAGATCCTGAAAGAATGAAACCAGTGGTGAGGGAAAGACCGGCACTCCTCAGAGTCACTCACCACCCACGCTTCAGACTGGAGCAGCTCTGTTGTGAGTCTCCCCCTCCCCGACCACTGCTCTGTAGAGATGGGGTACAGAGGCAGGGGGCTACCCTGACTTCAGCGCTCCCCTCTTCCCTCCACACACACCCCTGCTCTGCACAGCTAACAGGAGAAGCCTGGGAGCAGCTAGGCTACAGGACAGAGCAAGGTGGGTTACTGGCCCTGAGGGCCTCCATTGGCCACCAGACCACGGTTCTGAGATGGGGAAGCTCATCAGGGCTGGTGTCAAAGCAGCACCTTCGTCTGCAAAGCCAGGCTGGGGATGTTTACATGCCCAAGGATTTGCTGGAGGCACAACCAGGAAGGCATTTCCCCTGTCCGGAGGCTTAGCAAGGGAGCCGGGCATGGTATCTGCCTCCAGGGAGCAATATTCCCTCGAATCTTTTCCAGCCATGTGTGGATTTTTTCCATCCATGTGTGGAATAAATTCTTCTATGTGCACCAAGACATGTGCGCCACCAAGAGAAGCCAAAAACTTAGCTGTGGGCGCGCTGCTAATCAGCTGGGCAGCATCTGAGTCACTGCAGCAGAAGTGGGGCACATTGGCCTCTTCCCTTCTCCTCCATGCCACTTCCCCTGGGGCCCCACAGCAAGTGTGTGGCCATCAGGGGCTGTACAGCTGTCATGGGCCACGTTCCTTCCTGGAGCAGTTCCCTCCGCTGGATGCCCACAATCCACCCGCTAATGAGCTGCATCTCTCCGGCCCTGCTTGACACAGCATGGAGGGCCACTGCCCTGCAGCAAACATCATTTTCCTCCTCTTACTACACTGGCCACAGCGGAACCCCCTGCGGAGTGCATGGTTACTAGGGGAGATACCACAGGGCCAGTTTTTTTCAGGGGCTCCCTGCAGGACAGGCCTTTGATCCTCCAGCAGGGCTCCTGTGAAAGTAAGAACCTCCATAACTAGTCCTAGCTTAAACCCATAGGGCTTCCAGTAGGGGAGCAGATTGCCATGGAGGATGACGTGGGTTTTCCAAATTCTTCCCTTGCAGTAACTGATTGACGCTGTATGACCTGACAAGTCCAGGCTGAAGGGTAGCAATTGTATGCGCTATTTGGAGAAGCATCACTCAGCATCATGAGTTAAGAGGGACTGGACCTGTGGGCTGCGATCTCAGTGGCTGCGGCTCTCTGGTCCAGCAACACCCATGGCTCTGCTGGACCACAGATGTTTCCAGATGTGAGAGTCCTGGACCAGAGAGGTTCAACCCGTAATTAGACCTACGTTATATCTCAGCACTCATAACAATTTTATCAAAGGATCTCAATGAAAGCACAGAATTTACATGTTTGCAATAATTATGGTGTAACTGACAACCAGCTTCTTTTTAAATGCCATTGCTAAATAAATATAAACACTGATCTATCATGAATCATGTACATAATTATACTGTCGGGTCCCCTCTGACACACACTGACTCACAGGAACAAAGACTATTACAGCAAAGGAGCTAAGAGTTGCAGGATTTGATGGATAATAAAAGAGATGACTTGGGAAGAAGCCAGTCTAGGAGAGATGCCTCTTTAAGTGAGTTACTAAGGCCCCAAAACAAAGCAGAGATTTAATGGTAAGCATGAGTCGTTCCAGTGACTTCAGTGGGGCTTCTCACGCCTAAAGTGAGGCACATACTTAACTGCCTTTAGAGCTGGGAATTAAATATGGACTAATTTTCAAAAGCAGGCTGTAAACGGACAAGTCACTCTTGTGGCCAGGGATGGCCATGCAACAGTCCCTGCCTCACTTTTCTCCTTCAAGAGCCTTCTTCAATAGCTCCTTTTGCCCTTCGCAGGTTCTGTTCTATCAAACAAATATTCAAAACAAAAGTTCTCAAGTCCATCGGTTTACCCTCTTCTCAGGTCACTCCCAGGCCTTTCATTCCTGTGGTCTCATATTTCTCTGGTGGAGGCTACTTGCTCACCCTCACACTAGCCTCTATACTCCACTCAGCTTCCCCACCCCCAACCTTCCTGCTGCTGTTTACAGGGGAATCAGCTGATCTCTGCTCAGGTGTGACTCCTTGGGGACGAGCATTGGTTGACCCCAAGTTTCTACCCCTTACGGCGCAAACCACTCTCTACACACAGGCCTAAGTGGTGTTTACAAAGGGCCTGCCTCCGCTCTCTTACACCAAAGTAAAATCCACTGAGCTTGGCTCTCCTCTCACCAACACTGGTACAAATCAAAAGTTACTCAACTGACGTACTGGCGTAAAATGGATACTGAGGGAGAATTTCCAGTGGTATGATTAAAATCAGACTTAGGCCCAAAAATACTTGGGCCAGGGTTTAGCAGGGAATTGCTGGGTCAAGCTAGGCAGCTGAGTGCACAAAAAGGCGAGTGCACATTACAGCTCTGACCACAAAAGGGGATATGTTTTGTGAGTGCAGCTTGGACACTGATTTTTGTAACTTTGTCCTGTAAAGTCTGTGGGACGTTGGGGAATCTGTATTTTAATCCCACTGATGGCTCTGAACAGAAATCCAAAGGTTCTCATGGCAGTCAGCCACCAGGCAAGGATTTTAATCTATGAAATAAAAAACTGTTAATTTTCTATGTTAGCATACAGGTGGTCTCATGAGTGCCCCATTGACCCTGGGAGCTGATAGACTGGAACAGCAGCAGCCAAGGGGAGGAGACTGGATCATGTCTCCAATCTGATCTCACTCGCAGTCACCAAACAAGACATTGCAGAACAATTGTATTTCATCTGCAGTTCCATGACAGCAGGTGACTGACCCCACTAATTAAGCTTCGAAAACTAGTACCCCGCTACAAGAGAGGGAAAGTTCTCAGCAGTCTTAATGCTATTGCATGGCCATGACAAGCCTACCACCTCAGCACTCTTTGCAACCAGATGGCTAGAAAGTTCACCACACATTCCATCCACATCAGAGATCCAGTGTTCGGAAATGGACACTTCCTGTTCTGATCCATGAGATTAACTTCCAACATGGTTTACTTGGACTGTGAACTCTTTAGGGCAGGGCCTGATTTTTGGTTCTGTGTTTGTACAGCACCAAGGACAATGGGATCCTGGCCATGACTGGTGTTACTGCAATATAAATTAATAATGACACGGTGTGTGCAGAATTAGCCATTTACGTCCTCTTATTATCAATGAACATTCTGCATCTAATGTGTTTTCCACCAGACTAGACACCTAAGCAATCACCGAAGGAAACTGTTTGCCCCGCCTACCTGCAACGAAAAGAGTGTCAGCCCTCGAGGGTGTTCAGCTGAAGTGGCTCCTTGCTCATATTCTGCTTTAGTGATTCTCTCTAGATTGTCACTGATCATCTCCAATGGTGATTTTGGTTTGAGCTTCGAATGGCCTCCATCTCCAGATGGTGCCTCTAAGGTCACCTTAGAGAGTATTTTTGTTTCTATCAGCTTTCTCCTCTCTTCACTGTTATTTGCATTTACAAAAGATGGCCCTTTGGCAGAGTGCGCTTTATTAGTCCAAAAGTCTTCAGTTTCCCTGTCTTTTCCATTGCCCAGTTCTTTCCCTCTGAGAGTTTGATCAATAGGATCTGCAAGAACTGCTCTCTGCTGGCCTGAAGTTTCTTCAGCCGGGTTAGCAAAAGCATACGTCTGTTCTCTATCCAATGGTACATGTTCTCTTCCCACAGCGCGGGTAACGTCCATTTCTTTCCAAAGGTCTGAACATTCTAGGTCTCTATTCCAGGCCTCTCCAGGGTGCCCCACCGATTCTAACATTTGCTATAGATACAGAAAATGAACCTCAGAAGAGACAATCACACCCCTCACCAAAGCAATACAGAGACATACAATACACCAAGTAGAATGGATTGGCTGATGGAGGGTCACACGGAACGGGCATCTGAAAACTGCATGGCTCAGGTTTCATCCCTGAAATTTGTTACAAACCAGAATGAGATTCATTCTGTAAAATGCCCCGAGACCCATTTAGCCCCGTGCCTTGATATCCTGGGTTACTGCTTCCACATAGATCCCAGCTGAATAGGGAAGCTGATACAAGAAACTGGTGTCAAAACACTGGAGCTGGCCTGCTCCCCAGCTAGCTCTCATCCCACCAGTGAGTCTCATCCCTCCTGGTGCAATGCAATCCCTTTATCTACACATGGTTCTATGCCCAGGTCTTAACGTCATACAATGACTTCTTGATACACCCCCATTAACCAAATCCCCTCTGGGTTCTGTGTGGGGAATATGGTGACTGGAGACATTTCACACAGTGAGAGACTCATTAGTTAATCTGCTGCACTGGCCTATTGTAAGTGCTGGGGTGATGTATGGCTTCACAGATCATCCTGAGGGTCGGAGCTGCTCAGTGGCTGAGGGACAATGGTCTCCTGCGCCCCATGTTCATAGACCCAGTGCTCTACAGTGTTTTCCTTAACAGATCGGTATCTCCTACAAGCACACGTGTCCCCATTGCACTTCCTCACAAGCAGCCTGCGGCCTGCAATCTCCACCTTTCCGCTCCTACTGCAAACCAGTCAGCATCACCTCCATCATGGAGCAGCACATGGGCGGCGGGTATGAGGGGCAGGGGAAGGCAATGCCTTCCTAAACTGCCAGCCCAGCCCCGCTCGCACTCTGCTCCCAGTCCCCACCCCCTTGAGTGTGGCACCCTCAGGGCTGGCTGGAATTCGGCCCTAACAAGGTTGGGGCCATGCTGCTAATGCTCTGGGGGCTGGGAGGCTGCTCTCCCTTCACCCCATGCTCCAGCCAGGGCCAGGGAAGGCTGGAGCTACCCACCACCTGCTAGGGGAAAGGTAGCCTGCCCTTACTGGGGGTGCTTGACTCCAGCAGAGCCCTGGTCAGCAGGGGCAGGGCCTCGGGTGTCAGGGACAGGGATGGGGGCTTGTCTCCCCCAGCCCTAGGTTCAACTGCCACACATGGAGCAGTAGCTCATTCAAAAGCAGGCTCACTTGATTTGGGGAACACTGAAGGACTCCTTGGGAGACAGTGGGACCAGGCCAGTGAGGGGAAGAAAGAGGGCCAGGGTCTTGGGGAGGGACAGTGAGGATCCACACTACAAGCAGCTATAAAAAGGATGCTCCCCCACTAGAGAATGGGCACTAAGGGGATAAGAGGAACTGCTGGAAGGTGGGGGCAAAAAGAAACGGGCCCAGATCCTAAGAACAGAGAGAATCCTACAAAAATTGATGAGGAACAGAGAGAAATGCAGACCCAAAACAAGACAAAGAGTCCAGACACTTATATCACACAGTGCAACCTAAAAATCTACTGTAATATTAAGCAGCTGCGCTGCTGGCAATCCCAGCAAATGTGGCTGCAGTAGTGCAATGAGTCACCTGCACATCTGGGTCTTCTGGAGAAAGATCTGTCAGTTCTTCCGACAGGTCAGGAATCAGATTGGGTAGGTCTCGCTGGAAGATGAACAGCTCCCCATCTTCATCCCCGTCGGACTGCCATACAAAACAAAAAACGAAAGGAAGGGCCAAGCACATTTACACAGCTGTTTCACGGGGGCATAAGTCATCTGACTTCTTTGTCTCACACTTGGTTATGCTATTGAGGGTTATCCTAGAATCATAGGACTGGAAGGGACCTCGAGAGGTCATCCAATCCAGTCCCCGCAGTAGGGAATACCATTTAGACCGAGGGTGGGCAAAATCCGGCCCGCCAAGCTGCCAGATCCAGCCCACAGCCCTGCCTGCCTTGCCCCCATGCGCTACTCAGAGAAGCCACTGTGATGGCCTTATGTGCTTCTTTGGACGCTGCAAGCTCGCTGATATGGAGGAGGAGAGGCTTTGCGTGCTGTCCTTGCCCGCAGCACAATCTCTCAGCTTCCACTGGCCAGTTTGCTGCCTGTTTGCAGGACAGGTAGTGCACAAAAAGTATCCCTCCCCCGAGGCTCACAGCATTCGGAGGAGCATATGACCCCCACAGCCAGCTGCTCTGAGCGGCATGCAGGGGCTTGCAAGGCAAGGAGCCTGACTGAGGAACCTGCTGGGCTGCTGGCCGGGAGTCAGAAAGGTAAGGGCCTCCCCTGCAGAACCAATGTTTTTGTGTTACCTGTATGTTTCTAGCCAGTTTGATTTCAAACATTGCCTTTCTAATTTTGTCCTTGCTGAGCCGTATTATCATTGGAGTGTCAAGTACTCTACATCTAAAAGGTATGAGATAAACACTCCCTTCGGTGACTTAGCACATTAGAATCATAGAATCACTGAGCTGGAAGAGACCTCAGGCGGTCATCACGTCCAGCCCCTGCTCTAGGCAGGACCAATCCCAACTAAATCAACCCAGCCAGGGCTTTGTCAAGCCGAGACTTAAACACCTCTAGGGAAGGAGATTCCACCACCTCTCTAGGGAACCCATTCCAGTACTTCATCACCCTCCTAGTGAAACAGTTTTTCCTAATATCCAACCTAGACTTCCCCCACTGTAACTTGAGACCATTGCTCCTCGTTCTGCCATCCGTCACTACTGAGAATGGCCTTTCTCCATCCTCTTTGGAACCTCCATTCAGGAAGTTGAAGGCTGCTATCAAATCTCCCCTCACTCTTCTCTTCTGCAGGCTAAACAAACCCCAATCCCTCAGTCTCTCCTCATAGGTCATGTGCTCCAGCCCTCTAATCATTTGGTCACCCTCTGCTGGACCCTCTCCAATGCGTGGGGGGCCCAGAACTGGACACAATACTCCAGATGTGGTCTCACCAGAGCCGAATAAAGGGGAATAATCACTTCTCTGGATCTGCTGGCAATGCTCCTCCTAATGCAACCTAATATGCCATTAGCCTTCTTGGCTACAATGGCACACTGTTGACTCATATCCAGCTTCTCATCCACTGTAATCCCCAGATCCTTTTCTGCAGAACTGCTACTTAGCCATTCCATCCCCAGACTGTAACAATGCTTGAGATTCTTCCGTCCCAAGTGCAGGACTCTACACTTCTCTTGTTGAACCTCATCAGATTTCTTTTGGCCCAATCCTCTAATCTGTCCAGGTCACTCTGGACCCTATCCCTGCCCTCCAGCGTATCTACCTCTCGCCCTAGCTTATTGTCATCTGCGAACTTGCTGAGGGTACAATCCAGCCCCTCATCCAGGTCATTAATAAAGATGTTGAACAAAACCGGTCCTAGAACAGATCCTTGGGGCACTCTGCTAGAAACCGACCGCCAACCTGACATCAAGCCGTTAATCACTACCCGCTGGGCCCGACAGTCTAGCCAGCTTTCTAGCCATCTTACAGTCCATTTATCCAATCCATACTTCCTTAACTTGCTGGCAAGAATATTGTGGGAGACTGTATCATTAATGGGCTTCAAGAAAAAGAGCTACATAAAATCCGTTCAAAGTCCCAGGAACATCAAGGGACACAAAGGGAACAGGGCTAGATCCACAAAAAGGTTAAGGGGCCCACTATTCATTGATTTCAATGAATGGTACAGACCTAAATACTTTTGAGAAGACAGTCATCCTAGTAGAAGCACAAAAGAAAATAAATAAGTAATAAATAAATAAATGATAAATAATGCCATGTAGCTCTTATGCAGCACTTTTCATCGGTCAGTTTCAATGCACTTTCCACAGAGGGTAAGTAGCATTATCCCCACTTTACAGGTGGGGAAATCAAGGCACACTGGATAGCGTGGGATGACTCTCCCTCTGTCACACAGTCAGTCAATGGCAGATCAGCAAAGAGAACCCAGATCTTCTCTTGCCAAGGATCGTATTTCCATGGCCTTCAGCCACAGAGAGGCATGTTCGGAGGCTTTGTGCCAGGCTCTGACAGTGCTGCAGTTAATACTCCAGCAGAATGAAATAAAACACAAAAGAAATTCAATGTAGTTATTTGCGCATTTCATAGTATGTTTTTGCTAGAGGACTAGCACAGGAGGCCTCATGCTGTGAGCTTCCAATGCCCTCTGCGCCCACAGACTTCAATGAGATTGAGGGAGCCTCAGGCCTGTGATCAGTAGAGTTTGAGATGATGAAGAGGGAGGATGGGTGCAGCGTTCTGACTATTACAGAGCTCCTGGACTAGCACCCCTTACAGCACTGCTCCCAGCAGATGAGCAGCCCGCTGAGAGAAGCACTGGCTACTCAGGAGCTTGTCACTAACGAGGTGATCCTCAGGTGTCGTTCGTAGAGCCCTTGAGTAACATAGTGAGGAAGGATGCTGGAAAGCAGCACTTACCGTAGAAGTGTCAGAGTCTAGAGATGGGATTTGGTCTTTCACTGCAGAGAGAATAGCTCCCCAGTGGAAAGGTCTGTTGCCCTGGAAAGGGGTTGTAAGATCCTCAGACAGATCCTCTTTTTCCTGGCTTTGTCCTTCTGATGCCATTTGAAACCGCTCCCATATAACCAATCACATGAAAAAGGGCTTCAACATGTACCACTAAAGAAAACAGAGATAGCATCACTACAGTGGAGGAATAGACTCCATGTGCATTAAGCCTCAGTGTAATTTTTGGGCATCCCATTATTTTAATATACATCAGCAATACCCCAGCACTGGGCAGAATGATTTGCAACACAGTGCAATATATGGAGCCTTTCTTTCTACCTGACTCCAGTGAGGCGGATATCTTTGTGCCCCGACATAATTTAGAGCTTCAGGGGGTGGCCGAGTTAGTCTGTACAGAAAAAAACAACAAATGGTCTGGTAGCACTTTATAGACTAACAAAACACGTAGATAGTATCATGACCTTTTGTGGACACAGCCCACTTCTTCAGATGACCGGAGTTTTGAGTTTAGGATGTGCAGACCCAAAATAAATAGGGGGGGGAGGAAAAAAAGGAGGTGTGAGATAGGGAGTAGAGGGTATAGAAAATCAGGAAGGTAGAGGGAATCAGTAAGAGTAATTTAGAGCAGCGTCCAAGCTGTTCCTAAACTGTGCTGGCTTCTAATAGCACCTTAACTATATTACAGCTCACCTTCTACATTGGGGCTGTGTCTAGACTGGCCAGTTTTTCCGGAAAATCAGCCGCTTTTCCGGAAAAACTTGCCAGCTGTCTACACTGGCCGCTTGAATTTCCGCATCCAAAGCACTGACTTCCTACTGTAAGAAATCAGTGCTTTTTGCAGAAATACTATGCTGCTCCTGTTCGGGCAAAAGTCCCTTTTGCGCAAAACTTTTGCGCAAAAGGGCCAGTGTAGACAGCTGAGATTTGTTTTCATAAAAAAGCCCGATGGCAAAAATGGCGATCGGGGCTTTTTAGAAAGCGCATCTAGATTAGCCACGGGCGCTTTTCCGCAAAAGTGCTTTTGCGGAAAAGCGTCCGTCTAATCTAGACGCTCTGTTCGAAAATGCTTTTAACGGAAAACTTTTCCGTTAAAAGCATTTGCGGAAAATCATGCCAGTGTAGACGTAGCCAGGGAGAAAGGCAAAAAGGGATGCTGTAAAGTTGGTGCCAGTCAAAGGTTCCCTCTTATCAGGGGGATGCTAGACTAGCACAACACAGATCCAAAGATCTGGCCTTTGGATTTTGACTTCTCAATGTTTTTATGGAGATTGGGATCTTTGCTGGCTTCTTCCTAGAGTAGATTGAGAAGGGGTATTTCACAAGGAGCAGTGAAGGCTGCCTTCTTGCTCACTGGATGATAATTCATACTATTTGGGGACCTATTCCTTTTCAATTTGTGATACAATCATGAGATTTAAGTCTCGGCTTGACAAAGCCCTGGCTGGGTTGATTTAGTTGGGATTGGTCCTGCCTTGGGCAGAGGGCTGGACTGGATGACCTCCTGAGGTCTCTTCCAGCTCTATGATTCTATGATTTCCATAGGAATTGCAAATGGAAGTAAATCAGTTCTAACTGATAACAAAGGTTGGGAGGCTGCTATTGTATGGAGATCAGCAGTGATTTGATAAGTCTTGTGATTATATTTTCCTTCATAAATCACTTGCGTTTTCACAGGCTGACAGAGTGCTTTACATACAGAGCAAGGCTCATTCCCAGCCCAAGGAGCTTACAATTTAAGAGAACCAAGGTGAGCAATGTGCCTTTGTGAATGCTTTGCACGTCATCCATCTAATATGTCTCCTTTATCCATATCAGACAGTGCTGAGTTTGCATGGCATTTGATGCCTGACATTGGGCTGGATTTATGTGATGAGACCAGCACACTGACTGCAAGCTTTTCCCTATGAGGCTGGGATGAGTTGGCTACAGAGATTACTCCCCCACTGGTGCCTTTTCTGATCTAGGGAGGAGCGTGGATTTTCCAGTATCAAACCTGAGACCTCTGTCGTAGGTGGAGTGAGTAACAGGAAGCACAAAAAGAGCCAGGCTGGATCAGACCCAGTGTCCATTTAATCCACTGGTCAGCATCAGATGCTTCAGTGGAAGGTGCAACCACCCTTGCATTAGGTAGAAGTTGGATAATTTGCCCTTCATCTTAGGTTATTCCCCCCTCCTAATCGCTAATAACTAGAAACTGGGTTAAAAACCTGAATTATGACATTTAACATCTCTTCCAAAATTTGTTAGCATTAATTATTGCAACTCGGAATAGCAACTTGGTCTTGCTATCAATATAGATAACCCCTAGGTTTATCTAGCGCTTTTCATCAGTCAATCTCAAATTGCCTCTCAGTGCGGGGGATCAGTATCCTTACCCACCCTCGATGAAGTGTCCACTCCCCAACAGGCCTGGGGGCAGAGCACCAGGGCTCCCTCTCTCTCCACACTACCCCATCCAATCCAAATGGACAATCTTCTGTTACTCTGTTTGGCCCCACGGATGAACTCTGGGTTGTGGGAAGAAGCAGTGTTCATCCGTTTGGAATGTGCCACCCTGCAATGCCATTGTGTGCACCCGCTCCCGTGGCAGGAGGCAGCGAGAGCAGACGGTCCCGCTCCACCTTCCTGATAACCAGCCCCCGTGCAGGCTTTGATCTGGTCCCCGCCGCCAGCCCCTTTCTCACCCAACTAGCCCACCTTTCGGTCTCTCCCCCCGCACTAACCACTCCCGCGCCCTTCCGTGCGGGGCTGCAGCCGCCGGGCAGAGGGGCAGCGCCCCGCCCGATGGCCCCGCCCGGCCCGAACCGTGACCCTCTGCCCTGCCCCGGCGAAGCGCCGCCCCGCCCGAGCCGCCTGGAGTGGCCCGCCCCCAGCCCCGCCCCACCGCTCCTGGCTCCACCCCGCGCTTCCTCCCGTTCCCATGGTAACCAGGCCAACCGCCACCCGGGCCCTTGCCTGTCTCCCGTCCACCCCCTTCCCCGCCCGGTGTCCGCCCCCGCGACCCCACCGCGCAGCGGAACTCTACCGCCCAGCCCCCCCGCGGCGCAAGCCTCCTCCGCCCGCCCCACTCACAGCGCACCTCAGAGCCTCTCTCGGCCCGCCCCGGCCGCTTGCCCCGCCTCGAGCCCCGCCCCCGCCGCGGTCCTGCCAGGGTACAAATTAACGGCTAGCTCACAAACACAAAGTTCGGACCTAGCGCCTCGTTCCCGGAGGAAATAGCGAATTTGCATTCACTCCGTTCTTTCTGCATCCGTGGGGATTTTATCCCCCTTCCTATCGCAAAGCCCGCTAATGCCTACCTTTGCCCTGCCAGGATCTCTCTCACCTCCTCCTTCTCGTACCTCATTGGCTAATTCGAGCCCCGCCTCGTGGAACGCTCATCCTCCATTGGCTGCTTAGCGGGCACGGGGGCGGATCCCACAAGCTGCCGCGAGGTAGGCTGGGGTTTGTAGTTTCGCCCCGATTGGTCGCAGGGCTGGCGGAGCCGCGCTCCCAGCGTCCTCAGCGCGCGGGGCTTCCGGGAGCGAGCGGCGCGGTGCGAGGTGCGCGGGGGCCGGGCTGAGGGGGGCCCCTGGCCGCGGGGTGGGGGCCGCGACTCTCGCCCGGGAGCGCTCGGGTCGGGCCCCGCTGGGGTTGCCTGCAGCCGCCTGGCGTCCCGGGTGGGCAGCTGCTGCCTTGCTGCGTGCGCCCGGCGGGACGGACACACGCGCCCGGACGCGCACGCGCACTGCGGGGGGACACGGACTGGGAAGGGGACAAGGGCGGGCGCGCGCACGGGGAGGGGGACAAGGACGCGCACTGGGGGCACGCGCACGGGGAGAGGGACAAGGACGGGCGCGCGCACTGGGGGCACGCGCACGGGGAGGGGGACAAGGACGGGCGCGCGCACTGGGGGCGCGCGCACGGGGAAGGGGACAAGGACGCGCACGCGCATTGGGGGCACGGGGAGGGGGACAAGGACGCGCACTGGGGGCACGCGCACGGGGAGAGGGACAAGGACGGGCGCGCGCACTGGGGGCACGCGCACGGGGAGGGGGACAAGGACGGGCGCGTGCACGGGGAAGGGGACAAGGACGCGCACGCGCATTGGGGGCACGCGCACGGGGAGGGGGACAAGGACGCGCACTGGGGGCATGCGCACAGGGAGGGGGACAAGGAGGGGCGCGCGCACGGGGAAGGGGACAAGGACGCGCACGCGCATTGGGGGCACGCGCACGGGGAGGGGGACAAGGAGGGACGCGCGCACTGGGGGGCACCCAGCGGGAGGTGACCCACGTGTGTGTGAGGGCTGGGCCAGGCTGCTCCCGGGGTTGGCGGCGTTTCCCGGGGAGTGCAGCAGCAGGGCTGTGCAGCAAAGGAGACGCTCCCAGACTGATCCATGGGGGGGCAGGGGTGGCCCACAAAGCCCTTGTGATGCTGTCCGGGGGTTTGTTGTTCTAACCCTCATGTGGGACCCAGTGCAAGACTTCCGTTCCCGTGAGCTATTTAGGCTCTTTGTTCTGTTGTTCATGGACACTGCCAGGCACCAGCAGCGGGTGCCTTAGGTGCCTAACGCGACAGATGATTACGTTAGGCTCTTCGGGGTGGATCCTGTTGAATAGCTTGATGTCCCATGCAGGATTTATTGAGGGACTGAATACATAGGCATCCTTAGAACTCCACTGTGAGGTAGGATGGTGCCATTCATCTCCATTTGATTGCTGGAGAAATGAGTCACAAATAGATTTTAGTGATTTGACCAAGATCGCACAGGGCGTCAGAGGTGGAGCAGGAAGTTGAACCTGGGTCTCCTGTAATCCAGGCTGGTGCTCCACTCTAGTGGCCCGTTCTTCCTCCTTACAAACCGCTGTGTTTACAGAATCAGGAGCGAAGAAGTCTGTGCTGCCAGTCATAGCAATTACAACATTGAGTAGTCTCACTATCTTCAGTGAGACTATTGTGGGGGTGTTATTTACTTGTAATGCAGCAATCCTAACTTCATCCTCCTCTCCCCTCTTGTCCTTCCATTTAGCTAACCCCCCTCCCAACAAGGTTTGGGTATGGGCATGCCATTTATTGCCATCGCACTGCTCGCTCTGCGTGTGTGTTCTATCCCTTTCCCCTGAACTTTGGCTTGCTTGTCTTTTTAGAGTGTAAGCTCTCCAGGGCAGAGACTGTCTGTTTCCCTGTACACCTCAGGGCCCTGGCATTTGGTCACTAGACACTACTGTATTGACCATGACGACAGCACAGAAGCGAGGCTGAGAGAGGAGCTGCTGGGGGCTAATTTAGCTACAACTAATCAGGAACGAGATCTTGGAGTTATTGTGGATAGTTCTCTGAAAATGTCCACGCAGTGTACAGCGGCAGTTAAAAAAGTAAATAGGATGGTAGGAATTATTAAGGGATAGAAAATAAGACGAAGAATATCTTACTGTCCCTATATAAAACTATAGTACACCCACATCTTGAATACTGCGTACAGATGTGGTCTCCTCACCTCAAAAAAGATATTTTGGCATTAGAAAAGGTTCAGAAAAGAGCAACTAAAATGATTAGGGGTTTGGAACGGGTCCCATATGAGGAGAAGCTATAGAGACTGGGACTTTTCAGTTTAGAAAAGAGGAAACTGAGGGGGGATATGATAGAGGTATATAAAATCATGAGTGGTGTGGAGAGGGTGAATAAAGAAAAGTTATTCATTAGTTCCCATAATATAAGGACTAGAGGACACCAAATGAAATTAATGGGTAGCAGGTTTAAAACTAATAAAAAGAAAGTTCTTCACACGGCATACAGTCAACCTGTGGAACTCCTTGCCAGAGGAGGCTGTGAAGGCTAGGATTATAACAGAGTTTAAAAAAGAGCTAGATAAATTCATGGTCCATAAAAGGCTATTAGCCAGGGGGTAAGGAATGGTGCCCCTGGCCTCTGTTTGTCAAAGGCTGGAGAAGGATGGCAGGAGACAAATTGCTTGATCATTGTCTTCGGTCCACCCCCCTCTGGGGCACCTGGTACTGGCCACTGTCGGCAGACAGGATACTGGGCTACATGGACCTTTGGTCTGACCCAGTATGGCCATTCTTATGTTCTTATGGTTGGGAAGCTGGGGCAGAGGGAAGGCAGTAGGAAGATAGAAATGAGATGTAGGCAGAGGTATAACTGTGGAGAACTTTGACCGTTCTCATCATTGTTCTCCTCAGGGCACATCATTTAATGTGCTTGTGCATTGCATAGCATAGAGAGAGCCCCTTGGTTGAGACTTTGTGGCAGTAGAGTCCTGATTGAATTTCATCCTGTTTACCTCAGACTCCTTCTCCAGTTTGTCCAGATCAGTTTGAATTCTAATCCTATCCTCCGAAGCACTCGCAGCCCCTCCTAGCTTGGTATCTTCTGCAAACGTTATCAGCGTTCTCTCTCTCTCTCATTCTCTCAATCATTGGTGAAGCTACTGAACAAAATTAGACCCAGAACTGATCCCTGTGGGAAGGAACCAAACTACGGCTGCTGATAACCTTAGAATCAGTTTAAATGATGACTTCTAGCATTGTTTGCTGCTTTTTTTGGGGGGTGCATGCGGGGGGTAATATGGACAGGATCTAGACAGAACAGCAGTAAAGGGCTATCATTGGAGGATCTGCAGCAATCACTTGCTGTTTCACAGGACAACTTTGTTGACCAAGGGAGGGCAGAGGAATGGGTCTGTTTACAGGGAAGATTTCAGCAGGAGGAAGCTCTGAGAAGTCCTCAGCTTGGAAGGTGGGCTCGTCTCCCCGCCAGAGGGAGGTGGCCCCACCCTGGTCCCTGAAATTGCACCTGAAGGTTCTGTTTCGCTTTGGCTCTCCAGGTCGTGATGTCAGAGCTGAGTGATGAAGCCAGCGAATCGGAGCTGCTGAACCGCAGCCTGTCCATGTGGCATGGGGCAGGCCCGATGATCTGTCGAGAAGAGCTGGATGTTCCCCTGGACCTACACACAGCGTCCTCCATTGGCCAATACGAGGTGGTGCAGGAGTGTATTCACCGGTAAGGAGCGGGCAGAGCAGGACTAGCACAGCTTTGTTCTTACTTGCCCTTATTTTTAAATGACCGCAGGATAGGGTCAGTTTACACTGGATCAATGACCCATGGCATGTGAACCTCAGTGCTACCCGGTCATTTGTTCAGTGTAAAGTGACTTGTGGGCCATGTCTGGGACAGGGAAATTCACCCCCAAATTCCCGGTGATTCTACTGGAATTAGAACAGATGGGAACCACGGTGTAGACAAGGCTTTTAACCCTCTTTATATTTTAACTGCAGTGATGATAGAGGAGATTTTGGCGACAGGAGTCTGTGTTACGGCGCTGACCTGCTTTAGGACTGGTCCCGCTGATTTCTTTTCACTCGCTTTTTTTTTTTTTTTTTTTTTAAGTGGGGAGATGGATTTAAACAAGAGAAACTCTGGTGGCTGGACCCCGCTGATGTACGCCTCCTACATCGGGCATGATACCATCGTGCACCTGCTGCTGGAGGCGGGGGTGAACGTGAACGTCCCCACGCCGGAAGGGCAGACCCCGCTCATGCTGGCCTCCAGTTGCGGCAATGAGAGCGTTGCCTTCTTCCTGCTCCAGGTGGGTGTTCGGGAGCGGTGAGGAACAGCTGCTCTGGCATACGTGCAATGCCGGAGGAGCAGAATCCTCCAGCAGTTGTGACGGAGCACGGTCAGCTCCAGGCACAGCTGCAAGTTCCGCTTCCTGACGGGGATTCCGACTTTCTCAGAATCACAGCTCGGATGGCAGTGGCTCCCAGACCCCGTGAGATGCTGCAGTAAAGACCCTTCTCTGTTCTCTTGAAGCAAGGCGCAGAGCTGGAGATGAAGGACGTTCATGGCTGGACCGCCCTCTTCCACTGCACCAGTGCTGGACACCAGCAGATGGTCAAATTCTTGCTGGACAATGGGGCGAACGCCAACTGCAAGTAAGAGAAGAATACCCGGTGTTTCTTTTCCTGCCTCAAGGATTTCCACCTGATTTCAAATGCAAAAGAAGCATGTTAGCATGTGAACGTACTTGACTGCTACAGAGCATAATGGAAGAAAACATACTCCATCCCCTCCTTTTCCCTGCCAGCTTACAGAGATGAGCTGTAACCCACTCTCCATTTAATGTCGTGAGCACAGTGCTGTGTAAACTGAGGAGTAGGGATGTTAGACAGCGTGAAATTGAATAGTCGGGTAACTGCATCAAATTTTTGCAATTACACGACTATTCGATAGTCCCAGGGGGCAGGGCTGGCAGCCAGTGCACTCCTGGCCCCACTCCCAGGGAGACCCCTGCCAACCCACGCTGCTGCCTCTGATAAAGAGGCAACAGTGTGGGTTGGCAGCAGCTCCTGTCCATGCGGGAGCCAAGCTCTCTGCAGACAGAGGCTGCTCCGTGGGATGCTGGTGCAGCCTCTATGCACAGCAAGCCCGGATCCCCCACAGACAGAGGCTGCTTTGCGGCAGCCTTCCCTGCTCCCATCCCCATACTGCTGCCTCTCCCCCCCAGCATCGGCTCCCCCTAGCGCTGTCTCCTGCCTGCCCCCCTCCCGCAGCCTCTGTAGGTCCACGGAGCCAGCATGTGAGGGAGCTGGTTTAAAAGCTGTCTCTCCGTGCGTATTGGCTCCTGCCTGCCCTCCTCACCCTCCATGCTGCTGCCTCTTTGTCAGAGGCAGCAGCGTGGGGATGGGGGGGAAGGCAGATCCGGTGCTTGTGGGGAGCCAACCTCGGCTCCCGCTCCTTCCCCGCTGCCTGTGATACAGCGGCAGCAAGAGCGGGGGAATGTGTATAGTCGACCGGATTAACCGATAAGCCTAGGCTTATTGGTTAATCGTGTAGCTGTCCACACAATGACATTCCTTCTGAAGAGTGGAGTTAGCCCGCAGTGCCACATTGAAACTAGAGGTCTTAAAAAAGCAGTTAATTAGGTAACCATGTAACAGCTGAAAATCTCAGCTGTTACACTGCAGGCTCGGTTGTATAAAGCTTATACTGCAGCGCCTGCAGCACAGCTGGCTCCCCAGGAGGAGAGCCGGCTGGCCCCAGTCCGGGAGTCGGCTGCGCTGCAGGCTCTGCATTATAAGCTTCATGCTGCAGAGCCAACAGCACAGGGCTGCAGCTGCCTCCCCAGGAGCCGGTGTGTGCCAGAAGCCGGCTCCCAGTGCGTACCAGCTCCTGCCTGCTGGCCTCACTCCCGGGGCCCAGAGACTCTATGCAACCAATAAGCCTGTGCTCTTGGGTTACCGTTAGCCATTTAAACGGTTCTGCTATTACATCCCTTATTTAAACCGCCTCGAGAATGAAGTTCAGTTTTGGCTGAGCTCTGTGAAAGCCAAAGAGCATTACAACTTGCTCCTGCCCTCAACTGCCCTTTGCTGCTGTCCGTGTGCACCGCAGTGCCTGTACTTCTGAGAGCTTCCCGCTACTGCACGCTCATCAAACAGCCTAGTACGTGGTGGTCATGCTGCTTCTATTTTCTTACGTCCAATAATACTGATTTCCAAAACTGAAAGCTCCAGAGACGTATCTGGTGTCAGTCAGGTGTTTGAAGTCACTGGAGCCACTCCAGCTTATACGCACTGAGGATCTAGCTTTAAAAGTGCACTGGCAATCTTAATCCTTGAAGCGAATAGTTGACTCTTCCCATAATTACAATAGCTTTGCAGGAGCCAGAGAGGTAAAATCTTCCTGGTCATAACCCCGTTTTCTGTATTTTTCCATGGGAAGAAATCAGTATGTTATGTAAATGCACATTTCAAAGGTCTGAATGTTTGTCACAACAAATATGTATGTTCTTGAATTTTTGACCTATTTGCAACACCATCAATGGCTAGATTGCATGATGCAAGGGGAAAATAATCCTTCCAGGCCCTTGTATAACATAGCACCAGCGGTCTGGTGACTTCGGGCGGCATGCGGGCTGGGACATTAGTATTCAATTGAACATCAACCCATCTTCCTTGGAGTCCCGAATAACTTCTTTTGCGTGCCAAAGGTCAAAGTGTATCCCAGGTAAACAAACGTATTTATGTAAATGCAGCCGAAGCAGAGAATGTGGTGTGCAAGGCAAACGGGGCTGTGTCGTATAGGAGGTGATCCTGCATGTACTGGAATTGCCTTTCCTGCTAACGGCCTTGCAAAAGAGTCATGGGGCTTGCCCCTGTTTCAGTTGGAGGGGCCCAGATCGGTCGTGCAATCAGGTTGGCCTTCCTCCTGCCTGGAGTAATGAGAGTAAAATGGCATTTTAATGGCTATGCTGCCTTGAGCAATACATGGCTTCATAAGCTAAGTGCGCTTTTTTTTTTTAAATTTATTTAACGAATTCAGTTTAATTGGGTGCTGGGTAAAGGGACCAGTTTGACAAGCCTGGAAGCTTCTGTCTTTCCGGAAGCCAGGGTGTGGGTTCTGCTTCAGCCTCAGGGAATGAGACCTCCCCTTTGGTTCTCTTGCTCTGTGTGACCTGCAACCTATATTCCATCTTTAATTCCTCCTGGGCTGACTTCGCCTGCATGGGCTTTTTCTCTCCTACCCAGGGAGCCTGTGTACGGCTATACGCCTCTGATGGAAGCGGCTGCTTCTGGCCATGAGATAATTGTCCAGTATCTTCTCAATCATGTAAGTATCTGCCCCGTTCTAAATCAGTCCAGACCTGCAGTCCAGAGAACACAGGCTGTGAGAGCACAGGCCTTCTAAAGGGTTGTATTTCCAGCTGTTCTCTGGTGGCCGGCCGCTGCCTCCTTGAGTCATTTCCGGGGGTTACATGCCTATAAATCTGTTTTAAGAAAATGGAGAGATCCAAATGTAAAATAACCTCTCTCGGTGCAGCATGCATCTCCCCAACAGCCCTTCCCTGTCTCCAGCATAGTCTCTGGTCCTTCCTTATTTCCAAATGGGATGAAATGCTCCTTTTTTCTCTCCTTTCTCATACCTGTGCTGTCGCTAAAGAAACCAAACATACCTTTAAAACCCTGTATCCGATTTCTGAGTCACTAGGTCCCTTGGGGCACAACCCAGTCGAACACCAGCCTGGTTCCAGGATGGAATTTCCACCGAGAGGGGGGTCTCGGTGGTTGTTCTGTCCTTGCAGTAGGTGTTGCACTGGACTTGCCCAACAGATGTAGCCGGGATCCTGTCATCAGCAGTGTAGGGTTCTTTCTGGACTCCGGGCTGCTGTAGGAGTCTTACCTGGCTGCAGCAACAACCAGAAGTCCTGACACACCTTGGACTAACAGATTGGGTATTGGCATTTCTGGGCTGGAGCCCACTTTGTCAGATGCAGGGGTGTAGCCACAGACGCAGCTTCCTGCTGTTGCCATACTTATGGGGAAAAAGCTCCAAAAAGAGACTCGAGCTGGAATGTGCAGAGCTGGAATTCACATGTGGACTTGATGCTCTCAGAATGGATCTGCATACATGGAGCCCTGCATGGGTACATAATTTGTATCTGCACTTGTATCAGCAACGAGCTGCAGACATCCGCAGACACAGAGACCGCTGCGGCTGTAAAAAGTGGGTAGCCGTGGATTTTCAGGGCTCTATGAAATGACTGGGAGAGGCTAGCTCACTGCTAAAAGTAATTGCCCTCCTTCTGATATTCTCACCTCATCAACGGTTGGGACAGGGCCATATTCACCCTGATTGAATTAGCTTCGCTAGCCCTGGTCCTCTGCGTGGTAATGTCACACTCCCCACCTTCGCATGTGTCTATATCCCTGCCAAACTGTAATTTTCACTTCACGCATCTGATGAAGTGGGCTCTAGCCCATAACAGCTGATGCCCAAATAAATCGGTTAGTCTTTAAGATGCCCCAGGATGCCTCCGTTTTTCTGAAACAGACTAACACAGCTCCCCCTCTGAGACTTAACTAGCTGTAGCTTTTTTGATAAAGTCTTTTTTGCCTGATGTTGGCTAGGAGTTGGAGCCCTGGCCCAGGGGGTTCTGACTGACGCTACGTAAGCTCCCGCTGCACCTTGCTATGCCTAAGGATAAGCACGTCAACTTTGTCAGTAGCTTCAGTTCTTCCAAAGTGCAGCCGTGTCCTAGCACTGTGCTGATATGCTGGTCCCCCAGAGACTGTCAGGCCAATTTCAAGGTCTCTGTGTCCTTCCTCATGCCCCGCCGTAGAACTGACCCAGGATAATAACAATCTTCCCTCCTCTGCGGAGTTTCCATCCAAGGATGGGCCTGGGATAGAACATGGGCCATTCTTAACGTGGCTAATTAGTGTTCAGTGCTGACTAACGAGAGCAGCCCCCAATCTCACTGCCTTGAGACCAGAGTGTACCGCACGTTTCTACGATTTAGCCTTCCTGCTGCTCCAACTCCAACCAGCAGTGAAGAGGAGCTCTCTAAAAACAGAGTGGTTTTGCTAGTGGTTTAGCCTTTGTGGCCCAGACAGAGCATGGTGTTTGGATCTCCTGGTGGCGGGCCAGATATGTAACTAGCAAGTGCTTATAGGTTTGTCGAGTTTAGCTTGTGGCATCTTCCACCTTCGTGCTGATGTCTGACTATCCGATCGTCTTGGGTTCTGACTGCAGTGAACCCCGTATAGCGACTTCACTCTGAAGGATGAAAAATAATCGGCAGCAAATCGAGCAAGATTCTGGTGGGTGGTGCGGAAAAGTGAAATCCTGGGCTGACAGCACAGAGGGGCATCACGGGGAAGCTTTCGTTTCCTGGTGGCTTAAAAGGGCACACGAGGGGATCCTGGTGGAATATGCAAGTCCATTTGGTTCCCTTGAATGCTGTGCGTGGTGTCTGCTCAGAACAGCCACGCCAGCAGCATGCACTGCCGTCCCACAGGGCGTGAGGGTGGATGTCAGAGAGAACACTGGAGCCACAGCACGGACGCTGGCCATGACGTATGGCCACATGAAGATTGTGGGGCTGATAGACCTCCATGCAGCTCCAGTGCCCAAGGTCTTCTGCAGGGGCCCGGGTAAGTGAGACGCCTCCTTGCAGGGAAGGTGCTTGGGGAAGAGGCTGTTGCTGTGTTACACTGTGGTGGTTGAGTGGAAGTGATGCTTGGGGTGTCTGCTCGAAAGCCCTCTCCTTTGAACAGCCGTGGTTCCGGGATGGGAGCCCTTGCTGGTGTGAGGGGGTCAGGCAACCGCTGCTTTGGAAGGGCAGGCACTGGAGTTACTATGCAGCTAATGGTCTGTGTTTGGACTACAGGAAAATACGAAGATCTGAGCTCCTCGGATGAATCGTGCTCCGCCCCCCAGAGACAGAGACCTGCCCGAAAGACCAAGGGCCCCAGTATCCACGAAGGGCCCCAGGCGCTGGCGAAGATAACAGCCGTCGGAATTGCAGGGAAGAAGCCATCTCGCTGTGGTGAGCCTGGGTCAGGGAGTCCTAAGTGGGAGGTTCCTACACGGTCTGCTCCTGGGGCCATTGTGCGCCCAAAACCCTGCTGGCATGGAGTGCCCTCTCCTTCCCTCGGGGCCTGCTGGGAACCCCTCTAGCCCCCTCCCACTGGCAGTCTCTTGTGTGTGCCAGCTGGGCTCTGCTGGGTCCAGCCTCCCCTAGTGGCAGTCAGCAGTACTGCAGCCTGTGGCGGGTGGGGGGGAGTTCTACAGGCACATGGTTAATTTCTGCCCAATTCCGCATTGCGCAGTGGCGCAGAATTCCCACTGGAGTAGGGAACTACAGTGCTGCTTTGCTGTTACTCCGGCACCAGCACTTCCCTGCTTCTTTAGATTGGGCCTTCCTGCATGGCTCCTACGGCTGCCAGCGCTGAGCAAACACCAGGGATTCAAGGGGCTGAAGGCCAGCTCTCAAAACCGTCTCCCAGCTCGTCCGAGAAGGGGATGACTGTCCTTCCGCATCCTCTCAGTCTCTGCTTGCTGTCTGGCTCCTGAGAGTGGCCCTTCTTCCCTTCCCCAGGCAGACTCAGGAGCCAGAGCCACCAGCAGGGGTGGGGTGGGGGTGATTCACAACAGGCTGAAGAGCAGGGATGCTTTAACGAAATCTCCCAACTTCGGGCCCAGGTGAGCTGCATCCTCCAGAGCGCCAGGCGTGCGTCCTGTTCCAGTGGGAACTGGCGTGGCCAGCCACGGGGTCCCAGAGGAAACGCTGGCTGGGTTTAAACGTTAGCCCTTCCATGAAGCTGAGACCAGCTGTGCCCAGTGCAGCTGCGTGGTACAGCGCAGAGATGGTCCATGGCTCTAGCCAGCTACCTGCTTGTCTTTGATGGCCAGGAATATTGATTTGTATGGAAGGAAACAATAATGACCCACTCATTGCCTTGAGCTTGAACGACTATTTTACTGTCCAGGCTAGTGAGGAAATACACTAGTGTCGGGCACTTCCCATTGACACAGCTATCAGGGGTGACTGCGTGGAAACGCTCAAGCCACCAGCTGCAGAGCGTCCCAGGGGGCTGACCCAGAAACTCCGGGAAGGGAGGGAGTACTCCCAGCTCAGTACTCCAGAGGGGCATCTGCTGAAAGTCTGGTTCCGTGCAACAGTCTTCGATCCGGTCATTGGCTAGAGCTGGGTCTGTGACCAGCGTTGCTCTGGCGCGCAAAGGGAGCTGTTAGGCGTCCATGTTCCTGGCAATGTTGTTCGCCGTCCAAAAGGGGCTGCAAGCTGGTTCTTTTAAAATGTGATTTTTTTCCCCAGTTGCCTTCCGAGCCCCGGACACTTGCAGGCAGCTGCTGCTCCCCAGGCCGCAGCCTGCCTGGTAACTCGCCCTCTCCTCCCTTTGCACACAGAGCCGGTCCCTCCCCGGGGCTACGTGACGTTCAGCGATGACGGCAGCTTTGAAGGGGAGGATCTCCGGTTCCGGGACGTCACCTCGCCAATCAACGAGCAAGACGTGGAGAGCAGCAGCAGCCGGGGTAGGGGCTGGTCTCTGAGGAGGGTCTCCCTTGCACTGTGCATGACCTGGGCTTGAGAACCGCCTCGGAGCCTGCACATGGCCTCTCTCTCCCCTCCCCCAAGGTCTGAAGTGCTCTTAGGAAGGCATCTTGCCTGAGATGCTGGCAAGAAAGGGGGCTCCCTGCCAGGGCACAGGCACTCTGTGTTGGAGTGGCATCAGTGCTGTCCTGCCATGCCAGAGAAGAGTGACGGGTCAAGAGGCAAGGAGGAGAGTGGGGGAGAATGAGTGCCGTCCACCTCCACGGCCGTTGGGAGACACCTGCCTGGGCATGAGAGCACGGCCTTAGCCAGTAACCCCACACCCTAAAACACGCCCGTGTTACCCATCCCTGCAGGTAGGGGTGGTAAATGGCTCTGAATCTGCAGTGGTGTATTCCCCCTGGCCTTGGTGGGGGACGGACGCCAGACCCGAGACTCTTCACTCACTCCTTGGGCAACCTGCTCATCTGAGCAGCTGCTGCGTGCAGACACGGGCTGGGCGTCGGGGAGAAGCAGGCGCTCACTGTTTGCCTTTCTGGCCCCCTCCAGAAGAGACCGCGTTCTTCACCAACAACTTGGCCACCATCAGGAGCAGCAGCAGCAGCAGCAGCGAGTGTCTGCCCAAAGCCCTGGGGGTCAGCAGCGAGGGCTCCCTGGAAAGCAACGAGGTGAGGCTTTGTCTTCATCACCAGGGCTGGTGGGGCACGGGAACTCGCAGATACTCCAGCTGCTTGCCGTGGCGTTCCCTCTGCCGAGAGCCTGGAGGGTTGTGGGGAGAAGGCAACGGTAGCCCCCCTTTCAGTGGGTGGGGCAGTGGGTCTCACTCAGGGCACGCAGGTCTTCTGGGGTGCGGCAGCTCCTTGAGGTGCTTGCCTGGGTTTACAGCAGGCCACGTCAGTGCAGTCAGTAGAAACAAACGTCGTACGGACCTTGCCTTGTTGGGACTGCTCTCGAGGTTCAGGGTTCTAGTCCAGCTGGTTTGTAATTGCATGGTAGCAGTGAGAAAGCAGGACGGCTCTCAGTAGCAGCGTGCTGGGACGTGTATTTTTACGGCTGTTTTTGGGAGGAAGCTGAGTGAGGTGGCTCGTGAGACTCCAGAGTGGGGGACAGTGGTCTGGATAGGCAGGGAGACGCCGAGTCGGTCATTTGCCCTTAGGGGGTGGCAAGTTGTCCTGTTCGACGTTGATCTGGCTCTCTGAGCACCCTCCCTGCCGACTGGGTTCCCGAGGGGCCGGCGGCCTGGCCTGACTCCCTTCCTGCGCTGGGCTGTAGCTAGGGACGCCCGTTCCCTTCCTCAGGGGCACTAACGTTCACCACCGGTTTAAAGCCCGTTCTCGCCCTGCTCCCTGAGCTCTTGCTCCGCTCGTGTGCGGCCCATCCCTAACCCTGGGTCTAGAAGGGAACCCTCCCACCGCCGCCACTTGGTAGCTGGCGAAGGACTTTGCCCAGATGACTGGATCCGGTGACATGGATTTGTGGAAGCGGGATGGCGCCACAGGGTGGAGGAAGGGGGGAGTGCAGCATCGGAATGCATCGGTTACGCGCCCCGCCGAGTAGCTGCGGGCATTCATCGGCCAGGGTCCGGTTTTGGTGTAGCTGTGTGCTGGGTGGGCAGGAGATCCCTGGGCTCCTGCTCACAGGAATAACCCCACCCTGTCCTTCTGCTAGTCTCTGGGGCCGAGTCGTCTCTGGGCTTGAGAGAACGCACCCCCGAGCTAGCCCAAAGCGCCGCCTCGCTCTCTCAGTGCCGGTTCTGGAGCTCCCTGCAGAGAACGCTGCCCAGTCTCCAGCCTGGTCGTTGGGCTCTTTCCGATAAGGAAGCGGTGCTGCCCCCCCACCCGCCCCGCCTTCGGCTGCTGAACCTGTGCCACTCAGTCTCACGCTCTTAGAACACAGGGGCTGCTTTCTCAATGAGACTCCTGCCCGCGCGTCGCCGTGGCTGTGCCGGAGCGTGCCTGGTCGCTGCAGGCCCCGGTTCCGCGGGCTTTCCTCCCCGCCGTTAGCACAGCCATTGACGTGGGGTAGCCCTGAGGAGCCGGGGTCATGACCTGGGCCCCGCTGGGCTAGTTGTGTCCAAATACAGGACAGAGACTGGCTCTGCCCCGAGGAGCTTACATTGCTCAGTCTCCGCCCCCCACGTCCCTGATCCTCTGCCCCAGTCAGGAGCCAGCCTCCCGGTGGGGAGCGTGGCTAAGGCAGAGGCTTCTGTGCCCAGCCCAGGCCTTGCAATGGGCTTCCCCACGTTCCACACCCGTGCAGCCCCTGCGGTGACCTGTGCCGTTGAACAGCCCCCTCCCGTTTCCCCAGGACTCCGACCCGACCCAGAAGCGCTCCAGCCGGAAACCGGCGAAAAGCTGCGGGAAGCTCAAGGCCCGGCACGGCAGCGAGAGCCCGTGGGCTCCCAGCCCGGGCAAAGCGGGGGTGTCTAGTCAGCCGGGTGCGCTCCCTCCCCCAGAGGCCACCCCCTACGCAGGACCCCAGGTAAGAGTGCGAAGGACGGAAGCCATGATGGGCTGAGGCTGTGGGAGCTCCCCGGAGCAGAGCCCGGCCCTAGACTCCAGCCCAGAGGAGGAAGCAATGCGCCTCCCGGCCCCCGTGGGCTTAGCTGCCGACCTGCACTGCTCACGCTCGCCCGCTGAAAACAGGGAGCGTTCCTGACCCTGCAGCCCCCCGCGCATCCAGCCAGGCTCCTCCCACTCTCCCCCGGCCCGCTGAACTCCCAGTGCAGGTCTGTGAGTGGGACCCCGCTGGGCCAGGCGCTGTGCAGACACACAACGCGACCGGCCCCGCCCAAGGAGCACAGCGTCCCGAGGGTTTAATCCTGCCTGACCCGCTGGCCATGACGGGCTGGGAAGCTGAAGGAAGAGCCAGGCCCTGCTGTGGCGTGTGGCCCCGGGGGGGGGTCGGTGGCTCTGAAGGGGAGAAGCGGGGGTCAGTGATGGGCGGTGGCCGTTAGCCTTTCCTTCAAGGCTCGGTGCGGCGTGTGGGTACCAAGACCTTTGCTCTGTCTGGGCCGCAGGACCTGGCAGCCTTCCTGGCGCAGATCGGGTGTGTGAAGTACCTCCCGGTGTTTGAGGAGCAGGACATCGACCTCCTCCGCATCTTCCTCACCCTCACGGAGAGCGACCTGAAGGAAATCGGCATCACGTGAGTCTCCGGTGTAGCCCCTTTCCCTCAGGTGCCTGCGAAGGGGTCGGAGCTCAGCCCTCTCTTCCAGCCCCACCCCCCACCCCCCGTGCTGCCTGTCTGCGGGCCGCCCGCCCCTCCCAGACCGTCCAGAGCACCTTGCGCCTGGTCTGAGTGCGCGCTGGTCCTCCAGCCCTGCACCCCTCCCAGCTCCAGCCCCCAGTGCAGCCGTGCGGTAACCGCCGGCTGCTCTCTCTCCAGCCTCTTCGGGCCGAAGCGCAAGATGACCTCGGCCATAGCTCGATGGCACAGCAATGCCAGGCCTCCCAGCGACGCCCTGGAGCTGGCCTACGCCGATCGGCTCGAGGCGGAAATGCAGGAACTGGCCATTCAGCTCCACAAGGTAAGGAGCCGGCTCTAGGCCCAGTCCCCAATTTGCTTGGCCCCTCCTGGGGTGGGGGAGCTGAGCGAGTCAGCAAGGGATGCAGAGGGGCAGGGTGAGTCAGGTAAACCCACGTTGCTGGTTCTGCCGCCCTCTAGCCCTCAGTCTCTCCATGCTGCTGAGACTTGGGTGGCTGGCGGGGAGGCTGGGCTGAGCTGGGCCGCCCAGAGTTCGAACAGGAGGCCGCGTGGCCGCGTGTGAGCAGTCGGGTCCGAGTTGCCAGCACGTCCCTCTCAGACCCGCCTCTCGCTCTCCCCGCCGCAGAGGTGCGAGGAGGTGGAAGTGCTGAAGAGCCAGGTGTCCCAGGAGCAGGAGCTGCGGGCGGTGGTCGAGAGCTGCTTGATGGAGCGGGACGTGGCTTGGACCAATGTCCAGATCCAGCTGCGGGAGGCCCAGGCCGTCACCAGGGGTGCCGGGGTCCTGCTAGAGCAGATGCAGTAAGTGACTCTGGCGGAAGCCGAGAACAGGCTGCCCCGGCAGAACCCACAGTGTCCGGGGAATGGCAGTGGTGCCCTTCTGGTGTGACTGTAGGCAGTTCCCTGCAGCATCTGGCCCAGTTCTAATTCTCCCCCAAGGAGCATGTTCTGGAGAGAAGCCCACTTCCCGAAGGAGCCTGGGTTTCCAGAGCCGCAGTTGTGAATGCTCAGCCCCAGCCAGAGCCAAATGCTAAGTGATTTGCCCATGGCTATTTAGAGAATCAGTGGCAGAGCTGGGAAGAAACCCTAGGAGTCCTTTCACCACTAACCCCGTGTAGTGCGTCTCCCTGGCCAGAACACTTGCGCATCAGGGCGAAGCTGAGCGGCAGCTGCGGTCAGGCTGAAATTCACACTAGGGATGTTAACTAGCGATTAATTTACTAGTCGAGTAGTCGGAATTTCCATCGACTCCACGACTAGTAGCTAGGCACTTCCGCATTCCGCCTTTGAAATGTGCGAGAGCCCCAGCGCGTGCTCTTGTGCATTTCAAAGTTGGAACGCCGCGTGGAGCCCAGGACCAGTGGGGAGTCCCGCTGACTCTGTGCTCCATGCGGGCGCTTCTGCTCAGGGACTCTTGTACATTTCAAAGCTGGCACGGAGGCGGGGTCAGCTCTGTGCGGCACTGCTGCTTTGACATTCTGGGGGGAGCCTGGAATCAGCTGGGGACTCCCCAGTTGATCCCGGGCTCAGTGCGGCGCTGCCCCTGTGAAATGCCACTGGGGTTTGAGTACCCCCCTTGCTGCCTCTATCTGATGGAGGCAGCGGGGGGGCGGGGAAGGAGCAACTAGTCGACTATCCTGTTGACTATCCAACTAGTCCTTCGCATCCTAATTCGCACACACGGCTGCGATCCTCTCCTGAGGCTGCGGAACTCACGGATTCCTTGACTTTCCACGAGCTCCGTGACTTCCACAGCAGCTGTCTCCAGGGCAGGCTGCTCGGGCGCCCCACGGCCAGCTGCTGCCGGAGCCCTGAGCCGCGGACTCCCTTGGCAGCCCAGGCAGGCGTTGCAGAGCAAAGGAGGAGCTCAGCTGTCACTGCTGCCTGACTAATGGGGGTTTGGTCTCGTTGGCAGAGCCTGTCAGGCAGAGCTCTCCTCCCGGCTGACCCACGGGCCCATGACTGGCGGGGGGCCGGAGACCAAGGCGTGGCTGGGAGCTGCTGAGTGCAGAGGGCCCAAGGGAGAAGGTAAGAGCTAGGTGCTGCTGGGGCTGGGCGGGCCGGGCTGCAGGGAGACGATAAGGCAGCACACAGTCAGACGGAGGAATGAATGAAGCCAAAGGGGAATGAGAGCAACCCGGAAAAAAGCCTGTTTTAATAAGAGGCAGAGGGTGAAACTAGCGAGGCATCAGAAATGGCAGAGGTGCTCAACAGAGCCTCTAAAACTGTCATTAAACGAGCAAGAGTTACAGGAAAACGTTCAAAAGCATCCAAGGCCCAATGACTTTGTGGGACTCAGGCACCAAAGCACCTAAGTTACCTTTGAAAATGGCATTTAAGCTCCTAACTCCCTTAGGAACTTTTGACACTGGTTGCCCCTGGCCATGTGCAGGGACTGGGGACTTCGCAGATCCCCCCCACTGCTCAGAGCTAGGCGTAGCGGGGGGTGGTGGTTACGCTGTCCTGTGCGCAGGCCCGTCACAGGCAAGCCGCCACTGCCCAGAGAGCTGGGGCGGTTGCAGAAACGCAAGGTCCATTTCTCACCTTCCCGGGACCCTGGTCATTCCTGTCCCGCTCGGTGTCCTGGAGTCGCCTCACTTGACCCGTTGAGCGTCTCTCGGGCGCCGGGGCCATGGAGCTTAATGCCTTGGGCTTGATGAAGAGCCCGTGTGCCAGGCACACATGGCCCCCTTTGGCCCAGGGAGCATGCACGGCCCCTCTTGGCAGAGTTAGCGTCCCAGGGAGCTTGCTGCTCGTCCCACGTTTGTGCTGCGGTGACTCATTCCATACAAGAGCGCGGCAAATCAAGGTGCTGTGGCCGGGAGGGTCCTGAGCCCCGAGCCCTCCCTTCTCCACCCCCGCTGAGGAGAAGCGGCCCTGGTTGGTGAGAAGCTCTCTGGCTTGTCTCCCCAGGTCTAGCAGGAGGGCCGGATTCCTTCAAGTCCCTGAGCCTGCCTGAGCTGTCGGCTTTCCTGGAGGAGCGTGCAGGAGACATGGGTACGGCAGAGAGGCTCTTGGCAGGGACCATGGCACAGGGCCCACCCCCAACGCCCTCTGAAAGAACCCCGGGTGCTTGGTTTCTCAGGCGGGTGGCAGCTGGAGAGAGGGCAGAGATTCCTGCCCCATGCCAAGCATGACGGGTCTTGCCCTCCGTGGGCCCCTAATTCGCCCGGCCCCATGGAGAATGAATTTTGTTACATGCACCGGTGCATAGGCAATGTGTTGCTCTGCACCTCTGTGTCGGTGTGCGTAACAAAATTCATGTGGCAAGGGTGAGGCCGAGGGGTTCAGCATGTGTGGGGCTCAGGCCCAGGGCAGAGGGCTGGGTGCTAGGGTGCAGGGGCCCTGGATGGGGGTACAGGCTGTGGGGAGAGGCTGGGGATGAGGGGCTCAGGGCTGAAGAGCTGGGGTGGGGAGGGCTCCAGCTGAGGGTGTGGGCTGGGGGCGGTGCTCCGAGGCCCGTGAGGGAGAACCTCCCCGCCTCCCAAGCGCTCTCTCCTCACAGCAGCACCTGTGCTGGTGAGGAGAGGTGCCGGCAGGGCTGGGTTCGGGCTGTCTCAGCCGTGACTGCATAGCTTACAGGGAACTTAGCTTACTGTGGCTCCCCCCACTACATCTGCCATGGGTCTTGTGGGGGGCTTGAACCCCCGGCCGTCTGCCCAGCTGTAGTAATGAGCCTCGCTGACCCCTGTAGCAGCAGGGTTCTTACCCGCCCCCCCCCAGTCTCCCGTGCTCTGCGGCATGGTGCCTCACTCCCGTGCACCTCGGGGGGGCTCTGTGCGGCTCCCTCTCAGGTCGAATGAGGGGCAGAGCCGCCTTTCTCCGCGCCGCACCAGAAACCGGGTGGGGCTGAGCCTGGCGAGCCCTTGCTCTCGTCGTACCCCTGCCCTGCTAACCTGCCCAGGGGCTGCCTTTGCATGTCTCCGGGCTGGGGGGAAGCTGGGCCCAGCGGCAGGCAGCCAGCACCTGGCGGAGGGCGGGAGAGTTCCTGGCTGATCCACTCCCCGGCCCTGGGGCGGGGCTAACAGGTCTGCGTGTGCCCTTAGGGAAAGCCCTGCACTCGGTGACTCAGAACCTGCAGCGGCTGCAGGCCCCGGAGCGAGACAAGCGGAGCTGGCCAGAGCCCTAACGCAGCAGGATGGTGAGTGGGGAGGGAAACGCTGACCCAGGTCCCTGCCCGTTACAGCAGGGGCTGGCTGGTGGCCCCGTAGCCACGGGTGCCCTTCGAGCTCCCTGCCCCGGAGCGCTGCCAACGCGCCTGGCCTGCCGAGCGCCCGGCGTGGCTCTGGGGGCAGTTCCGTGGGGGCCCTGCTGCAGCTCGGGTCCTGGGCCCGCGCCAATTCTGAGCAGCTCCTCCCCCAGCAGGGATTCCGACGTCGGGTGACGGTTCCACCCGGAAGCTGAGTGCCTGGGAGAACGTGCGTCAGTGCTGGCCCGCCAGCGCGCCTTCTCTGCGGGGAGCCCCAGGAGGCCGGCGGGCACCTGGAGGAGGGCTGAGCCGCCTGGTGGCAGCGGAGGAAGAAGAGTTTCGTGGGCAGGCGGCCGCGTGGGCCTGGCTGATCTCCAGGTCCCGTCACAGGTTGCTGTCCCTGCCCAAGGGTTAGCGCTGGGAGCTGGCGCATGGCGGCTAATCGGCCTCTGGCCGCTCGCGGAGACTCTGCTGCGGTTCCAAGGCTGCCCCTTGTCTTGTAGCAGCCACGTGCCCCTTGCGAATGGGGCAGTGCAGCCAGCGGGGGTGCTGAGCCCCTGTGCTTTGGAAATGGGGGCCGGGGGAGAGCTTCGTTAGGTCGCAGGCTGGGCCTTCCCTTTGAGACGCAATCAATGGGGCTCTCGCCTCTGGAGCGCCGCCTCCTGGCAGCCTGCAGCTGGCCGGCCCTGCCCCCTTGGAAGCCAGTGAGGGGCTCACTGGAGCCTCCTGCCTGGCCTGGTGGCTGCCTCCGGTCGGCGAGATTCCCAATGCTGTGGGGTCAGTTGGGGCAGCCTGCGTCCTTGGCAGCCCTGGGACAAAGGCCAGGCCCCTGTGAGCGGGGACTGGTGAGCTGGCCAACCTGCCCTGCTCTGCGCTGGGAAAGAGGAAAAAAGCAGAGTTAGATTTTGACCGCAACTCCTACTGTGCAACACCCCTTGTGACTCCATCCTTGGGGCCAGGGTCTCCCTGCTGCCCCGTGCCAAAGAGCCAGGGCTGTGCAAAGGGCTTGCGTCGTTCACCTCTGTGCTCGTGTCTCAGCAGCGAGGAGCGGGGCTGAATTTGCCCGGCTCGGGCTGCTGTGTCACTCCCCAGCCTGCTCGGCTGTGCCACTTGCTTTGTCCTGTTTGCTCTTACCCGTGGGTCCAGCGCTAACATGCACTGGGCCTGGGGCATAAAGCGGTGATGGGGCCCGGTGTGCGCACATGCACGCGGGAGGCCGGTTGCACGCTGAGCGGTGGGTGAGGGCCAGGGGTGAAGAGTTGTGGCAGTGTGGGGAGGGCTTGGCGCACTGTGCCTGACCCTCGGGCCCCCCTAGCACCCATGCTGGAGCAGTGCCCCCGGGCAGGGACTCGAAACACAGGGAGAGGTGGCACACAAGAATCGTGGGGCATGCGGCTTTGCTGAAAAAATAAACCTTTATTTACATGTGAAAAGATGCTGTGCAGAAGGCTCCGGTGCCCGGTGCGCTCACCCCGGGCTCCCGCCCAGCACCTCCACCTGCAAACAGTGAGGGCGACTTCTGGCCCATGTGCCCCTAGCTCCCTGGAGCGGCAGCGTGGCCCTGCCCCCCCGAGCACAGCGTGGCTGGGGCACTTAGACGCTGCTTCCGCCAACAGGTCCCATTGGCAACTTGCCAAGAGCCAGCGGGGCCCTCGGGCCTCAATTGCATCAAGTCAGATGGGGCGGCCTTCCCTCTCCTGGGAGCCAGGGCGGGTGCCAGGTGCTGGAGCGGTGTGCTCCCCTGCTGCACTGTTGCTGGGCTGAGCTGGCG
The DNA here is from genome assembly GCA_019425775.1 of Rafetus swinhoei. NCBI lineage: Eukaryota > Metazoa > Chordata > Testudines > Trionychidae > Rafetus > Rafetus swinhoei. The sequence goes on along the minus strand of CM033443.1, from coordinate 38,958,943 downwards.
GCTGCCCCTGCCAGGGGTCGCTCCTGCCCTTCGGGGCGAGGCTCAGAACCTGACTCAGGCGGGTGCTGGGCATGATGCTGCTCTGTCCGCCCGCAGGTACGGAAAGGTCTGTTCTTGAGATGCATGGGTGCTGGCACGTGGGCGGCAGAGGGCACCCCAGGTGTGCTATTTACAGCAGGGCTCGGGGGCTGTGGAAATCGGGCTCCAGTTGCGCTCCGCCCCAGCCCAGAGCTCTGCGGTGACCCAGGAGAAAGGCTGTACTGGCCCCAGGGCACTGCCTGGCACCCTAGGATCCTCCTCGCCCGCCGTTGCCAGGGCCTGCCAGCAAGGCCGCAGAGCCGGGGCTGGACGATGGAGGCTGCACGCCCAGGGGTCACACCAGGTCAGCTGGCCCCAGGCTGTGGCTGAGCAGCTGTCTCACTCTGGATGCGGGGCCGCGCCAGGCGTCCGTGGGCGCCGGAGCTGGGACCAGGCGTGTGCAAGCTGGCACCGCACACTCCGGGCTCTCCTGCCCTGCCGGAGCTGGCGGGCTGGCCGTGGGGAGCAGGCTTTGCTCCACACGGGTCAGTCGCTGGGGGCGAGCGAGGGGTGGGGGGACACTGGCTGAGAGCGCGGGAGCAGGTCTGCTCAGGCCTAACCATGAGGGGTGAGGGTTGTCCACCGATGCAGCCTGCCCTCAGCTTACCAGGTCATGTGAGGGGGGCCTGCCCCCTGCCTGCCCCTACATGATCCTGGGCCCCTGCCTGCCCGGGGGGAGGGGGAGGAGGGGACCAGGGAGCTAGCAGCTGCAGGTGAGGGCCAGATTCAGTGCCCAGCACTGCCCTGGCCTGGGGTTTCTCGCATGGACCTCTCCAGACTCAACTCTCCACCGGCAAGGCAGGTGCCAGGGCCGCGCTCACGGGCCACAGCACTGGGGTCCGGTCACACCCTTCCTTCGGGCCGGCTCAGTGGAGCAGGCTTGGGGCGGGACGCTGGGGGGGAGAGCAGCCGCTGATGGATCTTTGAATGGGATCCACAGCGAGGTGGCTGGAAGCCAAGGTCCAAGGGCTGGGGAAGTTGGGGTGAGGTAAGGAAACTGGGTTTCTGAGCTCTTCCCCCCACCCCCCGCGGCTCACCTTGTGGGCTGGAACAGGCAGCTGAGCCCCACTGGCAGCCCTGCCACGCAGCTGAGACGTGGCCGTACTGGGCAGTCACAGCCGGCTCTGCGGCAGGGCACAGCCAGCTCCCAGGGGCTAAGCAGCCGGGCCTCGCCCAGCCCTCCCACTGCCAGAATGAGCCTCGGGAGCAGTGCCCGGAGAGGGGACCCTGCCCCATTAGCACCCCATGGACCAGCTGTGTGAGCCTTCCGCTCCCTGCGCACTGCCCAGGCTGACCCGTGCCTAGGGCCTAGCCCCAGGTCTGCCTTCGTGTGCGGCCACGTCCTAGCTCGTGTCTGGCCATCACAGCAGCATCTCCCCGCTGCCCAGCCAGTCTGGCCCGCCCACCCCGGCCCCCGCGTGCTGAGACTTGGGTCTTGCTCCGGCAGGGCTCCAGCGGGAGGTAGGTTTCAGGTGCTGCGCCCGAGGGTCAAGTAGCAGGGGGGCCGTTTCCCCACCCCCTCAGGGTCCTGTTCCGCAGTGCAGCAGGGTCCCAGCCCAGGGCTTCCGGGGTCTTTGAGGGATCTTCACAGCCGTGTCCACAGAGCCCAGTGGTGCCTCGGGCGTGCCTGTTCTGCTGAGGCGCCGGCCTGCAGGATCCCGGCTTTCGCACCACGCTCAGGCAGTGTCGGCACCAGAGCCTGCCAGGCTCTGGACCCAGGGGTTTAGCCCCGGTGTACGTCCAGCCAGGCCCCTCGTGCTCCCTCCCTGGCACCTGGGCCGAATGACTCCCCCAGGCCCTGCTCTGTGGAGGCGCTGTACCACGGACCGTCCCCTCCAGGAGCAGGGCAGGCCGCGCGGCCTACTCCCAGCCACTGAACCGCGGGCGGCCCCTTCTCCGGCGGCTCTCCCGGGCAAGCGGCTGCGGCGGCCAGGGAGCTGTCACTGCGTGCAGCAGAGCGTGGGGTGGTCCAGCTTCCAGAGCTGCCATTTCTTCTTCATCTCGGACTTCACCTAGGAGGGAGGAAAGGGCTGGTGAGTGGCGCTTGCCCTGCCCAGCCTCGCGGGAGGGTCCCGGCTGCTGCCCGGGCCTGCAGCGGCCTCACATTCCTCTAGCCCCGGGCTGCTGGTCGGGATTGGGCCCCAGAGCACGGCTCCAGGGATGGGTTCAGCGGAGCGGCTCCAGGGATGGGTTTGGCCTGTGCAGTAGGAAGAGGCAGGTCCTGCCCAGCACGGCCATTCCCAGACACGCCAAGCTCCATGGGCGCCTCGGGGCAGCTGGCCCAGCCGTGTGGCCACCAGCCTAGCCCCGCCAGTTCTGCACCATGGCCTAGGGCTGCCTTCGCACGGAGCCCAGAGGCGCCCTGCAGTCTGAGTGGTGGGTGCTGTGGGGCAGAGTGTTGCATTGTGGGAGCTGTGGGGGGCATCCTCTTTGTCCACGGTGGCCCTGGACTGCGACCAGGGAGCTGTATGAGGCAGCCCCTACCCGAGCTGGGGATGCAGCCAATGAAACCCATTGTAGCTTGATAGGCTCCGGGCAGAATCGAAACTCCTAGCCCCGCAGGACACCCACTGGGGCCTGGGCTCTGTGTGGGGCACAGCTGATCGGCAGGAGCAGCGGGGGAGAGCCCAAGAGACCTGGCACCGGGCTCTAGCGCACAGCTCCGGGTTACGGCCCTGCCACCAGCAGGGAGCAGGACAGAGGCACCTACCTCTTTATTGGCAAAGCAGTACAGCACCGCCACCAGGAAGCCCTGGGGAGGAGAGAGCGCGGGTGAGCCATTGCCTCGGTAGCCTGGCAGCCTGCTGGTCCCGCAGGGCCAGCTGGGATGGCCAGCGGCAGCCTGTCCTGACGCGCCCGCCCGCCCCACGATCCCCCAGCCCGGCAGCCTCTCCCGATGCGCTCCCCCCCCACCCCCCAGTGATCCCACAGCCCGGCAGCCTGTCCCAACACGCTCGCCCGCCCCATGATCCCTCAGCCCAGCAGCTGCAGTGTTACACTGGGGCAGGGAGGACGTGGTTCCTGCGGGGCAGCCCCCTGCCCAGGTAAGTTCCCCAGGGACAGGAGGGTGGGAAGGATTTTGAGATCATTTCCCAGTTCTAGAGCCCCCCGGCCTGGGCCCGCCATGGCCACGCACGGCCCAAACAGGGCCCTCCTGCCCACAAATGCGGAGGTCGTCGCCAGCCCAGCATGCAGGTGTGTGCCCCTCTCTGCCAGCGGTTTGCGGCTGCTCCTGGCAATGGGGTGAGGGGGAGGCCCAGGTGCCCCAAAGCTGCCCCACAGGGCGGTTAGCGGTGCGCTGACGGGCTGGCCGAGCGGATGCGGTCAGAGGCGCGTGGGGTGTGGCGCAGCGCGGCAGTTCAGCTGCCAGACACCGATTATAACAGCACCGCGGCCCAAGGCCGGCACGGGACTGTGTGGTCCTGGGGCTCCCCCGCAGCCGCTCAGCTCCACTCCCTGCTGCCTCCCAACAGCAGCTGTGGGCCAGGGAGCTGCAGCGTGGCTAGCAGGGCTGACGGGCCAACGTGGGCAGAGTGCAGGGGAAAGGGCCGTGCTTCCCAGGAGGGGACGTGGGGGACGGGCTGTCTGCTCCTGGCTGGCGCCTGGCCGCCCGGGGCTCCAAGCTCACCTGGAAGGAGTTGAGGAAGAGCGTGAAGAAGACTTTGATGTAGCGCAGGATGCCCGTGGTCTGCTCGTCCGTGGCAAAGATGAAGACCACCTCGTGGATCCCGAAGAGCGGGATGAGGGTCAGTGTGGCCTTGGCCAGCCTGAAAGGGGACGAGATCCCCTCAGCTCGTAGGGCGGGGGCTGGTGTGAGGAGACATACAGGAACGGCCACACTTTGGGCCAATGAGGCCCAAAGATGGAGGGCTGGTCCCAGCCTGGCCTAAGGGCGGGGGTCTCACGTAGGGGCGATGGCTGCCTGCCCTGCCGGGCAGTGGGGGGGTTCCTGAGCTCCCGGGGGCAGTGCCTGGAGCTGGGCAGTGTCTCCCAGGCACACGGCAGCGGAGGTGGAGCGGAGGCTGCTCTGGGGGCAGACGGGAGGAGCGGGGGCCCATCCTGGTGGGAGATGGGAGGTGACAGGCCCTACCAGCCAACCTGCCCGCCCACACGCCTCCATTGCCCCTGCCTGAGGGGTGGCAGGAGCAAGGCATGCTGGGATCGGTGCTCCGCATGGGAGCCACAGGCCGCACCCACGATGGTAACGAAGCCCTTGAGGCAGGCAAGTGCGCGGGACACCTTTGGCGCCCTGGCCCTCAGGCGGGGAGCCCGCTCAGGCACCGGGGCTGGGGGTGCTGGGTGGGGCAGCGGGAGGGGTCTTATGGGGCTTGTGAAACACAGCTCTGGCTTAGGGTTGCCAGGTGTCCGGTATTGGCCCAGCCAGTCCGGTAACTGTCTTCTGTAGGGTTAAAAACCAGAAAATACCAGACGTGAAATGTCCGGCGGTATTTTCTGTTTTTCTCGGACAGGAGGCCACTGGGGACATTCTTCCCCTGCTGCGTCTGGGGAGGGGCGGGGGGGAGCGGGAGGATTTAAAGGTGCAGTGACTCTTTTTTTTTTTTTTCTTTTTTTGCTCAACAACTTTGGTTCTCCCCCTCCTTTTTTTTTTTTTAAACTCAACCGATTACCAATTTTTTTCCCGCCATGTGGCCATGTTCGGTATCTGGCAACCCTACTCAGGCTCGATCGCGTAGTGTGCGTCTGCCTGGGCTAACGGCCGCTCGCCGACACAGCCTGCTGGAATGGCTGATGAGATCACTGCCCTGGTTGCAAGACCGTGGGTTGCGGGGCCAGGCCTCCCAGGGCCCGTCTACACTGCTTTGGGGACTCTGGCTCAGGCTCGGATTTGGGGCCCACCCCCCTATGCTTGACACACACGTGTCTGCCTCCGCAGCAAGCCCTGGGGCAGCCACTGGCAGCTTGTTTCGGAATCTGGCGCAGATTTGGAAAGACACCGCCGTTCCGAGAGGCCCCGCGCCGGGTGGAAGGTTTGCCGGGACGGCGGGAGAGTGCGCCCCAGACAGTCCGAAGTAATGGGCTTGCTCAAAAGACGCGGCGCGGATCTAGCTCTGCCGCGGAGCCGTAGCACAGATCCAGCCCCCTTCCCTGGGAAGCCCGTCCCCGCAGGCAGCCGCCCAGCTCACCGCAGCTTGTAGTCCGCATAGCCTTTCTGGTTGGCCCGCAGCTTGGCCAGGATCACCTTGAGAATCCTCATGAAGATCAGCAGGTTGATCTGGGGGAGCCACGGAGGTTACCTCCCCGCCCAGCCAGGGCCTGTGTATTGCCTGGCTGGCACTGGGGGGGGGCTTGGCCTAAGCACCCCTTTCACCCTTCCCGGCCTCCCAGGGTCACTCAGCTGCCCGTGGAGGGAAGGGGGCTGAGCTCAGCACCCTTGGGGGAACGAGGGGAAGGGACGCACCATGAGTAACAGTGAGGCCAGAGTATCTGTGGGGCAGGGAGCAGCAAGAACATCGCCAGGGCCTTCCACCCGCCAGCAAGCCCATCAGTACGGCCTCGGGGCACCCGGCCTCACAGAGCTCTCTCCCAGCATGCACTGGGCTCCACAGAACAGGTGGGTTGGCGTCTCGGGGGCCTGGCTCTGTTTGCCCCGACATCCAGGTCAGGGGTCTGGAGGGGCCGGGGCCAGGAGCCTCCCTGTGGGGGTTCTTCTGTTAATCAGAGCGGTTCAGCGACTTTGAGGGGACAAGCCGCCTCTGTCACCCCCAAGTGGTCACACAGGGGACTGCGAGCCAGGGGTGTAGGTGCTTGCTCCTGACTGGCTCCCCAGTGCCTCAGTTTCCCCAGCTGTTGAGTGGGGGAACAGCGCCTTCCCTGGGCCAGCTTGAGGGGTGGGGGGGAGATTTCTCTGGCAGGAGCTGCTGCTTTCCTTGGGCTACACTCAACCCCTGAGCCGAGCCGGGCAGGAGACTCTGCTGCCATCTTAAAGGCACGGTGCCTCGTGCAGGCCCCGATCGCAGGCTCGGAGGTCACCTACCAGGGACGCCAGCAGGATGGGGATCCGGATGATCCACCAGTAGGCCATGTTCTCGTTCAGCGCCCAGCACCTGCGGCCCCGGAGAGATGTGCAGATAAGCCCGGAGCCAGCGGGCAGCAGCGCCTCCTCCAGCCACGCCGCCCTTCTGGGGCGCCCCCGTGAGCTGAGAGGAAAGTGCCCCTGGGGGCCTGCGGGCTCCTCCCTGCCCCACGCTTGCTGCCGTTGCCCGGGAGGTGACTCTGGCATGCTGCCGCGGGCGCTCGGACGGGAGGCCTGCGCTCCCACCAGCCCCGGGAGTCCCACCACTGGGCCTGGGCCTGGCTCCTTTCCACGTCTCCCCCTGGAGGGGCTGTGGAGCCCGAAAGCTTAGCCCCGCCATAGCCCCAGGGCCTGGCAGATGGAGCTGTTCACTGCAGGGCCCTGGGGAGCAGCCCCGCTTGGTGGCCAGTGGGTGAGTCTTTGTCCTACTCCCATGGGGCAGAGCCCAAGCCAGCACTAAGGCCAGCCCCACCTCACCAGGGAGGCCGAGTCCTTCCCTCGCCCCCGGGGGTCTTGCCAGGGCTGGGCTGAACCAATCACGGTGGTGGTGCGGGACTGGGCTGCCCCCCTCCCTCACATTCAGTGCTCTCCCAGCCTTTCCCGGGGCATGGCCCCCAGGCGGCACAAAGGGCCTGGCTCCGCTCCCCCAGCCAGCCGGCACGTCCGCACTTACTCTGCGTTCTCCTTCAGGTACTTGGCCACCAGCCACGGCACCACGAACACCACGGGGGTCCCTGCAAGTCACACAGCAACCCCTGTGAAGACCAAGCGCCTGCCTGAGCTGAGACAGCGGTTCTCGCAAACCGAGGGCCTGTCCTCCCCCCGTGCTGTGGGGACTCTCAGCCCTGGGGCACTGCAGGCTGGCCACCGCCCCGCTCCCCCGCTTTCTGCACCTAGGGAGGGGTTCCTGTGCGGAGCATGCGCCACTGGGGCCACAACTCATCCACGTCACTGAAACAGCAAGGAGTCCCGTGGCCCCGTAAGGACTAACAAGCGTGTTAGCCTGTAAGGGGCCAGCAGACTCCTGGTTGTAACAGACTGACAGGGCCACCCCTCTGAAACTGTGTCATTAACCCTCCCACGTGGTTCTCGGGGCACCTACACCCACCTGGAAACCACTTGGGTGTCAGCCCACTGCTAAGCCGCCCCCTTGGCCGAATCTCTGCCCTCTTGGAGCTCCTCACGCCCCCCGCCCACCCTGCCAGGCTTCTGGAATTCTAGTACCCCCCATCGCCAAAGGCCATACACCCCTCCCCAGACACCTACCTGCCCACCAAGGCCCCACGCCCGCCCCTACATGCTGCCTGACCACTCCCATACATCCCCACTCTGCCTACGCCGCCTCGGCATGCCCCCCCCACTGGCCATGCTCGGCCCCCGTCTCACCCCAGCCCAGGTACAGGTAGAGCGTGTAGTAGTTCTTCTCGGAGAACACGGCTCCGATCAGCAGCTTGTACAGGTAGACGGCTTCCACCAGGAACCAGTAGTGGTTGGCCAGGATGCAGTACTGCATCGCCACTTGCGCCACCCGGCAGCCAGTGGAGGCCTGTGGAGAGAAGCCCAGGGAGAGAAAAAGTGACCAGGCCGCAAGAGGGGAGGAGGACCTGGGACTAGCAGCTCAGCCTAGACTGTCCATCCCCGCCGGGGAGTCTCCATCCACCCGCCCGACCTGTGCCCCCTGCCGCCGCATGGCCTGTCCCGCCGCAGCCCCACGTGGCTGTCGCCAGAGCCGCCCTGTCCCTCGGACACCTCGGGGCAGCCCCCCAGCCCCCGCACTTGGCAGGCAGCCGCCCTGTGGGTGGGAGGGACCGGGGGGTCCATCAGGCCGGTGGACGAGGAGCCGGCTCCCACTTTGTGTGGCTGGAGGTTTTTACGCTCATGTCTCCACAGCTTTGCAAAGTTCACCTCTGGGAGTCTGGCAGAAGCCCCCCCACCCCCAGGCTGAGTCAATGGACTTTGCCCTCCCAGAGGGCTCTTCTGAGTTCTCCCCTGGCCTGCCCATAGGGGCTGGGGGGCTGATCCTAACTCAGCTCTGCCAGCACCCAGGGCCCGCCCCCCCGGCCCCACATCAAGTCTCCCTGCCCAGGGTGGGGCTCTGGACTGGGGCATTGCAGCTCGCCTGGGAGGGGGGCGCAGGCCCGGGCTGTGAAACCAAGGAGAACGTGGGTCCTTGCTGGGCTTGCCTCATTGCTCAGCAGCGCCTCCCAGTCAGACACCTGCAGGATCTCCATGCCCCAGCGCTTCTCCAGCAGCGCGTCCTTGGCGATCACCGAGACGGCCCGCAGCCCGAAGGAGGCAAAGAGGTTGGCGTGGATGTAGTTGCGGGTGCAGCGAAGTTTCCTGGGCCGGGGCGAGAGGTGGCTTTCAGCAGCAGGGGACGGAGCCGAAAGAACATACCCCAGCAGGGCAGGGGAGAGAAGCACTGGCCAGAGGGAGCTCTCGGCTCTGCCAGCCACCCCTCTCCAGGCAGGATTAGGGAAAGGGCCAGGCGAGCTGCAGTCCATGCACTGCCTGTTTCTCCCAGCAGGAGGCGCTGTGGGGCATGGCGCAGGTGCTCCCCTGCAGTGCTCCCGTCGGGTGGCCGTCCCCCCTCCATGCAGAGCCGCGGGAGAGCCCTCGCACGCCCCCACGAGGCAGCCCGCGCCACGCACGCCCCCCCGAGGCAGCCCGCGCCGCGCACGCCCCCCCGAGGCAGCCCGCGCCACGCACGCCCCCCCGAGGCAGCCCGTGCCGCGCACGCCCCCCCGAGGCAGCCCGCGCCGCGCACACCCCAGGCGCGGGCCCTACCTGAAGACGGTGAGGATGAGCAGGGCGGAGACGAGCGCGAGGAGCGACAGCGAATAGCCCACCGTGTACAGCACCTTGAAACTCACCATCAGCCGGCGGGCCCCTTCCTGGCATGGGCACAGGGGGCCGGGTCAGGCAGGCGGTTCCCCCCCTTGCGCTGAGCACCCCCAGGGCACTCTGCCTTCCTGAAGCAGAGCCCCGTGGGACGGCAGGCTCGGGTCCCGGGCCCGGAGCGGCCTTGTCTCTGGGCTGCTGGGGCCGACCTCACACCCTCCACCCCAGGGAGCAGAGACCTGGGCTGCCCAGCCTGCTGGGCCTCTGCGTGGGCTCCCCAGCCTGACAATGGCAATGGGATTAGTCCGGGAGCGAGACGCGAGGGGGGGTCAGCACCCCACGAAGGGGGAGGGAAGGGAGCTGTGCATGTGTGTTTACGTTGACCTCTGTTTCTGAATGGTCTCCCCCCCCATGCGTTATAGCATGCCCCTCCCCCTTCCCGTGCATTATAACATACCCTTCCCCCTTCCCGTGCATTATAACATGCCTCTCCTCCTCTCCCCTGTGCATTATAACATGCCTCTCCTCCTCTCCCCTGTGCATTATAATATGCCCAACCCCTCCACCAAGTTATAATATGCCCATCCCCCTCACTCGTGTTGTAACATGCCCACCTCCCATCCCTCCTCCTGTGTTTTATTCCCCCCACTCCCCCGCCACCTATCCCTTTTGTTTCCGGCTCCTGGACCCCCAGGCTCCAACACCAAGACTCCTCCCCACCCAGCACAGGCCTGGTGTGTCAGGGGCTGGCGTGGGCAGAGCCAGGGACACCGCCCATCAGGTGCCACAGCCTCACCTCCTCCAAGGTGGACTCCATCTCCTCCTCGCACTGAGAGTAGTCCCGCCACGGCTGCGTGCCGTTCACCATCACCCACTGCCCGTCTGGCCCACACCTGCGGCTCACCAGCCCGTGTTTCACTGCGGACACAGAGCAGAGCAGGGTCCCCTTTCAGGCTGACTGCCTTCCCTTGGCATCCCCCTCAGGCAGGCCTGGTGCCCGGGCCTCCCCAGAACTGGGCACTGCTGTCGTGTGTATCACAAACCCGCCTGGAAGGGGAGTATGTGTGCAGGGCAGCAGCCGTGTTGGTCCCAGATAACAGAGAGACGGACACGGGGTGAGGTCGTATCTTGTTTCTGGGAGAGACAAGCTTTCCGCCACCACAGGCCTGGCTCTGCTTCAAGCCTGGCGAAGAAGCGGCAGGAGTAGGCAGACAACGGTGTATGGCTTTTCTAAGGTGGTGTGGTGCCCTTTTGCCCACAGTGGAAGCGTGTGGGTCTGCAGAGCTACTGACAGGGTACGGGTGTGTTGGCTGACGAAAGAGACCGTTAATACTCAATGACGTTAGAGTATAATTAGTTTAAGCAACAGGCTGGGGTGAAGAGGAGGAGCTGGCCCGTCAGTGAAGATAGGAAGGCGTGCGTGGGTTTGGCCTATGCTCCCTTACAAACCCCAGGGAAATAAATGGCTGCAGCTTTGAGACCATTTCATCCACAGCCATGGGCAGAAGGCTGCAAAATCGTAGCGTGTTTTCCCCGTGCTACGCCCCAGGAAGGTAAGAAGAAAGCCCTCGCGTTCCGCACGGCCGGAGCCTCTTCACCTCGGTTTAACTCTCAGCCAAGGAAATGGTGGAAAATAATTGGTGAATTTGGCTAGGTCTATACTACACCTTTTTCCAATTTTTTTTCGGAAGCGGCGTTTCCAAAATGTGGCCCGTCTACACTGGGCCAAATGTGGGAAAATCCCCCTCTTTCGGAAGAACCCTTCTTCCTCGTAGAACAAGGAAGATAGGGCTTCCGAAAAAGTATGTTTGCTCTTCCGCAAAAAAACCCGGAAGAGCAGACACGTTCCATGGACGCAGCGAAGTTTTTCCCGGATACCTCCAGTATCCCGGAAAACCCCTTCAGTCTAGACGTATCCTTTGTGGTCGGCCTGAGGAGGTTCCCCGGGGATTGTAATTGTTGTGTCCCTCTGACACATGTGCCAGGAGACAGATTAGTGTGTCCCCTGCCTGACGACAGAATGCAAAGGCGATTACTGTCTGAACCGAGGTTAGCACTGAAACGGCTCTGAAATCGGCCTTGGTGCTGGAATCTGCCAGGAAAAAACCTACCAAAGCCTGGGGAAAGGGAAAAAGCAAGCCAGACAGACGTGGGTACACAAAGTTGCCAGGCAACCTGGGAAAGTGACCCAATCAGCTAGCAGGCAAACACGCCCAAAGGTCTGCAGATTTAAACATGAAAAATGTCACATCCACAGATCAACTGGGCATGTTAGATGACCGCATCAAACTCAAACCAAGCGAGCAGGTGCATAAAACCATGATCAAAACCTGCCCATGGTGTCTTCCATGCACTGGAGAAGGAAAGAGGGAAAAAGAAGGGGAGAAAGTGTCTTCCACTTGCTATAAATGAAACAAATCTTTCTGAAGTCGATTCCATTCATCTTGGCCTGACTGTAAGGGGCGGGTGCTTGTGCATGACTTGAGCTCAAACACGGGATGCAGTATGACTGTTAGGAGCCAAAAAGCTTGTGCCACCATCTCCAGTGCCGAAACAGAGGATACAATTAAGCCTCGGAGAAGCAATAAAGATACTGGGAACTGTTAGTGCAAAGGTTTCCCGCCAGAGTCAAATAAGGCGTGATACATCGTCGTTCGTGGCTGGAGGCCCTGGGCCAAAGGTCGAGGACGGTCGGCCGACCTTTTACTGGACGGGCAGGGAAACACGCATTGCTTGGAATCAGAAGACGATGCAAGTTCTGGAAACAGATTTAAGTGCGTGTAAGGGGTACTTCAAGATGAACAGGGCGTTTCAACAGGCACAACTGCTAAAAATCCACACACACATCGGGCCTTGCTAGTTCAAACCCAGACCTGTGCCCCCTGTTATGGAAGAAAAGTGGAAGCCGAATTAAAAGGACTAGGGGCAATTGGTATTAGTGAGCCGCCGGTCTCCTTTCGCTTGGCATTTGAAAAGCGGCCCAGCGGGATCAGAACTGGCCCTTGCCATTCAAAAGCCTTTCTAATGGGTTGAGGGAGCGAGGAGGACCCCCTGGGGCCACCACCCTACCCGCGAGTGGGACGGTGTCCGTGCTGTGCTGCATGGTTTGTACCGCCCCACAGTTACAATTCTTGGAGTTTTGCACCAGTCGAGGAGCTAGCCGCACCTTCTGTGGGTGGCCGCCGGCAGGGGAGTGCAGCCCCTCGCCAATGGGGAAGGCAAAACTCCGGCCTTCCTTCGGCGGAGCTTCAGCCAGATCTTTGGGGCATCACCGGTGCTCTCACTTTGAGCCAGTGTGCGCTGGTTTCCCTTCCACTGGCCTGCAGCATTGGCTCACGGATCCAGGAAGGCTCCCTGTGAAAGCCAGAGGGCGCTGCACGCCGTGCATGGGGACTGCACGTTATCTGTATGCCGGTCTCACAGTTAGAACCGCTCAGCTCCGGAGCCTGAGGGTCTGCTTGCCGTTGTAGCAGGAGCCATGCTGAGCACGACCCCTGCCTATCCACAGGTGGACTCTCTTTCCAGGACAAAGCCATAAGACACCGTCAATACTCCCCAGGGCCCGTTTCCCTTGGGGGGTCCTCAGCCCCCACTCTTTTCCAAAGACTCCTGGCAGGCCTGAGTCAGGGAGGGCCACGTGTGCTTGGGGATGAGGGGCACCTGGAGGAGAGCCAGGACTGATAAGGTCCAGCGGCTGATGAAGCCCACCTGGGGGAAGACCTGGGCCAGGCTCATAGAGGGAGGAAGTTGGTGGTAGGATGGGGTGCCAGGGGGAGCTCTACCATCGCTCCCTAGAGAGGAGGGGAGTTGCACAGTCCGAGGAGGAGTTCTAGGGAGAGAGCAGGCCCCGGGATCCTGCCTTGGACTGCAGACTCAGGCAAGAAGCTGAGAGGTGACGTACCCGTGCGGCGTGGGGGAAGCTCCCGTGATAAACCTGGAGAGGGGCCGGCAGACAGAGAAAAGAGGCAGGAAAGAGGCCAAGGACACGGGAACAAGTTGGGGCTTGAGCAGACTGGTTGCTGGGCCCAAGGTCGCTGGGTTGGGACCTGGAGAAGTGGGCAGGCCTGGCCTCCCCTGCCAGCCACTAGGAAAGCAGCACAGACTTGGCAGTGGATCATGAGGCTGCTTGAGACGGTTGTTGCAGTGGGACTTTGATACCCCGGACAGGGAGGACTCTGGTGACCTGGCCATAGGGCTGAGTCACGAAGGGGGAGAAGGCTGAGGCCAGAGAGAGCTTGCTGCACGAGTGAGCCACAGCAGGGGCACCAGACTGGCTGGGACCTAACCCTCCCCATGTAGCCACAAGGAGGCGCCGCAGCAGTGAGAGGACCCACGACCACCTGCCCCTCTGGAGAGCATCCTAACAGCGGGGACCACAGACCCAGAACAGCTATGGCCCTTCTCAGAAGCGCGGGCCAGGCGGGAGAGAGCCGTCGTGGGCCTAAACGGGGACCAGTCTTCCTTCCTGCCACCTGCAGTGACACGCTTGGGACATAATGTGGATGCCCAGGGACCACGCCCAGTGAGAGGGGACGTCAAAGCAGCCCAGCATGCTCTGTACTTCAGACTATTTCCAAGCTGCCGTCCTCCGAAAGCCTGGCCCATTATCAAGCGGCCAGAGACCTGCTCTGGACTCATCATGCAGCTCTTCATGGAACTGGAGCCTTTTTAGTTCACCAGACGGAGCAGAGCAGTCAACTGGATTTGTATCCCGGACTCTCTCTTCTGCTGATCTTCATCATTCACATCTAGACTGAGAAGGATTAGCTGTTGTCTGTGGGGTGCGGAAGTTTCACAGATAAATAGGAGCTTGCAGTCTGCACCGATCACAGCCCCCCTCGATGTCGGAGCGCACCAAAGCCAGAGATGGGCAGTGACATGAGGAGCCTACGAATATTCTGGTTTGTACAAAGCTGGTAAGAAGCTGGCAATGCAACCAGCGGAACCTGCTTTCCTTCGCCGGAGACACAACAACCGGCCGGGAAGGGGGAGGGTTACAAATGCACTGCCTTCATAGGCCTCCAGTGACAGCGTTCTAGGTGACAGCAGGACTAGGGAAAATGCACAGCTCACAAGAGTTGATGCTGACAGGGTGGTCCCTGAGTGAAGCTGATAAGGGGTCACCCCTCGTTGTGAGAGAACTTAGGGTATGTCTAGACTGCATCCCTCTGTCGGCAGAGGGATGCAGATCAGGCAGGTCGACATTGCAAATGAGGCAGGGATTTAAATATCCCGTGCGTAATTTGCATAAAAATGGCCGCCACGTTTTGCTGACTCAGCACTTTGTCGGCAAAAAGCGGCAGTCTAGAGGGGGAATCTGTCGAGAAAGAAAGCCTTTTTCGACAGATCCTGTCAACCTCCTTGCAGGAGGCATAAGGGATCTGACGAAAAAGGCTTTCTTTCTCGACAGATCCCACTCTAGACTGCCGCTTTTTGCTGACAAAGTGCTGAGTCGGCAAAATGTGGCAGCCATTTTAATGCAAATTAGGTGCGGGATATTTAAATCCCTGCCTTATTTGCAATGTCGACCTGCCTGATCTGCATCCCTCTGCCAACAGATTGATGCAGTCTAGACATACCCTCTGTGTGCAAGATGCATGTATGTGTCGGATCCTCGTTCCCAAGCAAGGACATGCGCTATGAAGGAGCGACCTCCACCAGACCCACCCAGGTGTCACCAAGCAAACGGGTTACGCCGGCCCTCCTGAAACACCACTCCATTCTTGGGCATGACCAGAGAAGCCTTGGAGGACGCACACATCGATTATGCTGGACCATCCCCGGGGCAGAGTGTTTTCAGGGCTCGTGCATGCCCCTTCCAGATGGGTAGGAATCCATGACTACATCCCCGAGCAAAGCCACCACAGGAACGCGAAAGACCAGTTTTCCTCTCTCCGCTTTACCTGAAATGCTTCTGTCAGGTCATGAAAGAGTTTTACTAGCATGGAATTCCAAAGATTATGAAGCAGACATAAGCCAACATGCTACATCGGTACCTCAACGTCCACCTCCAAATAGGTTATCTGAGCGGGCAACTCAGTCGGTCACAGGTGTTAAAAGCACACCTGGAGGTACTAGAGATGTGAGAATGTCTCCTCCTGTGTTTAGCTGTCAGATAATACAGCAATCAGCCCCAGGTCCATCCCCAGCGGCAGTGTTAATGG